>JAQSUU010000377.1:0-4800000 GCA_038087645.1 Saccharum hybrid cultivar R570
TTAAAAAAACACAATCCACCGACACTTCCTTGTAGGGCCCCTTTTGGAATGGAGGTGAAACGGAGAAACGTAGAATTGAGATTTCATAGGATTGAAATAATGTAGGAGCCTTTAGTTCGCAGGAATTAGTCATAAAAATTCCATAGGAAACTTCCCTTTCCCTTTAATTCCACAGGGAAACTATAGCAAAAAAAAAACAATCCACCTAAACCTCATGGAAAAACTCCTATGGACAAGGAACAAGGCAAACAATAGATTTATGAGACCAACTTGTGTCTAATCATGAGAGTGGAATAGAATAAATTAGCTTTGATTAAGAAAGCAATCACTCTTTGGTCCTATAAATCCTTTAAGATTCCTGTGTTTTTCCTTTGCCTATCCAAACATCTAGATATGAAAAAATCCTATTTTTTTGGATTCCTCTGTTTTTCACTAGTATTCTTATCCTATTCCTATATTTTTACCTTTTATGTGTGTTTACATTCATGCAATCCAAAGGAGGTCTTATTGGTTTAAAAAACATACACGTCGTCCCCGTACGTACCGAGCTACCCACCATGGATGAAACAACTCACCACTCCGCTGTGGCCAGCCATCTTAACATCATAGCTCACACTAGAACTTTCAAACTAGAATCTTCATTGCCTCCTCTACCTTTCTGTATTCTTAGATATAAAAATAGTAGCTGGGAGACCTTTTTCCAGCAAACTTCCAAGGCGGCTGTGGCATGAAAGCAAGCTATCTCTGCACCATAAAATCACACACATAACCTCCAAAATGGAATCTCCACTTCCTGCTCTATCTCCCATTATTCTTAGATCTGAAAATACTGGTTAGAGATCCAATTCCAGTGAACCGTCAGGCAGTGCTAGCGGCAGTGACGACAACGGGGAGTGCAACACCGATAGATTAGGACGGGAATGGAATGTTACATTATCGGGGCAAACCACAGAGGTACATAGCAAGGGTGAGATAGAAACACTGACACAAACACTAATAATAGCAACACAACACAGGAGAAACAACCACAAACAAGGTATATGAGGTGGGGACAACAAAGCTATAGGTTTCAACATAATCTCTCAATGATAAAGGTCGTTGATCACCGAACATTGCACCACCAAGTGATAACTCTCCAAAGAACTTCAATTTCCATGTGACTGTAAGGCACAGAGTCAAGGTTGACAAATGACAATCGTGGTATGCATCATCTATGATGTGCATCTGGGATCCAGCCATCGGCCGCCAATGCCCTTAAGGGGAGAAGTCTTAAGGGATGGAGGACCGACAAATGGATTAGAGCGATGAAACCAACTGCACACATCATTCAGCTAGCAACTTGTGCACCCATATAGTGAAAGCTAGCAGTGAACACTAGAGAAAGTGCTTGGCCAAATCTGAGACAAACATCAGTTGTGAACCGGAACTAGTTTTTTCACCTGGAGGTACCCAAGAGTTGTAGGGTTGGAGAAGGCTACTATGACGCCTCCAAGGACATTAGCGACGCAGGCTTCGCCGTCGACAGCACCGACAAAGTTGTGCATGGCTTTCGTCTAGACTTCCCAGAACCTCAACAGTAGGGCTACCATTCAGAGCAATGATGACGAAACCAAGGCACAAACTCACACCTATTTCGACAAGTGTTGCACGGTAGAATGAAGGTGATGATCACACCTATTGCTTGAGCCCTTGACAGCTCGCGCAAAAGCAGCTACAACGCAACACTAGCCCTCATCCACCATGTTGCTAACCTCGCACCTTGCAGAGCAAGGGAAAGGCCCTGCCTTGGAGACCAACAATCTAGTGCCAAACGATGCTTCATCCCTTGATAGATCGTGCAAGGCAATGAAAAGCACCAATCACACATGACCACCATGCCCGTCAGCTTCTAGATGAGACAATGGATGCTCCTGGTCCCCGCCTTCCTACCGCCGCTGCCGCCATGGGCTGACTCCCATACGAGACGTAGACTAACAAATGCCCTTAGTAGGCCTAGTAGCGTCGCCATAGCCACGACCACTAGCACAAACACCATCACTCTGAGCAAGCATGAAAACCACCAACCCACTGTGAGAGCCACCAGGTACGAGGACAACAGATATGAAAGAAAGCACCTGATCTGTTCCTAGAGGACACAGATCTAGCTTGTCGCCAGCCACCTCGCTCTATGGAGTTCCAGAGTTTGGAATGAAGAAAAGGTGGGGAGGGAGGAAGGAGGTGCTGCAAAGAGCAAGCCTATCCTTTTGGTGTGCAGAGGCAAGTTGCCCCTGAGTCGCCTGTACGAGACGACGTGAAATTTTCAGATAAACCATTTTTTCTACTACAAAAGCGAAGCCGCTTGAACGTAACTTCTCCAAGCTAGCTTGTACAAAGAAGCTCCGCTAAACACACCTTAGCATAAGGTTGAGACCATCCTTCTCCGTGAAGAGCAGAAGAAGGAAAAAAATTAGGTGCAGCTAGCTTGTCTCTAATCCGAAGGCTTTGCATACCCAACATACGCATTGCACGGCTGCTGTCAAGGACAATAGTCGTGTAAGAACAACTATAGGCCATATTCGCTTGAACTTACAGCACAGTTCTCACAACAAAACAACATCAGCCGACTTATCATCCGCAAAAACCACCAACCGAACAGCTGGTATATAACAAATGAAAACATCAATGCGATGAGCACGATACTGCAAAGAATTAAGGAGCCTCGCCATAGTTCGGACGCACAATTCAACACAAGATGCATACAACATTTAAAAATAAAAAGAGATCAACCTAGGAGGAACAAGGTGGTTTTTTTATTAAGAAGAGAAAATAGACACTCAAATTCAGTTCAAGACGTGATTTGAACCTAGGTGGTTTGGGTGCATTGCCACGTCTCTCACCCAACCAGTTGAGCTAGCCTCACTTGGTTGCTGCATGCAACATCGAGTGCTAGCTTACCATGCATGGACGCATGGCATCATAGCAATGCGATCAAAAAATATGCCAAGGCAATCCATCCAGGCATCTAGCAGCACAGTCTGCAGCCGAGAATCATGAAGCACTGACACTGAAGCATCCACTCGACGGCATATGACTGGACTGCGCATGCACGAGTGCATTCTTGTTTGCCATATGCATGCACTGTGCCATGTAAATTTTACTCTACTAGAACGAACCACCAATCTTTTCGTCGCCTAGGAAAGAGTCCATTTCAGCTACCCAGCCTTGTCCGCCCACTATCCACTGGCGCTTCTTCCTCCATGTGAGCCCTTCCATGATTTGGCTGCACCTGCACCAGTGCCCCTCGATCCCATGGGGGCAATGGCTGTGCTGTGCCTCACGGGAGAGGCTCGCTTTTGCGGACTGGTGTGGATGTGAAGGAAAAAGGGCGAAAGGAGCACGGGAAAAGATGCACATATATAAAAAGCCATGGCAAGGATCTCACAGGAGTCTTGTTGCTCTCATAGCAAGAAAAGGCACCCGCTTCCTCTTTCTGGAGATCCGCAGAATACTTGGTCATCGCTGGTCATGTGATGAGAGTGAGAGGCAAACCGGCACCGGCAGCTCAGCTACAAGCAGTTTGTTACTGTATGATCTGTGATGCCCGTGGTAAAGAGAGAGTACAGAATGGAAACATGTGATTCGTATAAGCATTCCATCAGGCAACACGGATGAGAACAATTTAGCATGATTTTGCCATGCATGCTTAACTTATTAGCTTACACGGGTACATCCGTCGGGTTCTTGTCTCATCGCCGGATGGGATTGTGTGTGTGCCCATGCCTGCATGGGAGCTGGGGCTCAGCACATGTGGCCGGCCGGACTGTAGATGGATTGCTGCCGCTCTATTACCAATATATCACTGCTGAAATCAATGAATGTTCTCGCAAAATGCAGCTGCAGTGGTCACGGTCACGGTCACGGATGCGTGGCTGAATCGTCTACTGTTTGGCCTCAACATTCAGCAGGACATGAGACCATTTCCTCCATATTGGAGTATCACATATATTGTGGCTGATTATATGCCACTCATCTCCAGTAGTTAATTCTTCAGAAATTTTGGACCCATTTCCTCATCATATATATATATGGAAAAGGGCCAGATCTCTGACCTGGACCCATGATTGCTCTTCAAGATCATCATGGTAGTGGCTCGCAAAGTGCTCCCAAAGTTTTGGTCCCATGGAAAGTGGTTGTGGGTGACAAAGTACATGTGCTATAGCCCATAGGATGGTATAATAGCAAATTAAAAGCTTCTGTTTCCCCATGCACAGGAAAGGAAAAGCCAGCTCCACTTTCTTGAGAAGAAAAAAGTTTGCAAGCCAACTACTATCTTTTGCTGCAATGTTTATGCATTGACTCGAATCATCGCAGCAGATTTGGCCGCTATTTGTCAAACCTAGGGCATGCTGATTCTCTAGGTGCTTTGAGTGGGCTCAAGGATTTTGTCATGTCGTCCCTGCAAGAAAAGTTTCTGGATGCAGAGAGTGCAGTTAATGCTGAAACAGACATGATTAGAAGGGACAAAAACAAACTTGGCAGTGTCATCAGATGTGATGGAGAGAGAGTGTAAAAATTTGGAGTTTGGAAGGTAACTAAACAAGGATCATGGATATGTACCCAATCTCTGGACCTTGGTTTGCTTTTCCATCCGAGATCATGTGGTGGAGTGGTTGCCTTCCGAGCTTTGAAGAGACAGACCAATGGATAGAGCAGAGTTGCTTGGGACAGTACTGTGCTGTACTGTTGAAGTTTAGCAAAGCAATACTGGAAAACTAATGGAGAGCGTTTGCTACCTACATTTAGCCAAATGAAAGCAAAATGCCACCAACCATCGAAGTGTCATCCATCCTAACTTAGTTGTCAAAAATTGTCATGGACTTCATGATGCAACGAACCATGTTCACATGTTTCTTCTATCACAAACTTTTCTTTACTAGTAGTTGACAGGGAATGCTAGCACTTTCTTGCGGTAGTATCTATTCATTACTGTAACTCATACCGATTGCTTTTTTACACAAAATGCAGTATACTGAATCAGGACTGTAGAAATAGAACAGTCCAAGATCTGTATTTGAGCAAATCTAGGCTGAGCCACTCTTGGAACATTACAAGTTGTTGGTCATTTTGCCAATTCCTTCAGTACGCTCTTCATAGAGATTGATGAGTTCAATCAAATCAAGTGCATCGGAATAAAGAAGTGGTATAAGAAAAACAATGAATCGGTATACGCCAAACTACTCCACATGCTCTGCATTCTCTCCGCCATAAGGCTGATTTATTCAGTCGACAAAGACAAATCTGAATGCAAGCACAATTATAGGGACTGATGAATAAAGCATCTAATAAGAAGGATTATATTAAAATTGTCTTAAAAAAGCTCCATTCAGGTGTCGTGATGCAACTGCTTTGCCGCACAAGAACAAAAACAGACGCACATATGACAAAACTAAAGAACAGATAGATGAAGAGAGAACTGTTGGGTGCGAAGGAGCCGTGGAAAGCCAAGGCACCACCGCGCGTCAAACTCTTCTTCTGGCTAGCGCTTCACCGTCGCCTATGGACTGCGGAATGGCGAAAGAGGCATGGCCTCCAGGACAACGATGGGCGCGCTCAATGTGCCCAGGCGTCTGAAACTTGCGGCCACTTGTTCTTGGGCTGCGTCTTCGCCATGGAGCTGTGGCTCAAGCTGCTTGCCCCGGTTGGCCTCACGGCACTGGTGCCTGAGCGCGCTGATAATTTGGGGGAATGGTGGCTGCGGCCGCGTCGCCGGTTTGACCGTGAAGCTCGCCCCCCTTCGACTCCTTGATGCTCCTCATCGCGTGGTCGCTATGGAAGGAGAGGAACAGCAGGACCTTTCAGAGGGCGTCTAGGGGAGTCCAGGAGATCTACCAGGCGGTCGTGAACGAGGCGGTTGATTGGGTTCAATCTGGATTCAAAACGGTGGAGATAGTATGCCCTATTTGGTCGCACAATGCAGCAACAATGTAATCATAAACTCAACATCCAGTAGATAGGATTTCTGCGATGCTCCAACGATGGTGACTCGCCACTGTTGTCGACCGCTTGTGTAATTCCTCTTAATGAAAAACGGGTGCAATGCCCGATCGAGGAAAAAAAAAGAGAATATCACAAATGAAGCAGATAAACAAGGACAGATGCAGAAACTTTCTGAAGAATGTCAGTGTTTGACGCAAACAACACCTATAAGTAGATGGATGATACCTTTTCATGTACAAGCCACTGCTAAAACATCACCTAAACTACAATTGTAGTTGATACGCTGCCAAGTCAAGAATTTGGAAGCAGATTAACTTCCCGCTGCTACTTCGGACCAACTTCATTGTGGAGTCTCCCAAATTTGGTCCACAATTGGTTCTGTTAAGAACATGACATCCTGTGGGTGCCTCCTCCTATGGTTCTACTGGGCCACAGGCTTAGTTTACGAGCGTGGTTCTAGTGGGCCATTTCTTCATATGTGTCGAACTCACAAATACTGTCTCTTAGTTCCCTCAAAAAACAAATACTGTCTCTTTTTCGTTTCAAAAAAGAAAGAGAAAAAGATTGCTTAAAAAAAATACTATCTCATGTTAGTTGATTCAGAGTTTCAGTCCCCGTTCGTTCAAAGAAGAATTTCAGCCATGCAACTATGCATGATACCTCCAAGCCCCAGATTCTACTAGTACTTTTGCTGAACACTTGAGCACGACTAGTGCTGGGCATTCAGCGTGTACCAGCTATGCCAAATTGACGGATCATCCAGCTCATCCCGGAACCTGAGGCGGGAATGGGGCAAGCAAGCCGGACGAAAATGTCGTCGTTGAGCCTTGAGGGTTCCAGGACGACATCGCGGCCATGTGGAGTAGGGGCCTCCACATTCTGTTCTGTGGCCGCTGCTTGGACACGGCGTACGCTTTTCACACCCCGCTGCTAGCCGAGCCACGAACGTCGAGGCGCGGCCGTCATTGCCACTTGGCAAGCTGCCGACGATACCTAGCTAATCCGCTTGATATATCCAATTCGCTAGAGGCTATATAACCAGCTGACCGGCGGAACGGAGTGCCTGTTTTCACCATAACTGCATTGTGCGCATCAGCATTCAGCAGGTACAACCTTTCCCTCCCAGCAAGGCGGCGAGGATGCTCGAGAGCCAGGCGGTGATCGGGGACACGGACATGCGGCAGGCGATGCAGCAGGACGCGCTCCGCCTGGCCGGGAAGGCGCTGGACGACTTCGAGGCCGCCGACTCCACCGAGATCGCGCGGTTCATCAAGAAGGTCTGGCGACCGTCTGTTCTTGTAATAACCAACACTGAACATTGCAGAAGTGTGCTGATTCAGAATATATAGCTCTGAGCCCTTATGATGATGCGTCATCTTTTGCAGGAGTTCGACCGGTCGTACGGGGCCGGATGGCAGTGCATCGTGGGCACCGACTTCGGGTCGTTCGTGACGCACCACTCCGGCTGCTTCATCTACTTCGGCATCGGCAACCTGGCCATCCTGCTGTTCAAGGGCGGCGCCGGCGTGGCTCCTCACGGTGAGACCATCGCGGAGCAGGCACAGCTCACGGCGCTGAAAGCTGCCGTTGAGGCGTGAGGGGATGATCGATGATGGGTGTGTGCAGGGTAGTAAAGTTTTTGTTTGCGTGGCTTTGTCCTAGGCCCTGTTCAGCTTCTAAAATTTTGCAAATTTTTTTCCTGGTCACATCGAGTCTTTGATGTATACATGAAACATTAAATATAGATAAAAAATAAAACTAATTACACAGTTTAGACGAAATTCACGTGACGAATCTTTTAAGCCTAATTAGACTATGATTGGACACTAATTGTCAAATAACAACAAAAGTGCTACACTACCGGTTTTCAAAACATTTCGCGAACTAAACAGGGTAAGCTCGTGCTTGCCGGATGAAAGAGGCCTGACTTACAAGGGGATGAAAAGTGCAGGTCTTCACATAGTAAAAACCGTTGCTCTCACGGCATGTCTGCTGGGTGCTAGGTAGACAGTGATGGCAAATAGTGGAATATTGCGTACCTTTTGACGGTAACTATCAAATTTACTATCTTCAGTCCTCGAGCTTTTATTTTGAGCTCAATCTAGTCCCTCGTCCTACATGTCACGCCAGGCTGACGGGCTTGTCAACAATGCTTAAAGCTAAGCTCACCTGTGGTTCATCAAAACGCGTTTAAATTATCGTCTACACATGTTTAGACGGTCAACATGATAAAAAAAACAGTTTAAACTTTGCAATTAAACAATAGCTGAATGGCTAGTCGTGGCCAAATGATGGTTTAAATGTGCTTATTTACAAGAGATTGTGACATGTGTTGTGTCAATATGAGAAATGGGTGTACAATCATCAAATTACAAATGTTATATGTAATGAATAACAACTCATGTGAGAGTTATGGGTCTAAGATCTAATCGTCAATATAAGTATTTGACTATGTGTATATGTATGAGTAATTCCTTATTGTGTATATATAATCGTGTTGCTGGATTGATCATAAGGTCAAAGTGTAAAAATACTAAACCGGTTGTGTGCTATATAAATGCATGAAGGGCTCATTGTGCATGACAAGAGGTCAGGAAGATCTCCAAAGACCAGAAGCAACTCGGTTTGTCCTCTACCTTGATCAAAGGAAAGGACCTGACCAAGCAGCTACCATTGTTGACCAAGAAAGCCCACGAGTGCGCAGCAGCAAGATAAATGGAGAGGCAACCCAAGCCATCTCATTCGAGTGAATCCAATTAGTCTAAGCCACTGATCAGGTAGCTGCTACACCACTGGAAAGAGTTTCCCACACCTATAGCCTCTAGCACATTTCGCCTGGTTCAAGTAGGCACGGGTCATCAGCTAGCACAATGGTTAACTCGTCCAACGAAGGTATGAGCAGCACTAGCTTTGTTTATGTTTATGTATGCTAGTTCTAGAGCTTATTATCACGCAAACCTATCATGTGCAACTATGTGCTTGACTCAAATTGCACTTGAAAATAGCATGAAACTAAAATTTTTGTAGTTTTCTATGTATTCTATTGCTACAGTGCAAATCATTTAAATCGTCTAAACCGTTTGAACGCTACATAGAATTAGTGACCATTTAACATTTAGGCTTTAACATCTAGGATAACTGGGCTCACCAACCTATGTCGAATGAACTCATTGTCCTCAACCCTGGGCTCTCCTACACCCCCTAGGTAGTCGATTGGTTAGCTCTATTAGCTCGGAATGGTCTCAGCTTGAACTAGCTCCCGGACATGTTGCTAGAGTTCATGGGCAGATTCACAAGCTTGAGCAGTTGGATGTTGTGGACAACGAGCCGAGGGCCACATCTTTGAGAGGGCGAAGGAGGAGAGGAAGGCGATGGCATCCTCACCTGCCTCCGTGATCAATAGCCGCCTCCTAAAACCACTAATGAAGGGCCTCACAGATAGGGGGGGACAGTCGGTAATGACATTACAATATAGAAAAATAAAAACGGATAGTTCTGGATTTGCTAAATTATTGAATATAAATAAGATTGAAATGTATGCAAAACTAGTTGGAAATATCAATTTTTACACCGCTAAATTTGGAAATGATGCCGTAATATAGAAAAGAAAAATGGTGACTATATGAGGTTTGTCCCGTTTACTTTTACCGCTACTCGGGAGTCATGGTGATTGAGGGCATCGCGTCGCTGAAGAACTCAACCAACACCCAATGAGACAAAGTGGTACATGATGATGTTTTTTATAACAATATAGGATGAATTGAAGTATGGGGGGAGGCAAGGGTCTTGTTTGGAACTAGTTACAATCAATTCGGTTATAATCATTGTAACGCGGGGATTTTTATGATAATCGATTGTTCTAGTTCAAAATTCTGAAGCGGCAGTCGAAAGAATCAGAAATAATCGAAGGGTTTGGCGGGATTCTCGCTCTTTTCATCAAGAATCCAATTATAAGCGGAAACAAACGGGTCAAGATAGGGGGGAAATCAGTGAAGACTGGTGGCCTGATTGATCGACGAGGTGGATGACGTGGCATGCTACGTAGGATTTAAGACAAGGGACTAGATTGAGTCTAGAACATAAGTTGAAGGACAATAGTCACTGATACATACCAAAATAGCTTTTCCACCTATGTACGCTCGGCCTATGAGCTTGAGTTCCGTGTTATCTTTTTGTCCGAGTAAGGCACATGGGCCAAAATCTAAGCTGGGAGACAGGGGACTGGACAAGCACTCAGCTTCAGCCTTGTCTCTGAACTATAGGCCCATGAACACACAGCTCTTCCACTAAACACTGACCTGACCTCGTCCCCGGGTCCAGACCACTCGTGTCGTCTCCTAGCGGGGGCGACTCGAGGGCCCCCGCCGGTCGCCGGCTCGACTCGCCCTTCCCCGCCGGCGCGGCGGCCGCCGCCGCGCCCCTCCCCGTCGGTGGCGGCGGCCAGCAGGGGAACCCAAGAAGGCCACCCCCTGTGTGACCCCCTCCCCTCCTCCCCCCTCTCACCCCCTCCACCCCACCTCCTCCGGTGACTGGTGGCCGGCGGCGTCCGGTTTCGCCAGATCCGCGGTCACTGGGCCCAGATCCGGCGACCCTGGCGGCCAAACTTGCTCGGAGGTCGGCCCACGGTTCCTCTGCTGGCGGCGTCTCGCCGTGGGCCCTCCCCGCGCTACCGCGGTCCGCATCCCTCCTCTGGGGCGACTTCCCCCGCCCCGATGCGGCGACAGCTGGCCTGGCTGCCGGCCAGGGGGTTTGGCGTGCCCTCCCGCCCCGATGCCCGCGCGGCCACGGGTGGTGCTACCAGCGCCGCCCTCGGCGCGGTTCCTTGGGCCAGCAGGCGGCCGGCCATGAGGCCTGCCCGTGCGGGCGGGGGGCCCCTACCTCGGGTTGGCCCCGCTGTCGGTGCTTCCTTGCCGGGCAGCGGGCGTTCGGCTGGATCCAGCTGGGCAGGGGGCTGCTGGCTCGTCAGGCGCTGTTCCGGTGGCCTGGGCCTATCAGCTCCAGTTGCGGCGGCGGCCGGCTGCATCCGCCCCCTGGGGGCTGGATCTGGTGGTGGCCGGTGAAAGGTCCTTGTTTGGTTTTGGTAATTGAGTGACAACTTAGGTGGACTAATATGTGGTTATGTGAGATACACAGGAGATTAGTCCACAGGTGATGGTGTCATGAAGGAGCTCATTGCATATGAGACATGACATGGAGTCATGTGACCAAGGTGGAGAAGATCAAGATGAGGCTTGGCTTGATGGACCGGTTGCTAGGGTTAAGGGCAAGTTGTGTGATGGCTTGGCACCGAAGGACCGAGGCAACGGTGAAGAGCAAGTGAGGTCAAGATCGATGAACCAATACGGTCACGTGATGATATGAAGTGAATCATATCATTTGTGATATGGTTGGTGCATGTGTTGCATCAACGACGGAGGAGATGGAGTGGAATGCGCAAGGCAAAGGTATAACCTAGGGCATTTCCATTTCACCGGTCATAGGTGTGTAGAGAAGTTTATGACCGGGTTTAGGATAGATGGCCGTACTATCAAGAGGGGTAAACTTGTTTGCATATCGGTCATCTAGTGCCACTCGTGTGATCTAACTATGCATCGTTGCTAGGATCGAGTGGCGTGGCAAGTTGAGTGGTTAACTCCTTCGATAAAATGATTATGAAAATGCTAACACACGTGCACAAGGTGGTGATCACTTGTTGGTGTTGGCACATTTGCGAAGGCGATGAAGTTTGAGCGGTAGAGAGGGTTTGGGGTCCTCTCTCCCTCCCGCCGAGCGTGCGAGCGCGGGATTCAGGCGATTTCGGGGAAATGAAATGCCTATTTTCTACTACGCCGGAAGTCGGAAAAGAAACGGAGGCGAACGGGGTCACTGAGGTGACTGGACGCTGCACCGGACGCGGTCACGGTGTGACCGGACGCGTCCGGTCAGTACAGCGCAGGAGTCGGGCGCGCGGGCTAGGGTTTGTAACCGGCGCGTCCGGTCACTCGCGGGACCGGTGCGTCCGGTCATGCACCCAGAGAGATCTGCAGAACGCAAGGATGATCGGACGCGCGGCGCGTCCGGTCACACATGATCGGACGCGTCCGATCGTTGAAGGTGCTTACTGGACTCTAACCGGACGCTGGCACTGTCACGTCCGGTCGTCGCAAGGAGCGCATCCGGTCATGTCGTTGCGCGCGCGGTACTGTGCGATCGGCGCGTCCGGTCATTACCAGGGGCGCGTCCGGTCATGGCAGCGGCGCGTCCGGTCATGGCAGCGGCGTGTCCGGTCGCTGGTTTGACCGTTGGGAGTCAGTGACTGTTGGAGAATCGGACGCGGCTAAGCGCGTCCAGTCAGTTACGACCGGCGCGTCTGGTCGTCCCGAAATCTGTCCAGTGAAGGGGTAACGGCTCTATTTGACCGTGGGGTTATAAATAGATGCCTTGGCCGGCCGTGGCCGTCACCTGAGCACACTATAGTCTTTGTGACTTGTGTGGTAGTGCTTGGGAGCCCTATAACTCACTCATGCTTGATAGTGTTTATCGGATCGAGTGAGAGAGCGATTCTAGTGCGTTGCTTTGAGAGATTGCATCGTGTGGCACTAGGTGATCGTGTTGCAAGCCGGTGGTGCTTGTTACTCTTGGAGGTTGCCACCTCCTAGACGGCTTGGTGGCTTGTGGCTCCGTCGAAGCTCGCAAGAAGATTGTGCGAGGCTCCGGAGAAGCTTTGTGAGGGGGATTGTGCTCACCCCGCGGGGATCGCAAAGAGCAACTCTAGTTGAGCGTGTCATTGAGCTACCACACTTTATGGTGGGTTCTTGCGGTGCCTTTTGAGAGGCTCGGTGTGTGACCGATTAGCCGCCGAACCACGAAGTGTTGGTCGACACAACGGGGACGTAGTTTGGTGGCAACCAAGTGAACCTCGGGAGAAAATCACCGTGTCAACATTGTCTACTCTTCTCGGTGGTTTGCTTTCATGCAACACAAGCTTGTATTTACTTTCATATATACTTGTGCTTGTGTAGTTGCTCTCGTAACTAGTTTGCTTGTGTAGCTTGCTAGTTGTCTTCTTGCTTGTGTAGCTAGAAGCTTCCCCTTGCGTGACTAATTTGGTTTGTGTAACCTTGTTAGTCACATTACTTAGTTTGTGTAGCTAAGTGTTTTACGCTCTCTAATTTGGCATTTGTTGCCTTGTTCTTGAGCATTGCTAGTGAGCTTAGGCTTTGTGCGCTTTGCTTACTAAAATTGTGTAGGAGCTCCCTCTTGCTTGCAAAGTACTAGTGCATAGGTTTGTGTGACCTTGCTCTAGAATTAAATAGGAGAGCTCTTGCTAAGGAAAGCACCTTAGTTGCTTAATTAGGATCTTTGTGAGGTGCTTGTAAACTTAGTTGGAGGGGTATAGTCTTGGATAGACCGATAAGTTTAATTCCGCATTTTTTTGGTTAGCCTACGCGCTTAAGTTTTAGAAAGGACTATTCACCCCCCTCTAGTCCGTCATCTCGACCCTTCAAGTGGTATCAGAGCCGGGTCTCTCATTTGCGGTCTTCACCGACCCGAGAGGATGGCGGCTTATGGGCTAGATGATTGTGTGGAACACATTTTTGATGGCACTCACTATGCACGGTGGAAAAATCACATGCTTGATCATTTTCGTGCTCTTGGCCCTAAGTTTTGGTGGATCATAGTTGTTGGCTTTTCTCATGACTTGGATGGGTGTGGTAACCGTACCCAAGCTCAAAAGGATTGTCGAACACTTGATGCACAAGCTAAGTTTTATCTAATCAAAGCTTTGAATGATGAGATTTTTGACAAGGTGAGAGGTCTCTCAAGTGCACATAGCATGTGGACGGCGCTCAAGCATCACTATTGTGGCTCCTCAATTTGGGATGATGGAAAATTCAAGAAGGATGATCACATAGTGATGGAGATACATGAGGATGTTGAGCATGACCACAACGAGGTGGTTGTGGAGGATTGCTCCACCTCAATGTCAAGTGATGATGATGATGATCATGCCACAAGATCACTTGACAAGAATGATGATAATGCCACAAGTGATGCAAGCAATGTTTCTACTCCATGCACACTTGATGATGAAGATGATGGCTATGAGAGTGATGCCTCAACAAGCTCATCAATATCATCACATGGTGACACTAAGGTATCTATTGGTGGTTTTGTTGTTGATTGTGATGGTCCAAATTTTGAGCTTCTATATAAACTCTCAAAGGCCCTAAGAAATGAGATGGCAAAAACAAGTACATTGAAAAATGAAAACTCATTTCTAAAAACCACATGTGAACAACAAAAGCATCTACTTTATGTTACTACTTGTTCACATGAGGAGCTAAAATTGGCTCATGAGGAACTTAGTGTTGCTCATGATAATTTGGCACAAGAACATGCTTTACTCACTAATAAGCTCTCTAATGAAGAACCCAAAACTAGTGAGAGCTCATCTTTTGGGTCAAATGATCAATCACATATTACTAACCCTTGTGATGTAGGCAAGAAGCATGTATCCACCTCTTGTGATGATTTATTATATATGCCATGTTCTTCACAATTAGATGCTTGTTCTACTTCTATGTCTTGTGAGACTAACCTTTTGAAGGAGAACAATGAGCTCAAAAGTAAAGTGAAGAATTTAAGCAACAAGTTAGAGAGGTGCTATAACTCTAAAATCGCCATTGAGCATATCATGACCAATCAAAGAAGATATGGTGATAAGAGTGGTATTGGCTACAACAAGAGCAAGGGCAAGATTATGAAGAAGCAAGATGCAAAGAAGCTATCCTAACTCATGTGCTACCAATGCCATGAAGTGGGACATATTGCCAAGTGTTGCCCTACCAAGAAGTCTCAAGTTGAGCCAAAAGCAAAGCCCCAAGCTAAAGTCAAGATCAATCATGAAGATGTTAGTGACTTGATGATAAAGAAGAAGAAAACAAGAAGGGGTGGAAGAACAAGACATCCAATGTAAATTCAAGATGTCAAGATGATGAGCAAGAATCAAGATGAGAAAAAAGTACATGCTCACATCAAGTGCTTCAAATGTGGAGATATGGGACACTTCGCCTCGGGGTGTCCTACCAAGCTTGAAAAGAAGATTCAAGCAACTCGTGAGAGGCAAGGCAATGAGGAGCAACATATGAGCAAGGAAGAAAAGGCTCAATCTAAGAGAAGTTGCTACTCATGCCGGGAAAGAGGACACATGGCACATTCATGTCCCCTAGGTAACACTTCTAAGCATATTTCAATTCATGATACTAATGTGCTTAGAAAGGATGTAAATGGTACCTCTATTGTTGCTATTGCAAAACATCCCGCTATTCATACTAAGGCAATGCCTAAGTATGTTGCACCTAACTTGAGAGGACCCAAACTTGTTTGGGTACCATCAAAGAGTGGATGATTGTTTGTAGGTACCATCGGCATTGGAGGCTTGATTCAATTGGTTTCATTTTGTTCATCATATATTGAGTCAAGTTATGAAGCTCAATGCATATCCAATCCCAATGGCAAGTCAAAATAAGTGAAGTCCAAGTGCTACAACATACAAGTGCAATATTAAAGATTGTGGTGATTTATTGGATATATTTGATGGCTTGCAAATATTCAAGTTGAAAGCTTGCTATTGGATGATCATGAGCTAACCAAGGTATATCTCTTGTTGATCATTTCACTTGGATGCATATGAGTTGATTGAATTGGATATATATGCAATGTTGCTTGCTATGAGATGTTTGAATGGATTAAATGCTTAAGTAATCAAGTTTGAATTGATTTGTGTTGGATAAATTCATGAGATGACATTTAGTAAGTGGATTGGATGGATATATGTCTTGTGAAAGTATTCAAACAAGTTAGTTTCAAGTTTGATTCATATTTGATGAAGTATTGCTCAATGTATTGAAATCTGTCCAAAGTTGAAAATCTGAGCTAGCAGTGATCAAGTCTGAGTTTGGATGATCAAATCTACTTGGATTGGCATGAATTTTGGTATACATGCTCTAGACTTATGTTATAAGATTCTGTACAAATTTCATGAGAATTGGATAAGAGATGCTTCGGCTTTGGAGTACATCTTGTCAGCTATAGTGCAGCAGTTTTCAGCATGTAGCAGTGGTGGAAGATTTGAAATCTGGTAGCAATCTAGATGTCAAATGAATCTCAAATTTTTACAGCTGCTAGATGACTTAGTGAATCATATCTCCACCAAATTTTATGGCATTTGGATCTGTACATTGGGAGATATGAATTATTCTTTGAAGGGTACAGAATCTGCCAGAAAAGTGACAATCATTGGATTAATCTAGAGTCACTTTAATTGAAAGGTCCTCAAGTTGAAAACATGTTTACAAGTGATTGAGGTACCTAAGTTTGGTTTTGGATTGATCTAGAAGCATGACGAGCAATGAGTACAAGACTTTTGTATTATGAAATGTACTTGGTGTACTTATTTGGTACTCAATTTGAAGATCAAGATCAAACTTAAAATGAAGATGAAGTTTAAGTTGTAGTGATGATTGGAGATCATTTGGTATAAAGAAAAGAACTTAAACATGTAGGAAGAGTTGGACTCAAATGTAGATTCAAGGATTATTCATCAAGATTGAGTTCATCATTTGGATCAATCAAACTATATCATTTCAAGTGAGTATCAAGAGTGGTTCTTTAGAGAAAGGTCACTTCTCCCTAGTGAGGGGCTTGCCGCCGTATGTAGGTGAAACCAAGTTTGGGACTTGGAAGGCTAACATGGAAGTGGTGATCCGAGGAACTTGTGATGCATAGTTGAAGCAATCAAAAGGGTTGATCAAGAAAAGCAAGCAACACCCAAAAGAGAGCTAGTCATATACTTCAAGTGGTATTCTAAGTAGTTCTCTCATGCAAACATTGATCAAAAAGATGAAGCAAGCCAACCACAACTCAAGAGATAGTGCACTTGATCATTAGTGGTTTTCATTTCATATGGGTGAAGAATGGATTTATCTATGATGATTGGTCTTCACCAAGCTTATAAATTGGACTTCACATTGCTATTGGAGTAATGAATTAGAATCTATGTGACTATCCCTCACTCCAACATAGCAAAGGTATTATTGTAATGTGCATGATCATTTCATCCCTTACTAGTATGCGATTAGTGCATATAGTACATGCTACTAGGATCATGCATAACAAATGAAATGTTTAAATTCATAGCCTACCACTATTGCTTGAATTGATTAAAATGTTCTAGTGGTATGTATATGAGTTTGTTCATGAGCTAGTAAACCCAAGTACTTGATCTAGTTAGGATTGCTAACAAGTGACAAGTACAACATTAGCAAGATAACCCTTAGCATGAGGTGTGAAGAAGCTTGTCATTGGATCAAATTGGACTTGGAATCTTAGGCAAATCAACTTAGTTCAAGTCATACAAGAAGCTCATGACAATGATAAGAGTACAAGCACAAGACAACAATGAAAATAGATATCTAGTTTGTTTCAAGTGGTATCTAGACTCAAATTGATCTTCTAAGTGGTATTCACTAGTGGTGTCTAGATCATGATCTACAAGTGATATCTTACAAGTGGTACTCATGAAGATAGCAAATGTTTAAGAAGTGAATATTATTGTCAAATCCTTCAAAGTGGATCCATACTAGAAAATTCTTTCAAATGATATCACATTCCTACTCATAGTATCTTCACGTGGTATCATTCATGCAAGACGATAGTTTCACAAGTGATCCTCAACTTTAAGTGATCAAATCAAGAAATGCTACCCTCACCTTTAAATGGTATCTCATGTGAATGACACATGCTATGACATAGGGGGAGGAGCCCCACCAATTGGTATCAAGGTCAAAGATCCTATGTGGTATCTCAAGAGCAACCATAAAGTTTGTCATTCCAACATATGTGGTAATGTCCATCAAAAATGTTCACGTCTCAACCATCTACCCCAATGCTAGCCTTTGTATCAATTGAGAAGAACACCTTTTATGGAAATTGATGACAAAGGGGGAGAAGTTGTACAAAGATATGAAAGATATGAAAAGCCTTTTGAGCTTTGGGGAGAGATAGATGATATTGGACATGGATATGGACAAAGAGGGAGCAACAGTGAAGAATGTAAGGGGATCAAAATTCTTGGACAAAGAAAAGCACACAAGTAGGGGGAGCAAGCTCATGAACTTTGATTGATTACATTTGATATGTGCATAATTCATGTGCTTGCTTGCATTGCATAAAGTTCTTAAATTCAATATGCATGCTTGTGTGGTGTATGCTAGTTATAGAACTTGAATGATGATTTGATAACTAGCATGCATAGGATGTTAGCTAGACTTATGATTATCATGCAAGAACTAGAACCTTGCTTATAATATTGATCTCACGGGGTTTCTAGTGTTTTTGATGTCTAGCTACTCATGATGCTAAGGATGATGGCAAACTTGTGATTTTTAAATGGTATCAAGCTAATAATTGGTAGCGAGCTACAAAGGTTTATTCGGTACATCTTAGCATCACTTAGTAGTGCTAACCCTCCCACAAATTTCATATTTATGCATATGTGCAAGCTTGAAACCAAACCATTTGAGCACATATGTAGGGGGAGTTATCACTACCAAGTCAGATTTTATGGTACTTATCCAAATTCTAACATAGAGCTTAAATGTTGGATAAGTGGCATAAAGTCCAAAAGAACTTAATTTCCATATCTTTGTAGAGTTGTCATCAATTACCAAAAAGGGGGAGATTGAAAGGTCCTTGTTTGGTTTTGGTAATTGAGTGACAACTTAGGTGGACTAATATGTGGTTATGTGAGATACACAGGAGATTAGTCCACAGGTGATGGTGTCATGAAGGAGCTCATTGCATATGAGACATGACATGGAGTCATGTGACCAAGGTGGAGAAGATCAAGATGAGGCTTGGCTTGATGGACCGGTTGCTAGGGTGAAGGGCAAGTTGTGTGATGGCTTGGCACCGAAGGACCGAGGCAACGGTGAAGAGCAAGTGAGGTCAAGATCGATGAACCAATACGGTCACGTGATGATATGAAGTGAATCATATCATTTGTGATATGGTTGGTGCATGTGTTGCATCAACGACGGAGGAGATGGAGTGGAATGCGCAAGGCAAAGGTATAACCTAGGGCATTTCCATTTCACCGGTCATAGGTGTGTAGAGAAGTTTATGACCGGGTTTAGGATAGATGGCCGTACTATCAAGAGGGGCAAACTTATTTGCATATCGGTCATCTAGTGTCACTCGTGTGATCTAACTATGCATCGTTGCTAGGATCGAGTGGCGTGGCAAGTTGAGTGGTTAACTCCTTCGATAAAATGATTATGAAAATGCTAACACACGTGCACAAGGTGGTGATCACTTGTTGGTGTTGGCACATTTGCGAAGGCGATGAAGTTTGAGCGGTAGAGAGGGTTTGGGGTCCTCTCTCCCTCCCGCCGAGCGTGCGAGCGCGGGATTCAGGCGATTTCGGGAAAATGAAATGCCTATTTTCTACTACGCCGGAAGTCGGAAAAGAAACGGAGGCGAACGGGGTCACTGAGGTGACCGGACGCTGCACCGGACGCGGTCACGGTGTGACCGGACGCGTCCGATCAGTACAGCGCAGGAGTCGGGCGCGCGGGCTAGGGTTTGCAACCGGCGCGTCCGGTCACTCGCGGGACCGGCGCGTCCGGTCATGCACCCAGAGAGATCTGCAGAACGCAAGGATGATCGGACGCGCGGCGCGTCCGGTCACACATGATCGGACGCGTCCGATCGTTGAAGGTGCTTACTGGACTCTAACCGGACGCTGACACTGTCGCGTCCGGTCGTCGCAAGGAGCGCGTCCGGTCATGTCGTTGCGCGCGCGGTACTGTGTGATCGGCGCGTCCGGCCATTACCAGGGGCGCGTCCGGTCATGGCAGCGGCGCGTCCGGTCATGGCAGCGGCACGTCCGGTCGCTGGTTTGACCGTTGGGGGTTAGTGACCGTTGGAGAATCGGACGCGGCTAAGCGCGTCCGGTCAGTTACGACCGGCGCGTCCGGTCGTCCCGAAATCTGCCCAGTGAAGGGGTAACAGCTCTATTTGACCGTGGGGTTATAAATAGATGCCTTGGCCGGCCGTGGCCGTCAGCTGAGCACACTATAGTCTTTGTGACTTGTGTGGTAGTGCTTGGGAGCCCTATAACTCACTCATGCTTGATAGTGTTCATCGAATCGAGTGAGAGAGCGATTCTAGTGCGTTGCTTTGAGAGATTGCATCGTGTGGCACTAGGTGATCGTGTTGCAAGACGGTGGTGCTTGTTACTCTTAGAGGTTGCCACCTCCTAGATGGCTTGGTGGCTTGTGGCTCCGTCGAAGCTCGCAAGAAGATTGTGCGAGGCTCCGGAGAAGCTTTGTGAGGGGGATTGTGCTCACCCCGCGGGGATCGTGAAGAGCAACTCTAGTTGAGCGTGTCATTGAGCTACCGCACTTTATGGTGGGTTCTTGCGGTGCCTTTTGAGAGGCTCGGTGTGTGACCGATTAGCCGCCGAACCACGAAGTGTTGGTCGACACAACGGGGACGTAACTTGGTGGCAACCAAGTGAACCTCGGGAGAAAATCACCGTGTCAACATTGTCTACTCTTCTCGGTGGTTTGCTTTCGTGCAACACAAGCTTGTATTTACTTTCATATATACTTGTGCTTGTGTAGTTGCTCTCGTAACTAGTTTGCTTGTGTAGCTTGCTAGTTGTCTTCTTGCTTGTGTAGCTAGAAGCTTCCCCTTGCATGACTAATTTGGTTTGTGTAACCTTATTAGTCACATTGCTTAGTTTGTGTAGCTAAGTGTTTTACGCTCTCTAATTTGGCATTTGTTGCCTTGTTCTTGAGCATTGCTAGTGAGCTTTGGCTTTGTGCGCTTTGCTTACTAAAATTGTGTAGGAGCTCCCTCTTGCTTGCAAAGTACTAGTGCATAGGTTTGTGTGACCTTGCTCTAGAATTAAATAGGAGAGCTCTTGCTAAGGAAAGCACCTTAGTTGCTTAATTAGGATCTTTGTGAGGTGCTTGTAAACTTAGTTAGAGGGGTGTAGTCTTGGATAGACCGATAAGTTTAATTCCGCATTTTTTTGGTTAGCCTACGCGCTTAAGTTTTAGAAAGGACTATTCACCCCCCCTCTAGTCCGCCATCTCGACCCTTCAGCCGGCCACCCTCCCCTGCGTGACGGTGGCCCACCCTCCCTCTGGCGGCAGCCGCTGTTGCCGACGGCGAGCAGGGGTGAAAACCCCGCCAGGCTTCTTGCCTTGGGCCGACGACACTGGTGTGTCTGCGTCATCACCTTCTTGGAGGCGTCATCAATTGCTCATTTCGGTGGCGGCGGCTGCTGTGTTTAGGAATGAAAGTTCCTATGGGTGGCCGTCTCAACGAAGTTGGCGTCCGCGGGCGTCATCTCCTTCCTGAAGGCTCTGTTGTTGCACCCTCCCGTTGAGCCATCCGCGGTCGCGCCCCGCCTCCGTAGCTGGAGTAGTCGTGCCTGGAGTTGTAGGTGTTTGTGCTGTGCGTGAGCTCTTGCTCCGTCGTTGCTTTGGTCCGTCTAACTCGGATGTTGTTGTCGCCGTAGTTGTTGGCGTCGTCGTTGCTTGGCCATCCTCGGTCACCGACGTCGCGTTTGGCTCCACCTCGGGCAGTCGCTGCCGAGCGTGTGATGCCCCCCGCGGATGTTTACCGCGTGGGCCTCGGTGGCCGCCTCGGTCGCCTTCTAGGTGGCATCTTCACCACCATGGCTACATCTCCTGAGTTGACTCCATTACGTTGTTTGGTGGAGGGTCATGTCTCCCGTTTTCTTGCCGTTTCGTTGTGTTTGTTGTTGTTGGGTTCCCAACCACTTTCTCTGTGGTTTGTAACCAGCGCTGGGTCTCCCCTCAGCTGCGTTGTACTCGTCGTTCTTTTGGCTTTCTTATTCTTAATGGAATGACACGTGAAGTCGTGTTCGAGAAAAAAAAAATCCTATCGGAGATTCGGAGCTACAACACGATCCGATCTCACTTTCCTCCACCCCTCCCTTTTCGGCTTTCCGCACACATCGTTGTCACGTTGTAATCCGTTTATAGCCGTCAAAAAACCCAAATACTCTATCGAGCAAGTACACTCATCGAGAGAGCACAGTTAGGTGAAAACAAGACAGCACCTCCTACGGAAAATATAACCAGATACAGTACGCTGCCAGAATGTGTATCTGATCTCTGAACGGGCTGCCGTCTAAATCATGTTTATGAAGCGGAGCAGTCTGTTCACGTGGCACTTGACAGCGAGCGTACCTGATCTTCTGCCGGCCTGTAATTGCTATGCAAACGATCTGATATCAGAGCATGCAGATGCAGTCTGGACAACTGACAAGCGGCTGGAGACCGCTAGACACCAAACGTGGTTTGCCGCTACCGCTACAGCATTGTGCAAGGCGATTAGGCAACCAAACGTTGATCCAGCAGGCGGTGCCAAAAGAGGCAGTAACAACTAAGGGCATGTTTAGTTCCTAAAAGTTTTTGCAAAAAATACTGTAGCTGACTGTAGCATTTTCGTTGTTATTTGATAATTAGTGTCTAATCATGGACTAACTAGGCTTAAAATATTCGTCTCGTGATTTACAGCTAAACTGTGTAATTAGTTTTATTTTTTATCTATATTTAATGCTTTATACATGTGTCTAAAGATCGTGACAGAAATCTGATAATTTTTAGGAAAATTTTTGGGAAATAAACAGGCTAAAGCTAAAAGCTCTGATGAAAAATGGAGTAGTACTGCATGTCAGGATCAGATGATATTCTTTCAGTTCAGTCAGTGTGCACTGGAGCAGCATCACATCAGCTTGGCATTGTTCTTGTCTTGCGAACTGATTCGGCGAACAAACAGCTTTAACCACAACCCAGCCAACCACCTAACGGGCTACGACCACTGACGCGATCTAGGAATCCAGATCCAAGCGGCATCGCCGAGGCACACAAGAGCTTTTCGCGATCCCAGCACAATCCTAGCCACCACTAATGGCGTACATGAATGCATCGAACAGGAACAGCGCGCACCAGTGGAGCATTGTGGCACAGCAGTTGCCACCCAGGACAAGGAGGGAGATGAAGATGCCTCCCAACTTGCCATTCTTGCAATGCCCACTGAGACCACCAGAACAATCAT
Organism: Saccharum hybrid cultivar R570; assembly: GCA_038087645.1. Classification (NCBI taxonomy): domain Eukaryota; kingdom Viridiplantae; phylum Streptophyta; class Magnoliopsida; order Poales; family Poaceae; genus Saccharum; species Saccharum hybrid cultivar. The sequence continues at coordinate 23,119 of JAQSUU010000377.1, forward strand.
TCGCGAACCACATTAGGTTATGATATGATGCTCAGTTAGCTCTCGAGATGAACTTGAGAGGCAGGACCGCAAGAGATTAGAAAACATCACCAAAAGTAGCAGTAACATTTGAAGTTATCAATCATGGACGTACCAAATCGAGCTGTTTCAGTAAAGGGGAAACAAAAGCAAGCAAAGCTTCTCGCTCCGTATCTCTCATCACATCATCGTAAATTCGTAGTCCTATATGTATGTACATTGCAGCAAAACCGTCTAGATAAAGCAACTGAAGAACTCCAATTACCCACACGCCTAATCACTAAGCAGATAATTTTTTTGTTGAGAACCCCAGGTCCAACTATCAATCAAGGATCTTAATCCGCGAGGAAAGGAAAAGAAAAAACGCAGTCCATCATCCGTCACCGCCTCACCGGCACCGAAAGATGTCGATCTCGATGAGGCTGTCCTCCTCCAGCTCGATCTCGATCATGCCGTCCTCGCAGTCGCCGCCTCGGCCGCCGTAGCCGTCATCGCTGCCGCTGTCAGAGTCGGAGTCGAGGTCGGAGTCGGAGTCCCACGGCAGGCCCATCTCCTCCGGCAGCCCCCACTCGGCCTCGAACTCCTCGTGGATCACCTCCAGCGCGCGCCCTTTGGCCGCCCACGACGCGAACTCCGGGAGCTCCGGGAACACGCTCCCGCGCTCCGGCTCCGGCTCCGGCGGCGGCGACGGCGAAGGAGGAGGCGGGGGAGGCGTCGGGCACTCGACCTCGGGAGCACCCTGCTGCTGCTTCTCGTCCGTCGGCCGCGAGGAAGGAGGAGGGACGGCGAGAGTGGGAGGCGGCGGCAGCGGCGTGGAGCCGAGGCGGAGGAGGGAGAGGAGCAGGAGCAGGGAGGAGAGGGAGGCCGGGGAGAGCACGAGCAGCAGCACCGGGCGGGGGAGGTAGAGCACGGCGAGGAGGGACGCCGCGGCGGCAGCGGCGAGGAGCGGGTGGTGGTGGTGGGGCACTGGGGCTGCCGCTGGTCGCCGCCGGCGCCAGCGGGGAGGTCTTGCGCGGCGGGCGCCGGCGGGGTGGGGGAGGGAGCGGGAGTGGCCATTTATGGCGGGAGGGGGTGTGGGGCGGTTAAAGTGCGGCGGGCTTGGCGGTTTTTTATATACAAGGGGAAGCGGACAAGCGGAGGAGATTTGCCTACCGCAAAGCTCCGGCTGGTACCTGGTGGGCTGGTCACTGGTGGCGTCGATGAACACGAACAAGCGGAACGGGCGAGGGGCTGCTGCTTCGCAATCTCTTGCAAGTACGACAGGGGAGGGACAGGACACCACACCAGGGTTGCAAGTCAGGACTCGTCCGTCCGTGTTAAAACAGGGCGACTTTTCAAGTGCTTGACAAGTCGCGACCAGACTAAATTCGCGCTCGAGGTGTTTATTTGGTGATGTTTTCTTTTTCCCGGCATGCCATGCCGTGCACTTGTGTAACCTTGTGTATACAAGCACTGTTTTGACTGTTTCTGGTTTCGCTAATGCTATGATTAGGTTGTCCGTCTGGGCATGTGCATCCGAACGCACAACGAGTCGGGCCCAACAGCAGTCAGCCTGCTTTCCTCTACGCTCTCTTCTCCATCTCAACCCCGTGACATAACCCCGTCGATGGAAATCCTCACTCGGTCCGCTCGTCGCGGCTGCAACGCATCGGGCGCCCACCCCACTCCGCCTGGCGCCCCCATCCCTCTCCGCGCCGCATCTGCCGCCACACCGCGCCAACTCCTTCTCCAGAACCTCGCCACGCTGCGCCCGCTCCTCCAGAACCCCATCGACGACGGCGTGGTCGACGAGTCGAACGTCTTCGGCGACGCAGGGGACGACAACGACGACCTCCTTTAGGCGCTCATCAACACGGACCTCCCTGCCGAGGACCTCGACCTCAACATGTGGAAGCTCCTGGCCGTCGTGGCGCTCTCCTTCGCTGGTGTGCCCACGCAGCTCGGTTACCTCGTCCAAGTAGCAATGTGACATTGAGCAGCGCATGTTGCAAGCTTACATTTCAAGTGTTTCACATGGTTTATCTGGATGTTACAATTGTTTCATCTTGATGTTGCAAAAGTAGATTGTGATGTTGCATATGTTGCAATGGCTATACATGCTTGTTTTAAGTGTATGTTTAAAATGATTGATCTATTTTTTAAAATGTTCATTGCAAGTGTTTTATCTGGATGTTGCATATGTTTCACACGTATGTTGCAACTATTTTATTTGGATGTTGCATACCTTTGCAATGCTTTTCAAGAGTTTTTATGTGCTTTTGCAAAGACGCTTGTTGCAAGTGTTTCAGTTGTTTAGGCCTTGTTTAAATCCAGGGGGCTAAAGTTTATGGGTGTCACATCGGGTGTCATATGGGGTGTCACATGGGAGTGTTCGGATGGTAATAATAAAACAAATTACTCAAGTCCTCAGTAATCCGCGAGAAGAACTTATTAAAGCTTAATTAATCTGTCATCAGCACATGTGTTACTGTAGCACCACATTATCAAATCATAGACTAATTAGACTTAAAAAATTCGTCTCGCAAATTAGTCGCAATATGTGCAATTAGTTATTTTTTTAGTTTATATTTAATACTCCATGCATGTGTTCAAACATCCGATGTGATAGGACTAAAGTCTAAGAGGGAAAACAAACAAGGCCTTAGCACGAATGTTGCAAATGTTTCATCTGGATGTTTCAAAAATAGATCGGGATGTTGCACATGTTACAATGTGACTCATCTATCACAACTACCTCCTGCAACTGCTTGGGCGCCGTGCACGCGCGTGGGGGGAGCAAAGGGATGGAGCGCTGCTCGACAGCGGTTGCAGGAAGTGGAGGGCGATGGTGGCAGGGGCACAGGCAGTCCCCGCGCAGCATGTGGGTGTGGCAAGCGGAGGGGACACGCACATAAAAGCAGAGGGGGCGCGATTTCCTAGGAACAGCAGATGCCGGTGTCAGGGAGTCCGGAAGCGGGCGTCCATTCGGACGTCCGAGCGCTAGTAGCGCCGTTCTGGTGTTGATGGGTTTCCTCGAGTTTTTGACGTTCATATAAAAGGGGATGACGTGAATTGGATGCTTTTTGCTGCGTACTTTTGTTGCGAAATTGTTTTGCAAAAGATGAAGTATTTTTGGTGGAACCCACCAAAATTGTCATGATTATAGGAGCCGTTCGGCTGGAATTATAAGCCGGCTGAAAAACACTGTTGGCTGATTTTTTGTGAGAGAAAAATACTGTTCCGGCTGAAAAAACAAGCTGAATAAGACGGATTATAAGCCAGATGAACAGGGCCATACTCTGACAGTATTCGTCTCCAATAAAAACTACATTAACGCTTGAAATAGATGAAAAACAATTTGACTCGTTCAAACATGTGCGCAGCTGTGTGTTTGCAACAGGATCATTCAGGAGGATGGACATTTATTTGCAACAAAATGCCTTGTCGTGGAAAAACTCCGAATTAAAGTGAGATATATGGAGTGCATTTTATATATTCTTCCTTTAAGAGAAATCCGCGATTTCCGGGCTCAGAGCCACGAAGACCCGTGCCGCGTGCCGGTCAAACCGGCGTGTCGTGTGACCCCTCGGCAGCAGCGATGCGATGATGGCCGCCCCGCCCCGCACGGGAACCGCAGCAAACGGCGCACCGGCAGCGGCAGGTGGACTGGGCGTCCTCCATCAGACGAATGCTGCACCTGCACGCAGCACGCCGACGAAGGAACCGACGGGACGGAGACGGATCGAAACAAGCCGGGGCGACGGGGCGTGGAGTGGACACGGAGAGAGGTGGGCGTTCGGCGGGCAAGCAAAAGCGGCGGCAACAACCTCTGCTTGCGCTGCCAGTTGCCGGAGCGGCGCCGAGACCCGAGAAAGCTGGCGAGCGAAAGCGCCCTCTGCCTTCCCCTCCGTTTGCATCAGACCATCACCGATCGGAGCGCATGCGGCATGCGGGCACAGTCGCATGAATGGTCGGTCGGTCGTTGGCGGAACGCATCGACGTCACGCACTATCGCGATCGGTCTGGCACCCGAGTGTAAGCATTGATGGGCAACCTTTTTCGTTTCGGGGCCGCAGGCTGCAGCGGATGGCGGTGGCGCCCTGCGCCCAGCAGCAGCAGGATCGCTTGCGCTCGAAGGCTTTGCCAGGAGGGACGACGGGCTGGGACGGGACGGCCTAGAACCGACTTGCGCTGGGCCCCGGCTCCCAACTGTCCTGCACCGGATTACTTTTCTCCAACCCTTGCTTAGCGTTTCGGTTCTCGAATCTCCAATCTCTCGAACGGAGGTACGGAGCTGCCGAGCAGGGATGGTTTGGAGAGATTTGAGGTTGGGAGGCGGCTTGTAGCTGTAGAGTAGAAAACGCGAGGCATCCCACGTCGTACTCCATCGACCACCGTCCGTCCCCCTGTGTCCTAGGTTTCTGTTGCGTAGAGTACACTCCAGCCCGAGGCCAAAGTTGCTGTGCGCAGTGCCCGTGCTACGATACGATTACGACGTCGTAGTGGTGGCCCGAATCTGAGCGAATGTCTCGGTTCCATGAACTACTCGATCGCAAGGCAACAAACAGGCAGCTCTCGTGCACACCAAAACAATCAAGCACTGTTGACGTGGCCGGTGAAGCTATCGCGTGTACTGCATGGTGATGTTACTAGATCACCTGTCTAGGCGTACAAACTCATTATTACCCGACATTAATTACCAGAGATTTGGCCTCAGGCCGTGTTTCGTTGCCCGAACAGGGGATGGACGAATCATTGGTGAACACTGTAGCAATTTTGTTTTTATTTGCTAATAATTGTGCAAACATTGATTAATTAGGCTTAAAACATTCGTCTCGCAAAGTACAACAAAACTGTGCAATTAGTTTTTGATTTTATCTACATTTAGTATATGTGCCGGCATTTTGATGTGATGGGAAAATCTTCTTTTTGCATAGTGGAATTTGGGGGTGAAATCTGGAATTTAAACAAGGCCTCGGCCTGGACATTGGGTACACGGCACCATGAAAACCTCATGTGTGTAGCTGTGTACAAGCTCATTATGGTTTGAACTTATAGTATTTTTTTTCTCACAACAAATCAGTGAACGATATTTTTCAGCGTAGCTTTTCAGCGAAGCGAACAAGATGACACCTGTCGCCTGCAAACTCTTTATCAGCCGACATTAATTGCCAGCGATTTTAACCCCAGTCTGGACTTTGGACACACGGCACATGAAACCGCATACGGAGTATATACTATACATAATTTTTTTTTACTTCTACAGAGACCACACAAAACTGTGTCCACCGCGAGAAAAGCATGACCCATTTTTTTTAAAAAAAAACCGCTCTTCCGCTACGGCGACAATCAACGGAATGTAAACAAACATGAGTATCTTTTCGCAGTTGTGAAATGATGTGATCTTCAAAGCGCAATCGCTCACACCTTTTTTTCGTCCAAGGACTGAGGAATCTGGCGATTTTTTAAAGGCGGAAAATCCGCGGACACGGTGGTGGAACACCAAAGATAAGAAAACGCCGTAGGACGTCCTGCATCTGCACCTAGAGATTGCGAGCTGTCTCGTCCATGATGGTGCCGGGGCATTCGTCCGCCCCGCACGTGAACAGAGGCTGTTGCGGTGTGTCCGGTCAAAAAGGTGCCAAGCAGCCAACTGAAGAGTACTGCAGCGATGCGCTGCAACGGAAGGTCACTGGTCACACCAAAACTCCACTTTAATTCAGTAGTACCAAGTTAACTGACGGTACTCGCTCGATCACGTCCCGCTGTAACTACGCCCTTGTTTAGTTCCCAATTCCACCCTCCAAAATTCACTATGCAAAAAGAAGATTCCCCATCACATCAAAATGTCGACAAATGCATGGAGTACTAAATGTAGATGAAATCAAAAACTAATTGCATAGTTTTGTTGTACTTTACGAGACGAACGTTTTGAGTCTAATTAATCAATTTTTGGACAATTTTTTGCACTAAAAAACAAAACGCGCTACAGTGTTCCGGCAGGAACACTGTAGCGCGCAGGCGCCGAATCGGCGGCCAAACTCTGGATCTAAACACGGGCTACGGCAAAGAGCCGAGCGAGCCGTACCACGTACGTACTGGCCGATCGATCGGGCGGTTTGTTAATGCAAGTTTCAGTTTTCACGGCAGGACATTGCAACTCATGCGTGAACAGCTTCAACTATACTACTCCTACGTCTACGTGGCAAGGGCAAGTTCAGACGGATACGGAGTAGTAAGCCTCAACTTTTTTTAAGGATTCATTATTTATTGTTGTTTCAGAGAGGCAAGGCAATGGCAGATTCTGAAAAGATGGCAAAAGGATAGACGAATCTGGTGGTTCAATTCAACGTTAGGTGAGCATTATAACCGTGAAACATGTGGACGTTTATTCTGTCAGCATTCTGCATTACACAGATAGGAGTACACCAGCCACCAGGATAGTATAGGAGTAATCAGCAAAAATGAGCAGCGCTACAGCAGATGAGAGCCTCCCATAAAAAGGGATCCGGGAGACCGGGACCGCCTCGCTGTTGGTTGGCTTACTTTTTTGGAGGCGTGCCAGCGCGCCCCAGCAAAGTGGCCGGTGGCCTGTGCTGTGGCCCGGTCCAGCCGGCGGGACAATAATTCAGCAGTTCGATCCGGCGACCGGCAGACGCCGACCCCGCCGGCCCCCGCCCCCAAGACACTTCCGCGCGCCGCACGCGGCACGACCGGGCCGCGGCGGCCGGTGGTGCTGGTGCCGCTCTACGGCTGTCAGGCACAGGAGGCTGGCACCGCTGCGCGAGGCGGTGCGGGCCTTGTCGTCTCGGCTGTCCATCAGGCCTAACCGCGTGCGACGAACGGACGGGCCAGTGCTCTTCTGAGTTCAGAGGAAGCTGCCCTGCTCCTGCTCCTGCTCCTGCAGTATTGTAGCACGGGCGGCTTTGCCGTTGTGCGGTCACACTGGTACTGGCAGTAAAAGCGCCGTGCTTCCGGACCGCTCAATTACTCGAAAATGATTGCACGAACAACTACTGATCGATAACAGATTACCTTGCCATGAGATCTCGTTTCCGGGTTCAGGGAACCTGTTACACTGCACTCCACTTCTGCACCGGTTTCCGAACGCAACAGCCCATCGATTTGGAGTTAGGCTCACTCGTTACTGTATTCACTAGAACACTATCATGGCTTATTCGTTATTCACTAGCACAATATCACAGTGAAGTTGATTAGGAGAGCTATTCTGTCCATGCAGATAGTACTGTATGTTTTGAGCCGTTAACAGTACAAAGATGGCCGTACGCTAACGACAGCGAAGGTATTTTGCGTCGTTAACAGCATAAAATGGCCGTACGCTAGCGAGTAGCGACAGTGTAAAGGTAGTAGATTGTTTTAGTGGCTGGAATTTGGCCCATACTGTAGTGTGGATGGGCGGGCGGCTGGGCCAAACCTCCTTTTATCAGTGGACGTTAACTGTGAACACTGAACACATCCGGATGTGCTTGCCGGTTGCAATAAAACAGAGGAAGACAGGAAGTGGATTTGGACCTGTGATACGGTGCGCCCAGAGTTCTAAAGAACAGAGAAATAGGTCCTGCAGTCACTTCTTCAGACTTCCATTTCATACAGAGCATTCGTGGTATGCGCAATAAGAACACAAGTCACTTATTCAGACTTCCAGACAGAAGTATTCGAGGTATGCGCAATAAGAACAGAACTGGTACCACTATCCAAAGTCAAGACACATGGATTTATTCAGCATCGATGTAGCCAGGAGTTTTATCTTCTCGTGCACACTAGTATACAAAGATCATACACTTACAGCATACACAAAAGAGAAAAACCATCCCTTCGACGCTAAATAACTTACAAGATAGGTACAAAGTTCAGAAAAAGACATCGCGTGTGTTCTTCAATCACAGCATTGAAGAACTACGACCACACATATATATATATATATATATAATAACTCTATATATAATAACTTAAGACTAGTAATGACGCATACGAGTATACTATTCTCACTACCTAAAGAGTCTCTCTATGACGTGGGCTACAAAAAGCACTAATCTTGTAACCTGAAACTAATAGATACACGCGCGAACCGAAGCGCAAACTGAAAACCTTTGATGTGATATATTTACATCTAGACCTCGGAGAGCAAGCTCTCGAACGACGCCGACAGGTTGACGGCGATGCCCTCCAGGTTCTTGCCCCTGAAGCGCGACCTTGCAACCCTGCGTTGCTTGGGCGCGCCAGGGCCGTCGTCGTCGTCGTCGCCGGTTTCCTCGTCTCTAAAAACAGACTTCGCCGACGGCGTTGAAAACTTGAAATGCAGCTCTCTAGCAACAGTTGTCTGCAAAGACGGGATTGAATAAGCAAATGTTGGACGTTGACAGGAGCCAAGATGCAGTTTGGGTCAGGAGAGGAGTGAAGTGAACGGATCAAAATTCTTACCGCTTCGTTGACTGGTTTTGACACCAGGAGGAGCTGCCTCAGGTCACTGTGGTTCACCTTACACAGGATTTTAATCTGCAAGATTTTGACCAAACTGAGATAAGCAACATCAAGAGAACCCAAAATCTGGATTGAATCGTAGTATGCTCGAGTGACAACAGTGAGTTAGTGACAGTCACCTTTTTTTTGTTTTTTTTTGTTTTTTTGGAACGGATCGTTCGACAGGGGAAAGAATAGATGGAACTGGGCCTAAGAAACAGATCCAAGAGCAATTACCAGAACATCTTGCGGCAGCGACTCGATGAGGTTGACGGCGTCGTCCATGTGGAACCGGACGCTGCGCTGCTTGCGTAGGGTGCGCACCGGCGAGTGCTGGCTCCGGGAGCCCGGAGTCGGCGAGACGGCGACTCTCTTCCTCCCGAAGATTCTTGTGCTGCTCCTGCAGTTTGAGAAGCTCAAGCTCGTGGCAAGAGAGCCCTTCTTCGCGTCGCCCTGTCCAATTGCCATTCCTCCTTTTGCTTGTTATAAACTCTCTGTGTCTGGTGATTCAAAAAGATCACTTATCCAATCGAAAATCTTGTAATGAAGATTATCTGCATGGGATTGGAGATAAGAATCAGCATCCTGAAAATAAAAAAAACTAGATCCACAAATTTCCATAAAAAACGAAACCGAAAAGATAACAGGGGAAGGTAAACAGAGCCAGCCGCCAAATCCCCCACACAAGCCGATGCAGAAACCGCAATTGAGAATCAGCAGCAAGATCACGAATCAATCAGCTCTAATCCAATCCCCACTCCCCTCTCAACACAAGCAATCTATCAGACTACCTAAAGAAACAGAACATGAAACGAAGAGCAGAACGACACGGGATCCCGAACAACACCCTGAACTTCAGACCAGACCAAACAGTCCCCATCATCCCAAGCAGCAGCCCCTGCCATGCCCCGGCCGCTCTCGCGACCGCGCCCTCCACTCGCGTGGGCGCCCCCTCCTCACAGCCTCCGCCCTCCGTGGCTCCGCGTCCGGCGTCTGGGGCCGGCGCCGGCGGTATGAAGAAACGAACGCAAAATCGAAACAGGGAAAGATCGGGAGGAAAAATTCACCTGTTCTTCCGCTCTTCAATCCCAAACTCCGCCTCCTCCTCCTCTCGATAATGATCAAACAACAACCTGGGATGTTTCCCCCTAATGCTAAGCAACCAAACCAAAACCTGCGGCGAATGCTGGAGGACCAAACCTTGACGATGTAAATTAGGAAACAGCTGCCTCCCCTTCTCCGTTTTTATAGCAGCCCCGTATTTGCTCCTCTGCGGGGGAACCAGCCTAGAAAAGTCCTCCGCGCAGGGGCCTTTCTAGAAAATTACAGGAACCGCCAGAATCCAAGGCTGGTTCGTGCACGGGATATTTTTCACCATCGGCGCCCACGCGGCGCTGACGCCGCGACGCGTCTCTGGCATGCGGGGCCGCGGGTTCTGGGCCCCAGAAGTCGGTGTCTGCGGGTCGCTAGAGGTGGCGGTGGTGCAGCACGGGATTTACGGGAGTAGTTTTTTTTGAAATCGACACGGGTTGGCGCGCAGCTCGTGCTGGGCGAGGACCGCGTGGGATCGGACGGCGCAGGGAGCTGGCGGACCGGGTACGTGGCACGATTGCAGTGGCCCGCAAACTAGCCGTTGGGGCGCGGGTGGTGGGACGTGGCCCGGCGGCGGGGACTGGGAGGGGTTGGTGACGTGGTGGCTGACCGGCGGAGATTGGATCGCCACGCAAAAAAGAAACGACGCCCACGCGAGTATAAGGCCCTGTTTAGGGCCGGTTTAGTTGTAAAATATTTTGCAAAATAACACTGTAGCAAATTTCGTTGTTATTTGGCAATTAGTGTTCAATCAGGGTCTAATTAGGCTTAAAAGATTCGTCTCGTCCATTTCGTCTAAACTGTGTAATTAGTTTTATTTTTTTTATTTATATTTAATGCTTCATGCATGCGTCCAAAGATTCGATGTGACGAGGAATGTTGAAAAATTTTGCAAAATTTTTGGTATCTAAACAGGGCCTAAGATTTTGCAAAAATTTTCAACATTTCCCGTCACATCAAATCTTTGGACACATGCATGAAGCATTAAATATAGATAAAAAAATAAAACTAATAACACAGTTTAGACGAAATGGACGAGATGAATCTTTTAAGCCTAATTAGACCATGATTGGACACTAATTATCAAATAACAACGAAATTTGCTACAGTATCATTTTGCAAAAATTTTTGAAACTAAACCGGCCCTAAGTCGGTGGAGGTCGGTCTGTCGCCGCCCATCGGCCGGTTTCTCACCGCGTGTATTTCGAGTTGTTCTTCGTATTCTTTATATAAAATACCGATACCGATAGACAACTGGCCTTGAGTTGCGAGGCACTGTTATTTCGGAATGGGTTGTTTATACCGCGGCTGTAAAACAGGAAGCAAAGCACTGCACGCAGCATTGGATTCATTGGATTGGGACGCAAGTTTACTCTGTACATATCCACAGCTCGTTTAACTTAAGCGTACAGTATACATGTACTGGATTAATGAAGAAGTTTAGTGCACGCATCGCTTCTCGTAATCTATGTACTATTTGACTTTGACTAACGAGAGGCTTGATGCATTTATGTCGATTACTTCTGCCTAGATAACAAAATCCAATTATACCGATTACTTCTGCAAAGGAACTATTCGAATGCTCATGTGTTCACATCTCATTCTGAAGACCCTCTTTTTTTTTTTTGCTAGTGTTAGTGTGAGTCGTCGCATTTTGACCACGTCTGCGGTAGCAAACACGAGTCCAAACACAGCCCGAGGACTGCGTCAAATAAAAACTACTAGCCGGCTGGGTAGTGGCCTAGTGGGGGTGGGCCGTTGGGCGCCTCCGTGTCCGTTCGGTGGAGCGGCTTCGACCCATCTTTGGCCTTGTTTAGATGCTCAATTCGGGCATCTCGAATCACTGTAGTACTACTGTCTGCACTGTAGCAAATTTGTTTTTATTTTGCAATAATTGTCCAAACATTGATTAATAAGGCTTAAAATGTTCGTCTCGCAAAGCACAATAAAACTGTGCAATTAGTTTTTGATTTTATCTATATTTAGTACTCCATACATGTGCCGATATTTTGATGTGACGAGGAATCTTTTTTTTATACAGTGAAATTTAGGGTGAATTTGGAAATCCTTTCTTGGAATACGGACGGCGCTGCCGTCCGGAGCAGCCCAAGAAGCATGGATCTTTTCTGTCCCAACTTTTAGCAACGGAGCGTGGAAGTGCGTGCACGGAAGGCCACATGAAGGCGTGAAGCAGCCCGCGGGAACCTGCGCGCCCGCGCTGTGCGCGCGGGCAACACAGCACATCGGGGACGCGGCCCAGCTCCGTGGGAGGATGTCGGGGAGCACGTCGGCTGCTATCTCTCGATGTAAAAGCGCTGGGGCGCGGCCTAGAGCACCGGATTTGTGCGGCACAATGGGTTCGGCCGCGTGGTTTGTTCCTCAAGGGATAAAAAAAATCTTTTTATACTTCTTCCATGATATTTTCGCGTATGGAGAGATTCTACATACTATACCAAGAAAATCTAGGAGAGGAAGATGGCGGTAAATAAGGCATAGTACTTCGTTGCCAACTGCATGTATTCATACATGCATGCCTAAAGTAATCATCCAACGCTCCGATGAAAACGGCGAAGCTTTTGATTGGACGTTACGAGACCATGCCTATGGAGTATCTCTCTAATAAATATGATTTTTCTTCTTAAAATTAGTACCACATATCTTATATTTAGAATTTGAAAGCAGTCCAAATTATGTAATGTCTCGGTTTGAAGGCGTTCTGTTTGCGAGATTTTGTATTTTTTTATTAAAAATTATACTAAATATTTAGCAAGATTTTTAATTCATAGAAAATGTTTCTCGTCTTCTAAAAATTCTGATAAAAATTCTAGAGATATTTAAACTACGACTAATCCAAATAAAGTATCTAGATGTCTCAAAATATCCCTTTAAGTTTTCAAAAATTGAATTTAGCTCAAGACAAATAGAAAAAGTATGCAAAATTCTCAAAAAAATCCAATTGATTCCTAAACATGTTTCTAAAACTTTTCATAAAAAATATAAAATGTGACCACCACAAAAGGAATAGCATGGATGGATCAACATCAATGTATATTGCATTCATGTTGGCTGCATCTCATATTTTTGCCATGGAAAGATTCTAAAATATGCGTAGACATTGATTAGAATGTTTAAGAGTTTCTCTAAATTTTAGATGTTCTTTTATTTTTCTAGAGTTAAATCTAATTCTGTGAAGCTTCAAGAGAAATTTTCAAGGAGGTAATTTGAATGGTTTCGAGATTTTATAGGGTATATAAATGTCTAGTTTTAGAGTTTGATGAGGAGAGAAATCGGACCTCGGCCCATGCCAATAGTTAAGGAGGTGAAATGGATCCCTTTTTTTTTCAGCTTCGCAGCCCAGCCGCCTTCATGTTTTAGCGTAGCCCATGTTGAGGCATAGGCGTTCATGGTCCGTGTGGTCCGTGGAGACGGTGAAATAAATAAATAAATCTTTCCGAATTCCTAACCATCCGATGATCTGAAACTCTGAACAAGAACAAAACCTTGTTCTTTCTGAAAAGAAAACCATAACAGCTAGTAACGATACTGGATCCTTGCATCTCGACGAATGAAAAAAAATCACTTTCCGATTCTATTTTAGTGTTTCAATGCTGTGAAGGAGCGAGGCAAGAACTTGTAACCAGACTCCCCTCAAAAAAAAAAAAAGAACTTGTAATCAGACAAGTCACTCTGAGAGAGTAGGAGTGTGGGAAGAAAAAAAATTGTACCATCGGTTGCAGGATCTGAACGCAAGTAGCGTGATCCGCTCGCTAGTGTATCGTCACTGTGCTAGACATTATCGCGCCAGTTGCATTGCATGCCTGACGAGCTAAACGGCCCCTGCGTGTGCCTGTGGCACGACGCCAGCTGCCGCCACGTCATTGCGATACCACCGCGTGTCTTCGATTCGTTTCCTGTCCGGGGCCGCCAGTGGGCTCGGCTGCTCGCTCACTCTAGATGCAACAGGCACGATAATAAGCAACGTCTTGGCAAGCCGCAGCAACGTCCTGGGACTCGATCAGGGAGGGAGCCGCCATTGATGCGAGTCGAGCAAGCAGACAAGCAACGTATCTTGGGAAAGCGAATCGTGGCTGGTCAGAAGCAGACGATTCTCCAGTTTGCTACTTCCCCAGTATAGGCCGCCGGATTGGCGTGGCGACACATGACGGGATCAGCAGGACGGATCTCGGGATCAGCTGCGGTTGATGGCTGACGAGGACAGGGGATACGAGTACGTATATCGTAGGCAGGAACAGGAAGGTTCATGAGGGAGGACGGTACGTACTTCCCGAATGGGTGCGGCCGAAACTGACGGCGCAGAAGACTGCTGTTAGCAGCACGTAATTGCTTCTACTATGTGCTCGGCTTGCGGTATGCGGTGTGCGCGTCCCGTCCCGTGTGCCACAATGATATCGCCATGGTGCCCGGATTGGAATCCCCGATGTGCGCCGCTTGAGCCAACAACCTGGCGGCGCGTGGCCCGCCGTATAAAGACGACGCACCTCCGCGTCAGCGTCATCCGCCCGTGCGCTCGCGTTGATATAGGAGTAGAGTATTTGGAGTCGCGTCGGCTCGGCGCGGACGGATGCATGCACGGCCGAGCTGGCCGCGCCCGGCGCCGGCGCGCCGAAACCGCTCTAGCTTAGATGCTGTGGTCAGTCGTCTGATCTCAAATAAAACCTGTGGATCAATGACAGGCAACATCGGGAGCATCCGGTGCACCAAATAACAAGCGTCGTCAGCCCTCGCTGGCAACATCGACGAACGGAGACCTAGTGGCGAGCGGCGTGAAGCGGACATGCATGGTCGTCGAGCCCGAACTTCTAAACGACGACGGTGCACTATCTTAGTATTGAGCTATTTAGAACTACATTAGCACTATCTTACACCATATAGGGTTTAGTACGAGATTTACACTTACTTAATAAAAGATTAATTATAAACCACACCTTGTCACCTTTATATTGTTCATGCAACTCTAGTTTCCTATATTATTAGGCCTACATAAATGCATTCTCATTTCATATCATGACATCATTACCTTGCATATTGTATGCATTCTCTTTATTTATGCACCGCTTATATAATATAGGATCGGAGGAGGACATTCCAGTAGAGTACGTGGTCGTGAAAGAGGAGAATCTTCAGGAGCAGCAACCTGAAGAATATGAGCAGGTCCTTAAGTAGCTTTGGAGTGCCCTTGTGATCCTGCTAACGTCAGTAAAGGCAAGCCCCGGACATTTCATTTCCCTCATATCTCTGTTTCAAATTACACTTGAGTAATGTTAAACAATATTGTGCATTAAGTTATTAGGTGTTGATTGGAAACCGTTGCTGCATCTCGTACCTTGTCCAGAAAATTTATCACCCTTTCTAACTAGATATAGACCGCTCTATGCTTAGTTATGCTTAGACTGGTAGAAGTCGGGTGATTCCTGTCACCTGCGAGATATAGGTGGTCACTTGTCCAATTGAGAAACTATGGAATCATATGGAGATTAATAATTGAAGACTAGGCGGGATCCTTGTTTGTTGTTGTTGATGGCTCAGGCTTGGCTTATGTTTTGATCCCGTCTGTGTTAATTAAGGACCGATTCGTTGTTGGATCTTGGTTGAGATTGAACGTACCTTCACATAACGGCCGGATAACTTGTTCCGACTGTGAAGCCAAGTACCTCGTTCAAAGTGAGACAGTTGGATGGTGAATCGCTTCACAGGGAGGAGAGCACGATGCGGAGAGGCGGGGACTTAACCAGGCTTGCAGGTACGCCCTGAGCGACTTGGCGTCAGCTATTTCCCGGGCCTTGTGGCTCAGTCCAAACTCATCTTTGAATAGAACGAACGGTGACCTGAGCGAGTGATGCGTAAGCTCGCACGGGCGTGTGATATGGGCTTTACCCAGCTAGTGTAATCGATTCGAATTGCCGTATCTCTCGGTTAGTGAGAAACTTGGTCACTGTCCAACAGTCGTAGTAAATACTTGGCATCTGATGTTGATAATTAAATTACGATTGGTTACTATTCTCTATAAATGGACACTATTCTTTATAATTGATTAGTACTCTCTATAATTCAATTATATGATGTAAGATAGTGCTAATGTAGTTCTAAATAGCTCAATACTAAACCCTACAGCTAAAATATGAAAGTAAGGAATACTTTAGTAAGCTTTTTTTTTGCAAAGTATTGCTACCCAACTCACACCACCACATATAGCCTTACATATCCTTGGAGTCTTTTATTTTGCTCTCTGTCGGGTAAGTCTTGCTAAGTACAATTGAGTACTTAGGGTTTTATTCCCTCCGTTGCAGGTGATACCCTTTTGTTGAGTGCTGCTTCACTTACTTTTGTCCAGTTTTGGATGGTGTTATTAAGTGCCGGTGGGCTTGGCCTTGCTTATATGCCTCACCTATGCTTTTGTTGGAGGTGGTTTCTAAACTGGCAATGTATCTGAACTTATGACAATAATGTAGTTTCAAAACTATGTTGCTCTCTTGTATCATATTTAAACTTGGTATTGTAATAAGTTTTGTATCTCAGTTTGTAATTTAAAACTTCCGTTGTGAACTCTATGTATTATGATGTATGTTGTACCCTTAATCATGTACGATCTTGGTTGTGAAGTTGATTTATTGAGACCCTTCGTGGTACTCAATGGACTACCGGGTTTATATAAGTGACGGTATGCTGTATCAACATGTTTAACGGGGACCGTCATATCTAATCTTATATAAATTGGGCGGTTCTGTCACATACACCCTATACTAAAGTTCCAGTGCTCGTCCGAATCTAAAACTCTGTAGTTGATTTTCTTAGGTCATTTATGGACCAAAATATTTAACACAAGATCCATAGAGCTTAATGTAAAAGGATATCAACCTATACTTAAATCACAAGTGAAGTGATTTGTGTGGTGTGGTGGTAGGGACATCACGCGAAGGAAGAAGTCACGTGTTTCAATTTCCATGGATGCACTTGAGCAAAAAAAAAGGAAGACAGAGGGTTGTCCGTTGTGACAGTACGATGGTTGAGCCCTGAAAATAGATTTTCAAGAAATACCTCGTCTCTACAATCGATTTTGATCATCTCCAAAATAGTTTGGTAGTGTCTTCGTCTCTTTGTTTTAAATATGGTTGAGGGCAACTTTTAAAAGCTTTGACGAACAATGAATTTTCACAATTTCTGGCAAGACACTGAAACAACATACCTCATAACTCCTACTTTTTTGCGGGAACCAGTACAAACATAGATTCTCATAGGATTAAAAAATAATTTATATTCAAGAATATTCATATCTATATTTATATTCATTTTAAAATATAGTCATAAATGTTGAAAGTGTGCTATCTGATTCGGTAGCTGAGAGGACATTAGGGACAATGATACCTAATAATGATTGTCCATCTCTAGTTGCAGGTTGTGCTGGAGGTGATGACGCGTGGCAACATAATGTTCGATGTAGGACAACGGACGAAGTTGAGCTAAAAAGGAAAGTTTAAGGACTAAAATGCATTTTGATAATTCATGGATAAAATTGTGTCTAAAATACAAAGTTTAAAGTACTAAATCGGTGGTCACTTTGATAGTTCGGGGATAAAACTGAGCCCAAAAGAAAAAATTTAAAGATTGAAATGGTCATTCTGAAAATTTAGAGACCAGTTTGAGCCTTTTGCGATAACTGAAGGACCAAAATGAGTATTCTACCTATTATTATATAAATAAAAAGTCCTTTTGGCAAAATTCGTCTCATCGTCTTTATGTGTTTTGTAAATAAAACGACAAGGATTAATGAGTAACGACAGTTGAGGGCATCACATTCGCAAATTTAGAGACACGGAAATTCACGTCTGTGATGATGTTAAGAGTATATCTGGTTGAAAACGACAAGAATTATTGAGTAACGAGAGTTATTTATCGATATATATACTCTCTCTCTCCATCTTTCATTCACTTGGAACAGTGAATTGAAGTAGCAGTGCCGCTAAGGAAGCGCGTGCTGAAGCTGAACCAATCGGAGGGCCAGCTTGGAAGGAGGGAGGGGACCCTTACGTCCCGTGCATGTTGGCTGAGCTGGAGCGGACGAATGCCGGTTGGTCTCGTGAGTCGTGATGGCATCGGCACAGGAAACGCAAACCACGGCACGGGCACGGGCACGGGCACGGGCAGAAGGCGGCAAACCACGCGTACGGAACAGCGGCCGCCGCTAGGCTCGTGCCGCACGCATCGATCTGCCGGAGGAATGGATCGAGGCTTCCACGAACGTAAACCCTGCACTGCGGTACGCGTGGTCCATGTGCGTGCACGCGCGGCGCGTCGTTTTTTTTCCGTGTCTGCTTGTCGGTACACAAATTATATTAGTATATACTACTATACTTGAGCTGAGCACCTGGTGAGATCGAGCCGATGACACGAGCAATCGTAGGAGAGAAGGGGTGTTTTCCTTTGCTCGTCATCGGCCGCGCAAGTGTTTTTAACGTCCCGATAGTACGTCCTCACTGGCGGCCACGGCCACGGGAATCTACAGATGATCGAGGTCAGCAAACCTTGCCTTGCTCACATACAGAGGGTGTGTTCACTTCGCGAAAAGTAGCCGAAAAGTTACTGTAGCATCTTTCGTTGTTATTTGGCAAAATTTGTCTAATTATGAACTAACTAGGCTCAAAAGATTCGTCTCGACATTTACAGACAAACTATGTAATTAGTTATTTTTTTACCTACATTTAATGCTCCATGCATGCGTCGAAAGATTTGATGTGATGAATGGAAGAGGAAATATTTTGGGTTGGGAGGGGAAGTGAACAAGGCCAGATTCTCAGGGCCTGTCTAGTTCCTAAAATTTTATAAATTTTTTCAAGATTTCTCGTCACATCTAAACTTTAGATGCATACATGAAGTATTAAATATAGATAAAAAATAAAACTAATTACACGGTTCAAACAAAATTCATGAGACGAATCGTTTAAACCTAATTAGACCATAATTGAATACTAATTGTCAAATATCAACGAAAATGTTACAGTACCATTTTTTTTTAAAAAAAATCACGAACTAATCAAGGCCTCAGCACCGGTGGTCACAGGGTATGACAGCGCTCTAGCGGGTGTGCAGTTTTCTCCCTAAAAATTTTTCACCCCATCACATCAGATGTTTATACATGCATAGAGTATAAAATATAGACAAAAAATAACTAATTATACAGATTACGATAAATTTATGAGACAAATTTTTTAAGCCTAATTAATCCATGATTTGACAATGTTATGGTACAGTAAACATATGCTAATGACGGATTAATTAGGATTAATAAATTCATATCGTGGTATCCAGACGAGTTATGTAATTAGTTTTTTTTATTAGTATCCGAACACCCTTTCCGATATCTCATAAAACATCCGATGTGACACCTAAAATTTTCACCACAGAAACTAAACACACCCTGGTAGCCTCTCGCTCTGTTTGTAGCGCATTTCTTCGCAACCACCATTGCATGCAATTAATTACTTATCAAGTAGCGGAGCATCCGATCCAAAGACCGTGTGTTATCTCTTCTCTATCTCTACGACTAAAACATTCGTAACTATTCCGTCCACACCTGCGACACCAGATCCGCTCGCTCCCCTGCATTCCCTCGTGCGACACCAAACCTGCACTCCCGCACGGCTAGCTCCGTCAGAAAAGGAAACAAAATCAGTCCCTCCTTCCTCGCATGCGGTTCCCCGGTCAAAAAAATGGAAACATGCACTCCTCCGTCCCCTCACCACCAATCCCTCCTTCCCCGTATGCGGTGGTGCCCCAGTCTCCCTCGGCCTCGCTTGCGATCTTCCCCAGTCAAAGACCTTCCTCAAAATCCTCCGCGCGATCTCCTCCTCCAATATTGTCGCAGCCATCTCCGTCACCACCAGGTGGTGGGTTCACCTCACCGCTCCTCCGTGATTTTTTTTATTTTTAACCCAAATTTGAAACAAATTTTAAATTTAACCCGCATTTGATTTTTTTAAATCTAACCCGTTTGGCCCCGCCACCATGCATGGCGGGACAAATGCACTGAACCCCGCCATGCATGGTGGCGGGATACAGGTCCCACGTGGCGGGGGACGTGGCAAAGCCACCCGGGCGTACCCCGCCATGATGCATGGCGGGGTACTCCAAACCCGCCACCCATCATGGCGGGTTACACCCCGCTGCCCATCATGGCGGGGCACGGCCTAAATAAAAGCCGCGCCCCGCCACGCCCGCTCGGTCGCGCCCGTCCTCCGCACCACCGCCTCACCGCCGCCGCCGTCGCCATCGCCCCCACCGACGCCTCACCGCCGCCGGAGCCGCCACCGACGCCCGAGCGCCGCCACCGTCGCCCAGAGCTCCTCCCCCGCGCCCCGCCGCGCCGCTGCCGCCCCGCCGGTGCCGCTCCCCGCCGCCGCTGCCGAGCCCGTCGTGCCGCCGCTGTCGCCGTTCGCGCCGCCGCGCCGTCCCCCGCATCCCGGCCGCCGCGGCCCCGCCGCCACACGTCCCCTGCCACCGCGCCCCCGCCGCGTCCCCGGCCGCCGTTCCCTCGCCGCCACCCCGGCCGCCGACCGTCGCACCCCGGCACGCCGCCGTCCGGCCAACCTCGTCGCGCCTCCGCAAACTGTTTTACGGTAATTTTTTATTTTGTCGTTACTATTATTTATTTGTAGTAAGTATTATTTAGTTAATATTATTTATTTAGTTAGTTATTTAATATTCTTTGTAGTTATTTAGTTAGTTATTGAATTAGTTATATATTTATTTAATTAGTTATTTAATATTCTTTAGTTGTTATTTAACATTACTTATTTAGTTAGTTATTGAATTATTTTGTTAGTTATTTAGTTATTTAGTTAGTTAATATTATTTGTAGTTAGTTAGTTGGTTAGTTAATATTATTTGTAGTTAGTTAGTTATTTAGTTAGATAACGATTAATATTAGTTATTTAGTTAGTTAACGATCATTTGTAGTTAATGATTTTTTTATAGTTAGCTAATATTAGGTTTTAGTTAATCGGTTGTTATTAGTTATTCAGTTATTAGTTAATTAGTTAACGATTATTATTTATTCGGATGTTATTAGTTAATATTAGTTATTTAGATATTAAGTAAGTTAGTTACGTGGTAGGTAAGTAAAGTTAGTTAGTTAGTTATGTAGTAATTAGTGCTACCATATTGGTTAGTTGATAATCGGATGTCAAATCGTTTTGTAGATGGATTACGGTGTAAGAGTTTTTTACGGAGGAAGTGTTAGGAGAGAGGATTGCCAGTTTGAGGATATGTATGAAGAATTGGAATGGTTTGATGGCACCCCTAGTTTCCGCGATCTATGTGACCGTTTGAGTTTGAAGTTTGGCGAGGCTTTCACACTAAAGGGTAGGTTCGATGTTGAAAAGAATAGGGCACACTATGTGATGATGGACTTGTGCAACCAAGCAGAGTGGTCCCGATACGATAGGGTCATCCAAGGTTCGAATGTCGGCATGGCTGAGTTGGTGCTGGAGAATGTTGAGAATGAGGAGCCGTCCTTCGACAGTGGTACTCTAGGAGATTATGGTGTGCAGATGCAACAAACTATGGAGAGTATGGACTTGGATGGTAATTTGACGCAGGAGCGGGTTCATTCTCCTCCAGTTAGTCATATAAGCAATGATTTTGATGTAGACGAGTTTGAACAGAAGGAGGAGGAGGCGGCAGAGGAGGAAATGATTGGTGATGATGTTAGCACTGATTCTGACGATTCAGGAAATGAGGAAGGAGATCTACATGCCATGCGAGCATCGGTTGAAGCCATGCCCTCTTGAGGTGCACCTGCCATGTGTACACCAGTTCGTGGCATGCCCTCAGGAGTACCGCTTGAGGTACTTCATGGCATGCAGAGTCAGGGCACATTAGCCACCGGTTATCCAGATGATGGAGTGGAATATGAAGGATGGAGCAGGGTTAGGGAGCCACAAGAATACGTTGCACCACCCTCTTATACATCGGCAGAGCTTACACAGCTGAGGAAGGCTGGCTTGCCCTTTACCGGTGTGCCAAATTATAACGATGTAAGTATGTCGCATATGGCAGTTTGTGACACGGGTTTGCAGATGTGTAAGGAATCATTGTACAACCATAAAAATTTAATATTGAGGAAGGGAATGCTTTTCAATACGATGTCTGAGATGAAGTTGTTCCTTCAGGACTATGCTGTGTATCATCATAGGCCTTACACGGTTCGACATTCTAACAAGGAGGTAAAATTCCACATATTATGTAAGGCTGGATTCCCGTGCTCGTGGAAGTTGAATGCATGAAAGAGGCAGAGTGATGGTAAGTGGAAGGTAACTTCAGTGGAACAGCCGCACATATGCCAGACTAATGAGGGTAAAAGGTACCATCCGCAGTTGACGGCTCGGTACCTAGCCCGTCGTATATTGGGTCTTGTAGATAAGGACAATGACGTATCGGTGTCTTTCTTGCAGGAGACCATAGTCACATTTGTTGGGTATGAGGTCACGTATGGAAAGGCTTGGCGGGCAAAGCAAATTGCCCTGGCAATTCGCTAGGGTAGCTGGGAGGAAGCCTATAATAGGGTTCCACGCATTTTGTGTGCGATGGAACACTTCAACCCTGGCATGAGATCGTTCATATACACAGGAGGGTTGTATCTTCAGAACCCGTTGAGGCATATTCTGTACCGTGTGTTCTGGTATTTCGATCAGTGCAAACATGCATTTCAGTATTGTCGGCCAGTTGTTCTTGTTGATGGCACGTTCCTCACCGGCAAATACAGGGGCACATTGATGATGGCTGCTACTGTAGACCTAGAGAACCAGATAGTGCCAATGGCTTTTGCTTTGGCGGAGGGGGAAAATAATGATTCATGGTCATGGTTTATGCGTCTGCTCCGTGTTCATGTGCTTGGCCCTTCTCGCACCATTTGTCTGATTTCGGACCGTCACATTGGAATTCTTAATGCAGCCGTTGAACACATTGATGGTCACCCGCCCCTAGTGCACCGTTGGTGCATGCGGCATTTTGCCGCCAATTTCTGGCGGCGTCAACGCAAGAAGGATGTGGCTGACAAGTTAAAGGAGCTTTGTAATAAACGTATAGAATGCGAGTTCAACGAGACTATGGCAGAACTAGAGAAGATGCTCAACCAAGCTGGCAAGGCATGGTTAGACTAGCAGATGGAAAATAAAGCCAAGTGGGCATTAGCATATGATGAGGGCGGCTTCCGGTACGGCATCATGACAACAAACTCCTCTGAGTCTTTCAATCGTGTGTTCAAAGGCGTTCGATCTCTCCCAGTGTCTGGTATTGTTGAGTTCTCTTTTAGGAAGTGCAATGAGTATTTTGTTAAGCGGTATGACCTAGCCCTGAGGAATGAAGAGGAGCTTGGAAGATGGGGGAAGACTGCACACGAATATTTGAAGGAGGCTGAGGAATTGGCCAAACAACAGGTTGCCGAGGCTTATGAACGGGACATGCTTGTTTTCTGCGTACGAGCTAGAGGGGGCACAAACCTGGGCGGTGAACGATTTGGTGGCTGAACGTACCGTGTCGATCTTGATAAAGTAGAATGCAGTTGCAACGTCCCTCAGATCATGCATGCCCCTTGCTCACACATGATCACCTCTTGTTGGCTTAGAGGTTTTGACCACACAGTTGCACCATACATGTCACCCTTGTATCTCCGTGCCAACACCCTCAAAGTTTGGGAGAAGAGTTTCGAGCCATACCTTGACGAGTCGCAGTGGCCTCCATATTATGGTGAGGACTACGTGCCTTATCCGGACCTGAAGAAGGTAGGGAAGGGAAGGAGGAAGAAGAAGCGACTGAAAGGCGATATGGACAATATGAAAGGTTACGGCGCCGACATGTATGGTGGCGGGGACTTTGACGAAGAACGTGCGCAGAACCTTTGCTCCATTTGCAAGAATCCTGGTCATAACGCTAGATTTCATAGGCGGGCGAGACAAGAGGTGGTTTATATTGTAAACATGCATTTATGATATTTTAATCTTCAAATTTACTTGTCTTTGTCTTTTTATAACGTTATTAATTGTTCTAATGTTATTAATGTTGTCTTTGTTTTTTCAAACAAGCAGGTTCAGGGTTGCAAGATGGAGGCGCGGGCTCCTCATCCGCGCTTTAGCCTCATTGAGGCGGACTACGACAAGGACCACCGGGCCCAGGCCTTGTCAGAGAAGCAGAGGCCGTTGCGTGCGCTTCGTGTTCGCACGCACCGCGTACATAGCTGGGACGAGCGATACGTGACCTACATACAGCGGGAAGGCTTCCTTGAGATCGTTCGGGTCTACAACAATACACTCCCCACACTAGACCCTGCACTTCTTACTGCCTTTGTTGATAGGTAACATTGCATTTTGCATTTATTGTCTTTGTTTTGTAAAATTGGGCCGTCAACTTGCCTATAACCAGAAACTTGTAATGATGCAGGTGGAGACCGGAGACGCACACCTTCCACACACCATGTGGGGAAATGACTATCACGATGCAGGATGTCAAGATGATATTGTGTCTCAGTTTGGCTGGTCATCCGATTACTGGGGTCGTCGACGAGTCTAATTGGGTAGACTTGGTGGAGCAGTTCTGTGGTAGGAGGCCATCAGAGGCTGAAGTTAAAGGCACAAAGTAAGTTCATATTTGCGCCCTATTGAAATCACTAATACAACCATTTCAGCTACATCTATTTTTATAGAATAATGCTTCAATTGTAATTGTAGGAAGACCTCAGGAGTGTCGACGTCATGGATAACCCAACACTTTGGTGCAGGGCCTCCGATCGGTGCTCCAGATCACGAGGTCGAGGTGTATGCAAAGGTGTGGTTATGGCACTTCTTGGGCGCTTTCTTGTTCCCCGACTCCTCAGGCGACAGCATCAGCTGGATTTTCTTGAGGATCCTTATCCAGCCACTGGAGAACATTGCAACCTATAGCTGGGGTACCGCGGTCCTTGCTTGGACATACCGTCAGCTTTGTACCGCCTGTCGTCGCCAGTCGACCAATGCCAACCTAGGTGGCTGCTCGTACCTACTTCAAGTATGGATTTGGGAGCGTTTTCCGGTTGGGAGGCCTACTAAACCTCTGCATTTGCCTGTGAGTACATACAACTACTTTGATATCTTCATACGACTAAAGAGATTAGTGACACCTTGTTTGTGTGACTTGCAGGTTTGGCAGCATGAAGACGTTCTACCCACCGCCCTTTTCATCTGGAAAGACGCTAAGGTAGAGAGGGGCGAGCTGGAAAGGAGGTACAAGTAGTACATGGATGCGATAGACGTATTGACACACAACTACGTAAGTTATATCCACATTTCCTACTAAAGGCACTATCAATGAGATTGATACTAAATTAAGTTTTTTTTACTTTGCAGGTAACATGGACACCATGGTCTAGGTGGGAGCTAGAGGACTACCTTAGTCCGCGCTGCGAGGAGGAAGGGGACGAGTGGCTTTACGAAGGGCCACTTATCTTCTTCCACGTCGTCGAGATGCACTACTCTTTCAGGGTTTACAGACAGTTCGGGAGGTTGCAGGGAATTCCACCGCTGTACTCCACCAACGCTCAGCTGCATGGGTACGATGCCAATATGTTTATTCTACTTAAGTGCCTCATTTCTAATGCAATATGGAAATGCAGGATCGATCGAAGGCTTCGGACCACACAAAAGGATTGGGCGGTGACGCACGAACCACATTTGCTTAATTGGTATAACAGGCATCCTCGCCACCTCAACGAACTTCCACAGCACCACCCGGCAAGATGGATGGAGTACCTGCAATGGCTGCAGCGAAGTACGAGGACTTATCTCATGGTCCCGTACACCAACATGCCTGCAGATGCGGCCGGTGAGGATGACATCGCCGATGCGTTTGACGATGCGCAAAGGGTGCAAACACAACTTCTTAGGGCCCCTCTAAATAGATACGTGGTAAGTACTTTACACTTACATCCTCAAGCGAGGTAATGGGTTTCAAAATGATCGAGTTAACCTTGTGTGATGTTGTAGGCACAACAGTTGTCAAACTACTCCGAGGAAGCTTCCAGGCAACTTTTTCGGACTAGGGACGACAAGACCAACCCTCTTCGCGCCTTTGTCAAGGTACTTTTGATAGTAATATTCGTGACTACAACTCAGTTACCTTTAAAATTCACGCTTAATAATGGTTGTTGTCATCTAAACCTGTAGAGAATGAAAAAGGCTGCAAAAAGTTGGCTCAGAAGCTGAGCTGTGCGGACACGCCTTTGGACGTACCTTACAACCCCACGTGGTCCAGGAGCCAGACGATGTCCACCGCAGCTGCTTCTGCTAGTGACACCAGGGCTGCGTCCTCGTCTATTCGTACTCCGTAGGACAGAGGGAAGGGTCCAGCTGGTGCGGACGATGTCGATGAGGCACTTCAGTATGACACGACGAGTGGCGACGACGACGACGATGTTCCCCAGTGGGATTACACCGGTCACGAGGAGATGGGTGCCTCACAGCTATACGGTGCTCCTATTGGTACACAGGGGGTAGACTACACACAGCAGGAGAACTACACACCAGCCGAGCAACAGGTCCCTATGCTTTGCTTTTTTTTTTAATTCTACTGTTCGTAGCTCAACATTTAGAGTAGCTTATCAGGTTGCTTGCTTGCAGGGGGCGTCCTCGACGCAGCAGTTCGATCGTGGACATAGGCGGCAGCGCGAGAGGCAGCAACGGGACCACACAGACGTTGGCTAGAGAAGCAACGTGGTCCCTACGAATCCGAGGAGGCAACGGAGACCGTGAGACCCCTACACCCCTGGCGATTAGTACAGTAGTCATATTTAGCAGGCGCCGGACACATGTTATCATAGTTATCATAGTTATTTCGATTGGACTCATGTAGTTGGTAACACTCATTTATTTTTTGGCGTAAACGCAATTCTTCGTGCCATGGCTTCCGTAAACTTGCTGTAAATGACTCAACATGGCATGTCTGCATTTGTCACGCTCAGCTGACGCAAAATGTAGGCATAGTTCCTGCGTGCCCGGAGTTTCAGGGGGCCCCATGGCGGGGTGGCCCTAAAACTGCGGGCACGCAGGAACTGCAGTAAGAAACTGCATTTATAAACTACACGGATAAACCACACAACAATCTTAGTGAGTGGACCAACAAATGAAACGAATGAAGATGTGATAATGAAAATTATTACAATGACATGTTTCAAAGTACAACACTGACAAACTACACCACACAAAGTTTCTAAGCCACTACAAATGACAAACACTAACAACGACGACGTGAAGACGTGACAATGCAAATTATTACAATGACACTTGTACGTCAATCAAATTGCGTGCACCACTACGTAAGCAACTCGTCTTCGGACTCTGAATCTTCCACTACAACCTCCTTACCCTTGCTGGCCTCGACTGCCTTGGCCTGAGTGGCCTGACGCCGGTAGTAAGCCGCCTCCGCCTCGTCCGCGGCCTGAGAGTACAACTCGGCCTCTTCTTCGGTCATGTCTATTGGCCCCCATGCGTCGAACAGCGGTGTCTTATGGCTGTGGTACGCTGCCTGACCCTCCTCTAATTCAACATCCTCCTCGGGCATCGGTCCTAACTCCTCTGCAAGATGAAGTAGCTCGGCTATACTTCCCATGTCGTAGGCATCCTCGTCCTGAGGGTAGCCCAATTCTTCAGCTAGACGAATGAGCTCGCCTATCCTCCCGGTGTCGTCATCTTCCTTCGGCTCGGCCTCCTCTTCAACCACAATCGGACGGCTTACGGTGCCAGCAACTCCTGCGTCCCGCTTTAGTGTCCTATTCTCCGTGTATCTAGCATGAGCCACACCTGCTTGCCAGTTGCCGGTGCGTCCAATCTCTGCAAGTACAAAATGCAAACAATTAACACAATCTTTGCAATGACTTTATTGACAATCAAACAAAGAAGATTGAGTTTTCAAAAACGCAATGACTCACTCGCACATAATGAGTCAATAGTATCGTTCAAGCCTTGCATCTCCGCTCTCGCAACCTCCTCTGCAGCCTTCCTTGCATCCTCTTCAGCCTTCCGTGCCTGGTACTCCTCTACATCCTTCTTCTTTTGCTTGTACCACTTCTTCCACGCAATACTCTCTGGGTTACGAACACGCAGGTCTTGGGCCCGTCGTAGCATTTTCTTCTTATGGTTCTTAACGAAATCAGTGACGTAGTTTGCAGGATATCCTCTCATCTTGCGAAGTGCTACCTTTGTCTTATACTCATCCTTGAACTTATACACATCATCATATGATTCCCATTTGTATTTCTGAGTGCTCTGTTGCAACAAATAGATGAATACAAAGTTAGCGTACAAAAGCAAACAAAATAAAACATTAGCACTAAGTGTCAATAGTCCTAGCAAACCTCGTCATAATCGATCATGTGGCCACAAAAGTGCCCAATCCCAAGGCCTGAAGGGACAAGGCCGTAGCTAGCTTCAACACCACATTTGCACATCACAAGAGGCGCAATAGACCTCCTCTTCTTCTTTCAGTCTGGCACATCCTCATTCTTCTCCGGCTCCGGCCAATGGCTCTTTGGACCATAGACCCATTCCTTGAAACGGCACTTGGGATAATCATGATCCTACAAAATCAAAACAGTAAAACACACATATATGACATGACATTCCAAGGTTCACTCAAACCTTACCTCATATCGTAGAGGACAAATGAACTCTTGTTCATTGCGTGGGTTTATCACGGCTTGCTCTCCGCAAAGGCAATTTGGAGGATCCTCGAGCCGGCGTGCCGATGCTACGGCCTTCTCTTCCTCCGTCATAGGAGGAGGGTTAGGAGGGGGTGGAACCCAGCGAGTAAACACCTCACGCTTGCAATGATCAATGCCGGGGTAGAAAAGGAGAATCCTTGGGTCAAACTTGTCCGGACTGTCGATCCATTGGAAGAAAAAGCACCGGAAGTACGGCTACAAAAAAGTTCGAATTATCTCATCGCGAATACAACATCAGAAATCAATAAGAAAAACAAAGGGCTTCAACGAGCACCGGATGACCACAGTCACAGTTAGGGAAAAGTTCCTCGGGAGGAACGGGCGCATCCTTGCAAGACACGTCGGGGTACATCTCTCTAGGACGACCCTTTTTCCTCCAAATCAACTCACGATACGAGTCCTCCATCTAATAACACGAAATAATTTCTACAGAAAACACATATCACTTATATAATGTACAATATCAATACGATTAAAACTAATATAACTTTACTAACTACGTTAACCAAACATACTACAACGATGGACGCAGAGAAGGGGTGGCCGGAACAAGGTCCGACGATGGGCCGGTAGCCGACGGGGAGGTGCCCTAGGCGGGACGGGCGCCGAGGGGAGGGGAGCTCGGTCCTGGGGCGGGGACGGGGACGGGCGCCGAGGGGAGGGGACGGGGACGGGCGCTGCGGGAAATTAAATGGATGAATGGCCAAAAATAAGAAGTGCCCGGGCTTTTAAATAGGCGGACTTGTACCCCGCCATGATTCATGGTGGGTTAGGGGTACCCCGCCGTGATGCATGGTGGGGTACTCCTTTCCACGCTGGCCTACAGCGTGCCACGTGGGACCTGTACCCCGCCACCATGCATGGCGGGGTTCAGTGCATTTGCCCCGCCATGCATGGTGGCGGGGCCAAACGGGTTAGATTTAAAAATTTTTTCAAATGCGGGTTAAATTTAAAATTTATTTCAAATTTGAGCTAAAAATAAAAAAAATTCTCCTCCGCGGACTGCCCATCACGCCCGCGCCGACTGCACGGCAGCAGAGGAGGACGCCGCCACACCACGAGCGCTAAGAGATCTTGACGCTTGGTCGACGGGGAGGACGCCGCTGGCGCACACCGATAGACCGCAATCAATCGCACCGGTGAGTCATCACACTCACCTCCTGTCGTCAATCCTCACCCACCCCTCTTAGTATGTGTGGATTCGCCGTCGGGGGCTGCTGCCCGACACCAAATCGAGAACATCTTCCGCGCAGATTGAGGCGTGAGCATGACTTCATTCACCTATCGGTACCTATCCAGTTGACGTGGTTGGTTATCTATCGATCCCTGATGAGGGACCTAGGGGAATGAAACGAAGCTTCTGCAATTTTTTTTGGTGTTTCCTTCGTGATTTCAACTGTTTTCGATCTGAACGAACAGATCTGTTCATCATTTTATTTATTTTTTAGGTGAAATCTAGGTAGCTAATTCCTTCCTCCAGTGTGTACATGGGCTTCTGAAAAATTGCACTATTTCGCCTTGATTGAGTGAGCGGCATCAAATTTAGACTTGCAGGGAACCCGTATCTTGGATCACAAGCCTAACATACCTAAAATATGCATGTATTTTTTTTTGTATATTTTTTGATGCTACCTTATTAGTTTTTATCATCTCCTTCTGCTGATGTACTATTACATATATAAATTGTTGATGATGTTATTGCGCTAGCTTGCATTGATCCCTTAATTAACTTTCTGTTGCAGTGTTGCTGGACAAGTTAACAACTTGTTGCATGCTAGAGGCAGGACACTTTGTTGAATAAAATCCAAATTTGGTTAGGTTTTGATTTGCGTTATGTCAATTAGGGTCATCCTCTCATTAAAAAAACATTTCTGTTGTCAAATAATGAATCCATAGAATTGCACAAATTCCAATTGGTATCAATCACAAGTAATACATAGTTAATCCTTTTGCTCAATAATGAATAAAAAGATGTAACAATGATTGGCACCCAGCTATCAAATAGATGCATGCAAAGCTGATACGTACAGGAACAAAATGGATGCACATTGTTTATTTTTCCACATCTTCTTCACTGATTTTCCATGACGGAATCTTACAGCCTTTTGGCATCTCAGCAACACACTCTCGATTATATAGACGATACGATACACATAGATAAACAAATGGAAATACAGCCTTGCAAATTTCTCATGACAGGCACGCTGGCATCATTAAAAAAGATTGGGATTTTTTTTCTATCTCTCTCACAGAATATAGCAGATAAATTGTCCATTGTCGATTAAAAAAAGTGGGGTAAGTTGGAGCGAAAAAAAATCATGTTAGGCCCTATTTGATAGAGCTCAAGCCAGTTGTGACCCCTCTATACACGGTGTAGCTGACACGGTACCAAGCAGTCGGTTTTATCTTTTTTTTTCTCTCAAAATAATAAGTCAATTTTTTTTTGTTTCACCGACTCTAACTCCTCCATGCACCGGAGCAAGGAGCCAGAACAGAACGAAGCCATGTCAAACGACATTCCAAATCTAATGAAAACTGTTCACTTATATGTCCTGGTGGGTGAGGGGTCACAAAATGTGAGTTCTTTTCACATCATGGATCACATAGGATGCCCCGGATTGATAGGTTAATAATGTGAACTGGTACATGATAAACCTAAAACTAATAAGTATATGTGGGGGCAAGAAGATTAGGGTGGTAGATCCAATCTGTCATCTTTTGCGGTGGCGATATATATGTATATTTTCTTAGATCAGTGAGCTAGCTAGGCTGAGTCAGTTGTCCACAACTGCTGCTGCTGGCTGGCTGCAGGCAGCACACCGCAGCACTTTCCCCACTCCCTGTCGTCTCATCCTCCCATGTGCCTCCCAAGTTACATCACGTTAACTAATTATGTCAGCTCGACACTATAGAAAAGGACTGGATTTATTAGTTTTTTTGTTGATTTATTTAGCAAAATCATTTGGCATATTGACGGATGTGGTTCCTGTACCTTTTGTTTCAAGGTACCTTGCTAAAGAGGTGTATTGATCTGTCACCATTTTATTTATTTTTAGGTGAAATCTAGGTTGCTAATTCCTTCCTCCAGTGTGTAGATGGGCTTCTGAAAAATTCCGGCCGCGCCCACCTGCACCGTGGAAGACTGGGTTGATAAGCAAAGATTATGACAAGCAAATATTATATCACCTCTCGAGCGATCTTATCTACGCGAAACGACTGAGTTGATATGATTAATATGAAGATGATAGGTCATTTCCACGGGGATGAGATGGTGTACCATAGCTTTGACTGTGCGGTGGATGATCCACACAACTACTACCTAGAGGAATTCCTTAACACTTTGACACCCAATGGTCTACCTCCACATGTGTTAAAGCTGAAGATTGGTTGTCCGGTCATATTGCTTAGGAACATTGACCCTGCGAACGGACTTTGTAATGGTACCAGACTTATCATACGAGGGTTCCAAAAGAATACCATAGACGCAAAAATTGTGTTGGGACAGCACGCTGGAAAGCGGGTTTTTCTGCCTCGCATACCCTTATGCTCATCGGACGACGAGATGTTCCCTTTCCAATTTAAGCGAAAGCAGTTCCCTATTCGACTCAGTTTCGCGATGACTGTTAACAAGGCACAGGGGCAGACTATCCCTAACGTCAGGGTATACTTGCCGGAACCAGTGTTCTCGCATGGCCAATTGTATGTGGCGCTATCAAGAGCTACGGCAAGATCGAACATCAGGATCCTAGTCGTGCTAGCTACTGAGAAGGACGTGAACAAAGGGAAAGAGAAAGGGAATGGGAAGAATAAACCGACAAAGGATATATTCACAAAAAATAACATATATAAAGAGGTTCTAACTCCATGAAAGAGGTAATGCATCACACGTCAATACAATATCAATAATACTTTAACTTTAAACATTAACAAACAACTTATATGCAGGATACTTCTAACTACAGCTTGAGTCATTTGCATGCTTCAGCTACAGGAAGTCAGATGTCGTATCTTGGACTTTAAAATCTTCTGGATCATTTTTGATTGCTGATCAGTTGCAGCTTGGTGTCCATGCAAAGCACGCTCTCTTGATCAAACTATTGAGTGATTAGATTCTTAATTGTACAGTCTATTGTAAAACATGTATTGTGAAATACAAACTTGTTATGATTAAGGTGAATGCTCATGTGTTGCAACGAGAAAAAAATATCAAATAACATGTATTGTAAAAAGACAAACTTGTAAAAAATTATTTCTTATCTTTCTAATATCTCTATCTCTGTCTCTATAACTAAAACATGTCGTCCACTCGGCACTAGCCCCACGCGTGATGTCTACCCCGGCTTCATGCAATCGCCCCCCATATGTTCCCGTTGCAGCGCACGGGCATTTATACCCTCTGATTATTTGATCAAAGACGCTGGGCACAGGCGTGCCTACGTAGCTTTCCTCTTTCGCCGTCGTCCAAAATCAGAACCCACAGGTAATTAGTACAGCTACTCCGAGATCTGGGGTACCAATTATGCAGCAGCGCCTTTTTGTCCTAGCACGTACACGGTACACGTCATCGCCAACGATGTGGAACGCGACCGGTATGGTAATTAGTACAGCTACTCCGAGATCTGGGGTACCAATTATGCAGCAGCGCCTTTTTGTCCTAGCACGTACACGGTACACGTCATCGCCAACGATGTGGAACGCGACCGGTATGGGAGTATCTCGCATATATGAGGCTGGTTTAGATCCGAAATTTTTGGCAAAATGACACTGTAGTGTTTTTTGTTGTTATTTGGTAAATATTGTATAATCATGGTCTAATTAGGTTTAAAAGATTCGTCTCGTCCATTTCGTCTAAACTGTGTAATTAGTTTTATTTTTTATCTATATTTAATGCTTCATACATGTGTCCAAAGATTCAATGTGACGGGAAATCTGAAAAATTTTGCAAAATTTTTAGGAACTAAACAGGGTGCAGTCCCTTTCCATCTCCCTTGGCGCCCTGTTGGCGTTCAGAATATTGGGTACTATAGACAGGCGAGCGGAAATGCGACAAGCACTGGATGAAAAAACGGTTCTCGTACACAAGCAATTTGGTACGTATATATGAAACTAGCTCTTCAGTCGAAGTTAAGGTAAATTAAACAAGACAACGTATATGATGCAAATTACCATCTCCGTGCCAGATTAGAAGTTTACACGATTGCATAAAAAGGTTGGTTTGCATCAGATACGTTGCCATTAAACAAAGCTTAACTCACGAGCTTTTCCAAGCATCTTCAAGAGTTTGCCAAAATTTACTCGACAAATATCGTGATTTGGTAACTTGCTAAAATATATGACAAGTGAAAAAATAGACTCTCTCCAAGAGTTTGCCATTTGGACTTGGTAAAATAAGAAAAAGCCCGCTAAGCGAACGAAGAGCTCCGCTAAGAAATGAAGAGTCCCGCTTAAATATGCACGCGAAGCCAGATGCGCGAGTGATGCGCGCTCACGCTCAGCACGCCAATATGCGCGTGGAGGGGGGAGATTTGCCAAGTTGTCAAAATTTACCCAGGGCTGTTGGAGCACAATTTTTTTTGTTTTATCAAAATTAGATGGATGTCAAGTTGATTTGACAAACTCTTGAAGATGCTCATTAGTCACCGTACCTGTCAAACAACCGTTGGTTACTTGATTAGCTATCGCAACTCACACATACTAATAAAATAAGTAGCTAAAGTGAACCTCTCCGGACCAATAAGAACTTGAGAAGGCTAATAACAAGGGTCAATTGCAAAGACAGAATAACCCAATTCTCAGTCGATGATTAATTTGGCAATTTGGCACGTGCCGACGTGCGTAAGATAAACGAAAAGAACGGAGGAGGATTAGGCTGATGATCTGGCGATAGCACAAATGACAAATGTATAGAACACTACTGCTAGCGGTCGATCATGAGTGCTGATTGTCGCTGATCACACAAGTGGGATTATAAAATCAAAATAAATTGATCAACGTTGCTAATATATAAGTTCCACGGAGTATTGGAACATACACCAAGATCGCATTTGGAGTTCAAAGGGGGCATTGAACTAAGAACTTACACCGTGCATGTTAAGGTGTTTTAGTTTTGGCAAACACCTTCTTTTTCCTGCGACCATAACCATGGCGCCGGAGCACGACCTTGGTGCCCCTTCACCAACCCTCCTCCCAGTGGTCATATATACTCCACGAACTCGATGCCTCGCCATCTTATCCACCAGCCTCTTTTATCGATACGCCGGCCAACCTTCCTCCTTCACCCTACCCTCTGAAGCTCAAAATCCCCTACTCCTAAACTAACCCTAAAATTCCAAGTCCAATAATAAATACTTGTTAGATAGGCTGATCTCACTCGAGAAAGAAGAGAGAGGCAAATCTTAACAAAGCTAGTGAGTAGGGTCAAGATTGGTGTGAGAATTTTTTGGGGGGATATAGGTAATTCGATCCAACGCAACACCTATGTGTTATATAGCAAATCCATACACAAGAAACAATAAGATTTGTAACATGAATTTTTTTTATCGAATATGCACGAGAGTGCATATCATTGCATTAAGAAAGGAGTAAGCAATATACAAGTACAAAGAATGGCCGACACTGGGACAAGAATCGCTACATTGTTACAGCAACTCCCAAGAACTCGGCAGGCAGTGGCCTACTCTCCCGACGCAATACTCCCTAAGTGTTTCGCCCCGGCCTGCACCCACAGTTCCGCCTGAGCCTTGATGACCTGCAGTAACTTGGCAACCGGAGATGCGGATTCCCTAAAACAGCGGGCGTTGCGTTCCTTCCACAGCTGCCAGGACACCAACGCGAAGAGTGAGTCAAGGCCCTTCCTCTGGCTGGTGTAACAGAACCGCCCAATTATACGAGATTAAGTAGGAAAATCATCCAACGAGCGGACAATTTAACGAACTTAAGCCCGTATAACCCGGTAGTCCGTGAAATCCCGATGGATTTCAAACCATTTCACATAACAGCCAAGATCATACTAAGTTTAGCGGTCACCATCATAAGTTACATAAAAGTTCACGGCAGAAAATACATCGGAGTTTAAACATAGTTATTACAAACCAGGTTCAAATAAAAGTAGCGGAAGCAGTAGTTCAAATCACGCACACACACAGTGTTCGAAATAAAGTGTCAGCTTATGATCATCTCTAACAAAAGCATCAGACGAGAAGTAGCGAATGACCATTGCCAAGGTCCTAAGCTTCGCCCATCACAGGATAGAGGCAGTTGATACAGTAGCCGTAATACATCTGCCCATCCACAACAAGTGGGAACAAAGCCCTGAGTACGAGAAGGTACTCAGCTAGACTTACCCGACAGAACCAAAATAAAACGACACCAAGGATCATGATAGACTTTCTGGTGGGGTAGCTGACCCATTTGCAAGAAAAGCATTTTCAATTTAACAATTCTTTTCCAAAAGCATGCAGTAATTTAATCTTTATTACCCTGTCGACTATGGTTGCACTTGTGCTAGAGTAACATGTAATTAAGCAAGTAGGGATTTCCAACGATCAATAATAATAGTTATCATATCATCTTCCACATAACTATCCAAGTGTTTCATCAATATTACTATGATGAAGTAGCTCAAGTCAAGTGCTCATTATCCAGTGAACGATGACGATTTGAATCGATTATTAATCAGCTGGTAATTTATTCCTCACACAAACCTCACTCACCCGCTAAAGTGAGGTATTGGTCACCGAGTCAACCATTCAGGTAAAGTCGCGAGCTTGCTAGGAACCACATGTACCCGGAGGCCGCCTGACTGCTCATTGGCCTTATCATCGCGCCCCTGTATCCTGCCACTACTGCTCTGGTACAGTGCGTTGCGGGCAATCCACTCGGCCCGAATAATCTCCTAGCTTCGCGGTCGAAAGGTACATTATTCGGCAGCTAAATGTGAGGCATGCGTTCAACATGACTCGAGGCCCAACAACGGTCGGTCCTTAATCGACTCAGACGGAGAACACTACAGTTCGAAACCCTGCAAGTCTTCGCCCGGTCTCAAATACCGTTCGACACTTAGTTATTCTCAAATGACACATCTTTCACATAGATCAAGTAATCTCCTAGAGCTCGCAGATGACAGGCAATCACCCGACTTCTACCGGTTTAAGCAAACTAAGCAATTACTGACCGCGGACACCAAGGTAACAAGGATCGGGTAAAGCAAGGTGAAACAAGGTATAATGCAGGAACGTTTGCAAACAACTCCTAAACGTAATGTATCAAATTAAGTAAAGTCAATAATAAATTATTTGTAAACTGGGAGAGAAATGCTCTGGGGCTTGCCTCTCTCAAAGGAGCTCGGACGGTGGTCGGGGCACTCTAGAAGATCTTCACCGACCTCCTCTTCGGCTTCGGTCGCCTCCTGCTCTTGCACCTCAGACTGCTCTTCCGGGTCCTCGGGAACTGCTACCGGGTTCACTTCCTGCGATCCTGTATGATGCAGAAATATAAGTGCTCATGCCTAGGTGCATTGCAGGGATTACATGAGATGATGATGAATAAGATGTAGATGAGCATGTTATTTTGTTTGAATTACGTGGAACTTACGACTCTTCTACAAGGTAGTCTACATCATCCAAGAACATGTACTCATAAACTACCACCACTATTCTCTACCATGCAAAGGCACCTTGGCACTTAAGATGCTTCAAAGATACACCAAAGCATAATTTACCAACTAATCTTGCATTAAAGGTTGAATTTAAACCCTTGTTAGCACTAGACTTGAACAACAACACCTATTTTGGTAGCGCAGAAAAATCTTAGAAAATTATAGTGGAGTACTATAATCAATTCTAGCATGCCACAAAAATTTCATTGCATTAGGATTAATAGAACTGCCTATACAAAAATAACAAGCTAAGGCCTAAAAATGAGCATGAAAATACTTTGTGTTATGAAAAGTATCAAACAACAGATTTAGCATTTTTCCTACTTTCTACACAGTAGACAATCACTATACAAAAATTATCATATACATGTTTTATACAATTTTTGCTCTTTATCAAAAATAACAAAAATCATCAAATAAAAGTACTTGCACTACACATCCAAGTTTTTCTATAGAACATGCATGTCACATATTTTTCCTAGCAACTACATGGCACAACAAGGCTAACAAACTTGGAATCATATTTTTCTGAATTTTCCACCATTTACTATCCATTTAACAAGAAAATAGCAATTTTCAAAGTTAAATAAAAACCTTACAGAAAAGTAGTGCAAAAATTACATGCAATATTTTTACATGGTAGATCTAGTTTTAAGGAACTTATACAAATTTATTTCATAATTTTTGGAGCACATTTAATCACCCAAATAATTTCTAAGCACTTTTATTTCAAATTGATAAAAGAAAATAAAAACTGAAATCTTTATTTTGAAACGGGCCGACATCAAAAAATGGCAGACGGCCCGGCCTGCTCAGCCCAGAGACGCGCACGCGGGGGGGGGGGGGGGGTAACGAAAACAGGCCGTGTCCCGTTGAGACCGGCCGGCCCAGCCACTCGCCTCACTCGCAGGCGAGCGAGGCAGCGCGCGCGGCCGAGCGGGTGCTCGCCACCGCGGCGGTGCGACGGCCACCGACGGCCAGCGGCTGCCTCCGGGCTCGAGCGAACAAGGCAAGGCGCGCAACACCATCGCGGGGACATGGTGAACACAAACGTGTAGTTCGAGAGAGATGGGGAGGGGCGGAGGCGCCGGTGGCCGGAGCGCGAGCGCGGCGGCTCCGTTCGCGATGGCGCAGCGGGGGCAGAAAAATTGTGCCCTACCGGAGCGAGCGAGGGGATGATGGCGCTCGTTCGGAGGAGGGAAGAGGGCGGCGGAGCTCCGTGCATGAGCAATCGAGCTGCGGTGGACTGACGTCACCGGAACACGGCGGCGGAGGCGGAGCTCGCTGCGGCGAGCAGTTCGCCCGCTCGGGTTTTGGAGAGGGGGAGCGAAGGAGTAGCGAGAGTGAGAGCGAGGGGGCGAAAAGGGGTCGGCCAGGGCGCTTTGAACACGCACGAGCTAGCGGGATGGCACGGCGAGGGCGACGCGCGGCGAGCTCGCCGTCGCATGGCCGCCACGCGGCTCGCACGCTCTATCGCGGACGGGTGCGTGGCGCGCCTACGCGGGAGCGGCACGAGCGGGGGGGAGAAGATGGCCGGACTGGGCCGGGCCGAGGCGGGGCGCGAGCGCGGGCGCGCGCGCGGAGCTGGGCCACTTCCAGCAGCGGGCCGAAAACGAGGCAGTGGCCCGTTTAGGTTAGAAATTGATTTTCCATTTTCATATTTTCAAATAATTTCAAATAATAGTTTTTAAATCTCATTTTGAGCAAGTAAAGGACCTTTTCTGAAAATGGCACAAAAATAAAAGTTGCTTAGAATTTAATTCTCTACAACTTTGATTAAGGGGTCAACCTCAAAACTCTTATAGATTTTGAATTGTAGAATAAAAGCTAATTTAGGGAGGATTTTTGAATATTTTCAAATAACATTTTTAAAAACAAGTTTTTGACAAAACTTTGAGTAATTTAGTTGCTCCAAAAATCTTACCTATAATTCTAAGTGATATAAAATTTATAGTTGCACAAATTTGATGAATGTAATTAGCACATTATCACATCATGTTATGAATACTATTTTCCAAGCTTTTATTTCACTAAAGGTATAATCTTACTACATATGCTTATGAATGATATGACATATTATGCTCATGATTTGAAATGTTAATGCTTGCGTAACACCGAGGTGTTACAGCCCTCCCCCTTATAAAAAATCTCATCCCGAGATTTGGGTTACGAACCATTTATTATAAAAATCTTCGTATGCTTTTTGTAGGTATTCACCCGTTTCCCAAGATGCATCCCCTTCATCATGATGACTCCACTGTATCTTATACGTTTTCACTACACTGTTTCGAGTAGCCCTCTCCTTAGAATCCAAAACTCAAATTGGCTGCTCACGATACACCAAATCTGACTTAAGTTTTATGCCTCGAGGTTCAATTCCTTCCTTTGGAACGCACAAACACTTCTTGAGATGCGATACGTGAAAAACTGGGAATATAGCACCCATTGCTTCTGGTAATTCCAATTTGTAAGCCACTGGACCCTTTCTTTTCAAAATTTTGTAGGGTCCTATAAATCTGGCGGCAAGCTTTCTACGTACTCCAAACCGCTTTTTCTTCATGGGCGTGACCTTTAGATAAACATAGTCACCAACTTCGAACACAAGTGGTCTCCTCTTATCCGCAGAACTTTTCTGACGTGACTGAGCTGCTCTCATATTTTGCTGAATGATATGAATTTTCTTTTCGGCTTCTTCCACGAAGTCAATACCATAATATCTTATTTCCCCTGGCTCAATCCAGTTTAGAGGCGTTCTACACTTTTGGCCATACAGAGCCTCAAAAGGTGCCATCTTGATACTTTCTTGATAGCTATTATTGTATACAAACTCTGCTAAGGGTAACCATGACTCCCATGAACCCCTGGAAGACAACACACAAGCTCTTAACATATCTTCTAAAACAGCATTAATCCTTTCAGTCTGACCATCTGTTTGAGGATGATAGGCAGTACTACGAATCAAACTAGTTCCCAAACCTTTATGCAAGTGCTCCCAAAAGTGAGCAGTGAACTGTAACCCTCTGTCAGACACTATAGTCTTCGGTATTCCATGCAATCTCATAATCTCAGTAATATACTTCTCGACATATTGAGATGGTCTGTAATCTGTCTTGACAGGCAAAAAGTGGGTTGTCTTAGTAAGACGATCCACGATTACCCAAATCGAATCATGGCCTTTCTGAGTAGTGGGCAAGCCTGTGATGAAATCCATACTTATATCATCCCACTTCCAACTAGGTACTGACAAAGGTTGTAACAATCCGACAGGTTTCATGTAAATAGCTTTCACCCTACAACATGTGTCACATCTGGCTACATAAGCTGCAATTTCTTTCTTTATCTTTGTCCACCAATAGCGAGGTCTTAGTTCTTGGTACATTTTACTACTGCCAGGATGAATGGACAACTTAGAGAGATGAGCTTCGTCCATAATTTTATTGTTAAACTCTCTATCCTTTGGAACAACAAGACGGTTGTCGAACCACAACATGTCCCGTTCGTCCACTCTGAAGTATTTTGAGGGTTCTTCTCTAATTTTCTTTTTGATGTGGAATATCTCTTTGTCTGCTTTCTAGCCTTCTATTATCTTACTCTCCAAGGAGCAATTGATCTGAATACTATGCAACACAGCAGGGTGCATTAGATTAAAACCATCCTCGAGTAAGGGTTGCATATTCAAGCAATGTGACTTTCTACTCAAAGCATCCGCTACTACATAGGCTTTCCCAGGGTGATACTGTACATTCAAGTTGTAATCTTTGATTAGTTCTAACCATCTTCACTATCTCATGTTCAATTCTGGTTGGGTAAAAATGTACTTGAGACTCTTGTGATCGGTGAAAATATTACATACATTACCAAGTAAATAGTGTCTCCAAATCTTTAAGGCATGCACTACAGCAGCAAGCTCAAGATCATGTGTCGGATAATTGATTTCATGTTTTTTCAACTGACAGGAGGCATAAGCAATGACTCTTCCTTCTTGCATCAGAACACAGCCTAATCCTTTTTTTGATGCGTCGCAGAACACATCAAAAGGCTTCTCGACGTCGGGCTGCGCAAGAACTGAAGCAGTGGTTAACAGTTTCCATAAAGTGTGGAAAGCTGTCTCACACTCCCCTGTCCACACAAACTTGTGGTCTTTCTGTAACAGACTTGTCATTGGTTTGGCAATCTTCGAAAAGTCTGGTATAAATCGGCGATAGTATCCAGCTAACCCTAGGAAACTCTTGACTTCTGACACTGTGGTTGGAGTTTTCCAATCTATAACCTCTTGCACTTTGCTTGGATCTACCGAAACTCCATTCTTAGATAGAATATGACCAAGGAAAGGAACTTTCTTCAACCAAAATTCACACTTGCTGA
This sequence comes from Saccharum hybrid cultivar R570, assembly GCA_038087645.1. NCBI lineage: Eukaryota > Viridiplantae > Streptophyta > Magnoliopsida > Poales > Poaceae > Saccharum > Saccharum hybrid cultivar. The sequence goes on from JAQSUU010000377.1 coordinate 64,470, forward strand.
ACTTAGCATACAACTTATGATCTCTTAGTCTGGTCAAGACAATTCTCAGATGCTCTTCGTGATCTTTCTCATTCTTAGAGTATACTAGAATATCATCAATGAAGACAACTACAAACTTGTCTAACTCTGGTATGAAAACCGTATTCATCAGATACATGAAATAGGCAGGAGCATTTGTTAAGCCAAAAGACAAAATAAGATACTCGTACAACCCGTATCTAGTAGAAAAGGTGGTTTTCGGGACATCTTGCGGCCTAATCTTTATCTGATGATACCCTAATCTTAGGTCTATCTTGGAGAACACTCTGGCTTTAGCTAACTGATCAAACAAAACGTCGATATGAGGCAAAGGATACTTATTCTTGATAGTTACAGCATTAAAAGGTCGATAATCCACACACATTCTTAGAGTACCCTCTTTCTTTTTCTTCACGAACAATGCAGGACATCCCCATTCAGACTTACTTGGTCGGATAAACCCCTTCTTTAATAATTCCTCTAGTTGCTTCTTTTTAGGCGGATAAGGGCAGAACTTTGAAAAGTGGCCTGGCTGACCACAATTGTAGCAGGGCCCCTTTGCTGTACCAGCAGATCCTATAGCTCCCTTGGGATTGTTCTATTCTGCAGCTGCGGTGATCTTTGCTGGCAGCACGACCATCTTGTAAGGCTTCTGTGGTCCCTTGTAGTTCTGGGTCTTATGCTGTGGCGGCCTGAACCTTGCACCTGGTGCGGACGGACGATAAGAAGAACGATTTGCAGTGAGAACTCTGGACTGTGATGGTCCTGACTCAAACACCCTCTTGCGATTCTTGGATGCAGTGTAGGCGTTGTTGTTCTTTTCTTGTTTCAGACAATCACTGACAAAGTCATTGAATCTGGCGCGGGTATTGGTACCCACATGCTTCATCATCTTCGGACTTAACCCTCTCTTGAAACTAGCAATTCTCTTGGCATCTGTGTCGACCATGTCTGGAGCATAACGACACAAGTTGTTGAAGGCATGCAAATACTGTGTCACAGTCTTGGTACCCTGATTTAAGGCCAAGAACTCTCCTAGCTTCATCTCGACCAACCCTGGGGGAATATAAACTCCCCTAAATGCTTCAGTGAACTCTCTCCAAGTAATCTGAGCATTGGGAGGAAAGGTGGTGCGGTGATGCTTCCACCACATCCCTGCCGGTCCTTGTAGCTAATGTGCAGCATATTCTGTTTTCAGAACTTCTGTCAGCCTCAACACACGGAACTTATCTTTCATAGTGTTGATCCATTCTTCCACGTCGAGTGGCTCTGCTGCTTCCTTGCTTCAAGCCGGTCATCACCACGCAGACCAGTCAAGGTCCAATAGGTACTCTCAAGACCCTGGTATGCTTTGATGGCTGCATACATGGCACTCATGGCGTGGTTGTCGCTAGCTCGTCCTTCACTTGGGCCTCTAACCAGGGCACTTTCTTGTGGTTGCACCCAAATGGCATCACGAGGATCATCTCTTGGAAAAGTACCAGCCAAAGCTGCTGCCAACTCATTAGGAAACCTGCTCATTATGTCTCAGATGACACAAAAGGCTGTGCCCTCTGCACCCTCAACTGGAGTGCGTCCCTCAAACTCCAAATGCCAACCATCCCATTCTGGCGCATCAGCAAGAGCAGGGACGGTGATTTCCACTACTGCAAGTCCATCCTCAGCTAGCTGGCTCTCACTCCAAGAGTACACCGGCTCTTGACCCTCTGGGTATCCCACATCAAGGAGCACTCTCCAAAGCAAGGTGGGCATGCCAAACTCGCTTGGAAAAGTGTCCGTGCTGCGGCGCTCCCATGGGGCCATCTGGCGACGGGGTGCTCTTCCGCCGGTGGACTTACGGGCAGTCTGCTTCGTGCGGGTCATCTGTAGCACAAGTTTTAATTAACCGGTGAGAACATATTTTAAGTTGATATCACTTTTATCAAAATGAGATAATCCTTTAATAAGGGGAGGAATGCATGTTATGAATGAAATGCACATGCAATATGATGCATGCGCAAGTCTTACGTTCTCACAAACTTAGAAAATAAGAACATCTAACGATGAATTCGGTGGCATACAAACGATCTTTCATATACTTTACTAATTCCCTCTACATGATAAGCGTTGTTATGTACCTGCAGAAAACTCATTTCAGCCCAATTCCCCATGAATGCATGAAAGCAGTAAACTTGCCTACACGCTCTACATGAATCCCTAGATGCATGTACAACAGTAGTAACTACCCATCACATCATCCTATTGACGGCATCGCCTCAACGGACGGAACAACCACACATGCGATACTTTCATAAAGACATGTGTAGAACATGTAATTATTCTAGTATCATATAAGCACTCTCCCTAGATCGGCGGTGTATCCGATCATGCTCTCATAGCTCACACTTACCGAAGCGTAGAGGCAACTGATCCATACATTACCACTCAATTAAGTGGCACTCATACAATAGCACGCCGTATGAGCAACAAAAAGAGAAATATGGTGCAAGAACCCCAAGTTAGTACTTAAATAGCCACCTAGAGTCCTTAACTGGGCATACAGGATATGACCACTGGCACACTTTTAGTTTGAAAATCACATTTTTAAACAAAATTTTGTTTTAAATACACTTATGAACAGTAATCACGCTAAACCTTGCTCCGATGCCAGCTGTAACAGAACCGCCCAATTATACGAGATTAAGTAGGAAAATCATCCAATGAGCGGACAATTTAACAAACTTAAGCCCATATAACCTGGTAGTCCATGAAATCCTAACGGATTTCAAACCATTTCACATAACAGCCAAGATTGTACTAAGTTTAGCGGTCACCATCATAAGTTACATAAAAGTTCACGACAGAAAATACATCAGAGTTTAAACATAGTTATTACAAACCAGGTTCGAATAAAAGTAGCGGAAGCAGTAGTTCAAATCACGCACACACACACACACAATGTTCGAAATAAAGTGCCAGCTTATGATCATCTCCAACAAAAGCATCAAACGAGAAGTAGCGAATGACCATTGCCCAAGGTCCTAAGCTTCGCCCATCGTAGGATAGAGGCAGTTGATACAGTAGCCGTAATACATCTGCCCATCTGCAACAAGTGGGAACAAAGCCCTGAGTACGAGAAGGTACTCAGCTAGACTTACCCGACAGAACCAAAATAAAATGACACCAAGGATCATGATAGGCTTTCTGGTGGGGTAGCTGACCCATTTGCAAGAAAAGCATTTTCAATTTAACAATTCTTTTCCAAAAGCATGCAGTAATTTAATCTTTATTACCCTGTCGACTATGGTTGCACTTGTGCTAGAGTAACATGTAATTAAGCAAGTAGGGATTTCCAACGATCAATAACAATAGTTATCATGTCATCTTCCACATAACTATCCAAGTGTTTCATCAATATTACTACGATGAACTAGCTCAAGTCAAGTGTTCACTATCCAGTGAACGATGACGATTTGAATCGATTATTAACCAGCTGGTAATTTATTCCTCACACAAACCTCACTCACCCGCTAAAGTGAGGTATTGGTCACCGAGTCAACCATTCAGGTAAAGTCGCGAGCTTGCCAGGAACCACATGTACCCGGGGGCCGCCCGACTGCTCTTTGGCCTTATCATCGCGCCCCCGTATCCTGCCACTACTGCTCCGGTACAGTGTGTTGCGGGCAATCCACTCGGCCTGAAAAATCTCCCAGCTTCGTGGTCGAAAGGTACATTATTCGGCCAGCTAAATGTGAGGGATGCGTTCAACATGACTCGAGGCCCAACAACGGTCGGTCCTTAATCGACTCAGACGGAGAACACTACAGTTCGAAACCCTGCAAGTCTCCGCCCGGTCTCAAATACCGTTCGACACTTAGTTATTCTCAAATGACACATCTTTCACATAGATCCAAGTAATCTCTTAGAGCTTGCGGATGACAGGCAATCACCCGACTTCTATCGGTCTAAGCAAACTAAGCAATTACTGACCGCGGACACCAAGGTAACAAGGATCGGGTAAAGCAAGGTGAAACAAGGTATAATGTAGCAATGTTTGCAAATAACTCCTAAACGTAATGCATCAAATTAAGTAAAGTCAATAATAAATTATTTGCAAACCGGGAGAGAAATGCTCCGGGGCTTGCCTCTCTCAAAGGAGCTCAGACGGTGGTTGGGGCACTCTGGAAGATATTCACCGACCTCCTCTTCGGCTTCGGTCGCCTCCTGCTCTTGCACCTCGGACTGCTCTTCCGGGTCCTCAGGAACTGCTACCGGGTTCACTTCCTATGATCCTGTATGATGCAGAAATATAAGTGCTCATGCCTAGGTGCATTGCAGGGATGACATGAGATGATGATGATGAATAAGATGTAGATGAGCATGTTATTTTGTTTGAATTACGTGGAACTTACGACTCTTCTACAAGGTAGTCTACATTATCCAAGAACATGTACTCATAAACTACCACCACTATTCTCTACCATGCAAAGGCACCTTGGCACTTAAGATGCTTCAAAGATACACCAAAGCATAGTTTACCAACTAATCTTGTATTAAAGGTTGAATTTAAACCCTTGTTAGCACTAGGCTTGAACAACAACACCTATTTTGGTAGCACAGAAAAATCTTAGAAAATTACAGTGGAGTACTATCATCAATTCTAGCATGCCACAAAAAATTCATTGCATTAGGATTACTAGAACTGCCTATACAAAAATAACAAGCTAAGGCCTAAAAACAAGCATGAAAATACTTTGTGTTATGAAAAGTATCAAACAACAGATTTAGCATTTTTCCTACTTTCTACACAGTAGACAATCACTATACAAAAATTATCATATACATGTTTTATACAATTTTTGCTCTTTATCAAAAATAACAAAAATCATCAAATAAAAGTACTTGCACTACACATCCAAGTTTTTCTATAGAACATGCATGTCACATATTTTTCCTAGCAACTACATGGCACAACAAGGCTAACAAACTTGGAATCATATTTTTCTGAATTTTCCACCATTTACTATCCATTTAACAAGAAAATAGCAATTTTCAAAGTTAAATAAAAACCTTACAGAAAAGTAGTGCAAAAATTACATGCAATATTTTTACATGGTAGATCTAGTTTTAAGGAACTTATACAAATTTATTTCATAATTTTTTGGAGCACATTTAATCACCCAAATAATTTCTAAGCACTTTTATTACCAATTGATAAAAGAAAATAAAAACTAAAATCTTTATTTTGAAACGGGCCGACATCAAAAAGGGGCAGACGGCCCGGCCTGCTCAGCCTAGAGACGCGCGTGCGGGGGGGGGGGGGGTAATGAAAACGGGCCGTGTCCCATTGAGACCGGCCGACCCTGCCACTCGCCTCACTCGCAGGCGAGCGGGGCAGCGCGCGTGGCCGAGCGGGTGCTCGCCACCGCTGCGGTGCGACGGCTGCTGACGGCCAGCGGCTGCCTCCGGGTTCGAGCGAACAAGGCGAGGCACGCAACACCATCACGGGGACACGGTGAACACAAACGCGTAGTTCAAGAGAGATGGGGAGGGGTGGAGGCACCGGTGGCCGGAGCGCGAGCGCGGCGGCTCCGTTCGCGATGGCGCAGCGGGGGCGGAAAAATTGTGCCCTACCGGAGTGAGCGAGGGGATGATGGTGCTCGTTCGGAGGAGGGAAGAGGGCGGCGGAGCTCCATGCACGAGCAATCGAGCTGCGGTGGACTCGCGTCACCGGAACACGGCGGCGGAGGCGGAGCTTGCTGCGGCGAGCAGTTCGCCCGCTCGGGTTTTGGAGAGGGGGAGCGAAGGAGTAGCGAGAGTGTAACACCCCAGGTGTTATAGTACTAATTAATCTGCCATGTCATCATAATGCATTACAAAGCATCCCTGTTAGGTTAAACTTGTTATGCATCAACTAAAACAAGTTTACTTATCTAGATTGGATGTGTTTCTCTGTGGTGTGATCCGAACCCAAAAACCCTAATTTCGAATGTCACCGCAAATGCTTAGTCCATGCCCTGCGTAATTTGAGGTGTGTGACCATGTTGCACACTAGTGTCAAGTGTAGGGTATGAGCTCAAGTAGAACCCATAAAATGAAGCTCCAAATTTGAGTTTGAATTGGAGTCCCAAAACTTGTCACGAGTTTTCTGATTCGAATTCGAATTCAAATCTGGGGAGAAATGAAAAAGAATTTCAAAAGCTAAATTGGTCAACCAAGAGTTGCATTTGGTCAACCATGTCATGTTGGTCCAAATGATGCCCTTGGGTGAGGTTTTGATCACTAAGTAATCACAAATCAAAGTAGCAACAAATTCTAATTTAAAATTTCCCCGAAAACCCTAAATTTCAAAACCCTATTTTACCCCTTTTGAAATAATTCAAAATATAAGAAAAATTTGGGAAAAAGTTCAAAACCAAGTTTGTAGAACTTTTCAAGGGCTACAACTGTGGTGTTTTGAGTTTTCAAAGTTTTAGTGTAAAATGTGGAGCAATTTTGAAAATAAACAAATTTCAGATTTAATTCATTTTTGTCCCCGAACTAAGATTTCAAAATGGAGACAGAATTTGAAAATGTTTTGAACAGCAAAGTTGTAGGTCTTGTTGAGGTGTACAACTTTGATGTTTGGAGAATTTGAAGTTTCAATATAAAATCAAAAGTAATTTCTAAATTACCAAATCTGAAAAATGTGTCCCCTTTTGAATTTAAACTCAAATTTCAAAATCCAGTCAGAATTTGAAAAAGTGTTCAATACAAAACTTGTAGAGCTTGAAATTCTGAAGATTTCATACATTGGAAGTTTTTCATGTTATTACATGAATTTGAAAGTAATTTGAAAAATCAGTTTGAAATTCAGAAATTTGGGGGGGAAGCTACAGTGTCGGGCCAATCACCACCGACCACCGAGCGGTATGGGCGCCGGCGAGACGCTGGACGGCTTCGGCCAGCTTCCAGGCGTGCCCTCGATCGCCAGCGCGATGACGAGCGTCTTCCAATGCTGTAGCCGCAATCGTTGCCTATATATACGACGAGGTCGTCGTGCTTTTCTTTTTTTCTCTCCATTTTTGCCACCGCCGCCACCGCAGCTTCGACGCTCGCCGCTGCGCCACCAGGCCATCTCCGGCCATGCCAACCGCACCCTTAGCTCCGCCTCAGCCTCGCGCACCTCGTGGACCACCGGAGTTCACCGTTCTCGCATCCGAACCCCCGCACCGCCTGTTCCTGTGCTCACCTCCGGCGACCGCCCGCCATCCTCGCCTTCCCGTGGCCAGGCCACTCTAGCTCCTCTCCATCGCCACCGAGAGCTCCACTGCAACCGCGGTGAGCCGCTGATGCTCCTCGATCCTTCAATTTAGTCTCTACCGCTTTATGTGCGCCGGCGTGCTGCTCCCGTGCCCACCGTGCCACCATCGCCGTCGCTCGCGGGTCGCTAGTGCTCAAGCTACGGTGCTGCTTAGCAAAATGGAATCATGTGGAGATGTAGATGGTGCTGGTAGAGTTCAATTGGCGGCCGAGGTCTTGACTGCCAGCCGGCCACCGCGGGAGAGCGAGAGGGAGACGAAGGTGAGGGATGACAAGTGGGTCCGCGTTGTCAAAGAGAGAGAGAGAGGGAGAGCGGGCGCGCGCGCGAGGCAGGCCGCTGCTGGGCCGAGCGTGGGTGTGGGCGAGCGCGCGGACACGCGGACCGTTCGCTGGGCCGGACCGGAGGGAAGCAACCCAGTTCGATTTCGTTTTTGTTTTTCTTTTTCAAATAAATGAATAGTGTAGTTATTTGTTTATTTCATTAGAAATTTTGTAGAGTTCCAAAATTCATGAAAATTTTTGTGTAAGCTTCTCAATGTATAAACTATCTAGGAAAAATGTTAAATCATGAATTTGAATACTTTGTGTAGTAGAATTAATTGGTTCTAATAAAGATTAAATGCAACTTCCAGGAATTTTAATAATTAATTTATTAATCCAAAAATTATGAAATTTATTATGACACTATTATAATTCATTCTTAACCCATAGAAAAAGTTTGAGCTTGATTAGGTAAAATTTGATTAACTTCTAATTATGCCCTAATTATTTAAATAGTAAATAAATGTTAATTTGAGAACTTTAAGTGTTGTGTGCCCTTTTGATTGAGTGATGTCCTTAGGTCACTACCCTTTGGTGATCTTTGGCACCTTAATTCCATGTTTGAGCTCGTTAGTAACTTGTTTAGGTTAAAAGCTGGTATCGCTAGAGTTGTCGCCGCTAGTTAGTAGGTTTTCTGTTTGCGACTGTACCGTGAAGGAAAGTTGTACTTAAGTCGTAACTCGTGGCATGTTATCATCAAGCATCATGTTTATCATCGAGCATCATGTTAAAGCATGTTATGTACTCGTGTAGTTTCCGCTTTCGAAGAAGCCGAAGTCATCGAGCAAGTTTCCGGAGAAGAGCGATCGTCGGTGGGTTCCAGACCAGGCGTTGGAGTCCTTGAGTCTGAGTCAGTCATCATGTCAGAGCAAGGCAAGCCCCGGTGCATTTAAACCCTACCTTGAATTTTACAAATGTTTTATTATTTATATTATGGTTTACTGCATTAAGTAATTAGGAGTTGAGTGGTAACCTAATTACTGCATTATCATCCTTGATTATTGTGATATCAACTTTGATACCTGTTTTATAGAAAATGCATAGTATGCTTCGCTATGCTTTGAAGTTAAGCTTTTAAATGAAATGTTTACATAGCCATGACGGCATACTGAATGAATATTGAAATATGAGAATAAACTGGAAAGATCGGGCGGGTGGTTTGGCCACTGCTAGCATGCATTGGGAAAGGAGTCTCAATGTAGTGTTTCCGCCTTGTCAATTAAGGTCCGTTCGTTGTAAGCCTGTTGTGTTCGAGACTTTGCAACTAGCCTCATGCCTTGGGTAAGCCCAAAATGTTGGTGATTCCATTACGAGAACGTCTAACCTCGCACTGGGAGTGGAGAGATGGCGGGAGTAGCGTGTACCCTCGGGGCTAGAATCAGGCCGGGTTCAAGGAGTACTGTACTCTCAGGTGGCGATGGACACGTTCTGGTTTTGGGAGATCTAAATAAGGGTTGATATATGCAGATTCTGTTCTACATATGTCGTGATGTTAGGGATCCCCAGCTGGGTATAATCGGTTCGAATCTTCGTTGCTCCTCGGTTGTGGAGACTTGATCACCTGACTTACATCGTAGTTAAGAACTAGAATGAAAGAAAGAATGAGAAAGGATTTGATGATAATTACTTTGATCTAGATTAGGATCACCTAGATTTGGTTAATGAACCATCAATGGTAAAAGTAAAATGTTGAAGATAAGGACTTACCTTAGTAAGCTTTTCTGCAAAAGAAAAACTTTGATTCTGGATTACCCGTACCTTGATTCCCTAAAGCTAGCATGCCCTTGGAGTCTTTGTCTTAGTCGGGTAAATCTTGTTGAGTACTCTCATACTCAGGGTTTGTTGAACCCCTTGTTGCAGGTGCGGTTCATGAACAAGTCTGCTTCGAGCCTTGTTGCATGACCGTCATGGTTGAAGACAGTGACGACGGGTAGACTGTGTGGCCTTTGGGCAAGGCATCTTGTTTGTGTGTTGTAATAAAGTTACTACCAATACTTCTCTACTACTGGTTTGTAATAATGTTACATAAGGTTTGAAGTTTGAAAACTGGTTTGTAAACCTATGTTATTGTAAGACTTCCGCTACTTTACTCTATTGAATATTTTGAATAAACTGTTGTAATATTGCAATACTCCTATGATTGGATCCTATTCGGAGGAAAGCAGGCCTTTTAAGTTATGGTGAAGATAAGTACGGCTGTTAGAGGTCATTATGGCAATGACGGGTACTTGTGGGCCATCATAATTAGGAGGTTCTGTGACAGCTGGTACCAGAGCATAATCACTTGAGTTATTGTAGTATTACTTTGCAAAACTTTAAAATGTTTTGGGTTAAACAAACTTTATATTGATATTTTGGTCCAAATTGCTTTTGCTTATCTTAATCTATTCTATAGTTTCCTTAGCTCATATTTGAAAGCTTCGTAGTGAAGTATCATGTATAGTGCCCTATGTTATAAAGATTGCATGTGTTACTTGATCTTTTCTATTAGATCATAAGTACGATGCATGCATCATGTTTAATTAACCTGCTTAAGTTACCTTCCCTTTTAAAGTGGTTTGGGTTAAGTAAGGTTCAATCCTATTCATGCTAACCTTCAGATCCCTCCTATCTGTTCTTATCGTTCTAATTCTATCTTGCTTTAGGATGGCACGTGTGAAGATGACTCCTCGCAAGAAAACAGGTCCACAAGGAGTGCCGCGTCATCAGTTGGCCGTTAGAGGTGATGGAGCAAGCAGTAGCTGCAATCCAAACCCGGATTCAGAATCAGAGGTTGCAAGGCTTACATCAGAAGTAGAGCGACTGAAGCGCAACATGCGTTTTTGGAAGCAGTTCCAGAACGAGTCTCTGGAAAAGGAGACAGAAGCCAGGGCTCATGTTCGTGAGTTGGAGCTTTATGTGACACACCTAGAGCAGTACAACACTGTTCTGCATGTGGAGGTCCATAGGCTACATGATCTGATGAATCCCAATCATCAGCCCTAGGCGGTAGAAGATGATGTCAGTGCCGTGATTGTTCCTGGTGGAGAGGACAATGAAGAAGATCCGGAAGAAGATGAACCCATGATGGAAAGTGGGGATGATGCAAGTCATGTCACTGGTGCAAGTGCTCCAGAGGTTGAGGATGGAGTGATCATGATCAGTGATGATGATGAGGAGTGAAGGGTCGACATGGATGGTTGTGTAACATAGTAGTCTTTCTTGCTTTCTAAGAACCTTAGTGGGTAGTTTTTGCTTGCGAGCAAGTTTGTAATGAAATAATGTAAGATAAGTTTGTGTGTATACAAGTTCTATACTAATTGCTTTTTAATTCAATAAAGCGATGTAAATAAATATGATTTATGTACAACAGATGGACGGTACTGGAACTTCCTAGGAAGGGGACAATACTCCGAATCCCCCACCATTTCCACCCACACTGGCAGAAGCTATTGCCGCACTGGTTAATGCCACTACCCTATTGGCTCAGAATCAGAATTAGAATTAAAATGGGAATCAGGGTCGTCGAGGCCGTAACAATGGAGGGGAAACCACTTATGTGGATTTCACCGATACCCGTCCACCAGTGTTGTAACACCCCAGGTGTTTGTCAATCACTAAGCAGTGGATTTGAGCTCGAACATGACAGATTAAGTGGAGATGACAATGTCAAGGTCAACCTATGGAGATGAGCCTGACCTAAAGTTGGATGTTGCACCATTACTTTACATATAGGCCCCTTTTTAAATTATATGCTTGGGTGGGGTTATGACAATATCTTCATGTGTCTCACCTTAGTACCTATCTATATTGATCCCTGGAAAAGTTTCATGAAGTTTGGAATCAAAAAGTCACATGAAATGATAAGTCATATCTTTGCATGAATTGCTTTATCAAGTGAATGGAAACATATGAAGTCAACCAAACCTTGTAACCTTACTCAAACAACTCTAATTGAACTCTACAACAAAAGTTATGAAGGGTTCGTGTTGAGCGAAGGTGGAGAAAATGTCCAAAAATAATGGAAACCCTATATTCTGTAGCAGAAAGGACTTTGCGTTGACCGAGAAATAAAGTTGACTTCTGGACTAGATATGAGGTTTGACCAAAAATGAAAGTTGAAGAAAAGTTTGAGTATAACAAACTTTGTTAAAGGATCAAGTCATGATTTAGCTTCGAAATAGATCAAAACAGTGCTCCAAGTATAAGAGAAAAAGCTGAAATCAACCCGACCGTGTTTGCAGTCCGGATTTCACCGACATCGACGTTGACATCCCGCGTTCTCCAAATTTTGCTAAGCAACTTGAGTTAGTCCAAAAATAAAAGTTCAAGGTTATGTTATGGAGAAGAGAATGCAAAAAGTTGCACTAAGTTTGATCGAGTTTCGACCTCCAAAAGCGAGTTTCCATGATCGATGTTAACATATTGACACTATCATCTTGGAGCTTAATTATCCACTGTTACAAAGCTCAAATGGTTGGGCACCTTAAATAAGAAACGTAGAGCAGGCCGAGGTGAGCAAATTTCGTTTATGGCCCAATGTCTAATTCTGCCTAGAAGCGGCCCAAAACGGCGTTCCACCTTGCCCATGTCGCTGCCCGCCACGTGCTCGCTCGAATGCCTCAAGGGGCGACGCGTGCCGTGCGTGGCCGCCATGCATAGAGCATGCCCGCCATTGCTGCCGCGTGGTATGCCACTGTCGCGTCGCTGCGCCCTCCTGAAGTGGATGCCGAGCTTGCTCCCTCTCTCACTCGCACCCTCTCTGCCTCTTTCTCGCCCAGCCTCTCTACGCCCGCGCGCGAACGCCGAGCTCCGCCATGGCCGTCGAGGCAGCTCCATTGCCACTGCTGTTCCCCTTCCATCGAGCGCCCTTGTAGTTCCCATTCGCCTCCACCGCAGTCGCTCCATGATCTACTGTCTGTGCCGCGCCTCCGGGCTTCCGTAGCTGACCGCGACATGGCCACCGTCGCTGGCTGCCGTTTGTCACCAACGGCCGTGCATGGCCAGGCCACTGCAGGCCGCCGCAGACCGTGCTAAAGCCCTGTGCGGGTGCGGCTAGGCGCCACCATGCCTCTACCGCCCCTCACCTGCCGCCGGCGTCGCCCTGCTGCTGGATGGCCGAGCCACCCCCCTCCTCTGCTCCGTTCCAAGGAAGAAGAAAGGAAAATGTTGTGTACGCTTTCTCTTAGGATGACAGGTGGGCCCGGCTAGGCAACGGGTCCCGCACATCAGTTAAACGGTGATTGGTTTGGGTACCGATTTGGGTGTGCCTAGCAAATTTAGTAGGGTGAGGGGAATTCTGTTTTGAATTTCAAGATTTTCTTTGAAAATCCATATCTCATGCTACGTAATTCCAAAAATAGCAAAAGTGGACTTTTTGGAAACCTTGAGAAGAGATCTATGCAGTGGAGTCACAATATGCTAGATGTTTGTAGATGTTTTCTGATGTTTTTAGTTAAGATTTAAAAAATGCTCTAAAATACGTATAAAACTTGACCAGAGCCATATCTTGAGTTTTAGAACTCCAAAAATAGTGATTCTTATTTTGTTAATTTTGTGATGACATTTACTTGCTAGGAAAAATATTAAACACACTATTTGTTCACTGTTTTCTTAGGGTTTTGATTGGACCTTGATAAATAAGAAATTTACATTATATTGCTTGTTATTTTTATATCTTGAGTTGTGCTGCTCCAATTGATGTGAAATTTTTATGGTAGGCTTGTTATGCTATGGATGTACTGTGGTATAAATTTCATGGTCATTGCTTACTGTATGCTTAAGTTATTGATTCAACTTGTTTATAGCTTGATAAATAGCTTATAAATAATATATAAATGATAAAATAGGAAATGTTGTTCCATTACCTTAGTATGATGTTTCTCTATCATATTGATTCATAATATGGCCTTGTGTTCACAGAACATATTGAGTGTTAAGTTTAACTTGCTCTCACCTGATTTATTGCTATAGCTATTTGTCTTTTTCATAGGGGTTGATATATATCTCCAAATGGTTTGAAATTTGGACAGTAGACTTTTGGTAGCATTTGTAGGCCATTGTAATTTTGGTAGAATTTATTGTGCACTTTTGATATGTGTTCATAATTCCACCTAATGATTTAAATAAATTAAGAAAAGGCATTAAAAGAATTTATTTAGGATTGGACACTATGTTTTCTGATGTTCATTAGTCATGTGTGACATGTTGGTAAAGTTGGTTTTGTCCAATTATATGTTTGCAACATAAGTTAATAATTATTTCTTGCAAATGAAGTTTCTGGGCAGATCTGGAAACTTGGCAAAGTTCTTAATGATAATGTCCTTTGTTGTGAAACTTGTTTATACAAAAGTTGTAGATAATTTATATATCTAGCTGCTGTTAAGATTTGGTGGTATTTGGCCATGTGGTTTAGGAATTATAGCTGTTTAAAGTTGAGTTACAGAATTGCTTGCTCTCCGTCTTGTTAGACCAGTTTCTATGTTTGTGTAAATTTGACATGTTAAACTTTGGAATCATGCTGTGATGTGTAAAGATGAAATGTAGATAATTTCCTAAGCTTTACAGAATGTCTTCTTGTAAGTCATTTGAATTTATGAAACTCCAGATATGATTGATTTATGAAGCTACTATTTGCAAGTCCAGAAATTGACATATTCTAGTTATAGTTGTTGCTTCACCTTGACTTGCTTAGCATGTTGGTTTGTGTGATGTTATTTAAGCAAAGTGATGTGCTTAAGTGTCTTTAGTATAACCTTGTACTTGCCTTGTTTAGTATGTGATGCATCATCCATTGCATTTCCATGTATTCATACACTTGCATCTTACATCTCATCTAGGTGCGCTAGATGCACTACGTGGAGGACATAATGTGGAGCCAAACCCGAAGACGATGTTTGGTGGATCCAAACCGGAAGATAGAAGGACCGGACAAGTGGTAAATTGGAGGTTGCTCGACAAGTGACTTCATCTGACATACTCTAACTTGAGTCAGACCCCAGGCAAGCCCCGGAGCATTATAAGCCTCCTATCTTCAAAGCAATTAATTAATTATATATATATATGTTATAAGTATTGTTGCATTAAGTGGTAGGAGTTGGTTGGAAACCCTTGCTGCATTATATCATTCCTTGTCCAAATATATGAATCCTTGAATCCTACATAGATTAGGATCGAGTAGATGCTTAGCCCTGCTTTAAGCGGTAGAAGTCAGGTGATTTCCTATCACCTGCGAGATATAGGGATATTCATATATGGCACGGTTGGCTATATTTGCTATCGTGGAATGGAACCATGTGTTAATAAAATGAAATGAGACCAGGCGGGATGACGATAGTGAAGCAACAAGGCATGGAGGTCTTGGGTGTGAATCTATCCCCGTCTGAGTCGTTTAAGGACCGATTCGCTGTACGTCCTTGAGTCATGTTGAACGCAGTCTAACACTTAGTTGGCCGGATAAGTCGTTCCGACCGTGAAGTCGAGTAGTATGGTTCAGGCCGGGAATCGAATGGTAGGTTGCATCTTGGAGGAGAGAAAGGATGTGCTTGGGGACATTGGCGTGAGACCAAGGGGGGGTTAGAGTCCCTATCACCTGGCAGAGTGTTGCCCTTGGGGACGCGACATTATTCGGGCCCGCGATTCCTGAACTGTACAAAAGATGACCTGAGCAGCCCTCGCCAGGCGTGACTCGGTGAGTGTTAGAAATACCCCTCCAGCTGGATAGGAATTCGATTCGAATCACCGTCGCTCTCGGTTAGTGAGCACTTGACTTGAGCAGCGGCAACGTAGATCCCATTAAATTGAACGGATGGTTAATTGGATCACGATGGAAAGGTTGCCTCAATTTATACCTGCTATGGTTAATATTGTTTGCTACTAATAAAGTGAGTGCTCTAGTACAGGTTCTAATATAGATGATAGGTTAATGATAATTAACTTGATGATTAAGCATTAATGATTGATCATCTATATTAAGCTTTTATGCAAAAAGTTGTCAAGCTAGCCCCACTTTATATCAGCCTTGCATGATCCTTGGTGTCACCTTATTTCTGATTTCTGACGGGTAAGTCTAGCTGAGTACTTTGTCGTACTCAGGGTTTTATCCCCACTTGTTGCAGGTTATGATGTATCATGGCGACTGCAAGAGTTGGTTAGCTCCTGCCGTAGAGGCGGAGTGTGATCATGGGCATGATCCTTCTTATTTACCTTATCTCTAATGCTTTTGTTGGAAGTCGACCGTGGTACTGGCATGTATTTGAAATAAGGGTGTTGTTAGTTTCAAATTACTTTGCTTCCGCTACTTTTGAACTTAAGTTGTAATAACTATGTTGAACTCCGATGTATATTTAATTACTTATGAAATGGTTGTAACATGTGACTTGTTATGTTGAATCACTATGATCTTGGCTTGTATGTTGGTTGGTTTGAAATCCCTCTTGATTTCACTGGACTACCGGAGTTATATGGGCTCAAGTGCGAGAATTTGATCACTTCGGTGATTGTTTTTGTACTTGTGCTCTTATAATTTGGACGGTTCTGTTACAAGTGTTCTCAAAGGCAGATGAGCCGCTAGAGGCAAATGACTGGCTCCATACCATGGAGCAGAAGTTTGAACTTTTACAGTGCACGGAGCACCAGAAGCCCGTGTTTGCAGCACAGCAGCTCAGAGGTGCCGCAGGTGCGTGGTGGGCGAATCTGGTCGCCGCACGGCCTGCTGGCCACCGTGTCACTTGGCAGGAGTTTCGTGAAGCCTTCAGAGCACATTATATCCCAAATGGTGTCATGGCCATGAATCTAGAAGAGTTTCTCTCGCTGAAGCAAGGGAACTAGACAGTTCTATAGTATGTGGGCAAATTCAATCATCTGTCCTAGTATGCAGCGGAATATGTGAACACCGATGCAAAGAAGAAGAGTTGTTTCATGAGAGGTTTGAGTACCAGAATCCAGGAAGCATTGGTCACTTGTTATAATGCCACTTACCATGAGATAGTCATTGTGGCTATTGCGTCAAAAGAGAAGTCCCGACTGCATAAAGAGTCAAAGAAAAAGAAGCCAGTGTTTTCTAGCCCGTCTGGCAGCATTAAGAAGCACCAGAAGTTTGTTTACCACCCTTAGAACCATTTTCGCCCAACTTATCGTCCACCGCAATACCAAGCTCAGCCACAGATGTTTTTCCGTCCTACCGCAACCCCGCAATTTCCATAACAGCCGAATGCCCCTGGTATTCGAAACCAGACTCCAGTAACCCATAACTTTCCCTGCTACAATTGTGGAAAGCCAGGACACTTTTCCATGGACTGCCCGTATCCAAGGCAGTACAATCCTAATTATCCCAGAGCTCCCATGCCACAACAGCAACAACCTCAGAGCAAGAATAATAATCTGAATGTTTAGAAGGGTAAGGGTGAGAAGAAGAAGACCGGACGTGTGTTCTACACTCAAGCAAGTGCAATCCCAGAGGGAGAACCTGTTATGATGGGTATGTTCCCTCTTGCTAATCATCCAGCAGTACTGTTATTTGATTCAGGTGCATCGTATACATTCATAAATCGCACCTTTGTTGTTAAGCATGACATTCCAATTATGGGAACACAAGAAGATTTCTTTATCCAGTCGCCCGGGGGACGACTGTGTACTAAGGAGATGGTACGTGACGTACCTATAGAGTTAGGTGGGCATATATTCCCTACCTCAATGATAATATTATAGAAACAGGATATAGATGTAATCCTAGGTATGAATTGGATGTACCAACGAGGGGCCCTTATAGATGCACTGCACAGAACTATAAGGTTGAACCTACCAGATAATAAATCTCATCTTCTTATCCAACTTCCTATCCCAAAGAGAACAGTTGAAAGGTTATGTGCAACTTTAGTGCAGGAGATTTGTGATATACCGGTAGTCTGTGAATTTCTAGATGTGTTTCCAGATGATCTACCAGGTCTGCCACCGGACAGAGATGTAGAGTTTGTGATTGAGTTAAAACCGGGTACTGCCCCAATATCCCGGAGAGCTTACAGAATGCCACCCAATGAATTGGCAGAACTCAAGGATCAATTGCAAGAGTTACGTGACAAAGGTTTTATCAGACCCAGTTCCTCACCATGGGGATGTCCAACTCTTTTTGTCAAGAAGAAAGATCAGACTTTAAGGATGTGTGTTGACTATCGACCGCTGAATGAAGTAACCATTAAGAATAAATATCCATTGCCTCGCATTGATCTACTCTTTGATCAGCTTGCGGGGGCAAAGGTATTTTCCAAGATCGATCTTCGATCAGGGTACCATCAAATCAAGATTCGACCTGAAGATATCCCAAAGACTGCATTCACCACCAGATATGGACTGTATGAGTACCTAGTTATGTCTTTTGGTCTCACTAATGCACCGACACATTTCATATATCTGATGAACTCAATTTTCATGCCGGAACTTGACAAGTTTGTGGTTGTTTTTATTGATGATATTCTGGTATACTCTAAAAGTGAAGAAGAGCATGTTGAGCATCTCAGAGTTGTTCTGACTCGTCTAAGAGATCACCAACTGTATGCTAAGTTCAGTAAATGTGAGTTTTGGTTAAGAGAAGTGCAATTCTTAGGACATGTGTTGTCAGCCGAAGAAGTAGCAGTAGATCCTGGCAAGGTGGAAGATATTCTAAATTGGAAACCACCAATATCAGTTCATGAAGTCCGAAGTTTTCTGGGAATGGCGGGTTATTACCGTCGATTCATACCTGATTTTTCAAAGGTAGCCAAGCCAATTACAGAGTTGTTGAAGAATCAAACTAAGTTCATATGGTCTCCAGAATGTGATAAAGCTTTTAGAATTCTAAAGAAGTCATTGACAACTGCTCCAGTCTTAGCACAGCCAGATATAGAAAAGTCATTTGATGTTTACTGTGATGCCTCGGTTATTGGCCTTGGTTGTGTATTGATGCAAGAAGGCAGAGTCATTGCTTATGCCTCAAGACAGTTGAAGCGCCATGAAGAACATTATCTGACACATGATCTTGAACTAGCAGCTGTGGTTCATGCATTGAAAATCTGGCGTCATTACTTGTTAGGTAATACTTGACACATGTATACAGATCACAAGAGCTTAAAGTATATCTTTACTTAGTCAGAATTGAATATGAGGCAAAGAAGGTGGCTTGAGTTAATAAAGGACTATGATTTAGAAGTACACTATCACCCTGGAAAAGCGAATGTTGTTACTGATGCACTCAGTAGAAAGAATCATTGCAATTGCATGACTGTGAAGCCAATAGATTACAGTTTATGTTATGAATTGGAAAGGTTGAATATTGAAATAGTTCAACAAGGTCAGTTGACTAATGTCGCAGTGGAATCAACAATCAAAGATCAGATTGTGTCTGCTCAGAGAAAGAATTCTGGAATAGCTCACATCAAAGAAAAAGTTAGAACTGGTCAACCGACAGATTTTAGTATTGATGATGCAGATGTGTTGTGGTTTAAGAACCGGCTAATGGTCCCAAAGGTTCCAGAGTTACGTCGGCTCATTCTTGATGAAGCACATAGTACAAGGTTTTCTATTCATCCAGGGAGTAATAAGATGTATCAAGATTTGAAACAGAGATTCTGGTGGACCAAAATGAAAATTGAGATCGCCAAGTATGTTGCCAGATGTGACACTTGTTGTAAAGTGAAGGCAGTACACCTAAAGTCGGCAGGAATGTTACAACCCTTGCCTATTCCATCCTGGAAATGGGAAGATATCAGTATGGATTTCATTATTGGGTTACCCAAGACCTCAAGAGGCTTTGATTCAATTTGGGTCATTGTGGACCGACTGACAAAGTCATCTCATTTTATTCTAGTTAAGGTGGACTATTCTGCTATAACTTATGCAAGAATTTATATTGCACGAATTCTGAGTTTTCATGGGGTACCAAAGACCATTGTATCTGATAGAGGTACACAGTTTGTCAATAAATTTTGGAGACACCTACATGAGTCCCTAGGTACAAAACTTTTGCACAGTACCGCTTATCATCCACAAACAAGTGGTCAGACTGAAAGGGTCAATCAAATTCTAGAAGACATGTTAAGGTCATGTGCACTTAATTATTCAGGCACTTAGGACGAGTGGTTACCTTTAGCATAATTCTCCTACAATAATAGTTATCAAGAGAGTATCAAAATGGTACCGTTTGAAGCATTGTATGGCCACAGGTGCAGAACTCCATTGAATTGGTCAGAACCGGGAGAAAGATGGTTTTTCAGTGTTGATCTTGTGAAACAAATAGAAGAAAAAGTTAGATAGATCCAAAATAATTTGAAAGTTGCTTAGTCGAGACAAAAGAGTTATGCTGATAAAAGGCGTAGACCTTTGGTATTCCAAGTAGGGGATTATGTTTATCTAAAAGTATCACCCATGAAAGGAGTTAGCAGATTTGGAGTCAAAGGAAAACTCGCACCATGTTATATTGGTCCTTTTCAAATCATTCAACAATGTGGAAAGGTGGCATATAAGTTAAAACTGCCTGAACAACTGTTAGTCATGCACAATGTATTTCATGCATCACAAATGAAGAAGTGTCCGCAAGTACATGATCAAGTAGTTGATGTTGAGGGAGTTGAACTTGAACCGGATTTGACATATTCTAAACATCCTGTCCGAGTTTTGGATCAAAAAGATCGTGTTACCCGAAGTAGAACAACTAAATAGTACAGAATACAGTGGAATCAACATTCAGAAGAGGAAGCTACTTGGGAATCGGAGGATTACCTGTTGGAGAATTTCTCGGAGTTCTTTGCTTCTATCTAGGTTGCAATTTCTTCTTTAAACTGTAACCTATCCTTTTAAAATCTTTCTAATGTAGAAAACCCCTACCTGTTTTGTAGACAAGTCTTGGACGTGTTTGCTTGACACGTTTCCATTTCCATTACTTAACTTAAGGCTTTAAATCTCGGGACGAGATTTCTTTAAGGGGGAGGGGCTGTAACACCCCGGGTGTTATAGTACTAATTAATCTGCCATGTCATCATAATACATTGCAAAGCATCCCTGTTAGGTTAAACTTGTTATGCATCAACTAAAACAAGTATACTTATCTAGATTGGATGTGTTTCTCTATGGTGTGATCCGAACCCGAAAACCCTAATTTCGAATGTCACCGCAAATGCTTAGTCCATGCCCTACGTAATTTGAGGTGTGTGACCATGTTGCACACTAGTGTTAAGTGTAGGGTATGAGCTCAAGTACAACCCATAAAATGAAGCTCCAAATTTGAGTTTGAATTGGAGTCCCAAAACTTGTCACGAGTTTTCTGATTCGAATTCAAATTTAAATCTAGGGAGAAATGAAAAAGAATTTCAAAAGCTAAATTGGTCAACCAAGAGTTGCATTTGGTCAACCATGTCATGTTGGTCCAAATGATGCCCTTGGGTGAGGTTTTGATCACTAAGTAATCACAAATCAAAGTAGCAACAAATTCTAATTTAAAATTTCCCCGAAAACCCTAAATTTTGAAACCCTGTTTTACCCCTTTTGAAATAATTCAAAATCTAAGCAAAATTTGGGAAAAAGTTCAAAACCAAGTTTGTAGAACTTTTCAAGGGCTACAACTTTGGTGTTTTGAGTTTTCAAAGTTTTAGTGTAAAATGTGGAGCAATTTTGAAAATAAACAAATTTCAGATTTAATTCATTTTTGTCCCCAAACTAAGATTTCAAAATGGAGACAGAATTTGAAAATTTTTTGAACAGAAAAGTTGTAGGTCTTGTTGAGGTTTACAACTTTGATGTTTGGAGATTTTGAAGTTTCAATATAAAATCAAAAGTAATTTCTAAATTACCAAATCTGAAAAATGTGTCCCCTTTTGAATTTAAACTCAAATTTCAAAATACATTGAGAATTTGAAAAATTGTTCAATACAAAACTTGTAGAGCTTGAAATTCTGAAGATTTCATACATTGGAAGTTTTTCAAGTTGTTACATGAATTTGAAAGTAATTTGAAAAATCAGTTTGAAATTCAGAAATTGGGGGGGGGGAGCTACAGTGTCGGGCCAATCACCGTCGACCACCGCGCGGTATGGGCGCCGGCGAGACACCGGACGGCTTCGGCCGGCTTCCAGGCGTGCCCTCGATCGGCAGCACGATGATGAGCGTCTTCCAACGCTGTAGCTGCAACCGTTGCCTATATATACGACGAGGTCGCCGTGCTTTTCTTTTTCTTCTCCGATTTTGTCACCGCCGCCACCGCAGCTCCGCCGCTCGCCGCTGCCGCCACCAGGCCATCTCCGGCCACGCCAACAGCACCCTTAGCTCCGCCTCAGCCTCGCGCACCTCGTGGACCACCGGAGTTCACTGTTCTCGCATCCGAACCCCCGCACCGCCTGTTCCCGTGCTCACCTCCGGCGACCGCCCGCCATCCTCGCCTTCCCGTGGCCAGGCCACTCCAGCTCCTCCCCGTCGCCACCGAGAGCTCCACTGCAACCGCGGTGAGCTGTTGATGCTCCCCGACCCTTCAATTTAGTCTCTACCGCTTTATGTGCGCCGACGTGCTGCTCCCGTGCCCACCGTGCCGCCATCGCCGTCGCTCGCGGGTCGCTAGGGCTCAAGCTACGGTGCTGCTTACCAAAAATAGAATCGCGGGGAGATGTAGATGGTGCTGGTAGAGTTCAATTGGCGACTGAGGTCTTGATCGCCGGCCGGCCACCGCGGGAGAGTGAGCGAGCGCGCGGGAGAGCGAGAGGAAGACAGAGGTGAGGGATGACAAGTGGGCCCGCGTTGTCAGCGAGAGAGAGAGGGAGAGCGGGCGCGCACACGAGGCAGGCCGCTGCTGGGCCGAGCGCGGGTGCGGGCGAGCGCGCGGGCACACGGGCCGTTCGCTGGGCCGGACCAGAGGGAAGCAGCCCGGTTCGATTTCATTTTTGTTTTTCTTTTTCAAATAAATGAATAGTGCAGTTATTTGTTTATTTCATTAGAAATTTTGTAGAGTTCCAAAATTCATCAAAATTTTTGTGTAAGCTTCTCAGTGTATAAACTATCTAGGAAAAATGTTAAATCATGAATTTGAATACTTTGTGCAGTAGAATTAATTGGTTCCAATAAAGATTAAATGCAACTTCCAGGAATTTTAATAATTAATTTACTAATCCAAAAATTCTGAAATTTATTATGACACTATTATAATTCATTCTTAACCCATAGAAAAAGTTTGAGCTTGATTATGTAAAATTTGATTAACTTCTAATTATGCCCTAATTATTTAAATAGTAAATAAATGTTAATTTGAGAACTTTAAGTGTTGTGTGCCCTTTTGATTGAGTGATGTCCTTAGGTGTTGATGCAAAAGTAGATCTGCAAACACAAAGGGCGAATACCCGAATTCGATATCCAAAGCGTGCCAGTCGATTTGACCTGTTAATCGACAAGGATGAAGATACGAGCACTTTGGTCCTGACAACAGCGATACGCCCGGAAGTCACGGCCAAGAGATACTCACACGAAACTTGAGGATTGCCGAAGATTGCACTAGAGCAATGCAACTCGCCGAATCGATGAGAACTCGTAATAAAAAAGACAAAATACGTAAATTGACGAAGTCGTCGAAAGTAGATGTAAATAAGAATAAAAGTTGTTTTTGATATATTGATTGATGTCTCTTACATTGCCCTTCACCCTATATTTATACCCTGATCTACAGAAACATAACCAAATACGACTAGGACACTAAGTCCACATCTATGGAAACACACGACTTTGACACAACTCAAACTCTATTAAACATATATAAGGAATTTAATTCCTATCTTATTCCATAGTCCGCCTCAGTCACGATGGTATTCTCATCGACTTCCTTTTTATCGGCAAAATTCCTGTTCCATCGGCAGCAACCTTCAAACCATCTTTCATCAGCATCGGCAATAATACCCTTAACCCTATCGGCAACATTTCAACTTGAACCCATACGCCGTTACCACTTATAAGCAAACCCATTTTTCATCAGCTATCAATCTACACAATAATCTTTCCCCTGCTGATTAGCCTTTCTTGACTATCTTGACACGTGCTAAAAAATGATGTCAACACATGCCCCCCAATTTCGGAGTATAAGATATTAATGCTCCAAAATTTACTCCAGATAATGCCTGCCATTACCTATTTTTCAACCCATTCTCCAAGCATAACATGATCTGTTACCAAATTTAATCAAATCTAAATCTAATCCATGTATCTCAGTAAATATCACACATTTTTCCCAAAATAACAATCCATTGGCAAGAACATCACCTTTTTAAAATAGAAAGATCCTGTATCAGAATATCCTTCAAGTCATGATTACTTGCCATGCCATCAAATCTTCTGCACAATCCCTTGATTATCGTGCGAACAATTACCATATCTATCTGAACCACCTTGATCCATCCGCGTATGGCATAGAGATAAGTCAAGAATACCCCTACCCCAAATGCCCTATAAATATATTTCTCTGAACTGCTCATCTTCTACCTTCAAACTGCAACCTTTAGCATTCTCTCTCCGGCGGCAACCCTAACTGCGCATCCTCAACCCACCAGAGCTCACTCCATCGTCATTTTCCAATCACCAGCTCATGCCCTCATCCTTCTCGAAACAATGGCGGTCAACTTCAACGTCCCTGTGGTTCGTTTTCATTACTTTTACTTCGACCCTTTTAGCCCCTTGCGAATTCTTACAGTTGGTATTTTTTTTACTTCTTCCATTTTCTTGATCTTCCAAACTCAGGAACTCCACAACACACTGGTTATTCCAACCAATCAACCTCCCCTCGATTGCCTAGGTCCAATGGGTGATCTAGATCCAACTGACCTGATCAACGCAGAAGCTAATCGTATTCCCTTCAAAGCTCAAAATTTCTCTTTGAATCTATGGAAAGATACATTTCGATCTTGGCCCAAACCTACCAGAGGGTGGAAAAACTGGTACTTGAGAGTCAACAGATCAATGCAAGTGTTCTGGGCAGAACAGAAGATAGATCAATGTATCAGGCTATCCATTGTCGATATGCAAAGGAATGAATCCATGATGATAGCTGCCGCTTATTTTTTGTCAGATACCACAAACACCTTCATGTTCGGTCATGGCCCATGTGCCCCTACTCTTGCCGATGTATATATGCTCATTGGCTTGGATATCTCAACTGTCGATGAAGGCCACATTTTTGGTAGAAAAACTGAGTATAGAGTAAATACACGCAACATTGGAGGCTGGACAGGATACATCCAAGAGTACCAAAAAACTGGTACTGTCAACCAAAGGGAACACGCCATATTCCTGAATATGTGGTTGGAGAAGTTTATCTTCTGTGGTCGATCGGTAGGACCAACTAACGCCTTCCTTCCAGCAGCGGAACTCTTGGCCAACGGTGTTAGATTCCCACTTGGCCGATACCTCCTGAGCTCATCTTACTACCTTCTCCACCAAGTGTCCCAGAAGCTTCTACTTGGTGAACCCATCGGCAATCTGGGAGGCCCGTGGGGGTTCATCAATATGTGGTTAAACGCTCACATGCATAAACGTCTACAATGGGATTTCTTTGCCCAAGAATTCCCACGAGAGATAGTCGAAGATTACATCCTTGGAGACGATGAATCGGCAACACGCCCTCCTCTCAACTTCGGCGAAGCCATAATCGTCCTTCCTGGAACAGAATCCAATGAAGATCAAATTGGCAGGTTTTTTCAGAATTTCTACCATGGTCTCCCTCGTGATCTCAGAGCTTGGGTACCCTATATCGATGAGGATAACAAGTTCCCTCTTCTTTTCAATTTTGCCGATAGTGATCTAAACCAAGATAATGATCTTATGATGGCTATTATTACCCCCAGAGCAATCCCAGTAAACACATTTGGCAGCGGGAAGAATTCCCATATCACTTATGAATTCTACAATCCATCGGCAGTGTCTCGCCAATTAGCCTTTGGGCAACTGCCGATCAAACTATGCTTTGCCGATTTAATTAAGTCTAGAGAAATTATTACAACTGGGACTAAATGGAGTAGAGTAGTAAGACTTGCTCCTGATGCTGATATTTCAAATGTTGATCTCTCCGCCTGGTCACCAGCGTCTTTCATCACAGAGTCATATAAGCAATGGTGGCAAGAGTGGAAAGAACAGTTGTTTTCAACATCCGTTCATACATATCGGCACATGATCGATCCTGACTATGCTGTTCCTGACGATGCAGTGAGTTCCTTTTAACTTTCGTCTCTCTCCTTCCTTTTATATGTACATTGGTAACTAATCTTCCCTGAAACAGGCCGATAATCCAGTTTCATCAATAAGCAAAAGTGGAAGACCCTTCAACCTCCACCCTATTTCTCCAGCCTCAACAATTGGCTACAACGCCCCTACCTTAGAGGCCCTAACCTTCCAGAGGACTCGTGCCAAAACTATCACCTCCAGACCAAGACTAGCAACATCCAAGGCCACTCCAATGGCTACTGCTTCAAGTCTAATCAAGGCTTTTAAGGTAATAACCTTGCTTACTTTGTTTTTCTGTCGATGCATACTATATTAACATATAACTATTAGGACGTGAGAGCTGTAGCTGGATCATCATCAGTAACTCTTCCAATATCAAGCACCACGACCTCTACTCCTTCTTCAGAGGTATTCTCTTATTTTTACATTCTTTCTGTTAAATATCCAATCTTATACTCGTTTTTGCAGCAACAAACGGGCACATCGGCAAGCACACTAAGTATGCAAGCTCCCCAATCAACACATGTCAATGCCCCCCAGCCAATTGCCGCTAAGGTCCAAACGAAGCGCAAAGCTTTAACCGATGATGAAGCTCAACAAAAGCGACAGAAATCTACACCAGCTCCTTCATCCGTTCTAATAGTTCAAGGGCCGACTACTGATGAAGTTGTAGAAGACATTCCATCGGCATCCCCTATCGATCCTTCGCATGATCTTTTTCAAACTGCCCCTTCAAGCCAAGTTCAAGAAATTGCCCTGAAGCAGGTAAACCGATTAACTGTTTGGTTTATAATATCCCTAGACATCACAAATAGGATTCCTAACTCTCTTTATTTCACAGGAACAAGATTCTCTCGATAGCTTGTTTTCTTTTGCTATCGACATCTCTGATGATGACGGAGAAGAAGCGAGCTCTTCCCTGGCATTGGGAGCAATATCGGCAGATACCTATGGCAAACTAGAAGTTCTCCTAAATCTACTGCAACAAGATACTGCTCAACTGGTGATTGATTCAGATCCTGCAAGGACCATCTTTAAAACCCTCCGTGGCCAAGTCGCTGCCGATGTTGAAGAAATCATCTTCCCAGCAGTCCATCTGGAGAGCAGACAACTTCAATATCAAAAGGTTGTTCATCGTATTGCCGACAGAGCAGCTCAGGCTCAACTTAAGGAAGAAATGCTACAGCTGAAACAAACTGCCGATGAGAAGTATAAAAACATTAGCAACTTGCAAGCCTCCGAAGCTGATCTTGAACAGAAAATTTTAGACCTATCGGCAAAAAGGGCACCTCTGCTAGCTGAACTGGAAAAGGTTGAAACAGCCCCGACTCAGGTCAAGCAAGAAAAAGACCATCTTCCTAACGCTATCAAGACCCTTCAACAAGAACGAGACGTCCAAGCTCGCAAGACCCTGGTTCTCAAGAAGAAACTCAAGCCTGTAGAAGGAAGTGCCGATGAAGATGCCAAGGAATTAAAAGAAACCGATGAAATTCGCCTGCGTGCGATATCAGCTATCCATGCTTCGTTAAATTAACGCATCGGTAATGATTGATACTTTGCTTTGACTCTAGCCGATAGGATTGTTATCGGCAATCACTCTTTTATGCATCCATCCAGATACTAGGATAATATTTCTTTAAATATTTTCCATTTAATGCTCTGGGAAATACAATTCCTTCAAGAGTTTCAAGAATATATGCATTACCAGGAACAGATTGATTTATCCGATATGGACCTTCCCAATTAGGTGACCATTTGCCAAACTTAAAACTTTTAGTCCCAATCGGTAAAATCAATTTCCAAACCAATTCTCCATCGACAAATTTCTTTACCTTCACCTTCTTGTCATACCATCTAGCTACTCTTTTCTTATTCTCCTCGATGCTAACTAAAGCTTTTAACCGATGACCTGCTACATCTTCCAACTCATCCTTCATAAGGATATCATAATCATTGGCTGTCAATTAATCTTGAGAGCGTATTCATCTAGAACCAATTTTAATTTCCCAAGGTAAGACTGCATCATGTCCATATACTAACTGATAAGGTGTTACCTTGGTTGCACCATGACACGCCATCCGATATGACCACAAAGCTTCATTTAATACTGTATGCCACTTCTTAGGATACTCTTTAATCTTGCGCTTAATAAGCTTGATAATTCCTTTATTAGATGCTTCAGCCTGACCATTAGCCTGGACATAATACGGTGAAGAATTCAAAACTTTAATCCCCATTCCTATAGCAAACTCATCAAATTCACCCGATGTAAACATAGTGCCCTGATCGGTAGTGATGGTTTGAGGAATGCCAAATCGGTAAACAATATGCTCCTTCACAAAATCAATCATATTAGCCGATGTCACCTTTTTTAAAGGAATTGCTTCAACCCACTTTGTGAAATAATCGGTAGCAACCAGAATAAACTTATGCCCTTTACTCGATAGTGGATAAATCTGACCGATGAGATCAATAGCCCAACCCCGGAACGGCCAAGGCTTAATTATAGGGTTCATAGCCGATGCGGGTGCTCTTTGAATATTACCAAATTTCTGACATTCCTAACATCCTTTAAAATATTTAAAACAATCTTCAAGAATAGTCGGCCAATAATATCCATTTCTTCTGATCATCCATTTCATCTTGAAGGCTGACTGATGAGCCCCACATACTCCTTCATGAATTTCACCCATCAGACCTTTTGATTCCTCTATACTAACACACCTGAGTAAAACTCCATCTATGGTACGGTAATACAATTCATCATTGAGGAGTACATACTTAGTAGCTTGGAACCTTATACGTCTTTCAACCTTTTTAGATGGATTCTTTAAGTAATCAATAATTTCCTTCCTCCAGTCATCGGTATCAGCTGCCGATATTAATATTTCTTGAACAGGTTGATATCCTGAAGCATGCTAAGCCAATCGGTTAGCCTCTTCATTATGCATCCGAGAAATATGTTCCAGATGAAAACTCCTGAACCCTTTTAATAATTTCAAACACTTTTCATGATATGAAATTAGAATTTCATTTCGGCATTCATAAACCCCAGTCAACTGATTTATAACTAACATAGAATCACCGAAGATCTCAACAGCATCAGCACGTACTTCCTTGAGCAATTCTAACCCTTTTATCATGGCTTGGTACTCAGCTTGATTGTTTGTCGATGTAGCAACAATCGGCAATGAGAACTCATACTTCTTCCCCTGAGGGGAAATTAATACGATACCAATGTCTGCCCCTTCACCACAAGTAGACCCATCAAAGAAAAGTGTCCACGGAGCAATTTCCAGGGAATCCACCGTGTTGCAATGTTGAGTAACGAAATCGGCCATAACTTGTCCTTTAACTGCCTTAGCCGATTCATAACGTAGGTCAAATTTTGATAATGCTAAAATCCATTTACCAATCCTACCATTCAATATCGACATTGACAACATATACTTGACCATGTCATCTTTGCATATGACAGTACATTCAGCCGATAGTAAATAATGTCTCAGCTTAATACAAGAAAAGTATAAACATAGACATAATTTCTCAATGGCCGAATACCTGATTTCAGCATCTATTAACCGTCTGCTCAAATAATAGATAACACGCTCCTTTCCTTCAAACTCTTGAATAAGAGCTGAACTGATAACAGTATCTTCAGTTGATAAATACAATCTAAAAGGTTTTCTATGTTGGGGTGGAACTAACACTGGAGGATTTGTTAAATAACTCTTAATTTCATCTAAGGCTAATTGCTGTTCATCCCCCCATTTAAATTCCTGATCGGCTTTCAATTTCAATAATGGACTAAAAGCCTTGATCTTACCTGACAAATTAGATATGAATCTTCTGATGAAATTAATCTTACCAATCAAGGATTATAATTCAGTTTTATCGGTAGGAGCAACAATCTTGTTGATTGCCTTAATAGATTTTCTACTAATTTCAATACCCCGCTGATGCACCATAAAACCCAAGAATTGTCCTGCCGATACACCAAATGCACATTTATTAGGATTCATCTTTAATCCATGTTTTCTTGTGCACTCTAATATCTTCTGTAGATCGGTTAGATGCTTTGTGATGTCTCCAGACTTAATTACTATGTCATCAATGTAGATTTCCAACAACGTGCCGATATATTCATGGAAAATAAAGTTCATAGCTCTTTGATAAGTAGCACCGGCATTTTTCAAACCAAATGTCATAACTATCCACTCAAATAATCCCACATGTCCTGGACATCTAAAAGCAGTCTTAGAAATATCTTCTTCAGCCATGAATATTTGATTATAACCTGCATTACCATCCATGAAACTGATAATCTGATGCCCTGCTGCAGCATCAATCAACAAGTCAGCAATCGGCATTGGGTATCCATCCATCGGTGTAGCCTTATTGAGATTCCTAAAATCAATACAAACACGAAGTTTCCCATTTTTCTTATATACAGGAACTACATTAGAAATCCACTCTGCATATCGACATTGCCGAATAAACTTTGCCTCAATTAATTTAGTTATTTTGGCCTTAATATCAGGAAGTATATTAGGATTGCAGCGGCGTGCTGGCTGCTGATGTGGCTGAAATCCAGATTTAATAGGCAACCGATGTTCAACTATAGATCGGTCTAACCCAAGCATTTCAGTATAATCCCAAGCAAAACAATCTTTATATTCTTTTAACAAATCAACTAGTTGCTGTTTACACTTGGAATTTACCTTAGCGCTAATAAAAGTGGGCCTTGGCCCATCGCCTTCACCAATATCTACTTCTATTAAATCATCTGCCGATGTAAATCCTTGACCTAATTTTCCATCATCGGCAAATCTATCCATTAAAACTCTTCTTCAGAACCGACTGCTTGGATCGGTAGAATTTTGTAATCGGCAACCTTGAGGAACTCTTTTTCCCAAGCTTCTCCTGATATGCATCTAGTCCGCTCATAAGTGTCTGATTCTGCCGATACGATGATATAAGAAGAATCACCAGGAACAACTTTAATTTTGTCTCCAACCCATTGTATAAGACACTGATGCATTGTAGAAGGAACATAACAATTAGCATGAATCCAATCCCTTCCTAAAAGCAGATTATATGCACCCTTGCCATTAATAACAAAGAAAGTTGTCGGTAAGGTTTTATTGCCAATGGTCAATTCAACACACACTGCCCCTTTAGCTGGTGATACATTGCCTTCAAAATCCTTTAGCATCATATCAGTCTTAGTTAAGTCTTGATCTCCCTTACCAAGCTTCCGATACATCATATAAGGCATAATATTAATTGCAGCCCCTCCATCAATAAGTATCTTAGATATAGGCTGCACATCAACTCTGCCTTTTACAAACAAAGCCTTGAGGTGTTGTCTCTCATCATCGGTAGGCTTCTCAAAAATAGCCATCATTGGATCTAGTGTTAATTGAGCTATTTGGTCAGAGAAAACAACTTCTTCTTCGCTATCAGATAGAGCAAAAAATTCCATCGGCAACATAAACACCATATTGATATCTGCCGATGGGCTTTTATTTTTGTGCCTTATTTGCCACTGCTAATTACCAGATTTCTTATTGGAGGGACTTCCTTCTTGGTAAAAGTCTTTTTGATGCTCTCGCTGCAATTTCCTCTTCTGTGTCTTTGTCAAACCCTCTGGACACCATTGATGAAGTTTAGTTTTCCACACTGGCTGATAGGTCCTGGTTGTCTCTACACGATGTATATTAGGATCCCTGTAAAATATTTCTTCATCAGGAACTCTTGCATTTGCCATCTCTTCAAGTTCCTCTTGGTTTCTCAGAAAATATGCACCGTGTTTACCAAGCCTTTTATGTACACTAAGCCTGCCCCCCAGCCGATCATATGCCGATGCTCTCCTTCTGATCGGCTCATTAATGGACAAACCTTGATTACCAGATCGAAATCTCCTTATAGGATGATTAACTCCATAATAACCATTGCACTCTGGGCAATCTTCAACAGTAGGTAACTTAATACCTTTCTCCCAACAATGAATAAAAAATGGATAATTCCAATGATCCTTATGCCGATTCCATTCTTCTTGACGTCTTTCCTCTTGCTGTTGTCGATATCGATCCCTTCGCTGACGCCAGCCTTCCTGTTGTCTTTGAATAATCATGATGCCAGATCGAGGAGGCTTTCCAGAACTGCCACCTTCTATCAATAGCCCCTTGCCTTTTGCATCATCGGTAGTTATACGATGTTGGGGATCAACTGATGCATTCTTTTTAGCCGCTTCCGATGTCAACACCTTAATTTTACCTTCAGTATTCAACATATTTGCTGGAAAAGGATGTTGATCAATTTTCATCGGCTTCTGAATTTTGGAATTGCCAAATTTTATTCTCCCAGACTCAATAGCTAACTGTAATTGTTGTCTAAATACTTTGCACTCATTTGTACTGTGTGAAGTTGCATTATGCCATTTGCAATACAGCATATGTTTCAATTCTTCTGCCGATGGGATCACATGATTAGGTGACAACTTAATCTGGCCCTCCTGAAGCAAAAGATCAAATATCTTATCGGCTTTGGTGACGTCGAAAGTAAACTTCTCCGACTCTTTGTGACCAAAGGGATAAGATATCGGTTTTTTATTCTTAACCCACTCAGCCAAACCGATAACTGGTTCTTCATCCGAATCAGAATTTTCTACTTCTTCACAAATGAAACTTTCTTATTCCAATTCCTTTTAGGTTTAAAAACCCTAGTATCTTGATCAGAAATTCTTTGCACTAGATGACTTAGGCTTTCGAACTCCTGAGAAGCATATTTATCCTTAAGATGTGGCAATAATCCTTGAAAGGCCAAATCGGCAAGTTGCCGATCATCCAACACCAGGCTATAACATTTGTTCTTTAAATCTCGTAGCCTTTGCACAAAGCCTTCTACCGATTCATCATTGCGTTGTTTCATCTTTACCAAATTGGTAAGCTTCTTTTCGTGAACCCTAGCAAAGAAATACTTATGAAATTGCTTTTCTAGATCAGCCCAAGTAATAATAGAATTTGGCGGTAGTGAGATAAACCATGTAAATGCTGATCCAGATAGAGATGATGAAAACAAATGAACTCTTAATTCATCTCTACAAGCTGCCTCTCCACATTGAATAATAAAATGATTAACATGCTTCATGGTTGATGTATCATCCTGCCCAGAAAACTTGGTGAAATCTGGCACCTTGTAATGATTTGGGAGAGGAATTAAATCATATGCCGGAGGATACGGAGTCCAATAAGAATAAGTATTAACTTTGGGCTTGATCCCAAACTGATCCTTCATGATCTCTGCTATTTTATCAGTCCAAAAAGCATCAACATCTTGTTGACGATATGGTTGAATCTCCACTGGAGGTACTTGCTGATACCCTTCTGCATATCTTTGTGGTTCACGATCTCCAGCAATTGGCATATTTGTTACTATCTGTGGTCCATTAACCTGCTGAAAAGGGTTCATCGGTTGAGCTGCCGATGTTTAATTCTGAAAAACAGCATGCATGTGACCTTGATGAACACATGTGGTTTGCTGATTTGGCTGAACTGAATGTTGAGTGGAAAACTGCCCTGGCCAATTATTAGCGTTCATCGGTACAAAATTTGCCGATGGTTGGTAACTTGTTTGCATTGCCGAATAATTACAATTAACTTGAGGTAAAACCTGGACTCTAGGTTGACTTATGATTGGAGCCTTCTGTTGCATCGGTAACAAATTTGCCGATGGACTTGAACTAGATGTTTGTCCCAAAGACACCTGGAAACCCCCTAGAGTTGGTTGTACAGTAGTTGCTGTAGTATATTGAGGTACTTGAGCTATCGGTGAACCGGCCGATAGCATAGGAGCTTTTTCCGTTGCATCAAACACTTGAGGTGATCCGTGGTTAAAAGCAGATGGCTCTGGAGGCATACCATATCTCCACCAATTAGCAGGAGTCTGATTATTCTGTGGTACAGGGCCTGATAAAACCAATGCTGATAGATCTGTATTAAGCTGAACTCGTCCTGATAATGCTGAATCCGGACGCATCGGTGTAGATTGTACATTAGATAAACCTGCTGATACCGAAGGAGATGAAATCTCTATACCCGCAACGGTCGGGGGAGCCGATGGAGCAATAGCAGATGCTGACTCTGGTTGATGATAAGCAGGTCCAACGTAATGAGGTAACGCTTGCCCTTCTTTGAAAGTTTGAATTACAGCATTATGAACAGTATTGGACAACACATTGGAATGATTAATTAAAGCATGATTCACTGCAGAATTAACCATCTCTTGAAGTTTACCCGGATCAGAATCAAAGGTAACTTGCCGAGGCAACGGC
Organism: Saccharum hybrid cultivar R570; assembly: GCA_038087645.1. Classification (NCBI taxonomy): domain Eukaryota; kingdom Viridiplantae; phylum Streptophyta; class Magnoliopsida; order Poales; family Poaceae; genus Saccharum; species Saccharum hybrid cultivar. The sequence goes on from JAQSUU010000377.1 coordinate 98,616, forward strand.
AAGTCTTGCTTCTGGATGACTTGTCCACTTTTGTTCAAACTGAATGACTTCAAGTAGAGCTGTCTGTATTCTTGTATAGCTCTTTTCATAGCCTGCTTCTGATCATCCTTAAGATCTTCTTCTGTCACCGCGATGATGTTCCCTGCATCGATCTCAGGATTAAGCATCTTGACTAGATCTGTCCCACCGGGCGTGCCAAAAGATGTGTTGATGCAAAAGTAGATCTGCAAACACAAAGGGCTAATACCCGAATTCGATATCCAAAGCGTGCCAGTCGATTTGATCTGTTAATCGACAAGGATGAAGATACGAGCACTTTGGTCCTGACAACAGCGATACGCCCGGAAGTCACGGCCAAGAGGTACTCACGCGGAACTCGAGGATTGCCAAAGATTGCACTGGAGCAATGCAACTCGCCGAATCGATGAGAACTCGTAATAAAAAAGAAAAAATACGTAAATTGACGAAGTCATCGAAAGTAGATGTAAATAAGAATAAAAGTTGTTTTTGATATATTGATTGATGTCTCTTACATTTCCCTTCACCCTATATTTATACCCTGATCTATAGAAACATAACTAAATACGACTAGGACACTAAATCCACATCTATGGAAACACACGACTTTGACACAACTCAAACTCTATTAAACATATATAAGGAATTTAATTCCTATCTTATTCCATAGTCCGCCTCAGTCATGATGGTATTCTCATCGACTTCCTTTTTATCGGCAAAATTCCTGTTCCATCGGCAGCAACCTTCAAACCATCTTTCATCGGCATCGGCAATAATACCCTTAACCCTATCGGCAACATTTCAACTTGAACCCATACGCCGTTACCACTCAAAAGCAAACCCATTTTTCATCAGCTATCAATCTACACAATAATCTTTCCCCTGCTGATTAGCCTTTCTTGACCATCTTGACATGTGCTAAAAACGATGTCAACATTAGGTCACTATCCTTTGGTGATCTTTGACACCTTAATTCCATGTTTGAGCTCATTAGTAACTTGTTTAGGTTAAAAGCTGGTATCACTAGAGTTGTCGCCGCTAGTTAGTAGGTTTTCTGTTTGCGACTATATCGTGAAGGGAAGTTGTACTTAAGTCACAACTCGTGGCATGTTATCATCAAGCATAATGTTTATCATCAAGCATCATGTTAAAGCATGTTATTTACTCGTGTAGTTTCCACTTTTGAAGAACCTAAAGTCGTCGAGCAAGTTTCCGGAGAAGAGCGGTCGGTGGGTTCCGGACCAGACGTTGGAGTCCTTGAGTCTGAGTCAGTCGTCGTGTCAGAGCAAGGCAAGCCCCGGTGCATTTAAACCCTACCTTGAATTTTATAAATGTTTTATTATTTATATTATGGTTTACTGCATTAAGTAATTAGGAGTTGAGTGGTAACCTAATTACTGCATTATCATCCTTGATTATTGTGATATCAACCTTGATACCTATTTTACAAAAAATGCGTAGTATGCTTCGCTATGCTTTGAAGTTAAGCTTTTAAATGAAATGTTTACATAGCCATGACGGCATACTGAATGAATATTGAAATATGAGAATAAACTGGAAAGATCGGGCGGGTGGTTTGGCCACTGCTAGCATCCATTGGGAAAGGAGTCTCAATGTAGTGTTTTTGCCTTGTCAATTAAGGTCTGTTTGTTGTAAGCCTGTTGTGTTCGAGACTTTACAACTAGCCTCATGCCTTGGGTAAGCCCAAAATGTTGGTGATTCCATTACGAGAACGTCTAACCTCGCACTGAGAGTGGAGAGATGGCGGGAGTAGCGTGTACCCTCGGGGCTAGAATCGGGCCGGGTTCGAGGAGTATTGTACTCTCAGGTGGCGATGGACACATTCTGGTTTTAGGAGATCTAAATGAGGGTTGATATATACAGATTCAGTTCTACATATGTCATGATGTTAGGGATCCCCAGCTGGGTATAATCGGTTCGAATCGTCGTTGCTCCTCGGTTATAGAGACTTGATCACCTGACTTACATCGTAGTTAAGAACTGGAATGAAAGAAAGAATGAGAAAGGATTTGATGATAATTATTTTGATCTAGATTAGGATCACCTAGATTTGGTTAATGAACCATCAATGGTAAAAGTAAAATGTTGAAGATAAGGACTTACCTTAGTAAGCTTTTCTGCAAAAGAAAAACTTTGATTCTGGATTACCCGTACCTTGATTCCCTAAAGCTAGCATGCCCTTGGAGTCTTTGTCTTAGTCGGGTAAGTCTTGTTGAGTACTCTTGTACTCAGGGTTTGTTGAACCCCTTGTTGCAGGTGTGGTTCATGAACAAGTCTGCTTCGAGCCTTGTTGCATGACTGTCGTGGTTGAAGACAGTGACGACGAGTAGACTGTGTGGCCTTTGGGCAAGGCATCTCATTTGTGTGTTGTAATAAAGTTACTACCGATACTTCTCTACTACTGGTTTGTAATAATGTTACATAAGGTTTGAAGTTTGAAAACTGGTTTGTAAACCTATGTTATTGTAAGACTTCCGCTACTTTACTCTGTTGAATATTTTGAATAAACTGTTGTAATATTGCAATACTCCTGTGATTGGATCCTGTTCGGAGGAAAGCAAGCCTTTTAAGTTATGGTGAACATAAGTACGACTGTCAGAGGTCATTATGGCAATGACGGGTACTTGTGGACCATCATAATTAGGAGGTTCTGTGACAGAGAGTGAGAGCGAGGGGGCGAAAAGGGGTCGGCCAGGGCGCTTTGAACACGCACGAGCTAGCAGGATGGTAGGGCGAGGGCGACGCGTGGCGAGCTCGCCGTCGCATGGCCGCCACGCGGCTCGCACACTCTGTCGCGGTCGGGTGCGTGGCGCGCCTGCGCGGGAGCGGCGCGAGAGGGGGGGAGAAGACGGCCGGACCGGGCTGGGCCAAGGCGGGGCACGAGCGCGAGCGCGCGCGCGCGGAGCTGGGCCGCTTCCAGCAGCGGGCCAAAAACGAGGCGGCGGCCCGTTTAGGTTAGAAATTGATTTTCCATTTTCATATTTTCAAATAATTTCAAATAATAGTTTTCAAATCTCATTTGAGCAAGAAAAGGACCTTTTCTGAAAATGGCACAAAAATAAAAGTTGCTTAGAATTTAATTCTCTACAACTTTGATTAAGGGGTCAACCTCAAAACTCTTATAGATTTTGAATTGTAGAATAAAAGCTAATTTAGGGAGGATTTTTGAATATTTTCAAATAACATTTTTAAAAACAAGTTTTTGACAAAACTTCGAGTAGTTTAGTTGCTCCAAAAATCTTACCTATAATTCTAAGTGATATAAAATTTATAGTTGCACAAATTTGATGAATGTAATTAGCACATTATCACATCATGTTATGAATACTATTTTCTAAGCTTTTATTTCACTAAAGGTATAATCTTACTACATATGCTTATGAATGATATGACATGTTATGCTCATGATTTGAAATGTTAATGCTTGCATAACACCGAGGTGTTATAGCCCTCCCCCTTATAAAAAATCTTGTCCCAAGATTTGGGTTACGAACCATTTATTATAAAAATCTTCGTATGCTTTTTGTAGGTATTCACCCGTTTCCCAAGATGCATCCCCTTCATCATGATGACTCCACTATATCTTATACATTTTCACCACACTGTTTTGAGTAGCCCTCTCCTTAGAATCTAAAACTCAAATTGGCTGCTCAAGATACACCAAATCTAACTTAAGTTTTATGCCTCGAGGTTCAATTCCTTCCTTTGGAACGCGCAAACACTTCTTGAGATGCGATACGTGAAAAACTGGGAATATAGCACCCATTGCTTCTGGTAATTCCAATTTGTAAGCCACTGGACCCTTTCTTTTCAAAATTTTGTAGGGTCCTATAAATCTGGCGGCAAGCTTTCTACGTACTCCAAACCGCTTCTTCTTCATGGGCGTGACCTTTAGATAAACATAGTCACCAACTTCAAACACAAGTGGTCTCATCCTCTTATCCGCATAACTTTTCTGACGTGACTGAGCTGCTCTCATATTTTGCTGAATGATATGAATTTTCTTTTCGGCTTCTTCCACGAAGTCAATACCATAATATCTTCTTTCCCCTAGCTCAATCTAGTTTAGAGGCGTTCTACACTTTCGGCCATACAGAGCCTCAAAAGGTGCCATCTTGATACTTTCTTGATAGCTATTATTGTATGCGAACTCTGCTAAGGGTAACCATGACTCCCATGAACCCCTAGAAGACAACACACAAGCTCTTAACATATCTTCTAAAACAGCATTAATCCTTTCAGTCTGACCATCTGTTTGAGGATGATAGGCAGTGCTCCCAAAAGTGAGCAGTGAACTGTGACCCTCTGTCAGACACTATAGTCTTCGGTATTCCATGCAATCTCACAATCTCAGCAATATACTTCTCGACATATTGAGGTGGTCTGTAATCTGTCTTGACAGGCAAAAAGTAGGCTGTCTTAGTAAGACGATCCACGATTACCCAAATCGAATCATGGCCTTTCTGAGTAGTGGGCAAGCCTGTGATAAAATCCATACTTATATCATCCCACTTCCAACTAGGTACTAACAAAGGTTGTAACAATCTGGCAGGTTTCAAGTTGTAATTTTTGATTAGTTCTAACCATCTTCGCTGTCTCATGTTCAATTCTGGTTGGGTAAAAATATACTTGAGACTCTTGTGATCGGTGAAAATATTGCATACATTACCAAGTAAATAGTGTCTCCAAATCTTTAAGGCTTGCACTACGGCAGCAAGCTCAAGATCATGTGTTGGATAATTGATTTCATGTTTTCTCAACTGACAGGAGGCATAAGCAATGACTCTTCCTTCTTGCATCAGAACACAGCCTAATCCTGTTTTTGATGCGTCGCAGAACACATCAAAAGGCTTCTTGACATCGGGCTGCGCAAGAACTAGAGCAGTGGTTAACAATTTCTGCAAGGTGTGGAAAGCTGTCTCACACTCCCCTGTCCACACAAACTTGTGGTCTTTCTGTAACAGACTTTTCATTGGTTTGGCAATCTTCGAGAAGTCTGGTATAAATCGGCAATAGTCTCCAGCTAACCCTAGGAAACTCCTGACTTCTGACACTGTGGTTGGGGTTTTTCCAATCCATAACCTCTTGCACTTTGCTTGGATCTACCGAAACTACATTCTCAGATAGAATATGACCAAGGAAAGGAAGTTTCTTCAACCAAAATTCACACTTGCTGAACTAAGCATACAACTTATGATCTCTCAGTCTGGTCAAGACAATTCTCAGATGCTCTTCGTGATCTTTCTCATTCTCAGAGTATACTAGAATATCATCAATGAAGACAACTACAAACTTGTCCAACTCTGACATGAAAACCGTATTCATCAGATACATGAAATAGGCAGGAGCATTTGTTAAGCCAAAAGACAAAACAAGATACTCGTACAACCCGTATCTGGTAGAAAAGGCGGTTTTCGGGACATCTTGCGGCCTAATCTTTATCTGATGATACCCTGATCTTAGGTCTATCTTGGAGAACACTCTGGCTTTAACTAACTGATCAAACAAAACATCGATATGAGTCAAAGGATACTTATTCTTGATAGTTACAGCATTAAGAAGTCGATAATCCACACACATTCTTAGAGTACCCTCTTTCTTTTTCTTCACGAACAATGTAGGACATCCCTATTTAGACTTACTTGGTTGGATAAACCCCTTCTTTAATAATTCCTCTAGTTGCTTCTTTTTAGGCGGATAAGGGCAGAACTTTGAAAAGTGGCCTGGCTGACCACAATTGTAGCAGGGCCCCTTCACTATACCAGCAGATCCTATAGCTCCCTTGGGATTATTCTGTTCTACAGCTGTGGTGATCTTTGCTGGCGGCACGACCATCTTATACGGCTTCTGTGGTCCCTTGTAGTTCTAGGTCTTATGCTGTGGCGGCCTGAACCTTGCACCTGGTGCGGACGGATGATAAGAAGAACGATTTACAGTGAGAACTCTGGACTATGATGGTCCTGACTCAAACACCCTCTTACGATTCTTGGATGCAGTGTAGGCGTTGTTGTTCTTTTCTTGTTTCAGACAATCACTGACAAAGTCATTGAATCTGGCGCGGGTATTGGTACCCACATGCTTCATCATCTTCGGACTTAACCCTCTCTTGAAACTAGCAATTCTCTTGGCATCTGTGTCGACCATGTCTGGAGCATAACGGCACAAGTTGTTGAAGGCATGCAAATATTGTGTCACAGTCTTGGTACCCTAATTTAAGGCCAAGAACTCTCCTAGCTTCATCTCGACCAACCCTGGGGGAATATAAACTCCCCTAAATGCTTCAGTGAACTCTCTCCAAGTAATCTGGGCATTGGGAGGAATGGTGGTGCGGTGATGCTTCTACCACATCCCTGTCGGTCCCTGTAGCTGATGTGCAGCATATTCTGTTTTCAGAACTTCTGTCAGCCTCAACACATGGAACTTATCTTCCATAGTGTTGATCCATTCTTCCACGTCGAGTGGCTCTGCTGCTTCCTTGCTTCAAGCCGGTCATCACCACGCAGACCAGTCAAGGTCCAATAGGTACTCTCAAGACCCTAGTATGCTTTGATGGCTGCATACATGGCACTCATGGCATGGTTGTCGCTAGCCCGTCCTTCACTTGGGCCTCTAACCAGGGCACTTCCTTGCGGTTGCACCCAAATGGCATCACGAGGATCATCTCTCAGAAAAGTACCAGCCAAAGTTGCTGCCAACTCATTAGGAAACCTGCTCATTATGTCTCGGATGACATGAAAGGCTGCGCCCTCTGCACCCTCAACTGGAGTGCGTCCCTCAAACTCCAAATGCCAACCATCCCATTCTGGCGCATCACCAAGAGCAGGGACGGTGATTTCTACTATTGCAAGTCCATCCTCAGCTAGCTGGCTCTCACTCTAAGAGTACACCGGCTCTTGACCCTCCGGGTACCCCACATCATGGAGCACTCTCCAAAGCAAGGTGGGCATGCCAAACTCGCTTAGAAAAGTGTTCGTGCTGCGGTGCTCCTGTGGGGCCATCTGACGATGGGGTGCTCTTCTACCGATGGACTTATGGGCAGTCTGCTTCGTGCGGGCCATCTGTAGCACAAGTTTTAATTAACCGGTGAGAACATATTTTAAGTTGATATCACTTTTATCAAAATGGGATAATCCTTTTATAAGGGGAGGAATGCATGTTATGAATGAAATGCACAGGCAATATGATACATGCACGAGTCTTATGTTCTCACAAACTTAGAAAATAAGAACATCTAACGATGAATTCGGTGGCATACAAACGATCTCTCATATACGTAACTAATTCGCTCTACACGATAAGCGTTGTTATGTACCTGCAGAAAACTCATTTCAGCCCAATTCCCCATGAATGCATGAAAGCAGTAAACTTGCCTACACGCTCTACACGAATCCCTAGATGCGTGTACAATGGTAGTAACTACCCATCACATCGTCCTATTGACGGCATCGCCTCAACGGACGGAACAACCACACATGCGATACTTTCATAAAGACATGTGTAGAACATGTAATTATTCTAGTATCATATAAGCACTCTCCCTAGATCGGCGGTGTATCCGATCATGCTCTCACAGCTCACACTTACCGAAGCGTAGAGGCAACTGATCCATACATTACCACTCAATTAAGTGGCACTCATACAATAGCACGCCGTATGAGCAACGGAAAGAGAAATATGGTGCAAGAACCCCAAGTTAGTACTTAAATAGCCACCTAGAGTCCTTAACTGGGCAAACAGGATATGACCACTGGCACACTTTTAGTTTGAAAATCACATTTTTAAACAAAATTTTGTTTTAAATACACTTATGAACAGTAATCACGCTAAACCATGCTCGGATGCCAGCTGTAACAGAACCGCCCAATTATACAAGATTAAGTAGGAAAATCATCCAACGAGCGGACAATTTAACGAACTTAAGCCCGTATAACTCGGTAGTCCGTGAAATCCCGACGGATTTCAAACCATTTCACATAACAGCCAAGATCGTACTAAGTTTAGCGGTCACCATCATAAGTTACATAAAAGCTCACGGCAGAAAATACATCGGAGTTTAAACATAGTTATTACAAACTAGGTTCGAATAAAAGTAGCGGAAGCAGTAGTTCAAATCACGCACACACACAATATTCAAAATAAAGTGATAGCTTATGATCATCTCCAACAAAAGCATCAGACGAGAAGTAGCGAATGACCATTGCCCAAGGTCCTAAGCTTCGCCCATCGCAGGATAGAGGCAGTTGATACAGTAGCCGTAATACATCTGCCCATCTGCAACAAGTGGGAACAAAGCCCTGAGTACGAGAAGGTACTCAGCTAGACTTACCCGACAGAACCAAAATAAAATGACACCAAGGATCATGATAGGCTTTCTGGTGGGGTAGCTGACCCATTCGCAAGAAAAGCATTTTCAATTTAACAATTCTTTTCCAAAAGCATGCAGTAATTTAATCTTTATTACCCTGTCGACTATGGTTGCACTTGTGCTAGAGTAACATGTAATTAAGCAAGTAGGGATTTCCAACGATCAATAACAATAGTTATCATGTCATCTTCCACATAACTATCCAAGTGTTTCATCAATATTACTACGATGAAGTAGCTCAAGTCAAGTGTTCACTATCCAGTGAACGATGGCGATTCGAATCGATTATTAACCAGCTGGTAATTTATTCCTCACACAAACCTCACTCACCCGCTAAAGTGAGGTATTGGTCACCGAGTCAACCATTCAAGTAAAGTCGTGAGCTTGCCAGGAACCACATGTACCCGGGGGCCGCCCGACTGCTCTTTGGCCTTATCATCACGCCCCCGTATCCTACCACTACTCCTCCGGTACAGTGCGTTGCGGGCAATCCACTCGGCCTGAATAATCTCCTAGCTTCGCAGTCGAAAGATATATTATTCGGCCAACTAAATGTGAGGCATGCGTTCAACATGACTCGAGGCCCAACAACGGTCGGTCCTTAATCGACTCAGACGGAGAACACTACAGTTCGAAACCCTGCAAGTCTTCGCCCGGTCTCAAATACCGTTCGACACTTCGTTATTCTCAAATGACACATCTTTCACATAGATCCAAGTAATCTCCTAGAGCTCGCGGATGATAGGAAATCACCCGACTTCTACCGGTCTAAGCAAACTAAGCAATTACTGACCGCGGACACCAAGGTAACAAGGATCGGGTAAAGCAAGGTGAAACAAGGTATAATGCAGCAACGTTTGCAAACAACTCCTAAACATAATGCATCAAATTAAGTAAAGTCAATAATAAATTATTTGTAAACCGGGAGAGAAATGCTCTGGGGCTTGCCTCTCTCAAAGGAGCTCGGACGGTGGTCGGGGCACTCTGGACGATCTTCACCGACCTCCTCTTCGGCTTCGGTCGCCTCCTGCTCTTGCACCTCGGACTGCTCTTCCAGGTCCTCAGGAACTGCTACTGGGTTCACTTCCTGCGATCCTGTATGATGCAGAAATATAAGTGCTCATGCCTAGGTGCATTGCAGGAATGACATGAGATGATGATGATGAATAAGATGTAGATGAGCATGTTATTTTGTTTGAATTACGTGGAACTTACGACTTTTCTACAAGGTAGTCTACATCATCCAAGAACATGTACTCATAAACTACCACCACTATTCTCTACCATGCAAAGGCATCTTGGCACTTAAGATGCTTCAAAGATACACCAAAGCATAGTTTACCAACTAATCTTGCATTAAAGGTTGAATTTAAACCCTAGTTAGCACTAGGCTTGAACAGCAACACCTATTTTGGTAGCATAGAAAAATCTTAGAAAATTACAGTAGAGTACTATCATCAATTCTAGCATGCCACAAAAATTTCATTGCATTAGGATTACTAGAACTGCCTATACAAAAATAACAAGCAAAGGCCTAAAAACGAGCATGAAAATACTTTGTGTTATGAAATGTATCAAACAATAGATTTAGCATTTTTCCTACTTTCTACACAGTAGACAATCACTATACCAAAATTATCATATACATGTTTTATACAATTTTTGCTCTTTATCAAAAATAACAAAAATCATCAAATAAAAGTACTTGCACTACACATCCAAGTTTTTCTACAGAACATGCATGTCACATAGTTTTCCTAGTAACTACATGGCACAACAAGGCTAACAAACTTGGAATCATATTTTTCTGAATTTTCCACAATTTACTATCCATTTAACAAGAAAATAGCAATTTTCAAAGTTAAATAAAAACCTTACAGAAAAGTAGTGCAAAAATTACATGCAATATTTTTACATGTTAGATATAGTTTTAAGGAACTTATACAAATTTATTTCATAATTTTTGGAGCACATTTAATCACCCAAATAATTTCTAAGCACTTTTATTTCCAATTGATAAAAGAAAATAAAAATTGAAATCTTTATTTTGAAACGGGCCGACATAAAAATGGGGCAGACGGCCCGGCCTGCTCAGCCCAGAGACGCGCGCGGGGGGTAACGAAAACGGGCCGTGTCCCGTTAAGACCGGCCGACCCAGCCACTCGCCTCACTCGCAGGCGAGCGGGGCAGCGCGCGCGGCCGAGCGGGTGCTCGCCACCGCGGCGGTGCGACGGCCGCCGACGGCCAGCGGCTGCCTCCGGGCTCGAGCGAACAAGGCGAGGCGCGCAACACCATCGTGGGGACACGGTGAACACAAATGCGTAGTTCGAGAGAGATGGGGAGGGGCGGAGGCACCGGTGGCCGGAGCGCGAGCGCGGCGGCTCCGTTCGCGATGGCGCAGCGAGGGCAGAAAAATTGTGCCCTACCGGAGCGAGCGAGGGGATGATGGCGCTCGTTCGGAGGAGGGAAGAGGGCGGCGGAGCTCCGTGCACGAGCAATCGAGCTGCGGTGGACTGGCGTCACCGGAACACGGCGGCGGAGGCGGAGCTCGCTGCGGCGAGCAGTTCGCCCGCTCGGGTTTTGGAGAGGGGGAGCGAAGGAGTAGCGAGAGTGAGAGCGAGGGGGCGAAAAGGGGTCGGCTAGGGCGCTTTGAACACGCACGAGCTGGCAGGATGGCAGGGCGAGGGCGACGCGCGGCGAGCTCGCCGTCGCATGGCCGCCACGCGGCTCGCACGCTCTGTCGCGGTCGGGTGCGTGGCGCGCCTGCGCGGGAGCGGAGCGAGCGGGGGGGAGAAGACGGCTGGACTGGGCCGGGCCGAGGTGGGCCGCGAGCGCGGGCGCGCGCGCGGAGCTGGGCCGCTTCCAGCAGCGGGCTGAAAACGAGGCGGCGGCCCGTTTAGGTTAGAAATTGATTTTCTATTTTCATATTTTCAAATAATTTCAAATAATAATTTTCAAATCTCATTTTGAGCAAGAAAAGGACCTTTTCTGAAAATGACACAAAAATAAAAGTTGCTTAGAATTTAATTCTCTACAACTTTGATTAAGGGGTCAACCTCAAAACTCTTATAGATTTTGAATTGTAGAATAAAAGCTAATTTAGGGAGGATTTTTAAATATTTTCAAATAACATTTTTAAAACAAGTTTTTGACAAAACTTCGAGTAATTTAGTTGCTCCAAAAATCTTACCTATAATTCTAAGTGATATAAAATTTATAGTTGCACAAATTTGATGAATGTAATTAGCACATTATCACATCATGTTATGAATACTATTTTCCAAGCTTTTGTTTCACTAAAGGTATAATCTTACTACATATGCTTATGAATGATATGACATGTTATGCTCATGATTTGAAATGTTAATGCTTGCGTAACACCGAGGTGTTACAGCTGGTTTGTAGTCCGGCCCGCATTCGCATCCACCATGACCGCATGGTCGTTGAGGCTGGCGGTAGCGGGCGTCCCAAGGCATTACACTTGAAGAACCAAACCTCCCTCGTGTATGGGCAGCATGTCAGGAGATGGTCAATAGTTTCAGGCGCCTGATCACACAGATAGCACTCCTCTCTTGCCACGAGCCCATGTCTAACCCGCCGGTCGTTTGTCCAGTGGCGCCTTTTGAATGCTAGCCAAAGGAAGATCTTGACCTTCATGGGCGCCTAGGTCTTCCATATCAGGGAGTGGCCGCGGAAATGAATGGCTCCGGTGTGCATTATGGTGTAGGCGGACTTGGCGGAGTAAGACCCATCAGGAGTCCATCGCCATATCGTCTGGTCTGGCCGGTCATGAAGCTAAAACTGGGCTGTGTCATTCCAAAGGTCGAGATACTCCGCTGCTGTTGTCGTGTTGAGCCCCCCCGAGAAGCTGCGTGTCCAGTTCCTGTCGGTGAGCCCTTGGAGGATGGACATTTGAGCCCTTGTCCTAGCTTGCACCATCAAGAATAGGTTCGGCACAATGTCTCTCGGCGTCTCGCCATCAATCCAACGGTCCTCCCAGAATAACGCCTTTCTCCCGTCCCCGACGATCGTGAAGGTGGAGGCACGGAAGAATGCGTACACCTGCGGGTCGACCTTGATCGGTAGCTAGCTCCATGCACGCTGGCTGTCCGTTTTTTGAAGCCACAGCCATCGTGCTTGGAGAGCGTAGCCTGCGAGTTTGAGGTCCACAATCCCCAGCCCGCCCAACTCCTTAGGCCTGCATGCAGTCTCCCAGGCGACCATGCATCAGCCACGCACCGATTCGTCCTTACTGATCCAGAAGAATTTTCGGCATATTGCATCAATCTCCTTCCTTGCCCACGGTGGAAGGCTGTCAGCCATCATGGAGTAGATGGGCACCGCCCTGAGGACCGATTTGATCCACACGAGCCGACCACTTCGCGCCATGAGTGAACCGTGACATGGTGGCAACTTGCGCGCCACGGACTCCACCAGGGATTGGACTTGTGGCTTTGGAATTTTTTTTGTACTGAGAGGCAGGCCTAGATAGCGGATGGAAAAGTGCTGGACATGGCAGCTGAGGATGTTCACGATCTCGTCCAGCACATGGTCAGCCCCATAGATGGGCGTGACATAACATTTGGCAAGGTTGGTCTGAAGACCCGTGGCCTCTCCAAAGATTGCTAGGATCTCCTTGACTGCCACTGAATCTTGCACCGAGGGCCGGATGAACAGGATCACGTCATCGACATATAAGCTACATTGAAACCGGATTTGCTGTGGCCCGATCGACTGAAGAACTCCATCGGCGCAAGCTTTCTCAATCAGCCTGTGCAGGACATCCATCGCCAAGATGAAGAGCAAGGGCGAGAGGGAATCACCCTGGCGAACTCCTCTGAAATGCTTGATCGATGGTCCCTGCTGTCCGTTTAAAATAATCCGTGAGGAGGCCGTGGACAGTAAGGCCTCAATCCACTTGCACCATCCCGGTCCAAATCCCCTAGCTTGCATGAGCTCAATTAGGAACGGCCATGACAGGGTGTCAAAGTCCTTTGAGATGTCCAATTTTAGCAGTAGCATGGGAGTCTTCTTCTTCCGGATCATGACCGCAGCGCGCTGAACATACTTGAAGTTGTCCTGGATGGTTCTGTTGTGAATGAACGCATTCTGATTCTTATCGACAAGCTCATCCATCCGTGGGGCGAGGCACAGCGCAAGGATCTTGGAGATCAGCTTGGCGAAACTGTGGATCATCGTTATGGGCCTGAAGTCAGTTGGGCAGGACGCCCCGACCTTCTTCGGAAGAAGCACAATAAGTGTGTTGTTGAATCGTTCAAGGCCCCGGTGATCGCCACTGTTGAAGGCCTCGATAGCTTCCATGACCTCGACATGTATAGCCGTCCATGATGCCTTGTAGAACGCGCCTGTGAAACCGTCTGGCCCGGGCGCTCTATCAGCCGGCAACTCTTGGATGGCTCTCCTGGTCTCGTCCTCCGTGATGTTTGCATCGAGCTCCTCAAGCGATAGCGAGGGTACAACAAGTGAGTCGAAGTTGAGGGTCATGCCAGAGTGCACTGCCGTTCCGAAGACGCGGCTGAAGTGGTCGTACATCGCGTGTTCCATGCCTTCATGGCCCGAGACCGTGTGCCCGTCAACGGTCAAGGATGTGATGGCACTCCTACGCCTCCTCCCCCTGGCGTTAAGGTGGAAATATGCTATGTTCGCATCACCCTCGCTGAGGTGCCGAATCCTGGAACGTTGCCTGGCCATGGTGCGTTCGAGAGACGACAAGCCGAGGCACCTCATCTTCATCCTCCTGTGCAGTTCAGCTTCCGCTTCCGAGAGCCCGCGCGATTCTAGCGCAAGGTCCAGGCAGTACACAAGCTCTCGTGCTATTAGGAGCTGCTCCTTAATCACGCCAATCTTGGTGGAAGACCACCTCTGCAGCTCCTTGACCAAGCCTCGCAGCATGCGGTCGAGCCGATACATAGGTGAGGTAGCCATGACTCATCCTTCTAAACCACTATATATTGAATAAAATCACCATATAAATATGCACCGAAAAAATAATGATGAAATACATACTTGAGAGAACACATATTTGATACGTCAGGTAATTTTAAAAACAAATAGCGAGGTAGTATGTCTCAACATTCGTCTCCATATATAGCATGTTTGGATGCATGCTTGGCCTAGGCAATGATCCCAGGCTCGCAGCCTAGCTGGGAAATACTGCCTAGGCCATGGAGACGCTTAGCAGGGGCGGAGCCTAGTGTGGCCAAATTGGGCTCCCCCCTTACCGTGTGAAGCTTCTAAGCGATTAATGGTCTATTTGATACATGGGCTAATCACTAGCTAGCTAAAATTAGCTCCAGTGTATCCAAACAGGAGGGCTAATAGATGCGCAAATTTTTTAGACTATTCTCTAACTAGTTGTTAGCCAACTAGCTGGCCAACCATAGCTAATTTGAGCTAATTTTTAGCATCAGCTATTAACCAACCATGTGTATCCAAACATGCCTTAACTCATGTATGTTCACTCTTTACTAATGAATCTGCATGTAAATATGCATGCAAGATTGCAAGCACACTTTTCTCCACAGACCGGCGGTTCGACGGGTAAAAGACCGAACTAGGGCCTTGGCCGGTCCAGTCCACCTAAAAGACCAGTAAGAAATTGAACTACTTAAAAACCGTTGAACCACCGACTTTTTTTTTGAAAAACCAGTGAAAAAACCACGAATCAGACTGCCAAAGAATCGGCAACAGAAGGCACCATGCCGTCGTGATGTGTGGTACAAGGGAGAGGGGGTGGAGAAAATAGTGAAAAGGGGTGTCTAAATGTAGGGAATGAGATTCGAACCACCCACCTCAGCTTTGGAGAGGAGACACGTGTTTGTGTTTGTGGTATAGATCAGGTATTATTTGAATTGTATTGAACCGGCGGTTCGAACGGTTGAACCAATTGAACCGTGAACCGAGACCTTTGCCGGTTCGATCCCAATAACTATCCTTTTCTCCCCCCACATTAGTTTCCTATTTCTTGGTCTCAGCAATTGTGAATCTTTGTTTAATACACTTTGACTATCGAACTTGGGTTGGTCCGGGCTGGGACAACATGGCATATAGTTGTCTTGTGCAATGTACTGCTCTGGATCGTGACCTTTAGGCACGGGACTGATCTCTTCATGCATCATGCTGCTCCGGATCATGATCTCTGGGTATGTGAGACACGTCGAGCCGTGTCGGTAAGACACTTTAAGGCCTGGTTTACTTCACTTTCAAATTTCAAATTTTTACACTCTCTCCATCACATCAATCTTTAGACACATACATGGAGTACTTAATGTAGGTAAAAGAAATAATTAATTACACAGTTTAGTTGTAAATTACAAGACGAATCTTTTGAGCCTAATTAGTCCATGATTGGACACTAATTACCAAATACAAATGAAAGTGCTACAGTAGCAAAATTCTAAATTTTTTTACATCTAAACACCCCCTAAGTCTTTGCTTTGACAAAACCATGGGCCATGGCATTGCTGGTACACCGTCGGATTGTGTTGGACCAAGTATGGGTCTCAAAAATATCTTTGATTATTTTCTTTATCCACTCATGACATACAAAATTTATCTTTTTTATATGTTCCATTTTTATTTAAAAAGTTTCAATAATCTTCATAGTTTATTTAAGAATTAGATGAGATAGTACAATAAATATTTAAAAATTATATTGTAGCGTCGTAGACGTGCTTACGTACCATTTTCTTGCTGTGCAGGTTCAAGCACGGTCCGAAATATGGGACGAGCTATAAAGACGATGTGCTCCACCCTCGCGTTCTGTCGTACCGGCATGATTTACTGTTACGCAGTTATGCTTGCAATTTTTCGGAGTGGCTAATGTGACCTCTGTTTAGTACTACGACGCACGTGTGCCAACGCGTTCTTGGTTTACCGCGGCACACCGGTAAGGAGTTAAAGGACGCAAATCCATCGAAGGCACTCACGTTCGGCTGTTCTTCCTGTATCCCAGGCTCCACCGCTCCAAGTTGCAACGTACAGATAGAAATAGAAAAGCATGTGTAGAGCCAGCAAAACAAGGTGAATTGGCAAATCCATCCCTTCCAGGTAGCCAAATTACAGCTTAACACACCTGAGGAAGCAAGCTGCGAAGGTCCTGCGGTCCTGCCCATATAAATACTGCTTCCGGCATCGTCTCTGACCTGCAACTTACGAGCATCCAATTGCAGAGACAAGCACTCACACACACTATCGCGTCAATGGCCGAGACGGCCGACGCACCGCTCCTGACGAGCCACAAGCAGGCCAAGCTGGCCAAGGCGCCGTCTATCGACGACACCATCGAGACGTACATCGGCGCAACCGGTTCCATGCAGCTGCTTAAGGCCGTCCTGCTGGCATTCGCGTGGGCCTTCGACGCGCAGCAGGTGTTCATCTCCGTGTTCACGGACGCGGAGCCGGAGTGGCACTGCACGGGCGCCTCGGCGTCCTGCTCGCCGGCCGCACCCCCGGCCTCGCCGTGCGCGCTCCCCTCTGGCGCGTGGGCGTGGGACCGGCCGGCCGAGACGACGGTGGTCTCCGAGTGGGCGCTCAAGTGCGCCGGCCCGGCCCTCGTCTCGCTCCCGGCGTCGTCGTTCTTCGCCGGCTGCCTGGCGGGCGGGTTCCTGCTCACCACGCTCGCGGACTCGCTCCTCGGGCGCAAGAAGATGCTGCTCACGTCCCTGGTGTCCATGTCCGTCGCCGGCGTGCTCACCGCGTTCGCGCCGAACGTGTGGGCGTACGCCGCGCTGCGGTTCGTGTCCGGGTTCGGCCGCTCCATGGTGGGCACGTGCACGCTGGTCCTGTCCACGGAGCTCGTCGGGAAGAGGTGGCGCGACACCGTGAGCGTGGCCGGCTTCATCTTCTTCACCGTCGGGTTCCTGTCCCTCCCGGCGCTCGGCTACACGTTCCGCGAGGCGTCATGGCGGAACATGTACCTCTGGACGTCCGTGCCTTCGCTCTGCTACTCCGTCCTGCTCTATTTCCTCGCCCAGGAGTCGCCTCGGTGGCTGCTGGTGCGCGGCAGGAAGCAGGACGCCATGGAGACGCTGCAGCAGATCGCGTCGCTCAATGGCAACAGCATCACGTCCAGCTTCTCCATGCTGCACGCGTGCAACATGCACGAGGACGACGGGGCCGCCGGCGGTGCCGGGGGCGTGTTCTCCACGATGCGGGTGATGTGGGAGCGGCCGTGGGCGCTACGGAGGCTGGCGGCGATCATGACGACCGGGTTCGGCGTCGGCATGGTATACTACGGCATGCCGCTCAACGTCGGCAGCCTGGGAACCAACCTCTACCTGAGCGTCACGTACAACGCTTTGGCTGAGCTGCCGTCGGCCATCCTGTCGTTGATCTTCATTGGTCGGGTCAACCGGCGGAGCTCGGTCGTCGCGCTCACCGTGGCGGCCGGTGCCTTCAGCCTCACGTGCGTCGTCATCCCAGAGGGCTCGGCGGCGCGTATGGCGGCCGAGTTGCTCTCCTTCTTCTCGACCATCACGGCGTTCAACCTCATCCTGATCTACTCCATCGAGCTGTTCCCGACGTCCGTACGCAACTCGGCGGTGGGGCTGGTTCGGCAGGCACTGGTGCTGGGCGGCGTGGTGGCACCCATGCTCGTCGCGCTCGGCCGCGAGCGGAGCTTCTGGTCCTTCGGCGTGTTCGGGCTCTGCATCGGATGCTTGGGACTCTTCGCCGCATGCCTCCCGGAGACCAGGGGGCGGAGCATGTCCGACACCATGGAGGAGGAGGAGCACAAGGAGGCCGCCGCCGCGGCTTGCACCGGCGCAACCGACATCGCCACGAAGGATGATAGCGACCTAGTGTAGCAACGTTCGTGTGGTGATGACGTTTCGGCGGCGCGGCTAGATATGTACAGGTACAGCAGGTCAATCACGAAGCTGTCAGGCTGCCTCTATCCAGTCTTGTACCGCTGCCGCCAAGTTGATGCATATAATTCAGTTTCAGAACCAGTTGTTCAGTGTCTGCATGTAGCCATAGTCTGGGGCCGCATTCGCAGAAGCAGAACTCGATGCATATCGGTGAAGCTGAAGCACATGTTCAAACCACATTGACAAAGTCAATGCGGAAATGTTGGCGGCAAAAAAAAAATCGACTGCTTTTGACGGTATAAAATATGCCAAGCTAACATAAGTGTAGTCCCAACTTACAACAAATTTTGATATAGTTTCTATACTTACTAAATCACGTAAACACTAGAGACACAAACCATATCCCAATAGATGTTTTTTTTAAAAAAAATAACTTTTGTTTAATCATGTATCAACTCTCCTATCATCTATCTATGTCATCTTTTCATATCTTGGTTTGTGTATAGAATAGTTTCTTGTCTAAAAAAACTATTTCGTCCTCTCTCTCTTCCTTAATTACAATGACATATCATTATTTTGCTTAGTTGACACAACATAGAAACCATTTAGTTTCTGAGTTGAAAGTGTCCTAGTCATCCTCATGTATGGCGGGAGCCAAACATGACCTAAACCAACCCATATGCCACAACACGATAATGGTTTATTTCTCATATCTGCTCCAATTTATGCATCATAGCATAAGAAGTGAGAGGAGCCAGAGTTGAAGCAAAAAAAGTGTCTTCACTAACTCCTATGTGATTTTCTGAAAGAGATAAAAAAAAATAGTCGCCCTGTTCGGCTGATGGTTTTTGTGGCTGATAAGCCGGCTGATGTTGTTTTGTCGTGAGAGAAAAACACTGTACCATGGCTGATAAGTTCAAGTGAACAGGGAGAGTGTTAGTCACAATATGTGAATAATGTTGCTATAGTACAAGTGGTAGTTGGAGTTGAAGTTGGTTGTAGCTGTACCACAGGGTGCCAGGCCCTTAACAAATGGTATCCTTATGGGTCCATGAAAAATACGTCTCTGTCTTGCAACCATTATGCATGCCTCCTCGGAGTGCATATATTTATTTAGGTTTGCATATCAGAACTTTAGTCTTCCCTAGACCTCTAGCCAGAGGCGGACCGACCCATAGGGAGAGGTCGGGTAGCTGCCCTACCTCACCTGTGGGTGGGAATGGGAATCCCCCTCCGGAATGGGAACCCCCCTCCCCCCACCCAACACACACACACACACACACACACACACTTCCATGTGGTGGCATCCCTGCCCACCTCATACTGCCAACGGGCGACACCTCATGCCCGGGCACTTGAGCTCGAGTCAAGGTTGAAGGCGATGGACGGGAGTGGGCTACATGAACCTCATTTAGGCTTAGAGCAGGCCGGCTCTCCTAGGCTATAACACATTTTTTCTCTTGTCGCCCTAAAACCTTCTTCCTCACTTCTAAAATCGGGGGAGAGCTAGGCACTAAGATCACTAAGTCAGTTCTGCTTATCATCACTTCATCAGTTAAACCAACCATTAAGCGGTTATTTATAAGGATTTGGCAAATTCTATTAAGGTCAGCTGATTTAATAGGTACATGTAAGTTGTAGCTCCGTCCCTAAGTCACTCCACCCCAATGCAACACATTATGGGCCCCTTTGGAACGCAGGAATTTCACATAATTCCATACAAATTTCACAGGATTCAATTCATTTTTCGCAGCAAAAATGCAGGAGCGGGAAAAAAATCCTGCGTTCCAAAGGGGCCCTATACGTACGCCTTCTCCCTAAACTCATGTTATTTTTGTCTTTGCGTCCTCTCGTCCCGATCGTATTTCTCATCATATAGGTGGTTCCCGCTGGCACATCCATGTCGCACTAAACCACTGAGGGCTTATTTGATCCCATGGTCTAAAGTTTAGCTACTAAACTTTGGGCCGCTTTAGTTTCCAAACACGTGATACGAAGTGTTGTTTAAAGTTTAGCCAACATAAAAAAACCATTAGTTCTTTATACCATAGTAATGAGCTAATTAATGTAATATAAAGTTTAGCCCTTAACTTTTGCAAACTAAATTGCACTACATGAAATCGTAATGGAATCTAACCCTCTCCAACGGGCTGATCCTTTGCCTCCCCACCATCAGTGGCCCACTATACCATCTTATATTGCTCATTACCAACTTAGGCCAGTCTCAATGCCAATTTCATGTCTCTGTTTTCAACACACTTATATTTTGGAAACAGTGCAGAAAAGTTTCATCCCCATGAAACTCTCTCTAATCCCATAAAACTCTTATCATCTCTCTCTTCATTAACACAGTGCCATGTCAGCATATTTAATGCCCATGAAACTCCATGAAATCCCCATTGAGACTGGCCTTATCGCCTACGCCCCTGTGGGTGCGATTCAAGTTTGTCCGTCAGGCCCTATATATGCGCCTTCGTTTAGATATTTATTAGTTTGAGCAACAACTAACAACTATCACCTTCCACCCACATCGTCATACTCATTATGCATATGCAGTTTGAATTAAAGTAGTAAAATATCTGCAAACTAGCTAGAATACCAAGGGTTTTAGTGATAGGTACCTCCGTCTACAAAAGAATGCAATTATGGGATCCGTGCTAGTCAAATAAACTCAAGTTTGACCACATTTATAGTAAATAGTATTAGTATTTATGTCTCCAAATAAAAAGATCAAGTACCTTTCCCCGCTTAATAGGTTGACATGCACATACTTTCACTTATATAAACCCGATAGTTCGCCGAGTTTGCGAAGGACCTCGGTAAATCCACGTCACAACCAACATCGCACGATTAAGCAAATACACATCACATACAGGAGTTTGCATTGGAAAAAATATTACAATTGAGTTCACAAATAAATAATACAATATTGAGTTCAAAACTGATTAGAGAAAGCAACATAGCTTTGAAATGGTTGCAATAACATAATTGGAATTATATTGCTAGCTTAAATGAAATCCTCCAACAAAAGCATAATGATTAGAAATGAATATAGAGTTGCCGAGCCCACCGACACTTAGCCTGTTAACCACCATTTTCAACAGGCTGAGAACTTCATTTGCAACATAGTGGGATAAAACCATGAGGAAGCCGAACTGCACAGTAAGGACAGAAAACTGACATAAACTTCAATTATATATTATAAAAATACATTCTATAACTAATCTATTGGTACTTATTATTGTAACACCCCTGGTGTTACTAACTTACTTAGCATGCGATTAAGGTCTAAAAGAAATTAACAAAACAAATTCCGCGGGTTTTAAAATTGCAACACACATAAAATGATAAGCGAATTTCTATAAATAAAAATAAAATACCAATTGAATGTAGTACTTAATCAAATTTGATGAGCAAGTTATGTAGATGAGAATGCAACTTTAATTTTAGAGAGTAAATACTGCTAGCTAGTACTTTTGGGAGCTAAGAGATCAGACTTGAAATTAAGATAAGTGTTTCCGTTAAGTCAAAAATATTAGAACTTATGTTTAAAAGTGTCAATTGCGGCAAATTATATTGGGCAAACTAATTAACTAGTGCCTTAATATTTTGTTTCCATAGGCTAGTACAAAGTATGGGCTATGCCATGAGATAATTGTTAGTTGAAATTAGCAAGGTTCAGACCTTTTATAAATCAAGACAAAAGTGCTACTGACTGCTAGTTAGGACCTAACCCTTGTTTGTTTTCCAAGTCCGAGGCAATAACGACAATGCTGTTTTGACATTAAAATTCTAACTAAATTTCTTAAACAATAGCTTTCTATTCTTGTACCGTTAGTTGCATCGAGGTGAGCACTTGAGTATGGCATAGGTGGTAGTTGGGTTGGACGTCTTGTTGCCTGCCTTAGAAATTGCCTAACTTCGCTAGAACGCGCTGTTGGCCAGCTCACTCTTGACCTCGAGCACTGGTTGGCAGTCCCAAGTTGGCACGTCTCCACTCTACTCTCTAGTTCACCTTTGTCTAAGTTTGTTGCTCCTGCTAGTAGCCATATATACCTTCTTGAGCCTTGTCAAGGTGGTTTCGTCTTAACCTAGCTGGATTAGAAGTTTGGCACGCTTTATAATTCGTGCAACGCACGATTCCGGCCGTTGGCCTGGTGTGCGCGGTCACCGTACGCGCTGGCGCTCGCGGGTGCTCTGCTCAACCGGTCGTCACGCTGCCTGCCGCTGCTGTGCCATGCACTGCTGCAAGCTGCCGCCGACCGAGCCGGCCGCAGCCAAGTCCCCACCGCGCCGCTAGGCCGCACAATCTTCACGCGTGCGCGCTGCTTGCCGTGCTGCACGCAGGGCCGAGCCATCCCGTCCAATGCACTCCACGGCGCGGTATCAACCGCTCGAGGCTTTTGCCACCCCGTCCAAGACGTTTCGCGCCTAACCTCGGTGCCTGGCCAGCTGCACGTGCGTGGACGCGCTTCCTTGGTCCTTGCCAGCCTCGACCGCGCTAGAAGACCGATACCGCCATGGGTTGCGACACCGTCAAGCACGGCCGCCGTATCGGTTCCGTCCAATTCTAGGTGTCCTGGCCAAATTGCTCGTCCTAGTTGGGGGGCGCGAGCTATATCTAGCTGCCTAGCCCACATCGAGCGCTATTAGTGCACCGCAGTTGATGAATTTTAGAAATTTGCCGCCGCCGGTCAGCTCACTGCCGGGACAGAGCGTTGGGGGAGGTAAGCTTCCACGATCGTCCTTAGTTCGATTACTCGCCCATTTGGACTTCCCTTGACCTTCCGGTGTTGATGCTCATCATGGTTTATTCGGAGGCATGGCCGGAGGTGGAGTGGCGCGCGAAAGCCGGCTCAGTGCGCCGCTACCCTGCACCGCGCACGTGGCCAGCTTTGCACGGGCCACCTCCGCCTCAACCTATACCGTGGACGTGACCGGGGTAAGGTCTTGATGCTTTTCTGCTTTTCCATTTTGGTCTACGAGGTCGTAGTTGCCGGGACGGCCTCACCGCCGTCGCTAACCGCGCTGCTTCGGCCGCCACTGTGGTTGGCAGGGTTGGGTACCCCTCCGAGTCCCCAACCGCAACTCAACGTCGTTGCGCGAACCTTGGATGGCGCTCGGCTTCCCAGTGAGGCCGTCGTGGCCCCCGGTGCCCCGGCATGGCCGTTGAAGGCGGGCGGCGCCGTGTCGTCGCGTGTAGAGTCGCCAAGGGCGTGCGCGCTAGAATTGGAAAACACTCGAGGGGTTAAGTGTGAATGTCAGTGAGTGATGCAAATAGGGTTTGGGCTTTGGATGAATTACTTAGAGGATAGGGTCTCTTTTGCTTAAATGGGCGCGGGCTTCCCCCCCGTGGACCGCCTGTTGGGCCGGCCCACTGCGCGCACAGCTGCCCCACGCTGGGCCGCCTGGTTGCTGGGCCGAATAAGTGGCCACCGGCTCTTTTCGTTTCAAGAACATTTTCTGATTTAGTTTCAATAATAAAACTTGTGTAATTAATATACAATGTTGTAGGAGTCCAAAAATGGTAAAACCATTTTGGTTAGGTTCCTAAAATCATAAACTAATTGTTGGTGTAATTGGTTCACATATTTTTATAATGTTTTTAGGAGTTCTCTAAGTAAAGTAAGATGCTCTGTTTTATTCAAGAATAAATTTGTCAGAATTCTTATGGCCAAATGATGATAGGGCTAACTTTAAAAATTTTACCACAAGCTTCTAGTATTACTAGGTGTCCACGGTAATTTTTGTAGCTCCAAAATAATTAGTTGCTAGGATAATTAATAAGCCCTAGTTTAAATATCTATTCGATCGATATAGTGAATAAAGCAACACCTTGGGTTGTTGGGAAATAATATCTTAGTCGACAACGGGGATGCAAAGCCTAGTGAGTTAGTGGGTGTCTAGCTCGTTAGCTTGCGAGATGTAGTCATATGACGAGAGTTGCGATTGTTGTCTTTTAATTACGTCTCAACGTTGCATCCACGTATATCACAATAGGAATGATGGTGGATCGCGAAGTCATCTGGAGTAGCAGAAAGGGTGGTGCCTTGACGATCATGGCGCCATGGTGGAATGCTAACTCTTGGTTAAATCTCACCCAGGCAAGCCCCGGTGCATAACCCCTATTATTCTGCACTTTATTTTATGTTTGTGCATTAAGTTTCAAGGAGTTGAATGAAACTCACTTGCATATATATATATATATATATATATCCTGATCCCATGAGTCTTACTAGTATGACATGATCGTGTAGATTGCTATGCTACAGGACTCCGGTAGAAGTCGAGTGATTGCCTGTCACTCGCGAGCGATAGGAAATATATTATTGTTACTATTATCATGTTATTATCACATGGATTATATATGGATAATAATTGGAGACCGGACGGGACTATACTTGGAATTGGATATAGACTTGGTTGAGCAATCTGAGCGAGGCTCTGGTTGCATTTGTCTCGCCTGTGTCGATTAAGGACCGTTCGTTGCACTGGATCCCCGGTCAAGTCATAGATTTATTATCCCGAGCATATACTAGCGGATGAGGGCTAGGAAGACTTGTTACTCTCTTGTCATGGGCTCCGGCTCTTTCCGGACCGACTGATTGGAGGCGGGGATAGGTGGAGGTCTTAGCACCGTATTGAGGCCGGGCCTTAAGTACGGGAGCTAGGAGTCCAAGTTTGGACGGGGACCTAGAAACCTATGACAGGAGGGGAACGGGTTGGTTTTGCTTGTGCCTGGGGTACAAGCGAGGCGTGTGTTTTCGGGGTACCCAGCTGGGCACATTGATTCGTGAATCGCCGTTTCTACGTGACGATATGGCTTGACTGCACTCTGGCACCGTAGTAAGAACTGAAAGATGAAAGATGGAAAAATGGTTCTGATGGCTTAACCTTTGCTTGAAAGTAGAACAGGTGCTTACCTAGAATGGTTGGTTAATAAACTACTGATAACGGCTAATAAAAAATTGAATATAAGGATGCACCTTTAGTAATGCTTTCTGTAGTTGCAATAACCCACAAGCCAGATAGCCTTGCATATCCTTGGAGTCTTTTCTTTCCTTCTGACGGGTAAGTCTTGCGGAGTACAATTGAGTACTCAGGGTTTGTTCTACCCTGTTGCAGGTGACAGGTGTTCTTGAAGATGACATTTGTGTGTGGAAACCTCCTGGTGGGCTCAGTGAGGATTTCCTTTACGTTGCGGATGTAGAGTTGATTTATAACTCTCACCAAAAATGTTTTTCAAGGGAAAGATTTACCACATGTTATCATTTCTTGTATATAAATGTTCATCATGATAATAATTAACTCATCATCAATTGGTTTCATTTCCGCTGAACTCTGATAACATTTTATTTTCCACTGTTATAATTAAACAATGGTTTACCCTGATGTTGTACTAAAAGTGATGTAAGAATTGGTAAAGATGTTGTAAGCTTTATCTCTCATTTATGATCCTAAGGTAAAAATGTGGATTTTCGAGTTCTCCCTCGGGTGTGCTCGACGGAATTGCAGAATTTAGTGCACTCTCTTGGGTACTTAGTATCTAATGGAAGACAAGTACTCTTGGGAGGGCATTAGATTAGGCGGTTCTGCCACAGGTGGTATCAGAGCATAAATGAGGAAATAAAGCTTGAAAACTCTTTTCTAAATTAAAATTTGACAACATATTTTTGCAAAAAGTTAGGACGTTTGCATACGAAGTTATATAAGTAGCCCTATTACTATAGTTAAGTCTTCGAAATAAGTTTAAGTAGGCTTTCGTCCGGTAAACTAACTGGTGTGTAGCGTGCGGTCCTAAAGTCAGACGCGCTATTTTGCTATAGTCATCGTGCGAGTCCTACTTGCAGGTGCCCTGTTTCTAGGTACCACGTGTCCCTGTCCCGGAGTTACTGTTGTATGGTGGCTTCGTGTTTCGCGTTCGCTCATGCTTCACGACTGTTGGGGCTTACGTTTTCAGCACTCCTTCTGCGCCCTTGTCGGACCTCTGCCCTGCAACCGTGCTAGTCTTTATGGCCTCGGACACCGCTCCCCTCGTGTGCGTAAAAATCTTGTTGTTGTACTTTTACTGGTTCCCACGCATGGCTCGAGGGTGTTCTGCGCCAGGACCACTAGCCGCGTTGCCTTTTTAAGGGGGCCAAGTGTAAGGTCCTAGATGGCTAGAGGGGGGGGTGAATAGCCTATAAAAATTCTACAAGCACCACTAAGCAAACTTGTTAGAATAACAAACGGCGTAAAGCGAGTTTTGCTTAGCCAAAGGTTGTGATGCAAGCCTCCTATCCACAAGTCTAGTAGATTATGATCTCTAGTTCACACAAGAGCTATGTCACTAATTTTACACTAGAGAACAAGCTAACAACACTACTAGCCAAGCTACTACTAGAGCAACACAAGATAATCTAGTAAAGATAAGTGCAAGAGATAGGATTGTGAATCTTATACCGACGGTGGAGTGAAGATGTTGCCAATCACCAAGATGATATACAATCAATTAATATTGACAACAACACAATATGTAGACCAATCACCGGGAGACAAGAGACACAATATTTTTGTTCACCCGGTGTTCACTTGTGCACCGACAAGCTACGTCACCGGTTGTGTCGACCAACACTTAGATGGTTCCTCGGTGTGACCCTCAAGTCACTTGCCCCTCAAGGCACGCCCCGCAAGGCACCGCAAGACTCCACTCTCAAGTGAGGTAACTCAATGACACGCGCAATCCAATAGAGTTGCTTTTGGCGTCCCGCCGAGGAAAGCACAAGAACCTCTTACAAACAACCGGAGGTGGCCAAGAACAATCACCTTCTCTTGCCAACGCCTCCAACAATCTCCAAGCCGGCTAGGAGCGGTACTCTCCAAGAGTAACAAGAAATCCACCGGCAAAACCACCCACAAGTGCCACTAGATGCCCTCAAGCTATGCAATGCACTTTGGGATCACTCAATCTCACTTTTGATTTGCAATCAAGCAAGAGAGATGAGTGGGAGGAGTAGCTCAAGCTCAAAGGATGCACAAGAGTGTTAGAATTGCCAAGCCACCTCCCCAAGGGCCGGCCAACGAGTATTTATAAGCACCCCAAACAAATAGAGCCGTTGCAACTCCACTGACCGTTTTTTCGGGACGACCGGACGCGCCGGTCGAAACTGACCGGACGCGCTCAACCGCGTCCGGTCGTCCTGCGACGTCCACGTGTCCTCCAAAATTCAAAACCGACCGTTAGAACCTCCAACGGTCACTGCGCGCCAACGGTCAAACGCTATGACCGGACGCGCCGCTCAACCGACCGGACGCGCCGGTCCCGATGACCGGACGCGCCTGTCGAACGACCGGACGCGCCGATCCGCACAGCACCCGCGCCCGCGAAACAACGACCGGACGCGCTCCTCACAACGACCGGACGCGACAGTGCCAGCGTCCGGTCGGAGTCCAGTAAGCTCCTTCAACGATCGGACGCGTCCGATCATGTGTGACCGGACGCGCCTCGCGTCCGATCATCCTCGTGAACCGCAGTTCCCTCTGGGTGACTGACCGGACGCGCCGGTCTCGCGAGTGACCGGACGCGCCGGTTGCAAACCCTAGCACCCGCGCGCCTGATACCGCGCTGTACTGACCGGACGCGTCCGGTCACATCGTGACCGCGTCCGGTGCAGCGTCCGGTCACCTCAGTGACCCCGTTCGCCTCTGTTTCTTTTCCGACTTTCGGCGTAGTGGAAAATAGGCATTTCATTTCCCCGAAATCGCCTGAATCCCGCGCTCGCACGCTCGGCGGGAGGGAGAGAGGAACCCAAACCCCTCTCTACCCGCAAACCACAGCGTGACCAACGCCACCTTTGCAAATGTGCCAACACCATCAAGTGTACATCTCCATGTGCTTGTGTGTTAGCTTTTTCTCAATCATTTTCAAAGGTTTTCCAATTAGCTCACTAGGCCCTACATGCAATGCACTTCATGAATTCACCTAGTGGCACCAGTGCATCGAATAACCGATAAGACTTCCCCTCTTAATAGTTCGGCTATCGATCCTAAATCACTCACACCCTCTATGGTGTCTTGAGTGTAAAACAAAATGGCCCTATGGTTATACCTTTGCCTTGAGCCCATTTTGTTTCTCCAAATGATATGATCCACTTCATATCATCACATGACCGTCTCGATCCATCGACCTTGACTTCACTTGCTCTTCACCGTTGCATCAGTCCATCGGCGCTAAGTCTTGCTCAAGCTTCACCATCGCATGGTCCTTCGCTTCGAAGCCTCGACTTGCCCTTCACCTTCACAACCGGTCCATCGAGCCAAGCCTCATCTTGGTCTTCACCATCTTGGTCATATGAGTCAATGTCATGTCTCATATGCAATGACCACCTTTATCTAAATCATCCACTTAGATACAAAGGTTAGTCCTAGGTTTCATCAATTAGCCAAAACCAAACTAGGGACTTTCAATCTCCCCCTTTTTGGTAATTGATGACAACCCTCACAAAGATGATTTTGATAATAAAAGTTTTGAACTTGTCATACTTGTCCAATCATTTTGCTCATAAGTAAAGTTTGGACAATTATCACAAGCTCGGTTTTGGTAGCATTAGCTCCCCCTACATATGTGCATAGAGTTTGGATTGAATGCTTTGCACATATGCATGGATAGAAATGTTGGGAGAGTAATTCTACCAAAATGATGCTATGGTGTAAGAAATGGACCTTTGAAGCGTGATACCAATCGGAGTTGCCTTTTACACCATCCTTAGCATCATGAAGTAACTAGACATCCATCAAAACTCAAGAACCCCGTGAGATCAACATTATATGCAAAGGTTCTTGGACTACTTGTAAAGCTAACCACTTGTAAGGCTTTAGGCAAGTCTAGGTACCACATATAAACTATTCCTATGCATGCTAGTAGATCATTTCATCATCCAATTTCTATACTAGCATTGCACCACACAAGCATGTATATTGAATTTAAATATATGTGCAATGAGCAAGTCATATGAGAATGCACAAACAAATGCAACAACTTTGTTTATGAGCTTGCTCCCCCTACTTATGTGCATCAACAAATTTTATTTACCCCTTTATCAAGTTGAATCATCTTTTTCTCTCCCCCTTTGTCAACAACTTACCCAAAAATGGGATCAAATTGTGGAGAGAAGGAAAAGTGTTTGATGGAGTAGATTGAAATTAATTCGATACCATATGTAAGGTTTAACAGTTTATCAAATTTGGTTTAACCTAGAATACTTACCAAAGACAAGCTTCTTCACTCCTCAAAATAAGGGTTATCTTGCCTATGTTGAATTAGACACTTATAGCAAATCTTCTAGATTCAACACTAGGTTTACAAGCTCACGAACATGTCATATGCCACCACTAGATCAAAAATAAGCATAGAAGCAATAGTGGTAACATATATCCATCAAATACATTTGATTTATCATGAATGCTTATACATACCACTTATTATGTCTACATGCTCTATCAAG
The DNA here is from genome assembly GCA_038087645.1 of Saccharum hybrid cultivar R570. Taxonomy (NCBI): domain Eukaryota; kingdom Viridiplantae; phylum Streptophyta; class Magnoliopsida; order Poales; family Poaceae; genus Saccharum; species Saccharum hybrid cultivar. Next base: position 128,333 of record JAQSUU010000377.1, read on the forward strand.
TCCTTAGCACAGGATGAAAGACATGTCAATCAATTTTACCTTGCAATGTCGAAGGAGAGGCATGTCAATAAGTGGGTGGGGTGCATTCAACTCATGTTTGAGAAATCAAGAATGTTCAATTCATTCCTTAGCTTGCAAAACCTCTTTTCATCAAGTGGCTTAGTGAGAATATCGGCAAGTTGATCATCGGTGCCAACACTTTCAATGGCAATATCTCCCTTTTGTTGATGATCTCTAATGAAATGGTGTCTTATGTCTATATGCTTTGTTCTTCCATGTTGAACCGGGTTTTGTATCATCTTGATTGCACTCTCATTATCACATAGCAACGGCACATTCTTGAAATTGAGACCATAATCCTTCAAAGTTGATGTCATCCATAGCAATTGTGCACAACAACTCCCCGCACTCACATATTCGGCTTCGGCGGTAGAGATTGCCACACTATTTTGTTTCTTTGAGGACCATGACACAAGTGATCTTCCAAGTAATTGACATGTGCCACTTGTGCTCTTTCTATTGATCTTGCAACCCTCATAGTCGGAGTCCGAATATCCAATCAATTCAAACTTTGACCCCTTGGGATACCATAGTCCAACATCTCTTGTTTGCTTCAAGTACCTCAATATTCTTTTTGCGGCCGTGAGATGACTTTCTCTAGGTGAGGCTTGATATCTAGCACACATGCAAACACTAAACATGACATCCGGCCTTGATGCGGTGACATAGAGTAGACTTCCAATCAAAGACCGATATTCCTTTTGATTCACCATTTTGCCATCAAGATCACTATCCAAATTGCCATTTGTGCCCATTGGAGTTGAAATTGGCTTTGCATCTTGCATTCCAAACTTCTTCAACATGTCCCTTATGTATTTCCCTTGACTCACAAATGTTCCATTCTTCAATTGCTTGACTTGGAGACCAAGGAAGTAGCTAAGTTCACCAATCATAGACATTTCAAACTCTTTGGCCATCATAGCACCAAATTCTTCACAATAAGCTTGATCGGTTGATCCAAAGATGATGTCATCAACATATATTTGCACTATAAATAGATCATTCCCAATCTTCTTGGTGAATAGAGTTGTATCAACCTTGCCCATCTTGAATCCCTTAGAGAGAAGAAAATCCCTTAGCCTCTCATACCATGCTCTAGGTGCTTGCTTTAAGCCATATAAAGCCTTCTTCAACTTGTAGACATGGTTGGGTTTCTTGTCATCTTCAAATCCGGGCGGTTGCTCAACAAATACTAACTCATTGATGATCCCATTGAGAAATGCACTTTTGACATCCATTTGATATAGTTTGATATTGTGTGCACAAGCATAAGCCAATAGAATCCTTATTGCCTCCAATCTTGCCACGGGAGCATATGTTTCATCATAGTCAAGACCTTCAACTTGAGTGTAACCTTGAGCAACTAGTCTTGCTTTGTTTCTCACTACAATGCCATCTTGATCTTGCTTGTTTTTAAACACCCACTTGGTTCCAATCACATTGTAGTCATTTGGCCTTTCTACCAATTCCCAAACATCATTTCTTGTGAAATTGTTTAGTTCTTCTTGCATAGCCATAATCCAATCGGCATCCCTCAAAGCTTCTTCTATCTTCTTTGGTTCTATGGTTGACACAAATGATGCATGCTCACAAAACATAGTCAATCTTGATCTTGTTTGCACACCACTTCTAATATCACCAATAATACTATTAATGGGGTGATCTCTTGCAACATGTTGTGGTTGGAGTACTTGCACTTGATTGCTTGAGCTTGGTTGATCACTTGATGTATCTTGATGAGATGAACTAGCACCTTGATCTTGTACTTGAGAGTCACTAGCTAGCTTGAATGGTGAATTTAGCACTTGATCTTTATCATCATCTTGAATATCAATAACTTGCTTTGCTCTAATGTCCCCAATGTCCATGTTCTTCATTGCTTCCACCAATAGAGTTCCACTAACATCATCTAGATTCTCTTCTTCATCTTGTGACCCATTGGTTTCATCAAATTGCACATCATGGACTTCTTCTAGAATGCCACTTGAGTTGTTCCAAACTCTATAAGCTTTGCTTGTAGTTGAATAACCAAGTAGGAACCCCTCATCACATCTCTTGTCAAACTTTCCCAATCTAGTGCCCTTCTTCAAGATATAGCATTTGCAACCAAACACCCTAAAGTAAGAAATATTGGGCTTTCTTCCATGAAGTAGCTCATATGGGGTCTTCTCTAGCAATGGATGACAATATAGTCTATTGATGTAGTAGCAAGCGGTATTGATTGCTTCATCCCAAAATGATTGACTCACATTGTACTCATGAAGCATTGATCTAGCCATATCAAGCAATGTTCTATTCTTCCTCTCAACTAGGCCATTTGATTGTGGAGTGTACTTGGCCGAGAATTGATGTCCAATACCATAATGATCACAAAGTTCTTCAATTCTTGTATTCTTGAACTCACTTCCATTGTCACTTCTCACTTTCTTGATTCTAATCTCAAACTCATTGTGAACTCTAGTGAGAAATGTCTTGAAGGTGTCAAACACTTCACTTTTATCACTAAGAAAGAATACCCATGTGAATCTTGTGAAGTCATCCACTATGACAAAGCCATACTTGTTGCCGCCTATGCTTGTATATGTTGTTGGTCCAAATAGATCCATGTGCATCAATTCAAATGCTTTGCATGTGCTCATTGTACTCTTCTTTGGATGTGAGCTTCCAACTTGCTTTCCGGCTTGACATGCACTACAAAGCTTATTCTTCTCAAATTCAACATCTTTCAAACCATTGACAAGATTGTGAGTTGTAAGCTTCTTCAATTGTTTCATGCCAACATGACCAAGCCTTCTATGCCAAAGCCAACCCATGCTTGATTTGGAGACTAAGCAAGTTGTCAAAGAAGTTTCTCTAGCATTGAAGTCAACTAGGTAGAGATTCTCATATCTAAAGCCCTTGAATGCCACATTTGAACCATCCACACTAATAACTTCCACATCATCAACCCCAAAGATGCATTTGTAGCCTAGATCACATATTTGTGCCACGGATAGAAGATTGAAATCCAAACTTTCAACTAGCAACACATTTGAGATACTCATGTCATTTGATATTGCAATCTTGCCCAAGCCAATAACCTTGCCTTTCTTGTTATTGCCAAATATGATAGAATCAACACCACTATCATTGTTATTGAATGAATCAAACATTCTTGATGTACCGGTCATGTGTTGAGTGCACCCACTATCAATAATCCAATGCCTTCCTCCGGCTTTGTAATTGACCTACAAGCAAATCAATGAAGCTTAGGTACCCATTTTGCTTGGGTCCTTGTAGGTTAGTAACTAGGCTCTTTGGTACCCAAATAGCCTTCTTCTTTGGGCCACAATTGGTGTACCAACAAACTTAGCTTGCACACCCTTCACACCTTGGTAAGCACATAGCAAGAATCAAAAGGTATAGCATTAACAAGGTTCTTGCTTTGGTTCTTTTTATTGCAATTATGCTCTAGGTGCCCAACTTGCATCTATTGCAAAACCGACCATTGCCCTTCACAAAGCTAGGCTTTGGAGTTGCAAAGGCCGACTTGCCTTTCTTGGGGGTGTAGCCCAATCCCTCTTTGTTTAAGAGAGAACCTTTGGCTACCCAAGCACTTTAGCAAGCGGGCCTCACCACCATAGGCCTTGCCTAGGGCGTGAGTGAGCTCATCCACCTCTCTCTTGAGAGTCTCATTCTCAACCATTAGTGAGGCATCACAAGTGAAACCATCACTAGTAGTAGAGGTAGAGTTGGTGGTGGTGGATGAAGAGCTACAAGAAGGGTTAGTATTTGACATGATGATAGGTTCATTAAAGGATTCATCAATTATATCACATGTAACACCTATATCACATGATACAACAACCTCCTTCTTTTCTTGTTGCTCAAGTAGCAATGAGTGAGCCTTTTCAAGCTTGGAATGAGCCTTACCAAGATCCTCATGGTCTTCCACTAGACTCTCATGAGTGGTCTTAAGCTCACCAAGAACTTTCTCAAGTATTGCTACTTTCATTGAAAGCTTCTTGCACTCCTTGTTCTTGGCAATAGCTATGTCTCTAGTTTGTTGCAACAAGTCATATAGTTGTTCTTTAGTTGGTTCATCATCATCATCATTTTCATTATCATATTTATCATTATCACTATCATGAACATATTCCATTTCACTTTCATCATCACTTTCATCATATAATACCTTAGCTTCTTTGGCATGAAGCATGAAGAGGATGAATCAAATAGTAAAGGCTTCTTGTTAATAGTAATGGAAGCAAAAGCCTTGTTGGATGATTCTTCTTCTTCTTCTTCATCACTTTCCAAGTGGCCACATAGACTCCATTCTTGCCTTTCTTGAATGTTATCTTGGCTTCTTTCTTTTTCTTCTCAAACTTGCTCCTCTTGTTGTTCTTCTTCTTATCATAGGGACATTCGGCTTGAAGATGTTCGGTGCTATCACAATTGAAGCACCTCCTTTGTTGCTCATTGCTCTTGAAGTTGTCATTTCTCTTTTTGAAGCCTCTTCTCTTAATGAACATGTGACCCATTTTCTTGACTACAAAAGCAAATGCCTCATCATCAATTTCATAATCTTCATCTTCACTATTGTCTTCTTCTTCAACGATGGTAGCTTTGCCCTTGGAGGAGATGGCCTTGAACGCCACGATCTTCTTCTTCTTTTCATCTTCCACCTTCTCCTTGTCATCAACATCTTGATCATATTTGTCATAGGTTAATACTTCACCAAGCAAATCATTAGGCTTCATTGCTTCAAGCCCATCTCTTTGCAACATCATGATCAACATCTTGAATCTTCTAGGTAAGCTCAATAAGAACTTGTGACAAAAATCTTGATCTTGAGTCTTGTGCCCTAAGCTCTTGAGATCATTGACTATCACTTGCAATCTATGAAACATTTCAATGATTGTTTCATCATCCTTTTTCTTGAAGTTCTCAAACTCACTCTTGAGCCCATATAGCTTGGCACTCTTCACAACCTTAGTGCCTTCATATGTCTCACTCAACCTTGTCCATACTTCACTAGCCAATTCTAAATCTTTGATGCCCTCAAACACTTTTGTGTCAATACCATTATAGAGTGTATTTAGAGCCATTCTATTGCATGTTCTATTTGCTCTATCTTCATCGGTGAGATGATTAGGATCAATGATAGCAAAATCATTCTCGGTGACTTGCAATACTCTCTCATGAATAGAACCAAGGTACATTGTCATCTTTCTTTCCAATGAGCAAAAGAACTAACACCATCAAAGAACGGTGGCTTGCCCCCAACATGATTGAACACAATTTGAGCCATTTTTCACACGAAGGATGTTAAGCCTTGATTAAAACGGTGACCACGGCTCCGATACCACTTGTAAGGTCCTAGATGGCTAGAGGGGGGGTGAATAGCCTATAAAAATTCTACAAGCACCACTAAGCAAACTTGTTAGAATAACAAACGGCGTAAAGCGAGTTTTGCTTAGCCAAAGGTTGTGATGCAAGCCTCCTATCCACAAGTCTAGTAGATTATGATCTCTAGTTCACACAAGAGCTATGTCACTAATTTTACACTAGAGAACAAGCTAACAACACTACTAGCCAAGCTACTACTAGAGCAACACAAGATAATCTAGTAAAGATAAGTGCAAGAGATAGGATTGTGAATCTTATACCGACGGTGGAGTGAAGATGTTGCCAATCACCAAGATGATATACAATCAATTAATATTGACAACAACACAATATGTAGACCAATCACCGGGAGACAAGAGACACAATATTTTTGTTCACCCGGTGTTCACTTGTGCACCGACAAGCTACGTCACCGGTTGTCGACCAACACTTAGATGGTTCCTCGGTGTGACCCTCAAGTCACTTGCCCCTCAAGGCACGCCTCGCAAGGCACCGCAAGACTCCACTCTCAAGTGAGGTAACTCAATGACACGCGCAATCCAATAGAGTTGCTTTTGGCGTCCGGCCAGGAAAGCACAAGAACCTCTTACAACAACCGAAGGTGGCCAAGAACAATCACCTTCTCTTGCCAATGCCTCCAACAATCTCCAAGGCCGGCTAGGAGCGGTACTCTCCAAGAGTAACAAGAAATCCACCGGCAAAACCACCCACAAGTGCCACTAGATGCCCTCAAGCTATGCAATGCACTTTGGATCACTCAATCTCACTTTTGATTTGCAATCAGCAAGAGAGATGAGTGGGAGGAGTAGCTCAAGCTCAAAGGATGCACAAGAGTGTTAGAATTGCCAAGCCACCTCCCCAAGGGCCGGCCAACGAGTATTTATAAGCACCCCAAACAAATAGAGCCGTTGCAACTCCACTGACCGTTTTTTCGGGACGACCGGAGCGCCGGTCGAAACTGACCGGACGCGCTCAACCACGTCCGGTCGTCCTGCGACGTCCACGTGTCCTCCAAAATTCAAAACCGACCGTTAGAACCTCCAACGGTCACTGCGCGCCAACGGTCAAACGCTATGACCGGACGCGCCGCTCAACCGACCGGACGCGCCGGTCCCGATGACCGGACGCGCCTGTCGAACGACCGGACGCGCCGATCCGCACAGCACCCGCGCCCGCGAAACAACGACCGGACGCGCTCCTCACAACGACCGGACGCGACAGTGCCAGCGTCCGGTCGGAGTCCAGTAAGCTCCTTCAACGATCGGACGCGTCCGATCATGTGTGACCGGACGCGCCTCGCGTCCGATCATCCTCGTGAACCGCAGTTCCCTCTGGGTGACTGACCGGACGCGCCGGTCTCGCGAGTGACCGGACGCGCCGGTTGCAAACCCTAGCACCCGCGCGCCTGATACCGCGTTGTACTGACCGGACGCGTCCGGTCACATCGTGACCGCGTCCGGTGCAGCGTCCGGTCACCTCAGTGACCCCGTTCGCCTCCGTTTCTTTTCCGACTTTTGGCGTAGTGGAAAATAGGCATTTCATTTCCCCGAAATCGCCTGAATCCCGCGCTCGCACGCTCGGCGGGAGGGAGAGAGGAACCCAAACCCCTCTCTACCCGCAAACCACAGCGTGACCAACGCCACCTTTGCAAATGTGCCAACACCATCAAGTGTACATCTCCATGTGCTTGTGTGTTAGCTTTTTCTCAATCATTTTCAAAGGTTTTCCAATTAGCTCACTAGGCCCTACATGCAATGCACTTCATGAATTCACCTAGTGGCACCAGTGCATCGAATAACCGATAAGACTTCCCCTCTTAATAGTTCGGCTATCGATCCTAAATCACTCACACCCTCTATGGTGTCTTGAGTGTAAAACAAAATGGCCCTATGGTTATACCTTTGCCTTGAGCCCATTTTGTTTCTCCAAATAATATGATCCACTTCATATCATCACATGACCGTCTCGATCCATCGACCTTGACTTCACTTGCTCTTCACCGTTGCATCAGTCCATCGGCGCTAAGTCTTGCTCAAGCTTCACCATCGCATGGTCCTTCGCTTCGAAGCCTCGACTTGCCCTTCACCTTCACAACCGGTCCATCGAGCCAAGCCTCATCTTGGTCTTCACCATCTTGGTCATATGAGTCAATGTCATGTCTCATATGCAATGACCACCTTTATCTAAATCATCCACTTAGATACAAAGGTTAGTCCTAGGTTTCATCAATTAGCCAAAACCAAACTAGGGACTTTCACCAAGCCTAGCCACTTGGTGTCACCACTCGGTGCATTCCAGCTCGCTTAGCCCTTTTCCCTTGAGCAAGTTTTTTTCTCAAAGCCTTCCTTGCAACCCCCCACCCACCTAGGATGGCAGGAGTTTGGGTTAGCAACTACTGCCTGAACACTGAGGGTTTCCCCAAAATCCTATATGCCACCCTGCAAAAACTCGGTGTTCGAGAGCGTCCTGAGTATGAGGGCCGTGAGTACATGAAGCATGGCACTGAGCGATGTCAGGTCACTATCTACATTGGTAAGAGTGAGGAGTTCCCTGACATCACTGAAGCTTGGAATGTGACTGCAACCGGGTTTCGCTTCGGTGACACCTACTAGGTTGTGGCCCGCAAAGCCTTGCGGCATCTGTGCCAGATCTATGAGCAGCCCATTGCTTGTACCCCCATGCGGTTCTTTCCACCTTTGGATAAGAATCGACGGGTATGGAGGGCTCATATGGAGGCCTTGCGGGGTCAGGACGTGCAAGAGGACAACCCGACCGTGGTGCACCTGACCACGTACTTGCTCGCTCTAGATGAGCAGTACGACCGGCAGGCCTCGGAGCTAAGAGAGTGTCTTCACCGAGCTGAGGAAGCCGAGATCTTCTCTAGGATGCTCGAAGTGCAGCTTGCTGAAGCGCACGCCAATGTGGCAGCCGCAGAGAGTCGAGAGACTGCCATGGCGGAAGCACTCAAGGTGGATCAAGAGCGACATGCCCAAGAGCTGGAGGATGCCTATCTCATCACTAGGGCCAAGCGTAGGACGCTGGCCATGGAAAGGCAGGAACCCTTGATCTTGGAGGGAATCCCTGTCCATCCACTGGAGAGAAGGAGAACTGGTTTTGCAGCACCTCCACCCACGAAAGCCTCAGAAGTAGAGTCCTTGCTTCCCCTCACCCAGCCACCACCACAAGAAGGAGCAGATCCACAACCTAGTGCGGCAGAAGAACCCCAGGAGCCTAGGAAGGAAGCCGTTTGGGCCGACGAAGTAGATTAGTTGTCCTAGGGGAGATGTAACTGTTGCTAGTAGTGCTTTTCATCGTTGTTCCCTAGTGTTGTAATCTTTCCGTTGTGCCGCATCCGTAGTTGTTAAAGCCGCCTGGTTGTACGTTTCGAGCGCTATGTCGAGTGTGGGAGAGTGAATGTCTGTATGTTGCACCCATGTAAGGCCTTTGGTAATGAGTATTTGCGTTATCCGTTGTGTTTGTTAAGTTAATTTTTCCTTTAGGCCTAGTTCGATTTGCTTAGGGTTCTTGAGACGACAATAAGTAGGTTACAAGGGGAACAACTATTCTGATGCAGCAGATCGGCCGTGATTGGAAAACAGAGGACACTGTATCACTAATTGTGGATGTCCCAGCAGAACACTTGAATTCCTTTGATTTAAATCTGCTTTGGGATTTACTTTACTTGTTCCTTATTTTGAAAGGAACCTGTGTTGCCTGAATTTTCCCTTACCCCTCTGATTCTGTGGTCTATGACCCCGTTGTTTTTACTGCGAGTAAGTTGGTAATAGTTACTTAGTTAATAGCTTATGGTGCCGCGACGGAACCGAGGGCCAACCGTGGAACAGCTGCCACATGGTGACGCTGCTCGGCGCGCGCGGGTATCGAGGTTGTTGACCAAGTGTTGTTACCAAGTTACACCGTGGTACCGCTCTTGCTATAAAAATTCTCTTTGGTAAAAATATCCTTGTGTTCAAACGGGAAATCCACAACGGGTTGATGGAATTGTGCTCTGTCAAAGTAACAAGGTTTTTGAAGAAAGGAAAAGAAGAAAGAGAAAAACAACAGGAAAGTTAGCCCGCACGTAGGTCAGAGAAGTTGAATTGCCTGACTCGACGTCGTTCCTGTGACCGGTTTGACAACGCTACGCATGCCGGGTCGCTGTCACTGTGTGCCCTGCGGACGCCGTCGGTGGTGGGACCGCGTGTACCGCTCCCGTGCGGCCGCGGCGTTGTGCCGCCCTCGCCTCGTCTGGTCGCACAGTACGCCCCTCTGACCCCGGCACCCGTGTCGGCTCTTGAATCTCACCCTTGTCCCCGTATCGGACCCCCTTCTTTCTTTTCCTTTGGGCCCTGTTGCTCGCATGCCTCCTGGTCGAGCGAACCCCATCCCTCCTTTCTCCTTTGCCCCACTCAAGCTCGCACAGGGAGCGCACCATGGCCAATGCTCTTCCCACCTTGTGACCCCCAGTGATTCCCATCTCCTCCGCTTCTGGCGCACTGCATCACCACCTCTGTCCACCCAGCTTTTATAATGCCACCTTGCTCGCTCCTCCTCCATTCAACCCCCAGATTTGGAGTAGAGCTCATAGTATCGACTTCCTCCGTCAGCGCTCAGGTAGGAGAAGCTTGGGAAGCAGTCGGGAAGAAGGGGTTGGAGGCTGAGCTACGAGATCTAGTCGTTGCTCGCAGATCTAGGGTTACTAGTCAGAGGCGATGGTGTAACTTGAGAAGAAGGGATCTGATTTCTGTTGGACAAGTTCAAGTTCATCTCTTGTTAGTTTAGGTTTTAGAGTTCGCGATGATCTTTGTACCAGTCTCCAATTTCTGGCTTTGTTGGGCATACGCCATGTTTTGGATAACGTTTTCCTTCTACTTTTCCATTGTCCCCGTCTTCGTCGATTTCTAGAGAGGTTGTGAGTTGTATTAGATTTGTTCTTGGCCATGCTATCTCTATATTCTAGAGTGGTTTAGCGTTTGAAGTCGTGTAACCTCTCATGTAAGCTCAGATCTATGAAGTGTAATAGTGCTTTCCTCTTTTGTTTCTTGTTCCGGATCTCGGGACGAGATCCTTTTTAAGGGGGGAAGGATGTAACACCCCTGGTGTTACTAACTTACTTAGCATGCGATTAAGGTCTAAAAGAAATTAACAAAACAAATTCCGCGGGTTTTAAAATTGCAACGCACATAAAATGATAAGCGAATTTCTATAAATAAAAATAAAATACCAATTGAATGTAGTACTTAATAAAATTTGATGAGCAAGTTATGTAGATGAGAATGCAACTTTAATTTTAGAGAGTAAATACTGCTAGCTAGTACTTTTGGGAGCTAAGAGGCCAGACTTGAAATTAAGATAAGTGTTTCCGTTAAGTCAAAATATTGGAACTTATGTTTAAAAGTGTCAATTGCGGCAAATTATATTGGGCAAACTAATTAACTAGTGCCTTAATATTTTGTTTCCATAGGCTAGTACAAAGTATGGGCTATGCCATGAGATAATTGTTAGTTGAAATTAGCAAGGTTCAGACCTTTTATAAATCAAGACAAAAGTGCTACTGACTGCTAGTTAGGACCTAACCCTTGTTTGTTTTCCAAGTCCGAGGCAATAACGACAATGTTGTTTTGACATTAAAATTCTAACTAAATTTCTTAAACAATAGCTTTCTATTCTTGTACCGTTAGTTGCATCGAGGTGAGCACTTGAGTATGGCATAGGTGGTAGTTGGGTTGGACGTCTTGTTGCCTGCCTTAGAAATTGCCTAACTTCGCTAGAATGCGCTGTTGGCCAGCTCACTCTTGACCTCGAGCACTGGTTGGCAGTCCCAAGTTGGCACATCTCCACTCTACTCTCTAGTTCACCTTTGTCTAAGTTTGTTGCTCCTGCTAGTAGCCATAGATACCTTCTTGAGCCTTGTCAAGGTGGTTTCGTCTTAACCTAGCTGGATTAGAAGTTTGGCACGCTTTATAATTCGTGCAACGCACGATTCCGGCCGTTGGCCTGGTGTGCGCGGTCACCGTACGCGCTGGCGCTCGCGGGTGCTCTGCTCAACCAGTCGTCACGCTGCCTGCCGCTGCTGTGCCATGCACTGCTGCAAGCTGCCGCCGACCGAGCATTTTCTGATTTAGTTTCAATAATAAAACTTGTGTAATTAATATACAATGTTGTAGGAGTCCAAAAATGGTAAAACCATTTTGGTTAGGTTCCTAAAATCATAAACTAATTGTTGGTGTAATTGGTTCACATATTTTTATAATGTTTTTAGGAGTTCTCTAAGTAAAGTAAGATGCTCTGTTTTATTCAAGAATAAATTTGTCAGAATTCTTATGGCCAAATGATGATAGGGCTAACTTTAAAAATTTTACCACAAGCTTCTAGTATTACTAGGTGTCCACGGTAATTTTTGTAGCTCCAAAATAATTAGTTGCTAGGATAATTAATAAGCCCTAGTTTAAATATCTATTCGATTGATATAGTGAATAAAGCAACACCTTGGGTTGTTGGGAAATAATATCTTAGTCGATAACGGGGATGCAAAGCCTAGTGAGTTAGTGGGTGTCTAGCTCGTTAGCTTGCGAGACGTAGTCATATGACGAGAGTTGCGATTGTTGTCTTTTAATTACGTCTCAACGTTGCATCCACGTATATCACAATAGGAATGATGGTGGATCGCGAAGTCATCTGGAGTAGCAGAAAGGGCGGTGCCTTGATGATCGTGGCGCCATGGTGGAATGCTAACTCTTGGTTAAATCTCACCCAGGCAAGCCCCGGTGCATAACCCCTATTATTCTGCACTTTATTTTATATTTGTGCATTAAGTTTCAAGGAGTTGAATGAAACCCACTTGCATATATATATCCTGATCCCATGAGTCTTACTAGTATGACAGGATCGTGTAGATTGCTATGCTACAGGACTCCGGTAGAAGTCGAGTGATTGCCTGTCACTCGCGAGCGATAGAAAATATATTATTGTTACTATTATCATGTTATTATCACATGGATTATATATGGATAATAATTGGATATCGGACGGGACTATACTTGGAATTGGATATGGACTTGGTTGAGCAATCTGAGCGAGGCTCTGGTTGCATTTGTCCCGCCTGTGTCGATTAAGGACCATTCGTTGCACTGGATCCCCGGTCAAGTCACAGATTTATTATCCCGAGCATATACTAGCGGATGGGGGCTAGGAAGACTTGTTACTCTCTTGTCATGGGCTCCGGCTCTTTCTAGACCGACTGATTAGAGGCGGGGATAGGTGGAGGTCTTAGCACCGTATTGAGGCCGGGCCTTAAGTACGGGAGCTAGGAGTCCAAGTTTGGACGGGGACCTGGAAACCTATGACAGGAGGGGAACGGGTTGGTCTTGCTTGTGCCTGGGGTACAAGCGAGGCATGTGTTTTTGGGGTACCCAGCTGGGCACATTGATTCGTGAATCGCCGTTTCTACGTGACGGTACGGCTTGACTGCACTCTGGCACCGTAGTAAGAACTGAAAGATGAAAGATGGAAAAATGGTTCTGATGGCTTAACCTTTGCTTGAAAGTAGAACAGGTGCTTACCTAGAATGGTTGGTTAATAAACTACTGATAACGGCTAATAAAAAAATAAATATAAGGATGCACCTTTAGTAATGCTTTCTGCAGTTGCAATAACCCACAAGCCAGATAGCCTTGCATATCCTTGTAGTCTTTTCTTTCCTTCTGACGGGTAAGTCTTGCGGAGTACAATTGAGTACTCAGTGTTTGTTCTACCCTGCTGCAGGTGACAGGTGTTCTTGAAGATGACATTTGTGTGTGGAAACCTCCTGGTGGGCTCAGTGAGGATTTCCTTTACGTTGCGGATGTAGAGTTGATTTATAACTCTCACCAAAAATGTTTTTCAAGGGAAAGATTTACCACATGTTATCATTTCTTGTATATAAATGTTCATCATGATAATAATTAACTCATCATCAATTGGTTTCATTTCCGCTGAACTCTGATAACATTTTATTTTCCGCTGTTATAATTAAACAATGGATTACCCTGATGTTGTACTAAAAGTGATGTAAGAATTGGTAAAGATGTTGTAAGCTTTATCTCTCATTTATGATCCTGAGGTAAAAATGTGGATTTTCGAGTTCTCCCTCGGGTGTGCTCGACGGAATTGCAGAATTTAGTGCACTCTCTTGGGTACTTAGTGTCTAATGAAAGACAAGTACTCTTGGGAGGGCATTAGATTAGGCGGTTCTGCCACAATTATGTATCATGAATGTTAGTAATTTTTTAAATATTTAGTCAAAGTTTAAACTTTTTGACTTATTGAAAAACAAGAATTGCATTTTTTGCTTGGACAGAGATACTACGTACTCTCTCTGTTTCAAATTATAAAACATTTTGTTTTTCTAGATAAATTGTTTTTGCTACATATCTAAACATAGTAGATATCTAAATGCATAAAAACTACGTATCTCGAAAAGCTAAAATATTTTATAATCTGGAATGCAGGCAGTACTATATACGTTTAGAATACTATATACGTTTAGAAATGAACGACGACTTATGGTTAGGTCCCCGATATATCAATCATAGACTCGATCTATTTTGTATTTAAATGATCATGATCTGCACTTTTTCCTTTTCTATTCTATCTATAATATGGCCCCAGCAGTGTTTTTTTTTGTGGTTCATTCACTTTTGGACTATCTACATGAATTTTTTTACCATATACTCCTATCAAGACTTGGTTTGCACTTTTCCCTATTGCTATATATGGCCTCCTCCGAATGGGCCAAGGCTCAATTTTTTTTTGAAACGAACAAGGCTCAATTTTGGACTATCCAGAATTCCAGATTGATCGCATCAGTTAGCCAGAGAGTAAGTACAAACTTTCGGAGGGAGTGTCGTTGTTCAATGGTCTGTACTCTGTAGCTGTCCCCGCCCCGTGTTATTTTTTTATGCCGGCTGAGTCAGGGGTGACCGGTGATGCCAAATTGCCAATGAACGAACTTGGGGTCGAGAGATCCTAATGGCACATTGTTTCAGTTTGTTCTAGATCACAACTTGCGTGACGTCGCTGCTACCTCATCAATAGTACTAAAGGAATATAGGTAAGTAGCATTTTAATGCTAAAATAGGCTATCATGATCTGGCAGGGGCCAGGAACATGGTGCTCGTACATGATGCTAGTGTTGTGTGGAGGCAATTTTTGTCAAAAATCAGAACCACATCCTCTGCTCCTGCATGTTGCCATGGAACATGTGTGAGTGAGTGTGCATGCATGATGCTTGCAGTTGTGCCGTGGGGTATCCCTTCACTTTCAGATATATCTCCAGGTTCCCTTGCAAAGAAAATATCTCTTCACCATGTCACCTAACAGTAGGTCCATATAGACACAAGGTAGGCAGGAACTTTGGACTGGTACACTAAATAAATAGGGTGTGGCCAGCAGTCGGACGTTCGGACACTGGCCCCCCGTCCGGACGTCCACGCCGTTACCCTGTCTCGCCTGCTGCGTCCGCCCGTCCACGTCTCGCCTGCTACGCCCGCCTGCAAGCATGTGGGGCCTACTCGTGTCAGTGGGGACCGTCTCCGCCTTCCCGCGCCTAACACCGAGGTGAGACAAAAGAAAAGGCACGGAGGGAGATGCAACACTCGATTTAGTTTTGAAACATCCAGATGCAATATTTACAATATATGTCCAAAAATAAATGAAATATTTGAAACATACGTCAGAAACACTTGCAAAAACACCTGAAAAACACTTGAAACCATTGTAAATATACGCAACATCCAGTTAAAACACTTGCATCATATGTGTGAAAACTTACGCAACATCCAGTTAAACACACTTGCAACATACGTCGGAAAGAACAGATGAAACATTGAGAACAGGAGCTTGCAACATACGTGTACAACCATTGCAACATGTGCAACATCCCGATCTACTTTTGCAACATCCATATGAAACACTTGTAATATACCTCTGAAATAGGCGCTTGCAACATGCAGTTTCAGCGTAAACATCTTCTCATTGCTTGGGAGAATGGAGACTCATGGACATGTGAAGTTCGCCGGAGACTGTGCCCTGACGGTGCTTGTACGCAGTGGCTCAGTGGTGGCTGCGCGACAAGGTAGGGAGGCAGCGGCCACGCACCGCGTCTGGCATGGCCGGTAGCCGAGCGCCGTGACTCCTAGGCGGCTGCGCGCTTGGTAGGGCCGGTAACCGCGACTTGCAGTTAGCCGTGCGTCGAAACCAAGAGAAGGCAGCCGCGCGCCACATCTGGTAGGGCTAGCAATCGAGTGCTGCATGCGGGAGCTTAGTTGAGGGTCGCGTGTCGGAGCGAAGCGGAGCGGAGCGAGACGTGTGAAAGTTGATTTTGTTTTTTTAGACAAGTGGCACACATGGCATGCAGAGCATCAAGGCAACACATAAGATCCTGGAGCACAATTATGCTTGCATAATCTCTCGATGACGTGTAAATGGCCCCGGAACTGACAAAAGCTGCTAGCTAGGAATTTTGTTGGCGTCTAGGATGAGCCATCAGATCGAGTCAGATCCATCCCGCTCCCCGCTTCGTCTATTATTCTAGCAACTGATGTGGAGAGAGAACAGGGCTTGGTTCTTAATTATTCTAGCATCAAGCTGGGCATAGAAGCACAGTCATTTGTGGCCCAAACAATAGTATATGTGAGGAGGCGTAGGAAAGAGAAAGTAAAACGTAGTATCATATAATAATAAAAAAAATATTTTATAACTAAATAAAAGATAACTATTATATAACTTGACTTTTATAATTTGACTTATAGCGAAATACTTACCTTACTCTTGTGTTTGTGTGTGTGGACGAGCCTCGCTGCCTTGCGCGAGTTGCGAGGCGCGCCACCAACCGGCGCACTCTGCTGTAGTACAGTTCTACGATATGACGAGGCCAGAGGCCGTGTCAGCAGATCACACTTTCACCGATCCACGAAGATCCATCAATTATGAGACTGAAAAAGGCGTGTTCTTGGTTGAGACGTCCTGAATCTCAACTTTTATAAAGAAAACGACGTCCAACATGTAAGCCATCCCAATCTTTGATTAACGCGCGTGTGCCGGTAACAGTAGTAATGCACGACGTCTTTCTTGTGAAACCCATTGATTAGGGAAGGGTGGCGGGAGTGGCGAGTGGAGCGACGCGGTGACGTCCTGACCGCCGGCCGCGGGCGGCTGCATGACAGACGGGCCTATGGTTAGGTTTTGAGCTTGGGAAAATTTCAGGTGTCCTTCGGTCCTAGAGGGATGGCCGGGGGCAGTGGCCGGCTCGACAGCGCAGCGACGGATCTAGGATTTCAGTGCATGGTATGCCATAAAAAAAATTCTTATGTAATTCGGTAAAACCATTTTCATATCAATAAGTCATATTCTAGTTCGGTAAAACCACATGCATTAATAACATGATAAGCCTTAAATTTAAAGATTAAGCTAGAAACTACGACAAATTACGATATAAAGTTCAAATGAAATACAAATAATTTGAAATATAGCCATAAAAGAGGCTTATAATACGATAACAATTGTCAAATTTGCAACCTAATTCGGTATACATGCACTAAATAACACGATAAATATTAAATTTGAAGACTAAATTGAAAACATTTACAATTATAATATAAATAGTTCAGACGCCATACTTATAATTCAAAATGTAAAGGCATAAAAGAGGGTATGAGACTTACAGTACTAATTATCTGACCTTTTAGCCAACACGTTTTAAGGGACATAAATTTCTCGATTATACCATTTTTATCCACTACAGAGAAATATATGTTGTTTAATAAATATGACTAGACAATCATTCAAAAGATCATCACCTATCTTATTTCTTGAATTTATTTTTACTAAACTGAAACCATGGTAGAAAATACCCTTTCATCATTTTAATCAGGAAGATAGGCTTTGCGTGCACGTACAGCCAGCAGGGAGCAACAGAGCAGTTTGGATGGATCAATGAATGATGATTGGAGCAGTGGAGCCTACAAGCAAAGACGTATGCATCAGGACCTCCCATCGTTTGGCTGCGTGGGCCTGAAAAAGGCCGCCTCGGCAAGGCCGTAGCAGCGGCCGCTGTGTTAGTCTTCTCCGGTAGCTTTTTCTTGTTTTCTTTTTCAAAAAAAATACATGTATACATCCTCTACTGGCTGGAGCTGCAGGGTATGCCGGTGCATGCCTGGCTTCCCCTATAGATCCGTCCCTGCGATGGCGGTGGCAATTCAAAGGTGATGATGGACTATCACCAACGGTTCGTGTTATCAACCAACAGTGATAATTACTCATATTTTCACCAATGATTTTGTAACACAAACTAGCGATGAAAATCATATCACCAAGGGTTCGTAACATGAACGATCAGTGATGAGCATTACTAACAGTTTGGAGCAAGCAGACGGTGAAAGTTTCATTGGTGATGATGAATTATGTAGTATTGTCATTTATTTATAGGTTATATAGTTCATTGCTTTGAGGCATTCCATGTCAAGTTTTCTAGTATATAGCTGAAGTAGAAGTCTCAGAGTCTCACTGCCTCTTTTTCTTGTGGCAGAACTGCCTAATCTAATGCCCTCTCAAGAGTACTCGTCTTCCATTAGACACTAAGTATCCAAGGGAGCGCACTAAATTATGCAGTTCCGTCGAGCACACCCCAAGGAAACTCGAAAATCCACATTTTTACATCAGGATCATAAATGAGAGAGTAAAGCTTACAATATCCTTGCCATTTCTTACATCACTTTTAGTACGACATCAGAGTAATTCATGACTTGATTATAACAGCGGAATATAAAGTGCTATCAAAGTTCAGCGGAAAGAAAATCATTTAATGATAAGATAAACACTAACATGATGAACTTTTATAAGCATAAAATGATAACAAGTTGCCAGTATTTTCTTTGTAAAACTTTTGGTGATAAAGAAACTCTACTCCGCATCTTAAAGAAAATCCTCGCTGAGCCCACCAGGAGATTTCTACACTCAAGTGTCAACTTGTCAGCACCTATCACCTGCAACAGGGTAGAACAAATCCTGAGTACTCAATTGTACTCCGCAAGACTTACCCGTCAGGAGGAAAGAAAAAGACTCCAAGGATTATTCAAGGCTATCTGACTTGTGTGTTCCTTGCATTTGCAGGGAGCATTACTAACTGTGCATCCTTATATTCAATTTATTTAGCAGTCATGATTTCTTCATTAACTAGCCATTCTATGTAAGCATATGTTCTACTTCAAGCAGGTGCTAAGCAATCAGAGCCATTTTACCATCTTTCATATTCTTGTTCTTACTATGATGCCAGATTATAGTCATGTTGTACCGTCAAGTTGACGGCGATTCGTGAATCAATGTACCCAGCTGGGTGCCCCAAAAACACACGCCTCGTTTGTACCCC
Organism: Saccharum hybrid cultivar R570; assembly: GCA_038087645.1. NCBI lineage: Eukaryota > Viridiplantae > Streptophyta > Magnoliopsida > Poales > Poaceae > Saccharum > Saccharum hybrid cultivar. The sequence goes on from JAQSUU010000377.1 coordinate 147,186, forward strand.
GGGCACAAGTAAGACCAACCCGTTCCACTCCTGTCAAGGGGTCCAAGCTCGAACTCTAAGCCCCCAACACTGCAGGCCCGGCCTCAGTGTGGTGCTTAGACCTTCTCAACCCCATATATATAACCACCTAAAAAGCCGGTCCGGAAAGAGCTAGAACCCATGACAAGAGAGAAACAAGTCTTTCCGCTCCCATAAGCAAGTATATGCTCGGGACAAATAGGTCTGTGACCTGACTATGGAATCCAATGCAACGAACGGTCCTTAATCGACACAGGCAGGTCAAATGCAACCAGAGCCCCGCTTTGTTGCCTGACCAAGTCCAAGTCCATCCAAGCCCAGTCCCACCCAGTCTCCAATTATTATACATATTTATTACATGTGATAGTAACATGATAATAGTAACAATAATGTATTTCCTATCTCTCGCGAGTGACAGGTAATCACTCGACTTCTATCGGGATCCTATAGCATAGCACGCTACATGATCATATTATACTAGTAAGACTCATAGGATATATATATATGCAAGTGGGTTTCATTCAACTCCTTTAAACTTAATGTACAAGTATAAAATAAAGTACAAAATAATAGGGGTTATGCACCGGGGCTTGCCTAGGTAAAATATATAACCAAAGTTAGCATTCCACCATGGTGCCACAATCATCAAGGCGCCATCATCGCTCCTATTATGACATTCGTGGATGCAATGCAGAGACGTAAATAGACAATGATAATTGCAACTAGGAGAACACGATACTCTTCGCAAGCTAATGAGCTAACTCTAAAGTACTAGGCCATGTACCCAAGTTGTTGAATAAGACATTATTTACCCCACAAGTATTTTAGCCCATTGACTCAAAAGTGTCACTTTATTCATTTTATCGATTTAATATTTTCACTCTAACTAGGGCTCATTAACTAATTCAGCAAACTAATTATTCTGTAGCTACAACAATTGCAGAGCATGTAATAACATTATGAAGCTACCATAAAGTTTTCAAAGCTAGCACTTTCACCATTTTGCCATAGAAATTCCTACAAGTTTATATTCTAGTAATATTAAACATCTTGGTTTAATTATGTCTTTCCTAGAAATATTACAACACTATATTAGCATGATATACTATCTGATAGACCATGATTTTAGGATCCTCACAAAGTTTGTTTCACACTTTTTGGATTTCTACACCATTTTATATCGAATGCGCAAGTTTAGCTCAGAAACTAATTTAGAAAAGCATTTAGAAATTGAAAAGGCCAGCGGCAGCCATTCCAGCCTAGCAGCCGAAATGGCCCGCGAGCAGCATGGCCGCGCGCTAGCAGGCTGGCCCAGCAGGCCCGCTTCGCTCCCATTGCGCAGCTTTTGCAAAAGAGACCCCAAGTTATTCCCTAACCAACCTGCAGTACTACGTATACTATTCATATGGGTCTAGTGTTTCGCATCAGGACCTGAGAAAGAGTTTCTATTTCGATCCATACCCTTCTTCCTCTTCCTCAGAACACATGAAACAGAGGAGGTGGCCGGCTGGCTCAATTTCGGCCGGCTAGGAGCCCGTCGATGGCGAGGGAGGGTCCGGCGAGGGCCGAGGTGCCCTGACCCACCCGCACCTCGGTGTGGCTCGGCCAGAGATGACCGAGGTGGCCTAGGCGCATGCACCGGCGGCGGTGAAAGTCCCTAGTTTAGTTTTGGCTAATTGATGAAACCTAGGACTAACCTTTGTATCTAAGTGGATGATTTAGATAAAGGTGGTCATTGCATATGAGACATGACATTGACTCATATGACCAAGATGGTGAAGACCAAGATGAGGCTTGGCTCGATGGACCGGTTGTGAAGGTGAAGGGCAAGTCGAGGCTTCAAAGCGAAGGACCATGCGATGGTGAAGCTTGAGCAAGACTTAGCGCCGACGGACCGATGCAACGGTGAAGAGCAAGTGAAGTCAAGGTCGATGGATCGAGACGGTCATGTGATGATATGAAGTGGATCATATCATTTGGAGAAACAAAATGGGCTCAAGGCAAAGGTATAACCATAGGGCCATTTTGTTTTACACTCAAGACACCATAGAGGGTGTGAGTGGTTTAGGATCGATAGCCGAACTATTAAGAGGGGAAGTCTTATCGGTTATTCGATGCACGGGTGCCACTAGGTGAATTCATGAAGTGCATTGCATGTAGGGCCTAGTGAGCTAATTGGAAAACCTTTGAAAATGATTGAGAAAATGCTAACACACAAGCACATGGAGATGTACACTTGATGGTGTTGGCACATTTGCAAAGGTGGTGTTGGTCGCGCTGTGGTTTGCGGGTAGAGAGGGGTTTGGGTTCCTCTCTCCCTCCCGCCGAGCGTGCGAGCGCGGGATTCAGGCGATTTCGGGGAAATGAAATGCCTATTTTCCACTACGCCGGAAGTTGGAAAAGAAACGGAAGCGAACGGGGTCACTGAGGTGACCGGACGCTACACCGGACGCGGTCACGGTGTGACCGGACGCGTCCGGTCAGTACAGCGCGGTATCGGGCGCGCGGGCTAGGGTTTGCAACCGGCACGTCCGGTCACTCGCGGGACCGGCGCGTCCGGTCAAGTGCCCAGAAGGAACTACGGTTCGCAAGGACGATCGGACGCGGGGCGCGTCCGGTCACGCGCGATCGGACGCGTCCGGTCGTCGAGGGAGCTTACTGGACTCCGACCGGACGTTGGCACTGTCACGTCCGGTCGTTGCGAGGAGCGCGTCCGGTCGTTGTTTCGTGGGCGCGGGTGCTATGCGGATCGGCGTGTCCAGTCGTTGCGAGGAGCGCGTCCGGTCGTTGCTTCGCGCGCGCGGTGCTGTGCGACCGGCGCGTCCGGTCGGTTGAGCAGCGCGTCCGGTCATAGCGTTTGACCGTTGGCGCGCAGTGACCGTTGGAGGATCTAATGGTCGCATTTGAAATTTGAGGGACACGTGGACGTCGCAGGGCGACCGGACGCGGTTGAGCGCGTCCGATCAGTTTCGACCGGCGCGTCCGGTCGTCCCGAGAAAAAAACGGTCAGTGGAGTGGCAACGGCTCTATTTGTTTGGGGTGCTTATAAATACTCATTGGCCAGCCCTTGGGGAGGTCTCTTGGCATTTCTAACACTCTTGTGCATCCTTTGAGCTAGAGCTACTCCTCCCACTCATCTCTCTTGCTTGATTGCAAATCAAAAGTGAGATTGAGTGATCCCAAAGTGCATTGCATAGCTTGAGGGCATCTAGTGGCACTTGTGGGTGGTTTAGCCGGTGGATTTCTTGTTACTCTTGGAGAGTACCGCTCCTAGCCGGCTTGGAGATTGTTGGAGGCGTTGGCAAGAGAAGGTGATTGTTCTTGGCCACCTCCGGTTGTTTGTAAGAGGTTCTTGTGCTTTCCTCGACGGGACGCCAAAAGCAACTCTATTGGATTGCGCGTGTCATTGAGTTACCTCACTTGAGAGTGGTGTCTTGCGGTGCCTTGCGGGGCGTGCCTTGAGGGGCAAGTGACTTGAGGGTCACACCGAGGAACCATCTAAGTGTTGGTCGACACAACCGGTGACGTAGCTTGTCGGTGCACAAGTGAACACCGGGTGAACAAAAATATTGTGTCTCTTGTCTCCCGGTGATTGGTCTACATATTGTGTTGTTGTCAATATTAATTGATTGTATATCATCTTGGTGATTGGCAACATCTTCACTCCACCATCAGTATAAGATTCACAATCCTCTCTCTCGCATTTACTTTTACTAGATTATCTTGTGTAGCTCTAGTGGTAGCCTTTTCTAGTAGTTGTTAGCTTGCTCACTAGTGTAAGTTAGTGACTTAGCACTTGTGTGAACTAGAGATCATAATCTACTAGACTTGTGGATAGGAGGCTTGCATTACAACCTTTGGCTAAGCAAAACTCGCTTTACGCCGTTTGTTATTCTAACAAGTTTGCTTAGTGGTGCTTGTAGAATTTTTTATAGGCTATTCACCCCCCCTCTAGCCATCTAGGACCTTACAGGCGGCCATGGTGGCGAGCGGCGTGGCGGAGGAGGGGCGCGGCTGCAAGAGCAGAGTGGCGGTGAGACACACCCACCACCCGTGGGTGCTCGTAGCGCGTCCTAAGAAGGCCTGTGGCACACCGGCCATGAGTGTGGCAGCACTGAGCAGAGCATCAGGAGAACGGGCTCGGGTTGACTGATTCTGGCTAAGGGACGGCATCTCCGGCAACTAGTGACGATGGAGGAGCAGGCTCGGGCCCGCGCGGACCAGGGGATGGGAGCGGCTCAGCCTGAAGCGGCGAGAACCAGTGCGGGTCGCGGAGCTTTAGGCGGCGGCCATAGCGGGTGGCACGCAGGCAGCAGAGCGGGAGAGAGAGGGACAGGGGTTCGACTGGTTGTGGGCACGGCGCGAGGACGAGCGAGGAGATAAGAAGCAGGACGAGGCAGGCACAGCAACGCGAGCGTAGCGAGCGAAACCCAGAGGCAGTAAGGTGGTAGTGCTAGGCACAGGGCACGACTTGCCTAGTTGTGGCGCTCGCAGGTGGTGGGGTAGCGTGGCGTGTGTGGCCGCAACGCCATTAATGGTGGAGCGACGCACAGAGCAGCAGAGGAGGGGGGCAAGCCCACATGCACTAGCGACAAGGTGAGTCACCGCAGCACAGTGCGATGAGACAACAGCGGCAGAGCAACAGCGCGGCAGTGCGAGGTAGAGAGGGCAGCTGCGCGCAGCGGGTGGGGCAACGGCGGTCTACGACACCCTGGCCCGCGGCTGGCTGGCAGCAGGCGCGGCGGCCAGAGCGACAAAGCCACAGCTAGGCCACGGCCAGGACGGTCTCTACTGGCCAGCACAGCAGCCAAGTCGGCGGAGCAAGAGGGACACCCAACGCTGACCAGCTCACGTGGTGACCGCGGCCCCAGGGCCGAACAGCCGAAACCGATGTTGTGCACGCTTTCAAAAGCGCCCACAAAACGTAACTAGCTCGGTTGAGTCAGAAACGAACACACGATGCTCTTCATGCTCTATAAGACTACACAGAGGAGCAAGAAACGCCCCCAAAGATGGATCAAAGAGGGAGATAGAGAGACGCCAAGAGCGGTTTGCCAAGCGATGCGCCGGTTAACACACAGAGCCGAAAACAACACGTTCTAACAATGTTCGGGAGATTTTTAAGAGGGCAACATGACCCCAAACTAAATCACATCCTATACTATGCCCAAGTGCTTACTAAGAAGCAATCCATGGTGCAAAAACATGAAGCTAGTGTACGAGTATTTTTGTGGTAATTTAAATGCCAAAATAGCATGGTCTATCGCTATTTTGAACTTAGAGAATTTAGATATTTAGGCTAGAACTAGCAGCCATTAGCTCTTTTGTCAAAAAAAATTAAAAGATCTAAACCTTATTAACTGCACCTTACAAGTATTGCATGCAAAAGTCTACTCTTTATATTAACCCACAGCAGCAAAACATTTAAGCACTATCTAATCATTTTGCTTAACATAATTTGCCCAAAGTGGCACCTTTAACATAAGTTATAATGTACTTTGGTTTATAAAAATTACTTCTCGCGCCAACAACTTATTCTATGTCTCTTATTACAATTTCATTAGCATGTTTACACATTAAGCAAACTATCCCCGAAATTCTTTTGACTTTTTCACAACCACAAAATAAACCACACAAGATTCGTTTATCATTTCATGTAGTTTAAAAATTATTTTTAACCCAAGGAACCTGTTAAATAATTTCTCTTAGGTATTAATCTAGGTACTAAGCGTGTTCGTAACACCAGGGGTGTTACATTTCTCCTCCTTCATCTTCTGTTTCTGCTCCTGTTTGTGCATGAGTAAAGGGATTCCATGTCATTTTGTGCAATTTTCAATTAACATATCGCAAAAAATCATTATTAACCAGTAACACCAAACAATTTCTTATTACTTCTAGCAACTAGTAACTCTGTTTGATTTGGTCTCTTTAGGATTTATTCAACTCTTATTTAGTTATTGGATATATTTCATTCGGGCATGCAGTGCAGTTGCTTGAAGCTATCAAGTTCTAAGTTAGTAGCTAGGATGAAGCTAAGTTATAGACTTCCTTTTTGATCTCTAGGCTCTTGGCCTGTTTAATTCCCACCTAAAAACTTTTCATCCCATCACATCGAATATTTAGACACATACATGGAACATTAAATATAGATTAAAAAAACTAATTGCACAGTTTGTATGGAAACCACGAGATGAATCTTTTAAGCCTAATTAGTCTATGATTAGTCATAATTACTATAGTAACACATGTGCTAATGACGGATTAATTAGGCTTAATAAATTTGTCTCGTGGTTTCCAGGCGAGTTATGTAATTAGTTTTTTTATTAGTATCCGAACACTCCTTCTGACATCCCATAAAACATCCGATGTGACACCCAAAAATTTTTCACCCAGAAACTAAACACACCCCTTGTGTTGTGTACTTGTATGCAACACTATTGAACGCCTTGATCTAAGCATGCATAGTAGCCTTTGAGCATCTCCAGCAGTTCCCCGATACAACTCCCCTAATAAGATGGTACTGGAGTAGCCCAATATCACTTTCTATATTTATTGGGGGAGATGCTGCAGTAGTACCCCAATATAACTTTCCCAATACTTATATGAAAGATGGATCCTATAGGAGTGTAAGAGAAAATATGGTTGAAAAGTGATAGTTTGGATGATCCTCATAGTATTGGAGGAATTGTATCTCCTCCTTTCTCTGAGGGGAGATGAGGGAAATATTGATGGCCACCAAAAAAAGCAAGAGGTATTGAGGGACTGCTGGAGAAGAAAAAGTAGCACATTTACCCAATATGACAGTTTTATGGAGATGGGGGTGGTATCGGAGGGCTGCTGGAGATGCTCTAAGGAAGTAGTACAGTACCATGTAGCATGGATGCCTGCCCTAAAAAATAATAAGCGTCTCCTGTGTGATATATTGTCTAGTCACATTTAGTTATATTTTTCAACTACTGACTGATGATAATGTCAATTGTGTCTGTCTCAGTTATGTGCAGTCCTGGAACCAAAGTGGTCTTCCCTGGGCTGAAGAAGCCACAGGAGCATGCTGATCTGTTGCTTACCTGTAGGAAGTCACTGCATAGTAAAATGTCATGCTGTCATAATCTTTGCCATGAGGAGACAATTAGGGTCACTCTCGTTGAATAGGCTACAACCCACGACGACAATTATTGCTAGACAATTTGTTGGGTCACTCTAAGGGCCTCATTGGTTGGACTCCCAACCCACTCTCACCCACTCCTGCTCCAACTCCCCGCTGCTCCTGCTCCCTCTCGCTCCTAGCTCGAAGCAGCATCCTTCGGTAGAGCTCTCGCAACAACTTCAGCTCCCAATCTGGCAGAGGAAGACAAGCTAGATCTTGGCGATGGCGTGCTCGGAGGCAACGGTGACGCCGGCCACAGGCTCGAAGGTGACGATGATGCTGTGCATGGGCTCAGAGGCGACGGCGACACCAAATGTGGGCTTAGAGGCAACAACGACCACAGCCTCGGAGATCACAACGAGGGAAAGAGGACATCTTGGCAGCGGCGGATGAGGAGATTGGGCTCGATCTCGACGATAGCAGCTGGAGCTCGGCGATGGCAAGCTTGGAGGCGACGGCCAGGGGCGGACCTAGTTCACAAGGAGCGGGGGCACATGCCCCCACTCAAATTCTGGGTTTCCAAAAATAATATACCATCTTTCATGTAGGTCCATCAATAACAGTCCGCCACTCATTGTCCCTGGCGACGACGATAGCAGGAGTGGGCTCGGAGGCGACAATGACGGTGAGCGCAGGCTCTAAGCGTTATCGTGGGTAGGCGGTGGAGAGACGAGGGGAGCGAAGTGAATCCGCTGCTCCCCATCCCCAGTGCAAAAACGGTGGAGTGGTGAGAGCAATTCTTGGTCAGACCAGCGCGAGCCAGGGGCGCTCCGCCGATTCTCATGTGTAGCGGAGCCGCGGGAGCGCTACCAAAGGGGCCTAAGGTGTTGGGTTTCGAATGCGTAGGTGGTGTGCTGGTTAACCAGCCAGCACACACTATTTTAATCAGCGCACATTTTAACTACAAGAACGACAACTGTTGCGCTGATAATTTAGAATACTAGCTAAGAACAAAATGCAATGAGTGAGGAAAGACACCCTACCTCCATCATACGATACATAGCTTCTTGTTCTTCGTGGTACTGTTGAGCGTTGATCTTGCAGTACCGCTGAGCGCATGTGCATGTCATGTGAGCTCGGTCACTATGCCACGACGGCGGCTCTCGACTTCTGCCTCCTTTGGTATAGCTCCATGCAGCTCTAGCTCCTACCTGCAAAAGTCTACAAAAACACTGTTTACAAGAGCCAAAACTCTCACTCACTACCGGATACGGCTGCTTTGCCAAGTGCAAATTGCTTTGCCGAGTGCTTTCTGTCGGGCACTCGGCAAAGGCAATCAGCTGCACTCGGCAAAGAAAGGTAGTCGGCAAATCTATCTTTGCCGAGTGTCAGGCACTCGGCAAACTTTTACCGTCGGCAAAGGTGGCCGGTGTGATGGCGGCCACCTGCCGTCAGCCTTTGCCGAGTGCCCCGCAGTTCGGCACTCGGCAAAGGGGTTTTTTATTTTTTTAAAAAAAACACTCGGCAAAGCTTCTTCTTTGCCGAGTGCCAAGGTTGGCACTCGGCAAATTTTTTTTGTATTTTTCGTCTTGTTTTTTTCTAGGGGTTTTGCTACAGTAATTAAAACTCTATTTCAGAATTTGGGACAATTTTGAGTTTTTTTACTATATTTCCTTAATTATTTGTGTTTCGTTGAATTTTTCTGACTATTTCAAATTTGAACTGCAGGTACATGAAATAATGGAACTTGGTCATTTAAAAAATGGTATTCATGATGTTTGGCGTATGTTGAGGCCGTATCCAGTAACTCGCATGAAATTACGAGCATCTTGTTGTCGTAACTTGATGATGTACTTGCGGGAAAAGTGTATTTAAATTATATAAAATCCAAATGAAGTCTAAAAATCACGAAACTTGTCGATGTGTCATGTTATCATATGCGGAGGCCATGGTAAAAAATTGAGAGTTTAGAGCAAGTTGTGACGTTGGATGTCTAAAACCCAGACATCTCCACATGTGATTAGATTTTTAGACTTCGTTTGGATTTTATATAATTTAAATACACTTTTTCCGCAAGTACATCATCAAGTTACGACAACAAGATGCTTGTAATTTCATGCGAGTTACTGGATACGGCCTCAACATATGCCAAAAAACATGAATACCATTTTTTGAATGACCAAATTCCATTATTTCATGTACCTGCAGTTCAAATTTGAAATAGTCAGAAAAATTCAACGAAACAAAAATAATTAAGGAAATATAGTAAAAAACTCAAAATTGTCACAAATTCTGAAATGGAGTTTTAATTACTGTAGCAAGGCCCCAGAAAAAATGGGGCGAAAAAATAGAAAAATTTGCCGAGTGCCAGGTCACAGGGCACTCGGTAAAGAATTTTTTAAAAAAAAATAAAAAAAACCCTTTGTCGAGTGCCACTGGGCCCCGCACTCGGCAAAGCATTTAACCTAAAAGCCCAAATCGGTCGGCCCAACCCGCCTCCTCCTCACTCTCCCACCCACGCCCACTTTCTCTTTCCCTGCCACGCCGCCACCGCCCCCGCCATCGTCTCCCTCCTGTGAGATCTAGCCGGGCCTACCCCGACGCCCCTGTCCCGTGCCCCCCGCCCCCCGTCCCGTGCCCCCAGCCCTCATCCCGATGGCGTCTCGCCCTGGTGCCCGATCAGCGCTCCCACTCGGCCCCGGCGCTCGGCCCCGGTGGCCCCATGCCCCCACCCCGAGCTCGTCGACCCGGCCGGCCCCGAGCTTGCTGGTGCCCCCACCCCGAGCTCGCCGGTGCCCCGGGCCTTGAGCTCCCCCGGCCCCGAGCTCCCCCGCCGGCCTTGAGCTCCACCGGCCTCGCCATGCCCTGCGGCCGGCCAGTAGAGGGAAAAGGAGAGGAGCAAGAGGAAGAAAGAGAAGGGGGAGGAGGAAGAAGAGGAAGGTGTCGACCCGACCGCCCGTTGATCCTCACGCCGTTCTTGCCGCCAAGGTAAGCCCTAGTAGTTAGTAGTGTTAGTAGTAGTAGTTGTAGTTAGTAGTGTTAGTAGTGGTTAGTTGTAGTGTTAGTTGTAGTAGTTAATAGTGTTAGTTGTAGGGTTAGTAGTAGTAGTTAGTAAATAGTAGTAGTTAGTAAGTAGTTGTGGTTAGTAGTAGTAGTTGTAGGGTTATTAGTAGTTGTAGTTAGTAAATATTAGTAGTTAGTAAGTAGTAGTGGTTAGTAGTATTAGTTGTTAATAGTTAAGTAGTTCTTAGTATTAGTAGTGTTAGTAGTTAAGTAGTTGTTAGTAGTAGTGTTAGTAGTAGTTGTAGGGTTAGTAGTAATTGTTGTTGTACTACTTCAATACTTTCATCTGCATGGAAAGAGAACTAAAGTACATGGCTCCTCTTGATATATTGGTGGTTGTTGGCCTTCGTGCCCATGCTTGGTATATATGTGGTTGTTGGCCTTTATGCCATGTTTTTTGCAGGTTTTGGGAACCTCCCCGTGCAGGGGAGGTGCTGCCGAAATTTTGAGTTGACACTAACCATTTTTGCCCTTTTTGTAGGAGGACCTGTGGGAGGGACTCGGTGACCCCGATCGTCTTCGTTGGCGCTGCGGGTCTTCCTGCACCGTGTCGACTCGCCACTGCACCGACTCTCCACCGCCCCGCTACCCTAACCTCACCGGCACCCTCGTATGTGGTCTTTGGTCGCGTAACCTAGTTAGGCGTCTCCTGTCCAAAAGAGATATGGTTGGGGGTATGCAGATCTTTGCATATCTGCGATTGTATCTGTTTCGGATTGTTCACGTTATTTGGACAGCCCATGGATACGTAGATTGGTTAGTTTCCATGGTCCGCTCTGGTTCGAGATGGTGTTTCGGCATCACCCCCCTATTGTTCTCCAGATACACACTCTCCCTTGCAGGACGTGTATCGGGAGAACAGCGGGGAGGTGCTACCAAAATTTTGTCTCGGATAGGAGCGGAGCATGGAAACTAACCACATCTACGCATATGAGGGTGGGATTAGGACCTATCCTCACCTATTAGAGAGTAGGGACACCGCATAGATGCAATTGATGGTCACCTTTGGAGATGTTATATATGCTAGAGGATGGAGGACCGTCGGTGGATGTACACGGGCCCAACAAGTAAGGGTGATGCCAGCTATGAATGGATGACCACGACCGAGGGTTTCCTGAAGCGTGCATTTGGCAAGGCCGCTAAATACCTGAAAATGGCTTTGTGTCCCTGCAGCAAATGTGGTAACAGGAGAATGCAAAATGTCACGAAACCATCCAAATTATAAGAACAAAAGTACAAAAACAATCGTCGGAGCAATTAAATTCTCGTACTTAAGCTCCAATAACCCCGGTAGTCCAATAAAATCCTGAGGGATTTCAAACCAACCAACATACAAGCCAAGATCATAGTGGTCCAACATAACAGGTCATATGTTACATCCATTTTATAAGTAATTGAACATATGTCGGAGTTCAGTAGAGTTATTACAACTCAAGTTCAAAAGTAGCGGAAGCAAAGTAGTTTGAAAACTAATATCACCTTAATTTAAATATATGCCAGTACCAAGGTCAATGTCCCATAAAAGCATGAGAGACAAGATAGCTCAGATGGATCATGCCCATGATCACACTCCGCCACTATAGCAGGAGTCTTCCAATTCTTGCAGTAGCTATGATACATCACAACCTGCAACAAGTGGGAATAAACCCTGAGTACAAGAAGGTACTCAGCTAGACTTACCCGTCATAAACCAGAAATAATGACACCAAGGAGTATGCAAGGCTTTCTTTCAGTGGGCTAGCTTGACTCATTTGCGAAAAGCATAAGTTATCATGAATAAACTAATTTAAGTCCTTTTGCATCATATTTATTGTAACCTATTCAATCTAGGTAAGCACCTATGCTAAAGCAATCACTTGATTAACCATTAACATCAAAGGTTACCATCTTAGGTTTAGCATTTCCAACATTATTCACATAACCATCCGTGTTCCATCATCATTACTACGATGTCGTAACTCGAGTCAAGTGTTCACTATCCAGTGAACGATGGCGATTCGAATCGATTATTAACCAGCTGGTAATTTATTCCTCACACAAACCTCACGCACTCGCTAAAGTGAGGTATTGATCACTGAGTCAACTATTCAGGTAAAGTCACGAGTTTGCCAGGAACCACATGTACCCGGGGGCCGCCCGACTGCTCTTTGGCCTTACCATCGCGCCACCGTATCCTGCCACTACTGCTCCGGTACAGTGCGTTGCGAGCAATCCACTCGGCCCGAATAATCTCCTAGCTTCGCGGTCGAAATTTACCTTATTCGGCCAACTAAATGTGAGGCATGCGTTCAACATGACTCGAGGCCCAACAACGGTCGGTCCTTAATCGACACAGGCGGAAACTACAAGCACCCCAGAACCCTGTCTGGTTGCCCCATACTTATTCCGCCCGGTCTCCAATTATCCATCAACACTTGGCTATTTCCAGGATATCATCCATTCCATAGCTAAAGTATTCCAGTAACCACCTATAATTGTCGGTGACAGGAAATCACCGATCGCTACCGGTCTAAGCAGGGCTAAGCAGTATTTTTGATCTTGAACCAAAATAGGATTCCAGGCATATTTCCGGGACAAGGAAAGGATATATATGCAACAAGTGTTTTCAATCAACTTCTATAACTTAATGCAACAATACATATATAACATATATATACTCAATTGCTTTTGTAAAGTAGGAGGCTTAGAATGCTCCGGGGCTTGCCTGAGATCGAACACTGGGTTAGTGATTGACAGATGACACTCGCTTGGTGAGCATCTCCCATCCCGACACTTGTTTAGTCCTTCCATCTTCGGGATAGGTCCACCAAACATCGTCTTCAGGTTTGGCTTCAACATCTCATCCTTCACGTGATGCATCTAGCGAACCTAAATGAGATGCAAGATGCAAGCGTATGAATATGATGAATGGTAACACAAGATGCATCACATAATCATTCATGTAAACACACGATTAAGACATAGACACCAAAAGCTAATTAACTAACATCACAAAACCAATTAAAGAGGGCAAGCACATCAAGCATAACACAAGTTTGACAAGATCACAAGTATCTTAACTTGACCAGCATCAAGGGTATAAGCCACACTTAGCAACACATGGAGTAAACAACCATAACTAGCATCTGACAATTTCTGGACTGCAAACAACATCTACATGTTTGGATCATAACTGGAGTTATACAAATCCAATATCCATGAAACAACACATTTTGAAAAGCTTATGAAATTGTCTATAATTCATCTTTAATCATCTTAGCATGATTCTTAAGTTAACAAAGTCAGACATGCATAATTACAGAATCTGGTCCAGAGATTCCAGAGAACAACTATTTCTGAAACCCAACTTGAAACAGTCATTACTCACAAACTATAAGGCCAAATGCCACCAAAATTTAACACAAGCTAGATTAATGAGTTATATACAACTTTGTTATAAGCATGTTTCTCAGAAAACATCATTTTCATGGTGCAATTACCAAAGTCCCAGAAACTATCCAGGAAAGCATCAATTGCAAGAATAAATATTAACTTACATTCCAAACATACATTTGGCCACAACCAATATAACCATCATAAAGTGCATGTTAAATGATCACCAAAAATCATAGTGCTCATCATTAAATAATTTATTTTAATGCATTTCTTAATTTATTTAAATAGCAAGGTGAAATAATAAACATATACCAAAGGTCCATAATAAAATCTATAAAAAATTATAGTAGCTCTTACATACACTCAATAGTTTACTGTATAAATTTCAAGCCATTTGGACATGTATATTAACCTCTATGAAAAAGACAAATTGCTATTACAAGAATTTATGTGAGAGCAAGATACACTAATAACTCACTCAAATGGCAACCAAAATTCATGAAATTTTTACCAAACATCATATGAGTAGCATGCCACAAAAATTTCACTTCATTTGGAGCCCTAGATCTATAGTTATGAAAATGACAAATACAACTAGCATTAAAAACCTAGCTGCACAAATCTATTTTTACAGAGAAAACTTTAAACTAAAACATGCCATATTATAGATCTACTGCATAGAATTTCACAAGGATTCCAAAAAGTCCTTATTTGCTATTTTACGATATTTCTATGATTTACTATGAATTTCAAAGTTCCTGCGAAATAATTACGAATCAGTCCTAAGAGCACTATTCATATGAGTCTATGACAGTGCAGAAAGACTCCTCCCTTTAGTCGAATTCTCCCGCGAGGTCCTTGATGCGATTTTGAGCAGGGGAAGGCTCTAGAGCTCACTGAGGCTAGCCGAAGGAGGCTCGTCAGTAGCGGCTGAGCGGCGGCGGAGCACTAGGGGGCTCACGCGCACCCGCTGGTGCTCCCAGCTCGCCACGCGATGGTCCAACGTGACCTGGCCGCGAGCACAGCAGAGGTCACGGCGGGCGACCATGGCCATCAAGGTCATTAGGGTTCTAGATTAGGAGATAATTAGTACCAAACTTGATAGTGTCAACAATTTGACAGCGACGGCAAACATCCAAAATTGATGGTCGAGATGAAATGCAACTGGTGCCATCTTCTTGTATGTTCTTCTGCATCATGTAAGCTCCAACTTTTACATTTGGATCAACTAAAGTTGCTTAACAAATTTTGGAGAACGCGAGACGCCATCGTCAATGTCATTCAAGTGCTAAAATAACCTTTTTGCTGTTTTGGAAACTATTTTCGAAGATCCAAATGAACTCCAAATCCATTCAAACTTCTCTGAGCTCTTCTCCACTCTAAACACTCCAACTTTTATAAAGAGTCCAACTCTAGTTGTTTAACAAAATTTTGAGAACGCAATGTGCCCACCTGTCAATGTCAGTCCAAATCTTCCATGACTTAGAATATTTTCTAAGGCTGAAAAACAGCAGCTAATCAAATCTTTGAGCCTCTATTTGACTAGGTTAGAGACCAAGTTAGCTCTTGACCATTAAACAAAGTTTCTTCTCCATAATATGAACTACAACTTTCATTTAAGGTCCAACATCATAACTAGTATAGAACCTACATTTCTACTCTGACCAAAGTAGTATCACGATAAAGCTTGAATTGTCCGTTTTGATCCATTGGAGCATTTTTTGGGCATTTGCTCAACACGAACCTTTCATGACTTTTGTTGTAGAGTCCATCTAGAGTCATTTGGGCAAGGTTGCAAGGTTTGGTTGATGACCTATATTTCCATCCACTTAATAATGCAATTCCAACACTTAGTAAAGTCATTCCAACAAGGATATAACTTATCATTTCATGTGACTTTTTGATTCCAAACGTCATAAAACTTTTCTAGTGACCAATATAGATAGGTACTAAGGTGAGACACATGAAGATATTGCAATAACACCACCCAAGCATATATCTTGAAAATGGATTATATGTAAAGCAATGGTGCAACATCCAAGTTTAGGTTGGGGCTCGTTTCCATAGGTTGACCTTGACATCCTCATCTCCACTTAATCTATCATGTTTAAGCTCAAACCCACTGGTTAACTGGTGGCAACCACCTGGGTGTTACAGCCCTCCCCCCTTAAAAGAATCGTGTCCCGAGATTCGGTGCGAAGAACTTTCCAAGGGAAGAGAAATATGTTATCCAACTTTGTTTGAGTCACTACCCGTTGACTTGAAGATAACCGGTGTAGTGCCACAAAATTCTGGATAGATTTCATGTTCTTCCTTTTCTTTTGCTTCACATGTTGAGGTGTGTGTTTTGCACTCTCTGGTCTTTCTCATAGTAGCAGAAGCCTTTCTCTAGCTGAGGATGGAGGCTATAGTCTTCCTGACATGTTTCTCAGGGAACAATTTCAACCGTTGAACTAGACACCAATCTTGACGATGCCCAAGCATTGTAGTTGTGGGCTGTTTTCACAGAGCACAAAGCATTATTCCACATGGAGGGCATCCCTACGTAGATAAGGAACCATTTCTGAATATTTTCTGGCATTTCATCCAATAGAACCTTGAATCAAAACTGTTCGTGGTACTTAGGGGCACAATGATGCTAATCGAAACTAGGGACATGCTTTCTCTAGTTCTTCACCTGGCTAATACAACATCTTGCACTATATGCATGATCGTCTAAGACGGAATTGACTTGATAGCACATTTGGAGAAAAAGTAGCACTTGCATTGCTAGTCGGCTTCATGGCCCTTTTTTTACTATTGTTCGTCGGGACATAACCATCATAGCTATCGAGGAATCGTTACTTGACTGGAGATTAACCTTCTTACTGGTAACTAATCAGTTGTCTCTCAATTCTCAAAGTTCCAACCTTTACTCTTGACCACCACAATAATTGCAGTCGAGGCACAAACAAGTGGTCATCATCGAAGTCCGTAGATAAGGAGTCACGCCAGATACGATCGATTTGACTATATGACCATCCTCCACAAAAGGATCAAGACTTTGATAGTTTGGTCATATACACCATGTGACGATCGATTCTTTTCCAATGGATAACTTGTCCAATCATTTAGTGTTAGGTGCCCATTCGATTCAACAGGGATGGCATACATTGCTCAATCGATGACCGACGTTATACGAATACATCTAGGGAGGTTCACTTGTCTACCACCTCTTGCAGTCTGTCAATGCTTATGCCGGTGACTCTTCTTCAAAGGTCATCTTCTTAGCAACTTCAAGGGATATCTACTACATAAGGTCTAAGATATGAATCTTCAGATAAGATATAGGGAGATAACCAAGGAAAACGGTCACGAGAAATAACACATCGGCTATTATTTCATAATGGATCATGACTAGCAACCCTGATACCAGCGCGTGTCGAGCAGCATAACCTTGTGTGCGCGCCCACAGGAGGCTCTCGGTTTCGTCACAGCACCATAGAATGCTAATCGTAACACCATTATTAAACGCACAAACAAAGTGGAATTTCAAGTGGCACCGATTGGGTGGTAAGAACAAGTACCATACAAGGGAGGAGTAGCAAGCAAGGGTAGTTACAAGGTTCAGAGTCAACAAGGAGGTGATTCGAAGATTAAAACACAGCGTAAGAGAACATAGCTTAATTGCCGAAGACAACTGAGCAAGGGTTCTCGGTCACGTTGGACAATAACATGAGATCAAGATTAATAATGTTGAGAGACGTTAGAAGTTGAGATGGACTTTAGCAGACTTCTAGAACAAAATGATACACCGATCAAAGATTGGGTTGATAAGATAGCCACCTGATTTCACAAGCAAAGATTTCTAGATTAGACAACGAGAGATTAGCGTTGCTCGGATCATCTGTAGGAGAGACAATCGGGAGGTCCAACATGGAATTGGGTATGGTCTCCAAAACTTGGCAAGCAACAATTGTGGTCAAGATCGACGTTCGTTAGGACTTAACTTGGTTGGTCAATGGAACAAGTGCATTCTCCAAAAGGTAGCGGACATCCAAGGCCTAAGCAAACATATAAGGGGACTACGCTAGGGCCTACGGTTCAAGCAAGGCAAGGATACAAAAACATTCAAGGGCTAGCAACCACGTCTACAGGCTCTGGCTCCTACGAGAGAATCTAATTAGAGACGACGACCATGCGATTACGCAACGTGAGCGTTGTTCTAGGATAAAGCATCTTCAACACTCACATGCTCACCGATGACAAAAGAGAGGTCAACTATGACACTACCTAGATAACAAGCATCTACACAGCATCACAGTTTTAAGCGGACACTTGAGATAATTAGTCAGGTTAACTTAAGCACCCAATACTAAGTAGAAGGCTCACTTAACAAGCATTTATCCAACAAGAACTAACTACAAGGTGGTACTAGACTTATTGGAAAGCTTAATAAGTTATCTATAACTTTCTTATTCACACTAAGGACTAATTCATAGATTACATTATTATGACCATGAAAATATTACTACAACAGAAACTGTTCTAGCAGCCAAAGTTCATTACATGCAAAACAATGTTTAACCTTGTTGTGTTAACAAGAGAGCTCACAACCATATTATTATAGTACTACAAACATTCTTACTTTAGACTAATCAATAATTTAGTTTATTCATAGGAATCACAATTACTTGAGTAAGCATTTGCAAGAGCATGCAGGAGCAACACATCCACTACTAGACTAAACTAGATGACATCTATAAATTCAAACATATAACCCTAATTATTTCTATCAAGGCTAAGCACACACTATCTCAAGCACTTCCTATTCAAGTAACATGGAACAAGGCATTCTTGACTAACTCCATACAAGGAGGATAGTACAGCACATCAATCACAAGTTACTTATTTATTAGGACAAAGGTGGGAGGAGCATAGTTATATGCACAAACCAACAATCATGATGATGCATGCTTCGTCCTATTCGTCCTCACAAGATTGCTAGCCTAAGGTGGCAATCACGTTCTATGTCGGTGGCATAACACGCATTCTCTCGATATAGAGCTAGTCGTCAGCTACATTCAACTTACGCATTCGTGGTTAGCGTACCTACAGAAAATTTCATTGTAGCCTAACAATTCCCAATATAGCATACAATGAAAGCAGTAAACTAAATACTCTCCATACATACATCCCCTGATGCATATACTTCGGTATCATAGCTACCCAACAAATGTACCCATAATTAAGTACTTTCATAAATACATGGTTAAACATGTAATTATGCCAGTAACCACAGCTAACTCTCCCCTAGACCGATGGTTGAACAGTCATACTCTCCCAACTCACGCTTACCTTGGTGTAGGTGTGACGTTGCAAGAATGTAACTCTAGCGACATATATGGCTATTTCATATATGAAGGTTACCACTACCATTCGACCACAGGGTAACGGTGCTGTCAAGTTATCACTCATACACACCTTGGCTTAGGCGTAGATGCAAAAATTTAAAACCCCCAAGTTAGTACTTAATTAAGCCACCTAAGGGTCCTTAATTGGGCATAAAGGAAATGACCACTGGCATACTTAGATTTAAAATTCAGATTTGAACAATCCTATATATGTAGTAGCTATAAGTTGTTAAAAACTAATTTTTGCAAACAAAACCTTTGTTTTCAATACACATATGACATGTTTAGTGTTGAACCTTGCTCCGATACCAGCTGTCATGGAACCGTCCAAATTATAAGAACAAAAGTACAAAAATAATCGCCGGAGCAATTAAATTCTCGTACTTAAGCTCCTATAACCCCGGTAGTCCAATAAAATCCTGAGGGATTTCAAATCAACCAACATACAAGCCAAGATCGTAGAGATCCAACATAACAGGTCATATGTTACATCCATTTCATAAGTAATTCAACATATGTCGGAGTTCAGTAGAGTTATTAAAACTCAAGTTCAAAAGTAGCGGAAGCAAAGTAGTTTGAAAACTAATATCACCTTAATTTAAATACATGCCAGTACCAAGGTCAATTTCCCATAAAAGCATAAGAGACAAGATAGCTCAGACGGATCATGCCCATGATCACACTCCGCCACTACAGCAGGAGTCTTCCAATTCTTGTAGTAGCTATGATACATCACAACCTGCAACAAGTGGGAATAAACCCTGAGTACGAGAAGGTACTCAGCTAGACTTACCCATCATAAACAAGAAATAATGACACCAAGGAGTATGCAATGCTTTCTTTCAGTGGGCTAGCTTGACTCATTTGCGAAAAGCATAAGTTATCATGAATAAACTAATTTAAGTCCTTTTGCATCATATTTATTGTAACCTATTCAATCTAGGTAAGCACCTATGCTAAAGCAATCACTTGATTAACCATTAACATCAAAGGTTACCATCTCAGGTTTAGCATTTCCAACATTATCCACATAACCATCCGTGTTCCATCATTATTACTATGATGCCGTAACTCGAGTCAAGTGTTCACTATCCAGTGAACGATGGCGATTCGAATCGATTATTAACCAGCTGGTAATTTATTCCTCACACAAACCTCACTCACTCGCTAAAGTGAGGTATTGGTCACCGAGTTAACTATTCAGGTAAAGTCACGAGTTTGCCAGGAACCACATGTACCCGGGGGCCGCCCGACTGCTCTTTTGCCTTACCATCGCGCCACCGTATCCTGCCACTACTGCTCCGGTACAGTGCGTTGCGAGCAATCCACTCGGCCCGAATAATCTCATAGCTTCACGGTCGAAAGGTACCTTATTCGGCCAGCTAAATGTGAGGCATGCGTTCAACATGGCTCGAGGCCCAACAACGGTCGGTCCTTAATCGACACAGACGGAAACTACAAGCACCCCAGAACCCTGTCTGGTTGCCCCATACTTATTCCACCCGGTCTCCAATTATCCATCAACACTTGGCTATTTTCAGGATATCATCCATTCCATAGCTAAAGTATTCCAGTAACCACCTATAATTGCCGGTGACAGGAAATCACCGATCGCTACCGGTCTAAGCAGGGCTAAGCAGTATTTTCGATCCTGAACCAAAATTGGATTCCAGGCATATTTCCGGGATAAGGAAAGGATATATATGCAACAAGTGTTTTCAATCAACTCCTATAACTTAATGCAACAATACATATATAACATATATATACTCAATTGCTTTTGTAAAGTAGGAGGCTTAGAATGCTCTGGGGCTTGTCTGAGATCGAACACTGGGTTAGTGATTGACAGATGACACTCGCTTGGCGAGCATCTCCCATCCCGACACTTGTTTAGTCCTTCCATCTTCGGGATAGGTCCACCAAACATCGTCTTCAGGTTTGGCTTCAACATCTCATCCTTCACGTGATGCATCTAGCGAACCTAAATGAGATGCAAGATGCAAGCGTATGAATATGATGAATGGTAACACAAGATGCATCACATAATCATTCATGTAAACACACGATTAAGACATAGACACCAAAAGCTAATTAACTAACATCACAAAACCAATTAAAGAGGGCAAGCACATCAAGCATAACACAAGTTTGACAAGATCACAAGTATCTTAACTTGACCAGCATCAAGGGTATAAGCCACACTTAGCAACACATGGAGTAAACAACCATAACTAGCATCTGACAATTTCTGGACTGCAAACAACATCTACATGTTTGGATCATAACTGGAGTTATACAAATCCAATATCCATGAAACAACACATTTTGAAAAGCTTATGAAATTGTCTATAATTCATCTTTAATCATCTTAGCAAGATTCTTAAGTTTACCAAGTCAGACATGCATAATTACAGAATCTGGTCCAGAGATTCCAGAGAACAACTATTTCTGGAACCCAAATTGAAATAGTCATTACTCACAAACTATAAGGCCAAATGCCACCATAATTTAACACAAGCTAGATTAATGAGTTATCTACAACTTTGTTATAAGCATGTTTCTCAGCAAACATTATTTTCATGGTGCAATTACCAAAGTCCCAGAAACTATCCAGAAAAGCATCAATTGCAAGAATAAATATTAACTTACATTCCAAACATACATTTGGCCACAACCAATATAACCATCATAAAGTGCATGTTAAATGATCACCAAAAATCATAGTGCTCATCATTAAATAATTTATTTTAATGTATTTCTTAATTTATTTTAATAGCAAGGTGAAATAATAAACATATACCAAAGGTCCATAATAAAATCTATAAAAATTACAGTAGCTCTTACATACACTCAATAGTTTACTGTACAAATTTCAAGCCATTTGGACATGTATATTAACCTCTATGAAAAAGACAAATTGCTATTACAAGAATTTATGTGAGAGCAAGATACACTAATAACTCACTCAAATAGCAACCAAAATTCATGAAATTTTTACCAAACATCATATGAGTAGCATGCCACAAAAATTTCACTTCATTTGGAGCCCTAGATCTACAGTTATGAAAATGACAAATACAACTAGTATTAAAAACCTAGCTGCACAAATCTATTTTTACAGAGAAAACTTTAAACTAAAACATGCCATATTATAGATCTACTGCATAGAGAATTTCACAAGGATTCCAAAAAGTCCTTATTTGCTATTTTATGATTTTTCTCTTATTTACTATGAATTTCAAAGTTCCTGCGAAATAATTACGAATCAGTCCTGAGAGCACTATTCATATGAGTCTATGACAGTGCAGAAAGACTCCTCCCTTTAGTCGAATTCTCCCGCGAGGTCCTTAACGCGATTTTGAGCAGGGGAAGGCTCTAGAGCTCACTGAGGCCAGCCGAAGGAGGCTCGTCGGCAGCGGCTGAGCGGCGGCGGAGCACTAGGGGGCTCACTCGCACCCGCTGGTGCTCCCAGCTCGCCACGCGATGGTCCAATGTGACCTGGCCGCGAGCACAGCAGAGGTCACGGCGGGCGACCATGGCCGTCAAGGTCATTAGGGTTCTAGATTAGGAGATAATTAGTACCAAACTTGATAGTGTCAACAATTTGACAGCGACGGCAAACATCCAAAATTGATGGCCGAGATGAAATGCAACTGGTGCCATCTTCTTGTATGTTCTTCTGCATCATGTAAGCTCCAACTTTTACATTTGGATCAACTAAAGTTGCTTAACAAATTTTGGAGAACGCGAGACGCCATCGTCAATGTCATTCAAGTGCTAAAATAACCTTTTTGCTGTTTTGGAAACTATTTTCGAAGATCCAAATGAACTCCAAATCCATTCAAACTTCTCTGAGCTCTTCTCCACTCTAAACACTCCAACTTTTATAAAGAGTCCAACTCTAGTTGTTTAACAAAATTTTGAGAACGCAATGTGCCCACCTGTCAATGTCAGTCCAAATCTTCCATGACTTAGAATATTTTCTAAGGCTGAAAAACAGCAGCTAATCAAATCTTTGAGCCTCTATTTGACTAGGTTAGAGACCAAGTTAGCTCTTGACCATTAAACAAAGTTTCTTCTCCATAATATGAACTACAACTTTCATTTAAGGTCCAACATCATAACTAGTATAGAACCTACATTTCTACTCTGACCAAAGTAGTATCACGATAAAGCTTGAATTGTCCGTTTTGATCCATTGGAGCATTTTTTGGGCATTTGCTCAACACGAACCTTTCACGACTTTTGTTGTAGAGTCCATCTAGAGTCATTTGGGCAAGGTTGCAAGGTTTGGTTGATGACCTATATTTCCATCCACTTAATAATGCAATTCCAACACTTAGTAAAGTCATTCCAACAAGGATATAACTTATCATTTCATGTGACTTTTTGATTCCAAACATCATAAAACTTTTCTAGTGACCAATATAGATAGGTACTAAGGTGAGACACATGAAGATATTGCAATAACACCACCCAAGCATATATCTTGAAAATGGATTATATGTAAAGCAATGGTGCAACATCCAAGTTTAGGTTGGGGCTCGTTTCCATAGGTTGACCTTGACATCCTCATCTCCACTTAATCTATCATGTTTAAGCTCAAACCCACTAGTTAACTGGTGGCAACCACCTGGGTGTTACACAAAACGAGGAAGTCATGGGGGTATATCTGCACAAGAATGGGTTTACGTCAAACTAGACCTGATGGGTCCACCATGGTGAAGCCGATCATATGAGAGAGGAGGTGGTGCGACCACGCGTTGAGGCTTTCGATGCTGATGCTAGGGTAGCATACATGATAGATGACGTTCACCAAGCATAGTTTGGTGAAGGACATGAGGAGGCAGAGATCCAGGCAGCCGTGGATGCGTTCAAGTACATGATGGAGGCGGCGGTGAAACCCCTTCACGCTCATTCTGAGGTCTCTCAGTTGGATGCCATCAGTCGCTTGATGGGGTTGAAGTCTGATTTGAACATGAGTCGAGAAGGCTTCGATAAGGTGTTGGCCGTGGTTGGCACCCTGCTTCCAAAATACCACATGTTGTCAAAGACCATGTACGAGGCACACAAGCTACTTAAAGCACTAAAGATGTCGTATGAGCAGATACATGCTTGTCCGAATGGGTGTGTCCTATTTCGGGAAGAATACAAGGAGGCAAAGTACTGTTTGAAGTGTAAAGCCTCTAGGTTCCTAGAGGTAGAGTCTGGTGATGGTGATGGCCAGAAGAGCCAGCTTAACATACCCGCCTGAGTCTTATGACACCTTCCCTTTCTATCGAGGCTTCAAAGCTATTCATGACCAAGGAAACCGCAAAATAGATGACGTGGCACAAGAATGGCAAACGGTACAATCCTAACAAGATGGTACATCCATCTGATGGTGAAGCATGGACAAGATTTGATGACAAACATCGTGAGAAATCCGATGAGGCTCATAATGTACGTGTCGCTCTGACAATAGATGGGTTCAATCCTTATGGCATGATGTCTGCCCCTTACACATGTTGGCCCGTGTTTGTTATCCCCATCAATCTCCCTCTGGCGTCGCCTTTTAATGACATAACGTGATCTTGACATTGATAATTCCTAGACACCCGGGGAGTAATATGGGTGTGTGCATGGAGCCTATGATTGATGAGTTGGTCAAAGCTTGGAATGAAGGGGTATGGACATACGACCGAGCTACAAAGCAAAGCTTCAAAATGTACGTCTGGTACCAGTACTCCATGCATGGCTTCCTGGCGTATGTGTTATTCAGCGCCTGGTGTGTTCACGGGAAGTTCCCGTGCCCAATATGCTAGGAAGTTGTGAGGTTCATTTGGTTGAAGAAGGGTGGCAAGTATTCATCGTTTGATCAACATCGTCAATTCCTAGATTCCAGCCATCCATTCTGACAAGACACCAAGAACTTTAGGAAAGGTGTCGCAGTCACGGACGCTAGACCACACCTGAAGACTGGTGTCGAGGTTCATGCTAAGATAGATGCTCTCGTGCTCAATGAAGAATGTGGTTTTATGGGATATGGTGAGCAACACATGTGGACTCATAAGTCCAGCTTGACGAGGCTCCCCTATTATGATGACCTCCTACTGCCCCATAACATTGATGTAATGCACACTGAAAAGAATATCGCCGAGGCACTTTGGGTAACACTCATGGACACCGACAAGTCTAAGGACAACCTTAAGGCTAGAGTGGACCTGGCGATGTTGTGCGATAGAACACAGCAAGAGATGCGGCCTCCTGCAGGTGGCAAACTAGAAAAGGCCTAAGGCCAATTTTGTCCTGAAACCCGAACAAAGGAGGAAAGTACTATGATGGATCAAGGCGTTAATGTTCCCTGGTGGGTATGCAATAAACCTGAGCAGGGGAGTGAACTTAGGCACTATGCGAGTCAACGGGATGAAGAGTCATGACTACCACGTATGGATTAAGCGGCTTCTTTTGGCAATGGTATGAGGCTATGTTCCTGAGCATGTCTGGCTAGTGATGGCAGAGTTGAGCTATTTCTTTCACCAGCTTTGTGCCAAGGAGCTATCCCGGACCGTGGTTTAGAACTTGGAGCAAGTGGCACCTGAGTTGCTTTGTAAGTTAGAGAAGATCTTTCCACTCGGTTTCTTCTTGTCGATGCAACATTTGATTGTGCACCTCCCATATGAGGCACGTATGGGGGGCTGTGCAGGCCTGTTGGTGCTATCCAATTGAGAGATGTCTAATGGCCGTTCGCAAAAATGTAGAAATAAAGCCAAAATTGAGGCTTCCATTGCAGAGGCTTCCATTCTGGAGGAGGTGACAAACTTCACACAACTATACTACACGCAGAACCTTCCTAGCATGCATAATCCACTCCCTCGCTATAATACTAAGGAGTGAGGAGAATGAATCCATCCTCAGCCTTTTCCAGGGGCAACTCGAAAGCGCAAGTGGATCGACCAATAAGAGGTTGGAAAATGAAGAGTGGCGCAGTATCATGCTATATGTGTTACAAAACCTACCCGAGGTGAAGCCATTCATTGAGTAAGTTCTCAACAAACTTGTTTCAATACGCCATCACTATTCTGCATCCAACTGATTCTTTCTCGCTTGCATAGGGAATTTATTCGTGAATCCTAACATCAACCAAGGGGCCCTACCCCACAGCAAACCGATACCCTTCTTACACAGGGTCCGGGAGTAGGGAGGCCCAATTTCATTTCTTGGTTCAAAACGAAGGTATTGTCCAATTTGCCTCATACCTAATTCGAGATTTCGAGTTTCGCATACTTAGTCCGGCAATCTTTCAATCTTGCGCTTGCAGGCCCAAACCGATGCAACTGTGAGTGAGGAGTTGAGACAGGTTGCAAATGGCTTTGACAATAAGGTGAAAGCTTATTCAAATTATGATGTGAATGGATATTGCTTTCACACAGCAAGCTACGAGCGAACTCGGCCCCATCGAAAAATCACAAACAGCGGAGTTTGTACTCCCAGCACTGATGGCCTCGAGTATCATGGCATAATTGAAGAAATCTATGAACTTTTATTTTATGGTTCGAAACCTCTTTGTCTCGTCATGTTCAAGTGCCACTGGTTCAATCCTCGATTAACAAAACAGAGTCCTAATATTGGTCAAGTCGAGATTCGACAAGATTCCCTCTATCAAGGGAAAGATGTCTTTATTGTGGCTCAACAGGCCATGCAAGTTTATTATTTGCCATACGCGTGCCAAGGCAACAAGGCTCTTAAGGGTTGGGCTATTGTGCACCAGGTATCGCCACATGGTAGACTAACTGTCCCAAGCGATGAAGATTACAACTTCAACTCAAACACATATGATGGAGAGTTCTATCAAGAAGATGGGCTACAAGAGAGGTTGGTGATAGACTTAACCGAGGTGATCGGAATGGAAGTAGACAATAAAAGGGTCGATGACGAGGAAGAAGGAGATGAGGTGCAAAATGCTAAGGACATAGAAATGCTTGAACGATTACATTTAGACGATGACGATGAAGGCAACATTGAACCTTCCGATAGTGTTGTTCATTTGGACAATTTTGATAGTGATGACGAGATATATGATCCAGATAATCCCAATAATGATGATTACTTCTAATACATGTAATACTATGTTATTTTGTAATCGTGTTTTGTTTATTTATTTAGCATCTATTTTTAATACATGTAATAATATGTCTTGTTTGTTTTTTTAACTGTAGGTGATTGAACAAAGATGGTGGGCGGCAGTGGGCCAAGGAACGAGCAATCGAGGTACCAGAGGCCACGTGATGTAGATGCAGGAGAGGGGTCGTCGGACGGGAGGAGGCAGAGGGGCAGGAGCAGCGGCAGCAGGACGGGCCGACCACCTCTAGTTAGGCTGCGTGACGTGCTAAAGGAGGAGCGTCGTACCTCGAATGCCTCGAAGGACGAGAAGGTTCGGTAGACGGACGACGAGGGAGAGGAGGCACAGGAGGGTGGCGAGGCTGGAGGTAGTTCCACTGCCTCTGCTGCCAGGATCTACTTGCGAGGTCCCTCGAAATTCCCTGCGCCTCCGCTTCGTCCCCTACACCCAGTGATCCGCCCCTAGGGGGACAGGTAACTAACTTTAGATTTTATCATAGCTACTTCATATAACCCGTTAAAAATTGTCAGAGAAACTAATAATGTTTGTTAATGACTTGTGCAGGCACTGGGAGGTTGTGTCACCTGGTGGCTTGCGCAACCCCAACCACATCCTAGGGCTTGTGTGCAGGCACTTTTACCCCAGCATTATCACACACAAGGGGAGAACAAAGCCAGCCAGATCATGGGACCACTACAAAGATGCCCCCAACGTAGATTATGGAGACAAGCAGGAGCGGGTCAGGAGAGAGTTCTAGGTAAGTCTTGCTCGCACAACTTTTATCAATACATCACATTCATTTGACTTTTTTTGACATAATAAATTGATACATTGTGTCTGTTTGTAGACTTTTTTTAGATGTGAAGAGGGCCAGGAGGAGAAGGCGAAGAAGGTGATGGTGAAAAGTGCCAGGAAACGAATCACCAACATGCATTACGAGGAGCGCCTAACTTGCATCGTGAAGTACTACGCCGTGCAACTTGGTGAGAAGATCAACAAGACAGACGCAACACAGAGGACACTGACCCAAGAACAGTTCCTTAGGTAAATGAAGAAGAATAATACTGATTTGTTTTGAGATTAAGTTGCTTTAATTTGGTCTTCTTACATCTCAAATTCTTTATGACATGTAGATGATTCCATGGTGGTGCGAGTCGTATGCCAACTGTTGGGCGATGATCGTCGACAAGTGGTTCACGGAGGGTTATATCTAGGACCACCAAGCCCACTGGGAGCGGCGTATGGCAGCAACAGGCCCCACACACCATCAAGGTAGTCGCAGCCTCGGCGCGTACAAGCAAGCATGGGTACGTGAATTTATCTTTAGTATTCTGACGCTCCATTCTGCATGTTTCTTCTAATCATCTTGTTGTCTTTCTCGCAGTCGGTGTCGCATGGTAGGCAATCTTTGTCCACGTTCGTGGCATATGGACTGGCCCGCAAGGGTAAGGCGACTTCCAATGTCACCTTCAACCCGGATGACCCGCTCGAGTCGTACAGCAACCCGAGCGTCCACACTCGCGTCAGTTCCTACGCGTCAGAGGCAAGGTCAGTCCATAGGCCAAACTGGGATCCGAGCACCGACAACATTGATGGGGAGATGGTCATGAGGCTCGCACAAGGCAAGAAGCATGGGTGGTACTGGATTGGCGATGGCACCCTCGACTCCAGCGAGATTCCCTCCCTCTTGCAGATCCGAGCACGGACCCCGAGCGGAGGCCCAGCCATACGCCAACGGCCGTCCCCTTCACAGCAGCGGGTCGACGCACTCTAGGTTAGTCCGGTTTAACTCTTCGTACATTGATCTTTACATAACTTAGTTACCTTTGCATTACTGAAACATTCGATTCAAATGTTGTAGGTCGAGAACGAGAGGATGGCTCAGCAGCTGCAGGAGCCGGAGGCGAGGACGGTGGCGGAGAACGGGAGGTTGGCTCTCTAGCTGCAGGCCGAGCAGGCCGAGCGGGAAAGGCTGGCCAAGCAGATGGCGGATCTTACAACGTTCCTACAATTCGTTGGGCAATCAACGGGTGTAGCTGTGCCACCTACGTTGTTCGCTCCACCACCGCCAGTTCTAGCTAGTCCTGTGAGTATGAAACTAAATTGTTTCGACTAGTGCTTTCATTAGATGACCACTCTAACACATGTAATCTCTTGTCCTTTATGCAGCCTCCGTCAGCGGGTTCGAATAACTCATCTCAGGCGCAAGCAGGCGACGGCGTTTTTTCTTCACCAGGCACTCAGTTTCCTCCCCACCTTTAGTTTGTATCTCTTTTTCACCGCTTGATGGACATGTGATGCACTGTGATCAACTATCAACTTGTTTCGATGGATATTGGACCTATTATGTTTATGATGTCGTGTATGTGAGATATTGTGTGATCGACATGTGATATACATGTGGTATTGCGTTTGTGATGAGATGGATGTGATATATATGTGTTATATTGTGTTTGTGATGTCATAGATGTGATATATATCTCTTATATGTTGTGTTTGTGAATATAGAATAAAAAACAAAAAAATTAGCCTATTTGTCGAGTGCCCTGGCCCTGGCACTCGGCAAAGTTGGGGATTCTTGAACTCCAGAATTCCAGCTTTGCCGAGTGCCAGGGCCAGGGCACTCAAAAATTCTTTGCTGAGGGCCGCCCTGACAGGGCACTCGGCAAAGAAATTACGAAAAAAATAAAAAAAAAACTTTGCCGAGTGCCTAGCTGGTAGGGTACTCGGTAAAGAAATTATAAAAAATAAAATAAAAAAATCTTTGCCGAGTGCCTCACTTGCAGGGCACTCGGCAAAGAAATTTTTAACAAAAAATTAAAAATATTTGCCGAGTGCCTCTAACATGACACTCGGCAAAGCATGCGCTGACGGAGTTCCCGCCGTGATATCCGCTTTTCTTTGCCGAGTGCCGGGTTTGCACTCGGTAAAACCTTTGCCGAGTGTTCGATAAAAGGCACTCGGCAAAGAATTATTTACCGACGCATTTTTTTGCCGTAGACTCTTTGCCTTTGCTGAGTGCTTTAGGCACTCGGCAAATTGCCTGAATCCAGTTGTGACTCCTCCCTCTCCCTCTCACAGGAGCTCACCGGCTTGAAGAGGCCTCCCTCTTCAAAGAGGGGCTTTCTCTTCGCTCTCGTCTCGCCGACGGACTTCGCTGTTGATGACTTGATGTGCACGGCTGCACTGCATGCGGGGGCCTTTGGGGCACCACGTATCATGGAACAGCTTGAAGAGGTCGATCCATCCAACGGCCCTGAAAGGCTCAAATCGAGCAGCCCACAGCCCAATCTGCGATTGAAAGAAAAGAGGAATTCCAGAACGGCCTCTATTTGGCGCCGAGGACGTAACTACCTCAACGAACTCGTTCCTCCTCCGCCGGCATCAGACGCCGTCATCGCCAAGCAGCACGCCATGTAATCAATCTTTTTTTCGTTTAAAACCATTCTGGAGCTGAAATAACGATATAGTCTTTATATAAATTCAAACACAGATCTAAATGATGTACCTATTATATCTGTACTAAGAAGGTTTCAAACGAAAAGTAGTGATTCATAAAGTTATAACTTGTGTCGAGATCTATAATTTCTGTATAAATCTTTTATCTATCTGAACTCATGAAAAAGTGTTTTTTCAAGATGCGCCTTGTAGAAAAGGGATATCCCGCCATTCGAAATGTGTAGATTTAAATCTCACCAATTCAGTTGGTGAAAATAGTATATTTCTAAAAAAATATTAGGAAAATACTTTTTCAAAATACAAATCTATTTATTTTTTAAAAATATCATCCGTCTTGGTCATCAGTGCAATCTCATCGTCGGACCAGCACAACCGGTTCCTAAACTTGTCAGGATGGTAAATGGGTCGGGGTGCAAGAAACATACTCCCGAGGTAAGACTCGCAACATTTTGTCACGGTGGCCCTCGCATCACCCCTGAGGATGAAAGTTTGCATCCACGACGAAGCCCACAGGTGAGGACCTATCGGGTGTGTAAATAGTATAAGTAATATATGATCATGATTACATTAATTATAGAGTGATACGAGTAATTATTTTCCATCTATGTATCACATGTCTCGTCACGTATTCCCTCTGTTCCAAATTATGACACATTTTAGTTTTTTTAATACATAGCTTTTGCTATGTAGTTAGATATACACTATGTCTAGATATATAATAAAAGTAATATATCTAAAAAATCAAAACGTCTTATAATTCGGAACGGAGAAAGTAGCAAATAATTATACAAGTTTTTAATAAAATGAATTAAAAATCTAAGGCCTAGTACCAAGCGTATTGTTGGTAACTGGACGCGTGATACTTGGTTACTTAGGGTGACCCTTATATTTCAGGCCCCTATAGGCATCCACGACGCGATTTGATGCCTGCATTATTGACCACTCATTCATCTTGGACCCCAACCTGATGAGATCCATTGGTGTGATTTGGCATCCGTGCCCTCACCCTAGTGGGTGCTACCTCTACAATTTCAACCGCCATCCCTACTACTTTGTTCCAGGGTCTCATGTACCATGCTCACTCCATTCTAAATTATAAGTTGTTTAGTTTTTTAGATACATAATTTTTACTATATACCTAGATATTCATTATGTCTAAATACATAACAAAACTATATCTCTAAAAAAAGCTAGGACAACGTAGAATTCAGAATGGAGAGAGTATGTCTTAAACTCTCAAAATACCATCTCTGATCCCGAGCTTGCCATATGATGTCATCCAAATTCTGAGTTCTCAAAATGAGATTTTTCAGGTCCCATTCATCTAGCCCCCCAAACTTAGGCCCACCCCCAAGATCCACGTTCAACTGAACCTCTAGGTCTACCTAGAACTATTGAGGGCTTCTCCAATGTACCACCGTGGACTACTTTTCTAGCCTCTACATTTGTTTTCCAAGTCCACATCACGATGAGTAGTGGTCTCGTAATATGGCAGAAATTCTTGCATAAGAGTCAATGGCTCCATCTGCTAAAAGTTGAAGCATTTTTTGGTGCACGGGTTGCAGCAAGAGGGGAGCTGCCTTTTTTCGATCAATTTGGAGGGGCAAAGCCCCACCTGCCTTTATATTGGAGAAGGGAGCTGCCTTCATTGTCCCTAAGAAAATAAAGCAGAGTAAGTGAAGAAAATAAAGTTGTTCACTTCCGTTAGACCAGGGGAGGTCCCTCCGTTCGGATTTTTGAAAGCTCTACTTTTTTTTTCTACGATTATTACTGCTGCTTTTGGCTGAGGCTAACACGTTGGCGAAGCCCTGAGCAGCCCGGCCCAAACCAGTGTGCCACGCAACGCTGTGGGACCCGGTGATGGAGGATGATGGTTGTCCGAGGTGGCAGCGCCGCACCTCCAGAATCCAGTGCCGCGCCCCGATTGGGCGGCGGCAAATCCAGAAATCTCCACCTCACATCCGCCGCTCGCTTCTTCCCGGCAACAAAACACTTTGTGCTACAAATACGTCCACGTAACCCCTCTCCCAGCCTTAGCACTCCACGGTTTCAAAAAAGAAAAAGCTAGCTTAGCTTTGCTCGCCAGACAAACCGGAGCAGAGCTGCAGCAGATGATGGCGTCGACGATCATGGCCGCCACCTCCCGCGTCGTCGCGGCCAAGACGCCGTTCCTCGGCCAGGGCCGCGCCGCCGCCAATGCCAGCCCCCTCCGCGACGTCGCCGCCGCCGCCAGCGGCCGGATCACCATGGTACGTAGCGTACGCTGAGGCGTGGTCCATTGCACACGTTGGTTTCAATCAATCCGGTAATCAGATCAACTAACGAGAGTGCTCGCTTTTGGATTGCAGGGCAACGACCTGTGGTACGGCCCGGACCGCGTCAAGTACCTGGGCCCCTTCTCCGCGCAGACGCCGTCCTACCTCACCGGCGAGTTCCCCGGCGACTACGGCTGGGACACCGCCGGGCTGTCGGCGGACCCGGAGGCGTTCGCGCGGAACAGGGCGCTGGAGGTGATCCACGGGCGGTGGGCGATGCTGGGGGCGCTGGGCTGCATCACCCCGGAGGTGCTCGAGAAGTGGGTGCGCGTGGACTTCAAGGAGCCCGTGTGGTTCAAGGCCGGCGCGCAGATCTTCTCCGAGGGCGGGCTGGACTACCTCGGCAACCCCAACCTGGTGCACGCGCAGAGCATCCTCGCCGTGCTGGGGTTCCAGGTCATCCTCATGGGCCTCGTCGAGGGCTTCCGCATCAACGGCCTCGACGGCGTCGGCGAGGGCAACAACCTCTACCCCGGCGGCCAGTACTTCGACCCGTTGGGCCTCGCCGACGACCCCGTCACCTTCGCCGAGCTCAAGGTCAAGGAGATCAAGAACGGCCGCCTCGCCATGTTCTCCATGTTCGGCTTCTTCGTCCAGGCCATCGTCACCGGCAAGGGGCCCCTCGAGAACCTGCTCGACCACCTCGACGACCCCGTCGCCAACAACGCCTGGGTCTACGCCACCAAGTTCGCGCCAGGGTCTTAAGCTAGCCGGACACGGCGGCGTGCCGGAACATTGTAGACTACTCGTTTGTGTTGTGACATTACATTTGTACCATGAACGAATGCAAATATTCTTGTGCTCTCAGAACTCAGGAGCGTACTGGACAGGTTTTGGTCTTCCATTCCATCCATGTATGCTCCGTTTTAGTTGTTAACTGATTTGTGTCCATATATGCAGTTTTGTCTACTAGAGTTTTATTTTTTACACACACAAGCTGTCCGGAAGTAGTGCAGAATTTAGAGGCTGCTAATTCCAATAGGCATATCTCCAAACTGTGTACTTGGGTATCCCTGTGTCAGATGCACATTTGGGGATTAAGGCTCTGAAAGGGGTCCCAGAGAAACTGAGGAAAAGATTGCAACAACCTTGGAAGGGAAGAAAGATGACATCTGGTGAGAGATTGATATTAACAAACACTTCCTTGAGTAGTTTGCCAATTTATACAATGGGGATATATCAGCTTCAGGAGGGTCTTCACCAACAGATGGATTCTATAAGGGCAAATTTCTTCTGGCAAGGGGCCAATGACAAATTTAAATATCATATGGTAAAATGGAGAAATCTGTGTTTACCTAATTGTTAGAATGTAATTGTAACAGCCCATATTGGGCGTATGGCCCATTGGCCCATGTACATTGTAACCCTAGCCTATTAGGCTATATAATGAAGGTCACCCCCCTAATTAGGGTGTGCGGAGCCTCGACCGGATACTCTTGATTTTTTGATACAGGACTTACTTCCCGCGTCTGCCCCGTCTCCCTCAGACGTTCGGCACTCGCGGACTTCGGTGGCGCCTATCTTGTCCAGCCCAGACGACGCTGACGATGCTGGCGATCCCGTCGGCCTCGACCCTGCCATCCTGTGGCATGGCGCGGCTCACAGGTTGTCTTCGGCTCCTCGGCAGGACGCATCTCCAGCACCTCCTTCGCCAGCAGGTGCTGTCACCCCTGTTCCTGCCCGGCAACGGTTCGGCATCCACTACAGTCGTCGTCCAGCTCCGCCGCCGGCACCGCAGCCGCAGCGGTTCGGCATCCACTACAGTCGTCGTCCAGCTCCGCCCGTCGGCACCGCAGCCGCCACCGGCGGCGTCTTCGGGATCTCCACCAACGCAGCAGGTGGCGCCCACGGCTCCAGCACCGCAGGATCCAGCACCGCAGGAGGAGGCTCCTGCGCGGGCGACTCGTTCCCAGACGGGCTCCCTGCCGCCGCCCATGCAGCGGTACGGCTTCACCGCGGCAGCCTCCAGTCTGGCTTCTCCGTTGCCAGGCACCACTCGCGCCGCGCTTGCTGATGCGAATTGGCGCGCAGCAATGGCTGAAGAATACAAGGCCCTCATGGATAATGGCACCTGGCGTCTTGTCCCTCGCCCACCTCGAGCCAACGTCATCACCGGCAAGTGGGTCTTCAAGCACAAGTATCATGCTGATGGTTCTCTGGCTCGTCATAAAGCTAGATGGGTCGTTCGTGGCTTCTCGCAGCAGTACGGCGTCGACTACGACGAGACATTCAGTCCGGTTGTCAAACCGGCCACCATTCGGGTCGTCCTCAGCATCGCCGCCTCTCGTTCCTGGCCGATCCATCAGTTGGACGTGAAGAATGCCTTTCTTCACGGCCATCTGAACGAGACGGTTTACTGTCAGCAGCCGCCCGGCTTCGTCGACCCGGCGGCTCCCGACCACGTATGCCTCCTGCAAAAGTCCTTGTACGGGCTCAAGCAGGCACCCAGGGCGTGGCACCAGCGGTTCTCTGGCTTCATCCGGCAGTCTGGCTTCACAGCTTCGGCCTCCGACACTTCCCTCTTTGTTTACAAAGTGGGATCCGACATCGCCTACTTACTACTCTACGTCGACGACATCGTGCTGACAGCCTCGTCAGCCTCGCTTCTTCGACGACTCACCGAGCTTCTTCACTCCGAGTTCGCCATGACAGATCTCGGGGATCTTCATCACTTCCTCGGGATCTCTGTCACGCGTTCTGCTGATGGCCTCTTCCTGTCTCAGCGCCAGTACGCTGTGGACTTGCTTCAGCGCGCCGGCATGGCTGAGTGTCACTCTACGGCGACTCCTGTTGACACTCACGCCAAGCTCTCCGCTACTGATGGCGCTACGGTGGCGGATGCCACTCAGTACCGCAGTCTCGCCGGTGCTCTACAGTATCTCACGCTGACTCGTCCGGACCTTGCCTATGCAGTTCAGCAGGTTTGCCTCTTCATGCACGACCCGCGCGAGCCTCATCTTGCAATGCTAAAGCGTGTCCTGCGGTATGTTAAAGGCACCCTGTCTACCGGACTTCACATCGGCACGGGCAGTATCACCAGCTTGACTGCCTACTCTGATGCTGATTGGGCTGGCTGTCCTGACTCTCGGCGCTCCACTTCAGGATACTGTGTCTTCCTCGGCGACAACTTAGTCTATTGGTCCTCTAAACGACAGACTACGGTTTCTCGTTCGAGTGCGGAGGCGGAATATCATGTTGTTGCACACGCTGTGGCTGAGACTTGTTGGCTTCGTCAACTACTTCAGGAGCTCCACGCACCCATCTCTTCGGCGACGATCGTCTACTGCGACAATGTTAGTGCTGTCTACATGACCGCCAATCCAGTTCATCATCGTCGTACGAAGCATATTGAGATAGATATTCACTTTGTCCGTGAGAAGGTTGCTTTGGGACAGGTTCGGGTGCTCCATGTTCCATCATCTCATCAGTTCGCGGACATTATGACCAAAGGGTTACCTGTACAGTTGTTCACTGACTTTAGGTCCAGTCTTTGTGTTCGTGACACTCCCGCTTAGACTGAGGGAGGGTGTTAGAATGTAATTGTAACAGCCCATATTGGGCGTATGGCCCATTGGCCCATGTACATTGTAACCCTAGCCTATTAGGCTATATAATGAAGGTCACCCCCCTAATTAGGGTGTGCGGTGTTTCTACACTAATGAGGCACTTATTGGAAAATGGGGATGGAGAATGTTGCAGGCTGACAAAAGGTGTCAATGTTTTAGTCTTGTTACAGGGCAGACATCCTTTTCTACAATCTGGGAGGGAGACAGGTTCACAATTTTGGAAGGGTTTCGAAATCTAGAAATATCTTGAAATGGGGCTGTCATACTAAGGTGAATAACGACCGAAGCACTAGATTTTGGGAAGAGATATGGGTTGGAAATATACCTTAGGCTGGATAGAGATTGTTTAATATGTGACTGCTGGGAGGGAGATGATTGGAACATAAACTTTAGAAGGGCTTTAGGGGAGGCTGACATGAGAGAATGGGAAATATTAATGAATATCTTAGAGGAATATAGATTAAATGGCGAGGATGATCAGTTTGTTTGGATACTGGATAAGTCAGGAAACTATACTACAAGATCCATGTAGAGAGGACTAATTTTCAGGGGGGCCTTGTATAAAAAGAATGATAAAGCTGTGGAAGAGAAGATTACCAAATAAGATCAAGGTTTTTATATGGTTGGCTGTCCAAGATAGACTTCAAATAGGGGTGAATCTCAAGAAAAGAGAATGGAAATGGAAAAAAAATGTTGTCTTTGTGGGGTGAATGAGACAACATAT
This sequence comes from Saccharum hybrid cultivar R570, assembly GCA_038087645.1. Taxonomy (NCBI): domain Eukaryota; kingdom Viridiplantae; phylum Streptophyta; class Magnoliopsida; order Poales; family Poaceae; genus Saccharum; species Saccharum hybrid cultivar. The sequence goes on from JAQSUU010000377.1 coordinate 184,287, forward strand.
TACATTTTCTTCCATTGTCATATTGGAAGAGTAGTCTAGTTCATATGGATTCCTTTGCGAGGGAATAACTATTATATAAAACTTTTCATGTTGGCTATTGTCCTTTGGAGTCTGTGGAATGTTAGAAATAAGATGGGGATAGAGAAAAAGTCCCCAAAGTCATCATCTAACAAAGTTTTTTTTTTTACAAAATCTTTGGTTTGCTCAGAAGTGGCGGGTTCTTTTGAAGGAGCACGATGCCAAGCACTTGGACGACAAGGTGAAGCAGATGAGAAGTTGGTTGATGAACTTCTAGAAGCGAATTGAAGGCTCGGAAGTGGAAGGGGTGATTGAGTTTCTTTTGTGACTAGTGTGTGGATGGTTTGCTTGCATTGTGAAGCCTGATTTTTTTTGTGCTCTATGTAGGTTGGTAGTAGCTTTGGGTTGAACTCTGGTCGGTTTCAAGTTTGTTTCTCTTCTTTTGTGCGTTTGCTTCTAAGCTGGTATCTCCACTCTCCAGCATGTGTTGGTGTGTGTTTGTACTGCAGTACTGGTGACATTATGTGCTCTCTATAAAAGCTGGATTTATCTCTGTAAAAAAAAAAGAAAAAAGCTGCTGTGTAAGTGTGAAGACCTCAAATGGTAGTGCAGAATATGGCGCGATGCAATCACAGTTTTCAGAGTAAAATGGCTTGCACATTTCAACAATTTTCTTACTGTACACATCTTACAATACTCTGCTTTCGCATCTCTATTCGCTCATGGTGGATAATCTGTATTTAGTTACCCTTCCACACCTCAGACTCAGATTTATCACTCTACATACACGATGACATACATACACTGCCAAGTGACAACTCGGAACTAATTAATATACATGTACAGAACTCTGGCTTCACCTATTGGCTAATTTGATCTTTCTGACACTCGCAACATCAGACGAGTAACAGCACTGCCACCAGCAATGGAGTTCATCATCATCTCACCAGGCTTTTGCGATGAAAAAAGAAACTGAGGCAGATTCTACTCGCCTGCCCTGGCATTCTTGGTCACTTTCCTTGACCCAGTGGTGGAAAAATGTTGTGGGGATTCTCTTGCTCGTTTCACTTCGAGCTCTTCTTTCCCCACCATCTTTTCCGCGATTTCTCATCATGGGTGCCAACCTTATTAAGGTTTACCTTCGTCTCCTTCAACCGAGATTTATAATCTTTTTTCCATGTTGCAAAGCGGTCCTTGAGCTTCCGGAGTTCCTCGTCTGGGTTCATATTTGAACCAACCTGACCGGACTTGACTGCAACAAGGAAGCCTGCATCATCTTCGAACACCTGCCGTCTGTCTTCAAACTCCTTTGCTAGGTGGTTCACAGCATTTACTCGCCTATCCGAGTTTCCTGCTGAAACTTTAGCTTCAGGGTTGTGGTTGTGGTGTCTCGACTCTATCACTTCAGGTGTATGGGTCCCAGTGGACAATGTGTCTTCAGAGTCATACTGGGCATGTGTTGGAGTAAAATCGGTCCGAGCGGCTCTAGTGGTTGCATCAGCAGCAGCTAGGCTCTTCTTAGCAGCAACAAGACTCAGCTGACAGGAATAAATAGGAACAAATCCAAATGAATACGTCTTCTGAAGGATAATTAAAAAGAAAACTCAAGCCACATAATTATATACCACTGTTTTCTAATAGAATATTTGATTGGTCTCTCTTTCCTTTCCCTTTTTGTTGGAGGCTCATGTTGGTTTTCGACTATAGTCTACCCCAACTTGCTTGGGACTAAAAGGCTCTGTTGTTGCTGTGTATTTTCTAACAGATCAGCCATCTGGCTTCTATGCTAGACAGGTACCATAAAATTCAATATCAGAGCAATTGTTCATTATTTTGTTTAACACACCATTAGAAAATCTCTTGAATATTTTCATATGTCATCCCATGAGGAGGTTATGTTGCAGTCTGTCATTCTTAAACAGATGAATTCATGTTGCAAGAATATATTGATCCATTCTTTGAACATACAAGCAAACATATGAATAATCAACTAGATAATTACCTGCAGAGAAGAGAGCTGTCTCTTCCATGCCTCTTCCATAGATTTCATTTTGGCCTCATATTCCGACCATTTCCTCTCATACTGTTCCAATTGCCGTTTTAGCATTACATTTTCATCCTCCTTGTCCCGCAATGCAGCCTCAGCTTTCGTAATACGACCCTGAAGCTCAGTGATGACTGGTTCGTGAGGATAGTGCCCATTCATTTCCTGTCATTGGATGCCAATGTTAGGAACTACTATACCTTTTACACCTATGTATTAGACAGCTGAACAGATTCTATATCTTGTACAGGGAGAACTTCTCAAGTTCTTTAGAATACAGTTGGATATCACAATAACAGAAATTTCAGTAAACTTAGTCAGTAACCATGCTTATGCAAATTCCAGATGAAGTGTCTATTAGCGTTAGCGGTAGCAGATCTTTCAGATTATATGTACTTCTCATTCAGTACTGGATGAAACCAACATGCAGCTAGCGAATTAGAAGATTGGAACAGATAAAAGTATAGATATCCTTTGGTATAAAACTCACATGGCAAATTCTTGACTCGGAATTATTCTTCCTTGTGTCCCCTTGAACTATGTTGTGACTGGCCTTTGACTCCTTTTCATTCTGCAGGCACTTGTATTTCCTTCTGGCCAGGCACCCACGCATCACTGCAGTAACATATGACAGCACATGATTAGATAGATGCACTACTCTAGGGTAATGCTAATATGCCCTCTTTTATTTTATCATATAAATTACCAGACTGAAGAAGAATGATATGACTCAGTTGATCATTAAACATGTTAGCTGCAAGTCGACGCCTAGTGTACTTCTGTATGAGAACAGCTGCCCTCCATCTCTTGACAAGATTATCAAAGTGTATTCTTGCTCTTTCACCGCGTATAACTGCAGTTTGGAAAACAGGAAGAGTATGATAGACGTTCATATTATTAGAATTCAGGAATCCTTTGAACAAAAAGAAATAAAGTGTATTACATGATTGCAAATTCATTGCCCCTTTCTTTAGCTGTTGATATCCCTGTCGAGAATGCAAACCCCGGAAGTGCTTCTGAATATGGAGGGTTCCATGAAGCATCTGTCTTTTAGCATTTTCCAGTGCAGCAACCTACAGAATAATCAAGATTTGAAACCACACTCTCAAAAAAAGAGCAGTTGTGATCGCAAGCTAAACCAAACTATAAGGGCAAGGGCAATGTTGGAGGTTCAAAATAGCATTAACGTAGGGCCCAAAGGAAACAAGCATTTGTTGTTTCCATCTGCAGAAGATGAGCACTAAGGTGGGACCACGCTCCAAAAAAGATCCTTAACTTCCTGTGAGCGATAAACATAGGGCAGAGAGAGAGACTAATTGTTTTTTGCTATGGTCTACTGCAAAATGTATCTGATGCATCATAGGAGTGTATTTATGGCTTAAGGTCACCTTTTTACTCACAGTGTGGCCGCCCTAAAACTTTTGTATGCTAGGGTCTACTCTAGGATTTAAAAGATTAGAACTTGGAATAGTCGATTTATTGTACCTGTCCTGTACGGAAAAACAATTTCGTGTAGCCAACTTGATACATTTCAGGGGGAATGTTCAACTGTTGCAAAACAGCAATTGAAACACTAAGTGGATCTTGAGATGCAATGGAACACAAGAGAAGAAATCCGTATCTGCATATTATTGAACAAATCGTAAGTCAAGTGGCACACAGTATCAAACAAATAAACAAGTACGTTTTTTAAGTCAGATTATATGAAATAGCAACCTTTCAGCAAACTGTAGGTGAGTGATCCTAGTTGGATAGCATGTTCTTGATATCCGAACAACTTCAAGCACCCCACAGCATTTAAGCTGGTGCAAGACAAGATCATGCTCGAATAACCTGGGATGTTGTTTGCTATTTGGTTGAATGCATCGAATAAAATGTGGGGTTGTACTCTCCAACTGCTGCATCAGCTTGAACAGTTGAGCCTGAATACAAAACAGAGCATTGGGATGGCTAAATACAACTTTATATAAGGACAGGGAAAGGCATTAAGGCCCCGTTCACTTCCCATGCAAACCCAAAATATTTCCTCTTCCACCCATCACATCAAATATTTGGACGCATGCATGGAGTATTAAATATAGGTAAAAAATAACTAATTGCCAAGTTTGTCTGGTTTTTGCGAGACAAATCTTTTGAGCCTAGTTACTTCATGGTTGAATAATACTTGTCAAATAAAAACGAAAGGTGCTACAGTACCTTTTCACCCACTTTTCACCAACTAAACACCCTAAGGTATTATGAAACAAAGAACTAAAAGAACTACCAAGAAACTGAATACAACTTATACAACACAAAGCATAGATATCTAGAGAACCATTTTCGACAATATTATATGTAATCTGTAAAAGAATGAAAGATTTGAACCAGTACCTTAAATTTCGTGACAACACTTTGTTTCTGTGTATCCATTACTGAATGCCATGACAGACTTGATTTATTCTGAGAATCAGCAACCATGACAGAGGCAAAATGTTTTGGAAGTTCACATTTACATGATGATAGTAGTTGGATTGACTCAGAGTGCAATGGACCTCTGTTCTTCTCCAGGAACCCAGCTGTATCATATGTCACCTGGAATCAAAATCAGGACTGTTATCATGTTGCATATAGAAGAGCTTCAACAGCAAATTATCATAACTGACAATTGAATGGGCAAGCTTGCACATCTGGAGGGTGTTCGAGATTAGAAATAGCTTAAAGATAAAACAAGACGAGGATTGACCAACCTCCCCCGCATAATGGCAAATCTTAAATGTGCCTTCTTTTTCACCCTTGAAGCAAGAGTTACCACTTAATTGCTGCTTAAGCTTGTTAGCAAAGGAAAAGTCTGATGCCTTTGGGAAAGTAGACTCTTCATCCAATAATGACAATAGCCCTAGAGGTTTCTGCAATGTAACAAAAAGGTGAGTACAGTAGTACATATACAGATCTTATCTTACAAATTTATATAGTAAAGCTTACAATATTAATATGACATGATATCATGATAATGGCACATTTTTCTTCAGTGATTCCACTTAAACATTAATAATTACAGTCACTTTCTGATATATATAGTTCTCTTATAGTCTTATCTATAGAACAAAACATGGAGTAACTCCACTTAAGGATATTTCCATCTGTTCCAACTTTTGTTTCTCATTTTATATAGGGAGGTGCTTGTTTCTGCTGTAATAAGCTCAAAAACTAAGACATTCTAGTAACTTCGGCATAACTGATAAGGCAAAGCACAACAGATTTGCATATCAAGATAATTAGAAGGGCAATAACGTGTATATACTAAAAGAAAAGGATTGAAACCAGAAAGCATATGAGAATGGGGCCAAACAGTCATAGAAGCCTAAAATGCAGTCATTGTTTATTCAGCACATGCCAGGTAAGCAATTACAATACATATGTTTATCGATATCAAGCTTAAAAACTATTTAAACTACACATAGAAACAGTGAATATATGATCCATATGTAACGGGGTTGCATGAAAAAAATGTTGCATACCTTCTCAAAGAGGGATAAGCAATTAGTGTTATCCACAAATTCCACAGGGGTCCAATCAATTCCGTCTTCCAAGTATTCCTGGAAGTGGAACAAAAACAGCATGAGCATATTGATACACTGACACAGAAGGTCCAAGGAAAATATTGCAGGAGCAGAAACATGGAAACAAGGGAAGCAACTCTACAATTTTATGAAAAGAAAGATAATGCTGGCTAATGGATCCAAAAGCAAACGAGCAGGTCATGTGCACAGTGGACCAGAACAAATAATCATAACCAGAGTTCAAACAGAATTGGAACTAGTATCAGGGCCTTCCCGGCACATCAGAAACCAGTTGCTTCTTGCGGTTTTCTAGGTTTTTGTGTTTTCTAGAATAACTTTTTTCTGACTTCTCCTTTGATAATCACTAAATGTCAACATTTTCACAAAGGTTGACTGGTTTCCATGACAATAAGTTGGGTAACTGATCATAACTAAAAACCACTTGAATTTGGAATCCTGGTGCCAGCTACAAGACATCCAAGTGGTTTCTGTCCCCAGAAGCACAGAATCACTCGAAAGGCAAACCACAAAATAAATAATATTCAGATCACATAGGACCATTCATATCTAACTCAGGTTAGATAGAGCAACTTCAGCATGTGACCACATCTCCTAGTTATGACAAGTGGAAAAGTTTGCAGGGTCGTTTACATCTTTAGTACACAACAACGTAACCTGATACTGTTTTGCAGGAAGAAATCATGCATAATACAATTCACATTCATTCATATCTTTTTTTGACAACTCATTCATTCATATCTTTGATGCCAACAGAAATAATGCAAGGAACTGTTAGAATCTTACCTCCTGTTGTAGTTTGAAAAGATGTCGGTTGAAGTGCTGCTGCAGCCTCTCATTGGCATAATTTATACAAAATTGCTCAAAACCATTCTTCTGTAATGGTTTAACCAAATGTTACAACTGAGGAAATGCCAAGTAAATCAGTACTGAACAAAATGCAAATATTCCATACATTGAAACACTCGAACCCATAAATATCCAAAATACTTATGGATCTCCATGTAAATTGCCTCCCCGTTCCAAGTGAGTGGTTAATTTGCTCAACAATCCAGTCAAATAAATTGGCGTAGATTGACTTTGCTAGTGCATCTCTTGCGTCAATGGCCTACAGAAATTAGAAATCTTAAATAAAATTCTAAAAGATCAAATCAATAGATCCATGCAGATAATTTTTCAGGAGACTACATACCTGAGTTAATGTCAGCTTTTTAACGATACTGTCATTTCCAGCTCGGATTTTACGAGTGGACATAGCAGTCACTAGTTGATTTGCAGTGCAGCCTAATAGCTTTGCAGCAGTAGCCAACCCTGTGAATATTACACAATCAAATGTCTGCATTTTGGGGACATTTTCTACTGGATAAGGAAAAGAAATAAATGGAAATTATATACACCGGGAATTATACCTTCGTTTGAAACAACTTCCACATGGTTTTCATTATCAATCACAGAGAATGATGTGTTCCCCAGCCACAAGACAGCTGCAAGCATAGAAAATAATTTCATTTGGTCTTCCTTAGATATTTGAATAGTATCCAATGCATCCTGCACATGAAACAAAGGATAAATAACAAATAAGATAAAATACTAGCACAGCTTTGGTTGGAGAAGTTATTTGGATTTTCCAGTAACATTACCACTAGCACTGTGAACTTTTTTGAATCGTCAACACCATCGATTTTCAAGCAATTACTCTGCTTCAAGTAATTGTAGTCACTGGCGCTTTTCAGAAACAATTTTTCTGCAGTAGAATGTGCATGTAACGGAATTAGGAAGTGAGAAAAAGAGTGGGAAGATGAAGATAGTTTCACAGATCACACTAAAACGTATAAGACGTAATACAGGCAGAATGCGGCACACAATTTTCTTGACAGAAGCACCATTTGAAACACTTAAATTGTAATATAAGCACGTCAAACATTAAGGTATGATTACTTTTGAGAAGAGGAGGAGCTCCAGAGCACAGTTGATAGAAAATATGGTAAGATCTCTCTCCTTGTGCCCTTTGAACCACCCTCGACTACAGGGGAAGACAGAGCATATTAGACCTTGCAGAAATAATAAAATATGGATCTGTTAGCAATGCATGAATTTCCTTACCTTCTCAAGCAGGACTGGCCCATGAGATTCAGTAAGAGGTACATGCACAGCCAAGGAAATAAGTTAACAGGGAGTTCAAAGATATCGTGACTAGCCATTCAAACAATAAATGGTAGAGAAGGCTTACAAGTCTGGATTTTAGCACCACACATTTTCCCAGTTTCAGAAAAGTGTATTTCAATAAGCTTGCCCTACATCAATATCATCACAGCACCATAAGAATAACTCCAAAAAGCTAGCGAAGGACAGTGTGGCAACGATACAGGAAGATAAACTCACAAATCGGCTCGAGTTATGGTTCCGTGATGTTTTTGCATTCCCCAATGCTTCCAGAATAACATTGGTCTGAAGAACCTCAGACTCCGTACCACTAGCACCCCCAAGATCAGACAAATATTGCATTGCAATTTTAGCCGTCTCAGTTTTTCCTGCTCCACTTTCACCACTAAAATGTGACAAGGAGCACAGATATCATATTTAAATTTTGTAATCCAGACCCCCAGGGTTTAAGAGAAAGAAGATAAGGCATACTAACCTTATTATTATAGATTGGTTTACGCCATCTGCAGAGTATCAGGAGTTGCATTAAAAGACGGTTCTTGAAAAATATTATAAATCATAACTGTTCTCTTTACTCTTTAGCACCTACCTCGCAGCATCTCATTAAATGCCAAATCAGCAACTGCATACACATGTGGGTCATCGTTGGTCTTTTTCTTGTATTGCATGATTGAAGACTTCCCATAGAGTGCAACTTCTTTTAATGGATTGACAGCAATCAGAACAGGTCCTGCCTTTGTCTACAAAGTAAAGTACATACAAGTGAGGATACCTAGAGTAAGCCATATATATACTCTTATATAGCACGATGAAACTATTGCATAGTGCTTACATAGATAAGATCGCGAGAATATCGCAATTGCAGATTGTAAAGAACTGAAGGTTCATTCAAGTAACTCATCTGAATTAAATCATCCACTCCATCGAGGATATCAGGGTTGGCAGGCAAGAGTTTTCCTGGCGACACCGTCAAAACCTAAGCAAATAAACATTGAGTAAGAATTGTACAGGAGTTTCCCCAAATGACTATATCGCCATGGCAATATAAGACACTCACTTTTCCATTAGCCAGGAGTATTTCAGCATCATCTCCAGATATTGATTGGATCTGTCCAAGTTCCCACTTTGCATTTGGTGAAGAACACCAAACTCGTAGCTTCTGAAAAACGTCCAAAAACTATTATCTCATATGGTTCTTCCAATCACAATATAAATTCAGAAATATCAAACTCGAACCATCAAGGGATAAGAGAACTAGTTCCTTGAGACCTATACTGCTGTAAGAAACAACACTTTCTGATTGTCCAGATTCCATACATCCTAAGGTTAAAAACAACAGGTTCTTTCACCCGATATCCATACTTATAAGGTTTAAAGTAACATGACATGCCAAACTATTTGTGGATGTAATAAACAAACTGGCCAAAACAAGTCTGAAGTATGAGACCAGGAAAATTCATTAAGCGACCACTACTGTATCTTCTGGTAAATGTGAAGCAACAGTAAGTTCAGCATAACCCAAACTTAACTGCGATTTCACATGAAAGTCTTATTCACGCATATCATAAAGAAACGATCTTTAAGAAAAAGGGGTCTATAAATCCAGCATATAACAAACACATGTAAGCGACACTTTGATCAACATTTCCTGTTTTGATTCATGAATGATATTTTGCCATCATGTTAGACAAAGTATTCATGTCACTTCCATTTGTTCACATTGCAATAATAGAAATAATTCTTACAAATTCCACAATGAACAAGCCTCTTACCTTCTGGAGAACATAGTCCATGATATTTGTACATGCTGGCTTCCCATTCGTCTTTATTGTTGCCGAGGAAACAGAGTGGGGATCCTTACAAACTGCAGTACCCTTCCTCTCCTCATGAAATTCATCAACATATGGCGACTCCTCCAGCGCTTCTGTGTTAGGGAACTTCTTCTTAGTCCCAAAGATGCAGCCTTTCACCGGCTTTTCCTCCTTGGCCTCCAGCCCAGCAATCTCCATCTTAGCATCTGCCTTCTTGTCAACCACTGCAGCTTCTGTGGCAGCAACTGGTGCCATGCCATTCTCGAGCTTAAAGCCAGCAGGCAGTGATGGCCGTCTGGTGGTGGGCAGCCGGCCACGGCACGTCGGCCGGGCTGGCAATGTTGGAGGCGCATCCTTGGGCTGCTCATCGCGCTTCTTTAGAGTCTCAAGCAACACCTCAAGGGAGCTCTTCTGTGTGGCTGCTGCCGGCGCCATCACGGCGGCCGCAGAGAGCATCACCGCCGGGAAATCAAAAGGCCACCAGCACAGACCGGTGATTTATACCAGGGCTCAAACACCAACTCGCCAAATCCAATAACCGGACAGCACAGGGAACAGTAATTTCCCCATTTCGCATCAAAACAGGCGACAACTTCAGAGACAATAGCCTCTGACTCGCCAAGGGCTGAAAACTGGCAACCCCCAAACCCAAATTCCACACCAGGCTCAAAATTCCTCCAGAAATCTCTAAAAATCCAGGTTCTGAAGCTAAACTAAGCGGCAATCGCACGCCCAAGGAAAAATTTCGGCGCTGCCCGCATAACGGGGCCGGGTAAAACCCCCACCCTATGCGCGATTTTTGAAGGGGAAATGGCCGGGCCAAGGTTGGAATCGGCCGGAGAAGAAAAGGCTGCGGCTGCGAAAGCTGCAATCTTTGGCCAAAGGAAAGGCGAAAGAACCCGAAACCAAAGCAAAGCCTCTGCCGAATCAAAGCGCTGGCGTAATAGCAGCAGCAGCAGCACACGCAGGTGGCCACGAAATCATCACCAGAGAAACAGGATAATTCCCCGCAGGGCCGCACCGGCACCGCACACCCCCTCTGCCGCGCCGCTGCAAGAACCAACAGCGAGCCTGCCCACTCCGAACCGCCGCTCCCCCAAATCGAAAACGGAAACACGCAAGAACAAAACCGAGATTTTTTTTCTTTTTCTAAGAGGCTTTTGCTTCTCCCTCACATTTCAAACCTCTCCGCTCCCCTCGTCCCCGTATCTCCGTGTCTTTTTCCCCCTGCCCACCTTGATCCGTTACTAGGCAGTGGAAAAAAAAATGTTTAGGACAAAGCAAGCCAAATGACGCCTGTACCCTCGCTCCCCCCTCGCTAATTACGCCGCGTGGCCAGTGGCGTTTCCGTGAATCCCGCGGCGGATGGAGGCTGGTTCATGGGATGGGCGTCGCGGGTTGGGGAGACGCGGTTGGGACCGTTGGATGCGAGCGGCTGCGGCTGCCGCTGCCGCTAGAAGGTTTCAGTTGGGGTGGGAAGTTACGCAACTACCCCCAGAGGTTAGTGCGCTGGCACGTCGTCATTTGGGCTCTTTGATAACGGATCTTATTTGGATGTTGTTAATCTTGTTTGGATGTTGTGAAAAAAGAAAGAGGTGATGGAGATTTTATATATCCAGAAGGAGAAAAATCTTGTGGGAGAGAAGCTTCTGTTAGGCAGGTCTCCTTTTTGTTTTGTGCCTGTGTGGTATGGTCAACGGGGAGCCGAGAAAGACCCACTATATGATGGAGTATATATATAAGGCCCATTTGGAATATATAAATTTTATAAAATTTGTATAGAATTTTACTGGAATCAGATTAATTTTACAGAAAAAATAAAGAAATGGAAAAAGATATTCACGTTCTAAGCAGGACCTATAATTTCTATAATTGAATTTCCCTGTTGTGTAAATGTTTTTCTAAAAAGTAGTGTTTTGTATTTGGTCGATATGATGTGATATAACTGCTTGTTAATGTTTTTGTGCATGTTGGTACTTTTGTTGCCAGACTTTTGTTTAGTGGGAGAGTTCGCAAGGCTCTATGAGCTAGGATAGTGTGCGTATCGATTGCCTAAATTAAGAAAAGTTTCCGCCATTCAATCTCCTTGGGTGATGAAACCATCAACCATGCGTGGAACTCTCAATCCGTCAAGCCGACACTAGAGTTTGGATGTAGGTAGTGTTCACTTCGCGAAAAGTAGCTGAAAAGTTACTGTAGCATCTTTCGTTGTTATTTGGCAAAATTTATTCAATTATGGACTAACTAGGCTCAAAAGATTCGTCCCGACGTTTACAGACAAACTATGCAATTAGTTATCTTTTTTACCTACGTTTAATGCTCTATGCATGCGTCAAAAGATTTGATGTGACGTGTGTAAGAGGAAATATTTTGGGTTGGGAGGGGGAAGTGAACGCGGCCGTAGTAGCTGCTCCCTCCAGTTACAAATTATTTTGTATTTAGCCATTTTTTATTTTACTCCATCTATCCACAAATGTATGGACTTTCAAGATTTTGAGGCCAAATTAATCAAGAGCGAATAGTCTTTATGCTACTCATTAAAAGCTGTCCGGTCACCTCCTGACTGGCGCAACTAATAGTGCTCAGGACAGTTCCTAAATCCTACTGTAATTGACTAGTCTAAATATGAAAAGTTCTTATAATTGTGGACAGTGGGGTAGAACACAGTTATAATATCTAGTAATAAATAAATAGTACTATGATATATATAATTAAAGTATCTATCAAGGGCTCAACAAAAATTGAAACATATAATTCTTATGTTGTTCAAACTAAATATCTTAGAAACTTCCTATGATTAAAGTTTGAAAAGTTTTTGAACTTAATAATATCTATGAACAGAGAGAATACCTTCAAACCTTTAAATCAGGGTGGCAGGAAAATTTGTGTCATTGGACATACAAGAACTCTACAATGACCAAATAGAAATTCACCGGCAAACTTGGGCTCTGTCTGCTTCCGGCCGCAACCGCAAACGCCACGGCTACGGGCGCGCCATGAGTGCGGCGGATGTTTCTCCGAACTAGCCGGTGCAGTCGCCATCGAACTTTTGACAACATGTGGTGTGGGTGTTTAGCGAGTGCGGCACGGCGATCTATGGACGGCGTTGGACGCCATCCAAACATGCTCTTAATGTAGGTCTTTTCGTGTTTGATTTTGTAACGTGTCCGTAATTTTCTAGATTTATACTGAGATTTAGCAATTTAATTTTTTATGGTAGATATGAGGTATGAGACTTCGTCAGCTTTAAGACTCGCTAGCTAGCTCAGTTATTTTTAGGGTTGTGTAATTCGACAAAAAAAGAAAGAAAGAGAAGCAGACAGGTTATTACACGAAGTGAACGGAAGAGGTCCTTCTAATTAAAAGTTAAAACTCCCTCTAAGGCCAGTCTCAGTGGGAGTTTCACTAGAGTTTCATTTGCATTTAATAGCCTGCCACATATGCATTTTTGATGACATGTCAACGTTTTAATAAAGAGAGAGAAGAATTGAGTTTTATGGGGATGAAACTCTCTTAGCATAGTTACCAACTCTCTATGAGTCATAGAATTAAATGTCTATAAAACTATGGAGTGAAACTTTCCATTGAGAGTGGGTGTTTCATCCGAGTTTCATTTCATGAAAATAATGTACAAGATAAACTATGCAATACATTTAATGTACAGTAGTACTCCGAGTTTCATTTCATGAAAATAATGTACAAGATTTCCCGTCACAAACAAAGGCAGTGGTTTAGATGCCTTCAAACTTCTAAAAATTTTACAAGATTTCCCGTCACATCGAATCTTTAGACGTATGCATGGAGCATTAAATGTAGGTAAAAAAATAACTAATTGCATAGTTTATCTATAAATGTCGAGACAAATCTTTTGAGCCTAGTTAGTCCATGATTGAATAAAATTTACCAAATAACAACGAAAAGTGCTACAGAAACTTTACACCAACTTTTACACCATCTAAACACTACCTTTGTTTGTATGTACTGTACCTATTGATGGAATGTGAAAGCTACCCTCGTGGCCAACTCTCGTTCCCTGTGCTGTGCAGATTAACTCGTGGCAGCTGGGATATCGAACCGGAGAACATGGCCTCGCCCAGGGACCAGAGGCCAGGGTACACCATACACGAGTAGGACCGTGTTTAGATCCTTTGGGGGCCGAATCTGTACAGTACGCATTAAATGTGTATGGTAGCAATTCGTTTTTATTTGATAAAAATTGTCTAAACTTTGACTAATTAGGCTTAAAATGTTCGTCTCACAAAGTACAATAAAACCGTGCAATTAGTTTTTAATTTTATCTACATTTAGTAATCTATGCATGTGCCGACATTTTGATGTGATGGAAATCTTCTTTTTGCATAGTGAAATTTGGGGATGAAGCCCTTGTTTAGTTCCCAAATTCAACCCCAAATTCCACAATGCAAAAAAAAGATTCCCATCACATCAAAATACCGGCATATGCATGGCGTACTAAATGTAGATGAAATTTAAAACTAATTGCACAGTTTTATTGTACTTTACGAGACGAATATTTTGAGCATAATTAATCAAAATTTGAACAATTTTTACCAAATACAAGGGCAAAACATCAAAAACCCCCGATTTGGGAACTGAACAAGGGCGAAATTTGGGAGCGCAACTGGCAACTCGTCCACGTGTACGCATCCCCATCTCGTAATGGCCACCGTATGCCAGCCAGGCCCGTACATACGCTACGTACGTACGGTGGCCTCTAGACCCGCATGCAACGGCTGGCTGCAACCACGGCGACACGCGTACGCGGCAAAGCGTCGCGCTGCGCACGTGGCCACGTGGGTATGGCAGATAGAGGTGCCACTCTCATCTCCTTTGCTTTGCAGCACGGAGAACGACCTCGGTTGGAACGGAAACGCGGTTGGAGACCATGGTTATGCTTTATCTTTGCGTCTCTGCAGCTTTCGTTTTGTTGACGATTTGAGACCTGAAACAAGACCATAGAGCCAAATTTAGTAGTACACCCTTCATCCATAAAAGAATGTAAATCTCGTTTTTGATAAGTCAATCAGTTTAAATTTTGATCAAAATTAAATAAAAAATACTAACATTCGTGATATAAAATTAGTATCATTAAATTTATTTTTATAATAAATTTATTTAGAGACATAAATATTAATACTATTTACTATAAATTTGATTAACCTTGAACTATTTTGATCGGCACGGATTTCATAATTACATTGTTTTTTAGTGGAAGGAGTACTGCTAACCGCTCTGTTAATTGCACGGGACAGGACAGTTCATTTTCGTTTTGATGAGAACAGTCTAGGGGCAGCCGGACAGGGGCCGTGCAATTCTATATTCAACTGTTCACTTCTTTAGGTACTACCTCCGTCCCAGAAAGAATGTGATTCTAGAGTTTAAATGTTGTCCCACAAAAGATCTGATCCAAGAGTAAAAGTAAAAGTGAAGATCAGCTTTCTGTGGGACCCACTAGTAAAAGAACAGCTTGTAACCGCACAATCCATCCATCCATGTGTGACCGTGACTCTCTCAGGCAGACTTCCGGCCTCCCGTTGTGTCTGGAAGTTTCAACGAACACTGTAGATAGGACGAGTGCTGGGCCTGGTGAAGGATAAAGGAATGGTACATGCGTAATTTCATATCTCTACTAATTTGGCCTCGAAAAACGAGATTTCCATGTTTATAGGACGGAGGGAGAGAGAGTAGTTACCCCACCCAACTGAATAGTACTGTACTCCGTTCGTAGTAGCAGCCTTGTGGCTATGGAGCATCGTGCGTGCCTGCGGTGGGTCAGTGGGTGCGGGCACTCGGCACTCGCGGTCGCGGCGGCAGGGGGCTTTCGATTGGCTGCTCGGCGACGGGGAAACACACGAGCGCGGATCTCCTGGCCGCTGTCTAGGTCCCATGACATGCCAAGCCAATGACATGCATGATGCGTGACCCACGGTCTTCGGTTGCGGATCTCGAGGCACAGGGGTCGGTGCCCAGCCAAAAGAAAAGGGCCGGGCCAGGTGAGGTCTGTCGCTGATTTGGCCAATGGTCGTCCAGGTCCAGGATCCCGGATAACCCCTTGTTTAGATGACATTAAAATTCCAAGTTTTTTCATTCTTTCTCCATCACATCAATTTTTAACTGTTTGCATGAAGTATTAAATGTAGGTAAAAAAATAACTAATTACACAGTTTAGTTGTAAATCACGAGATGAATCTTTTGAGCCTAGTTGGTCCACGATTGGACAATATTTGTCAAATAAGATGAAAGTGGTACTATTCATCGGGTTGAAATTTTTTCCCAATCTAAACAAGGGCTAAGACTCATTCCATGCTGACCGCCTGAGTGATGACAGGTGAAGGGCTAAGACTCATTCCATGCTGACCGCCTGAGTGATGACAGGTGAGCTCTTGAGTCTGATGCCCAAGCATCGTCACATCACGCCATGTTCGGTTTTCAAATTTTTTTTTTCAAGATTCTCCATGTTTGATATATGTATAGAGTATTAAATAGAAATTAAAAAACTAATTACACAGTTTGATAGAAAACCACAAGATGAATCTTTTGAGCCTAATTAGTTCAAAAATTTTCGTGAACTAAATACGCCCTCAGTTCCTCCAGTGCCCCCACCGTGTAGTATACTACTCCCTCCATACCAAAAACCTGACGTTTAGGACAGGATTGTGGTAACCAAGGAATGATTAATTAGAGGTATCTTTCCATCCTTGCCCTTATTAAATAGAGGCGCGCGTGCTATCTGAATAGCAATTGTTTGTAGCTCGTTTTGCAAGCACACCGTGGCCCGAGGCGGACATCCGCGGTTCAACCTCCCAGAGCCGCACAATTTTTTGCTGCTTTCACTTTCACGCGCGCGTTGCTGCTCATTTGTTTGCCGCCGGCGCTCACGTTTTTGTTTTGAATTTCGGCTTTGAGTAGTCCGACCGTCGCTTGGACTCACCACGGCCTAAAGATGGCAACGGGGAATTCCCCGTCGGGGAATGCCTCCCCATCCCCGTCCCCGCGGGGAGATAAATTCCCCGTCCCCGTCCCCGCCAAAGCTCACGGGGAAGCTTTCTTCCCCATCCCCGTCCCCGCATGGGGGAAAATCCCCGTCGGGGATCCCCGCCCCGCATCAGTTTATCATCATCACCATTCACATAAGGAACTGATATGAAATTAGAGTACAACATGGATTACAATCCAGAAATAGCATTCAAGAAAATAGAAATAGCCCAATAGCAAGATCTTGAGGAGAGAGTAGGGACATGGAGGACAAATCCATGGACCACGGTAGTGGTGATAAGTCTTGATCTGAAGCTCCAGTACCTACCTACTTCAAGAAGCCACTACTATCCTTGGGGAACGGGGAAGCATGCACTGTTGCCCGTGGGGAGCACATGGGCACGAGCTGCTGCTCTTGTGGAGCACGTGCGGCTGCAGGCCGCAGCTACCCATAGTGTCTGCACGTGGATGCGCCGCCGCTACTGGAGGATTGCGCGGACGCGCCATCGCCGGAGGTGCACAGATGGACAACTTGTCGGGCTTGCTGGAGCCGTCGTGCAGCAGTGGTGAGTGGTGACGGGCAACTGGAAGCCTGGCGGCGGCGGGAGGGGTGGCTGGGAGCCTGGGACAGGGAACTCGAGGGGGGAGAAGTTAGGGTTATCAGTGTTATATACTTGGATGATATTGGGCCTTCATGGGCTGGTTGGGCCATCAACCAAGAAAGCGAAGCCTGTGTACTAAACGGGGCGGGGAAGCGGATATCGGGTACGGGGATTGATCCCCCATCCCCGTCCCCGCCAGACCCGACGGGGGGCAATTTTCCCCCGTTTAGATCCCCGTGGGGATCAATTTGACCTCATCCCCGTCCCCTAATAGGGGAATTCCCCGCGGGGAATCGGGGATCGGGGACCCGTTGCCATCTTTACCACGGCCTGCTCATTACTCTGACGTTTGCGTTACTCCTTCCGTTTATTTAAGATCGTGCAGTGCTGCTGAGAGAAACGACATTTAATGCGGAGTTAGACCGTTGGCTAGCGACGGGATGGAGAGATTAATAGGGGCAAACAAGTCCAAAACCAGGCTGGCCAAGCCAGAACATCAGCGCCTTGTTTAGTTTGCTTCAAAGTTTCAAGTTTTTTCGCTCTCTCTCCGTCACATTAATTTTTAACCGCTTGCATAGAGTATTAAATATAGGTAAAAAAATAATTAATTACACAGTTTAGTTGGAAATCACGAGATGAATCTTTTGAGCCTAGTTGATCCATGATTGGACAATATTTGCAAAATAAGACGAAAGTGATACTATTCATTGATTTGAAATTTTCTTCAATCTAAACAAGGGCCAGGTTTCAAGAAAACGGGGTGGAAGGTCAGGACGTCATTTTTTTTATGGAGGGAGTACTGGATATAGGGATTAGGGAATAGGGTGGTCCAGACCAGGCCTCCGGAAAACCACACGAGCAAGCCAAAGATCAGCCTGCTCGCTCGTCGAGTGTCAATTCCTTGTCCAGTCACGCATTATGGCCAAACGGTTGGTGGCATCATCATCTTTTTTGAAAGAAGCGGCAACTGTGGCATCATCATCTCGCGGAACGTAGTGCTCCTACGCCTTTTGCAAACTTTGCTGGTACAGTACTAGAGAATTAATTAACAGTGCATAGGATCTGAGCCGCCACTAGCCTGCTTAATGATCCAGAGATCATATGTAATGGCCACCTCCATGAGCATGAGCCATGATGAGGAATCTGCCGCCACGCACCTCGTGTGGGCAATGGCAATACGGCGATCTCCGTTGCCTGCCGTCCCCATGGGATGATTAGGTGTGGCAAAGCTGGGTCAGGATCATGAGGGACGCGGCATCATTCCAGGGCCTTGCTTGCAAGCCAGGGCGCACCGGGACTACGGCTACGGCGAGGGCAGGGCGGGGGGACAGCCAACCAACCAGCCAATTGCCATAATCCTGCTTCTTCCATTCCATTCAATATGGGGCACGTTATTTTCGATGGGGACCACGCGTATCTGTTACGTGTACTCCCAACTTCACTTCTACCGTTCTACTGTAATACCTTCAGCCATTCATCATAGGCTGTGTTTAGATCCAAAATTTGGATAGCCAAAATACACTGTAGCATTTCGTTTGTATTTGGTAATAATTGTCCAATCATTGACTAATTAGGCTCAAAATGTTCGTCTCGTAAAGTACAACCAAACTGTGCAATTAGTTTTTGATTTTATCCACATTTAGTACTCCATATATGTATCGCAAGTTTGATGTGACGGGGAATCTTATTTTGCATAGTGCACTTTTCAGTGCATCTAAACACAGCCATAGCAGACTAGCAGTGTGTACCTACCTAGGAATCCTAGCATGGCTAAGGGCAGTCACACCACTCACTGTATGACTATGACGGCTACCTGAATGGTTACTTTTGCACCTCCATGTGTAACAAACATACATTCACACCCCATATAGATCCTGTTTAGTTGCCAAAAAATTTTACAAAATTTTTTAGATTTCCCGTCACATCGAATCTTTAGATACATACATGAAGCATTAAATATAGATAAAAAATAAAACTAATTACACAGTTTAGACCAAATTTACGAGATGAATCTTTTAAGCCTAGTTAGTCTATGATTGGATAATATTTATCAAATAACAACGAAATTATTACAGTAGTGTTTCCCAAATTTTTTCGAGAACTAAACAGGCTCATAATCCAAATTAATTGTCGCTTTAGTTTGATGCACTAGTAGCAATGACTTGGGAGTAGGAGTAGATATTTAACAAGGAGCATTACTATTTGACAGCCACACAACCAACTCACCAAATGACATCCATGTTGAACTGGACCTTGGTTTGGCAGCTTAATTAACTTGATTTTTTATATAGAAGACAATTAAACACCGCTGCAATTAAATCCAGCCATGCATTCCTCCGTGCTATCGCAGAATCGGATGTGCCGGCTTAAGATGTGATACGTATTGCATAACGTCACCCACATTTTCTGAACAACTAACCGCTCAAGCTTAAGATGTGATATATGACAGCAAAATATCTCATCCCATCCCCATGACCGAAAGAAAGGCCGAGCGGCCGTAGTACGCCAAACGGAAACGAACGGGAGCATGCACCATCCAGACTTTGAGAGTGACAGGGAAACGCATGATGAGGCGACCTCCCCATCACGCGCCCTGCCGCCGCGGTTTTTTCTGCGTGCCCGCTCGGACGACACGACGGTCGGCCTCGGCCGGGTGCACGCTTGCTTCGCTTCGCTTTGCCGTTTACGCTTGTCGTGGCCGGCCGGGCCGTGTCGCCGTCCCGAAAAGCGCACCACGTTGCGTGCTATCTGTCCATCCTCCTCGCCCCGCCGGCGCCTGCTTGCTGCTGCAGCCTGCAGGTTTGGTGAGCCGGGCCAATCACGACGCACCAGTCCCAGTCCCGGCGAAAGCGACGCCGCGTGCGTGCTCTGTTTGGTGGGAGTGGAGCTGGGACTGGGAGAGCAGCGTCGCACTCGCTGTCGCTGGGCCAGTGGGAGGAAAGCGACGGCAGCCGGCAGGCGATCGAATTCGTCCGTCGTTCGTTCACGGGCGATGCCCTGATCCCTGATGGGCGCCTCTGAGCCTGTCTGCTCCGAATGGCTGCACTGGATCGCACCAAACGGACCGCACGGCGGCGGCTACACGCACAGGATGGGAGCCACGCCCGCTGACGGAGGCACACGCCCGCCTGACGGCGCCGTACGTGCTGTGCATCAGTGCGTAGTTGCGGTTTCCGCCGGGGCAGGCGGTGGTGGTGGCGAGGGGTGTTGGGATGCATGGCCTGGGTTTGTCAATCGCCAGATGATCCATTGGACTTCGTCGTCGTCGACGGATACCTTTAGGCCTGATTTAGTTTCAACCTAAAACTTTACGCTATATTACATCGGATATTTGACACATGTATAGAGTATTAAATATAGATTAAAAAAATAACTAATTACACAGATTACATATAACTTGCGAGACGAATCTTTTAAGACTAATTAGTCCATGATTTGACAATAAAGTACTACAGTAATACATGTGCTAATGACGAATTAATTAGACTTAATAAATCCGTCTCGCGGTTTACTAACGGATTCTGTAATTTATTTATTTATTATTAATATCCAAACACCTCATACGATATTCTTATATGATATGCGATGTGACACCCTCAAACTTTATACACTGAAACTAAATAAAGCCCTATTTGGCTGTTCCGCATTTCTTTTTCCGGTGGTGACGCTTTGACGACCGATCTGCACCTCGACGTCTGGAGCGCTGGAAATTCAACAGAGGTCTTGTTTAGATTAGAATTCACCTTCAAATTCCACTATGTAAAAAGAAGATTCCTCATCACATCAAAATACCGACAAATGCATGGAGTACTAAATGTAGATGAAATCATAAACTAATTGCACAGTTTTGTTATACTTTGCGAGGCGAACATTTTGAGTCTAATTAATTAATTTTTGAATAATTTTTTATACTAAAAAACAAAAGTGCTACAATGCCACCCGAGTCCGGTAACTAAACAAGGCCAGAAGCGATTTTCAATCGCTGTGACGTGGGTTGGAGCTCGGACGTGGCGGCCGTGCAGTCAGCCAGTCAGGACGTTTGACTTTAGGACGGCAGGCCGACCGGCTTAGATTACCCGCACTCATGGACCTCTATATTCATCATCTATACATTCTAGTCAGCAAGATACTCTCCTCTATACTTAATTCTTCCGCACCTATCCATCATCTATACCATCCTCTATCCACTCTATTCACTGTGGGACCCACTTGTCATTTTATCTAAATATATTCATGTGTGATCTAGTTTTGAAGGATTTATTGAGACAAATTTAATGGTGCAATCGAAATTTAATTTTGATTTTTGGTTTGTGAGTTATAGCATTTTTTTTCCTTTGCTTAGCTAGTGGGGCCCGCCACTATAGAGTATAGAGTAAGCACTGTACCACTCTAAATATAGAGTGAGAGAAAAGATAGAGTATCATTTTAGAGTACCTAGTGCAGTAGTTTTTACTCTATATTCATACTCTAAAGCTTTAGCGTATCGTTTTGGAGTACCCACTGTGCGAGTCTTACGTTTTACGCCTTTACCTGTGCATGCATGATTGGTATAGCATGCAGTAGATCAGAAGTTCGGCCACCAACTGTCAATTCTTTTCATATGTTCCAAGTCAAATCGTCTAGTGAGGCATTTACGTGCCAGTGGTTGGTTCTGGACTTCGGGCCTGTTGGCAGAGCTCTTTCTCGGCTTCGGCTCTGGCTCCTGCAGAGAAGTCCTGTTAAATATTTTTCTAGAGAAACCGTTTTTCAGCAAACAAAAAAAAATAGAGAAGCTAAAACCATTTTAGAGGAGCCAATGATTCTGGCTCCTTCGGAAGAGCCTCTCAAGAGGAGCTATGCCAAACAGTCAAACACCCACTTGGTGTGCCTACAACTATAAGCTTCGGCTCCACCAACCTGTTACATGAGAAATTGAGAATAGTAAGATGGTTTCATCGGAGGACGAATCCAAGTTCAGCGCTTTTGTAGATGAGAGCCTTTTTCTCGTTGCAATAAAACAAAAGAAGTCCATGTACTGTACATTGTCAATACATTTGATTTGAAAGCTTAGTTCACTAAACTTGGAGGGCTAAAATTTACTGTAGTAAGACTGTATCATTTCGTTTATATTTGGTAATAATTGTCCCATCGTTGACTAATTAGGTTCAAAATGTTCGTCTCGTAAAGTATAACCAAACTATGCAATTAGTTTTTTATTTCATCTACATTTAGTATTCTATGCATGTATCGCAAGTTTGATGTGATGGAGAATCTTCTTTTTGCATTGTGCACTTTTTGATGAACTAAGGCCTTGTTCACTTCCCCATCCCAACCCAAAATATTTCTTCTTCCATCCATCACATCAAATCTTTCGACCCATGCATGGAGCATTAAATGTAGGTAAAAAAGATAACTAATTGCATAGTTTGTCTGTAAATGTCGGGACAAATCTTTTGAGCCTAGTTAGTCCATGATTGGACAAATTTTGCCAAATAACAATGAAAGATACTACAGCAACTTTTCACCTACTTTTCGCGAAGTGGACACACCCTAACCACAACCGCAGTTCTTTTAGGAAAAGAACAGTAAACACAAGAGAGGAAAAAAAAATGGTTGGGTTCATAATTGTATTTGGCCCAGATATGGAATGTAACAACGGCCCATAAAAATGCACCTGATTCCTCACAACTCCCAGCCCAAATTGTCGTGTGTATTTCCAGCTTCCAACAACACTTCCGACCTCCGAGATCACCACCACCAAAGCCCCGAGAAACCCTAGCCCCTAGGACCTGGACCAGCAGGGCGCGCCGCGCAGCCATGACGAAGAACCGGAACAAGAAGAACAAGGCCAAGAAGGGCGGCGGCGTCACCGCCATGGACACCTCTGAGGGCGGCCCTGCCACATCCACCACCGCGGACGCCCCACAACGTAATTTCCCCCTGTCAATTTCTTTTATTTTTGGGGGTGTTTTTGTGTTCTCCTCTTTTAGCTTCTACGATGGTTCGGTTCATGATTTTTTTTCGTTGCCTGGCAGCAATGGATACGTCCGAGGGAAAGCAGCCATCGTTGGCCACCGCGGCGCTCGGTTCGATCAACAAGTAAGCTAAAAAATTGCAGTGCAGTAAATACTATTACTTTTGCGTAATTATATATGTGTGCACAGAGGCTCGTTCTGTCAATCTTTGTGCCGGGCCTTCAATAATCTGCCGTATTGTTGCGATACTGTTTTTGGTGGGACACTGGAACTCAATCCAACAATAATAATATGTCAATGTGGGTTGATATGCTCGACATGCCGTTTTTGCTTAGCTAGATTGCTTTGGTGGGTAGGGAAGCCTTTTAGTTTGGACTTTGGTGTGTATCAGCGTTAATTTTTATGAGACTGCTCTTGTAATGATCTCTATGTGTGATTGTGTGTCAACTGTCATGGACACAATTGATTGCCACAAGGGGCACATGGGCAAGGAGTGTTGGAAATTTGAGGTGTTTTCACATGAATTTTGATTTTGAATTTGAAGTCAAATTTGAATTAGAAGGAAGTTTACAGAACAAGGAAAAGAAAAACGAAAAAAAAAAAGAATAAGGGGTGCAGTTTCTGCTAGGCCACTTCAAGGCCCAAGGCCAAGCAGACCAGCTACCTGCCTGCTCTGGCGGTTCCTTAGCTCTTCCTCGTGAAGGAACACAGTGGCTGCAGCTGGTGCCTCTGTTCTAACTGGGTTGCTGGTGCGGCACTTCTCTACAATGGGCATGGAGTGGCATGCCATCAGACCGTGAAATCTTGGCAATCAGAGCGCAGAAACCTCCCCATTGCTCCTCCACCTGCCCTCCTCCTGTCCTGTGATGTTTCAGTGCTAGGCTGCTAGCCCTATGCTTATTCATCTCCTAGTTCTGTGCATGGTGCCTAGTGACTGTATGGTTGTGACTAAGCAAAAGCACGAAAAATGCTGTGGCGTGCTTGTGTCCTGGTTAGGTCAGAATGGTTTGTGCCGGTCTCATGTGATCCCTGTGGCTCGGTGGTGGTGCTCAGCCATGGTGTTATCTTGGTGAGCTTGCAGCCCTGAGCAGTGGTTGTTTGTGTGACTGCACGTAGCTGAGGCATGGTGACAGAGCTCCATCAGCTCACTGGCGTGGGTGGTGTTGTGCGGCCGCATCATGTGTAAACACCTAAGGGGCAGGCGTTCACTGCCACAAAGCGACACCAACCATGGGCGAAGTATAAATCAATTATAAAGCAACGTTGTTGTAGTGCTCACTGCTCACCGGAGTCTGCCAACCAGGAAATGGGCACAGCCACCTTGCACTGGAAACACAATGCCCATAGTGTGGTTGTGATAACTGCTGGCACAAAAGCACCAGGGCCACACCCACATGCACAGCACAACACGAGCTTGCCAGCACAATACCAGTGAGCCGCTGAGCTTATGCCACACAGCCCAAAGGAGCACAGGGACAGCAGTGGAACCAGGCGACAGGGAGATGTGGAGATCTGGTGGAGAGTTGTGTGTTCTGATGGAGAAGGGAGACTCTGCTCTGTGTTTGAAGCCTCTCTGGTAGGGTTTCACAGCCAGCTGATCCGTGCCCATTGTGGTCCACAGAAGGTGGAGGCAGGAGCTGCTACAGCTGCTGCCTTCCTTCACGAGGTAAGGCATGGGTGGAGCAGGCATTTATATCCATAGTTCTTACGGCGTAAAGGCGAGGCACGGCGATGGGGGAGCGCCTGGACGCCTAGGCGCCCGCCTTGCTCGCCTAGGCGCCCGCCTTGCCCGCCTAGGTGCCCATTTTGCAAGGCGATGGGGGAGCGCCTGGACGCCTAGGCGTCGCCTAGGCGACGCCTAGGCGACGCCATGAGAACTATGTTTATATCAACAACATCAACAACATCATAGCCTTTTGTCCCAAGCAAGTTGGGGTAGGCTAGAGATGAAACCCAAAATAGACGAGAAACAGGGAGACACATAAAGGGACATAAATGACACAAGACAAAAAGATGTCACGGTTCAGGCACGTTGATTGCCAATCTCCAAGCGCTCCTGTCCATAGCTAAATCCTTGGAGATATTCCACTCCTTAAGATCTCTCTTAACGGACTCGTCCCAAGTTAGTTTAGGTCGGCCTCTACCGCTCTTTACATTATCGGCCCGCTTTAGAACTCCACTACGCACCGGCGCCTCAGGAGGCCTCCGTTGGACATGTCCAAACCATCTCAACCGATGTTGAATCAATTTCTCCTCAATTGGTGCCACCCCAACCCTGTCCCGAATATCGTCGTTCCGGACTCTATCCCTCCTTGTGTGCCCACAACACCAACGCAACATACGCATCTCTGCTACACTCAATTGCTGGACATGTCGCCTTTTTGTAGGCCAACACTCAGCACCGTATAACATCGCCGGACGAATCGCCGTCCTATAGAACTTACCTTTCAGCTTCTGAGGCACCCTTTTGTCACAGAGAACGCCAGAAGCTTGACGCCATTTCAGCCAGCCGGCTGAAATTCTATGCCTAACATCTTCATCAATGTTTCCATCCTTTTGTGGATTTTTCAAACATATTGCTCTCACTTGGCTTGTGAAATGTGTTAGTATAATATGCTCCATTAATTGACATAAAGCAGCTACATCTGGTTTGGATATCATTCTAATGTGTTATGTGGATTATTAAACAAAAAAAAATCAACTGATTGGAAGTTGTTGAGAAAAATCAAAGTTTTCAGAAGTCAACAAATGGAAAATAATTGTTATCCATGGTAGTTGTGGAGGACTTGTTAAGTAGTTATGACTGAAAGATCTTAACTACAAGCAAACTGTACACATGTGGGTACACCTCTTTTCAGTTCATAGATCTTCACCGTAGAAACAAAACTGGCTGTATCTTCCCACCAATGTTCATTTGCCCAAATAGCCCAAACCTGCTGTGTCTACCAAATACTTAGCAGTGTCTCATGAGCCTTCACAGCTCAATTTGTAGTATGGAAGTTTGCACTCAAGTTGGGTTAACTTGACTTTCTGTTTTGACCTAATTAGCATTTATAGTTCACTAGTAGACTCCTGAGGATCAACATAGTTTTCTTCTATGGCCATGTAAGGTTGAGCTGTAGTCAACTGCCTAGATGCATCTGGTCTTAGTGAGGTATCTCTTCATACATTAGATATTATAGGCTACTAAGAGTGAATTATTGAAGCTACTGCTCGCCTATCCCCTTCAGTATTGAAAGTTTTACTATAGGACACTAAAAGTGAATATTTAATGAATTCCCTAAAAGCTTGTCCTTACTTCTGGTATATCCTTAGCTGTGTTCCCTGAAATTTGCATTGTTGTGGACTAGATACATGTCCTCAGTCTGTTCTTTGTCTTTTTAACCAGGAAAATAAAAAAGGGAGTTCATATGAAAAGGTCACAGAATGCTAGGAAAATGAAAGCAATTGCTAGGGCTGTATCAAAGAATGAAAAGTCTGAGGAGAAGATCCAGAAAGCAAAAAGCAAGAAGACAAGAACTCAGTCTGCCAAGTCTTTGTATGACTGAATATTTTGCACTAAGCAGAATTTTGTGTACCCCTACATTTCTAGCTTGTAGAGCAACCGAATCTGTGCTTGACAACGAAATGAAAACGTGCTTTGCTTACAAATCTTCTTGTCAGCTTCTTTACAAAATCTCGAGAATTGCCTGGTGATGGTAGCATATTAAGGTTTGATTCTTTGATAACCTCAGGATATAGTGACCGAGTGCTATGTCTATTCTAACAGTCCAGTGCCCTTTGTTGAATCGGCAACATATTTTCACTCAGTCCTGTTAAAAATATTTCCAGTGCTCAAGGTTCTTATGTGTACCCATGCAAGGCTCCTTGTGGAGTTTCACCATTTTGCTATTTCTTTGAGCCTGGACGGTCATCTGGTATTCTGGTGCTTACTGGATCCCAGCCGTAGGGAACGATGTGTAAGCATTCTGTAGAAGAATCAATATGGTTCTAGGTCATACGGCTCTATGGAATGACTTTTTTGCGCTGAAAAGATAGAGCAAATCTCCGTTTGTTCCCGTTTCTTCCTGGAATGGTTTTTTGCGATGAAAAAGTAAAGCAAATCTCCTTTTGTTCCCTTTTCCTTTCGGCCAAGAACCACTGGCGGAGCCAGGGGGGCTGGCAGGGGCCATGAACCCCCCCCCCCCCCCCCCCCCCCAACATAAGTGCAAACTTTTTTTTATGTAATAGATAATTTAATGATCTATATTAGAAAGATATAATAAAAGTTTTGTTATATATTTTTTGATAACTTCTGGACAACAAAATCACATAAATTTGCATTTTATCTTTGAATGAGTCCATTCATAGTGTAAAAATTCAAACAAATAAGCTACACTCAGTTATTTTATGGTTGAAACTCTTTGGACCGGCCCCCCTGTTCATAATTTCTTTGGACCGGTCCCTCCTATTCATAATTTCTGGCTCAGCCACTGCCAAGAACCCAAACAAACTCAAAAGGCCTTTTCTTCAAGCCTTTGAAGATTTTATATCTGCATTTGGGATGTTCATAGGGCGTGGAATACTGGAATGTTCCTTGCTGTCTTGTGCCACTAATTTGGTAGTACTCATTGTGTTATGCCGGTAGTACTCATTGTGTTATGCGGCAGTACTCATTGTGTTATGCCACGTGCTGTTGGCTACGTCATTTGTATGTATTGTATTTACTGTTGTCCTGTTCTGATTGGCTATCCAACTTGTTGGCTGAGGAGAAAGGGCGTGGTGCCCGGACGTCCGAACAGACGCGCACGTCTGGACACCCGTGTAGCCCACCCCGTCCTCCTACGCCCTGTCCCCACTCATCTTTCGCCCCGCCCACGAGTGCGCTCTGCCCTGTCTATGTGCCTGCTGATCCTTCCCCTGACCCCCTCCTCTCTCTTCGACTCTCCGCGTGGGCGACACACGGGAGCCGGGACGCAGATGAGGATGAGCACGCCCCAGCGTGCCTCGACCTGCAGCACCCCCGCCTCGCCCCTGCCCCCCCGACACACCGTGTGCCCCATCCGCTTACCCATGGCTCGTCCCAGGCCGAACAACATAAACATGAATGCAACATAAGACTGTAAACAAATGAAACATTTGGAAACATGCTCTTGCAACATGTGTGTGAAACACATGAAACATCCAAAATAAAAGCCATTGGAAGTTGCAACATGAAACCACTTGCAGCAACATATAGGACTGAAACAATTGGAATATACTGTTGCAACATATGCAACATCTAGATAAAAAACGATTGCAACATGCGTCTGAAACACTTGCAATATATGCAATATGTCCAACATCCCTCGTTCTACTTTTGCAACGTCAAGATGACACAATTGCAACATACATCTAAAACGTCTAAAACACTTAAAACATACATATGTAATACAAGGGAGGGGAAGACCGGGGCGGTCGATTTTGATCGTCAGAGGCGGAGCTGCCGGCGAGCCGCGGCACACGAGCACCACCAGCACCACCCGCGCTCGTGGGTGCCCTTGGCTCGGCCAGGGAAGACGTGAGGCGCCACGGCACATGCGCCCCAGCGGCCATGTCGGGGTCAGTGGCGTGCACGACGGCGATGGGAGACGGACGGACGGACGGCGAGAGAGCGAGTGGCATAGGTGTCTAGGATGGGCGCGTGGCACGAGCTTCGATGGGGCGTGGGGCGGTGGGGTACGTCGCGACAGCCAATCAGCATGCGGTGGGGGAAGAGGCATGGACAATGAGACAACGAGCGACCACGTTGCTTCGAGGTTGGGCGGATAAGTGCGAAGGAGTGTGGTGGTGGGGGATAAGCACAAGGGAATGGAGATTTTGTTTTTATGTTTGGGGCCTGCTCCTAGAGACCCGTGTCTGGATGGGAGTCACGGACGGACGCCCTAGTTGGATCATTATCGGAGGAGAAAATGGAGTTACAGGTCCGGTCCTAATGCAAGATAAAAACTGTCTGTTAGGGCTATAGGCTCCACTCTTGAGTTCGGAGCTCGAAGTCATCTGTTTTAACAAGTTTTATTTTTTTTTGCAACCATGCTTAAGCACGCATTTCATTAAGAGAAAATGGATAAACCCATCAATGATAAGCACCAAGCTTACCAAAGAGTAGGAAGACCAAAAACACATAAAAAAGAAAAAAGAACCAAAAGAAGCTAAAGATTACAACAACTTAGAGCGAACTCGACCGGGATAGACCTACCAGACGCCCATTGAAAGGCCACCCAGGCCACGAACTCCCTAACCACCCCTCGTTGCGCTCGGCCGTTGGCTCAGCAAGAAGCACGTTAACCTCCAGGACGAAGTCGTCCAAAAACGCGTTATCCGAGAACAAGACCTTGAAGGCTTCATGGACTCCGATATGCCCTCTATATCTGAAGGACAAAAAAGAAGTCGTCCGTTTTGACAAGCTCGGGTCCCATTTTAGGGGCAGTACAATATATATAACTCAGTCGATTGAAAGGTCAATTCTTGCCTACTCCCTCTGATATATATATATATATATATATATATATATATATATATATATATATATATATATATATATATATATATATATATATATATATATATATATATATATATATATATATATATATATATATATATATATATATATATATATGGTCAATAATCGATGTCCCACAAATTATATAATCCACCTTCTCTGATGTCACTGATGGTTTAACTCACAGTCTCCCCTTGCTTCTCTCCAATTTGTGTCCTTTTCAGTGTGGCAAACTGGCAATCATATGCGCATAGCCTCGTAGAGTCAGCGTCGCAAGGCAAGGAAGGAACGAGGGATTCGTGGAGCAAAAGGTCTTCCAACGTTTGCTCAGGCACGCGTTATCACACCCGGGATCGCGTATCGATCGGCCGGCGTATTCGAAACGCACCGTCTCCTTGGAGTCCTTTGCTCCCTTTGCGGTTCCGGACCGCACCTCTGCCGTCGTGTTCACCCGGCGCCGTATTCGTTTGGCGTCAGGGAAAGCTGTGGGGACATCGCCGCGTCCCTATTGATGAAAACGACTTTCTGATCATCAAAGGACTGCTTCTTTCAGTCACCAGTGACACCGACACGGCGACACTGACATTTCTTTTTCTTTTTTTTTACTTGACATCCACCGCCTTCACGTCCCAGTTCTCCGTTTACAATTCGCTCGCTTGCTTAGGACTATTCCAACCGTCATTAATTAGTGCAGCTATTTTGGGATCATTAAGAGGTATGCATCTTGGTTTGCTACTTCAGTTTTTCTCTCTATCGAAAAACACATCTCCAGTAGGATCTTACTTCCTCTGGTCACAACTCAGTTAATTTGGTTACACTCGGCCAATTTTGTTGAAAAGTACCTTTTGTGTTGATCTTTAGGTAGTAGAAATGGTGCCACTAGATTTGCATCAAGAGACAAGAGCTAACTACATAAAGTATAACTTGAGCATCTCCAACAGTTTGACAAATTTTGTTTCCCAAATCTTGTTGTTTGCCAACTCCCAAAATAATATGGGGAGGAAAAAAGATCCCATCTACAACAGTTTGGTAAATTTTATTTCCAAAAACTCAAAAATCCGCTAACGAAACGAAAAGACCCGCTAAGCGAACGAAGAGTCCCGTTAAGCGAACGAAGAGCCCCGCTAAGCACGAGAAAACTACGATGCGCGGCCGGTGCCCCGCGCGCATATATGCGCGCAACCGACCGTGATTTGTCAACTTGCCAAAGATGGCAAACCCAGATACCAAACTATTGGAGAAGTATTTTTTTCATTTTGCCAAAAATTTTAGGATGCCAAACCTATATGTCAAACTCTTGGAGATGCTCTTATGCTTCATATATGGTACAACGAAAAGGCGCTAGTAGGAAAATTTTGTTTTGGAGACCGGTTGATACCCAGAAGGTCAAGAACTTCTATCCTGCAAACAGAATTGGTAATGCTCGGTTGAAGGCGTTCGTCTAGACGGACATATTCTAACCCGCCCGCGCCGCCCGTCTGCGGGGCGCACCACGCACCCCCACCCGCAGCGCCCGGAATCATAATCCACCGCCACAGCCGGCACCGGACGCTGTCTCCCGGCGTCAAGCAGCTCGCGCCCCTCCCAGTGCGTTCTCCTTCCCTGTCCATTCTCACATCCCAGACCTAGCTAGAGACTAGTGCCTGGACCGGTGTACCCTAGGAGTTGAGTGCTAGGTGCGGCGGCCGACGAGGCCTAGCGAAGCGTGGCGCTGCGGGCAAGATCCAGTTATCTAAGGCCACTGTCGAGGTCTGTGCCGCCGATAAGCTCCACACCAACGACCTCCGCGCCACTCCATGGCAACGAGCTCTACGCCAATGTCGAGCTCTGTATGTTTCATGCGTTTTAGATGTATGTTTCAAATGTTCCAAAGGTATGTTGCAAGTGTTTCATATGGATGTTGCAAAAGTAGATCGTGATATTGCAATGGTTGTATATATATGTTGCAAGCTTCTGTTTCTAATGTTTCACCTGTTTTTCCAGGCACATGTTGCAAGTATGTTTATTTGGATGTTGCATATGTTTCACATATATGTTTCAAGTGTTTTTATCTGGATGTTGCGTATGTTTTTACAATGGTTTTCAGGTGTTTTTGTAAGTGTTTCAGATGCATCTTTTAAATGTTTCATCTGTCTTTAGACGTATGTTGCAAGTGTTGCATTTGGATATTTCGGGTGTTGCATCTCCCTCCTCGTCTTTTGCTGCCTCGTCCTGGTGTCTCCTCCCCTCCTCCCGGCGCCGGCTGGGCATCCGCCACCCTTTTCCCCTCTTCTCGATGCTGGTGATGTTCGGGGCAGCACAGACCCCGCGTGGGCGCAGGAAACGGACTGCAGGCATGGGTGTCCAGACGCCCCATCTGTCCGAATGTCCGAGCGCTAGCAAGCTCGAAACAGAATACATGGTTCCTCCTCTTGATGCAAGTAAGGGCCTATTCGGTGTCACACCCGATTTTAAGGACGAAACCAGATATGCACTATATGTGAAACAAAGGAGTCAAATCTCACATATAGTCGCAGACAAGTGTAATACCAAGAGACAAATGCTTAATAAATAACATACTTAGTATATAAACATAACCTCAGAGTGCAAACAACGGAAAACAACTCCGATCTTCGGGTGTAGACTTTGCTCCACAGGAACAAACTGACTGGTTGATCACAAGTCTAAAACTCCAGAGACTATCCTGAGGTGTGGGAAATAGCAAGAGTGAGTCCATGTCGAACTCCGCAAGCATAGCAAGTATAGATCCCATAAACTCATGATCAATGTAACATAATCAATATAAAGTATAATCGATAAGTAAATGAGCATCTTAACAAAACAAGAATCATCATCTTTAATGTAGATGTCTCCAAGGCCGCTCGTATCCGTGAGCACGGCTAGTATACCAGTTTATTAAACTCTGCGCAGAGGTGTACACTTTCACTGTGAGTCGTGATTTACCATTTCGCCCGAGGTAGCTAACCTCTTGACCCACTTCCAAGGAAGGTCGGTAGGGTTCACTATGAAGCCTTTCAAAGGTTCGTCTAACAAGTTAGGGCCGCTAGGTTTCCAAAGTCAGTCTGTGTGATACAACCAGTCACAGGGATCCACAGTCTGCTTTTCCCCATTTGCGCCACAAGGGTAACCTCTAACAAGCTAGAAAAGGTCCTCATACCGAGCTAAAGCCAGAGCCATATAGCCCTCACAGTTGTACTGTAAATCCCGGAGGTTCAAGTACAGACAAGATCTTATGTTGCTAAAAAGTCATTTCTCAACCATCATAGCTCTTACATTAATTAAGTCACAAGATCAGGGTCACAGAAAGAATACCCAAACTATACTTGCCTTAGTTTGCACACTCCTGCTGGTCCTGCTGATCTTCGAAGTACTCCTGGCTCCCAACGTACTCCTCACCGTCTGACTCGACCAACACGGCAACATACACATTTCAGGAGCATTCATACATAGCAACAACCTATAATTAGAACAGTACACCAGCAGTATAAAAACAAGATAAAAAGTTTATGAAAGTATTCTATGCCTTGCTACGGTCACGTCAACGCGAAGATCACAAAAATCGGAGATAAAACGCAAAAGTTGTGAATTATTTAGGGTTCCAAAAGCTAGCTATTAACTAGATTTATTTGAGAAATTCAAAAGCTCCTAACAGGTCTAACAGTAGCACTGTTGCGTAGATTATGAAATTACGAACCTAACGCAAGTTGAATGGGTCGAATCGGAGCTAAAACGACGATTTTATAAACGTTTTACTATAGTGGCAATTCTGTAATTAATCTGAAAACGTATTTTTCATATATACCGAAGAAGACTACGCTTTCAAAATTAGAACGCGTAATTTGGGAATACGCCAAGGACGGCAGGTTCAAATAGATGAAAGTGGGGGGTCTCTTTAACAAAATGAACCCCGAAGGGGTATCGGCCAACCAGGGCCGTTGATCTTGAGATGCACGGTTAAGAAAGAAAAGGGGGGGCGAAGAGAGAGGGCCGGCCGCCGGAGCTGAGGGAGAACGCGGCGGCGCCACCATTGCCGCGGCGCGGAGTTCGCCGGCGTTGCTCGCCCGGGCGCTACAGGGCATCATTTTCAAAAGTAAAAGGTCCGGAGCGAAGAGGGGAGGATGGCGAACGCATCACGGGGCCAAACGCGGCCACGGGGTCACCCGCGCGGCGTACCCGCCATAGCCGACGGTGGAGAGCTCATCTGAGCAGTGAGATTGGGCGCTACAGAGCCCCATTCTTCAAACAAAGTCCACAGGGAGAATGCGGAGGGGATAGGGATCCCGTTTTCGTCATAAGTGCGGCCGGGGAAAAACCCGAGGGGCGCCCGCCATGGATGACGGCAAGAAGCTCGTCGGAGCTCGCGGACACGGCCCTAGAGGCCACAAATCAAGGAATTGGAGGTGAAGGGAGAGGGAGGGGAGCACGGGGAATCTCACCACGGCTACAAACGGGACGGGGACGGCTCGGGGCGAAGACCGACGAGGTGGCCGAGCGTGCTTCGGTGGCGCGCCGCTGCGGGACTTCGCGAGCACGAAAGAATGGGGGATTGAAGCGGGAATGCAGCAGGGGGAGGGGCGAAGGGGGTTGCGGTTCCCTTTTAAGGCCGAGCGCGGGGGGAGAAGGGCGCTCCCACGTCCAGTGCTCGTGGGCGCGGGGGCGGGTCATGGCAGTTGCCTTGACCGAGAGAAGCGGGGCTGCGGCTGGCGGTAGAGGAAGGCGCCGACAGCTGGGCCCGGCATGTCAGCCGCACAAGGGAGAGAGGGTGCTGCGGAGGCAGGCCGACTGGGCTAGGCTGCGGCCCAAGAGAAGGGGCGCGGGGGAGGAATGGTGGGCCGGCCGGGAAGCTGGGCCAACAGGCCGAAAGCGAGGAAAAGAGGAGAAAAAAAATTTGCTTTTCTTTTTCTATAGCACTTTTCCAAATTCATTTTCAAAAGGTTTTTGAAACCTTTTTGCAAAGAGATAAAAACCAGTCACCACAATAAATAAAATGCATCGGCATGAGTGCATCAACATGTAACTAATCCTTATGATTTATTTTATTTTCACCAAATTTTATTATTCCCTAAATTTGAATGCATAAACAAATACATAATTAAATCAATTTATCTATTTTTAAATAATACAAAAATTTAGGGTGTCACAATTCTACCCCCCTTAAGAGAATCTCGTCCTCGAGATTCGGATGACGGTGATAATAGAGATAATGATTGACACTCTGTCTTTATTCGATCCTCATTTTCCAAATTACATCTTTCGTTGAGAGTCATGAGGCAGTTTCTCAGATCCCAACTGACTAATCTGCCTAAACATGATCATCTCTCCTATTGAGATCCTCCAAAGTTGTTTGTTCCTCTACTCTAACTTCTGTAAACTCATGGTCCACTTTGCTATCCTCGGTGTACCTATCTTCTAATTGGTCATTCTCGTCTTCCTCAGGGGAGAGTCGACTACCTTGATACTCAATTCTTTTCCCTGACGGTGTTGTTAAGAGCATTGTGCACCGAGTACCATGAATCACTCCTTTCTGCGCACACAACCATCCATTACCAAGAACCACGGGGATATTAAGTGACTCTAACACAATGAGGGTTACGGTGAAGTTTTCCTTGTTTATGACAAGACTGGCGTTCGGGCATATCTGATCTGCCTGTATTTCTCCCACTGGAGTTTGAACTAGCAAAGGCCTCCTCGTTGAACACTTCACCATCTTGCACGTCTCTACCAGGTCGGCGGAAATGAAAGAATGCGAAGCACTAGGGTCAAATAGACCAAAAACTTGTACTGAGCTTACTTGAATATAACCACCCACTGCTTTGGTAGCTCCATGAATATTATCCATATTCACGTTGCTCAGTCTTCCATTGACATAGTTTCGCTGCGCTTTGCTTCCTTGAGCAGGCTTCTTATGGGCTTTCCTTTTTCGCTTTCGTCGTTGTGGATTCTGACTCAGTTCACTCCCAACTTGCTCTTCAACATTGTTGTTTTGATAGTGCTCAGCTTCATCATACCCATAATATCCTTCAATGGCAGAAACATCAGCATTTTCCCACATCTCAGTGCGAGACGTCATATAGGGCTCCTGAGTCATGGGATACTACACTTCCTGTTATCAAGTGACCAACATCAGCAACACGAGCAAGCATAGATGATCATAATCATGAGCCATCTAAAGGGACAACTCTCACCTTCACGGATCCAAAATTATCAACCTTGTACACTAGACATTTTTGCTTGAGAGTGGCAACTCAATCATGGAGACTAACCAATACTTCCAAATAAAGAATTAAATCTTAATAAACCTTCTTTACATTGGCTACCCCCCTTAAAATAAGGGACACCACATAAGGTAGCTTGAACATTTTGCTAGATGAGCTAACTAGCATCCATACATTCTATTATCCTAATGATTCTTTTGTGCATAGGTAGAAACAAGAAATGTGAAGTTCCTCGCGAGCAGAAAATAAGCAACGCGGTAAAACTGCTACAACTCTCGTTTTGTAATTCCAATGAAGTTCCACCTTATACCGTTGGAAAGCTTATGAAATTTCCTAAAACTTTCTTATAGAACACTTTTCCAAATTCTGTAGATGACTTGGTCGAAAACAGCACATAACAGATTCTGTTCCAATTTTCAG
Organism: Saccharum hybrid cultivar R570; assembly: GCA_038087645.1. Taxonomy (NCBI): domain Eukaryota; kingdom Viridiplantae; phylum Streptophyta; class Magnoliopsida; order Poales; family Poaceae; genus Saccharum; species Saccharum hybrid cultivar. The sequence goes on from JAQSUU010000377.1 coordinate 220,587, forward strand.
ACAACACAGTTGCATCGCCTTGTGACTTTTGTATCTCCCAAACCAAAATAGCTATGAGGGTGATTCTTGCGGCTAGGTAAAGATCTCGATGCCTAATGTTGTCCAGAACTTTCTCATGATTTATGGTTGTTGAAAGACAGATGTATAAGCCAAATGAGACAGACTGCTCTAAAAGGATAGGATGTAGAGAGTCAAAATAAACCAACCCATCTACCTATTCACTAATCCTTATATCTTAAGCCTATATCTAAATGAAATTGTGGGATCCACAAATTCATTGCAATCATTACAAAGATCCAATACAAGCATAGACATAAAGACAATCCAACAAGGCAATATAGGAGCACAACTCAACAATGACTCCACTTGCGATGCTATCGTTTTCTTCGTATAAAGGGAAAAGATCCTAATGCTTCTCTTTCGATATCGCAAGAAGATGGTAAGATGAGGTTCTAAAAGCATACCAATTCAAAGAGTGAAGATGAGAACAAAGACTTTTAAAATAAGCAGCAAGGCGGGGATAATATCAAGGGCAAGGATACAGTATGGAAGAAAATACCAAGGTTTATAGAACAAGGATTGTTATAGCAGTTTCAAAACCTTAACATGACCAATTTCTAACTAGGGTTGCATCCTACAGTCAGCATTGCTCTGATACCACTTTGTCACACCCGATTTTAAGGACGAAACCAGATATGCACTATATGTGAAACAAAGGAGTCAAATCTCACATATAGTCGCAGACAAGTGTAATACCAAGAGACAAATGCTTAATAAATAACATACTTAGTATATAAACATAACCTCAGAGTGCAAACAACGGAAAACAACTCCGATCTTCGGGTGTAGACTTTGCTCCACAGGAACAAACTGACTGGTTGATCACAAGTCTAAAACTCCAGAGACTATCCTGAGGTGTGGGAAATAGCAAGAGTGAGTCCATGTCGAACTCCGCAAGCATAGCAAGTATAGATCCCATAAACTCATGATCAATGTAACATAATCAATATAAAGTATAATCGATAAGTAAATGAGCATCTTAACAAAACAAGAATCATCATCTTTAATGTAGATGTCTCCAAGGCCGCTCGTATCCGTGAGCACGGCTAGTATACCAGTTTATTAAACTCTGCGCAGAGGTGTACACTTTCACTGTGAGTCGTGATTTACCATTTCGCCCGAGGTAGCTAACCTCTTGACCCACTTCCAAGGAAGGTCGGTAGGGTTCACTATGAAGCCTTTCAAAGGTTCGTCTAACAAGTTAGGGCCGCTAGGTTTCCAAAGTCAGTCTGTGTGATACAACCAGTCACAGGGATCCACAGTCTGCTTTTCCCCATTTGCGCCACAAGGGTAACCTCTAACAAGCTAGAAAAGGTCCTCATACCGAGCTAAAGCCAGAGCCATATAGCCCTCACAATTGTACTGTAAATCCCGGAGGTTCAAGTACAGACAAGATCTTATGTTGCTAAAAAGTCATTTCTCAACCATCATAGCTCTTACATTAATTAAGTCACAAGATCAGGGTCACAGAAAGAATACCCAAACTATACTTGCCTTAGTTTGCACACTCCTGCTGGTCCTGCTGATCTTCGAAGTACTCCTGGCTCCCAACGTACTCCTCACCGTCTGACTCGACCAACACGGCAACATACACATTTCAGGAGCATTCATACATAGCAACAACCTATAATTAGAACAGTACACCAGCAGTATAAAAACAAGATAAAAAGTTTATGAAAGTATTCTATGCCTTGCTACGGTCACGTCAACGCGAAGATCACAAAAATCGGAGATAAAACGCAAAAGTTGTGAATTATTTAGGGTTCCAAAAGCTAGCTATTAACTAGATTTATTTGAGAAATTCAAAAGCTCCTAACAGGTCTAACAGTAGCACTGTTGCGTAGATTATGAAATTACGAACCTAACGCAAGTTGAATGGGTCGAATCGGAGCTAAAACGACGATTTTATAAACGTTTTACTATAGTGGCAATTCTGTAATTAATCTGAAAACGTATTTTTCATATATACCGAAGAAGACTACGCTTTCAAAATTAGAACGCGTAATTTGGGAATACGCCAAGGACGGCAGGTTCAAATAGATGAAAGTGGGGGGTCTCTTTAACAAAATGAACCCCGAAGGGGTATCGGCCAACCAGGGCCGTTGATCTTGAGATGCACGGTTAAGAAAGAAAAGGGGGGGCGAAGAGAGAGGGCCGGCCGCCGGAGCTGAGGGAGAACGCGGCGGCGCCACCATTGCCGCGGCGCGGAGTTCGCCGGCGTTGCTCGCCCGGGCGCTACAGGGCATCATTTTCAAAAGTAAAAGGTCCGGAGCGAAGAGGGGAGGATGGCGAACGCATCACGGGGCCAAACGCGGCCACGGGGTCACCCGCGCGGCGTACCCGCCATAGCCGACGGTGGAGAGCTCATCTGAGCAGTGAGATTGGGCGCTACAGAGCCCCATTCTTCAAACAAAGTCCACAGGGAGAATGCGGAGGGGATAGGGATCCCGTTTTCGTCATAAGTGCGGCCGGGGAAAAACCCGAGGGGCGCCCGCCATGGATGACGGCAAGAAGCTCGTCGGAGCTCGCGGACACGGCCCTAGAGGCCACAAATCAAGGAATTGGAGGTGAAGGGAGAGGGAGGGGAGCACGGGGAATCTCACCACGGCTACAAACGGGACGGGGACGGCTCGGGGCGAAGACCGACGAGGTGGCCGAGCGTGCTTCGGTGGCGCGCCGCTGCGGGACTTCGCGAGCACGAAAGAATGGGGGATTGAAGCGGGAATGCAGCAGGGGGAGGGGCGAAGGGGGTTGCGGTTCCCTTTTAAGGCCGAGCGCGGGGGGAGAAGGGCGCTCCCACGTCCAGTGCTCGTGGGCGCGGGGGCGGGTCATGGCAGTTGCCTTGACCGAGAGAAGCGGGGCTGCGGCTGGCGGTAGAGGAAGGCGCCGACAGCTGGGCCCGGCATGTCAGCCGCACAAGGGAGAGAGGGTGCTGCGGAGGCAGGCCGACTGGGCTAGGCTGCGGCCCAAGAGAAGGGGCGCGGGGGAGGAATGGTGGGCCGGCCGGGAAGCTGGGCCAACAGGCCGAAAGCGAGGAAAAGAGGAGAAAAAAAATTTGCTTTTCTTTTTCTATAGCACTTTTCCAAATTCATTTTCAAAAGGTTTTTGAAACCTTTTTGCAAAGAGATAAAAACCAGTCACCACAATAAATAAAATGCATCGGCATGAGTGCATCAACATGTAACTAATCCTTATGATTTATTTTATTTTCACCAAATTTTATTATTCCCTAAATTTGAATGCATAAACAAATACATAATTAAATCAATTTATCTATTTTTAAATAATACAAAAATTTAGGGTGTCACAATTCTACCCCCCTTAAGAGAATCTCGTCCTCGAGATTCGGATGACGGTGATAATAGAGATAATGATTGACACTCTGTCTTTATTCGATCCTCATTTTCCAAATTACATCTTTCGTTGAGAGTCATGAGGCAGTTTCTCAGATCCCAACTGACTAATCTGCCTAAACATGATCATCTCTCCTATTGAGATCCTCCAAAGTTGTTTGTTCCTCTACTCTAACTTCTGTAAACTCATGGTCCACTTTGCTATCCTCGGTGTACCTATCTTCTAATTGGTCATTCTCGTCTTCCTCAGGGGAGAGTCGACTACCTTGATACTCAATTCTTTTCCCTGACGGTGTTGTTAAGAGCATTGTGCACCGAGTACCATGAATCACTCCTTTCTGCGCACACAACCATCCATTACCAAGAACCACGGGGATATTAAGTGACTCTAACACAATGAGGGTTACGGTGAAGTTTTCCTTGTTTATGACAAGACTGGCGTTCGGGCATATCTGATCTGCCTGTATTTCTCCCACTGGAGTTTGAACTAGCAAAGGCCTCCTCGTTGAACACTTCACCATCTTGCACGTCTCTACCAGGTCGGCGGAAATGAAAGAATGCGAAGCACTAGGGTCAAATAGACCAAAAACTTGTACTGAGCTTACTTGAATATAACCACCCACTGCTTTGGTAGCTCCATGAATATTATCCATATTCACGTTGCTCAGTCTTCCATTGACATAGTTTCGCTGCGCTTTGCTTCCTTGAGCAGGCTTCTTATGGGCTTTCCTTTTTCGCTTTCGTCGTTGTGGATTCTGACTCAGTTCACTCCCAACTTGCTCTTCAACATTGTTGTTTTGATAGTGCTCAGCTTCATCATACCCATAATATCCTTCAATGGCAGAAACATCAGCATTTTCCCACATCTCAGTGCGAGACGTCATATAGGGCTCCTGAGTCATGGGATACTACACTTCCTGTTATCAAGTGACCAACATCAGCAACACGAGCAAGCATAGATGATCATAATCATGAGCCATCTAAAGGGACAACTCTCACCTTCACGGATCCAAAATTATCAACCTTGTACACTAGACATTTTTGCTTGAGAGTGGCAACTCAATCATGGAGACTAACCAATACTTCCAAATAAAGAATTAAATCTTAATAAACCTTCTTTACATTGGCTACCCCCCTTAAAATAAGGGACACCACATAAGGTAGCTTGAACATTTTGCTAGATGAGCTAACTAGCATCCATACATTCTATTATCCTAATGATTCTTTTGTGCATAGGTAGAAACAAGAAATGTGAAGTTCCTCGCGAGCAGAAAATAAGCAACGCGGTAAAACTGCTACAACTCTCGTTTTGTAATTCCAATGAAGTTCCACCTTATACCGTTGGAAAGCTTATGAAATTTCCTAAAACTTTCTTATAGAACACTTTTCCAAATTCTGTAGATGACTTGGTCGAAAACAGCACATAACAGATTCTGTTCCAATTTTCAGACAACACAGTTGCATCGCCTTGTGACTTTTGTATCTCCCAAACCAAAATAGCTATGAGGGTGATTCTTGCGGCTAGGTAAAGATCTCGATGCCTAATGTTGTCCAGAACTTTCTCATGATTTATGGTTGTTGAAAGACAGATGTATAAGCCAAATGAGACAGACTGCTCTAAAAGGATAGGATGTAGAGAGTCAAAATAAACCAACCCATCTACCTATTCACTAATCCTTATATCTTAAGCCTATATCTAAATGAAATTGTGGGATCCACAAATTCATTGCAATCATTACAAAGATCCAATACAAGCATAGACATAAAGACAATCCAACAAGGCAATATAGGAGCACAACTCAACAATGACTCCACTTGCGATGCTATCGTTTTCTTCGTATAAAGGGAAAAGATCCTAATGCTTCTCTTTCGATATCGCAAGAAGATGGTAAGATGAGGTTCTAAAAGCATACCAATTCAAAGAGTGAAGATGAGAACAAAGACTTTTAAAATAAGCAGCAAGGCGGGGATAATATCAAGGGCAAGGATACAGTATGGAAGAAAATACCAAGGTTTATAGAACAAGGATTGTTATAGCAGTTTCAAAACCTTAACACGACCAATTTCTAACTAGGGTTGCATCCTACAGTCAGCATTGCTCTGATACCACTTTGTCACACCCGATTTTAAGGACGAAACCAGATATGCACTATATGTGAAACAAAGGAGTCAAATCTCACATATAGTCGCAGACAAGTGTAATACCAAGAGACAAATGCTTAATAAATAACATACTTAGTATATAAACATAACCTCAGAGTGCAAACAACGGAAAACAACTCCGATCTTCGGGTGTAGACTTTGCTCCACAGGAACAAACTGACTGGTTGATCACAAGTCTAAAACTCCAGAGACTATCCTGAGGTGTGGGAAATAGCAAGAGTGAGTCCATGTCAAACTCCGCAAGCATAGCAAGTATAGATCCCATAAACTCATGATCAATGTAACATAATCAATATAAAGTATAATCGATAAGTAAATGAGCATCTTAACAAAACAAGAATCATCATCTTTAATGTAGATGTCTCCAAGGCCGCTCGTATCCGTGAGCACGGCTAGTATACCAGTTTATTAAACTCTGCGCAGAGGTGTACACTTTCACTGTGAGTCGTGATTTACTATTTCGCCCGAGGTAGCTAACCTCTTGACCCACTTCCAAGGAAGGTCGGCAGGGTTCACTATGAAGCCTTTCAAAGGTTCGTCTAACAAGTTAGGGCCGCTAGGTTTCCAAAGTCAGTCTGTGTGATACAACCAGTCACAGGGATCCACAGTCTGCTTTTCCCCATTTGCGCCACAAGGGTAACCTCTAACAAGCTAGAAAAGGTCCTCATACCGAGCTAAAGCCAGAGCCATATAGCCCTCACAATTGTACTGTAAATCCCGGAGGTTCAAGTACAGACAAGATCTTATGTTGCTAAAAAGTCATTTCTCAACCATCATAGCTCTTACATTAATTAAGTCACAAGATTAGGGTCACAGAAAGAATACCCAAACTATACTTGCCTTAGTTTGCACACTCCTGCTGGTCCTGCTGATCTTCGAAGTACTCCTGGCTCCCAACGTACTCCTCACCGTCTGACTCGACCAACACGGCAACATACACATTTCAGGAGCATTCATACATAGCAACAACCTATAATTAGAACAGTACACCAGCAGTATAAAAACAAGATAAAAAGTTTATGAAAGTATTCTACGCCTTGCTACGGTCACGTCAACGCGAAGATCACAAAAATCGGAGATAAAACGCAAAAGTTGTGAATTATTTAGGGTTCCAAAAGCTAGCTATTAACTAGATTTATTTGAGAAATTCAAAAGCTCCTAACAGGTCTAAAAGTAGCACTATTGCGTAGATTATGAAATTACGAACCTAACGCAAGTTGAATGGGTCGAATCAGAGCTAAAACGACGATTTTATAAACGTTTTACTATAGTGGCAATTATGTAATTAATATGAAAACGTATTTTTCATATATACCGAAGAAGACTACGCTTTCAAAATTAGAACGCGTAATTTGGGAATACGCCAAGGACGGCAGGTTCAAATAGATGAAAGTGGGGGGTCTCTTTAACAAAATGAACCCCGAAGGGGTATCGGCCAACCAGGGCCGTTGATCTTGAGATGCACGGTTAAGAAAGAAAAGGGGGGGCGAAGAGAGAGGGCCGGCTGCCGGAGCTGAGGGAGAACGCGGCGGCGCCGCCATTGCCGCGGCGCGGAGTTCGCCGGCGTTGCTCGCCCGGGCGCTACAGGGCATCATTTTCAAAAGTAAAAGGTCCGGAGCGAAGAGGGGAGGATGGCGAACGCATCACGGGGCCAAACGCGGCCACGGGGTCACCCGCGCGGCGTACCCGCCATAGCTGACGGTGGAGAGCTCATCTGAGCAGTGAGATTGGGCGCTACAGAGCCCCATTCTTCAAACAAAGTCCACAGGGAGAATGCGGAGGGGATAGGGATCCCGTTTTCGTCACAAGTGCGGCCGGGGAAAAACCCGAGGGGCGCCCGCCATGGATGACGGCAAGAAGCTCGTCGGAGCTCGCGGACACGGCCCTAGAGGCCACAAATCAAGGAATTGGAGGTGAAGGGAGAGGGAGGGGAGCACGGGGAATCTCACCACGCCTACAAACGGGACGGGGACGGCTCGGGGCGAAGACCGACGAGGTGGCTGAGCGTGCTCCGGTGGCGCGCCGCTGCGGGACTTCGCGAGCACGAAAGAATAGGGGATTGAAGCGGGAATGCAGCAAGGGGAGGGGCGAAAGGGGTTGCGGCTCCCTTTTAAGGCCGGGCGCGGGGGGAGAAGGGCGCTCCCACGTCCAGTGCTCGTGGGCGCGGGGGCGGGTCATGGCGGTTGCCTTGACCGAGAGAAGCGGGGCTGCGGCTGGCGGTAGAGGAAGGCGCCGACAGCTGGGCCCGGCATGTCAGCCGCACAAGGGAGAGAGGGTGCTGCGGAGGCAGGCCGACTGGGCTGGGCTGCGGCCCAAGAGAAGGGGCGCGGGGGGAGGAATGGTGGGCCGGCCGGGAAGCTGGGCCAACAGGCCGAAAGCGAGGAAAAGAGGAGGAGAATTTTTTTTTTGCTTTTCTTTTTCTATAGCACTTTTCCAAATTCATTTTCAAAAGGTTTTTGAAACCTTTTTGCAAAGAGATAAAAACCAGTCACCACAATAAATAAAATGCATCGGCATGAGTGCATCAACATGTAACTAATCCTTATGATTTATTTTATTTTCACCAAATTTTATTATTCCCTAAATTTGAATGCATAAACAAATACATAATTAAATCAATTTATCTATTTTTAAATAATACAAAAATTTAGGGTGTCACATTCGGCTACACTTATTTACAGCGCTCCAGTTGCACCATTTGTTTCCTAACTACTTTACTATCTCATGTTTGCGGCGGCTACGGCTGCAAAAGAGTGTAGCTGAACGGAGCCTAAGCATGTGTTTGGTTGTGGGATCACCTGGGATGGGTTGAACCTAACCCAGGTTTTTGGGATGGGGCAAACCCATTTCATGTTTGGTTTAGTAGGTTGGGTTCAACCCAGTTCAGTGTTTGGTTTCACAGGGTTTGCATGAGTGGGATAAGTCACTGACTAGTGGGGCCCATGTGTCAGCCTTTGCACTTCTTCTTCTTCTACCTCGTGCACATCCGGGCCTTCTTCCCCACCGTACAGCTCTCCCCCGCCCCTTCTCCTGCTCACCCAGGCTGCAGGGCCACCACCTTTGCTCGCCCAGGTCATGCCGCCTCCGCGACCTTAGGTCATGCCACCGCCACCGTGCTAGGCGCATCGGCCCCTACTCGGCTCACGCGCGTCGCCGCTCTAGCTACATCCGCCCTACGCGCACGCACCCGCTGCTCCGCCGACCGCATCCATTGCTCCTCCGCTGCTGTAGCTCCTCCAGCCAGATCTCGATAGCAGCAGCTGTTGGTATAAATTAAATGCACACTAGAAAAGATAACTATCCGCAAGCACACAGATATAATATCGTTATAGCACTTCACCAAGATAATCCTGGTTTTAATATCGAACCCAAAGGAACGGTTGGCGACGATGACTGAGTCTATAAACTTAACCCAATTCCCAATTAAGCTTAGATAAGAGTGAAAATAGAGAGACTACTAAGGACTATCTAATTCCAATCTCGATAAACTTTGTTCTTAATTATTCATTCTGTGGGTGATAACTTTCAATAAGGGATGAAATCAGAGTTCTTCCCTACCAGCATACATAAGCCTACCTTTACCTATTAACTCAAAGTGGACTATAGAGGATTCAACGAAGCTATAAAGTCACCTTCGCGAGCTACCACTATCCAGCAAATCTGGGGGCATTCACAAGTAATCCTAGCCTAAGCACCATGTTTACACTACGAAAATAACTTCAACCTAGGCGCTACCAAGATCAAAGTACTCAAAAGAGTTGCAAACTTGAAGAACAATACGAACAAATTGCTTACTTGAATCTGAAGTTGATTATCAAAGAGTCTCGAAAGCAAGCCCCTACGAAGGATCTTGATCCTGACGAACACAGCAGCGGAGAAGCACCGACAGGCTGAAACTCCTCCAGAATTTTGCTCTTCTACTCTATCTCTCTATCTCTAATTGAGACTAATCCTAAGATAACTAGTCTACTCTTGATTGCTAGTCTAGATCTCTAGATATGGAATTGAAACTCTGGCTCTTCAGCTCTTGATCTGGCTTTCTCTCCCTAGGGGGGGTCTGGCTCTTTATTTATACCCCGGCGGGATGCACGTGAGCCCTTCGATCAAACCGACTTAAAGGACGACCTAGATGACTCCTCAAAGGCGGTGTAGGAATACTTCAGAAGCTCATGGAAGGATGTAGAGGGGGGTGGCCGCCCGGCCACCCCTATGGCCGGCCAGCCCCACAAGGCAGAGGCTGGGCCTTGGCTCGCTCTGGTGTCTTCTATAGTCTTCTAGTATATGTCTTGCGACAAAATTCTGTGAATTATTTTAATTCCTAGGTTATTTTTGTCAACTTTCTGAATAACACCTTGAAAATTATAAATCACAAAAACTCATGGAATTTGTCAGTAATAACCTCCTATTCTATGATATTTGTGTATATGTGCAAGGAAATTTATTGATTTGTAATGTACATTAACGACCGTCAACAAGATTCTCCCACACTTAGGTTTTTACTCGTCCTCGAGAAAAGGTTAGTTCACAGAATAAATTATTTAAGACATTAGTCTAGAACAAAACATCAACACAAAATCATTCCTAGTTATTCATGTACTACAGGATTCAAAGTGTCTACCATAAATCTTTGAGCGGCTGAAGAACAGAACAGCTAAAACAGATTACTCTCTTCCTTTAGTCAAGTCAATTGGAGAATTAGTTTAAAATTTTGAAAACAAAACATAGCTTACCTTCTCCTCTTGTAGTACTCTCGAATCACTCATAATTTTTGGATCCTCGCCAAGGCATAGATGATTGCCTTCTTTATCCTACTTCTAAAAAGCTTATGTGGATCTCAGGTAGGTACGAAGAATATAAGAACATACTTGTATTGCATATGTTATAAAGTTAAAAAAAATCTAAGGATAAAGATGCCATACTCTTAGATCAACATGTGCATGTGTGTAGAATATATATAGTGGCTAACCTAATTCTACTATGCTCTTTAGAAACTTGTCTCTCTTATTTCAAACTTAAAAATTGTGCTAGAATATATGGGCTATCTTTTCATACTTTTCTCTCTCTCTTTTTACTTACTTGGACACTTGTCCATTTTTCTTATACTTTATTTTTGCATAGCCACATACCTCTCTCTTGCACTTGGAATTTGAAGAGAAGACAATTACAAAGAACTCAGAGCATTTATTCCTAACAAATATTTTTGTGTTTTCTCCTAGTGTAGGAGTAAAATATTTTTTAAGTGGATGAACAAGCATGTTTTTGTGTACTCCCAGTGTAGGAGCAGCAGATATATGTGGAGTGTACGTAATCTTGATCTTGAAAGCATTATAAATTTCTCAACAAGGGTCAACAAGGTTTAACCAAACTCAACACAAATACAAGCAATGAATTGTAGAAGGTTTATCTATCATATATATATATGGATCTGGTAGGACATTGCTTTTACTACTAAGGAGAGGTAATGCTATTTATTTTTACTTTTAAAATAAAAGTTCTCCAAAGACAAGACATCAAAAATCAAATTCTCATTATTCCACTATCTCACATTTCTCAACAACTTAAGTAATCATGCGGTCCCTAATAATTAGTTCCCAACAATAACATGTTTACCAGGAAAAGTATTATGCGAGTCTATTTTTAAGTCATGAATTAAATAATTTTTTCTGACTGTTTAAGTGTTTTAACATGTGATTTTCAATTCGGATCGAAACGAAAGACGAAATATATATAATTAAAGTATATTAGGCTCAAACCTGACCGTGGACGAAGTGAGGCGAGAGAGGAGGAGGTGGTGGGCTGGCCGACCATGAGCCTGGCAGTGCGGCCACCCAGGGGTCCCCTAGGGCCCACTTTGCCGTATGTGATCCTCGATCGATTATCTTCTGAATTGCATAATTTTAGCGATAAATTTTGTTTTTGTGGTCGCGGTGTGTCACCCCCACACTTGTTTTCCTGTATATCTTTTCTGCACAACATGTGGAGACAAGCACATACAAAAATAGAGAGAACAGGTAATCATAACAAAATAATAATAACAATAAGGCACTTTATTCATTCCGAGCTAATAATTAATAAACCAAGCAAATCACAAACTTAACTTTAAATTACGAACCTAAATCAAACTAATTTAACACACTTGTGCCTTATTGCTAAGATAACTAAGACATCTACTCCTTATTCTTATTCTTCTCAGAGAGCGCAGCTACGATCCTAGTCAACCTACGGATCTCCTTAAGATCATCGGACCGCTGATTCTGTAGGTTGGTGATTGAACCGGCTTGGAGCTTGCTATATATCTTCGTAACTTCAATCGTCTGGTTGAGAGCATTAAACTTTTCTTCTATCATAGCCATGGTCATCCTAGAACGCTTTGCTTCTCTCTCAATCTGGGGTGCAACAGATCTCTTGCCAGTTTCTCTTGGAGCAACATACTTGACTTGGCCAGGAGGTGCACGGATTCCATCAAGGGAGATGCGAGAGGTAGCGTACTTTGCACAAGTCACATCCCCGAATCTATTGGTAGTCACCTTGACGAGCTTCTCATTATCTGCAGTAGGTAGCAACTTGGTGCCTTGAGGGACAACGACTTTCGGGCCTTTTAGGAGCAGCTTTGTAGGAGGTGATGGGAGAGCGGGCTGATGAACTTGAGCAAAATAAGCTTGCTCATAATGATGGCGTGGAGGAACTGTCGCTAGCTGCTTTGGCGGGATGATAGCAAGAGGCTTGGGATCTAGCACAGGGATGATGGCCAGAGCTTCTTCCTTCAACTGGATCTGCTTGAGGTCAGATCTGTAGACGACGATCTCTTTTTTGGCCATTGGAGCTTGGAGATGGAAAGGAGCAGAATTTCTCTAAGAAGAGGAGAGGAGGCTTGAATAGGATGTGGTTGAAGGAGGCATGGGTATGTATTTATATGAGGGTTTGGCTTGCAGAATGGGTCAAGATCTAGGGAGTAATGGATCTGTACGGAAGAATATGCGATTTGTCGGTTAAATCTATGGGATTTGGACGAGGAAGGGTGTAGAAGACTCATGAGAATCGAGACGAGGGGGGACAAGGAGGTGGGTGGTCGGGCGGCCACAAGCTTGGCCGGCTGACCCCACAGGTCATCCCCTCAGGGTGATCTCGTGCACTGTGTCTTCTAATATTATTTACTACCCGATAAGTATTATTTAGCATATTTTCTCGTAATGGAAAAAGGATATCTAATATTGAGGCAAAATAATAAAATCTAATTCATCAACTACCTTAGAGGGTCTAATAGGTTCTAGAAAGATCTTGAGACGTTGGCCATTTACCTTAAATAACGTACCTTCGTCTGTACGTAGAGTTACCACTCCATGCGATGACGCGTTTACCACCGTAAATGGTCCTTCCCATTTGCTCCGTAATTTTTCATGCCCGAATAATTTGACCCTGGAATTAAAAAGTAATACATTTTCTCCGGGTGCAAACTCCTTTTTATTGATTCTCTTATTATGCCATCTCTTGGTTCTTTCTTTATAAAGCTTTGAACTATGATAAGCTTTTTCTCTCCATTCTTCGAGCTCTGATATTTGCATCTTTCTATTTTCTCCTGTAGCTTCAAAATCCATGTTCCAATGCTTGATAGCCCAATGAGCCTTCTGTTCTAGCTCCATAGGTAGATGATAGGTCTTTCCATACACCAATTGGTATGGTGACATACCCAATGGTGTCTTGTAGGCAGTCCGATAAGCCCAAAGCGCCTCTGGTAAACGATCTTTCTATGCGGTTCCCATCTCATCTACCATCTTCTGTAGAATATTCTTAATCTGCTTATTTGATGTCTCTGCCTGGCCACTTGTCTGAGGATGATATGGTGTAGCGATGTTGTGACGAATTCCATGATCTTTCAAATATAAGTGAAACTTCATGTAAGTGAAATATGTTCCTCCATCGCTAATCACCATTCTAGGCATTCCAAACCTTGGGAATATTATTTTTGCAAACATCTTCTTGAAATGTCTTGCATGGCATGGCTTCTACCCACTTGGATACATAGTCAACTGCCACCAATATATACTCACAATTCTTTGATTTCGAAAATGGTCCCATATAATTGATTCCTCAAACATCAAAGAGCTCTATCTAAAGATTGTTGGTGAGTGGCATGACATCTCTTGTGTTGATGTTTCCATGCTTCTGACATGATACACATCTCTGGATAAAGTTCTTGGTGTCTTCATACATGGTTGGCCAAAAGAATCCACTCTGCTAAATTTTTGCATGAGTGCGGAATGACCGATAATGACCTCCATATGGTGATGAGTGGCATTTCTGAATGATTTGAATGCCCTCCTCCGCTGGTACACATCTTCTTAGTAGTCCATCAGCACATATTCTGAAGAGATACGGTGGATCCCATAGGTGTTGACGACTCTCATAAATAAGTTTTTTTATTGTCCCCTGGTGGTACATAACCTGTAACCATAAAATTCACAATATCCGAGTATCAAGGGTCTGATTTTGTTACTTTGAAAAGCATGTCGTCCCTTAGTGAGTCATTAATAGGTAATTTCTGCGGATTTTTAAATTGCATTCTAGACAAGTGATCGGCAACAAGATTTTATACTCTCTTTTTATCTTTTATTTCTAAATTAAATTCTTGGAGTGATAAAATCCATCTTATCAAACGTGGTTTAGCATCTTTCTTATTGAGCAAATATTTTAAAGCAGCATGATCAGTATAAATAATAACTTTTGCTCCTCCTAAGTAAGATCTAAATTTATCTATAGCAAAAACAACAGTTATGAGTTCTTTTTCAGTTGTTGCATAATTAAGTTGAGCTCCTGTCAGAGTTTTACTAGCATAAGCAATGGCATGATGCTTTTTATCCTTTGTCTGTCCTAGAACTATCCCCACAGCATAATCACTAGCATCACATATAATTTCAAAAGGTATTGACCAATCATGGGGTTGAATGATTGGTGCAGAGATGAGTGCTTCTTTAAGAATATTAAAAAAATTTCAAACATGCATCATCAAATTCAAAAGGAACATCCTTAGCTAACAAGTTAGTCAGTGGTTTAGCAATATGTGAAAAATCTTTTATAAACCTACGGTAAAAACCACAATGACCAAGAAAATTTCGAATCCCTTTTATATTCACAGGTGGAGGTAATTGTTCAATTACTTCAATTTTAGCTCTGTCTACTTCTATACCTCTTTCAGACACTAAGTGTCCTAACATTATTCCTTCTCTAACCATAAAATGATATTAAGTGTTTTTCTTCACATCTTTCCAAAACTCTTTCTAAATTTTCAAGACAATCATCGAAAGTTTTTCCATAAATAGAAAAGTCATCTATAAAAACTTTTATAATTTCTTCAATAATATCAGAAAATATAGACATCATACATCTTTGAAAAGAAGCTGGAGCATTATATAATCCAAAAGGCATTCTTCGATAAGCATAAGTTCCATATGGACATATAAAAGTGGTTTTGCTTTGATCATCAGGGTGGATTGAAATTTAGTGATATCCCGAATAACCATCAAGAAAACAAAAGAAAGAATGATTCGCTAAACGCTCTAATATTTCATCAATGAAGGGTAGCGGTAAATGATCTTTCTTTGTTGCTTTATTAAGTTTTCTATAATCTATGCACATTCTCCATCTAGTGACGGTTCTTTAGGGTATTAATTCATTTCTTTCATTTTTAACAACAGTCATTGCACCTTTCTTAGGTACAACCTGAACAGGACTAACCCACTCACTATGCGGCACAGGATAAATGATCTCGGCATGCAAAAGTTTTAAAATCTCCTTCTTCACAACCTCCGTCATCGCATTATTAAGCCTACGCTGGGGCTCTCTATGTGGCAGAACCGCCTAATCTAATACCCTTCTAAGGGTACTTGTCTTTCACTAGACACTAAGTACCCAAGATAGAGCACTAAATTATGTGATTCTGTCGAGCACACCACAAGGGAGAACTCAAAAATCCACAATTTTACATCAGAATCATAAATGAGAGAGTAAAGCTTACAACATCCTTGTCATTTCTTACATCACTTTTAGTACAACATCAGAGTAGTTCATTATTAGATTATAACAACAGAATATGAAATGTTATCAGAGTTCAGCGGAAATAAAACTATTTAATGATAAGTTAAACAGTAACATGATACCTTTTATAAGCAAGAAATGATAACAAGCTACAAGTATTTTCCTTGTAAAACTTTTGGTGAGAGTTTTAGTAAATAAACTCTATTTCGCATCGTAAAGGAAATCCTCGTGGAGTCCACCAGGAGGTTTCCACACACAAGTGTCAGCTTATCAGCACCTGTCACCTACAACAGGGTAGAACAAACTATGAGTACTCAATTGTACTCCGCAAGACTTACCCGTTAGAAGGAAAGAAAAGACTCCAAAGATTATGCAAGGCTTTCTGTCTTGTGGGTTTATTGCAACTGCAAGAAGCATTACTAAAGGTGCATCCTTATATTTCTTTTTATTAGCAGTCATCATTAGTTCATTAACCAACCATTCTATGTAAGCACCAAAACTACTTTCAAGCAGGTGGTAAGCAATCAGAGCCATTTCACCATCTTCCATAGTTCTTACTACGATGCCAGTTTATAGTCATGTCGAACCGTCAAGTTGACAGCGATTCGCGAATCAATGTGCCCAGCTGGGTGTCCCGAAAACACACATCTTGCTTGTACCCCAGGCATAAGCAAGACCAACCCGTTCCACTCCTGTCAAGGGGTCTAGGTCCCCGTCTAAGTTTGGACTCTAAGCCCCCAACACTGCAGGCCTGACCTTAGTTTGGTGCTTAGACCTCCTCAACCCATATATATATATAACCACCTAAAAAGCTAGTCGGAAAGAGCCGGAACCCATGACAAGAGAGAAACAAGTCTTTCCGCTTCCATAAGCAAGTATATGCTCGGGACAAGTAGGTCTGTGACTTGACTATGGAATCCAATGCAATGAACGATCCTTAATCGACACAGGCGGAACAAATGCAACCAGAGCCCCGCTCTGTTGCCTAACTAGGTCCAAGTCCATCCAAGCCTGTTCCGTCTGGTCTCCAATTATTATTCAAATATATTCTGTAACGGAACCGTCCAAATTATAAGAGCACAAGTATAAAAACAATCACCAAAGTGATCAAATTCTCACACTTGAGCCCATATAACTCCGGTAGTCCAATGAAATCACGAGGGATTTCCAAAAAACCAACATACAAGCCAAGATCGTAGTGATTCAACATAACAAGTCACATGTTACATTCATTTCATAAGTAAATCAATTTACATCGGAGTTCAACATAGTTATTACAACTTAAGTTCAAAAGTAGCGGAAGCAAAGTAATTTAAAACTAACATAAATCTTATTTCAAATGCATGCCAGTACCACGGTCGACTTCCAACAAAAGCATTAGAGATAAGGTAAATAAGAAGGATCATGCCCGTGATCACACTCCGACACTACGACAGGAGTCAACCAACTCTTGCAGCCGCCATGATACATCACAACCTGCAACAAGTGGGGATAAAACCCTGAGTACAAGAAGGTACTCAGCTAGACTTACCCGTCAGAAACCAGAAATAAAGTGACACCAAGGATCATGCAAGGCTGATATAAAGTGGGGCTAGCTTGACAACATTTTGCATAAAAAGCTTAATATAGATGATCAATCATTAATGCTTAAGCATCAAGTTAATTATCATTAACCTATTATCTATATTAGAACTTGTACTAGAGCACTCACTTTATTAGGAGCAAACAATATTAACCATAGCAGGTATAAATTGAGGCAACATTTCCATCGTTATCCAATTAACCATCCGTTCAATTTAATGGAATCTACGTTGCCGCTGCTCAAGTCAAGTGCTCACTAACCGGGAGTGACGGCGATTCGAATCGAATTCCTATCCAGCTGGAGGGGTATTTCTAACACTCACCGTGCAGACCCCTGCCAGGGTCGCACAGGCCACCTTTTCATATGATTCAGGAATCGCGGGTCCGAATGATGTCGCGACCCCAAGGGCGACACTCTGCAAGGTGATAGGGACTCTAACCTCCCCTTGGTCTCACGCCAATGTCCCCAAGCTCATCCTTTCTCTCCTCCAAGAAGCAACCTACCATTCGGGTCCCGGCCTGAATCACATTACTCGGCTTCGCGGTCGGAACGACTTATTCGGCCAACTAAGTGTTAGATGTCGTTCAACATGACTCAAGGACGTACAACGAATCGGTCCTTAAACGACTCAGACGGGGATAGATTCACACCCAAGACCTCCATGCCTTGTTGCTTCACTATCATCATCCCGCCCGGTCTCATTTCATTTTATTAACACATGGTTCCATTCCACGATAGCAAATATAGCCAACCGTGCCATATATGAATATCCCTATATCTCGCAGGTGACAGAAAATCACCTGACTTCTACCGCTTAAAGCAGGGCTAAGCATCTACTCGATCCTAGTCTATGTAGGATTCAAGGATTCATATATCTGGACAAGGAATGATATAATGCAGCAAGGTTTTCAACCAACTCCTACCACTTAATGCAACAATACTTATAACATTTATATAATTAATTACTTTGAAGGTAGGAGGCTTATAATGCTCTAGGGATTGCCTAGGATCCGACTCAAGTTAGAGTATGTCAGATGAGTTCGCTTGGCGAGCATCTTCCAATCTACCACTTGCCCGGTCCTTCGATCTTCGGGATGGATCCACCAACTCCATCTTCGGGTTTGGCTCCACCTTAGGTCCTTCACGTGCTTCAGCTAACGTACCTAAATGAGGTGCAACAATGCAAATGTATGAATGCATAGAAGTGCAATAAACAAAGTAATCAAACAAGCATACCAAAGTTCTCCTAAACACCTAGAGCTAATTAACTTAATCCTCACTAAGGCATAACATAGAAGATTGCAAACACATCAATCAAGACACAAGTCTTATAAGATCCAAGGGTACCAAACCAAGTACCAACAAAGACATGTGTCACACTTCAATACACAAGCACGGCAAAGTTAATCAAAGCACTAGAACTAGAAATTGCCACACTCCGGGCATCAGAACAGCAGCTAAGTAATTTAATCATAACTGGAGATCTACAACTCCAAATGACTTGCAAGAAGACATTATAGAAAGCTTATGACATTCTATACATTTCATTTATAATCATCATAGAATGATTCCAAAGTTTAATATGTCGAATTTATAAAAACACAGAAACTGGTCTAACAAGACAGAGAGCAAGCAATTCTGTAACCTAACTTTAAACAGCTATAACTCCTAAACAACATGGCCAAATGCCACCAAATTTTAACAGAAGCTAGATACATAAATTATCTACAACTTTTGTATAAATAATTTTCACAACAAAGCACATTATCATGAAGAACTTTGTTAAGTTCCCAGATCTGTCCAGAAACCTCATTTGCAAGAAATAATTATTAACTTATGTTGCAAACATATAATTATATAAAACCAACTTTACCAACATGTCACACATGAATAATGAACACCATAAAACATAGTGTCCATTCCTAAATAATTTCTTTTAATGCATTTTCTTAATTTATTTAGATAATTAGGTGGAATTATGAACACCTATCAAAAGTGCACAATAAATTCTACAAAAATTACAGTGGCCTAAATATGCTCTCAAAAGTCTACTGTCCAAATTTCAATCCATTTGGAAAAGTATATCAAGCTCTATGAAAAAGACAAATAGCTATTGCAATAATCATGTGAGAGCAAGTTAAACTTAACACTCAATATTTTCTGTGAACACAAGGCCATATTATTAATCAATATGATAAAGAAACATCATACTAAGGTAATGGAACAACATTTTCTATTTTATCATTTATATATTATTTATAAGCTATTTATCAAGTTATAAACAAGTTAAATCAATAACTTGAGCATACAATAAGCAATGACCATGAAATTTACACCACAGTACATACATAGCATGACAATCCTACTATAAAAATTTCACATCAATTGGAGCCACACAACTCAAGATATAAAAATAACAAGGAAAACAAGCATTTATTTTTCATTTAACAAGATCTAGGTCAAACATCCTGAAACCCGAAAACAACCTATAAGTTTTATATTTTTCTTAGATAGTGCATATTACTAGAATACCAACAAAATTAGAATCACTAATTTTGGACTTCTAAAACTCTAGATCTTGCTCTGGTTAAGTTTAAAGATATTTTTAGAGCATTTTTAAAACTTAAATAAAGACATCAGAAAACATATACGAACATATAACATTTTATGACTCTACTGCATAGATCTCTTCTCAAGGTTTCTAAAAAGTCCCCATTTACTATTTTTGGAATTACCTAGCATGAGATATGATTTTTAGAAGATTTACAAATTCTCTGAAATTCAAAAATAGAATTACTGGAACCCTACTTAATTCGCTAGGTGTACCCGGTAACGCACCCGAGCCTGCTACTACTTAACCTGACACACGGGGCCTATCGTTCAGCCGATCCCACATGTCAGAGGGTCACAGAGGAAAACAGAGGTCTTCTTCTACCTCCCGACGCCGGCAGAGGAGAGAGCCGGCCTTCGTGGCTCCGGTGAGGGGGGGTCCCTGGCGGCGGCGACTAAGGGCGGCACGAGCTCCAACACGCCCTTGCGCACCCACAGAGCTACATGGCTCGGCCAGAGGTGGTCCATGGCCTCTTGGCCGTGGAGGCGAGCGACTGCGGCCATGGCCATCAGCGGCAAGCGAGCACCGTTAGCGACGGGCCAAGGGGAATGGCCGCGCGAGTACCGGTGGTGCCCGGTGCAACTGAGAAACGGCCCAGCTCAGCTTGAGATGACCCATGGCTGGCTGGCCATGGAAGCGGGTTGCGACGCGCGAACAACTCCGACGGCGACCGTCCGTAGCGCGCGGGAAAGCCAAATGAAGGGCGCGTCGAGGGCGGTGGATGGCGGTGAAGGTGTCACGGTACAAGGCTAGGACAGGAAAGGCATGGCGGAGCGGATTGGTCATCGGCCATGGAGCCCAATTCGGCCGGCAATGGCGGCCACGAGCTCGGCCACGGCGGTCGTCGCGGCACGCGCGTTCAGGGCGGAGCTGAACGAGGGGGAGGCAGGGAACGAGCTTGGGAAGTGGAGGAGCGACTGGCTTCGGTTCTCCACACATGAAGGGGGGGAATTGGCATGCAGACAGGGAGTGGGAGCGCGGTGCGGGCATGGCCTCCACGTCCAGAGCACGTGTCGGCGGTTCAGACATTTCGTCGAATACGTGTCACGTGTTGTTGTGCCTGACTTGGAGACCATTTTTAGACCTGCTCGGGTCCGAATTTGGACATGGGACAATTATGAAAGTTGTTCATTTTGTGATGCCCTACAAATTTCATTTAAGCACCATGGTCATAAGACCCACAGATTAGGAGATAATCAGTCCCCAAATCACAAGTGTCAACAAGTTAAGCTAGGGCTCGGTTTTGGGATTTTTAAATGCCAAACTTGGTCAATTTGATCCCAACTTTTTACATGTTGCTCTCCACTAAATTGTTTCCAACTTTCATTTTTGGGTCAGCTTGAGTTACTTAACAAAATCTCGAGAACGCGAGATGCCAACATCGATGTTACCGGAATTAGGGCTTAAAAATGACCAAGTGCTGAAATCAGCCCTAAAACTAACTCGTGGGCCCTGTTTGAGCATGTTCCACATATTCTCATGACTTGACATTTAAACAAAGTTTGCTCCTTATAAAATTCTCTACAACTTTGTAAAAGGGTGTATAGTCATGCAAAGCTCCTAAGTCCCACTTTTGAAATGGTCAAACCAAATGGCTTCAGGGTCCATACATGGTCAACCATCAATTAGAAGCACATTTAGGCAAAATGATCAACATGAACATTGTTCCATTAAATGTCCTAAGTGTAGTTAATGTGTTGTAGAGTTTATCTGGAGTCATTTGGGTAAATTTGCAAAGCTTGGTTGGTGATCTATAGTTCCATTAACTTAATGGGGCAAATTCCAATAGGATCCATTAACTTAATGTTACTTTTTGATTCCAAACTTCATGAAACTTTTCTAGGGATCAATATAGATAGTTATTGATGTGAGACATGTGAAGATACTTTGATAACAACACCCAAGCATATATCGTAAAAATGGCCTATATGCAAAGAAGGGTGCAGCATCCAAGTTTAGATTAGGGTTTATTTCCCTAGGTTTGACTTTGGCATCGTCATCTCCACTAATTTATCGTGTTTGAGCTTAAACCCACTACTTAATTGGTGATCAACACCTGGGGTGTTACATATTCCATGTGAGAATAATATGATAATAGTAATATTAATATATTTCCTATCTCTCGCGAGTGATAGGTAATCACTCGACTTCTATCGGGATCTTATAGCATAGCACGCTACACGATCCTATCATACTAGTAGGACTATATATATATATATATATATATATATATATATATATATATATATATATATATATATATATATATATATATATATATATATATATATATATACATTCAACTCCTGGGTAATTTAACTCCTTTAACTTAATGCACAAGCATAATTTAAAGTGCAGAATAATAGGGGTTATGCACCGGGGCTTGCCTGGGTAATATATAACCAAGTTAGCATTTCGTCATGGCGGCATGATCCTCCGAACACCATCCTTTTGGCTCCTCCAGATGACTTCGTGATCCATCATCGCTCCTATTGTGACATACTGGGATGCAACGTAAAGATATAAATAATTAGCGATAATCGCAACTCATAAAATACGATTCGCCTCTCACGCTATCGAGCGAGCTCTATGACTAACGCATGGGCCACGGACCTATGTTATGAAAGAGGTGGCATTTCCCAATAAGTATTTTTGTTATACAAATCGAGGTGTCGTTTTATCCTTTTATCGATTAAATACATATATTCTAATTAGGGTTCATTAGCTACTCTAACAACTAGTTATTCTAGAGCTACCAAGACTACAGTGAGCACCTGGTGATATAAGGAACCTACTATAATTTTTTTAGAGTCCAGACTATTACCGTCACCTCCCAAAAATTGTTACAAGTTTATGCTTAATAATGTTAAGCGTCTTAAAATGATTAGAGCAAGTCTAAAATATCATAAAGCTACGTGAACTAATTGCACCTTTAGATAGATCATGATTTTATGAACCTAACAAACTTGTTTCACAGTTTTTGGACTCCTACATATTTATATAATGAATTTACAAATTGACTTAGAGCTTAATTAGAAAATTGCTTTGTAAAGGAAAAGGCCAACGACCACAATTGGCCCGAGCTGGTCCTCCCGCGGCCCACGCGAGAGCGGCAATGCGCGCGATGCATGGCCCAGCGCGGCCCATACGCGGTGCGACCGCGTGTGGCCATCCGACCCAGCACGGGGCGTGGACGCGCGCAAACAAGCCGGCCCAATTGGGCCGCCCGGACGTGGCTACGCACAATTGCAGAAAGGACCCCCGATTACGCTAAATGAACCCGCAGTCCTATGTGCACTATTCCGATGAGTCACGAAGAATGCATTGAGAACCCTGTAACACTTTCTAATCTCCTTTCTCACCCTTTTCCTCTCTCTGCTCGCAGAGGCGGAGCAGAGGACGCGGCGGGGACCCGTCGGCCTTCTTCGATCTAGCTTGGTAGGCGGCCAGCGTCGGTGAAAACGATGCACCGAGGCAGCACGGTGCCTAACGTACTTGCGGCGTCGATGGCATGGCCAGGGGTGGCTCGTGGCACCCTGGTCACGCGCACGCACGTTAGCAGCCGCTGGACAGCGGCGGCGCGGCCCGGCAGGTCCGTCGGGGGCACACGGGGGCAGCAGGCAGCCACTGCGCGAGGCGAGGAAGCTAGGGCGGTAGGCTGGAGGTGAAGAATGCGCGGAGGAGCAGGAACCCTCGATGCGGAAACTCAGCTGGCAGCCAACAGCTATGGCGGTCGGAGTCAGCGGTGCTGCGGGGCGTGACGGCCAACGAGGAGCCCGAAGATGAGTGCGAGAGGGGCGGCATGGGCATAGGAAGGTGGTAGCCGTGTGAAAGCCCAAGTTTGGTTTTGGTAATTAATGACACCAAGTTGCTAATGCCATATGTTAAGTATTTTGAGTTAGGCATAAGCAACACATGTGATGAAGGTGTATGTGGCAAGGAGTGGTGGCCACAAGATCACAAAGAGATGGTGCATGGACATGAAATGACGATCATGGTAGAGATGCACATAAAATAATGGACATGATGATCAAGTGGAGGAGAAGGATCGAAGAGCACAAGGCAAAGGTATAACCATAGAGTTTTCCTTTTGCCGGTCTAAGTTGAGTAGAGAGTGATTGGCCGGATTTAGGATACATAGTCGACTATCAAGAGGGGCAATCACGGTTAGCTCAGAAATCAAGTGCCACTAGATCAATATCTTGAGCATATGCATTAGGATCTAGTTGAGAGCTAACATAACGCCTTAAAAGATGTTTGTAAAATGCTAACACACATGCACATGGTGGTGTACACTTGGCGGTGTTAGCACATTTGCAAAGGCGATGGAGTTTGAGCGGTAGAGAGGGGTTTGGGTTCCTCTCTCCCTACGTCGAAAGTGAAACGGTAGACGGTGTTAGCACATTTGCACATTCGACGCTTTTTAGGGAAGTGAAACGCCTATTTTCCACTACGTCGGAAGTCGAAAAAGAAATGGAGGCGAACGGAGGCCACCAGGGCGATCAGACGCTGCACCGGACGCGGTCACGGTTTGACCGGACGCGTCCGGTCAGCTCTCGCAGCAGTCAGGCGTGCGGGTGCTAAGGGTTTGCAACCGACACGTCCGGTACCTCAGGGAACCAGAGCGTCCGGTCATGCACCCAGAGGGTCAGAGCTGGACGTAGAGCCGATCGGACGCGCGGCGCATCCGGTCACGTGCGATCGGACGTGTCCGGTCGCGGTGGGAGTTCTCTGGACTCCAACCGGATGCCGGGTGCAGCGCGTCCGGTCAAACGCTGGAGCGCGTCCGGTCATGGCAACGGTAACTTCTGACACGCACTGTTCACGCTTGTCCTATAGTGACCGGACGTGTCCGGTCACCCTGACCGGTGCGTCCGGTCAGTACGTTTTTTACTGTGTCGTCCGGTAATGGCTAGCTGCGTACCCCTTCGCTATAAATAGAAGTTGGCCGGGGTTTGGGGGCAACTCTTGCATATTTTGAGACCTAGAGACATCCTTTGAGCTAGAGAACAACCCCTCCACTCATCTCTTTACTTGGTTGCACATCTTGAGTGAGATTGAGTGAGATTCAAGTGCATTGCTTGAGAGTTGCATTCTAGAGGCACTTGATCTTCGAGTTGCTGTGGATTTCTTATTACTCTTTCGTGTTTCCTGACATGGTAGACGGCTTGGAGCAGCGGAGGTGATTGAGCTCACGATTGGAGATTGTTGGAGCCCTCACCAAGTGTTGTAAGGGGTTCTTGATCCTTTCCCGCGGGAGTTCGTAAATTGGATACTCTAGTGAAGCTCGTGGCTTGGAGGATCCCCATCTTATATGCGGTTGTGCGGCGCTCGCCGAGGGCTCGACTCTCGATAGTTGGTTAGCTCGCGAACCGACAAGTGGGTGTATCGCCACAGCGAGGAGTAGCTTGCCAAGAAGCAAGTGAACCTCGGTAAAAATCTTGTGTTATCTCTTTGCCGAGGATTTCTCTTGTGATTGCTCATTGTGATTGATTCTTCAAGTGCATTTCTTCTCTACATCGTTGGTATAAGAATCAAGTCACTTGCTCTTTACTTTCTTGTACTAGTCCTAGTGTAGTTTGCTTAGTGTAGCCTTTATCATATAGGAGTAAGTAGCTTAGTGACTTAGTCTTGTTGGTGTGTTTTAGAGATGATAGCCTTGTTTCACTAGAATTGTATAGGTGGCTTGCATAGTGTAGTTGAGCTAGTGCTAGAATTATCTTAGCCATCTTTTTACTAACGTGGTTGTTTAGTGAAACTTATAGATTTTTAAATAGGCTATTCACCCCCCCTCTAGCCATTTGGACCTTACACCGTGGCGACTTGGCCAAGCGGAGCCGGGGGTGGCCCGACCGCGTGCAGCGGCTACGGTGGCGACTGCACAGCGGCAGCGGCACCACCGACTATGGCTAGTGGCCTCGGCCTTGGTGAATAGCGACAGGTGCATGGCAGAGCGCCCGAAGGCGGAGCTGGTGGAGGCTTGCGGCGATGGGAGCAAAGTGCCAAGGCACGGGACCGACGACGGGGCCCCCGACCGGCCATGGCAGACGGCAGAGAGAGCGAGTGCGAGGGGGAGGTCGAGAGAGAGGGCGAGCAGAGGGGCGCGAGGATGAGCGGAGCCTCGGCCTCCACTTGAGCGTGACCGAAGGGGGCAGGGCGGCAAGGGCCGCAGTGGCGCAGCTCCGACGACACGACCAGGCGCGCCCCCCACCACGACAGCGTGCACGCCACGGTGACTGCGGTCACAGGCGAGCACTAGCAAGCGTTGACTGCACGGATATTAAAGCGGAGCAAGGGTTGCAAATAAACTCAACTAACATCCACCCAAACTCATGAACCCACATTCGGTACTATCACCTAGCTAACGAAGCACTACACCCACCTGAGGGTCACTAGATAGGAAGATACGAGTATGCCAACATGGGCTTGCCACGCCGAACGCCAGTTCGCGAACAGAACACCGAAACATGGTTCACTGCGTGCTCTAGGTAGTTATGGGCAGATTTTTACGGGAGCAACGTGACACCCAACATGCCTGCAACCAATACCATGCTCACGTGCTCACTTTGATGCAACCGATGGTACCACTACATGAAGCTAGTGCTTACTTATTTCTTTCAAATTTAAATGTCAAAACGGCATTGTCATTATTTCTTTCGGTCTTAGACGAGACCTAAAGTTTAGGTAGAATTGAATTTCGAATTCGATTTTAGAGCTTGCAAAATACTACTTAACCATATTTCTTTCCAAAAATAAAAGTTGTATTTTTCATCTACATGACTTGCTCGTCAATTTTTGCTTAAACGCTACACACCAGTCATATTTTATTTGTGTTTATAAAAATTGTTTTTCACGTCAATTAATTCAAACAACTTAGACCGCATTAACATGATTTTACGTGAAACAACTAACTCACATTATTCGTTTATCATTCCCTGTGAGGTAAAATTGTAAACCTTGAGAACTTGTTTACTTAATTCTTTTTTATCTTAATCGGGGTGCTAAGCAAGCTCGTAACACCATCTTGTGCCTGTGCCCCTTTCCCAAGTACACAAAGGCACAATCCACGATCCACAGACCGCAAACGAAGCTCGAGTCCACACCTCCGTTTGATCGAACGGAGCCGCTGTCGCTTGAGCGCGAACGCCAGATCTGCTGAATGTTGGCCGCAAGAACACGACGTCTTTCAAAGTATGGATATGGAACATGCTGCTCCAGGTTCACAAAAGCAGCCGTTCATTCTTAATGAAAGACCACCGCCGCCGTACGTCGTGGCCAACCGTCGTTGCGTCACAATGCTGTAGAGGCTGCCCTTACATTTTTTGGTGCACCGTAGCTCAAGGTCGAGGGGCCAGTGATGGGGCATCCATAAGGTTTGTAATACAAAATTGCTTATTAGTATTTTATTATTTTCGAAAATGATCTACACAGCTTAAATAAGCTTAATTTAAATTTTTATATTATTGCTAATATTTGCTTATATTTTGAATCGTCACAAAAAAAGTTATAGGTCCAATTTTGATAAAAGGAAAAACATAAATCGTTTATGCAGCATGTTTATTCCCGTTGCAACGCACGGACATATTTATTAGTTACAAATTAAATACAATCACATATGAAATTCTTCCAGTACTTGTATTCGCTAAAATCGGATGACCTAGTTTGACAGAGGGCCCGTGTATCAATTTTTGCCGTCATTCCTCACTTGTTAGGGTTCCACCTAGTAGTTCTAGGATCTGCCAACACCCAACAGTCCATCTCTCAACAGAACTATTAGTGTGTGTTCACTAATTGAAACCACATGCGATCGACGTCCACTGTAAACACACAATGACTTCGTGCGACTATAACTGCTGGTCTGGTCATGTGCCCAATTTTAATATGATGGTCATGCGTGATTACGGAGTTCAACTGTAGCTTTAGGCTCGCCATCTAGTACGTTTGATGCTTCCTACGGCGACATTTGGAGCATGCCAGCGACAGCGAGCCCCACGGCTCTGGTGCCTTCTCTCTAGTACGCCTCTACATGCAAATAGAATAATATATTCAACTATCCAAGAACGTGCTTAGGGCCTACCTTTGTCGAATTTCATGGGCTCATGGCCTGTGCCTGCTGGCATCCTGCCCACTAGAGAAATCCGGTTTGTTTAGACACACACAATAGTCCGTATAACGAAGATGAACTCTGGATAACCGCTGCTCCTTGTGCTCAGCACGGAACCTTGGGCGCAACCACGATTCCGCTTTGAGTCTTTCTGGCCGTCGGTGGATGGATTTCTGGACGTGGTCGCCAACTCTTGGATCAAAGGCTGCGCAACGTAGCCAAGGCACTTCAGTGCTGGAGCGCACAGCAGATTGGAAGCGTCCGGTTTCAGCTTGCGGCGGCACGGGTCATCATCTATGAACTTGATGTTGCGCAGAAACCAGACAGCTGTCCGCGGAAGAGCTTGAGCTGCGCCATGAACTCAAGGCAAACACACTCGGTCTACCATCGCTGGCTAGGACCATCGCCAGACAAAAATCGCGGATACGCTATCTGTGAGATGGGGACGCCAATACCAAATTCTTCCATCTACAGGCCTGTCACCGTAAGCGCAAGAGTTATATCCCAACGCTGTTGCATGAAGGGCGCACCTTCACTTCTGAGGAGGCCAAATCTGAGGCGGTGTTTGACTATTATAATAGTCTGCTTGGGACGCGGTTCCATCGCCTCCACCGTATTGATCTGCATCGCCTCAACTTGCCTAGGCTCGATCTGCAAGTGCTTGCCGCGCCTTTTACTGAAGCCGAGATCGCGAAGATCGTACATGAATGCCCTCCAGACCGGGCGCCTGGGCCGGACGGATTCACCGCCAGGTTCTACCGCTCCGCATGGCCTGTAATCAAAGATGATATATGTGCCACCTTCCATGCCTTATGGCAGCAGGATTGGAGGAGCTTCTACCTCCTCAATGATGCCTCGATGGTGCTGCTACGAAAGAAAGAAACCCCGGCCGGCCTCAAAGACTACAGGCCCATCAGTCTAATCCATAGCTTCGGCAAGCTTGTGACGAAGGGTCTTGCGATGCGACTCGCACAGTTCATGGATGGGTTGGTGAGGCATAATCAAATTGCGTTCATAAAAGGAAGGCGGATCCACGACAACTTCCGTTCGGTACAGCTTTACTGTCGTTGGATGCACTCTAGGCAGCACGCGTGCATTCTGCTCAAAATCGACATTGCGAAGGCCTTCGACTCCGTAGCCTGGCCATTTCTCCTTGAGGTCCTGGAGCATATGGGATTCCCGTTGAGCTGGAGGAACTGGGTTGCGGCAATTCTCTCGTCGGCAATCACCAAGGTATTGGTGAACGGACATCTTGGCCGTCGCATTTGCCACGCACGTGACTTGCGCCAAGGTGACCCATTGTTCCCGCTGCTGTTCGTCTTAGTCATGGAGGTGCTCAACGCCATGGTGGCGGAAGCGGACCGCGTGGGACTGCTCTCTCCTCTACCTGGGAATGGGACTGGCCAACGCATGTCCCTGTATGCGGATGATTTGGTCATTTTCCTTGCACCCAAGCCGGAAGACTTCACTTGTGTTCGGACCATCCTGGACTTGTTTGCTGGTGTCTCTGGGTTGATCACCAACCTTGACAAGTGTCTTATCTCGCCCATCCGCTGCTCCGAGGAAGACATTGCTCTCGTCCGTCAGGCCTTCCCCTGTCAGCTTGCGCCGTTCCCGTGCCGCTACCTGGGCGCGCCGCTAACAATGGGGAGGATGCTCCGCTCTGAGGAACAGCAGCTTGTGGACGCTATCGCGCGCCGGATCCCAGCATGGAAGGGTAACCTCCTCAACACCGCTGGGAGGACGACGCTGACGCGTGCGATGCTCTCAGCCATACCGGTGCATGTGTCCATCATGTGCTGCCTGTCGCCTTGGGCCACCAGGCAGATAGACAAATGTCACCGAGCATTCCTATGGACAGGCTCTGACGCCATCGTTGGAGTAAAATGTAAGATCTCGTGGCTGGTGGTGTGCTCCCCTAAGTGCTACGGCGGCTTGGGCATTCCCGACATCAGGATACTCGGTTATGCGTTGAGGCTGCGTTGGGAATGGCAAAAAAGATTGCCTGGCACTCCAGCTTGGATGAAACTACCAGCCAAGCCGGAGAAGATGATCACTACCATGTTCGTCAGCTCTGTGCACATCCAGCTAGGGGATGGATCCTCGGCCTGCTTCTGGTCCGATGCTTGGTTGCCGGACGGACACATCAGGTCCTTTGCGCCCCACCTATTCCAGGCCGTCGGCAAGAGATTCCTCAAGGTCTCCGTAAAGGACGCGCTCTTCCAGCGTCGTTGGGTGCGACACATCATTGGTGCCCGCACAGCGCCGGTTTTATATGAATACGTTAGCCTCTGGGAGAAGATGGAGTCTGTCGAGCTCAGATCGTCCGTGGGTAATCGGTTTATCTAGAAGTGGACACCTAATGGCTCTTACTTGGCTTCATCGGCCTATCGTTCGTTCTTCTTGGGTATATCTTCCTTGCTCGGAGCCAAGGAGCTTTGGAAAGCTTCGGCGCCTCCGAAGGTCAAATTCTTTTTCTGGCTCGCGCTGCACGACCGTATCTGGACGGCGGACCGCAGGATGAGGCACGACCTGCAGGACTCCGCTGCATGCGCACTTTGTGATCAAGACAACGAGACGGTCGACCACCTCCTGGTGGGCTGCGCTTACGCAAGAGAGCTTTGGTACCGCCTGCTGCGCCCGGGCGGTTGGGATCCGCTGGTGCCTGCGCCAGGATCCTCGTTAGCTGCCTGGTGGATGGATTCCAGGTCGCTACTTCCCGCAAATTTGAGGCGGAGCTTCGACTCAGTTCTGCTGCTTGTTTCGTGGGTGCTCTGGAAAGAACACAACGCCCAGGTCTTCGACAACCGGCGTTGCTCGGCTCAGCAGGCCATGCGAGCGCTGCTAGAAGAAGCTGACAACTGGATCAGTGCTGGTTTCATGGCGATCGCCGAGTTCTTGATTGTTGCTAGTTAAGGGCGTTCCTGTTTGCCACCTGTAGCGCTTCATTGTCAAGATGTAGTCCACTAAGCTAGCCTGCGGTGTGTGCGTATGTCGGTGAACTTTGCTATCCTGGTACCTCACCCGGATATTGCTCGTTGGATTTGTACTTCTTCTTCTTAATGAAATACGCATGAAGTCGCGTTCTAGAAAAAAAAAGATAATGGCTATACATATTTTGTTGTTGGTAGCTCACGCGTTGTCCAGTTTAAACGTTTGATTAGCATAATGAGACAGAGATATCATGAGTCATGTTTGGATCAAGAAGATAATAGTTAGCTACTAGTAATAATTAGCTCATTGGATACAAACGTGTATAGCTAATAGTTTAGCTAGTAATTGTTAGCTGAATACTTAACTAGCTAATAGCAGCTAATATTAGTTGTGACCTAGTAATAGCTAGCTAACCATGAGCAAATAATTGATCTGTACAGGTCCCAACTCTCACGTGCCACCTAAGGGCACCTGTAGTGGATAAGTCAGTTACTAGCTCTAAGCTAACCTCTCCAATAATACTAGCTTTTAGCAATGGCTCATAGTATGATTAGACTCACATGACACTCTCACATGATCTTGGAATGTGTGTATGAGTCTAGCTCTTGATCAAGAGATAGTTTTTTTTCTCTCTTCTATTAAAATATGAAAAAAAAAATGCTAAGAGCTAGCATATGAGTCACCTATCGTGGATGCCCTAAAAATGGTCTAATGACAGTGACTGTAATGTATAAACTGAGATGATGCTAAACATAGCATCTCTACTACTACAAAACAAGATATTGAATACTTCATAAAATAAAATAAAAATTTAGGCAATCTAAATTTAATTACTGAAAGTTATTTTTCCTCGAACCGAAAGGACAAGGAATTATAAGAAGACACCCAGCACTTTACCTACCAGGATCCATCCGAAGAATTCCACGTCGCGTCCTACCCGTTCTTCTAGAGGATTAGCGGTGATCTCTGATCTTGATGGAGAATAGCCGTCAACAAATAAAAGTATAAAACTTGGGAGCAGCCTCCCACAAATTCCCAAGATTACCTGGATTTCTTTACCAAAACACCATTAAAATTCGTACACACTGAACCATTCGTACAAATACAACACACCATAAACCACACGTACACACATATACATACTCCACACGACCACACGTTATACTCCTACATACTAGTAGTACATACGGAGTCCCCCACCCGAAAGGCGCCAACGAGGATATATTTAACCGCCCCAACCACGCACCTTGTCTCCTCGCCTCGCCTCGTCCCCAAACCTCTGCTACCTTCGCTTGGCTTGGCTTCCAACCCCATCGATACTTCCGAGCAAGCTACAGCCTACGCTACAAGCTTGACCCGCCACGTCCTTCCATGGCCGATCCCCAGCCCCAGGCCGAGGTCCTGACCGAGACAGTGCGGGTCAACAGCACCGAGGCGGAGGCCACGCTCATGGGCGGCGAGCTGGCGTGGCGCCCCGCCGGCAGCGGTAACGGAGAGGGGCAGGAGCGGCGGCTGGAGCTGGAGTCGGAGGTGCTCGGATGCCGGGTGGACGGGAGGAAGCTCAAATTCGCGACCTTTGCCGCGAGCGGCGGCGGTAATGGGAAAGGGGGAGGAGGGGATGGGAATCGGAGGAGAGAGGAGGTCGTGGTGGAGATGGAGAACGAGGATGCCGCGGTGCGGTGGGGGGACGCCATCAGGGATCGCTTCGCCTCGCTCGGTAATCAGTATCAGCTGTTACTCTGCTAGCTGTAATTCGATTATTTCAATTCTCCTGCATCCTACTAGTATGTTTTTTTTTGGAAGGAAAAAAAACTCTCCTGCATCTTGGGATTTTTTTTGGAACACCTGCATCTTGGGAATTGTGCTTGGCTCATGATGTGATCGATGACGATTTGGTCACACAGCGATTGCTTTTTTAGTTCAATCGCGTGCTTCGAGTTTTGGCATTGCCTGGACGCCTGGTTCTTGATCGGGTAGGCGGCGGGAGTTGCGTGGCGGACTTGAGGAGTTCGTTGACTCGATTGGATAGCTGGGAGAGGAAAAAAAATCTGCTCCTGATAGGGGAAAACATCAAAACAAAACCAGAAGAGTGTCCAGCCGCTTTGGTTCGCTTCAAAGAAAATATTTTGAAGCAATTGGTTCTAGATTGTAATGGTCGTAGTCATAGGCATGCACAGATCTTATGCGTGAAACCGTGCGGTTGAATAGCTGTTCTTCTGGGCATGATCTGGTCAAAGCGTCAAATGTACAAATGTAGCAGTATGCAAGGTGCCAACTAGTCGAGTCCTACAGAGTTTGAAAATTCTTCATGGATTCTTCTTCAGTATCTGGTCTACTCAGTTGCCACGATTGGCTTCAAATGGGCATGTTGCTGATGGTGCACATCGCACAAAGCTTTGCATTTCAATTATTATCACCTCGAACAAGTCAGAATCGTGTATGTCTGTCTAAATGATGCATATTCATTTTGTACAATGCAGCAGTGATACTTTGCAGTAGTAATGCTATGCCTGTTCATGTTATGCATATTTTGTGCAATTTTTTTGTTCTTTTGTGAAATTTTGTTGAATGTTCCTCTCAGTGTCACTTATTGCCATTTAACATCACCCTTGAATGTTGCATTAGCTATCATACTCGTAGGATGCAAGCAGTGACGGAGCTAGGATTTTGGCATAGGGTATGCCGCACCAAAATTCTCATATTCAATTTGGCAAAGACCTATTTAGCAATTCGATATACAGCAGCAAAATTTGCCTCATAATTTATAATTTTTTCTATCTGATCAGCCTAGGGTATGCCGCACCATACCCGTGCCACCCGCTGGCTCCGTCCATGGATGCAAGTGGGTACTCAACGGTGTTTTATGTGTCAACTAACTTAGTCCATTTCTCCCCTTAAATTAATTACGTGGCATGCCATTCTAGTTCATTTTATCTAGTTCTGGGTCGATCCAATGACTCAGAACATGGGATACTTGCATCCCTAGCTATCAATGCAAAATATCGGAGCTGACCTTTTTTGCTCAGTTATTCATCATTGATAGTGCTGATCTAGTGCTCTTTTCTCCTCTGCATATTTCTGTTCCATTTCTAGTTGGTACTAGTTCATGCTTCTCTAACTCCTTTGGAAAAGCATAGTAGATTAGCAACTGAATTAGAACACCAGTTTTACCTACTCATGGTCCCTTAGGTATTCCTCCTGCAATATTGCCACAGGCCGGCCAAAGAGATTGTTAATTATAGTGAACCCTTACGGTGGAAAGAGAAGCGGACCGAGTATTTTCCAGAATGACGTCCTCCCTCTCATTGAAGCCGCTGGTGTGCTTCATACGGTGCAAGGTTTGGTGGTCTATGTTTATTCATCATATTTTTGGGATTATAATTGTGGTTTCTGTTATTCTGTATCTAATTTCAAATTGTGAAACATGTTTAGAAACCAAGCATCGCCTTCATGCTCAAGAGATTGCACATTCACTTGATCTTAGGAAGTATGATGGCATCATTTGTGTCAGTGGAGATGGTGTGATGGTAGAGGTTAGCAAAGAACCACATTTTCCATATGCGTATGCAATTCTGTGCAATTTGTTATGCTCTGAGAATTCACATGTTTTCAGATATTTGAGCACTGTTGATTCTATTTGCTTGCTTGCTATTTTTGTTTCTTTCTCTTAAAGTTATTTTATTTTGTTTTTAGGTTGTCAATGGCCTCCTGCAAAGGGAGGACTGGGAGACAGCAATAAAAGTGCCCCTTGGGATCATTCCGGCAGGTACATTATCATAGCAGGTCCTTTATCATATGGATGTAATGATGCACATTAGTGAGTAGTACTGTGTCTTAGGTTCATTTTCATATGCAATCATTACAAAAGCCATTTAACCAAGATTAGTTGTAGCCTGTAGCTTTTTCATTTTTTTTTTGTTCAGATTTTAGCATTTATGCACTTTATTGTCATGCTCTGGGCTGACTTTTCACACAATACAATGTGCAACAGGTACTGGAAACGGAATGGCACGATCTCTATTGCATGCTGCTGGTGAACCATTCTCTATATCTAATGCTGTGTTTGCAATCATCAGAGGTCACTATTTTGTCCTTATTTTTTGTCACCTTTCATCAAGCAGCCACATCATCCCTCTTCATTATCTTGCCCATTTATGTGTTTCAACAATTGCTGATGAAGCTTCTATCTATTACACAGGTCATAAACGTGCACTTGATGTTACTTCTGTTGTGCAGGGAAAGACAAGATTCTTTAGTGTCCTGATGCTTACATGGGGTATGCAGCATGTAATCTCTGTGCTAACTCTTTGAAAACAACAGCTGCGACATAGGCCACCTTTGTCAGAGACTGCTCTGTCACTTTCTCTTTTGCTGCAATAAAATTTAATTGACAAGCTTGAAAATGATCTACAAACAGGTCTGGTGGCTGATGTTGATATTGAATCAGAGAAGTATAGGTGGATGGGAAGTGCTCGCCTTGAATTTTATGTATACTTTCTACCCTAAAAGCTTATATCAAGTAGCTGATTTTATTTTTTATTTCTGTAAGTTTCTGTCTCTTTATATATATATATATATATATATATATATATATATATATATATATATATATATATATATATATATATATATATATATATATATAACAGAAAGGTGCTGGGAACGAAGTGCTCGCTTGGTCAGTAGCACAGGCTCAAAGAGCTGTGCACTCAGCCACCCCACCCTGGGTTCAAAACCCGGCGCCCACCGTATTTCCGTGCAATTGCATGGGAATGAGGATCAAAGCTCCCTGGTTAAAAAAAAAAACAGAAAGGTGCTGCAGAAATTAGATGCTCTTTCTGGCTGATCTTGCACTAGCTTGGCAGCATCGAGACAGATGCATCTCTCGCTTTAATACTTTGTTCCAAGCTCTAACTGTGGGAAATGGCTTATAGCTTTTTGGATCTGTGGAAGCTCACACTGTGCTCTGCAACATGCTGGTTGAGCTCTAGTGCTCATAATAGATGCAGAGGATAATGATATCGTATTGCATAAGTTGCTGTAGCACCATTATGGCTTTATGTTACTCTTTCTTAGGGTATTATTGGATCTGTGGAAGCTCACACTGTGCGCTGCCATTTTCAGCTCCTACTCCGCATGCTGAACCTGCGACGGTACAATGGGCGCATCCTTTTTGTTCCAGCACCAGGATATGAAGAAGTTGGTGATCCTGTGGAGCAAACTACCAATGGAGTTAGCACGGGCATTCAAGAAGATGGAGCAACAGACACTAATGGTGAAACGTGTGGCTATGTTGGCCCGTCGATCAAAGAAGCTGATCTTAGATGGAGATCGCTGAATGGTCCATTCGTTTCAGTCTGGCTCGGCAATGTTCCTTTCGCCAGCGAAGATGCCATGGCAGCACCAAAAGCAGAGGTCAGTCTCTAGCCGTTTCGTGCCTTGGGGTTCCTCTGTGCTCCATAGCTTGATCCGTTCTTGTTTGTTGCCATGCAGTTTGCGGATGGCTACTTGGATGCTGCCATAATCAAGGATTGCCCACGGTGGGATGTTGTCGGGCTTATGTTCCAGATGAAGGACGGCACCTACGTGAACTCGCCATGCGTGGAGTACTTCAAGGTGCGTTGCTTAGTCCATGTCCATGCGTTCTACCCACCCTGTCCCTGAACTCTGTCATCAAAAGATAACGAGGTGTGCTGGGGAACTCTGACGAACTGACAGGTGAAGGCGATCCGGATCGAGCCGGGCCTGCGCGTGGGCAGCAGCACCATGGGCGGTATCATCGACTCGGACGGGGAGGTGATTGCGAGGGGCGATGATGGGTCCCACTCCGGCGCCGGCGATGAGCCGGGGCACCTGATGGCGTACGGCCCGCCCATCCAGTTGACGGTGGACCAGGGG
This sequence comes from Saccharum hybrid cultivar R570, assembly GCA_038087645.1. NCBI lineage: Eukaryota > Viridiplantae > Streptophyta > Magnoliopsida > Poales > Poaceae > Saccharum > Saccharum hybrid cultivar. The sequence continues at coordinate 257,324 of JAQSUU010000377.1, forward strand.
CTGGCCACCATCTTCTCCCCGAGATGACGATTCTTCTCTCTGTTCAACACCGTCTGCGTGTAATTTGCTTCGTTAGCCCCTACCATTTTCCCTTTCCCGTGTAGAATCATGTGCTTCTACTGTATATATATAAACTAGGCTAGTGCCCGTGCGTTGCTACGGATTTAAAATTTTCTAATATGTATTTTGGAGCGCTCGAAGCATAATACATTATACAAATACGATAATAACTATTTTTTTTTTGACAAAGTACAAGATTGAGAAGCAAATTGTCTAGCTTGTTTGGCTAATCTTTGAGCATCTTGTTTGAGTACCTTGCGACGAAAAAAAAATAATGTCAAGGTAACATATATGTATAAATGTGTGTTGTACTGTTGTCCAATAAAAAAATATGACGATCATGATATTTGGAATATCAATATTACATAAGTCTCCACAAAGGATAGGCAATTAAAGTATAACTCAAAATAGATTGTCCATGTGTCGTACATAAAGGTGTAAAGATCATTGGGTGAAACTAAGAGAAGTAATTATGTCTCAAGTGTATCCACAGGCAAAGCAAATGTCACACTTGCTTAACAACATCCTAAGGGTATTGACTCGACAAGCACTTAATTTGGTTATTGCCAAATTAAGTGTAGTGAAAAGTACCACAACAGCAAGCGGTAAGCAGCCCAAAAGCATGGCTCGGAATAAATTTATAGATTTTTTTTCTGCTGATGCTGGGAAGAATGTGTTTATGTGCCACCAAGGAAGAGACACCTAGTTAAGGTATGTCACTATGTGCTAAGCATATATGCTCAGAATGGACAACCAGTGTTCAATATTTCTTACATAGTTTAGGGCGATGGGTACTACGGCTACTACGGGTCGTTAATTAATTAATGCAACTACGGATCAATATTTAAATAAAGAAAAAAGAAAAGAAAAGAAAAGAAATCATATCTAGAATTTAAATGAGCACCAAAAATTAGGAACAAACATTTTAATATGTAGGGTTTTATTTTAGAAGAACTATGGTGCAAGAATTACGGCATTCGGAATTTAAACAACGAAGATATAATTTATATCTATGTCTATTGATTAATCGCGAATGGAAAGGGCATGCAAATTAATTTTACAATTTTATCTATGCTATATGAGTGAAAATTATATAAATATGATCTAGAGGAGCTCTAGTTTATTTAGAAATTTTCTAGAAATTCTTCTATAATTAAAATGCTTACCGTTTAATCCCCTGTGTACGTTTCCCGGGTGTACATAGCATTTTGCTTATGGCTGACGGGTGGGCCTGGTCTGCAGTCCAGGCTGACCAACACTGTGCTATGAGCCGATCTGTGAACCCGCCCTTTCTGTCTCTATATTCTAGTGGACCATGTCTACATAGAGAAGGAGGGAGGGAACGTCACTGTTGTGTGGGGTCGAGAGAAAGAGATATCGTTCACCCATTGGCCCAAGTGACGTGTTTGACCCATCCCCTTGCCTTGACGGTCACAGGGCTCGGCTCCTCTGTTTTGTCCGCGAGACGGCGAGAGAAAGAGAAAGGGTGAGAGGGGAGAGAAGGAGAGGGGAGGAGCAGGGCACAGGGCAGCAGCTCGCCGGTGGCGGCCGGACAAGGCGAGGCGAGAGGGCATCTGCTGCTGGTTTCTGCTTCCTTTCCTCTTGCGTGGTCAACAAAGAGATTAGAGGGAGAGCGCGGGGAAGGAAGAAGTAGAGTGCGGCGGGCAGCGTTGTGTGGCTGCAGCACGGCGAAGGGGAAGAGCAGAGAGAGAGATGGAGCAAGGGAGAGCAGGACCGGTGACGGCGGCGCTTGGTTCTAGCGGTCTTCGGCGTGGCCGACTGGGTCATAATAGCGAGCGCACCAGCGGTGCGGCTCGAGCTGCGGCGGCGCGGGTTCGCGACGAGCAAGGCGAGACGGTGGGCAGACGGCTCCGGTGCAGGCCGGCCTGTGGAGGGTGTAACAGAACCGCCCAATTATACGAGATTAAGTAGGAAAATCATCCAACGGAAGGATAATTTAATAAACTTAAGCCCGTATAACCCGGTAGTCCGTGAAATCTCGACGGATTTCAAACCATTTTACATAACAACCAAGATCGTACTAAGTTTAGCGGTCACCATCATAAGTTACATAAATGTTCGCGGCATAAAATACATCGGAGTTTAAACATAGTTATTACAAACCAGGTTTGAATAAAAGTAGCGGAAGCGGTAGTTCAAATCACGCACACGCACAATATTTTTAAATAAAGTGCCAGCTTGGGACCATCTCCAGCAAAAGCATCAGACGAGAAGTAGCGAATGACCATTGCCCATGGTCCTATGCTTCGCCCATTGCAGGATAGAGACAGTTGATACAATAGTCATAGTACATCTGTCCATCTGCAACAAGTGGGAACAAAGCCCTGAGTATGAGAAGGTACTCAGCTAGACTTACCCGTCATAAACCAGAAATAAAAGACACCAAGGAATCATGATAGGTTTTTTGGTGGGGTAGCTGACTCATTTGCAAAAAGACATTTTTAGCATTTTAGGAAAACCTTTACAAAAGCTTTGCATCAAGTGAAATCTTTATTAACCTGTCAACTACATTTGCACCTGTACTAAAGTAACATGTAATTAAACAGGCAATGATAACCAATGATCATTAACAACTTCCATTATGTCATAATTCATATAACTGTCCAAGTGTTCCATCAATATTACTACGATGAAGTAGCTCAAGTCAAGTGTTCACTATCCAGTGAACGATGGTGATCCGAATCGATTATTAACCAGCTGGTAAGTTATTCCTCACATAAACCTCACTCACCCGCTAAAGTGAGATGTTGGTCGTCGAGTCAACCATTCAGGTAAAGTCGCGAGCTTGCCAGAAACCACTTGTACCTGGGGGGGCGCCCGACTGCTCTTTGGCCTTATCATCGTGCCCCCGTATCCTGCCACTACTGCTCCGGTACAGTGCGTTGCGGGCAATCCACTCGGCCCGAATAATCTCCCAGTTTCGCGGTCGGAAGGTACTTTATCCGGCCAGCTAAATGTGAGGCATGCGTTCAACATGACCCGAGGGACAACAACGGACGATCCTTAATCGACACAGACGGAAAACACTACAGTCCGAAACCCTGCAAGTTTCCGCCCGGTCTCAATTTTATTTCACACTTAGTTATACCATGACTTCATAGTCAACCCAACATATCCAAGTAACCACCTATAGCTCGCAAGTGACAGGAAATCACTCGACTTCTACCGGTCTAAGCAAGCTAAGCATTGACTCGACTGCGGATACCAGGGTAACAAGGATATAGTCTAACAAAGGTAAGCAAGATATAATGCAGCAACGTTTGCAAACAACTCCTAAACGTAATGCATCAAATTAAGTAAAGTTAATAATAAATTATTTGCAAACCGGGAGAGAAATGCTCCGGGGCTTGCCTCTCTCGAAGGAACTTGGACGGTGGTCGGGGCACTCGGGGAGATCTTCACCGGCCTCTTCTTCGGCTTCTGTCACCTCCTGCTGCTGCACCTCGATCTGCTCCTCTGGCTCCTCGGGTAAGACAACTGGGTTCTCGGTTTGCGATCCTGTATGATGCAATGCGCGTAAGTGATTATGCAAGTATGCATTGAAGGAGATGAATGCAATGAATATGTTGAAATGCAAGGTAGTCAACATCATTCAGAAACTATACACTACAAGCACATGTCATCTACTGTATTCTTTTCTACTACTATTATGTTAAGTTAACCTATCTTATGAAATGCTTCAAAGATACACCAAAGCTTTACTAATTTCTTAATCACACTTAAAGCAACACTTGCTTAAACCCTGAGTAATAATAGTATGTTTGAATAGCAACATATATTTCTGATGCTCCTAAAAATCTAAGAAAATTACAGTAGCACAATACTACTCTAAACAGACTACCATAACAATTTCATGACATTTGGATAAGTAAACCATCCTATACAAAAATGACAAGCTATAGCATAAAAATGAGCATGAAATTACTTTGTACTATGAAAAGTGTCAAACAATAGAATTAATATTTTTTCTAGGTTCTTCATAGCATACTATGACTGTACAAAAATTATCACATGCATGTTTTATACAAAGTTTGCTCTCTAGCAAAAATAACAAAAATCAGCCATTAAAGGCACTTGAACTACACCTCAACATTTTTCCACAGCACATGCATGAAACATATTTTTCCTAGGAAGTACATGATATAAGAAGATTAACAAACTTGAAATCATATTTTTCTGATACATATAGGATTTACTAGCTATTTTACAAGATATCAGCAATATTAAGAATTAATTAAAGCTCTACAGAAAAGTATTCCAAAAATGACATGCAATATTTTTAGATTGTAGATCTGGTTCCAATGAATCCCTAGAAATTTATTTCACAATTTTTGGAGCTGAAATGACTACTAAAACATTTTCCAAAGTATTTTCAACAAGAATAATAAAAGAAAATGGAAATGGATTTTCATAACGGCACTGGGCCGGCCCGGGGAATCAAGCGGCCCATAGCCGTTCTCGGCCTGGCATCGCGCGCGGGGGGAGGGGGGGAAATGGCCGAGCCAGCCTGCTCGGGGCGCGGCCCACAGGGCGTAGCCCAGTCCACCGAGACCAGCTAAGGAGCGCAACATGCTCGCAAAGAGAGTAGCGAACACGTGAAGGGGACGCGGGAGGGCAGAGAGAGAGCGAGTGAGGCGGTGCACGGGGCACGGGCTCGACGGCACCGACGCGGTGGCGCGGCGGAGCGAGGGAAATTGAGCCCTACCGAGGCAAACGAGGGGATGGCGACACCCGTTCGGAGGAGGGGAGGATGGGGCGGAGCCTCGTGCACGGGCAATTAGACGGAGGTGGTCCACCGGTGCCGGAACAGGGCGGGGACGGTGGCGGAGCTCGGTGGCGAGCGGTGTTCCGCTGCGGTTTCACCGGAGGGAGGAAGAAGGGAAGCAACCGAGGCGCAAGTGGGAGAGAAACCAGGTGCCCGGGCGATTTTGAAGCGGAGCGCGGGCGCGGGGTCCACGGCGGCCACGCGGTGGCGTCGCCGGCATGCGGCCGCCACGCGGCGGGCGTTTTCTGCCGGGGCGACAGCGCGCGCGCGGGCGGGAAGAAGAGGAGCGACGCGGAGGCAGGCCGGGCCGAGCCGAGGCGGAGGCGGCTGCGGGCGCGCGCGTGGGAGTGGCGTGGGCCGATTCGGCCAGCGGGCCGAATCCGAGGCGGCGGCCTGCTAAGCTGGATTTGATTTTTTTTCAAATTTTTCATTTCAAATCAAATTCAAACACAGATTTCAAACCCCATTTTGAACAAGAAGAAGACATTTTCTGGAATTGACCCAAAAATAAAAGTTGCTTAGAATTTAATTCTCTACAACTTTGATTAAGGGGCCAACTAAAAATTCTCAATAGATTTTGAATTGAAGAATAAAAGCTAATTTAGAGAGGATTTTTGAATATTTTAATTAATATTTTTGAACAAGCTTTTTGACAAAACTTTGAGTCATTTAGTTGCTCCAAAAATTTTGACCTATAATTCTAAGTGATATAAAATTTTTAGTTGCACAATTTTGATGGAATGTGATTAGCACATTATACATTACACCTCAAATACCACTTTCTAAGCTTTTATTTCACTCAAATTATAATATTAACATGTATGATTATGATGATATGAAATGCCATGCATATGATTGTCATGCAAATGCTTGCGTAACACCGGAGTGTTACAGAGGGCGCGGCGCTCCGACGGTGCTAGCTCGGCGCAGGTTGCTGCCATCGAGTAGGGCGGTGCCCACGGCGATGTACCTGCCGCCGTCGCCGCCACAGGAGGAGGAGGAGGAGGCGGAGAGGTGGGCGTTGTTCGTCGCGTCCGCGTCGGGGGCGCTCGGCGGAGAGGGGGCGGCGTCGGGGGCGGCTGCATCAGGAGCGAGGTGAAGGCCAAGGGCCAGTCGAGCGGGAGGGGAGTCGCGTGGCGGGCAGTTACCGAGAGAGCGAGCGGGAGGGAGTCGCGTGGTGGGGATGAGCGGGAGGGAGCCCCTCAACGACGACCACCTCGTCGCCGCCGCTGCCGCGCGACGCCGGCGATGCTTCTAGTGGCGTTGTGCGCGACAGGGCGCCGGAGCGAGAGGCGCGGGCGTGGTCGGCGTCTGGTGCGTAGGTGTGCGGGCGGTGGTGAGGCAGGAAGGCTACACTAGGAGGCCGGACGGAGCAGGTTCAGCTGGCCAGGGCGGCGGGAAGGTGACGGCGGTGCTGGTGCCGATGGTCGGAGCGGGCGGGGCGTTTTTCTCGTGAGTGAAATTGGGCTGGGTCTGTTGCTGGCGGCGTCGTGGGGGTGTGGTGTGGGGGAGTTGGGAGTCAGCGGAGGTTGGAGGTTAGAGGAGGCCCGTTTCATGTTGTGGTGAGGCGTAGGTGGCCTGGGTGGACCCCACCTGTCGGCGCATGCGGATCGCAAGCGGGCAACCGACGAAGGCGCGCGCACGTAGACGGGCAGAGTTGGCGAGGTCGGACGAAAACGGATCGACAGACAGGACAGACACTTCGTTCTTCATATAGTAGATATATACTCACACCCCACCCTAGTGGAGGGCGATGAGCCGATGAGGCAAGAGGGACGGATACTGGATCTCCGTCGAGCGTCGAGAGGTTGTTTTCTTTTCATGGCCACAGTCCACATAGCTGCCGCTGCTTTTAGTGCTAGCATGACAAATGAGAAGTGGTCAGTTCATAATCTTTTGTTCGGGTGTTGTTGATTGTTACTTGTACAAGCAGTTGGACTGTTGTCCTGCAAACTTGGTGTTATATCCACTAATCCACCTTAAAAATTTGTACATCCATATAAAAAAAACTTGACATTCTAGTTTTATCATAAGTCGAACTGATCAAGCCTATATAAAGAACCAATGTTTATATCACGAAATAAGTATCATTAAATTTATCATTAAACATATTCTCAGAAAATACCTATTTGATATCATAAATAGTAGTAGATTTATATATATATTTGATCAAATTTCACATAAATTAATTACTGAAAAAGTAAGATTGATATATTTTTTTAGGATAGATGAGTCGGCTTCCAATAGATATTGGAATATATGACGTGGCCATCATATATATTTCCGAGCCACAAGTCATTTAGAAACCGTACAACAAGATGTAACATGTATGTTTTATTACGACACACAGCAACTCTTATGTCGTTGTTGTTGGGGCCAAAGACCCAAAGCTGATGAGATGGGAACAGTGGCAAGTAGGACTGCAGGAGCAAGCAGGAAGGCAACCGTGGCGCCTCCCCAGTAACCAACCTTGTGCTACGGCTATCCGCACCAAATTGATCTACAATAATTGTTGGGCTCTGTTGTTAGATGTGCTTTTTAGCCTCTGTTTGGTCTGGAGCTCCTAGTGGCATGTCGCCTCCTCTCCCTGTCTTCACTCTTGCCTCGTCATCTTCCACCCTATTCGTTAGACAATTTTTGGCTAGTTAGTTTATTGGAAGAGAAAAATACTGCTGAATGGCTAGCTGATAAGCGCCGGTAAAACATGTTCATGTGTTCCGGTGGCGAACATTCATGGAAGGACAGTCTGCCTCTTCTATCTTCTCGCCTTCCGAGGTAACTGACCCTTTCCCTTCCACGCCCTTTCACACTCCACAGGGACTTGAGTATCTTCAAAGGGAAGTGAAGTGGGATTTTTTTTTTTTTGCATGTCTATCTGATTACCTGTGGTGTGGTGTGCTGCAGGAGTTCATGGCGGAAGATGAGACCGTCGTCGTCGTTTTCCAAACTCCACATGGACGCCCAGAACATGATCTGCACGTATATGTCATCCACACCCATTTCCATCTCCTTCAACTCTCAATGTCCCACCTATTCTTATATGTAACACTGTTACCATAGTCTCCGTATAGGTTTTGTTTAAATGCACTTGTATACACCTCAACCATTGTGTGTTTTGGTGAAACTAAGCTAAGGATCTGTTTGGTTCACCTGTGAGCTGTGAAAAAAAAAAAAGCTTTTATGAGCTATGTGACGTGAAAAGGTTGTAAGTTATTTGTTGAAACAAATATGAAACCTACACACTATCTTTAATTTTCTCAAAATAGCTTTAAAACACCCATGTATTTTCACTCATTTGGAAAATAAAAAACTGAAAGCCAAAAACAGGATCCAAGAGGTTAAGAAAATTGTACTACGAAAGCTGAGCGTCTGTTTCTAGAAAATCAGCTTCAGAGTCCACCTATTTTATTGGTGCTCTGTTTGTAGAGGTAGAATTTTTTTTAAGAGACTAGAGTAGTCTCTTCTAACAATAATATACTATATGAATTGATATAAATACGAGTTTCCAACGAGCGCGTATGGGGATTTTTGGACCCTTCTCCCACAACAGATTCCCCACCAAGGTGCCGTCTGGCTCGCCGTCGCGATCAAGAAGCGTAGCAAGTGCACCGTCCTTCACATGTTTTTTTTTTCTTTTGATTTGAAAAAAAAATGCAAAGCGCTGTTTTCCGAACAAAGAAAAGATAAGGTATAGGGAACGAGTGACCGCGCGAGGCAGCGCGGGTGGAGTAGGCCCCAGGGCAGGGTAGCCGCCAAGGCAGGGCGTTCGTAGGCGCTACGAAAGCTGGAGGAGTTCCTGTTCGCACGATGACAATCGCATGGCCACGGTAAACCCTAGCCGCCGGGGTCGGTCGGTCCCCGCGCGGGGGGCGGCGGCGCGAGGCGCGCGCTATGCCGCTGTATAAACAGAGCCATCCATCCGATGCCTCCAACCCACCTGGCCATCTCGATCCCCTCACCTGTCGGCTCTGTCTGTTGACTTCCCCCATCGAGGTAAGGTACTACTCCGTAGCTCGATTCCTCTTCCGTCCTCCGATCCCGGCGGGGTGCTTGATTTGTTATCATTCACGGTTCTGATTCAATTGTTACTATTCAGTTTTGCCTGAATTCTTTGATGCTTGATTCATTGCTAGTCTTCAAATTTCTCTGAATTGTTCCCTAGCTTTTGTCCTCCACGCATATACTAGTACAGCTTATAGGAGTAGTACTTCCCAAAATCTTGTGTGCTGGCCGATCCTCTTATGTCCCGCACAATCGTTTTTCTTTCTTTCTTTCTTTCTTTCTTTCTTTCACTTTTCTAATGAAGCAGATGGATCAAATCAAATAGTTATAATATATATCATGGCATCGTCACTTGATTAAATCCAAACTCAAACTGGTACTGGAGATGCGACTAGTGTGCCCATTGTCTAACGGAAAAGACAGAGGGTCTCGTCTTCTATCTTCTCGAAAGGGGCCGGCCCTTCTGATATAGGTTCGAATCCTATTGGGTGCTTCAATTCTAGTTTATGCATCTCCAGTTTAATTTGCTCCACTGCCAGATCAGATTGCCACGCCAAACACTCACTCACTTAGCCTGCTTGGTAATAATCCGTCCGTGTATTCTTGGATCATATCATGCTTTTGCTTGCTTATATCTATTATAACTGTTTTTTTTCATAGCTAGAGTTTTTTTTTTTTTTGAAAGTGAACTTCGGAAGGGAGAGATTCCTCGCCTGGATTTGTTTAGAGTATATTCTCCCTGTATCTTTCTTTATATATTCATTTGGCAATTGTATTGAATAATCTGATACGTCTCAGTCGGTTGCTCTTCATTAAATTGCTAATCACAGATGGATGAATACTGATCGACTGCACGGTCTCTGTTTTCCTGATGACTATTTTGTCTTTGCTACTAAACAAAAGAACAATTAACCTAGCAGTCTGCTTATGTATATGTGCTTTTAATTTACTGCTAGTCAATGAATGGCCACAACTGTTCTGTTTTAAAAAAATTCAATCTCTCAAAAGAACAATTAACCTAGCAGTCTGCTTATGTATATGTGCTTTTAATTTACTGCTAGTCAATGAATGGCCACAACTGTTCTGTTGAAATAAAAAATTCAATCTATCAACTACTAATACTTTTGTGTGACTGTTTTCTCTATATATCATTCTGCTGATGTTTGTGAATACAGCTAACTAGTCAGCTGCTCCCGTTGCCATGGGGAAGGAGAAGGTTCACATCAACATTGTGGTCATTGGCCATGTCGACTCCGGCAAGTCCACCACCACCGGCCACCTCATCTACAAGCTTGGAGGCATTGACAAGCGTGTCATTGAGAGGTTTGAGAAGGAGGCTGCCGAGATGAACAAGAGGTCCTTCAAGTACGCCTGGGTGCTTGACAAGCTCAAGGCCGAGCGCGAGAGGGGCATCACCATTGACATTGCCCTGTGGAAGTTTGAGACCACCAAGTACTACTGCACTGTGATTGACGCTCCTGGGCACCGTGACTTCATCAAGAACATGATCACCGGCACCTCCCAGGCTGATTGTGCGGTGCTCATCATTGACTCCACCACTGGTGGCTTTGAAGCTGGTATCTCCAAGGACGGCCAGACCCGTGAGCACGCACTCCTTGCTTTCACTCTTGGTGTGAGGCAGATGATCTGCTGCTGCAACAAGGTACTTGAAAGATTGATTGATGCATCTATCTGCTGCTGCTGTTGTTTTCATATACTATTGTGCATCTATCTCTGCTGTTGTTGTTGTTGTTGTTTTCATATACTATTGTGTAATGGAAGTTAATAATTACTCCGTATATACTGCAAAATAAATGAACTCCTACTACTTCATCAGATGGACGCCACCACCCCCAAGTACTCCAAGGCTCGTTACGACGAGATCGTCAAGGAAGTGGGTTCCTACCTGAAGAAGGTGGGGTACAACCCGGACAAGATCCCCTTCGTGCCCATCTCTGGTTTCGAGGGTGACAACATGATCGAGAGGTCGACGAACCTGGACTGGTACAAGGGCCCCACCCTCCTTGAGGCGCTGGACCAGATCAACGAGCCCAAGCGGCCCTCGGACAAGCCCCTGCGCCTTCCCCTGCAGGACGTGTACAAGATCGGCGGCATCGGCACCGTCCCGGTGGGCCGCGTGGAGACCGGCCTCATTAAGCCTGGCATGGTGGTCACCTTTGGGCCCACGGGCCTGACGACGGAGGTCAAGTCGGTGGAGATGCACCACGAGTCGATGCAGGAGGCGCTGCCCGGCGACAACGTCGGCTTCAACGTCAAGAACGTGGCGGTCAAGGACCTGAAGCGTGGCTACGTGGCCTCTAACTCCAAGGACGATCCCGCCAAGGAGGCTGCCAGCTTCACCGCGCAGGTGATCATCATGAACCACCCCGGGCAGATCGGCAACGGCTACGCTCCAGTGCTGGACTGCCACACGTCCCACATCGCCGTCAAGTTCTCGGAGCTGCTCACCAAGATCGACCGGCGGTCAGGCAAGGAGCTGGAGAGCGCCCCCAAGTTCCTCAAGAACGGCGACGCTGGCTTCGTCAAGATGATCCCCACAAAGCCCATGGTGGTGGAGACCTTCTCGGAGTACCCTCCACTGGGGCGCTTCGCTGTTCGTGACATGAGGCAGACGGTTGCTGTCGGCGTGATAAAGAGCGTGGAGAAGAAGGACCCGACGGGAGCCAAGGTGACCAAGGCGGCTGCCAAGAAGAAATGATGATGATCCTGCATGTGTCCATGGTTCCTGGTCTCTTTGGTTAGAGTATCATTTATGTTATTATAAATAAGTACTGTTTTGTTGGGTGGTACTAGTAGTAGTTACAAAAGAACAATTTTACTGGTTCAGTGTGTTCACAGTGTGTGGACGGTTGTGTTCGTGATTGTCTACCATAATAATATCCCTATGTGCCTGTCCTGTCCTTATGTCCTGCCTGATTGATTGCCTTTTGGGGGCTACACAAAGATGCCGATTGCTTGCCTTTTGGCTAATGGCTACACATATGAACGGCCAGCAGTTGACCACTTGACCTGTGTGAGTCGACCTTGGTACTTTTGGTACTCTGCCATTCTGTCGTCGTTGATCTCGGACTCTCGGATATGATATGGTGGTCTAACCAGTGTTTACCTTGGTAGTACAATTGTACTTTTGGTACTCTGCCATTCTGTCGTTGGTGGTCTCAAATCTGATGCGTGACTGTATTGTATCGTTTCATTTCTGGTGTGCTTGCTAATTCTTCATCGCTTTTTAGCTGTATAATAGCGTTTCATTTCTGGTGTGCTTGCTAATTATTCATCGCTTTTTAGGCTTTTAGCTGTAATAATAGTATAACGACCTAAGTTCCAAGTACTAAGCACTTAGTGTATACACTTGGTTCTTCAAAAAAAAGTTAGTGTAAACGCTTCACTCAGTCTAACCCGTTTTGCATAATCACATTCGCTCATTAGGCCTTGCTTGATGCATATCTATCCACCTCAATCCACATGTGTTAAGTTTCCACTTCAATCCAACTCATTTTGGATATACGTGCATCAAACAAGGCCTTAGTTCTATCTGCTCACACACAATATGAACTCAATCTTTTGATGAATATCAATCATTCTATCTTGCTGCCGCAGCCTTGCTGCTGCCCTCTACTCTGCTAGTCTGCTGTGCTGCGTCTTCACTCTTCAGCTTCACCACATAACCCGAATGAATTGGCCCAGCATGCAGCTTTGTTTACTGGAAGTCAGCCCTGACTAAAATAATTACAACTCTATGGTATATCTGGAAAGTTTCAAAACAAAAAATGGTCGGTTTTGCAGGTTCATTACCCGGTGGCAGCAGACATCAAAATATCTACAACCACGGACAACTCAAATGCTGATCACAGCCAGCAGGACAATGACAACACAATAATATCAGGTAATGGATCTTCTAATGCAGGAAGGCGAAAAATAACAGGCGGTATTCGAAATAGCTCAGGACTAGCAAATCTTCCATCTCCTCCACTATATCAGGTGACTTTCCCAGCCCTTCTACCAGGTGCAAGATGCTATACTGATGCAGCAACAACTCCAGATCAATTTGATCAACAGATAAGAAAAGCAGGTCTCGGTATCTTCATCCTGGATCCCAGGAGAAAATCAATGATCCACGTCAAAGGCTCAAAGCATTAGCCAACACTGTCTCCTCTGTCCTCATGGCAGAAGCTGCTGCTCTCACTCTTGCAGGCATTACCACTTCTGCATTGCAGATTCAGAATATTTTCTTCCTCACCGACAGCCAACAAATGGTGAACTTCTTCAATGGACAGGATCACTCAAGTCCACCTCAATGGGAGATCAAGCCGCTCACTCAAAAGTTCATAAATATAACAGCTGGTACAAACCCGAAGGTGGCGAAAATTACTAGAAATCTAAATGCAACTGCACACAGCTTAGCCACTCAAGCTTTCAGATCAACATCTAGTGAGCACAATCATGTAAACATTATTTGCTCCAATTGTTATCATGTTTCCAGTTGCCCTATTAGAGAGGCACTGCAATCTGTAATCTGGGAACCTTATATTCCATTTGCAGCGATGTGCTGCTAATAAAGTTTGCCATTTATCAAAAAAAAAAGAATTAACTCATTATCAAAAAGTCTGCAGCAGCCTCACTACTAGTGGTCAGCTGCTATATTAATTTCTTTCTTTTCCTTTTTTCCCCCTAAAAATCAATTTCTTTCTTTTTCATTTTTAGATGAATATCATGCTGCAGTCAGGCCATGTACTCATGTCAGGGATGAACTAGATTCAGTTAAAGCAAGTTAACTTATAAGAGCTAAGTTATATAATAGTTATTTTTTATTCATCTATAAAATTTTTAATTTTTTGCCAATTGTTTTTTATGGGAACACCAATCTCTGCTGCCACTGCAGTCTGCAAGTCTGCAACTACACCATCTTATCGGCTGGCGCCGCATTGATGCTTGACTGAGCAGGCAAAGGACGATGGACGACCCTGACCCCCCCGACCCATCCCTCTCCTCCGTCTTCCCCAAGCAGCCAGCACCCAATCCGGCCAGATCCGCTCCTTCCCCAGCCGCTCCTCCCCATCAGCTCCCAGGTTCGTCACCACCTTCGCCCGATCTATCGACTGCGCCTCCGCCCGAGCATGGCTCGCACGCGGGCAGCAGCTGCGCCGGTGCCTGCTCCAGGTCTGGCGTCCAACGCCCTACGCCGGCGCCCGCTCCAGATCTGGCGCACACCCTCTCCTTGCCTTCCCCAGGTCAGAAGGACGTCCAGCTCAGCCGGCCAGTGCACTCCCCGTCGTCTCCACGCGCGGCTACCGGCCTTTCTCCCTCCGCCCATCCTTTCCACCCAGGAGGCGGCACGATGGGGAGGTCAAAGCTCCGCCGGTGGGCTGACAAGGATGAGGATCTCCTCGCCAACGACTCGGACGGCGATTGCTCTCCTTCGTCGTGCCTTGAGGCCGCTCGCCGGGCGCTAGCTGCTACTCCAACTGCTCCGGCCAGCCCGCAGGATGTCGCGGCGCCGGATGCGGTCGACGCTGCCGCCGCTGCTGTGGCCCCAGCGGACGGCGACGGAGGAGCACCGAGGGTACGCTGCCCGTGGCGTCATCGCAGGCGCCATCATCGCCAGCGCCGTCGTCGTACACGGCACAAGGCCCTTAATCGATCGGGTGGCCCAGGAGCCCAGGCGGCATCGGATCAGATGGACCCAGTGCGCCTGCGTGTGCCTGTGCACCGGCGGCTGGGGCCGCGCCGCCGCGTCTCAGCCCCCGACGCTGAGGGGTGGCAGGCGCAACGCCGGGGTGTCGTTGGTGGGGGTGACTTCACCGGCGGCCGTCGCCCCTTACCTGCCGTGCTCCAGGTGAAGTGCCTGCCCATGCCCCATACGCGACCGGGTGCGCCAGGGTGCGCGGGACGTCGAAGGCGCTCGTCCGAGGGCGCTGACGTTCCGGCGTGCCATCCCCGGCACCACATCCCCCGCTCCGGTGTGTCGGTCGACAACGAGGGGTTCACAGTCGTCGCGAGTCGCCGCCGTTGGCGCCGTCGTCTGTGCACCACGCGTTCTCGGCCGGTCCCGGCAGCCCTAGTCGGCCTCTGCTTCAACTGCATGGCCGGAGACCACATCGCTGCCGATTGTCGCTTCCCGTCGCGGTGCCTGCACTGCAGGGGCTCGGGACACCGTGCGCGCGAGTGCAATCGTGGCCGTCCTCCTGCGCGTCACGCCACGAGGACCAAGGACGCACCGCGCCGGCGACTGCTGAGCCAGTCCACCCGACCAGCCATGGAGATCGTCGTCATCCCGCGCACGCAGGAGCTGTCCGCGGCCAAAGAGGCTCTCTACGACGCCAACGGCGACGGCGGCCTCAACGTCGGTGCCGGAGAGTCGGACCCCCAGTGGGGCCCGGGCTGGGGGCCCACCTACCGCCAGGCCGCAACTGTGGTCGTGGGGGCATTCCAGTGCCCGGTCCCTCATGCCGGAGCCCAGTGGCCGACGTACGGTCGACAACGGGTCCGACTGCTGTTGGGGGGCCCTCGTCACCTCCCCACGTCACGGCCTTCGTCGCCTACCGCTTCTGAGGCTTCCCAGGAGTTTGAAATTCGAATTCTCTCCTCTCCGACCGTTGCGCCTGAGCGTCTGGACCCCATGCTTTGTCTCACTGAGGTGGACTGGTGCCCAACATCGCTGCGGGAATCTTCAGGCCAACGGGTAGCTGCTTTGGAGCCGGAGATGGTGCTGCACAGAGTGCCAAAGCAGTCGTCCTGGGCTGCTCAGGCCGTGGCAGACTTACACGCCATCTCTGCCAGCTGCCCTGTTGCTCCCGTTGTCTCGCAGGCCGTCAGCCCACCCAACGGTGATGTTGTGGACAGTGCACCGACAATGTTCGTGCATCCGCAACTGGACGTCGATGTGTGCACCAACATTGATGGGCAGCCCGTTCAGCCCACCGACGACGGCCCTTCTACGCCGGTACACGGGGTGGACACTCCTCCTTCGGTCGAAGACTTCATCGCCGGCCTAAGGCTGCCGCTCGAGGTACCGCTGATCCAGTCGCCGCCGCGCCTTCGTGTCTCGCGCATGCGAGATGAGAATTGGGTGCCGCGCCGCAGCGAGAGACTTGCTGCCATGTCCGCCTTCCGTGACCCGAACCCAGAAAAGCAGGCCAAGCGAGTCTTGCTCGGCAAATGGCAGCCGTCGGCGTGCGCCCTGCGGTCAGCACCGGCGACGCCTGACGCAACCATCGCCGCTCGGTTCCGCGAGATGTTCCGAGAGCCGTTGTCGTCGTCCAAGCGCGAGGCATTGCAGGAGCTCTTCCCCTTGATCGGTGCTCACGGGCGGCGGCGCTTGCGCCTGGACTAGCGGGCTCATTTCCCCTCGTCGCAAAATTTGTTCTTTTCTTAGTACACTATCTTAGCTCCACCGTCAAGCCGGTGATCTGTGTTAGTGTGCGTCTGTGCGGTGTCCTCGGCAACTCGCTGTTGTTCGCCGCATAACTGTGTTGTATCAACTCTAACTTCTCTTAATGAAACACGTGCCAAGCACGTTCTCGAAAAAAAAAAAAACTACACCATCTTACCACGCCACGCGCATCCAGCAGCACCGCGGAGGGCGCGTGGCGGCGATGCGTCTCTGCCTCCCGCGCGTCGAAGAAGGTGCCGGTGTTCCACGCTCATCCAGCGGCACCACGGAGGGGCGCGGCGGCGGCGCGTCTCCGCCTCCCGCGCGTCGAAGACGGCGCCGGCGTGCGGCGGTGGTATGCCTGTCTAAATCTGATGCCTGTTTATTTCATGCATGCAGCTGATAGCAGTAGTAATGTTATGCTTACCTGCTCTGTAGGCCCAAATTTTTTTTCTTTTGTGAGATTTGGTTGAATGTTCCTTTCAGTGTCACCATTGCCATTTAACAGCACCCTTTTGAGTGTTGTATTAGCTATCAATTAGGATGTAAATGGGTACCCAATAGTGTTTTATATGTTAGCTAACTAAGGCTATCCGCACTCATGGACCTCTATATTCATCCTCTATACGTCCTAGTCAGCAAGATTCTCTCCTATATACTCAATTCTCCCGCACCCATTCATCCTCTATATCATCCTCTATCCACTCTATTCACTGTGTGACCCACTTGTCACTTTATCTAAATATATCCATGTGTGATCTAGTTTTGAAGGATTTATTGAGACGAATTTAATGGTGCAATCGAAATTTAATTTGGATTTTGGTTTGTGAGTTATAGCATTTTTCCCTTTGATTAGCTAGTGGGGTCCGCCACTGCCCAATGTAGAGTAATCGATGTACCACTCTAAATATAGAGTAAGAGAAAGGATAGAATATCGTTTTAGAGTACCCAGTGCAACAGTTTTTACTCTATATTTATACTCTAAAGCTTTAGAATATCGCTTTAGAGTACCCACTGCGGGTAGTCTAAGTTCATTTTTCTCTCTAAATTAATTACGTGGCATGCCATTCTAGTTTATTTTATCAAGTTTTGGGTCGATCCAATTGACTTAGAACATGGCAGACTTGCATCCGTAGCTATCAATGTAAAATATCTGAGCAGACCTTATTTGCTGATTTATTTATCATTGATAGTGCCTCTTTTGTCCTGCATATTTCTGTTTCATTTCTAGTTGGTTGGTACTAGTTCAAGCTTCTCTAACTCCTTCAGAAAAGCATAGTAAATTAACAACTGAATTAGAATACTAGTTTTACCTACTCATGGTCCTTTAGGTATTCCTCCTGCAACATTGTCACATGCCTGCCAAAGAGATTGTTCATTATAGTGAACCCTTATGGCGGAAAGGGAAGCGGACAGAGTATTTTCCAGAATGAAGTCCTCCCTCTCACTGAAACTGCTGGTGTGCTTTATACGATGCAAGGTTTGGTGGTCTATGTTTATTCACCGTGTTTTTGGAATTATAGTTGTGATGCCTGCTGCTCTGTATCTAATTTCAAATTGTGAAACATGTTTAGAAACCAAGCATCTCCTTCATGCTTAGGCCTCGTTCGGTTAGGGCATTTTGATGCCAAGAATCGTTCCGGATAACGAAAACTTATATAAATTAAGTAATGGTTCCGGACGAGAATTATTCCTGGTGTCCATTCTCCAGGAAACGAATTGGGCCTTAACAGATTGCACATTCACTTGATCTTAGGAAGTATGATGGCATCATTTGTGTCAGTGGAGATGGTGTATTGGTAGAGGTTAGCAAAGAACAACGTTTTCCGTATGCGAATGTAATTCTATTCAAGTTGTTACACTCTGAAAATTCTCGTGTTTTCAGATATTTGAGCACTGTTGATTTTTATTTGCGTGCTTGCTATGTTTTGGTTCTTTCTCTTATTGTTATTTTGTTTTGTTTTTAGATGGTCTCCTGCGAAGGGAGGACTGGGAAACAGCAATTGCACATTAGTGGGTAGTACTATGTCTTAGGTTCATTCCATATGCAATCATTACAAAAGCCGTTTAACCAAGGTTAGCTGTAGCTTGTAGCTTTTGCAGTTTTTGTTCACATTCTAACATTTGTGCACTTTGTTGTTGTTGGTGCTCTAGGCAGACATTTCACGCACTACAATTTGCAACGGGTACTGGAAATGGAATGGCACGATCTCTATTGCATGCTGCTGGTGAACCATTCTCTATATCTAATGCTGGATTTGCAATCATCAGAGGTCAGTATTTTTTTTCCTCGTTTTTTTGTCACCTTTCACTAGCAGCCCCGTCATCTCTCTTCATTATCTCGCCATTTATGTGTTTGAACAATTGCTGATGCAGCTTCTTTCTGTTACACAGGTCATAAACGTGCACTGGATGTTACTTCTGTTATGCAGGGAAAACTGGGAAAGACAAGGTTCTTTAGTGTCCTGAACTCCTGATGCTTGCACGGGGTATGCAGCATATAATCTCTATGCTAACTCTTTGCAAACAACAGTTGAGAACTTAGGCCACCTTTCTCAGAGATTGCTCTGTCACTTTCTGTTTTGCTACAATAAAATGTAATTGACAAGCCTGAAAATGATCTATGAACTGCAGGTCTGGTGGCTGATATTGATATTGGATCAGAGAAGTATAGGTGGATGGGAAGTGCTTTCCTTGAATTTTTTGTATACTTTCTACCCTAAAATCTTATATCAAGTACTTGATTTTATTTTTCATATCTGTATGTTTCTGTCTTTTTTTATATAGTGGACTTAACAAAGAGGTGCTGCAGAAATTAGATGTTCATCATCGAGACAGATGCATCTCTTTCTTTGCTACTTAGTTCCAAGTTCAAACTGTTGGAAATGTCTTTTTTATTATTGTAAATGTTGTATAGCTTTATGTAGATGTGTGTGCATGCATTGTAGCCATAAAGAAAAGATCATGGTTAACATACTACATACCTGAAAGAATGAAACTTCCACAATATGTTGGTTGCGCTCTAGTGCACATAATAGATGCAGAGGATATTGATATCGTATTGCATAAGTCGTTGTAGCACCTTTATGGCTTTATGTTACTCTTTCTCTGAGTATTTTTGGATCTTTAAAAGCTCACACTGTGCTCTGCCATGTACAATGCAACTTCTTTTCAGCTCCTACTCCGCATGCTGAACCTGCGATGATACAATGGGCTTGCCCTTTTTGTTCTAGGACCAGAATCTAAAGAAGTTGGTGATCCTGTGGAGCAAACTACCAGTTATGAAACAAACGGAGTTAGCAAAGTATTTCGAGAAGACAGAGCAACTGACAGCAATTGTGAAAGGTGTGACTGTAGGCCCATCGATCAAAGAAGGTGATCTTGCATGGAGATCACTGAATGGTCCATTCGTTTCAGTTTGTCTTGGTTATATTCCTTTCGCTAACGAAGATGCCATGGCAACACCAAAGGCAAAGGTCAGTCTCTCGCCATTTAGTGCATTGAGGTTCCGCTGTGCTCCGTAGCTTGATTCGTTCTTGTTTGTTGCCATGCAGTTTGCGGATGGCTACTTGGATGCTGCTATAATCAAAGATTGTCAGCGGTGGGATGTTCTCGGGCTCATGTTCCAGATGAAGGACGGCGCCTACATCAACTCACCACGCGTGGAGTACTTCAAGGTGCGTTGAGTACTACCACCGTGTCCCTGAACTCTGCCAAAACATATAACGAGGTGTGCTGGGCAATTCTGACGAACAACAGGTGAAGGCGATCCGGATGGAGCCGGTATCATCGACTCAGACGGGGAGGTACTCGTGAGAGGCCATGGGACCCACTCCCATGCCAGCGACGAGCTGCCCATCCAGCTGACGGTGGACCAGGGGCTGAGGAAGTACAGTTGGATTACATGCTAGTATTCTTTAAGCTATTGCGTTGGCATGTGAATTGAGGGTCAACTGCATGTTAATTGAATCAGATGAGCATGTACTAGTTAGTTCATATGGAGTTCCAACGAATATCTTGAAAGTGTAACATGTGAAATGCCTATAGTATAGGTAATCATTTTTAGGAGATAATATGTGGTAACTGTCATAAAGATCAATGGTCCACTGTATACTTCGGAGTAACTTTTTAGCAGCCTCTATGTGATAGGTCTGGAAAAATGGGCCTCATACGACGGTGTGTTTGGTCATAGTTCAGTCCCAGCTGCCAGGCGACTGAAATCGACGGCCTGGGCTACAGTGATTAACAGATGGCATTGGACAGCAGTGATGGGCTTTTGTGTTGAACTAGATGTGACAGATGGCATTGGAGTGACATTATGCTTGTATTAAGGCACCTTTGTTTAACGTTGTAGATAGCAGATAAATGCAATCGATCAGATAGTAAAGGCTGATAAAAGTAGAACTATTAATCCCTGTTCTAGACAGGGACCAATTGATGTTCAAAAATACTCCCTCCGTTGCCAAAACGTCTATAATTAATTGAAACGGAGGGAGTGCGTATTTAATCGGTGAAGCCTTTCAAACAAACTCTAATGTGAGGTTACAAACTCTTCGTGCAAAAATAACCAAGGGCTTGAGTAGAGGCAGACATCAAATCAACCATCACCGCTGCCTAAAATGCACAACCATTTTCTCTTTACTCTGTTCTGGAAAGTGAGTACCGCCTCTATTTTAAATTATAAGTCATTTTACTTTTTCTAGATATATAACTTTTACTATGCACCTAGATATATGTAATGTCTAGGTACATAACAAAAACTACGCGTCTAAAAAAAGCCAAAATGACTTATATAGTTTGGAACTGAGTGAATACATCATAGCATCTCATGTTAAAAAAAGAAGTGGGAGCTAGGAGTAAATCCTCTATATTGAGATAATTGCTCTGTTCGTTTGAGCTACTTTTCAGCCATGAAACAATGTTTTCCTTTCACAATATTTTAGCATAAGGATTAACATAAGCCAATTTCAGCATAAACGAACAGGGTGAATGACTTAAAAGATTAACTATTGATGCATGATATCTACTTTGGCTTTTAGGTGTTTATTTAAACCATCAAAATCATTTATGGCATGTACCCAATAAACAGACCCTGAATGAGCGTTTGCGAGGCTCGTGAAAGAAGACAGACGACTTTCGCCCGCCTGGGACTGAAGCGAGGCGACTCCTTTTTACCTTGCTGCACGGGGCACGTGAGCGGTCATTGGGGAAGACCGGAAGCAAGCGGAATTTGCCGTGCTGCCCAGTCCTGCCTGGCTGCCTGCGGGCAGCGTGCTCCGCTGCCGAGCGTGACTGCCTTTGGCTTCTCGCACACGCGAGCTGATCCGGTGACCGGTGTGCTGGACTGCTGGGGACTGAAACTGAACTCGGGACAGGACGGGGAGGCCTCTGGCCTCGTGACGCGGAGGATTCGGCTTGCCTTGGCATCAGGCGGCGGGGCGGATGCGGTATCTGTATGCATGCGGCCGGGGAGGCTGGCTGGTCCTGGTCCTGGTCGTAAAGAAAGAAAAGGCCCGCCTTGATTGACGTATACTACTCCGTAGTGGCCAGTGGCGGTGGCCTCCGAAACGTGCTTAAGTAGTACGGAGTACGTGCATGCGGGGCGCCAACGCCATTATTCTCTGGGGGATGCTCGCCCGCCCGCAACCGCAACCGCAGCCGCAAGCGACTGATGAGTGAGGCACGAATTTCCTTCGGTTTGGGCGTACGTGTCGGCAGATAATTGTCAGTACTGGACCCGACTTCTCATGCTAATCCTAGTATTTTCTTTTGTCTGTGTTGCAGAGGCTTATATACTACTAGCATATACTTGTATATATTTTTGAAGAAAAACAGAAACGGAGAGATTTTGTGTTGGGCGAGTTCGTTGTACAGATTCGGAACTGAGCTCATGATTTATCAACTACCGGGAGAACGAGTGTGAGTTGAGACTTGAGACGCATGGTCGATCTGTGTATACCTTTCGCACATTGATCTGTTGCCTGCCGCCATATGAACGGGCAGTCCCTTGTCAAAAAAAAAAGATTCTTTCTGCGCGTAGCGATGGCTGGCTGCATGGAGTGATGGGAGAGAGGCCGTGGTACTACTACTGCTGTACGACAATAGACTGCATGGTGGAGTACTACTACTACGACGAGAGGGCTAGCTGGCACATGCATGCATGCATGCCTCGTTTCAAAAGGGGGGCCTGCGTGACATGCATGCACCATGAGGAAGAGCTGCCGTGGCAGGGTCCTCCTCTGTAGTCCGTACGTACTGTACTCTGTCCTCTCTCCCTCTGCGCCACTGATCCTCTGCTCTGAAGCCTGAAGGGAGGCCGGGAGCGGGAGGGGACTGCATGCCGGACTGGGACCGCGATCGATGATGATGGATGGACGGATACATATCTCCGGCTACCCGATGGGCGATGGATGCCGAATTGCCGATGCGATCCAGCTCTCCAGTCCAGCCCCCCATCGATTGCTTGTCCAGCTGGTCGATCCATCCATCCGTTCGTATCTCTTTTGCAGGTAGTAGCTGAGTCTTGTGGACTGCAGAGAGACGACCGTGATTTATTCTCTGCATATCAGCGAGGAGAGTTGGCGGAATGGGCTGATGAACGAGTGCTGCAGATTGAATACTCGTTCAAATCATGCAGTACTTCACAGGAGGAGGATAAGCTAAAATTAGATCATGTCTGTTAGGATACTTGGTTCCCAAGAACATGGATCCAAAATTGAAGGAGGCCTACTACACTAGAGGGTACCATATGAATTATGCAACCTCTTGTTGTGTGGCCATATGAAATAAAATTATATTTATGACTATATTATAATTTTATACCACTACACTGAAATTTTTATGTAAAATAATTGAAATAATAATTGGCCCTAGCCTCCAATAGATCTCCGTTCCCATCCCCGTCTCCCAGACGTGGGCATAATACTATTTTTATATAGAAAAAGGAAATATTTTTTTTCTTTCTCTGGATCAAACTGTGGAGATCCAATCGATAATCACACGTCCAGCCAGTGGTGCTACAGGTACCTCTGTTTGAGACGGCTTAGCCGTCGCTGCCCCCACCCACCAGGCTACACAATAAAAAAAAACTAAAAAATGAAAGAAAAAAAAACAATTTCTATGTGATGGCAAGTCAAGGCAACCCAACCGGCCAGCCACAGCCTCACAGTCACAGGCATGGCAACAGAGACTCCGGCCGTCGAACATCCCGTGGCTCTAGCGCACACGCATGCATGCGTCTTTTGCGGGCCATGCATGCACCGATCCGCGCACAGGCACGGCACCCGCCGTCCTCTTTGTTTATCGATCGATCGATGTCGTTTTTTCCTTTTCCTCTCGTTTAACAGCTACGTATGCGTTTTTCTTCGTAATATCGTATGATTCCTTTTGGCATATCTGATGGTGACAAGTAAACAGGCTACCATTTCTTTCGATAAAATAATTGGACACACGAATCTGAGCGACCGGGCGAGCGAGGTTGTTGCTGTTTGCACGCACGAACTCTTTTGTAATTTTATCCAATCCATTATAATTATTCAATCGTTGAACTTTCCGAACGGTGATTAACTTTGCTGTGGGTGCACTTGCATGCATATTTAAGGGCTGTCCCAATAGAACATTGATTATAGTTTCTATCCCACTTAATTGCACTGACACCTCAGCGATTGGTGGTTGTGGCAAAGAAGTTATTGATGAGAGAGGGCACATAAGGAAGAAGTCGTTTCCTCGTGAGGGAACGACGCCTCACGCGGAACGATGCGTGAAGAAACGAGAGAAACAGCGTAGGGGAGAAACGACTGATTTCCATCGCCCTCTTCTGGATCCAGTGCGCAAGCCGCCGCCGCGCCACCGTGCACTAGGACGCCACTGCCGCGCTCGCTACTGCCATCCAGGTGCTGCGGCTCCTCTGACGCCGACGGCCGCCACTGCCATGCTCCTTCGACGCCGATGGCTCTGCGAAGCCGTCTAGGTAGGTGTACTGGTTGGTCAGGGCAGCTCACAGCAGAGCATGCGCAGGCCGCCACGGAGCTCACGAGGCTCGCCATGGTCCATGGAGCTCGCGCAAGCTTTGAAGCAGCAGCTGCAGAGATCCACGCACAGCTTTTGAAACATATCACGTGGCCAGATCCCACTCGGCGGACTGCATCCACTTAGAGAACTCTGACGCGCTGCCCATTGATGCGACGGATGGGAGGTCGCTTGCTTCGGCTTCAGCGACGGCATCATCCTGCTCCGCTCGCGTACTTCAACGTCAAAGGTGACCATGTCGCGACCGTCTGGTGCTGAGGGCCGCAAGGTAGCCCCATGCAGGGAGGCCCCGCTTTCGCCGCGCCGTACCTCGCCGAGGGTGGCGCCTGCACGTGTGCCGTCCAATGCTTCGACGCCGACCTCTGCTCGGGAGGCTCTGTTCTTGTGCCACGGCGGCTTCGAACGCCTCCTGCGACGAGGTAGTTTGTAGGTGCTAATTGTTTTCCGTCTGTTTCTGTAGAGAGGATCCATAACGTAACGATGGTTCAATCCATTATATTCTGCAAACCAAACAAAAAAAGAGTATAGAGAAAATGATGGACTAACTTATTCATGGAACCAACCAACCTATTAACTATACCAAAACATATGTGATCCATAAAATGGAAACCACCGGACGCTACGAAAACCAACACCTCTGTGGAGAGGAACATGGAGGTCTCAAGTACTCTATTAAAAAATTGGTTGTACTTCGCTACAAACTATCAATTCGACAATACTTTTTACATCAGGCACTGGCTACATATTCTTAAACACTAGCCGCATCCCTCCTTAATTACTCAATGAGATATCTTACGAATACCGCAGACGGCGGCGCAGCCAGCGGCCGTGATTCCCACAAAGCCCTCTAAGTCCCCTCTACAAATTTGAGGAGGAAGAAGATGAAAAGGAGGGGCGGAAGGAAGAAGAAGAGGAATCAACCCCATGCCGTCAATCCTGCCTCCGTCGCTGACCGCAGAAACGTTTACGTCGCTCTGGACCTCGCAAAGACGCAAACCAATGTATTCCACAAAATGGAAACCACGCCAAGCCTCGGAGGATGAATAATCAACCACTACGGAAAAGGACCTGGCTGGATCTGGCGTTGTATCGTCATCTATCTAAAATTTGTACTACTATAGAGAGCACGCACACACAAGGGGAATTGGCGAGGTGAGACGTAACTGCTCACGTACAGGGTACGCCGATCTATCCGTCTAATCCATCGGTCGACGGCCGGTCGCATGCCCGCATCTAGCTGCGGCGTGCGCGCCCTCGGACAGGTGGTGCCCACTCTCCCTCGCCAACTAACCCTCTTCGTGCGTACGCCTGGCGCGTCGATCCTGCGCGCCTTGCGGCCACGATCGCGACGTCCCCGGCCAGGCCCGGGCTCTCACTCATCGTCATCATCGACCTCAAAAGCATTCGCACGACGTAGTTTCGTTCACTAACCCCGCGCGCGGTCCCACCACTAGCCTAGCTAGTTCGAGCGGACGATGCTGCAGGCGGAACGCGGAAGCGAATAAACAAGGGGGGGTTTCGTCGCGAACCACCACCATGCTCGGTTTCGTTGGGACGTGGGTATGGGCAAAGAACGGAGAGGAAAGGAGGACCGGCGCGCCTATCTATCGCCTACGGGGCTACGGCGACGGGGGAGGCGGTGACGCCGCGTGGACAGGTGGCCTCGACGGCCAACGCCGCGACGAGGTCCGCACCACGACACGGCACCAATCGAGCCGGAGCGACGCGAACCAGCAGCCCGTCTGCATGCGCGCGCGGGGCACGAGGGGGTGGGTGTGCCACCGGGCGAGCGCACCGTGCACCGGCGCGCCTCCGATCCATATCCATGCCGTAGCCGTCCGTCCTGTCCGACTCTCTGCCCTGTTGCCCGATTCCACGCCGCGACCGCGCGCGCGCTCCCCCTACACGCTACGGCGTACCGCGCCTTTGCCTCGCATCGATTGGTCCGCTCGTCCGAGCCTGATCGCCTCGTCCCGACCCCGGGGCCGGGGGCGTAAAACAACTCCATTATTGCGTTGTAAGCTAGCGTGCGTACGTAACCAGGTACGTCCTCTCCTACAGCACGATCGTGGTGTACTAGGACTGTTGATTTTTATTCATTCGCCAGGGCTAGTACGTCGATCATCAGCATCCAGCAAATTTAAAATATAATTTTCCCTACGCCACCACGTTGGTGTTCGATGTGGGATGTGCATTGAGACTATACAACAGCGGTTGTCCTTTTCGCTAGTTTATTTTACAGCCGCATGCAGCCGTGTTAGAACAAGGGGCCCGGGACCGGGACGACGGGAGGGCTTGGGATTGAACGTGCATGGGTGGATCCAGCACGTTTTCCTCCGTTTCCGTTTGACTTTTGCAGGCGGGGATTCAATACTCTATATAGAAGAGCTGCTAACTTGACGAGTCTTATTAGAGGGCATTGTCAACAAATCCTTTTTATTTTATTTTCGGTTTTTCGGCGATTTTATTTTATTGACTTAATGAAGGTGATAATAATAATAATATTTCTATGCATGCACGATTCTCGCGGGACGTAAGGGGAAATGGAAAAGGCCGCTACGGCGACCCAGACATGTCGCCTACAAGCTGTGGATAATAAGAGGATGTAAAGTGGTTGGGCTTCTCGATTGCTCTCGGCGAACAACGCCGTCACGTTGACGATTTAGGTTAGTGTGATGTCATAATAAACCTAGAAGAAAACAGACCAGGTTTAGTGAACAGAAGGTGCAGACTAGGTTTAGGAACAAAAAGGTAAAGGGAAATGATTCGAATTAGGCCCCGTTTAGTTCCACTTCATTTTGCCAATTTTTTCAAGATTCTCCGTCACATTGAATCTTTGGACGCATGCATGAAACATTAAATATAGATAAAAAATAAAACTAATTACACAGTTTAGACGAATATGGACGAGACGAATCTTTTAAGCCTAATTAGACCATGATTGGACACTAATTGTCAAATAACAACGAAAAACACTACAGTGCCATTTTGCCAAAAAGTTTCGGATCTAAATCGGCCCTTAGACTACCCGCAGTGGGTACTCTAAAGAGATACTCTAAAGCTTTAGAGTACGAATATAGAGTAAAAACTGCTGCACCGGGTACTCTAAAACGATACTCTATCATTTCTCTCACTGTATATTTAGAGTGGTACCATGCTTACTCTATAGTGGACAGTGGCGGGCCTCACTAGCTAAACCAAGGAAAAAAATGCTATAACTCCCAAACCAAAAATCCAAATTAAATTTCGATTGCACCATTAAATTCGTCTCAATAAATCATTCAAAACTAGATTACACATGGATATATTTAGATAATGTGATAAGTGGGTCCCACAGTGGATAGAGTGGATAAATGATGATATAGAGGATGGATGGGTGCAGGAGAATTGAGTATAGAGGAGAGAATCTTGCTGATTAAGACGTATAAAGGATGAATATAGAGGTACATGAGTGACCCGTGCACATTATACACAGTCCTGGCACTGGCGTGGTGAAAACCGGCGAGGCAGTGTAACCAGCAGCGACGGCAGTACTACTACTGCCGCTGCTTTTCCTGCGGCCCGCTTTAAAAGCCTTCTCATCACCTCCTCCGTCTCCCGTCTCGTCCTCTGCCCATCGTCGTCTTATTCCTATCGCCCCCACGATTCCCACGCCCCCTCCCAAAACCCCCCTCTCGCCTCACAGCGCGGCCGCCGGCTTGGTGTGGCGCCCGACCATGTCGTCCCCGGCGCCGCCACAGCAGACGCCGCCGGCGCAGCCTCCCCCACCGCCGGCCGCCGCGCCCCCCACCGCCGCACCCGCGACGGTGGTCTCCGCGACCCCCATCTCGGTGCAGCTGCCGCCTATCCAGCCAAAACCGCCGCCGCCACAGCCGCAGCAGCAGCAGCCGCCGCCGTCGGGTCCCGCTTCCGGCCCGCAACCGCCGACGCCGGCGCAGCTGTTGAATCTGGGCCCGCAGCCGCCGCTGTACCGGGGCCCGATCTGCTGGAACTCCTATTGCAAGGACCCCGACCCCAACTCTTTCGGCCGCCGCGGCTGGAAGGTCCGCTCGGGCCCGCCCTACTCCGTGTACGCCGACCTCTGCGGGAGATGCTAGTACGTGCCCTAACCCCTTAACCACCTCCCTCTCCCTCTCCCCGTCCCTCTCCGCTCAATCGCGGCGTCGGCGAGCCGTCGCGCATGCCCGAATCGTGCCGTGGAAGCTCGCGCCGTCGGGGGCGGATTCGCCTATGGCGCCCACCGGATCTACGTGGAGTGATCGCCACGTCGTTGCGATTTCGCGGGATACGCGGGGGTTTTATGTAAAGTTGGTGTGCTTTGTTTGGGTGCTTTGACTTGCGTGCGACTCTTACTCGTGATGCATGCATGCATGTGGCTTACTGCTACTAACCGTTCTCTGCTCTGTGGCCAGTTCTCAGTTTGAACAGGGGATATACTGCGAAACGTTCCATTCCGAAGAGGGCGGCTGGAGGAACTGTGAATCCTGCGGGAGGGTACGTATTTTCTCTTGCATGCTGATTATGCCTACTGGTGGTCACTCTGCTTTTGTACCTGCTGATTGCAAGGGGTTTGTGTTCTGATTGAGCAGAGGGTACATTGTGGCTGCATCGTGTCCATCCACAAGTATCAACTCCGTGACGCTGGTGGGGTTGACTGCGCCAAGTGTGCTCGGAGCACCCGTGCTGCCATGGTATGTCTTTCAACTGTCAAGAGGATTTACTATTATTGGGGAATGGGGACGATGGGATGGACGTGTTAAGTGCATGCAACATGAGCAACTTGTACCCATGGCTGCGTGCTGGCTTTTTAAGTTTTTGAGGTTTCAAACATGCTGCTATTTGGTTGGCAGCATTAGTTAGGTGGATACTATGTTGATAATATCCTGCTTCTACATGCTAGTGCCATTAATTAACTTGTTTAGTCATGCTAATATGTCAAGGATGTCACATATTTATTGAGACCATGCCAGTGCTATTTAGTGAAGCTGACAATTATTTACATTGAGGATGTTGATTTTGCGTATTGATGAGGCTTCCATTTATTATATTAACTGAATAGTGGGAGTTTAATCATATGTTCTCTTCAAATTTAGTTCATGTTTTGATCCCTGATTGACCACCATTGGCGCTTGTGCTTCGTAGGCACCACCAAGTCCAGTATGGACCGCCCCTATTCATAGTTCTCAAAATGTATCTGACAGAAGAGACATTTCTGTGAAGAGCTGGAGGCCTCCTGCCGGGCAAATTTCAAGTCAGTGGAGACAGACTAATCTGTGGAGCATGTCCAGTGTACAGTCAGACTTGCAGCAGCGTCTAGCTTTTGAGTTTGATAGGCCTAGTGGTAGTGAAAAGTTACTTCCTGGGCGCACTTTTATTCATGCCCAGGAGAGGAAATTTGATGACATGCATGACAGACCAACAGCTCCTGCGGGCATGAACCACATTATGAGGGAGAGAGATCCCAATGGGCACGGTCAGCCCACCAATATGGATCCAGCATACTCTTATACCCTCTATCACAGAGATGGATCACATCCAAATAATCTTCATGATCCTAGCCACCATGGTGGAGAAAACGACTCTTTGTCTTCCAGGAAAGTGGCGATGCCAGAAGCATCTACAAGTGCAGATGCTGGCTTCAAGCTTGATTCACTTCATCCGTCTAATTTAAAGGATGATCCACCATCCCTTTCAGTTGGACTGGCTTCTAATTTTGCATCACAGAATGGACAGAAAGACCATATCAGAATTGCACCTACCCAGCAGCAAGCACAAATGGCTTCCTCATTGCAGAAACAATTCTATTCTCACACTGTAACTGGATATAATGAATTCCAAGCACAATTACGCAATGGAAGACCCAGAATGGATGCAAAGGCGAGATCACAGTTACTTCCCCGCTATTGGCCTAGAATAACAGATCAAGAGCTACAGCACTTATCTAGCGAGTATCCGACATATTCTACTTACATTAATGAGTAATTTTTCTTAAAGATATTACTTTCTATAGTCATAATTCTCAACTTTCATAGATATGTTATTTATTTGAATTCTATTGAGTTTTCCCTTAACTTTCAAACAGTTCAAATTCTGTTATTACTCCTTTGTTTGAAAAGATGTTAAGTGCTAGTGATGCTGGGCGGATTGGTCGTTTAGTTTTGCCAAAGAAGTGTGCTGAGGTGAGTTATTAATTTGATTGCCATTTTTTATTTTGAAAATTCCCTGTGATTATCCTATGGCGTATTGTTATTGAGCATGGAAAATTGCCTTCTTTTGCTACTAGTTTGTTTGTATATCGATGTGTGTTTTTTTATAAAAAAATAGATTTGCCACTTATCTTGTGCCATGTCAGAAAGTTTAGTTTTATGAACCTATGAGCTAAATTTATCTTTGTTTGTTATCCTGGGCCATGACATAAATTGTTAATAGTTATTGAATTAAATTTGGTCAGATGCATGACTAAATCGCATAGTATCTATAGAAAGCAGCACTTATATAAGATAACTCTGTTGGGAGTTCTTTTCGTGGGGTACAATCATATTATATACTAATTAAAGCAGCACTTGTTTAAGATCGTTATTTTTGTGTGTGCCTTGTCCCAAAAAAGTTCCCTAATGGTAAAAGAACATTTTGGACAGGCATACTTCCCTCCGATCTCCCAACCTGAAGGGCTCCCTTTAAAGGTTCAGGATGCCAGTGGTAAAGAATGGATATTCCAATTCCGTTTCTGGCCAAATAACAATAGCAGGATGTATGTATTGGAGGGTGTCACACCTTGCATTCAGGCAATGCAGTTACAAGCAGGCGACACAGGTAGGTAGTATATAGTGTGTCTGTATGGCAAAACATACATAAACAAAATGTCTACTTCCATTACTTGGGGTTCAGCTTGCCCATTTTAGAGGCACATGTCTAAATTGTTCATGCACACGTGATGAGATAAACATTTGTTTTAGTTATGTATTCCCATCACACTGCATGTCTTAAATATAAATATGTTACCTGACTGATCTTTTGCTGCAATGATAATCTTTTTACTTTATGATCTTCCAAGTATGTTTTGCTTTATCTTTCCATACTTCTATTGTTATCCTTGTAGTTATCACGTTTTTCTAGTTTTATTAACCCTACGCTATTTTTTTTTTCTGTAGTAACCTTCAGTCGAATAGATCCAGAAGGGAAATTGATCATGGGCTTCAGGAAGGCAACTAATAATTCTTCTGAACAGGTATGGACATTGAAATACTTTATTGTTCCTCCAAAATAAAAAGGGCTTTCAAAAATTAAACCTCTAGCACATTGATTGCACACACTAATACTGTTTTTGAACCGACAAGTCAGATGTATCGAATTCTATAAGTGTTTGCTTATGCCAGATGAAATGTTATTTTATTGTCTGTACCTGTTTAATCTTTGCAATTGGTTTGTATGCTGTATCTCTACTATTCTAATTTCAAGATTCAAGTTCCCCTATGATTCCAGTAGTTTTTTTGTTTTGTCAATTGGAAACAGATAGTAATAGAAAAGATTGTTGTGAATTGTTTCCTAAGCAAACTTATACCCTACTATATGGTGGTTATACATTCCTGATTACTAAATTTATTGTTTCTGTAATATTCTTGTGCAGTTCTTTTCCCCTCAATGGTGGTTACACATTCCTGATTGCTAAATTTATTTTTTCTGCAATATTCTTGAGCTTCCCTTCAATTTCTAATACATGCTGCATTACAATGGCAGATATTTTTAAAAAACTGATCCCTTCAACTATATTAGTTGACTACAGGTTGTTAAAGTTTTAATCTAAAAATAATTCTTGTCCATTGTCTCATTTTAACAGGAGCAAATTACAAAGCCTGCCAATGGTGCCCCAGCATCTTCAGAAGCAAATGGTAAAGTTTCTGGTCCAGATTCCAGTCCAAATGCTGCAGTTTCCCGTCAAAACAAGGTCAACACAGAGACCAAAAGTTCTAGCCCTGTGGAACAAGCCACTGCATCGAAAATGGATAAGGATGGATTAACACAGAAGGAAGGACCAGGAACTGCTAGTTCTTCCCCAGGTTCTGTCAAGAGAAAAACAACTAATCTTGGCCAAAAGAATAAAAGATTACGGATGGACAATGAGGAATCAATGGAGTTGAAGATAACATGGGAGGAAGCTCAAGAATTGCTTCGCCCTCCTCCTAAGGCCCCGTCCATTGTTATTGTTGATGGTCATGAGTTCGAGGAATATGAGGTATAACAATCCTTTCAACACTTTACTTACTGTGGATTTGCATTCTGAAATTGAAACTTGTTTCTGAGAATCTGTCTCGAGGACAATATTTGCATGCTTGGCTTCTTTTGCTGTTTATTCTTACTGCTTAATACAGAAGAATAAAGCACACATGTTTCTGTATTGAAATTCTGCGTTTTTCAGGAGCCACCGATACTTGGAAGGAAGACTTTTTTTGCAGCAGATAAATCAGGGTATTTTTTTTAAACTCAAAAGCTTCTAAGTGTGACTTTTCTATTGATCTAACATGGGTGTGATGAACGTTAACTGCTTTTGTTGATGTTCATGCTAATACCATTTGTATTCCTCGCCATACTTATCAAGCTATCTTCTATTTGTTTGTGTTTTTACATAGAAATGGTTCAAATTCAATGTGTAATAGCTGTTAATGCTTCCTAGATATGAGTTATGAAGTGAATCAGTGGCACTAATTTAAATTAACAACACTTTAACAGTTCGAATCATCAATGGGCCCAATGTGAGGATTGTTCCAAATGGAGGAAACTCCCAATAGATGCCCTGTTGCCCTCCAAATGGACCTGCTTTGACAATAAATGGGATCCAGAAAGGTGATCTTCTCTCATTGTTCCTTTAAGACAATTTGTGCCCATTTTATTTTTTGTGGCATATGAAAACATGATGAATCATCTTTGCATCCATGGGTCCCACAAGGCAGCAAATTATTTTTCGTTCAAAGCATTTCATTCAAAGTGGTGTACTTGGAAATAAATCTTAACCCAAAAGCCAGTCTGGTGATCTGGTCTTTATGTATATGCTGTATTGATTGTAATAATAATTTATTCCATGTACATGTAATCAAAATCTGTAGCAAAATGTTAGACAAAGAATCACTTGATATTGTTTAATCTGAATTCTGAAGTTTTCTATATAAAAAGAGGCATCACATAGAATTTCATCATTGAACTTGTTCTATGAAGTATATGATGCCTGTAGCCTCGTATGTACTACATAATCCAGTTGCACATGTACTAGATAGAATGTCTGTTCAGAACACCACATTACAGTTTTCACTGACTTGATGCAACTATACTTGCATGTGCACATATATTTTTATTCCTTCAAAATTAAGCCCACCTATATGTTCAAGAACTCTCTTGTCCAGCAAATGTTTTCTCTAATCCATAGAATACAATTCATGGATATGTTATTTGACTTCAACATACATATTCGATTATAGGCTGCTGAATTCGTGTAAGTTTTGAAGTATTACCTATGTACCTTGCAGTAGTAAGGTGTGACTTTTTTCTTGTTTACTTCAACCATATGATAGCACCTAGTCAGTATTCTTTTATGTGATTATTTATGCATAGGGACACATTACTTTGCACCCAGTGCTAAACACATTACATCAATCAGTTCAGTTCCCAGACTAGTTTTGCCTAGCCTTGCCTGCACGAGCGAGCTCACTTTGCCAGCTCGGGTGAGCTAAAATCGCTCTCCCACCATAGCAAGCAAAAAGCTTGCCGGCGTAGACTCTGAGGACGACTTGCCTGGAATCGAAAGACCTTCCTTCGGTCACCTAGCTAGGTCAAGGCGAGGCAAAGATTCATCCAAGAACCAAACGTTAGATGCATTTTTCTGTGATGGATTTGGAAATTTTTATGCGAGTCTGTATGTAAAGTGCATGCTGAAGAATGCATCCAGCTTTCCATGAATGAGTAATCCTAGGATTAAAGTATCACTATTGAAATTGAGCACTGGAGCTGCTTAGGATTGTATGAAATTATTTCCAGCTGTTAAACTGTGTTTAGCACTGGGTGGAAAGTATTAATTTTGTTTCTCGGGTGTTCTAGAAGATATGCATGTATGGTGATATGCTAATTGCTCCCTCCATCCCAGAAAAAATGATGGTCTAGGATTAAAAAAAATGTCCAAAAAAAAAACTTGTTTTACCCCTTGGACAATAGATTTGGCCATATCAGTTTGAGATTGCAGTCATGTTTATCTTCAATAAATAGGGGTACATGGGTAATTTCCTTTGAGCACTAATCTGTCCTAAAAATTCTATATCTATATGGTAACAGAATTGCATGACCTTTCTATATTAAATAGGCAACATAATTGAAAACTGGACATGTTTCTAAAAATAATAGTGTTTTTCTCCCCATCATGAGAACATCATACACAATTGTGACAACCATATATTTAAATAAGCCGTTAGTTGTATGTTATGTCAAGACAGCTAAATATTCTCCCTCCATTCCAAATTATAAGCCGTTTTGGCTTTTTTAGATACATAGTTTTTGTTATGTATACACTATGTCTAGATATGAAGTAAAAACGACATATCTAGAAAAGCCAAAACGTCTTATAATTTGGAACGGATGGAGTAGTTATTTTGCAATTGCTTGGTTTACTCATCACTACATCTTAGTTATTCAGTTAAACACCTGTATTTTTTTTCTAGGTCTTCTTGCGAACCTGCACAGGAAATAAGTATGGAGGAGCTTGCAGAACTCATTCCTATAAAACATGGTATGGTACACATGCCCTCTGTAGTTTTTATATATGCTTCTGTAGAATTAGCATTTTCATTAGTGTCTCTTTCCAAATAAAAATGCCAAAGATGCATTTCAGACAGAAAAAGTGGATCGATCCACTATGAACTTTGTACTCTGCATAGAGCTGTAACACAAGAAAAAGTTTAGACCATGAAAGATGGCTGATCGCTACTGGTAACGAGGCATGCCACAGTCCTGGTGCATGCTATAGCTAGGTATTTAGCTGCATTAAAAGGAAATCCAAGCTCATCTTGGGTTTTCAGAAAAATGCATGGTGGAGCTTGCCCAACCCATTACATAATGGGCTATGTTTGTTTTCGTTCTGTTGGGTCCTTTTGTTGGTAGCGGTATTGGGATTTCTTGCATTGTAGTTCCTCCGTTTGTAATATGTGGCGTTTAGGACAAGCTAGCTTGTCAAAGAATGCACTAATCAGCTTGTCCTAAAAGTCACATATTTAGAAATGGAGGAAGTGGGAGTCATGCATTTTAAAGGTAGGCCCAATTTGCATAACATCCCTTCATTATTCTATATAAGATAGTTTGTGTGATGTCTACTACCCCGTTCCAAATTGCAAGTCGTTCTGGCTTTTACATAGCTTCTGCTACATACCTCGATATACATTATGTTTAGATACGTAGTAAAGCCTACTTCGTTTGTGTAATGTCTACTACTATGTAAGATAGTGGTATGTCTACTAGCTTCTGCTACATACCTAGATATACAACTATGTAAGATAGTTTGTGTAATGTCTACTATCCGTTCCAATTTGCTACAAACCATTATGTTTAGATACGTAGTAAGCCAAAACAACTTACAATTTGGAACGGAGTATGTTCGAAGTTTCATTTACCTGTATGATAATCTATAACTGTATTTAATGGTTTATTGTAGCCAAAAAGCCCAAATTGAGGATGGAATCTGATGCTATTGATGCTTCAGATGGGCTGGACACACTTGCAAACCTTGCAATTCTTGGCGAAGGTGAAGCTCTTCCTTCGCAACCAACAACAAAACATCCTCGTCATCGTCCTGGCTGTTCATGCATCGTCTGCATCCAACCACCAAGCGGGAAGGGTCCAAAGCACAAGCAGACATGCACCTGTAATGTTTGTATGACGGTTCGCCGTCGCTTCAGGACGCTCATGCTTCGACGCGAGAAGAAGGCGACAACAGATACGCCTCGCAAGAAAGAGACAGGCCAATCCAGTGAGAAGGTCACACAAGCTGTGTCCGTCCCGCCAGTAGCCAGTGCCAGTGCAACCAGCTCCCCTCGGAAAGCAGATGGAATTGCGGATGGGCCCGAAGACATGGCCGTGGATCACAAGGTGACATCCTCTCCCGTCAAGAACCATATTGACCTGAACATCCAACCTGATCGGGATGATGAGCAGTCACCGAAATCTGGCGCGGCTGGTTTGTTGAGCCGAGACAATCCAAGTTAGAGAGTGGATCGTGTGGATTGCCTGATCATTCCGGTGAGTGGACATAGATAACCGATCGGACCTATCCTTCCGAATGTCTATACCCATTTTTTAAGAAAGATGTGGCGTGAGCCGTGAGGTGTTAAGTGTAGCTGTTACCTGTTACCTTCCCATACCATAGAGCCGGTTTCCTTTTTCCCTCAGACTCCAGTGGTAATGTTTATCGTGTATACCATAGGGCAGGATACCCGTCGTAGGTGTTGCATGGGGCCTTGCATACCCCTGTATGCATGTATGTATTGCAAGACTAGCTCGTTTCGGCTGAATGTAAACTATAAGTTGCTAATGTACCCTGCACATATTTCTCCCGGAGTTGGCAGGAATTGCCACATTCGTATGTGTGTTCAGGATGAATGAGCTTTGTCTTCGAGTTGCTCCATTGTTTATGTAAAAATGATGTATGACACGGATGCCATTTGCTGGCTGCCGTAAAGATTGGCGTCTAAAGTGTAAAAGCCTAAACGAGCACCGCCAGTCCGCCACACCGGTACGCGTGTTTTCGGTCAGCAGAGTAGACTGGGAAAATATCCTAACCAGACTGGTTACCAGTATACTTCAAAAATCAAAAAAAATACATGGCCCGGCGGCTGAATGACGCGATTACGGCCCAAGTGCGACGTTAGTTGGTGAACCGATTGCGTTGTGTGAGGTCAAGTCTGGCCACGCACGGCACGTCAACTCAGATGGCCAAATCCTCAACCCCCCCCCCCCCCCCCCCCCCCCCCCCCCCCCCCCCCCCCAGTGCAGGACTGCAGGCAACTGTGGGACAGAACCTGCTCTTGCCGGGCAGTAGGAGGTCCGCGTCCGCACTGATTGCACGAGAGTAAAGAACATAGAGAATGAGCAAAGAACCAACGAAATGGGATGCGATGAGCCCTTCTTGCGAGCCGCAGCTATTTGCAACGAGCCCTTGTTTAGATGGAAGAAAATTTCAACCCGATAAATAGTACCACTTTCGTCTTATTTGACAAATATTGTCCAATCATGGACCAACTAGGCTCAAAAGATTCATCTCGTGATTTCCAACTAAACTGTGTAATTAGTTATTTTTTTACCTACATTTAATACTCCATGTAAGCGGTTAAAAATTGATGTGATGGAGAGAGAGTGAAAAAACTTGGAACTTTGAGGCAAACTAAACAAGGCGCAAGTCTTTCAGTAACTAGCACCTGTCACTGCTACCAAGTACGATCGAACTTGCCCTTGTTTAGTTCTTAATTTGGCCACCCAAATTGCACTATGCCCGTGTTTAGATCCGGATTCCGGATGCCGGAATCGGGAGCTGCTGCTACAGTGTTCCTGTCGGAACACTGTAGCAGCTTTCGTTTTGTAGTGTAAAAAATTGTCCAAATATTGATTAATTAGACTCAAAATGTTCGTCTCGTAATGTACAACAAAACTGTGCAATTAGTTTTTGATTTCATCTACATTTAGTACTCCATGCATTTGCCGACATTTTGATGTGATGGGAATCTTCTTTTTGCATAGTGAATTTTGGGGTATGGATTTGGGAACTAAACAAGGGCTATGCAAAAGGAGATTCTCCGTCACATCAAAATGTCGGCAAATGCATAAAGTACTAAATGTAGATGAAATCAAAAACTAATTGTACAGTTTTGTTGTACTTTATGAAACGAACATTTTAAGTCTAATTAATCATTTTTTTAAGACAATTTTTTACACTAAAAAAACAAAAACTGCTACAGTGTTCCGGCAGGAACACTGTAGCATGCAGAGCCGATTCGGGTGGCCGAATCCTGGATCTAAACACGGCCCAGTGGCCAAAAACCATTTACGAGTTACTTGACAAAACCAAATCTTACAGAGACCAAGAACCAAAATCAAGAACGATCACGGAACAAAAAACCAGAACCCTTCTTGCGAGCCGCAGCTATTTGCAACAAGTCTTTCAGTAACGGCTGCCCCTGCCAAGCATGTCGTTGTAGTGCTTGAGCGACTCCTGCCGCTGCAGCCGCATCTCCATGTTGAACTTGTGGATGAACGCCTCCACGCGGCGGTTCAGCTCGTCCTGCCCCAGCGACGGCTCCCGCCGCACCGGCGCGGGAGGCGCCGCCTTGCTCCTTCCGGCGCCAGAGTCGTTGAAAGTCTCGGCCTTCCGCATCGCCCCCGCCGTGGAGGCGACGGCCGCTGGATCGACCTCCCCGCTGCCGCCGCCGCCGGACGGACGGCGCCCCGGGCGGGTGTTGTCCCAGGTGTCGGACTTCTTGAGGTGCCGAGCTAGCGGCGGGCCCCGGCCCTCCGTGATGGCCTTCCACGTGCTCTCCAGCGTCTCCTCCTTCCGCGGTCGCGCTACGCGCAGAGCCCGGCTGCCTGCAATGCCCAGAATTCCGCGTGGTACCAAACGAACAAACATTTGTATCTATATCTTCGTTGAATTCGACGAAAAAAAAGGCGCAATTCCTTGTAGAAAACAGAATTGCCAAAGCTTAAGCTTCGGAAGACTCTTCGATTGTGCTGAGGACAGCAAAAGTGCGTGAGCAACAATGTTACCTTCGGGGCTTGCCTTGGCCGCCTTCCTGCTGAACCTCGCCGACAACAGCGGCTTCTCCCTGGAGTTGGTGAGGTCGGCAAACGGCGCCACCTCAGTCTCCACATCCGCGGCCACCTCCGGCTCCGCGCCCCTCCGACGCAGCGTCCAGGTCGACCTCGAAATCGAGAAGTCCTCGTCCACCTCGTCTTCCGGCGCCGGCGCCGGCGCCACCGCAACAGTGTGGATCTCCATCACAGGCTCCTTGACGGCAGCAACCTCCGCGGTCTTCACTGCCACCACGGGCACCGCCGCAGCTGCAGGCACCTGAAACGCGATCGCTGGCTGGATCCCATCCTGCACCATCTCCTCGCCCGCTACTCCTCCCCCTCCTCCTCCGATGGCATCGGCGTCAGCGGCGGGGGCATACGAAGGGGCCGAGGGACGTCCGCCGCCGCTCGTCTGGAAGCGCGACGAGGCGGCGATGGAGATGATGATGGCGTTAATGACGAGGTACAGGTACGGCGGCGTGAGCCAGGTGGCGGCCACGGCGCGGGCGCGCGGCAGCTCCTCCGCCACGAACGCCGCCGCCGCGGGGCCCAGGAACCGCACCCCCACGGCCGTCAGTAAC
The DNA here is from genome assembly GCA_038087645.1 of Saccharum hybrid cultivar R570. Taxonomy (NCBI): domain Eukaryota; kingdom Viridiplantae; phylum Streptophyta; class Magnoliopsida; order Poales; family Poaceae; genus Saccharum; species Saccharum hybrid cultivar. The sequence continues at coordinate 296,985 of JAQSUU010000377.1, forward strand.
GCCGCGGCGGCGGCCGCCGCCGCCTTCACGGTCCGCGCGTACCCCATCGATCTGCTCCCCGCCGTCTTCTGCTTCTCCTCCGCCCGCGGTTCCAGCTCCTCCCCCGAACCCAGCACGAGCCTAAGTGCCGCGCCCTCGCCGTGTCCTCGGTCTCCTCCCCCGAACGTGTGCGGCAGCTAGCGAAACGGAAGGAAGCGAGGCGTGGTGGGGCGAGGAATTTATAACGAGGGGGGCCGGGCCGATGGCGAGACGCGGGCCATCGGATGAGACCCGCGTGAACGGTGGGAGATGCGGGTGGTAGCGTGGTGCGGTGTAGAGCGTCTGCGTGCCTGTGCCTGGGCATGGCTTGCTTCGTTAGACAGGTCCAGGTCGAGATCAGCATCAGCCAGCGGCAGACCAGCAGTGGAGAGAGTGTGACCGTGGGGACGCCAGGGTCCATGGCCGGTGGCGACAGACAAGTGGACGGCGACCTCCCCGGGAGGCAGAGGCTGCGGCTGGAACGCCCACGGGAATTCCGCGAGAGTTTCCCGCATCAGACGGGGTCGTCCACACGATGGCGGGGTGTCCACCGGCCAACGCATTGATCAGACGGCTCGGGTCGAGTGAGTGTCGCAGGGTCTCGTTCCGTCGTCGTTCGACAGCGCTGGACCGTGTCGTGGCCATTGCATTCGCACAGTTTTGGGGCATGTGGGGTTCACGTTCATTCACCCCCGGGCCCTGCAGGCTGCAGCCCTGCTGATAGAAAGGAAACTGACGCGGTTACTTTCAAAAAAAAAAAGGAAACTGACGCGGCGGGGAGCCGAGGAGGCCGGCCGAGGTTCAAACGGTCACAAAAATAACCGTTGGGTGCGGTGGGGAAGAGAGCGGGTCGCGCGCGGGCCCGGCCGCAGGCGGCCACGTTTCTGGTGGGCCTGCCGCGCAGCCACGTATGCCGGGGCCCGCACCTAAACTAAACGCGACCTCCCGTTTTCTCTGACTCCCGGGCCGCGGCCGGGCCGTGTTTAGTTAGGCGAGGTCTAAAATCTGCACAGTAAAAGATTCCTCCCTGTAGCATTTCGTCTGTATTTAAAATTTTTTGTCCAAACATTGACTAATTATATTTAAAAGATTCGTCTCGCAAAGTATAACTAAACTGTATAATTAGTTTTTAATTTCATCTACATTTAGTACTCCATGCATGTACCGATATTTTGATATGATAAAGAATCTTCTTTTTACACAATAAAATTTAGGGAAAAATTTAGCATCTAAACAGGTCCGCGGGCGCCCGTACCGCCGTTTCCAAGGATAGGCAGCGGGGCCTAGGCCCTACGAGAAAGGCTGTGTTTAAACTTTCTCAAATTGGCACTGTACAACCCGTCACATCAAAATTACGGTATATGCATGAAGTATTAAATGTAGACGAAATTAAAAACTAATTGCACAGTTTGGTTGTACTTTATGAGACGAACGTTTTGATCCTAATTAGTCAACAGTTGAACAATTATTATCAAATACAAACGAAATGCTACAATTACGTTACAGTAAATTTCGCACTTCCAGCTTTGGGAACTAAACACAGCCTTAGAGTCCAGCCCGGCTGACCTCACCAAGCGCCACTTCTGTGTCAGTGCTCGTGCTCGTGTCTACGTATATATTGAGTTCTTGACTCCTCCTGTTCCGGCCGTCCTGCACCCGTACCGTACGTGACGTTCCAAGCTCTCCGTCTGCCATGCCGATTAGTTATCTTTTTAGGGTGTGTTCACTTCGTAAAAAGTAGCTGAAAAGTTATTGTAGCATCTTTCGTTGTTATTTGGCAAAATTTGTCCAATTATGGACTAACTAGGCTCAAAAGATTCGTCCCGACATTTACAGACAAACTATGCAATTAGTTATCTTTTTTACCTACATTTAATGCTCCATGCATGCGTCGAAAGATTTGATGTGATGGGTGGAAGAGGAAATATTTTGGGTTGGGAGGGGGAAGTGAACAAGGCCTTAGTTCCACCAAAAAAACACTATGCAAAAAAAACTTCCTCGTCACATCAAACTTGTGATACATGCATGGAGTACTAAATGTAGATGAAATTAAAAACTAATTGTACATCTTGGTTGTACTTTACGAGACGAATGTTTTGAACCTAATTAGTCAATGATTAGACATTATTTACCAAATAAAACCAAAACATGCTACAATACATTTTTCACCTTCTTCGAGGGGAACTACGCCAATGTGCAGAAATTTGGGCCGAAGCATGATCTTTAACGCACGCCTCCAGGGGAATGCTAAAATAAGCAAGATAGACCTACCGTCGAACACATCCGTCTGATCACAAAACATGTCGTTTAGAATAGAGTTTGGTATACAAATGTCAATAATTTCACGTAGTTTCTTATACTACTCCCTCCGGTCTATTTTATCTGATGTATATATATATCAAGATTCAAACTTTAAAAATTTTGATCAATAATTAGGCTAATAATTGTGAACTATTATAAAACAAACTTTATATGATTAGATTTGTAAGGAATTATACTATCCAATAGTTATAGGTTTATAAGCATAAATAATATAATATAAAGCAAATGCATAGTCAAAGTGTAATTTAGGAGACCATATCATTCTAAGTTGCACCAGATAAAATAGATTGGAGGGAGTACAATTAACGATTTTATTTAAGGAATATATTTTAGAAGATACATTAGTGGACAAGGGTGTCCATCAAAGATCATGCTAAATATGAAAGGTGTAACAAGTTATTTTCACCGGAGTTATTGTACAGTACAGTATTATATAAATAGCTGATTAATTAGGGGATGCATTACATACGTGCTGTAATTCGAAAAAAAATAGAGAGAGAATGGATTACGTACGTGCATACTTAATTGCACCGTGTGCTCTCCCTTTTGCTACCGTACAGAAGGTCGTGAAAGGCCGTGTCGAAACGTGGCGTTACACGTGTGCATCGAGGTGGTGGTACGAAAATACGTGTGGCCAGTACGTACTATACGCGCGGCGCACGATGACCTCATGCACACGGTGGTGGCGCGCGCCAATATACGTACTGCAGGCGCGGCTGGGTGGGATCGATCGCCTGCCTACTTGCGCATACTGGCGTGCCTCGCCGGATCCGTATTGCTGCATGCATGCGCCGGCCGGTCAGCCGGTCAGGTTTATTAGGTGAGCCGGTGGATGGATCGATCGGAGTCGGAGACGACGGGTGGAACAGAGTGGCCTAGTTCGACTCGCCGTCCCTTGCGCACGTATGCCGTGCCGCTTTCGTCCGCCTACCCGCCCGCCTCTTCACCCGCAGCCACAAAACTACGCATGCTTGTGCTGTGCCTAGGCCCTATAGGGGGCTATGGCGGGGCAGGACCGGAGGCCGCCGCGCCGCTGCACGTGGTGCCTCCCCTCCGACGATCCTCGCTCACACGTCTCTCGTGCGTGCCACACGCCCTTGCACCAGTCAAGGTCTCAAGGTTGAGCTAGGGAGCTACCGGCGCCGCCACTCAGTAATTTCCTTAGGTTATAGTAGAGCAATAGCACACGCGATTACGAGAGTTTGTGACGGCGCCGCGGACAACGTACGGGCAGTGCGCGCATGTGCTGGAAGCGCCTTGCGGAATCGGATCGGAGCCTGGCGAAAGCTTGGCGTTCGGCGAACACCTACCTGATAGTTCCTGGGCTCTGTGTCGCTGAGATGTACAACACAGTATAGTATAGTATTTTTTTTTCTGTCCGGTGTGACACGTGTCCATGCACGAACTACTCCGTGTATGGATGATTTTACCAGCATTTGCATCATTAGATTAGACTCGCGGCCGCGCCGGCGTTTGTCCGTGCAGTTTCCAGTGATGACGAACCTGCTGCATGCAGAGTCGTCCCACTCCCCTGTCACCAAGCACACACGTAATCGCCCGTGTTATGCAAGTGTCTACACACGGAACAGCGCATGTGGCAGCGACGTTAATGAAATTCAACTACCAAAGTATCTCCATGATATCCGGTGCAGTATCTAGCTAGCATACTAGTAAGTACACGTCTGCTAGTATGCGTTTACTCCTATATATACTAACAGTTTTTTTTGTCATTAATTATTTGGACTGCTAGTTGGCCACAGTATCGACCAGCACTTGTTTATGTGTATATAATTTGAAAATTATAAGTGTAGGCGTAGGGGCTGTCTCCGTGGCTAGTGTAATACTAGTATATGATTGATTGGGCTCACCCGGGCGTACAAGTTGAACACTCCCGGCGGATCTCCGGGAGAGCGACGGTTCCCGAACCCGGCGACGTCGGCGGCCTCGGTAGCCAGCGCCCACTGCCAGCGGAAGGGGCGACCTGGCGCCACCGCGCGGCGCTTGCTTCCCGCCTGCGAACTCGTTCGTGTCTCCAAACCAATGGAGCACCGCTACCTAGTGCGTCGACTTTTAGATCCAGCAGACCGCTCTATTTTACCATACAAAACCTAACTTTCTTGTGACGATGTGTATATGTACTACCTCAGCAGTCAGCATGCACAACGCAAAGCATGTGTATATATTGCATTCCTACCTGTCGCAGCTAGCGTGGCTGGAGCGTCTACTTTTCTTGCACTATACGTCTGTCATTGTGGCAGATATATGCCTGTTACATTAGCATGCAAATGCAATGCACTGAGGTGGCTAAACAACGTGATCTACGTCAAAACACTTTTGGTCCTCCAACGATCCTGCTCGGGGTCTGGGCAGCAAATCTGCTTGCCAGCCTGGGGGGCGCGCCGGCCGGCATCGTAGCGAGTACTTTTCCTCAGGAATCAGGACGTGTGGATGCGCTGCTTGGCGCGTGTTGCATTGCCATCCTGACTCGTAGAAAGGCACGAGCACGAAGCACAGGACGGTCGGGCAGTGTGCAGTGTGCTCGCGCGCGCGGCCGGCAGGGTGCCGTGCAAAAAATGGAAGCCGATTCGAGAAAATAAAAGGATACGCGTCCGGTGTGTGGCCTGACCACCTGACCGCCTGACCTACCTACTGTACTGTACCTTCTAACTACCAAGCCATGAGTAGTTTGCCATTTCCGGCATGTGAGTCAGCCGACCAGCGGCAAGGTTAGACGAGCCGGACCCATATGCAGGGCCAGATTTAGTAATGACCTCGATCTTGCATGGAATGGGTGGTTTCGTTTAGATTAACCCATGCACGGTGGGGTGCATGGATCAGTTGACTGGTCACCAGCCAGCTGGTTATCCAGAGACGAGCTTTCTGATCGCATTGCGATTCGGTTTGCCGGCCGTTTGCGTTATCGATGAGACGAAAAGGGTATGTACTCTCTGCTGATTAATTTAATCTTTATATAATTTGTGTGATAGCCTTGCAGTACTTGCGTAGTAGTTGCATCATCCATCGATTGTTTTGCTGAAGATGAGAAGAACGATGCCGAGTGAGTGGCTGAGGTCGACGTTGCGTCCATCCGTGCCTTGTGTTGTGCGCGCGCGCGCACCGACCTTAGCTTTTTGGAGAGTTTCTCGGTTCTCATCATTTGGGTCCGCGAATTGGTCCTTCGTGCATTCAGAAATTCAGAAGTGCGTATGTTGATTGATAACTGTGGGCCGTGAATCGCCGTGATCAGCTGTATCGATTTGATCGATCGCCGCCACGCGTCCACATCCCGGTAGGAAGGGGAAGTTGCTGGAGGAATACTTTTGAGACTTTTTCCTACAAGCCATTATAAAAGTTTCTAATTCCTTCTCTGCCACTGAAATTTTGGCTGCCCCTCCTCAGTCCTTCGCGCAAAGTTTTCTGGTCGTGTGTGCCACTTCCGTCAGGTTACAGAGTGACAGCCGGTAATGGAGGGATAGGAAGACCTTTTTGCCCCTGTGTCCAGGCATCAGGAGTAGAATTTTTCACTTGCCCTTGACGCCACAAATTTGACAAACAAGTTAACACAGATTCAGAAAGAGATCTCATTCAGAAACCAGAACAACAAATTTGACAAACCAGTTACGAAAATTTCACAAACCATAACAACATTTCACAAACCAGTCATGACATAGACCAGACCATTGTTTTGGTCATGCACAGACCATTGTTTTGGTCTTACAAAATGCAGGTTATGGTACCCATAGCACATACACATGAGTTACAAAATATCTGGAGTTTTGAGTCATCCCACAGACAATAACTAAATGTCAAGCTTTCTTTTGCTTCTGGTACCCATAGCAGGACTATCTGGAGTTGTAGATACCTTGGCTCTTGTATTCATAGCAGGACTGTCAAGCTTCCTTTTCTTATTCACTGGTGTCTTGGGTCTCCCTTTGTTCTCAGTTGTGTTGATATCGTCAGCAGTGTTGACATGCTCAGTTTCTGGCTCCAGGCTAGCAGGGAACACAATGCTCAAAGGCACAGGCCGACTTCTAGTTTCTGGCTGGTTGGAGCCTGTTCCAGATCTTCTAAAGCAAAAAAAAGTATTGGGTTAGTGCCTTGGTTTGCTTAGGAGTAAAAGCAGTACCAGATAAAAGCTAAACTAGGTGAGATGAAGCTTCTGTCAGATAATCTGGACTAAAGCAACTAGCCACAAAAATAAAATATTCTGAAAAGGAGTTGAAGGAGATAGGTTCAGCCTATCTGAGGTTGCTCTCTGTAACTCTTCTAGTGCAAAGGTTTTATCACCTAATTTTAGTAATGGTATCAGCAGCAGGAATGTAATTGAAGAAATGGACCTCCAAAACTATCAAGCATAGTTACAAAATATTTTTGATGTTGCTGCAAGTTCTCCATTGGCTAGCAGCTCTATGGAACTCTGCAGTCAAGAGGTATGTGTTTCAGTTCTTCTCCATTTTGGAACTCTGGTGTGGAAGTTGATAGGAAATTTAGAAGTGAAGATCTAATAGGACATTTGCTATCTGATGATACTACCCCAAGGCAAAAGGATGATGACTCTGTGGAATTTAATGATGCAATGCCACAATTTGAGAGCTTTGATTTTTCTCTTCCATTGGATAGCTCAACTACTGAAGAAAGTACATTTGGGAGCGTTCATGATTCCAGACAATCTGGTACATTTAATTCTGATACCTATAATAAATATAAGATGAGCACAGTAAGTGGCATGCGTCAGCTATTGGCAACTATGTCAGGGAAAGCTGCACTGTTTGTTTAATGATGATGGAAGACAACACAGTGTAAGTATTGATGGCAGAATAACAGATATTTTTGGTTCAAGTGGATTGGGACATAAGGGTTCTTTAATTACTTCTGATGTTGTAGCGTCATGTTCCTCAAATGCTGCCAACAAACAGGATAATGGTGAAAATCCATTGACCCCTTTTCAAAGCATATGGGTTCAATTCCTGAGCTTTTATGCTTCTGAATTGATGAAGACAGTGACATTGCAGAAGAAAATGATTACCGAGAGATATTACCTAACCAGGGCCAATCTAGAAGAAAAGCACTTCAGGATATCACTAGACTATGTCAAAGCTAATTTAAAAGATTACTCTTCGGATTCTTTTTTCAAGTGCAAGTTTATGGAGTTGGATGATTTTTTTTCTCGAACTACGCAGGAGAGCTGCGCGTCATTTCATTAAGGTAGAAAAGATAAGTACACGAGTCCAGAAGGACCCAAACCCGAGTACAAAGAACAAACACACACACACCCACATCACACCTCACAAATAGACAAGCTAGAAACTCACAAAATGACCAGGAAAACAACCAGCGACCCATGGGCCTAAACACCAAGGGACAACAACCTGGGTATGAGCTCTTGGAGCTTAGAAGCCCCTGCAGAACACCAGAGACCACCCTCCCTGCTCACAGCCCTCAGCACCACCTGAAGACTCGGCCTCGAATTCTCGAACACGCAATCATTGCAGTGTTTCCAAATCTCCCAAGCCACCAAGATTATTAAAGAGTTGAGGCCCTTGCGCGCTTCTTTTGGTACAACTCTGACAACTTTACTCCACCAGCCAGAGAAACAACCCACCGAAAGATTAGGTGCTAAATGTACTATGCCCAAGAGCTAAAAGATCGAAACCCAGATTTGACGAGCAAACACACAGCCAACCAAAAGGTGACTGATTGTTTTCTCAGTCTGATCACAAAGGGGGCAAACCTCTGGGTGTGGCAGACCCCGTTTTGCTAAGCGGTCTGCCGTCCAACACCAGTTATGAACCATCAACCAAATGAAGAATTTGTAACGCAGGGGGTCCAACTCTTCCAAATTCTTCTCCAAGGACTGAACTTGATTGTTCCAACAAAGAAGGCTGAATAAGCGGACTTGCTGCTGTATGAGCCTGATGGGGTCAGTTTCCACTTAAATTGGTCGGGTACATCTTGTTGCAAGACAGTACCTTCCAACAAGTCCCAAACCTGAAAATATTCAACCCAAAATTGTACTGTATGAGCCCCATTTATATCTCTGATCCACCTTCTATTTTGGAGAGCTTGGGCTACAGTTCGTCTCTTGGCAGTTCGTTTCGATACAGTCCAGAACAAGTTGGGAGCTACCTCTGCCATGGTTTTGCCATCTAACCAGCGATCAATCCAAAACAAAATTTTATCCCCATTGCCAACAATGGCATCCACAGCAACATTAAAAAGAGCCCGAGCATTTCTTGGGGCTTGGACTGGGAGGCCAGCCCATGGTTTTGAAGGGTCTGTCTTTTGCGCCCACAGCTAACGGATTCTAAGTGCCCAACCCATAAGCTCTAGATTATGGATTCCAAGTCCTTCGAATTCAAGGGGGATGATTTCAGTTTTATCTAAGTGCAAATACACCACAGTATCTGATTTTTAAATATTGTTAGACTTGTTGGCTCCTCAGATGAATGAATTATTGTCTCAGAGTGTGACACTGAATCCAACAAATTATTTTAGCACTGATTCAACAAATATATTCCCGAGTTATGCATTGGATCAACATGGTAAACATGCATCTAATAGGACATTTGCTATCTGATGATACTACATTGATCAGGTATATGTGATAGTTGTACCTGATTGAAGCTGCTGAGGCAGAGGATGAGCTCTTTGATTTCTTAGAACCTACTGTTGTTGTTTTCCTCTTATTTCCAGCAGCTGCTTCAGTTGTGGCAGTTGTACCAGGGGGCAAATTAGGGAACACCATTCTGGTAGGAACAGGAACAATGCTTGTTTCAGTTGAGGCTAGGGTTGCCTTTTTCTTCTTCCTTTTAGGTGGTCCCCTGCAATAGATAAATACAAACTGTCATAGCTGCTAAGTATGTCACATACAACCCAACACAAAAATCTGAAATAAAGAATCTCACCTATCAGCAAGCATTGCTGCAATATCTGCAGGATCTCCATCTTTACAAGTGTACCAGTGATGCCCATATTCATGGCAAATAGGGCACTGGTGCCTGCCTTTGTTGCCACCTTCAGCAGCTCCTTTGAACCTTGTCTTCCTTCTACCAGCAGTTGATTTGAGAAGAGGTGGATGCATGAAGAAGCCATGATCAGATTTGGGCCACATGGACTTATCAGGAATGGCAAGGATGATACCCTCATAAGATGACCTGAACTTCTGCACTAAGTAGTAGTTGTCCACATGGTCTTCAATTTTCTCTCCTCTTATGCTAGTGATGTAGGCCAGTGCATGCTTACATGTGAAAGGTCTTGATGGCTAGAGGGGGTGAATAGCCTTTTAAAAAAATTCTACAAAGCCAAGCTAAACAAGTTTATCAATATAACAAATAGCGAGATGCGAGTTTTGCTTAGCCTACGGGGTGTTTGCAAGCCATCTATCCAATTCACAATTCTAGTATATTTGCACTCAACCGCACAAGTCAAACCGCACAACTTAGCTTACAACTAAAGCTAACTAGCTACACAAGCTAAGAGCTATACAAAAAAGCTAGCAAGGTAACTAAGAAAATAATACAAGAGAGAGTTAGAAGGGTATCACCGAGGGGAGAAGTATTGAGCCAACCAATCAATATGATTAAGAGATGAATTCCACAATACACAACCACCGGGATCGATTAATCACAATAAGAATGATGACACAAAGATTTATCCCGAGGTTCACGTGCTTGCCGGCATGTTAGTCCCCGTTGTGTCCCTCTTCACCACGTGGTTCGGTGGCTAATCGGTCTCACACCGAGCCTCTCAAAAGGCGCTACAAGAACCTACCAAATGGCAAAAGGTTGCAAATGACACGAGCAATCCACTAATGTTGCCTTTGGCGCTTCGCCGAGGTAGGCACAAACCCCTCACAAACATTGGAGGTGGCCAAAAACAATCACCAACTCTTGCTAACGCCTCTAAACTGCTCCAAGCCGTCTAGGTGGCGGCAACCACCAAGAGAAACAAGAATCCCGCAGCAAATTAACAACCACCAAATGCCAACTAGATACAATCTCACAATGCAAATGCACTTGGATCACTCAATCTCACTTCGAATATGCAAAGAAGCAAGAGAGATGAGTGGGAGGGGAGTTGCTTAGCTCAAAGTGCTCACAAGTATGTCAAAGAGTGCAAGAGCATTAGCTTTGAGCCGACCAACGAGTATTTATAGACGTACCCCTTCGAATAGAGCCGTTAGGAACTTGAAACAGCTGAAGTCGCGCTGACCGAACGCGCTGGTCGCACGGACTGGACGCACTGGTCGCACTGCGTAGCTCGACCGGACACGCTGATCTAGAACCGACCGGACGTGCTAGGCTTGACCGGACGCGCTGGTCCCATAACGGACCGGACGCGCTGGTCAAGCCTGAGCCACACTCCAACAAAACAGCGACCGGACGCGCTGCAGAACTGACCGGACGCCACAGTGCTAGCGTCCGGTTGGAGTCCAGTAAGCTCCCTCAACGACCGGACGCGTCCGGTCGGTCGTGACCGGACGCGCCGTGCGTCCGATCAAGAAACTGAAACACGCGCAGACGCTGAACACTAACCAGACACGTCCAGTCAAACAGTGACCGCATCCGGTCTAGCGTCCAGTCACTTCTATGACCTCCGTTCGCCTCCGTTTCTTTTCTGACTTCCGGCGTAGTGGAAAAAAGTCGTTTTAACTCCTCGAAAACGCCTGAATCCCGCCTTGCAAGCACGACGGGAGGGAGAGAGGACCCTAAACCCTCTCTACCGCTCAAACTCCAACGCTATCGCAAATGTGCTAACACCACCAAGTGATCACGTCATGTGCGAGTGTGTTAGTATTTTCACAATCATTTTTCGAGGCGTTATTAGTTCTATCCAAATGCATATGATTATGAAATGCACATCTAGAGGCACTTAGGAGTTCAATAACCGCGTCATTCCCCTCTTTATAGTACGACTATCTATCCTATAATGTAACCACACCCACTAGATGTCTTGGTTACTAAAACACAACCCTTAAGCATACACCTTTGCCTTGATCACGTAGGGTTGCGTCCAAATCCAAGTGTGGCCATCATGATCACCATGTCCATCTTGCCACCAACCTTAGAATGTACTAATCCTTATATGCTATACACAACTTAGACATATGATTAGTACTTAGGTATTGTCACTAATTACCAACACCAAACATAGAGCTTTCAATATGGTAGGCATGAAACCTGCCAAGCCCTACAAGTGCAAGTCCTTTGTTCCAACAACAACAACAACAACAACATAGCCTTTTGTCCCAAGCAAGTTGGGGTAGGCTAGAGATGAAACCCAAAAGAGACGAGAAACAGGGAGACACATAAAGGGACATAAAGGGCACAAGACAAAAGATGTCACGGTTCAGGCACGTTGATTGCTAATCTCCAAGCGCTCCTGTCCATAGCTAAATCCTTGGGGATATTCCACTCCTTAAGATCTCTCTTAACGGACTCGTCCCAAGTTAGTTTAGGTCGACCTCTACCGCTCTTTACATTATCGGCCCGCTTTAGAACTCCACTACGCACCGGCGCCTCAGGAGGCCTCCGTTGGACATGTCCAAACCATCTCAACCGATGTTGAATCAATTTTTCCTCAATTGGTGCCACCCCAACCCTATCCCGAATATCGTCGTTCCGTACTCTATCCCTCCTTGTGTGCCCACAACACCAACGCAACATACGCATCTCCGCTACACTCAATTGCTGGACATGTCGCCTTTTTGTAGGCCAACACTCAGCACCATATAACATCGCCGGACGAATCGCCGTCCTATAGAACTTACCTTTCAGCTTCTGAGGCACCCTTTTGTCACAGAGAACGCCAGAAGCTTGACGCCATTTCAACCAGCCGGCTGAAATTCTATGCCTAACATCTTCATCAATGTCTCCATCCTTTTGTAGCATCGACCCTAAATACCGAAAAGTATCCTTCTTGGCCACCACTTGCCCATCGAGGCTAACGTCTCCCTCCTCGTGCCTAGTCGCACTGAAATCGCACCTCATATACTCGGTCTTAGTCCTACTAAGTCTGAACCCTTTCGACTCTAACGTGTGCCTCCATAGTTCTAACTTCCTATTAACTCCCGCCCTACTGTCGTCAACTAGCACCACATCATCAGCAAAGAGCATACACCAAGGGATATCCCCTTGTATGTCCCTTGTGACCTCATCCATCACCAAAGCAAATAAATAAGGGCTCAAAGCTGACCCCTGATGCAGTCCTATTTTAATTGGAAAGTCACTGGTGTCGCCATCACATGTTCGGACAAACGTCACCACATCCCTGTACATATCCTTGATGAGGGTAACGTACTTAGTTGGGACTTTGTTCCAAATTCACAAAAAATCTAAAGCTTGATCCTCCTCTTGCACACAACTCTGCAATGCCATCGCCGCTAGTTATGACATCAATATCTAGGTTCCTGCTTTGCTCCTTCAGCTTGTCCACAATGTGTGGAAGTATCTTACCCTGCATCTGCCTTGCAATCTTCCTTCTGTGGTTCCATTTGATTAATAACTTCTGTCTGATTGTGTCACAGAACCGTCCAAATTATAAGAGCACAAGTTCAAAAATAATCGCCGAAACGATCAAATTCTCAAACTTGAGCCCATATAACTCCGGTAGTCCACGAAATCACGAGGGATTTCAAACTAAACCGAGAGCAACCAAGATCGTAGTGATTCAACATAACACAACACTTGTTATAACAGTTCGTAAGTAGCTCTCATACATTGGAGTACAAATAATTTTATTACAAAACTAAAATAAAGATTAGCGGAAGCAACATAATTTCTAAAACCATTTAAAATCAAATACTGCCAGTACATAGTCATATCCTGCAAAAGCATACTGTAACGGATCAACGTAATTATACGAGATTAAGTCAGAAAAATCTTCCACCGAGGCGGTCAATTCACCGAACTTAAACCCGTATAACCTGAGACTCCGTGAAATCACGCGGGATTTCAAACCAACCAACATACAACCAAGATCGTACTGATTTAGCAGCCATAGTTCACATGATACATAGAGTTCTCAATAAAAGTGGAGTACATCGGAGTTCGGAATAAAAGTTATTACAACATAGTTCAGAATAACATAGCGGAAGCAAGTAATTTTACACACACACTTAGTTCAAATACATTGCTAGTAGGTAGTCATGGTCCACAAAAGCAGTAGATAAGACGAACAGAGTGACCCTTGCCCAAGGTCCTAGTTGTCGCCCATCGCCGGGTACAGACAGTTGGAATAGTACCCATAGTACATCTGACCATCTGCAACAACAATGGGAACAACGCCCTGAGTACGAGAATGTACTCAGCTAGACTTACCCGTCAAAAACCAGAAATAAAGGACAACAAGGATCATGCAAGGCTTTATAGATTGGACTGGCTTGACTCATTTGCGAAAAGCATGAGTTGTTATGAAAACTATACCAGTACTTTTTACATCACTTTTAGTACAACCTATTCCAGCTAGGTAAGCATCTATTACGAAAAACAATCACTTGATTCATCATTAACAATCTAGATTACCATATCCGGTTTAGCATTTCCAACATCATTCACTTAACCATCAGTGTTCCATTAATGTTACTACAATGCCATAGCTCGAGTCAAGTGCTCACTAACCGGGAGCGACAGCGATTCGAATCGAATTCCTATCCAGCTGGAGATTTATTCCTCACACAAACCCTGTTTCCCCCGTTAGGGTCGCATATATTACCAATGACACTTTCTAAGAAGCCGCGGGATAACAATCATGGATCGCACTACCCAGGGACCGCCCGACTGCCAGGACGCACCTTGGGCTCACTCTTCGCGTCCCCGTTACACCCACTTCAACACCAGTCTGCCAACCTGAGTTTATCCTGGCTTGAAAAGTGTCACTAGCTTCGCGGTCGAAAGGTACTTTATTCGGCCAGCTAAATGTGAGGCTTGCGTTCAACATGACAAGAGGGACGAGCAACGATCGGTCCTTAATCGACACAGACGGAATCACTATAGTCCAAAACCCTATAAGACTCCGCCCGGTCTCCATTTATCCATCAACACTTGGTTACTCTTTATGATCACAATTACAACTAACCATAACCCGGTATCCACCTATAACTCGCAGGTGACAGGAAATCACCCGGCTTCTACCGGTCTAAGCATGGCTAAGCAATTTACTCGATCCTGACCTAACATGGTGAAAGATAATCCGGGGCCAAGGTAATAATGCAACAACAGTTTCACTCAACTCCTATAACTTAATGTAACAATATATATAACTATAGTTCATGTAGTAAGGAACAACTTTTATAAAATAGGAGACTTAAAATGCTCCGGGGCTTGCCTTTTTCGAACGAGCTAGGATGGTGGTCAACGCACTCTGGCAGTTCCTCGCCGGACTCTTCTTCCTCGGGCACCTCCTGTGCCTGGGGTTCCTGCTGATCCGTCCAAACTTGCTCCTCCGGTACTGCTACCTGCGACTCCTCCTGCGATCCTGTATGATGCAAGTGCATAAGCAAACATGCGAAGAATGCATCGAATTATGGTGGAGTGCTTTGATGACATGAGATGCAGATGAGCACATGGAATGAGCAGTTCGAATATAATTATTGCTTCTACAAGGTAGTCAACGTCATCCAAGAACATGTACCCTAAAACATGCACCTTATCTTTCTATTAGTTAGCCTATCATCTACACATACAAGTGAACCTAAGCTACCAAAGCTTACCAACCTAACTCATTCATAACATCAGCAAGGCATAATGATGCTTCAAAGATACACCAAACATATTTTATTTCTCTTAATTTCTCATAAAGAATAATATTTTATTCCCTATTTAACTAGGGTTACACAGCAACACCTACTTATGGTGTAGATAAAAATCTACAAAAATTACAGTACATTACTCTTACCCTAACTAACCTACTACTAAATTTTCATGAGAATTGCATATGTAAAACGGCATGTACAAAATAAACAAGTTATAGCCTAAATATGATCATGAAATTATTTTGTACTAGAAAAAGTATCAAACAATAGATTTCATATTTTTCCTATGTTACTAACAGTAAACTAACATACTACAAAAATTATCACATGTATATTCTATACAAATTTAGCTCTCTACTAAAAATAACAAAGATTATCAATTAAAGGCATTTGAACTACACATCAGAATTTTCTCACAGAACATGCTTCACTAATATTTTTCCTAGAAAGTACATTACTAATAAAGATTAAGGAAACAAGAATCACATTTTTCCCTTCATTATTTTATTTACTACACATTTTCTAAGATATCAGCATTTATAACAATTAAATAAAGCTACACAGAAAAGTGTCACAATTTTATCATGAAATATTTTTAAACTGCAGATCTATTCAAGAGGAACATTACAAAATTTGTTTCATAATTTTTGGAGCTATAAATCTTGAGATATGATTTTTCAAAGCTGTTTCAAAATTCTGAGAAATTATTTTCCTTAATTCTTTTAAAAATTCACCGGTGAAAACGCTGAATACACCCGGTGCAGTGCACCCACACACGCTGACACTCGGGACCCACGGGTCAACGGACCCCACCGGCCAGCCAGAGCAGTGCGGGGGAGGCGCTGACCGGTGGCGCATTCGCCGCCTGTGAAGTCTCCGGCGACGGGGAGGGCACCAACGTGCTCCCCGCACCGAGACGCACCCAGCGCACCAACTCCGAGCGGCACGGGAGCTCCGGAGGAGGCTCGTCGGCGGAGATGGCGGCACGGCAGCGTGGGAGCTCGTCGGTCGGCCAATGTAGGCCACGGGGGCGGCCGAGAATGCGAGCACGAGCACCGCTAGGCGAAGGGGAAATGGATGCTCGAGACCGGAGGAGGCATGAAGGGCCAGGGAGCTCTGGCCATGCGCGCCGGCCAACGGCGGCCATGGCGGCAGTGGAGGAGGAGGGCGGCCAATTGGCCCTCACCTGAGCTCGAGCGGCGGAGTGGAGGCGCGCACGCGGTGGAGGGAAGCGGGGCGGAGCTGAGGCCGGGAGGAATCGGCCGGAGAAAACAGCCACGAGCGCGGACGGCGATGGCGGAGCTTCGGGAGCCGGTGATGGCGCGGCGGTGCGCTGCTGCTGCTGCTGCTGGCGGGGCGAGAGGAGGGAATGGAGGGATCAGCCGAGGCGGACGAGCGCGCGGAGGGGGGGTAAGCGAGCGCGGTGCTGCGGGGGCCACAGGGGCGCGTGTCGCGCGGCCGTCGTCGGCGTCCGGCCACGCGGCGGCCGAGCTCTGCCGCGGCGCCACGGCGTCGCGTGCGCGCGCGGGCGGCAGGCGCGGACGCGGGCGCGCGAGAGAAGGCGGGGGGCGAGCGGGCCAGGCCGGCTTCGGCCATCGGCCGAGAAGCGAGGCGGCGGCCCAGTTAAGGGAAAAATCGATTTTTCTTTTATGAATAATATTTTCAGTTTTCTCTAATTGTTTCAAATTTGAATTTGAAGATGAAAAAGAGGTTTTCAAAACTTTTGCCCAAAATAAAAGTTGTTCAAAATTTAATTCTCTACAACTTTCATGTAGGGCACTTTTCAAAATTCTAAATAGATTTTGAATTTGGGATTCAAAACTAAATTTTTAAGTAAAAATTCATTTTTCTAGAATATTTTTAAAAGCAAAATTTGAAGGAATTTGAATTCAAGAGTTGCTCCAAAAATCATGTTTATTTATTCTAGATTATCTAAAATTGTAGCTACACAAAGTTTCACCACTCTTTATCACTTAAATGCAGAATTTGGGTTTTAAGTAATTGTTTTTCAACTTTAAATTTAAAAAGGGTCTATATTGCATGAAATGATAACCATGTATGAGATGATTATGACTAGTGCCTTGGATGCTAATGCATGCTTAACACCCAGGGGTGTTACACATACTAGAAGAGATACTACAGAGACCATGTCCATATGGTCTAGTCTTCACACTCACATGGCGAAGACAATACTTGCAGCAACAAGTACGAATCTGCTACCTGCAACAGGTGGGAATAAACCCTGAGTACGAGAAGGTACTTAGCTAGACTTACCCGATAAAAACCAGAAATAACAATGACACCAAGGAGTATGCAAGGTTTTATATAAGTGGGCCAGCTTGACACATTTGCATAAAAGCTTAAGTACAGATAAATAATCATTATTGCTTTAAGCATCAAGTTAATCATTATTACCTATCCTCTAGATTAGTACCTGTACTATAGCAATCACTTGATTCAGCTAAGCAAACAATAGTAACCATATCAGGTTTATAAGGCCATCATTATATCATCATCATCTTCAGAACCATCAGTATATTTAGTGAAATCTATGTTGCCTCTGCTCTGTCAAGTTTCTCACTAACCGGGAGAGACGGCGATTCGAATCGATTCCAACTCAGCTGAGGGGGTATTCCTAACACCAACCGGGCATACTTTGCAAGAGTCGTCAACAGTCACCTTTGGTACAACTCAGGATGGGCCCGAACAGCGCCGCATTCTCAGGGATACCAGTGGCCAGGAAGCTTAGGACTTTTAACTCACCTGCCCTTGGTCCCACCTGGCTCCCCTCCGAGGCGACTTACACTTTTCGGCTTCGCAGCCTGAGTTGAGCTACTTGGCTTCGCGGTCGGCAACCTCAGGCCGGCCAGCTAAGTGTTAGGCTACGTTCAAAATGACAAAGGAAGTACAGCGGATCGGTCCTTAACCGACACAAACGGGGATAGTTCCACACCCAAGACATCCATGCTTTGTTGCTTCACTATCGACATCCCGCCCGGTCTAAGTTTAATCTTAACACTTGATTCTTTTCCACGATAGCAAATATAGCCAACCATGACCCAATACTTCCTATCTTACAGGTGATGGGAGATCACCTGACATTACCGTTCTAATTAAGCAGGGCTAAGCATAGAGTCGATCCTGTCTACATAGGATTCAGGGATTCATATATCTGGACAAGAAATGATATAATGCAGCAAGGGTTTCCAACCAACTCCTACCACTTAATGCAACAATACATATAACATATATAATTAATTGCTTTGAAAGTAGGAGGCTTATAATGCTCCGGAGCTTGCCTTAACTGCACGAGGATGGTTCGGGGTTCGGCGCTCAACCACGGTTCCTTCGTCTTCTCAGGTTCCGTCGGACTGGGCCTCCTGCCCACGAATTGGTTCCAACTCCACCGAGCACGTCTTGTGGAACTTTACCATCGTCACGTTTCTTGGTACAGCTATTGCATGTATATGCACCAATGAATCTCATGTATGCACAGATGTGACATGATGAGCTTATGAGCATGTATGCATGAGTAATGTGATGAATAATGCAACAATCTGAGCAATAAAAGTCAAGTTACAAAGTGCTCTATTCAAATTACTCTAAGAGTAGGTGCAAATTTCCTTCGCTGGTATTAATATGTTTAAACATCTCTAAGTAACCACTAAGTACCACAAAGATCATACTTAGCACACATATAACAAGTGCCAGCAATTTAGTGCATTGACATGTTGACCGCAGCAACTTATAAAGTCCATAACTAGAGTTCTCTAACTCCAATGGACATGCATGAGGACAATCTGAAAAGATTATGAAATTGTCCACAATTCATTCAAAAACATCTAAGTATGATTTTATCATTTACCAGGTCGAAATAGCACACACACAGAAACTGTTCTAAAAAGACAGAGAGCAAAACAATTCTGACTCGAACTTTGAACAGCTGCCAATTCTAAACCATGAGTCCAAATATCACCAAATTTTATCAGCAACTAGTTCATAAAGTTATTAACAACTTTGTCATAGTTCACCAAGCATGAAAGCATCATTATCATATGCTAATTTTTTTAACTAGCAAATCTGTCCAAAATGGCAGGTTCTCAAAATTAAATAATTAATGATGATGCAAAAGCACAATTGGACCAAACCAACTTTACTAAAAGCTAGAGCATGTTAAATTAACACCAGATCATATCATGTTACTTGCATAAGCATTTATTTAATTGACCTTTTCTATTTATTTAATTGCTTAGGCATAAATGGCATTAAATATAAAAGGTTCCCATAAAAGTCTAATAAAATTACAAAGGCACATACATGGTACTAGGAGGCTACCATAAAAATTTTATCTCAATTTGACAAGTATAACTGGAGATATCAAAATAATAAAAAGATAAGTACTAAATAAACCTATAACAAAGGAATTTCATAATTGGAGCAATTGACCTCCAACAAGGCTAAAATTTTAACTAGAGCATCATTATACCATGACTAGCATCTCACAAAAATTTTATGACAATTGAATTAATACACAAAGAGAAACAAAATTACTAAAACACATATATTAAATAAAATGCATCACAAAATTAATTACAAACCTTAGGAATTATTAACCAACATACCACATATTATATTTTCTAAATAAACTAGACATTATTTAGAGCACACCAAAATTTAAACCATCCCAATTGGACCTCTAGAACAAGAGATATGAATTTACAAAGTTGGAGTACAAATCAAATATTTGAAATAAATCAAATAAACGAAACCTAACTAAACCGGCCGGCACACAGACCCTGCGGCCCACGACGCGCGCGGCCGCGCGCGACTGCGCGGCCCAAAACTCCGGCGCAGCCCACTCACGCTGCTCGGTCCAGCTCGCTGGCTCAACTGAACTAATACAGGGGAGGGACGTCGACACGCGGGCCCCACACGTCATAGACACCGGACAGGGGAGGGAGGAGGCGGCGGCGGTAGCTCACCGGCGGCTCAACGGCCAGCGAAGCCGAGGACACCTACGCGCTCCCCACGTGATTCTGCACCGATGAAGGGGTCTCGAGGTCTCTAGGGTTAGCCGGAACAGGCCTGCCGCCGGCAATGGCGGGTGCGGCGGCGCTGGGTGGCGTGTGCCGGCGACGGTGAGCCCTCATTGCCATGACTGAGCCCGATACGAGCTTCACGCGGGTACCACGAAGCTAACTGAGAAGACGAGGGGAAGCGGAATGCAACGGAGAGGCGGGACCACGGTGAGGGGCTCGGGCGGTAGAATTCCGGCGATGTCACCGTGGCGGGGAAATGGCAATGCGGCCTTACCGCGGCTTGGATGGCTGTGAGGAGAGTGCGAGGAGGAAGAAGGGATTAAGGTGGAGCGAGGGATGTAGTTTTGCCGGTGGTGATGTGGTGGCGAGCGCTCTCGAGCTCATCGAAGAGGGTGACAGCAAAGGTGCTCGGTTTGTCCACCTCGGTGAGCACCACAGAGAAGAGAGAGTGAAATGGAGGGGGACGGGGTTGGCCTGGCCTTCACAGCGAGCGCGCGCACGACGTGGAGTCGCTTGGTCGGGCATGCTCGCCACGCGGTGGCCTTTCCCTGCGCGTGGTCAGCCACAGGACGCCTGGCCAAAGCCTAAACTCGACTGCTCCGGCATCCACCGAACCGACTGACGACCAAAGTTTAACCGATCACAGCCCTTAATCTAGCCTGAGTTAGCGCTAGGTATTAACAGCAAATTTGTAGATCTATGTGAGGACAACAAGATTGTCAATTGGGGCTTGGACTGGTTCGGCCTAGATTCGAAACTATAGAGCCCTAAAGTGGGGTATATTGAAAACTGAAATGGAGTTTCAGTTACACCACGACTGAAACCCGATTTTCTAAGCACTCTATCTCCTAAACCCTTGAGAACTAGGTGATGGTGTTATTAACAATATTGTAGAGCTAAGTGAGTGCTACAAAAGTGTCAATATGGGTTAGAGCTGGTTTGGTCTGGTTTTCAAACTACAAGCTCCCAAAGTAGGCCACCAAGAAACTGAAATGTCACAATTTAGACTTAGAAATAATTCTAAGTGTTGGGCAGCCTTCTAACTGACTTGTGGGCCCTGTTTGAGCAGGTTCTAGGCATTTTCATGAGATGACCCCAAAACAACTTTTGTTCCTCATGAAATTTGGCACAAACTTTGTTAAGGTGGCACAGCCATGCAAGGGCTCTAGGTAAGACTTTCTAAAAGGTCAAACAATTAAGGTCCTCTAGGTCCACTAGTCCAAGCCCGAGTCAACATGGAATTAGGGCATGGCATAAACATAAACCCTAGGTCATTTTGCTTAACTAACATGTTGCAAACATCATCAAGGCCTTAAACACATTCTAACATCACCTATGCATGAAAGTTTCACAAGTAGACATTGAAAACACTATTACTATAACTAATGAAACATCACTAACATAATTAGTGAAACCTACTGTTGCATATGTTTAGGAGCATGTTTCACATGTTTTCAAGCATAACAATCCTAGCACATGTACTAGCATGGGTCACACACATGATCTCATCACTAGCACCCATAACATACATATGTTGCATATGTTGCAAGGTCATGTTTCAAGCAAAGATGCACATGAAATGATGATGCTTATGGTAATGCCATGCTATGTCCATGCTCAAATAATGCTAAAATGAAGGCAAACACCTGGGGTGTTATAGATTGTATCAAGCAAGTCATCCAAATTCCTGCCTTTTCACCTTTGATCCAGTTGTTGAAGCTCTCAACTAAATTATTTGTGACATAGTCTATCTTACATGTGACTCCAAATTGACTTCTGGTCCATAGCTTATTATGGTTCTGCTATAGATAAACCATAGCTGCTGGCTTAGCTCACTGCCATTGCTGACCAGTGTTTCTCAAAAAGGTATGAGTTCCAACTATAAGATGATGCCCACAAATGATCATCAAACACCAGTCCATGGAACCTTTTCTTAAAATTTTGAACAAGATGCCACATACACTCTCTGTGCTCTGTATTAGGAAATACCTCACTCACACCGGCCATCACTGCTTCACCACAATCAGTACAGAAAGTTAGACCTGGTGGACTCCCTATAACATATCTCAGTCTCTCCATGAACCATATCCAATTCTTATTTGTTTCTAAATCTATGACTCCAACTGCAACTGGATACATCCAGTTGTGCCCATCTACTGCACAGGCTACACATAGCTGACCTCTAAACTTGCTCATGAGAAATGTACTATCAACCGACAAGTATGGCCTACAGCCTTGAAGAAACCTATCAATACATGGCTTCATGGCAAAGAACAGTCTATTGAACCTAATCTTGTTATTAATGGTATGATGATCAATAACTACAAAGCTACCTGGATAAGATTCCTCAATTTGCAACTTGAACCTATACAGATTGTCAAAACTAGACCTCCAATCTTTAAATAATTGGTTGTGAGCTAGTTCCTTACCATTATATACTCTCTTGTAAGGCACAACCACCTTGAATTTATCCTTGATCCTCTTCTATAGCTCTATAGCTGACACCTTGGGATCCTCAAATACCTAGTCCTTTACCTTTTCACAAACCCAAAACTTGGTTGCACACTTCACTTTACCACCTCTTCTTGTGCTCTGACAGTCATGAGGATATGGGTTCTTCTTCACCTGCAAATATGTCACACCAATTATAAGTAGAGATCTCTTATAAGTAAATCAACAAAAAAGCAAGATGGCAAGAGTTACCTTCACTGTTGTCTTGTCTGCACCTGTAGATGCAAGAATCCTCCACCTACATCCATCAATTTTGGCACTGCAGTAGACCATGTACCTCCCTAGATCACTCTTATCTATGTTAAACTCAAACTCATTTCTGATTGCATGTGTAGCCAAAGTCAACCTAAAACAAGACATATTTTCATACATGCTGTCGATTGTCATTGGTGGGTCATTTTTGTCATAGACTATTTTAGGATTACTAAGTGGAACTTTATCTTTGACCATTTCATTTGCCTCATCCTCCTCATAGTCATCATCATCATCATCAGAACCAGATTCTCATTCAGAGTCAGAAACAGGTACATCCTCCTCAAATGCATCAGTACCCTTGGTCCATGGCTCTAATTCTATGTACATGCCCTCCTCATCCACACCCACGTGCTCATTCTGTGGCTTAGGATTATTTAGGTAGTTGTCATCATCAGTGGTTCTTGCCGTTTGAGAGAAAGCTTGTGTTTGAGTGGAAGCTTGTGTTTGGGTTGGTGCTGGTGTAGGCTTTAGCTAGGTTATAGGCTTGCATAGAGGAGTTAGGCATTTCAGCTAAATCATGCCATAGAGGAATGACTGGTGTATCAGTACCCATAGGATGGTAAGCAAAGGTCAACAAGCAGGTCTTGGCACTAGCATTTTTGGAAAACATAGTAACTAAATCATGGTTGCTGCTGACTTTCATGTTGGACTTGGTTTCACCACAGTAGTAGAACATGTCAACAATGTCACCATAACCACAAGGGTACTTATCCACAATGTCGTCGACCAAATCCTTGAAATTGGTTGTGTCAGCATCTACAACTGTGCTTATGCTAAACCAACGACATCGAGAATTTGTCACAACGATCCTTATTTCTAATCTGTAGCTCGTTTTGGGGTCCATCCTACATACGAACACCCATCGATTAAGGTATATCTATGGCAACAAACTAAGCACCTACAATCTCTTAGGCTAAGTGCATGACAATGGAGGACAACAAGAGAAGAAGAAGACAACAGCTTACCCGTCTAAAAGCCACACCGGGCGCACCTTCGGCTCCACCATGGCGACTCCCTAGATCTCACGGTCACCCTCAACCAAGGCCCCTGCTGCATGCAGCCTTGGATCTAGTGGGTCAACCTCTTGATCCCTACCCCATGAGACCCCCACCTCACGTGTGTTTGGTCACCGCCGCCTCTTCTTGCCGCTGCCTTGGTTCCTTCGGCTAGGGTTTTGAGAGAGAGTGAGAGAGGAGCTCGAGAGAGGACGAGAAATGAGGACCGTCGGCAGACTCTGGTGTTTTTCGTGGGACTTAACTAGACACAGGGGCAAAAAGGTCTATATATCCCTCCATTATCGGTCGTCACTCTGTAACCTGACGGAAGTGGCACACATGACTAGAAAACTTTGCGCGAAGGACTGAGGAGGGGCAGCCAAAATTTTAGTGGCAGAGAAGGAATTAGAAACTTTTATAATGGCTTGTAGGGAAAAGTCTCAATACTTTTTCACCATACCGCCCACACACGCCTGTTGAGTTATTCAATTCAATCCATCATCGTCTTGCATTGAGCGGTATTATTCCAGTATTTCGGCGCTGTTAGGTGGGTGTGCTTCTGCTGTGCCTAAGTGACTAGCTAGCTAGGTGGAGCACCGAGCACGACAACGAGCATGATCACTTTTCATGACATGACATAGGCGGTCGGCAGGCATCGAGCTGGTAATTGCTCCCGAGTAACCACAATGTCTTTGTAACCTATATATTTGCAGTGGCGGAGCCTACATGATTTCATAGCAGGGTATTCTATGTAAAAAGAATTCCAATGCAAATATGCAATAATAATAAGCAAAGTACAAAATGCAATAGTAATAAGCAGCAGTCTCCAGCTCATGTTCATAATCAAGGGCAACATAGGCAAGCTTGTGGACAAACTCCAATAGACAGGACCCCCGCCCACCCCGAGAACCCCCCGGCACCCCCTCCAGCCGCTGATGCGGCTCACCAGCGAGCGGTGGCGGCGGCCCGCGGTGGCGCTAAAAATGGCAGCCTGCTACAGCTTTCTCTCCCATACACTCCCCCTCCTCCTCCCCCGCTCCTCCCCCCCATCCCCAACACCTTGCCCCTCCGGTGAAATGCTCGGCCGGCGAGGCGGATCCAGGTCTCCCATGGCCGGATCTGTCGTCCTCCACCCCGGATCTATGGCCTTGTGGCTGGTGGCACGACGCTTCTCCATCATCTCCGGCGCCTACCTCCTCCATCGAGTCGGATGGCCATCGGGGGGATTCGGGCCACCCAAGGCCGGATCTGCCCTCCTCCACCCCGGTTCTACCATTTTGCAAGGACTAGGGGTGAGGCGTCTACTCCAACTCTGGTGTACGGTGCGACGTGCAGGCGGGGGTGCTTGGTGCGGGGGGTAGCATGCGTGGAAGCGGTGCCTGGTGCACGGAGGCAGCGTCCAGCAGCTGGTGCCACAGCCGGTCCCTTCCCTGCGGCTATCCACCCTTCTCGGGTCTGCGCCTAGGCACCGTGGCACCCATCAGTTCCTACGCTTCGTGGGGGTGGTGCCTCTGGTGCATGGAGCTCTGAGCGAAAGCTCAGTCCGATGGTGGCCGGGTGGATGAGGTGACACCTTTGGTGCCACATACCTCCCTGGAGGCGTCGTTCTCCGAGCCCCATGCTCCTGTGCCACCTGCGCCAGTTTCTTGGCGAAAGCCCTGCCTTAGAGGCCTCTAAGGCCATCGGTGATGGCGTCGATGTCACTGCCATGGGCGTCCTCCCCTTCCTAAAAGTGTTGCTAAAGAATTGGCCTAGTTCCTGCCATCGGTTCCTTGAGGAGTCCCTCATTGTGCCTATTGCGCTTCTTTTCCACTCGCATTGACCTTGCCTGGTTTGTTGTCATGTATATCGTAGCAGATGCTTTGCCGTTGCTGCTTATCCCCTGGCGGATGCTTGGCCGCTGGTTGGTTCGTTGGCGGATGCTTTGTTGCTGTTTGGTTTGTTGCTGGATGCTTGGCCACCGTTGTCGTTGGCCTCCTCTCTGGCAGATGCTTTGCTGCCGAGAGTGACCTGGCCCTTCCCCCGCTACGGATGCTTTGCCGTAGTGGGTGCCTTCGCTTCTTCCCCGGTGGATGCTTGACCGCTGGTTGGTTCGTTAGCGAATGCTTTGCCGCTGTTTGGTTCATTGGCGGATGCTTTGCCGCCGTTGCTGCTGGACGGTCTTCTGTGTAGGCGACCATTGCGATGTTGTATCCTTTTCTTATAGGCTCAGTTCATAGGTTTTAGATGTCATCGGCAGTTGCCATCTTTTGTATCATTTTTTTCTTGTTCTTAGTTTCTACTCTAGGTCACTCACCACTAGCTTGGTGGTTTGTAATCTGTGCTATGAGGGTTCTCTCATAGCTGCATCGTGTAATTCTCTCTGCTTAATGAAAAACGGGCTATATTCCTCGATCGCAAAAAAATAGTAATAAGTAAATATGCAATAGTAATAAAAAGAAAAATATGCAATACTAATAAAAAGAAAAATATGCAATAGTTCTAAGCAAAGTGCAAATATGCTAGCACCCTTCTTCATCTAAGCTACAAATACATTGCAAAAAAATAGAAAATGAAATCTTCAATTCTCACTCTGAACTTCTGAAGAATGGATCTAAGAGTGTTCTGTGTTCATCTTTCTTCAAGCTGAAGCTGGGAGGGGGTGAGGGGGAGGGCCGATCGGCCAGAGCCCGAAAGAGTGCTGCTCCTAGCGAGAGATAGGAGCATGGAGCATCAGACAAACAGGAGCATGGCTCGATGCTAGTGACAGACAGGAGCATGGAGTGTTGGGAGATGTCCATGGGTGTTTCTGCCTTTTTGGAGTCTGACCTTGTGGGCAGCTAGTCAGCTCCTGCTAGTTTTTGTATTGGGCTTTATGGCTTATGGGCCATACTTGCAACATCTATCCAATATACCAACATGCTATACCATTATACATATGCGTGTGTGTATATGTGTGTGTGTGTATCTTTCTGCTCCCAAAACATGGGTATTCCATGGCATCCCCTGGCGCCGCCCATGCATATAAGGCATGTGAAGTACGTAGGCACGAGAGCAATATGTATGAACCAGATCGATAGTGTACGTATATTTGTACCAAGTAATTAGGATTAGTTAAGCTTGATGTTAAGAAGCATGGAGGTGATTGATGTTAGCGCCCGAACTTCTAGATGATAGAACCAAGAAGGTCACAAAAAGTTTTTAAAGTGCAAGGTGAAGAAGGGAGAGAAAAGAAGAAAAGAGGGTTCAGGAGAAGACAAGCCCACTCACCAACACCTAACCAATGAGGATGACAAGAAGAACGAATGCCATACCATTCCTACTCAAAAAGAAGAATGACAAGATGATGGCTTACAAGGTCAACAAGCAAGACAAGAAGAAGTGGATCAAGCCAAATTTGAGTGTCTAATGAGATCATATCAACCATGAAGAGCACAAAAAAATATTTGAGTTCCATGGGACTCGGGGAAATTGGAGACATGGCATGATTTGGGTTTATACCATGGGGTGGGTTAGTGAAGATTACGAACCTAAATTCTCTAACCCGTGCCAGATAAGCCTAATCGAATTACATGGAATCCCGAATAAGTTAGTTTCTATCTATACATATCTATTCTTTGTCGGCCAACAAGTCGGTGAAGTATCTAGATCCATTCTCGTCCTCGTCTAATTGGCCTGATGACCCACCCCTTGATAGGGTCTTGGTGAGGGTACCCTCCTACCTGGGGCCATGTACTCGACGATGAGGGCATTAACATGTATTAAGTCTATGTCTTGCGTTACCACTGAACTCTGGGCCCGACGTATAGTTTCATAATAATTGTGGATGGCAAAACACTGACAATGGATTATGTATGTATCTTTTGTTGTTTTTAGGTTATTAGGTCTATTCGGATTTTGGAACTCTAGAACTCTAGACAATGGGAGCTCTGTTTTCTCTGTGATCAGGAGCCGAAATCAATTGATCATAACATCGCCAAGTGCCCGTTCACTAGAGAAGTTTGGTTTTACATCCTACAAGCGATTGGTAAGCACCTACCGCAAGGAGCACCATCGACGATAAGCTGGTGGCATAGTCTGCGAGCCTTAAGCAATGACGAGCAACAAAAGGGCATGGACTCCTTGTTTGCACTGGTGTCATGGTGAATTTGGAAAGAGCGCAATGTCGTATGCTTCAGAGGCGCGGAAACCGGAATCAGCGACCTCTTGCAAATCATCAATGCAGAAGCAGATCGATGGATTGATGCGGGAGCAAGAGGACTAGGAACTCTAGCCGGCAGATTAGGCTGAGTTGATCCAGTTCCTGCCTCCTATTGGTTGTTCAGCTTTAAGGTGTAGCACCAATGTAACTCTGGCAAGGCCGGTTTTATTTTCTAACTTAAACACTCTTCTCTTAATGAAAATGAAACGCAATTCTCTTGTGCTTTAGAGAAAAAAAAACCGAATCTTAAATCATACCTTGAACTAAACTGCATTTCGGACCAAACTAATTAAATCCTAAAATCCAAATATACCAACAATTTGGGTAATAGGTTCACTTTGATTCGGATTTCAGTTTCAAATTCTCCACTGCTACGAGTGGTGGCCATCTTTATTATGTGGCTAAACCCAGCCAAATTCAGCTTATAGACGGCAAAAGACCTTCTTCGCTCTCCTAGCAAACTCAATTAATGTAGCAAGATAATATAATCCAACGACCATAATAAATACAAGTGCAATGTAGCCACTCCAACCACCTATTCGATGTTTGAATCCGAACCGGCAAAAATCTCCAACTAATAGTTAGCAAGTTAGTAGTTAACTTGTCTAAGTGTATTGCCCGCCGGAGCTATGTTTTTTCGGGAAGAGCTAGTAATAGTTACAATTAGTTCGTCTCTTAGCAACTAGCGTCCTGTTCACTCGAACTTATCAGTCTTATCAGTCATGATATAGTATTTTTCTCTCACAATTATTAGCCAAGCGAACAGAATGTAGTAAGATACTCCCATCTAGCAAACTTGGGAAAGCACGGTAAACCTACGTGCATGTGTTGTAGTGAAGCAGGCAGGACCCGAACGTCATACATAGCCGTTAAGTCGCAGTGACAAGGATCACGCTCCATGCGCATACGGCATCCGTATCTATCCGCCTACCGCGCGCGGGCGGTGGCCGGTGGCCCGTGTGAGTGTGAACATACCTCATTGACCAGCATGGAAACTTCACTAGTACGTACCAATGATACTAGCTCTCTGCTGGCGCGTTGCATAACCGAATCAGGCCTATGTTTAGATCACCTCAAAATTCCAAGTTTTTTCACTCTCTCTCCATCACATCAATTTTTAGCCGCTTGCATGGAGTACTAAATGTAGGTAAAAAAATATCTAATTACACAATTTAGTTCAAAATCACGAGATGAATCTTTTGAGCCTAGTTGGTCTACGATTAGACAATATTTGTCAAATAAGACGAAAGTGGTACTATTTATCAGGTTGAAAAAATCTTCAATCTAAACAAGGGCCAGCTGTAAAACATATGCTCATCTCTATCCATTCCAGAGATATTACTACATGATGCATGGTTGGTGGATGGATAATCTTATCGACGCTACTGTCATTGTTTCCTGACTGCCTGTCGCCGGCGAGCCAAAACCCGGTCGACACATGCACAAGCGGCCGAGAGCCGGGATCTTGCGCGTCCGGGGACTCCGGGGCCGGCCACCTGCAGGTCGTCGACGGGCCGATCCAAAGTACAGCAAAGCCACTAACTAACCAACCCGGGTCTTGCGCGTTTCAGAGGAAATTTCTACAGGACCTGTCACAAGAGTGCACCGGCCTGCACGCACTACCAGCACCAGCTCCCAGATGCATGCACCCCTCTCTGTTTGAATAAGGAACACTAGCTGCTTCATCAGCTTCCTTTTTGTCATATATCCCCTACACACGATGTCACGATGAGCCATGCACATTGTTGTAGGGGTGTGCCGACTATATCTATATACGTGAATGCAGACTAGACTGTACTGTTAGCCCAATGTGTATGGCCGGTACGTACTACACTCCAGGCCCCCGTGTCATTGTTCATGTAATGGGAATCTTGACTGTCGTAGGCTTGGATTTGATGTATGTGTATTCACTTCAATTTACGTGTATTGGAGTAAAATGGAGTGAAATTTAGTTTAATTTCACTCCAATACACTTCAGCACATGTGAATAAGTTATTCTGTAGCCACCTCCATTTACGATAATTTTATATACTAATTTACGACAATGTCAGTATATATTTACGATAGTTGAATTACTATAACACATAGGGTATTTACCATAATGTTATAGTAAATTACATAGTAAGGAGTTACTATAATCTCGTAAATTAGTATAGCAATTATCGTAAATCAAAGTGGCTACAGAATAAGTTATTTTATAGCCAGCTGTAGGGTAATAGTTATATATATATATATATATATATATATATATATATATATATATATATATATATATATAACCAAGGCCGTAGTGCTGCTCGCCGGTGTGTACGTGTATAGAGAACAAGCTGTAACGTCAGGGCCGTACGTTAATGCTCACGTCTTGGAATTAAAGAGGGTGTACTACCGTGCACGTCGCTGAAAGAGTGAAAAGGATTGCAGCGGTGGACAGAGATCCCTCCGTCACCCCCTGCCCAGCGGCGCCTAGCAAATCCAATATATAATATCATAACGATAAACTCGATCGTATACATGCTGCTCACAAATCTAGAGAGATGGTCGGTCTATATTCTTTTATTTCTAGAGTCTAGGCAACGAAGGAATCACGTATATTGGTAAGGCTACGTATAGAAAATACTAGTATGAAGACAACAATGGCGCCATGGAGTCAGGGACGACGACTTTCATGCAAAGCTGACGCCACATATAGCTCCATATGCCTCCAAAACGATAAGGTGTGGCTTTATTAGCCAGGTCCATACCAAGTATCTAGTACTCACAACGCCGTACATGACCCGTTTACCATGGAAATGAACCTTTCTATTATTAATTATGACCTTAGTTAATTAAATTTCACCTGAGAGCACTTATTAACTTGCATCAGAAAATCAAGCGTACGTAGCGCGCACAGCAGGCTTATCCGATCCGAATCTCACATGGATTCTTAATCTTATCGATCGACATGGACACTTGCCAGTTGCTAAGCATATTGCATCCTAACTTCCCGGCTAACCACCACGTCGCCGGCGAGCCAAACCCTGCTCAACACTTGCACATGCCGCCGGCCATGCACCGGTTGACCCTGACCGCGACCGGAGGCGCCTGGAGCGTGGGGGACGACACAGTAGATATTTTAGCGCCTGTCGGCGAGTGGAATACGGACTAGCACCTATCGGCCGCTGGAGAGCCGATATGTTTGCCCCTGGGCTGTCGATATGGCTCCCTGTGCTGTCGTATCTACACATGATGGATGCTGGACGGCCGATAGGGTCACTTGGGCCCTCAAGTTGCCGATATGTGCCTTATCGGCCCGATAAGCACGTGCTAAAGTTGAGGAATGTCACGGGGAGTGAAAGTGCTCGGATAGTTATAATAAAATAAATTATATAAGTCCTCAGTAATCCGTGAGATGAATTTATTAAACCTAATTAATCTATTATTAGCATATATTTACTGTAGCGACACTTTGTCAAATCATAGACTAATTAGGCTTAAAAATTAATCTCGTAAATTATTCTCAATCTGTATATTTAGTTTTATAATTAGTCTATATTTAATACTTTCTCCGTCTCTTTACGTGTGTCGTCCGAAAAATATGTCTGTACAAAAACATGGTTTTCTAGAGACAAACATTTAGGTACAGAAGTACTCTGGGCCTGTTTAGATGGTGAAAAAGTTTGGGTAAAATTCATGTAGCACTTTTCGTTGTTATTTGATAAAATTTATCTAATCACAGACTAACTAGGCTCAAAAGATTCGTATCGACATTTACAAACAAACTGTGCAATTAGTTATTTTTTACCTACATTTAATGCTCTATACATGCATCTAGAGATTCGATGTGACAGTTACTGTGCAAACTTTTTTTTGGGCCTTTTTGGCAACTAAGGCTGTGTTCAGTTCCTCAAAAAAAGTACTGTGCAAATAAAAGATTCCCCGTCACATCAAACTTGCGATACATGCATGGAGTACTAAATGTAGATGAAATCAAAAACTAATTGTACAGCTTGGTTGTACTTTGCGAGACGAACGTTTTGAACCTAATTAGTCAACGATTGGACACTATTTACCAAATAAAGCCAAAACGTGCTACAGTACTTTTTTTACACTTTTTCGCGGAACTAAACACACCCTAAACAGGCTCTCTGTAAATGTGTCTGAGAGCGACAGGAACTGACTTCAGGAGTAAGGGCCGGTTTAGTTCCCAGAAAATTTTGCAAAATTTTTCAGATTCCTCGTCACATCAAATCTTTAGACACATGCACGAAGCATTAAATATAGATAATAAATAAAACTAATTACACAGTTTAGACGAAATGGACAAGACGAATCTTTTAAGCCTAATTAGATCATAATTGGACATTAATTATCAAATAACAACAAAACGTGTTACAAGATCATTTTACAAAAAAAAAAAATTAAAACTGAACCAGCCCTAAACAAGGCCGCGCGTGGGGGGGGGGGGGGGGGGGGGGGGGGGGCGCAAGGCTCGCGCGTTGCAACGACTCTTCAGTCACCGGTCACTAGTACTAGCTTGTAAGAGGTCCGCTGGTGTGTGATCAGTCGGCAGAGTACCTGCAGGCTGCAGTATCTGATCTCTGCAGCAGTGTATGGTGCCTGGCAATGGCCGTGTCGGTTGTACTAGCTAGTAGTAGGTTTGTACCGACTACTGTACAAATACATGTACAGTAGTCGAACGTGTATGGCCAGTGCCCTCGCTCTGATGGATCTCCTATTCTCCTCTGCGCAAGAACTGTCATAGTTCATGCAATGCATGGAGTGTCCTGTAGTACTCCTCTACTACACTCTACAGAGCGTCGTCGTCAGCGAATAGGATTGACCTGGACACAGATAGTCTGCCCGGGTTGTAGACCGGATAAACAATACAAGGACACACTCCTCCTTCCCAAAATAATTATCATTCTGGTTTCCTAAGAAATAATTTTGATTAATTTTATATTTAAAATATTAATATTTATGGTATATAATTAATATCATTAGATAGATATTTGACTCTAGTTTTTTAATAAATTTATTTGGATACAAATGTTATACATTTTTTCTATAAATCTAATTAAACTTATGGCACGGAAATCTAAAATGACAAATATTTTAGGACGGATGAAGTACAGCTAACATGGCGCCTTTGACAAAATCAGAATCAGGATGTGGTTAAAGATCTAACAATGTCTCAAAGTGCTATAAAAAAATGTAGTGAAAGGAGGAAGTTACAAGTTTTTTTTTCCAATTTTTTTAAAGAAATACACGGTACGACGTATTCCAAAAGCACGGGCAGTTTTAATTTGTCCAAATCTTTGCATGGCTCATTGTAATCTTATCCTTGGATATTTGCATGATATGCTAGGCACTGTCTCCTAATTACTTCCCGGCATTAACTGCCACACGACGCCGGCGAGCCAAACCCGGCTTGACACTTGCGCAAGTCGCCGACCATGCACTGGTCGATGGCGACTGTAGGAGCATCCAACGACCAACTAACACAGCAAAACTTTGCGCGTTGCAACGACGACCGACTCATTTGGTTGCTGGTCACTTGCTCTTGCTCAGTTGCTTGCTCGATCTTGCGAGATCTCGATATATCTCAAGTCAGTCGGCAGAGAGTACAGGTGCACGCAGGGCCTGATCAATGGACTGACACTGACTGTATGGTGCCCCTACGTACAGACACGACGAAGGACATATACAAATACCGCACCGGCAGTGGAAGGTAATCGTGTGATCGTGTCGGTTGTAGGTTTGCATGCACCGATCGTATAGTCATGTATAGTAGGAGAAAGTGTATAGCCAGGGCCTTCTCGGTCCTTCTGTGCGCAAAAAGCTGTCTTTGTTCATGTGCTCCGCAAAGTATGCACAGGACGAAGCAACCGTCATGTCAGCATCGGCGAGAAGGCCGGATTGAAGTCGACGTAGATAATCTTAGGATGGAGACTGCCTAACAAGGAGTCAAGGATGACAGGATAAGTATAAGCTACTATGTAGCTTGACATGGCCAAATAACTACATCAAATAATAACATCTCAAGTGTTATTATTATATATATACAGCTAGGTATTAGTAAAGAAAATTGAAAGTAACTTTCCAACAACTGATTTTCACTTCATATAGCGAATGCTATCTTTGTTAGTACTACACGCTAATTCCTCCCGTAGACATCACAAAGAGACGAGTCGATAAATTTTGAGATTGATAAAATCATTATGGGTGTGTTTGGTTGAGTGGCAACCTCTTGCCTGGCTCCATAAAGCCAATTTTGGCTTGCTTGCCTGGAAGTGGGCGGCTGGCCATCTGTACTGCTGGAGCCAAGCCAGGCGTTCGAACGCCGGATTCGGCAGTTCGAGTGGAGCCAGGCCCGAGCCAACCGCCTGCTCCTTTCTTGTCACCGCCCCTTCTCCTCACTGCGCACCCCGCCCCGGCCCCCTCCTCACCGGCGGTCTCCCACCCTCGCCCGCTCGCCGGCGGTCTCCCTGCTCGCGCCACGCCTGCCTCGCCGGTCGCCGGTCCTCCTTGCCTCGCCATGCTCGCATCGGATGGGGATGACCGGATGGAGATGCTGGCCATGATCGCGAGCTCGGGGATGGCTGGAGGCGCACTGCTCGCACCGTATGGGGATGCCAGAGTCGAGCTGGAGGAGGAGGCGCTGGAGGAAGATGCGTGCTGCTCGCGCCGGATAGGGATGCTCGCCATGCTCGCGAGCTCGGGGCTGCCGGAGGCGCACTGGAGGAGGAGGCGCCGGAGGCGGCGGCCTGGTTGATCCTGCACTTGGCGCCGTCCCGCCAGAGGTTCGTGTTCCAGAGGTGGAGCAGTAGCGCGATGTCGTGGAGCAACTCCCCGTAGAGGAAGCAGGGGAGCAGGGGCGGGTAGTCGGTGCGGAACGGCTCGAAGGCGACGTCGCAGTCGTCGAGCACGGGCTCGATGTCGGGGAGGTGGCACTGAAGGCCCTCGGAGAAGCCGTTTTTCTGATGGTCGAGCACGGCAACGGCGAAGTCCGCTCCGTTCGATTGCGGCACGCTGTTCCTGAACTCAGCGCCGCACCGTGCCGTTCGATTGATGGAGTGCAGCGCCGTGCCGTAGCGCATGGCTCGTCCCTGTCCTTCTCCGATCCTTGATCTCCTCCGATTCGCACATGTCCCGCCTCCCAGAATCGGCCGCGCCGGCCATCTACCCTGCTCCGATTCGCAGAGACATGGCGCTCAGCATGTGTTTGATGAATTGCCTCTAAGGTGATTAAGTTACCCGTGCAAAGAAGAGGCGACTCTGTCCGGCCAAACCAGCAACCAAACACAACTGGATGCTAGTCAGGCTTACACGGTGTCGGCAACCAAACAAGTCCAGCTTGGCTTGTTGGATGCAGGCTTAGACTAGCCTGGCTTATTTCGTAGCTAGGCTTGAAATAAGCCATGTAACCTAACACACCCTATAGGCAGATTGGCACATCACAGTTAACAGGCACGTACATGACCTACTATATACTGAATGATGAGTATCATTGTTTTCTTGATGAAATAATTAGAATACAAGCACATATGCTAAGTGTATATATAACCACAAGAAACTTTCAGACGTGCCCTATGCTAAAAGTCGATATTGAAATTTTTTATTTAGAAAGTTGAATTACAGTTTCAAAATTATTGAAGTAGGTTTAAAAAATCGTTGCCTAATAAACTTTAGAAACATTGAGGGACTATTAATTGGACAATTATTTTGTGAATATAATGTTTCCCGATATAACCTAATTTACTTGTATTTGGAGATATGGGACCGGTAATTTGGTGGTTGCAGCAGACATGTGCACTTAAATGTTATACAAGAGCATTATCCATTAGAATTTCAGAGAAGAAAATGGGAAAGGGATTTACGCCCATCCGGTGAAGCCAACGACATGGGTCTACCACGCGTCCATGCCTGCCAACCAAACAAATGGAAAATTGGTAGAAAAAGTCTCTTTTACTTTCATGAACTATTATCATTTGTCTGATTTTCTTCTTTAAACTTCAAAATCAGATGTTTTACTGAACTCTCAAAAACGTTTAATTTACCTCACTACCTCTACGCCTCAGTTAGAAGTGTTTTTTCAAGGTGGTTTTATATTTATTTTAGTTAAAAATCTAGTAAATACCTAATAAGGATCTTATAAACCATGAAAAATATCTCTAAGCTTCTTAGAATTCCAAGAAAAATACTATACATATATTAGGACATGACAAACCCAAATAAAATATTTAAAGATCATTAAGATATCTCTAAAAGCTCCCAGTTATATTTAGCTCGATCAAAATAAGATGCAACCTATATGAATGCATCCAAAATTAATGTCTAAACACATTTTTTAAAAACTTTCCACAACAAAAATATAAGATGCAACCTATATGAATGCATCCAATGTTGAGTTCTCATTGGTGGCATCTCTCTTTTTTGTTGTCGGAAGTTGTAGAAACACGCTAGAATTAAAGTTCTAGATTTTTTTTGGATATTTTTCTCTTATTTACTTATTGATAAATATTGTTTTTAAAAGATTTTAGTGATATTTTTAGAGGCTCTAAATATTTTATTTGGGGTTTTCATGTCCCATTATATCTCTAGATTTTTTTCTTAGAACTTTTAGAAGCTTAGAGATGTTTGGTTTAAAAATCTTATAGGCATTTACTAGGTTTTTAATAAAGATAATGAGACCACTGAAAGCATCTAGGCCCCGAGGTTTGGTTTCGGCAATTGATGACAACGCTTTATTACCATGACTAACGTGTGTTTTGCAGAAACTTTGGTAAGTTAGGTCATGGAGGTTTTAACTGCTTTGGGCACCATGGTATTCATGCTCCTTGATGGAAATCGTTTCGGTTTTCAAAAGAGTGACGTCAAGATTAAGGACGGTTAGTTCCGGATGTCGAGGTGTTGAGAGACATTTGGAATAGTCGTTAGGATCTTCGTTTTCCTCTTTTGGCCGTACTATAAAGGGGGGCATGAGCGGGTAGCTTGACCTAGGCGAGTCCTATGTTTAGGTGTGGTGCACACTTGTTAAACTTGGCGCTAGGCAGCTCTAGAATAGCTCAAAGTTCAGTTGGAAGCAACTTGGTTCAAGTTGTGACTCGTTTCGGAGAGTTTCGGGTCGTTTTCCCTTGACCGGACGCGGTCCTCGGCATGACCGGACGCGTCCGATCAGTTCAGTTCCGCGGCTAGGGTTTCAGCTCTGAACACCGGACGCGATCCTCGCGAGGACCGGACGCGGTGGTCAGAAGTCGACACGTGTCACTTGAGGGAAACACCCGATCGGACGCGACCTGGGTGTGATCGGCGCGTCCGGTCACAGTCCAGTAAGGTCCAGAGACGACCGGACGCGTCCGGTCATCACCGGTCGGACGCGGTCGCGCGTCCGGTGCGAGTACAGTATGCTCCCTGCACGATCGGACGCGTCCGGTCACCCCTGACCGGTGCGTCCGGTCACTCAGTTGTTTTTCGATTTTCGACCGTTACGAGCGACCGGCGCGTCCGGTCAGTTCAACCGGCGCGTCCGGTCAGCTCGTGTTTTGCTGAGTCAGCGGGTAACGGTTCGTTTTGTCTGTGGGGTGTATAAATACATCCCCACCACCTCTTTTAGAGGTCTCTTGCTCATTTGATCAGCTGATAAACACCTTTGGAGTGCAAGGGAGTGCAAGAGCACTAGTGAGGATAGAGATTTAAGAATCAAAGCTTGAGAGTTCCTCACTAGCGATTAGAGAGTAGCAAGTGTGCATCCACCTTCTCATTTGGGCTCATAGTGGTCAAGTGAGAGTTCTAGCTTGTTACTCTTGGTGATCGCCATCACCTAGACGGCTTGGTGGTGATTGGGAGTTCGGTGATCATCCGGCGAAGCTTGTGGATGACCCAACTCATCTTGTGAGCGGTTGTGGGTGATTCACCGTGACGGAGTGTCAAAGAATCAACCCGTAGAGAGCACTTGGTCCTTGCGCGAATCAAGGGGGAGCTACACCCTTGCGCGGGTGCTCCAACGAGGACTAGTGGGGAGTGGCGACTCTCCGATACCTCGGAAAAACATCGCCGTGTTCCTTGCCCCTTTACATTCAAGCATTTACTTTCTCGTATTTACTTTCATTGCTTGTTTT
This sequence comes from Saccharum hybrid cultivar R570, assembly GCA_038087645.1. NCBI lineage: Eukaryota > Viridiplantae > Streptophyta > Magnoliopsida > Poales > Poaceae > Saccharum > Saccharum hybrid cultivar. The sequence continues at coordinate 335,153 of JAQSUU010000377.1, forward strand.
ACATTCCTAGACTTGCCATGCTAGATTAGGATTGGAAACTAGGGTGCAAAACTTTGTATCGGTAGACTCTCTAGGAACACAAGTAGACACTAGGGGTGAATTCTGGCTTGTAGGATTTAATTCTTGCATTTAATTTTTTTAGAGAAGCCCAATTCACCCCCCCTCTTGGGCATCTTGATCTTTTTAATTGGTATCAGAGCCTTGTTGCTCTATTTTTAGGCTTTACCGCCTAGAGCAAGATGTCTAATGGGAAAGGACCACCTCCCACTTTTGAGGGAGACGATTTTCCATATTGGAAAATTCGTATGGAGGCGTACCTCGAAGCCATAGATGTTGGGTGCCTTAGAGCCGCAACCGAAGGGCTTCCCCCCATAAGGGATCCCGCTAACCCAAGTGGTGACGAGGAGAAGTACGACCGGTGAAATGCAAAGGCCAAAAATGCACTCTACCGGGGCTTAGGCAAAGATATCTTCAATCGCGTGCGTAATGCAAAGAACGCTCATGAATTGTGGGAAAATCTTTGTGCTCTCCATGAGGGAACTAAGAGTGAGCGTGAGGAACGCTATCACATAGCTCTAAAGAAAATTAATTCTTTTGAGATGCTTCCCAAAGAAAGTGCTAATGACATGTACACTCGCTTGAATGTTCTTGTAGAGGACCTCAATGCTCTTGGGCTCACCAAAATGAGCCAATCGGATGTTGCAAGGAAGATCTTGAGTGTGCTTCCCGTTGAGAAGTATTGTCACCGTGCTTCACCAAAGTGATCTTTCCACCGCAACACTGACTCAAGTATTAGGGAAAATCAATGCTCATGAGATGTACATGCATATCACTCCGGAAGAGGGCTCATCATCTTCCAAGAAGAAAGACTTGGCCTTCAAAGCTAGTCATGACAAGAAGAAGAAGAAGGGCCAAGCCATGATGGTGCAAGAAAGCTCAAGTGGAAGTGATCTTAATGATGAATCACTTGTACTCATGGTGAGAAAGACCACCAAGATGCTAAAGAAACTCAACAAGAGTGGCATCAAGTTCGATGGCAAGAAGAAGAAATTCTTCACAAGTAGCAAGAGAAAGCCAATCTCGGAGATGGATTGCTACAATTGTGGTGAACTTGGCCACCTAGCTCATCAATGCCCTAGACCACCAACAGACAAGTACAAGAACAAGAACAAGGGCAAGAAAAATGATTCAAGTGATGAAGAAGAAGAGAAGAAGAAGAACAAGCCATACAAGAAGAAGGATGGCAAGAAGAAGGAGTTCCACAAGAAGAAGAAAGGAGGAAAGGCATACATTGTTGGTGATTGGCTCACCGACATTGAATCATCTTGTGAGTCCTCCGAAGATGAGAGCGATGATGAGAAAGAGAAGGTTGCCGCATTTATGATGGGGCCATCATCTTCACCAACATCTTCATCACCACCTTCACCGCCTCCTTCACCATCATCGTCCACTACTCACCTATGCCTTATGGCCAAGGGTGAACGAAAGGTACAAAACCATGATAGTGATGATGATGATGATAGTGATAGTGATGATGAATATGATTCACCTTCTTATGATGAACTTGTAAAATTGCTAAACAAATACATTAAAATCATAAGAAGGACTAGAAATGAAAATGATGATCTTCAAAATGAAAATGAATCACTATCATCCAAGCTCGAAAATATTCAAAAGACTAGTGGTGAGCTTAGAGTTCAAAATGAAGTGATGTCTTTCACTCTCAAGGAGCTCAAAACATCTTATAAAGAGCTTAAAGATCAACATGATAAACTTGAGAAGAAGCATGATGAGCTCATCACTAGACATAATTCTCTAAAGGACAAATACACCACATTAAAAATTGACTATGATAGTCTTGTGGTTGCTAATGAACTTGCTCTTGATACACATGATGCTACTAACTATGTTGTTAAGTGTGATATAGCTACATCATGTGATGACTTGATCATTGAAAGCATTGAGCAAGGTTCTAGTAGTAAAGGCAAGAGTGTGGTTGAGTCAAGCAACCATGATGGTTATGCCAAGATTAAGAGTGAGAATGAGAAGCTTGCAAATGAGAACAAGAAGCTAAAAGGTTTGATGGCTCTTGAGAAGCAACCAACAAATGAGTCACTCATTGAAGAAAACAAAAAGCTCAAGCAAGAAAAAGAGCATCTCAAGACCGGCCTAAGCAAGTTCACAAGAGGCCAACATTTGCAAAGTGAGCTCCTCATAAACACCGTAATGAAAATGGATAGAAGTGGTATTGGGTACGTGGCAAATCAAGAGAAGAAAGCAAAAGCTCAACAACAACAAAGCAAGTCAAAGCCCAAGCCAAAGAGATGTGTTGAGTGTGGTCAAGAAGGTCACTTCGCTCATGAATGCAAAACTCCACCACCACAACCCTTGCCCAAGCATGCTAGACCCTTCGCCTTCAATGCTCATTATATGCTAAGAAAAGATTCAAATGGAAAGATAAAAGTCATGTTTTTGGGTCCCCCAAACAAGAATAGGCCAAAGAAAATATGGGTTGCCAAGTCACTAGTGGATAAAGTCAAGGGCCCCTCTCAAGTTTGGGTCCCTAAACAAAAAGCTTGATCTCTTGTGTGTAGATAAACTACAAGACCGGTGGATCTCATTGGGTTATTGATAGTGGTTGCACTCAACATATGACCGGTGATCCTCGTATGTTCACCATCATTGAAGAGAATAGAATATGTCATGAGAAGATCACATTTGGGGATAATTCAAAGAGCAAAGTCAAGGGTATAGGCAAGATTGCAATATCACATGATCACTCACTCTCAAATGTGCTCTATGTTGCTTCATTGAGTTTCAACTTGTTATCCGTTGGGCAACTTTGTGACCTTGGCTTCCAATGCTTGTTCACACCAAATGAAGTGGAAGCTTCAAAGATAGATGACAAGCAAGTGATATTCAAAGATTTTAGATACAACAATCTTTATCTTGTTGACTTCACCTCCGAAGATGCAAATTTGATGACATGTTTGTTCACCAAGACCTCACTTGGTTGGCTTTGGCATAGGAGGCTTGCTCATGTTGGAATGAACACTCTCAATAAGCTATTGAAGAAAGAACTAGTGAGAGGATTGAAGGATGTGAAGTTTGAAAAGGACAAACCTTGTAGTGCATGTCAAGCGGGCAACCAAGTTGCAAACACTCATCCAACCAAAGCTTTCATGTCAACTTCAAGAGTGCTAGAACTTCTACACATGGATTTGTTTGGGCCTACAACATACAAGAGCTTGGGTTGTAATCTCTATTGTCTTGTGATAGTGGATGACTACTCAAGGTATACATGGACTTTCTTCCTTCATGACATATCCGAAGTGGCCAAATTGCTTCAAGAAGTTTGCAAAGAGAGCTCAAAATGAATTTGAAGTCAAGATAAAGAAGATTAGAAGTGACAATGGCAAAGAGTTTGACAACACCAACATTGAAGCTTATTGTGATGAAATTGGAATCAAGCATGAGGTCTCTTCAACCTACACTCCTCAACAAAATGGTGTAGTTGAGAGAAAGAACCGAACATTGATCACCCTTGCAAGAACAATGCTAGATGAGTACAACACTCCGAAGAAGTTGGGGCCGAGGCAATCAACACCGCATGCTATGCTTCAAATCGCCTCTTCCTACAAAAGTTTCTTGGCAAGACCCCCTATGAGTTGCTTAATGGGAAGAAGCCGAACGTCTCTTTCTTCCGGGTGTTTGGTTGCAAATGTTACATCTACAAGAAGCGTCAACACCTAGGGAAGTTTCAAAGACGTTGTGATATTGGTTTTCTTGTTGGTTACTCATCAAAGTCCAAAGCATATAGAGTATTTAACCATGCCACCGGTTTTGGTTGAAGAAACATATGATGTGGAATTTGATGAATCTAACGGCTCCCAAGGAGCAATTGAGAATTGTGATGATGTAGTGTGATGAACCCTTGAGGGAGGCCCATGAAGAACATGCCGGTGGGAGACATCAAGCCAAAAAGATGATGATGACGATGTACAAATTGTTGATCCCACCATCTTCATCACGTGTGCCTCAAGATGATGACAAGAATGAGAGAGTTGAAAATGAAGACACGTATGTCTCTCATGAACAAGCCGAGGCACAAGCTCAAGATGTTGATGCTCCCCATCCACCTCCTCAAGTGGTTGATAGAAGAAACTCACCACTACTTCAAGCACATCCACAAGATCTCATCATAGGGAGTCCTACAAAGGGGAGTAATGACTCGATCTTAAAAACTAGCTTCTTTTGTTGAACATCACTCTTTTGTCTCTTGCGTTGAACCTAAGAATGTAGAAGAAGCTCTTCAAGATCCGGATTGGGTGAATGCAATGCATGAAGAATTGAACAACTTCACCCGCAATCAAGTATGGACACTTGAAGAGCATCCTAAAGGTGCAAGAGTCATTGGAACCAAGTGGGTGTTCCGAAACAAGCAAGATGACCAAGGTATAGTGGTGAGGAACAAGGCAAGACTAGTTGCAAAGTGGTTCTCTCAAGTTGAAGGTCTTGATTTTGAAGAGACCTTTGCACCCGTTGCAAGACTTGAAGCCATTTGTATCCTCCTTGCATATGCATCACATCATGATATGAAACTATATCAAATGGATGTGAAAAGTGCATTCTTAAATGGCTTTATAAATGAACTAGTCTATGTTAATCAACCTCCCGGGTTTGAAGACCCTAGATATCCTAATCATGTTTATAGGTTGTCCAAGGCGTTATATGGGCTCAAGCAAGCCCCTAGAGCGTGGTATGAGCGCCTCCGGGACTTCCTCATTGAGAAGGGCTTCACCATTGGGAAGGTCGACACCACACTATTCACCAAGAAGTTTAATGGGGAGATCTTTATTTGTCAAGTATATGTTGATGATTCATCTTCGGATCAACAAATGAAGATTATTGCAAGGAATTTGGTGAATTGATGTCGAAGGAGTTCGAGATGTCAATGATTGGTGAGCTCACATTCTTCCTTGGATTTCAAGTAAAGCAAATGAGAGAAGGGATTTTCATCTCTCAAGAAAAGTATACCAAGGATCTTCTCAAAAGATTCAAGATGAAAGAATGCAAACCAATCAAGACCCCAATGCCATCAAATGGACATCTCGACCTAGATGAGGGAGGTAAACCGGTTGATCAAACTCTCTACCGTTCTATAATTGGTAGCTTGTTGTACCTTACCGCATCTAGGCCCGATATCATGTTTAGTGTGTGCATGTGTGCCTGCTTTCAAGCGTGCCCCAAAGAACCTCACCTAAGTGCCGTAAAAAGGATCCTAAGATATCTTAAGCTCACCCCAAGCATTGGTCTTTGGTATCCCAAAGGAGCTAGATTCCAACTAGTTGGCTATTCCGATTCGGACTATGCCGGTTGCAAAATTGATAGAAAAAGCACATCCGGAGGGTGCCATTTGCTTGGAAGATCTTTAGTATCTTGGTCATCTAAAAAGCAAAATAGTGTGGCTTTGTCCACCGCCGAGGCGGAATACATTGCCGCGGGGGCTTGTTGTGCACAAATCTTATATATGAAACAAACCCTCCTAGACTATGGAACTGTTCTTGAAAAGGTGCCACTTTTATGTGATAATGAAAGTGCCGTTAAAATTGCTAACAATCCGGTACAACACTCTCGCACCAAGCACATTGATATCCACCATCACTTTCTAAGAGATCACGTTGCTAAAAATGACATATCACTAGAAGGTGTAAGAAGTAAAAGTCAATTAGCGGATATCTTCACTAAACCTTTGGATGAGGCAACTTTTTGTAGGTTAAGAAGTGAACTCAATGTGCTTGATTCTAGTAACTTTAAAAAATGAGCGTGTGTTGTCCCTTGCATTGCATTGTATAATATGCCATGTTTATTTTATCGCAATGTTTTTAGGGCTTGGCTAACACGGTTACGATAACCCTTCTTTAGAGGAGTGAAAAAGCCTAACCGTGGATCAAACTTGACAAGCATTCTAGATTTACCTTCTTGTATTGCATTGCATATGCATGGTTGGTGTTCTTGTCGTTTCTTTTCGGTTAAGCTTTGAGCAACCTCTGTGTTCGTCCATGGATAGAGAGAGCATTTTGACGCTCCTAAAGGTTCAAAAACTCTATTGCATGGCCATATGTTGCTCCTTGGGTGTTCATTGCCTAGTTTATTAAAAATAATACTAGCCTAAGGCAATCTATTTTAAAAAATTTGAGGGTTTGAGTGAGGTCACTCATATCATGTTCCAATTGGTGTTTATTTGTGTCTTTTTGAATTGGAACCTGATTGGGAGAAGTCGCGTCGTAGTTCGGAACGAAGAATGGCGAAGAACAGTGACCGGACGCTGGACCGGACGCTGCACCGGACGCAGTGATGCTTCACCACCGCGTCCGGTCTCGGCGTCCACCAGCGCGTCCGGTCATCCAGAAGACCAACTCCAGATCTAGTGACCGGACGCTGCACCGGACGCGCCGCTGTTGACCACCGCGTCCGGTCCCGGTTATCACCACCGCGTCCGGTCATTCGCGATGATTTCCCGAGCTCTCCTCGACCGGACTCTGACCGCGTCCGGTCAGTCCTCACCGGACGCGTCCGGTCACTCCAGGAGCTTACTGGAGTGTGACCGGACGCTGCACCACCGCGTCCGGTCATAATGACCACTGCGTCCGGTCATCACGCGTCGAGCAGATCTGACCCTTCATATATCGGTTCGTCCTCGGCCGTGTTTCTTCCTCAACCCGAGACTCTTCCCCCGCCGCCTGCAAGTCTCGCAAATCCGCCGGAGCCGCCGCGCCATCGCCGTCTTCCTCGCCTCCGGCAAGCCGAGTCTCCTGCCCCGCGCTGGCCCTCGCTCGCACGCGCGCCAGCCCTGCCCGTGCCTGCCCACGCCAGCCACCCGCATGCGCCACCGACGCCCGCTAGCCACCGCGCCACAGCCGCCCGCACGCGCCACCGACGCCCGCTAGCCACCGCGCCACCGCCGCCCGCACGCGCCACTGCCGCCGGTGAGCCGTGCTCCTGCTTGCCAGCATCTCCTTCGACAGTGGATGGCCTCACGCTTGCCTCCGATCGGTCTTCGTCGAGTTGCCCTAACCCTAACCCTAGGGTTCGCGTAACGCCGTTCGATCGTTCGTCGTCGAGGTTTTGCGTCGTCTTCTTCGCAAGGTTGTTTCGCGTCACCTTGACCTCCTCGCTAGGGTTTGCCGTAATTCTTTCTTTTAATCCTTATTGCATCATGTTTCGGCAAATCAGAGCTCGTCCGGCGATTTCGGGGAATCTCGCGATCTAGGTCACCTCATCTTGTCACCGTCGTCTCGTCGATCCGAGGTAGCTTCGCCTTTTCGATTCACATCGTATCTCATATGCTTGCTATCTCTAGGGTGTTGTATCTTTTAGTTATATATGTGCTTATAGTAGATCTCTCTATTCCGTCGCTGCAGCGAGTCTGTCCATGTGTCAGGGTGAGATCAGTTTGCTGAATCCGAGGCCAAGCCTGCGGATAAGGACTGAGGCCAAGCCTCTCGAGTGACAGTTCACCATCGTTCAGAGGTTTTCGGTCAGTTTGTCAGCATGGTGCGTTGTAAGAACGCCGGTGGTGCTCCTGGTGACGGGGACGACAGTCCTCCTCGTCGGTCTGAGATTGCACGTGGAAAGCGTATCAAGATCTTGGCTAGAAAGAAGAAGAAGACACTTACAGAGGCAGAGATTGCTCAGGCCGTGGCAGATGCAGCAGAGCAGGCAGAGAGAGGTGGCAGGAGCAGTGGCATACGTATAGGTGAGCGTCGCTTTCATCTAGAAGGTCGACAGCTCGGCACAGAGGCCACTGAGGGTACTGAGGATACTGGAGCTACAGAGGGTATGTCAGTTGATCCACCTCCAGAGGCCACAGAGGCTCCAGAGGCCACAGAGGCTCCAGAGGCTACAGAGGACACAGAGGAGCAGCCAGCTCAGTCTCCACCACGTCGCCGCTCCACACGTGCACGTACTCAGGTGACTCCTAGGCCAAAGGGCCAGCGTCGTGGAGCACGTCCTCCTCCCAGAGCTAGAGGTTCACCCCCGGTCGAGCATTTTGACTTGAGGGGTGCTACAGCACGTCAGGTGCAGGGGTTGAGGTTCGTGGAGGTCAGTCGGTGGTTTCCGCCTGTGAGGGATCCCAGAGCTTCAGAAGGCTTCTATACCCCACTTCAGGAGGATTTCTACAGGGCTCTAGTTGACAGCGGTATTGCTTTCCGACCACAGAGGGTCTGTCGACTTGAGTCACTAGTTGAGGTTGTGGGAGAACAGCTACGTCCGCACCTGTCCTTTCTGCCAGGCTTGTCAGATCTTCTTGGACGGACAGGTGCATACTGCGGCACATGGGTCAGAGAGTTTTATGCTTCACTATGGATTGATCCTGCCCATGATTTCATTCACTTTGCATTCCGAGGTCGCGATCACCGTTTATACAGCACTAGAGTGCGGGAGATTCTCAGACTCCCAGCATCCAACACGAAGATACATCAGCTGTGTTTTGGTCAGACTCCTCCACCGAGACGCCCTCACGGCGAGGCAGTGCCACCTACAGACTTGGTTCGACCCTGCTTCCGTGAGCCTTTTGGCGAAGGGTCTCGTCGCACGCCTGCCAGTTTGACACCTCTTGTCAGAGTTCTGGATGCTATAGTCAGACGCACTCTACTTCCCAGACTTAGCTACAGAGAGGGACTGACTCGGATGCAGCTATGGGTTGTTCACCACCTCCTCTCATAGACACAGTTTGACATTTGGGATCTCATACTTAGTGAGATGGAGGACACCATAGCTGAGGGCTTTAAGGGTAATCGTCAGCTGCCCTATGCACACTGGATCTGCTTCATCATTAGATCATCCATCCAGTTACCAGCAGAGATCCGAGCTGAGATATCAGATACGACTACTGCTTTTCCTGAGTATGATATCCGTCAGCTTTGGGCTTCAGTCACTAGAGATCAGGCCCCAGTGCCAGGACAGCGTGTGCGACCTGAGGTTCCTAAGACAGCAGCTGAGCAGGATGCCACAGATGATGAGCTTGCAGAGGCAGAGCTTGCCGATCTTGACGCTCAGCCTGCTGATCTTCCTGAGGATGTGACATCTGATAGCACTGATGAGGACTACCAGCCCATCCCCAGGTACCGGTCTCCTCGGTCTCACGACCACGAGGCCGGTGGCTCTGGTTCAGCCTCCCGCACAGACCCAGCCATGGTGGTCATACTTGAGAGGTTGACCCAGGCACAGGAGCAGCAGCAACAACAGATACAGCGACAGGCTCAGGACATAGCTACAGCACTTGCACAGATTCAGGCTCGTTAGGACGAGTTTCAGCGTTAGCAGCTTGAGATCTAGAGGCAGCAGGTTGAAATGCAGCGACAACAGTACGAGATTCAGCGACAGAGTGCAGCTAGTCAGCAGCAGTACTTGGATCTCCTGCGCCACCTAGTCACTGTTGGGGTTCCTCCGCCTGCTTCTGTCCTGACTTCTGCTTTACAATCCAGTGATCCATCGAGTCAGGGACAGCCGGGTTTCCAGTTCACATCTCCACAGCAGCAGGTTCCCCAGTCATTCCAGTCCCCGAGCTTCACGCCTATTCACATGGGGTTTACACCTTCAGACCAGCCTCGCCCTCACCTCCTGACAGGCACACCCTTCGGTGATTACAGTGCTACCTACAGCGAGTTGACTGGTCAGCCGACGCCCTCGCACACTACCTTTGCTACTTCTTCAGGGTTGTCAGCTTTAGAGGCAACTATTCCTCCAGTGACAGGGACTGGTACTACAGAGACTCTACCTTCGTCAGTTGCCTCGACAGATCCTCCTGCTATTGGCTCGCTACAGGCTTAGGTCACTCAGACGGATCCTCTTATTGCTACTACGATAGTACCTGTTCCTACCGTTCAGACCCAGACAGTTATACAGCCACATGCTTCTTCACAGGGTCAGCCAGATAGCTCAGATTCAGAGGGAGATTCTCTACACTTCATGATTACTCCGCGCACCTCGGCACCCGGCACGACTCCGTCTGTCCCCCCGTCAGATCCTTAGATTAGTTTTTTTTTGGCGCTTGATGCCAAAGGGGGAGAGAGAGTAGTTTCAGGGGGAGTTTTGAGAGAGGGTTTTCGTTTTCTCTTGTGTGCTACATTCATGCATCATGTTTACTTTTCAGTCATTGCATTCGTGTGACATGTCGTCGTGTGATAAACCTTGAGTCTTAATGTTTTATCCAGTCACAATGTTAACACTTGTCATCGTTTTTAATTATAGCTCTAAGGTTGTGCTTTCGTGCCTTACTCTGATTTCTTATGAGCTATATCTGTATGTGTACTAACGTTCTTTGTCTTATCTTATGAGTACACTCTTTTGGCTTGGGGCACATAAGCAATTCCTAACCCTTTTGTGCTTATTGTTTTTTGCTTATGTGAACCATGCATGCTCGAAAACCTCAACTCAAATCTTTTATATCTTAGTGTTGTCATCAATCACCAAAAAGGGGGAGATTGAAAGCATCTAGGCCCTGAGGTTTGGTTTCGGCAATTGATGACAACGCTTTATTATCATGACTAACGTGTGTTTTGCAGAAACTTTGGTAAGTTAGGTCATGGAGGTTTTAACTGCTTTGGGCACCATGGTATTCATGCTCCTTGATGGAAATCGTTTCGGTTTTCAAAAGAGTGACGTCAAGATTAAGGACGGTTAGTTCCGGATGTCGAGGTGTTGAGAGACATTTGGAATAGTCGTTAGGATCTTCGTTTTCCTCTTTTGGCCGACTATAAAGGGGGGCATGAGCGGGTAGCTTGACCTAGGCGAGTCCTATGTTTAGGTGTGGTGCACACTTGTTAAACTTGGCGCTAGGCAGCTCTAGAATAGCTCAAAGTTCAGTTGGAAGCAACTTGGTTCAAGTTGTGACGTGTTTCGGAGAGTTTCGGGTCGTTTTCCCTTGACCGGACGCGGTCCTCGGCATGACCGGACGCGTCCGGTCAGTTTAGTTCTGCGGGTAGGGTTTTAGCTCTGAACACTGGACGCGGTCCTCGCGAGGACCGGACGCGGTGGTCAGAAGTCGACACGTGTCACTTGAGGGAAACACCCGATCGGACGCGACCTGGGTGTGATCAGCGCGTCCGGTCACAGTCCAGTAAGGTCCAGAGACGACCGGACGCGTCCGGTCATCACCGGTCGGACGCGGTCGCGCGTCCGGTGCGAGTACAGTATGCTCCCTGCACGATCGGACGCGTCCGGTCACCCCTGACCGGTGCGTCCGGTCACTCAGTTGTTTTCGGTTTTCGACCGTTACGAGCGACCGGCGCGTCCGGTCAGTTCAACCGGCGCGTCCGGTCAGCTCGTGTTTTGCTGAGTCAGCGGGTAACGGTTCGTTTTGTCTGTGGGGTGTATAAATACATCCCCACCACCTCTTTTAGAGGTCTCTTGCTCATTTGATCAGCTGATAAACACCTTTGGAGTGTAAGGGAGTGCAAGAGCACTAGTGAGGATAGAGATTTGAGAATCAAAGCTTGAGAGTTCCTCACTAGCGATTAGAGAGTAGCAAGTGTGCATCCACCTTCTCATTTGGGCTCGTAGTGGTCAAGTGAGAGTTCTAGCTTGTTACTCTTGGTGATCACCATCACCTAGACGGCTTGGTGGTGATTGGGAGTTCGGTGATCATTCGGCGAAGCTTGTGGATGACCCAACTCATCTTGTGAGCGGTTGTGGGTGATTCACCGCGACGGAGTGTCAAAGAATCAACCCGTAGAGAGCACTTGGTCCTTGCGCGGATCAAGGGGGAGCTACACCCTTGCGCGGGTGCTCCAACGAGGACTAGTGGGGAGTGGCGACTCTCCGATACCTCGGAAAAACATCGCCGTGTTCCTTGCCCCTTTACATTCAAGCATTTACTTTCTCGTATTTACTTTCATTGCTTGTTTTACATTCCTAGACTTGCCATGCTAGACTAGGATTGGAAACTAGGGTGCAAAACTTTGTATCGGTAGACTCTCTAGGAACACAAGTAGACACTAGGGGTGAATTCCGGCTTGTAGGATTTAATTCTTGCATTTAATTTTTTTAGAGAAGCCCAATTCACCCCCCCTCTTGGGCATCTTAATCCTTTCAACCACCTTAGAAACTATTTTAAACCTAGGTAGAGAGGAAATTTAAACCGTTTTAATAGTTGGAGCAGGTACTTCCTTCGTTCTAAATTGTAAGACATATATTGCTTTTACTATGCTAGATATAGTGTATATCCAAGTGCATAGTAAAATCTATGTCTATGTATCTATAAAAACTCTAAACTTTTATAATTTATTAGAATGGAGGGAGTAACATGTTTAATTTTAAAATTCAAAAAATAAAACCAAAATCACGACAATAATTCAGGAGTAGAAGAGACACTTTTTCCAACCGGTCTGGCAAAATGGGCCGAAAGTGGCGGGGTCCACTTCCCGCGAGAAGACGGGGCTGATCTAAGCAAATGCAACTCCGTCATGCCGGCCCAGCCTATTGACTTTTTTTTCTAGCCTTGTTTTCCTTAGTGAGTCTAGCCCATCGACGGGGGCTGGTCCATCCATCCAGAGTATGACACCATCATCGCCGTCTTCTTTGTCGCCGTCGCCCGACGCCGCCGCTGAAACCAGCCTCCCCGAGTGAGCTCTTCCAGTCGTAGTAGTTGTATTAATCGCCCCACTATCCCGCTACTGGTATTAGGTTCGTGTTGACTGGAGATCCAGAATTCTTTTTTTCTTTTTTTCGTTGGTAAGGAACCCTAACTTGTTCCCCGATGAGCAATCACATCCGATTTTCCACTCCTCCATCAGTGGCGTGGGTACTGATGCAATCGAGCGTCCGTTTTGTTTTCTGGGTTTAGTGACAGCGGGTGCACCATCGCGTGCTCAAGGATCGGTCTCGAACTCAATTGGCTGCAGAGGACTTGGGTTCCGTGTTGAGGGCGTTCGAATTGCTCCCAAAAAATCGGCAGTTCAAAACACCACCGATGCCATCAGCACCTGGGGAGAAGGATCCACAAGTTACTCCGAGGCCTGCGATGGGGCCTCCTCTGGTGCAGACTCTCACGCCTGTTAATGCCACAGGAAGTCCTGCCATAGACCCGAGGCTGGCGCAGCAGTCTTGGCCCGGCCATGTAGTACTCCTGCGCCCTTGTGCACCTTGGCCTCCTCATGTGCCAGTCCCGCTGTTGCTTCCGCAGCAAAATGTGGTTCGCTCTCTGACGTTGCCGATTTCAACTCCTTTCTGTTAGTGAGGAACCTTATGCTGTTTCTTGATGGGCAGGATGCTATGGCGGATGTGGCTGCAGCAGATGTTAACCCTGCTATCGATAGCTGTGACGAGAAGATGTTGCCCAAGGTGAATATGTTGTTCGATGGTGAAAGCGATGCATATGAGTTCTACAATGCATATGCAGAAAAGGTGGGCTTCTTTGTCCGAAGGTCAACGCTCTGGACGACATCAAAGAACATAATCACTAGGAGAACTTTTGTGTGCTCGAGAGAGGGTTTCCGGGAGAAGAAGAAGGGAGCAAAGGAAGCAAAGTGTCCGCGTCCTGAAACACGAATTGGATGCCCAGCAAGCTTGACCATTAGACTCACTGCTAATGGCAAGTACCGTTTGACAGAGTTTGTGCCGAATCATAACCATCAGCTGGCAACGGCATCTACAGTTCATATGCTGAAAGCAAAGAAAATCAGGCGCAAAGCACGGGCTGCGAGAGAAAATCTGGTTGATGATACTGTGAGTACACCAGAATTTGATAATGAAGATGAGGCATATGAATTTTACAGCATGTATGCGGGGAAAATTGGGTTCAGCGTGCGTAGGGCTAGCATGACGGTGAATACTGAGAATGTTATAACCAGAAGAATGTTTGTTTGTTCAAAAGAAGGGTTCCGTGAAAAGAAAAGAGGAGCGAAAAGAGTAAAGAACCCTCGACCAGAAACGCGGACTGGCTGTCCGGCATGTATTGTCATCAGGCTTGGAACTAACAGCAGATATCAAGTCACAGAATTTGTTACCTGCCACAATCACCAGCTTGGGGCTGCAGCAGCTTCTGATCTTGTCATGGCATCTGGGAGTACAGAAAATGATCAAGATGATGGAGTTGATCAGGCAGATAGATCACCCGATGATTCTGTTCACAAGCAAAATCTGATTAATGGAAGTGGCACTCTAAATTCCCTAGAAGGTAGAAGTTGCAAAAGATACAAGTGTACAAAGACTCCACACTCAGGTGATGTTGGTGCTACACTAGAGTACCTGCAAAAGGTGCAGCATGATAACCCTTCGTTCTTCTATGCTGTAAAATCTGATGAGGATGGAAATTTCACGAATTTTTTCTGGGCAGATTCAAAATCTATTGTGGACTTTTTCCATTTTGGTGATGTAGTATGTTTTGATTCAGGATATGCATTGCAAGGCTATGATAGGCCATTCGCTTTGTTTACAGGTGTGAATCATCATAAGCAGACAGTTATCTTTGGTGCTGCAATTATGTATGATGAAAGTAAAGAAGCTTTCAAATGGTTATTAGATACTTTCAAGATGGCAATGAATGGAACACATCCCAAGACATTGTTAACTGATAGATCTGTAGCCTTAAGTGAAGCTGTTGCAGCCACGTTGCCTGCTACGGCCCATCGTTATTGTGTGTGGCAAATTTACCAAAATGCTCTGCAGCAGCTGAATCAAGCTTTCCATGGTTCGAAAACTCTAGAATGCAACTTGAAGATATGCTTATTTGATTGTGAGGATGAGGATGAATTTGTGACAGCATGGAAGGAAATGTTGGAAAAGTATGACCTAGAAGATAATCAATGGCTAGCAGATTTGTTCTCAATAAAGGAGAAATGGGCACTGGCATATGGCCGTGATGCATTTTATGCTGATATCAAAAGTGTCCAGCAAAAGGAAAGTTTGACAAGTGAGCTGAAGAAACATCTATCCTTGGAATGTGACCTTTTGAACTTCTTTGAGCAGTTTGAAAGACTGTTATGTGATCGTCGATCTGCAGAGATGGAGGCTGATGTGAATGCTAATCAGAGTACAAAGAAGCCACCTTCTATGCGAATGTTAAGGCAAGCTGCCAATGTATATACACCTTCTGCCTTTAAAATGTTTGAGAGGGAATTTGAATTATACATGGATTGCATGCTCTACATCTGTGGTGAGATGGGCACAATTTTCGAGTACAGAATAAGTGTCGAGGACAAACCAAGAGATCACTTTGTTAAATTTGATTCACTCAATTCCATGATGAATTGTAGTTGTAAGACGTTTGAATTTATTGGCATCCCATGTCGCCATATGCTGAAGGTACTTGACACGAGGAATATCAAGGACCTTCCTATTCAGTACATCGTGAAAAGGTGGAGGAAGGATGCCAAATCAGGATCCTCAAATGGTGGTTGTGCTTTCTCATTTGATGGTGATCCTGATTCTGCTCACATAAAACATTATAATTTTTTGTGTCGTATGTTCAGTATAGCAGCGGCTAGGGCTGCAACTTCTGCTGAATCATTTGCATATATGGAAAACCAGTCAAACATACTGATGGATCAAATAGAGCAAGTTATTCAAACCAGGCCCCCTGACATAGTTGATCTTATTGGTCCTAATTGTGACAGAACTCAAAATTCAGTTGACAATACTGTCGCTGAAGGCATTCACAGTCATACTATTTTTCTTAATGGCTCCACTGATGGTATGTGTTGAAGTATTGGTTTTCTTTCCATTTAAATACTTCTTGTGGCCACCCAATAAGGGCATTATGTGCATTGCAGGCTCTCTAACATTTCCGATCACATTGGGTGCTGGCACATTGGATTACCGCTGACTGGTACCTACTACTGTTAGGATGGTACTGCAGTACAGGACAAAGTATTTTTGTCTCGCTATGCACAACATGATGTGTCATTTTAATGTTTCACAATGAAACCATGCTTGTATGGCTGCATCATTTACTCACTACTCTATTACTTGACCTTCTGCCAGAAGATATTTTGTTGAATTCATTTGCTGACCAAGTCTTTTTAGGCAGGCAGAATGACATAGCTCTTGTTTAGTTCCCAAAAACTTTTCCAAAAAGTGCTACAGTAACCATCACATCGAATCTTTGGACGCATGCATGGAGTATTAAATGGAGGTAAAAAAAATAACTAATTGTACAGTTTGTCTGTAAATGCCGAGACGAATTTTTTAAGCCTAGTTAGTCCATGGTTGGATAATTTTTGTCAAATAACAACGAAAGTGCTATAGGAATTTTTCAAAAAAAAATTGCAATCTAAACACGCCCATAATGGATGTTCTACTAATCTGTTGGTGACTTCACATTAACTGCAGAGCTGCAAATAACAATGGCACGCCTATTTCACAGGTTGGCAGGTAGACTTTACAATTGCTGGAGATCCATTTAGTTGTCCTTAGGAAGTAATATCAGAGATTATAACTTATACACAACAAAAGCTTACCTCCCTGCGAAACTACTCAACATTGCAGGCCTGATATTGCTTCTACCATAGCTTTTCACCCAAAGAAAGAAGTCATTTTCCCTCCTACGCCAGCACTAATTGTATATACTTGGGGGTGTTTAGTTTGCAAAAAAATTTTGGATCCGGCTACTGTAGCTTTTTGTTTTATTTGGCAATTACTGTTCAATCATGGACTAATTAGGCTTAAAAGATTCGTCTCGCGATTTCACGGTGAACTGTGCAATTAGTTTTTTGTTTCGTCTACATTTAATGCTTCATGTATGTGCCGCAAGATTCGATGTGATGTTTTGGGGTGAAAATTTTTAGGAACTAAACACCCCCTTGCTGGGAAAGGATCTTTCATGAGGTCACATCACATCACCTGGTTTCCAGCCTGGTGATTGTGCATAGGATGTTCCTGGTAATTTGAGGGACTACGCGTGTGTTGCCAGTTAACAAGGTGATGCTGCTGTGCTTTAACCAAGCGAGCCCATCTGAGCTGTTTTTAACCCGTGCTGTACTGTGCATGCTGGTTCAGTAGCCTTGTCATCCCAGCCCAGTAATGTACAGTTTTCTGTAACTCATTACGTTAATATAATAGCTTGTGCGTGAGAGTGGCACATGAATTCGGGAAATAAGAATGAGGACGTGAGGCAATCTGTATACTTAGATATGTAGGCTACTTTTATACTCTGCAGTATAAATTCAGCTCCTAACCTTTTTTAGAATAGAATTGTTTATAAAAACCAACGTAATTTGTTCCAAATCCACTAGAATCTTTTGAAATTGTCGAATACCCCATAGAACCATTTCTATGGGGTACCTGTTGAATCGTTTCAACAAATCAGTTCAAAACTTTTTAACAAAAAATTAAAAAAAAATGAACTCTGAAGTTTCCCGAGAGATGCCTGATAAAAATTGTTTCAATGGTGACAAGTATATATGAAATGTGGAAGAGTACGCTTGGTTCAATGCCATGAAGAGGTCGTCTCAGTCTCTCAACAATACACAAATGTGGAAACGAATAAAAATCCAATCGTCGTTGTACAGTACAATAAAAAATAATCGGTAATCAATATCTGCATCTCAGCAAAGTCACGACCATGATAATGAAAAGGCTGCATTAGACTTGTATAACTGACAAGGTGTAGTCCTCGAGTAAAAGCCGTTGACATAACCGGCAAGGAATCCTTCACTTGTAGAAACAACATGAGCTATTTTGCGGCATATTTCCACTCTTATTGTCCGACAGCTACAAGGTCATGTAATAACTATATATATCCACCAGAAGAAAAGCTGCCTCAAAATAAGCATGTGCAAGCCCCTTGTGCTCCCTAAATGAATATATGCCTCGTCCAACATGACCCGGCAGTCTGTTCAGTTTCCAAGCTCACTAGGCACTCATCGTTTGGCGAAAAATCCTTGAGTTAACGAGGAAAAATCGTAATCTTTGCCAGATTGTGAGGGGATAGTAGAAGATGCAGTTGATGCAGTGCCGTTGTTGCTAGCACCTGTTGCCGTGGCCCCATTTGCTGGGACAGCTGAACTAGTGTTGTACACCCTGCAATCAACAAGACATGTCAGCAAAATGGACATATGATCAACTACTGAGTTCAACACACATCTAAATTTTGTTTACAAATCCAATTTGGTGCAGCATGAAATTCCAACGACAGCAATCTGCAACTAGCAGACAGTATAGCTTACCCAGGTGTGCCAAAACCAAAGGTACCAGAAGAAAAGTCCTGATTGTTGTTTGCAACCTGTCAAATAGAAAAACAAAGAAAGATATAACACGTGGTAAAATATTATCCTGATATTATTGTGCCAAAAAAATACATATAACATCTTCAAGTTTCTTTACCTTGGTGGCACCATTCTGTGGTGCTGCTGGAGTCAACCCAGGATTTTGATAACCAAGATTTGTCCAGTTTTGGAAAGGCAAGGTTCCAAGAGGGGGATTAGAACCATTAGCATTTAGCTGATTGGCATTCCCTGGAATCATTTGTGCTGCATTTCCAGCTTTAAGAGCAGCCATTAGAAGAGGTTGCTGCTGAGACATAAACGCCAGCTGCTGCTGATGGGCAGCAAATGGAGATACCATATTGGACTGCAAAACATAGCTATTTCTTAGATAGACCATAGATGTGCCCTTTCTTTTAGGTAGAGCCATTTTTCAAGAACAATGTTTTAAAAGGAC
Organism: Saccharum hybrid cultivar R570; assembly: GCA_038087645.1. Classification (NCBI taxonomy): domain Eukaryota; kingdom Viridiplantae; phylum Streptophyta; class Magnoliopsida; order Poales; family Poaceae; genus Saccharum; species Saccharum hybrid cultivar. The sequence goes on from JAQSUU010000377.1 coordinate 353,816, forward strand.
TGTTGGTGCTCACCTTCTCAAACAAACTCATGATATCATTCTTCGCATTTACTTGGGAAACAGCTGGAGCTGAGGATATTGACACAGCGGGTGAGTCTTTAAATAAGTCTTCTATTCCAGATGTTGACTGGGTCTTGCTTTCTGCTGGTTTGGCAGAATCTTTTTTCTCTGAGCTAGGTACTGGTTGTGCAGCTGAACAATTTTGAATATTCCATGAGCAACAGTAAAAAAAAAAGTGACATGGAAATCCATAAATATTGTACTAAGATCCAAGAAAGTGAGGAAGGCACAATAAAGTTCCCATGTAAATAGAATAACTCATCAGTCGAATAGTCACAAGAACTCACACTGGAAGCCATCCCAGGCATTATCATCGTTTGAAGATGACTCTGACTCTTTCTCTGTTGTTCCATCCATTGATAACATGTTAAAGAGATCAGTAGCATAATCAACTTTAGGAGGTGGCGCAACAGATGGCTTCTCAACTTTAGGGGGTGTTGCCTCAACTTTGGCAGGAGATTTCTGTGGCTGAGGAGGTGAAACCACCTTAGGAACTGGTGGTTCTACCTTTGGGGGCTGAGGTGATGCCTGCTTCCCATGCGATCATGCCATATTAGAAGGGGTTACATTGATGTGTTAAAGTGATTGATAACTAAGAATTATACAATGAGGATTACTCAGTCTGACTTAGAAAAACAAGAGCTAAAATTTCAAAAGAACTATGTCTAAAGACACATCCGCCAGTCTCACATTGACATATTGATTGTTGTTTAGGAAAGTTTTGGTAGTGAAGGATTACCTGAGAGGGTATCCTTGAAGCTACAGGTGCAACTTTGCTCGGAAGAGCTGGTGAACCACGGTTTTGCTCAAATGAAGATCTATGACCATGTCCACTCCTATTAGCACTAGCTGGAGACTCTTGGCTCTTCTCATCTCGAACACCGGAGGAAGGTCGTGATGTTCCATTCCTCGGTACCCATCTCTTGTCCTCGTATCTACATTTCAGACATAATATATGTCACGTGTTGACATTAGTGTTTGAAGAGCTGGAGGATAAGAATAAAGAATGATATATTCAAGGTACTGAAAGATCTGGAAAGAAACATACTTTGCACGGATGAAATTCTCTATCCCAACCCTATCATAGTTAGGAGGCAGCTCTGCTTCCCAATAGCTATTTGCTTTTTCGTTTCCCATTGCTGCAAGAAGATGAATACAATCATCATGAGAAATGCCATCATTGTTTTATACAACTAAAAATGTCCTTCAAGTTTCACACCAGATAGTAATTCATACATTGAATAAATGCAACTTGCTCTGGCAGCCATGTATCCAGGGTGGCAGATCTTACCTATGTAAGAAAATGCTTTAGTAAAATAGTAAACGTGGTGGATTATTTGGTAACACGGTATGTATAATAGCCAATACAAAATGCAACAACAACAACAACAACATAGCCTTTTGTCCCAAGCAAGTTGGGGTAGGCTAGAGATGAAACCCAAAAGAGACGAGAAACAGGGAGACACATAAAGGGACATAAAGGGCACAAGACAAAAGATGTCACGGTTCAGGCACGTTGATTGCTAATCTCCAAGCGCTCCTGTCCATAGCTAAATCCTTGGGGATATTCCACTCCTTAAGATCTCTCTTAACGGACTCGTCCCAAGTTAATTTAGGTCGACCTCTACCGCTCTTTACATTATCGGCCCGCTTTAGAACTCCACTACGCACCGGCGCCTCAGGAGGCCTCCGTTGGACATGTCCAAACCATCTCAACCGATGTTGAATCAATTTCTCCTCAATTGGTGCCACCCCAACCCTATCCCGAATATCGTCGTTCCGTACTCTATCCCTCCTTGTGTGCCCACAACACCAACGCAACATACGCATCTCCGCTACACTCAATTGCTGGACATGTCGCCTTTTTGTAGGCCAACACTCAGCACCATATAACATCGCCGGACGAATCGCCGTCCTATAGAACTTACCTTTCAGCTTCTGAGGCACCCTTTTGTCACAGAGAACGCCAGAAACTTGACACCATTTCAACCAGCCGGCTGAAATTCTATGCCTAACATCTTCATCAATGTCTCCATCCTTTTGTAGCATCGACCCTAAATACCGAAAAGTATCCTTCTTGGCCACCACTTGCCCATCGAGGCTAACGTCTCCCTCCTCGTGCCTAGTCGCGCTGAAATCGCACCTCATATACTCGGTCTTAGTCCTACTAAGTCTGAACCCTTTCGACTCTAACGTGTGCCTCCATAGTTCTAACTTCCTATTAACTCCCGCCCTACTGTCGTCAACTAGCACCACATCATCAGCAAAGAGCATACACCAAGGGATATCACCTTGTATGTCCCTTGTGACCTCATCCATCACCAAAGCAAATAAATAAGGGCTCAAAGCTGACCCCTGATGCAGTCCTATTTTAATTGGAAAGTCACTGGTGTCGCCATCACATGTTCGGACAAACGTCACCACATCCCTGTACATATCCTTGATGAGGGTAACGTACTTAGTTGGGACTTTGTGCTTTTCCAAGGCCCACCACATGACATTTCTCGGTACTTTGTCATATGCCTTCTCGAGGTCAATAAAGACCATGTGCAAGTCCTTCTTCTGCTCCCTATATCTCTCCATCAATTGTCGTAAAAGGAAAATCGCCTCCATGGTCGACCTACCAGGCATGAACCCAAACTGATTTTGGGTCACATGTGTCACTCTCCTTAGGCGATGCTCGATAACCCTCTCCCAGAGCTTCATCGTATGACTCATCAACTTAATCCCACGGTAGTTAGTACAACTTTGAACATCTCCCTTGTTCTTGAAGATAGGTACTAATATACTTCTCCTCCATTCTTCAGGCATCTTGTTTGACCGAAAAATAAGGTTAAAAAGCTTAGTTAACCATACTATCGCTCTGGCGCCTAGGTATCTCCACACCTCAATGGGGATACCATCAGGGCCCATCGCTTTACCTCCCTTCATCCTCTTCAAAGCCTCTCCGATCTCTGCCTCCTGAATTCTCCTCACAAAGCGTCTGTTGGTATCGTCAAATGAGTCGTCCAACTCAAGGGCAGGACCCTCATTCTCCCCATTAAACAGCTTGTCGAAGTACTCTCTCCATCTGTCATTGATCTCCTCATCCTTCACCAGAAGTCGATCTGTCCCATCCTTGATGCATTTTATTTGGTTGATGTCCCTTGTCTTCCTCTCGCGGATTCTAGCCATCCTATAAATGTCCTTCTCCCCTTCCTTCGTGCCTAGCCGCTGATAAAGGCCATCATACGCCTGACCTTTTGCTACACTCACAGCTCGCTTTGCAACCCTCTTCGCTATTTTATAGCCCTCGATGTTGGCTACACTCTTGTCATGGTGGAGACGCTTGAAACACTCCTTCTTCTCCCTAATAGCCCTTTGCACCTCGTCATTCCACCACCATGTGTCTTTCGCTTCCCGTTTGCCTCCCCTACTCACGCCAAACACTTCCGAAGCCACCTTCCGGACACATGTTGCCATCTTTAGCCACATGTCGTCGGCATCTTCTCCTTCTTCCCAAGGTCCCTCGTCTAGCATCCTCTCCTTAAACGTCTGCGCTGCTTCCCCTCTAAGCTTCCACCACTTCGTTCTCGCAATCTTGGCCCGTTTGTCCCGGTGGACACGTACCCGAAAGCGAAAGTCCGCCACCACAAGCTTATGTTGAGGGACAACACACTCCCCAGGTAACACCTTACAATCAAAGCAAGCACGTCTATCCTCCCTCCTTGCAAGGATAAAGTCGATCTGGCTCGAGTGTTGTCCACTACGAAAGGTTACTAGATGAGATTCCCTCTTCCTAAAGAGGGTGTTCGCTATCAACAAGTCATAGGCCAGCGCGAAGTTCAAAACATCCTCCCCCTCTTGATTCCTACTACCATACCCGAACCCCCCGTGCACCCGCTCGAAACCTACATTAGTCGCACCAACATGGCCGTTGAGGTCTCCTCCTATAAAGAGTTTCTCGCTGATAGGCACGGAGGAAGGGGAGAAGGACATTTTGTTTCTCGCTGATAGCCAATACAAAATGAAAGAAAGCAAAAACATGTTTTGTTAAGGCACCAAAAGGATTGTTGTCTTCTATCTGGCTTTCACAAGCAATTTGTTATCCACAAAATAAAACAAACTCGAATGCAATAAGATAATGATAGAAGCAATGTAACCAAAAAAAAGGCACAACTAGACGCTAAGGTTCTTGCATGATAAGTATAGTTAAGCATTTAAGCTGATACTCCAAGATCGGAAAGTGCTGTAGTGATTCATGATTGCTGTGATGTCAGCGAGTTAACGTAGGCAACAAAGTACACAATTAAAGTGTAAACATTTGACGCTGTAAACAACAGGTCAACAGCTAGCAAATTGTCCACAAATGCAAATCGCCCTATGTCAGACATCAGTGTTGCGGCTTCAAATCAATTCAGTGAGGACATCTATGCATAATAGAATGTCTCTAGTGGCGGTGACGCTGAGTTCGAAAAAACTGTGAAGCTCAGCCAGGGCCAGTCACTGACCTTAGATATGTGCACCCCCAGGCTTCTATGAATTCCAGAACATGTCATACATATAAAGATCCCTAGATTCACACTTGCCCATCGAGGACCCCTGCAATATGGTCACAGATAGGATTGTCAGCATGAACAAGAGTTGTAAGCAGAAGTATCTACCCATAGTCATGGAATGGAAAGCAGTCAAGGAGGCTTTCCTACATTCACTAGGGGCCTAGGATAAAACCAAAACTACAAACCACCAACTCCATTAAACTCCTTTGAGCTGACATAAAAATTTCATTTTAGGCCCTTCTCCTGAAAGCAAAGGTCTGTACATGTAACATATATGCCTAAACAAATGGTAGATGCTTTTAGACGTAAAATAGTGCTCCTCTATATAAATGGTAGATGTTTTGAGACGTAAAATAGTGCTCCCTCTATATAAAATATCAAAATGCCATGTCCTCAAGCGGCAACTGGTGACACTTGTAACACAGCTATTTGACATCTAGCTATGCCTAATGTACCATTTTCCATGTTTGGAACATCCAAATGGCACAGTTCCACTCACTTCGACTTGCAGTCCGCGCATTCTCTATTCTCAGGCAGCCGAAGAAGACTTTCCAATATCTGGAACAAGAAAATACAATTAGTTTAGAAAAAGGATAGAGGTCTCAGATAAGGCCAACATGCATACGTGAATGATGCAAAACAACATAAACACCGCATGGTACCACTAAGCGTGTCGACAAAATGGCGAATTTTAGGCTTCACATCAAAGACAGCTAGTGAGTTTACTTGTTCTGTGAACTAAACAAAAGTGAGCCACAAATTATTTTCCTTTTCTTATGTACACAAGGTAATACAATCTGTAAAAGTCCGAGACCATACTGGTTAGAAAATTCGGGAATCAGCCCGCTGAATCGTAATTCGTATAGGTTGGATGAATTCAGCAAAGCACTAAACATCACCAACAGTAAGCGTTGGCTCCTTGGTTCCCACATGGCCGTTAGCAAAACGGAACGGAGCAGAGCTCGGATCTGCCACCTCGCATCAACTCACTAGCGGAATCACAAAGCAATCACAAAGGTCAGCGCAACGACGCACGGGAAATCAAGGGCCGGCACAACCGCAGATCCCGAATCCCCAACTCAGGACAGGACAATTAACCGCACAACAAAAAACGGCTTGCCCCTCATTCCTCCTATGAATCGAAGCAGCAGCAGGGGCAGCGCGCGGTCCCGATCTAAGAAAAAGTCGGAGAAGGACAAGGCGCAAGAATCAACAACCGGACCTTCTTGTGCTTGGCGTTGAGCTCCTTGGAAACGGACGCCTTCTCGTTCATGGCTGCCCTCCGACCTGATCAGCCCTAGGATCCCCCTGATTGAGAGATTATTGGGCTCAGGATTTGGGGGAGGGGGAGGGGATTTCGGTCTCCTCCTCTTTCCTTTCTCCCTCCTCTCCTCCCTGCGTGTTTTGCTTTGCCGCGTCAGGAGGGTCGAGGAGAGAAAGGGAGAACCAGGGGAGAGGGATCTGTGCCGTGCGTCTCTCCTCTTAGCGGCTTGACCTTCTTCTCGCTAGCTTCCACTCTCTCTCCCTCTGAATTTCCTTGTTTTATTTATCTAATTTTTCTCGTTTTGTCTATGGGCGGAGTAATTTATTTCTGTGGTTTGACAATGACGGTGGTGCGAGGGTTTGCTGGCCTAACCACGATTAAGCCCGGATATTTCTGCTCCGCTCACACTGGCTAGAGTATACTTCTATATCGTTTGCAGTGCCCTGTATGTTTAGCTGGAATTTGGTTTATACTGATTCTTACGTTAAAATACTGTGAGAGAAAAATATTATTCGTTCATTGAAAATACTGTTAAAGTAATACAACAGAACATGTATTGGTCTTTTTGATATATTTCACATAAATAATGAAGACATAGGTATTGCTAAGACGGTACTGTCATTACTATTCACTTGCAATGGAAACATAACTTAATTCCATCAGGGTTTCACGTTGTAGAGACTTGTTATTTCATCACAACCTTTTGCAAGTCAAAGAAATATATTTCTAGCACTTAAGGTTACAACCTTTATGACAAATCAATAAATATTAATCTACAGCTTCAGCGTTAGAACATGACACTATCGGTCACGAAGTAAGAAAGATTTCTGAAAGAAAAAAAAACATTCTGAGAGCCTAAGTTAATGCTTGTCATGCTGCGAAGATCCAACTCGAAATTACCTCTGGCTTATTTTTTTCATGTTATAATACACATGTAAATTTTTGTTATCTTTATTTTTTTTCTCTCGTTACAACGTGGTCACAGACCTAGTATATGTCTCTCTCTATGTGGGCTATTGCCTCCTAGGGTCAATGATAACTTCTATGGTCTGCATCGAGATTGGGGTCGATACACTCAGACGGCCACGTTGCAATTATAATCGCTTTTTATGTCGGCCAAATAAAGAATGTTATGTTGCTAATACTAAAAGGAATGGTTGACTTGAGGGGTTGATCAAATGGCTGTCAATACAATAGCACCGGCCCACCGTACATCATTATGACGATGCTAACCGTGGTAACATAATCAAGTGTGAGGCGGAGTACCCACTTCGCTCATGCTATCTTTTCCCCCGTTTGCAAGTGGGTACCAGTACCACCAAGGTACAGATGTGTTGGCTTGTATGCTACTCACGCTATTCTAAATTATAAGCTTGGTTTTCTAGACACATGGATTTTTATTATGTCCTTAGATATACATTATATTTAGATATATAGTTAAAATAATATATTAATATAAAAAATCTAAAAGCCTTATAATTTGGGCAGAAAAAATACTTTGTCAAATGAGTACTGCTGCATCTAGAGTTCTAAAGTACTCACGAGTCACGTTCCTCCTCCTTTGGTTGCAAGCAAATACTCCCTCCGTCTAGAAAAATGCAATTCTAGCACAGTGTGGTTTAGTATCTCAAATTTAATTAATTATAGATAAAAATATCAATATTTATGATATTAAATAAACGTCATTAGATTAATTATGAAATGTATTTTCTTAATAAATTAATTTGAAGTCATAAATATGAATAGTATTCACTAAAAATTTGGTCAAACATAAACTACTTTTGCTGACACGTAAATCATACTTACATGTTTTCTTGGACAGATATAGCTCTGTAGCAGGGGGCAGGCGGGCAGCAAAGTATAGAGGCAAAACAGTACCACGGAATGTCACAGTAGCTGCGCACTGTGAGTCTGCGACGGCTTTCCTGGAGACTATAAATAGGTCGTCTTCATCACTTGACATGGCAAAAGGTTTGGCAAAAGAGTACCATATTCATAGAATGTCACAGGAGTTTGGCTGTTGGCTCTGCTATGCATGCATGATTAGTGGTCTTCTTTGCTATGTCAATCCATGAAGATATGCTACTAAACTTTAGACTACTTTATCTCTTAAGACTCTAAACAGTAGTCTAAAGTTTAGCCAACTTACAAAAAGAACATTAGATTATTAGACCACACAAAAAAGTTAAAGTGGTCTAAAATTTAGCTCTAACTTTAACCAACTAAACTATGAGATCTCAACAGAGAATAAGTGCCAAATCCGTTTGATGAGATCCTGTTGTTGGCATGCTGGATCAGTGGCTCTGCTCTGCATGCATGATTAGTGGGTGAAGTATGACAGTCGGTCCTGTAGCTGTGTCCGATTGTTGCTTCTTCCCATTGTGTTTGGTTTACCGAACACAGGGCTTATTGGCCAATTGGGGGATGCATCGTTCCTTCTATTTTGCACTAGTCGGAATGGATTCCACCGTGTATACAGGGGAATTCTTTGTGTACGCGACGGAGACACGAGGCAGCCAGTCCCCCGTCCGGGCGTCCCCGGCTGGTAGCAACTCTTTGTCCGTTTGCTTTTGTATACCACGCTGAAATTGGTTGATTCCACGAGTTACTATATGAACCTGAACGCGTAGTGTACATTACCTATGCACTTCCATTCGTAAAGTCCATCCATGATCCATAGAAGAAACAGAAAGAAAATGAAGAGTTGTTCTTTTGTGCGAACATCGCTGTCCCTGTATGCATACTCTTACAGAATGTTTTTGCAGCATTTTCGTCCGCCGACTCAGGCTGCGTTTAGATGCAAAAAATTTTGCAAAACGGCACCGTAGCTCTTTTCGTTGTTATTTGACAAATATTATCCAATTATAGTCTAATTAGGCTTAAAAGATTCGTCTCGTCCATTTCGTCTAAACTGTGTAATTACTTTTATTTTTTTATCTATATTTAATGCTTCATGTATGTGTCCAAAAATTCGATGTGATGAAAAATCTAAAAAATTTTACAAAATTTTCTAGGAACTAAACACGCCTAGGCAAAACAGCAGAATGTCTCAGATCTCACATCAAAGGAAGACAAGAAAAGGACAGCTGGACTCGGGCCCTCTGGCCCACTCTAACTCTAGCACGGGCCGAGTTAGGCCCAGGTACTTTGCTCCATCTCGGGTCCAATCTCCGAGCCAGAGGAAGCGTTCCTTTCCTGCATCAAAGACGGGTTCAGGCTTTTCTCCCCCTTTGCTGCGAAGGTCCGCTGGACGGCTGAAGCGTGTGGCGAGAGGAAGAGCGCGGCGCGGTGGGAGTGGGACTGAGGGAGGGGCATGGTCGCATGGAGGCGCAGGGTGCCCACCGCTGGGCAGGAGAAACCCGCCGCGTCGGCGTCGGCGGCTCTAACTACATCGCCAAGCACGTCGGAATCCAAAACCAGGTACCTGTTAAACCACGCCCTGCTCTTGCGATTCTTGCCGCCGCCGACGACCGCGGAGGCCGATCCCTGCGTTCACTCGCTCGAATCACCAGCAAAACCGTACATCACCGTTTCAAGTGCTGAGATCTTGTTCTGGTTCGAGAGTTGAGGATGAAACCCCACCCCGATGCCTTCGTCCGGCTCGAAGTAACATGTGGTGTGCTTTTCTCTTCTCACATTGCAGGTCTTGAAGTGGCTGCAGCATTTCTCTGACAGGGTGGAGGACAGAGCTAAAGAGGCTGCCGCGGAGGTGAATGGGCTGCTGGAGGAGGCCGGGGCGCTGGAGCTGGACATGAAGACGGCTGTGCTCGCCTTCGACAACCTCACCAGGCAAAGGTTCACTGAACATGCAAGTGGAGGTTCCAATATGTGCATTGTCATTATCTGGATTGCTCGTTCTAGTACAATTATGGTTGCTGTACAATTAACTGTTGTCGCTGACTTGAGGTGATGAAATGATTTGGTTTTGGATGAACATATGATTGGTTAGTTTCATTTCAAGTAGTGGATCTAGAAATTGAGTTCAATGGCGTCACCATATAAACATTGGGTCACCACAAACATGAATTACCCAGAATACTTCATAATGTCTCATGAGCAGGTTTAGCTTGATGGCATTGTCGCATCGGTGTCACTTGACACCACTCCATATATACTTGATCCGCCACTGGTTTCATGCTGTCTGACTGTGCTTGATCTCGCACGCCCTTCCTAGGCCAGCTGTTAATTTTTTTCGTTGTTTCAGCAAGTAATGTATTTATTTCTCATCAAGTAACAAAATAACCATCGTTGCTGAGTGGTCATTCATGGCTTCAACCGCAGAAAGTTTCTGATGAAGATCATATCAACTTGAAAACAAGAGACAGTATACGAAGTTCTACTCAGTCGCAAGTGCGAGCTCAAGATTATGAATGTGATATCTTACCAAGATACAAAGAAGCATTACATATAGGACTTGCTTCCTGTAAGGATCACTTTCAAAAGAAAGGCCGTTCGACCACCTCTGTTTTCAGGGTAAGCTTTGGTTGTATGGTCATTGATTTCTGCAAATTCTAGATTCACTGGAGAGATGTTGTCCAATAAGTTTGGCAATTTTACTTGCAAAAGGAATGTTGGCAGCTGTTCATTTTGTGCCAACATTTGGGATAATAAAATTTTGTCATGAATTCGTGCTTGTTTGGTTTAAATTCAAAGAGAAAGAGACACTTGTTTGTTAGTTCCCCGAATTGGTGCATGTGGACCAAGTTTCACATCGATTTAGTTTTTTTTGCCAAATTTTGACAAGATCCCAATTTCCCTAGGCATGTTAGTTCACTTTCTTGCTAATTCGTAGGTGATCAATTCATGACCAAGTTTTGGAAAACATACATAGGGAAACAGACCCTTTCTTTACCATGGATTTGACATGAAATGGAACTATTTGGTATTTTGCAATGAATTTTGCTATAACTTTGACAGGAAGTAAATCCATGCTAAATCTAGTCCACACAACCAAAATTTGGCAACGATTATATGATAATGGGATTGTTTAGCTATGCCAATTGGTCCCCTAGGCCTGTAGGCCCCCTCCTGCCTAGAAACTAATAACCTCCTCGCCAGCCCAAATGTCCAGCTAGGCAGTACCACACTGCCCATCTAGCATCTAGCGCCTTTTCTTAAGTTCGTCAAGTTCAATTTCCCTGAAATTTGTTAGCATTTGGCTTTTGTTTAATATTTTGACTTGGTTTCACTTCTTAACTCTTGAAGGCTATGTCCACATACAGTCCTCTCCCACATATTATTGGTTCTGAAGAGTATAATCATGATAATAGCTGTGGCTTGGCAGGTAATACTGATTTTTTTTCTTTCTTTCTTCAGAAAAAGTTTCGCTCTTTCTATGGACAAATTCATTTGAGTTTATTTATTTATTCAAACAGATGATGCACAAACTATGACTGATGACTTCAGCTGGTTGCGAGAGTTTCAAGGGGAGTCTTCAGACTCTGGACCTGATGATCTATATGGATCTCAAATGCTTGGAGTGCAGCAAGGTTTTGGAAAGGTAGTTGATTTATTACATGGAAATATTTGGATCACATTGAAACCACCAGTTATTATGCTATTCAGTCACGGAGCCATCTGATATTTTTACATGTTTTAAGGTATCTAATATCTTAGCTAGATAAGGAAATATGTGTATTTCTACCAAGCATTGAATCTGTTGGTTTTGTAATCCAGGGGGATACAGACTCTCTAGTATCTGCGTCACGAGAATTCAGAGCAATGCTGGAAGCTGCACTTGTTAATCCTTACAAGTTTTGTACGTGTCTCCTTTTCTGTTTCTGCCAATGCGCATAGCTTTTTCAAACATGGCTTTTACTTTGGCTTATTGAGTCATTATATCATCATAGCCTCGCTTTTTATTCTTACAATTTTGGTATTGTTATAAACTTTGTTCCATTTAATAATTTTGTTCAGATAACTGATGACTTTTCTTTTCTTTATTATTCTACCATACCATACTCCTTGCAGATGATGATGCAAGTACTACAGCACAAGATGCTTCCGTAGAGAATACAAGTACAAGTGAAGTACACCATAACACAGTTAATGTCCTTCCATTTTCATGCTACAGTTCTGTGTAGCTTTGTCTTCTGCACCTTTTTATATTTCTCTGTGTGGATGCAAAAGGAGTTTTTTCCTTTTAAATAAATCCAAGGCAACCTCTTGCAGTAACACGCATGTCTTTCATCATGGCGAAGCTGACATGGCAAAGCTGACTGATTCTTTCGTCATGTAGAAATGTGTGTACCTAAATTTGTATTTAAAATGTAGTAACCATAAATATTCCTTTTTCGTTACATTTTTTTTCATTTCCTCAACCATAGCTATGACAACTTTTGGAGTCCAGGACCTAAAATATGGCTATTCTTACTATTTACTTCTTTGGTTCGTTGCTAACTAAAATTTAAATGCGCCTTTACTTGAATATGGCCATGATAACCTTTTGCATCGTGTGATTCATACCAAGCTCATGGCGCAGCTTACTTGCAGTTGTTGCTTTAGAATGTTCACTCTGATAGATGTGTTGGTCCTCGCTTACAGTCTATGTCAATTTGAGGAATATTAGTATGAAATAACCAATTGCTGTCCTTGTCCAAGTGTGAACAATACCCTAACAATTATACCTTAATAATGACTTCAGGATCCAGCTTTGGCAACCAGGATGGGTGGAGCATCGGGTGAAAGAACAAAAGCAGATAATGCTGAAGAGGCTGAACTTCTGGCAAGCTTACAAAACCCAGACATCAATGTTCATGACATCTATTCTGCCTTGGTTAGAGAGGGCCTGTTTGATGCCGGTGATGAGATACTAGCCGTGGACCCGGCATCAGCATCGGATAATCCTGCAGTTACTGATTCAGCTGAAAGTCCCTCCCTGGTGAATGAAACTGTTCTAAATGAGGACGACGAAAAATTGATTGAAGACGATAATGCTGCATCCCCGTCTGAGAAAGATGAAAGTTTCTGAGTCATTCTAGGCCTGGCAGTGCTGATATATTGGTTAATTCTGTTGGGGGTGCTTTTTGCCTTTTTTTTTTTCTCCCTTCTCGCTCTCATTGTTTTTCTAGAAAAGAAGATGAAGGGTGTGTTTAGATGAAAAAGTTGGGGTGAAAAGTTACTGTAGCACTTTTCGTTGTTATTTGGTAAAATTTGTCCAACCATGGATTAATTAGACTCAAAAGATTCGTCTCGAACTTTACAGACAAACTATGCAATTAGTTTTTTTTTTACCTACATTTAATGTTTTATGCATGCGTTTAAAGATTTGATGTGATAGGTGGAAGAGGAAATATTTTGGGTTCCTGTAGGAAGTGAACGCGGCCGAAGTGACTACTGACAAGGACTTAACAGAGACGCCGTGAACTTTTGTCTGTCATTTCTGTCCGGATTTTGTTACTACTAGAAATTTGGTGTAGACTACTGTATAATATAACAAAAGAACACATTAGGTAGCACTCCACTATGAATAACTATGCATTTGCTTGTGAACAGTGAACACCGTACATTCTTATACAGCATCCATCTTTTTTTTCTTTAGTTCGCAAAATTTTTTTTGCAAAAAATCACTGTGGCAGACCGTAGCATTTTCGTTGTTATTTGATAATTAGTGTCTAATCATGAACTAACTAGGCTTAAAAGATTCGTCTCGTGATTTACCGTTAAACTGTATAGTTAGTTTTATTTTTTATCTATATTTAATGTTTCTATGAGTTCAAAAATTGATGTGACAGCTGAATTTTTTTTTTTTGGGACAACAGGCCCTATGTCAGCGTGACAGCGTCGTTACCGCATCGGTGTGGCAGGCTGGCAGCCTCTGAAAAGAACAGCATCAGTATGGTGGCAGGCAGAAGATGCGCACCCATGATGCATCATGGAAAACTATCATTTACCGCTCACCAGTCATGCGAATGCGATTCCAGCTGGCTAAACTTTAAATTTTATATACGAAGGCGCCCACGAGCCGGGCAGCTCCGGTGTATGCACAAAGCGAACGGAGGGGAGAGAGAAACGCGGTGAAAAATCGATTTCACATTGAAGCAGTCGAGCCGTGGCAAAAAGTTCTTCAGTTCGACGCTTACAGACCGTTCGACGCGAGAGCAATTAAATACTATAGTTTTCATGCATGCTGCCATGCAGAAGGAGGAGGAGCGCTTTGATCTATATTTTGTTTATTGTTTCGTAGTCTCTCCATCAAAAAAAAAACATGCAATTTTAGCACAGTATCACGTTTTAGTATCTTAAGTTTGATCAATTATAAATAAAAAAGTACTAATATTTATGAAATCAAATAAATATCATTAGATTAATTATGAAATGTATTTTCATAAAAAATGATTTGGAGTCCTAAATATAAATACTATTCACTAGAAACTTGATCAAATATAAACTATTTTTTTCTAACACGCAATCCATAGTTGCATATTTTCTTGGATGGAGGTAGTACAGGTTTGGCAGACAAAAAACGAACTCCACACTGGAGCAGTCTTCGGTTCGCTTGCATGCGAATTAAGGGGTGTTTGTTTGAGGAGTTAAAGTTTAACAAACACTGTAACACTTTCGTCTTATTTGATAAAAAGTTTTTAATCTGGGACTAATTAGGCTTAATAGATTCGTCTCGTAAATTACTCCTAATCTGTGCCGACATGTATGCAATTAGTCTATATTTAGTACTCCATGCATTTGAGGGAACATCGATGTGATGTGAGTTAAACTTTAACAAATTGAAACCAAACAAACCCTAAATGGTGCCTTCGTGGCCTGACGCATGCGGCTCGGTTTGACGCTGGCACTGGCAATGCTCTACTTGTCTTTGGGTGTGTTTAGTTCGCGAAAATTTTTGGTTTTAGCTACTGTAGCACTTTCGTTTGTATTTGTTAATTAGTGTCCAATCATGGACTAATTAGGCTCAAAAGATTTCTCTCGTGGTTTTCTACCAAACTGTGTAATTAGTTTTTTTTGTCTACATTTAATGCTCTATGTATATGTTTAAACATTCGATGTGACGGAGAATCTTAAAAATTTTTGGGAAATAAACATGTCCTTGATTTTCATACGAAGACACCCACAAGCCATACGGCGGCTCTTCGTGCTTGGTATAGTTGGTACCTATAACCTATCCCAATCCCAAACGCAGGGTCGTTTAACAGCGCCATCGATCGACGTGCTGCTACTTCGCGCAGGATTACCCGGCTCACCGATCGATCAGAGGTATGCGTCTGTACTATGTACCTTCAGCCGATTTCTAGCTTCCGTTCTCTCTTTATACTTCTTTCATCCCAACTTCGCGTGGATCAATTGACAAGAGGTACGCCGTTCTTGTATACTCACCAGCCATTTATATCCGAGTAGATTTGTAGATTAGCCTCTGTTCTTGCTTCCCTACAGTACTCCAGGTTAAATGGCCATGCCCATGACTCTGTATATGCCACTGCATAGTTGAATTTAGGCATACGCATATTGAGTGCGTGATTCGTGTTCAGGCACAACGCTGCATGTGTTGTTGTTCAGAGATGAATGATGCATCTCTCGAACTAGTCAAATGATCTGTCCCCGCCGTGAATAAACTTAGTACAAGTACAACCTAGAGAGTGCTGTGAATCAATGAAAATCTGTCATGACTTGACCGTAATCTCAGATAATAGTCATACTCATAGGTCATAGCAAGTGTTTTATGAATGTTTTTTTGAGGTACAATACTACATCTGTTGGTACTTGGTATTGGTTTATTTGACATCCCAAATCATTGCATGGTACAGTTCACAAAGCAATTGAAATTGTTATCCTTTGTTTCAAAAAAAAAAAAGAATTTGTTATCCCCAGTTCCCCACCTGTGAACCAACTCTGTATATCTGTTGCAACAAGCGCACAGTAAGAAAAAATAATTTCATCCTCTCATTGTTATGCATGAATATTCAACGAAATAGCACTATACATCATGTTTGGTTACTCATTCAAATTGTGAACGCTAGTAGCAGCATGCTTTTGCTGTAATTATGCAAAATTCGTGTAAACCTCCTGTATCTTCAAATTAACTTCAGCACTGTGAATGGACATCTCTGTGGTGACAGGTCATCAGTATTTTTCTCCGTGCGTAATCTTTCTTTATTAGACTGTTAAATGGATCTTCCGGAGAACAAGCTGGCAGACTTAATCAAAGACGATGAAAAGGCCAAGTGGAGACCAGTCAACAATCACAATATAACTCAATTCACTCAAGATGACATCCAAAGGATAACAAGGAATTATGCCACACCCATTGGGAAAGGGGCTTTTGGAGAAGTTTACCTAGGGCTTCTTGATAATGATAGTTTAGTTGCAGTGAATAAATATATCCAGAAGAATTATAATGAAGGGTTTGCCAAAGAGTTAATTGTCCATTCTCAGATAAACCATAAGAGTGTAATCAGGCTATTGGGCTACTGCACAGAAGAAAATGCTTTGATGATTGTCACAGAGTTTATCTCCCGTGGAAACCTCAGTAACCTTCTTCATATCTCTCATGATCCCATTCCATTAGCTACCCGGCTTAGTATTGCTATGGAATGCGCAGAAGCATTAAACTACATGCACTCAATGTATCAACCCATCATTCATGGGAACATCAAGCCTGAAAACATACTTCTAGATGATAAATTGGGTGCAAAATTATCTGATTTTGGAATATCAAGGTTATTATCAATGGACAGAACTCAGTACACCATTAATGTCATTGGGAGCATTGGCTATGTGGATCCTGAATTCATTCTTAAGGGGCACATTAATCCAAAGAATGATGAACTAATCACTAGGAAGAAAATATGTGTAAACGGGATGTGTACTGATCTCACAGAAAACTTCATGAAGGTTGTTGAAAAAGGTAAAAATATAAGCGAGATGCTTGATACTGAAATTATGAATGTTGATTGGAAAATTTTGAATCAAGTTAGAAAGTGTCGGTGTGAGAAACGACGGTTCTAGCACCAACGAATAATGTGTGTCTGCGCGTCGGGGATCCGGATGGTGTGCAAGATGAACACAGACGATTTATACTGGTTCGGGCCGAAAAATGCCCTACGTCCAGTGGGGGAGGTGAGTTCTTTATTATCTTGCAATGAAGTGCCTGTATTAGGGGTTACAAGCGGGTGAGAGAGGGAGGAACTCCCAAGTCTCAAGGTGTGAGTGGAGTGTGTGTGAGTGATTCTGCTGGTGCCCTCGCAAGGCCCAAGAGAGTTATCTGTTCGTGTGTCGTGTGTCTTGGAACGGTCCCTGCATGTTTCTTTTATAGTCTCAAGGAGGCGCATGGTTATAAAATGTTGGTATGTGGGTGACCCTTGTTGGAGAAGGAGCCCAGAGGCCTCGGGAGGGCCTTATCCGGTGGCGACGTGGTCTGCACTGTGGAGGCATGGCGTTGGTACTTCTGGCATTATTGCTACATGTCCAGGCATGTGCGCCACTGTTGAGGGAGTGGTTTCTGTTCTTTGGTGTTGTAGCGATGCGTCCTGTCATACCTGGTCCTGTGGCTGGCGTGGCGTGCTCGTCCTTGTAGTCTGATTGGCGTAGAGAACCGAGGGCTCGGAGACGTGATTCATGGTGTGATGTCACCCCGATCGTGGGAATAGTGGCCTAGAGCGGCGTTTCGTACGCCGCGCAGGCACGAATCGTGCGTATAGTGCCATTATAGGTGGCATAGTGGCCATCAGCTCTTCCCTATGCCTGTTATAGGCGACGACGTGGTGGTTTGACTCCGGTCATTCCTGGCTTGTCCGGTTAGGCAGACGCGAGAACGTGGGTGACGTCACAGGGAGGGTCTCGAGCGCGCCAATGGGGGAGCGACGTCAGAGGCCGGTCTCGGGCGAGGTGGAGACGGATAATGCCGTTTCTAGGGCTCAGACGAGGCGGCGATGTTCCGAGACCCCTCTGCGTGAGGCCTCGGATGAAGCTGAGAGATAGGCTGGTTTGCTCACATGTCTTGCTGGAGGCTCAGCAAGAGAGAATTTAGCTCGTCTCTCTTTAGTTGATTTTTCCCTTAAACGGGGCAGGTTAATGTTTGGTTTGCTTTTTTTTAGGGTGAGAGGGGGCGGGTGGTTTTCCACCTTAATTTGGGTACCCTTAATTGTGGTACCCGACACAAAGCTTGTAGCTCAGAAGGAACCTCAATGAACGCCCTGATATGAAAGATGTTGTACAACGTCTTCACATGCTTACGAAATCATACCATGAGCAAGGGAGGGAAAAAAAACTACTCGATGGTCATTATGGGGAGAACAGAAAGTCAACCAGGACAATATAACCACTACCAACTCAAACTCTGCATTGCTTTACAAGGTAGGCAGTTTGGACATCTTCAATTGGACTGCACGCAGCAAAGCCACCAGGAATGTCTCTCCAACACTAAGGCCCCGTTTGGTTTGGATGTTAAAGTTTAACAAATACTGTAGCACTTCGTCTTATTTGACAAAAAGTTTTCAATCTTGGACTAATTAGGCTTAATAGATTCATCTCGTAAATTACTCCTAATCTGTGCCGACATGCATGCAATTAGTCTACATTTAGTACTCCATGCATTTAAGGGAATATTGATGTGATGGGAGTTAAATTTTAACTCCTCCAAACCAAATGGGGCCTAACAATGCCAAAACTAGAAACACTAACGCTATTCAAAATGGAGGAACTCGGGCCAATTTTTAGAAGTGGCAATATTATTAGTAGAGGCAACTATTTTGAAACTTACAGGGGGTATATTCACTATCTTGGCGATGATAAATGTCCAGTTGCAGTTATGAGATCAATAACAAAGAGTGTTGAACATGATTTTGTAATTGTAAAAGAACTTTCCTTTCAAGCTCAACTCATTCACGTGAACATTCTCAGCCTCATTGATTATTGCTTAGATAATGATATCCTTGTTCTGATCTTTGGCTTTGCATCATCCAAGGGTAGCCTCGATGGCATTCTTCATGGCATCAACAGGATGCCTCTCAGTTTGGATGCACGTCTAAATATTGCTGCAGATATAGCATGTGGTCTAGCTTATATGCATTCGTCAAACTCTGACAAGATTCTGCATGGTGATCTTAATCCAGATAATATACTTCTATATGAACCAATGAAGGCAACGATCTCAGGCATTGGGTTATCTAGATTGATTTCCCCAGGTACTGACCATGTCATTGGTGATAGGAGATATATAGATCCAGTGTATCTGCAGACTGGCGAGTTAACCAGTAAACCTGACATTTTCAGTTTCGGAATTGTGCTGTTAGAACTCCTTACAAGGAGAAAGCACCCAGTTCCCGACAGTAATTGGTTGCTCCAGGATTTTCTTGATGCTTACAGAAATAATCAAGTGATCCAGCTTGTTAATCCAGAAATTGTAGTAGCAGAAAACATGGAGCTTCTTCACAGTATCACAGAAATAATTGTGCAATGCTTAAATCCTGATATTGATCAAAGGCCAGAGATGAGATATGTAGAAAAGTGTCTTCTGGACACGTTGAAGAAAGAGAAACCTCAGGGCAAACAAATACAGTGTGATTCACTGCTGAGTTGATATCCATGAAATTCTTTGAAATCATACTTGTTGATAAGACATCAACCTATCATGTAAACTAAAGTGTTATATGCAGGATCCATAAAGAAAAGGTAGGAAAGCTTTCAAACAACTCTGCTATATGTATGTTTGTTACCGTTCTTATGTTGTAATAAGTTATAACTCACTGGATATATCTTATTTACATATTAGACTAAGTGCATAAACTCCATGCCTCTGAACTTTTACCATCGACCCTTCTATATTTCTTAAGGTTACACAACTTTTGTATATCCAGTACAATTCAGTATAACAAAAGAACACGTTGTGTAACTGTTAACACCACTCTGAATATAACTATCCGTTTGCTTCTGAACACTGTACATTCTTATACAGCACCCATCCTTTTTCTATGTCAGCGTCGTTACTGAATCGGTGTGGCAACCTCTGAAAAGAACAACATCGGTATGGTGGCTGGCAGAAGATGCGCACCCATGCATGATGCATTATTGAAAACAGTCTGTCCGTTACTCCTCACCAGTCACCGGTACGTACTTTGGCACACATGGTTTGCCCCGCTAAATCTGCGTTTAGTTCGCGAAAAGAAAATTTGTAGGTGTCACATCGGATGTGTTAGAAGGATGTCGGAAGGGGGTTTTGGATGCTAATAAAAAAACAAATTACAGAACATGTTAGAAACTACGAGACGAATCTAATGATACTAATTAATCCAGCATTAGCACATGTTGGTTGTTGTAGCATTTAAGACTTTTCATGAACTAATTAGGTTTAAAAGAGACGTCTCGCGATTAGTTTTTTTTCCGTCTACGTTTAGTACTCTATACATATGTCTAAACATTCAATGTGGTGGGTGGAGGCAAATTTATTTGGAAATAAACCAGGCCTATATTCTGCAACCTTTCCTGTGGCGATGTTGAGTTGCCGTCTTGCCGACCCATGAAGCTCTCCAGCCGGCCGACGGTTTCAGCTCGCTCGCTGCTGACCAGTGACACCAGCACTGCCAGGCAATGCCAGGCTCCCGTGTGCGGTGTGCCCATCAACGGCTCGCCCAACCGCCCTCCTCACGTCCCGGTGACCCATCCACTTCGTGCCCGCGCTCGAATTTGGCCGATGCCTTCACCGACCATGCTTGCCGTTGCTGACCGTCATGCCCACGCCGGCAGGGATGACTTCGCCGTGCAAGCGAGGGCACTGGATGGCGCACCTGAAAGGCTGAAACCATCATGCAATGCAACGGAGCGCCTTGGCCTGCCAACCGCACGGGACTGCCTCTGACACGCCACCAACTAACTGAGGCCTTGTTCACCTAATTAGTTCATGAAAAGTCTTAAACAAAGAGCTGTGCAGCATTTAGCACGGCCTCGCGTGGCGCGGGGTCATCGTTCGCGTCGCGGCTGGCGGTACCGGCCGTCCGGCAGGCTGTGTTCACTGCGTGCCAGGTGACAGCTGTGCAGCAGCAGCAGCGGATCCTCCTGTAGTCCTAAACAAAGAGCCTCTTTAGTTTACGAAAAGTGAACCTAAAAAGTACTACAGTATCTGTCACATTAAATCTTGCGGCACATGTATGGAATACTAATGTAGACGAAAAAAAAAACTAATTACACAGTTTAGTTGTAAATCACGAGACAAATCTTTTGAGCATAATTAGTCCATGATTAGACATAAATTGTCAAATAAAACGAAAAATGCTACAGTAGCCGAACCCAAACTTTTTCACCAGCTAAACAACCCAAAAGCTGTTTGGTAGCGGAGGCCCGCCCGGCGCCCGCGCCAATTTAAATGATCTCGCATGATGGGGTAGTTATCAGGCACCCGCCACGTCACCTGAATTCTTTCCGGTCGTCCGATCCGCGATCATGTGGCCCTGATTTGTTAAATCGGATTCGGCCTCGAGCCGCTTCAGGTGTTTTCCGTTCCCTGCTGAGCCTTCTCTTCGGCTTCTACTGCTTCTCGTCAGAATCCAGAGAAACACATATATACTCGGCTTCTGATTCTACTTCCACAAAAAAAAAACCCGATCTCTCCCGTCCTCTCTCTCGCTCGCCCGACGCTGCAGGCGACGGCAATGGCGCCACGGGCGACCTGGTCAGCGGCGTCGGCGGACGCCATCCTCCTCCTCCACCTCCTCCTCGTCCTCCTCCTCCTCCCTCCCTCCCGCCCTCCCTCCCTCTCTCCCCTTCGTCTCCTTCCCTCCCCTTCCTTCCTGAGCCGGCCGCGGGCGCGGCGAGGCGACGGCGCCCCCCGCAGGCGCCCCGCACGCCGTTGCACGTGGTGCCTGCCGGCCCCCTCCCTCTCCCTAACCTCTGTGCGGGCTCTTCCATGGCTCCTCCGTTTGGCAGCTCCTCAGCGCCTCCTCCTTGACGAAACCCTAGGTGCCTCTGCGGCGGCTGCGGCGGGGGCGAACCTCGGCTACTGGATTTGACGGTGACTCACCCTCTTCTTCTCCTCCTTCGTCCCATGGCTCCTCCCCCAGATCCTCTCTCCCTAGTGTTTTTTTGGAGCAGTAGATCCTCACAGCAGTTCTATGGTGGTTGAGAACTACGGATTCTAAAGCTTTTGCTAATTTTTATTTTGTGAATATATTGCAGCAACACATTCTTATATGCATTTGATTTTTTTGTTCCTACTGGTCTACATCTTGCTGATTTTACTCCCTTTAATATTGTATTTCCTATTACCTGAATTGAAGTCTGTTGATTTGTTCAAATCAATACTGCTAGGTTGCTAAAAATAGTTACAGGTACGTTCCTGATATACTACTATGCGTTGATTTTTCGTCTCCTTGGAATGGATTGTGTCCATTGATTGAGAGAGCAGCAAGATCAGTGCCTTTTTTACGCCATTTTTCCCCTTGTGTGATTTACGATAGTGATTGGTTAGTGCATATGTTCATGTGCTACTTCCAGGAGATTTAGAATAGTGATTGGTAACTTTCCACAAAGAATGTCAAGGTATTTGCTTATTTAGGATAGTGATTTAGAATAGTGCATATGTTCTGGAAATGTGATTTCCTCCCTACAAGAGGCGCTACAATGTTAAGGTATTTGCTTATTTCTTTGCTTCTTTTAATTTTTCAGCTTCAGATTCAAATATTGAATGCTCACTATTACCTACCTGTTACCAATTGCATACTTTCTTCCGTTGCCCATTGTAATCGACTCCTGTTGCCAATTGCTCCTTTTTATTTACATTTCACCCACCATTTAGAGACTATAGTTGATTCTCTGTTATCCCCAAATTCAAATTTTCTTGCCTTGTTCTATTTATGAATTATGATATCCACCTACATGCCCTTATATATGCCTGTGACTTACAGTTACCACATAGTTCAGTAGCACCAACGAATAAATACTTAATTAAGGTTAATCATGATGATCTTAATTTTTATACTGGCCCAAGTTACACTAAAATGAGGAACAGAGATACAGCTTTGCAGCTTATATATAATGCCTGCTGTTTGTGTGTTCAGAATTAATGATTTTATTTGCGTAGACACTATAATGTTTTCGGTTGGGTTGGAATTGTGCAAGTTTATTGGTCTATGCATCTCCCATCGTTTTGGTATGACAATGTCTACAGATAGGTAGGACTGAATAAAATCATTGGTTGAATTAGCGAGAACCCATACACTATATTTTGCTATAGGAAATCTAATTTCCAAGGTGATCTGCACATTGGCTTCATCAACGTATCCATATTTGTGCAGTAGACTGAATATTGATATTAATTTGTCCTGAATCGGTTCAAGTTTGATAATAGGTCATAGTATCTAACTAAGGTAACACCATGTTTGTAGGGCTGCATATTGTTCTTCATTGCAGGTACCTTTGTTGACAGGTTACTAAAAAAATATGGCTATGTGCAGCAAGGAAAAGAGATAGATAAAAGAAAATAGAAAATTTTCTTTTCCATAACCCAAATCTTCATAGCAGTTTATTATCTACCTATTTCGTAGTTTTAGCTAAAAGCTAAAACCGAAACCAACACCTAATATGCTACTTTAATAAATTCATGGATTGTTCTCTCATTTTCTAATGTTCAACTCTCAAAGATAGGTATCATCTATTATCTTCAATTAAATTTTTTTCACCCCAATCCTATATATATGGCTCACAAATTTGTAAATTTTATATATGATAATGTCTAATAATATCAAAACTTTTAGGATTATTTTGATTATTGTTTAAATAATGTTGCCTTATTATACACAAACTGCATGTTACGCACTTCCAACTAAACCAACTACTACTATCAGAAACATAGCCAGTGCCAAACTGTTTCCTGAAAGTTTTAGGATTATTTTTACATTATTATTTAAATAATGTTGTCTTATTATACACAAACTACATGTTACACACTTCCAACTAAACCAACTACTACTATCAGAAATATAACTAGTGTCAAACTGTTTCCTGTTTCAAGATGTTATTTTTTTCTATATTCATACAATCGAGGCCATGCTGCTACGGCCACAGAGACCACCAGCAATCTGGACTTCTAATGAAATTGTATATCTGTCCACAGTGACACAGCAATAGGGATAGAAATTGTTTCATTTTTTTTAGATTGGACTTTTCTGCCTTTCGACTGTTAGTCTGAGCGCTCTCTTAACAGGCCACTTTTCCTTTTTCCTTCTTGTCACATATAGACTGAAACCATCTATATATGCTTCCTTGCGGATCAAATTCAGCATAATGAGCGGACTTTTGCATTTTCAGGTGAAGACATTCTCAGCATGTGGCTTAACACATCATATATACGCAGTGCAGAATTCCATTTGTAATATTTTTTTGCTACCTACTGGCGTCTACCTGCAAGCTTCTTCTCACAATGATCAGCCTCAAACTGTGCCATCACTTAATCTTTTCTTCTTGAACAAATGTTAGGTTGCAAGAAGACCATCCATATCGAGCCTCAGTGTTTCTTATTTGTGCTGTACCACACCTAGGCTTCTATACTGCATGGATTTTTTTCCCTCTTCACTAATGTTGGGTATTGTTCTAAGCACCTGAATAATGATATTGTTCTTAGTTTTTCCTTTTGTCTTGTCTCTGCCTCCACTGCTCAAATTTTATTCTTGTAGTAGCTGCTATGTTTTGGCCATCTGAAAACTAATTATAGATTCACGTTTCGGCTATCCTAGCTTTCTCTAGGCTGCAGTCTTTGTTATGCCTACTGTGAGAATGCAGTCGTTGCCCATCTTTCCTTCAAGTACGTTGAGGAAAACTATATTTGTGCTGTTGACTTAGTGTTTAAGGCAGTTGACAATTAAGGTCGGTTAGATATAGCTCTTAGAGCTGTTTCTAGACATAATTTAAAATCTCTGCCAAGCAACTTTTTAGTCAACAAATGATTCTATGCTCCACCATCACATGATATGTCCTACTTAAATACGTTATTTGTTTCCTGCCAGATTGTCGTGCTCTGAGAACTTGCTTATATGCTCTCTGCAGGAAATTTGGAGACATCTTTGATGTTGATCATTTTATAAGTTATTTGAAGGCCGATGTGCGGATCATCTGAAATATCCCTGACTGATTCATACAAAAAGATGAGTTCTTTCCCAGTATAAAGCAGGTGTTTTTTTAACTCTGTTTTGGTTACCTGAAGCTTTTCATAGAGTGCTATTACAACATGCAAGAAACTGCTGGCAATGAAGGGTGTGTTCATATTTAGCTACTTAATATCATCAGAAATAGTTCTTTGTGATTCTGCTACTATTATCTCAACAAGGTGGGAAAATTCAAACAACCTTCATGCCACTATAGATACCATAAATCTCACCTGCCCATGCATTCTTAGGTGTATTATAATGTACAGCAGGTTGAACAATAAAGGCATCGAACAGAATACTGACCAAGAAAATTTGCCAAATTAGTGAACCATTTGCATTTAGATTACTTGAGATGCCATTGCTGCCTTTGTTCACGCCTCAATCACTTTGCATCCGTAGTTGCAGGCACGATGCTAACTCATACACATGCTTTATAAAACAATACGATGGGATACATCAACATCCTTATCGTGCTCACTCTTGGAATTTGATTTTGTTATTATACTAATTAGTTGTTCTCTCACTGATGTGGACTGGCAGTGTGCAAATGAGTGGACAACAAGTTCTGTCATCGATGCCAATCTAATGCAATGACTGAAGATCAGCATAGCTGTCATCAGCCAAACTAATGCTACAGTCGCTGGTTGCCTCTGGTCTGGATGCCTTTGAGGCCAAACTACACCTCCTCTGGTAATTGTGATTTGCACACGCTCTTAGATAACATCTGAAGTTTTTTTCCACATAAAAATGATTTCAGGTTTATATAATAATCTGTGTGCTTTAGTTTGTATTTGTACATCCAAAACAATCCAGTTTTAGGGAATAAAATGAAATTTAGGGGTATGTCCTGGAGCTAGGGTTCTCTGTTTTTTTAGATATATGGTGATTATGCGAAACCTGCTGCATGCAGAACTTCTTTGTAGCGCTCCCCTTTACAGGCTTATTAATGTAACGTAGATTCTCTGTCTTCCACTCCATATCAGCTCACATAAAACTATGCCTTTATTTGTGTTCGGTACAACCATAAAAATGTTTTGCCTTCACAACGCGCTCCAGTTCTAGCCTCAGAACAGTGCCTCCCCAAATATTCCAGTGTAAACATACTAATACTTTATCTTAATACCGCATTGTTGCCTTATATATTTAACCTTTCCCATCTGCATATTCCAGGCATGTTATGTCCGCATTAAATTTATCTAAATTCATAGCCACACGGCGCGCGGATGCGTGCGCCGCTACTAGTTGCTGATCAATTGGGCGGTCGGGGACGCAGTTAGTAAAAACCCTTGCCTTTTTAATTTCCTTGCTGATGAAAGTCTGAAACTTTCAGGAGTTCAGATTCAGTGAAATAAATAAAAGGTCTGAAACTTACAGAAATCTGTACTTGTTTGTTTATTGAAAATGCCATTTCGAAATAAAGTATCTGCCAAGGTTGTTCATTCAGGTATATGCCTGGTTTAGATTCCAGAATTCACCCCAAATTTCACTATGTAAAAAGAAGATTCCCCATCACATCAAAATGCCGGTAAATGTATGGAGTACTAAATGTAGATGAAATCATAAACTAATTGCACAGTTTTGTTGTACTTTGCGAGATAAACATTTTGAGTCTAATTAATCAATTTTTGGATAATTTTTTGCACTAAAAAACAAAAGTGCTACAGTGCTCGGGGGTGGCACTGTGCAGATTCGGCCACCCCCGAGTCGGCGATCTAAACAAGGGGATACTAGGAGACTAGGGCCGTGTTTAGTTGGGCTGAATTGGGAGCCGCCAAATCAGCACAGTGCAAGATTCTGCACTGTAACATTTCGTTTGTATTTGTAAATTTTTGTCCAAACATTGATTAATTAGACTCAAAATGTTCGTCTCGTAAAATACAACAAAACTGTGCAATTAGTTTTTTATTTCATCTATATTTATTACTCCATGCATATACCGGTATTTTGATGTGACATGAAATCTTCTTTTTGCATAGTAGAATTTAGGGTGAAATTTGGTATCTAAACAGGCCCTAGGAGTAACGTTCATGGCTTCATGGTATGGGGAGAGAGTGAGAGACCAGAAACGTGTGATCGCTGAACGCTGACCAAGCGGAGAAAGGCGCGATCTGAACACTGACCAAGCGGAGAAATGTGTGATCGCTGAACGCTGATCAAGCGGAGAAAAGCATCTCCCCCATGGCATCTCAAAGACGTCCTACTACTATTCTACTAGGAATAGAATGCAATTCGTGTGCAAGATTATTTGAGAAGAAGAATCATTCTATGCTCCACGACGAGGAGGATGATCACTAGGTGCTGGTGGTCAGATCAGATGATGACACAGAATGAATTCACTTCATGTTCATGACTCCCATCCCATATTTACACGCATGAACCGGCAAGCTGCCATTACAATACTCTGCAAACCCCAGCACAACGAAGCAGCAACAAACAAACAAAAAATGTAATAGTCGCGAGCAAGATCACCCAATCAAGAACAGCAGATCGCTAGCTCATCACTACACCTCGCAATGCAAAGCCGCGGAAGAAGGCGCGCGATCCACCGACGAACTCGATCTACCGGTAGTACCACACCATTAACAGTGCTCGATCGAGAATCAGTAGAGCCTGTAGTGGCGGTAGGACTTGAGCATGGCGCCGCAGAAGGTGCAGATGATGGCGCGCCAGGTGCGGCGGTGCACGGTGAGCAGGTAGCAGACCCTGGTGGCGGTCTCCATGTCGGCCACGCTGGCGCACCCGCCGCAGCGCGAGCAGATCCCCGCCGCCGGCTTGCTGCTCCGCACCTTCCGCCGCTGGTCCACCAGGAAGCAGAAGAACACCATCGCTCCTTGGCCGGCTAGCTAGATCGCTCTCCAACAACCACTGGTCTGCTTGCGTGTTGCGCCGCGCGCGCTTGTATGTATATATAGCGGCAGGTGGCAATAATGCGGCGCGAGGCTTGCAATTGCAAGCAACGGGCTACCTTTCGGTGGCGAACTAGGGAGGCTAGTGTGAGTGAGGTCAGCAATGGCGAGCAGCAGCCAGCAATTGCAAGCAAATTCTGCGTGATGCGGCGGGGGCGAAGGAAGGAGGGTGGTAGGGGATTTTAAGGCGAGGCATAGGGACCGCATTGATGGCGAGCAGGAGCGTGGGGGTGGGGCGAGGGTAGGCGTGGGGTAGGGGAGGAGGCGTTAATGGCTTGCCGAATGCCGGCCGGCCGACCATGGTGCGTACAGTACGCTTGTACACTTGTTTCCGCAACGGGTAGTGCTCTGCTGCCCTGCTGTGCACAGCAAGGCAGGGCACCAGTAGTGACCAGTGTCCGTGTGAGCAAGGCCGAACTGCCGAGTGCCGAGAGTTCGTGTGGCGGGAGAGGGAGTCAGGAATAGCCGGGTGCCGAGATCTTCCACTATCAAGGTCTTTAATGGCCATCCTAATCCCGCCTCCATTTCGCACAACCGTCACACGGACCTCATGCAGTTAGGCACGCGGAAGTGGGAAAGCCAAAGACTTCCTTGCGAAGCAAGCGACGCGAAAGTCAGGGAGATTTAACTGATGTCGATCACAGTTGGTTCTCGTACAAGCCCTGGTTTAGTTCCCCAAATTCTCCTTAAATTTCACTATGCAAAAAGAAGATTCTCTGCCACATTAAAATGTCGGCAAATGCATGGAGTACTAAATGTTGATGAAATCAAAAACTAATTGCACAGTTTTATTGTACTTTGCGAGATGAACATTTTAAGCCTAGTTAGTCAAAATTTGGATAATTTTTACCAAATACAAACGAAATGCTACAGGAATTCTGATACAGTGTTTTTCTCCCCAATTCACCGAACTAAACGAGGCCCAAGATGTGATAGAGCTGCCGCCTAATTAAACCCCTCCAACGAAACATGAGTTAAGTGAGCTTTTTCAGTCTTTTTTTTTTAGGTAAGTGAGCTTTTTTAGTCTAGACCATGTGTGCAGTCCGCTGTCCAAAACCAGCTGTGCAAGAAAAGCTAAGAATTCGCGTCGTGGGGGTGTCCATGGTTTTCTGGATCAGATTTCAGTAGTTTGTGCTTATGTTACCGTCGGATTGTGTCTTATGTTGATTTGGTCTAATGTCCAAATGATCCTGCCTTCGCCCTCATCTTTTGGGTTTCGAGACCTTAAACATACATATAGATGTGGTAGAAAGAGGAAAATGTGAATGGGGAAAAAGAATATAGATCGTCCATGATGAGGATGGGCACTCTGTACTCAATATATACTATATCCTGCGTCGCATGAGAAATTGGGAATGTTGCCCGACACGACACGAATCAGTGCCTCCTGGACTGTCTCCGACGACCACCGCCTAAAATATAAGACTCATTTTATATTTAGGTAGCGCTATAGGTAAAGAGTTCAATACCCATAAAAGATCTTCTTCACTAACCAGATCTAAAAGAGAACTCTTTCTGTAAATGGATCTTCAAGAGAAATGATACTCAGATTTATGTTATGTCTCTCCTAACATTCGAAATGGGTCTTTCATATAGATACAGATACTCTGTTGAACGCTATGGATATTCGGTTAAACACGGGTTTGGATCCCGCAATGAATCAACTGCTGGAGATAGCCTTAACTGGTCCGCGTGATGTGTCACGCCGGCCATTGATTGCAAGTTCGCAACGCGTGGCCATCGCACCTTAATTCGGCCATCATAAGCAGACAAAGCCCTAATAAAAATAAAATAAGTAATGGACCGACCGACCGATCGATCGATCCGTGGTTGGATCGAGTGGCCCAGGCTTTCTCAGACCCGCTCGTTCGATCGTTCATTCCCTCGACCAGAAGGAATGTATCTATCGACTGGCCGTCACGTCCTAGTCGCGCCATCATATCGCGTATAGTATAGATATATAGCGCTGTTTACACGGTCAGGACCACCATTGATGTTTACGTGGATATGATGCAACTTCTTTTATCAGTCGAATATGTACATCTGCAACAGCACTTCAAACTCGAGATCATTGTATCGACGCTAACAGTAGCAATGGATTAACAACGACAACGGGTGGCATAACATGCCCATGCAGAGAAACGAGGGAATGACCGTATCGAGGAACTCCTGTGCGCAGCAGCACGCTCAAACACATGAACACCAGCCAGGAGTTTGACGCATGTTATGTTGCCTTGTACTCTCCCGTAACTTATAGACGAGCCTGTTTGTGTTTCATGTTTGTGCCTCATGTTGCCCAAGAGCTCTGAATCCCTGAATCTGCATACATCTTGATACCTGCATTTTCTGAATGCCTGGATGTTTGCATACAGTTTTTTTTTTGGGGGGGGGGGGGGGGGGGGGGGGGGGGGGTGGGGGGGGGGACTGATGTTTGCATACAGCTTGATATCTGCATTTTCTGAATGCCTGAGCGTCTGCATAAATCTTGATACATGATTGCTCTCCTGTGGCTATGCACAAATCATATTACTATCGAGCTGTTTGGGTGTGCCAATGGAAACGCAAACGTAAATGAAATTGACCTGCGAACGTTACTGGCGGGAATGAATTTGAACTAACTGGCGAATGAAATTGTTTACGTTTGCGTTAGCCTATGAGAAACCAAACAGCTCGTATGAACTATCATTGCTTGCTGATCCGATTTACTGTATGTGAACAGGTGAATTGTCTGAGCGCTTACCCGGAAGGACACGACGGCCCGGCCCATCATATTCCAAAGCCCACTCATGACTCAACTCACGCTCTCTCCCGGCTGACTCGACGCACGCAGCGGCAGCCCGGCGGCCGGCGCCCCAACCAACCCAAAGAAGGCACAAACTCCGCACCGGCCCTTTCGCCGCCCGCTTGCTCGCTGATCCTTCGCTTTCCCCGCCGACCAAAACCCTCGCTCCGCACGCCGGCACCGCCGCACCGGGTTCCGGCGAAGCAGGCACCAAGCAGCATGGTGCTGCTGGAGGAGCTCGTGGAGGAGGTCCTCCTACGCCTCCCGCCGGCGGATCCCGCGAGCCTCGTCCGCGCCGCCATCGTCTGCAAGCCCTGGTGCCGCATCATCTCCGACCGCCGCTTCCGCCGACGATTCTCTGAGTTCCACCGCTCGCCCCCCATGCTCGGTCTCCTCTGCAATTTCAGAGACCAAGACGGCGACTATGTCTCGCGCCTCCTCCCCACCTCCTCCGCCTGCCCGCTCCGCGCCGACCACAACTGGCGCGCGCTCGACGCCCGCCACGGCCGGGTCCTCCTCAGCTTGCTCTTGGGTCTCTACCTCAGCGTCCGGGACCCCATCACGGATGGGTGGCACCAACTGCCCCCGGTGCCAGACGTTTGGTAACCGGAGTTGTGGAACGCGGCCGTGCTCTGTGCTTCCACAGCCAGCGGCGCCTGCGACCACATCGACTGCCGCAGCGGACCCTTCATCGTCGTTGCCGTGGGATCCAGCTCCCATGAGATGTGCTTGTGCGTTTACTCATCGGACTCCAGCTCCTGGAGTGAGCTAACCTATGTCCCTGGGACACACTGGGTCCATTTGGTGCCCACTGCCCTTGTGGGGAACGCACTCTACTTTGTGATTGATGCCAGCAATAGGACTCTTAGGTATGATTTGGCTACACGGAAACATCTCTGATTCCCCTGCCAACCAGGTCAATTTGGCACAATACTATGCTCATGATGATGGAGGATGATGGGCTGGGAGCTGCAATAGGGCACGGTGTAACCAGACTGTCCCTCTGGTCAATAGAGGCGAATCCCAATGGAGACTTCGAATGGACATAAATCAGAGTCATTGAGCTTGGGAACCTGTTCCCTGTTAATCCCCACTCCATCTCTTCGAACTTTGTTGGCTTTGCTGATGGCATTGGAGTCCTTTTTGTGGAGGCAGATGGTAAATTATTCAGTATTGAGCTGAAGACAGGCCAGGTGAAAATGTTATGTGAGGGTAAAGGCTTCCACAACATTGTTCCCTACAGCAGCTGGTGCACTCTAGGTACAGTTTTTGCTCGGTTTATAATTTGCAATGTTAATGATCTGGTCTAGCTGTTATATATTTGATAGCATAGAGATATGGGTGATATTTAACCTTGGAGAGCTGTTAATGATCTGGTCTAGTTGTTAACCAGCAGGAAAGAGATTTTATTTCTGTTCTAAAGTCATAACCTACATGGCTACATGTCCTTCTGCACTGCATATATTAGCATCCATGTTCTGTCATTGTCACTTATAGAGATCATTATACTTGTGTTAAACAGAGACAGGTATTTCTTTGTCGAGTTTTTAGTCGTGTGGCTGTTACTTGACGGACTGGATAATAAACTCGTGTTGTTTGCCTGTTTCTTTAGCCAATAATTCGTATGTTTTGTGTCTGGTGAAGCAATTATTCACTGAGGGGAACTTGGTTCTCAAAATGCTGAAGTTATCCATTTGTTGTGCGTTTCTGCAGCATTGGAAGCAGCAGCAGCCTCTACAGATGAGGAACCAACTACATGTGCTTCAAGTGCATCAAAAGCTGACGATCTATGGGTTTCTCGCTCGAGTGGAAATTGGGTATTGGTAAACCATAACGAGTGTAAGCTTTCGTTCTAGTTTTAATTTGTTGGTCTTAAAGGCTATGTGTTTTCTTCATCGTGTTGTATCACCTAGCCCTGGTTTAGATTGAAGAAAATTTCAACCCGATGAATAGTACCACTTTCGTCTTATTTGGCAAATATTGTCCAATCATGGACCAACTAGGCTCAAAAGATTCATCTCGTGATTTTCAACTAAACTGTGTAATTAGTTATTTTTTTTACCTACATTTAATACTCCATGCAAGCGGTTAAAAATTGATGTGATGGAGAGAGAGTGAAAAAACTTGGAACTTTGAGGCAAACTAAACAAGGCGCTAAATTTGTTTGCCTGTTGGGGGCTATGTGTTTTGTTGAAGGGGGCCACATCACTTATGTTTGTTAACTTCGTCATTGTTGTCATGTTCCTTTGGACTTATCTATCCTAGTAAATGTTCACTCCTGAATAGCATGTAATGGAAGCCTGCAATGAATGTGTTTGCAAAGCTTGCAGTGAATGTGTTTGCTTCTTGTAAAATGTCTAGCTGAAAAAATTACGCGCGCATATGGTAGGGTGTCGGCGCATCGCAGTACCAGTGGGGGTGCATCGGTCGCAGTGCCGGCTGGGGGCGGGGGTGTTCGCTGGCAGGGGCAGGGGCTGGGGCTGGGGCTGCTGGGGTTTCGTCGATTCGACGCGCTGGTGCAATACTACGGGGCGGCGGGCGGGAACTCGACCCAGAGCATGCCGAGCGGGAACCTGACGTCGCGGTCGGATCCCAACGGCTCTAGTGCTCTACTGCTGCGGGGCTCGCTCGGCCTGAGGGCGCGGGCTCACAGCGGATGCGGACCCCCGTGCACGACGTGGGCTGGCTACCGCGCCGGGCGCGTCGTCTCACTCAACATCGTCGGACTGTGGCGCACGCGAGTAGGCTGCCTATCACCGCACCTCGCCGTCGACAGGGCTATGCAACATCACGCAGCTCATGGCCTTTAACGCGACCTGGTTCGGGCTCCCCGGCTCCATCCCGGAGTGGCTAGGCGCCGGGATCGCGCCCACTGTTTCCAGTCCCTCGGACACCTGCGGTAGGCCGCGTGGGGGACGCCGATGCAACGATGGGGACGTGGTCGCCATGGCCGGGGTCCGCAGGCGGCGAGGAGGACGAGCGCGGCGTGCCAGGTTCATCCAGTCAGTGACGAGGAGGAATTCCAGGGCGGCGTCCTGGCCGCAGGCCACCTCCGGACACTGCTCAAGGCGTCCGGCACCGCCTCCCTCTCCTCCGAGGCCTCCCGACGGCGCTGCCCTCTTCTCTTCACTTTCGTGGTGCAGGGAGAGACCCTGACGCGAACGGCTTGTGTTCGGCCCTGTTCTGCAGGTCATGTTTCGGCTTGTTTCAGCTTATTCTCTCTCACAGAACACTATTGAATCAGCCGAAAACCAGCCGGCTTTTCCACCAGCCGAACCAGCCCTTCGGCTGGCTCAGCCTGCCTGGCTGGCAGCCTGGTGGAATTAAATTGGGTGGAACCTGGGTGCACCCAATTCCTGAGCACCCCCCATGGTGGATTGTTGACACGTGTACAGTTAACTAAATCCTGCGTCTAGCAAAATCTGCAACATATGAGTCCGTGATGGAGAGCATGCTGCTTGGTGTCCGTGTGATATTCTGTTTTGCCACGTGTCGATCATCTACCATGGTGGTGCACAGGAATTGGGTGCACCCAGGTCCACCCAATTTGGCTCCCTCTCACCCCTTGCTATTTTTCCTCACGATCACTAAGGTCCTGTTTAGTTCTCAGAAAATTTTGCAAAATTTTTCAAATTCTCCGTCACATCGAATTTTTAGACCCATGCATGAAGCATTAAATATAGATAAAAAATAAAACTAATTATACAGTTTAGACGAAATGGACGAGACGAATCTTTTAAGCCTAATTAGACCATGATTGGACAATATTTGTCAAATAATAACGAAAAGTGCTACAGTGTTATTTTGCAAAAAAAAAATCTAAACCGGACCTAAGAGCCACATATTTGAACGCATGCGATGCCAGGAAAGTCAAGTAACCGAATCTGCGTCCGGGCGGGCTACGGCTGAGGCCTGTGGGGCAGCAGGGAGCAGGCAGGGCGGCGGCGGCGGCGGAGTGGAGCACAAAGTCAGCAGGCAGCGGCGTCCAGTCCTCCAGACTCCACACATGGAACAGAGAGAGGTGAGTCCGCAGCGTTCCTCCTCTTACGAGCTGGTTAGCGCGTTTGGTTTCGTGCTTCCCGTCGCCATGCGAACCCAGGACACCCACAAGGTGCTCGATCAAATGGCATAGTAGGATAGGAGCTTCTATTCCACGGCGATCAACCATCTACAATTTAACTGTTGCAGGCCGACGCGCCGAGCGAGGGCACCGCCGTCTCCAGCGGCAGAACGGTGAAGCTCAAGGACCTGGTCCCGGCCGCGACCAACACGGTGAACACGACGTTCATCGTGCTCGACAAGGCGGCGCCGTCGGCCCGCCCGTCCCATCGCCACCCGCACGCCCAGGCCCGCGACGGCGGCGGCGGCGGCGGCAAGGAGGAGAAGGAGGTGACGTGCCTGGCGCTGGTGGCGGACGAGACCGCGGCGCGCACTTCCTGCTGTGGGGCGGCGAGTGCGGCGCGTTCGAACCAGGCGACATCGTGCGGCTCACGGACGGCATCTTCTCGTACCACAGGGGGAACGCCCTGGTGCTACGGGCGGGCCGCCGCGGGCGCGCCGAGAAGGTGGGCGAGTTCACCATGCTCTTCGTGGAGACGCCCAACATGAGCGAGGTCCAGTGGGGGACTGACCCCAAGGACGGCCGGAGGATGGTGCAGGAGGCCGTCGTCTCGCCTTACTCCCAGATCTT
This sequence comes from Saccharum hybrid cultivar R570, assembly GCA_038087645.1. Classification (NCBI taxonomy): domain Eukaryota; kingdom Viridiplantae; phylum Streptophyta; class Magnoliopsida; order Poales; family Poaceae; genus Saccharum; species Saccharum hybrid cultivar. Next base: position 389,141 of record JAQSUU010000377.1, read on the forward strand.
CAAGCCGCTGCGGTGATCTTACTTCCGGTTGCGTCCGTCTTGACTCGTGGCCTTGCCGTTCTTTGTCAAAGCAGGATGACAATTGACATCTATCTTGTTCTCAATCTTTTTTCGTGTGTGCTTCAACTTGTGGTACATTTTTTTAGGTAAACTTCCGGGGATCAAATATATCCCCACCTGACTTTATTCCGCAGATTCCGGCAAGCCGGTGGGTGGAAGGGCAAGGCCCTCCAAGTTACAAGTTACTCCCCCGTCCCAAAAAAAACATGTAAATCTCGGTTCCCGAGGAGTCAAAGAATTTTTTAAGTTTGACCAAGTTTAGAAATGATATTATCTACATTTTAATCTCTAATTAGGTTTATTATGAAACTATATTTCATAACTAATCCAATTATTTCTCATTACACATCATAAACATTAATATATTTTTATTTGTATTTAGTCAAAGTTAAGAATCTTTGACTCCTCAGGAAGCGCGGGTTATATTCTTTTTGGGACGGAGGTAGTACAATTGATTACAATTACACCATGATCCAAATTAGGGGAGCGAATGAGGTACACCAGTGCAAGGCTAGCGCTTCATTCCTCCTTGGGATCCTACAGCTCCAAGAATCGACTGATAGCTTGCAGGCAGCCACAAGGCGATCCACACTTGGCTGTAGTCCTCTGAAGGTGACATCATTACGATGTTTTCAAATTTCCCAGCAACACAGCAAGAGGAGAGGATGAGCGACAGAAGTATGCAATCTGGTTGGAGACTGTGTTAGCCATAGCTGCCTGACCACGGCAATCCCGTCCGGAGTCCAAACCAGAACGACTGCACAAAGCTGCAGCCGGAGATGATGTGGTCTGCGGTTTCTTCGTCAGCCCCGCAGATCTCACACCTTGCATCTTGTACTATATGTTTTTGCGCCGGAGAGAGGAGCGGCACTGTATTCTGTCCTGTGTTAGGAGCCAACCGAAGAACTTTACTCTGGGAGGTGCGAAGTTGCGCCAGACGAACTTACGCAGGGCAAGGCTGATCACCACGCGTCGATGCTCGGTAGGGCCTCGTTTAGATCCCAAATTCTCCCCCCAAATTGTACTATGCAAAAAGAAGATTCTCCATCACATCAAAATGCCGGCAAATACATGGAGTACTAAATGTAGATGAAATAAAAAACTAATTGCACAGTTTTGTTGTACTTTGCGAGACGAACATTTTGAGTCTAATTAATCAATTTTTAGACAATTTTTTGCACTACAATGTTCTGACAGGAACACTGTAGCAGCTTTTTCCGAATCGGCCGGCCGAATTCGGGAAGTAAACACGGCCTAGATGAGCCCGGACATGAGGCGTCTGCTGTCATCCTGGAAGAAGCTGACGCGCTGATGAAGGCTTCCGTCGAGCGAGACGCCAAACAGAAGTTCCTCAACTTGTGGAACATAAATAGGAGTATGGACTTTTTCCGATCTAGAAGAATGAAACAATACGCTTAGGGTGTATTTGGTTCGAGGAATATGGTGGTATATCATCTTCTCACTCTTCACTTCTGGTATCTGGTCTGTGGAATGGAATGGGTCGATTCATCACCTCCTCATTCCTCACGAGCTAATAATTATTATATGCATAATAAGGAATGAGTTGGTTCCACCAAAATTCGTGGGATAAACTCATGATGCATGAGATGACTCCATAAACCAAACACATGCTTAAGCTCCGTCTGTCTGAAACGTATGTCTGTCAAAGTGACAAGGTACATGTGCGGCCAGTAAAAATCGGCTCCAATCTTTTGCTCTCTCCGTTTCAAATCACAGAACGTTTTAGTTTTTCTTGATTTTACAGTGTATCTAAACATACAGTAATTGGGTAATTTGGAACATAGTGATGAGTGAGTAGTAAAAATCAAAGTTTGTTACACGTGTACAAAGGTGCTAGTGCTATATGCTGGAATGCCACCATGGCACCATGTATGGGACATGGTGAGTGACCTAGCGCAAAGGCACAATACAACGTCCGTGGAAACGCTCCGCGCCGACCCCCGGGGCGACCAGCAGGGTGCGCCGCAAGTATCTGGGCGCCTGGCGACCGGTGACAGGCCGCGACAGAGCCGCTGACGGAGTCTTAGCGGTTAGCGCGCCTTCACTGCACGCAGGGACCCGGGCTCAGGTTTTGTGGGGTCCCGGTCGTTTTGTTCTTCTTGCTACGCAAGTCGAGGCCTCCCCGCCGCGAGATCCCCCTCCGGCAAGTCAGGAATATAAAATGAGGCAGGAACACGCGCACGGCCCGTCGGCCCCGTCTCTCCAGATCTTTCCGAAATCCTTGGTCCTGTTGTCCCCTTTTTCTTCCCATATACAGTACCACCACCTGTCCTTTTCGCGGCGCTGCTTGCTGTTGGAATCTTGGATTCTTAGTCCGACGTGATCGATGGCGACGGGCCGTGCCGTCGTGGGATGATTCTCCCTTTCCCCACGTCGCCCAAGTCATCTTCGCACGGTAATTCTTCGAAAACTTTACCGGCGTTTTGTGTGCGTTCTCGAATGGCCATCCACGAAAGCTGGGGCTCTAGGGTTTTGCACGAGGGCTGAGGGGGGAATTGGAACCATGAACGGAACTCCACGGCGGCGGCGGGCACAACGCGCCATCGACTGCGGCTACTTTTGATTTCTTGGTTACATTGTAATGTTGTTTTCCATGCGCGTGATTACTAATGAGTCCACCCGTATATTCCTCTCGCACGACGTGGTACATGCGCGCGTTCCAGCGTCGTCGCTGATTTGCCAAGGGGGGGCTTGTAGTACTTTTTTCTTCTCTTCGGCAAATTTCTTGGAGAGCAATTTGACTTTTGACTGCTTTTACTTGGAGTACAATTCGTAGATGCATAGTTCGTCACTTCCAGATTCCTGGGAGGCTGGTCAAATATCAACGTCCACCGAAACTTCCCAGGAAAAGTGCCCATCGAACCAAAGCCAAGTCGCATTCCTCATGTCCTTTTTGCTCTGCTTCCGTTGTCTGCACATATATATTCTCGTGCAGATTTGTCGTCTGTTATGCACACATTGCTGAATGCAGTTTGGTTGGGCTTCCGTTGTGCAGGCCCTTCTCTGATCGATACTTCCCTCGCACGCTTGAAGCGGCTACTCCCGTAGATGGCGGCGGCGTGGTCTAGGATCGGTAGGGGAGCGCAGCTGTCGCTGTCGAAGTCCCTATCGAGGACCCTCTACGAGGGCGGCGTCGGCGGCGCGTCGGCGGCGGAGGCGGCTTCCGCGATGCGCAGTGCCGCCGCGCTGTCCCGCACCCGGGGCCAGCACGCGTCGTCGCTCCACAGCCTCGCGGGAAGATCCGCCGGCCACCTCCTCCAGCCGCCGAACAGGGGCATCGTCACCACGCCCGCGAGGCTGCACCCCGCGTCGTCCGCGGCGGATTTCTCGGACGCGGAGACGAGGGAGCACGAGCCTGTGGCGGCGCCGCCTCGCAAGATGCCGAGCCTCGGCCCGACGCGGCCCGGGGAGAAGCCCCGCGTGGTGGTGCTGGGCACCGGGTGGGCGGCGTGCCGGCTGCTCAAGGACGTGGACACGCGCGCCTACGACGTCGTGTGCGTGTCGCCCCGGAACCACATGGTGTTCACGCCGCTGCTGGCGTCCACATGCGTCGGCACGCTCGAGTTCCGCTCCGTCGTCGAGCCCGTCAGCCGCATCCAGTCGGCGCTCGCTACCCGCCCCGGCTCCTACTTCTTCCTCGCCTCCTGCACCGGCGTCGACACCAAGGCGCACGAGGTGTACTGCACGGCCGCGTCCGGCGACGCTCAGCTGCCCAGCGACCCGTACCAGTTCAAGATCGCCTACGACAAGCTGGTGATCGCGAGCGGCGCCGAGCCGCTCACCTTCAACATCAAGGGCGTCCAGGAGAACGCCATCTTCCTCCGCGAGGTGAGCCACGCGCAGGAGATCCGCAGGAAGCTGCTCACCAACCTCATGCTCGCCGAGAATCCAGGTAACAACACAACAATCGGTCGGTTCACGTACACACCTCTCTTCAGGGAAAATACGTCGATCATCATTAGTTACGCGCATTGATCATTAGTAGTTAGCACGCATTGCAAAGTTCGAATGTGATTGTGATCAAGCATTGTGCTCTCTAGGCTTGTCTGACGAAGAGAAACAGCGGCTCCTGCATTGCGTGGTCGTCGGCGGAGGCCCCACCGGTGTCGAGTTCAGCGGTGAGCTCAGTGACTTCATCACGCGCGACGTGCGCCAGAGGTACGCGCACGTCAAGGACTACGTCAAGGTTACCCTCATCGAGGTACGTACTCAGTGCACCTCATGAACCGACTACATACATAATCTAGAGTATCAGTATGTGCATCGATCGGACTTACTGAAGAAGTTTCTGATCATCTCATCGTTTGACCTGTTCTGTCCAGGCAAACGAGATCTTGTCATCGTTCGATATCGGGCTGCGGCAGTACGCGACGGATCACCTATCAAAGGTAACATAGGCTTATTTCTGTGATGACACTCTGAAGTGTAACATTCTCGCAAATTCTGATTAATTCTGTGATGACACTCTGAAGTGTAACATTCTCGCAAATTCAGATTAATTAATGTGATCTCAGGGCTTAATCAATCTTTTGTGCTGCATCCGTGACAGTATGGAGTTAATCTGGTACGAGGCATCGTGAAGGAGGTGAAGCCCACGGAGATCACCCTGAGCGACGGCACCCGCGTGCCCTACGGCCTGCTGGTCTGGTCCACGGGCGTCGGCCCGTCGGAGTTCGTCAAGTCCCTGGATCTGCCCAAGTCCCCTGGCGGGAGGATCGGCGTGGACGAGTGGCTCCGCGTGCCCACGGCCCCGGACGTGTTCGCGCTGGGCGACTGCGCGGGGTTCCTGGAGGGGACCGGCAAGCCGGTGCTCCCGGCGCTGGCTCAGGTCGCGGAGCGGGAGGGCCGGTACCTGGCGCGGCTGCTCGGGAGGGTCGCGGCGCAGAAAGGTGGCAAGGCGCACTGCGCCGGCAAGGCCGACCTCGGGGAGCCGTTCGTGTACAAGCACATCGGCAGCATGGCGTCCGTCGGCCGGTACAAGGCTCTCGTCGACCTCAGGGAGAACAAGGCACTGCCGCTGAGCATTAATCTCCATTCCGATCGGTGCAATTGTGGCATGAGATTAGTGCTAAGATTTGACACGGTTTTCGCGTTTGCAGGATGCCAAGGGGGTGTCGATGGCTGGCTTCCTCAGCTGGCTGATGTGGCGATCAGCGTACCTGACGCGGGTGGTGAGCTGGAGGAACAGGTTCTACGTGGCGGTGAACTGGGGAACAACGCTTGTGTTTGGCAGGGACAACACTAGGATTGGCTGACGAGGTGCAGCCAGCCAGGGTTTTTTTTACCGACCGGTCACCCCAAACCGCCGGCCTCCGGTTCCGGTTTACCGGTAACCGGTCGGTAACCGGTCGAATTTGAATTTGAATTCAAACGCGCCTTCGGTTTGGTTTGTCACCGGTTTACCGGGCGGTTTGGAGCGGTAACCGCTCGGTTTAAGCGGTTTACCGCTCGGTTTGAGTTTGGAATTTTTTTTTCTTTTTTTTTCAAACTTCTATACGTATAAATAAATACTAAACGAACTCGAATTTGAAAATTTTTTACACCATTGGCTTCTATAAACCATGAACTATTTTTAGGAATTTTTTCAGCATTTTTTGTTTTTTTCAAATTTTAAATTTGAATTTGGGGGCCTTAACGGCCGGGACCGGGATTTTTTTCTTTTTTTTCAAACTTCTATACGTATAAATAAATACTAAACGAACTCGAATTTAAAAAAAAATTTACATCATTGGCTTCTATAAATCATGAACTATTTTTAGGAATTTTTCAGTATTTTTTTTTCAAATTTTAAATTTGAATTTGGGGAATACCTAACCGGACCGGACCGGAACCGGCCCGGCCCGGTTAGGCCGGTAACCGTGGTAAACCGCGGTTTACCGAGCGGTTTTTTTAACCCTGGGTGCAGCAGCTTAAGCTGGTCGCCTGTGTTCCTCTGAATAGTCCACGGGAGCGAGAGACTGGCTGTCATTTTTGTTCTTTTGTTTGTAATTCAACATGTGCTCAGAGACTTATATTTGGCTTCCATACTCACTATAGATATTCGTGAGATGAAGTGTATGAGATTTGCAAATGTAAGTCACCAGATTTTAAAAAAAAAGAAATGGAAAAGAAAAAGAGGTTAAAGATGTGATGGGTTTAGTGTTCAGTTGGCGAGAGATACCACAACTGTGCGGAGCCGAACACGATATCTCATTCCTTCACTTAATTTCAATCTCGACGCACGATATCTCTCACCGCTCATCCCTTCCCTTAATTTGCTCATCCCTTCTCTTAATTTCAATCTTGACGCGCCATGTTTTTTTGGCTGTATTGATTGACGTGTTTCCTACTTCACATGAGTTTCTTTTTTCAAAGCATTTTTTTTCGTATGTACATGCTAGGCATATGCTATTCTAACCGTTCAACACACCACTTCGAGATATACATCATCCACAGTGAACAAAGTGTGCAACACAAATCCCAAGAAAAGATCTCACAGTGAGGATAGAGCATGCCACAGCATGTACATGTTAATACATTATTGTTCTTGTCTGCTTCTAGCGATAATATTTTTTCCTTCCCCTCCCTCATTGTCGCCTCTTCTTTCCCTGCCCCTCTTTCACCCGTTGGCTTTTCTTTGTTTGTCCCTCTTTCATCCACGGGCTCCTATCCTAAGTCTATTAGCGCGATAGAGTGCAGGTATAAAAGCAAAGCTATACCTGATAAGATTGGTAGAGTGTACTATAGGTACAATGAAAAATGTTACGTACAGTACACTCTACCAAGCAATGGTCAGGTATAGCTTTGCTTTTATACCTGCACTCTATCGCGCTATTAGACTTAGAGAGCCCACGGTGAAAGAGAGACAAAGAAAGAAGTCTAGCCAGAGAGGGTAAAATATTGTGAGAAGCAAAAGGAGAAACTCACACGAAGTAGGAAACAGGCCGGTCAACACAGCTTGGAAACGTGGCGCATCATGGTGAGAGATAACGTGTGCGCCCACACAAAGTTGTGGTTTGTATTTTTCGGTAGAGTAAAATATGCCGATGGTTCCTAAACTTGAGAGGTAGGGCCATTCAAGTGCAACAGTATCATAGAAAATAGTAATTTAGACCTCGAGTGGTCAGATTAACAAGTTTGGAAACCTAGATACTTTGGCGACCGATTAACAAGTTTGGAGACCTAGATATACAATTTTAGGAGTAGAGACCTACGTAACACCACATGCAAGTTTATGACCTTGCGTGGGCCTTTTGAAATTTGAGGACCCAGATAGCACCGCCATGCATGCTTAGGTATAATATAAGATCCAATATGTTCAATCCACACCAGCGCGTCGGGGATCGAAACACGAGAAATAAAAAAATTGAAAAATTAGAAGTTTTACTCGAGCTTGGACATGTTGAAAGGGTAGTTCACCTGGGGCAGTTCATTGGCATTAGACTATCTCCAACAGAAGCTATCTAAAATAGAGACGCATACCATGATTTAGGTCGTGTACAGTAAAAAGGTCGCATGCCCAAACATTTCCCTCTCCAACCGCGCGACCCAGAAGCTTTCTACGGCCGACCTCTCTCTCTCCTTCCCTGTACCGAACCCCTGAGCTCCCTCTGTTCCTTGCAAGAACCCACCTCGCCCTCATCGATCTCCCCCTCCATGGCGCAATAGCTCGAGGTGAGCGGCCCATGACCTTCCCCTCGTCCTCCTCTCTCTCTCCCCATGCTCTCGGTTCCGGAAATGGAGGCCGGAGTCGATGTCGGGCGAAGCTCCGACAGGCAGCCATGGCGGACGATGTCGGGAGTCCGACGTCCGTGCTCTCTGCCAGTCCATGTCTTTTTCTCTCTCCTTGTTATCTCCGGCGGCGTGGGAGCAGGTCCAGGTCCGGCAAGGCAGCCAAGGCCGGCGGCTCCTCTCCCCACCGGCGGCGCGCATCCTCCTGCCCCACCTGCGGCGGCGGACATGGCGACGGTGCTGCAGTGCGCCTCCCTCATCTCGCGCCTGCGAGTGGGCAAGGCACCCGGCCATGGTGGCCCTCCCCAAATTCGAGGCGGCAGTGGGGGCGTGGTGATGCGGAGCTCCCTCGATGCTGGCTGCGGCGAGGCGGAGCTGCCACGCGGCCGCTGTGTTGAGCCGGCTCCGGTCGTCCCCTTCCCTTGGTGGTGGGCCTGGCGGAGACGCAAAGAGACCGAGGGAGGACGCTTTTTTGCCTTTCGCTTCGCCTCCGACCCAAAATGGGTGGTGTGTTTGCCTACTCGGTTGGAGGATGTTTCTCGCCGCTAAAGTACTGTGCGCGACGTATTTTTAGGTATGGGGCGCGTGATTAGAGACAGTCTTAGACGCAGTTGTTGGCGAGTTAATTTGGATTGTTGGATTCAAATCAAATAATCTGAGAGGTTTGTCAAATAAGATGACAACCCATTTTCAATTGAAGACGCACACACCGCATTCAAACTAGTACACAATTACACATGCCTGTGCACCTCCCACATGCTAGAAATTTATTGGCACTAGTTGAATCGTTTGCTGCCTTGCCCACAAATGCTTCCGCCAATATCACCACTATATTACTCTTTCAACAAGTACAAATAGCCACTCAAAAAAGTAGGTAGCATAAATAGTTAACAGCACTGTACAACTTAATTAAAGATAATTCATAATCCACTCCACGTTTCAACTACCAAGAAGAAAACGATTAAGTAAAGCTGTAAAAGCTGCACATTCTCTATATTAGTTAAAACATCTCTATATTACTTAAAACAGGACGGCGAGTGATATAATGTCACTTGTGGCATCACGATAACCTACTGGCAGTTCGGTATCACAGTCAGCAGCAACCAAGGAAGAAACATATTCTTTTGTTTGTGGCACAACCTATCCTCCGGGAGTATGCGCTTGGGACTAGGGACTATCATCACAAAAATACCACACCACACTTAAAATGCGGCTCTCATTGCACCCCTTGTCGCATCACGCTTCATCTCTGCAGCCTTTCCACTTCCACGGAAGTACATGTACACTTGCTGCGCGTGGAGCATCCAAAAAGGGCTCAGATGTGTCGCAATGAAGTTGGTTAAGGAAAATTAGAACATTTGATCATAGAAAACTGACCTGGATGACCCAGATGCTGAGCAACGATTCCAGACAGAACAAACCAAATCCAACAAAGTAGAATATCTGCAAGAACAATCGTATGGACTACTAAGTTACCAAACAAATCAGAGAATTATATTTCGCATCAAGGATAGTAGATGAAGATAATTTATCAAAATTTTCAAAAGTACATATCTCATTTAGCAAATAAAAAAGGTGCTCAGCTTACCCCAACCAAAGCATTCACGCTGATAAGATCAATTGCTGGCAAAATACCTCTGCAAGAGTAAACAACAGGAGTTAGTTCATGCTAAGGATCCATCAAGCTACTGCAAGGATGTCTCAGTTATCTATTGCCCCTCAAAAGATTGATCACAAGATCTTGGAATGCCATTGTCCAGATCAGTAAAACATTGATCAAAAGACAGGGTTGTCCAACCAGGAAATGGAGCAGTGGAGATTTGTTCTATATAAGAGTATCTCCAAGAGACTCTCCATATCCTTGCTAAATGCTAGGAATAGAGATTTTGGTGAAAAACTACCCTCCAACAGCTCTTCTAAATGGTCATCTAAATATAGCAATCTTCTATTCTGGATTTTTCAGTAGCCAAAAATAGAAGACGAGAATGGCTCTCTAGAGTGCAGATGAGATATAGAAAAACTGTTGGAGAGTGAAAAGATATAGAAAACGATTTTTATGTAAATGGATCTCCAAATGATGATTTAGAGAGTGAGATTTAGAAAGTCTCCTGGAGATGCTCTAAGCCACCTAAACTAATCTTAACATCTATGTTACTTTACAGACACATTGAAATGTGCAGAATATGCAGATTGTGTCACCCATACATCATAGTAAAAACACATACATTTGATCGAGTGCAAGTTTACAGAAGCAACAAGCTTTTAGGAAAAGGCAGGCAAGAAACTTACGCCAATGATTTTCCCTCAAATACAACAGGAGGAGCCACAGCAGAAAATACGCAGAAAAGAATGTGGAACTGTAAGCACAGGAGGTTCAACCATTAATGTGTGATTAAATATATTAATGAACATAATAATAATATAAATAAAATCATAATTCATAGATGCTTAAGTAAGAAACTTGTTATATTTACCAAGTAAAGCAAGAAGAACAATCCAAACCTCAATGCGCTATCAGTCCTGCAAAACAAGTTGCCAGCAAACATTACCTATCCATGCATACAAAAAAAGATGGTAGAGTCACAAAATAATGTGATGAGATTTCAAATAAATTACCTCATTGCATTATAAAGAGGACGATACCACAAAACATATGCACCAGGAACACCAGATATGAAGTAGATTATTGCCAATAACCAGATCTTAACACCTGAAAACGGTTAATACAATTTAAAAAGTGTGAACATGAGATAATTTGATAGAACAACAAGTAACACCAAAAGGATTCAGTATACCTTCCCCCTTGATCCAAGCTGTAGTAACTGCTATGACATTCCAGAAGAGGCAGCAAACCAACCCTATTCAATACCAAATAAAACTGTTGAAATAATATACTTCAATAAATCATATGCAAATTAATAAGATAAATTGCTAACCCTTCGATCTGTGCCTCTGAAAATAATAAAATATGTAGATTTCTCAATGCGATATAGCTCTGTATAACTTCAAATGGAATGCAACTTTTCAGTATGTTAATATCTTATTAAAAGCTCCTCCCTATGTTTAAGAAATTAAATTAACATGTCTAGAGAATGCAGACATACAAGAACGTACCGTCTTTTTTGTTTTTTGGCCCTTTTTTTGAAAGATTCTCTCAAATAGGCCCCTGACGGAAAGATTTCAAAAAATGGACCCTCAGCTTGGCGCCATGGACCATGGCGCCAAGCTACAACGTCATGGCGCCATGTATCCTGGCGCCAAGAGGCATCCGACGTGGCTACACGGGGATCTACGTGGCGCGTAGGCTTGGCGCCAAGATCCGTAATATCCTGGCGCCAAGCCTTGGCGCCACGGATCTTGGCGCCAAGCCCCTTAATAACTGTCGGCCCTTCCTTTTCTTCTTCCTTCTCTTTCCTTTCTTCCTCATTTCTTCTTCCTCTTCCTCGCGCCCGACCCCGCCGCCACTCGCCGTCGCCGCCGCCGGTCGTCGCTCCGCCCGCCGCCGCCCGTACCACGCCGGCCGCCGCGCCCTCTGCCGGCTCCCGCCGCCGCCGGAGCCGCCCGTGCCGCGCGCGGCCACCGCCGCCCGTAGCGCCCGCGCCGCCGCCGGCCGGCGCCGCCACCGCCGGCCGCCGCCACTAGGCCCGGCGCGGCCCCCGCCGGCCGCCGCCGCCCCCTCCGCCGGCGCCGCATCACCCGCCGCCGGGCACCGGCGGCGGCCGCCGCCGGCCACAAGTAAGTTTTTTTTTTTTAAATTAAGTTAGGATTATTGAAATTTAATATATTTTTGAAGTTATTATTTATTATTTAATTTAGTATGAAATTTAGTTAGGATTAGTGAAATTTAGTTTAAATATATATGTGAAATTCAGCTAGACGATGCTCCCTGGACTCAGCCTACGCAGCCGGTCGGTACCAGGCGACGTCGACCACCTGACCCTTATACTCCAGGCACCCACGCTCTTGGACACAAGGGCAAGGGTAAGTCTAGGAGACAGTGAGGGACTGTAGGCTAATTTGGGACTGTATGGACTATTATTATGGACTTTTATATCCTATTCTTATGTACTGAATGAGCTTCAGATGGAGTTTATGACATATGCACTTTAAACGTGGGTGCTGATGATGATCATATATTTGTTTAAGGTGAATGTCATAAATAATGGTTGATGACATGTTTATGTGATATCTGTGTTTGGATTGAATCAAAAACAGGGAAAACTCTGCCAAAATTTTATGAAACATGTCAAGTCGCCGATTCTTCAAATGTCCACGAGCAGAGGTAACTGGTTTTAATATTTGTTACTCAATTTTTTTCTCCATTATTTTGCATCTCATAGGCGTTACCAACTGCATGTTCAATGAAATCTTTGAAATGCAGTGTTCAGAGTCCAAAGAAAACTGTGGTTTCACTAGATGGGTCGATCCTAGACCAATCTATCCCCACGCACAGTACATCTACTACTTGCAAGACCGTATCTTCGAACTAGAAAGGGAAGTTAGCAACGGTTACAAGGACGAGGAACCAGACGATGCCAGTAGTGGTGCTGTTTCACAGGACGGACCATGCCATGATCCATATTGCAGCTGCCCTAACCACAAGAACAACGGGCCTCCACCACCACCCCCGCCACCTCCACCATCGAACATGGGAGGGTACTATGGAGAAGGGGCTACACAGTTCGCTATGTGGCCGCACTACTAGATAGAACGAAACTAGCATATGCATATGCCATGTAATGTACTTGTTGTTCGCTATAATTACCTAAGGCATGTTAGGTTTAGTCCAGGACATATGTGCCCTTGTTTGGTACAAGTTCTGACATGCCATGTCCTATGTTATGCGTGGTGAATTATGAAATCCAGTACTTCCTTATGTTATATGTGCAACTCCATAACTAGTTTCAGTAACTCAGGAACATTAAACATTACATATCACAACACCAAGCACGGTCCAAAAACTTAAAGTGCACATGACGTACATGACGACGAATTAAATAACAAAGAACATGTCCTAGGCACATGATTTACCTAAAGTACATCGACCATGTTCTGGGCATACAAGTAGCATACTACTGAGTACAACGAGGCCACTTTCCCTTGTTCTGAGCATCGGGATTCTCCTCCATCGCTGCCTTCGCTCGGCGCACGCGCTCAAGCTTCCTCTCCCTCTCCTCCCTACAAGCAGCAACACGCCTCATTTCCTCCTCTTCCTTGTGCTCCTTCGCTGCTGCCTCCTCTCTACGTCTCTTCTCTAAGATCTCCAGGCGCTCCGCATCCCACTCCTTCAAGCCTTGTAGAAGCCGCATGTCAGCCTCCTTGATCTCAGTGTCAATCCACTGTTCAAAATCACATAGCGGTGGAGGGGTCTGCAGCAAATTCAATTGTTTGAAATCCAATTATTAAGCAGAACTTCATATGACACAAATTAATTAATAAACAAAAGCAGTTTCTCACAATAAATGTACTGCGGCGCTGACGCTCTGTTGGTTCCCATGCAAAATTAGAACACATCCAATATCTCTGCTTATATGTTGCCTCATCTTCGGAAATTTCAACCTTGCAAGGATCACCACAAAAACACATTGGTATTGGGACACCGCTAGGGAGCGGCTTTAGGACGTATGGACTTTCGGTCATCCGTCCATAGCTATAATTCAATAAATACGGTCAATATAACAAAACAATTAACAATAAATCTTAAAAATAAAGGTTTATTATACGATGAAACGAATGTACACATACCTTTGTTTTCTAGCTTTCCCACGCCTAGGCATCCTACGGTTCAACAATACATATGTATTTCAAAATTTTGAAGTTCATAGGTAAAAAATATGCCTTCATTTTACCAAATCGATTCGAATAAATTAAGGAAGGGTGACAGGATACCTACCTCTCGAAGATCCACGGATAAAATCCAACTTCTCACGGTCCAATTGCTCGATTATAGAGCAACGGAAAAGTGTCTAAATGAAAAACCCGAAGAGAATGAGTAAGAAAACGGGAATGACCGGGGATAGGAAGGGGGCAGGCTATATTATGGGTGCTTGGCGCCATGCAGCATGGCTCCAAAGCTTGGCGCCATGGATCTTGGCGCCAAGGCTTGGCGCCATGCTCCATGGCACCAAGCTACGCCACGTAGATTCCCGTGGAGCCACGTCGGATGCCTCTTGGCGCCAGGATACATGGCGCCATGACGTTGTAGCTTGGCGCCATGGACCATGGCGCCAAGCTGAGGGTCCATTTTTTGAAATCTTTCCGTCAGGGGCCTATTTGAGAGAATCTTTCAAAAAAAGGGCCAAAAAACAAAAAAGACGGCAAGAACATAGCCATTAGTGTCACCGATAATTCCATCAGCATGCATATCAATTTAGTTACTTGTATTCTGGCTACAAAATAAGAAATGTACCAATTGAAGTATCAGTTTTCCATTCTAAAATATATCTGACCAAAAAAATTACAGGAATGCAGGAGTAATTGATTCAAAGGTTGGAACAAATCGCTTGCATGTCTGACACATAGGTTCACAAGCCACCAGTGAGAAGATAAAACCAATGGAAAATTCAAAATGTAGAACTTAAAGAATATCATTCAATATATGTGTGGAGGGCATGTCCATTGCACCATTAAATAAAGGAGGATACTGAAGATTATTCATCAGAGTGAAAGTTTTCATGATGCTGAGAATCAGAGGCAGCATGCATACCAAGAAACGATGCAAATGCAACATATTGCATTCTTTGAAGGTGACTCGGTATCTCATTGGTGATATCATGATGGATGAGTGGCAGAAAAGGAGGCCAGTTTTTCTCCTCAATGACAATGCCAGCTGCCAAACAAAACAATGAAATGTAAGCTTAGCAACTTCTGAAACAAAATGAACTTTATATTAAATAAAAACATGGATAAACTAATTTTCATGCCAAGGTCCAGTTGAGTGGAAAAGAAAATGAATGTATGAAAGCCTTCAAAACTTTCTGATGTTCACTATTCGTACTTGTTTTACATAGTTTATGTAGGGTCATTTACCACAGTACCCTTTTCCCTCAAGACAGAAATTAGACCCTGGTTTTACAAAATTCATCATATACAATTAGCTACCATGTCATTCTTCAGATCCTCAGATGTAATATCCATACTTCTAACATGCCAACGTTAGGTGTACCAATGATCAAAAAACATTAGGTGCATTGCATGCTTATTTCTTCTTTAATGGGAACCAAAGGTACAGTGCTTGTTCTGAGTCATGGATAAACAAAAAACAATGAGCATTTACCTCTTGCTGCAGCCTCCTCTCTCCGTTTTAGCTCCTATTCAATATAATAATAGAGATGACAGAGAGTCAGAAACTGGCAACAGTTTTTCAGAGGCTCCTGCAGGTATATCAGAGTAGAGCAGAAAAATACAATTTGCGGCAACAAAGTAGAGTCTAGTGGGGATTTAACCAGTGCATTCTACTTCACATTTAAGCCTAGTAAGAAATTATCTCATGCTTGAATGAAAATTAAACCAATGATCTCAATAACAACAAAACCAATTATCTCAATCTTAAAAAAGTGAGCTATGACTGTTATTTTTAATCAAAACTGAAAGGGAGATGTAGATGCATGTGTCATGTGCAGCATACCTTCTCCCTCTTGTTCAATTCCGCTTCCCTTGCTTGCAGCTCCTTCTCCCTTTTTTTCAGGTCCTGCATATCCACAAGCACATGTTATTGGTACTTTGGTAGTGCTGAACAGAATTTCCTAGCAAATGTGTTCATACAGCCATATTTAGCATATGAGAAGGCAATGCACATTCATACACACCTTTGACGAGTCAAGGGGGTATATCCACTGTAGCACTGAAGTCTGCCGGTTCAGGAGGAAGCGGCGAAAGGCGTGAATTGGATGCAGGAGGCACGTTTCTGGGGTTCTACATTTCAGCAGAAATCACACAACATTGAGCAGGCAAGCAATATGAACCCCCTAACTGATGTGCCATACCATGGAGGGTCGCATGATTCATAAGAACAGAACAACTCACAGGCATGTAAAACGCGCCACCACCGAAGTTGGACTGCCCGCCAGCCTTGCCGCGCGCTTGTTCCTACCAAGAAAACCCACCAATAAAAACTTCAACCACAGACACGCAAAGAGGTTCAAGCGCCATTACACCATCAGGCCAGAATAAAAAAAATCCACTAGCAGCGTCGGCGATACTGCAAGTGGAAACGTGCATTTTTTTTCCATCGCCGAGACGTGGTCAGATCTGCGCCCCGTCTAGATCCAAACAGGAGCGGAGTAGCGAATACCCCACTGATTCTCGGAAAAAAACCGATGCCAGATAAGGAAACTAGATCTGCGCCATAGGGGTGGAGGATTGGGCGCGCGTACCGAGAAAGGGTTCACGTCCTCCTCCTCGAAGGGGTTGTTGTCGTAGCGCCCTGCCATGCTGCTCCGCCCCCTTTGCTTTGCTTGCGCCGGCAATGGCGTTGGAGATTGGAGTAGTGAGGCGGCGATGAGGAGTCCTGCCGAACAGCACCGCCCCCGCACGGCCGCACCGACACAGACTAGATGGGGGGGGGGGGGGGGGGGGGGGGGGGGGGGGGTTGGCGACGGCGACTCCTCTTTGCCGTCTTGCGAAGGAGAGGAGGCGGGTGGTGAACGTGCACACGCGGAAACCACCTGTCCGGTCAGTAACCGCTCGTGGGTCAAACTTTGGCCTTTTGTTCGTTCGCTGCTGTTCCCCCCGTTTCTCGTGGGCCCGTTAAATTGTTTATAGGAAAAGTTAGGTCCACACGGTTCGAGTGTGCGGCGCCACCGCGTGTACAACCCACACACACAAGGTCGTATGTAAGTACCTGATGTACAAATAGTTAGAAAGATAGGGCCTGTTTAGATCCCAAATTTCATCCTCAAATTCTACTATGCAAAAAGAAGATTCTCATCACATCAAAATGCCGGCACATGCATAAAGTACTAAATGTAGATGAAATTTAAAACTAATTGCACAATTTTTATTATACTCTGCGAGACGAACATTTTGAGTCTAATTAGTCAAAGTTTGGATAATTTTTACCAAATACAAACGAATTGCTACAGTGCGCATTTAATGCGCACTGTGCAGATTTTGTGCCCCAAATTGGGGGTCTAAACACGGCCATAGATTTAACAATCCAGAGATGAGGTCGTCTACAAACTGTTTAATACTTTACAGGTAGCCAAGATCATTTATAAATATTCTTTTGTGTACCATTGTGTTGCTATTTGATAGATAATGCATAACAAATTAATATATGGTAGATAGGATAACAGATGCTAGATAGGATAACATTTGTTTGCAAGAAAGCTAACAGGATGACAATCAGATAGCTCTGAAATTCAGAAACTTAACATACAGCAGTTCATAGTACTCATAGCTGCTACACGTGTGTCCATACGATCCTATCAGCTAGAAAGCTTAATAGACAGCAAGCTTAACAATCTTGATAGACAGGAAGCTTAACAGCAAGCTTAATAGACAATATTATTGAGTATCCCATACATAGCCATGGCAGGGCCGACCCAGAAGATCTACTGCAGGACAGGAAGCTTAACAGCAAGCTTAATAGACAATATTATTGAGTATCCCATACATAGCCATGGCAGGGCCGACCCAGAAGATCTACTGCAGCAAACATAGATAGCACGTATTATAGGAAGTGAAAAAAATTCAGGCAAGAGAAGCAAGCTAGAGTTCTCCTGCAGGTATGGGAAATGGCACAGCGCAAATAGTGTGTGCAGATAATTCAGACAAGAGAGGCAGTACAAAAGCTTGATAACAATTCCTAATACTCAGGTGCTTTTACTTTGATGCTGTATATCAGGGAGCAAACATGACAAATCTCTAGCTGCAACCAAACATTATACAGGCTGCAAAAACTCAAGTATACATGTTAGTTTTGTGGTCAGCCTTAAAGGTAACAATGAAATTATCATTCAGTACAAGCATTTGTTGCAGAGCTACGGCGATGGGTGATGTCGCTGCCTCGATGTGGCGAAGAAAGGGGCGGGCAAACGGCCGCCGAAAGCTGGGTCGCCTGCGCCAACCGTGGGTGAAGCCCGCCGCCGAACTGCTACCACGACGAAGAGTCGGGGCAGCCGCCGCCGCCGCATCGCCGAGGGGCCCTTGCTCCAATGCTCCTCCAGTCTTCCTAGATCCAGTGCCTTCCTTGCTCTTCCTGGCTGAGGAGCTCGACATCTCAGGCATTGAAGGGAGCGGACACGGGACACCGGCGCGGAAGAAGGATTTTTGCGCGACAGCCAGAACCCCCTGGTTTGTTGTGACTCAGGCATCGAAAGCACTGAGAGTACTGTTCGCTGGTTCGTTGTGAGAGAAAAACACTGCTGGATGGCTGCTGATTGTGCTGATAAGTCCAAACGAACAGGGTTCGTCTCCAGGCTTCGATGGGGTCTTTTTTTTTTTTTTGCAAAAGTAGCGGCATAGAGACGGGGTTTAGAGACGCGCTGTACGTGCCCTGAGCGACGAAGCCAGCGGGGGGCTACCCGTGCTCCAGCCCCCCTACGGCCATGATTTACATGGAGTCCGGGCTTAGCCCGGGCTACCGCCATGAGGAGGAAGAAGAAGACAAGGAGGGGCTGGAGGAAGAAGAAGAGGAAGCCAGCCCTGACTTCGTCGATTCCTGGCTTCGTCGCTGCGTGCCCTAAGAATATTTTCGATCAACACGTACGCGAGTCAACTCCCGCGGGCACCTAGATGTGGACCAAGGTATATATTAGCGAAAAATACGAGTACAGAGAATCAGACTTACATCTACGTGAACGGAGTATTCTCGTAGCACGTCCAACGCTCCATAGGTTAGCCCCATCAATCCACCTAGGTTCGGATACCGGATGGAGGAGAGAAGAAGAGAGACAGGGCTTCGCAGAGTGTCATAGTCGATAAGATAGAAAGAGGAACAATGAGAGCGACCTATGAGAGTAGTAGACCCCTGAGATAAAGAACTACTATCCTGCTTGCGTTGGAGAGTGATGTAGGCTTAAGTCTATGGACCTATATGCTCATTAGCTTTCTGCTGAATCCACCAACTTTTCAGAGCCGTGTTGGGCATGCTCTTAGTACTTGAAACTCTAGAAATTTGTTTGCCCTTGTGTCTTAGAATTTATCAACTATTTGTTGACTCCATCTATGATGTGAGGTTTGACTTAGCGTGTTCTTGCAAGGTTACTAAAATGTGCTCATTTCAAAAATATTTCTAAATACAGATTCAGTGTAACTAATTTTGTAGCACAAAAATTACACTAATTGTTGTTGGTGAAAATAACAAACTTGGAATATTAAAACACGTGTGCGTCTTATACTTTAGGACAAATAGAATAAATATAACACTCCTAGCTTAGCTAGTGAAAGTGAGCATACGGGAACACAACCAAGATTTATGTCCTCTCAACTTGAGCTTGTGATACATAATTGTGCTTATAAGTTTGCCTATTTTCGTATAAGTATATATCTATATTCTTCGCCACACAAAATAATGTATTTCAGGGTTCATCAGGTCACGTCCCCTCCCTTGTGGGACTATAAGAGCACCCACAGCGTGCTGATTAATCGATGCTTAAAAAGGAGAGAGTATTCAAGCATCGGTTTTCAACACTTTATGGTCGATGCTTTATCCACAAATTGTAGCATCGGAGAATACATATACAGATCTATTGGTGCCGTCCGGGCTTCTAATCCAACAAAATAATATTTCTTTTGCAGCGGGCCGATCACTGCAGGGTGAGAGAGATGGAGATTTTTCTAGTGTGAAGGAACAGAGAAAAATGGTGTTGGCTCAGATTGGGGCTCCCATAATATTTTTGCGGGCATCGCCTTGGTAAGTGCAACCCAGAAGGCCATAAGAGAGTTTTTTTTTTAGATAAGGCCATAAGAGAGTTGAGGGCATCCGGATTACAAGTTGAGTATGCATCTCTCAATATAAGGCCATAGAGCCTGGTTAAGTATTAAAAAAAGGATATTTCAAGTATCGGCACATTGCGGGTGCTCTAATGATAGACCATGGTCCATGGATATGTAGGAGCCGTTCGGCTGGAATTATAAGCCGGCTGAAAAACACTGTTGGCTGATTTTTTGTGAGAGAAAAATACTATTCCGACTGAAAAAACAAGCTGAATAAGACGGATTATAAGCCAGATGAACAGGGCCGTAAAATGGCACTTCTCACACTACTTGAAGACGTGCCACGCAAGCTCACCAGTCACCACCTTTTTGTGATTCTCCAACTATACTAGTCCCATCTAGTTTATATCATGAGTCTTTCATGATGTCCACACTAATATAGTTGGAGAACTTTGCAAACAATCAAACATTGTGGCCTTGTGGCCATATATATCGTAGTACCTGGGTTCTGGAACCTGTTCACTTGGGTTGGAGTTGGTTGTCTCGTCGGCTGCATTATGGGTCTCGCCGATTAGTTCTACTTCTACAGCGATCACTCTAGTACGCAAGATAAAGTATTTAATAGTACAATACGCTGCGTTCACCTTGGCCTTCTCAATTCTTGACAGGTGATTTAATCATTTAAAATATGGAGACCAAATAAACAATGTGCTTGCATTGGCAGCAAATGAATGATTGGATTCTGGTACATAAAGGGTGTGTTTAGTTCGTGAAAATTTTTAGCTTAGGCTACTATAGCACTTTCGTTTGTATTTATCAATTAGTGTTAATCATGGACTAATTAGGCTCAAAAGATTCGTCTCATGGTTTTCTACACCAAACTGTGTAATTACTTTTTTTCGTCTACATTTAATGCTCTATACATGTGTTGTCCAAACGTTCGATGTGACGAGGAATCTTAAAAACATTTAGGAACTAAACATGGCCAAAGTATTAGTTACCAATATACTGGATTCACCTTGGACTTCGATTCTCGACAGGTGATTGAAAATATGGGAACCCAATATACAATGCGCCTGCGTTGGCAGCAAATGAATGGATGGAAAACACAGAATATAGTAGTATTAACTGTATTGCTGTCGACTACGGATAAATACACTGACGCACAATATAAACAACACATGCGCCCAATACGGACAAGACAAAAATACTAACAGACAAATGCACCGTCATGTCAACATTACAGCAACTTGAGGACAATAGGAATTTGCCAACGCAATTCTGCAACAATCAGTCAGATAAGGCTATACTTCTCAGGACCCCACTTTATTAGACGCACAAAAACGAGGCTTGCCGCAAACAATCTACTATTGCCATATAATAACAGGCCTCAAGTACAATGTCCTGAACAATGTGTACATATCCCCAACACTACTCTACCGTATAATGGAAGCATCATCCCTGTCCGAGCACGGATAAATAGCTCAAAAGTACAAGTCACTAGGAAAAACATGGTGTGCGCAACAGTCAAGCTACTTCCCTTGCGTCATCCAAAAAAACATGTGGCCTATAGGGATTTTTGCAGTTCCCGCTGACCAAGCTCTTAGTAACTTCCTAGGGAGTAGCTGTTGCACCATACATGTGCCTTAAGGATGTCAAGCACCCTACCGGTGCTCCATGTTTGCACAAAAATGCTGATGACGAATATATTCCAACAAGATATATGCAAGAGAAAATACTGCCATACTTCAGGGCATGAGTGGAGTAAGCTGTTTGCTAAAGAGATCACCAAGGGCTCCACGAACATCCATCTGAAGCATAACCACAAATGAAAGCTCTGGTGTTATCGCATGTTTCGTTGGTGGTACCTAGAAACTAAACGACATCTGAGAAAGTACGTACCTGATCACAACAGATAAGTTTGGTAATTAATGGATAGAACTCTTTCAGGTGCCTTTTGAAGATCTGAGCATCCATGATGCACATTCCTTTCAAAACCTGAAATGTAAACAAAATTTCT
This sequence comes from Saccharum hybrid cultivar R570, assembly GCA_038087645.1. Lineage (NCBI taxonomy): Eukaryota > Viridiplantae > Streptophyta > Magnoliopsida > Poales > Poaceae > Saccharum > Saccharum hybrid cultivar. The sequence continues at coordinate 410,832 of JAQSUU010000377.1, forward strand.
TGTCAGAGCATAAACAGATTATCCTAAAACATGGATGAGAATTCAAGACCTAACATAAAGCTTCCAGGATCCAGATATATACCATGACAATAACAGGTGCCCGTAAGTCTAATACACGATGTATGTCTGCACTGGCAGCCTCCCCAGTGCTAGGCTGGAGATCAGACGCCTCTTTCAAAATCTGCCCGCAAAAAGAAACCAGCTTCCCTTCTGCTAGGTACTTGATCTTTTCCTGGTCATCAGATTCCACATTCAAACCATTTGTTTCCTCAGTGGAGTCCTTTTCGCCCTGCTCCACTGTTGATTTATGGAGGATATCTAAATAAATTGTTGTTCCAGCTAGTTCTTGCCGGAGAAGATTCAGTGGAGGTCTACATAAATTTAAAATGTTAGAAACTGATTCCTAGATCAACAAAAGCAAAAATCATTTGGTCTTCAGGTCTTACCTTTCTGGAGGTATATGGTGCATCCTCGTCCGAAGATTTGAAGGTGAGTTATACGAAGAAGCAAACTCTAGGAGTGAGAGCAAGATATCCATTATTGCTATCTGTTGTGTGGCTTTTAGCCTGCTCCAATACCTCTTCTGAAATGTTTCATCGATAGTTAGTCACAGTATATCAACCCAAGTAGGGCTGGCTAATATATTAGGGTGATGAATTCCTTATTTGCTACTAGAATTCTGTGAGTCCTCTATTGTATCACAGACAAGGTGCATCCAGACCCACATTGTCAGAGAGACAATGGATGGACTCAGATCTAGGAGCATGTATATAAATTGGAAAGTGCTTACCTGTATGCTGTCAATTGCCCCAAGCAGCAGTAACTGTGTGATACATTTGCTCCTGACAGTTTCCATCATAGGGCTCTCTTCCTCTTCAGCCTTGTCAGCCTCATCATCATCAGGGGCCTAGATCAACAAGCACAAAGCCAAAGAAGAAAATGTCGGTACTTCCATGCTAGCTTTTGGATGCCATATGAGCTACCAAGTGAGGGTTAGAACAGCTAAACAAAGCTCATATGAGCTGAGCGCTTTAGCCTTCAACAACGACCAGATTTTTGGAAGAGTGGAATAGCAGAGTTTAGTAAAACTAACTCGAAAACTTATTCAAAGTAATACATTGAGTACTAATGAAGACCCATACAATTGGCTGTCACAACAATAGAGTAGCATAATATAAGTTCATTAACCATACATGGTACCATAATAATTACGAGTCCATGTAATACATCTCTTTGTTCACATACCAAATGGACTCAGGTGTCAGTGAGTTAACATACAAACTATTACAAAATAACCAGCATCCTTCGTGAGATGGATCAACACAAAATTTGAGAAAAGACCAAATAAAGCAAATATTTTTTTTCTAGGAATGCATGGTCAAATACGTATTGATGCGTAGAATTGTAGATACACCAAGCTACAGCAACTACTCCATTCCAAATCATGTCGTTTTGGCTTTTGTAAGTACAAAGCTTTTGCTATGCATCTAGACATATATGCTATGTCTAGATACATAGCAAAAGCTATGTACCTAGATGACTTCTAATTTGGAATAGAGGGAGTACTAGACTACTAATGCCCAAACCATAGTACCTATGACCTATCAACATGTGCTGGAGGAAAGAGCATACATATACCTTCACTGGTGAGGGTGGAGCAATATCATCTGTTCGACCTTTTGATTTGGATGTAAGACTTCTGACCAAAAGATTATCCATCATATTGCCCATAATTCTTTGTCCAAAGCTTTGGCCACGTGGGGAAACAGCAGGTTGTGTTCTCCCTGATGGTGACGGTAAACCTAGATGAATACATAAATTGTGTAAACCTTTCATGTTCCAATCTGTATGGAATTTACTAAATTAGTGCATCAAAACAGCGATATGAACACCTCAGATCATGATACCTTCTGAATTCTCCAGGCTAGTTTGTGGACCTGCCTCTGGATGACTATGCTCGCCATTATTACTGATGGAGGGTTCCCCCTGGCTGCCATGGTAACTATTGACATGTGCATTGCTTTCTTCTCTTGAAAGTAACTGCTGGTTGTTTGATTTCTGAAATCCTAATGAATTCAGCAGTTCAAGTGGCTGAGTTGTGTAGGATGCATCCCTGACAAGTGATATCAACAATAACAAGTAAATAAATAATGAGAAGTAAAAAATTTTTGGTAGGAACAAAAATTTGAGAAAATACCTGATACTCTTTAGTAATGTTTCCCAATCACCATCACTGAATTGGTGACCACCAACTTCAATCAGATGAACTAAAGCGCCAAGAGCAATTGAAACAACAGTTTGGTCTGTTTTTTTGGCACACTCAAGCAGCAAACTGAGAAGAGGTGGAAGCATAAAGGATACCTCCTGTGTAAGTGCCACAGTCAGACGATGACCAAACAAACAAGTTTCAGTGTGATGTCAATGGAATGTAGGGATGACCAGTTTTCATCAAACTGATATTCTGAAATGCAAAGGATGTCCGTGAAGCAACTTAAAGGAAGAACAACACACATTACCTTATAGAATGTATTGAAAAGGTTGCAGATTAACTGCAGCGAATGAATGCTAGTATCACGAAGCCAATCATCCCCAGAAGAAGAAAGTCCATCCCTTCCAGCATGCCTTACATGATCAAAAATTGGAAATAGTACACGATGAAAAATACTCTCCCAGAAGGGAGAAGAGAATTTATGTCCTCTTTCATTCAACAAATCAAACAACACTTCCAGTGCACAGTGTCTGACTTCTGGTCTGGAGTCCAAAGTCAAATCAGACAAACCAGCCAGCATAGGAAACCAGTAGTGCTCAGTCACATCAAAATTGGCCTCTGGAACAACATCAATAGGTTTAACAGCGCCGCCTGGAATGAATCCCTGTATGATAGAGATAAATGAGACACAAAAGTCATCCCCAATTCTGATGAATATGTAGGTGAAGGTTACAGATAATCCAAACCTCTGCCAAACGATCTTCACATATACGCAGGAGAGCAATAGCCTTCAAACTAATCCGAGGAGTGCACTTGTTATTTGCAAAACCAATAAGACAGTTGACACAATCCATGAAGCAATCGCCAACAACTTGGTCAAAATGTTCCAAGATAACTGCAAGACATCATTTAGCTCACGAAGTCAGCCAATAAAATTTCAACATAGGTAGGATATAAGCTGGGTAAGGCACTTTACGAGCCAGCTATATAAATTCCTTATTTACCTTGTTCTACATTTTCAAAAGCACTCTCAACAATTGATTCATCCTCATCATCAGCCGCTGCAGTAAATATCATGAATACACAACGCCACCCTGACTTTATGCTACCAACTTTTGACTTGATCAACTACATGTACATCCAGCAAAGTTTTTACATGTAGCATCATTTGATAAGAAACACCAGATCATTACATTTCATAGATGTGTCAAAATTCATGCATAAGGGCATACCTGAACAATGCAATCAACGATTAAACCTCGGATTTTTGAGTTGTGGCTATTTCTCATTAAAATGACAAAAGGCTTCAGTATGTCACTCTGAAATGTGAAGTTGTTTAATTCAGCACGCTCCAAGTACTTCATACCAAGCTGTCTTAGTGAATCAATGGCATACATTGCAACTTTCTCCTCATGGTGGCTTCCAGCAGCAATAAAATGCTCGGCCAACACAGACCATATTCTAGCCCACACCTACATTTCCATGTATAAATGGTAAGTTGTTGTGGGCTATGGCAGATTGCATGTTTAGACCAACTCATTTATCACTTCACATAATTATTGTCTAGGAAAAATGGTGTAAAATGGATGGCACAGAGAACAAGAAACAGAGCATACCAGCCGTATACGAGCCATGTTATAATAGCTTATCTCTACAAGCTTCTGCAAGCTAAAGACACGAGCAGGTGTTTGTTTTAGCTCTTCAGCAGAAACGCCACAAAGGGCGGTGAAGAATTCAACAATTGAATCACTTGGCAGTTTTACACTGTTTACAAAAATTTGTTCAGCAGGCTTCCCAGCCAACTCTTTCAGCGATTGGACTACAGAATCCCTTGATATTTGATTTGATCCCAGCATTACAGTTGCGGAAATTGAAGGATTTGAAGTGATATACTCAAGTCGCGAGACACATTCTAAAACAGCATTCCAAGTATCTTGTAAAGCATCCATATCAGTGTCAGCTAAACCAAGAAGAGTCCTCAGTGCCTCGACATTTTTACTACGCATCTCCTTGGGAGCATGCAAAAATGTAAACCTGCAAAATGGTTACGAAAGAAAAGGGTAGCATTACCTTCATATCTATATCTATATCTATATTTCTTATCTATATTTCTTATAAAGCTAATCCCCACAACAAGTCTATCTCAACATGCAAGCCATCCACATCATCCCTATTAACTATCCATATCATCTTCCACTAATAGCCATGCCATCCCACTAACTTCCAACCTCTTAATGCAAGCTATCCACATCATTTTTACTTAATTTCATTCCAAATTCTTCGCAATCTCTGCAGCAACGTGCAGAGTATCTTCTAGTTGCTACATAAAAAGTAAATGCAGTTGCACTATATGAAGAAGTTCAAAGGATAAACATACCTCACTAAGGATGTCAAGAAAGCATATCGCATGGTGTCCATCCCGAGAACACGAGTAAGATGGATACCAGCACGAAACCCTTCCATGCATGATACAACCCTAGGCTTACTGTCACCTTCCTCCATGGTCACAGAAAATGTTGCAAGCAAAGGCCATCCTACAGCTTCAAGCATTGGTCTAACAAGCTCAACCTGCTGTGCAATGTAGAAAACACCTTTCTTCTGTCCCTGGTTCTTGAAAAGTGCTTGTGTCTGTTTGATGATCTTTTCACTCTCTGCCTTTGTATCACTAGCTGACTTCAGTCTTGGAAGGGCTAGATTGAGGATATTGACAAGACGGCCTCTTTCTTCTGTTTCAGGTCTCTTGGTGGTTTTTGAAGTATCATGAGAATCATCTTTCATCTTTATCTCTTCCTTGACAATGGAATCATAAATTTCTTCCAAGAGCTCCTTTGGGGCACATTCTTCTGCATCACTCGCAGAGTTCATACGAACAAAATCTGATTTTGACATCTTAGGCCATACCATTGGATTATGTGCATCAGTATTCAACATTATAACAGCATAAGCAAGAACATAGGCAGTATCTGCATTTTTGAAAAGCTCAGGATTATTAGCACAGTACCTGCAAATAATCATATCAGCATCTGAGGGTCACTTGGGGAAAATCTTAAGGAAAAATGTGTTAGTTCTATAAATACATATACACCTACCGCTCAGCAAACTTTTCCATTATACGATCTATCTTCTGCGCTTCACCGGGAAGGCGAAATCCTCTCAGGAACTCACGAATTGCAGCATCAAACTTCAACCCTGAAAACTTCATGGAGTCAACATAGGCATGCATCACAGCAAGAGGGAACTCCTCGTGTTGTCCCAAGTATTCACCAATCATAACCTGCATATAGCTAACAGAACTTAGATGTATGTACACCTTTTTGACAAATAACATAAATAATAGTTATATTGTTACAGCAAGACGCTCAATGAAATCTCGAAATCACCTTATCCAAGCTGGGATTGCTCTTGAGAAATTGAGCTACAGATGATGCCTTATTTTCTATCAATTTATTTGACAATAAATATTCAATTCCTTTAGTTGGTTTACGATTAAACTGCAAAACAATTAGGTGAAGGTGTCAGTTACGAACTAAAACATTCAAGAAACAATGTGATATTTCAGTCCCAAAGTGGTTATAAAAACTGCAGGCATCCCACCTCTGAGATTGCAGCCTCCATTGTCGACTTATGAGCTTTGGCTCTCTCAAACTGATTCCGACTATCCTCTTGGCTCTTCATCTCATCAGTTCCCAAGCTCCTTGAAGCATCCTCTTCATGAGATTCAACAATGCTCCCTTGCTTTGAGGAATCTCTTCGAAGTTGCTCCCAATCAGCCAATGACTTCAGAATACTCACCAAGCACTGCAATAAAAAATCTTCATGTCAAACTAACAAAAAACAAGAAATTATAAAGGAGGCTCGAGTAACCTGAATCATAGTAACCTGGAGAGACGAGCCTTTTACAGAAACTGTTTGGGATGACGCAATGGAGTTAGTATCAGCAATTTGAGATCCTTGTGCTATTCTTGAGAGTGCACTAACCTGGTAGGAGACATATTATCAATCAGATGTGTTACAAGCCAAAGAAAAAAAAAGACTAAGAGAAATTCAGAAGCTATGCTTTGTGGATATTTGAAAAAAAAAATATGATTACCGTGCGTTCAAAAAGATTTGGTCCCTCAAGATCACAGTCATAGTTCACAAACACATCTGCAAGCATTTGGGGATCTTTGCAAACTTTCTCCAACATCCTGATTGTAAAATCAGTCAAATAACATCAAACATAAATGTATCAGATGTCTCCAATGACCAAACTGTGTCTGTTCATGCATTATGCATGCAGCTGAGATTCCATAAAGGAAAAAAAAATAATCACCTAAGAACACTAGCCTTCTGGCTGAGGGGGCTATCAGAGCTATCCAAAGACCTTAACACTATCAGAGGAAAGAAGACACCAATTTCCCCCTGCACCAATATTTGAAAAATTCAAAGAATGTAATGGTACCAAAAGCAACATAACACAACAAACAATATTTCCATACATGAGTCCTCTTAATAATAATTTTACCTTCAGACTCTCTCTAAACCGGAGCAACAGAACTGAAAATATACCGCAAGCATACTGTAATAAAAGAAACGTCAACTTAGCAAGATAGTCCACTCTTCAGAAATGATCAGTATCAGTACCGTCACAGCAAGTATGATGAAAACCAAACCTGAATGAATTTCATTTTTTTTACCTGAAAAACAACTGGTAGTGAAGAGACAGATGCTCGCAGAAGAGCATATGAAAGATATGCTTTGACCGAATCAATGAAGTGGAAATTTTTTGTGAACGCGTTGCTGACTCCCTCTAGCAATCCCTGAAGAGATACGAATGACATCAAAACAAACAAAAAATAAACATTATCAACCCCAAAGAAGTAAGCTAACCTGAAGTAGTTCGAGTGATAGCAGCCTTGTCTTGGTAGCAACCTCATCGCTTTCTTCTTTCATGCTCATCTAAAAGGATGACAAAATGCAGGAAGGATATAATTGTTACTTTCTTGTAGCTCTCACTAAAGTAACATTACTCAAGCAACCAACCTTGCAGAGGGTTCGAAAGAGCAATAGTGCATCACGCTGTATTATATTCACAGTGTCCAGGTCAATTCCACTGAAAAAACAGAGGGGGGGGTGCGCAAAGGTAGTTAGTTACTGCCACATCTGAGTCCCTCATGCATCGCCTTAGACATGCAAAAACCCAGATACTTAAAACAAGCTTAACGAACCGTGACACTTTCTTCCCATCTTCAAGTTCAACAGCCTTGTCTAGAACAGCTTCCAGCCCCTGTAAAAGAACTCTTCGAATTAGATGGATCAATGCAATGCAGGAGACACATTGGGAAGTTCTGATAGCAACAAGAGATCAAGTTTCAGTACCTTAATATCTGCTCCACCTGCAAGATTCTGAAGCTCTTCAACAGATGTTGGAGGTGCTTCAGAAGGTCGGTTCATGGACAATGCATCTCCCAGAGTAACTTTTTCCTCATCTTGGCTATCAGTAGATATTTCTCCATTTTCAGATTCCTTTGTGATAGATGAAGGCGTATCTTTAACCACAGAGCTTGCAGGTGATACAGAAACCTGGAACCAAGAAAGTAAAATAATACCAGAGAAACAACCTCAACAAATCATTTTCTTATGCACAAGATAAGATATGCGGAAATTCTTTACCTGCTCAGATTCCATTCTCCTGAATACAATGCTGATCATCTGGGTTAACATAGCCTTTGAGGTAGCCTGGTTCACAGGGCTCTTGCTAAGAAAATACAAATGAATAAATTATCACACATGGTGCAAAGGGCAACAAGCCAACATACTGCAAACAAGAAGATAGTGATATAACAGGTACCTATTAAGAGCAATGTTATAGCATACTCTAATGACCCCAAGCAATGGCTCTCCATGAACTGCATTCCAAAAAACAGAATCAAACGCAAAAGATGTATTGAGGCTTGCAGTTTACATTGTACTTTAACAAAGGAATATAGCTACATGCAGAGCTGTTTTGGCACCCACTGACTTTGTAGCAGTAAAATATAAGAATTTATTAACAACTTGCAATTTATTTTCTTATATGATTGCTATAAAGACACTTGCACATTCAGGAAAAAAAAAAGTATGAGAAGGAACATTGTACAAACTAATGCATGCATGTTGCAGTGCTATGTATAAGCTCAACCGCCTAATGCATAATGTCATTATGTACAACCTCATATCTCCTAAATGCATTTAAAAAAAATAGCATTAGTTAAACTTACCTAATAAACAAAATACTATCGGATGTCTCCGAAGAGACAACAAACAATATACTAGGAGTAAAGAGAATATGCTTGTAAAAGTTACCTCTAAACCTATTTGAAGCAACAGCATTGAGAAGCACTTTCAAGACTTGGAGAACAGTACTATAGCACAGAGAATAATACTCATGTTAGTATTGTGCAAAAGTGTGACACGACATTATCTCAGTTAATGTGATGTATACCTGTCAGAGGAGGTGTTATCGACGCAACCACATACCATGTTCAGGATGTCTGTAAATATTGGGGAATTTTTGCCACCTTCTAAACCAGGATCGCCTTCTAAATGGTCATAAGCAATAAGTTTCTGGTAACAGAAATTGAACAACGCAATCAGAATGGATTGTTGAAGGTGTGTCTATTGCGTTTTCATAAAACAAAAAAAAAGTGGTACAGATATATTAGCGGACTGATTCTTGGTTCAAAATAAAATGTGGTGGAAAAGGAGCAGAAAATAGCACACTGATCTGAACTGCTTTGAAACTAACGTAAAATCCACACATTTAACTCCCAAGTAACTTAGCACTGCCAAACTCTTGAGCACATGGCATAAGGGGAAAATTATGGAAATTGATTTATGCATGGATTATAGGCAAGATAAGATAACACCAAATGTTCAAATCTCACATCTGTGTAAGCATATAGGCAATTACTGCACAAGGATCCAAATTCAGTGTTACATGAGATGTATATGATGGCAACATAGAACTTAAATGGACGTATTTATACATCATATTTCTGAATATTAGATAATGTGTAGCATAGCATCCTATCTTATTGAACCTTGTCAATGCATAATGTAATATTGATGTATCAACTACAGTCTAGACAGCTACTTGTTCATACTGCACACTCATTTTTACCATCCTGAGTTCTATTGTCTTCATATAACAACAGTTTGTGTTACATCACAATCTTCTCAAAATTGTAAATAAGTCAAATGGCAAAAACCTGGAACTATCTACCATCTCTAACCCAAACAACCAATTCAAGGCCTTGGCTCTGCGTGCACAAAATGAGGACTGGTCGATACAAGTATCCACCCTAGACAAGGAAATGTGTTTCTAGCCTGCTAACGTCCAAAAATTCCATGGTGCCAGAGCGAATGATCCCTCCAGCGGCACCATCACTGTGCTCGACGTCAATGCAACACGTCTGACGATTTATGAGCCTCAGGCATGCAAGGCAAGCAAAGGAAGAGCAGAAATGGGATGATGATGATGATTATTATTAGTAATTACGTGGAGGCAGTCGAGCGCGGGCTCGACGAGCTTGACGTGCTTGGTCTCGACGGCGAGGCGGGGCGGCTGCAGCACCAGCTCGGCCTGCGGCCCGTCGAGCACGCGCCCAGCCGACGCGAGCGCCTCCGTGATGACCGCGCCCTCCGCCGTAGTCCCCTTGATGCTATCTGCAACGACACGAGCCACGCAGAGACCACCGCAGCTCCATCATCAGCCACCAGGAGATCCCAATGCGCGGGAGGAGAGGGAAGAAAGGGGCCGCACGCACGCACCGAGGTATGACTGGATGGATTGCTGCAGCGCGGCGAACTTGCCGCGGTTGGCGGCACACTCCTTGAGCATGGCCTCGAAGGCCCGCGTGACGAACCCGCCCGCGGCGCCCGCCATGGCCGCGGATCTCAGCTCCGGCCGCGGAGACGGGAGGAGGGGCGGAGTGGTTAGATCCGAGGAGGGAGAGTGGGCATGGGATGGAGAGGGCGCGAGATCTGGAGGGGGTGCGAGATCTGAAGGAGGAGACCGAGAGCCCCCGCTGCTGTCCTCGGCTCGGCGGGGGCGGATCGGACCTGGTGGTCTCGCCCGCACGCTCGCTCGGCTGATTTGCCTTCAGATTCAGACGCTTTCAAAGACAGATCGCCAGGAGGACGACAACAACAACATAGTCTTTTGTCCCAAGCAAGTTGGGGTAGGCTAGAGATGAAACCCAAAAGAGACGAGAAACAGGGAGACACATAAAGGGACATAAAGGGCACAAGACAAAAGATGTCACGGTTCAGGCACGTTGATTGCTAATCTCCAAGCGCTCCTGTCCATAGCTAAATCCTTGGGGATATTCCACTCCTTAAGATCTCTCTTAACGGACTCGTCCCAAGTTAATTTAGGTCGACCTCTACCGCTCTTTACATTATCGGCCCGCTTTAGAACTCCACTACGCACCGGCGCCTCAGGAGGCCTCCGTTGGACATGTCCAAACCATCTCAACCGATGTTGAATCAATTTCTCCTCAATTGGTGCCACCCCAACCCTATCCCGAATATCGTCGTTCCGTACTCTATCCCTCCTTGTGTGCCCACAACACCAACGCAACATACGCATCTCCGCTACACTCAATTGCTGGACATGTCGCCTTTTTGTAGGCCAACACTCAGCACCATATAACATCGCCGGACGAATCGCCGTCCTATAGAACTTACCTTTCAGCTTCTGAGGCACCCTTTTGTCACAGAGAACGCCAGAAGCTTGACGCCATTTCAACCAGCCGGCTGAAATTCTATGCCTAACATCTTCATCAATGTCTCCATCCTTTTGTAGCATCGACCCTAAATACCGAAAAGTATCCTTCTTGGCCACCACTTGCCCATCGAGGCTAACGTCTCCCTCCTCGTGCCTAGTCGTGCTGAAATCGCACCTCATATACTCGGTCTTAGTCCTACTAAGTTTGAACCCTTTCGACTCTAACGTGTGCCTCCATAGTTCTAACTTCCTATTAACTCCCGCCCTACTGTCGTCAACTAGCACCACATCATCAGCAAAGAGCATACACCAAGGGATATCACCTTGTATGTCCCTTGTGACCTCATCCATCACCAAAGCAAATAAATAAGGGCTCAAAGCTGACCCCTGATGCAGCCCTATTTTAATTGGAAAGTCACTGGTGTCGCCATCACATGTTCGGACAAACGTCACCACATCCCTGTACATATCCTTGATGAGGGTAACGTACTTAGTTGGGACTTTGTGCTTTTCCAAGGCCCACCACATGACATTTCTCGGTACTTTGTCATATGCCTTCTCGAGGTCAATAAAGACCATGTGCAAGTCCTTCTTCTGCTCCCTATATCTCTCCATCAATTGTCGTAATAGGAAAATCGCCTCCATGGTCGACCTACCAGGCATGAACCCAAACTGATTTTGGGTCACATGTGTCACTCTCCTTAGGCGATGCTCGATAACCCTCTCCCAGAGCTTCATCGTATGACTCATCAACTTAATCCCACGGTAGTTAGTACAACTTTGAACATCTCCCTTGTTCTTGAAGATAGGTACTAATATACTTCTCCTCCATTCTTCAGGCATCTTGTTTGACCGAAAAATAAGGTTAAAAAGCTTAGTTAACCATACTATCGCTCTGGCGCCTAGGTATCTCCACACCTCAATGGGGATACCATCAGGGCCCATCGCTTTACCTCCCTTCATCCTCTTCAAAGCCTCTCCGATCTCTGCCTCCTGAATTTTCCTCACAAAGCGTCTGTTGGTACCGTCAAATGAGTCGTCCAACTCAAGGGCAGGACCCTCATTCTCCCCGTTAAACAGCTTGTCGAAGTACTCTCTCCATCTGTCCTTGATCTCCTCATCCTTCACCAGAAGTCGATCTGTCCCATCCTTGATGCATTTTATTTGGTTGATGTCCCTTGTCTTCCTCTCGCGGATTCTAGCCATCCTATAAATGTCCTTCTCCCCTTCCTTCGTGCCTAGCCGCTGATAAAGACCATCATACGCCTGACCTTTTGCTACACTCACAGCTCGCTTTGCAACCCTCTTCGCTATTTTATAGCCCTCGATGTTGGCTACACTCTTGTCATGGTGGAGACGCTTGAAACACTCCTTCTTCTCCCTAATAGCCCTTTGCACCTCGTCATTCCACCACCATGTGTCTTTCGCTTCCCGTTTGCCTCCCCTACTCACGCCAAACACTTCCGAAGCCACCTTCCGTACACATGTTGCCATCTTTAGCCACATGTCGTCGGCATCTTCTCCTTCTTCCCAAGGTCCCTCGTCTAGCATCCTCTCCTTAAACGTCTGCGCTGCTTCCCCTCTAAGCTTCTACCACTTCGTTCTCGCAATCTTGGCCCGTTTGTCCCGGTGGACACGTACCCGAAAGCGAAAGTCCGCCACCACAAGCTTATGTTGAGGGACAACACACTCCCCAGGTAACACCTTACAATCAAAGCAAGCACGTCTATCCTCCCTCCTTGCAAGGATAAAGTCGATCTGGCTCGAGTGTTGTCCACTACGAAAGGTTACTAGATGAGATTCCCTCTTCCTAAAGAGGGTGTTCGCTATCAACAAGTCATAGGCCAGCGCGAAGTTCAAAACATCCTCCCCCTCTTGATTCCTACTACCATACCCGAACCCCCCGTGCACCCGCTCGAAACCTATATTAGTCGCACCAACATGGCCGTTGAGGTCTCCTCCTATAAAGAGTTTCTCGCTGATAGGCACGGTACTAACCATGCTATCAAGATCTTCCCAAAACTGCCTCTTGGTGCCCTCGCTAAGACCTATCTGAGGGGCATAGGCACTGATCACATTCAGAGCCGAATCTCCAACTAGCAGCTTGACCAAGATAATCCGGTCGCCTTGCCTCCTAACATCAACGACTCCATCCTTAAGGCTCCTATCGATCAAGATGCCTACACCATTCCTACCCGATGTTGTCCCCGTGTACCAAAGTTTGAAGCCAGTATCCTCCACCTCCTTCGCCTTCTGGCCCTTCCATTTAGTCTCCTGAACGCATAGAATATTTACACGCCTTCTAATTGCTGCATCGACTAGCTCTCTTAGCTTACCCGTTAGGGACCCTACATTCCAGCTACCTAGACGAATCCTAGTTGGCTCGGCTAGCTTCCTTACCCTTCGCACCCGTCGAGAGAAGTGCGAAGACCCTTGCTCATTTTTCACTACACCCGGGCGTAGATGTAGCGCGCCACTAAGGTTGCGACGGCCCGACCCTTGCTCATTTTTCATCGTACCCCGGTCACGATACGACGCGTCACTAAGGGGATGACGACCCGGCCCTTGCCCATTTAACACCACACCCGGGTTCCGATGTAGCGCGTCGCTAAGAGGGTTACGCCCCAACGAATCTCTTGTGGGTTTCAAATCCATGAGAGTGGCTGTTTTTTTACTGTTGGTTTGCCAGACCTTAACACACCCTCCTCCTTTACCCGGGCTTGGGACCGGCTATGTTGAGACGACTTAAGAAAGTCTTCCAGTCAACATAGGCGGAGTTATCGCCAGGACCATCTCTGAAATTTTTTTAAGCGGGGTGTGTTCACTTCCCATGCGAACCCAAAATATTTTCTCTTCCATTTATCATATCGAATCTTTAAACGTATACATAGAACATTAAATATAGGTAAAAAAGATAACTAATAGCATAATTTATCTGTAAATGTCGAGACGAATCTTTTAAGCCTAGTTAGTCCATGGTTGGACAAATTTTGCCAAATAACAACGAAAGATGCTACAGTAACTTTTCACCAACTTTTCACCAACTTTTCACCAACTGAACACACCCGCAGGCATATACTTGCCTTGTCACGGCGTACTGCCGTGTGCTACGGTACTGTGCTAGTATAGTAGAGCTAATGTCCCCAAAACACGAACATTAGCTCCTCTTAATTTTTGTGACATGGACTAAAATTTAAGGGTGCTGAAAACTGAAGAAAAAGATGTTGGTTTCCTACCATTTGTACCTGTGGCTATGAAGTTTATCTTGATGGTCTGTGTGAGTTTTCTTCATAGTACGTTTGAGATTATTTTATAAGCTTTTGCATCTGATGCAAACATTATGACTTATGAGTTTATAAAGAGCGTGTCAAGATGTTCATTCCAACTTCATCACCTTTCAACATGTAATAGAAAGTCATAAAAAGAGGAATAGAGAAAGACAGTTTGAGATGCACGTTAATAGATATGATTCTTCGGCTGCTAAAAAAGTTGCAAGAATCCAACCACTCACAACTTGAAAGATGCATGTTCATTGATCTAGGGTTTTTATAGCCAAAGTACCAAATTTGTTTCATGTACATGTTTTGTTAGTGGTTATTCCCTCCGGTCCAGTTTAAGGCGCATAGATAAATGAAGATTCAAAATTTAGAACTTTGGACCAATAATTATCCTATATTGTTTAACTATTCTAATACAAATTGATATGGTTAGATTTGTAATCAAATATACTATCCAATATTCGTAAGCTTATAATTATAAAAAAAATATACTATAAAGCAAATGAATGGTTAAAAGTGTAATTTGGAAGATCATGTCTCGTGAGAATACGTGACTTGGCTCAATGGAGTTTAGGTGATGCATAAAAGATGGTGTGTCATAGAAATTATGAGAAGAGAGAGATGTGTTTCATCTACATAAAACTTTGTATGCACTATTACCAATACACTGAAGACTGGATCACTGGGGGTGTTTTGTTTCATTCTTACGCTTTGGAGACTGAGTGAAACACCACCGAGAGCATTTTGTTGCAAAACAGCATACATCATTTAGATATTTAAACATGACAATATGCACCGTGGATTTTGTTTCATCTCATCATAGGAATGGACTTATAAAACAAAACGGATGAAATATTGATTCCTTGGTGGAGTACGATTGGTCGCGTGGAGTGAGTGAATAAACGTTAAAACATGTGAAGCAAAAAAATGTACTGCTACCGTTTATTTGATTATGTGGCGTATCAATGGAGCAACTTTAGACTTGTAGTGAGGTTTTGCTTTACAAAGTATTATATAGATAAAAATATACATAGATTATATAACCTCGTCTTTTAGTCTTGTTTCCCTATTTTTGTGATAGTTGTGTTTTGTTTTGTTCTTGTGAGTTGTGACGATGAATACCAGTAGCATTTTAAGTGTCAATACACTTACACACAGGCGATGACGTGACATGGGGTAAACAAATTGCTGCTGGAGAAGTCAATTACGAAGTTGACATAGGTGGATTCTGGGGAGAGAAAGAGAGGAACAGAGTGTGGCTATGTTTTCGTTTACACGAGGAAACACATGGCCGTCAGGCAAGGTGTAAGGTCCGAATGGCTAGGGGGTGAATAGCCTATTCAAAAATCTACAAGCTTCACTAAACAACCACGTTAGTATAAAAGATGGCTAAGCTAATTCTAGCACTAGCTCAACTATACTATGCAAGCCACCTATACAACTTAGTGAAGCAAGGCTATGATCTTTAATACACACCAACAAAGCTAGGTCGCTAAGCTACTTACTCCTATGTGATAAAAGCTACTCTAAACAAGCTACACTAGAAGTAGTACGAGAAAGTAAAGAGCAAGTGACTTGATTCTTATACCAACGATGTAGAGAAGTAAAGCACTCGAAAAATCAATCACAATGATCAACCACAAGAGAAATCCTCGGTAAAGAGATGACACAAGATTTTTTACCGAGGTTCACTTGCTTCCCGGCAAGCTACTCCTCGTTGTGGCGATGCACCCACTTGTCGGTTCGCGAGCAAATCGACTATCAAGAGTCGAGCCCTCGGCGGGCGCCGCACAACCGCACACAAGATGGGGATCCTCCAAGCCACGAGCTCCACTAGAGTATCCAATTTGCGAACTTCCGCGGGGAGGGATCAAGAACCCCTTACAACACTTGGTGAAGGCTCCAACAATCTCCAATTGCGAGCTCAATCACCTCCGCTGCTCCAAGCCGTCTACCGTGTCGGGAAACACGGAAGAGTAACAAGAAATCCGCAGCAACTCGAAGATCAAGTGCCTCTAGAATGCAACTCTCAAGCAATGCACTTGAATCTCACTCAATCTCACTCAAGATGTGCAACTATGCAAAGAGATGAGTGGAGGGGTTGTTCTCTAGCTCAAAGTATGTCTCTAGTTCTCAAAATGTGCAAGAGTTTACCTTAAATCCCGGCCAATGTCTATTTATAACGAAGGGGTACGCAGCTAGCCGTTACAGACGACGCAGCAAAAAACGCACTGACCGGATGCTCCGGTCAGGGTGACCGGACGCGTCCGGTCACTACACGACAACAAGAAACAGTGCGAGTCAGAACTAGCCGTTGCCGTAATCGGACGCGCTGAACCGATTGACCGGACGCGACAGTGCCCGCGTCCGGTCGCGTTCTAGTATGCTCCCGTTGAGACCGGACGCGTCCGATCGCACGTGACCGGACGCGCCGCGCGTCCGATCGTCACTCCGCTTCGCTCTGCCCCTCTGGACGCCTGACCGGACGCTCTGGTTACCTGAGGGACCGGACGCGCCGGTCGCGCGCTCTGGTTCGCTCAGGAGAACTGACCGGACGCGCTGTTGAACTGACCGGACGCCACAGTGTCAGCGTCCGATTAGAGTCCAGTAAGCTCCCTGGATGACCGGACGCGTCCGGTCATCAGTGACCGGACGCGCTGCGCGTCCGATCATCAAACTAAAAACCGCACAGACGCTGAACACTGACCGGACGCGTCTGGTCATACCGAGACCGCGTCCGGTCCAGCGTCCGGTCATCTCTGTGACCTCCGTTCTCCTTCGTTTCTTTTCCGACTTTCGGCGCAATAGAAAGTAGGCATTTCGCTTCTCCAAAAAGCGCCGAATCCCGCCTCGTAAGCTCGGCGGGAGGAAGAGAGGAACCCAAACCCCTCTCTACCGCTCAAACTCTACCGCCTTCGCAAATGTGCTAACACCACCAAGTGTACACCACCATGTGCATGTGTGTTAGCATTTCACAATCATTTTCCAAGGCGTTATGTTAGCTCTTTTACTAGATCCTAATGCATATGCTCAAGACAATGATCTAGTGGCACTTGATTCCCGAGCTAACCGTGATTGCCCCTCTTGATAGTCAGCTATGTATCCTAAACCCGGTCAATCACTTCTCTACTCATCTTAGACCGGCAAAAGGAAAACCCCTATGGTTATACCTTTGCCTTGCGCTCTTAGATCCTTCTCTTTTCACTTGATCATCATGTCCTTCCTTTTATGTGCATCTCCATCATGATCATCATTTCATGTCCATGCACCATCTCTTTGTGATCTTGTGGCCACCACTCCTTGCCACATACACCTTCATCACATGTGTTGCTTATGCCTAACTCAATACACTTAACACGAGGCATTAGCAACTTGGTGTCATTAATTACCAAAACCAAACTTGGGCTTTCAATCTCCCCTTTTTGGTAATTGATGACAACCATCACAAAGATATGAAATGAAATCAATTTTCAATTTCGATAGTATTAGCTCTCCCTACATATATGCTTCCATGAGTTTGGTTCAATTATGCACATATGTATGGATTTGAATTTTGGAAGAGTTACTACTATCAAATTGATGCTAAGGTATATAGAATGGACCTTTGAAGCGTGATACCAATCGGAGTTGCCTTTATATACCATCCTTAGCATCGATGTAGCTAGACACCACTTATAATATATCACTTGTAAAGATCACAAACACTAAAGTACCTCGCGAGATCAACATTATAAGCAAAAGGTGTCTAGATACCGCTTGTAAAGCTACTCTCAACAAATCACCATTCAAGTTCTATTTCTAGCATACACCATTCAATCATGAATATCGAAATTAAACTTTGCAATGCAACACATCATCATGTTAGTGCACATACAAATGCAACAAATAATTCATGAGCTTGCTCCCCTGTGACTTTTCTCTCCCCCTATGATTTTTCTCTCCCCCTTATTATCTTATTTCCTCTTTGCAATATCTTTGTGACTTTTCTCTTCCCCTTTGTCAACAATCACCAAAAAGGTGTCAATTTAGTGAGAGATAAGTCAATCAATATGAGGGAGTCCAAATTATGGTTCAATCTAGATCACTTGCCTAGAATATGTAATTCGGTTTGATCCAAGGACAAGCTTTTTCATACCTCATAAAGTATAAGGGTTATCTTGACCATGTTGAATTACACATCATGAGCTCGTTTACTAGATTCAACACTAGGTTTGCAAGCCCACAAACATGTCATATGCTACCACTAGATCAAATAAACATAGAAGCAATAGTGATACCATATATACATCAAAATCATTTGATTTTCATGAATGAGCCTATTTGATATGCAAATATGTCTATATGTTCTAACCATGTCCTTAGCACAGTATGAATGATATGCCAAATAACTTTATCTTGCATTGTCGGAGGAGAGGCATGTCATACAAGAATGTGGGGGTGCACTCATTTCAAGTTGGAGAAGTCAAGTATGTTCAATTCATTCTTCAACTTGTAAAATCTCTTTTCATTAAGTGGCTTTGTGAATATGTCAGCTAGTTGATCTTCAGTGCCAATGCTCTCAATGCTAATATCACCCTTTTGTTGATGGTCTCTTATGAAATGGTGCCTTATGTCAATGTGCTTTGTTCTTGAGTGTTGAACCGGATTTTGTGTCATCTTGATAGCACTTTCATTGTCACAAAACAATGGTACATTCTTGAACTTGATTCCAAAATCATTCAAGGTGGCCTTCATCCAAAGCAATTGTGCACAACAACTACCGGCACTAATGTATTCGGCCTCGGCGGTAGATAGTGCAACACTATTTTATTTCTTTGATGACCATGAAACAAGAGACCTCCCAAGCATTTGACAAGTGCCACTTGTGCTCATTCTATTAATCTTGCATCCACCATAGTCGGAGTCCGAATATCCAATCAACTCAAAGTTAGATCCTATAGGATACCATAATCTAACATCATGAGTGCCCTTAAGATATCTCAATATCCTCTTGGTTGCTTTCAAGTGACTTTCTCTAGGTGAAGCTTGATATCTTGCACACTTGCACACACTAAACATCACATCCGGCCTAGAAGCGGTGACATAGAGCAAACTTCCAATCATAGACCGGTATTGTTTTTGATCTACCATGTTTCCACTATCATCAATACCTAATTGATCATTTGTGCCCATTGGTGTACTCATTGGCTTAGCATCTTGCAATCCAAACTTCTTGATCATGTCCTTGATGTACTTGCCTTGACTTATAAAAGTGTCATTCTTCATTTGCTTGATTTGAAGTCTAAGGAAGTAACTAAGCTCTCCAATCATAGACATCTCAAACTCATTAGCCATCATATTTCCAAACTCTTCACAAAAATCTTGATTTGTTGATCCAAAAATGATATCATCCACATAGATTTGCAACACAAACAAGTCATTTCCAAGCTTCTTGGTGAAGAGAGTGGTGTCAACCTTTCCCATCTTGAACCCTTTAGAGAGAAGAAAATCCCTCAATCTCTCATACCATGCTCTAGGTGCTTGCTTTAAACCATACAATGCCTTCTTTAGCTTGTAAACATGGTCGGGCTTCTTGTCATCTTCAAAACCGGGAGGTTGCTCAACATAAACTTCTTCATTGATGTAGCCATTGAGAAATGCACTCTTGACATCCATTTGATAGAGCTTTATGTTGTGTGCACAAGCATATGCTAATAAGATTCTAATTGCTTCCAATCTTGCAACCGGTGCATATGTCTCTCTAAAGTCAAGACCCTCAACTTGAGTGTATCCTTGTGCTACTAATCTTGCTTTGTTCCTCATAATTATGCCATCTTGATCTTGCTTGTTTCTAAAGACCCACTTAGTGCCAATCACATTGTAGTTCTTTGGCCTCTCAACAAGTTTCCAAACTTGATTTCTAGCAAAGTTGTTTAGTTCTTCATGCATGGCATTTACCCACTCGGAATCTTTCAATGCATCTTCTATCTTCTTTGGTTCTTCTAATAAGACAAATGAGTAATGCTCACAAAATGATGCTAATCTTGATCTAGTTTGAACACCACTTTGAATTCCACCAATGATTTGGTCCAATGGATGATCTCTTGCAATACTAGTAGGTTGGAGTATTGGGAGTTGATTGCTTCCACTTGTTTGACCTTGAACTTGAGCTTCATCATGAGAATCACTAGAGCTTGCTTGATTTGTATCAATTTGTACACTTTGGTTGATCACATGAATATCATCATCATCAACTTGCATCGGCCTTATATCACCAATGTCCATGTTCTTCATTGCATTTGACAATTGATCTCCTCTCACATCATCAAGGTTTTGAGCTTCATTTTGAGACCCTTGGGTTTCATCAAACTCAACATCATGAACTTCTTCCAAGGTGCCATTTGTGAGATTCCAAACTCTATATAATTTGCTTGTGGTAGAATAACCAAGTAAGAATCCTTCATCACATTTCTTTTCAAACTTGCTCAACCTAGTGCCTTTCTTGAGAATATAGCATTTGCAACCAAACACTCTAAAGTATGCAATGTTGGGCTTTCTTCCATTCAATAGCTCATATGGTGTCTTTCCAAGCTTCCCATGGCAATAGAGACGGTTGCTACAATAGCAAGCCATATTGATAGCTTCACTCCAAAATAAATGACTAACATTGTATTCACTAAGCATTGATCTAGCCATATCAATCAAGGTTCTATTTTTCCTTTCAACTACACCATTTGATTGAGGAGTGTATGTTGGTGAGAATTGATGTCCAATACCAAAATCATCACACAAATCTTCAATTCTTGTGTTCTTGAACTCACTACCATTGTCACTTCTAATCTTCTTGATGGTAGTCTCAAACTCATTTTGCACCCTCTTGACAAAAGACTTGAATAGATCATAAACATCACTCTTGTCATAGAGAAAGAACACCCAAGTGTATCTAGTGTAGTCATCCACAATCACAAAACCATACTTGTTGCCACCAATGCTAGTGTATGTTGTTGGCCCAAACAAGTCCATGTGCAATAGCTCAAATGCTTTTAATGTGCTCATTTCACTTTTACTAGGATGTGAATTTCCAACTTGTTTGCCGGCTTGACAAGCACTACAAGGTTTATCCTTCTCAAAAGTGACATCCTTCAAGCCTCTAACTAAGTCATGCCTCAAAAGTTTGTTCAATTGTTTCATTCCAACATGACCAAGCCTTCTATGCCATAACCATCCCATACTAGATTTACTAAGCAAGCATGATGTCAATTGTGTCTCACTATCATTGAAGTCAACTAAGTATAAGCTTTCATGTCTAAATCCTTTGAATATCAAATTTGATCCATCAACACTTATGACTTCAACATCATCACTACCAAATATGCACTTGAAGCCAAGATCACAAAGTTGTGCCACCGATAAAAGATTGAAATCCAAGCTCTTAACTAGCAACACATTAGATATGCTCATGTCATTTGAGATAGCAATTTTACCAAGCCCCTTGACCTTGTCTTTCTTGTTGTTGCCAAAAGTGATAGCATCAAAACCACCATTTTGACTTGTATCAATTGAATTGAACATACAAGAGTCTCCGGTCATATGTTGAGTGCACCCACTATCAAGCACCCAATGCCTTCGTCCGGCTTTGTAATTGACCTACAAGACAAGATCAATTCCTTTTAGGTACCCAAACTTGTTTGGGTCCTCCAAGGTTAGAGACTAAGCTCTTTGGTACCCAAATGACTTTCTTCTTTGGGCCCATCCATGGTGCACCAATGAACTTAGCATGAACACCATTTGTACCCTTGGTAAGCATATAGAAAGAATTAAATTTAATTGAGGATACATTAGCATTGGATTTCTTGTTCATGCAATGTTGCTCTATGTGACCAACTTACTTGCAACTTTTGCAATAGCTACCATTGTTCTTCACAAAACGAGTCTTGTGAGGAGCAAAAGCGGCCTTACCTTTCTTGAGGTTATAGCACAATCCCTCTTTGTAGAGAGAAGCTCTTTGGCTACCCAAGCACATAAGCAAGCGGTCCTCACCACCATAAGCCTTAGCTAAGGTGTGATTGAGCTCTTTTACCTCCTTCTTGAGATTTTCATTCTCAACTATAAGTATGGAGTCACAAGTAAAACCATCACTACTAGATGAGGATGATGTAGATGAGCTACATGAAGGGTTAGTGGGAGTAACAATAATAGGCTTAAGAAAAGTTTCATCAATTATATCACATGATATGCCTATGTTGCAAGTTTTAGCTTTCTCAATATTAGTTGGCATGTTTTCACATTTTTCAACTAGAGAGGAATGAGCTTCTTCAAGCTTAGTGTGAGACTTTTGAAGCTTCTTATGGTCTACCTTTAGACTCTCATAAGATGCCCTAAGCTCATCAAGTTCTTGCATAAGGTTTTTCTTTTCTTTAAGCAAGCCCTTCCACTCCTTTCTAGATTCTTTAAAATGTTGAGTGCAATCTTCTAGCATAGTGATTAGTTCATCTTTAGTGAATTCTTCTTCATCACTATCACTATCACTAGCATTATCATGATCACTCTCATCATCGGATGATACCTTAGCGGCCTTAGCCATGAAGCATGATGGAGTGTCGAAGATGGAGACCTTCTCTTGGATGGCAATGCTAGCATGTCCCTTCTTCTTGCTCTTGTTGTCATCCTCATCATCACTTGAGGAGTCATCACTATCCCATGTAGCAACATGAGAATCAATCTTCTTCTTATAAGAGCTCTCTTTCTTTTCTTGCTTCTTCCTTTGCTTCTTCCTTTCCTTTTTGATAGCATCTTCATCATCACTATCATAAGGACACTTTGCAATGAGATGGTCCTTGCTATGGCATCTAAAGCATCTCATGGTATGCTCATTCTTCTTGTAAGAGTTCTTCCTCCTTCTTGCACGAAAGTCCTTCTTCTTCATGAATTTGTCAAATTGTTTGACAAAAAGAGCCATCTTCTCATCAATGTCATCACTATCACAAGAGCTTGAGTCTTCATCACTTGATGATTCAATCTTAGATTTGCCCTTGGATGTGGTGGCTTTGAATGCCACACTCTTCTTCTTTTCATCATCTTTCATCTCATTTTCTTTCTTCTTCTTCTTGATCAACTCATCCTTCTCATCATCTTCTCTATATGAATCATCGGTCATCACTTCTTGAAATATTTGTTGAGGAGTTGAATCCTTCAATGTAGTCCTCACTAGCACGGTGATCAATGTATCGAATCTCTTGGGTAGACTTCTTAAGAACTTCATAGAGAATTGATTATCCTTGACCTCCTCACCAAGTGCCTTGAGCTCATTGACAATGACTTGCAACCTATGAAACATCTCCGGTACACTTTCATCATCTTGCATCTTGAAGCTTGAAAATTTTTCTTGCAAGATATATGCTTTAGCGGTCTTTGTGCCTTCGGTGCCCTCAAATGTTTCTTCTAGCTTGGCCCAAGCATCATGAGCAATCTCTATGTTCTTTACTTGCTCAAATGTCTTGTCATCTAATGCCTCATGAAGAGCACTAATGGCAATGTCATTGCATTGGAGCTTCTTCTCTTCCACCGGTGTAGGTGCTTTCGGATTAGCAACCTCAAATTTTGTTTCGGTGACCTTCCACACTTCTCTATTGATTGACTTTAGGTGTGCGGTCATCTTAACCTTCCAATATGCATAATTTGTGCCATCAAAGTGAGGTGCCTTCTTGGTGTTGTTAATGTGCAAGCTTAATTGAGCCATTTCTTTTTCACCGTAGGATGTTAAGCCTCAAATAAACGGTGCCTCGGCTCCGATACCACTTGTAAGGTCCGAATGGCTAGGGGGGTGAATAGCCTATTCAAAAATCTACAAGCTTCACTAAACAACCACGTTAGTATAAAAGATGGCTAAGCTAATTCTAGCACTAGCTCAACTATACTATGCAAGCCACCTATACAACTTAGTGAAGCAAGGCTATGATCTTTAATACACACCAACAAAGCTAGGTCGCTAAGCTACTTACTCCTATGTGATAAAAGCTACTCTAAACAAGCTACACTAGAAGTAGTACGAGAAAGTAAAGAGCAAGTGACTTGATTCTTATACCAACGATGTAGAGAAGTAAAGCACTCGAAGAATCAATCACAATGATCAACCACAAGAGAAATCCTCGGTAAAGAGATGACACAAGATTTTTTACCGAGGTTCACTTGCTTCCCGGCAAGCTACTCCTCGTTGTGGCGATGCACCCACTTGTCGGTTCGCGAGCAAATCGACTATCAAGAGTCGAGCCCTCGGCGGGCGCCGCACAACCGCACACAAGATGGGGATCCTCCAAGCCACGAGCTCCACTAGAGTATCCAATTTACGAACTTCCGCGGGGAGGGATCAAGAACCCCTTACAACATTTGGTGAAGGCTCCAACAATCTCCAATTGCGAGCTCAATCACCTCCGCTGCTCCAAGCCGTCTACCGTGTCGGGAAACACGGAAGAGTAACAAGAAATCCGCAGCAACTCGAAGATCAAGTGCCTCTAGAATGCAACTCTCAAGCAATGCACTTGAATCTCACTCAATCTCACTCAAGATGTGCAACTATGCAAAGAGATGAGTGGAGGGGTTGTTCTCTAGCTCAAAGTATGTCTCTAGTTCTCAAAATGTGCAAGAGTTTACCTCAAACTCCGGCCAATGTCTATTTATAACGAAGGGGTACGCAGCTAGCCGTTACAGACGACGCAGCAAAAAACGCACTGACCGGACGCTCCGGTCAGGGTGACCGGACGCGTCCGGTCACTACACGACAGCAAGAAACAGTGCAAGTCAGAACTAGCCGTTGCCATGATCGGACGCGCTGAACCGATTGACCGGACGCGACAGTGCCCGCGTCCGGGTCGCGTTCCAGTATGCTCCCGTTGAGACCGGACGCGTCCGATCGCACGTGACCGGACGCGCCGCGCGTCCGATCGTCACTCCGCTTCGCTCTGCCCCTCTGGACGCCTGACCGGACGCTCCGGTTACCTGAGGGACCGGACGCGCTGGTCACGCGCTCTGGTTCGCTCAGGAGAACTGACCGGACGCGCTGTTGAACTGACCGGACGCCACAGTGCCAGCGTCCGATTAGAGTCCAGTAAGCTCCCTGGATGATCGGACGCGTCCGGTCATCAGTGACCGGACGCGCTGCGCGTCCGATCATCAAACTAAAAACCGCGCAGACGCTGAACACTGACCGGACGCGTCCGGTCATACCGAGACCGCGTCCGGTTCAGCGTCCGGTCATCTCTGTGACCTCCGTTCTCCTTCGTTTCTTTTCCGACTTCCGGCGCAATAGAAAGTAGGCATTTCGCTTCTCCAAAAAGCGCCGAATCCCGCCTCGCAAGCTCGGCGGGAGAGAGAGAGGAACCCAAACCCCTCTCTACCGCTCAAACTCCACCGCCTTCGTAAATGTGCTAACACCACCAAGTGTACACCACCATGTGCATGTGTGTTAGCATTTCACAATCATTTTCCAAGGCGTTATGTTAGCACTTTTACTAGATCCTAATGCATATGCTCAAGACAATGATCTAGTGGCACTTGATTCCCGAGCTAACCGTGATTGCCCATCTTGATAGTCGGCTATGTATTCTAAACCCGGTCAATCACTTCTCTACTCATCTTAGACCGGCAAAAGGAAAACCCCTATGGTTATACCTTTGCCTTGCGCTCTTAGATCCTTCTCTTTTCACTTGATCATCATGTCCTTCCTTTTATGTGCATCTCCATTATGATCATCATTTCATGTCCATGCACCATCTCTTTGTGATCTTGTGGCCATCACTCCTTGCCACATACACCTTCATCACATGTGTTGCTTATGCCTAACTCAATACACTTAACACGAGGCATTAGCAACTTGGTGTCATTAATTACCAAAAACCAAACTTGGGCTTTCACAAGGGTCATAACAGGTTTGATGGAGCTTCATGGGGCCATGGCCTCCATGGCTAGCGCCCGTACGACCGGACGTCCACGCTTGCAGCCGTTTCTCACACGGTTTCACGCGTCCACATGAGGCCCACGCCGCCCGAACATCACAAGCATCGAGAAAAGAGGGGGAGAGGGCGGTGGATGCCTGGTCGACATCGAGGAGGAGGAGGAGACACTGAGGAAGGTAGCAGAAAGCGAGGAAGGAGATACAACAACCAATCTACTTTTTGAAACATTCAGATGCAACAATTGCAAAAATACGTCTGAAGACAGATGAAACATTTTGAAACATATATCTAAAACACTTGCAAAAACACATGAAAAGCACTTAAAAACCATTGTAAAACATACGCAACATACAGATAAAACACTTGCAACATAAGCGTGAAATATATGCAATATCTAAATCAACACATTTGTAACTTACGTTGTAAAAAACACGGATGAAATATTGAGAATAGAAGCTTGCAACATATGTGTACAACTATTGCAACACGTGCAACATCCCGATCTACTTTTGCAACATCCGCATAAAACACTTGCAACATACCTCTGAAGCATCTGAAAAACTTAAAACATATGCTTGAAACATGCGCTTTTAGCACAATATTTCCTTACTGTTTCAGAATGGATGCTTATTGGCGCGTGAAGTTCACCGGTGTAGAGCTTGCTGGTGGTGTGGAGCTCACCTCTCTGGTAGAGAAGGACGCGATGGATTACCAGCTCCATGCCATAGCCACCCTTGCCTCCCTCCCACGCAGCGGCGCGGGTCTCCGTCGCTGTGCTCGTCTCCCACGCGCCGCTCACACGTGAGCCTCCGGAGGCACCTTTACCTCCCACGCGTGTCGCCCTTGGAGCTGTCATCGCCTTGCTTGCGCGCTGGCAGCCGTCAGCTGGACGCGAGAAGCGCAGTGGTCGTCAGGAGGTGCGGGCTGCAAGAGTGCAGAAGGGCCGCAAGCTAGCAGCCGGACGCCGGAAGCGTAGTAGATCCCTAACGTCACGGCGCTGGGGAACGGAGATGGGCTGCCATGGGCAAGGTGGATGTTGTTGCCTTTGCGGCTACTTCGCTGACCCACGCCACCACCACCGAATCTCCAATTTGCCACGGCAGCTACTCTGGTGAGTTGGGTCAGCATCTCGCTCACCTTCTTTTTTTAGCAAAATCTCTCACACCTCCTAGCTCAGCGAATAATGGATGAGGCTAACTCGTTCGAATAGATAAGGTCACACTGGGCACCGCTCCAGCCTATTTTTTAGAGGTGGTAGCTGGGCTGGCCCGGGCGACCCACCATTGGGAACGTCCGGTGCGGACGGACGTCCTATACCAAGAATTACCAAACATCGATTTGGATGAGCTGTCCCTGTCCTGAAGAACACGACGCGGCGACAAACTACGAGGACGTGCAACATGTCCGTCATCTTTTGTTTTCCTCGCTCGTGCGTGACAGTCAATAAGGCAATAACCCAGGCTCGATCAGACATGCCCTATTCGCTTGACTTATCAACCATACTTTTTTCAGCAAATGAACAGTGTTCTTCTCTCATAACAAATCAGCGAACATTATTTTTCAGCCTAGCTTTTTGGTAAAGCGAACAGAGGTGTTTGTTTGCCCCCATGGCTTATATGCAATCAACAATCGAGGCATCGAGCCACTAATTTTCATTGCTAACTAGCCAAAGCACAATTCCATTAACAGACACTCATCATCACCCCTCCTCAGGCCACTTGTTCGGTCCTTCAGTTTTTAAGGTATCCAAAAGAGGAGAAAGAAAGAGGGTTGGAGGATGTTGGAAGGGCTGGATGACGAATTGAAGGTGCGGGCACGGTGCATGAGCTAAATATCACCGAGGAGTTCCAAGAGGCGGAGCAAGAGACAAGTGATTGTGTGCAGCTCGTCGAGCGGTGGGGCAACCTAGAAAGAATAAGAAGAGGAAGGCAATAGATGGACATACACACAAACTCATTTCACTTTATGAAACTTTGATCATCTCTCTTCATTAATATCACATCATGGCAATATATTTACTAATTTTATAGCTTATTTAATACTCCATTCGTTCCAAATTATAAATCGCTTTGACTTTTTTGGTACATCTATTTCGCTATGTAGCTAGACATGGATGTACCCAAAAAGTCAAAGTGACTTATAATTTGGAACGGATGGAATATAAACCCTATTAAAATTAACCTATGATCCTACTTCCAGGGACCTCAAATATAAGTCTACTTTTGAAGTTTTAAACCTTGACATGATCTCCAATGTCTCATCGAGCTATCGATATTTGTAGACTTATATAACATTTCAAAGAAAAATGTATAATCAGATGTTATGAAAGTGCATCTTCTGATAAAACTGTTGACATCAAATTTATATTATCAGTTCATACGAGTTTTTTTTTGTGTATTAGTGATCGAAATTAAAAAATGGAAATGGGATGAACCTATATGGCTATATTGTGATAGGAGTACGTACCTAGCTAGCTGGAGCGGCATTGAAGGTGGTATGCGGTGGTGAACCTATAGGATCCCTGCCGGACAAGGTTCGCTAGCGGTTGAAGTGGAAGACCGATCATGCACTGTATTACTGTAGAGTCCACCCGAGTAGTCCTGTCCAGTCTGAACTGTCACGATTTATCATGCCCCCCGCATTGAGATTTGAGAGGACGGTTTTACTGTCGCTCTCGTTTAAAAATGCTATTGTATATAAGTATATAACTGATAATAAAGTGATAACTAGATTAAGCCCCGCGCTTCGCAGGGGCATGGGAGGGAAAACCGATTTGCTAACCGGGCGTACTGCAGAAGGATCCGGTGCTGTTTGCAGGTTCTGACACTTTTTCACGGGATGCGTAATGGTTCCGGCACTGTTCACGGGATGCGTACTGTAGACGCAGGCACTGTAGCTGCGCGGTACTAGATAGATAGATATAGATGGGTGCGTGCCTTTTTTTTTTTTTGAGCATGGTGCGTGCCTCTGTTTTTATGCTACGGCTGCACGAGATTAGGAATACAAACTAGTTCGTCAGTATGAGTGTATGACACATTTAGTTTCAGATACAGGGAGCCTGAACCAACAACTTCGACGGGGAACTCACTGCCCCGCAAAATTTCACGTGTGTGGTCATCTGTTTCGTTTCGTCCTTGAGATTTTATACAGCGTTGATTATTCAATTATACACTATCTAAATCGAAGGTGCAAATGGAATTCTGTGCAAGTGTAACAGTAAAGATTATGTTGAACTATTGTGGGTTTCTATTCCTCCGCTTTCTTCGGGAGCGGGCAAACGGATCAACCCATGTTCTGTCTTCCCTTGCAGCCCGGTCCCAGCGCTTCTGGAAATCACGAAGCTCCGATCGTGATTTTCTCCGGATCTGCAAGGTCGAAACAATGTTGTGGCAAACTGTGAGGACCGATTAATGGCATGCAAATTCTGATGCGTTGCATAATCTGGATAGCTATAGCTGATTATTGTGCTGTTATTGTCAACTGAAGGGAAATAAAAAAAAAATAGGCCCCCTTTTATTTCATGTGTTTTCCCGTAAAAATAAACTGATTCAAGTCAAGTGACAGGATTTTGAAATCTGAATTTTCAGCTTCCACCGACATTTTTCGAGTTAGACACTTGAAACGATGTACAGTATACCAAATGCTTTGTTAGCTCACCTTTGTTCGCATATCAAGGCCTGGTGCCTTCCCCTGGTAAATCATAAAAGGTGTCAAGGTCGCAGAATAAAATACAGCAACATACGTAGTATGCATCAAACTTTTCTTTAAGGTCAGGCACACAGAACATACTCTCGTTTTTTGGACTTGAGCTGCTTTCTGACGAAGTGGCTGGGCATTTTTGCCACGAGTACCATCCTTCCAGAATTCAAAACGAAAACAGAGGAAACATTTAACATTAATTTGCACACCAACAAAGAACATTCATAATATACAAGATGTGAATATACAGATAGAAGGCATAGTATTATCAAAAGACATTTCCATTGCAAGCGAAAGATACAAAGTTCCTAGTTCCCATAATAAACTCTAGCCGAACTGGATAGATGGCTCTAGTAACTCTCAGGAGCGAACGGATGGGGTTAAAAAATCCCCTCATCTGTCACACACCAAAACATAGGTCTAAGAACCAGCTCAGGTTCTCACATAGGTGATGGTGCCGCTGTATATGGGTGGAGCGGTTTCGGGGGTCTTCTCGACCTACGTGAGAAGGTTACCTTCTATCTTAAGTAGAATGCCGGAGGCTGACTTACCCCCCGCGGGTCGAGTTTTTTTTTTAACTATGACAAAGGGCTTTTCTTAACTGAGGTCAACCCCATTTCCAATACTCCCATAACAGAAATACAGAAGTTTGATGGCATCTAACCAGTTTTATGAGGAAACAAAGGGCTTTTGTTCTCACAAAAAAAACTTAATTAAGGATTGTATGAATTATGCACAAGTGCTGATGAACCACTTTTTTTTTTCCTCTGAGAACACACAAAAGCTTGCGTATTATTGCATTAGGAAGCGCAGCTCAAATTCATGGAATGTACTGAAAAATATTGCCATGATCTATTGTTCTTAGACATAACCATGTTTTGTATGCAAGAGTTGCAGGAAACACCAAGGTTCTAACTTGCAGCAACAAAACAGGAGTTAAGACAAACCTTTGTTACTGTAGAACCTCCTAATGTCTGCACTCCTCGGTGAACTATAAATTCACTATCAACTACGCCGATGTTCTTTGTCCTGTCACCCTGAAATCAGTTTAAGAAAAAAACTTTTATTTCAAGTCTTTACTAAAAAGAAGACAAAGTTTGCTTGGACAATGAGGTCATGAACTCAGAGTGACTATGTTAAAAGATGCTAGATGCATAAGAGCATAAAGAGGTACAAATGGTTCTATTCCTTTATATATCACCTCGGGCAAAAAACAATCACTTTCAATAGATTACCATACAAAAATTATATTAATTGAACAGATGGAAAATAGTGCTATATGATTTTTCTTGGGAATACTGATCATAATATATAATTTAAAATAAACACTTTTTTGCATGGACAAAGGTCAAACGAAAAACTTTCAATACTTTGTGCTTTAGATGAACTTAAATTATAAGGCATGCCACAGTTACATGAACAACATTTTTATCAAACCTGAGCACAATATCCAAACTTGTAATCGATACCCCATCCATGGATAAGATCATTCTGTATAAATACAATGTAGATATATTAATATCTAGAATACTCCACAAAAATCAATAAGGTAAAACCATAAAAGACAAAGGAGATCATCACATAAAGTACTTTTTTTTTTTGCTTAAAGACCTATGAACTAATGTGGACTCATATTTGCCTGTGTCCCTGACAAATGCAGCAGTGACAATGCGTGGAGCAATGAAGGTATGTGAAGACACCGTAGTGAGTTCATAAACACCTATAAAACTAGGACCATAAAAACACTCAACCTACGGGGGCAAGAAAGCCCTCAAGCATTGCATTAAGAAGGTCGAGAAAACCCTCAAACCCCTTCCCCACCCATACATAGCAGCACCGTAGCCCATGTGAGAACGACCACGATCGGGGCCGGGCCTTAGACTTGTGCTTTGGCATGGGACAGACGAGATTTTTTTTAACCCTAGCCTGAAAATTCGCTCCCACGGGGAGTCGAACCAAGGACCCGAGGAGTGTTACTCAAGCCACCTAACCAACTCATCTAGAGGACCATAATACACAGAAATAACATGAATCTAATTCAAGAATTATCCACAAGTAATGACACAAAATGTTGACGAATGTAGCGTCAAAACTGACCTTGTGATTTGTGAATATTATAAATCAAAAAAATATATTGTAGCCCATGAGACAAGTAGTTAGCTCCTAGCTTGTATATATCTATTGCTTCTGTACTACATATTATTTCAGAAAGAAGCAAAATACAAAGACATCACAAATATCAGAAATAAACAAAATGTGAAGACTCAACACTAAGCTCAGGTTAAAAATTGTATTAGCTTTGCCTGTTTGGGTTTCCACCCCTGCTTTTCTCAACATGGTTACTCACGGTTACACATGTTCCAAGTATTCCCTGACTCCAAATTCCAAAATGGGAATAACGATACACACGGACATCTAATGCTACACGATATTGTACAATTCATGCTCAAAACTTGTGGATCACTGAAAGAAAAACAGTCATATTGTCTGGCACAATATAAGTTCAAATACGCAACATGGTTAAGAAATCATATGAAGATAAAGTCTACCTGGATAAGATGCCACACACATTGCCAAGCGGACTTTGAGAAAACAGGTGCCATGCCCTCGACCCATCTATAGATCAAACACACAATTATCATGTCATGCACGGCTCTCAATCATATTTGTCACAAGCATATACCATAGTTGGTAAATAGTAAGATAATTCTGGTGAAAATCGATCATGCAGTAAAAATGTCAAGAGCTAATCAGCAATTCTGTTGTAGCATAAGGAAGGGTTCAAAAAAGAAAATATACCTAGAACAAGGCGGTCCTTCACTTGAACACTGTTTGTTAGCCCGGCTAACTCTTCTGTCCAAATACACATCGTGTTTGATTTAGTTATGATGTAACCACAAATTTCCAAAATAAAAGTTGCACTACATGAACTTACCTATGAAAGGTCCCCGTTTTTTTACGAACAGTTATCCGGTGATGAATTTCAGAAAGCTTAGAGTCAAGACCTGGTTGTGATATCTCCAGCCCTTCTGATCTAACTATATTTAAGTATCTGAAAGGAATCAATGCATTAGCTAAATTGGTGCAGAGAATGGAAAGATCAAACAAACACATTTGGTGTGTGCGCGCACGCATTTGTGTGTGGAGCGGGTTAGCATAATATGCCGTTTCTTCACAGATTTCTCCTATATAGAACACGAACTTAAGCTGGATACTTTCAAGAAATTGTTTGCCGCCTAGCACATACATGGCAGGCTGGCACTGGCAGCAGAAACATCCAGAAAACTGTCATTTTATATTAGTAGTTGCCTGAACCATGATTTAAAAGTCCAATAAACAGAAATCTGATGTGTAATTGCTAGGCAATGATAAGTTTGACAACATAAGGTTGGTATCATGTAACACAATTACACAATACCTTCTCGGGTTAAAGTTATCAACTTCCAGATCTTCGTCCCAAAGAAACATGTACTGGTACATGGACACAACAGAAGGATGGAGGAACCTCTTTGCAAACCACCTATAAAAACAGATACCGTGTCATCTTATCTTGTGAAGCTAAAATGAGAGACAAAGCATGCCGAATTTCAGTGCAAAGGAAGAGATACCATACCATTTAGTCTGGTTAGAAGCAGCTATATGTATCACACTTTTGCTCCATGGTAGATCATTCCACCCATTGACATTCCCATCATAATGGAACAACATAGCTGTAAAATTTTCTGGAAGAAACTGAATAATCAAGAGTCACATGACAATTTTATGTGCAAATTACCGCTTACATGGGAGTAAATGAAGTACCTTCTTCATAATAGCGTCCACACTTTTTTTCTGATTTATACCGGCAGCAATAGCAATAAAAAACTGATCACTTTGTTTAGACTTCTGCTAGGACAAAACACCCACAGAGCATTAAAATAACTAAATAAATAAGATTCTGTAGTTATGAGGTGGGAACAGCTAATGCTTGTTGAGTTTGAAAAGTGAAACCAACAGAAATATTGTACTGGAATCGAAGTTCGTCAGGTATATATTGTACTTAACTAACCTTTGACTGCTCACTTGTCAGCCACAATGGCTTCAACTCCATGTCGGAGTTAGACTCCACTATACCATGGGGTAAATAACCAATCCTAGCCTCCACTTTTTGAGGCACCTTAACTGCATCTCTGTCAGACACCTGATATTTACATTGGAGGCGCAAATCATATCTTAGCAACAGAGGAAAATCTGCCTCTGGTTAATAGGGGGAAAAACAAATCTTGTGACTTTTGATGGAAGGAAATGTGTTCACATACCGTCACTGTATCAAATGGATGAGATTTTGCTTCCAACTGTAAAGTTGCATAATCAAATCAGATTAATCTTTTATGTATATTTTATGTTCAGAGAACTCTGTTATACAATAAACCAGGGGATATTGATGGTTACCGATGTCTGCTTATGTTGAAAGTTAGCCATGTTGTACACCAGGAATATGATTATCACGCACAGGACGAACAGATGCAACCGCAGTCTCATCTTAGGACACCTATCGCCCCCCTTACCATTCTGTACAATCAAAAGTAGGTAGCAATATAGTATCCTGACCTCACACTCAATCAACCTTCTAAGGGTTCAGAAAATGTAGATGCCACTAATAAGTAAGGAATCATCAAAAGAACACTAAGAAAACTCACCTTATCTTTCAAGACACTAGTTTTCTGTGTACAACTGGAAACAGATGGATCGCCTTCTTATGGTGTCAAGAAGCAACTCAAGCGAGGATCATTTCATGACGCCCTGCTTGCAGGATAGCAGGCCAAAAAACAGCGTAACAAACAGAATCATCATTAATTTTATAATGGAAAGATTGGCGTGTTGCTTAGTTCAGGCACGCCACACAGAACAAAGGAGAAAATTCTTACAACATAAAAAAGGAAAGACTAAAATACTGTCTGGGTCCGACTGCATTGCAAAAGGACCAAAATATTGTTAAGCGTTTACAGTTCCCCACATCCCTTTCACAGACGGGACTGAGGAAACATCTCACACAGAACACTGAACACATCGACCACCACCCACTCAAACAACCTTAAGTCAACAGGTTCCAGGAACACATCAGGTAAAAAAAAACTTTAGCGTCTCTTTTCTCCATATTTTTGCTGGTAAAACGGAAAAGGAGAGGGAGCTAACTAGGTGGTGAAATCTCGAACGAATAGATGAATGTCCGGTGCAAGCATCATGCGTGATCTCGCTTTTGTTGTTCAGAGTGCAGCAGTGCCCCCTTGAAGCAAATTGACAGCAAAGGGGTGTGACGCACGCATCAATGACGAGTGGAGCAGGAACACTGACGCACCGGCCGCGACCGAATTACGCTACACTTTATTAACCCACCCCTCCACAGTCCAGTTCCAGGCTTCCAGCTCGGGAGCCACCTCGCGACAACGAGGCGTCCCAAGAGATCGTTTACTAAATCCCAATCACAGGTAGGAGGACCCAAGTCCCAAGGCACGATCAGAACCAATCCATGACATACCAGGTGTAGCACGCGGATATTTGTACTGTCGGATTGAGTGAGAACAAAACGAATTACCGCGGCGGCGGGAGGAGCCGGAGATGATGCCGCGGCGGGCGGGAGGCCTCGGAGCTGAGCGCGCAATGGGCGGTGGTGGAGCGCCACTCGTCACACGAGCGGGCGCCTCGGCAGCGAGGGCACCGGTGGTGCTGATTGTGTCGCAGGAATCGCTAACGAAACGTCTCGCAGTGCCGGAGTCCAGAGGGATTGGGAAAGGTTTGGGTGGAAGTTGAGACGGGGACGGGCACGGGCAGAGGCGACCGCGGGAGGGAGCGAGAGAGCCCGAGAGGAACAACGCGACAGCGACGGTCGGGTCAGAGCCTCAGAGGAAACGCGACGGGTGGCGCCTCGCCTAGTTCCCACCCGCGCTGCCCCTTCAGTGCTCGCAGCGCGCGCCCCACACGGCGTCCTCCGCTCGGGCGACGAGCGCGCAGGCGGCGCAGCTGCCGTTTCGGCCACGCCCGCGACCGGGTTTTCCGCTCGGTTTGTTGGTTCCTTCTGTCACCCTCGCCGCCAGCGCGTGTGCCGCGTGCACGACGGTGACGCGCGGCCCACGAACGGATGCATGCCAAGAGAGTGACGCACGGCAAGCGGCCCACCACCAGCCCAGCACTGCCTCTTTTCTTCTCGCTGCCTAGAGCCGAACTGTTCAAGTCCTGCAGTCTCTCCTATCTGGTTCAGTTTGACAGGTAACTGTCGGTGTTGAAGCATCAGTTCACATGGTATAACAGCTTAAACTATTAAGCATTACACAGTCAGACAAGTATTGCCTAGCTCGGATAATCTCTACAGGAAAATGAGGGTTCCCTTCTAACTGTCCTTACTCCTTACAAAACAACATCAAAAACAGCTAACCCCTTCCTGTTACATCAGTTTGAATACTGGGACAAAAACTTTTTTGTCAGTTAAACAACACTGGAAGGGGCCAGCCTATGATATATGGTTAAGCTGTACACAGTTTCACCGGCATTGAGCCGATGGTAGCTTCACCGCCGGCTCTTCTTGCCCCCTTTGCTGGGGCTATCCTCCTGTGCTGCCGCACTCCTCTTCCTGCCTTTGCTGGGGCTATCTACCAGTGCCCCAGCGCCCCTTTTCCGGCCTTTGATGGGGCTATCTTTCTGCGCCTCAGCAACCCTCTGCCCACTCTTTGGAGGCCGACCCACACCTCTCTTCTTGGCTTGCTCATTTCTCTGTATAGTCTTTTGATTAGCCAGCTCATCACTGCAAGGTCTCTTGCCATCTCCTTCCTTGGCAGTAGCGTCCCTTGAAGAAACCTTGATTGCCCTTGCATCACCAGGGCCAGGGCGTCCAGGCTGCAAGGCTCGAGCATTCTTCTTTACTACAGGGGCACCAGCTGTTCTGGTCTCTCCATGGCTTTTCAAGAACAAGCTTGCACTCTGCTTCACTGTTTTGCATGCAAAGTCACGAAGCTCAACCGCAGCCATGTGCTCCAAGGTAGCCTTCGGGTAGAAGGCTATTACATTATTGATGAAAATGAGCATATCTCTCAGAAGCTCCTTGGTGCAAGAGATTGCGCCACTCTTGACCTTAGAGTGAAGTATTCGGAAGTCCATATGCCGGCGAATCATCTTCTTATATCTAGCTCTTTTCCTCTGTATATAGACGAAAAGGTAAGGAGTCAGATGAAATTCAGTCCATAAGTGTTCATGCTATTTCACAGACCTTGAGAATGATTTGATGGAACAATCAATTTGAGAAGTAACATAATCAACTATAGCCAGCTAGTAAGAAAATAACCATAATTAAAAACCCACAAAAATCTGAGTTGAGTAACTAGCAGGAAAAAAAAAGCAGAACCGTTTTAATAGCAGTTTTAAAATTATTAGCACCCACATGAAGTATCCCATCTCTCAAATGACCTAAGGAGTCATTATAGTCAACATAAGTCCTATATTAATCAGTGAAGTGTGTGTGTGTCTATATATATATATATATATATATATATATATATATATATATATATATATATATATATATATATATATATATATATATATATATATATATATATATATATATATATATATATATATATATATATATATATATATATATATATATATATATATATATATATATATATATATATATATATATATATATATATATATATATATATATATATATATATATATATATATATATATATATATATATATATATATACAGATAATTTAGACCATCACTGAGGCACTGCAAATAGAAAAGTGATGAAATTAGGTGAACCCACCATACCTGGGTATCAAGTTGGCATTGCAACATTTTGCAGTCATCTTGAGTCGATATAGTATTCAAAATTTCTGCCAGCTTCAGTTTAACTCTCTCAATCACAGGCTGGCCACATTCTGCCTTTGGAGACCTCAAGCCCTTCTTCATAACATCAGATCCTGCTTTGGGAGTTTTCAAGTCCTTTATAACATCAGGATCTACTTTGGAAATTTTCAACCCCTTCTTCATAACATCAGATTCTGCTTTAGGAGTTCTCACGCCTTTCTTCATCATATCAGATTCTACTTTGGGAGTTTTCAAGCTCTTCTTCATTATACCAGATCCTACATTTGGAGTTTTCAAATCCTTATTCATCACACCAGATTCTACCTTTGGAGTTTTCACACCCTTCTTCATAACAACTGATTCTACATTTGGAGTTTTCAAGTTCTTCATGCAGCCTTCAGACGAACCCTCCCTCTGTATACATGCTGTAGATGTAGGCTCACCATCCCCACTACTATCACCACCTTTCAGAAGTGTCCTTCTAGCTCTCCTTCCTCTTTGTTTTCTAGAACCCCAAAACAAGCCATCTTTGGGACCGACCTTTTCAACTTGGGCCTGGGGATATGACTCATGTGGTGATGGATTGATAGCTTGAATTGAATCAGTATCACACTGCTGCACTTTCTGAGATTTCTGACTGTTGCTTGCTTCCTCTGTGAAACTAGCAGCTGATGATCTATCCCTGGACGTTTCTTTACCTGAGGAATTAGTATCTGCTGTATTTTCAGAGCGCGGACATGATTCAGTATGACTGGTGCGGCATTCAGAACTCCCATCAACATGTTTGCTATTGCTGAGGCTTTGAATAACAGATTGGAGAGATCTGGAAGAGTAAAAGGAAAATCACACATTACCAAAAAGTTGGCAAAGTATCAAACAATGACTTGCTTGGATGAAAAACAATCAACAAAGATTGTATCTGGGATAGTCCACAATAAGAACAAAATATAAATAGCTCCAGTGAACTTCAAAAATGCTCTGTGAACAAATTGTCACTAACCCAATAGAATTTTCCGACTTCTCCAAATCCCTTTTGAGTTCAGCAACTCTCTGCTTACGAAGTTCTTCAAACCAAGCACTGCATTGAAGCAAATAGGATGATCGGAACTCAGAAAAATATAAAATGCTTCACATCAGAGTTATCTATTCAACTGCAGCCATCTGAAAGGCAGTGCAATGCCTGCATTGTTGTATACATAGCTTATTGCTTATGGGATTGAGAATCCAATCTTAAAGCCGAGGTTGTTATCACTAAGTGGTCTATGTTTTAGTATTTTCCTTCTTTATTCTCTTCTTTGTATATTATCCATTCTTCAAACTGAGGTTGGTTATGTATACTTGTGAAGTAGTAAGATGCAAATTTAAAAACTTGAATCACCAACTTGCGAATAGAAAGAAGTGCAGGCATTTCTGATTGTTGACTACAGAAGCAGACATGCTGATAGCAACTACTCCCATGTTCCAAATTATAGTTCACTTCAGTTTTGCCCTACGTCAAACTTCTCTAATTTTGACCAAGTTTTTAGAAAAATACATTAGCATCTACAAGTTCAATCAAATACATTGTCAAGACAAGTTTCAAGAAGAATTTAATGAAAATAATTTGATATTCTAGATGTTGATGTATTTTTCTATAAACTTGGTTAAAGTTAGACAAGTTTGACTTAGAACAAAGGCACAAAGCTAAAGTAAACAATACTTTGAGATAGAGGAAGTATTGTTTAATATGATCAAAATGTAGCATGTTGCTTACATGTTATCTTTTAGCACAATAGCAAAGACTCTACCCGACTGTTATGTTTAAAGATTCACAAAGTTCTTAATCAGCTCATAAAAAGGCTCAAAATTCATATTATTTCAACTTCTCTAGATATATAATGATATGCAGTAGTTGTTCTATGCCACTCATCCAATTTGCAAGGTCATGTAATGGACAAGAAGGTACAAAGTATGAACATCACACGATCAAGTATACACTTACTTGCATGCAGAGTACCGCAACTGTATCTCTGCAAATTTTGCTTCACATTCCTGCAGATATTAACAACTGTAAGCAAAGAACTGGTATGCAACTATAATAACAACCACTTGATCAGTCTGCCATAACTTCCAGATGATAATAAAACAGTTGAATTGCAATGCAATGCAATCAGAAACAACTTGACGAGTAAAACAAACTGCACAAAAAACACACATTGCTAGGCCCAAGGCTCTATTACATTTCATTGTTGGAAAAAGGCAACATAGTAGTAGCACCCTAAAAATGCCTAGGAAATTATACAGCAGCAACAGCAGAGCCTTTTAGTCCCAAGCAAGTTGGGGAAGGCTGCCTGGGAAAGTATCTTGTTTCTAAGAAAATAGCTGTCACCTAATAGTGTGCTCCTCGTGTGTGAACTTGAAAAATACTCAAATAGCACACATCATTTCAATGGCTTTATGAACATGTAAGCAGAAATTTGTGCACAAACCATGCAATGTGCATTGTCATGGTGTTGCTAATTACTGTATCACACTTCATTAATGCCTACAGGGTTGTTACTGGGCTTCCCTTTGTTCAACTCAAAAACATTGCATGGTAAATCAAATCCAATCACAGGCTTCCCTTTGTTCAACTCAAAAACATTGCATGGTAAATCAAATCCAATCACAGCCTACTTAGGAACCAACCATCTACGATCACAGAAATTCAGCATTTACAGAATCACATAGCTCTACGAACAATGCAAAATCAAGCATTCACAGAGGTAGGGCCACGGAACCCTAGCCTCGATATTAGCTGGAGACAGTTATTCCGCGCCTGTGGGGCCCTAGGGCCATGCCCTAATCCGTATCCGAGTCGGTCTCGAGCTGTAAACACCCCTAGGGTTTGACAGGGTGCGGGGAGTGTACCTCGGGCGAGAAGGTGCACGGGGAGCGGGTCCGGAGCTCGTCGGCGACGGTGGACCACGCGGCGCCCCCATGCCGGAGCACTGCGCCGCCCAGCACCAGCTCCTCCCACGTCCCCCAGCCGCCGCCGCCGCCCCCTCCCACCGCCACTACCACCATCGGTCGCTGGCTCTGGTCGGCTTGATCGCGGGGGAGACGGGCGGTGGATAGCCAGTAGGAGTCGGAAAGGGAGGTCAGGAGGAGAGGTGGACAAGGTGTCGGGTCGTCGCGGTTTCGGGCAGTGGTCTGGTTTGCCCCCCGCCCCCGCCTGCTGTTTTTTCGGGTCTGGCTCGCGTAGCGTGGCTGCGTGGGTGATGGATTTTTCATTTTTGGGTTCCTGCTCGTGGTTCCGTGCGTGCGGATGCCTCGGACTCGGGCGGGAGAGCGTGCGTGACGTGGGGACGTTGGGTGGTGGGCGCCGCTCCACTTTTTTTTTTTCCCGTTGCGACCGTGAGTGTGCATTGGAATTCGGAATCGGATGACCCGACGGGGACTGGATTGGGTCCGTGTCGGGAAAAAAAAACGCTGAGGCCTGGTTAAGTTCCTAATTTTTTTTCTCCATTCATCACATCGAATGTTTCATACATGTATGTAGTACTAAATGTAGAAAAAAAAAACTAATTGCACAGTTCTCGAGGAAATCGGGAGACAAATCTTTTAAAGGCTAATTAGTCCGTGCTTAAGTGCTACAGTAACCAACATGTGCTAATAATAGATTAATTAGTATTATTAGATTCGTCTCGCAGTTTCCTGACGGGTTTTGTAATTTGTTTTTTTATTAGTACCGAAAATTCCCCCGACATCCTTCCGACACATCCGATGTGACACCCAAAAATTTTCTTTTCGCGAACTAAACACAGCCTGAACTAGAATTGGAATGAACTTTAAATCCGACAACCATGAATTGGATCAGAAAATTTTCAGCGGCATCTCAACAAACGGAGCAAAAGAGAATGCCTCATGCACGTGGAGTGAAATCAATCGTCAACACGGAGTGACCTTGAACACGAGCAAACTTTAATATGTTTGTTTGACTTCTTGGTATTTACATATGGTCTCGATAACCACGCATAATCAGTTAATCACACCAAGTGATCTGGAACCGGGCACTGAGAAATGTATTTTGCAGACTACAGAATTACAACAATAGCTTTGAACTACACATCGACAGGAGATTCTGAGGAGCACTACTGACAATGGACAAAACGCGGTGCATTCTTAGCATCCTGCTACTGTGGTCCATCCATCTTGCGTTGGCCAAAATATCCTTCGACCGCATCAATGATCATCAAAGGCGTCTTGAAACAATGGCCAGAGATAACTGAATCTGGCAAGAAGCTCCAAAACGAGGTGCATTCTTGAATTCTAATTTCTAAGCACGGGCCTCCACATTTCCCCCTTACTTAAGGGATTGCCTACATGGAAGCTCTTGATACACTACTTACCATGCGAGTTAAATCTTGAACAACTTCAGACATTGGTGGCCTGAATTCCGGTTCATGCTGCATGAAGTTTAAGATTAGTCACACTCCATACCTTCGTGTGAAGAAGATGTCAGATGTAGGATCAAGTGTTTTTACCTGAATGCAGCGGCTAATAATGTCAGCGAAACGGGATAATGCCTTTTCAGAACATTGTCCTCGAATGGAGGGATCAACCATCTTCGCTATGGCATCAATATCATAGAGTTGAGAAGTGGCCCATCGCACTAGATGTTGTTCAGCTCGTGGACGTGAACTGCAAATTCCAGTCCATGTGAAGTTGTTAGATTCCTTAGGCCAAAAGAAATCATCTTCAAGAAAAATAAATGTGCCAGATGAGTGTAAAAAATGGATTTGTGTTCTTTATTTCTAATGTTACCTGTCATAAGGTTTACACCCTGTTAGAAGCTCCAACATAACTACACCGAAGCTGTAAACATCACTTCGATCACTTACTGATCCAGATTCATGCACTTCAGGTGCTTCATAATGGAATAAGGTGCGTCCGGACAACTGTCATGCAAAGTAAAATAAAGGTTTATAAGAAGATGGAATAATAGCATTCCCTCCCTTCTCATCGAACATGGATTCTACTATTCACTACTTTGAAATGAATTGGCAAGTTTTAATGAGAGCAATATATCATAAGTTCATAACCAAAACTCCAAACAATAGCATTGTATATGGAACTTCAATTTTAAAGCATCAAAATATAAAGAAAAAAATAGCCCAGTAAAATCACATATGGTTACAAAATGGAAGGAGAAACAAGCATGAGGTGGCAGGTACAGATGCAATAGAAAACTGTTGCAGGCCAAAAAGCATCATGGCATAATGCATGTTTTAGTTATGTTTAGGTTCATAGCTGTCTTAACAAATGTGTTGTAAGTACAAGTGAATTGTCCACAATCATAGGATTTTGCAGCTAGGTATATAAATGTGGCCAATAGTCCAATACAAACCCATTTTCAAGAGACTGAACTAACAAACAAAGATACAATAGATAGGTCGGGACTGGCAAAATAGAAATAGCACCACCTTTAGTTACAAGCATCCTTAATAGGTAAGAGAAAGTCTAATGTTAAAATATTGTGATTAGCATTATTTTACCTGAGAAACTGATTTTGATGCTAATGATGCAAGGCCACATTCAGAAATATGCACAACTAAGGTGCTGTTAAGAAGAACAACAGATGGTTCAAAATTTTGATGTACAACTGGTGGTTGGCAACTGTCATGAAGATGTCTGCAAAAAGGAAAGATATACACAGCATTTTCAGATATCTTTTCAAATCACAGCACATAAATAATAATTAAAAAAATAGGATAGGGGCAATTTTATGTCTTCATACTGTAATGCTTTTGCTGCCTCTGCAGCAACTTGGAGGCGAGCATTCCATGATAATGGCTTGCTTGAGTCATCTACATGATGAAGTTCATCATGCAGGGTCATCTTGCTACAGTACTCATAGACAAGTAATCGCTGCTCAAACTCCGCACAGTATCCAACAAGACCAAGTATGTTAGGATGCCTCAGTTCAGAAATCCTCACAACTAGCTCAAGAAAGGCATCTACTGGCACTTTTGAGTTAGAAGTGTCGATCTTCAAAATTTCCAGTAGCTGCTTAAAAAATGAATACATAATTTCAGAGTTGATAACTGTATCATGAACCCAAACTTGAAGATAACAATTACTTGAAGTTTTGCTGAACCATTTACCTCTCCATCAGGAAGCTTTGCCAGATATACCTTACCAAACCTGCTGTCTCTTATGATATTTTCCTCACTGAAACTATTGGTATATTGTTGGAGGGATGC
The DNA here is from genome assembly GCA_038087645.1 of Saccharum hybrid cultivar R570. Classification (NCBI taxonomy): domain Eukaryota; kingdom Viridiplantae; phylum Streptophyta; class Magnoliopsida; order Poales; family Poaceae; genus Saccharum; species Saccharum hybrid cultivar. Next base: position 454,773 of record JAQSUU010000377.1, read on the forward strand.
AATGGAGAAGGACTTGACAGTAGTCGTCGATTCCACCTTTTCAACTGAAGGTACTCTTCCCTTTCTTGTACGAACACTTGGTTTGGCAATGACTTTTTCAGTCCGCGGTGCAATCGGCTGCGGGGCATGCAGTTGGTCCTCAACAAAATCATCAGCCTTTTCCATATCAATCACATGCTCTTTTTTATTGATTGTAACAACCCCAGGTACAGCTGCCATGTGATTGTTTGTGTTAACTTCTATATGCTAAAATTTGCAGTGCACTGGAATAATAATTCTGGGTTCTGATGCAACTGAATTTCAACTCATTTACCTGCCATCAACGAATCTAAGTTATGCCCATCCCTTCGACTTGGATCATAAACCACATTTGAAGTTTCTGCAAAAAGCATTCTTTAAATGTAAACAGATTGAGGAAATGTGGAGCCTCATATGCAAGTATATCTGTTAATTCTCCTGTATTCAAACTTACACTGAAATAAAATAATAATAGTTATAATTGTGTGCATTTTCTTAGGGTTCAAATCAGTCACCTGACGTTGGCATTTTTAACTTCTGCTCCTCTCTTCCATCAGAAACAACATTCGAAGCTGCTAAAAATATTGAAGATGTTAAAGGTAAGAGGGGAAAATCAGAGAGAAAGAGAGATGACAGAATAGTGTCAAGAGAAAGAATTGGAACCTGTCTCGGCATTATTCTTGAGTTTTAATGGTGACTCCTTCATTTCTACCACTTCCTTGATTTTAGGCTCTCCAAGCTTCTGAGGTACCCTTCCTATCTTGTTTTTCATATAAATATCACCTCTCAACTTCTTTTCTTTGTACTTGGATAAACAGTACATTGCAATTAGCACAATAACTACTGCTAATACCACCCCAATAAGAATATATCCAACTAATTTGAGTGTAGTATGTTTTCCTGATCCTGAAGTACTTCCACTTGGAACACTAGAAGAATGTGCAGGTTCTTTTGAGGGGACATGCCCTGTTGAAGGTGGGACTGATGGTAATGGTGTTGGCGCCAAGGGTGGCTGCGCAGATGGAGCTATGCTGGTATTGAATGGGTTCCCATCCTTCCTGGGCAGTAAATTAAATTATATGAGCACTGTGCACCCCCGCCACAAAAAGGGCCAATCAAGGAGGTTCTGAGTTCTTACTTGAAGTTTGGCAAGTTCAGTAATTTCACAGGCACAGGACCAGAGAAAAGATTGTTTTCAATGTTCCTGTTGAATTAAACAGTTGTCATGAAATAAGGCAGAAATTTCATTTCATTAAAAGGCCAATTCAGTTACCCTTCAGGAAAGAAAAAACAGAGAATCTATAATGAAGTGGGCATACAAATCTTGGAAAGGGAGATCTTGCAACACATTAAGGGTTCCGGATATTTGATTGTTCTGAATATGTCTGCAACGATTGTAGAAAATGAGGTAATTAAACATAGTGAAAAGTCCATCACAAATGATAGTGCAATAGGCTTTCAGTACTCACAGGCTAGTCAATGCTGTCAAATTTCCCATTGAAGGCGGCAACGGACCGGTCAGGTTGTTGTCAGAAAAATCTCTAATTAAGAAGATTGATTGTCATTGATAAGTAGCTTTAAATTATCTGTAGAATAACATTGTTATCCAAGTTAGAGTGCTCTTACAAATTTGCAAGTCCAGTGAGTGCTGAAAATACATCTGGTATCGCTCCAGTCAAATGATTGCTATTGAGTGACCTGCAAAATGAAAGAACATAGGAGGGACAGATTGAGAAACTATCATAGGAGGTTCTAATTTTCTAAAGGCCTGTGAATTTGTATTGGCAGTAATATACTTACATGCTTGTCAAAAGTGTAAGGGACGACAATGTACTTGGAAGGCTACCACTTAGCTGGTTAGCTGAAAGGAAACTGTGATTGACAGAAAGGTCTTGTAGTAAGAAAATAATCATGCAAGTGGATGGAAAGGACAATAGAATGCTCGAGTAGACATACAATCTCTGCATTGTGAGTGGTAGACCATCTGGTATGGTCCCGCCGATATTATTGTTGCTGAGATCCCTAAATGAGGTAAATCAGGAAGCGTTAAGTGCCAACTTGATAGAATGTCACGAATTCAGAACCCAAACAGACTGGCATCACAAACTCTACGTATTGTCAGCTTACAAGGTGATTAATGATGTGAAATTCCCCAAAGTGTTGCCCAGCTGTCCACCCAAATTTGCACCGCTGAGAACTCTACAAGAAGAACATGCTACATTGTTCAGTTAACCAAAAGGGCTCACTGAGTTGAAATACTTCAGGAAAAAAAACATAAGCATTGATCGTACATGGAGGTGATATTTGACGCTACACATGAAACACCCTGCCAGTTCTCATTGCAGGGGTCACCACCATTTGAAGTCCAATTAGGCAGCTGTGGTGCTCCAAGTGCCGTGTACAAGCCATTTATCGCAAACACTGACAAACATAAGAAAACACATAACATGGAAATTGTAGCGAGTCAGTAAATTAACCCATTTTCAGTATCATTGAAAGCATAAAACACACAATCTCAATCTGCTGCCCTGTGTGATCTTTCGAACCATAGCGATGTGTGTGATATTACCCTGACCGCCTGACGAATATTGAATCTTGAAAAATAGAGGCAGGAAAAAAAAGGATGTTGCATACCATCTTGCTCGTAGGTGTAGGGCCGACAAATCGGCAACGCAGAGAGTAACAGCAAGATGGCGGCGGAAGCAATCAGCGATGATAGCAGCCGCGAGCGCCCCGGGTTACCCATCACCAGAAGCATATCCGTGAGCAATCCTCCAATGCGGGCATTAGCAGACGAGCGACCACAGTGGATGAAGGTGGCAAACTCAGTCACGTTCCTCTCTGGTCTTTGGACACACTGATCAATTATGAGTCCCTGAGGATTACAGCCTGGGGTCAAAAAAAAAAGGGAGGGAACAGTAGAACGCAGGGGACAAAGGGACGAGAGGCGCACGAGAAAGTAAACAATGCTGATACGGGAAGATTCTCGGAACGCAAAAAAGAAAAAGGACCAAAATTCAGTATCAAACTGACAAACTCACAACATCTTCTGGAGGGAAAAAAACTAATTCTCGCTTCTTGCGGTTACGCGTGTTAAAGAAATCACGACGCTTCCTATACTGCAATTAGGCAGTCTCTTCTCGCCTGTGTGTATGAAAGCATCACTTGAAGTTCGCTTAACATATCTTTCCAAAAAAAAAATCGCTTAACGCCTTAACATCTTCTTCGAGTGGAAGAGAGCACACAGGTGGGAATGGCAAAGCGGAAGCGGGGACGAGAGGAAGTACCCGGAAAAACCAGGGACGCCAAACAACCTCCAAAATCCAGAAAGAAGAAAGGCGAAGAAGAAGCCCTGATACCTGCAGCAGGATCCTGTCTCCAAGGCAGCACTGCACTGGGCAGCAAGCAAGTCCAGTCTCTGCCGCCGCCTCCGACGCCGACGCCGCTTTACCGAGACGCTCGCCACCGAAAGCAAGCGACCAGCAGCAGCGAGTGCGGTCCTCCTTTTCTCGGGCCGCGTTTTAAACCCCACTCCGCGAGCTCGGAAAGACTTGCCCGCTAAGGATTCGCTCTGCTCGGTGGGGAGTAGAGGAGGAGGAGGAGAAAGGAGGATGGCGAGACAGGGACGGGGATAGATAGAGAGCTGGGTCGTCACGCACAGCACAGATCTATCTATCCGCTCGTCGCAGTCCGTCGCGGGCGCCGGAAAAGGAGACAAAGCGGCGGGACTGCGGCGAGGGGGGGAGCGTCCGTGTTGAGTGCGCGCAGGCGAGGCGAGCGGAACAGCTGGGGGCACTCGGGGGCCGCAGGTGCTGTGGGGCAGGCAGGAAAAGGAGAAGCCCCCACCGAAACGAGCCGCTTTTGAATTCACCGCTGCTGCCGCTGCCAGCGCCAGTGTCCATCGGCTCGCCGCTGGGAATGAGCAGTGCTGGCGACAGCAGCTGTACGGAGCAGCTCATGGGATTTTAGGTTGCAAAAAAAAAAGTCTTAGGGGCAAGAATTTTCTGACTACTAACCGCCTACTATTTTTGAGCAACGGGAATGGCCACATTGATGTTATTTAGGCCCCGTCTGGCAGGGCATCTTCAGCGGCTTCAGGAGCTGTTTGGAGCCGTTTTCTGCCAAACGGGGTAAAATGAAACGACTCCACCGATGAAGCCCCTAAAAACACGCTCTCACAGAGCTTTGGGGTGAGAAGGAGCAAAAAAAAAAATAGTGGCTTCTCCCGGCTTCACCCCATCCTACGTGGCGTTCTGTGAGAGCATGTTTTAAGGAACTCTACATGTAGAGCTGTTTTGCCAAACGATTTACCAAAACGGCTCTAACTCCACCGATAGAGCTGTTCATGGAGCTGAAACACAAAAAATGGCTTCGCTGGTGAAGCGAAGCCGTGCCAAACGGAGCATTAGTCAAAAAAAGACATAAATTTAGATTAATCATGTATGTGTTACATAAATATGTTTTATTATACAATGTGTAGGCTCAAGGTCTTTACAACTGTGTCAAACAGCCCTTTAAGTTTCCAATTCCCGTCACATCTCACTCTTGTGGTCCACATGTTCTAAATTTAGATCCAACATGAGGTCTCATCTCGAACGCAGCGCATTTACAAGTTGTATGTTTCATTACAATGCACATGTATATTTGCTTGTAAATATAAATGACCTTGTCAAATTCGCATGCCATCTAACTCACCAAATAGTGAACCAATTTATTCATACAAATGCAGAAGGCCTAAGAAGAGAGCAAATAATCCGAGAAACAAGAAATAACTTAGATGCTTATTAGTGAAGGTAGTTCTACATATCAATAGCCATAGGAGAGGATTAAACCCTAGTTTTAGCGTTTTGTGTCTTACTGATACGGCGTAGAAAACAGTGTCTATGTATAGAGATCTATCAGTGGTCCAGACACACCGACGTTTGTATAAGCTACCACGTGCATATGTGCATTCTTATGGCGTGCATGTGGATGTTTTAGAAAAAGAAAGAACGAAATAAAAATCCTGCTGCCAAAATCTGTGCCGAGGGTCACTGTGGGGCCTAGGCACAAGGAGGCGTGTGAAAATACGATGGATTCAACAGGTCCCGAGTGAGTGAGTAGGAAGAACGACGGCCCGCTTTCCGTTCGGCTTTCGATTTCTGGCAACGATGATGGCGTTGGCGCAGGCCAATGGACAAAATGGATGGGGTCACGGAATGATCGCGTACTCCCTCCTACTAGCTCGTGAGCCTTTTGTCCCAGCCCGATCGATTCCAGCGTAATTCACCGGGGCGCAATTCCAGTTCACGTCACGTCATCTCTGAACCTGCGCATCGGCATTTTTCATCCCTTCTGACCGTGTGTCGTCGCCGTGCACGACTGCACGCGAGCGGGCGAAAAGCACGCAGAATTTCCTCCCTCTACTTTCTCCGTCCGTGCCATGCAGAATAACAGTTCCTTTCTTCCAACAAGATAGACATAGAAGTTGAAGAAAAGGCACTCGAAGTCCTACCAGCGAAGAGCATCATATTCCAACCAGAACCAGCAATTCGCACGAGGCTAGACCGTCGGATCCACGCCAGAGAGGAAAGGTGACGAAGCTTTTGAGCTCTTGGCGTCCATCCGCTGGGCGCTGTACGGTGCGGTGCAGTGTGATTGGCTATCATCGTCAAGCGGCGTGTTTGTTAAGTGTAATCGCACCCATATTTTAGTCGTGGCCAGTGATGGGCATGATGGTGGATACCCGTCGGTTTCCGGCTGTAACGGCTATTAAACGGCCCTGCCTGTACTTTTTGAAAAGTTAATTAACAAATGGCCAGTGTGCTAGGCATAGGGGGTCGGTTTAGTAGCCGTTGTAGCCGTGTCAGTCCCGGCGGCCGGCGATCCGCCTCGAGTCGAGCCCGAACTGACACGACAGGACCGCAGCCGCAGCGCCGCATGTCCAAGGCCTGGTTTAGTTGCAAAATTTTTTGCAAAATGGAACTGTAGCAAATTTTGTTGTTATTTGGCAATTAGTGTCCAATCATGGTCTAATTAGGCTTAAAAGATTCGTCTCGTCCATTTCGTCTAAACTGTGTAATTAGTTTTATTTTTTATCTATATTTAATGCTTCATGCATGCGTCAAAGATTCGATGCGACGGAAAATGTTGAAAAATTTTGCAAATTTTTTTTGTAACTAAACAGGCCCCAAATCCTGACCGAATCCAAATCATGATGGGTTTTATTACAGCGATCCGAGATAAAAAAAAAATGGACACTGTGCCATCAACGAGGAGTGACGGCGGCTGCCCTCATGTGCATCGCTAACCAGTCGGTAATCACGGATCATCTTGTCCTCGCCCGGTCGCCCCGCATCCCGGGAAAGTTAATTACGCTTAATCCAAGTTGCGCTGTTGTACGGCGCAACAAGGAGGCGCGACCGCGCAAGTGAACAGGCGACCGGCGAGGGCTTTGGATAATCGGGTTGGGCTGTGTTCACTTTCCACGTGAACCCAAAATATTTCCTCTTTCACCCATCACATTAAATATTTGGACACATACATGAAGTATTAAATGTAGTTAAAAAAATAACTAATTGTTGAGCCTAGTTACTTCATAATTGGATGATATTTGTCAAATAACAACGAAACATGCTACAGGAACTTTTCACCTAATTTTCACCAACTAAACACAGGCCTCGTTTAGTTCGGTGAATTGGAGAGAAAAACACTGTATCAGAATTCCTATAGCATTTTGTTTGTATTTGGTAAAAATTATCCAAATTTTGACTTACTAGGCTTAAAATGTTCATCTCGCAAAGTACAACAAAACTGTGCAATTAGTTTTTGATTTCATCAACATTTAGTACTCCATGCATTTGCCGACATTTTGATGTGACAGGGGATCTTCTTTTTGCATAGTGAAATTTTACTATGCAAAAAGAAGATTCCCCGTCACATCAAAATGTCGACAAATGCATGGAGTACTAAATGTTGATGAAATCAAAAACTAATTGTACAGTTTTATTGTACTTTACGAGACGAACATTTTAAGTCTAGTTAGTCAAAATTTGGATATTTTTTACCAAATACAAACGAAATACTACAGGAATTCTGATACAGTGTTTTTCTCCCCAAATCACCGAACTAAACGAGGCCACGGTCTCGTTGCCTCGCGGTTGGGGCGTGATTTGTCACTGCGCTGTCAGGTTGGCTGAACAAGAGACGTTCCGTCACGCTGACAGACTACCGAATGACACCCTGGGCCCTTGCCGCTAACGACTGCCTTGGAGTTTCGACTGTCGAATTGCCTAATACTACTGCTCAAAAAAAAAAAGAATTGCCTGTCTACCTCGAGAGCGTCGTCTGACGTGCCGGCTCGCCCGTCACCACCGAACCTGTCAAGGTTCAGCATCGACACAGGACGGCGTAGTCACCTGACAACGGAAAGCAAGCGATCTGCGAGCCACTTCTCACCGTCCATGCCATTCGAGTATGCTAAAACTTGGCTTACGCGTTGTTAAAGGAAAACACTCTTTTATATCTGAAAAGTAACTCAAGGGTGAGCCAGGTGAGGTGGAGGTGGGCGCTGCTTGACCACACACGCCGCCTGGCGCCTTGCCGCCTTCGCACAACCTTTGCCCCGGTGAATGTTTTCAGCCTTATAAACCCGTGGGTCCTTAATTCTCTGCTTCGAGAAATAAGGAATGCAATAGTACCTCTTTTGCACGTCAAACACGGCAGGCACTGGAAAACCAATCATCAGACAGAATCAGACGAAAAGACTTCGGGCACGGATACCTCGAAATGGACGCCAGGAACGATTCCAAGCCGGAACGATTGTCTAATTTGTATAACATTGAGCAGCGGGAATAGTTCCTGGCCTCATTCCGCATTAACCGAACAGGCCCTTCCTGAAATTAAACATCTGGAGGTTCACATTTGCCAAGCGAGTTTACATTACATACTCCATCAGGCATCTACTAACACACAGCAAGTGGGATCAGCAGCAACAGCTCCACGGATCCACCAGCCGCCGCTCGCCCGCCACAATGCACTGATGCAGCAGGGGGCAGCAGTATAAAACTTGCTTCAGAACAAGACCTAAACCTGTACAGATACAGAAAGAGAAGGAGAGAGCCTGTCTTGGCTGTCATGCTCCTGAGCCACCAGAGACGGAGTGGATCATCGGCAACACGCCCACAGAGCACACGGCTGCCCCTGCACAGACTTTGGTGGTTGACTGACAACAGCCGGGCGCTCTGAATGTGGTGTGTGCTACAGCAACCCTAGCTAGGGTTGGACGAGGAACCAGTGAAAGGAGGGGACTGGTGTGATGGCCATCGGATCCTCTCTGGGGGGCAGGGAGCAGGGGCAGGATGCGCGATGAACGTTGGCATGTCTTGCCCTGGCATCAGAACTGAGACGCCTTTGGGGTAGACAGGTATCTGCAAGCATCATGAACATAGTGGTCAACGAGAATGTCTCCCACTGTGGCCAATGTGAAAACAAAAACGTGGTATATCTCGATTGGAAGCATGATACATTTTAGTAGAAACAAACATGCGAGATATTTTCATGGAACTGAAATGTGAAATCATGATATTTCCATACAAGAGCAAATGCTAACTTCATGACAAAGTCGAAAGGCTTCAATTTTCACAAGAAAAGGTTCTTGTGTAAACTGGCAAAAACCACAAGATCGAGGTATATGGCAGTATTTTCACACAGACTAGTTCCGCAGTTGCACAATAGATGTGGGTTTTCTGCACTTGGTAATTTCGCTATGCCAGGAGAAAACCAGGTCTAGAAGAGGCTATCAGTCCTACTTGTATCCTACTTGTACTCACTATAGTTAAATAGGTAAAATGATTCATGCCAGATCCTCTAGTCTCCTGCAACATAGTTTAGCATTTATTTTTTCCACACCTCCCCCAGTTAACACTATTGTCGATTCTGTGCACTTGTAAGCAGGAACTAATGCTGAACATGAGTTGAATACAGGTAGTTGTACTGTCCACTTTTGTGTACAGCTTGTCAATTGAGTGTGCTAGTTTGCTTACAAATTACAATTAATGTTCTTTTCCACCACTGATACACTAGAACACGAGATAATGTTAGCAAACAGTTAGTGCAAATTTTTTATATGAGTTATCAGGTGTACTGCATAGTGCATACTTGTGCATTACATTGTCTGAACTCTGCATAGCAAAGCAATAGACTTGGAATTGAGCTAAGGACAGTATGGATCTATCTGCTAGCCAGCTTCTATAGTAAACTGAAATGGATGTTTCAGTAGTTGGATTGGAAAAGTTCTAATTTTTCAAATTGTTAGAAGAACGCAATTTATATTTGTGGTTTGGTACACCTCTCATGTGAGTAAATGTTTTTTTATCTCCATGGTCTAACCCACTACTCCAACAGTAACTAAGTTCAACTGCTGATCCATCTTTTCCTCAAAAAAACAAAAAACAAAAAACAAACAAACAAAACTGGTGACCCATCTTAATAATAAGATGCTGCACATTACCACATTACTAACAACTTTGAAGCAGCAAAAATGATGACTGCACCTGGGACCTTGTGTAGTTGTGGTCCTGTGGACAACCAAGGTTGCAATTCCCAAACTACAATGGGACCAAATTTTGGTGTGGCAGCAGACAAGGATGGGCCCTTGTCTGTTTGCTGCTGTCAGCCAAATTTCCCTCTCATTTCCATAACCCATGTTCTCCTTTCTGAAGGATTATAGGCCCCAATCTTTTATGGATCACTTGCTATATATTCCTTCAGAGAAATATGAAGATTCTTGTGACAAAGTATACAAATGCATTAACTGAACTTAGCCGTAGGATAAAATTTGGAGAAGATAGAGGGAACGGCATTCAATGATAGATGCTAAATCGAATATTCTTGGTGCCGTTATCTACTCTAACCTCTCATGGCACAGAACAAGTACTTTTCCCTCACTTTCCAGAGACCAGTATAAATGGCGGCGCAACCAAAAGAAATTAATAAGAACGAAATTTCTAAAAAAAGTATTGATGCAAAAGCAGAGTATGTACATGATGGGCATATATGAAGTTGGAGCAATCAACAATGGCATGCCCACTAAAATAACTAAACCATATGTCCTGGTCTCCCGGACAATGTTACATCAGTCCTAGACTCCTAGTACTGTCCTAGTAGAACTCAAGAGAATATTGGAAACACAGCCTCCATGTTTTGACAACACCAAAACGCCTACTAAAAATGTGAGTATCAGATAAAAATAGCTTGCTTTGCCTTTTTTTTATATGCGATGCATGATCTTTCCCTGTGCACAGATAAACACATAGTACCATGCAGCGAATCATAGTAGGGGTGGTACTAAGACTATCCGCACTCATGGTCCTCTATATTCATCCTCTAATATACAGTTTCCCACATCCATCCATCCTCTATACATCATCTATCAACTGTGGACCTACTTATCACTTTATCTAAATATATCCATGTGATTTATTGAAACGAAATTAATGGTGCAATCAAAATTTAATTTGGTTTTTTGTTCATGAGTTATAATATTTTTTATAACTTGAAAACGTGGGACCCACCGTTGTTGCTCCCACCTCTCTCCTCTCCTCTCACGCGCGCGCATGGTCCGGCTCATCCTCTACGGTGTCCAACTGCTCTATATTTAGCCTACAAGCACATCATAGCGGATGTTTTAAAGGTCCCGGTGCGGGGCTCTCATCCGGTCCGTCTCCCGGTGCGGTTCGTCTAAATTTCTAAACATACGGGACTGCAGTTGCACGATCTCTTTAACGGCCAATTATTTAACAGCTACAGTAAGACATCATTGCAGTTTCATCTTCCTCGCTAGGACTAGATGCCTTCGCTCCACTCCACCGCTGCATTACTACTGTATGTTCGAGCATAGCAGAGACCAGAGGACGACAGGAACCGGGGTCCGACAAGATTCGCAATCAGGTCCATCAGATGCGCAGACACACAGAGTAGCGAAAAGCAAGCCACGCGAGAACAGAAAGCTGAGGAAAAAAGGCTAGGCGACGGAATGATTAAAGCGTGGCGCCATGGATGGGCGGGAGGCGAGGAGAGCGTGGGGGAACAGTGTGCCGTAACCAGTACCTCGAGGGGCGCGTGGCCTTGGAGCTTCCTCGCCGCCTCGAGATCCGCGCCGGGGGCGGCGCCGCGCTCGCCGCCGCGGCCGAGGAAGAGGCGGAGGCGGCGGAGGATCCCCCGGGGCGGCGCGTGCCCGGGCGCGTGGGCCGGGGGGCGGAGGAAGTGCTCCAGGATGGCCATGGCGAGGAACATGGACACGAGGATGGCGGTGGCCACGAACCCGAACGACACCGCGCTCACGCCGCTGTCTAGCTGCCGCCACCGCATCTCCTCCGCCGCCGCCGTCGCCCCCGACCCGGCCGCCGGGGCCATCGCAGTCGCAGGCCCGCGCGCCACGGCAGCCATTCCTGTCCCCGTTTCCAGCGACGCCGGTCACGGCCCGCGATGCGCCATTGCTGGCTCCCTTCGCAAGCAGTGGAGAGGTGTGGAGTGGCTTGGCTTCCGAAACCGAAACTTTATGGAGTTCCTGGCTTTCTCTGCCGCGTCGTCGCGCGCGTCGCGTGACTCAGCGGGGGCGTGGGACAGGAGGGAGAGGAGGGGACTGCGAGCAGGCGGGCACGGAATCGACGCCTTCCTTTTCCGCTGCGGCGCTGCGCAGCGAAGCGAGAGGCCCTTTTGGAGTACAAGGCGGGGCAAGGGGTTCGTCGCGACGGGGATGCGCCTGCGGTGGCACGGGGGTCTCGCCTCTCTCGCGCCGCGCAGAGGTTTTTGATCGGTCGGGGGCTATGGCCCTGTTTAGGTTGTTTTTTAAAGTCAGAACGGTGGTTTTCTCTCACACAAATCAGTTAGAATAGTATTTTCAACTTGTTTTTTTTCCAGTATAAGCGAACAGGACCTATGGGCCCGAGGCGCGGTCGTGGCTCGGTGCCACGGCTCCGATGTTGTTCTCTCTGGTGCCAGAAGCCCAGAATTGCCCCTAATCTCGTCAGGGTTCGAGCAACCCACAGACGGGATTCGAGAATTGCACAGTGCTAGCTGTATTTTCCGAGAACTCGTTACACGAACCAACAGTCCTATAAACCCTCAGACAGTGGCATGCTCGCCTCCCACGAAAATAAACTCCGGTTGATCTCTTCTCTCGAACCCTAACTGCAGTTAATCTCACTAGTCTCTGGAACTGGAAAGCTCGTCCCGTAACCGTAATCCCGATGAAGATGGCAAAAGGTTCACTTCACGGCACAGACGGCTTGCTACGTTTGGCAATAACCGTTATTTCTTTTAACCTATGGCACAAAAGTGTGTGCCATTATTATCTAGAGTACTCTATTATCATTAGTGTAGATGAAGAGTTGTAACAGCATCTCTAGGAGACTCTTCATATCCTTTCTAAATGTAAAGAATAGAGATTTTAGGGAAAACTATCATCCAACAGCTTTTCTAAATGGTTATCTAAATATAGACATCTTCTTTTTCGGATTTTTCGCTTGTCAAAAATAGAAGACGAGATAGAAGACAAGAATGACTCTTTAGAGTGCGCATGAGGTATAAAAAAACTGTTAGAGAGTGAAAAATATAAAAAATAATTTTTGTACAAATGGCTTTCTAAATGATGATTTAGAGAATGGAATTTAGAAAGGCTCTTAGAGATGCTACGAAGGAAAAGACGGTGAGGATGAGGATCAACAATGCCTGAATATAAACGCACACATATGTCATTTACTCCCTCCATTCTAAATTACAAAATATTTTGGTTTTTCTAGAGACATTGGTTTTACTTGTATTTCGACATAGTGTATATCTAAGTGCGTAGCAAAAACTACATATTTATAAAAGTCAAAGCTTCTTATAATTTGAAAAGGATGGTGGACAAATTAGTCTAGCGTGCTCAAGCAATTGTATATAATACCATTTCGACATGGCGCAGTGGCATCGATGTTTAAAATAAGTTGTTTAGTTTCTCATGCAAACCCCTTGTTTTTTCATTAGTCAAAAATCATCTCTCATAAAAAATAGTTCGTATTTGGTGAAAAAGCTGCTTAGCTACCAATGTACTATTGTATGGCAGAGCTCTGAGAGGCTTCGGCTTCGGTCCCTCTTTGCAATGCAACGAGGAGTTGTTTTTTTCTATCCCCAAAATGAACTAGGAGTCGACTAAGTCACTATACGACTTTAACCTCGACTCCGACAATAACTTCTGTGGAGGAGTTAGACCAAACACATTAAGAGAAGAAACCGTTCTGTAGTGAACAAGAAGCCAGAACTGGAAGTTTTTTTTTTATCGATCTCGAGCTGGAATTGAGGACTTTGCGCGCCGTAGCAAAGGGTCGGAGCCTTCTACAGCCGATAAACAGAGTCCATATTATTTCTCTTTTTAATTTAATGTTTTGTTTGCTCGGCGTCACTTAAATATGACCCCAGTTGGATTATCTAATAAGGCCTAGTTTAGTTCTCAAAAAGTTTTCTCAAAAAACTACAGTAACGAATCTTGCGGCACATGTATAGAGCATTAAATGTAGATGGAAAAAAAAACTAATTGCACAGTTGGGTGGAAAGTTACGAGACGAAACTTTCGAATCAAAGTAGTCCGTGATTGAACATTATTTGCCAAATAAAACCAAAACATGCTACAGTGTATTTTTCACCTTTTTCATCCAACTAAACACCCCTCGAAAGAACTTTCACCAGCCCTACGCCTCTACGTGATCCAGATAGAACCATAGCTTTCGGAAGCAATGCCCTTGTTTAGTTGCCAAATTCAACCCCCAAATTTCACTATGCAAAAAGAAGATTCCCATCACATCAAAATACCGGCACATGCATGGAGTACTAAATGTAGATGAAATTTAAAACTAACTGCACAGTTTTATTGTACTTTGCGAGACGAACATTTTGAGCCTAATTAGTCAAAATTTGGACAATTTTTACCAAATACAAACGAATCGCTACAGTGCACATTTAATGCGCACTGTAGCGAACTGTTCCAAATCGGGGGTGCCCGATTTTGGAACTGAACAAGGCCATTCATCTCTCCTGGCTTTTAACATCCGCGATCCACAGAGAGCTTTCACAATCTTTAGCCGATCCAAGGCCTGCTTTGGTGATTGGACTTGGACGTCTTGAATGCCTTGACCCTATGGTCTGCTGCTACTCTGGTTTCGGCTAGAGGCTTGAGGCTTACTAGAGGGTGCAAGTTTTATATGAAAATGGTATGAAGTATCACTGACGTACCAACTGTTCTAAGGGCGTGTTCAGATCCAAAAATATTTTGGGAAAAGTTTTTATAGCACTTTTGTTATTATTTGGCAAAATTTGTCCAACTATGAACTAACTAGGCTCAAAAGATTCGTCTCGACATTTTACAGACAAACTGTGTAATTATTTATTTTTTACCTACATTTAATGCTCCATGGATACGTCCAAAAATTTGATGTGACGGGTACTATGCAAAAATTTTTAGGTGTTTTTGAATCTAAACATGGCCTAAATAGCTTACAACTATAAATTCACTATTCAGTGATTTATAGTTACCGTACATATAGTACGATTGGGCCATATTTGAAGGGGAAAAACCTCGTATGTTTTCACAATCATATTCATGAATATTAATAGTTAGGGCATGTTTAGCACAGTTTACAACAGCTTCATGAGCTGTTGTGAGCTGCTCTTTTTTTTTGTCAAACACTTATTTCTAAAAACAACTTCATTTCTCCATCTCTCACAAAACACATGAGTTGAGATGAAACTGAAAATAGTAGCTTATCCTAACTCTCTCCCTCATGAGATGCTGGTGAAGCTATTTTGCAAAATATTTTTTTCAAAATAACTCAGTTTCACTAAAAAAGCTACTTGTGAAGTTATTTTTTTTAAAAAAAATAACTTCACTAGTGAAGCTGAGCTATGCCAAATAGGCCTTTAAGTGTGACGTTGAAGACTATGTCGAGTCAAGCAAAATAAACGGGAAGTATTATGAAATGGAGGCTGTGACACAATACTCCCCGTTTTTACAGTACTTGAAAGAATAGAGAAAGAGACCCGCGTAGCAAGGGAGGGTGCAATGCAAAACATAATTGGGTTAGTTGACCCTTTTACAGTACTTGAAAGAATCTTCAGAGGAGAGATACATATAAACATGAGTGTAAGATACTAAGGAGTAAACATTTTTTTATAGTTCAAGGGCGGCACCCTGAGCCTTTATATTGCAAAGACCGACAGTTAAGCACTCATACATCATCCAAAGCACCAGAAAGACTCTCAGCAGAACAGTACGCAACCCAGAATTAACAGTAAGGTGTAAACATTTGCTATCTAATGGTTGTAGCTGTACCGTAGTGTACGTGCTACGTAGAGCAGCTGTCGAAGTTCCCTTGGACAGTCAACAAGAGCTCAGATCTGCAGGCTGCAGGCCACCTGGCAGATAATGCCCTTCGATTAGTAGTATCAGCATCACTAAACAAATTGGTCTAACGAACCTTATCATGACACGTGAGGACGTTCTAATAAAATCTAAACAAATGAGCGTCTCCCTCGCCTCGCCACTTCCACTGGTTACTGATAGGGCGAACAAGGCGAAGCCTCGAACGAAGCACGCGCCAAGGACGAGTCACATCCGATCGGAGCCAGGACAAACATATCCCTCCGACACCTGTCACTCTAACAAAAGGCAAGTGTCGTTGCCCGCGCGCCCACCTGACCCGATCACGCACTTCGCTGCATGCGGCTGCTGGCTCGATGCATGGCGTAAAAGAGACTCCGTTTTCTGTCAGCTACGTCGACGAGCGGGACAAAAACTTGGAAGCTTTGCGACTTGTGAGTCCTACTATGACGACAAGAAAGGGCCCGCGTACCAAGGGAGGAAGAGGATCGATGCTCGCGAAACGGCGAAAGTAACGTGTTGAGAGGCTCGTCGCGTCGTCGTCCAAATGAGCGGCGCTCCGGGAACGGGACTTGTTTGTTTGTGCATAGGCCCTTCCGCTCGATCTTGCCTGTGATTCTCTGGCGTCGCTTAGCAAGTTAGCACCACGAGCGAACGCGCCCCGTTCGCCCTTCGCTGAAAAATAGGCTGAAAAATATTGTTTACTGATTTGTTATGAGAGAAAAACACTACACCTATGTCCTACGCTAATAAGTTCAAGCGAACAGGACCAAGTTACCGGATCATGTTTGATCCTCGACCTCTCTCGATCCGGTACTTTTGACATCGAAGAGACGCTGCCTGCACGGCACAACAGCACAAGTAACACCACCGTTTTGGACGATCAGAGTCAACAAAACGGTAAGTACACAGTGACATGTGCGTACTTAATCTGTCTTGGTTCGTCGAACGCGAATCCCATGAGCATATCATAGCAGATTAGGAGTAGACAATTCAGAAGGAAGTCTCCAGTCTTTCTGCCATCCTTTCCTTCCTCGGTCCTCCGTAGAAAAATGTTTGGTGCCGAGCACACTAGTTTAAGGGCGGCGGTATGCAGAACGGGGAGCATCCCACGTGCAGATCAGTAGGAGCTCCATAAATCCCGCGGGGTCGGTACACGCATCCCCAACTGGCATAGCCGGATGCATGCATGGCCTCGCCGTGGCCGGGCTACCTGTGTTACTTGTATATCCATGGCAGGAGGATAGACACCAACTGTACTGTACTGCCCCAGTCATGGTTACACGCTACACTTCCGAGTTACCGAGTCCTAGCAATAAAGAGTACCGTCAGGGCTTCTCCAGTGGCAAAATAAAAGCGACTCAATATCCTACGTGGACCCAGAATGAGTCGGTTCATCTATTGGAGTACATCGACTCATGAAGGGGAGAGAAGAGTCGATGCAAACTCTTGCATCGGTTCATCAGCGGCCCGGCCATCAGCAATAAAAAAAATGATTTCTTCATCCGGCGAACCTGTCTCCTCTTTGCTGTTGTCCCGTCGGAGGGCCCCCATGTCCCTGCTCAAGTCGACTCACCATTGCAGGACATTGACTCGATTTTTGGATGCATCGATTCACAGTGTAGGTGGCACTAAGTCGACTCACCTGTGCGGATGCTCTCATGCTTTTGGAAAGAGAGGTTAGAGAACGTGTAGCGGCGGTCGGTAGTACCGTTTGGACTAGATAGAGTACTGGCATGCGTTGATCAGTTGGATTGATTTGATGCCTTGATGGTAGGACTGTCCTACTAGGACAGCATGAGCGCAAAGCGTGTGACGTGACAGCCGGAATCACCGCCTAATTTTAGCTCAGCAACAAGCCTAGAGCAGTGATTGCCTGGCCTGATTGGACATGGGATTAGCTGATTAACAGTTGAGTCGTGAGTCGATGAGGGGTGCCGTGCAGGGGAGCGCGGCGATCCAGGTTGGACGCGCGTGTGAGAGTGATGGCGATGCGTGAGCCCTGCGCCCCTCTGCCCTTGCCGGTGCCAGGTGGAGACGGCGTGGTCGATCGGGGAACCAGGGGGCAGGCGGGGTGCCGCGGCAAGCGGCATGGAGGCAGGCAGCCACCCGCCGCTCGGAGTTGGGGTGTCGGGCGCAACGCCGTGCCGGTGGTTTCATGGGCAGCGCAGGCCATGGCAGTCTGTCTGCTTGGCGCCGCCCTGCGCCTGCGCGTCCGTCCCCCCACCGGGGCCCTCCGTCCCAGTCCTTTTCCCCGTGGCCCTGGCCCAGGACCAGACCGAGTTCCGTTGAAGACTTGAAGCGGTCATACGAGCCCAACGGATGATGGACTCCAGTCAAGAGCTTGGGCCGAGTTGGCAACATTCCGACGGAGAGAGAGAGAGAGTCAGGCCCATGCCCAACTGGGTTGGAATAGAAGTCGAACACCGCCACGACGGCGACGTGCGCGACGGCCGCTTCCAATATCTGCACGGCCACACGGGCTATAAAACAACTGCTCCCAGAGTCCCAAACACAAACGGAACACACGAAAGGCCGCATCCGTCAAGTCGTTTCCCAACTGCTTCCATCCAATTCCGCTGCGGTTGGGTCGACGTCGACCCGTCGAGCCATCTCGGCAGGATGGCGAAGCGATCGGTCTCCCGAGCCCAGATACCTTCCCGTCGGTCGAAGCGGCGATCGAGTGCCCTTCTCGATGCACCTCGCCCCTGCTCCGCCGCTCAGATATCACCCTGGTCAGCTAACCTCTCTTGGGGGATGAAACACGGGCGCACCGCGCGTCCAGACAGGTGTGTGCATTTACCAGTTGGTTCCTGTCGATATTTTACACAGTTCATGGAATCCTGCCTTTTCTTTTTTTATAAAACTCTAACTAATCCGTTCAGTAGGAGCGAAAGAAGGGACTGGGCGAACCTTGGAGACGGACCGGCCGGCCTGATCGCGGAGCTCGTCCTAGCAAAAGACGTGGCTGACTACGTCCGCTTCCGCGCCGTGTGCTGCGCCGCGCGTGGCGGCGGTGCTCGCCGGATCCGCGATCGCAACGCTGCTTCGGCGATAGCCGCTACCACCCCCCGGCAGTGGATCATGCTTGACAAGGCCGCGGCGCGCCCCCGCTGCCGCCGCTTCCTCAACCTCACCACCGGCAAGTGTATCCGGATGGACCTCCCGGAGCTGGAGGAGCACGCGTTGCTCGCGCTCACCCCGAGGGCCTCATCCTGCTGCTCGACGTGCTCACCCCTGCTTAACCCGCTTACGCGTCAGCTCACCGATCTGCCGCCGGCGACCGCGCTGCTGAAACCGGAGTGGCAGCTAGACAGACATCTAGGAAAGATTATCAAGGTCGATGGCACCGGCATCGTCGATGCCTCCACGGTGGCAGTCAGCTTCGGTTGCCCCAAAGTGCTCGTCGTCGCTAAGCCCGGCGACGAGCGCTGGACCTTGGTTGACAGCGGCAGCGCTTCCGATCGGTTTTACCGTTCGCAGGTCGCTTCTACTGTGCCACCCGAGGGGGCGTCGAGGTTCTGAACGCCAGAACAGACCAGCAGGAGACACCGAGGCTGCTGACGGCCATCGACTGGGGCAGGTCATTACATGTCTCTGAAATGATGAACGATAGTCTTCACCTGGTGGATAACGCCGGGGAGTTGATGCTGGTGCACCGCATGTTGCGATGCACCCATATCGATACCTACGAGAGGAGGTGGGCGGTGTACAAGGTGGATTTGGACGCCGGCGTCCTGGTTCCGGCCAAGAGTCTCGGCGGGCGGGCGGGCGGTGTTCGTGGGCTTCTTCCGCACGGTTTCTGTGTCGGTGGACGCCTTTGATATCGCTGCTGATACTCTCTACTTCGGGTACGAGTGTGGTGGTGATGCCTCGTACAATCTTGGGAGCGCAGAAGCCACTTACTACCGCGATGTCATCGTGGAAGCTTGCGATTGCGATGAAACTGACGAACCTTGCAACCACAACATGGACTATGAATGGCAGGGACCTTTGAATCGTGAGCTGCCTATGCGACTGTATTCAAGGTATAGGCAAGGAACTTGCCTGAGCGACGATGCGCGCTCATTTGTGTGGTGTTCTGTCTAGAACGTGTCCATCGGTTATATGTACCATCTACCATGTGGTGGACAGCCAGTAAGGGTACTCACATCACATCAGTATTTTTTTTTACCGTATATGGCCTATTCATAAGTGTGTCACACTGTATACGCGCGCTTAATTGTACGGCATGGGGTGTTTTACCATGCGTGCTTGTATTAGTTTCAGTTACTTTCGCCTCCGTCGGAGGGCTTTCTAGCTGGGATACATCCCAAACATTATTCAGTGCGCGTGCGCTAGTCAAGGTAGCAACGCGCGCTTTCCCTTTCCAGCGCTGTTTCCTTTTAGGTTTGGAACCGATACGTACGCACATTCCATTTCTGGGGACATTTTCTTTTTCGTGGGACCAAACGTGGAGGAGGGATGCGGGAGAGGGGAGGGAGGTGCATGCGTGTGTCAGATCTGTGTGTCAGAGGAAATATGCATGTGGTATAAAAACTTAAAAATGTGATAACTTTCGTGTTAAGCATCTATTTTCAATTCCGTTTGCACCATTACGTTCGTTATAATGAGATCTATAAAAGTAGATCCATGTTGGATATGTTTCGAAATAATTTTTGTTATGATAAAGTTTTGCGTTTAGGAGTATAAAGTTTCAAATGTTGTTATACAAAGTTTCGAAACTTGAAGTACAAAGTTTCGAATTACAAAGTTTTCATTTTAGATGTATAAAGTTCATAGATCTCAATGCAAAGTTTGAAATGAGCTAGTATAAAGTTCCTGAATTTAGATGTAGAGTTTTAAAATTCTAAAGTTTTGAACCTAGCAGTACAAAGTTTATAATGTGATAATTTAAAGTTTTGAACCTAGCTATATAAAGTTTGTAATGGCATAGTTCAAAATTTATAAATTCTGAGTATAAAGTTTTGAATCTACCAGTACAAAGTTTGTAATGTAATAGTTCAAAGTTTTGAACCTAGTCGTACAAAGTTTGTAATATGATAGTTCAAAGTTTATAAATTTTGAGTATAAAGTTTTGAACCTAGCAATACGAAGTTTGTAATGTGATAGTTCAAAATTAAAGTGTAAACTTTCAATTATAAAGTTTTAGAGTTAGACGTACAAAGTTTATAACATGCTAGTAAAGTTTAAAGTTAATGGTAATAAGTTTAAAATTAGCTATACAAAATTTATAATATAAAAAAATAAAGTTTTAAAACTAATTAAATTTAATTAATTAACTGATGATCACGTGAGAAAAAATAGATACATATACAAATAAAAGAGATGACCTGCTGCATGGCCCGTACTGCTAGTTACTCCCTTAGTCCCAAATTACAAGACATTCCAAGAATCTTGGATAATCAAAAGATCTAAATTTTGACCAAATTTATACGATAAGATAATAATATTTATGATACCAATTAAGTATCGTTGGATTCTTCATTAATTATATTTTTCATAGTATACGTATTTGATGTTATAATTTTTTGTAATTTTCTCGATAATTTTGATCAAACTTAAGATGCTTTGACTCTCCAAGATTCTTGGAACGTCTTATAATTTTAAACGGAGAAAGGACTCCATGGAGTGTCCAGTCCATTAATTGCTCCATGTACTAGTCCACTAGCTACATGTGCGTCGTACCCGGCCTTGTTCACTTCCCCACCCAACCCAAAATATTTCTTCTTCCACCCATCACATCAAATCTTTCGACGCATGCATGGAGCATTAAATGTAAGTTTGTCTGTAAATGTCGGGACGAATCTTTTAAGTCTAGTTAGTTCATAATTGGACAAATTTTACTAAATAACAACGAAAGATGTTACAGTAACTTTTCAGCTACTTTTCGCGAAGTAAACACACCCCAATCAATATGGACAAGTAGTACGCACATGCACCTGATGGACATGCTCACGGTATTCTAGTGCGCCACTACCCCGTACGGGCGGGCGCGCGCCGCTACCCCTGGCAGCGCACGTGCGCTAACCATGAGCGTCCGGGATACATAGCTTTGGCTGGTCTGTCAGTGTGTCCATCGTGCGCCTCTGTTGCCTTCTCCTATGTTGTTTGTAAACTAGTGTTTTAAGGCGCGCCCATGCGCGCGGGCTGGCACCGGTTGGCTTGAACCACACTGAACTGAAACGTCTGAAGATCACATTAGCCACATAGTACATATAGGCACCATCCACAAGCGAGATGATGAATTTGTATGCCAGGACGATATGCATCCGATGTTCACCTAATAACAGGAACAGGATCACTAATGGTCACTAAGTCGGCTCAACACATAGGGGACTCCGTACTGCAAAAGCCATAGGGGCGAACATCTAACTTCAGCACCAAAAGAAAAGTGTTGATAGCCGTGAAGTTTTCACCAACGTCCGCAACGGCAGTAGAGCTTTTAGCTTCACTCTGAATCAAAAGCGTCGAGGGGCAAGATGTAAATATCGAATAGGAAGCATCGATGGCTTCACTGGATTAACGCTAGAGCCGACGGCTAGCATGGTTCACAAAGTTTTCAACAACAGCAACCGAATGCAAGTTTGTATGTCGTGGCGACGTCTGGCCAGGTGCGGTGTGGCCATCAGGTTAACGTCCTTGGCGGTCAACCCTGGGGTCCTAACATGCACATAGAATATATACAGCCCGAAGATGCAAGGCTGATCGAAGTTAAGAGTTCTTCATGCCTCAGAGCCGATCACAACTACAGTCTAGACTATTTTGTCTCCAGTCTCCAATCTGTGCAAACTGATGAGGTTGAGCACCCAGCATTCAAGGCGGATCACCAGCAAAAGGAGGCAGAAGTCTCTCTTGGATGGCAAAAGATAGTTAATCCATCCGAACAAAATACCCACACCAGCATGGACACGCTGCAAAGCGAAGGTGAAAGAGGAAAACGATAAGGCCTAAATTCATCGTGGAAAACCTTACTGGTAATAGGCGTCACAAAAGATACCTTGTTTAGCCACTCTGTTGCAGCGGAGACTGAGCTCGACGAGCCCGTTTGTTCTGAGCAGTGATATCGCTGGGAAAATGTTGCAAAAAAAACAGATGGTATTGTAAGTGAAAATAGGAAAATGGACGTAAAAATACAGACGGCGCCATCAAGAGCGTAGACTACCTCTTCTGTGCAGTTTCCAGGTTAGTATTGCACATGGCATCCACAGACGCGTCAACTGCTCCAGAAGTCTCGATGACAGGCAAATCCTAGCAACATGGAAAGGAAGCATATGGAGTGGTCAGAAGACAGGAGGAAGCTATTGATAGATGTACTGTCCAGTCATGATTGATACCTCAGCAAGACTATCATCTTCAAATGTCAGCCTCTTCTTAGCGGAGGAGTTGTCATCTTTTCCCGTATTCTTGCTACAGACAGATAAGAAAGTATAAGCAGAGAATCAAATAGGATGTCTAGATATGTTAGGCACTCTTATCTCAGCAAAAAGAATAAAGTAGCTTACCATGGCTGACTTTTCACTGACGGTGGATCGTTAAGACCAAGAGAGAGAGAGAGGAGGTGTCTGCAGCATGAAATTATTCTAGAATGAGCGAAAGGACATACACGATAATAATGCTTATAGGAGCAAAAACATAAAGGAGCATGGAATTACGTTCGTAGGAGCCGACGAAGAAAGTGTACCATCTGACCCTCCTATGTGCTCAGAGGTGCTCTGAGAAGCAGTATGATCAGGCGATGGGACATCTGAGTTTTTAGTATGAGCAGCGCCAGCAGGCTGTCGACCATACGGTGTGACCACTGAGATAACCTGGTAGGTCTTCTGGTGCCTGTAGTAGCTCTGCTGTGTGAGGGCAACTGCAAAAGTGAATCTCAGTGAAACAATTTTTAACACATCTGGTGGATAGGTGTTAGCATTGGGAGACGTCCTGAGGAGCTGCTGAACACTCTTGCCAATAATGTGGCGTGCCACATCTCCAAAGCACACCATTTCAGCCTCATCAGTCCCGTCCAGCGCCACAAACGAAATCTTGTACCTGACATTTCAAAGCGAGAGGAACCTAATTATCTGGACAGTGTAGATGGGCAGGAAACATGATGTAAGCAGTAATCAAGCAGGAGCACACTTGAACTTGAAGGAAGTGGTCGAGCATGCGTTGCATCTATAGCCAGCACCGTCCGGAACACACGACTTGCTGCACTTGCTGCAGGATGGGAACCACCCGGAGGCATTGGGAGTGAGGCGGTCAACAGTAACGGTGCAGCGGTAGCCATGCTCCTACACCATGGAGAAGATGGCTAAGCATGACGTACAACTGTATAAGATAAGATGTGTAAGGAAGAAGTTGTGAGCACTGTCCGAATGAACGGCTCTCACAGCAAAGTCATATGGGTCCATGTCGTTAAGTTCTCGCAGAGTTTTTTCCGCGCGCTGCAGAGGAGCTTGGATTTGAGCAGTGTCTTGGCGTGGTGCAGGAACAAGCCTTATCTCGAGCCTTTGTCCCTGCAAGCTGAACAACAAAGCAATATGTCTTAGGGAGCTGGTGGCACAGTGAAAGGTCTTGATGGCTAGAGGGGGGGTGAATAGCCTATTAAAAAATTTCTACAAAGACAAGCTAAACAAGTTTATCAATAAAACAAATAGCGAGATGCGAGTTTTGCTTAGCCTACGGGGTGTTTGCAAGCCACCTAACCAATTCACAATTCTAGTATATTTGCACTCAATCGCACAAGTCAAACCGCACAATTTAACTACAACTAAAGCTAGCTAGCTACTCAAGCTAAGAGTTACACTAACAAGCTAGCAAGGTAACTAAGAAATTAATACAAGAGAGAGTTAGGAGGGTATCACCGAGGGGCGAAGTATTGAGCCAACCAATCAATATGATCAAGAGATGAATACCACAATATACAACCACCGGGATCGATCAAACACAATAAGTATGATGGCACGAAGATTTATCCCGAGGTTCACGTGCTTGCCGGCACGCTAGCCCCCGTTGTGTCCCTCTTCACCACGTGGTTCGGTGGCTAATCGGTCACACTCCGAGCCTCTCAAAAGGCGCCACAAGAACCTACCAAATGGCAAAAGGTTGCAATGACACGAGCAATATACTAATGTTGCCTTTGGCGCTTCGCCGAGGTAGGCACAAACCTCTCACAATCACCGGAGGTGGCCAAGAACAATCACCAACTCTTGCCAACGCCTCCAAGCTGCTCCAAGCCGTCTAGGTGGTGGCAACCACCAAGAGAAACAAGAATCCCGCAGCAAATCAACCACCAAGTGCCAACTAGATGCAATCTCACAATGCAAATGCACTTGGATCACTCAATCTCACTTCGAATATGCAAAGAAGCAAGAGAGATAAGTGGGAGGGGAGTTGCTTAGCTTAAAGTGCTCACAAGTATGTCAAATGTTCGAGAGAGAGAGCCTTGAGCCGGCCAACGAGTATTTATAGACGTACCCCTTCGAATATAGCCGTTAGAAATTTAAACAGCCGAAATCGGGCTGACCGGACGCGCTGGTCCAACTGACCGGACGCGCCGGTCGCCCAACGGCTAACTCGTGAAGTACTGACCGGACGCGCTGGTCCAAACGACCGGACGCGCTGGTCGCCCAACGGCTAACTGCGAAGCAACGACCGGACGCGCAGGTCCAACTGACCAGACGCGCCGGGAACGACCGGACGCGCTGGTCCCGTGAAGGACCGGACGCGCTGGTCGCCTGAGCAGCGCTCAACGAAATAGTGACCGGACGCGCTGAAGAAAATGACCGGACGCGACAGTGCCAGCGTCCGGTTACAGTTCAGTAAGCTCCCTGAACGACCGGACGCGTCCGATCATCAGTGACCGGACGCGCCTCGCGTCCGATCATCGAACTGCAAAACGCGCAGACACTGAACACTGACCGGACGCGTCCGGTCATGCAAGGACCGCGTCCGGTTCAGCGTCCGGTCACCTCTGTGACCTCCGTTCGCCTCCATTTCTTTTCCGGACTTCCGGCGTAGTGGAAAATAATCGTTTCAACTTCTCGAAAACGCCTGAATCCCGCCTCGCAAGCTCGGCGGGAGGGAGAGAGGAACCCAAACCCTTTCTACCGCTCAAACTCCACCGCCGTCGCAAACGTGCTAACATCACCAAGTGATCTCGTCATGTGTGAGTGTGTTAGCATTTTCACAATCATTTTTCGAGGCGATATTAGTTCTATCCAAATGCATATGATCATGAAATGCACATCTAGAGGCACTTAGGAGTTCAATAGCCGCGTCATTCCCCTCTTTATAGTACGGCTATCTATCCTATAATGTAACCACACCCACTAGGTGTCTTGGTTACTAAAACACAACCCTTAAGCATATACCTTTGCCTTGATCACGTAGGGTTGCGTCCAAATCCAAGTGTGGCCATCATGATCACCATGTCCATCTTGCCACCAACCTTGGAATGTACTAATCCTCATATGCTACATACAACTTAGGCATAGGATTAGTACTTAGGCATTGTCACTAATTACCAACACCAAACATAGGACTTTCACACAGGTGTAGCCAATTGCTAGAAATGGTATGTTTAGTAAATATAAGAACACACTGGATTTAGCAGTGCAAAAATACATGCCTTGCATGGTACTGATGGGCTTCAGGAATAACAGGGTTGAAGTACCAGCGTGATGCCGCATTTCCACTCAGATAGTAGTTGCCTACAACAATACCTCCATCACGTTAGATAATCATCGAATCCTAGATAGGCGGTGTCTACGGAAACCCACCAACACAATAGTAAGAGGCAGCACACCAAACACAACAATTTTTGAGGTAGCATAGCCTAACAGTACAACAATAAACAGCATACTTGAGCGGAGAATAGTACCCTGATAAGACTTCATTAGCCCCCCAACAAACAGCACAACAATGGGTTTTGCCTCGTCACGGCTATAGACATCATCAATGGAGAAAGCAGCAGCTCTATGTCCCCACAGGGTAATCTTCATTTCAGAATAGCTGCATTTAAGAAGGGTAGATCAGAAACGACATATGTTGACAGGAGAAAGGGAACAGTGAAGGATAGGCAGGGACAACCTTAGGTCTCTGAGCACAATGTGCCTAGTGAGTGTAGGGGCAGGCTTGTTTGGCAAGCGGACCGTATAAGCTTCAGACACCTCGACCAGCACCCCAATAGTATCTGCAATTTTATCCTGATCAGCGAAAGGATATGACAGAACTAAACAAACTTTCAGTTCTTTGGATATGAACTCACCAAGTCCTTGGTGTCACCAGCATGTGTAGACAGCCCATCTATCGGTGTTATCTTGTAGGCATACTCTGGGAACCCATGCATGTTAGTCCTTGCAACATAAATGGTTGTGTGCAGGGTGAATTCCACCATGTATGGTGAATTAACGGGCCTGTATCCTGACTTTGCATTAGAAATCCTAAAGCGGCTGATAACATAGATTCCATTCTCTTCTAGCAGGTGGCTTTTGGCATCCACTTCATGTTCTGGAATCTCTCCATAGATGTTGTTACCCTACAACAAACATTGATCCAACAATGTTGGTTTATCTGTCTATGAGCAGCAAGGCTGCACCATTGGTGAGAACACCACAACAGGAGCAGAGACAACAGCAAAGAACAGATGAGGGGTAAATAGGGCTGCAGACCTTCTCATCAAGGAGGACAAGATCAACATGTTGAATCAGACCATCATCGGTTCCACCACGATACTCCCACTTGCGACAGACACGAACACATATGGTGGCACGCCACTGGCGAGGTCGCAACGTAGGCAGTAAGTCAAAAGCCATCCCAGCAACCTGCGTGACAGACAATAATAGACAGAAACCAAATGAGTAGAGGAGCAAATGTGAAAGCGATGGTCGGAACATAGAATCACCTAGAAAGCACTACTCACTGTGGCATGTCTTGCTGACCTTGGAAAGGCAGCACCAACCACTCAAACCAAAAGGAAATGAATAGAACAATCTATGCACACTATTGTTGTTCTCAGTCAAAGAAGCAAAAAAACATGTGGCAAGCAGCACACAACAAAAAAGACACCATCAAGAGGTGTACACCATGGACTGGTACAACCAAAATTTATTTATAAAATGTAAGGAGAACTTCGCAGTTACTCATCAGCAAAAGATCATCAACACGCAAAAGAAACCCTCTACAACTGAGCAGCGGGTCTGTGCACCGCTGAGAAGACTTCTTGGTAGACAATGTTCTGTGTCTCATCTGTACAATTACCATCGCCATCCTCTATTAGTATTTTAAGGCCACTCTTAGAAGTGACTCGTGAAATGGCCACATACAATTGACCATGGCTGAAAACAGGAGTCTTTAAATAAACACCGACATGTGACAAAGTCTGTCCCTGGCTTTTATTAATTGTCATTGCATAGCAGACTTTAACAGGGAATTGGCGACGTTGCAGAGTAAACGGTAGCCTCGCATTCTTAAGTGTTAAACAGATTCTTGGTATATGTACAATATTGCCGGTGTGTGTTCCTGTTACAATTTGGGCCTCTATTAACATTTCACCAATGTTAGTAACAACCAACCTATCTCTCGCCAATCTAAACTCCCTAGCTAAAGGATTATACTCATCAAGCATCTCTAGCAATCCCTGAACAATAGACGGTTCCAAAGGCTCAGAAGGGCGCTCGTCTGGGTTTAATGCATGCAGCCTGTTTCTGACCTCGTTCGCTGTATCGTATATATAAAGCTGAATAAATTTCGGGGGCTCACCGGGAGTAGGGATAAGGGATCCTATACGATGGTGGACCTGGCCACATATTTTAAAGACAGGGGGTCCACGGCCGTCATTCATAGACCTGTCTATGTGTGCGCCCATAGACGTGAAAGCAAACAGACAGTTGTACTGTCGTATATGCTTCAAAAAGCGCCTACAGGCAGCGTCGCACATCGACCTCAACTCCATAGGCAGGCGACCCATCTCCTGCCACCTCAAACACGATGGAGGCATACGGCAAGCCACACTTGGCCACGACAGTCTGTAGCAGGGAGAGGTAGGACGCGCCAATTGCGAACATCGACCCGACCTGTAAGGATCCAGAATGCGGAATGCATCCCCAAAATAAACACGACAAAAACAAAGACGGAAGAAACCCAACACGGCAAAAGGCCACAGGAGGCGAAACCAGGAGAAAAAATCCCCGCGAAAAGGGAAAAAATCGAGGACGTTAGACATTTCATCGAGTGTTAGTGTGAGTACTAAACTGGGGTTGCCATAAAAGGGGATTCGGGAGGCCGTACCGCGGAAAGGAGGACGCAACGGAGCGAGAAGCCGCGGGCACGCAGCAGCAACGACCCCGGCGCAGGTGGACCGCCCGCCCGACGCAGGCCAACCGCCGGCCCTGGCACAGCTCGCCAACAGAAACAGATCCAGCAGCCGATTCTTCCCGCAACACCCTAAAAACGAAGCGAAGTTAAAATGTCGTCGACGGCAGCAACTCCGTCGACCAAACCAGAGACCAAAATCCAGCGCAGGGAGCAAGCGAGGGTTCACCCACCTTTCGGAACCGGCGGAGGGGAAGGAGAAAGGAAAAGTGAGGTGCGAACCGCGTCTTTATTATCCAGGGAACAAGCAGAGGAGGGAGGCTGACGGTGAGCAGCACAGCGCGGTGCGGCTCGTTGAAACGACGCTGACACGCGGGACCCGTCAACAAGAAGGCCCACCAGGCAGCGACGTCACGCAGCGCAGGCGAACATCCACTCTACCCATGGGCCGACCCGCAGAAACCGGCGAAAAGCAGCCTTCTGAGACGAGGCTGGCACTGGGACCTCCCTCTCCACCCAACCGGCGGTCGACAGCGGCCCAAAGCAGCCAATGCGTGGACGACAACGGCAGCTGACCTCTGCGAACGCCTGGCCCACTAAGGCACGAGCTCCTGTTCTAGCGGTGTGAGCAGGGTCAGCGCAGAAACATGGTCAGCGCAAGCACCACCGTCGGCCACCAATCTGACGGCCTACGTTTTTTTTCCACCGTGGCCTCGCTCTCCCACCGCTGTGGCCACCAGATTGCGTATCTTTAGATTGTGACGTTGTAATCTATGGCTGCGGCTGTGTGTCAGGAGAGATGAACGCACGGAGATAGACAGACGCCCTGTTCGTTTAAACTTATCAGCAGAATCAGCAGCCATCGAACAATGTTTTTCTCTCACAACAAATCAGCGAACAGTGCTTTCAGCACAATAAATCAGCGAAACGAAAAGGCTGAGTGTGCGTAGCTGCTTTCAAAAAGCAAAAGACTGTACACAGTTTTGTCTAGCCGATCGATCAGGCCTCGCCACCCTGACAAAAGAGCTTTTCAGATATATAAATACTTTTAAACAAGCATACACTTAATTAAATTTATAACTAAGTTATACATGATCCAATGAGTATAAAATTTTTACTAAAGTTTAAGCATACAATAATTAGTCCACCATAAAAATTTCACCACAATTAGACTATAAAAACGGTAGCTATGAATTAATTACAGAAAACATAGATCTAAAACTACAACAACAAAAATTGTACTAAGACATATCATATTAAATATTCACTGTGTAGATCTACTCATGTGGAGTCCAACAAAATTAAATTTTTTATTTTATGATTTTTCTGTGATTTATTATGATTTTTTAAAGATTCACCTGAAATAAATCTCTACAGCTAAAAATAAATAAATAAAAAGTGAATCGTTCACCCGGCGTGCGAAACAACTGCTCGCTCGAATGACTGCTCGGCTTCGCACGCTCTCCCTCGCATGTGAGGCCGCCCGGCGCTCCCGTGTCTTCTAGCAGAAAAGGAAAGACAATCAATCGTAAATCAGCTCTCAATCACAGCAATCCCCAACCTCATTCCGCGCTTCAGAACCTTCCTTATCTCCTCCCTCCAGTAGATAGAGGTCGCGGCGCCATCGCTCCCCGCGTGCCACCATTCTTCGCGTTTGCACTCGCACCCGCGCCGTCGCCGTCGAGAGCCAGGGCGGAGGACTTGCCTTGCCCCCGACGTTCTCTCCCGCTGGTCTCTCTCCTCACGCGCCACCGTTCTCTGTCCTCGCCGTCGCACCCGCCCATCGCCGTCGCCCTAGTTCTTGGCGTCGTGTGCCACGGGCGCCGTCGCCGTTCTCCGCATCGCCTGAGTTCGCTTGGGCGTCAGGCGCCAAGCCCGCAGCGACCCAGTCGGCCAGGGCATCAAGCGCCAGGTACCCAGCCACCAAGCGGACAAGCAGTGCCCCTGCAGGCTGCAATGCTGCATCCTAGCCCTTCTGCGGTTCTGCTCTTGCTTGGTTGCCCCCTGCTGCTGCACCGTGAGCCATATAGTGAGTAATTTTACTAATTAATGATTTTAATCCATGTCACGGGTTATGTGTCAATACATGACCATTCTTATAAAAAGAAATATTTGGTCATTTCGCATCTCTTGTATTATAGCATGACTTCTGTCTTCTTTAAGTAGTTTTTCTTGAGTTTACATAAGCCTGGAGGGTGCAGTCTCCAGTTTGGATCTGAACCAGGTGAATCCCTTTCTTCTGGGAACTCCGGCGAGCAGATACTGCATTTCGTGTTCTTGGTTTCTGGTTGGTTTGCTTCATGTTCTTGAAATTCATAGTGGGGACAAACAAGGGAGGTTGTAGAGATTAGGATATTTGGGATCTTCGATTTGATCTCGTTATAGGGTCTTTGACTGAACTAAGTTTGCTTTCATGCATAAAGTGGGCACATAGTTTATTATAATTTCACAAATTAATAATCCATTTTTGTGACTAAATTAATAATCCATTGGGGAGCAACTAATAAACTTAGTTCAGCAACCTGGCACACAGTTTCTATTTTTGATCAGGAGGGAGTAAGCAAAACATGCAGGCATAATGAATAATATTCAGTGATCTGGCACCTTTCTTATTGACAAAGAATGATTTATCCTCTTGATTCACTCTGACTTCGTTTTAGCTTGCGATGACATATCCTGGAGCTAGCTCTATAGTACTCCTTGAGCCAAACTTGATTTTGCCATTGTCTGAAAAACGACTATAGTTTGGACTTGGACATCTCTAAATTTAGGTGTTCTCAACCAATAAAATATACATCACTTGCTTGTGTAATAAATAATTTAAGTGTTGTACTTTTCTTCGATGCCAACCTGAAAAAAAAATCATAAGCTAAATTTGAACTAAAGATAATCAGCCACTGCATATGGTATGCCCTGTAGACATGAGGACAGCTGGCTGCTGTTGTGTATAAAATTTTGGGCACAATGACAGCTTACATGCTTATGAATTACCATTAAGTTAAATGGCCCACTTTTGGGAACAATGACAGCTTACTCCTAATCCTTATATCTGAACTATGATAGATACATCTGTCAAGCATAATAAAGATAGTCCTAAAATGCACTGCTCTAATTGTTTGCAGTGCAGTATCCTTCAGATCAGACCTTCACCTATCCAGTGTATGCAGACCAGCATCATCAGACGCAATTAGCAAAAAAGGTATTATTAGCTTAATAAGAATCACATTGGGTGATCAATGCTTGAGGCCAAATACATGTGCATAGCCTGGAACATTTTTTGGTTAACAATGATTTGTACTTCAGTTCAAGCATCAATATTGATAATTGCACCTTTTTAAAAATGTGAATGTTGTTAAGCACCAAGAGGATTATATGGTACTTTGGTACGCTTTTGGATTTGGTATTGTTTGGCTGTATTGTCATGCACCGTAGAGATTACTGTCTACTCTTACACAAAGGTGAAAGAGAGCTCTGAATTTATCCTTCAGTATAGCAGCATATCATGTCAAGTGCAGCTCATCAATGTCTGCTTTTTCATCATTCTTTGCTATGATTTTAATTCATATAGTATCTGGATAACTTTTGAATTTTGATGGCACAACTAAGTTCACTAGCAAAAAAGTGCAATAATGAGATAACTCACATTTTTTTATCAGTTTCAATATCTAACTACTTCCATTTTCTTTGGAAGTATTTTTGAAAGAGGAGAAGAAGGAACTAAGCCAGGAGAGTGAGATGCATGACGAATGATGCAAGGTGCTGCTTGCAGTCTGCCTTGTCGTCGCTGCAGTCTTGCTCTCTGTCGAGCAGGTACCTCCACTTGCTAAATCAGTTTATTCGCATACATTTGGGGTGATCTGTGCTTGTTAGGCTGATGGTATGGTTAGGAACGCAAATTGTTAGTTGGCTGCCTATTTTCGCCGCTCCCATCCTCATCCGTCGTGGGTCGTCGTCCTTGAGACGGTGTAGACATTACGGCCGTCCAGTCTGCGCCATTCCGTCCACTGGCGAGATGTCCCTGTGCCACTCCCCGTCCTGTAGAATCGTACCGCTGAGGACAGGCGCAACACGCGCCTGGATTCGCGTAGAGAGGAGGTTAGGTGCCACAATTGCTGGTAGACCTACCACTGTGGCAGTATGGCCTCTGACGGGGGTGGAGGTGACCGGGGTCACGTCCTGCCACCCACGCGCTCCACGTCTCCGTACGTCCTATTGATGGGAGCGGGCAGCATGGCAGGCCCCCGTCCCATCCTGGCTCGCGCCCGAGGCGGGATGAGGACAAAAGGCGGAGCGGATAAGGATTGCATGGGGGTTGGGCGCCCTCGATGACGTCACAGGGCTCGGGTGAGGCAGAGGCCGCCTCTCGAGACATTTCCCCCTCGAGACCTTTTCGCAAGGCTCGGGTGGGACGGAGGTTAGCCTCTTGTCTTCGGGTAATCGAGTGGCCGAGGTCCCGTCAGCGCCCTTGATTGGGTGTGGTTGATATTGACACCCGACACATGAAACTGATACTTCTCTGAAAGTCATCATATTAAAGTGAGCATGTGTGTATCTATGGTCTCATCAAACCATTACCATGTATCATATTGAAGTTCTTTTGGCAAGGTGCCGATGGTCCCTTCAAGTATCAGTTGGCTAAGTGGGTGTCCATCAATAAGCCTAAGGTCTTTGGTGGACTGGGCATACTCAACACCTTACTGATGAACCAATGTCTGATTTCCAAATGGATTTGGAAAATAGAGAAAGGTTCTAACAAGCTCTGCTATAAAATTCTCCAAGCTAAATATATGTGGAAAAAAGGGGGGTTTTTTCAACTCCAGAAATCAGGGATCGTCCCTATTCTGGAAAGGTTTACATAAAGTCGACTTGTTTCAGTGGGGGGCTAAATACACTGTTAAAAAAGGGGAGAGTTAGATTCTGGCAGGACTCATGATTGGGCAATATGCCACTTAGGATTCAGTGTAACAACATTTATGATATTTGCCAAAAACAGGACACTTTGGTTAGGGATATATGGTCTGAGGGGGACTGGGATATCCCTCTCAGGAGATCTTTACACGGAAATTTAATTTTGAAATGGGAAGAGCTACATGTTTTGCTGCATTCTGTCCAGATAGACGATTCCAGTGAACCAAGTTAGATGGACCATTGACAAATCCCAGAACTTCACTACAAAATCCTTATATCTGTGTTTGACTGATGGCGGTGTTAGAGATAAACTCATTGATCTCATCTGGAAATCTAAACTTCCCTTAAAAATTAAGATCTTTTATGTGGCAAGTGTTCCACAATAAGTTGCACACTACTACTGCTCTTAAGAGAAGGGGTTGGGAAGGTAGTCCACTATGCTGTGTTTGTGACATATATGAAACTGTTAATCACATTCTCTTTCAGTGTGTTTTCCCAATATATTTGGTGCTGTGTGTGGAATGCTATTGGTTTACAGGGTTTTCCAACTTCCATTCAGGATATCTTGCACTTTTGGCTGCCGAGGAGGCACGGAATATCTAGGAAAATAAGCTTTATCTTCTTTGCAGGGCTGGCGTGGTCCATTTGGAAGAATATGAACAAAATGGCTATCGAAAAGAATTTTCCAACTAACTCGGATGCAGTCATTCATGCGGCTATCCATTACATGCAGATGTGGGCGGATCTACTGAAGGAGGGCGACAAACTCAAATTGGAGCAGATGGCGACGACCCTGAGTGACTGGATGAAGAACAAACCAACCTATGATGGCCCCAGCCCCGATATTTGTGTGATGTAAATGGGTTAGGCTTGGTTGGGAAGGCTTTCTGTTGCTTTCATCTTTCACCTGTGTTAGTCTGCATGGCAAGGGCCAAACTTTTTCGTTTTACTTTCCTGTTGAACTGCATCCCCAGTATGTACCGTACCTCTTATTGGCTTTCCTAAAAGCCGAGATAATCTCCTTTCAAAAAAAAAAATATCTATGTGCAATGAAATGAGGATGTGAAAACATGGTAGCTTTATATGCTCAATGCTATCCTGTGAATGCCAGACTTTATCTGAGAATCAGAGGCAGCTATGCACGACAACAATTCAGAAATTCTAAGCACGTTTTTTTCAGAATGCATATTAAAAGTACAAGAAATAAGATACACTCCTTCATGTTTTCAATATGTAAAAGTACACACTAATATGATCTAAATATGAAACTTATTGTGGAACACTTGCCACATATAAAAGTACACACTAATAAGTTTTCAATATGTAAAAGTACACACTAATATGATATCAAATGGAAGATGCATGTTTCTGGAGAGACAAACTTATTCATATTTTACAAAGATTCATGTAATATTGATGTTGCTAACATCACACTGGAAATATTATCTTTAGGGTAGTATGATACACATTCATATTCAAATTATTGTAAAATTACTATTTTTCTGTTGCAACGCACGAGTATTTACCTAGTATATATAAAAAAAAGGCAAAACCGTCTTTGAAAACCGCTTATAACCGGTCAGGAAGGTAAAACAAATGATTTTTAAAGTTCAGGGGTAGTTTACGCGGTTTTAGAGTTCAGAGAGAAAAACAGACTTTCGCAAAAGTTGAGGGAGGTAATGTGGGTTTTTTTTTTTCTGAGAATCAACGGATAGGCTTTATGCCCCGTTTAGTTCCCACCCAAAAACTTTTTATCCCGTCACATTGAATGTTTGGACACATGCATAGAGCATTAAATGTAGATAAAAAAACTAATTGTACAGTTTGCATGGAAACCGCGAGACAAATCTTTTAAGCCTAATTAGTTCATGATTAACCATAATTACTACAATAACACACATGTGCTAATGACGTATTAATTATGCTTAATAAATTTATCTCGCGGTTTCTAGGCGAGTTATGTAATTAATTTTTTATTAGTATCCGAATACCTCTTTCATCATCCAATGAAACATTCAATGTGACACTCAAAAACTTTTCACCCACAAACTAAACAAGGCATTAGGGCATGTTTAGTTGGCAATTTTTTTTTTGGATTTTGCTAATGTAGCACTTTCGTTGTTATTTGGCAATTATTGTCCAACAATAGCCTAACTTGGCTTAAAAGATTCATCTCATAAATTACAGACAAACTATGTAATTAATTATTTTTTTACCTATATTTAATTATCCACGTATATATCTAATTATTCGATGGGATGGGTACTGTTTTTTTTTTTTGAAGCAATAGAAGTCGCAGACCGCCACGACGGCGACGTCAGCAACGGCCGCTTCGAATCCCCGCACGGGCACCGTGCGCCTAGACCCTGTTCACCCAATCAACCCCCGCTCCAAGTCTCCTTCGCAAGACGGCAAAGAGCCAAACAGGAGTCCTCGTCGCCCCGCCCCATCTAGTCGTTGTCGGTGTGGCCGTGTGGCCGCGCTCCTCTGTTCTGCCGGTCTCCTCATCGCCGCCTCACTACTCCAATCTCCATCGCCATTGCCGGCGCAACAAAAGGAGCGGAGCAGCATGGCGGGGCGCTACGACGGCAACCCCTCCGAGGAGGACAACGTAAACCCTCTCTCGGTACGCGCGCCCAATCCTCCACCTCTTTGCTCTTGGCGATCCCACCATTGCCCGCGCAGATCTAGTTTCCTTATCTGGCATCGGTTTTCTTCCGAGAATCAGTGGGGTATTTGCTACTTCGCTCCTGTTTGGATCTGGACGGGGCGCAGATCTGACAACGTCGATGGAATACCATACCGGATCTTTCTATGTCCCGGCGATGGAATACCATACCGGATTTGCCGCCCACCGCCCCGCCGCGGCCGCGCTAGGGTTTCGCCGGAGCTCCCCGGCCGGCGAAACCCTAGCGCGGCCGCGGCGGCCTCCTCCTTCCCCTCCCCGATCTCCGGGTTCCGCGGCGAGCTCCGGCCATGGCGCCCCGCGCCGACCTGGCCCCCTTGCATTATCCCGGACACTGCTAGTGGAATTTCTTTTTTTATTATTATTCTGGCCTGATGATGCAATGGTGCTTGAACCTCTTGTGCGCGTCTGTGGTTGAAGTTTTGGAAAAAGTCTACTTAACCCCTGAACTATCAGCCACCCCCAACTATAAAACCGTCTGTTTTACACCTGAACTTTTCAAAACCGTTCAAGTTAGGGCGTAATTTGAACGGTTTTGAAAAGTTCAGGGAGGTTAGACACTAGCTGATAGTTCAGGGGGTTAAGTAGACTTTTTCCTTGAAGTTTTTATTGGTGGGTTTCCTTGGTAGGAACAAGCGCGCGGCAGTTCACGCCTTTTGCAGCTTCCTCCTGAACAGGCAGACTTAAGTGCTACAGTGGACATACCCCTTCACTCATCAAATGTGTGTATGAATGTGCATTGCCTTCTCACATGCAAAATGCGGCTGTAATGAATATACTTACTAGGAAACTCTGTTCAGCGCAACCAATAACATGTGCTTGTGGATATGCAGGAACTAAAGAAAAGGGAGAAGGAGCTACAAGCAAGGGAGGAGGAATTAGACAAGAGAGAAAAGGTATGCTGCACATGACACATGCCTCTACATCTCTTTCAGTTTTGATTAAACACAACACAATCACGGCTCCTTAGATAATTGGTTTTGTTGTTGAGTTGATTGGTTTAATTTTCATTCCAAGCATGAATTGTTGCTTACTGGGCTTAAATGTGAATTAGAATTCACTTGTTAAATCCCCACTAGACTCTATTTTGCTGCCCCTAATTGTATTTTTCTGCCGTACTCTGATATATTTGGAGGAACCTCTGAAAAACTGTTGTCAGTTTCTGACTCTCTGTTGTATCTGTTATATTGACTAGGAACTAAAACGAAGAGAGGAGGCTGCAGCAAGGGGTAAATGCTCATTGTTTTTTGTTTATTAATGATTAATGACTCAGTAGAAGAGATGCACATTCGTAGTGTCTTTGTCTGTTCATTGAAGAAGAAATAAGCATGCGACTTACCTAATGTTGGCAGGCTAGAAGTATGGCATATTACATCTGATGATATGAAGTAATAACATGGTTGCTAAATGCTAATGCTATATATATCCTGAATCTTGTAAAACATGTCTACTGAGCCTCAGCTACACTGGTTCGTTAACGTATAAGCAGTAGTTGTCATGCTAACCAGGGTCTAATTGCTGTCTTGAAGGAAAAGGGTACTGTGGTAAATGGCACTACATATAATTATGTTAAACAAGTATGAATATTGAAAATCAGAAAGTTTGGAAGGCTTTCATACATTCATTCTCTTTTTCACTCAACAGGGCATTGACATGAAAATTATGATGATCCATGTTTTTAAGATAAAGTTCATTTTGTTTCACAAGTTGCTAAGCTTACATTTCGTTATTTTGTTTGGCAGCTGGTATTGCCATTGAGGGGAAAAATTGGTCTCTACCAGCAGATGTTCAAAATGTATTCGAGAAATATCATAATATGTGGCTTGAAGAGTTTATAAGTGCCCGATCAAAATTTGAGACTTCAGTGACAGAAATTCAGATGAGAAATACTTCAGCCCTCAAGGCTGAGTTGATCTCTGCACTTACTGCTGGTACAAGGGAGGTTGCTGCTGCTGGTACAAGCGAGGTTGCTGCTGCTGGTACAAGCGAGGTTGCTGCTGCTAGTACAAGGGAGGTTGCTGCTGCTGGTACAAGGGAGGTGACTAGGGCCCTACAGGTGACAGATGTAAGAA
Source organism: Saccharum hybrid cultivar R570 (assembly GCA_038087645.1). Taxonomy (NCBI): domain Eukaryota; kingdom Viridiplantae; phylum Streptophyta; class Magnoliopsida; order Poales; family Poaceae; genus Saccharum; species Saccharum hybrid cultivar. The sequence goes on from JAQSUU010000377.1 coordinate 493,153, forward strand.
GAAAAGACCACACAACCTTGATGTCTCCAAGGAAAGGTGTAAAAGCAAGACATGCAAAGAACACATGTGCTGTGCAAAATGTTGCTATTATTTATGATGATAGAATGCTGGCGCACCAACCCCCTGAAGGCAAGATTATGACGAAAAACCAGAGAGGCTAGTGAAAATCAAGGACAGACTGGTTCAGGAGGGGCTCTGGGAAAGGTTTGTTCAATTTCACTAATATCAGCATGCTGTCCAACCATTGGTATAAAACTATGAGTTAATTATATCTTATCTTGTTTCCTTTATTGCTTATGTGTTGTCATCAGATGTCAGATATTTGAGTGTGATGAAGCAGAAATAGAGAGCCTGGAAGCTGTACATAAACCAGCACATGTTTCAGAGGTAAAAAATTTTCATCTGGGGACGGTGATGACATGTATAGCAGCATTGGGACAACAAAGGCTGCATTTCTTGCTGCAGGTGGAGTGCTTAAGGTATATTTTTCCTTCTATAAGCAAACTATTTTAAGATGAAATTTCACCACTTATATATGTAGCCGAGGAATGCTTTGTTTCTCTATTTCTTGTATGCTTCCTGCTCTATCTGTCACTTTTTGAACACCTGTATTTATACGCACAGGCAGCTGAACTTGTTGCCAAAGGAGAAGTAGAAGCTGCTTTTGCCATTGTTAGGCCACCTGGTCATCATGTTGGTATCAATGGCCCACCTCGTGGGTTTTGCTTCTTCAATAATGTGTCAATTGCTGCGGCACATTTACTTAATAAACATGTATGTATTCTGTGATCATTTTGTTTATTAAGCATGAAATGACGCGATAACATTGTTTTAATTTTGAAACTTTTTTACACGCAGGGGATAAAAAAAATCTTGTTACTCGACTGGGACATTCACCATGGAGACGGCACGCAAGAAATCTTTTACGGTGACAATCGGGTCCTCTTCTTCTCGCTGCATAGGTAATGCTTAGCAGTCTATGTTTTGTGTGAGCACTCATCAGTTTTCACAAGCTGTGTAGAATTGTCTAAAAAACTTTCATTCTGCAGAGCTGATCATAATTTTTACCCTAACTCCAAAAAAGGACTTGATAATCTTGGTAAGGATAGTGGGCTTGGATACAATATCAATATTTGCTGGCGCCACAACAAAATCCGTGATGTCGACTACCATGCTGTGTGGGATCATTTGCTTGTGCCCATTACTCAAGAGTTTAAGCCTGAAATGATTCTTATTTCTTCTGGCTTTGATGCTGGTATGAACTGCACCTTTTCCTTTCCTCTTCTGTTATTTTCTACACTGCTGTATGATCCTGCTTTTTGCACAGCCAAAGGCGATAGACTGGGCAAGTGTGACGTGACGCCAAATGGCTTTGCAACACTACTGAGAAAGGTTTTTTTTTTACTTTTATCCTGTTCACTGTAATGGTTTTCTACTCTTCTTGTTACAACTATGTTCACTGTAGTTTTTTTTTTACTTTTAGCCTGTTCACTGTAATGGTTTTCTACTCTTCTTGTTACAACTCTGTTCACTGTAATCAGCTGAGGCCATTGGCACCTGTTGTAATGGCGCTGGAAGGTGATTACAATGTGGTCGCGATCTCACAATCAGCTGCAGCCTGTTTAAAAGTGCTGCTGGGGGATAAAAGAGAGACCGTTAGAGACAGGGGTTTACCATATGCAACAACACGTTCATTGATAGTGGAGGTACATTGTTCTGTTATTACTTACTATTTACATGGATCAAATTGGAAAAGTACTTATGGAAGTGGTTAAATTAAGCCTGTTGCAAAATAATCATCCATATAATTATTTTTTGCAGGCAAAAGAGAAGCTGAGGCCTTACTGGAAATGTTTGGCCAGTGCTATCACTGAAGATGTAATGGCCAATACCATTTCTGCCCCAAGAACTGCAGAACCGCAGGTTCGATTCTTGCCTCTTTCTGGATAGTGTTCCTGTATTTCTGTTAATCATCTTTGAACTTCACTATTGTGGCATTGTAATTGCTGCTTATGATGTTTCTACTCAGTTACCATGATGTAATGAAGCTGCGTCAAATCCTTATTGTTCTTCATGTTGAGGTTTCTTCATGATGAAGTCTTCAAACCTACCAGGATGGACCATTGATTGATATGGAGTACAAGTCTTGAAGCAAGCTCGTCTACCACTAGGCCTGGACTTTGGTTATCATGATGTCTACTACTGAATATGTGTGGACTTTTGTTATCATGTTGTTGAAGGTTTCGTGGAACCTTTGTTGGTTCGAGAGGTCCGCGGTTGATTGCCACACACTTTTGCTAGTCCATTGATCTGGAACCATTAGCTCTGTTTGCTGCATATAGAAAAGTTACTAACTAATGCGTGTTGCCGTATTAAATTTGCTTCGTACCTACCCTGTATATGATGAGAAGATTTGCCTACTAAATAACCTCTGAATTCTCCATTCTTTCTCATTGAATCTGAGTCATTCCTTGCTTTCCAGATATACCATGATTTTTTTTTTATCATTTTTGTGTTGATTGCTGGACTACATAGTGAAGAAACAGCAGAATTGTTTCTTGGACACCATCAACTTCATCAGTGGGATGTCTGTCCTGAGCGGCGGGTCAGATGCGAACCATCCGTTTGACTGTTTCAACCTTACTGTGTGTCTTTAATCAAAATTAAAAAAAACTTATTGCATGTCTTACTTTTAATACCGATATGGGCGGTGAAACATGAGCTCTTCCTCCGGTTGCCAGCGCTTGCCTGAGCGATGGTGGAAGGAGCTTGTGTTTATAATTTCTGAGTTTCCGCGCCACCTTTTTAGTGGGCCAGTCATTTTGGCCACCGTATGTGCACCTTTTTTTTAAGGCCCAGTTAAGTTCCAGAAAATTTTACAAAATTTTGCAAGATTCCCCATCACATCGAATATTTGGACATATGCATGGAGCATTAAATATAGATAAAAAAATAAAACTAATTACATAGTTTAGTCGTAATTTATGAGACGAATCTTTTAAGCCTAATTGGTCCATTATTGGACACTGATTGTCAAATAACAATAAAAATGATACAGTAGCATTTTGCAAAAATTTTCGCCATCTAAACACGACCCTAGGCCATGTTAAGTTCTCAAAAATTTTCAAGATTCTCCGTCACATCGAATGTTTGGACACATGCATGGAGTATTAAATGTAGACGGAAAAAAAACCAATTACACAGTTTGGTATACAAACGAAAGTGCTACAGTAGCCAAGCCAAAAAAAAAATTCGCGTTTCTGAGTTGATAGCCTACGAAAAATCTGAACTTCATAGGTGTAATTTCCTACCCGGGCCTTGTTTAGATGACATCAAAATTCCAAGTTTTTTCACTCTCTCTCCATCACATCAATTTTTAGCCGCTTGTATGGAGTATTAAATGTAGGTAAAAAAATAACTAATTACACAGTTTAGTTGGAAATCACGAGATAAATCTTTTGAGCCTAGTTGATCCACGATCAGACAATATTTGTCAAATAAGACGAAAGTGGTACTATTTATCAGGTGCCGAGCACCCCGTCCGCCCTGTGTGTGTTCAGTGTTCACTCAATTCCTCGGCCAGCTCCCGTCCGTCGCACCCGACCGGCAGCTCTGCCTCGCTGGTTCCCGAGCATCGATGCTCGCCCACAGCCGTCCTAGGCGGTGAGGTCCCCGGGCAGCCAAGAGCCCCACCGAGACTACTGCGGTGGGTATTTTAAAGGATAATCTAAAGTTTTAGAGTATGAATATAGAGTAAAAATTGTTGCACTGGGTATTTTAAAATGATACTCTATCTTTTCTCTCACTCTATATTTAGAGTGGTACAGTGCTTACTCTATAGTGGGCAGTGGCGGGTCCCACTAGCTAAACTAAGGGAAAAATGCTATAACTTACAAACAAAAAATCTAAATTAAATTTCGATTGCACCATTAAATTCGTCTCAATAAATCCTTCAAAACTAGATCACACATGGATATATTTAGATAAAGTGACAAGTGGATCTCACAGTGGATATAGTGGATAGAGGATGATATAGAGGATGGATAAGTGCGAGAGAATTAATTATAGATGAGAGAATCTTGCTGACTAGGACGTATAGAGGATGAATATAGAGGTCCATCAGTGTGGATAGCCTGAGCTTGCTTCCAGGCGGCCAGGAGCCCTACTGCGTTCGGCCCTTGGCCTCTTCGAGCTTTTTTTTTTGAAACGGAGCTGGGTTGGCAGCGGGACCTAGGCACCTAGCGCAGAGAGTACAGAGTAGAGAGGGCAGGGCAGTGCGGGCAGCTCTCTGATGTCCATCGACTGCTCTCTATTGGTATGGTTTTCTTCAAAATTTCATCCCTTTTAAATTGTCTTATTTCTTAATTGCATTGCATAAGGTAGATGCCTAGGATAGAATGGAGAAGTACTTTTTAAAAAAATGTGTCGATTTCCTATGAATGAATGCCATTAAGTCTGAACGGAGAAATTAAATTGGTGATGAGTCATGAATGGATGAGTATGTTGAATAAACTTGTATTTTAGCTTGTCTTTTTTTCTATTGGTAGGATGTTACTTCGTACTGGCTATGTGTACTGCCTGTGAGAAATAGAGATGGCTAACGAGTGTGAAAAGACATGATCTAGCAGCAGGTATGCACGCTAAATGCAGAAGGTGACGACGGGGTAGTTCCATGCAATCCGTCTTTATGATTTTGTATATATTTTTTTAAAAAATTAGATAATGGATAATTTATATCCGGCTTCATCTACCCCAGGGTAGAATCAGGCCAATTATTACAAAGTTTGGTCCAACGACTAGCACACAACCTTCTGGGTTCTCAAACTTACAAGCAGACACAAGGAAAACAAAGCGGGAAGTAAAGTTCTGACTAATGAAGACCAATAAACCTAGTCGATAACCACCTATTGGAGCTGAAGAAGTGCAATGCTGATGTCTCCAAATGCTGCCCAATTAGGGTCAACTTTTCCCGTAGATCAACACGCCGCTGCAGTCCTGCCCATTGCCGTAGCCAATGGGTTCCCCTGAATAGCACCTGCAAAAAAGTTTTCGGTCCACATTTGTCAAAAACCACTTCGTTTCTTGTTAACCAGATTGTCCAGCATAGAGCTGATGCTGCAGTTAATAACAATGAATTCTGTGTGGTATCACCCAACTTAGACCAATTGACAAATAAATCATCTATACTAATGGAGGGAGATAACCCAAACATCAAGTGTACAACGCGCCACAAGAATTTAGCATAGTAGCATTGGAAAAAAGGTGTTGAATAGTTTCTGGATGGTGGCAGAAGCAACATTTCTTATCACCGTTCCAGTTTCGTCGTGCAAGATTGTACTCGGTTAAAATCACACCTCTTTTTAAATACCACAAGAATATTTTTATTCTTGAAGGAATTTTGATCTGCCATAAATCTTGTGACACCCTGACCCTATTGTTAATTAGTGCAGCATACATGGATTTAACAGAAAAGGTACCCGATGAATGTAAGCCCCAAACAAACACATCATTTTCCCCATCTAAGTTCATATTTTGTAAAGAGGCAAAAATTCGATGCCAATCCCTTAAATTCCTGCCCACTAAATTACGGTGAAAGGAAATGTTTAGCGGGACTGATGCAAGTACCGTTGCCACAGAATCCTGCTTTCTTCTCACAATATTGAACAACGAGGGGAATTTATCTTTTAATGGTTGGTTTCCCAACCAGGTGTCCATCCAAAAACAAGTTTGTGACCCGTCTTTTACTCTGAATGAACCAAAAGACATAAAACTATCTTTGACATTCATCAGTCCTTTCCAGAAGTGAGAGTTAGTGGGCCTTTTGGTACAACTCCCTAGAGTTTTATCTTTTATATATTTATTTCTCAATAATTCTTGCCACAAGCCATCCTCGTTTAGCAACTTGAAGAGCCATTTACTTAACATGCATTTGTTTTGTAAATCTAAATTATGTATGCCTAAACCACCTTGTGTTTTTGGTTGGCACATAATGTTCCATTTGACCAATCTATATTTTCGCTTATGATAGTCGATTTGCTAGTAGAATCTTGATCTGAAGCAGTCGATCTTTTCTAATACTCCTTTTGGGAGTTTAAAGAAAGACATCATAAACATCGGTAAGCTAGAGAGCACTGATTTTATTAAGACCAGTCGACCTCCTACTGAAAGTAGATTTCCTTTCCATCCGCTAAGCTTGTTTTCAATTCTGTTCTCTATTGACTGCCAATCTTTATTACATAGCTTTCTAGTGTGCACAGGTAAACCAAGGTAACGAAATGGGAACTTACCCACCCCGCACCTAAACAATTGCGAATAGAAAACCTCATATTCTTTCGTTTTACCAAAACAAAATATTTCACTTTTATGAAAATTAATTTTGAGCCCCGAAAGTTGCTCAAAAGTGCTTAGAATCAATTTCATGTTTACCGCCTTCTCAACATCATGACCCATAAAGATCACAGTGTCATCCGCATACTGTAGAATAGACAATCCATCCTGGACAAGATGAGGAATGACCCCCTCTATCTGGCCTGCTTCCTTGGCCCTCGCAATTAGTATAGCCAACATGTCTGCCACTATATTAAATAGTATTGGTGACATGGGGTCACCTTGCCGTAGTCCTTTTTTTTGTTTGGAAATAGGAACCAAGTTGATCATTCAATTTAATGTTTACATTTCCTCCCTGTGTAAATTGCTGCACCCAAGAACACCACTTATGAGAGAAACCTTTCATTGCTAAGGTTTGTTATAAAAAGTTCCATTTTACTTTATCGTAAGCCTTTTCAAAGTCTATTTTAAAGATTATTCCATCTTGCTTTTCAAAGTCTATTTAAATTTATGTAATGGTGTAGTTAAGTGTTGTTACATGCCCTGATGGATCAAGTTCCATGTATTCAATATATACTTGTTGCAGCCTGGACTTGTGAAGATAAATCCTATTTTTGATAATCAATTAGATTACTGAGATTTTTTAATTAAATATGTATTTTATAAGAGAGAGATTGAATAGAGTTGTAACTAAGAAATTTATCTGTTTATGTGCTTTTTAGTGTGATAGGGATTAACTGCGGTAGATCTTCTTGCTGCGGAGCAGTAATTGAGGTTGATGTGACTAAGATATTGTTGAATTGTGCAACTGTTGGGATAATTGGCTGTTTCCCAAGATTCTCCTTTATCCTGCTAACTTCAAATGAAGGGTCCATTGCATTTATACTTTTGCTGGATAATATGCTGACAACAAAAACAAATTTATATCGACAGATTGCCCAGATAGTCAGATGCTACTCTGAAGAATGGGCGTCTCTGAAGAATGTTCAGGCAGCACCTGTCGAGCTAAGGAGGAGACCTGTTTGGTCAAAGCTGCCGGCCCAATTTATAAAGATCAATTGTGATGGTGCTTTTTGCCAGGAGGAATTATCAGGCGGGTGGGGATATATAATGAGAGATGGTCATGGCTCTATTATATGCTCAGGATACGGCAAGCTGGGGAAGGCTCTTGAAGCCGTTCACACTGAGATCATTGCTTGCCTCCAAGCCTTGCAACGGGCAGCGATGCTGGGGATCCAGAAGGTGGTTTTGGAAACAGATGCAGTGCATGTCGTCCAAGCAATAAACCAACCGGGACTCGACCGAAGCTCAGCTAGTGGCCTGCTACGGGAGTTGAAGGAATGCTTGCTTTGCAATTTTTCTAGTTTTGTGGTAGCTCATAATCCTCGTTCTTGTAATCTTGTGGCTCTGTGGCAAAACCGCCCGATTTAGCACGCTTTCGGAGGAACTTATTTTCCACTAGACACTAAATACCCCGAAAGGGAACTAAATCGAGCACACCCAACAGGAGAACTCGAACTAGGGATGAAAATGAAAATGATAATTTCTGATTTTCGAAAATTGTTTTTGAGTTTTTTTTTTCCGATTTTCAGGCCTAAACAAAAATGGTAGCGGTAATCGAAAAAGTGAAAACGATAATGGTAAAAATAATCAAAAACAAAAGTGAAAATGATTTACCTTCTTCCGATCGTTTTCGAAGATTGCCGTATTTACTCGGTAATTTACCGTCGGTAGTTACCGATTCAAACGTTCATGAGTCCTAATTTGTTTTGTAGACTATACAATGTATATTTTAGGTGTAGTTGGCCACAACCACATCTAAGCACTCCCATTCACACATGCAAACACATAAGACAAGTATTTTTTTTTGGGAATGGAACTATACGACAAGTATTTCATCTGCACAGGAACAAGGTGTGAACTGTATGATGTCTGGTGTGGTTCTAGCTCGTGGTCTCGTCACGTGTCATCTTGTATATTCTCGTGGACTTGTCAACCATGGCTATTCTCATGTTATACTGTTTGTCGTTTTATCATTTTTGAGGATATTGTTTTCATGGATTCCGATCGTTATTGCGTATTTTTCGATCGGCTACTACCGTTTTTCGATTGGCTACTACCGTTTTCAAAATTATCGGAATGTCGATGCCGTATTCGTTTTCGACAATATCGTATCGATTTCGTTTTCGACATAAAAATGTGAAACTGAAAGTGATTTGGCTTTCTATCGATCGTTTCCGATCTTCATCCCTAACTCGAACAATCCACATTTTTCATTCAGGATCCAATAATGAGTACAAACTTACAATACTTAGTCCATTTCATACAATATAGGGTCTCAGAAATTAATTATTACACTACCAGAGTTCAGAGTGTGATAAATTAAATAACGGAATAAAAATAAACATCTAGCAGTAAGGTACAAGGATCCGTCTGTGCCCACCAGAAGAATCCTCCACACAAGGTATAACTTCTCAAGGTGCACCGGCAATAAGGGTAAAATAAACTGTCACAGAACCTCCTAATTATGATGGCCCACAAGTACCCGTCATTACCATAATGACCTCTGATGGCCGTACTTATGTTCACCATAACTTAAAAGGCCTGCTTTCCTCCGAACAGGATCCAATCACAGGAGTATTGCAATATTACAACAGTTTATTCAAAATATTCAACAGAGTAACGTAGCGGAAGTCTTACAGTAATATATGTTTACAAACCAGTTTTCAAACTTCAAACCTTATGTAACATTATTACAAACCAGTAGTAGAGAAGTATCGGTATTAACTTTATTACAACACACAAGCGAGATGCCTTGCCCAAAGGCCACACAGTCTACTCGTCGTCGCTTTCTTCAACCACGACGGTCATGCAACAAGGCTCGAAGCAGACTTGTTCATGAACCGCACCTGCAACAAGGGGTTAACAAACCCTGAGTACTTGAGGGTACTCAACAAGACTTACCCGACTAAGACAAAGACTCCAAGGGCATGCTAGCTTTAGGGAATCAAGGTACGGGTATTCCAGAATCAAATTTTCTTTTGCAGAAAAGCTTACTAAAGTAAGTCCTTACCTTCAATATTTTACTTTTACCATTGATGGTTCATTAACCAATTCTAGGTGATCCTAATCTAGATCAAAGTAATTATCATCAAAACCTTTCTCATTCTTTCTCTCAATTCCAGTTCTTAACTACGATGCAAGTCAGGTGATCAAGTCTCCATAACCGAGGAGCAACGACGATTCGAACCGATTATACCTAGCTGGGGATCCCTAACCTCACGACATATGTAGAACCGAATCTTGCATATATCAACCCTCATTTAGATCTCCCAAAACCAGAACGTGTCCATCGCCACCCGAGAGTACAGTACCCCTTGAACCCGACCAAATTCTAGCCCCGAGGGTATACACTACTCTCGCCATCTCTCCACTCCCAGTGCGAGGTTAGACGTTCTCGTAATGGAATTACCAACATTTTGGGCTTACCCAAGGCATGAGGCTAGTTGCAAAGTCTCGAACACAACAGGCTTACAACGAACGGACCTTAACTGACAAGGCGGAAACACTACATTGAGACTCCTTTCCCAATGCATGTTAGCAGTGGCCAAACCACCCGCCCGATCTTTCAAGTTCATTCTCATATTTCAATATTCATTCAATATGCCGTCATGGCTATATAAACATTGTATTTAAAAGCTTAACTTCTAAGCATAGCGAAGCATACTATGCATTTTCCGTAAAACAGGTATCAAGGTTGATATCACAATAATCAAGGATGATAATGCAGCAATTGGGTTATCACTCAACTCCTAATTACTTAATACATTAAACCATATTATAAATAATAAAACATTTGTAAAATTCAAGGTAGGGTTTAAATGCACCGGGGCTTTGAAAGTCCTATGTTTGGTGTTGGTAATTAGTGACAATACCTAAGTACTAATCCTATGCCTAAGTTGTATGTAGCATATGAGGATTAGTACATTCCAAGGTTGGTGGCAAGATGGACATGGTGATCATGATGGCCACACTTGGATTTGGACACAACCCTATGTGATCAAGGCAAAGGTATATGCTTAAGGGTTGTGTTTTAGTAACCAAGACACCTAGTGGGTGTGGTTACATTATAGGATAGATAGCCGTACTATAAAGAGGGGAATGACGCGGCTATTGAACTCCTAAGTGCCTCTAGATGTGCATTTCATGATCATATGCATTTGGATAGAACTAATAACGCCTCGAAAAATGATTGTGAAAATGCTAACACACATGCACATGACATGATCACTTGGTGGTGTTAGCACGTTTGCGATGGCGTTGGAGTTTAAGCGGTAGAGAGGATTTGGGGTCCTCTCTCCCTCCCGCCGAGCTTGCGAGGCGGGATTCAGGCGTTTTCGAGGAGTTGAAATGCCTATTTTCTACTACGCCGAAAGTCGGAAATCAAACGGAAAAGAAACGGAAGCGAACGGAGGTCACAGAAGTCACCGGACGCGGCACCGGACGCTGCACCGGACGCTGCACCGGACGCGGTCACTGTGCGTCCGGCGCGTCCGGTCAGTGTCCAGTAACTGCGCGTCTTTCAGTCGCTGCACCGGACGCGAGGCGCGTCCGGTCACAGGCCACCGGACGCGTCCGGTGGTCCAGGGAGCTTACTGGACTCCCACCGGACGCGGTCACTGTGGCGTCCGGTCTGTTCACCAGCGCGTCCGGTGGTTGGTTTGTTTTTGCGCGACTCAGAGTTCACCGGCGCGTCCGGTGTGTCACGGGACCGGCGCGTCCGGTGGTGACCAGCGCGTCCGGTCGTTACGACCGGCGCGTCCGGTCAGTGTTTCGAAAATTAGCCGTTGAGGCACCGGCGCGTCCGGTCCACGCGACCAGCGCGTCCGGTGAGCGCGACTGCTGCTGATTTCAGTTTCTAACGGCTATATTCGAAGGGGTACGTCTATAAATACTCGTTGGCCGGCTCAAGGCTCTCACTCTCGATCATTTGACATACTTGTGAGCACTTTGAGCTAAGCAACTCCCCTCCCACTCATCTCTCTTGCTTCTTTGCATATTCGAAGTGAGATTGAGTGATCCAAGTGCATTTGCATTGTGAGATAGCATCTAGTTGGCACTTGGTGGTTGATTTGCTGCGGGATTCTTGTTTCTCTTGGTGGTTGCCGCCACCTAGACGGTTTGGAGCAGCTTGGAGGCGTTGGCAAGAGTTGGTGATTGTATCTTGGCCACCTCCGGTGATTGTAAGGGGTTTGTGCCTACCTCGGCGAAGAGCCAAAGGCAACGCTAGTGAATTGCTCGTGTCATTGCAACCTTTTGCCATTTGGTAGGTTCTTGTGGTGCCTTTTGAGAGGCTCGGTGTGTGACCGATTAGCCACCGAACCACGTGGTGAAGAGGGACACAACGGGGACTAGCGTGCCGGCAAGCACGTGAACCTCGGGATAAATCTTCGTGTCATCACTTTCATATTGTGATTGATTGATCCCGGTGTTTGGTTATCTTGGTATTCATTGTTGATCATATTGGTTGGCTCAATACTTCGCCCCTCGGTGATACCCTCCTATCTCTCTTGTATTATTTTCTTAGTTATCTTTGCTAGCTAGTTAGCTTAGCTAGAGTAGTTCTCTTGTGTAGCTTGCTAGTTATAGTCGTACTTAACTTCTCGGTTTGACTTGTGCGGTTGAGTGCAAATACTAGAATTGTGAATTGGATAGGTGGCTTGCAAACACCCATAGGCTAAGCAAAACTCGTATCTCGATTTTTGTTATATTGATAAACTTGTTTAGCTTGTCATTGTAGAAAATTTTAATAGGCTATTCACCCCCCCCTCTAGCCATCAAGACCTTTCAAGTGGTATCGGAGCCGTGGTCACCATTTATAAGGTTTAACAACCTCGGTGTAAGATGGCTCAAGTTATGTTCAATCATGTTAATGGCAAGCCTCCATTCTTTGATGGTGTCTCTTCCTTTGATCATTGGAAAAGGAAGATGAAGCTATATCTAGGCAATATACATGAGAAGGTTTGGGATGTGACCAAAGAAGGATACATCATTCTTGATGAGGAAAACCTCACTCCCAATGACCGCATCAACAAACAATGCAACACGGCGGCACTTGCCACAATCTGTCAGGCCGTTGATGATAAAGTATTTGAGCAAATCAAAGATCTTGAAAAGGCAAATGAGCTTTGGACGAGATTAGAGGAAACATATGAGGGCACTTCAACGGTAAAGAGTGCCAAGCTCTATATGCTCAAGGATAAGTTTGCAAGCTTCAAGATGAAGGATGATGAGTCCATACCGGAGATGTTCTATAGGCTCCAAGTCATTGTCAATGATCTTAAGGGGCTTGGGGAGAAGGTTGAGGACAAGGACTTCTCACACAAATTCTTAATGTGCTTACCCAAGAAGTTTGTCACCTTGAGAAGAATGATCTTTAGAGAGGGATTGGACAAGGTCAAACCAACCAATGTGCTTGGAGATATAATGACCGATGCCCAATACAATGATGATGAAGATGAGGTAGAAGAGAAGAAGGAGACCCAAGGTCAAGCAAGAGAAGCCCATTGCATTCAAGGCTTCATCTTCTAAGGGCAAGAGCAAGGTGGAGAGTGATGATGATGATCCATATGATGATGAGACCATGGCCCTCCTTGTGCACAAGATGGGAAGGTTCATGAAGAAGAGAGGATATGGAGCAAGAAAGAGGAGAGACACTATAAAGGCAAAGACCCTTTGCTACAATTGCAATAACCCCAATCACATAGTGGGGGATTGCCCCTATGAAGATAAGAGACTTCATAATGGGGACTTGAAGCTCAAGAAGAACAAGAAAGAGAATGAGAAGAAAACAAAGAAGAGCTTCACCTTCAACAAGAAGAAGAAGGGTGGTGGTTATGTAGTCACTTGGGATAGTGACAACTCCGATAGTGATGATTATGCAAGCTCTAGTGATGATGAGAGGATCACTCGGCGAGCCATTGCAAACATCGCCCTCTCCAACAAGTCATCCATCTTCGACACTACATCGACATGCCTTATGGCCAAGCCTACCAAGGTAAAATATGATGATAGTGATGATGATTCTTGTGCTAGTGATGATTGTAGGAGTGATGATGAGGAGGATGAGGACTACTCCAAGGATGATCTATTAGGCGTAATAGATCAAATGAGCAAAGGCTACAAGAGAACAACCAAGAAATACAAAATCTTGGAACAAGAGTTCATTGCTAAGTGCAATGAAAATGATGCCTTGATGGAGGAGCTTCTTGCTCTCAAAAAGAGTAAGGAGTGCAAAGGAATTGAACAAGAGCTCAAAGCTCTTAGGAAATCCTTTGATGAGCTAGAGGCCTCTCGTGAGTGTCTAAAGGAAGACCACGAGGACCTTGAAGTTGCTCACACTAGGCTTGAGGAAGCCCACTCCTCTCTACTTGAGCTCATCAAGGAGAAGGACCTCAAGTTGGAGAAGCTCATGAAGAAAGCTAAGGAGGAGCAAGTGATTGTCACTTGTGATATTGGACTAACATGTGATATTATTGATGATTCTCTATTTGTTGGTCCTACTAATGCTTCATGTAGCTCATCATCATCCACCACAACCAACTCTACCTCTACTACTAGTGATTCATCACTTATGGTTGAGAATAAGACTCTCAAGAGAGAGGTGGATGATCTCACCCGCGCATTAGGCAATGCCTATGGTGGGGATGCCCGCTTGCTAAAATGCTTGGGTAGCCAAAGGTTCTCTCTTAACAAAGAGGGTTTGGGCTATACTCCCAAGAAGGGCAAGGCGGCCTTTGCTACTCCAAAGTCTCGCTTTGTGAAGAGCAATGGTCGTTATTGCAATAGATGCAAGCAAGTTGGGCATCTAGAGATTAATTGTAATAAAATGAACAAGAACAACAACAAGTTTCATGCTAAAATGGATTACATTCCTTTTGATTCTTGTTATGTGCTTACCAAGGGTGAGAAAGGTGTGCGTGCTAGGTTTGTTGGTACACCAATTGTGGGCCCAAAGAAGAAGGCCATTTGGGTACCAAAGAGCTTAGTGACTAACCTCCAAGGACCCAAGCAAGTATGGGTACCTAAGAAATATTAATTTGTTTTGTAGGTAAATTACAAGGCCGGAGGAAGGCATTGGGTGCTTGATAGTGGATGCTCTCAACATATGACCGGTGATTCAAGAATGTTCAACTCTCTCAAATCAAATGATAGTGGCATTGATAGTATCACATTTGGTGACAATAGCAAGGGTGATGTGAAGGCTCTTGGAAAGATTGCAATCTCAAATGATCATAGCATTTCCAATGTGCTACTAGTTGAAAAGCTCAATTTCAACTTGTTGTCGGTTGCTCAATTGTGTGATCTCGGTTTCAAGTGCATATTTGATGTTGATGATGTGGAGATAGTTAGTGTTGATGGCTCTAACTTGATCTTCAAAGGCTTTAGATTTGAGAATCTATACTTGGTTGATTTCAATGCTAGTGACACTCAACTTTCAACATGTTTGCTCACCAAATCAAGTATGGGTTGGTTATGGCATAGAAGACTTGGTCATGTTGGCATGAAGCAATTGAACAAGTTAGTGAAGCATGACTTAGTTAGAGGCTTGAAGGATGTCACATTTGAAAAGGATAAGCTATGTAGTGCATGTCAAGCCGGAAAGCAAGTAGGCAACACTCATCCATTGAAAAGCATTATGAGTACTTCCAAGGCATTTGAGTTGTTGCACATGGATCTATTTGGGCCAACTACATACACAAGCATTGGTGGCAACAAGTATGGTTTTGTGATTGTGGATGATTTCACTAGATACACATGGGTATTCTTTCTTGGGGACAAAAGTGATGTATTTGACATATTCAAGAAGTTCATCAAGAGAGTGCAAAATGAGTTTGAGACCACAATCAAGAAAGTAAGAAGTGACAATGGAAGTGAGTTTAGAAACACAAGAGTTGATGAGCTATGTGAAGAGCTTGGAATCAAACATCAATTCTCGGCCAAGTATACACCTCAATCAAATGGCTTAGTTGAGAGGAAAAATAGAACCTTAATTGATATGGCAAGATCAATGTTGAATGAGTATAATGTGAGTCATTCATTTTGGGCCGAAGCAATCAACACGGCTTGCTTCTATAGCAACCGCCTCTATTGCCACAAGTTTCTAGAGAAGACACCATATGAGATCTTAAATGGAAGAAAGCCCAACATTGCATACTTTCGGGTATTTGGTTGCAAATGCTACATCTTGAAGAAGGGCACTAGATTAAGCAAGTTTGAGAAGAAATGTGATGAAGGATTTCTACTTGGTTACTCAACTACTAGCAAAGCTTATAGAGTTTGGAATTTGGCTAGTGGTTTACTTGAAGAAGTGCATGATGTTGAGTTTGATGAAACAAATGGCTCTCAAGATGAAGAAGATAACTTGGATGATGTGAGAGGAACTCAATTGAGTAATGCTATGAAAGAAATGGATATTGGTGATATTAGACCAAAGCAAGTTATTAATGTAGATGACAACAAAGATCAAGTGCTCCAAAGTCCAATCACTCAAGCTAGTGGTTCTCTATTGCAAAATCAAGCTAGTACATCATCTCAAGTGCAACAAGATCAACAAGTGGCTAGTTCATCATCTCCAACTCATGATCAACATCAACATCCAAGCAATCAAGTGCAAGTGCTTCAACCAACTAACATTGCAAGAGACCATCCATTGGATTCCATCATTGGTGACATACAAAGAGGAGTTCAAACTAGATCAAGATTGGCATCATTTTGTGCTCACTCTTCTTTTGTGTCAATGGAAGAACCCAAGGACATTGATAAAGCATTGAGAGATCCGGATTGGGTAAATGCAATGCATGAAGAGCTCAATAACTTTAAGAGAAATGAAGTATGGGAACTAGTTGAGAGGCCTAAGAATCATAATGTCATTGGAACAAGATGGGTCTTTCGCAACAAGCAAGATCAAGATGGGATAGTAATAAGGAACAAAGCAAGACTAGTGGCTCAAGGTTACACACAAATAGAGGGTCTTGACTTTGGTGAAACTTATGCCCCGGTTGCAAGATTGGAAGCAATTAGGATCTTACTTGCCTATGCTTGTGCTCACAATATCAAGCTATATCAAATGGATGTAAAGAGTGCATTTCTCAATGGGTACATTCAAGAGGAGGTGTATGTGGAGCAACCTCCCGGTTTTGAAGATGACAAGAAACCCAATCATGTATACAAGTTAAGAAAGGCTTTGTATGGATTAAAGCAAGCACCTAGAGCATGGTATGAAAGATTGAGGGACTTCTTGCTATCCAAAGGATTTGTCATGGGCCAAGTTGATACAACTCTTTTCACCAAGAAGATTGAGAAAGACTTGTTTGTGTTGCAAATATATGTTGATGATATCATATTCGGTTCAACCAATCAAGATTATTGTGATGAGTTTGGGAAAATGATGGCAAAAGAATTTGAAATGTCAATGATTGGTGAACTTAGTTTCTTTCTTGGACTTCAAATCAAACAAATGAAAGAAGGTACATTTATGAGCCAAACTAAGTACATCAAAGATATGCTCAAGAAGTTTGGCATGGAAGATGCAAAGAGTATTACAACTCCAATGGGCACTAGTGGAAGCTTGGATAGTGACAAGAGTGGCAACATGGTGGATCAAAAGCTATATAGATCAATGATTGGTAGCCTACTCTATGTGACGGCATCAAGGCCCGATGTGATGTTTAGTGTATGCATGTGTGCAAGATTTCAAGCCTCACCAAGAGAAAGTCATTTGAAGGCAACAAAGAGAATATTGAGGTACTTAAAGCATACACAAGATGTTGGATTATGGTATCCCAAAGGTGCAAGCTTTGAGCTAGTTGGATATTCGGATTCCGACTATGCCGGTGATAAAGTGGAGAGAAAGAGCACTTCCGGGACATGTCAGTTGTTGGGAAGATCACTTGTCTCATGGTCATCCAAGAAGCAAAATAGTATTGCACTATCTACCGCCGAAGCCGAATACATCGCCGCGGGTAGTTGTTGTGCACAAATCTTGTGGATGAAGGCAACATTGAAAGACTTTGGAATCAATTTCAAGAATGTGCCATTGCTATGTGACAATGAAAGTGCCGTGAAGCTAACCAACAATCCAGTTCAACATCAAAGAACAAAGCATATTGATGTTCGCCATCACTTTATTAGAGATCATCAACAAAAGGGTGATATTGCTATTGAGAGTGTGGGCACCGAAGATCAATTAGCCGATCTATTCACCAAGCCACTTGATGAGAAGAGATTTCACAAGCTAAAGAATGAGTTGAACATACTTGACTTCTCCAACATGAGTTGATGCACCCCATATATGACATGCCTCTCCTTCGAGCCCCAAGGTACAATTGGTTGACATGTCATACATTCTATGCTAAGGACTTGTTTAGTGCATCTAGTCATGATTTCTTATGTTCTAGGATCATTCATGAAAATTAAATAAATTTGAAGTTTATATGGTGCCACTATTGTTTCCATGACTTGTATGATCTAGTGGTAGCATATAACTTGTTTAAGTAGCTTGTGATCCTAAGTATTTAATCTAGAAAACTTGTCTAAATATTTGCTTCAACATGGTGCATGATAACCCTTCTAGTGAGGTGTGAAGAAGCTTGCCCTTGGATCAAACCGAAGTATTTTATTTATGTAAGCAATCTAGGTTGAATCATAAACTTGATCCTCACCCCATATTTTAACATGATAATCTATCTAAAGTTTGCTCCTTGTGGTCAATTGGTGCCAAAGGGGGAGAAAATGTTGTTCACAAAGATAGAACTCAAAAATGTTATGGGGGAGAAAATGTTGTTCACAAAGTTAAATCCTAAAGGGGGAGAATTGATAAAAGAAGGGGATCAACTAAAATTTTGAGCACACAAGTAGGGGGAGCAAGCTCTTTAAACATGAATGTTGCATTTCTATGTGCACTTCATATGTATGATGCATAGTTATGCATTTCGTTTTCTCCGATACATTGCTTGTGTGGTGACTTGCTAGTATAATTTGAATGATGCATTGTGGTACTAGCATGAATAGGAAGTAGTTAGATTTTCGTTGCTTCATGTTTTTCAAAGTGGTACTAGAGCCTTGCTTATAATGTTGATCTCACGAGGTTTCTAGTTATGTTTGTGCTTTTCCAAGTGGAATCTAACTACACAAGGTGCTAAGATGGTGTTTATCGCTACTCCGATGGTATCACGCTTCAAAGGTCTATAATCTAAAAACACTTAGCACCTATTGATAGTCAATGCTCCTAATCTTTCCTATCTAACATGTATGCTTTCAAAATCCAAACATATAGCATACATGTAGGGGGAGTCATTGCTATCAATTTGAATTCATGATCACTTGTCCATAATTCTTACACATGGTAATATACTTGGACAATGTGACATGGGTTCAATCAAATTTTTATCATAATATCTTTGTGAAAGGTTTGTCACCAATTACCAACAAGGGGGAGATTGAAAGTCCTATGTTTGGTGTTGGTAATTAGTGACAATACCTAAGTACTAATCCTATGCCTAAGTTGTATGTAGCATATGAGGATTAGTACATTCCAAGGTTGGTGGCAAGATGGACATGGTGATCATGATGGCCACACTTGGATTTGGACACAACCCTATGTGATCAAGGCAAAGGTATATGCTTAAGGGTTGTGTTTTAGTAACCAAGACACCTAGTGGGTGTGGTTACATTATAGGATAGATAGCCGTACTATAAAGAGGGGAATGACGCGGCTATTGAACTCCTAAGTGCCTCTAGATGTGCATTTCATGATCATATGCATTTGGATAGAACTAATAACGCCTCGAAAAATGATTGTGAAAATGCTAACACACATGCACATGACATGATCACTTGGTGGTGTTAGCACGTTTGCGATGGCGTTGGAGTTTAAGCGGTAGAGAGGATTTGGGGTCCTCTCTCCCTCCCGCCGAGCTTGCGAGGCGGGATTCAGGCGTTTTCGAGGAGTTGAAATGCCTATTTTCTACTACGCCGAAAGTCGGAAATCAAACGGAAAAGAAACGGAAGCGAACGGAGGTCACAGAAGTCACCGGACGCGGCACCGGACGCTGCACCGGACGCTGCACCGGACGCGGTCACTGTGCGTCCGGCGCGTCCGGTCAGTGTCCAGTAACTGCGCGTCTTTCAGTCGCTGCACCGGACGCGAGGCGCGTCCGGTCACAGGCCACCGGACGCGTCCGGTGGTCCAGGGAGCTTACTGGACTCCCACCGGACGCGGTCACTGTGGCGTCCGGTCTGTTCACCAGCGCGTCCGGTGGTTGGTTTGTTTTTGCGCGACTCAGAGTTCACCGGCGCGTCCGGTGTGTCACGGGACCGGCGCGTCCGGTGGTGACCAGCGCGTCCGGTCGTTACGACCGGCGCGTCCGGTCAGTGTTTCGAAAATTAGCCGTTGAGGCACCGGCGCGTCCGGTCCACGCGACCAGCGCGTCCGGTGAGCGCGACTGCTGCTGATTTCAGTTTCTAACGGCTATATTCGAAGGGGTACGTCTATAAATACTCGTTGGCCGGCTCAAGGCTCTCACTCTCGATCATTTGACATACTTGTGAGCACTTTGAGCTAAGCAACTCCCCTCCCACTCATCTCTCTTGCTTCTTTGCATATTCGAAGTGAGATTGAGTGATCCAAGTGCATTTGCATTGTGAGATAGCATCTAGTTGGCACTTGGTGGTTGATTTGCTGCGGGATTCTTGTTTCTCTTGGTGGTTGCCGCCACCTAGACGGTTTGGAGCAGCTTGGAGGCGTTGGCAAGAGTTGGTGATTGTATCTTGGCCACCTCCGGTGATTGTAAGGGGTTTGTGCCTACCTCGGCGAAGAGCCAAAGGCAACGCTAGTGAATTGCTCGTGTCATTGCAACCTTTTGCCATTTGGTAGGTTCTTGTGGTGCCTTTTGAGAGGCTCGGTGTGTGACCGATTAGCCACCGAACCACGTGGTGAAGAGGGACACAACGGGGACTAGCGTGCCGGCAAGCACGTGAACCTCGGGATAAATCTTCGTGTCATCACTTTCATATTGTGATTGATTGATCCCGGTGTTTGGTTATCTTGGTATTCATTGTTGATCATATTGGTTGGCTCAATACTTCGCCCCTCGGTGATACCCTCCTATCTCTCTTGTATTATTTTCTTAGTTATCTTTGCTAGCTAGTTAGCTTAGCTAGAGTAGTTCTCTTGTGTAGCTTGCTAGTTATAGTCGTACTTAACTTCTCGGTTTGACTTGTGCGGTTGAGTGCAAATACTAGAATTGTGAATTGGATAGGTGGCTTGCAAACACCCATAGGCTAAGCAAAACTCGTATCTCGATTTTTGTTATATTGATAAACTTGTTTAGCTTGTCATTGTAGAAAATTTTAATAGGCTATTCACCCCCCCCCTCTAGCCATCAAGACCTTTCAGGCTTGCCTTGTTCGGACACGACGACTGACTCAGACCCGAGAACTCTAACATCAGGTCCGAAACCCACCGACGATCGCTCTTCTCCGGAAACTGGCTCGACGGCTTCGACTTCTTCGAAAGCGGAGACTACACGAACACATAACATGCTTTAACATGATGCTCGATGATAAACATGATGCTTGATGATAACATGCTACGAGTTACGACTGGAGTACAACTTCCCTCGCGGTACAGTCGCAAACTGAAAACCTACTAACTAGTAGCGACGATTCCAGCGATACCAGCTTTAACCTAAACAAGTTACTAACGAGCTCAATCATGAAATTAAGGTGCCAGAGATCACCAAAGGGTAGTGACCTAAGGACATCACTCAATCAAAAGGCACACAACACTTATAGTTCTTAAATTAATATTTATTTATTATTTAAATAAGTAGGACATAATTAGAAGTTAATCAAATTTTACCTAATCAAGCTCAAACTTTTTCTATGGATTAAGAATGATTTATAACAGTGTCATAATAAATTTCATCATTTTTGGATTAATAAATTAATTATTAAAATTCGTGGAAGTTGCATTTAATCTTTATTAGAACTAATTAATTCTACTGCACAAAGTATTCAAATTCATGATTTAACATTTTTCCTAGATAGTTTATACATTGAGAAGCCTACACAAAAATTTTCATGAATTTTGGAACTCTACATAATTTTTAATGAAATAAACAAATAACTAAACTATTCATTTATTTGAAAAAGAAAAACAAAAACGAAATCGGGCCGATTCTTCCTTTCTCCCGCGGTCCGGCCCAACTAGACGGCCCGCTCGCGCACGCCCGCACCCGCACGCGCTCGGCCCAGCCGCGCGGCCCAACAGGCGGCCTGCCTCACGCGCGCGCGTCTGCCTATCCCTCTCTCTCTCTCTCACAGCGCGGTCCCACTTGTCATCGCCTTCCTCCCGCTCGCCCGCTCGCTCCCGCGTGCCCGCGCTCTCTCCCGCGGTGGCTGGCCGGTGATCGATGCCTCGGTCGACAAACCGACTCCACCATCACCATCTACACTACCCCACGGTTCCATTTTGCTACTAAACACCATGGCTCGAGCTCCGGCGACAGCTCACCGACGACGGTGGCGGCTCGACGGCCACGGTGACCGGTGACTCGACGGTACAACGCGGTAGCGATTAAAGCGAGTGGTCAGGGAGTATCAGGGGCGTACCACGATCACGAAGGAGTGATCGGTTGAAGCTGAGAGGCTCTGGAGGCGGCTGGCCACGGTGGCGGGGTTCAACCGGGACGGCGGCGACCCGAGGTGGAAGACGACGGTTCCCCGGCGATCCTGAGCGGTAGCATCTACACCAAGAGGCGCAATAGGTTCGCAAGGTGATGGCGGAATGATTGGCGAGATGGAGATGGATGCGGTGGAGCAGGAAGGGTGAATTTGGCCGGAGAAATGAGGACGGTGGCGGCGGCGATGGTGAAACCGGAAAACGTCACTGTGACCTCGACGTATTTATAGACGACGGTCGCGGCTACAGAGCTGTACTGCTCACGTCATCGCGCTGGCGTTCTCGACCGCGCGCGAAGGCCGTGGAAGCTGGCCGAAGCCGTCCGGAGTCTCGCCGGCGCCCATGCCGCGCGGTGACCGGCGGTGATTCGTCGGTGCACTGTAGCTGCCCCAAATTTTGAATTTTCAAACTGTTTTCTAAAATTACTCTCAAATTCATGTAACAACTTGAAAAACTTCCAGTCTATGAAATCTTCAGAATTTCAAGCTCTACAAGTTTTGTATTGAACACTTTTTCAAATTCTCACTGAATTTTGAAATTTGAGCTTAAATTCAAAAGGGAACACATTTTTCAGATTTGGTAATTTAGAAATTACTTTTGATTTTATATTGAAACTTCAAAATCTCCAAACATCAAAGTTGTATATCTTGACCAGACCTACAACTTTGCTGTTCAAAACTTTTTCAAATTCTGCCTCCATTTTGAAATCTTAGTTTGGGGACAAAAATAAGTTAAATCTGAAATTTGTTTATTTTCAAAATTGCTCCACATTTTACACTAAAACTTTGAAAACTCAAAACACCAAAGTTGTAGCCCTTGAAAAGTTATACAAACTTGGTTTTGAACTTTTTCCCAAATTTTGCTTAGATTTTGAATTATTTCAAAAGGGGTAAAATAGGGTTTTGAAATTTAGGGTTTTCGGAGGAATTTTAAATTGGAATTTGTTGCTACTTTGATTTGTGATTACTTAGTGATCAAAACCTCACCCAAGGGCATCATTTGGACCAACATGACATGGTTGACCAAATGCCACTCTTGGTTGACCAATTAGCTTTTAAAATTCTTTTACATTTTTCCCCAATTTTGAATTCGAATTCGAATCGAAAAACTTGTGACAAGTTTTGGGAATCCAATTCAAACTCAAATTTGGAGTTTCATTTTAGAGGTTGTACTTGAGCTCATACCCTACACTTGACACTAGTGTGCAACACAGTCGCACACCTCAAATTACGCAGGGCATGGACTAAGCATTTGCGGTGGTAGTAAAAATTAGGGTTTTTGGGTTCGGAGCACACCACTGAGAAACACATTCAACCTAGATAAGTAAACTTGTTTTAGTTGATGCATAACAAGGTTAACCTAACAGAGATGCTTTGCAATGCATTATGATGACATGGCAGATTAATTAGCACTATAACACCCGGGGTGTTACAGCCCTTCCCCCTTAAAGAAATCTCGTCCCGAGATTTAAAGCCTTGAGTTAAGTAATAGAAAAGGAAACGTGTCAAGCAAACACGTCCAAGACTTGTCTACAAAACAGGTAGGGGTTTTCTGCATTACAAAGATTTTAAAAGGATAGGTTACAGTTTAAAGAGGAAATTGCAACCTAAATAGAAGCAAAGAACTCCGGGAAATTCTCTAACAGATAATCCTCCATTTCCCAGGTGGCTTCCTCTTCTGAATGTTGATTCCACTGTATTCTGTACCATTTAGTTGTTCTACTTCGGGTAACACGATCTTTTTGATCCAAAACTCTGACAGGATGTTCAGAATATGTCAAATCCGGTTCAAGTTCAACTCCCTCAACATCAACCACTTGATCATGTACTTGTAGACACTTCTTCATTTGTGATACATGAAATACATTGTGCACGGCTGACAGTTGTTCAGGCAGCTTTAACTTATATGCCACCTTTCCACATTGTTGAATGATTTGAAAAGGACCAATATAACGTGGTGCGAGTTTGCCTTTGACTCCAAATCTGCTAACTCCTTTCATGGGTGATACTTTTAGATAAACATAATCCCCTACTTGGAATACCAAAGGTCTACGCCTTTTATCAGCATAACTCTTTTGCCTGGACTGAGCCACTTTCAAATTATTCTGGATCTACCTAACTTTTTCTTCTGTTTGTTTCACAAGATCAACACCGAAAAACCATCTTTCTCCCGGTTCTGACCAATTCAATGGAGTTCTGCACCTACGGCCATACAATGCCTCAAACGGTGCCATTTTGATACTCTCTTGATAACTATTATTATAGGAGAATTCTGCTAAAGGTAACCACTCGTCCCAAGTGTCTGAATAATTAAGTGCACATGACCTTAACATGTCTTCTAGAATTTGATTGACCCTTTCAGTCTGACCACTTGTTTGTGGATGATAAGCGGTACTATGCAAAAGTTTTGTACCCAGGGACTCATATAGGTGTCTCCAAAATTTGTTAACAAACTGAGTACCTCTATCTGATACAATGGTCTTTGGTACCCCATGAAGACTCAAGATTCGTGCAATATAAATTCTTGCATAAGTTATAGCAGAATAGTCCACCTTAACTGGAATAAAATGAGATGACTTTGTCAGTCGGTCCACAATGACCCAAATTAAATCAAAGCCTCCTGAGGTCTTGGGTAACCCAGTAATGAAATCCATACTGATATCTTCTCATTTCCAGGATGGAATGGGCAAGGGTTGTAACATTCCTGTCGATTTCAGGTGTACTGCCTTCACCTTACAAGTGTCACATCTGGCCACATATTTGACAATCTTAATTTTCATTTTGGTTCACCAGAATTTCTGTTTCAAATCTTGATACATCTTATTACTTCCTGGATGAATAGAAAACCTTGTGCTATGTGCTTTATCAAGAATGAGCTGACGTAACTCTGGAACCTTTGGGACCACTAATCGGTTCTTAAACCACAACACATCTGCATCATCAATACTAAAATCTGTCTGTTGACCCGTTCTAACTTTTTCTTTGATGTGAGCTACTCCGGAATTCTTTCTTTGAGCAGACACAATCTGATCTTTGATTGTTGATTCTACTGTGACATTAGTCAACTGACCTTGTTGAACTATTTCAATATTCAGCTTTTCTAATTCATAACATAAACTGTAATCCATTGGCTTCACAGTAATGCAATTGCAATGATTCTTTCTACTGAGTGCATCAGCAACCACTTTCGCTTTTCCAGGGTGATAGTGCACTTCTAAATCATAGTCCTTTATTAACTCAAGCCACCTTCTTTGTCTCATATTCAACTCTGACTGAGTAAAGATATACTTTAAGCTCTTGTGATCTGTATACATGTGGCAAGTATTACCTAACAAGTAATGACGCCAAATTTTCAATGCATGAACCACAGCTGCTAGTTCAAGATCATGTGTCGGATAATGTTGTTCATGACGCTTCAACTGTCTCGAGGCATAAGCAATGACTCTGCCTTCTTGCATCAATACACAACCAAGGCCAATACCCGAGGCATCACAGTAAACATCAAATGGCTTTTCTATATCTGGTTGTGCCAAAACTGGAGCAGTTGTCAATGACTTCTTTAAAATTCCAAAAGCTTTCTCACATTCTGGAGACCATATGAACTTAGTTTGATTCTTCAACAACTCCGTGATTGGCTTGGCTACCTTTGAAAAGTCAGGTATGAATCGACGGTAATAACCCGCCATTCCCAGAAAACTTCGGACTTCATGAACTGAGATTGGTGGTTTCCAATTCAGAATATCTTCCACCTTGCCAGGATCTACTGCTACTCCTTCGGCTGACAACACATGTCCTAAGAATTGCACTTCTCTTAACCAAAACTCACATTTACTGAACTTGGCATACAATTGGTGATCTCTCAGACGAGTCAAAACAACTCTGAGATGCTCAACATGTTCTTCTTCACTTTTAGAGTATACCAGAATATCATCAATAAACACAACCACAAATTTGTCAAGCTCCGGCATGAAAACTGAGTTCATCAGATATATGAAATGTGCCGGTGCATTGGTGAGACCAAAAGACATAACTAGGTACTCATACAGTCCATATCTGGTAGTGAATGCAGTCTTTGGGATATCTTCAGGCCGAATCTTGATTTGATGGTACCCTGACTAAAGATCGATCTTTGAAAATACCTTTGCCCCCGCAAGCTGATCAAAGAGTAGATCAATGCGAGGCAACGGATATTTATTCTTAATGGTTACTTCATTTAGCAGTCGATAGTCAACACACATCCTTAAAGTCTGATCTTTCTTCTTGACAAAAAGAGCTGGACATCCCCAAGGTGAGGAACTAGGTCTGATAAAACCTTTGTCACGTAACTCTTGTAATTGATCCTTAAGTTCTGCCAATTCATTGGGTGGCATTCTGTAAGCTCTCCGGGATATTAGGGCAGTACCCGGTTTTAACTCAATCACAAATTCTACATCTCTGTCTGGTGGCAGACCTGGTAGATCATCTAGAAACACATCTAGAAATTCACAGACTACCAGTATATCACAAATCTCCTGTACAGAAGTTGCACATATCCTTTCAACTGTTCTCTTTGGGATAGGAAGTTGGATAAGAAGATGAGATTTATTATCTGGCAAGTTCAACCTTATAGTTCTATGCAGTGCATCTATAAGGGATCCTCTTTGGTACATCCAATTCATACCCAAGATTACATCTATATCCTGTTTCTGTAAAATTATCATTGAGGTAGGAAATATATGCCCACCTAACTCTATAGGTACGTCACGTACCATCTCTTTAGTACACAGTCGTCCCCCGGGTGACTGGATAAAGAAATCTTCTTGTGTTCCCATAATTGGAATGTCATGCTTAACAACAAAGGTGCGATTTATGAATGTATGCGATGCACCTGAATCAAATAACAGTACTGCTGGATGATTAGCAACAGGGAACATACCCATCATAACAGGTTCTCCCTCTGGGATTACACTTGCTTGAGTGTAGAACACACGTCCGGTCTTCTTCTTCTCACCCTTACCCTTCTGAACATTCAGGTTATTATTCTTGCTCTGAGGTTGTTGCTGTTGCGGTACGGGAGCTCTGGGATAACTAGGATTGTACTGCCTTGGATACGGGCAGTCCTTGGAAAAGTGGCCTGGCTTTCCGCGGTTGTAACAGGGAAAGTTATGGGTTACTGGAGTCTGGTTTCGAATACCAGGGGCATTCGGCTGCTGTGGATACTGCGGAATTGTGGCAGGACGGAAAAACGTCTGCGGCTGAGCTTGGTATTGCGGTGGACGATAAGTTGGGCGGAAATGGTTCTGAGGGTGATAAACAA
Organism: Saccharum hybrid cultivar R570; assembly: GCA_038087645.1. Lineage (NCBI taxonomy): Eukaryota > Viridiplantae > Streptophyta > Magnoliopsida > Poales > Poaceae > Saccharum > Saccharum hybrid cultivar. The sequence goes on from JAQSUU010000377.1 coordinate 520,520, forward strand.
ACCTCTGGCGCTTTTTAATGCCACCAGGCGGGCTAGAAAACACTGGCTTCTTTTTCTTCGACTCTTTATGCAGTCGGGACTTCTCTTCTGACGCAATGGCCATATTGACTATCTCATGGTAAGTGGCATTATAGCAGGTGACCAATGCTTCCTGGATTCTGGTACTCAAACCTTTCATGAAACAACTCTTCTTCTTTGCATCGATGTTCACATATTCCGCTGCATACTGGGACAGATGATTGAATTTGCCCACATACTGTAGAACTGTCTGGTTTCCTTGCTTCAGCGAGAGAAACTCTTCTAACTTTATGGCCATGACACCATCTGGGATATAATGTGCTCTGAAGGCTTCACGAAACTCCTACCAAGTGATACGGTGGCCAGCAGGCCGTGCGGCACCTCTAAGCTGTTGTGCTGCAAACACGAGCTTCTGATGCTCCGTGCACTGTAAAAGTTCAAACTTCTGCTCCAAGGTACGGAGCCAGTCATCCGCCTCTAGCGGCTCATCTGCCTTTAAGAACACTGGTGGACGGGTATCGGTGAAATCCACATAAGTGGTTTCCCCTCCATTGTTACGGCCTCGACGGCCCTGATTTCCATTTTGATTCTGATTCTGAGCCAACAAGGTAGTGGCATTAACCAGTGCGGCAATAGCTTCTGCCAAGGTGGGTGGAAACAGTGGGGGATTCGGAGGATTGTCCCTTTCTTGGGAAGTTCCAGTACCGTCCATCTGTTGTACACAAACTATATTTATTTACATCGCTTTATTGAATTAAAAAGCAGTTAGTACAGTACTTGTATACACACACAACTTATCTTACATTATTTCATTAAAAACTTGCTCTCAAGCAAGAAACTACCCACTAAGGTTCTTAGAAAGCAGGAAAGACTACTATATTACACAACCATCCATGTCAACACTTCACTCCTCATCATCATCGCTGATCACGATCACTCCATCCTCATTCTCTGGAGCACTTGCACCAGTGACATGACTCGCATCATCCCCACTTTCCATCATGGGTTCATCTTCTTCTGGATCTTCTTCCTCATTGTCCTCTCCATCAAGAACAATCATGGCACCAACATCATCTTCTACTGCCTGGGGCTGATGATTGGGATTCATCAGATCATTTAGCTTATGAACTTCCTCATGCAGAACTATATTGTACTGCTCTAGGTGTGTCACATAAAGCTCCAACTCACGAACACGAGCCCTGGCTTCTGTCTCCTTTTCCAAAGACTCCTTCTGGAACTGTTTCCAAAAACGCATGTTGCGCTTCAGTCGCTCCACTTCTGATGTAAGCCTTGCAACCTCTGATTCCGAATCCGGGTTCGGATTACGGCTACTGCTTGCTCCATCACCTCTGGCGGCCAACTGATGACGCGGCACTCCTTGCGGACCCGTTTTCTTGCGAGAAGTCGTCTTCACACGTGCCATCCTATAGCAAGATAGAATTAGGACGATAAGAACAGATAGGGGGATCTGAAGGTTAGCATGAATAGGATTTGAACCTTACTTAACCCAAACCACTTTAAAAGGAAAGGTAGCTTAAGCAGGTTAATTAAACATGATGCATGCATCGCACTTACGATCTAACAGAAAGATTTAAGTAACACATGCAATCTTTATAACATAGGGCACTATACATGATACTTCACTACGAAGCTTTCAAATATGAGCTAAGGAAACTATAGAATAGATTAAGATAAGCAAAAGCAATTTGGACCAAAATATCAGTATTAAGTTTGTTTGACCCAAATCATTTTGAAGTTTTGCAAGGTAATACTACAATAACCCGAGTGATTATGCTCTGGTACCAGCTTGTCACAGAACCACCTAATTATGATGGCCCACAAGTACCCGTCATTACCATAATGACCTCTGATGGCCGTACTTATGTTCACCATAACTTAAAAGGCCTGCTTTCCTCCGAACAGGATCCAATCACAGGAGTATTGCAATATTACAACAGTTTATTCAAAATATTCAACAGAGTAACGTAGCGGAAGTCTTACAATAATATAGGTTTACAAACCAGTTTTCAAACTTCAAACCTTATGTAACATTATTACAAACCAATAGTAGAGAAGTATCGGTATTAACTTTATTACAACACACAAGCGAGATGCCTTGCCCAAAGGCCACACAGTCTACTCGTCGTCGCTTTCTTCAATCACGACGGTCATGCAACAAGGCTCGAAGCAGACTTGTTCATGAACCGCACCTGCAACAAGGGGTTAACAAACCCTGAGTACTTGAGGGTACTCAACAAGACTTACCCGACTAAGAAAAAGACTCCAAGGGCATGCTAGCTTTAGGGAATCAAGGTACAGGTATTCCAGAATCAAATTTTCTTTTGCAGAAAAGCTTACTAAAGTAAGTCCTTACCTTCAATATTTTACTTTTACCATTGATGGTTCATTAACCAATTCTAGGTGATCCTAATCTAGATCAAAGTAATTATCATCAAAACCTTTCTCATTCTTTCTCTCAATTCCAGTTCTTAACTACGATGCAAGTCAGGTGATCAAGTCTCCATAACCGAGGAGCAACGACGATTCAAACCGATTATACCCAGCTGGGGATCCCTAACCTCACGACATATGTAGAACCGAATCTTGCATATATCAACCCTCATTTAGATCTCCCAAAACCAGAACGTGTCCATCGCCACCCGAGAGTACAGTACCCCTCGAACCTGACCAAATTCTAGCCCCAAGGGTACACGCTACTCTCGCCATCTCTCCACTCCTAGTGCGAGGTTAGACGTTCTCGTAATGGAATCACCAACATTTTGGGCTTACCCAAGGCATGAGGCTAGTTGCAAAGTCTCGAACACAACAGGCTTACAACGAACGGACCTTAACTGATAAGGTGGAAACACTATATTAAGACTCCTATCCCAATGCATGTTAGCAGTGGCCAAACCACCCGCCCGATCTTTCAAGTTCATTCTCATATTTCAATATTCATTCAATATGCCGTCATGGCTATATAAACATTGTATTTAAAAGCTTAACTTCTAAGCATAGCGAAGCATACTACGCATTTTCCGTAAAACAGGTATCAAGGTTGATATCACAATAATCAAGGATGATAATGCAGCAATTGGGTTATCACTCAACTCCTAATTACTTAATGCATTAAACCATATTATAAATAATAAAATATTTGTAAAATTCAAGGTAGGGTTTAAATGCACCGGGGCTTGCCTTGTTCGGACACGACGACTGACTCAGACCCGAGAACTCCAACGTCAGGTCCGAAACCCACCGATGATCGCTCTTCTCCAGAAACTGGCTCGACGGCTTCGACTTCTTCGAAAGCGGAGACTACACGAACACATAACACGCTTTAACATGATGGTCGATGATAAACATGATGCTTGATGATAACATGCTACGAGTTACGACTGGAGTACAACTTCCCTCGCGGTACAGTCGCAAACTGAAAACCTACTAACTAGTAGCGACGATTCCAGCGATACCAGCTTTAACCTAAACAAGTTACTAACGAGCTCAATCAAGAAATTAAGGTGCTAGAGATCACCAAAGGGTAGTGACCTAAGGACATCACTCAATCAAAAGGCACACAACACTTAAAGTTCTTAAATTAACATTTATTTATTAATTAAATAATTAGGACATAATTAGAAGCTAATCAAATTTTACCTAATCAAGCTCAAACTTTTTCTATGGATTAAGAATGATTTATAACAGTGTCATAATAAATTTCATCATTTTTGGATTAATAAATTAATTATTAAAATTTATGGAAGTTGCATTTAATCTTTATTAGAACTAATTAATTCTACTGCACAAAGTATTCAAATTCATGATTTAACATTTTTCCTAGATAGTTTATACATTGAGAAGCCTACACAAAAATTTTCATGAATTTTGGAACTCTACACAATTTTTAATGAAATAAACAAATAACTAAACTATTTATTTATTTGAAACAGAAAAACAAAAACGAAATCGGGCCAATTCTTCCTTTCTCCCGCGGTCCGGCCCAACTAGACGGCCCGCTCGCGCACGCCCGCGCCCGCACGCGCTCGGCCCAGCCGCGCGGCCCAGCAGGCGGCCTGCCTCACGCGCGCGCGTCTGCCTCTCCCTCTCTCTCTCTGACAGCGCGGTCCCACTTGTCATCGCCTTCCTCCCGCTCGCCCGCTCGCTCCCGCGTGCCCGCGCTCTCTCCTGCGGTGGCTGGCCGGTGACCGATGCCTCGGTCGACAAACCGACTCCACCATCACCATCTACACTACCCCACGGTTCCATTTTGCTACTAAACACCATGGCTCGAGCTCCGGCGACAGCTCACCGACGACGGTGGCGGCTCGACGGCCACGGTGACCGGTGACTCGACGGTACAACGCGGTAGCGATTAAAGCGAGTGGTCAGGGAGTATCAGGGGCGTACCACGATCACAAAGGAGTGATCGGTTGAAGCTGAGAGGCTCTGGAGGCGGCTGGCCACGGTGGCGGGGTTCAACCGGGACGGCGGCGACCCGAGGTGGAAGACGACGGTTCCCCGGCGATCCTGAGCGGTAGCATCTACACCAAGAGGCGCAATAGGTTCGCAAGGTGATGGCGGAATGATTGGCGAGATGGAGATGGATGCGGTGGAGCAGGAAGGGTGAATTTGGCCGGAGAAATGAGGACGGTGGCGGCGGCGATGGTGAAACCGGAAAACGTCACTGTGACCTCGACGTATTTATAGACGACGGTCGCGGCTACAGAGCTGTACTGCTCACGTCATCGCGCTGGCGTTCTCGACCGCGCGCGAAGGCCGTGGAAGCTGGCCGAAGCCGTCCGGAGTCTCGCCGGCGCCCATGCCGCGCGGTGACCGGCGGTGATTCGTCGGTGCACTGTAGCTGCCCCAAATTTTGAATTTTCAAACTGTTTTCTAAAATTACTCTCAAATTCATGTAACAACTTGAAAAACTTACAATCTATGAAATCTTCAGAATTTCAAGCTCTACAAGTTTTGTATTGAACACTTTTTCAAATTCTCACTGAATTTTGAAATTTGAGTTTAAATTCAAAAGGGAACACATTTTTCAGATTTGGTAATTTAGAAATTACTTTTGATTTTATATTGAAACTTCAAAATCTCCAAACATCAAAGTTGTATATCTTGACCAGACCTACAACTTTGCTGTTCAAAACTTTTTCAAATTCTGCCTCCATTTTGAAATCTTAGTTTGGGGACAAAAATAAGTTAAATCTGAAATTTGTTTATTTTCAAAATTGCTCCACATTTTACACTAAAACTTTGAAAACTCAAAACACCAAAGTTGTAGCCCTTGAAAAGTTCTACAAACTTGGTTTTGAATTTTTTTCCCAAATTTTGCTTAGATTTTGAATTATTTCAAAAGGGGTAAAACAGGGTTTTGAAATTTAGGGTTTTCAGAGGAATTTTAAATTGGAATTTGTTGCTACTTTGATTTATGATTACTTAGTGATCAAAACCTCACCCAAGGGCATCATTTGGACCAACATGACATGGTTGACCAAATGCCACTCTTGGTTGACCAATTAGCTTTTAAATTTTTTTTTTATATTTTTCCCCAATTTTGAATTCGAATTCGAATCGGAAAACTCGTGACAAGTTTTGGGACTCCAATTCAAACTCAAATTTGGAGTTTCATTTTAGAGGTTGTACTTGAGCTCATACCCTACACTTGACACTAGTGTGCAACACAGTCGCACACCTCAAATTACGCAGGGCATGGACTAAGCATTTGCGGTGGTATTAAAAATTAGGGTTTTCGGGTTCGGAGCACACCACTGAGAAACACATTCAACCTAGATAAGTAAACTTGTTTTAGTTGATGCATAACAAGGTTAACCTAACAGGGATGCTTTGCAATGCATTATGATGACATGGCAGATTAATTAGCACTATAACACCCGGGGTGTTACATAAACCCTGAGTACACAATGTACTCACAAGACTTACCCGATTAGAGGATATATTTCCTGACTCTCAAGGAATATGATAGGTTTTATGTCTTGTGGGTTCCTGGTTTGCAGAAAACAATACTAAGAGTGTGTTCTTATTTCCTTAGATTATTAGCAGTCATGTTTAATTTATTATCCAACATTTTATGTAAGCACATGTTCTATTTTCGAGCAAGGGTTGAGCAATCAGAGCTATTTTCTCATTGTTCTTATTCCAGTTCTTACTACGGTGTCAGATCGTAGTCAAGCCGTACTGTCACGTAAAAACGACGATTCACGAATCAATGTGCCCAGCTGGGTACCCCGAAAAACATATGACTCGCTTGTACCGAGGCACAAGCGAGACTAACCCGTTCCACTCTTGTCACGGGTTTCAGGTCCCCGTCCAAACTTGGACTCCTAGCCCCCACACGGGAGAAACTTGAATTATACTCTAATTGTTCATGCTTCGTGAAAAGCTCATGTAACGTTTATGATTGGTTACAAATGGAATGGTGCGTATATCATGATCAAGGTATCATTTTTTTTGGTAATAGTACAATATACATTCAAACACGAATTATCGTGGTATTTGTTTCTGTTGCAACACATGAGTATGATCCTAGTAATTTACAAAAATCTAGATTGTGAAGAGGATATTATAGAAATTAACAAGAAGAATATCAGAGGATAGATACACTGGAATGATAACTTGTGAAACAGCAAATGTGTCCTCTAAATGGACACCCCCGTGCGGCCAGGAGCCCCAGGATTCTCTTTGAAGCTCTCATGTCAGGATCTTTTTGTCTTGGAAGTCTCTCCGTGACTGAGATCGTGAGCATGATTTACGAACCAGAGCCGAGTTACAAGCCGAGCTGCTACCCAGTTGACTTGATCCCAAGATTGCAAGGCAAACGTATTTGTTTTTATATTTCTATTCGATTTAGATATAAATATGGATAATATCACTATGTCGGATAGAATACAAATGAATATGACATGATAAATATACGACTTAAGTATTCGGATACGATATCGGATGTTGAATATCCAAACCCAAATACGAATAAATCTAAACTTCTCTAAACGAATTCGAACTCGGATATAGTCGAAAAATATTCATACTATTTGCATAACTTGATTTCGCTTCTGGATGCGGACTATCGGCACTGTATTTTTTTCCTCCATCAAAAGCATCCTAGATTATGGGGGTGTTCGGATCCAGGGACTAAAGTTTATGAGATGTATCATTAAGTGTCATATCATAAAACAAATTATAGAAGCCATGACCCTGTTTGGCTAGCTGGAAAAACGGCTGATGCTGATTTGTTGTGAGAGAAAAATACTGTTATTTGACTGAAAAGTACGGCTGATAAGTTCAAGCGAACAGGGCCCATGACTAATTTGTGAGACGAATCTATTAAGACTAATTAATCCATCATTAGCACATATTTACTGTAGCACCACATTGTCAAATCATGGACTAGTTAGACTTAATAGATTCGTCTCGCAAATTAGTCTTAAACAGTGTAAATAGTTTTATAATTAATTAATCTATGTTTAATACTCTAAATTAGTGTCAAACTTCTGATGTGACAGTCCTCTAACTTTGCCTTCTGAACTGTACTCTGCAGTTGCTTGAAATCTGACCGCTCGCTCATATCAGACGGTGAGCAGATTATCTGCGCTGCCCTCCTCTGCACGCTGGACTTTGGCCCAACAGAGCACGGCCTGTTTCAGTAGAAAAGAGCCAATGCGTTCCTTTTTTGGCGTGAGTACTTGTTGTTTTGGCTCCGTTCCTCTTGTTTTTGGAGCGAGTGCAATCGCACGGACGTATCCAGGCGCCGCTCGGGTGCCATGCGACGGTGATCGACATCTCCTGGTGCAATTCGCGTTAGACTATTGGATCATCAAGGTATAGATAAGTGGGTGGTAGCTTCTCCATTTGATAAAAAAAACACATAGATCCGACCATGAACGGGACAACAAGAGAGAAAAGAGAGAGGATGAGAGAGAGGAGGTGATACCGTCCTTTCGTGGGCTTCGGGAAGGAGTAGACGACAATCATGGCGTCGTTGTCAGTGGAGAAAGGGCGACGCAGTGCAGCAGCGCCGCCGATGGGGCATCCCGTCGCTGGCAGTGCCACCCTCGGGATCGGACTAAGGTTAGGAGTGGGGTGGCGGCTAGTCGAACCTCGTTACTTGAGCCCCTGGCCCCCACTCCCTCTTATAGGCACTGTGCGACGGGAGCCCACCAGTCAAACACGGGCTGGGCGTCCCCGATTAGGACGCGAGATCAGGGCCCACACATGGCCGTTGGGCCAAGTATGGTGGAGATCAAACTAATAGTTCGGTCTCCACGGATCTACAGGTTGCAAAAATCTCTGACTGTAGTCGTTGAAAAAAGTTCAATTGTATTTCATTATTTGATTATCTTTTATCTGAAGAAACAAGAAACTTTTGCAAAAAAAAGAGGTAAGAAAAAGAAAAGGGCTTCAATACAAGCTGCATTCCATGATGGTGCAGCAGCACCAAATATTTCCTCTAGTAATTCTTTGCCCAAGGAAGGGATGTGTGAACCATACATGGTCATCGATAGCTTTTCTCAACTATTGACGATAATATTTCAAAGTAAAAGACATTTCAAAGTACGGTGGAGATCAAACTAACATTCTCCCCCTTGATCTCTCATCACTTTCTTTGTTCTTTAATTTCTTACTTAAAATTTCCATTCATATTTTTCTTGCTTCTTTCCTATTTCATTACAGATTAGTGCATAGAATTGTCCCATCGTCACAACAATTAGTGCCGCTAGACTAACAGTCACAATACACTTCTCCATTTTAAAATGAAACTTTCTTTGGGTCCTTTATTGTCGAAAATCATAGGCTATACCATAAACCCATGTCGACTGTGCGTTCTCTGAACACACTGGGTGGTAAACCTTTATAAGCGGATCTACAAGTACTTGCTTTTTACTTATACATTCGAAAGCTTTTCAAAAGATTCCGGACTTTCTCCTTCACAACGTCTAACTTCATGTCAATGTGTTTGGCAGCACACTTGACCCGTTGTCATAGGAGTTAATTACTTTAAATGGTAATTGTTGTTGTATACCATTACCAATTTCGGGTATAAGTTAATCATTTCGCCTGTCCTATAAGTCTCATAATAAGTTGTACTATAGGTATGCATCATTGATGACACCACAACTGTTTCTTTGGAGCTTTTTTCACAATAAAACTCCAACTGCGAGTGTCAGCTACTATGTGGGTTTCACTAAACATCTCGCCGAAATTCAACATTCTTATACCCACAACCATTTGAAAGTACTTGTTCTTTCTTAGTCTTCATGAGGCTTATTAAATCTTTGCACAATTGCAAGACATTCTCAACTCCATTCCAGAGATCTATATCTGGGCTGGACTTTCTGTCAAAACATCCCGGATAAATGAACTATATTAGGGTAATATCATACTTGTGCACTAATTAAACTGTAATATCATAGTTGTGCACTCATTAAGCATCCAACAGCTGAAGCATATGGATCCATATTCATTTGATCTATCTCATGTCGATTCTTGTAACACTAAAGTTCCCAAAACTATTACCCTTGACTATATGAATATGCGTAAGTTCACTTGCATGTATACTTTGTTTCTTTACAATCTTTTCTAAGCATGCCTTTGTGATAATCCTAATACCCCTTTTACCTGTCTCGGTGAATTTCAATTCTTATAACGAGAGTCATTTCACCGAAGAACATTCTTATTGAGCCTCGAGGACAAGAATTTCTTCACATATAGTAGATTGACATCACTACTAGCAAGTAAGGTGTCATCCACATATACAGGATTAGAAAATGAATTTCTCGTTCTATAACTTTGTACAGATGCAATTGTCCTCTCATTACCTTTAACCCAAAATTTTTAGTTGACCCTTCAACTTAAAATGCCACTGTTTAGAGACTTGTTCTAGTTCATAAAAGATTTTTACAGGTGGCATCTCTTTCGTTCTTTCTTTCCATGATAAAATCTTTAGGTTGTGCCATGTAATTATTTTCATACAAATCCTATTGGAAAATACTGTCTTTACTTTCATCTGATGTAACTCATATCATGATGTACCACTAGCACTCATTGTAATCTATTCATTCGCTTCACGTAAAATCTTTTGATTTAAGTTGCGCTCTATATTTTTACATATTCCCTTTGGAGTCACATTTTATCTTGTAAGCCCATCACAGCCTACTGTTTTGGCTCCTTAGGAATATTTCATCTCCCTTTGCTTCTTGCCACTTGGACGAGTGAACGTCTCTCATGGCTTCTTCGAATTAGGTGGGATTACCCTCCATTTGAATTTCACTAACATAGACTTTATAGTCATCAGAAATGTCTGATTTTCTTATTTTTTGAGACTTTCTGGGGCCTCAGCTACTAGCATTTCTTGACCTTTGTTGTCAAAAGACAATTTAATTCTTGAAGGTCCTGTGTAACAAGATCCTAGTTTACATTATTCATGCTCCTTGCGGAGTTAGGTCTCTTTGTACCATGCTCTCCCAGATTGTCACATCTTCAAACTTTCTCATTTTTTGGGTTTATTCTGTTAAAATCTATCTTATTTGGTGTTTTAAGCACCGTCTTAGTATTTCTTAGTCTCAATGCTATCTTCCTGTCGAACTATAAAAGGTTCAGGAATTTAGTTATTTCTGTACTTAGGGGTATCTTTATTATGACAGTTATACTCTCTCAACGATCACCTTCATCTTTTATAGATTACTTTTTCTCTAAATGCAAATCATACAATAGGGAATATTTTTTTAATTATCTTTCTCAGTTTCTTTCAATTGTCTTTCTATCTTTCTCAATTCATGTCACAATCCTCCCCCTCGAAATGTGGCGCAAACTTTTTTGCCACAATTTCGAAACATTTAGAACTCTTGTGAATGAGGAGACTTTGATTACTTACTTCATCCACATGATTACATCATACAAAAAAGAAATTATTTCCTAATTCGTATGGGAGTACTTTTTTCTCATTTCACTTCAAGAACTCAACAGAGTCCTCTTATTATCAGTACTTCTGCAAGTCATGCTTGCATGTCATTCTTATCATGAGGTTCGTTTGCAACTTCCTTTTCTTCTTAAACTCATGCTATGGTAGCATAAGAGCTACCTTAAACTTCTCTTCTTGTGCGAGATACACATCGTCATCTCACTTTCTCCTGCCATGCAGGACAAGTACTATGCCAACTTTACCCCGCAATGAGGGTATTTTCTTAAATTTTATGTCGCCATGCGAGACAATTCTCTTAAAGGGACATAAATGCCAGGATTTGATCATATTCAATCATCAAATTCAGGAATAAATCCGATATTCTTTAACACACATGCTTAATCTGACGTTGGTCAAATTAAACATGCATGTCACTCATTACAATTCATATCATGATGATAAAAACAAAAATTTAAATTATTTTTCTTAGAGAGTACATAAAAGACATTTCTCAAACTAAACTCTTATTGTTCTATTTCTTTTCTTGGATCAATATTCCTAAAATCTTTAAAAAAACATTTCTTTTCAAGCCACTCTTAAAGAGGACACAGTCTCTCATGCAATGACCTCCTTTCATATACACAATTTGTCCTTAGACTTTTCATCATCTGAGTCACAAGTACCCAATGTTTTTCTTTTCTTTTTCTTTTCTGCCTTCAAGACGAAAGCATGAAGATCTTTGTCTGAAAAATATTCAACAATAGTCATCAATAATGCTCATTAAATTCTGATTTCTTTATGTTGTATTCTATATCAACGTTGGGCAGATATAGACAAAACAACTTTCTTCTACATTAATTCTATATCACCGTTGGGCAGAAATAGAATAAATACATAAAACTCATAGATAAAACTTATAATTTTTTTTCATCAATAACTTTTGCTAAAATTAGCAACATCATGAATACAATATTCTTGTACATTAATTCCACATCACCGTTGGGCATAAATGGAATCAACATATGGAACAACTCAATTATCATTAACCCTCTCCATAATTAAATTATCCCGTTAGTTCGAATTTAATTAGAAGATCATCATCATCATTATTGCAGCGGAAAATACATCTATCTATTTCATGAGCATTTCTTGATTTTTATCTATTCTCTGAAAAATTGGTCACTTTGATGCATAATTTATCAGAGATTTAAATTTCAACCTCAAACTCATAAATAAGCTTATAATATATCATCAACGTTGGTCAGAAAATAACAATATCATGATTTCACTTAAATCATAATGTGAATATCCCTCTAATTAAAATTTTCTCGTTGGTTCCAATTTTAATTAGAGGATAAACTTTTCATCATTTTTTGAACAACTGTAACTGCTCTTCAAATTAAATCCTCCCGTTGGTTCGGATTTAATGAGAAGACAATATTCTTTTTCTTTGCAGCGGAAACATTAGTATAATTATCCAATTTTCAGAAGCATTTTGATGTAAGAAATGTAAAACTTTTAAAAAACTATCGAAATTCATTCAAATTTGCTTCTGAAAATGAATAATACAAATTCACTAGGCAAACTGTTCTTTTTTTGCCCGGCCTGCAAAACCAGCACTCGACCCGTGGCCTCCTTTCGCGGCCCGTGCCCCACAACGTGCACGCGCGCTGTTTATTCTTCCAGCGGCCTAGCAGCAAGAGCAGCCAGTGGCCCAGCCACTCATGCAGTGCGCGCCCGCGCACAACAACGCGGCCCAGCACCAGCGACGCGCGGGCCTTCCCTTCGCAGACCAACAACACGACCCACTCCCCCGCACCCAGGCCGTAACCTAGGCCTGGGCCGGGTTTCTTCCTTTCCGTCTCGGCTGAATTCGGCCCGGCCGCTGTAAGGTCCAAATTGCTAGAGGAGGGTGAATAGCCTATTTAAATTTTCTACATGTTTTACTGAACAACAAGTTAGTAAATAAGATGGTGAAGCTCTTCTAGCACTAGCACAACTAATCTATGCAAGCCGCCTACACAATTCTAATAAACAATAAGGCTATGATCTTTAGCTCACACCAACAACCTAAGTTGCTAGGCTAATTACTCCTGTGAGAAAAGCTATTCTACTCAAGCTAAACAAGGCAAAGAACAAAAAGTAAAGAAGAGAGCTTGAATAGATATACCAACGTTGATGAGAAGAGATATGACCAATTTACCAATCAATCAACGTGATCACATACACAAATGAAATCATCGGTAATAAGATGACATAAGATTTTTTACCGAGGTTTACTTGTTTCCCGGCAAGCTACTCCTCGTTGTGGCGATGCACCCACTTGATGGATCGCGAGCTAATCAACTATCAAGAGTTGAACCCTCAGCGGGTGCCGCACATCCACTCACAAGATGTGGATCCTCTAAGCCACGAGCTCCATTAGAGTAGCCAATTCGCGAACTCCCACGTGGAAGGCTCAAGAACCCCTCACAATCGCTTGGTGAGGCTCGAAACAATCTCCAATCACGAGCTCAACACCACCGCTGCTCCAAGCCGTCTAGGGTGTCGGAAAACACTCAAAAGTAACAAGCAATCCTCAGCAAACTCGAAGATCAAGTGCCACTGGATGTAACTCTCAATGCAACGCACTTGAATCTCACTCAATCTCTCTAGAGTATGCAACCAAGCAAGGAGATGAGTGGAGGGGAAGTTCTCTAGCTCAAAGTGTACCTCAATATCTCAAATGTGCAAGAGAGAACCCCCAAGGGCCGGCCACCTCTTATTTATATAGCCCCACAAATGAATATAGCCGTTAGCAATTCACTGGGCGAAAATCGCGAGCAACGCGCCATCCCGCGTCAGTTGCACCACGAGCTGCCACGCGTCCCTGCGCTTCAAAAATCAACGGTCAAGTCCTAGAGCGTCAGACGCGTCTGTCGTGGCCGAGTCCACCGTCTGTCGTAGCGACAGACGCGGCACAGAGGGCACCCGCGCCGCGCTCAGCCGACAGACGCGCTTGATGGACGAGCGACAGACACGGCTCGGCGTCTGTCGCTGCCAACATCTTCGCCGCCTCCGCAGCGCGCGGTCGACAGACGCTGACGTCAGCGTCTGTCGCGTGAACACAGGGAGTGATGGCGCCGTCGTGATGTTGTCCCGGTCGGCACCCCTTTTTCTTTCTTTCCTTTTCTCTTCTTCGCACGACACCGCACCCGCGAGCGCGAGGCCTGCGGCGGTGGCAGTCGCCGGTGACGACGAGGAGATGGCCCGCCGGAGGCACGCGCTGGCGGCTCCTCTGGCCTCTTTTCTTTCTTGGCGCCGCCGTGAAGCTCCTCGCCGGTGCACGTGCTCGCCCAGAGCTAAGCACGCCGCCGTCGAGTAGTCTTGCGATGGTGCCCTATCAACCGCGCACGAGGCGTGACCGCGTAGAGGCGTGGTCCCCCCGGCGCCTCTGGTTTCTTTCCCGCGCGCCGACGAGCGACGGCGTGGTGTCTTACCCACTCGGCGGTGACGACAGTGGAGAAAAATACCCAGGTAGGTCCGCCTCCCCTCCATCCTTTTCCCTTTCTAGGGTTGGGGTCAATTTAGGGTTTCTATCTGTCCCGATTTGATTCAAATCGGTCATTGATTTCTTTCCTTTTTTAATCCCCGATCTAGATCTACACGCTAGCAACCAAAGCTTTGATACCATTGTTAGACTCTATTGGATCATCAAGGTATAGATCAGTGGGTGGTAGCTTCTCCATTTGATAAAGAACACATAGATCCGACCATGAACGGGAGAACAAGAGAGAAAAGAGAGAGGATGAGAGAGAGGAGGTGATATCGTCCTTTCGTGGGCTTCGGGAAGGAGTAGACGGCAACCATGGCGTCGTTGTCGGTGGAGAAAGGGCGACGCAGTGCAGCAGCGCCGCCGATGGGGCATCCCGCCGCTGGCAGTGCCACCCTCGGGATCGGACTAGGGTTAGGAGTGGGGTGACGGCTAGTCGAACCTTGTTACTTGAGCCCCTAGCCCCCACTCCCTCTTATAGGCACTGTGCGATGGGAGCCCACTAGCCAAACACGGGCAGGGCGTCCTCGATCAGGACGCGAGATCAGGGCCCACACATGGCCGTTGGGCCAAGTATGGTGGATATCAAACTAATAGTTCGGTCTCCACGGATCTACAGGTTGCAAAAATCTCTGATTGTAGTCGCTAAAAAAAGTTCAATTGTATTTCATTATTTGATTATCTTTTATCTGAAGAAACAAGAAACTTTTGCAAAAAAAGGAGGTAAGAAAAAGAAAAGGGCTTCAATACAAGCTGCATTCCATGATGGTGCAGCAGCACCAAATATTTCCTCTAGTACTTCTTTGCCCAAGGAAGGGATGTGTGAACCATACATGATCATCGATAGCTTTTCTCAACTATTGACGGTAATATTTCAAAGTAAAAGACATTTTCTCTGAATCATACATGGCCACTATATTGAATTATTGTTCTTTTATTTTCCAATCCAGGGATCAAAGACAGATGGTGTTATTGCTGACTTCTAGTAGTATAGATCAGATCATCAGCCTCCTTCGAATCATGTTCAGATAGTTTTGGGTTAATTCAAGTGTAATATTCAGTAGTATGCAGCCTCTGAATCTGCAATTATCAACAACAGCTTTTGTGGATTCCATTGATAATCACAGAACCAATTTATAATACAATGGCAAGCTTGACCACACTAGCACAATGTCAATCTTTACAATTCCTATACAGTCACAATTTGCATAGCACTTGCATAATTTACAGGACTCAAAACACAGTATGCAGTCTTCTCTGTTCTATTGACCACCTGTTGGCCATGGAGGACCATGACCACCGCCTACAGCCATGAAGTAAAATCTTTACAATTCTATTGGCAATAGTCACAATTTACATAGGTTGCTAGCACTTGCAAATTTACAGCACTAGGAACACAATTTGCAACATTTTTGCAACATTCTTGCAAATCTTTACAATGCAGCTTGTATATTTTCTCGGGCGAGTTCGACCCGGCGGCCATGGATCTTGACATGACCGAGTTGGACACTGCAGAGGCATAGACCCCAGTGTTCCAATCCGTGCTATTTGTTCAGTTAGTCGCAAAACTAATTACTGTGTAATTACAATCACATGCAAGCTATGGGTGTAAGGGCTTTGGTAACCATGAGTTACTGTGGCCAGTTCGTGTATGAAAAGCGTGCATAGGCACGATCGCGAAAAACAGTTTTGCAACATTCCTGGGAACACAATTTATCCCCAATGTACTGACCACCAGCGTGCCTGGCCATGGAGGAGCGCCACCTGCAGCCACAATGCCGATTGACGCGGTGGCGGGGAGGAGCTTCCGTTGTGGTGAGGACCATTTGCCGATGCGACCGGCTACGGGACGTCGACGATGCTCGGTGGCGCGGAGGGGAGCGCAGTCGAGATGGAGAAGCAGCTGACGCACCATGCCACCAGATCGTGTAGGGAGTGGAGGGGAGCGCCGGCGGGGTGGAGAACTCGGTGACGGACTGGCGAGGACGGGCGTGCCGATCCAGCAACCTGCAACGGCGGCGTAGGTGACAACCTCGCGCAGGGGAACGGGAGTCCGCAACGGCGGCGGAGGCGACGACCGTACGAGTCGCGCAGGGGAACGGGAGGAGTCCGTGGCTGGGCTCAGATGGGCCGGCTGCAGGCCTGTTAAGGGCCTGTTTGGTTTACAGGAGTTAAAGTTTAACTCTCATCACATCAATGTTCCCTCAAATGCATGGAGTACTAAATATAGACTAATTGCATGCATGTCGGCACAGATTAGGAGTAATTTACGAGAGAATCTATTAAGCCTAATTAGTTCAAAATTAGAAACTTTTTGTCAAATAAGACGAAAGTGCTACCGTATCTGTTAAACTTTAACTCCTCCAACCAAATACCCCCTAAATTAGTTACGGGAGAGTCTCATAGGGTGTGTTCACTTCGCGAAAAGTAACTGAAAAGTTACTGTAGCATCTTTCGTTGTTATTTGGCAAAATTTGTCCAATTATGGACTAACTAGACTCAAAACATTCGTCCCGACATTTACAGATAAACTATGCAATTAGTTATTTTTTTTACCTACATTTAATACTTCATGCATACGTCGAAAGATTTGATGCGGGCGGCGGCGTCCCGAGCCGAGATCCCCTCTTGGGGATCGAAGCTCCAATCTCGGCGAAATCCGCAGCTGGCGGCGGCGTCCCGAGCCCAGATCCCCTTTTGGGGGTCGAAGCTTCAACCTCGGCGAAAGCCGCAGCTGGCTGCAGAGTCCCGAGTCCAGATCCCTTGGTGGGCGGGGAAGCGACCGAGGGTCCTCCTCGATTCGCGACGCCCCTGCTAGGCTGCTCAGCTCCAATCCTGGTCTGCTAACCTAAGGATCTACAATAACCTGCTTGGTTGCTCCACCCAGAAGACCCTCTCGTGGGGTGCAAAGCGTGCGCGCACCACGCACTCAAACATGTGTGTGCGTTTACCTGTGGGCCTCGTTTAGGGGTGTTTGGTTTGGGGTGTTAAAGTTTAATAAATACTGTAGCACTTTCGTTTTATTTGACAAAAAAGTTTTCATTCCGGGACTAATTATGCTTAATAGATTCGTCTCGTAAATTACTCCTAATATGTGCCAACATGCATGCAATTAGTCTATATTTAGTACTCCATGCATTTGAGGGAACATTGATGTGATGGGTGTTAAATTTTAACAAAAGCAAACCAAACAGGGCCTTAGTTCGATGAATTGGGGAGAAAAACATTGTATCAGAATTCATGTAGCATTTCGTTTGTATTTGGTAAAAATTATCCAAATTTTGACTAACTAGGCTGAAAATGTTCATCTCACAAAGTACAACAAAATTGTGTAATTAGTTTTTGATTTCATCAACATTTAGTACTCCATGCATTTGCCGACATTTTAATGTGACAGAGAATCTTCTTTTTGCATAGTAAAATTTAGGGGAGAATTGGTGAACTAGCCTTGTTTAGTTACCGAACTTTGGGGCCAAAATCTGTATAGTAAATGTCCTGTCACTGTAGCAATTTTGTTTTTATTTAGTAATAATTATCCAAATATTGATTAATTAGACTTAAAATGTTCGTCTCGCAAAGTACAACAAAACTGTGCAATTAGTTTTTGATTTCATCTACATTTAGTACTCCATATATGTACCGATATTTTGATGTAATGGAGAATCTTCTTTTTCATAGCGGAAAAACAAGGGCCTGGTTTCCGTCGATATTACATAGAACCTCGTGTTTTATTAAAAAAAAACTTATCCTTTCAGTAGCAGCGAAATAAGGGACTGGGCGAACCTTGGAGATGGACCGGCCGGCCTGATCGCCGAGCTCGTCCTAGCAAAAGACGTGGCTGACTACGTCCGCTTCCGCGCGGCGTGCCGCGCGTGGCGGCGGTGCTCGCCGGATCCGCGATCGCAAATCTGCTTCGGTGATAGCCGCTACCACCCCCGGCAGTGGATCATGCTCGACAAGGCCGTGGCGCGCCCCCGCTGCCGCCGCTTCCTTAACCTCACCACCGGCGAGTGTATCCGGATGGACCTCCCGGAGCTGGAGGAGCACGCGTTGCTCGCGCTCACCCCCGAGGGTCTCATCCTGCTGCTCGACGAGCCCACCCGCTCTGTCCGCCTGCTTAACCCGCTCACGCGCCAGCTCACCGATCTGCCGCCGGTGACCGCACTGCTGACACCGGAGTGGCAGCTTGACGGGCATCTTGGAAAGACTATTGAGGTCCATGGCGCTAGCATTGTCGATGCCTCCACAGTGGTAGTCAGCTTCAAGTGGCCCCAAGTATTCGTTGTCGCTAAGCCCGGCGACGAGCGCTGGACCTTGGTTGACAACAGGAGCTTCGAATCAGTTTTACCATCTGCAGGTCGCTTATATTGTGCCACCCGCAAGGGTGTCGAGGTTCTGAACGCCAGCACAGATGAGGGGGAGACGCCAAGGCTGCTGACGGCCATCGACTGGGGCAGGTCATTACATATGAATGCAATGATGAATGATAGTCTTCACCTGGTGGATAACGCTGGGGACTTGATGCTGGTGCACCGCATGATGCGATGGGATACCCATGAAGATGACTACAAGAGGAAGTGGGCGGTGTACAAGGTGGATCTGGACAGCGGCGTCCTTGTTCCGGCCAAGAGTTTCTGTGGACGGGCGGTGTTCATGGGCTTATACCGCACGGTTTCTGTATCACTAGACGCCTTTGATATCGCTGCCGATACTCTCTACTTTGGGTACGAGTGTGGTGGTGAAGCCACGTACAATCTTGGCAGCGGAGAAGCCACTTACTACCGCGATGTCATCGTGGAAGCTTGCGATTGCGATGAAACTGACGAAGCTTGCAACCACAACATGGACTATGAATGGCAGGGACCTTTGGATATCGTGAGCTGCCTGTGCGACTGTATTCAAGGTATAGGCAAGGAACTTGCCTGAGCGACGATGCGCGCTCAGTTATTTATTTGTACCGTGTGGCGTGCCGCCAATAAGGGTATTATGTCTGTGGACATCATTTTTTTTACCGTAGTGGCTTACGAATAACTGTGTCCTGCGTCTCTGTTACCTTCAATGTTGTTTTGTGAATTCTGATGTTGTAATCTGTTTTTTTCTGTGATGTTGTAATCTTTGTTTTTTTTCTGTGACGTTGTTGTAATCTATTTTTTTCCCCTGTGATGTTATAATCTGTCTTTTTTCTGTGATGTTGTAATCAATGTTTTTTTTCCTGAAAATTCTCGCTGGTGACTAATAATGCTGTTTTGAAGACAGGCGCTCCTTATTTTTCTTTGGGTTGTGAGAAACCAAATCATATCAGCTTGAAACCATGAATATTACATGATTAAAATCCTCCTCAACGTTGAGATTTTGGGCTTCACGAAACGTGATCAAAACCCTCCACGTTGAGACTTTGGGCCGTGCCGGCCCGTAGCTCAAGAGGAGCCCAGCTGGAGGTGCCGAGCCAGTTCGAACCGGATTGCAGCTTTCTGGCTGGGAATAGACGGCGACCACCGCCTGGACGGCGACGGCAGCGACGGCCACCATTCCCTTCCAATCTCCCGCACACCGGTCCATGGCGTCGTGCGTAGCCGCGATGACGCTCGCCGCCGCCCGACCAGCGTCTCACGCCCCTGGCCCCGCGGCGGCCACCTACAGTGCCCGCGCGCAGCTTAGCTTCCATCACCGCGGCGCTCGCGCTCGGGTCATCCGCGCCTCCCACCGCCGCCCACACCATCCCTCTTTTGCACCTGAGGTGGGCATGTCACCTAGCTCCCGATTTTGCAGCGTTTATTGCCTTACTGGCACGGTGGGTTTCATGTAGGATGAGGGGGTTCTGGAGTGGCTGAGGGGCGCGGCCGCGGCGCTCGCCATCGTAGCCCAGATTTCCGTGTCGCTGCCGGCGAACGCGGTGCTTTACTCGCCTGACACGAAGGTGCCGAGGACCGGGGAGCTGGCCCTGAGGAGGGCGATCCCCGCTAACCCGAACATGAAGGCCATACAGGTTTACCTGCTCCTCAGGATTTGCATGTAGTTTGCTTATTCTATTCCTCCGTCTGGGCGTTGCCTTACATTGCTGCATTTGTCAGGAATCGCTGGAGGATATTTCGTACTTGCTGAGGATACCGCAGAGGAAGCCATACGGTTCCATGGAGAGCGATGTGAAGAAGTCCATGAAAGTAAATTGTCTGTCTCCATGGCATGTTATTTTTTCTGGTTGCTCTTCAGAGTTCAGAGTAACTAATTCCTGGAGCTATACAGACTGATGGCACATGTTTGATCTGGGCATTGGCCTTTTGCAGTGCACTTGCCAGTTTCGCTTGATAGGATTGCACTTCATACATATACCACTCTGTGCTCTTGTGCAGATAGCAATGGACAACAAGGAGGCGATCCTGGGAAGCATTCCTGCAGAGCATAAGGAGGAGGGTGCCAAGCTATATACTTCACTACTCGAAGAGAAGGTAACTAAAAAATGCCAAGGGTGCAAAATGTAGTTCACGGAACAAACATGAACCCGTTTTTTACCTGTATTTAGCCATGAATCTTTATTCTTGTTGCATGATAGCTGAGCAATGTTGCATCATCTGCAGGGTGGTTTCCAGACTCTCTTGAAATATATTAAGGAGAATGACCCTGACAAACTTTCTATAGCACTTGCTTCGTCACTTGATATTGTTGCTGAATTGGAGCTGTTACAGGTACTCAGTGAACCCATAGACTGTTGGATAGAATTTAGACAATGCTTAGAACAAGGAATTCGATTCCAGTGACCATTCTAATTACTTGAAACGTTATTTCCCCCCCTTTGAATAGGCTCCTGGTCTGTCCTTTCTCCTGCCCCAGCAGTACTTAGAATATCCAAGGTGACACTTTCTTGATTTTCTCTTAAGTTCTAAATTCTATTTCTGTCACGCTTGCAATTTTTTTTTCATATATATTTGTTTTTCTTGTTCCAACTAAACTAGCACAGGTTCTGGATCATGACTTAGCTGAATGTAGTTGTTATGGAATTCAATCATGCAGGACATAGTTATATACATATGTTCAGTGCAGGGGTTAAGCATGAGAATACCAACTGCTTAAGCTGCTGGATGTTAGTGATAAGGGATCGAGGCTGCGCTATAGAAATTTAATTTGAAATCCACATGTGCATTGCAAAACCTCACCTAATTCTATATTGCAGTGCTAAATGATAATAACAACATCAATTTACCACTATTTTCACACTGCTCTGCTATCAAGTCTGCTAGCGCAAAACACTTACTGGTTATTTTTTAACCATGTCCATTGAACTTAGATTGTCTGTGAATTGCTAAACATTTTGTTGCCGTCATATAGGATTTGAAATGGTTGAAGTTCAGTTAGTGGTTGATAGTATGGGTGACAACATCGTTCCTTTTGAATTTCTCAGTATCAGTGTCAAATCCTTATCACATTTAATTTTGAGTACTTCAAGAATAAACTGCGCAACATGTTTAGCAAAAAATGTAGATTTAGGATCCAATTTCAATTGAAATGTTCAGTTTATGGGGTGTTTGCATAATTTGAGCATGCAGTTCTACAATGTCTGACAAACGATTTTTTATGAAATTTAGTTTAAACAGCTTGCTATTAATAGGCTAACAGGAAGAGGAGTTGTTGAATTCACAGTTGAAAAAGGTGACGGTTCAACATTCTTTCCAACTGGTGGCGGTGAACCGAAAAGTGTTGCTACGATTCAGGTAGATAACAGTGGCATCGTAAAGTTATAGTCCATGGAAAGCTATTAATCTGCAGTTTTAACTTTTAACTCAAGACTTTTCTAGCATTTTTCCCCACACCGTCTGTTCTGAGAATAATCTGTTGTACTATTGTAATTGTTGTAATGGATCTAATAGTTGTGCATAAACTTCACTCTTCTGAATATGCTAGTTAATTATAAGAGCTATAGTAGTTGCTGCTACGATTTGTCATGACATCTGGAGAATTATGATGGGTGCTGATTGTTTACTAATGTAGGTCATTATTGATGGGTACTCTGCCCCACTGACTGCTGGAAACTTTGCAAAAATGGTAAGGTAGCTTGACTTCCCCATCTTATTGTTTGCTCCAGGTGGTTTTGGGGAAATTCCCAAATTGTAAACTTTTTTTCTCACTCCTTTCTTGGAACAATAATGTACTAACTTTGACCACTATAAAACACAAAAGTACTAAGTTTTGTAAAGCAAAAATTATATTAGCAGATGAAGATCTCTTCAGTAACTTTTAGTAGCAAATGTTTAGAAAAAAAAAGCAAAGACGTGTATTAAAGATGATGTCCAAAACAACAGGTAGAAGAACAGCGGGTGTGAACAAAAAATTTCTTTATTGAAGAGGGGTTTTCCAGAATCTTACTGTAACGTATTTACAATTCTTGAAGTTTTACTTTACGAGTTCTTTGTTCTTATTACCAGTTCTCATTCAATGTTGCAACCTTCCTTCAGGTCTTGGATGGGGCATATGACGGGGTAACACTTAAATGTGCAAGCCAGGCAATTATTGCTGATAATGAGACTGGAAAAAACGGGTATACTGTTCCATTAGAGGTCAAGCCAGCAGGACAATTCGAACCATTGTACAGAACTCCGCTAAGCATTCAGGTCAGTCACTCTCGTAGAGACTGGTTTAGTGGCGATGGAAGTTTAAGCATATATCTCTGTTTTTTAGGTGAAGGTCTCCTCTGCTGTAATTCATTTCTTTTGCTTCATCTATTCTAGGATGGAGAATTGCCAGTCCTGCCGATGTCGGTGTATGGTGCTGTTGCCATGGCACATAGTGTGGATTCAGATGAATACTCCTCACCAACACAGTTCTTTTTCTATCTTTATGACAAGAGAAACGTGAGTAACAAAAAGGCCAGAATTACATATTTTTACAATCCAGTTTAAAGATCAAATCTGAGTGTACTTGGTTGAATAGTGTACCTACTTTCTTATGCTACTTTAAACCATATTTGCTTTTCTTTAAACATAAAGCTGAATATAAGTATTCAGATAACAGACCAGACTCTGCCAGGTCATACAAAGGGTATGAATGCCCAATCTACTACTGTAATATAATATGTAACAAGTCACTTCTCCAGCCTGTAATAATCTGTAGAAGCATGAATTGTGTATAGATATGTGAATTAATATGTTTCTCTTTCTTTTCTGTAGTCTGGCTTAGGAGGAATCTCGTTTGATGAGGGACAATTTTCAGTTTTCGGGTAAGCCGTGACTGATTTCATTATGTGAACATTGGGTAGCAAAATTGATCTAATCCATTGTGAATAAGGACGCTGTAAGAAATTTTATGCGTATATCCAAACAATTGCAGGTATACCACGGATGGAAGAGATGTTCTGTCGCAGATTAAGACCGGAGATAAAATTCGTTCTGCCAAGCTTGTACAGGGCAGAGAACGCCTTGTGCTGCCATCAATAGCCCCCGAAGAG
Source organism: Saccharum hybrid cultivar R570 (assembly GCA_038087645.1). Lineage (NCBI taxonomy): Eukaryota > Viridiplantae > Streptophyta > Magnoliopsida > Poales > Poaceae > Saccharum > Saccharum hybrid cultivar. The sequence continues at coordinate 544,430 of JAQSUU010000377.1, forward strand.
AGCTGATATTATCGACACCAAGCATTTGCAGCATTCTTTTACACTGATCAGGCAACCAACATTTTGTATATCCAAGCCACTACTAAACCTGACCAGACAGTTTATAGTCAAATACGGAGTATATATAGCATATATAAGAATCGTTGTACATGAAACCATTTTTCTTGTGTAAAATCGATACATCGGAATCTGAACAGCCTGGAATGCTTATTCGACAGGTATGTCACGGTGCCAGGGAGTTGCCGGTGGTGTGCATCTCTCGTTGAGCCAGACCAGGATGTCGCCACGGACACGCTCGATGTTCTCGTCCGGTTCCCCAAATAGCAAGGAGTGGAGCATCCCGTCGTAAATATTTCCTCTTCTATCCATCACATCAGGGACGTAGCTAGCAGGGGGGCAACCCGGGCTCAAGCCCCCCCTACTGCTGCCGAACACATGGAGCCCCCCTCAGCCCCCCCTTGATTTGTTAGCCATGAATGAAGGTGTAAGAGGGGCTGATAGAGGTAGAAGATGACCGTCAGCCCCCCCTTCATTATTTCCTGGCTTCGTCCCTGCATCACATCAAATCTTTTGACGTATGCATGGAGTATTAAAGGTAGGTAAAAAAGATAACTAATTGTATAGTTTGTCTGTAAATGTCGGGACGAATCTTTTGAGCCTAGCTAGTCCGGATAATTTTTACCAAATAACAATGAAAGATGCTACAGTAACTTTTTAACTGCTTTTCGTGAAGTAGTCCGGACAATTTTTACCAAATAACAACGAAAGATGCTACAGTAACTTTTTTAACTGCTTTTCGTGCAGTGAACACACCTTGACGGACTCTAAAAGTTGATAGTCTTGTCCTTGCTGGCGGCGGCGGCGTACAGGGCGCGGCTGACTTCCGGATCAGTAACCTCGTCGGCGCTGCCGTGCACGACAAGGAACGGGATGCTGACCTCGCCGAGACGCTTGGCCAGCTCGTCGGTGGCACGCAAGTACGCAACAGCTCGACGACGGTGCCGAGCCTGGGGCGGCCGTTGTAGCGCACAGGGTTGCGCGCTGCAATGATGCGCTTGGCGGACACCTTGACGGACTTCTCGATCAGGTCGGCGGTGGGCACGATGGCGGCCGTGGGCGCGAACCGCGCGACGAAGGTGAGGATCTCCGGCAGCGGCCACGGCGGGCGGATCCGGTCGGAGATCCTGCACATGGGCGCGACGAGGACCGCCCCCGCCCACTCCTCCGGCCGCGTGCGGAGGTGGATGAGAGCAGGCAGATGGCCCCGCCCATGGACTCCCCGAACAGGAAGCAGGGCAGGCCCGCGTGCTCCTCCCTCGCTCTGACAGCGCGGAAGAAGGAGAGGAGGTCGGCGATGGCGGCGTCGAGGTCGGGCACGAAGGCGCGGAGGCCGTGGGAGCGGCCGTGGCCCGGGAGGTCGGCCGCGAAGCAGGCGAACCCGGACCGCGCGAGGAAGACCGCCGTGGACTGGAACGTCCAGCTGATGTCGTTGCCGTAGCCGTGGACCATGAAGACGAGCGCCCTGGGCCGCTCGGGCGCGCGGGGCCTCCACGAGCGCGTGAAGAGCCGCCGGGCGCCCGCGTCGGGCGTGATGAAGTAGGAGGGCTCGCCCTCCGCGCCGTGCGCCGCGTAGAACTCCGCCTCCGTGGCCGGGTGAAGTGGACGGCCGGCGCCGGCGCGTCCCCCTCCGCCTGCATGGTGGGGATCAAAGTTTGGTCCCGGACGTTGGTGTGCGGTGTGTGTGGATGGGGAAGCAGGGAACTACTGGTGGCCGGCGAGATGGGGAGTCGCTGGTCGCTGCTATGCTGCCAGTTGCGACGGGGCAGGGGAAGGGCTGCTTGGGGGCCTTTGGATGCGGGACTGGGAAATCGCTCTGTTCGTTGCGGGAAAAAGTGCACGGTAAAATCCGCTTTTTCTCCCCGAGGCGTCGCTTAGATTGCTCACAAATTCTAAGTTTTTACACTCTTTTCTCGTCACATCAAATCTAGGGATACATGTATAGAGTAATAAATGTATTGCACAGTTTGATTATAAATCACGAGACTAATCTTTTGAGCTTAGCTAGTCTACAGACAATAATTATCAAATACAAACGAAAGTGCTACGATGCCAATTTTTTTTAACTTTAGCCATCTAAACCAGGCCTAAATTTCAAAACCAGGTAAAACACCACCCTCAACTTTTAAAATCGTTCATCTTATCTCCCTGACCCTGTTATAAACAATTTTGAATAGGGTTTTTTTCTTTTTTATTTATTTTGGTTGAATCTTTAAAAAATCATAGTAAATCATAAAAAAATCGTAAAATGGAAAATATAATTTTGTTGGACTCCACGTGAGTAGATCTACACAGTGAATATATAATATGATATGCTTTAGTACAAAGTTTTTGCTTGGACCATAGAAACGTTATGAATTATTCCATTTAATTACAGAAAGGCATAGATCTAAACGTATAACAAAAACTTTGTACTAAAATATACCATATTATATATTCACTATGTAGATCTACTCATGTGAAGTCCAACAAAATTGGATTTTTCATTTTATGATTTTTCTGTGATCTACTATGATTTTTCAAAGATTCAGCCGAAATAAATAAAAAAGAAAAAGATAAAACTGCCTTCACAACTTCTTATAACTATGGTAGAGAGGTAAGATGAACAATTTTAAAAGTTAAATGATGTGTTTTGCCCGGTTTTAGAGTTTAGAGAGGAAAAACAAACTTTTGTAAAAGTTAGAGAAGATAACATGAACTTTTTCCTCGCTGCGGATAGGTGGGACGGCTCGTGCCGCGGCCCACGGGTCCACGTGGTATACTATTCGTTCATAGTTGGCCCATGCAGGGAACATTAACCCGTGTACCGACATTAGGGCCAATAAACCTTTTGATTTTTTATCAATGGAAAAAAATAATAGGAATAGATAGAACATATAGCCATGTCGCTCCATCACCTGATTCTCAGTATCTGCTTTTTTTAAAACTACTTTATTTTCTTCTGATGAAGGAGAACCTTGGCAGAATTTAGCAGACAACAAGTTCCATTAAACGGAGCATTTTCATAAAAGTGTGAAAATGGGTAGGACCGAAGTTGTAGATAATACTGTAGCCGCAAATAAGAGCCCAATTACCAATGGATGGCCGTATGAATAGATAATAGTGTAGCTACAAATAAGAGCCCAATTAGCAAGGACCTATCACCTATTCGTGGGCTGCAGCTGCACATGACACTGGTGGTGCTTATTGTTTAGGCCGCCTATCTCGGTTTAGTTTTCCTTACGCAGCATGCAAATTACAGTGCATGTCGATGATGCTGGACATAAAAAGTTAACGAAATGACCAATTGATCACAGTACCATGCCCTCTAACACTAAAAAAGCATAGTTGTTAAATTCTAAAAAATAGAAAGATTTGAACGTGGTGGATAAGTTTCACGGTAATCGTAGCCATCATTGACGCATTAGTTGTCCGCCAGCCCAGGGGCAGGTGCTACCGGTGCTGCAGCATCCCCTGAGCCCATATATCTTTAAGCAATCCATCCATGTGTTTGCAACAAATCTAAGAACAACTATGGAATCAATTTTTTTACTCCCTCTAATTCATGAATAAATCAACTTTTAGAGTTGTCTTAAGTAAAAAATTTTAAAATTTGACTAAATTTTAAATTTAAAAAAAGAATGTTAAAATTTATGACACTAAATTAGTATCATGAGATACACTACAATAATTTTTATAATATGATCATTTGGTGTCATAAATATTTGTGTTCGTTTCTATAAATTCAGTAAAACATTAAAAAAGTTTTATTTAAGATAACCATAGAATTTAATTCACTTAGGAATGGAGGGAGTACATTTTAGCACCGACCTAGTTAGTAGTTAGGACATAGTTATTATCCATATGATCAAACATGTAATGTGCATGATCTCCATAGCCATGCTTTGGACGAAAATCTTAGCGTTGGTGGTAATTATTTCGGCCGAACGGTATAGGACAGTCATGGCCGCAGTGGCGCACCCATCTTTTTTTGCTCGCCCGACAGGTAGTCCGGTGGATCGGCAGACACATCTACCACTCGTATCTGATCCAATCCCATCCGGCCATGGGGCCTAGTTCACAAAAAAGATGGGTGCGCCACTGATTAAAAGGACGGAGGTGAGTACAGGGCACGAACTTTGCCCCCAAATTAAAAGTACAGTTACAGTGCTGCTTACCTGCTGAGCTTCATGCGTGCTGCTGTTACCCATAGTTTTGGTCCACCGCATCATGAACTGTTTCACGTTAAAGAAGTATGGCAACGCACAGTTGACAGCGATAGATAATGTCATAACGACAACTACATTCAGCAAACTTTATTTGTAATAATAATAGTGACAGTGAAACAAGCTGCTAATAAGTACTCCCAAGACCAGCTGGGCCCTGTTCGCTTGAGCTTATTCAGAACTATTTTTCAGTTATGAAAAAATATTTTTCTCTCGCAATATTCCAGTATAAGCATCAGTATAAACCAAATTTTAGCATAAGTGAGCAGGGTGCTTTCACTAGAGCACAAACTGCAGAGAGAGACATGGGAACGGACCACACAAATACATGCTTGCATGCAGCAAGGCAAGCACGGCTAGCTAAGCTAGCTATATACGTAGCAGAGTATTATTGAAAGGGCGGCGCGAGACGACCGATCGAGCTACTAGAGCCACATTCGCCGGCGCGAGGGCGTACGTGTTCAGGGAGTGGCCGCGCCGGGGAGGAAGGGGTTGGGGACCTCGAAGCCGGGGTTGGGCACCCAGGTGTCGTCGGCGCCGGGCATGAACTGCCCGTGTGCGGCGGCGGGGATGCTGTGGTCCAGCCCGCCAATGTCCGGGATGTAGCGGCTGCCGATCTCGTAGCGCCCCAGCCCCGGGATCAGCACCGTCCCCTCCTGCAGCGTGTCTGGCCGCTTCACGTCCTCCGCCGCCGACACGGCCTGCTGCTGCGCGGGGACGGGGCGCGTCGCGGAGCACGCCACTGCCGCGGCCAGAACAACCATGAGGACGACCAGAGCTGACGATGACGACGACGACCTGGCCATGCCGACGATCTGCTGCCTGATCGCGACTATCGCTAGTCGATCGATCTACCGATCGTAGGTTGCTGACTTGCTGTTGCTTTCGTGGTGTGAGTGTGACACTGCCGGGTGACGCCGCGCCCGGGCTTACATATATATAGGCCGAGCGGCCGAGCGGGAGGACGATGACGCAACCGGTGGTGGAGGCGTGGAGCGAGAGCGATCGAGCGGGAGGCCGGAGCGGGAAAAGGCGGTGCGTTTAATTCGTGCCCGGCCGCCTCACTCACGGTCCCGGGCTAGGCGCCATGCGTTCGTTGGCCGTGCGCTCGAGCTGGGTCGATCGATCGGACCGGCCAGCGTTGGATCATCCGTGATTCCGTGCGTGTTAGTGGACGTGTAGGTGAGTCGTCGGCGTGTTGTTGGCTACTTACCGTTGGACGGCGACGGATCCGCATCGACCGGGGCCCCGGCCTGGCCGCGCTCCCCTTCCGCTTCCGTGGCTATTGATTGGGATGTGGCGGTCACGCTCGCGCGGCCGAGGTCCCAACCACTCTACGCTGCTCTTTATTGTGGCGCCGGCGGCCACGGCGTCCATGCGGTGGCTACTTATTTCGGCCTGATGCCCAGGATTGGGGATTCCAATAATCGGCCGGCATACTAGCTAGATGTACGCTGATTAGCGTACGTAGCTCCGCTGGTACTGACCATCACCCAGGCGCTCACACTGTCTAGCATTGATACAATCCAAACCCTGGAAAAAAATAGCGCGCTATTTTCGCGCTATAGCGCCGCTATAGCGGCCCAGCTGAACAGACGCGAAGCTATACTGCATTTTCGCGCTATACGCGCTATTGCCGCTATAGCGCGCTAAACCTATTTAGCGTCATAGCACCGCTAATGGCGCGCTATTGTTGATTCCCTGCGTGACCCAAAAAATGAAATGCGGCCCGTCGAACTGAGCCTACCAAAGACCCAAAAATTCACAGCAAAAACATAAGGCCCGTTTTTTCCTGTAACCCTAAACACCACACCACGCTCCACTCCCCACCTCTGCTGAATCGCGACGCTAGGCGGCTGGGTGACGGCGGCGGCTAGGCAACGTCGGCGGCTGGGCGACGGCAGTGCTGCGGCTAGGCGGCGTCTGGCGGTGCTACTTTGGGCTGCGGCTGGGCGGCGGCGTTGGCTGGGCAGCGGTGCTACGGCTGGGCGGCGACGTTGGCTGGGCAGCGGTGCTACGGCTGGGCGGCGACGTTGGCTGGGCGACGGCTGCAGCTGGGCAAGTGCTTCTCCAGGCGCAATGTCTACCCCAGGCGTAAGCGAACGAAGCCCTGATCGAAGTGTGCCAACCCTAGGCAAGTTCTTCTCCCATGTTCTTCTCCACAGTGTGCCATGTTCAATGACTCGAGCTTTGTCAGACAATATTGATATATCATGAGACTTTCTGACAGCAACATAGAAACAAACATATATGCCGTTACCTGTTAAATATTTGATATCTGAATCCGCAATACAATTGCAATATCTCATATTCAATGACCGAGCTTTGTCAGATCTGGAAAAATAAAAAGAAATTGCAACTGATATTTCCAGTCAACAACTCAGAAAGTAGTGAAAATTCATGAGGACCAGAGGAGACCTTTTAAATGAATGAGGCCACCATGAATCTCTAGGCAACCTTCAAGGTTGAGATTTAATAAATTAACTAAATTTGCAAAGGCTCTCATTTCTTCAGCAGTAACAACATTACTTCTCTTGAAGCTTAAAGAAGTCAGGTTTGACAGTCCTGCAGATATAGAAGCATTAAGTTTTATAGTATAACAAAATACAAGTTTTGAATTGGAAGATTAGCAATTTATCATAGACCTCTATGATAGACCTCTATTGTTACTGTACCTCTATGAAAAGTTGAAAAATGAATTAAATTGGTTACTGTACCTCTATGATAGACCTCTATTGTCCTCCACTTATATGTTACTCAATAAAATTTGTTAGACAGCTAAGATTAAAATTTGTTTCTGAATGAAATTTGCCCTCCACTTATTAATTTTATTCTGTGATTCTGTCCACTTTGTAGGCCTATCTAGCACTGCATCCACAGGCATTGAATCAAATGAAGCATCTGACCCAGCTTGGAAGCACTGCACAATGCCAGATGTGAACAAGAAAGGTTCTCTCAAGTGCAACTATTGTGACAACATTTATCATGGTGGAATAACTAGAATCAAGTACCACCTTGGTAAAATTCCTAAATGTGGTGTTGTCAAGTGTACAAAAGTTCCATCTGATGTGATAAAAGAAATGGTTAACTTGCTGACAAAGAAAAATGATAACAAGCAAAGGAAGGGTAAGGAGAAAAAAGAGGATAGAGAGGATAGAGCTGTAGTTGATTTGAGCCATTATGAAGGAGAGGAACACAGTGATGCAGAAGGCAATTCAGTTATTGTGTTGAAGAAGGTGACTGGCAAAGATTCTTCTTCAGGTCCTATTGATAAGTTCTGTAAACTAACACCAGAAGAAATAGTGGCTCTAAGGAAGGGCAACTCTGTTCTTGCTGAGAAGATTCAATCCAAATTGTCAACTAAAAAAAGGAAGAGAAGAGGGACCGAGCATGTGAGTACATCTGTCAGTTTTTTATGAAGCTGGCATCCCACACAACACTGTTACACTTCCTAGCTTTGATCTCATGCTTGAGGCTATTGGAGACTTTGATAGGAACATGAGAGGGCCAACTCCATATGAGATGAGTGGGAAATTCTTGCAAAAAAGGAAGAGGAAAGTGCAGGAGTTACTGAAGTCTCACCAAGAGTCTTGGGAGCTAAATGGATGCTCAGTTATGACAGATGCTTGGACAGATAAGAGAGGTAGAGGTGTGATGAACTTGGTAGTTCACAGTGCATATGGTGTTTGTTTTCTTGATTCAGTGGATTGCTCAGCTGTGAAGAAAGATGGCAGATACATTTTTGAGCTGGTTGATAAATGTATTGAGGAAATAGGGGTGCAAAATGTAGTTCAAGTCGTGACTAACAATGCAAGACCAAATGAGGCAGCAACTAGTTTGTTGAAAGCAGAGTACCCCTCTATTTTCTAGAATGGTTGTGCAGCCCATACCATTGATCTAATGCTGGAAGATATAGGAAAGATGCCAAAAGTTGCAGCAACAATTAGCAAAGCAAAGTGCTTGACTGTTTTTCTATATGCCCATACTAGAGTTTTGGACCTGATGAGGAAGTATCTTTCTAGAGATTTGGTGAGGTGTGGTGTTACAAGGTTTGCCACAACTTATCTCAACTTGAAGAGCTTGCTAGAAAACAAGAAGCAATTACAGAGGCTTTTTAGGGAAAATGAGCTCAATGAATTAGGCAACCTAAAGAGTGTAAAAGGGAAGAAAGCAAACAAGGTTGTCAAGTCTGAAACTTTCTGGAAAGATGTCGAGACTGCTGTTAATTACTTTGATCCATTAGCTACTGTCTTGAGGAGAATAAACAGTGATGTGCCAGCAATGGGGTTCTTATATGGGTATCTACTAGAGGCTAAGAATGAGATCTCTAAGAGATTCAATAATGACAAGAAAAAGTTTGAGAAAGTTTTTCACTTCATAGACAAAAGGTGGGACAGTAAGCTGAAGACACCTTTACATAGGGCTGGTTACTACCTGAACCCTTTCTACTATTATCAAAACAAGGTGGCTATAGAGGACAATGAAACATTTAGAGATGGTGTAATAACTTGCATTACAAAGCTTGTTCCATATGAAGACACTCAGGACAAGATTATTGAAGAGCTTCAAAAGTTCCAGGACGCTGAAGGATCCTTTGGCAAAGAAATTGCTAAAAGGCAGTGCAAAAATATTAATTTTGATCTAGGTATGAAAAATTGTATTCTAGCAAATAAATTTCTTATATACTGTTTTGTCTTGGCAAATAATTTACATTGTCCTCTGTTTTCCACTTTTTTGTAATGTAGCTAAGTGGTGGCTGAATCATGGAAGTAGTGCACCAAACCTCAGAAAATTAGCTGCTAGAATTCTAAGTTTGACATGCAGTTCATCAGCTTGTGAGAGATGCTGGAGTACATTTGAACAAGTATGAATCTGACTTACTGATTCTTATTTTTCATTTCTGCAATTCCAATTCTAAATTCTTCCATCCTCTTATTGAAATAATCAAATAATAAATCAAACCTATGTAGGTCCACACAAAGAGGCGCAACAGGCTGCTGCATGACAGAATGAGGGATCTTGTGTTTGTCAAGTTCAACTTAAAACTGAGACAAAAGAAGGACAACAAGGATAGAGATCCCTTAGAGAAACCTGTTATTGATGCTTTAGAAGATGAAGACAATGAGTGGATCACTGGCATTGAGCCAACAGAAATAGATTCAGAGCATGAAGGAGAAATTGAAGCTACATCATAGGAGTTGCAGCTACACCAGCACCTCAAGGACAAGAAAAAAGGAAGGGAGGTAACCAGACCAGGAAGAGAAAGAGGTTGATCCCTATTGATGATGATGAGTTATCTGCTTCATCTTCTGATGGAGAAAATGATAGTGGTATGCCATCTGATTCACTTTCTGATTCTGAGGCTGAATGATGTGGATGTGGATGTGGAGATGTGGTTTGTGGCTTGTCTTTGTCAAGTGTGTGGAACTGTGGATGTGGTTTGTTTTGCTATCGATGTGGTTTGTTTGTGTGCTGTCCAGGAGTCTCAAGTTCTTAAGTTATCAGGAGTCCAGGACTTAGTGTCGATGTGATGTCTTATGGAACTATGAACTATGCTATGGTTTTATGCCTTTTTGTTTTTGATTGTATTAGAGACTATGAAATCATGGTAGTTGATGTTTATGGCTATGCTCTTATGAAGTTGTGAACTTATGATTATGACTTTATGAGATTATCATATTTTATTTCTTCATTGTAATATATTGCCTTTCTATATAAATAGCGCGTTATAGCGGCACTATAGCGCCGCTATAGCGTTGTCAGCCAACTGCCGCTATGGTGCTATAGCGGCGCTATAGCGTGGCTATAGCGGTGCTATAGCGTCTAGGAAAGGCTGACGCTAAATTTGATAGCGTGCGATTTTTTTCGTGGATCCAAACACAGAGATGATTATATGGACGTCCACTCTTTCGGTTCGGTTCAGTTGTCTCATCAGGAAACATGATTACTGTTGTGCTATACTAGCTGCAGTGCCTGCTGCATCGAGGGGTATCATTACATTACATTACATACGTTATATGTAATGTAAGCTTCAAAACGGCCTTTTAGAGCAACTACCTGGACAAGACTACCACTCTCTAATCTACACTCCACGAAGTCCAGCTCGTGGTGGGACGGACTCCACCTAATTTTGGGGTCTCGGCAGTCAGCACTAATCACAGATGATCGTCGAGTCGTGCAATGGTCAATCCATCGTTCTAGCGACAACCATGCATGATCACCCGTCCTTGCGCACATGTACCTCATGTATCTTTGCTCATACTTCTTACCGATCAATATATAAGGTATTGTATGGATATTTATATATTTACCTCAATCCGTGTTTAAAATACGTCAAACCACTTTAACACACATGGATTGACATTGATACACGGGCATCAAACAAGTCCTAATAGTTTCTAACCGCGATGGGAATAAATAGCTGCTCGATAATTCCAAGTGCAGTGATGATGGCTTAAGGGAAAAACAATTACATAGCTATGACATTTAATTAAGAAGATATATGATCGACCTTTTCTCTGATCTGTGGTATAAATGAAATTGACACAATCTTATGCTAGTTCGTTTGGTTGAGCTTTTGGTTTGAGGATAAATTTAAATGGAACGAGGTGGAAGACCATCCATATTAAGTGTTTGGTGGTTGTGAAGAAGGAACAAGCCATTTTTTTTTGTTTGGGTGATGGATCATGGATGCGGGGGTGGATGAGACGAGAATTCATTTATTTTTATTAGTCTTGTTCTAGTCAACACTAAATAACATCAAATAAACTAATGATCCATAATCAACACTAATATCGACGCTAATCTTGCATAGTAATTACTACTAACTATAAACTGGACAAATTATCACTAATCAATAACTAATGATTAAGGTTAGCAAAGGTATGCCCTTGTCCCTTTTTTTTCATATGCTCATCCAGTATCTAGCAAAATATTCTCTAGGCATGATTCATCCCGTCTACACTGGCAATGACGAACCAACAAACAACTTCAAAAGCTAGACCGTGATTATCTCCCATCCAACTTCATCCAATTAACTGAACGCAACCAACCAAAACTAGGGTTCACACATATAAGAGCAGTACAGTTTCATGGACAAGGCAAGATCAAGAGAGAAGTAACACAGTTGTGCCGCCATCCGCAGGGACACATTTGTCAACAAAACTTACTGTACAGCTTAGATTAGCTCATGTGGCTTGTGGGATCCATGCTGCATGCCTGTTAAAATGTGATGGTCCCGGCCTACTCCGTGTTGCCTCTACCATGGGCACGTTGGCAGTTGGTGCTGTACTGCGAGCTTCCCTGTCCAATGAAATCGTTGCATACGGAGTATAGGTATAGGAGTATACTTGCATGTATAGGTATAGGAGTATACTTGAATGCATCTACCATACGGAGTATAGGGCACCGTTTGGATGCCGAAATTTTTGGCAAAACGTTACTGTAGCGTTTTCGTTGTTATTTGACAAATATTGTCCAATCATAGTCTAATTAGGCTTAAAAGATTCGTCTCGTCCATTTCGTCTAAACTGTGTAATTAGTTTTATTTTTTATCTATATTTAATGCTTCATGCATGCGTCCAAAGATTCGATGTGACGAGGAATCTTGAAAAATTTGGTATTTTGGTTGCAACCGAACAGGGCCCAGGTTGGTTGCTGCTCCTGCACGCAGGCGCAGAGATTAATGGCGGCGTACTTCGGGGCAGTAAGCAGTACCAGCGCATCTAGGGCGTGTTTAGATCCCCAATTCGGGTATGTCGGAACACCGTATCAGTTTTTATTTTTAAGTGTAAAAAATTGTCCAAAAATTAATTAATTAGACTCAAAATGTTCGTCTCGTAAAGTACAACAAAATTGTGCAATTAATTTTTTATTTCATCTACATTTAGTACTCTATGCATTTGCCGATATTTTGATGTGATGGAGAATCTTCTTTTTGCATAGTGAAATTTGGGTGAAAATTTGAGATCTAAACAGGCCCCTAGTTGGCTGTAGCCAGCGTGGGACCGCCGGCTCTGCAGGTTAAAATTCGAAGCTTCCTTCCGGAGCCTGTTTAGTTAAAAAATGTGAACCCAAAAAGTGTTACAGTACCTGTCACATTAAATTTTGCGGCATATATATGGAGTACTAAATGTAGATCAAAGAAAAAACTAATTATACAGTTTAGTTGTAAATCACGAGACAAATCTTTTGAGCCTAATTAATCCATGATTGGACACAAATTGCAAAATAAAACGAAAAGTGCTACAATAGCTGAACCTAAACTTTTTCAGCAACTAAACAGCCTCCAATGGATCATGGACGGAATCACTGCCTCATCGTACGTGGGCATTTCGGGGTTCCGTCGGCGCCACACGCCATTGGACCCATCTCCCGTGGACGGCGAGTTAATTGTGGCGGTTGTTGATTAGGGCACAGCTAGCGTTAGGGTCTGGAAACGTCCTCCGATCCAGTATAGCCGCCTGATGCCTGCCGATCCTTTGCGTACGTATAACGTGCTGTCGTATGCTGGGCGGCTGCTCATCAAATTCAGCCGGCGCCACAACCCTGGTCATTGCTCGCTACGACCAATTCTCGCTGCAGTAATCTTTTTTTTACGAACGTGCATTTGCGCGTATTTCAAGCTGCAGTAATCTTTGAACCGATAAGACACTCAGTCATCAGAATTATAAAAGGGATACAAACTAGGTAGCTGACGTGCTCACAAACCACAAATCAGAGAGGCAACAATTCTAAGCTCTTGCCTACACTCTTGCGAAGTAATTGCACACAATCAATTCAGCATTTCAGTGTACAATGCAAAGGGCAGTGGAACTTCAATTGAAGAAACGTTTTACCCCGTTACAACTCATGTGTATGTTGTCAAACCTCCCTCTCTTGGTCCCCGCCATCTCTCGCACTCCCTTCCTTTCTCTATGTCGGTGCTCTTTCTTTTTTGGCTTCAATGCGGCGTGATGGTCAGGATTCTCCGTTAGGTAGTCAACGTGTCCTCCCAACAAGATCTCGCTAGCTTAGGGCAAGCACATTGGTGTTACCTCGTAGGTTATCTCATGTAGTGCCACGTAATTTTAAGACGACTTAATAGACAACATATACTATGATTGTTTTTTTAAGTTGTCTCTCAATAAAACGGGGGCATTGCATCGGACGGAGTACGAGAGCGCTGACGTGTAGCAATATACTTCCCCTTAGGTGGTAGGATAGAAGCAACAACTCACGCCTTCCATGACAAATCCAAAGGGGGGAGGCGTGCCCGATGTCGATACCTGTGGTTGTGGAAAAGGGGTCATTCCTTGACGTCGTCCTCACCATCACCAATCCACACCACACCAGCTGAGATTGCCAAGCAGGTCAAAAATTAGATGCAACTGTGGAGATTCAAACCCAAGACCTCTAAAAGGTCTTGATGGCTAGAGGGGGGTGAATAGCCTTTTAAAATTTTCTACAAAGACAAGCTAAACAAGTTTATCAATACAACAAATAGCGAGATGCGAGTTTTGCTTAGCCTACGGGGTATTTGCAAGCCACCTATCCAATTCACAATTCTAGTATAATGGCACTCAACCGCACAAGTCAAATCAAGAAGGTAACTACAACTACAACTAGCAAGCTACACAAAAGAGATACTCTAGCAAAGCTAACTAGCTAGCAAAGATAACTAAGAAAGTAATGTGGAGTTGAGTTAGGAGAGTTTCACCGAGGGACGAAGTATTGAGCCAACCAATATGATCAACAATGAATACCAAGACAACCGAACACCGGGATCAATCAATCACAATATAGAAGTGATGACACAAAGATTTATCCTGAGGTTCACGTGCTTGCCGGCACGCTAGTCCCCGTTGTGTCCCTCTTCACCATGTGGTTCGGTGGCTAATCAGTTTCACACCGAGCCTCTCAAAAGGCGCCATAAGAACCTACCAAATGGGAAAAGGTTGCAATGACACGAGCAATTTACTAATGTTGCCTTTGGCGCTTCGCTGAGGTAGGCACAAACCCCTCACAATCACCGGAGGTGGCCAAGAACAATCACCAACTCTTGCCAACGCCTCCAAGCCGCTCCAAGCCGTCTAGGTGGCGGCAACCACCAAGAGAAACAAGAATCACGTAGCAAATCAACCATCAAGTGCCAACTAGATGCAATCTCACAATGCAAATGCACTTGGATCACTCAATCTCACTTCGAATATGCAAAGAAGCAAGAGAGATGAGTGAGAGGAGAGTTGCTTAGCTCAAAGTGCTCACAAGTATATCAAATGTCCAAGAGAGAGAGAGCCTTGAGCCGGCCAACGAGTATTTATAGACATATCCCTTCGAATATAGCCGTTACTCAATTGAAACAGCCGAAGTCGCGCTGACCGGACGCGCTAGTCAAACTAACCGGACGCGCCGATCACACAACGGCTATTTTCGTGAAACACTGACCGGACGCGCTGGTCGCAACGACCGGACGCGCTGGTCCCGTAACTGACCGGACGCGCTGGTCAAGCTGGAGCAGCGCATAACGAAATAGCGACCGGACGCGCTGTAGAACTGACCAGTAAGCTCCCTCAACGACCGGACGCGTCCGGTCGACCATGACCGGACGCGCCACCGTGTCCGATCAGACAACCGAGAAACGCGCAAAAGCTGAACACTGACCGGACGCGTCCGGTCAAATAGAGACCGCGTCCGGTCCAGCGTCCGGTCACCACTGTGACCTCCGTTTGCCTCCGTTTCTTTTCCGACTTCCGGCGTAGTAGAAAAAAGTCGTTTCAACTCCTCGAAAACGCATGAATCCCGCCTCGCAAGCTCGGCGGGAGGGAGAGAGGACCCCAAACCCTATATACCGCTCAAACTCCAACACCATCGCAAATGTGCTAACACCACCAAGTGATCATGTCATGTGCGAGTGTGTTAGTATTTTCACAATCATTTTTCGAGACGTTATTACTTCTATCCAAATGCATATGATTATGAAATGCACATCTAGAGGCACTTAGGAGTTCATTAGCCGTGTCATTCCCCTTTTTATAGTACGACTATCTATCCTATAATGTAACCACACCCACTAGGTGTCTTGGTTACTAAAACACAACCCTTAAGCATATACCTTTGCCTTGATCAAGTAGGGTTACATCTAAATCCAAGTGTGGCCATCATGATCACCATGATCTTGCCACCAATCTTGGAATGTACTAATTCTCATATGCTACATACAACTTAGGCATATGATTAGTACTTAGGCATTGTCACTAATTACCAACACCAAACATAGAGCTTTCAATCTCCCCTTGTTGGTAATTGGTGACAACCCTTTCACAAAGATATTATGATAAAATTTTGATTGAACCCATGTCACATTGTCCAAGTATATTACCATGTGTAAGAAGTATGGGCAAGTAATCATGAATTCAAATTGATAGCAATGGCTCCTCCTACATGTATGCTATTTAAGGGTCGAGATGGCGGACTAGAGGGGGGGTGAATAGTCCTTTCTAAAAAAAATCACGTCGGCAAACCGAAACAAATGCGGAATTAAAACTATCGGTCTAGCCAAGACTACACCCCTCTATCTAAGTTTACAAGCACCTCACAAAGATCCTAATTATGTAACTAAGGTGCTTTCCTTAGCAAGAGCTCTCCTAAACAATTCTAGAGCAAGGTCACACAAACCTATGCACTAGTACTTTAGCAAAGCCGGGGAGCTCCTACACAATTCTAGTAAGCAAAAGCACGAAGCCACCTATGCTCACTAGCAAAGCTCAATAGCAAGGCAACTAATGCCAAACTAGAGAGCACAAATTACTTAGCTATACAAACTAAGCAATATGACTAACAAGGTTACACAAACCAAATTAGCCACGCAACGGGAGCTACTTCTATGCTACACAAGCAAGAAGGTAACTAGCTAACTACACAAGCAAACTAGTTACAAGAGCAACTACACAAGCACAAGTATATGAATGTAAATACAAGCTTATGAATCGAAAGCAAACCACCGAGAAGATGTACACAATGTTGACACGGCGGTTTTTCACCGAGGTTCACTTGGTTGCCACCAAGCTAGTTCCCATTGTGGCGATACACCCACTTGATGGATCACGAGCTAATTGACTATCAAGAGTCAAACCCTCAGCGGGTGCCGCATATCCACTCTCAAGATGGGGATCCTCCAAGCCACGAGCTTTACTAGAGTTGCTCTTCGCGATCCCCGCGGGGTGAGCACAATCCCCCTCACAAATCCTCCTCCGGAGCCACGCACAATCTCCACGCGTGCTTCAACGGAGTCGCAAGCCACCAAGCCGTCTAGGAGGTGGCAACCTCCAAGAGTAACAAGCACCACCGGCTTGCAACACGATCACCTAGTGCCACTCGATGCAATCCTCTCGATGCAACGCACTAGAATCGCTCTCTCACTCGATCCGATGAACACTATCAAGCATGAGTGAGTTAGAGGGCTTCCAAGCACTACCACATAAGCCACCAAGGCCAAAGTGTGCTCAGCTGCCGGCCAAGGCCGGCCACAACATCTATTTATAGCTCCACAACGAAATAGAGTCGTTACCCCTTCACTGGGTCCTTTTCGGGATGACCGGACGCGGAGGTCAAAACTGATCGGACGCGGTGGTCAGTAGCGTGCTCCAACGGCTAGTTTTCGCGCGTATAAACTTGTATTTACCGGACGCGGTGGTCACTAATGGGACCGGACGCGGTGGTCGCAGCGAAACAACGAACAGAGAGGTTCCAGCAAGCTCCCGAAGTGACCGGACGTGTCCGGTCATCACTGACCGGACTCGCTGCAGCGTCCGGTCATTTTCGCCCACGAAAAACACTGACCGGACGCGTCCGATCATACCGTGACCGCGTCCGGTGCAGCGTCCAGTCACCACAGTGACCTTCGTTCGCCTCCGTTTCTTTTTCGACTTCCGGCGCAATAGAAAATAGGTGTTTCACTTCTCCAAAAAGCGCCGAATCCCGCCTCGCAAGCTCGGCGGGAGGGAGAGAGGAACCCAAACCCCCTATTTACCGCTTGAACTCCACCGCCTTCGCAAATGTGCTAACACCACCAAATGTACACCACCATGTGCATTTGTGTTAGTATTTCACAATCATTTTCCAAGGTGTTATGTTAGCTCTTTACTAGATCCTAATGCATATGCTCAAGACATTGATCTAGTGGCACTTGATTTCCGAGCTAACCGTGATTGCCCCTCTTGATAGTCGGCTATGTATCCTAAACCCGGTCATCAACTTCTCTACACACCTATGACCGGTGAAATGGAAATGCCCTAGGTTATACCTTTGCCTTGCGCATTCCACTCCATCTCCTCCGACGTTTATGCAACACATGCACCAACCATATCACAAATGATATGATCCACTTCATATCATCATGTGGCCTTGGTCCATCGATCTTGACCTCACTTGCTCTTCACCGTTGCATCGGTCCATCGGTGTTAAGTCTTGCTCAAGCTTCACCGCCTCACGGTCCATCGCTCCAAAGCCTCCGACTTGCCCTTCACACGTGCAACCGGTCCGTCGAGCCAAGCCTCATCTTGATCTTTGCCACCTTGGTCACATGACTCCATGTCATGTCTCATATGCAATGAGCTCCTTCATGACACCATTATCTGTAGACTAATCCCTGTGTATCTCACATTAAACACAATTAGTCCACCTAAGGTTGTCGCTCAATTACCAAAACCAAACAAGGACCTTTCAATCTCCCCCTTTTTGGTAATTGATGACAACTCTACAAAGATATGGAAAATAAGTTCTTTTGGACTTTATGCCACTTATCCAACATTTAAGCTCTATGTTAGGATTTGGATAAGCACCATAAAATCCGACTTGGTAGTGATAACTCCCCCTACATATGTGCTCAAATGGTTTGGTTTCAAGCTCACACATATGTATGAATATGAAAATTATGGGAGGGTTAGCACTACTAAGTGATGCTAAGGTGTATAGAATAAACCTTTGTAGTTCGATACCATTTGATAGCTCGATACCATTTGAAAATCACAAGTTTGCCATCATCCTTAGAATCATGAGTAGCTAGACATCAAAAATACTAGAAACCCCATGAGATCAACATTATAAGCAAGGTTCTAGTACCACATGTAGAAATACAAGTCTAGCTATCATCCTATGCATGCTAGTTATCATATCATCATTCAAGTTCTATAACTAGCATACAACACACAAGCATGCATATTAAATATAAAACTTATGCAATGCAAGCAAACACATGAATATGCACATATCAAATGCAACCAAACAAAGTTCATGAGCTTGCTCCCCCTACTTGTGTGCTTCTTTTGTCCAAGAATTTTGATCCTTCTCATTTCTTCAATGTTGCTCCCTCTTTGTCCATCTCCATGTCTAAACTCATCTTCTCATAATATCTTTGTTCAATCTCTTCTCAAACCTCTCTCTCTTGGTGTATTGACATATCTTTGTTCCAACTTCTCCCCCTTTGTCATCAATTTCCATAAAGGGTGTACATCTCATTGATGCAAAGGCTTGCATTGGGGTAGATGGTTGAGACTTGAATATTGCGTTGTTGATGGACATCACCGCACATGTTGGAATGACATTACTTGTATGTTGCTCTTTGAGATACCACTTAGGATCTTTGACCTTGATACCATTAGGTGGGGCTCCTCCCCCTATGTCATAGCATGGGTCATTCACTTGATAATCTTGAGCTCTTGTGTGTGAGGGAACTTTCTTCATTTGATGATCACTTAAAGTTGAGGATCACTTGTGGAACCATTGACTTGTATAACTGATATCATGTGTAGAAATACCACGAATAAGGGTGTGATACCAATTTGAAGAATCCTCTATCATGGAACCACTTGTAGGATTTGTCAATATGATCTTTTCTTGAACATTTGCTTTCTTCATGAGTACCACTTGTAGGATATCACTTATAGATCATGATCTAGACACCACTTGTAAATACCAATTGAAGAAATATTTTGAGTCTAGATACCATTTGAAACACCCTAGATATCCATTTGCATTGTTGTCTTATGCTTGTACCCATATCATTGTCATGAGCTTCTAGTATGACTTGAACTAAGTTGATTTGCCTAAGATTCTAAGTCCGGTTTGATCCAATGACAAGCTTCTTTACTCATACTAATGGTTATCTTGCCAATATTGTACTTGTCACTTGTTAGCAATCCAAACTAGATCAAGTACTTGGGTTCACTAGCTCATGAACAAATTCATACACATACCACTAGATTATTTAAACAATTCAAGCAATAGTGGTAGGCTATGAATTTAAACATTTCATTTGTTATGCATGATCCTAGTAAGCATGTACTATATGCACTAATCACATACTAGCAAGGGATGAAATGATCATGCACATTGCAATGATACCTTTGTTATGTTGGAGTAGAGGATAGTCACATAGATTCTAATTCATTACTCCAATAGCAATGTGAAGTCCAATTTATAAGCTTGGTGAAGACCAATCATTATAGAGAAATCCATTCTTCACCCATATGAAATGAGAACCACTAATAATCAAGTGCATTATCTCTTGTTGTGGTTGGCTTGCTTTTTCTCTTTGATCAATGCTTGCATGAGAGAAGTACTTATGATACCAATTTTATAACCATGGCTAGCTCTCTTTTGGGTGTTGCTTTCTTTTCTTGATCAATCCTATTGATTGCTTCAATTAAGCATCTCAAATGTCCCTTGAATTCATCACTTCCATGTTAGCCTTCCAAGTCGGTGCTCGGTTTACCCACCCATGGGCGGCAAGCCCCCTCAGCAGGGAGAAGTGACCTCTCTCCAAAGAACCATCCTTGACACTTACTTGAATTGCCTTTGATTGATTGATCTATGGACTTAACTTCATGAGTAACCTTGAATTATTCTTTAAGTCATTTTCTTTCTACCAAATGATCTCCAATCATTACTAGAACTTGAACCTCATCTTCATCTTCAGTTTGATCTTTATTTTCAAATTTGAGTACCAAATTTATACACTCAGTACATTCCACAATCAATGCCCTTGTACTCATTTCTTGTCATGCTTCTAGATCAATTCAAAACCAAACTTAGGTACCTCAAACACTTATAAATATGTTTCCAACTTGAGAACCTTTCACTTAAAGTGACTCTAGATTAATCCAATGATTGTCACTTTTCTGGCAGATTCTATACCCTTCAAAGAATAATTCATATCTCCCAATGTACAGATTCAAATGCCATAAAATTTGGTGGAGATGTGACTCACTAAGTCATCTAGCAGCTGTAAAAATTTGAGATTCATTTGACATCTAGATTGCTTCCAGATTTCAAATCTTCTACCACTACTATATGCTGAAAACTGCTGCGCTATAGCTGATAAGATGTGCTCTAAAACCATAGCATTTCTCATCCAATTATCATGAAATTTATACAACATCTCATATCATAAGTCTAGAGCACGCATACCAAATTTCAAGCCAATCCAATATGATTTAGTCACTCAAACTCAGACTTGATCTCAGCTAGCTCAGATTTTCAATAATAGACAGATTTCAATACATTGAGCTATACTTCACCAAATTGAATCAAACTTGAAACTAACTTGTTTGAACACTTTCATAAGACATATATCCATTCAATCCACTTACTAAATGTCATATCATGAATTTATCCAACTGAAATCAATCCAAATTTGATTGCTAGGCATTTAATCCATTCAATCATCTCATTGCAAGCAACATTGCATATATATCCAATTCAATCAACTCATATGCACCCAAATAAAATGATCAACTAGAGATATACCTTGGTTAGCTCATGATCATCCAATAGCAAGCTTTCAACTTGAATATTTGTAAGCCATCAAATATATCCAATAAATCACCATAATCTTTAATATTGCACTTGTATGTTGTAGCACTTGGACTTCACTTATTTTGACTTGGCATTGGGATTGGATATGCATTGAGCTTCATAACTTGACTCAATATATGATGAACAAAATGAAACCAATTGAATCAAGCCTCCAATGCCGATGGTACCTACAAACAATCATCCACTCTTTGATGGTACCCAAACAAGTTTGGGTCCTCTCAAGTTAGGTGCAACATACTTAGGCATTGCCTTAGTATGAATAGCGGGATGTTTTGCAATAGCAATAATAGAGGTACCATTTACATCCTTTCTAAGCACATTACGATCATCAATTGAAATATGCTTAGAAGTGTTACCTAGGGGACATGAATGTGCCATGTGTCCCTTTTCCCGGCATGAATAGCATATTCTCTTTGATTGAGCCTTTTCTTCATTGCTCATGTGATGCTTTTCATTGCCTTGCCTCTCATGAGTTGCTTGAGCCTTCTTCTCAAGCTTGGTAGGACACCCCGAGGCAAAGTGTCCTATATCTTCACACTTGAAGCACTTGATGTGAGCCAAATTTCTTTTCTCAATTTGATTCTTGCTCATCATCTTGGTATCTTGGATTTGCATTGGATGCCTTCCTCTTCCACCCCTTCTTGTTTTCTTCTTCTTCTTCTTCAAGTCACCATCATCATCCTTGTGGTTGATCTTGACTTGAGATTGGGGTGTGTTTTCTTGCTCAACTTGTGGCTTTGGTTGAGGCTCTTTTTATTGCTTCACTAGTTTCTTGGCTGGGCACATTGAGGTGAGATGACCCCAAGTGCGACACTTGAAGCACTTGACATGCTTGAGCCTCTCTTCTTCTTTCTTCAACTTGAGCTTTTCTTCATTAGGGCAACCATTTGCAAGATGTCCCATTTCATGGCATTTAAAGCACATAAAATGAGAGAGCTTCTCTTGTTCTTGTTTCTTCATCTCTCTTTCATATCTTCTCTTCCCCCATCTTTTGCCTTTGATATTGCTCTTGTTGAAGCCAATGCCGCTCATGTCACCGTAGCTTCTTTGAGTTTTCAACATATGCTCAAAGGTGACTTTTGAGTTGTAGCACCTCTCTAACTTGTTGCTTAATTTCTTCACTTCACTTTTGAGCTCATTGTTCTCCTTCAAAATGTTAGTCTCACAAGACATAGAAGTAGAACAAGCATATATATGTGAAGAACATGGCATATCTAATAAGTCATCACAAGAGGTGGATACATGCTTTCTCCCTACATCACATGGTTTAGTCACATTTTGCAATTGATCATTTGATCCATGTGATGAGCTCTCATTAATTTTAATTTTCTTTAATAACATCTTAAAGAGAGAAGCATGTTCTTGTACCAAATTATCATGAGCAACACTAAGTTCCTCATGAGACAATTTTAGCTCCTCATGTGAACAAGTAGTAACATAAAGTAGATGCTTTTGTTGTTCACATGTGGTTTTTAGAAATGAGTTTTCATTTTCCAATTTCATGGTTTTAGCTTTCTCATTTTCTAAAGACATGTTCATGCTAGCAAGTCTACTAACAAGCTCATCATATGAATCAACATGATCAATCACATTATCATTTGATACCTTTGTGTCACCTAGTGACATGAAGCAATGTGATGTAGTGGATGGGCTTGTAGTAGCATCATCAAGGCCCGAGCATGAACCAACGTTGTCACCATCAAGTGTGCTTGGGGTAGAAACATCACTTGCAACACTTGATGCATCATCACCATTCTTGTCAAGTGAACTTGTGGTAGATCGATCATCATCATCACTTGACCATGAGGTGGAGCAATCCTCCACAACCATCGTGTTGTGGTCATGCTCAACATCATCATGTGCAACCTCCTTGGGCTTGACATCATCGTCATCATCGGTGATAGCTCCATACTTTTCATTGAGATAGGCCCATATCTCATGAGCGGATTTGAGGTCCATGATCTTACCAAAGATGCTATCATCCAAAGATCTATATATGATGTTAGTAGCTTGGATGTCAAGATCTAGGCATTTCTCTTGTGCTTGAGTTAGATTATCTTCATCCAACACATGAGAAAAGCCTACATCTACCATCCACCACATTTGAGGGCAAATAAACTTAAAATTACATATCATCCAATTTTCCACCGTGCAAAGTGTGTGCCATCAAACATGTGAGGACAATCAACATCTAGTCCATATTCCGCCATCCTCTCGGGTCGGTGAAGACCACAAATGAGAGACCGGGCTCCGATACCAATTGAAGGGTCGAGATGGCGGACTAGAGGGGGGGTGAATAGTCCTTTCTAAAAAAATCGCGTCGGCAAACCGAAACAAATGCGGAATTAAAACTATCGGTCTAGCCAAGACTACACCCCTCTATCTAAGTTCACAAGCACCTCACAAAGATCCTAATTATGTAACTAAGGTGCTTTCCTTAGTAAGAGCTCTCCTAAACAATTCTAGAGCAAGGTCACACAAACCTATGCACTAGTACTTTAGCAAAGCCGGGGAGCTCCTACATAATTCTAGTAAGCAAAAGCACGAAGCCACCTATGCTCACTAGCAAAGCTCAATAGCAAGGCAACTAATGCCAAACTAGAGAGCACAAATTACTTAGCTACACAAACTAAGCAATATGACTAACAAGGTTACACAAACCAAATTAGCCACGCAACGGGAGCTACTTCTATGCTACACAAGCAAGAAGGTAACTAGCTAACTACACAAGCAAACTAGTTACAAGAGCAACTACACAAGCACAAGTATATGAATGTAAATACAAGCTTGTGAATCGAAAGCAAACCACCGAGAAGATGTACACAATGTTGACACGGCGGTTTTTCACCGAGGTTCACTTGGTTGCCACCAAGCTAGTCCCCATTGTGGCGATACACCCACTTGATGGATCACGAGCTAATTGACTATCAAGAGTCAAACCCTCAGCGGGTGCCGCATATCCACTCTCAAGATGGGGATCCTCCAAGCCACGAGCTTTACTAGAGTTGCTCTTCGCGATCCCCGCGGGGTGAGCACAATCCCCCTCACAAATCCTCCTCCGGAGCCACGCGCAATCTCCACGCGTGCTTCAACGGAGTCGCAAGCCACCAAGCCGTCTAGGAGGTGGCAACCTCCAAGAGTAACAAGCACCACCGGCTTGCAACACGATCACCTAGTGCCACTCGATGCAATCCTCTCGATGCAACGCACTAGAATCGCTCTCTCACTCGATCCGATGAACACTATCAAGCATGAGTGAGTTAGAGGGCTTCCAAGCACTACCACATAAGCCACCAAGGCCAAAGTGTGCTCAGCTGCCGGCCAAGGCCGGCCACAATATCTATTTATAGCTCCACAACGAAATAGAGCCGTTACCCCTTCACTGGGTCCTTTTCAGGATGACCGGATGCGGTGGTCAAAACTGACCGGACGCGGTGGTCAGTAGCGTGCTCCAACGGCTAGTTTTCGCGCGTACAAACTTGTATTGACCGGACGCGGTGGTCACTAATGGGACCAAACGCGGTGGTCGCAGCGAAACAGCGAACACAGAGGTTCCAGCAAGCTCCCGAAGTGACCGGACGCGTCCGGTCATCACTGACCGGACTCGCTGCAGCGTCTGGTCATTTTCGCCCACGAAAAACACTGACCGGACGCATCCGGTCATACCGTGACCGCGTCCGGTGCAGCGTCCGGTCACCACAGTGACCTTCGTTCGCCTTCGTTTCTTTTTCGACTTCTGGCGCAATAGAAAATAGGCGTTTCACTTCTCCAAAAAGCGCTGAATCCCGCCGAGCTTGCAAATGTGCTAACACCACCAAGTGTACACCACCATGTGCATTTGTGTTAGCATTTCACAATCATTTTCCAAGGTGTTATGTTAGCTCTTTACTAGATCCTAATGCATATGCTCAAGACATTGATCTAGTGGCACTTGATTTCTGAGCTAACCGTGATTGCCCCTCTTGATAGTCGGCTATGTATCCTAAACCCGGTCATCAACTTCTCTACACACCTATGACCGGTGAAATGGAAATGCCCTAGGTTATACCTTTGCCTTGCGCATTCCACTCCATCTCCTCCGACGTTTATGCAACACATGCACCAACCATATCACAAATGATATGATCCACTTCATATCATCATGTGGCCTTGGTCCATCGATCTTGACCTCACTTGCTCTTCACCGTTGCATCAGTCCATCGGCGTTAAGTCTTGCTCAAGCTTCACCGCCTCACGGTCCATCGCTCCAAAGCCTCCGACTTGCCCTTCACACGTGCAACCGGTCCGTCGAGCCAAGCCTCATCTTGATCTTTGCCACCTTGGTCACATGACTTCATGTCATGTCTCATATGCAATGAGCTCCTTCATGACACCATTATCTGTAGACTAATCCCTGTGTATCTCACATTAAACACAATTAGTCCACCTAAGGTTGTCGCTCAATTACCAAAACCAAACAAGGACCTTTCAGCTATATGTTTGGATTTTGGAAGCATACATGTTAGATAGGAAAGTTTAGGAGCATTGACTACCAATAGGTGCTAAGTGTTTTAGATTATAGACCTTTGAAGCGTGAAACCATCGGAGTAGCGATAAACACCATCTTAGCACCTTGTGTAGTTAGATACCACTTGGAAAAGTACAAACATAACTAGAAACCTCGTGAGATCAACATTATAAGCAAGGCTCTAGTACCACTTTGAAAAACAAGAAGCAAGAGAGATCTAACTACTTCCTATTCATGCTAGTACCTCAAAACATCATTCAAATTGTACTAGCAAGTCACCACACAAGCAATGTATCGAAGAAAAAGAAATGCATAACTATGCATCATATATATGAAGTGCACATAGAAATGCAACATTCATGTTTAAGAGCTTGCTCCCCCTACTTGTGTGCTCAAAATTTTAGTTGATAGTTGATCCCCTTCTTTTATCAATTTTCCCTTTAGGGTTTTCTTCTTCTTTAGAATCTATCTTTGTGAACAACATTTTCCTTTAGAATCTATCTTTGTGAACAATATTTTCTCCCCCTTTGACACCAATAACCACAAGGGACCAATTTTAGATAGATTATCATGTTAAATTATGGGGTGAGGATCAAGTTTGTGATTCAACCTAGATTGCTTGCATAAATAAAATGCTTTGGTTTGATCCAAGGGCAAGCTTCTTCACACCTCACTAGAAGGGTTATCATGCACCATGTTGAAGCAAATATTTAGACAAGTGATCTAGATTAAACACTTAGGATCACAAGCTACTTAAACAAGTTATATGCTACCACTAGATCATACAAGTCATGGAAACAATAGTGGCACCATATAAACTTCAAATTCATTTGATTTTCATGAATGAGCCTAGAACATGTAAGTTATGACTAGATGCACTAAACAAGTCCTTAGTATAAAATGTATGACATGTCAACCAATTATACCTTGGGGCTCGAAGGAGAGGCATGTCATAACATTAGGGTGCATCAACTCATGTTGGAGAAGTCAAGTATGTTCAACTCATTCTTTAGCTTATGAAATCTCTTTTCATCAAGTGGCTTGGTGAATAGATCGGCTAGTTGATCTTCGGTGCCCACACTCTCAATAGCAATGTCACCCTTTTGTTGATGATCTCTAATAAAATGATGACGAACATCAATGTGTTTTGTTCTTTGATGTTGAACCGGATTGTTGGTTAGCTTCACGGCACTTTCATTGTCACATAACAATGGCACATTCTTGAAATTGATTCCAAAATTCTTCAATATTGCCTTCATCCACAAGATTTGTGCACAACAACTACCCACGGCGATGTATTCGGCTTCAGCGGTAGATAGTGCAATACTATTTTGCTTCTTGGATGACCATGAGACAAGTGATCTTCCCAATAATTGACAAGTCCCGGAAGTGCTCTTTCTCTCCACTTTGTCACCGGCATAGTCGGAATTCGAATATCTAACTAGCTCAAAGCTTGCACCTTTGGGATAGCATAATCCAACATCTTGTGTATGCTTCAAATACCTCAATATTCTATTTGTTGTCTTCAAATGACTTTCTCTTGGTGAGGCTTGAAATCCTGCACACATGCATACACTAAACATCACATCGAGTCTTGATGCCGTCACATAGAGTAGGCTACCAATCATTGATCTATAAAGCTTTTGATCCACCATGTTGCCACTCTTGTCACTATCCAAACTTCCACTAGTGCCCATTGGGGTTGTAATGCCCTTTGCATCTTCCATGCCAAACTTCTTGAGCATATCTTTGATGTACTTGGTTTGGCTCACAAATGTTCCTTCCTTCATTTGTTTGATTTGAAGTCTAAGAAAGAAACTAAGTTCACCGATCATTGACATTTCAAATTTATTTGCCATTATTTTCCCAAACTCATCACAATAATCTTGATTAGTTGAACCGAAGATGATATCATCAACATATATTTACAATACAAATAAGTCTTTCCCAATCTTCTTGGTGAAGAGAGTAGTATCCACTTTCCCCATGACAAATCCTTTGGTTAGCAAGAAGTCCCTCAATCTTTCATACCATGCTCTAGGTGCTTGCTTCAATCCATACAAAGATTTTCTCAATTTGTAGACATGATTGGGTTTCTTGTCATCTTCAAAACCGGGAGGTTGCTCCACATACACCTTCTCTTGAATGTACCCGTTGAGAAATGCACTCTTCACATCCATTTGATATAGCTTGATATTATGAGCACAAGCATAGGCAAGTAAGATCCTAATTGCTTCCAATCTTACAACCGAGGCATAAGTTTCACCAAAGTCAAGACCCTCTATTTGTGTGTAACCTTGAGCCACTAGTCTTGCTTTGTTCCTTACTACTATTCCATCTTGATCTTGCTTATTACGAAAGACCCATCTTGTTCCAATGACATTGTGATCCTTAAGCCTCTCAACTAGTTCCCATACTTCATTTCTCTTGAAGTTGTTGAGCTCTTCATACATTGCATTTAACCAATCCGGATCTTTCAATGCTTTATCAATGTCCTTGGGTTCTTCCATTGATACAAAAGAAGAGTGAGCACAAAATAATGCCAATCTTGATCTAGTTTGAACTCCCCTTTATATGTCACCAATGATGGAATCTAATGGATGGTCTCTAGCAATGTTGGTTGGTTGAAGCACTTGCACTTGATTGCTTGGATGTTGATGTTGATCATGAGTTGGAGATGATGAACTAGCCACTTGTTGATCTTGTTGCACTTGAGATGATGTACTAGCTTGATTTTGCATTAGATACCCACTAGCTTGTGTAATTGGACTTTGGAGCACTTGATCTTTGTTGTCATCCACATCAATCACTTGCTTTGGCCTAATATCACCAATATCCATTTCTTTCATAGCATTGGTCAATTGAGTTCCTCTCACATCATCCAAGTTATTTTCCTCATCTTGAGAGCTATTTGTTTCATCAAACTCAACATCATGAACTTCCTCAAGTAAACCACTAGCCAAATTCCAAACTCTATAAGCTTTGATAGTAGTGGAGTAACCAAGTAAGAATCATTCATCACATTTCTTCTCAAACTTGCTTAATCTAGTGCCTTTCTTCAAGATGTAGAATTTGCAACCAAATACCCGAAAGTATGCAATGTTGGGCTTTCTTTCATTTAAGATCTCATATGGTGTCTTTTCTAAGAACTTGTGATAATAGAGACGGTTGCTATAGAAGCAAGCCATATTGATTGCTTCGGCCCAAAATGAATGACTCACATTATACTCATTCAACATTGATCTTGCCATATCAATCAAAGTTCTATTCTTTCTCTCAACTAAGCCATTAGATTGAGGTGTATACTTGGCCGAGAATTGATGCTTGATTCCAAGCTCCTCTCATAGCTTATCAACTCTTGTGTTTTTAAACTCACTTCCATTGTCACTTCTCACTTTCTTGATTGTGGTCTCAAACTCATTTTGTACCCTCTTGATGAACTTCTTGAATATGTCAAATACATCACTCTTGTCCACAAGAAAGAATACCCATGTGTATCTAGTGAAATCATCCTCAATCACAAAACCATACTTGTTGCCACCAATGCTTGTGTATGTAGTTGTCCCAAATAGATCCATGTGCAACAACTCAAATGCCTTAGAAGTACTCATAATGCTTTTCAATGGATGAGTGTTGCCCACTTGCTTTCCGGCTTGACATGCACTACATAGCTTATCCTTCTCAAATGTGACATCCTTCAAGCCTCTAAATAAGTCGTGCTTCACTAACTTGTTCAATTGCTTCATGCCAACATGACCAAGTCTTCTATGCCATAACCAACCCATACTTGATTTGGTGAGCAAGCATATTGAGAGTTGAGTGTCACTAGCATTGAAATCAACCAAGTATAGATTCTCATATCTAAAACCCTTGAAGATCAAATTGGAGCAATCAACACTAACTATCTCCACATTATCAACACCAAATATGCACTTGAAACCGAGATCACACAATTGAGCAACCGAGAGAAGATTGAAGTTCAACTTTTCAACTAAGAGCACATTGGAAATGCTATGATCATTTAAGATTGCAATCCTTCCAAGAGCCTTCACATCACCATTGCTATTGTCACCAAATGTGATACTATCAATGCCACTATCATTTGATTTGAGAGAGTTGAACATTCTTGAATCACCGGTCATATGTTGAGAGCACCCACTATCAAGCACCCAATGCCTTCCTCCGGCCTTGCAATTTACCTACAAAATAAATTAATATTTCTTAGGTACCCATACTTGTTTGGGTCCTTGGAGGTTAGTAACTAAGCTCTTTGGTACCCAAATGACCTTCTTCTTTGGACCCATAATTGATGTACCAACAAACCTAGCATGCACACATTTCTCACCCTTGGTAAGCACATAATAAGAATCAAAAGGAATGTACTCCATTTTAGCATGAAACTTGTTGTTGTTCTTGTTTATTTTATTACAATTAATCTCTAGATGCCCAACTTGCTTGTATCTATTGCAATAATGACCATTGCTCTTCACAAAGTGAGACTTTGGAGTAGCAAATGTCGCCTTGCCCTTCTTGGGAGTATAGCCCAAACCCTCTTTGTTAAGAGAGAACCTTTGGCTACCCAAGCATTTTAGCAAGCGGGCATCCCCACCATAGGCATTGCCTAATGCGCGGGTGAGATCATCCACCTCTCTCTTGAGAGTCTCATTCTCAACCGCAAGTGATGAATCACTAGTAGTAGAGATAGAGTTGGTTGTGGTGGATGATGATGAGCTACATGGAGCATTAGTAGGACTAACAAATAAAGAATTATCAATAATATCACAAGTTAGTCCAATATCACAAGTGACAATCACTTGCTCTTCCTTAGCTTTCTTCATGAACTTCTTCAACTTGAGGTCCTTTTCCTTGATGAGCTCAAGTAGAGTAGAGTGGGCTTCCTTAAGCCTAGTGTGAGCAACTTCAAGGTCCTTGTGGTCTTTCTTTAGACACTCACGAGAGGTCTCTAGCTCATCAAAGGATTTCCTAAGAGCTTTGAGCTCTTGTTCACTCCCTTTGCACTCCTTACTCTTTTTGAGAGCAACAAGCTCCTCCATTAAGACATCATTTTCATTGCTCTTGGCAATGAGCTCTTGTTCCAAGATTTTGTATTTCTTGGTTGTCCTCTTGTAGCCCTTGCTCATTTGATCTATTATGCCCAATAGATCATCCTTAGAGTAGTTCTCATCCTCCTCATCATCACTCCTACAACCATCACTAGCACAAGAATCATCATCACTATCATCATATTTTACCTTAGTAGGCTTGGCCATAAGGCATGTCGATGTAGTGTCGAAGATGGATGACTTGTTGGAGAGGGCGATGCTTGCAATGGCTCGCCGAGTGGTCCTCTCATCATCACTAGAGCTTTCATCATCATCACTATCGGAGTTGTCACTATCCTAAGTGACCACATAACCACCACCCTTCTTCTTCTTGTTGATAGTAAAGCTCTTTTTATCTTTCTTCTCCTTCTTGTCCTTGTTATTCTTCTTCAACTTCAACTTCCCATCATGATATCTTTTGTCTTCATAGGGGCACTTTGCCACTACATGATCGGGGCTATTGCAATTGTAGCAAAGCACTTCCTTTGCCTTCATGAAGTCCCTTCTCTTCCTTGCCCCATATCCTTTCTTCTTCATGAACCTCCCCATCTTGTGCACTAGGAGGGTCATGGTCTCATCATCGAATGGATCATCATCATCACTCTCCACCTTGCTCTTGCCCTTAGAAGATGAAGCCTTGAATGCAATGGGCTTTTCTTGCTTGACCTTGGTCTCCTTCTTATCTTCTATCTCATCTTTATCATCATTGTATTGGGCATCGATCATTATACTCCAAGCACATTGGTTGGTTTGACCTTGTCCAATCTCTCTCTAAAGATCATTCTTCTCAAGGTGGCAAACTTCTTGGGTAAGCACATCAAGAACTTGTGTGAGAAGTCATTGTCCTCAACCTTCTCTCCAAGCTCCTTGAGATCATTGACAATGACTTGGAGCCTATAGAACATCTCCGGGATGAATTCATCATCCTTCATCTTAAAAGTGGAGAACTTGTCCTTGAGCATATATAGCTTGGCACTTTTTACCGTTGAAGTGCCTTCATATGTTTCTTCAAGCCTTATCCAAAGCTCATTTACCTTTTTAAGATCTTTGATTTGCTCAAATACTTTGTCATCAATGGCACGGTAGATTGTGTCAAGTGCCGCCGTGTTGTATTATTTGTTGATGCGGTCATTTGGAGTGAGATTTTCTTCATCAAGAATGATGTATCCTTCTTTGGTCACATCCCAAACCTTCTCATGTATATTGCCTAGATATTGCTTCATCTTCCTTTTCCAATGATCAAAGGAATAGACGCCATCAAAGAATGGAGGCTTGCCATTAACATGATTGAACATAACTTGAGCCATCTTGCACCGAGGTTGTTAAGCCTTGCAAACGGTGACCACGGCTCCGATACCACTTGAAAGGTCTTGATGGCTAGAGGGGGGTGAATAGCCTTTTAAAATTTTCTACAAAGACAAGCTAAACAAGTTTATCAATACAACAAATAGCGAGATGCGAGTTTTGCTTAGCCTACGGGGTATTTGCAAGCCACCTATCCAATTCACAATTCTAGTATAATGGCACTCAACCGCACAAGTCAAATCAAGAAGGTAACTACAACTACAACTAGCAAGCTACACAAAAGAGCTACTCTAGCAAAGCTAACTAGCTAGCAAAGATAACTAAGAAAGTAATGTGGAGTTGAGTTAGGAGAGTTTCACCGAGGGGCGAAGTATTGAGCCAACCAATATGATCAACAATGAATACCAAGCCAACCGAACACCAGGATCAATCAATCACAATATAAAAGTGATGACACAAAGATTTATCCCGAGGTTCACGTGCTTGCCGGCACGCTAGTCCCCGTTGTGTCCCTCTTCACCACGTGGTTCGGTGGCTAATCGGTTTCACACCGAGCCTCTCAAAAGGCGCCACAAGAACCTACCAAATGGAAAAAGGTTGCAATGACACGAGCAATTTACTAATGTTGCCTTTGGCGCTTCGCCGAGGTAGGCACAAACCCCTCACAATCACCGAAGGTGGCCAAGAACAATCACCAACTCTTGCCAACGCCTCTAAGCTGCTCCAAGCCGTCTAGGTGGCGGCAACCACCAAGAGAAACAAGAATCCCGCAGCAAATCAACCACCAAGTGCCAACTAGATGCAATCCACAATGCAAATGCACTTGGATCACTCAATCTCACTTCGAATATGCAAAGAAGCAAGAGAGATGAGTGGGAGGAGAGTTGCTTAGCTCAAAGTGCTCACAAGTATGTCAAATGTCCAAGAGAGAGAGAGCCTTAAGCCGGCCAACGAGTATTTATAGACGTACCCCTTCGAATATAGCCGTTACTCACTTGAAACAGCTGAAGTCACGCTGACCGGACCGGACGCGACGATCACACAACGGCTATTTTCGTGAAACATCGATCGGACGTGCTGGTCACAACGACCGGACGCGCTGGTCCTGCAACTGACCGGACGCGCTGGTCAAGCCAAAGCAGCGCATAATGAAATAGCGACCGGACGCGCTGTAGAACTGACCGAACGCCACAGTGCCCGCGTCCGGTTGGAGTCCAGTAAGCTCCCTCAACGATCGGACGCGCCACCGCATCCGATCAGACAACCGAGAAACGCACAAAAGCTGAACACTGACCGGACGCGTCCGGTCAAACAGAGACCACGTCTGGTCCAGCGTCCGGTCATCACTGTGACCTCCGTTCGCCTCTGTTTCTTTTCTGACTTCCAGCGTAGTAGAAAAAAGTCGTTTCAACTCCTCGTAAATGCCTGAATCCCGCCTCGCAAGCTCGGCGGGAGGGAGAGAGGACCCCAAACCCTCTATACCGCTCAAACTCCAACACCATCGCAAATGTGCTAACACCACCAAGTGATCATGTCGTGTGCGAGTGTGTTAGCATTTTCACAATCATTTTTCGAGGCGTTATTAGTTCTATCCAAATGCATATGATTATGAAATGCACATCTAGAGGCACTTAGGAGTTCATTAGCCGCGTCATTCCCCTCTTTATAGTACGGCTATCTATCCTATAATGTAACCACACCCACTAGGTGTCTTGGTTACTAAAACACAACCCTTAAGCATATACCTTTGCCTTGATCACGTAGGGTTGCATCCAAATCCAAGTGTGGCCATCATGATCACCATGTCCATCTTGCCACCAATCTTGGAATGTACTAATCCTCATATGCTACATACAACTTAGGCATATGATTAGTACTTAGGCATTGTCACTAATTACCAACACCAAACATAGAGCTTTCAACCTCTCACTTCAGCCCTTACGCGCGTTACCATCTCAACTCTCACCACACATCTGACTTGGATAAGATACACTTTCCTTTTAAATTCATTGCAGAGACACCTTTAGTCCGGATTTGAGACACAAACCGGGACTAAAGGTACCTTTAGTCCGGGTTCGTGTCTCAAACCAGGACTAAGGCTTCTCGCACTAACACGCCTTAGTAACCGTTACAACTGAGGGTGAAATTAGTCCCAGTTTGTATTACAAATCGAGACTAAAGGTCCGGTCCTCCTTTTAGTCGTGGTTGTAATTTTTAAACTAGGACTAAATACTTTTTGGCCATCGATGAAAGGTCATTTCTCTACTAGTGTGTCATAGAACCTCCTAATTATGATGGCCCACAGGTACCCGTCATTGCCATAATGACCTCTGATAGCCGTACTTATGTTCACCATAACTTAAAGGCCTGCTTTTCTCCGAACAGGATCCAATCACAGGAGTATTGCAATATTACAACAGTTCATTCAAAATATTCAATAGAGTAAAGTAGCGGAAGTCTTACAATAACTTAGGGTTACAAACCAGTTTTCAAACTTCAAACCTTATGTAACATTATTACAAACCAGTAGTAGAGAAGTATCGGTAGTAACTTTATTACATCACACAAGTGATATGCCTTGCCCAAAGGCCACACAGTCTACTCGTCGTCACTTTCTTCAACCACGATGGTCATGCAACAAGGCTCGAAGCAGACTTGTTCATGAACCGCACCTGCAACAAGGGGTTCAACAAATCCTGAGTACGAGAGTACTCAACAAGACTTACCTGACTAAAACAAAGACTCCAAGGGCGTGCTAGCTTTAGGGAATCAAGGTACGAGTAATCCAGAATCAAATTTTCTTTTGTAGAAAAGCTTACTAAGGTAAGTTCTTATCTTCAACATTTTACTTTTACCATTGATGGTTCATTAACCAATTCTAGGTGATCCTAATCTAGATCAAAGTAATTATCATCAAACCTTTCTCATTCTTTCTTTACATTCCAGTTCTTAACTACGCTGTAAGTCAGGTGATCAAGTCTCTATAACCGAGGAGCAACGATGATTCGAACCGATTATACCCAGCTAGGGATCTCTAACATCATGACATATGTAGAACCGAATCTTGCATATATCAACCCTCATTTAGATCTCCTAAAACTAGAATGTGTCCATCGCCACCCGAGAGTACAGTACTCCTCGAACCTGGCCCGATTCTAGCCCCGAGGGTACACGCTACTCCCGCCATCTCTCCACTTCCAGTGCGAGGTTAGACGTTCTCGTAATGGAATCACTAACATTTTAGGCTTACCCAAGGCATGAGGCTAGTTGCAAAGTCTCGAAACACAGGCCGGCTTACAATGGACGGTCCTTAACTGACAAGGTGGAAATACTACATTGAGACTCCTTTCCCAATGCATGTTAGCAGTGGCCAAACCACCCGCCCGATCTTTCAAGTTCATTCTCATATTTCAATATTCATTAAGTATGCCATCATGGCTATGTAAACATTTCATTTAAAAGCTTAACTTCTAAGCATAGCGAAGCATACTACGTATTTTCCGTAAAACAGGTATCAAAGTTGATATCACAATAATCAAGGATGATAATGCAGCAATTAGGTTATCACTCAACTCCTAATTACTTAATGCAGTAAACCATAATATAAATAATAAAACATTTGTAAAACTCAAGGTAGGGTTTAAATGCACCGGGGCTTGCCTTGCTCTAACCCGATGACTGACTCAGACTCGAGGACTCCAACTTCTGGTCCGGAACCCACCGACGATAGCTCTTCTCTGGAAGCTTGCTCGGCAACAGCGACTTCTTCGAAAGCGGAAACTACACGAGTACATAACATGCTTTAACATGATGCTCGATGATAAACATGATGCTTGATGATAACATGCCACGAGTTATGACTTGAGTACAACTTCTCTTCACGGTACAGTCACAAACAGAAAACCTACTAACTAGTAGCGACAACTCTAGCGATACCAGCTTTTAATCTAAGCAAGCTACTAACGAGCTCAATCATGGAATTAAGGTGCCAAAGATCACCAAAGAGTAGTGACCTAAGGACATCACTCAATCAAAAGGGCACACAAC
Organism: Saccharum hybrid cultivar R570; assembly: GCA_038087645.1. Lineage (NCBI taxonomy): Eukaryota > Viridiplantae > Streptophyta > Magnoliopsida > Poales > Poaceae > Saccharum > Saccharum hybrid cultivar. The sequence goes on from JAQSUU010000377.1 coordinate 580,507, forward strand.
ACTTAAAGTTCTCAAATTACATTTATTTACTATTTAATTAATTAGGGCATAATTAATAGTTAATCAAACTTTATCTAAACAATTTCAAACTTTTTATATGGGTTAAGAATGATTTAAAACAGTGCCACAACAAATTTCATAATTTTTGGATTAATAAATTAATTAATAAAATTCCTAGAAGTTGCATTTAATCTTTATTGGAACTAATTAATTCTACTACTCAAAGTACTCAAATTTAGGGTTTAACATTTTTCCTAGATAGTTTATACATTGAGAAGCTCACACAAAAAAATTCATAAATTTTGGAACTCTACACAATTTTTAATGAAATAAACAAATAGCTGCACTATTTATAATTTTGAAAAAGAAAAACAAAATCCAAAACCGAACCGGGCCGATTCCCTTCTCTCCCTCTGGTCCGGCCCAACCGAGCGGCCCACGCACCCGCGCGCTCGCCCACGCTCGCGATCGGCCCAGCCGCGCGGCCCAGCAACGCGGCCTGCCTCCGCCCGCGCGCTCTCTCTCTCACGCTCGCTGACAGCCTGGGCCCGCATGTCATCGCCAACCTCCCGCCCCTCGCTCACTCCCGCGTGATCACCCACCTCCGCGCGGTGGCCGGCCGATGACCGGAGCTTCGGTCGACAAATTAACCCTACCATCACCATCTACACCTTCCTACGACTCCGTTTTGCTAGGTAGCACCATGGTTCGAGCTCCGGTGACAGCTCACCGACGACGGTGGCGGCTCGACGGCCACGGTGCCCGACGACTCGACGGTACAATGCAGTAGCGGTTAAATTAGCGTGAGGAAAATGATCAGGAGCTCACAGTGGTGACGATGGCGGTCTCGGGGAGGATGGAGAGAAGCGGGAGTGGCCTAGCCATGGGAAAGCGACGATGGCGGTGCTCCGACCGGAGTTGGGCACAGGAGCGGGCGGTGCGGAGGCTCGGGTGCGAAAACGGTGAACTCAGGTGGTCCATGAGATGCGCGAGGCAGAGGCGGAGCTAATGGTGCGGTTGGCGTGGCCAGAGATGGCTCGATGGCGGCAGCGGCGAGCGGCGGAGTTGCGGTGGCGGCGGTGGCGAAAATGGTGAAAACGAAAATCGTCACTGTGAACTCGACGTATTTATAGACGACGGTCGTGGCTACAGAGCTGGAAATGCTCACGTCGTCGCGCTAGCGCTCCTGACAGCGCGCGAAGGGTCTGGGCGGCCACAGCGGCTTGCCGGCGCCCATACCGCGCGGTGGCCGACCGCCATTGGCGCGGCACTGTAGCACCCCCTAAATTTTGAATTTTCAAACTATTTTCTCAAATTACTCTCAAATTCAAGTAACAACTTGAAAAACTTCCAGTCTATGAAATCTTTAGAATTTCAAGCTCTACAAGTTTTGTATTGAACACTTTTTCAAATTCGAACTGAATTTTGAAATTTGAGTTTAAATTCAAAAGGGGACACATTTTTGAGATTTGGTAATTTAGAAATTACTTTTGATTTCATATTGAAACTTCAAAATCTCCAAACACCAAAGTTGTACATCTTGACAAGACCTACAACTTAGTTGTTCAAAATATTTTCAAATTCTGCCTCTATTTTGAAATCTTAGTTTGGGGACAAAAATGAGTCAAATCTGAAATTTGTTTATTTTTAAAATTGCTCCACATTTTACACTAAAACTTTGAAAACTCAAAACACTAAAGTTGTAGCCCTTGAAAAGTTCTACAAACTTGGTTTTGAACTTTTTCCCAAATTTTGCTTAGATTTTGAATTATTTAAAAAGGGGTAAAATAGGGTTTTGAAATTTAGGGTTTTCGGAGGAATTTTCAATTGGAATTTGTTGCTACTTTGGTTTGTGATTACTTAGTGATCAAGACCTCACCCAAGGGCATCATTTGGACCAACATGACATGGTTGACCAAATGCCACTCTTGGTTGACCAATTTGGCTTTTGAAATTCTTTTACATTTTCCTCAAATTTGAATTTAAATTCGAATCGGAAAACTCATGACAAGCTTTTGGATTCCAACTCAAACTCAAACTTGGAGATTTATTTTAGGTGTTGTACTTGAGCTCATACCCTACACTTGACACTAGTGTGTAACACGGTCACACACCTCAAATTACGCAGGGCTTGGACTAAGTATTTGCGGTGGCATTCGAAATTAGAGTTTTCGGGTTCGAAGCACACCACTGAGAACCACATCCAATCTAGATAAGTAAACTTGTTTTAATTAATACAACAAGGTTGACCTAATCATGGATGCTTTGCGATACATTATGATGACATGTCAGATTAATTAGCACTATAACACCCAGGGTGTTACATAGTGGCCTTCACCACCCATGGCCTACTACCCAGCCAAGCCCCTGCATGGCAACCATTGTGATGCCCTCTACATCGTGCTCCTTGAGCCCGCACGTCTCCACTTCAACCCTAAACCCATCATCGCCGCCATAGGGAGATTTCTCCTTGAGATGCTACCGCCATCAATCGCACATGCAGAGGTAGAAAGCGGCACTAGGGGCGTCAGTGGCGATAGGACCAACTCGGAAACACAATAGTGACCCCATCTAGAGATGCTGCATTACTAGTGCAAGCCGTTGCATTGCGACTGCATGCTAACGCCCCCCAACATATGCAACATTTGTGGGTATAGTCGATTTTGGTCAAATTGGTGGATGCAATTTTATTGGTGTTTTGAGCATAGTGCTAGCTTATATAAAGAGATATTCCCTCCGTCTTAAAATAAGCATTATAACTTCTAAAATTATACTAAAATATAATGCATTCTATGTGGTAGCTATACACAAATTTGGCAAAGTTTGTCAAACAGGAAACACAATCTGAGAAAAAAACCCTTTAATTAGATTTAATCCATGGGTACATGCGCGTTTGAGTATCTTCTTGAGTTGTCTAAAAAATTTTAGAATATATTGTATTACAGGACGAAGGGAGTATGAACAAAGCCAATCAACTTGGTTTCTAGGAATTAAAAGGTATTGAAAGTAATCTAATAATGAAATTAGGAGCACGTCCTAGATATCGGTTTCAATCAATAGGACCCAAACAGGAGGCCCTATAATGATTTGAATAGTCGCTATGCACCTAACCCATCAGACCTAACGTGGCGTGCAGTTCGGCCATTTTTTTTTGTTGAAAAAGTCAGCCTAACCTTACTCAACTATTGGGTTGTCCGATTTACCTAATTCAACTACAAAATCGGATGTTTGTGTTCCTCAAACTATTGAAAGTGTCTGATTACCTCCCTGAACATTTTTGGAAGTGGTTTGGACTGAAAAGTAAATTGAACTTTCACGATAGTCTAGAGAGGCCGATTAAATTATCCATTTTCTGAAATAAATGTACATTTTAAAATACTAACATCTTACCAAACTGGTTTCATATTTTTAAGTTAAACAATTCGATGAATTTTCTAACATTAAGTAATATTTTAGTATTTTTACATGTATACTTATTTCATAAAAAATATTTAGATATTTAGAAAAATATTTTCTATAGCTTTTTTATAAAGTCTAATTAACCTCTCTTTAAATTATGGCAAAAAAAATAATTTATCTTCTTTGTGATTGACGTGACGTCGTATAGGATGGTTTACGTGGCACCATGTCAGCCAACTTTTAGAACCACTCAAGAAAGTAAATTGGACTGTTTCAATAGTTCGAGGAGTGGAAACATCTATTTTTCTAGTTTTTTAGGGGAATCTGTTTTTCAGTTATTAAGGTTGTGTTTAGTTTCTCATTTCACCCAAATTTTTTTTGGGTTTTGGCCCATCATTTTACATAATAGAACTAAACACCATACAAAACTTTTAGCAAAAAAGGTATCCATTTTCTATTTTGGATTTTGGCCTCAAGAGGCAAAAAAAAAGCCAAAAACCCCCCCACCCACCTCATGAAAAATTTGGCATTTTGGATGGAATTAAACACACTCATAAAAATTTTAGCATTTTATATTTTATCATTCCAAAGTAATTAACATTTTGTATTTTATGTTGTAGATCCGGCTACCCGGTAGCTGAGGAGGCTCAGGAGGACTTTTTCGGGGGTTTTTTTTTTCCCGCGAGTGCAGCTACATTGGGTCTCAACATGGGCCGCATATCTAGCCCAACCCAGCGCCAGGGTGTCACTTCGGACGCTAACAGTTCCTATGCCTTATCACTTATATCAGGCAGGCCCGGCCCTCGTCGCCTTTTCTTCTCCCGTTCACGGCTCAGCTTGCTCTCTTTCTCCCGCAGCGACGACTGGGCGGCGACCCCCGCCGCCGCACTAAACCCTACTCTTCCCCCAGGTCTGCATCGGGCTCTTGCCAGCGACAACCACCCGCCAGGTATGCCTACCCCTTCTCTTCCCTCCGTGCTGCGCGAAACCGAGCACCCAAACCCTACCTTAAGCTGTTCGGCTATTTGTGTTCGGATCTGATCGGGTGTACATGTGTACGCCCATGTCCTTTACTGGGCCCGTCCCTGATTCTTAAGGAACCCTTACTGCTTGGACGCAATTTGTTCTTACCAGCTCTGCCGCGAGCTATCGGATCCGAATTTCCCAGAACGGGCAATAGATTTGATGTTCAGTTGAACGCCCATCCAACGCTAAGTTCGCACCTGGTTGAGTAGCGATTAGGGGTTAGGACTTGATGCATCCGTGTCCTTATATATTATGGAATTTGTGTTAATCGCTGGTCCTGCCTGCCTGTGTGTTCTCGATGGGCGATGCTATGCTAGAGAGGAAGAATGCTTAATGATGTTGTTTATGTAGTTGGTATGGTGTTGAGTCAGTAAGTGCTGAACAAGACACTAGGTTTATCTTTCCAGTTACCATTGTGCAGTTTCCAAGATGGCTCGTCGTGGATTGATGGAACAGGACTTAAGCAAACTGGATGTGACAAAGCTTCACCCACTGTCACCTGAAGTTATCTCACGCCAAGCAACAATCAATATTGGTATGGATGCAATCCCTTTACCGTGGTTGTACTGTTCTCTGATTTGGTGTCAGCACACCTGATCTATTGCTTTATTTAGTTTCTTTGAAGTTTTCTTATGTACAAAAACTATTCTGATTTCTAGAATAACGATTCAGCCATCTGTCACTAGCATTGAGCTCTTTGTGTGGCACCATGCAATGAACTCCACGGTGGTTCTTCATCCTACATTTCTTGCAGCCCTGTACTTCATGCATAAAGCATAATAATTCTTCAGTTTCATGTGTATGCTATTACTTATTTTCTGATACTTAAGATGTTGGAGCCATCCTCTTTCCTCTGGATGCATCTGCTTATGCCATTTATATCAGACTGAAATCTCATGTTCACCTAATATTGCGATAAACAATTGTTGTTTGTTGTTGACCCACATCACTATTTTTACAATTTTTACTGGTAAGATATCTGTCTACTTTTTATATGATGACTTGTGCCCAATGTTCAACAAGGCGAGATTCCGCGGTCGCCTAGGCGCGACTAGGCGCTGGGCGGAGGGGTACTGCCTCGCCTAGGGGTTTAGGCAGACGTTGGGCAGAGGAGGAGGAAGGGAGCGGCGAGTGGCGGTCACCGGTGGGGGAGGAGGAGCGGCGTGCGGCGGGCAGAGGTCGCCGGTGGGGGAGGAGGAGGGGCGGGCGGCGGCTGCGTGCGTGTGCGGGCGGCGCGCCGACCAGAGAGGCTGAGAGAGAGAGAGGTGGGGGGAGAGGATCCAGTGGCGGCGGCGGCTGTGCGGCATCGGGACTGCAGGAGAGACCGAGCAGAGGAGAAAGAAGGTTGGAAACTTTGGGCTTTGGACCATTTTGAGAGGAGAAGGAAGGGATAAGGTGCTAGGGGACTTGGGCTTTGGGCCGTTTTCTGTTGTAAGGGCCTTTCTCTTTAGTGAAGTCCACTTATCTCCTGTTTTCTTTTTCTTTTTTTCAACATATATGTGTGTATTAGCCACAGCCTAGAAAACGCCTAGGCGCTAGGCAACGGGTCTCCGCCTAGAAACCACCTAGCGCCTAGAAAAACATTGTTTGTGCCTAATAAAGATGTATGTGGTGCATTCTATAATGTATAGAAATACAAAAAAAAACCTTTGATTTGTTTACAATCAGTTACTTATTTTTGGCTTCTGATGAATTCGGAAATGGCCTGTTTATGTATTCAAATTTTATGCGAAATGAGGCCTCCTGCGGTAGCATAATATTCTTTCTACAATTATCTCAGGTACCATTGGCCATGTGGCTCATGGAAAGTCTACTGTTGTGAAAGCTATATCTGGAGTTCAGGTGTGATTCACATATTCCAGTATAATATTTGTTTTCAATCATTGAATCCGAGTTATGTATTTGGTGTCAGTTTTACATGTCATCTTTGTGCATCTGCTTATGTGTTCACCATGTTACTCTGACATGTGATGGTTAAACACTGATTTTAGAATTTGGTACATTAGTTAGCAAACTGCTCTGGAAGGTTTGAAATTCATGCTAGGAATACATGTACAATTTTGTTAAATATATGTCTCAGGAACTTTCTGGGATTTATTTGATTATATTACTATGACAAAAATATGGATTATATTCCTTAGTAAGGGACTGTTGTGGTTTGTGCTTTTTGTTTCTCAGCATCTGTTAGCAACTGATTTTTTTTTTAGTCTCAATCGTTTTTCACCATGTTTGTGCTTGGTATGTTATTTGTTTTCTACAAATACTCTGATGGCTTAACTTTGGCTTTGTAGACTGTTCGGTTCAAGAATGAGCTGGAACGTAACATTACTATAAAGCTGGGTTACGCTAATGCAAAAATCTACAAATGTGAGGATGACAGATGTCCGCGGCCAATGTGCTACAAGTATGCTTATCATACACTAAATGTCAGAGTTCTCTATTAACATCATATCTTTCTATACTGTCACTTGTTAATAATGAAGAACTCAGCATGATTGTTCTAAGCTTTGGCCTATGCTGAATCTTTTCTGTTCATACAATTCATTTACTGGTTTATACGTTTCAAAGATCATGCTCGAACTCTCAAATGAGTGATTGTGCAAAAAATGTATTATATATTATTTAGAACTTGCTGATCAAATGTGAAGAATTATATGCTGTGTCATGAAGCCCTTGTGCACCATGTGCTGACTTTGTTTCATTTAAATTAAGGGCCTATGGAAGCGGAAAAGAAGATAGCCCTCCATGTGATGTGCCTGGATTTGAAAACACTAGAATGAAGCTCCTGAGACATGTTTCTTTTGTTGATTGCCCGGTAAGATAAAATCTTTACCACTTTTCTCCTAGCATTATTCTGCTGTACTAGTTTTGAAATATTCCAGGCCTAATTATATTGTGCCACCCTAAGTCCTTATTAACATCTTTGCATGCAAGCGAACAAGTGATAAGCTTTATGCTACGCTTATTTTGTTTTGCATTATGTCAGTTTTGATCATGGAGTTGTATTTGCGTTAAACTTTTAATGGTTAATGATGTTATGTTACAACTAAAGGGGATATGGTTAAAAAATTGGTTATCTTAATTTCTTTGACATTTCCTTTGATATTGATTGATTATGATATAGGAAATAATCGTATGTTTCGACAATACCTATCTCCTTGAATAGGGACACGACATTCTCATGGCTACAATGCTTAATGGAGCAGCTATCATGGACGGAGCTCTTCTTTTGATCGCAGCAAATGAAAGTTGTCCACAGCCCCAGACGTCTGAACATCTTGCTGCTGTTGAAATCATGCGTCTTCAACATATCATCATTCTGCAGAACAAGATTGATCTTATCCAGGAAAGTGCAGCGATGAATCAGCATGAAGCAATCCAAAAATTCATCCAGGTCAATACTCAGTGTGCCTTCACGGCACCATCCAATACTTATCACCATCTCTCTTGTTACAGTGTCTTCTCTTTCATGGTCTGATCCTTTTTTTGTTCATTTGACCAGGGGACAATAGCTGAAGGTGCACCTGTGGTGCCTATATCTGCCCAGCTGAAATACAACATTGATGTTATCTGTGAATACATTGTGAAGAAAATCCCCATCCCTGAAAGGAACTTTACCTCGCCTCCCAACATGATTGTTATTCGCTCCTTTGATGTTAATAAGCCTGGTTCAGAGGTTGATGAAATTAGGGGTGGTGTAGCTGGTGGCAGTATCCTCAGGGTATGTACCTTTTAGTCATGGTGCTACCATTCTGTTTTCCATTGTGTTAATATGAACAAAATAGCAATGGTTTTTTTTTTTGCAGGGAGTTCTGAGGGTGAACCAGAAGATTGAAGTTCGCCCTGGCATTGTCATGAAAGATGAGACTGGAAACATTAAGTGCACCCCAATCTACTCAAGGATTGTTTCACTCTATGCTGAGCAGAATGAACTCAATTTGCTGTCCCAGAGGGCTTATTGGTGTGGGAACAACCATGGACCCAACTCTAACGCGTGCTGATAGGCTGGTTGGCCAGGTTCTTGGTGAAGTTGGTTCACTACCTGATGTTTATGTAGAGCTTGAGGTTTGTAAAATCTTTGCTCCTTCATGATTTTAGATGGACAGAAACAGTTGCTAAACTTAATTATGTCATTGAACATTTGCTTTGCAGATCAATTTCTTCCTACTCCGGAGGCTGTTGGGTGTGAGGACGAAAGGTACAGAGAAGGCAGGGAAGGTGTCGAAGCTCACCAAGGGCGAGATCCTCATGCTTAACATAGGATCCATGTCCACAGGCGCCCGCGTGCTTGCTGTTAAGAATGATCTCGCCAAGCTACAGCTCACTGCGCCTGTCTGCACGAGCCGAGGAGAGAAGGTTGCTCTGAGCCGTCGCGTTGAGAAGCATTGGCGCCTCATCGGATGGGGCCAGATCCAGGCTGGTACAACACTTGACGTACCACCCTGCCCGCTCTAAAGCGTCATACTCAGACGTGAGCTGAACTTGTGATTGCCAAAGAGAAAAGATGAGTTTGTTGGTAGTCCTGTCTTTGTGTTACTGCAGATCCAAAGTCTTAGGCCACTCTAGTTTTATTTTGTTTCGTTCAATTTTGGAGGCCACTTCCATTATGATTCCTGTGAACATTAGCAGGTCGGAAATCAGTATTGTAAACATTATGAGTACGGCATATGGATCAGTATTGCCAATGTCTTGTTTTCGCACCAAATTTTTGGACTTATCTTTGTAGGGTTGTGTGCTTCAAGAAGTGGCTGTGTGCCTGTATCTATCATAGGACGCTACTACCTATCCCCTCATTTCTAAACTACAGTGCACTGTAGCTTATTATTAATTCAACCGTTTTTTTAATTTGGTCGACCATGGAGACGATTTTCTTTTTATGATAATTGATGGAGAGATATAGGGAGCAGAAGGATTTGCACATGGTCTTTATTGACCTCGAGAAGATATGATAAAATACCGAGAAATGTTATGTGGTGGACCTTGGAAAAGCACAATGTCCGAACTAAGTACGTTACCCTTATCAAGGATATGTACAGGGATGTGATGACGTTTGTCCGAACATGTGATGGCGACACCAGCGACTTTCCAATAAAAATAGGACTGCATCAGGGGTCAAATTTGAGCCCTTATTTATTTGCTTTGGTGATGGATGAGGTCACAAGGGACATACAAGGTGATATCCCTTGGTGTATGCTCTTTGCTGATGATGTAGTGCTAGTTGACGATAGTAGGGTAAGGGTTAATAGGAAGTTAGAACTATGGAGGCACACGTTAGAGTCGAAAGGGTTCAGACTTAGTAGGACTAAGATCGAGTACATGAGGTGCGATTTCAGCGTGACTAGGCATGAGGAGGGAGACGTTAGCCTCGATAGGCAAGTGGTGGCCAAGAAGGATACTTTTTGGTATTTATGATCGATGCTACAAAAGGATGGCGACATTGATGAAGATGTTAGGCATAGAATTTCAGCCGGTTGGTTGAAATGACATCAAGCTTCTGGCGTTCTCTGTGACAAAAGGATGCCTCAGAAGCTGAAAGTTAAGTTCTATAGGACGGCGATTTGCCCGGCGATGTTATACGGTGCTGAGTGTTGGCCTACAAAAAGGCGACATGTCGAGCAATTGAGTATAGCAAAGATGCGTATGTTGCGTTGGTGTTGTGGGCACGTAAGGAGAGATAGAGTCCGGAACGATGATATTCGGGATAGTCTTGGGGTGGCACCAATTGAGAAGAAATTGATTCAACATCGGTTGAGATGGTTTGGACATGTCCAACGGAGACCTCCTGAGACGCCGGTGCGTAGTGGGGTTCTAAAGCGGACCGATAATATAAAGAGCAGTAGAGATTGACCTAAACTGACTTGGGACGAGTCCGTTAAGAGAGACCTTAGAGAGTGGAATATCTCTTAGAATTTAGTTATGGACAGGAGCGCTTGGAAACTGACAATCAACGTGCATGAACCGTGACCTCTTTCTGTCTTGTGCCCTTTATGTCCCTTTATGTATCTCCTTATTTCTCGTCTCTTTTGGGTTTCATCTCTAGTCTACCCCAACTTGCTTGGGACAAATGCTGTGTTGTTGGTGGTGGTTAAGTTAATAGAAAAACACATCAACTTCTACAACATCTAGTCAGTTTTATTATTTTTTTCATTAAATATATTTTGATGTGGTATTTATTTTTTATATATATTAGTAGTCTAAAACTTGTTCAAAGCTAGAAAATTTTGACTTTAGCACAAAAGTAAAATGGCATAATTTGAACCGCAGGGAGTACATGTGTGCTCTTTGGTGAGTTCACAGGTTTACATCGATCCAACATGTCCAAAACTCTGTACACACTATTCTGAATATAAACTGAAAAATCCAGTTATCCAGATAAGAACTAGTCAAAAGTGGATTCACCCTCTATATGTGATTGAGCAATTGAATCGCAATAGTCAATCATATCGTAGGAAGCTTACATTTCAGGAATCTACGGCGGAGGAAAAGTGGAATATCATCTCATTCCCATACATCGAATTGTACCCCTGAGGCTGGTGCCATCAATGGGTGATAATTGGAGAGACGTAGATGGATTTCTGAGAGAAGCAAGCGGCTCCCCACAAAGATCGAGAGCCGGCTCCCCACCTCCTGCTGAGGCCCACAAGTGGAAATTCATGATGTTTTGATTTGAAGTCATGCTATATACTTCTATGAAGTCTAGTTATGACAGTACTCCTGTAAAGAACAAAAAATGTCGTTGGATTGCAATCTTTACAGATTCACTATCGAACCGCTTCAGTCCAGTCATGAACAATTGAGCACTACAAGAAAATACTGCTACCTTACTTCAGTCGATCATGGCATTGCCTCAATTCAACATCACACACTCAACACGACATAGGAATCAATCCATCATGGCATTGCCCATCACTAGATCAGGTAAATATTCTTGTGTTTTTTCCCTGATTGTTATCCACCTATTTCGTTGAATAACTGAATTGACATGTATACAAGTGTATCCATTAATTTTGTTCTTTTTATCTTTTGTGTAAATATGCATAAGTTGATCTTGTGGCCCATCTTAAAAGCCATGCCTTTCACAAATAGGGATTGGCCACAATAGCACCCGTGAATGATACGAGGGAGAAGATATGTGTAGATACATAGTAAAAGTTATGTATTAAAAAACTTATAATTTAGAATGAAGATTGAGGATGTCATTGAAGTTTTCATTTCAAGGAGTGATGTTTTCAGAAACATTATGGAACGATCCTTGGTCTATCCTGATCTGGTAATATTATAATTTTAATGTGTAAAATACACATTTGGTTTTGAATTTTGCTCGAGGTATTATCCAAGTTTCCAAACTTCTAAAATGAACATTTAGATTATTAAACTTACTAATCATGTCATGTGAGGTTCAGATCACAATAGCTTGAGTTAATCTGCCTACGTGGCACACCAGATGCACGATGACATGGCACAATAGCACAAAACGTGGCTCCATATGGATCCGAATTGAAGTATTTGCATAAAGCGATTGCTACATACAATCTAGCATTTCATTAGAAATGAGAACCTATAGCTGGTCAAAATTCTGAATTGCGTTTAAAACAATTACGAACTGCTGTACAGATCAAAGATTTCGTTTCCACTAACAACGAATCAAAGAATTCGGCCGCGACGATCGATCACGACGGACGTGGCCGCGGCGAGGCAGGGGACGGAGAGGAGAGCGACGACGCCGACGCGTTGCGCAGCCGGCTGGGCGCGGGCCGGAAGCTCCACCTCCTCATCAGGACGGGTCCGCTGCGTCCCCGGCCGCGCGCGGCGGGCGGCGCGAGCGCCCGCCTCACCAGCTCCCGGTTCCCCTTCCCCGTGGGCACGCGCGCGCATGATGCGCCCCTGCTGCTCCTCGGCCGTCTCGGCGCCGGGGTCGTCGCCTGCTGCCGCGCGCCAGCGCCCCACCAGTTGCACTCCGGCCCCGCTCGCCCCGACGGCGACGGACCCACCGGCCTCGGCGTCCCAGGCCGTGGGCCTGCCGCGCCCGGCACGGGCCTGATGGACCGCGGCAGCCCACCGCACGCCACCGTGACGTGCTGACGGCGATGTTCTCCCCCGGCCGCCGCCGACGCCGATGCCGCGCGAGAACTCATCATCGTTGACGCCATGGCAAAGCTCGACGTACTAGGCTCGCTCCCCGGCCGCTGCTGCGCTGCTCCTGTCCCCGTTCTCCTAGTCGCCGTTTCCTTTTTATATATGTAAGCCACACGCGCACGCACACGCTCACGCCGCGGCCGCGAGCCGAGCTGGAACCGAAGAAGCCGCAGGGGAAGAAGCTTTACAGCTTTCGCGCGTGCTCGACGACTCGATCGTGTTTTTGACCACAACACAACCAGCCGAGCCCGACCAATCGCGTTTCCCGGAATTTTTCTGACCCTTTCACGGGCCTGGCCTCGGCGGATTGGCTGGTCGCGAGCGCGAGTGGACGCTGTCGTGGTCGGGGTCGGGGTCGGGGACAGGGCAGGGGCCCCGGCGGGCAGTGGCCCGAGGACTTGGGAGCCGCGTCGTGGCGGGCGAGTGCGCGCTGGCTGGAAGGCACCTGCCTGTCGTCAAGCTCCAGACAGCTGGGTGCAGCTAAGCTATTGGAATACTCCTAGGCAGGGCAGGTGCGAGTGGTGCGTGGTGCCTTTTCAGATTTGACCATTCCTCGGTGTCTTCAGCGTCGGCATCGGTTCGGGAATTGTTGACCGATCGTCCTGGGCACGTACGGGTGCCTGCAACTCTGCACGCGACATTTCGGACTTTACTAAATATTTCTCTAAATTCCACCATAAAAAAAAATTCCACATTACATCAAAATGCAGGCACAATGCATGGAGTACTAAATGTAGATAAAATCAAAAACTAATTGCACAGTTTTGTTGTATTTTGTAAGACGAACATTTTGAGCTAATTAGTCAATGTTTGGACAATTTTTACCAAATAAAAATAAAATGCTACAGTGCAGCACAGTGATGCATAGTGATTCCGCCGCCCCTAATTCGGGGCAACTAAACACGGCCTTCTCTGTGGTTCAACCGTGCAGGCAACAGCCAAACAGGGTATGTCCTGAAAGATCCTGGCGCGTTTGGGAGGATTATTAATATTTGAGATCCAGATTACCGCTGGAGAAGTTTCATTGGTGAATCAGAGTTACTTTGTGGAACCGGATTTTAGCTAGCTAAACTCTTTGCAAGTACTCCCTCCGTTCTAACATTGAGGGATTGTGCCAAAATAATTGATGTTCTAGCCTAACAGACCTCTATCATGCTATTCAATAGCTCTGTTCAGCCGGCTTATAAACCGTCTTTTTCGGTTTGTCGGCCAATGGTAGGTCCGTGCAGCACTTTTCTGCTTGCTTCCGTCCAGAAGTGAATAAAAGAAGATAGAAAAATCTAGCGATGGCAGTTGCTCCCTCACAGCACAAGCACCAAGACGAGGCCTGCGCCTGTCTCCTGCAGCACGTTCTAATCATCATGATTACTGCTCCCTCCGTCCCAAAAAAGCATGTAAATCTCGATTCCCGAGGAGTCAAAGAATCTTTAAATTTGACTAAGTTTATAGATGATATTATCTACATTTTAATCTATAATTAGGTTTATTATGAAACTATATTTCATAACTAATCCAATTATACTTATTACACATCATAAGCATCAATATGTTTTTATTTGTATTTAGTCAAAGTTAAGAATCTTTGACTCCTCGAGAAACGAGGGTTACATTCTTTTTGGGACGGAGGTAGTAGATGTGAAAATGGTACGGATATTTTCTAACCGGGACCAAATTTGTCCATAGGAGTTCATATCTGTCCATATCCGAGTCTGGATATTCAACATCCGATACTGTATCTGTATTCGAATACTCAAATAACATATTTATGATGTCGATATCAAATCATATCCTATCCGGCATAGTTGAAACTATCCGTATTCGAATCCGAATCCGGACAGAAATATGAAAATAAATGTGATATTTGTCTGTATCCGATCCGTTTTCATCCCTAATGATTACTCATAGGGATGTTTTGGTACAATAGCCTGAGCCAGGGTTAAAAAAACCGCTCGGTCCGGTCCGGTTAGGTATTCCCCAAATTCAAATTTAAAATTTAAAAAAAAATGCTGAAAAAATTCCTTAAAATAGTTCATGATTTATAGAAGTCAATGGTGTAAAAATTTTTCAAATTGAAGTTCGTTTAGTATTTATTTATACGTATAGAAGTTTGAAAAAAAGAAAAAAAAACCCCGGTCCCGGCCCGTTAAGGCCCATTAGGCCGCCACGGGCACAAAACGAGCCGGGAGCTCGCGGGGGGGGGGGGGGGGGGGGGGGGGGGTTCACGCGCCGAGCGTCTTATCCTCTCCCGTCCGCCCCCCGTCCGCCCCCCGCCCGCGCCGACCGCCCGCCGCCGCCGGCTAACCGCCCCGAAGAGCCGGTTTACCGCCCGATCCGGGCGGTTTACCGAGCGCCCGCCGCGCCGTCGGCTAACCGCCCGGATCCGCGGCTAACCACCCGGGAATCGCGGTTTACCGCCCGGATCCGCGGCTAACCGCCCAGGTACGTTTTTTTTGTTTTTTTTCTTTAGAGTAGTATTAGGATTTAGGTAGAATTTGTGTTAGGATTTAGGATAGGTTTTTGGTTAGGTTTTAGGTAGGATTTATTTTAGGATGTTTTTTAGGAGTTAGGATTAGAGGTAGGATTTGTGGTAGGATGTATATTTTAGGTATATATTGTGTGACTTTGTGTGACTTTGTGTATATATTGTGACTTTGTGTATGTTAGGTATATATTTTAGGTATATTTAGGTATATATTGTGGTAGGATTTGTGGTAGGATTTATGATACATTTTATTTAGGTGTGACTTTATGTTGTCCGTTTATGCAGGTAGACAATGTCAGGCAGAAACAGAGACGTTGTATGGGAGCATGGTGAAAATCTTGCTCTTGGATGGAGATGCAATTATTGTCATGTGACGAAAGCAGGCGGTGGTTGCACTAGATTTAAACAGCATTTGGCTGGGCACGGGACGGACACCTTGCATTGCGACCGTGTGCCACCAGATGTGCGTGCGTACTTTCGGCGAGATCTTGACAGAGCTAAGAAGACGACTGCTGACCGGACTCGACAAAGGTTGGCACGAGAAAAAGCTGCAGCGGAGGGAAACCATCCCCTCGGTGATGATGAATATGAGGCTCAGATGAAGGAAGCACTAAACCAGTCGAGAGTGGAATATGACTACGAGCAGAGGGTGCAACAGAGAGGAGGTAATTACGACCGTGGAGGGGGTAGTGGTGGTGGTGGTGGTTCGCATGGTGGGAATCCTATTGAGAGGTTGTTTAGAAGAGCAGGATCACGGAGGGAGACTCCAGTGGAGGTGGAGGACTATCATGTGGCAGTGGGTGGGAGGAGAGGAATGCACCAACAAAGGATTGATACAGGGTCTTGGACGCAGAAGGGGAAAAATACAAAGGAAGCTATTGGTAAAGCTTGGAGAAAGTTTTTCCATTATGTAGGAATCCCAGGACGAAATGCTGACAATCCGTACTTTGTCAGTGCGGTCCGAGAGACACAGAAGTGGGGTAAGTACCTATACTTGGAGACCTATGGCCTTATGTATCTTTCCATATTCTCATTCTTTGCTTATGGTTTCAGGTGAAGGAATCGCGTCACCCACTGGAAGGGATATTGATGGCAAGTACCTAGATCAGAATGAGAAAGACTTGAAGGATACGTATGCGAAGTTTTAGAAGGAGTGGCCCAACTTTGGCGTCACGTTGATGTGTGATTCATGGACTGGCCCCACTAAAATGAGTGTCATAAACTTTCTGATTTATTGCAATGGGGTCACATGGTTTCACAAATCCATTGATGCATCTGGGAAAAGTCAAGATGCTAACTATTTGTACATGGTACGTCCTAAACATAGTTGTCATGTGTTTCTATATATATATATATATATATATATATATATATATATATATATATATATATATATATATATATCATGCTATTCAATAGCTCTGTTCAGCCGGCTTATAAACCGTCTTTTTCGGTTTGTCGGCCAATGGTAGGTCCGTGCAGCACTTTTCTGCTTGCTTCCGTCCAGAAGTGAATAAAAGAAGATAGAAAAATCTAGCGATGGCAGTTGCTCCCTCACAGCACAAGCACCAAGACGAGGCCTGCGCCTGTCTCCTGCAGCACGTTCTAATCATCATGATTACTGCTCCCTCCGTCCCAAAAAAGCATGTAAATCTCGATTCCCGAGGAGTCAAAGAATCTTTAAATTTGACTAAGTTTATAGATGATATTATCTACATTTTAATCTATAATTAGGTTTATTATGAAACTATATTTCATAACTAATCCAATTATACTTATTACACATCATAAGCATCAATATGTTTTTATTTGTATTTAGTCAAAGTTAAGAATCTTTGACTCCTCGAGAAACGAGGGTTACATTCTTTTTGGGACGGAGGTAGTAGATGTGAAAATGGTACGGATATTTTCTAACCGGGACCAAATTTGTCCATAGGAGTTCATATCTGTCCATATCCGAGTCTGGATATTCAACATCCGATACTGTATCTGTATTCGAATACTCAAATAACATATTTATGATGTCGATATCAAATCATATCCTATCCGGCATAGTTGAAACTATCCGTATTCGAATCCGAATCCGGACAGAAATATGAAAATAAATGTGATATTTGTCTGTATCCGATCCGTTTTCATCCCTAATGATTACTCATAGGGATGTTTTGGTACAATAGCCTGAGCCAGGGTTAAAAAAACCGCTCGGTCCGGTCCGGTTAGGTATTCCCCAAATTCAAATTTAAAATTTAAAAAAAAACGCTGAAAAAATTCCTTAAAATAGTTCATGATTTATAGAAGTCAATGGTGTAAAAATTTTTCAAATTGAAGTTCGTTTAGTATTTATTTATACGTATAGAAGTTTGAAAAAAAGAAAAAAAACCCCGGTCCCGGCCCGTTAAGGCCCATTAGGCCGCCACGGGCACAAAACGAGCCGGGAGCTCGCGGGGGGGGGGGGGGGGGTTCACGCGCCGAGCGTCTTATCCTCTCCCGTCCGCCCCCCGTCCGCCCCCCGCCCGCGCCGACCGCCCGCCGCCGCCGGCTAACCGCCCCGAAGAGCCGGTTTACCGCCCGATCCGGGTGGTTTACCGAGCGCCCCGCCGCGCCGTCGGCTAACCGCCCGGATCCGCGGCTAACCACCCGGGAATCGCGGTTTACCGCCCGGATCCGCGGCTAACCGCCCAGGTACGTTTTTTTTTGTTTTTTTTCTTTAGAGTAGTATTAGGATTTAGGTAGAATTTGTGTTAGGATTTAGGATAGGTTTTTGGTTAGGTTTTAGGTAGGATTTATTTTAGGATGTTTTTTAGGAGTTAGGATTAGAGGTAGGATTTGTGGTAGGATGTATATTTTAGGTATATATTGTGTGACTTTGTGTGACTTTGTGTATATATTGTGACTTTGTGTATGTTAGGTATATATTTTAGGTATATTTAGGTATATATTGTGGTAGGATTTGTGGTAGGATTTATGATACATTTTATTTAGGTGTGACTTTATGTTGTCCGTTTATGCAGGTAGACAATGTCAGGCAGAAACAGAGACGTTGTATGGGAGCATGGTGAAAATCTTGCTCTTGGATGGAGATGCAATTATTGTCATGTGACGAAAGCAGGCGGTGGTTGCACTAGATTTAAACAGCATTTGGCTGGGCACGGGACGGACACCTTGCATTGCGACCGTGTGCCACCAGATGTGCGTGCGTACTTTCGGCGAGATCTTGACAGAGCTAAGAAGACGACTGCTGACCGGACTCGACAAAGGTTGGCACGAGAAAAAGCTGCAGTGGAGGGAAACCATCCCCTCGGTGATGATGAATATGAGGCTCAGATGAAGGAAGCACTAAACCAGTCGAGAGTGGAATATGACTACGAGCAGAGGGTGCAACAGAGAGGAGGTAATTACGACCGTGGAGGGGGTAGTGGTGGTGGTGGTGGTTCGCATGGTGGGAATCCTATTGAGAGGTTGTTTAGAAGAGCAGGATCACGGAGGGAGACTCCAGTGGAGGTGGAGGACTATCATGTGGCAGTGGGTGGGAGGAGAGGAATGCACCAACAAAGGATTGATACAGGGTCTTGGACGCAGAAGGGGAAAAATACAAAGGAAGCTATTGGTAAAGCTTGGAGAAAGTTTTTCCATTATGTAGGAATCCCAGGACGAAATGCTGACAATCCGTACTTTGTCAGTGCGGTCCGAGAGACACAGAAGTGGGGTAAGTACCTATACTTGGAGACCTATGGCCTTATGTATCTTTCCATATTCTCATTCTTTGCTTATGGTTTCAGGTGAAGGAATCGCGTCACCCACTGGAAGGGATATTGATGGCAAGTACCTAGATCAGAATGAGAAAGACTTGAAGGATACGTATGCGAAGTTTTAGAAGGAGTGGCCCAACTTTGGCGTCACGTTGATGTGTGATTCATGGACTGGCCCCACTAAAATGAGTGTCATAAACTTTCTGATTTATTGCAATGGGGTCACATGGTTTCACAAATCCATTGATGCATCTGGGAAAAGTCAAGATGCTAACTATTTGTACATGGTACGTCCTAAACATAGTTGTCATGTGTTTCTTTATATATATATATATATATATATATATATATATATATATATATATATATATATATATATATATATATATATATATATATATATATATATATATATATATATATATATATATATATATATATATATATATATATATATATGTTCTGCGTTTTTTCAGGAGATTCGGAAGGTGGTGGAGGAGATTGGTGCCGAGCATATTGTCCATGTGGTCACCGACAATGGCGCCAACTACAAGAAAGCTTGCAACTCACTGAAAGAGGAGTATGGACACCTTGTTTGGCACACACCTTGTCCATGTGGTCACCTCGGGAAGAGGAAGATGCAGATGGTGCCTCCGAAGGGTCACGGCAAGCGTCACCGAGGAAAAGAAAAAGCAGTGACCAGCGATACAGAGACTGAGGATGAGGAATACCAGTCCTAGGATAGTGGTGACGATGACAGTAGTGACGATGACAGTGACAATGACGGTGCTGGTGGGAGTGACGGTGGTGGTGGTGGTGGGACAGACGGTGGTGGTGGTGGGAGTGGGGCTGGTACTATTGGTGCTGGTGGTAGTAGTTATGTAGGTCTTCATTTCACAGGTATACATTGCACCTACATACACACAATTGTTTCTGTCTATGCCTACTAATTATGGTTGATTGCAGGCGAGACCCAATTCACACATGCTACTCAAGACCGTGACCATGGACAACCGACATCGCAGAGGAGAGCATATGCACCGACGGACTACGACACTCCACAATACTCTTCTTCCTCCTACAGCGATACCTCACAACCTACTTATAGCTATCCCATTCCTGACATGACCATGCAGACTCAGACTAGATGGGTGTATGAATGGGAAGACCCCAGTTTTTACAATATGTTAGTTCAAGAATGGGAGACAACAACAGCATGGACATGTTAAACTTGGTAAGATTACAAGGCTGCCCTACTTAGACAGCAAGGTATCTCTCTTATGTCCACCGCCGAATATGAAATGTCGTGCCAACAAGGGGTCTTCCCATACATCCTAAGTAGTTGACCATGCGAGCGGAAACTATATATTGTATTTGTATGCGACTATATATTGTTGCTTTAGTGACTATATATTGTTGAATATGTATTTGTATGCGACTATATATTGTTGCTTTAGTGACTTATGCTATTTTTTACCACATTGTGTGGTCTTTTTACATTAATTTGTGCAAAGGAAGTACCAAAAATTCTTTTTATTCATGCAAAAAAAACTAAACGGTTTGGAGCGGTAAACCGCTCAAACCGAGCGGTTACTGCTCCAAACCACCCGGTAAACCGGTGACAAACCGAACCGAAGGCGCGTTTGAATTCAAATTCAAATTCGACCGGTTACCGACCGGTTACCGGTAAACCGGACCGGTAAACCGGAACCGGAGGCCGGCGGTTTGGGGTGACTGGTTGGTAAAAAAACCCTGGCCTGAGCCTTGGTATTGGTGAGATGTTCGTAAACGACATCTAATATGGCTAGAATCGCCGAAGACATCTAAAATATCGTCCCTCTTCTAGCACAGCAAGGCCCCACAAAGATAATTTGCCACACTTGCAGCTATAATGTGCAAGTGTGCAACCACAAAGTCAAGCACATATATTTCTGAAAATTACGGGTGCAGTGCAGGTCCATGGAGGAAACAAAAGAGGCATGAAAACGAAGTCACCAACACAGTTGCCAACACGGAGACAGACACCAAGCTCACATTCCGACCATTCGAATTTTCCCATCCCTTTTTCCCACCATATCACGCCGAGATCCGTCCGTCTCTTTCTACACGTCAGGCACGAGCGTTCAATTAGTCTCCTGTTCAGACATCCTGATCTTGGAGTGTGGCCGGAGGCCCGGAGCACGTAAATATTCTTCTCCGGGAACGGTATGAACAGTACCGCTGCTGTAGATTGTGCTGATGACTGCTGCGGTGAATGTGATGCCATGTCGTGTCGCTGGTCAGCGACAGATTGGATGCGAGATCCAGATCACGTGACGGGTACCCGTCGGTACTGGTACGGTGCCGGCCGCCTGCCGGGTGCCGGTCCTGGGCACCATGGAAGTCGCTTCTTGTCCACCGCGCACCAGTCGCATCGTGCACGTACGGTAAAGTCAGTAGCTCCTTCGTACTGCCACTCATTCAAGAACGCAAGCAATAATTTTAGCACAGTATTATAATTTTATATCTTAAGTTTGATCCACTATAGATAAAAAAAATATAAATATTTATGATATAATATCATTAGTTTATTATGAAATGTTTTTTTATAATAAATTATTAGAAATTTGTTTAAACGTGAACTACTTTTACTAACACATAACACACAGTTACCTTCTTTTCTCGACGGATGAATACTACAACAAGTGCAGTAATCAAGTACAGTACAATATCATCTAATACCATCAGTGTCATCTACAGCTTGTACCGTGCAATAACAGCTACACACCCATTGTAATCTTAGTAGGGGAGTGCAGAAATGGTACTAAGGAATTGACAAATCAGGTGCAAACGATTAGATCCGTGAAGCCTCGCACGGACACCATACTGTGCAATGCTGCTGCACAGTACAGCTCTACAGCACGTAGTCTGCAGGTTACATTCCGTAGGACTTGTTCACTTTCCCATCTCAACCCAAAATATTTTCTCTTCCACCCGTCACATCAAATCTTTCGACACATGCATGGAGCATTAAATGTAGGTAAAAAAGATAACTAATTGCATAGTTTATCTGTAAATGTCGGGACAAATCTTTTAAGCCTAGTTAGTCCATAATTGGACAAATTTTGCCAAATAACAACGAAAGATGCTACAGTAACTTTTCAGCTACTTTTCGCGAAGTGAACACACCCTACATTCCAGACAAGATGCAGCATGCAAGGCGTACGGCTACCGAGAAGGGCAAAAATGGCAAGGGAGTATAAGGTCAGGGTCTCAGGGACTCGGGCCTAAGACTACCCGTACTCATGGATCTCTATATTCATCCTCTATACGTCCTAGTCAGCAAGATTCTCTCCTCTATATTTAATTCTCCCGCACTCATCCATCCTCTATATCATCCTCTATCCACTCTATCCACTGTGGGACCCACTTATCACTTTATCTAAATATATCCATGTGTGATCTAGTTTTGAAGGATTTATTGAGATAAATTTAATGGTGCAATCGAAATTTAATTTGGATTTTTGGTTTGTGAGTTATAGCATTTTTTCCTTTGTTTAGCTAGTGGGGCCGCCACTATAGAGTATAGAGTAAGCACTGTATTACTCTAAATATAGAGTGAGAGAAAGGATAGAGTATCGTTTTAGAGTACCCAGTGCAGCCGTTTTTACTCTATATCCATACTCTAAAGTTTTAGAGTATCATTTTAGAGTACCCACTGCGGGTAGTCTCAGGGTGCCATAACCATAACCATGCAGATGCAGATCGATCGGATGATCGGTAAAGCCGACACACACAGCGCTCCGCGCCCTGTCAACAAAAGCTACGCCCGGTAAAAAGCGCAGACAGACGCATCTCTTTAGATTACCCGCAGTGGGTACTCTAAAACGATACTCTAAAGCTTTAGAGTATGGATATAGAGTAAAAACTGCTGCACTGGATACTCTAAAACGATACTCTATCATTTCTCACTCTATATTTAGAGTAGTACAGTGTTTACTCTATACTCTATAGTGGCGGGCCCCACTAGCTAAACAAAGGGAAAAAATGCTATAACTCACAAACCAGAAATCCAAATTAAATTTCGATTGCACCATTAAATTCGTCTCAATAAATCCTTCAAAACTAGATCACACATGGATATATTTAGATAAAGTGACAAATAAGTTCCACAGTGGATAGAGTGGATAGAGGATAATATAGAGGATGGATGAGTGCGGAAGAATTGAGTATAGAGGAGAGAATCTTGCTGACTAGGACGTGTAGAGGATGAATATAGAGGTTCATGAGTGCGGGTAGTTACAAAGCCAAGTGCCAGTGGACGGTGGTGGAATTTACAGGTCACCCGACAGCGTCATCATCCCAGATGACTGGCGCCTAGCATGCGTTTGCGCCCACTGTGCTCAGGACTCAGGAGCACGAGCTGTTCGTTTAAACACAGCAAAATTGCAAGCTCTGAACAAAAGGTGCCCTTGCTGTTTCACCTTTCAGGTATGCTTATCAAAGCACAATTTCGCTGTGTTAAAAGCCGCAGCTCACACCCTAACCACAGTGTGGCTCAAACACACTAGCTACACGCCGATGCAAATCACAAGACCATATTTCGTTTCTACTTTTCCTCTCAAACAACGGGCAACTAGACTAAACTTTCAAACAGGAGAAAATAAGTTAATTAAAAACCAAAGAATTGCAGCTCATCAGCCAATCGCCTTCTCCTCGGAGAACCTGGGAAGCTGCACGAGCGAGTTCACCCGCGTCACTCCATCAAGGCCCGACCAATTCTGGTCGTGGGCTGCGCCGGCAACAACAGCATCTACCGCCCCCGACAGTGCCTTCTCATGGACGCTTCCGGCTACTGTCCTGACCGTGAAGTTGCGGGTCAGCGCTGGCTCCTGTTCCTGAGCTTCATTTGGGTCTGCGACTGAACCTTCGTCGAGGCTGATGTTGTCCATGGAGGCCGTAGAGTCACGTTCATGGTCCATTTTGCCGTCCAAATATAGGCAAACCACTGCACAGTCGTCGATCTTTGATGTCGGGTACTTGGTTTTCCATTCACGAGTAGCGGCCTCGACTAGGGATTTTGCGGCCTTAGATCGGCTTGGGGACGATGCCACAATGTCAACAGCCTCCTGGTTGCTAAGGACATCCCACACCTGCATGATTTGCATTAGCACTAGATATATAGAAGCACAATGATGCCAAGTGGCAGCGCATCTTATATAATTTCATTAAGTACAACTACATAGAAACAGGGGAACTGAGCCAAACAAGAGAAGACGGAAGGACAAATATAAGATTAAAAAACGCATCCATAAGCAGACCAATAAAAACACTCTTGCTGATTCCACACGATTGCTCTTTAACCTTTTTTTCCTTAAAAAACATGGATGCTAAAAGGGGCTAAAGTAGCATGCTTTGAAAATTGCAACAAGAAACAGTGGCAAAAGGTAAAACTAACTACTACGCAGACAGTGACTTAAAAATCGACCCAACTGGTCATCCATTAAAGGAATGTTTGAAAAGTGATAGAGAAGTCCATTACATAGACCATTAAAGGATTGTTTGAAAAGCGATAGAGAAGTCCATTACATATTGAAAAATAAACTATCTTCACCAACCGCGATCATTTCAACAAAGGGCTCAAAGTTCTACCAGGACAAAATCTCACTTTTGATAGTATATGTTATTTAGGCAAATGTTGTGTGGGCACACTAATCAAAAGAGTGTTCAAGCGAGGCTGTATGGATCAAAAGGAGAATTTTGAACCAGTACATTACTGGCAAGTGATCAGTTAAATACTTCACCCTTAATTTTGATTGGTCCCTGAACTTTATAACAGCGACATACTGACCTGTGATAAATAAGTTGTCTAAAGAAAGACCGTTCGGCTGGAATTATAAGCCGGCTGAAAAACACTGTTGGCTGATTTTTTGTGAGAGAAAAATACTGTTCCGGCTGAAAAACAAGCTGAATAAGACGGATTATAAGCCAGATGAATAGGGCCAATATCAGTCTTTCAATGACAGCAAATTGTGCAAGGTCCGTCTACTACTCAGAAATCCACGTCGTCCAGATGCAAATATCATCAACGGGGAAGCAAGTTACTAGCCAATGAGAATCTTAATTTCCCCTAATGCATAGAAGAGCCCTTGATAATTTAAATTTTATCTAATGCAATGAAGAGTCCCTAGCCACAGGCTCTATGTCCAAAATTGTTCAAGTAGGAAGGTGCACCTGCACAAAGGACTAAACCAATTGGTCCTCTCAACTTGAACATGGAGAAGATTTAACAGCTAAAGGACAGCAGATAACAACAGGCCGTGACGGTGCAATGGAGAAGTGTGTTAAGCTGGCTAATCATTATCTATGCAGCAGCAGGAAGGGGACCCATGGCAGAAATTATTATCGTTGCACCTGCCATGATGACAGTTTATCAACCGACCCCTAAAAGCTAAAACATTTTGAAGTCAAAAGACTGGATCACTTGTAGGTATGATCACGAATTCTCTTTTAGCTTCTATGAAATGCACGGGACATCCTGGACCCTGAAGGCCCACCATGTGCGGCTACTTAGATCACGAATGCGAAAGTGCCGCAGATTGACATTACATTGCAACTAATCATGTTATGATGAAAGCTAAGGGCAAGATTTTGCTGGGGGCAGAGATACTCTCAAATTCAAATATCCAGAACGAACAGAGAACAATAAAGTGGAGCAGTTGGTAGAGAAAATTACCCCATCTGATGCAAGGATGACGAACTGGTCCTTCTCCGTGAGCGACCAGTGGAAGAACTCTGGAACCGAAATGACACCATAATCCTTGAGGCAGAAGTCCCCAAACGCCCGAGCCATTGCCAGGCCTGGCGCGTCATCGAACGGCAGCCAGACTCGCGGCACCTCCGGTTCGTCCTGCAGAGCAAATACCCTGCCCCTGCACTTCTTGATCCGTTCTGCCTCGCCTGAAATGACAGAAGGTAGCATTAACACTCAAATTCCTAATAACACGGCACCACATCCATAAATCTGAAATAATGGTGGAGGGAGAATATGGTGGCCTACTGGGAACATCCGGTTTGAGGTCAACAGTCAGTTGCACGGCTACCATGCCGCCACCGCCGCCACTGTTCCTCGAGCCTAGCACGGCGCGTGAGTCACCAATGTTGGCCATGCAGAGATCCGAGCCCTGCGTGCAGAAATCGCTCGTCAGTGGACTGTGTAAAGCTGAACCCCGCATACACCCCAACAGAATTGATTTGACATATGTTTCTGCGAGGAAGGATGAATCGATGGATAGCAGACTCGCGTCAAGTCCGGTGGCACGTACGAGCTTGAGGACGGTGACGGCAGTGCTGCCGCTGCAGAAGCAATCTAGGATGGCGTGGGAGCGAAGATCCTTGTCCATGGCCTTGTAGGCGCTCGCAAAGGCCTTCCTCCACGCGGCGGCCGGCATGTCGAAGCCAGCCTTGGACGCGCGCACCGCGGACATGAGCTTCAGCGGCAGCGCATCGCGGACCCTGCGCGCCACCAGGTGGCCATGCGGGCCGTGCCCGTCGAACACCCCACACAGCACGACGTCGTCCTCCCCGCCGAACCCCTGCCAAGGCGACAGACACTCCACCACCATTACCACCACCATCCTCGGTAGAACAAATTGACGGCGGGAGGAACAGAGGAGAGATAGAGATGGGCGAGAGATTCAGTGGCTTACATCCCAGACGAGCATGGCGTCCTGATTGATCCCCTTCCGCCCCTGCTGCGTGAACACGGCGGCGGTGCGGCTGCGGCCGTCGTTGGAGAAGATCCGGCCGGGGACCGAACCGAGCTGCTCCTCCCGCGGCGCCTTCCACCTCCTCCCCCGCCGCCTCCCGTCCTCCCCTGCAGCACCGGCCGCCGTGACCGTCGTCGTGCCGCCGCTCGCCACGCAGTTCCCCATCGATCACGCCTCCGATCTCCCTCCTCCTCCTCCAATGCCGCGCTGGCCGGCAAGTAAACGCCGGACAGAAACGCCCGCACGGAGACCAAAGATGCCGCCGCCGCCGCCGCCGCCGCCGCAGCAGCCGCCGAAGCGCGCAAGAGGGAGGAGGATTCCCTCTCGGGTGGTCAGGTCAGGTGTGGAGTGGAGAGAAGAGGAATCGCGGATCAGCAGCACCGCTCAAACGCAACGTGAAAAGTCAAGGCGGGTCCCTGGATGAGAGGGAGGTGAGAACGGAGAAGAGAGAGAGAGAGAGAGAGGCGAGAGGCAAGTTTATTTATTGCGGGAGCGGGCGAGCGGGCGGGGCGGCACGGCAGTGACGCACGCACGCAGAGGCAGAGGCAGAGGCAGAGGCAGTGAGGGTGAGGCAGACGGCTCCGAGTCACGGAGAAAGAAGACGACGCTGGGGACTGTGGGGCTGGGGCTCTCGGGGTCGGGGACGGCGGGCGCGGGAGGAGGTCAGACCGTCTGCAGTGGCTACTCTAAAACGATACTCTAAAGTCTTAGAGTAAGAATATAGAGTAAAAACTGCTGCACTGGGTACTCTAAAACGATACTCTATTCTTTCTTTTACTCTATATTTAGAGTAGTACTGTGCTTACTCTATACTCAATAGTGGCGGGCCCCACTAACTAAACAAAGGAAAAAAATGTTATAACTCATAAACCAAAAATCCAAATTAAATTTCGATTGCACCATTAAATTCGTCTCAATAAATCCTTCAAAACTAGATCACACATGGATATATTTAGATAAAGTGGTAAGTGGGTCCCACAGTGGATAGAGTGGATAGAGTATGATATAGAGGATGGATGGATACGGGAAAATTGAGTATAGAGGAGAGAATCTTGCTGACTAGGATGTATAGAGGATGAATATAGAGGTCCATGAGTGCGGGTAGTCTCAGGAGGAGGGAGGCGAGGGGCTCAGCGCCCGACGCGCTGCCCGTGCCACGCCGTTGCTTGTCGCTCGCTGGTGTTGCGGTCCGCAGTCCGGTCGTTGGCGCTGCTGGATTACCGTGACTCCGGATTGATTAATGGATTAAATTAAATTGTGCGGTTGGCTACGAGCGACTTGTTTACTTGTGCAGCGGGACGTTTACCAGCTGCCGGGTCACGCACTGCGAGCAATAAACAAGCGGCGAGCAGGGGCGACCGCCGACCGGGTCCGCTGGGGCGCGGACGTGGCGGCAGCGGTCGGAAGGGGAGGAGCCCAATAACGGACGGTTTACGCTCATCTCAAGTCTTTGTTGACCCGATTTGAAGTGAAAGGGATGCAGCTACAAAATATAGTACGTGTTACATAAAACCCATTGAAATACCAAATTGTCGTTATCATACAAGTTCTGTATACGCTGATCTTAGGAGTATTCATTCAAATGGACTGAAAGTTGCGCCTTCATCGTTCAAGGATGTGAACATATTTACTTTAGTCGTTGCGCTCACGAGAACAATGAGAGAGGTTAGGAAAGAGGGGAGCACGAGCGCCTGGGGAATTTATGGTTTGATGAATTCAACCTTTTATTTCTATCTGACGGACCCTTTAGAATTTTTTTGAATACTTGAGAGCATAGAGATATTCTTTTCATGTCTTCTTTCTTTTCAATAACCCTTTCTCATATTTTTCTTTACATTGCTCCATTATGACTCCTTTTGAAAGGGATTTGAGGGAAATTGTAGAACAAGAATAGAACTTGACTAGAACATTTGCTTGGAAAGACCATATTTGTGAAGGAAAATATAAGGCTTTTATTGAATGTAAGGCGACTGCGGAACTTGCAGGTGTAGATGGAGGTGGAGTGTGGCGGCAAGCCGGCAACACCTAGGCCCGTGCATAGGTTTCGTAATCCGCCCACCCCAAAACTTAATTTAATCCGTCAAAATTTAGGAGATTGGTTGAAGTGCTATAAGGGCGTCCCCAACGGCAGTGAAATCACTAGGTATGGGCAAATTTTGTTGGCTGCACATGGGAGAGAAGAATGAGCTAGCGCTTCCGTCATCGTCACTGGTTGCGCACGTTCTTCAACAAAGAGTTCTCTCAACTGTGCTGTTTCCCATGCCTGCACTCCCCCACTATTCTATTTTTTATTATTTCCAGCACTAGTGATTTGGTCATCCCCGTTGGGGACGCCCTAAGAAGTAGGTGTTGAAACATGGATGAGGAGCTCTCATTTGAGGGATCATGCGGCAAAATTTGAGAGTTTGATTGGAGTTGCTCTAACCCACCCAATCCAATCCTATCGAATACATCTTTATTGATTCATAAATGGGTGATATAAACCCCACCCATGCATAGGCCTAGCAACACCAAAGAAATGATAGCTTGCACGGAGGTGTGGGATCGACTACATGAGCGGATGGGTGATACATATGCAGCAGGGAGTTCGAGGCTCCCAACTAGGGTTTGATGTTTTTTTTATTATTTTGAGCCCTACTAGGGTTCGATGTTGGTGTTGTGGACTATGGTGGGAACCCCTCTTTTAGTCGACAACGTATGCTGGATGAAGGTGGACAAAGAAGAAAAAGGCGTTTGTTGTTGGGTGGATCCCATCTTGGCACATCTCCAATCCAAGAAGGATAAGGATTGGGCTAGAGAAACATTGGAAGAAGTAGAAGGAAAATTTGAACATTGTACGATCATAATTGTCGGATTAACAATGTTTTCAACTTGGAAAATCATTTATCTCATTTGACTGACAAACAACATCACCTATCTAAACATTTGGACCCAAAAACCCCACTTCAAATTCTCATTTCCACTTCTTGCCTAGACATCGTCTGATTGTCGCTCCTTAAGCTTTGCACGATTCAAGACCCTATTTAAACCATTAGCACTATAGTTAGCAACTAGTATAGAAAAGATAGCTAACAACATCTCCTAGAATGTCTTAAACTCATCATTTGAATAAAAATAGCTCTCTATATCTTTCCACCCTCCAACAACTTTTCTATATGTCTTGTGCACATACTAAAGAATCAATCCCGCTCTTCATTTTTAGCTTGAGAGAAATCCGAAATAGAAGATGACATTATTTAGAGATTTAATTTAAAAAGTTGTTACAGAGCATTTTGTTCACCAAAATTCTTATTCCTATCTATAAGAGCATCTCTAACTGTTTAGAAAACATTGGTAAATCAGTGAGTTTTTCAAGTCGTTAACAAGGTAGGGAGCATATTTGTTGTCTTTCTCCAATAATTTTTAATATTTTGCTCCTAAAAGTTAGAAGACAAAGTTGCATCAGAAATCACTGTTTCCAACTTACATCAATCATTTATATATTTTTCTCTCTCTTGTATATTTGTATTGAGAACTCTATCATTTCTCCTTTTTCTTCCCCAAGTCCTTCCACCTCCAGATCGTTCAACTGGATACACGCGTGTATATCTTTCCGCGTGAGTGGATCGATTTTTCCAATGCGGAAAGATTAGGAGTTGACTGTTGAGATAAGAAGTTGTCAGAGAGATATTTTTCTATGCATGAAAGGATATAAAGAGACTCTTGAGTTGTTGTAATAGTTTTCTATTAGCACGGCTATTAGTATTAGCTGTTGAGCCATCTTGGGATCATTCGTCTAATAGTTAATAGTGCTTATTTTGTGTAAGCCAATTACTAATTTTCTTTATTTAGTTAGGTAGTTTGTTTTGATCTATTATCAGGACGGATTGCTAGCTAGCTAAATATTAGCTAAAGTTAGTTCTAGTGCGTCCAAACATGCGGACTATTTTTTTTTTTGACAATGACACTCAAAGGAGTGCCTCGTATCTTATATATTTGAAGGTAAACAAAGGCCAATACAAATAGATGAACGATAAGACACAAAACGACTTCTAAAAATATAAGAGAGTACATCAAACACCAAATCGGTTGTCTTATTCTTTCAAATATCCACAGCCTGCCGGAGCTTGGATTGCTGTTTTTTCAGTGCAGTCTATTTTTTTAGCCAAGCCTTTAACTTATTGTTAGCCAATTAGCTAGCCAATCTCAGCTAAGTTTTAGCCCAACTAGTAACTAGCTCTGACTCATCCAAACATGTCTTAATATTTGCTAGGGTGTTTGGATCTATTTAGTACTAATTTTAGTTGTTAATATTGATACTAATTCATCTAAACAGCCTAAGTGACATCAATTTAGCAAAACTGAAATTCTTATCATCTTTGCATAATAAACCTCTAGTACTTGAATGCTGTGGAAGTATTTTATCCGACTTGATCCGACGGCGCGGCGCAAAAGAACGCAACTGGTGCGCTGCTGCCATTTTTTTATAAAAAGAAGAAAGTAACATGTAACGTATCTAAATCCAAAAGGAGATACTATTACTCTACAATAAGTCTCCAACCGAGTAAAGGAGCCTTGTACTACAAATTCCTTAGAAAAAAATCTCTGCAAAATCGACCAACCAAATCCGTTGCCCAGTGCAAGGAAGG
The DNA here is from genome assembly GCA_038087645.1 of Saccharum hybrid cultivar R570. Lineage (NCBI taxonomy): Eukaryota > Viridiplantae > Streptophyta > Magnoliopsida > Poales > Poaceae > Saccharum > Saccharum hybrid cultivar. The sequence continues at coordinate 611,675 of JAQSUU010000377.1, forward strand.
CTCGTCAAGCCGGCGCGTCATCGCGTGCGCACGCATGGCCATGGACGCCGCTCGTTCGTTCGTCTCCCGTCTCCGGCTTTCTGCGCCTGCGACCTGCACGTATCTTTCCGCATTCGTACGGTATCGGCGCTTTACGGTGGGTCCGAATACACCTTCCCATTCACAATCTGAGCTCGAGCAGACGATGCTTTTGCTTCTAGTTCCGGGGGGGCCCCGGTGAGCGGCCGGCGATCCCATCCCATGATCACGCCCACTTGCCGCAGCATCCGTCCATCTCCTGATGAATGCCCAACTACCCCCTCCCCCCTGGCCGTGGACCATCCGCGTGCGTGGGTCGGAATCGGATCGATCATTAGCCGAGCGAGGGAAGAAAGGGGCGCGCACGCCCGGGAGGCGATTGATCACTCATTAGCCGCATCCTAGGTGCCCCACTAACGCTAAGCGCGGCGCGGCGCATGGACATTTTCTGTTGTCGCGAACAAGAGGAACGGCAGCCGGGCTTGTAGCGTAGCATTGAGGTGACGTCGGGTGCGGGTGCGGCCTACCTCTCCAGCTTGCTCGACCGCGTGCAATTGACCACGACGCCGTGCGCTGGCACTTGGCAGATCGACACGATGGTTTTTGCATAGGCTTTGCCGTTCGGTCGTCGAGTCCAACACGGTACGTGGATTGCCGAAAACATGCATGGTTGGTTGGCACTCAAGTATACTTATTATGACCTGTAAAAAAATGAGTGTGGAAGACGTGGTTGTGCCTAACTATCTGGTAATCGTTGCTTCAGTGACCTATCTCTACCTGTCACGTTGCGTATGAACAACCTTCTCCAGGAGATACTAGTATATTATCTGTGCTAACGCTACGGCTCATGTTAACCAAAAGTTAACTTATGAATCATGCTTTTGTATTTAAGATCACCAACCAGATTCAAGTGACGGACGCATGTCAAAGCCTTCAGTTCAGCGCGAGGAATTATTGAGAACTGTATGGATCTGTCAACCTTCATGCCCTCAGCTTGTTGTGAATTGTGATCGCCAACATGACAATTTATATGAGCAGAAAGATAGTATGTTCATTACTAAGTTGGACCGAATCCTCTGGAGATGAGAGTTGTATGACTTTTCTCATTTTTTTTGCTGCCTATAATACATGTCAAACAGCCAGATGGCAACAATCCAAAAAACAATATAGGCTATCACAATTCCTGCAGCTGCTCCTCCAGAAAGGCTATTTCCTGTTCCATGTAGTAGAATGTGAATTATTTGCCTTTGTTTTTATGAACTGAACAAACCATCCAACTTTGCTTGTCGATGTTACAGAGGCATACTCCCTCCATTCCAAAATATCTATCGCTTTCGCTTCTCGAGAAACAACTTTGACAAAATATATATTAAAAAGTATTAATATTCATGGTACATAATTGGTATCATTAGAAAGATGTTTGAATCTAGTTTTTTAATAAATTTATTTGGAAATACAAATATTACACGTATTTTCTACAAATCGAGTCAAACTTGTGGTACGGAAAACAAAAACGACAAATAATTTGAGACAGATGGAGTATCTCACAAAAGAGTAGAAGTGTACCAGCACTATACAAGGTGATGGAACTATCAGAAATCTAAACCTGTTATGGCCTGTTTGGAACGCAGGAATGAAAAACAGAGGAATAGAAAAAGGATACGAAGGTAGATGTAAAACAGAGGATTAAAAAAACACAGGAATAGATAAGAGGTGGCGTTTGGAACACAGGGATCCAAAACATAGGAATCATATTAGCATAGAAATGATACAAGGAAAATAGCACTTCCATTAACTAACAAAAAATGATCGCATGCGATATCTGACCTCTAAAACTCTCTTGTATTGTCTACAGGTCTATGGTTTGTGGACTAAGTCCATGTAGAATTCATCGCTTTCTTATCCTTTCATTTAGTTCTTATCCAGTTATCCTCATCTCATTGCTCTCTCTGTCTCTTGCCTCTCGTTCATTTCTTGCCGGATCAGTACGAGAAAAGATTGAGGCAGCGCAATGAGCGGAGTGAGATGGTGGCTGCGTGCTTGCGAGCAGCCATCAAGCTCGGGCTCGACCGGTTCAACGACCTCCGTTGACAGTCAAATGGAAGACAGCCAGATGGGGACGGGCTACTCAGGGCGACGTACGCCGGTGATGACGGGACCAAAGCTTGGATTCTCTGGTTCTATCTCCTCTCTAATCGGATTTTAATCGCCCAATAGTTTCTGTGTCTGCCTCTTTGTCTCGGGCTTCCACCAATCCTTTAGCTCGGACTGCACTTTCTATTTCCTGCGTTTTGTGGAGCCGAAGGATCCTTTCCAGAGAAAAGGGCAGGAGCGTTCCTTTGTTCCAAATGGTGACTGACGTAAGCAAATCATAGGAATCAGTTTCCTTTGAAATTACTATGAAAATACTATGTTCCAAACAGGGCCTTAATATAATGGAAATTAAAGATGGTATTTGAACAGATAACACAACAATAGTCACCCTGATTCCAGAGGGCGGTAAATACCATCTGCATCTTGGAAAAAAAAAACCAGTAAAGCACTCCAACACAATTAAATTGATGCTATATGATTAATTTGTCAAACAAAAACTGCATAATTCCTTGAAAAAAGAGACCAGTCAATTAAGTAAAAAGAACCATAAATGCCACAACTGAATGTTGAGTTGGTCCTCTTATGTCATCAACTAAATAGCTAACCCAATAACTATGATTAGCATATGAACCCTATAAACTCTTCATTCATTTTCAACACGTCAAGTTACTGATTTAGCATCTGATTGCCAGGCCCTAGGCATCAATAAGCAACAATCAAGATAACTGAAGTTACCACACAATATAGTACCAACGAAATGGTATATTTAAGGACTATAATTTTTGCACGGCAGGAAGCTAACAAGCATGATCCTTGCCTCCTCCGTCACCTCAGCAAGAGCTGCAGATATATATCATATTGTCAGGAAAGAGTGTTTACACTAAATATTCGAAATATATCATATTGTCACAAATATTTTGTACTGTCAAACAAATGAGAAATGATAGTAAACAATTTGAGAGATGAGGCTGACTATATATAAGACAGGAACCAAGATTAATAAATTAAGAGAAGACAAACAAAAATGTGTGCGCACTGCATGTCGAGGCAGAATAATAGTCATATCCTTAAGTGAATGGCAGGGCAAAGATTAAATAACAAAAGGATCTTTCCGTTTGGCACTAAGATTTCCTGCAAGAGTTTAGGGGGAAAATCATCCAGAAAAGGTCATTCTAATGGAGATCCTGGGAAAATTCATATCTACCCAGAGGGAAATTCATATCTACCAAGAGAGGCATTAATACTTCTCAGTCTAGTGGAAATCATATACTGGTGCCTTGGTGGGCCTTCCAAAGAAGATCTGTCAGATGCAGAGATGCAGCCTGTAAATCTCAATTCATTAAAAGTTTTTGTTCTTTAACATAAATAAAAAGTTTTTATTCTTTAACAGTTCATAGACGATGGAACACATAACTTGGAGCCTGATTACAGGACAGACAAAAGCAATGTATATTGCAACCAGTAATCACTCCTTTTAGCACAAAACCTGAGATAGTAGATGAAAAGAAGCAGGGATTATCAGGTATAGACAGACTGACCTTGAGCTTTGGTTGCTCGTGGATGAGAATGATGGCGACGAAGGCGTCAATGATGCGCCTCGGCTCGCCTGCTTCGAGTGAACAAAACATATCGGCCTGACTTGCAATAAACATACCTCCATAGCTATGTCCTTAGGTTCATCCTTTATTCTGTAAGCTCCTTTATTCTATAAGGAACTTCCCCACTACAAGATGTAAAATAGACAGATTAGCTCACAAGATCAATCACATGAACTGTGAGAATTACCAGGCTATCCAAAATTATAAGTAAAACAAATACATTAAACATGACGACAAGGATGTTCTTAGCGGTTACAATAACAGAGGAGGAGGATGAACATGAGAAAGGGTGTATGCAAGTTGCTCTGGGCTGGTGCTCGAGCGTGACGGTCCTTCCGGAGAACTGCGGCATGCCCCTGTGGTCCGTGCTCCCTGCCCACTAGCGAAAAGGAAGGAACAATCATTTGAGGGCGCGGCCGTGAAGACGAACGGATTGCAGGCACATGCAAGTAAGCAGGGTGCGCTGGTAGAAGGCGCGACAGGTCACAAGCTGGAGCCGCGTCTCCGTCCTCCTCATCCAGCCTCGCCGCCGCTAATGTGGAACAGGTGAGGGATGCCCAGCGCAGTTGCTACAGCCACTTGTGGCGGCGTAGAGGCGGTCGACGATGTCGTGGCGGCGCGCACAGGTCCTCGGGGCAGTCCCGCGTGGCCGCGTTCAGCGCGGTGTGGGGGTATTAACCCCTATACCCCTACGGCTAAGCTTGGGCTGGCCTGGATCGATGGTTTCAGTCCACCCAAAAGGTGACGTGCGGCCCAGTTAACCTGATCGGAGTCCCGCACAAGGAATCAAGACGGATTTGGTGATCAAGCAGGATCCTGGTCGGTTAGAATAGGAATCCTTATCCGGCCACATATGGCAATTGTAACTGACTAGGATTAGTTTCCAGATCTGTAACCCTGCCCCCCGGACTATATAAGGTGGGCAGGGGACCCCTCTAAAAATCATCTCTCTCATTGACATACCACAATACAAATCAAACGCAGGACGTAGGTATTACGCCTTCTTGGCGGCCGAACCTGGATAAAACTTCGTGTCTGTCTTGCGTCATCATCTTGTTTGGAGCTTGCGCATCTGTCTGCCGATAATCTACTACCTTAGGCACACCCCTAGGTAGACTGCCGACCATATTTCGTCGACAGTGGCGCGCCAGGTAGGGGGTGTGCGTACCGCTCTCCAAGCAAACAAGATGGTCATCATCTCCAGCTCCATGGCCGTGCCCAATGGCCTCACGTTCACCGTCGGCCAGATCACCTGGATCACCGGTCCCGACGTCTCCATCTCCATGACCGCGGGGGAAGCGTGGATTCAACCCGCGGTTGAGCTTGGAGTTAAACGTCTCTATGTCTACGGAGATTCGGCTCTGGTCATTAACCAACTCAACAAGGACTGGGACACGACCAGTGAAAAGATAGGCGCATATTGCAAGTCGATAAGAAATCTGGAAGGCAGGTTCTATGGCATCGAGTACATACACGTGGTCCTGGACAAGAACCAAGCAGCAGATGCGTTGTCAAAGTTAGGATCCTCCCGAGCCAAAATCCTACATGGAGTATTCGTCCAAGACCTGCTCACGCCTTCCATTGAAGACGAAGATTCAACGACCGACAAAGTTTCAGAAAAGCAATTAGTGGCTACGGTTCCGGCGCCGAGCACAACTGAGCCGCTTCCGAGCACTAATGAGCCGGACTGGAGAACACCCATCATCAAGTACTTAACAGATGGTAGCGGTTATATTGATCGACTAGAAAATGAGCGCCTGATGCGTCGCAGTAAGCAGTATCTGCTCGTTGATGGCAAGTTATGGCGCAAAAACGCTAAGGAGGAAATCTTGATGAAGTGTGTAACCCAGGTGGAAGGTGAACATCTCTTAGACCAAATCCACTCTGGCTCCTGCGGCAACCACGCGGCCTCAAGAACACTGGTCGGTAAGGCTTTCTGAGCAGGTTTCTATTGGCCATCAGCAGTAGCCGACGCAGAGAAGCTAGTTCGCCACTGCAAGGGTTGTCAGTTCTTCTCCAAGAGAATCCATGTGCCAGCACACGAGATCCAGACAATTCCATCCTCTTGGCCTTTCGCATGCTGGGGACTGGACATGATCGGGCCTTTCAAACCGGCTCCAGGGAAATTTACATTCGTCTTCGTGCTAATTGATAAATTTTCTAAGTGGATAGAATACATGCCTCTGGTACAGGCATCTTCAGAGAAAGCTGTCACATTCCTCGACCAGGTCATCCACCGTTTCGGCGTGCCCAACAGCATCATTACCGATTTGGGTACTCAGTTCACCGGGAACGCTTTTTGGGACTTCTGCGATGAAAGGAGCATAGTTGTAAAATACGTCTCGGTGGCACACCCTAGAGCTAATGGACAAGTCGAGCAGGCAAATGGCATGATTTTGGACGCACTAAAGAAGAGGATGTACAGAGCAAACGATAAAACTCCTGGTAGATGGCTCAAGGGCCTTCGAACTCAGCCAAGTCGTAACACCGGCGTCTCACCATACTTTATGGTTTACGGCACTGAGGTAGTCCTCCCAATAGATATAGCTTTCAGATCAGCACGGGTAGAGAACTTTGATGAGGGCAAGGTTAAGGAAGCACGGGAGCTAGAAATCAACAGCGCAGAGGAGAAAAGGCTCGATTCTTGCGTACGCACAGCCAAATACCTTGCTGTTTTGCGCAGGTACTACAACAAGAACGTTAAAGAGCGTTTCTTCGTGGTCAGGGATTTAGTACTAAAGTGGAAGATGAACCAGGCCGGCGTCCACAAACTCGCAACCCCATGGGAGGGACCCTTCATGATCAAGGAAGTCACACGCCCAACGTCTTACAGGTTAGCTCACCTGGACGGCACGGACGTACCAAACTCGTGGCACATCGACAAGCTTAAACGTTTCTATGCTTAATTTATAAGATATGTTTTCAACTTACATTTTCGATTTACTTTAATAAAGCAATCATGATTTCTCCGACCACTCTAATGTGTCACTATGAATTTTATGGATATTTTGATTTAGCCAGTACAAGCTGACCACCACTCCTTCTACAGTTTTCGGAGCAGATCTTGTTTCCGGTTCCTCCCAACACGTGCACGAGATCCGTTCTCCACGTCGCGGGTGATCGGCAGGTCCTCCCTTGGTTTGACTTGTCCGTGTCCATGTGTGCACAGGTCATGTTACCTCACACTCCGACCACATGCCAACCAAGGGTCGCACAAAACCTTCGGGACGATGTGATGAGCAAAATGGTACAACTAAACTGAACGTTAACACGTTCCTACTTAGTTACACCAACACAAAAAAAAAATCAAGCTTAAACACGTTTTGTATAAAGCAAACAAGCTTATAATGATATACAGTTACGTTATTACAAGCTTACCTGAAGAGGCTTAAGTTTACAATAACACAACTATGTCCTCCTTCTACAGCTCTAAGCCTATTACATTGGCTGGTCGGAGAGCAGGGCATTTACTGCTCGTCGTCTCTAATACTCTACTCGAGTCTCGGGGACTCTTGAGCTAGTCAAGCTGAAGGGGATGGCCCCACCGGTGCCTGGCTGGTCGAGACCGTAGGCTTCGTTGGTTGGCTTGCAGCTGATGGCATTTCCAGCTGGTTTGTCGACGGCGTACCCTGTACAGGTGCTGTCCCACCTCCGCACAGGTTAATATCGCCAATTATCTTTGAAGACAATTCCAGCTGGGTCGTCCGAAGCTCCTCGGCCTTGTCTGGGTCTACCTCCTTCGGGTACCCAGCCTCCAAGCGTTTGAGATCGATCAGGGGGTAGTGAGCACGCACCATGCTCAGCACATGGGCACCCGTGTACTCACCCGCCTCCTTCACAAAGTCTTGGAACCATCCCCATGCTTTCTTGCATCTCTCGACCAGTCCGAGCTGGGGCATCTTTAGCTCTTCTTCTGTGAGCGCCGGGTCGATAAGGTCGAGGATGGGCACAATGCCAGTTGCCATTTCTTGGCACCACTTTTTCCACATGTCCCGCTCCTCGGTGGTTTTAAGGCATTGTGCTTTCAAGTCATCACGTTCCTTGATCACGGCCTCCAGGTGCTTCTTGGCATTGACTTTCAAAACTGAAAATAGTACAAGACATCAAACGTGATGACACGGCAAGGCAAGGTGGGCAATAGAATGAGAAAGGGGGTCTGGAGTGCTTACTTTTCAGGTCATCTTTCATTTTGTTATTTTGGTTTTGGAGTTCTGACTGACTGCGTGCCAGTTTCTCGTTGTCCTCCTTTAGGTAATCGCATTCTGCAAGCACACGGCTGTTTTCCCCCTGGAGACGGGTCACTTCAGCTTCTAAACCTGCATTACAGCTATTACTGCAAAGAACAAATTAACACAAGTCCTACACTTGTTATGATACGGTGAAAACTTACTTGTTTTCTCCTGCTCTTTGCATTGAAGTTGGCCGACCAGATCTTGGTTTTGTGCTTCTCGGTTTGTCCTCTCCTGGTTGGCGGTTTCAAGTTGGTGCCGTAGGTGTTCCACTTCAGCCGTCAGCTCCTTATTGGCCGTCGTGATTCCTTCTATCTGGTTGAAGCACCGTTTTCGGTATCTTGCAGTTTTCATCAAGTCCTGCATACAGACAAGCTACGTCAAATAGTTCGACTATACAGCAGGGTCAGGGGCTTAAACCAAATATACCTGGACTTCTGTCACCAGACGCTTGGCCGCCCGTTCGACTCTTAAGGTCTCTTTGATTTCTGGGATTTCTTCGTGCATGACCCATTCGTCGTTCCGATAGCGCGACACATATACATGTTGTCGCCTATCTTGGGGACGGTCCAGGATTTCTTCCACTTCATCCTCTTCAGCCTCCTGTTCGGGAGGCGGCACTGGTCTGGAGTTTGCAGACTCCACTAGGGTTTTCCCACGAGCCGTCGCATCAGCAACCATGTTCTGGACAACTTCTGGCTGCTGCTCTTCGGCTAAATTCAGCTCCCTTGGCGCCGTGGTATCTGCCTCAGCAGAGTTCGTGCTTGGAGCACTCGTATTCTGTTCGGTTGTTTTCTCGACCAGCTGCTCGGGGACTGGCGTCTGGTTGTCCACCTGCTGAGGTTCAAGCGGAGTCCCTGCTACGGGCTCCTCCATGACTGATTGCTGAGCAGCTTGTCCCGCTGTTGTCGGTGAGGACATTCCGCACCCAGCTAGCTGGTCGGGGCTTTCGGTGGAGGCCGATCTAATGAACTCAGAGACAAATTAAGAAGATAATAGCATCCAATGCAAAATGCAAGGCTTACATCAAACAAAATACTTACAGTTTCAACTCGCGGAAGGATGTGGCAAAGGAACATCTCCTCGACCGCCCCTGCTCCGCTTGCTCGGCAGTTTCCACCGGGACTTGTTCAATCCCTGGTATGGGCGTCGGAGTATGGTGTGGCAAGTTTCCTTCGTCTGTCTTCTGTGCATCAGTGGTTGGTGCTGTGACCACTGCTGGCCTAGAGGAGCCACCCTGCTCCGTCGGTTCTACTTGTCTTCTCCTCTTTTTGGGGACGAGCCGGAAGATGTCTGCATCCTCTGCTTCGTCGTCCGACAAAGGAAAGATGGCTTGACGTCGTTTGACAGCAGCCGGACGCTAGCCAGCGGCTCTGGTCAAGGCGTCTTCAACGGTCTCGAATATCGCCCGGTTAATGTCATCGGTCCTGGCGCTGGTATGGGTGGCTGGGCCGGTAGGTTGCGGCCATTTTACACCAGGGGGAGGCGACACGAACACTTCTGCCCGGTCATGGCCATTACACTGAGACACAAAATAAAGGAAAAGACAGTTATTTTCTTGATATAATATGACTCTACAGTTAAAAGGAGGCGTCATTTACCTTTGGGGGAGGTCGAGTCAGTTTGAAGGCGTGTTCGATGGCGTTCAGTACAACATAATTTGGATCGGCCAAATTGAACAGCTCTCCAATCCTGGCCTTGATCTCCGTCTTGTCGAGTGGCTCTTTTCTGGTCCTTGTCGGATCCGCGCTCCCTTGGTATTCGAAGCCAGGATGAATCCTTTTCTGGCATGGCTGAATTCAACGGCTAATGAAGTTTCCGACCACGCTCGGGCCATCAAGCCTTCTCCACGGGATCATCTCGAGCAGTTCGGTGATCTGTTCTAGGTTTTCGGGTTTTTCTAACCAGCTATTTTTCTTCTCTGGAATTAGCCCCACGTCGCACAGAGTGATGGTGTTCGGCTCTTCACGGATGTAGAACCATTTCTTGTACCACTCGTCCAAAGAAGTGTTCCACGGACAGTGCAGGTATTGTGCCTTCATGCCGTCACGCAGGTTCAGGTATACGCCTCCGGCGATCTTTGAGCCACCAATTCCTTTTTTCTGAAGACAGAACAGGTGGCGAAAGAGGTCGAAATGGGGCTGGAAGCCACCATACGCCTCGCAGAGATGGATGAAGGTAGAGACGAGAAGAATCGAGTTGGGATGCAGATTGCAAATCCCAATCTCGTAGTACAAGCAGAGACCTTGAAGGAAAGGGTGTACTGGAATCCCAAAACCCCGTTTGAAGAAATCTTCGAAAACCACGATCTCACCTGGTTGTGGATCAGGGAAGCTTTCTCCTTCCGGTGCGCGCCATCCAGCGAGGGCTTTGTTGTGGAGCACTCCCATGGCGACAAGGTCTTCAATGGTGTGCTCGTTGCTTCTGGACTTCCACCACTCCTTCGTCATGATTTCGCTTTTCTTCTGGGCGTTTTTTCTCGCCATTATGCGAAGTTTGCTAAGGAGGTGGATGCGATGGCAAGGGGATTTTGGCACTATTTATCGAAGAAATAGGGTTTGGTAAGAGGAAGACGAAGATGAAGGTGGCGGCGGTGAATGACGATGGGGAACGGTGACTGTAAGTTGCCAGATCTATATTATAAATAACAAAGAGTACCGTCGTTTCGCCTGCCTGAGATTCTTGGGAGACGTGCGCACGCGTGACGGACGGATTTTTCACACCACCTCGAGATCTACGCCAATAAATGCGCTCCTTTGTCACCAGTGAACTCAGTTCGGTCAACGAGCTCATGCTTCAGGGTTCGCCAAGACCACTACGGTGCTCGAGGACTCTGGCCAGACCACGCTCGTGCTCAGGAACTCTGGCCAGACCACGCCCGTGCTCGGGGACTCGCCAGACCACTCCGTGCATGCGCGCATGCACGTATGCATCATCTCCACGAGCATGCAAGGGTCAACTCCGCGCATACATGTACGCCAAACAAAGGAGGTTTCGGACTGCATCTCGCCTCGAACATCGCCGTGACAACCGCGACTGCCGCCATAACGACAGATCGAAAAGCTCGAGGACCGGACGACTTCATCACCGCCGACCAGATTTCTATCAAAGATATTTATCTATAGGAATTTCAAGCTATGACTCGGGGACTTCGTCGCTCACTTCTCGACCTATGCTCGGGGACTGCCTCGATCACTCTCCGACCACGGCTCAGGGTCTTCGTCGCTTGCGCCTCGACCCGTGCTTGGGGACTGCCTCGATCACTCTCCGACCACGACTCGGGGACTTCATCGCTCGCTCCTCGACTGCTCTTCGACCACGGCTCGGGGATTTCGTCGCTCGCTCCTTGACCTGTGCTCGGGGACTGCCTCAACCACTCTCCGACCACGGCTCGGGGACTTTGCGTCTCAACTACATGTGACTGGCAACTCGCATATAGTTGGGATATTTTTTCTCATTTGGACCTTACTACAAGGCTCATACCTCGCCTTCCAACAAGCTCGGGGACTACATCGGTACGATGCACCTGCCGGTGCATCTCGTATCGCCTGTACGACGATTGGATTCTCAACTTAACTGGGAATTCTTTTTAGACCCTGGCACCACGTGCCTACGTCACCTACTACCAGGCTCGGGGACTAAGTGGGCACACTTCACCTCGCGGTGAATGTGCTTATTTTTCGACCACTACGCCTCTGATGATCAAAGATGCTATGCTTCAAGACGCACTTACATTTCTTTTTAGAAATACAAGTGGGCACACTTCCCGGGACGGAAATCTTTTTCTTTTTTCTTAAGAGCACCATACATTCTTCAGACAACCTACTTCTCCGGCGACAACGGTGGTCGGAGATGTCAAGAACTCAAGCCTCACTATTCGGAGAAGGTTAAAATGGCGTGTCGCATCAGAATACATGATGCTCGGGGACTAGCTGTGGGGGTATTAACCCCTATACCCCTACGACTAAGCTTGGGCTGGCCTGGATCGATGGTTTCAGTCCACCCAAAAGGTGACGTGCGGCCCAGTTAACCTGATCGGAGTCCCGCACAAGGAATCAAGACGGATTTAGTGATCAAGCAGGATCCTGGTCGGTTAGAATAGGAATCCTTATCCGGCCACATATGGCAATTGTAACTGACTAGGATTAGTTTTCAGATCTGTAACCCTGCCTCCCGGACTATATAAGACGGGCAGGGGACCCCTCTAAAAATCATCTCTCTCATTGACATACCACAATACAAATCAGACGCAGGACGTAGGTATTACGCCTTCTTGGCGGCCGAACCTGGATAAAACTTCATGTCTGTCTTGCGTCACCATCTTGTTTGGAGCTTGCGCATCTGTCTGCCGATAATCTACTACCTTAGGCACACCCCTAGGTAGACTGCCGACCATATTTCGTCGACACGCGGCGTCAACCATTTCCCACATGTCGCCCCCGGAGGCCGCGGACGAGCACTGCCGCCATCTCCCTCACCGCGGCGGCGGCCGCGCTCGCACCGCCATCAAAAGCTCGCGAGACAATTAAACCCTAGAATACATTTTCCCATGGATAAGGAAGAAGAAGGGGGTAGGGAGGTAGACGGAGACCAGATCCACCAGATCCGGCGATCCATCGTTGGCGAGCCGTAGCTGGGGAGCTCGCCGAAGCAGGTTTCCAAAATTTTGTAAAATTTTGTAAAATATAGATAAAAAATAAAACTAATTACACAGTTTAGAGAAAATTCACGAGACAAATCTTTTAAGCCTAATTAGACCATGATTGGACACTAATTATCAAATAATAACAAAAATGCTATAATACCATTTCTCAAAAAATTTCACGAACTAAACCAGGTTCAAGTTGGCGGCGGCAGAAGTCCAGAGGTACGCGCGGCTTCTGTCGCTCCAGCGAAAAAAGACGAAGCGACGGGAGGGGAGAGGACAAGATGTTTCAGTTTCTAAACGAGGGATCGAACCTTGACCGATGGGCAGGGGCGTGGCCGCGTGGAGCGCGTGTTTACCCCTCGTGTGATGATGCTGAGGGCGCAGGGTGAGAAGCCGGGTGAGAAGCTCGTATCACACATTGAATCGTGGTCATCGGGTTCGAATGTTTTATTAGGCTTTGATTTTAATCGAAATAAATTCCTGCGTATTTTTTCTGGATGCATAAGGGTTAGAGGCTCTCAACGGGGACGTTTTTATAGGAGGACCTAGTATAATTTGGACTGATCCATTATAGTAGTGAAGAGTAGAGATGCACAAGGGTCAGAGACTCTCAACGGAGGACGTTTTTATGGGAGAACCTAGCATAATTTGAACTGGTCCATTGTAGTAGAGATTTGTGTTCGTACGAGGGGTATTTATTATTATGAACGTGTTTCGCGTAAAATGAAAAAAGAAAGAAAGAAATGATGCTCTGACTGAGGCCGGAAAGCCCAAGTCTCCGAGTGGACTGCTGGCCCACTATTTTTCTGCGACGGGCTTTTACAGCCCGAAACACCACCTTCGGTTTGGAACTCTGTAACGGCCCTATATGGAGTTCCAGATTAGGCCCAACGTGGGCTGGATTACCTTTCATCCTCGCCTTCAATTCCATCGGCCTCCATTCCTGCACGAGCCTGTATACGCGACACGTATCGTGCGAATCACGGCGCATCTCTGATCTCTCCCCGTCATAAATTAACCTCCGGGACGATCGATATTTTACCGCGCAGCACATCTCGGTCGGTCGCTCTCACGGTCTCACGCTCACCCCATCCCGTGCCCGCGGGCCCATCCTCGATCTCCTGTACGACACCGGCGGCAGTATGGTCACATCCGGGCGTCCGTCCGGTCCACCGGCACGGCGCATTCAGCCGCGATCGCCGATCAGATCAATCACGAACGAAGCACAACCGCGCATGCATTCCCCGCTCCTTTTTCCTCGTGAGATCCAATCCAAATCCTCCTCCCTGGCCGCTTTTGTTGCTGTCGTGCGGTGGTGATCGAGGAATGGATTCACTGTTTCACTGACGTGGGGAGACGACACAAGAGCAGAGGAGAGAGGCGGCATCACCATCCGGGCGGCGACAGCGACAACGACAGCTACCGCTACCGGGCCGCGGCCGATCGATCCAGGGGCAGGGCGCGGCAGCCAGGCGACCGAGCCGTTGCACTCCGCTTTCCCTAGCGCGGCGGCCCTGCCCAAGATGGCAAGCCTGGGCCCACCGTGGGACCGACCGATCGCTGCATAGTGGCTGCAAACCTAGCTAGCTTCGATTCGCCAGCCCCTGAATGGAAACGGCGCAGCTGGCGCGCTCGACTACGCGAGATTGCCCGAGGTGGGGTATCCTTTGTCAAACAGGATCCGACGGACAACTATGCATCGTCGTCTATGCGTGATTAGCCGTCACTTTTGCGTTTTCGCTCGACACATCAACGGCAGAGCCAGCCAGCCGCAGTGTGCTGTGCTTATCGCCGGTTTGACTCCTGGAGCAGGTGCACACAGAATAACAGTATACCACTGCATCAGTGGATCGCTGTAGCGGCTGGGACGGGACGGGACAAAGGGGTCGAGGCGCCTGGAGAGGAAAGCTTTTGGCCGCGCCGCGGAGAGCCGTTACTGTTAGCCGGCTGGACTCGACTGATCCGACTTTGGCGGCACACGCGGGACAGACGATACCGTGAAGTAACCCTCTGGTTGGCCCGATTAGGAGCACGGTGTGTTATCCTCGGCCGCCATCGAAAGCGACCGTACCCATGTATAGTATCAAGTTACCACGACGCCGTCAGGATAATTTTGCCGTCGCCGATTAGCCTGAGGAGCACGTAACCTGTAATCAATTATCCTTAATCTTCACAGCTCACTGTCGTCACACTGAATAAAGATGAGAAAATTTCCTATTTGACACTAGAAAATGTTGTGTTTTCTATTTCACATCCAAACTTGAAATCTTTCTTGTTTGTCCACTCTGCCAAATTTTGTTTCCTATAGGACATTTTGGTCAGGTTTTTTAGCGTGCACCGTGAGTCCTTCTCTTGGGAGGATATAGAAAGACCAAAATGCCCTTTAAAAAAAATAAAGTTATACAAAGAAAATGGGCTAACCAGTTTCCGTCTCCAACCCTAGATCGAGCTAGGATGGAGGAGACTCTTCTAGGAGCACAGCCACCGCGAACGAGGGCACAGCCGCCCAGTGCAGGGACTCCCGGCGCAGGGACGCGGCCACCTGACGCGGGGACGTGGCCGCCTGACGCAGGGGCGCGGCCACGTGACGTTGGTGCGCGTCCTCATGGCGTGGGGGCGCGACAGAATGCCTAGGGCCGGCCTAGGCCCTGCGCGGGGGCGCAACAGAGCGTCGACGGAGCTAGGACAGAGCAGACTGGCTTGTTCAGGCCGGTTCGAATTAGTAGTTAGATTTTTAGGATTAAATGTACATGGTCAGTACTAATGCATATCGTTTTGCACTCATAGGATGGATGAAAATACCAGTTTTCTATTGGAATTTAAATTGCTTGGCAATCACAAAAAAGCTAGCCCTTCAATGGCCACAAGGAGCATAACAATTGAGAGGGGAAGTCCTGCAATGAGCACAAGGAGTAAAAGAAGATTAAGTTTGTGATTACCATATCCCAAAATGGATGTTATATAATGGATGTGAACATGTATGACAATTGTTTATTCTCTATATATATGAACCTGGATGCTAAATTATAAAATTATGTAAGCTATGTTAATATCATGCTACATGTGAAACCTGGATGTTATTGTCATTTTTATGCACTTAATTGATTCATCTACCATACACTCTATTCCTGTATACCAAAATCGGCTCCTTACGAAGCCACGTTGCTCGCTACCGTACAACCCATTCTTTTCCCATCCCTCTCCCACCGTCTGAAGCCTAGCCGGTCAAAAAAAAAAAAAAACAGGGCCTCGAACCTTCCGACCCCAACTGCCCACTGCTCCCCACAAAAGGGACCGTAAAAAAATCCCCAACCCCGGCTCCACCCGTCGCCCCGCTCGGTGCGCCGCCACCACCGCTGCCGCCAGCCCCTCTCCTCACCACCACCATCCTTCTGCTCCGCTTCCAGCGGCTAGACCTCCCGATCAGCTGCGCATGTCGCGACTGCCGGACTGCCCAGTGCCGTCCGCCCCTCATCACCTCCCCTAGAGGTCACGACACCGCCGGCGCCACTGGGGCATCACTCTGCCATCACCGCCTCCGATTCAGTGTCGAGCTAGCACAGGAACTCTGCCGCGGCCAAACCCTAGAGGCGCAGCCCTGCTGCCAGTTGAAAGGTCTTGATGGCTAGAGGGGGGTGAATAGCCTATTAAAATTTTCTACAAAGACAAGCTAAACAAGTTTATCAATAAAACAAATAGCGAGATGCGAGTTTTGCTTAGCCTACGGGGTGTTTGCAAGCCACCTAACCAATTCACAATTCTAATAAATTTGCACTCAACCGCACAGGTCGAACTGCACAAGTCAACTACAACTAAAGCTAGCTACACAAGCTAAGAGAAACACTAACAAGCTAGCAAGGTAACTAAGAAATTAATACAAGAGAGAGTTAGGAGGATATCACCGAGGGGCGAAGTATTGAGCCAACCAATCAATATGATCAAGAGATGAATACCACAAAATACAACCACCGGGATCGATCAAACACAATAAGAATGATGACACGAAGATTTATCCCGAGGTTCACGTGCTTGCCGGCACGCTAGTCCCCGTTGTGTCCCTCTTCACCACGTGGTTCGATGGCTAATCGGTCTCACACCGAGCCTCTCAAAAGGCACCACAAGAACCTACCAAATGGCAAAAGGTTGCAATGACACGAGCAATATACTAACGTTGCCTTTGGCGCTTCGCCGAGGTAGGCACAAACCTCTTACAATCACCGGAGGTGGCCAAGAACAATCACCAACTCTTGCCAACGCCTCCAAGCTGCTCCAAGCCGTCTAGGTGGCGGCAACCACCAAGAGAAACAAGAATCCCGCAGCAAATCAACCACCAAGTGCCAACTAGATGCAATCTCACAATGCAAATGCACTTGGATCACTCAATCTCACTTCGAATATGCAAAGAAGCAAGAGAGATGAGTGAGAGGGGAGTTGCTTAGCTCAAAGTGCTCACAAGTATGTTAAATGTTCGAGAGAGAGAGCCTTGAGCCGGCCAACGAGTATTTATAGACGTACCCCTTCGAATATAGCCGTTAGAAACTTAAACAGCCGAAATCGGGCTGACCGGACGCGCTGGTCCAACTGACCGGACGCGCCGGTCGCCCAACGGCTAACTCGTGAAGTACTGACCGGACGCGCTGGTCCAAACGATCGGACGCGCTGGTCGCCCAACGGCTAACTGCGAAGCAACGACCGGACGTGCTGGTCCAACTGACCGGACGCGCCGGGAACGACCGGACGCGCTGGTCCCGTGAAGGACCGGACGCGCTGGTCGCCTGAGCAGCGCTCAACGAAATAGTGACCGGACGCGCTGAAGAAAATGACCGGACACGACAGTGACAGCGTCCGGTTAGAGTCCAGTAAGCTCCCTGAACGACCGGACGCGTCCGATCATCAGTGACCGGACGCGCCTCGCGTCCGATCATCGAACTGAAAAAATACGCAGACACTGAACACTGACCGGACGCGTCCGGTCATGCAAGGACAGCGTCCGGTTCAGCGTCCGGTCACCTCTGTGACCTCCGTTCGCCTCCGTTTCTTTTCTGGACTTCCGGCGTAGTGGAAAATAATCGTTTCAACTTCTCAAAAACGCCTGAATCCCGCCTCGCAAGCTCGGCGGGAGGGAGAGAGGAACCCAAACCCTCTCTACCGTTCAAACTCCACCGCCGTCGCAAACGTGCTAACATCACCAAGTGATCTCGTCATGTGTGAGTGTGTTAGCATTTTCACAATCATTTTTCGAGGCGATATTAGTTCTATCCAAATGCATATGATCATGAAATGCACATCTAGAGGCACTTAGGAGTTCAATAGCCGCGTCATTCCCCTCTTTATAGTACGGCTATCTATCCTATAATGTAACCACACCCACTAGGTGTCTTGGTTACTAAAACGCAACCCTTAAGCATATACCTTTGCCTTGATCACGTAGGGTTGCGTCCAAATCCAAGTGTGGCCATCATGATCACCATGTCCATCTTGCCACCAACCTTGTAGTGTACTAATCCTCATATGCTACATACAACTTAGACATAGGATTAGTACTTAGGCATTGTCACTAATTACCAACACCAAACATAGGACTTTCAATCTTCCCCTTGTTGGTAATTAGTGACAAACCTTTCACAAAGATATTATGATAAAATTTTGATTGAACCCATGTCACATTGTCCAAGTATATTACCATGTGTAAGAATTATGGACATGTGATCATGAATTCAAATTGATAGCAATGGCTCCCCCTACATGTATGCTATATGTTTGGATTTTGGAAGCATACATGTTAGATAGGAAAGATTAGGAGCATTGTCTACCAATAGGTGCTAAGTGTTTTAGATTATAGACCTTTGAAGCATGATACCATCGGAGTAGCGATAAACACCATCTTAGCACCTTGTGTAGTTAGATTCCACTTGGAAAAGCACAAACATAACTAGAAACCTCGTGAGATCAACATTATAAGCAAGGCTCTAGTACCATTTTGAAAAACATGAAGCAAGAAAAATCTAACTACTTCCTATTCATACTAGTACCTCAATGCATCATTCAAATTATACTAGCAAGTCACCACACAAGCAATGTATCGGAGAAAACGAAATGCATAACTATGCATCATACATATGAGGTGCACATAGAAATGCAACATTCATGTTTAAAAGCTTGCTCCCCCTACTTGTGTGCTTCTTTTATCAATTCTTCTTTTATCAATTCTCCCCCTTTAGGATCTTTGTGAAATATTTTCAAACATTTTCTCCCCCATAACATTTTTTGAGTTCTATCTTTGTGAACAACATTTTCTCCCCCTTTGGCACCAATTGACCACAAGGAGCAAACTTTAGATAGATTATCATGTTAAAATATGGGGTGAGGATCAAGTTTATGATTCAACCTAGATTGCTTGCATAAATAAAATACTTCGGTTTGATCCAAGGGCAAGCTTCTTCACACCTCACTAGAAGGGTTATCATGCACCATGTTGAAGCAAATATTTAGACAAGTTTTCTAGATTAAACACTTAGGATCACAAGCTACTTAAACAAGTTATATGCTACCACTAGATCATACAAGTCATGGAAACAATAGTGGCACCAGATAAACTTCAAATTCATTTAATTTTCATGAATGATCCTAGAACATAAGAAATCATGACTAGATGCACTAAACATGTCCTTAGTATAGAATGTATGACATGTCAACCAATTGTACCTTGGGGCTCGAAGGAGAGGCATGTCATATCATGGGAGTGCATCAACTCATGTTGGAGAAATCAAGTATGTTCAACTCATTCTTTAGCTTGTGAAATCTCTTCTCATCAAGTGGCTTGGTGAATAGATCGGCTAATTGATCTTCGGTGCCCACACTCTCAATAGCAATGTCACCCTTTTGTTGATGATCTCTAATAAAGTGATGGCGAACATCAATATGCTTTGTTCTTTGATGTTGAATCGGATTGTTAGTTAGCTTCACGGCACTTTCATTGTCACATAGCAATGGCACATTCTTGAAATTGATTCCAAAATCCTTCAATGTTGCCTTCATCCACAAGATTTGTGCACAACAACTACCCGCGGCGATGTATTCGGCTTCGGCGGTAGATAGTGCAATACTATTTTGCTTCTTGGATGACCATGAGACAAGTGATCTTCCCAACAATTGACATGTCCCGGAAGTGCTCTTTCTCTCTACTTTATCACCGGCATAGTCGGAATCCGAATATCCAACTAGCTCAAAACTTGCACCTTTGGGATACCACAATCCAACATCTTGTGTATGCTTTAAGTACCTCAATATTCTCTTTGTTGCCTTCAAATGACTTTCTCTTGGTGAGGCTTGAAATCTTGCACACATACATACACTAAACATCACATCGGGCCTTGATGCCGTCACATAGAGTAGGCTACCAATCATTGATCTATATAGCTTTTGATCCACCATGTTGCCACTCTTGTCACTATCCAAACTTCCACTAGTGCCCATTGGGGTTGTAATACTCTTTGCATCTTCCATGCCAAACTTCTTGAGCATATATTTGATGTACTTGGTTTGGCTTACAAATGTTCCTTCCTTCATTTGTTTGATTTGAAGTCCAAGAAAGAAACTAAGTTCACCAATCATTGACATTTCAAATTCCTTGGCCATCATTTTTCCAAACTCATTACAATAATCTTGATTGGTTGAACCGAATATGATATCATCAACATAGATTTGCAATACAAACAAGTCTTTCTCAATCTTCTTGGTGAATAGTGTTGTATCAACTTTGCCCATGACAAATCCTTTAGATAGCAAGAAGTCCCTCAATCTTTCATAGCATGCTCTAGGTGCTTGCTTTAATCCATACAAAGCCTTCCTTAACTTGTATACATGATTGGGTTTCTTGTCATCTTCAAAACCGGGAGGTTGCTCCACATACACCTCCTCTTGAATGTACCCATTGAGAAATGCACTCTTTACATCCATTTGATATAGCTTGATATAGTGAGCACAAGCATAGGCAAGTAAGATCCTAATTGCTTCCAATCTTGCAACCGGGGCATAAGTTTCACCAAAGTCAAGACCCTCTATTTGTGTGTAACCTTGAGCCACTAGTCTTGCTTTGTTCCTTACTACTATCCCATCTTGATCTTGTTTGTTGCGAAAGACCCGTCTTGTTCCAATGACATTGTGATCCTTAGGCCTTTCAATTAGTTCCCATACTTTATTTCTCTTAAAGTTGTTGAGCTCTTCATGCATTGCATTTACCCAATCCGGATCTCTCAATGCTCTATCAATGTCCTTGGGTTC
The DNA here is from genome assembly GCA_038087645.1 of Saccharum hybrid cultivar R570. Lineage (NCBI taxonomy): Eukaryota > Viridiplantae > Streptophyta > Magnoliopsida > Poales > Poaceae > Saccharum > Saccharum hybrid cultivar. The sequence continues at coordinate 632,545 of JAQSUU010000377.1, forward strand.
TTCCATTGACACAAAAGAAGAGTGACCACAAAATGATGCCAATCTTGATCTAGTTTGAACTCCTCTTTGTATGTCACCAATGATGGAATCCAATGGATGGTCTCTTGCAATGTTAGTTGGTTGAAGCACTTGGACTTGATTGCTTGGATGTTGATGTTGATCATGAGTTGGAGATGATGAACTAGCCACTTGTTGATTTTGTTGCACTTGAGATGATGTACTAGCTTGATTTTGCATTAGAGAACCACTAGCTTGTGTAATTGGACTTTGGAGCACTTGATCTTTGTCATCCACATCAATCACTTGCTTTGGCCTAATATCATCAATATCCATCTCTTTCATAGCATTACTCAATTGAGTTCCTCTCACATCATCCAAGTTATTTTCTTCATCTTGAGAACCATTTGTTTCATCAAACTCAACATCATACACTTCTTCAAGTTGACCATTAGCCAAATTCCAAACTCTATAAGCTTTGCTAGTAGTTGAGTAACCAAGTAGGAAGCCTTCATCACATTTCTTCTCAAACTTGCTCAATCTAGTGCCTTTCTTCAAGATATAGCATTTACAACCAAATACCCGAAAGTATGCAATGTTGGGCTTTCTTCCATTTAAGATCTCATATGGTGTCTTCTCAAGGAACTTGTGGCAATAGAGACGGTTGCTATAAAAGCAAGCCGTGTTGATTGCTTCGGCCCAAAATGAATGACTCACATTATACTCATTCAACATTGATCTTGCCATATCAATTAAGGTTCTATTCTTCCTTTCAACTAGGCCATTTGATTGAGGTGTATACTTGGCCGAGAATTGATGCTTGATTCCAAGCTCCTCACATAGCTCATCAACTCTTGTGTTTCTAAACTCACTTCCATTGTCACTTCTTACTTTCTTGATTGTGGTCTCAAACTCATTTTGCACTCTCTTGATGAACTTCTTGAATATGTCAAATACATCACTCTTGTCCACAAGAAAGAATACCCATGTGTATCTAGTGAAATCATCCACAATCACAAAACCATACTTGTTGCCACCAATGCTTGTGTATGTAGTTGGCCCAAATAGATCCATGTGCAACAACTCAAATGCCTTGGAAGTACTCATAATGCTCTTCAATGGATGAGTGTTGCCTACTTGCTTTCCGGCTTGACATGCACTACATAGCTTATCCTTCTCAAATGTGACATCCTTCAAGCCTCTAACTAAGTCATGCTTCACTAACTTGTTCAATTGCTTCATGCCAACATGACCTAGTCTTCTATGCCATAACCAACCCATACTTGATTTGGTGAGCAAGCATGTTGAAAGTTGAGTGTCACTAGCATTGAAATCAACCAAGTATAGATTCTCATATCTAAAGCCTTTGAAGATCAAGTTAGAGCCATCAACACTAACTATCTCCACATCATCAACACCAAATATGCACTTGAAACCGAGATCACACAATTGAGCAACCGAGAGAAGATTGAAGTTCAACTTTTCAACTAAGAGCACATTGGAAATGCTATGATCATTAGAGATTGCAATCCTTCCAAGAGCCTTTACATCACCCTTGCTATTGTCACCAAATGTGATACTATCAATGCCACTATCATTTGATTTGAGAGAGTTGAACATTCTTGAATCACCGGTCATATATTGAGAGCACCCACTATCAAGCACCAAATGCCTTCCTCCGGCCTTGTAATTTACCTACAAAACAATTTAATGTCTTTTAGGTACCCATACTTGCTTGGGTCCTTGGAGGTTAGTCACTAAGCTCTTTGGTACCCAAATGGCCTTCTTCTTTGGGCCCATAATTGGTGTACCAACAAACCTAGCATGCACACCTTTCTCACCCTTGGTAAGCACATAACAAGAATCAAAAGGAATATAAGGTACATTAGCATTTTTCTTGTTCTTGTTCATTTTATTGCAATTAATCTCTAGATGTCCAACTTGCTTGCATCTATTGCAATAACGACCATTGCCCTTCACAAAGCGAGACTTTGGAGTAGCAAAGGCCGTCTTGCCCTTCTTGGGAGTATAGCCCAATCCCTCTTTGTTAAGAGAGAACATTTGGCTACTCAAGCATTTTAGCAAGCGGGCATCCCCACCATAGGCGTTGCCTAATGCGCGGGTGAGATCATCCACCTCTCTCTTGAGAGTCTCAACCACAAGTGATGAATCACTAGTAGTAGAGGTAGAGTTGGTTGTGGTGGATGATGATGAGCTACATGAAGCAATAGTAGGACTAACAAATAAAGAATCATCAATAATATCACATGTTAGTCCAATATCACAAGTGACAATCACTTGCTCCTCCTTAGCTTCCTTCATGAACTTCTTCAACTTAAAGTCCTTTTCCTTGATGAGCTCAAGTAGAGTGGAGTGGGCTTCCTTAAGCCTAGTGTGAGCAATTTCAAGATCCTCGTGGTCTTCCTTTAGACACTCACGAGAAGCCTCTAGCTCATCAAAGGATTTCCTAAGAGCTTTGAGCTCTTGTTCAATTCCTTTGTACTCCTTACTCTTTTTGAGAGCAACAAGCTCCTCCATCAAGGCATCATTTTCATTGCTCTTGGCAATGAGCTCTTGTTCCAAGATTTTGTATTTCTTGGTTGTCCTCTTGTAGCCCTTGCTCATTTGATCTATTATGCCTAATAGATCATCCTTGAAGTAGTCCTCATCCTCCTCATCATCACTCCTACAATCATCACTAGCACAAGAATCATCATCACTATCATCATGTTTTACCTTGGTAGGCTTGGCCATAAGGCATGTTGATGTAGTGTCGAAGATGGATGGCTTGTTGGAGAGGGCGATGTTTGCAGTGGCTCGTCGAGTGATCCTCTCATCATCACTAGAGCTTTCATCATCATCACTATCGGAGTTGTCACTATCCCAAGTGACTACATAACCACCACCCTTCTTCTTCTTGTTGAAAGTGAAGCTCTTCTTTGCTTTCTTCTCATTCTCTTTCTTATCCTTCTTGTTCTTCTTGAGCTTCAAGTCCTCATTATGAAATCTCTTATCTTCATAGGGGCAATCCGCCACTATGTGATCGGGGCTATTGCAATTGTAGCAAAGGGTCTTTGCCTTTATAGTGTCTCTCCTCTTCCTTGCCCCATATCCTTTCTTCTTCATGAACCTTCCCATCTTGTGCACAAGGAGGGCCATGGTCTCATCATCGAATGGATCATCATCATCACTTTCTACCTTGCTCTTGCCCTTAGAGGATGAAGCCTTGAATGCAATGGGCTTCTCTTGCTTGACCTTGGTCTCCTTCTTCTCTTCTACCTCATCTTCATCATCATTGTATTGGGCATCGGTCATTATATCTCCAAGCACATTGGTTGGTTTGACCTTGTCCAATCCCTCTCTAAAGATCATTCTTCTCAAGGTGGCAAACTTCTTGGGTAAGCACATCAAGAACTTGTGTGAGAAGTCCTTGTCCTCAACCTTCTCCCCAAGCCCCTTGAGATCATTGACAATGACTTGGAGCCTATAGAACATCTCCGGGATGGATTCATCATCCTTCATCTTGAATGTGGAGAACTTGTCCTTGAGCATATATAGTTTGGCACTTTTTACCGTTGAAGTGCCTTCATATGTTTCTTCAAGCCTTATCCAAAGCTCATTTGCCTTTTCAAGATCTTTGATTTGCTCAAATACTTTATCATCAATGGCACGATAGATTGTGTCAAGTGCCGCCGTATTGCATTGTTTGTTGATGCGGTCATTGGGAGTGAGGTTTTCCTCATCAAGAATGATGTATCCTTCTTTGGTCACATCCCAAACCTTCTCATGTATATTGCCTAGATATTGCTTCATCTTCCTTTTCCAATGATCAAAGGAAGAGACGCCATCAAAGAATGGAGGCTTGCCATTAACATGATTGAACATAACTTGAGCCATCTTACACCGAGGTTGTTAAGCCTTACAAACGGTGACCACAGCTCCGATACCACTTGAAAGGTCTTGATGGCTAGAGGGGGGGTGAATAGCCTATTAAAATTTTCTACAAAGACAAGCTAAACAAGTTTATCAATAAAACAAATAGCGAGATGCGAGTTTTGCTTAGCCTACGGGGTGTTTGCAAGCCACCTAACCAATTCATAATTCTAATAAATTTGCACTCAACCGCACAAGTCGAACTGCACAAGTCAACTACAACTAAAGCTAGCTACACAAGCTAAGAGAAACACTAACAAGCTAGCAAGGTAACTAAGAAATTAATACAAGAGAGAGTTAGGAGGATATCACCGAGGGACGAAGTATTGAGCCAACCAATCAATATGATCAAGAGATGAATACCACAAAATACAACCACCGGGATCGATCAAACACAATAAGAATGATGACACGAAGATTTATCCCGAGGTTCACGTGCTTGCCGGCACGCTAGTCCCCGTTGTGTCCCTCTTCACCACGTGGTTCGATGGCTGATCGGTCTCACACCGAGCCTCTCAAAAGGCACCACAAGAACCTACCAAATGGCAAAAGGTTGCAATGACACGAGCAATATACTAACATTGCCTTTGGCGCTTCGCCGAGGTAGGCACAAACCTCTCACAATCACCGGAGGTGGCCAAGAACAATCACCAACTCTTGCCAACGCCTCCAAGCTGCTCCAAGTCGTCTAGGTGGCGGCAACCACCAAGAGAAACAAGAATCCCGCAGCAAATCAACCACCAAGTGCCAACTAGATGCAATCTCACAATGCACATGCACTTGGATCACTCAATCTCACTTCGAATATGCAAAGAAGCAAGAGAGATGAGTGGGAGGGGAGTTGCTTAGCTCAAAGTGCTCACAAGTATGTCAAATGTTCGAGAGAGAGAGCCTTGAGCCGACCAACGAGTATTTATAGACGTACCCCTTCGAATATAGCCGTTAGAAACTTAAACAGCCGAAATCGGGCTGACCGGACGCGCTGGTCCAACTGACCGGACGCGTCGGTCGCCCAACGGCTAACTCGTGAAGTATTGACCGGACGCGCTGGTCCAAACGACTGGACGCGCTGGTCGCCCAACGGCTAACTGCGAAGCAACGACCGGACGCGCTGGTCCAACTGACCGGACGCGCCGGGAACGACCGGACGCGCTGGTCCCGTGAAGGACCGGACGCGCTGGTCGCCTGAGCAGCGCTCAACGAAATAGTGACCGAACGCGCTGAAGAAAATGACCGGACGCGACAGTGACAGCGTCCGGTTAGAGTCCAGTAAGCTCCCTGAACGACCGGACGCGTCCGATCATCAGTGACCGGACGCGCCTCGCGTCCGATCATCGAACTGAAAAAATACGCAGACACTGAACACTGACCGGACGCGTCCGGTCATGCAAGGACCGCGTCCGGTTCAGCGTCCGGTCACCTCTGTGACCTCCGTTCGCCTCCGTTTCTTTTCCGGACTTCCGGCGTAGTGGAAAATAATCGTTTCAACTTCTCGAAAACGCCTGAATCCCGCCTTGCAAGCTCGGCGGGAGGGAGAGAGGAACCCAAACCCTCTCTACCGCTCAAACTCCACCGCCGTCGCAAACGTGCTAACATCACCAAGTGATCTCGTCATGTGTGAGTGTGTTAGCATTTGCACAATCATTTTTCGAGGCGATATTAGTTCTATCCAAATGCATATGATCATGAAATGCACATCTAGAGGCACTTAGGAGTTCAATAGCCGCGTCATTCCCCTCTTTATAGTACGGCTATCTATCCTATAATGTAACCACACCCACTAGGTGTCTTGGTTACTAAAACGCAACCCTTAAGCATATATCTTTGCCTTGATCACGTAGGGTTGCGTCCAAATCCAAGTGTGGCCATCATGATCACCATGTCCATCTTGCCACCAACCTTGGAGTGTACTAATCCTCATATGCTACATACAACTTAGGCATAGGATTAGTACTTAGGCATTGTCACTAATTACTAACACCAAACATAGGACTTTCACCAGTGCGCGCGACGCCTTTGCCAACAGCAAGGTACCCACGTCTCTCCCTTGCTCAACCTTCATCTCTGTGTCCTCAGGTCGCCCTCACCCTCCTGTTCCTCGCCCACAACATCTAGGTCAATCCCCCAGGCGCGTTGCTTCCTCTGTGCTCTGCCTATGCCCGTCAAGCAACAGTTGCAGGTCGCCACCTTCTGCAATGTCGTGACTCCGTGACGCCCACAAGGTGTTCGAAGAAATGCCAACGGATATGCAATGGTCAATTTTGTTTTCGCTCATGTTTTGCTTGACATGGATCTATGCTCATCTGTCTCTCCTGCTTCTTCCTTCTTCCTCTTCTTACCACTTTTTCAGGATGGTGGTTTCGGGATTCCAATGTGCGCCTAGGGTACGGTTACTGCTAATGGCACCAATTAATTAATTAATCCTTTTGTTACCCTATGATGTTAGCTGTTGTTGGCCATTGTGTTTTACATATTGCCTTTTTATGTAGCTGATATGCCCCTAACAGGACCTGCTGCTGAAGCACGCAATAAAAAAGGCAGTTGTATCTTTTGGAAGAAGAGGTATGCATTCATGATCTAAGTAAAATGAATAAGCAATTAGTTGCCACGTTGTTGACATTCCCCTTTTTGCTGCCTACATTTATGCATTATTATGTACCACAAAAGATTTAAAATCAGTTTACGTATGATTTCATTACAGAAAATGTTCTTAACACTGAGTGTGCTGATATTAATTTGTTATCATTACATATATTCTCATCGAGTCTACGAAAAAAATACTACCAAGTCTTTGTTCTTGTTTTGCTTGACCTGGATGTGTGCTCATCCTATGTTGTGCTTCTTAATTTGTTATCATTACATATGTTCTCATCGAGTCCAGAAAAAAATGCCACCAAATCTACTATTGTATTGCTTTGGTAAATATTCAGGGGTTACCTACATGAACCACATAGACCTCAAATGTGTGTCATAAAAAAAGATGGATGATAAATATTTTTTCTTCAATTAGATATCACAAAGCTAGGTTCCTCTCCATCCTGCTGCTGATGCACACAAGTAATGAAAGGCAGCCACAGCTTTTGGAAGAGGATGCTACGATGAGGGTATATATCCATTGTTTTTTTGCTACACAATCTCTTCTCCGCTGTACTTCCATTTTTTTCACAAAAGGACACAACCATCTCCATATTTGACCTCCATATGCATGTTATGAGGTTTACCAATTTAGGGGACGTCCTTCATATGTATTCATGCTTGATAGATTCAGTTGGGCTAATTGACTCTGAAATTTGAACCATAAAAGTTTTGGGTATAAGTCCCTGTTTAGTTCCCACAAAAACTCAAAAATTTTTTTGCACAGTACCTGTCACATCAAATCTTTAGACACATGCATAGAGCATTAAATGTAGGTAAAAAAAATAACTAATTGCATAATTTTCTGTAAATATCGAGACGAATCTTTTGAGCCTAGTTAGTCCATGGTTGGACAAATTTTACCAAATAATAACGAAAGTGCTACATGAATTTTTCCCAAAAAATTTTAGGATCTAAACAAGGCCTAAGTAAAATTTCTTCTCTCCTGACCACCGTGTATCATATGATGCATTGAGAGGCTGCTACCAGGAATGGTCTCTTGCTTATGTTCCAATTGTGCTAATAGTGACATAAAAAAATTACTACATTTGCGTCCTGTGTTACTCCAAACTTACTTGCTTATTATCTCCGTTCAACGACTGATCCATCTTCAGTAGTCAATAACTTGGCAGAAATTCGGCCTCGCCCCGTCTAATCATCACCGACGTAAGCTTTTAGCTTGCTCATATTATTCCTATTTTCCCACTACCTAATGTTAGCTCTCTGCAAAACAAACACGCATATGTAAGCTATATTGCCTTTGTCCATATATATAATATTTTGCGTCACGGTAGATCCTGTTTGATATCATGAATTTATCAGTTTATAATTTCCCATCCAATAGCTGTGCTTAGTATACTCATTTTTCCTTTACAGTTCCTGTTTCTAAATATTTATTGTCTAATACATCTATTTCTACTTCAGGTTTGATCTATAGTACAGGCCACACATGTAAGGATTGCTCACCATGTATATACAAGAAGCCCACTTTGTCCCAGCAGCGGCGTGTGAAGTTGCCAGCGGGCCGCAACAAAGCTGGCGGAGCCTCCGCATGACAAACGTCATACGGCGCTGGACTGGACATGTGTGTGTATATGTATATCTCAATCAACGGACAAGTACCATGCATGCACGTACTTGGTGACTGTGCATGGTGCCTAGTATGTATGAGTTGATTTCAGCTAAGGGGTTGTTTAGTTGGTGAAAAAGTTTATGTTCGGCTACTGTAGCACTTTTCGTTTTATTTGACAATTTGTGTCCAATCATGGACTAATTAGGCTTAAAAGATTTGTCTCGTGATTTACAACTAAACTGTGTAATTAGTTTTTTCTTTCGTCTACATTTAGTACTCCATGCATATGCCGCAAGATTCGATGTGACAGATACTGTGCAAACTTTTTTGAGTTGCATGGACAACTAAACAGGCCGTAAGAACAAATCACAGGTTTGCTCGATCGGACGTGCTTTTAATTTTGTCCAAGCTAACTAACGTGCTTTACACCAAAGGAGGCGTTCGGCTGGCAGAATCTTGGCTGAAACTAGCTGGTTTTATGAGAGAAAACACTGTTTAGCTGGTTTGATGAACAGTAAAATAAGTGGCCAACCAGCCGGCTGGTCCGAAAACTTCAGACCAGCGAACAAGTCGAAAGGCGCGCACAAAGTAAAATTTCTTTTGTCCTTATCCCCTAATACGTATCCCGCAATAAAAAAATATCGGCATCAATTCCCCCGATCTGCTTGTCTAACCCCTCGCGACGTTGATATGTGTCGTCTCTTGTCGCGGGACAGTGACAGCAGAATTATACACCTTCGGATGTAACCATGGTTACTTGGGCCTTGTTTAGATACACTCTAAAAGTTAAAATTTTTTCACTCTCTTCATCACATTAATCTTTGGACCCATGTATGAAGTAGTGAATGTAGGTAAAAAAATAACTAATTACACGGTTTAGTTGAAAATCACGAGATGAATCTTTTGAGCCTAGTTGGTCTATGATTGGACAATATTTGCCAAATAAGACGAAAGTGGTACTATTCAATGGGTTGAAATTTTTTCGCAATATGAATGTGGCCTTGTATAGTAGTACTACTTCACTTGCCCAGCCAGCCAATCACGCACGAGCACTCGGCCGGCATGGCATGGCATTTACGCAATCGCGTCGCAGCACCTAGCGGCTAGCACGCAGCGGCGGCGCTGGATCGCGCGGGACCATCGCAACGGCGTGGTAAAAACGCGGGCGAATCGCGGGGCAGCGCGTTGGCGTGCAGGCGAGCGCCGCCAGCCACACAAGTGATCTGCGGCCTGCGGGTGCGGGTGCACGGAGCCCGGGCCGGGTTAAAACGAGGGTGGCAGCGTACTGCGGCAGCGGTCAATTCCTCCGCCGCATCAGAGATAAGATTTTGATGAGACGTCGCGATCTCGCGGGTGCCATCACCCCAGAACGTACTAGCCCTATTCGGGGAACGCCAGCGGCAGAAAGGCGCCGGGCCGCGATTCCCCGCGCCGCCGACGTTTCGGGCGCCCGTACGCTCGCTCGCTCTGTCGCTTCGCCCGCGCGCGCGGCGGCGTCGGCGCCCGGCCGAATCGGAGGAGAAAACCAGAGAGGATGCATGCTTTCCGCGCGCGCATACGCCTAACTTCTTTCCGTCTAGGCCTAACTTCCTTAATTTCCTCCCCGGCCGGCAGGGCTCCTCCGATAGCCACGGCGCGCGTGCCATGGGGCACGTCTCGCGCGCTCCATGCCAAGCTCTGCCGGTACATGCCATTAGCCAACGCCGCCCGCGGACACGTGGTTTCTGCCTTTTCTCGGCAGGTGAACGCGACGGCGCCTCGACGAACCGCCAGCAAGCGCGCGCGGTTCGTTCTCGCCAGCACCGTTCGCGCGAGCGCAGCTGGCTCCTGGCTCCTGCAGATCGAGTCTGTTACTAGCTAAGTATTAGGGGGGAAAAGATGGCCATTGATCGGTGGTATAGACGATGACATTGATCCATCCATCAGTGACGTGGGAATGAGGAGGCCGGCTGTTGGACGAGAGATTCCGTTATGGCATGTTCTCAGCCCAGATATATGAGGGTGCAAGTGACATGGCACCACAGGGGATAGTGCAAATGGTCTAGCCATTTTTAAACTCGTCTGTATATACATTACAGTCCAATAATCCAACCGAAGCATAGATTACATATGCAGCTATATTAATTGTGCACACAACCTGCAGGTGCCTAGATGGCGACAATGACGGGCGACGACGGCTTTTATATCTAGCAACCAACCCATTGCAAGCGAAGATACACAGCAGCTGCGGCTCAATTAGGAAATTCTGTAGGTATGTAGTATGCTACTAGCTAGTATGAACATTGTCCATGCGTGTGCATATGCATGAATCAAGCATACAAATTTCTTTTTTTTTTTGAGCTTTAAGCATACAAATATCTACATGCATACAAATATATTTTTTTTGAGCTTTAAGCATACAAATATCTACATGCATGCAATATAATTACCGTACGTGCCCCGATATTATTTTCCCCCTGTTAACTACATGCCCGTGTGATCTGTGCATATATGGTAAATTAAGCAGTTAATTTTGTTTTTCTGGCGGCCGGGATGTGATGAACTGCATGCAGGCTAAATTATTTTAGCAGGGTTCAATCTATAGAGATGCAAGAGGCTAAATGGCTAATTAATATCATATCTATATGTAAGCATTGGCTAGCTAGATTTTTGTTTCAAATTGGCCTACCTACTTGCAATTAAGGTTGCTTAGCTCCGTACAAGTACGTGCTCGTGGTAGGCAATGCAATGCATGCACTTGTCCTGCGGTTCACTGAATGAGACTACTACCACTATAACAAGCTGCTGGCGATGCTGACTACCTGAAAAGCCAGCCATATGCATCAACGCATGCCCATAGGCAATGTCGGTACCATGGATTCTTCACGGGTTCCAGTTCACGCCGGAGAGCTGGTAGGGATGCTGGAAACCGCATGTGGCGGTGGCGGCCGCGGCAGCAGCTTCCGGCGTTACTGGTGTGCCGAAAATGGCGTGGTGGTCATAGGTTGTCGCACCTTGCACGCCGAGCGGGTTGAGAAATGTAGGAACGATGGCATTAGTGCCACCGCTGCAGGCGCCGCTGTCGACGGCACCGGCAGCCGCCGCCAGGTTATTCCTCTCGGACGGCGACGACAGGGACGTGCCGCCGCCGTCAGTGGTGTCTCTGTTGTACCCATGGAACCTCTTCGCCGGCGGAAGAATCGCGATTGTCGACGCGTCGAGCCAGTTGAATGGGGTGGTGGAGGGCGACGGGACGAGGAGCTGCTTGGTGTCAGCTGGAGCAGCTGCCCTCGCCGCCGCGGCTAGCTGGCTCAAGGAGCTGGCTCCCGCTGAGAGGCCTGCTGTGTCCTCTGCTGTGATGAATCCATCCAGGAAGTTGTCCTCGTGATGGTGGTGGATCAGCGAAGTGTAGTTATTGCCGTTATGATGAGCCGCCCTTCCTCCGCCTGCGACGGCGGCCATGGCAGCCGCGGCATGCGTCGGGTAGGCTGCCACCGCGTCCTCCACGGAGTCCTCGCACTCCATGCTCCTCTCGCCGGCTCCAAGCTTGTTGATCTTCTTGTAGATGCGACATAAAACCCAGTCGTCGAGCTGAGACACGCTAGTTAGAGCTTGATCACCACACCGCAGATATATATTATATTAGCGAAAACATTCTGAGAGATTATTGATGCATGCATATGTTTGTTAATGCAATCTCAGGGTAGATCGGATTATGTTCCGTTCTTTACACTGTAGAGAATAGTAGCACACGTACCCTGAGAGACGATGTGGCCTTGCCTCCGACGACGTTGCAAGGCGGCGGCCGGCTGGTGGTTGAGCTCGCCGCATCCGCGAGGCGGTACTCGTGCATGATCCAGTTGGTCTTGATGCCCTTTGGTGGCTTCCCGCGGTAGAACACGAGCGCCTTCTTAACGCCGACCTTGTCGCGGTTGCCGCCGGACGCCATGATGGGCTTGTCTGTGCCAGTCGCCTTCCAGTAGCCGGACGTTGCCGCCCTGTTCGGCCGCGCTCCGTTGGGGTACTTGCGGTCCCTCGGGCTGAAGAAGTACCACTCCTGCTCCCCGAAGGTCGCCTTATCTGATCAACCATCATGTCCAGGCCACAGTATCGTACGTGAGAGTAGTATATGGCACATGCATGGAAGTATGCAAGCTAGATGAGCATACTATAGTATAACACATAGTAGTATTACTTTATTATTTACTTTCAAAAAGTTATGCACAGTATTAAAAGAATATTTTAATAGAAGTACTACACTGCATACACAATAATCACTAGCAGAACGAGTAAGATGAGACAATCATGCCAATAAACAATTCATCAATAACGCTAGCTTACGTACCAGGTAGCTCCCACGGATCGAACTTGTAAAGGTCGACCTCGGCGATGATGGCGACGGGGAGCGGCACGGACGCGGCCTTCTTCTTGAGGTAGTGGACGACCAGCTCCTCGTCCGTCGGGTGGAACCGGAACCCCGGCGGGAGATCCGGCGCCGAGCTCGGCTGCTTCTGCGGTGGCAACTCGCCGGACGACGAGTCCGTGCTCTCCATGGACCTCATCACCGTAGTACTAGCTACCCCGGCCGGCCCCTGTACCAAGCACCAACACCAGATCAGTAGATCCATCTACCAGACTATATATACTACGCACGGAAAAAGCACAGCAGCACCTTGTGCTACCCAACGACTGCCATGCAGTTTGCTGCTTACCGCGGGATGGATCCCTCCCTGCAGTTTGGCAGAGCCGCCTCTAGTAGTGTGAAGGAGAGCAGACAGCGACGTGGATAGCCGGGGTTTGTTACGCTGTCGGCGGCCGGCGAGTGATCTGCGCTGGGATTTTTGGTGGTTTCGCCCGGGGAATCGTAGCGATGGAGGAGAGCCGGCCGGAGACGGAGGCGCAGGCGGGCAGGGGAAGAGTGGGAGGTGCCGAAGGCATTGCCCCGAGAAATATGGCTCCGTTGCACCGAACCGCAGAGCCCCGCGCCCGTCGTCCCTCGACACGTACCCCGCCGCCGCCCGTACCGCGTGTCAGCTCGCCACCGGCCGCGCCCCAGCATCCGCGCGCGCGCCGTGCCGCGATTCCGTGAACCGCAGAGCCCCGCAGCCCAGCCGCCGGAACAGAATCCTTCGTGGCCTCGTTTCGGCCCGTGTTCGTAAACAAATGGGGCCGATTTCTTCTCAGTTAGCCCGTCCAGAGCCGCTACCGTGGCCCACTGCTATCATGGATTTGGGCGCGCACGACCAGGCTGCTAGTAGTAGAATAGAAAACTAGAAATTGCAGTGCAGGTCTGTCTTCTTTTCCTAAACTAAAGAACAGAGAGAGATAGGAGTAGAATTTAACCAGATTCTTCGAATGTTCCTGCGCTGAATTTCAAAATTTGAGCTCGCTTCGTACGGCGTCCAGACCATGCATGGTCATGGATTCATGGTTCATGACTTGACTGTTCCCATTGTTTTTTTTTTAATCTAAGTCCTGTTTTAAAAGTTTCTCCTAGTCCTAGGTGAGTTCAACATTCAAGTGATAATAAACAAACAAATGAATGAAAGACAGAACTGAACCGAACCAGAACCGAACTGCGGTCGAATCGGTGCCAAGAGAAATCCAACAGAGTACAATTGTGCACATTCTTCTTTGACGTATATATCATATATGTCTCTACTTTCTGAAACGGGTCTTTAACGTACTTTCTAGGCACATACTATAATGGAATGTTCCATTTCCTAATTGAGGTTTCAGCATATTCAATCAGCTGATTAATATGATGCCGCGGCATGCATTATTCTATCATTAGCCAGCTGCTAGCGGTCATCATGCCACTAGAGTTCCGACTTCCGATTCCGAGTCCTTGCATGGCTGCACGCTGCATCGGACCAGCAGCAGAGCAGCTCTAGATGCAAAGAAAGTCACTGTCAACATAAAAGGAAACTGGTTGTACTATTTAAGAATGAATAAATAAATACCTAGTTGATTTCAAGATCAAAGACCAGCAATTGACCTTGACCACACTAATCATCAACGTTTAATTTGAAGTGCCACACCAGCTGTTGTATTAACCGCCAGAATCTCCAGCCAACAACGAGAAGATTCACCGAAAAAACCAGTAGTCTGAGTAGCTTCCAAATTACTACTCCCTCCGTTATCTTTTCTTAGGCGCGAGGACTAGTTTTTCCGAGACCCAGAAATTCCAAAGAGCAAGATGGAGAATTAATGAAACACTGAGCACTACCCTATATGCATGCATGCATGCAGCCGACTTTTCCTAGCCCCGGTGAAATTAACCAACCAAAGGAGTTTTCTTCTTCGTTACATGAAAAAAAAACACTTCGAGTTTGCTGTGAATGAGTAAATGCCGCAACTTGCTCTTTGACTCATGCCTCGATAGATACCCCACGCCTAATAAAACGTCAAAAATGAAAAAGCATCATATGCCTAACAAATGAGGGGCGGCCGCCGTCCCTTCTGGCCACCAGCAGCTTGGAGGTGCCACTGCGGGCGCACCCCCCGTTGCCCACCCGCCTCCCCCGGTGGTGGAGGCCGGCGTAGCGCAGGGTGGGAGCATCCCACAAGCAACTCAGCAAGCCACCGCCATGGTGGTGGATTCGGCAACCGTGAAGGCTCCAGAACAACCAATGGAGGTTGTCCCACCGGCTCCTGAGCCGAAAGGTAACTTGATAGATATTCTAGAACCGTCTGTGAAAGGGGCACAAAAGAATAAGGGCAAACCATATTGTTATCGTTGTCGTACCAAAGGTCATACAATTCATGAATGCAATGTTGTTCTTTGCTGTGAAATTTGCTATGGCGATCATTCGTCTAAGGTGTGCCCGAATGCTAATAAAACAAACACAAGTGTTGTTCCTTGTGGTTATGCTGTGGAAGGCCTTGGGTTTTATTTCATTCTAGTGGTTGTAAACCCGAAAGTTAATGTGCAAGAAAGAAAAGGTGTGGTGCGTGTTCTGGAAGGTTCTTTTATTGTCAACCAATTGGCAGTGGAACTGTAAAGGCTACTTCCTAACAAGAATCATAAATGGGAGATTCAGACAACAGGCACCGGTGCCTTTATTATTAATTTCCCATCGGCTGACTTACTAGAAACTGTGGTAAATTGGAGCCCTATGGATGCCAAGGCTGTTGAAGGCAAGATTAGCTTTGAAAAAGGTACTAACAATGACGTCTTTAAGCATGAAATTGAGAAAGTGTGGACGCAGTTCAGAGGATTACCTAAAGAGTTCAAAGAGTTTCCCATTATTTGGGCTGTCGGAACTATCTTGGGTGTTCCTAGAGCTGTTGATACTGTCTTCACTAAGAACACTAGAAGGGTGAAAGGTCTTGATGGCAAGAGGGGGGTGAATAGTCTTTTAAAATTTTCTACAAAGACAAGCTAAACAAGTTTATCAATATAACAAATAGCGAGATACGAGTTTTGCTTAGCCTACGGGGTGTTTGCAAGCCACCTAACCAATTCACAATTCTAGTATTTGCACTCAACCGCACAAGTCAAATCGAGAAGGTAACTATAACTACAACTAGCAAGCTATACAAAGGAGCTACTAAAGCAAAGCTAACTAGCTAGCAAAGATAACTAAGAAAGTAATGCGGAGTTGAGTTGGGAGAGTTTCATCGAGGGGCGAAGTAATGAGCCAACCAATATGATCAACAATGAATACCAAGACAACCGAACACCGGGATCAATCAATCATAATATGAAAGTGATAACACGAAGATTTATCCTGAGGTTCACGTGCTTGCCAGCACGCTAGTCCCTATTGTGTCCCTCTTCACCACATGGTTCGGTGGCTAATCGGTCACACACCAAGCCTCTCAAAAGGCGCCACAAGAACCTACCAAATGGCAAAAGGTTGCAAATGACACGAGCAAATTCACTAACGTTGCCTTTGGCGCTTCGCCGAGGTAGGCACAAACACCTCACAATCACCGGAGGTGGCCAAGAACAATCACCAACTCTTGCCAACGCCTCCAAGCTGCTCCAAGCCATCTAGGTGGCGGCAACCACCAAGAGAAACAAGAATCCCGCAGCAAATCAACCACTAAGTGCCAACTAGATGCAATCTCACAATGCAAATGCACTTGGATCACTCAATCTCACTTCGAATATGCAAAGAAGCAAGAGAGATGAGTGGGAGGGGAGTTGCTTAGCTCAAAGTGCTCACAAGTATGTCAAAAGTTTAAGAGATAGAGCCTTGAGCCGGCCAACGAGTATTTATAGACGTACCCCTTCGAATATAGCCGTTAGAAACTTGAAACAGCCAAAGTCACGCTGACCGGACACGCTGGTCAAACTGATCGGACGCGCCGATCACACAGCGACTACGCTCGCGAACCACCGACCAGACATGCTCCACGCAACGACCGGACACGCGAAGCTCGACCGGACGCGCTGGTCCTGTAACGGACCGGACGCACTGGTCAAGCCTGAGCAGCGCACAACGAAACATCGACCGGACGCGCTGCAGAACTGACCTGACGCTACAGTGCTAGCGTCCGGTTGGAGTCCAGTAAGCTCCCTGAACGACCGGACGCATCCGGTCGACAGTGACCGGACGCGCCACCGCGTCCGATCAAAAACAGAAACACGCGCAGATGCTGAACACTGACCGGACGCGTCCGGACCAGCGTCCGGTCACCTTTGTGACCTTCGTTCGCCTCCGTTTCTTTTTCGACTTCCGGCGTAGTGGAAAAAAGTCATTTCAACTCCTCGAAAACGCCTGAATCCCGCCTCGCAAGCTTGGCGGGAGGGAGAGAGGACCCCAAACCCTCTCTACATGTAACACCTCGGGTGTTATGGTTGCTAATTAACCTGTCATGTCATCATATTGCATCGCAAAGCATCCATGATTAGGTTAACCCTGTTATGCATTAACTAAAATGATTTTACCTTTCTAGGTTGGATGTGCTTCTCAGTGGTGTGATCCGAACCGAAAACCCTAATTTCGAATGCCACCGCAAATACTTAGTCCATGCCCAGCGTAATTTGAGGTGTGTGACTGTGTTACACACTAGTGTCAAGTGTAGGGTATGAACTCAAGTATGACACGTAAAATGAAGCTCCAAGTTTGAGTTTGAATTGGAATCCAAAAACTTATCGCGAGTTTTCCGATTCGAATTTGAATTCAAATTTGGGGAAATATTAAAAAGATTTTCATAAGCTAAATTGATCAACCAAGAGTGGCATTTGGTCAACCATGTTATGCTTGTCTAAATGATGCCCTTGGATGCTGGTTTGATCATTAAATAATCACCAATTAAGGTAGCAACAAATTTCAATTGAAAATTCCTCTGAAAACCCTAAAATCCAAAACCCTATTTTACCCCTTTTGAAATAATTCAAAATCTAAGCAAAATTTGGGCAAAAGTCTAGAACTAAGTTTGTAGAACTTTTCAAGGGCTACAACTTTGGTGTTTTGAGTTTTCAAAGTTTTAGTGAAAAATGTGGATCAATTTTGAAAAGAAACAAATTTCAAATTTGACCCCTTTTTATCACCAATCTCAAATTTCAAAATGGAGGCAGAATTTGAAAATGGTTTGAGTAGCAAAGTTGTAGGTCTTGGATAGATGTACAACTTTGGTGTTTGGAGTTTTTGAAATTTCAATATAAAATCCAAAGTAATTTCTAAATTACCAAATTTCTGAAAAGTGTCCTCTTTTGAATTTAAACTCAAATTTCAAAATTCAGTTCGAATTTGAAAAAGTGTTCAATACAAAACTTGTAGAGCTTGAAATTCTGAAGATTTCATATCTTGGGAATTTTTCAAGTTGCTACATGATTTTGGGAGTAATTTGATAAAACAATTTGAATTTGAAAAGTTTAGGGGGGAGAGCTATATTGCTCGGCAAATCAGAGCAGGGCACCGCGCGGCATGGGCACCGGCGAGCCGCCGTGACCTTCGGCCAGCTTCCAGGCGCGCCTTCAACCGCTAGCGTGGGCTTCAGAGGGTTCGCGTTGAGCCACACGTCGTCTAGAGGTCATTTTCGTCGCCCTATAAAAGGAGAGCACCGTCACCGGCGTGTTTTCTTTTTTCTCCATGTCCACCGCCACCGTAGCTCCGCCACTCGCTGTCGCCTCCGTCGATCCACCTCCGGCCACGCAAAACGCCTCACCACAACTGCCTTGCTCCCGTGCATCTCCCCGACCACTCACATCCACCTCTACCGCCCGTAGCGCACGGATAGCCGCCGTTTTCCTTGCGTCCGATCGGAGCCCCGCGATCACCGCCCTCACGTGGCTAGACCACTCCGACCCCTCTCCGTCATCACCGAGAGCACCAACGTGATCGCTGTGAGACCCTAAACCTTTTTCTCGCATCAATTTGGTCGTTGCGTCGCTGGTGGCGCGTTTCCACGGCTCACCGTCGATTGTGGTCCGCCGTCGTCGTCGGTAAGGGGTCACCAGTGCTCGAGCTACGTTGTTAGGGGGTGTAATGAGTTCATGGGATGGTGTAGATCGCTTTGGTCATGATGGTTGAGTCGCTGGCGGTGTGATCGCCAGGCGGCCGCCGTGCGGGAGAGAGCAGGAGGAGGGAGATGACAGGTGGGGCAGAGCTGTCAGCGAGCAAACGCGCGGGCGTGGGCGCGGGTGCGGCTGGGCCGCGTTGCTGGGCCACGCAGGAGCAGGCGCGAGCACACGAGCAGGCCATGCGGCTGGGCCGAGCCGGAGGAAGGAAGGGGAGGCGGTCCGAAAATGTGAATAGTAATAGTATTTGTTTATTTTATTAAAAATTCTATAGAGCTCCAAAAATAGTGAAAAATTTTGTGTAAGCTTTTCAAGGTGTAAACTACTTAGGAAAAATATTAAATGCTAAATTTAATTACTTTTTGCAAATTATTTAATTAGTTCAATTAAATATTAAATGCAACTTCCATGAATTTTAGTAATTAAATTATTAATCCAAAAATCATGAAATTTATTCTGACACTGTTTTAGGCCATGATTAATCCTTAGAAAAATTTTAAGCTCAATTAGATGAAGTTTGATTTATTATTAATTATGCTCTAATTAATTAAATGTTTAAATAATTGTTAAATTATTAACTTTAAGTGTTGTGTGCCTTTTTTATTGAGTGACGACCTTGGGTCACTAATTCTTGGTGATCCTTGGCACCTTAATTTCATGATTGAGCTCGTTAGTAACATGTTTGGTAAGAAACGTTAGTATCGCTTAAGTTATCGCTATTAGTTAGTAGGTTTTACTATTTTGCGACTGTACCGCGAAGGAAAGTTGTACTCAAGTCGTAAACCGTGGCATATCATCGTCAAGCATCATGTTTATCACCACATCATGTTGAAACATGTTATATACTCGTGTAGTTCCCGCTTTCGAGGAAGTCGAAGTTGGCGAGCAAGTCTTCGGAGAAGAGTTGTTGTCGGTGGGTTCCGGACCGGAAGTCGGAGTCTTTGAGTTCGAGTCAGTCATCGCGTTAGAGCAAGGCAAGCCCCGGTGCATTTAAACCCTACCTTGAGTTTTACAAATCTTTATTATTTAGACTAGGGTTACTGTATTAAGTAATTAGGAGTTGAGTGATAACCTAATTGCTGCATTGTCATCCTTGATTATTGTAATATCACCCTTGATACCTGTTTTACTGAAAATGCATAGTATGCTTCGCTATGCTTATGAGTTAAGCTTTTTAAATGAATGTTTACATGGCCATGATGGCATACTTGATAAATATTGAAATATGAGAATAAACTTATAAGATCGGGCGGGTGGTTTGGCCACTGCTAACTTGCATTGGGAAAGGAGTTTCAATGTAGTGTTTCCGCCTTATCAGTTAAGGATCGAACGTTGTTGGCCCTCGTGTCATGGAGTTTTTATTAGTACTAGCCATGTACCCATGTCGGGTAAGCCTTACTTCGACTATTCCATTACGAGAACGTCTAATCTCGCACTAGGAGTGGAGAGATGGCGAGAGTAGCGTGTACCCTCGAGGCTAGAATTGGGCCAGGTTCGAGGAGTACTGTGCTCTCGGGTGGCGATGGACACGTTCTGGTTTTGAGTTACTCGGGTAAGAGTTGATATATGCAAGATTTGGTTCTACATATGTCGTGTGGTTAGGAATCCCCAGCTGGGTAAATGAAGCGGTTCGAATCATCGTTGCTCCACGAGAAAGGAGTGTTGGCCTTGCACCAACATCGTAGTTAAGAACTGAAATTGAAAGAAAGAATGAGAAAGGTCTTAATGAGAATTACTTTGATCTAGATTAGGATCACTTAGAATCGGTTAATGAACCATCAATGGTAAAAGTAAAATAATGAAGGTAAGGACTTATTTTAGTAAGCTTTTTTGCAATAGAAATTTTTATTCTTGAATACCCGTACCTTGATTCCCTAAAGCTAGCATGCCCTTAGAGTCTTTTCTTAGTCGGGTAAGTCTTGTTGAGTACTCTTGTACTCAGGGTTTGTTAAACCCCTTGTTGCAGGTGCGGTTCATGAACAAGTCTGCTTTGAGCCTTGTTGCATGACCGTTGTGGCTGAAGAAAGTGACGACGAGTAGAATGTGTGGCCTCTAGGCAAGGCACTTCGTTTGTGTGATTATAATAAAGTTACTACTGATACTTCCCTACTATCGGTTTGTAATAATGTTACATAAGGTTTGAAGTTTGGAAACTGTGGTTTGTAAACTTAAGTTATTATAAGACTTCCGCTACTTTACTCTGATGGTATTTTGAATAAACTATTGTAATATTGCAATACTCCTATGATTGGATCCTGTTAGGAGGAAAGCAGGCCTTTTAAGTTATGAGGAACATAAGTACGGCTGTCAGAGGTCATTATGACGATGACAGGTACATGTGGGCCATCGTAATTAGGAGGTTCTGTGACACTACCGCTCAAACTCCACCGCTTTTACAAATGTGCTAACACCACCAAGTGATCTCGTCATGTGTGAGTGTGTTAGCATTTTCACAATTATTTTTCGAGGTGATATTAGTTCTATCCAAATGCATATGATTATGAAATGCACACCTAGAGGCACTTTGGAGTTCAATAGCCGTCTCATTCCCCTCTTTATAGTATGACTATCTATCCTATAATGTAACCACACCCACTAGGTGTCTTGGTTACTAAAACACAACCCTTAAGCATATACCTTTGACTTAATCACGTAGGGTTGCATTCAAATCCAAGTGTGGCCATCATGATCACCATGTCCATCTTGCCACCAACCTTGAAATGTACTAATCCTCATATGCTACATACAACTTAGGCATAGGATTAGTACTTAGGCATTATCACTAATTACCAACACCAAACATAGGACTTTCAATCTCCCCCTTGTTGGTAATTGGTGACAAACCTTTCACAAAGATATTATGATAAAATTTTGATTGAACCCATGTCACATTATCCAAGTATATTACCATGTGTAATAATTATGGACATGTGATCATGAATTCAAATTGATAGCAATGGCTCCCCCTACATGTATGCTATATGTTTGGATTTTGGAAGCATACATGTTAGATAGGAAAGATTAGGAGCATTGACTACCAATAGGTGCTAAGTGTTTAAGATTATAGACCTTTGAAGCGTGATACAATCGGAGTAGCGATAAACACCATCTTAGCACCTCGTGTAGTTAGATACCACTTGGAAAAGCACAAACATAACTAGAAACCTCGTGAGATCAACATTATAAGCAAGGCTCTAGTACCACTTTGAAAAACATGAAGCAAGAAAAATCTAACTACTTCCTATTCATGCTAGTACCTCAATATACCATTCAAGTTATACTAACAAGTCACCACACAAGCAATGTATCGGAGAAAAAGAAATGCATAACTATGCATCATACATATGAAGTGCACATAGAAATGCAACATTCATGTTTAAGAGCTTGCTCCCCCTACTTGTGTGCTCAAAATTTTAGTTGATCCTCTTCTTTTATCAATTCTCCCCTTTAGGTTTTCTCCCCCTTTAGAGTCTATCTTTGTGAATAACATTTTCTTCCCCTTTAGCACCAATGACCACAAGAGACCAATTGTAGATAGAATATCATGTCATGTTATGGGGTGAGGATCAAGTTTGTGATTCAACCTAGATTGCTTGCATAAGTGAAATGCTTCGGTTTGATCCAAGGGCAAGCTTCTTCACACCTCACTAGAAGGGTTATCATGCACCATGTTGAAGCAAATACTTAAACAAGTTATCTAGATCAAACACTTAGGATCACAAGCTCGCAAACAAGTTATATGCTACCACTAGATCATACAAGTCATGGAAACAATAGTGGCACCATATAAACTTCAAAGTCATTTGATTTTCATGAATGAGCCTAGAACATGTAAATTATGACTAGATGCACTAAACAAGTCCTTAGCATAGAATGTATGACATGTCAACTAATTGTACCTTGGGCTCGAAGGAGAGGCATGTCATAACATTGGGGTGCATCAACTCATGTTGGAGAACTCAAGTATGTTCAACTCATTCTTTAGCTTGTAAATCTCTTCTCATCAAGTGGTTTGGTGAATAGATCGGCTAATTGATCTTCGGTGCCTACACTCTCAATAACAATGTCACCCTTTTGTTGATGATCTCTAATAAAATGATGGCGAACATCAATATGCTTTGTTCTTTGATGTTGAACCGGATTGTTGGTTAGCTTCACGGCACTTTCATTGTCACATAGCAATGGCACATTCTTGAAATTGATTCCAAAATCCTTCAATGTTGCCTTCATCCACAAGATTTGTGCACAACTACCTGCGGCGATGTATTCGGCCTCGGCGGTAGATAGTGCAATACTATTTTGCTTCTTGGATGACCATGAGACAAGTGATCTTCCCAAAAGTTGACAAGTCCTAGAAGTGCTCTTTCTCTCCACTTTGTCACCGGCATAGTCGGAATCTGAATATCCAACTAGCTCAAAGCTTGCACCTTTGGGATACCATAATCCAACATCTTGTGTATGCTTTAAGTACCTCAATATTCTCTTTGTTGCCTTCAAATGACTTTCTCTTGGTGAGGCTTGAAATCTTGCACATATGTATACACTAAACATCACGTCGGGCCTTGATGCCGTCACATAGAGTAGGCTACCAATCATTGATCTATATATTTTTTGATCCACCATGTTGCCATTCTTGTCACTATCCAAGCTTCCATTTGTGCTCATTGGAGTAGTGATTCATTTTGCATCTTCCATACCTAACTTCTTTAGCATATCCTTTATGTATTTGGTTTGACTTACAAATGTTCCTTCTTTCATTTGCTTGATTTGAAGTCCAAGAAAGAAACTAAGTTCACCAATCATTGACATTTCAAATTCCTTTGCCATCATTTTCCCAAACTCATCACTATAATCTTAATTGGTTGAACCGAATATGATATCATCAACATATATTTGCAACACAAATAAGTCTTTTCCAATCTTCTTGGTGAATAGTATTGTATCAACTTTGCCCATGACAAATCCTTTGGATAGCAAGAAGTCCCTCAATCTTTCATACCATGCTCTAGGTGCTTGCTTCAATCCATACAAAGCTTTTCTCAATTTGTAGACATGATTGGGTTTCTTGTCATCTTCAAAACCGGAAGGTTGCTCCACATACATCTCCTCTTGAATGTACCCATTAAGAAATGCACTCTTCACATCCATTTGATATAGCTTGATATTGTGAGCACAAGCATAGGCAAGTAAGATTCTAATTGCTTCTAATCTTGCAACCGAGGCATAAGTTTCACCAAAGTCAAGACCCTCTATTTGTGTGTAACCTTGAGCTACTAGTCTTGCTTTGTTCCTTACTACTATCCCATCTTGATCTTGTTTGTTGCGAAAGACCCATCTTGTTCCAATGACATTGTGATCCTTAGGCCTCTCAACTAGTTCACATACTTCATTTCTCTTGAAGTTGTTGAGCTCTTCATGCATTGTATTTACCCAATCCGGATCTCTCAATGCTTTATCAATGTCCTTAGATTCTTCCATTGACATAAAAGAAGAGTGAGCATAAAAAGATGCCAATCTTGATCTAGTTTGAACTCCCCTTTGTATGTCACCAATGATGGAATCCAATGGATGGTCTCTTGCAATGTTCGTTGGTTGAAGCACTTGCACTTGATTGCTTGGATGTTGATGTTGATCATGAGTTGGAGATGATGAACTAGCCACTTGTTGATCTTGTTGCACTTGAGATGATGTACTAGCTTGATTTTGCACAAGAGAACCCCTAGCTTGAGTGATTGGACTTTAGAGCACTTGATCTTTGTTGTCATCCACATCAATCACTTGCTTTGGTCTAATGTCACCAATATCCATTCCCTTTATGGCATTACTCAATTGAGTTCCTCTCACATCATCCAAGTTTTTCTTCTTCATCTTGAGAGCCATTTGTTTCATCAAACTCAACATCATGTACTTCTTCAAGTTGTCCACTAGCCAAATTCCAAACTCTATAAGCTTTGCTTGAAGTTGAGTAGCCAAGTAGAAAGCCTTCATCACACTTCTCAAATTTGCTCAATCTAGTGCTTTTTTCAAGATATAACATTTGCAACCAAATACCCGAAAGTATGCAATGTTGGGCTTTCTTCCATTTAAGATCTTATATGATGTCTTCTCTAGGAACTTATGGCAATAGAGGCGGTTGCTATAGAAGCAAGCTGTGTTGATTGCTTTGGCCTAAAATGAATGACTCACATTATACTCATTCAACATTGATCTTGCCATATCAATTAAGGTTTTATTCTTCCTCTTAACTAGGCCATTAGATTAAGGTGTATACTTGGCCGAAAATTGATGCTTGATTCCAAGATCATCACATAGCTCATCAACTCTTGTGTTTCTAAACTCACTTTCATTGTCACTTCTCACTTTCTTGATTGTGGCCTCAAACTCATTTTGTACTCTCTTAATGAACTTCTTGAATATGTCAAATACATCACTCTTGTCCACAAGAAAGAATACCCATGTGTATCTAGTGAAATCATCCACAATTACAAAGCCATACTTGTTGCCACCAATGCTTGTGTATGTAGTTGGCCCAAATAGATCCATGTGCAACAACTCAAATGCCTTAGAAGTACTCATGATGCTTTTCAATGGATGAGTGTTGCCTACTTGCTTTCCGAATCGACATGCACTACATAGCTTATCTTTCTCAAATGTGACATCCTTCAAGCCTCTAACTAAGTCATGCTTCACTAACTTGTTCAATTACTTCATGCCAACATGACCAAGTCTTCTATGCCATAACCAACCCATACTTAATTTGGTGAGCAAGCATGTTGAAAGTTGAGTGTCACTAGCATTAAAATCAACCAAGTATAGATTCTCATATCTAAAGCCCTTGAAGATCAAGTTGAAGCCATCAACACTAATTATCTCCACATCATCAACACCAAATATGCACTTAAAACCAAGATCACACAATTGAGCAACCGAGAGAAGATTGAAGTTCAACTTTTCAACTAAGAGCATATTGGAAATGCTATGATCATTTGAGATTGCAATTCTTCTAAGAGCCTTTACATCACCCTTACTATTGTCAACAAATGTGATGCTATCAATGCAACTATCATTTGATTTGAGAGAGTTGAACATTCTTGAATCACCGGTCATATGTTGAGAGCACCCACTATCAAGCACCCAATGCCTTTCTCTGGCCTTGTAATTTACCTACAAAATAATTTAATGTCTTTTAGGTACCCATACTTGCTTGGGTCTTTGGAGGTTAGTAACTAAGTTCTTTGGTACCCAAATGACCTTCTTCTTTGGGCTCATAATTGGTGTACCAACAAACCTAGCATGCACATCTTTCTCACCCTTGGTAAGCACATAACAAGAATAAAAAGGAATACAATCCATTTTAGCATGAAACTTGTTGTTGTTCTTGTTCATTTTATTACAATTAATCTCTAGATGCCCAACTTACTTGTATCTATTGTAATAACGATCATTGCTCTTCACAAAGCGAGACTTTGGAATAGCAAAGGCTGCCTTGCCCTTCTTAGGAGTATAGCCCAAACCCTCTTTGTTAAGAGAGAACCATTGGCTACCCAAGCATTTTAGCAAGCGGGCATCCCCACCATAGGTATTGCCTAATGCGCGGGTGAGATCATCCACCTCTCTCTTGAGAGTCTTATTCTCAACCACAAGTGATGAATCACTAGTAGTAGAGATAGAGTTGGTTGTGGTAGATGATGATGAGCTACATAAAGCATTAGTAGGACCAACAAATAAAGAATCATCAATAATATCACATGTTAGTCCAATGTCACAAGTGACAATCACTTGCTCCTCCTTAGCTTCCTTTATGAACTTCTCCAATTTGAGGTCCTTTTCCTTGATGAGCTCAAGTAGAGTGGAGTGGGCTTCCTTAAGACTAGTGTGAGCAATTTCAAGATCCTCGTGGTCTTCCTTTAGACACTCACGAGAGACCTCTAGCTCCTCAAAGGATTTCCTAAGAGCTTTGAGCTCTTGTTCAATTCCTTTGCACTCCTTACTCTTTTTGAGAGCAACAAGCTCCTCCATCAAGGAATCATTTTCATTGCTCTTGGCAATGAGCTCTTGTTCTAAGATTTTGTATTTCTTGGTGGTCCTCTTGTAGCTCTTGCTTATTTGATCTATTATGCCTAATAGATCATCCTTGGAGTAGTCCTTATCCTCCTCATCATCACTCCTACAACCATCACTAGCACAAGAATCATTATCACTATCATCATATTTTACTATGGTAGACTTGCCCATAAGGCATGTCGATGTAGTGTCGAAGATGAATGGCTTGTTGGAGAGGGCGATGCTTGCAATGGCTCACCGAGTGGTCCTTTCATCATCACTAGAGCTTGCATCATCATCACTATCCGAGTTGTCACTATTCCAAGTGACCACATAACCACCACCCTTCTTCTTCTTTTTGAATATGAAGCTCTTCTTTGCTTTCTTCTCCTTCTCTTTCTTCTCCTTCTTGCTCTTCTTGAGCTTCAAGTTCCCATTATAAAATCTCTTATCTTCATAGGGGCAATCCGCCACTATGTGATCGGGGCTATTGCAATTATAGCAAAGGGTCTTTGCCTTTATAGTGTCTCTCCTCTTCCTTGCCCCATATCCTTTCTTCTTTATGAACCTTCCCATCTTGTGCACTAGGAGGGCCATGGTCTCATCGTCGAATGGATCATCATCATCGCTTTCCACCTTGCTCTTGCCCTTAGAGGATGAAGCCTTGAATGCAATGGGCTTCTCTTGCTTGACCTTGGTCTCCTTCTTCTCTTCTTCCTCATCTTCATCATCATTGTATTGGGCATCGATCATTATATCTCCAAGCACATCGGTTGGTTTGACCTTGTCCAATCCCTCTCTAAAGATCATTCTTCTCAAGGTGGCAAACTTCTTGGGTAAGCATATCAAGAACTTGTGTGAGAAGTCCTTGTCCTCAACCTTCTCTCCAAGCCCATTGAGATCATTGACAATGACTTGGAGCCTATAGAACATCTCCGGGATGGATTCATCATCCTTCATCTTGAAAATAGAGAACTTGTCCTTGAGTATATATAGTTTGGCACTTTTTACCATTGAAGTGCCTTCATATGTTTCTTCAAGCCTTATCCAAAGCTCATTTGCCTTTTCAAGATCTTTGATTTGCTCAAATACTTTGTCATCAATGCCACGGTAGATTGTGTCAAGTGTTGCCGTGTTGCATTGTTTGTTGATGCGGTCATTGGGAGTGAGATTTTCTTCATCAAGAATGATGTATCTTCTTTGGTCACATCCCAAACCTTCTCATGTATATTGCCTAGATATTGCTTCATCTTCCTTTTCCAATAATCAAAGGAAGAGACGCCATCAAAGAATGGAGGCTTGGCATTAACATGATTGAATATAACTTGAGCCATCTCACACCGAGGTTGTTAATCCTTGCAAACGGTGACCACGGCTCTGATACCACTTGAAAGGTCTTGATGGCTAGAGGGAGGATGAATAGCCTTTTAAAATTTTCTACAAAGACAAGCTAAACAAGTTTATCAATATAACAAATAGCGAGATGCGAGTTTTGCTTAGCCTATGGGGTGTTTGCAAGCCACCTAACCAATTCACAATTCTAGTATTTGCACTCAACCGCACAAGTCAAACCGAGAAGGTAACTACAACTACAACTAGCAAGCTACACAAAGGATCTACTAAAGCAAAGCTAACTAGCTAGCAAAGATAACTAAGAAAGTAATACGGGGTTGAGTTGGGAGAGTTTCACAGAGGGGCGAAGTAATGAGCCAACCAATATGATCAACAATGAATACCAAGACAACCGAACACCGAGATCAATCAATCACAATATGAAAGTGATAACATGAAGATTTATCCTGAGGTTCACGTGCTTGCCGGCACGCTAGTCCTCGTTGTGTCTCTCTTCACCACGTGGTTCGGTGGCTAATCGGTCACACACCGAGCCTCTCAAAAGGTGCCACAAGAACCTACCAAATGGCAAAAGGTTGCAAATGACACGAGAAATTCACTAACGTTGCCTTTGGCGCTTCGCCGAGGTAGGCACAAACCCCTCACAATCACCGGAGGTGGCCAAGAACAATCACCAACTCTTGTCAATGCCTCCAAGCTGCTCCAAGCCGTCTAGGTGGCGGCAACCACCAAGAGAAACAAGAATCCCGCAACAAATCAACCACCAAGTGCCAACTAGATGCAATCTCACAATGCAAATGCACTTGGATCACTCAATCTCACTTCGAATATGCAAAGAAGCAAGAGAGATGAGTGGGAGGGGAGTTGCTTAGCTCAAAGTGCTCACAAGTATGTCAAAAGTTTAAGAGATAGAGCCTTGAGCCGGCCAACGAGTATTTATAGACGTACCCCTTCGAATATAGCCGTTAGAAACTTGAAACAGTCGAAGTCGCGCTGACTGGACGCGCTGGTCAAACTGACCGGACGCGCCGATCACACAGCGACTACGCTCGCGAACCACCGACCGGACGCGCTCCACGCAATGACCGGACGCGCGAAGCTCAACCGGACACGCTGGTCCCGTAACGGACCGGACACGCTGGTCAAGCCTGAGCAGCGCACAACGAAACAGCGACCGGACGCGCTGCAGAACTGACCGGACTCCACAGTGCCAGCGTCCGGTTGGAGTCCAATAAGCTCCCTGAACGACCGGATGTGTCACCACGTCCGATCAAAAACAGAAACACGCGCAGACGCTGGACACTGACCGGACGCGTCCGGTCAAACAGAGACCGCGTCCGGACCAGCGTCCGGTCACCTCTATGACCTCCGTTCGCCTCCGTTTCTTTTCCGACTTTCGGCGTAGTGGAAAAAAGTCATTTCAACTCCTCGAAAATGCCTGAATCCCGCCTCGCAAGCTTGACGGGAGGGAGAGAGGACCCCAAACCCTCTCTACCGCTCAAACTCCACCGCCTTTGCAAATGTGCTAACACCACCAAGTGATCTCGTCATGTGTGAGTGTGTTAGCATTTTCACAATTATTTTTTGAGGCGATATTAGTTCTATCCAAATGCATATGATTATGAAATGCACACCTAGAGACACTTAGGAGTTCAATAGCCGCATCATTCCCCTCTTTATAGTACGGCTATGTATCCTATAATTTAACCACACCCACGAGGTGTCTTGGTTACTAAAACACAACCCTTAAGCATATACCTTTGACTTGATCACGTAGGGTTGCATCCAAATCCAAGTGTGGCCATCATGATCACCATGTCCATCTTGCCACCAACCTTGGAATGTACTAATCCTCATATGCTATATACAACTTAGGCATAGGATTAGTACTTAGGCATTGTCACTAATTACCAACACCAAACATATGACTTTCAAAGGGTAAGGATGAAAGTAGCGGTGCTAGACCCATCACTTATCCCAGATTTTGTGGATGTGGTTATTGGGGACTATGTTTACGAGCTACAGTTTGCAATTGAAAAGGAGAACCTCAATGGTGAGCCCCAACTTATTGATTTGGACTCTACCAAGGAGGATGATCCGAAGGAAGAGGACCCCAAGGGGGGAAATCTAAAAGAGGATAACCCAACTGGAGGAAATCCCAAGAAAAAATGGATGTTTATGGGAAAATAGGAGATGCTCACGCACCTGGCAATGGGAATGGTTAGCTGCCATCTATAGATGGATAACAAAGCGTGTCCCATGGGGCAGCACAACTGGTGGAGGTAGAGGAGTCTACCATAACCCAGAGCAAGATGGTGAAGCCAATTGAGAAGCCGAGAGCTGTACTTTCCTAGTCTGGTATTGGGTCCTGGAAAGATACTATGTTGCCCCCACAGACAGATTCTGGTAGTGTTAATAACAAACTGAACAGTGGGACAGTCTCACCGGTGAGATCCAGCAAGAGGAATGCCTCAGTAGTGGATCAAGACTCCACGGAGAAGGAGGCTAAATTTAAAGCGAGGAAAAATCTAGAATCTATCATCGATAAAGGTAAAACGCAGTAACCTCCTTCCTTTATTACACGTGGTGATGCTTCTTTACTTAACTCGACAAAATCTATAGGGGTTGTTTTAGGTAGCACAGAGCATGATGTTCTTAAATCTATTAAATGTTTAAAAGATTTAGAATGTAATAGATTGTTGGAGAATGCTAAACTAAGGGATGAAAACTTTGTCTTAGTAGAAGATGCTTCAACTGAATGTTCTAATGTTGATAATGTTGATCTAGAAGCTTTAAACCTTATTTGTTCGGAAATTGCAGAAGGGCTAGGTGATGGGGGTTGTGATCCTTTGATTTTACAAACTCCCGTATCACTTAAAAAGAGGGGACGCCCTAAGCAGAAGAAAA
This sequence comes from Saccharum hybrid cultivar R570, assembly GCA_038087645.1. Lineage (NCBI taxonomy): Eukaryota > Viridiplantae > Streptophyta > Magnoliopsida > Poales > Poaceae > Saccharum > Saccharum hybrid cultivar. The sequence goes on from JAQSUU010000377.1 coordinate 663,438, forward strand.
ACCAAAATAAAAGTAGTTACAGATGAAAGGACTATTCTGGAATTGTAATGGGTTCGCGGATAGCAAAAAATATAGATTTCTGTCAGACTTGACAAAGGAGAAAGATCTAGATTTCATTGCCTTATCAGAAACGGGGAGAGTCAGTTTTCCACAAAACACTCTTAATACCATCTGTGCTGGTAGAGATTTTATTTGGCATTGCATGGCTCCACGAGGTAGATCTGGTGGCATGATTCTAGGCGCCCATTTGTTGACTTTTGACATTGGAAAAATTGAGGAGGGGGACTTCTTTATTCGTTTTAAATTACGTCATAAGGAAGAGGATTTTAAATTCAATTTAATTTTAGTTTATGGTCCGGCGCAGGCGGATCAAAAATCGAATTTCTTATCCGAGTTGGTTCGAGTATGTTCAAAGGAAACCATACCGATTATTATAGGTGGCGACTTTAATATTATTCGCAGACCAGATGAGAAAAACTTTGATAACTACTGTGACAGATGGCCTTTTTTGTTCAATGCTGTAATTGATACTTTGAATCTTAGAGAAATAGATTTATCAGGAAGGAAGTTCACTTGGGCTAACAATCTACCAAACCAAACTTTTAAAAAAGTTAGACAGGGTTTTAGTTTGCACATATTTCGAGTCAAAATACACGCACATTAGCGTGCATTCTCTCACTAGAGAAATCTCTGACCATACTCCTCTGCTATTCTCTACAAATAACTCGTCCACAACTTATCAACCTTAGTTCAAATTTGAACTAGGTTGGTTGTTAAGAGACGGATTTTGTGAGATGGTTTCAGAGGTTTGGCAGAGTACTATAGCTACAGGTTCGCCTATTGAGAGAAGACAAACGAAAATTAGAAGACTTCGTCAATACCTTAGAGGATGGGCAAAACATGTGAGTGGGGTGTATAAAAAAGAAAAAAGCAACACTTTTAAACAAATTAGACGAATTAGACAAAAAGGCAGAAATTACCCTGCTTAGTGATGCTGAACATGATTTAAAGCATGTTTTAAACGAAAGGCTTGTTGAGTTGCTTAGAGAAGAGGAACTCAAGTGGTACCAAAGGGCTAAGGTGAAACATCGTCTAGAAGGAGACGCCAACACTAAATATTATCACTTGCTAGCCAATGGTAGGCACAGAAAAACTCGTATTTTTAGCCTGAGGATGGTAATAGTATTATAACTGGTGATGCTCAGCTTAAAGAGCATATTACCAGTTATTACAAAAATCTGTTCGGTCCATCTGAAGAATCGCTACCATTGGCTTGTTTACTTGTGCAGCGGGACGCTTACCAGCTGCCGGGTCACGCACTGCGAGCAATAAACAAGCGGCGAGCAGGGGTGACCGCCGACCGGGTCCGCTAGGGCGCGTGTAACACCCCGGTGTTACACAAGCATTTAGGCATTGCAAATCATGCATAATATGCATCATCAAGCATCATAATCATACATTCCTAATCATGTTAAATAAACATTGAAACAATGCTTTGAAACATTGAAACATGGACTTGAAACATGCTTGTTTACTTAACTAATTAACTTTTAATGGTTCACCATGATCTTTGGAGCAACTTTGTTATTCAAAGTTTTCTAAAAATTTGCTTTTAAAAATGTTATTGAAAATGGTCAAAATACTCTTTATTTAGCTTTTAACTTCCAATTCAAAATCTATTTAGATTTTTGAGTTGGTCCCTTAATCAAAGTTGTAGAGAATTAAATTCTAAGTAACTTTTATTTTTGGGTCATTTTCAGAAAAGGTCATTTTATTGCTCAAAATGGTATTTGAAATCTGATATTTGAAAAATTCCTTGAAAATGAAAATTGAAAAATGCTTTTCTTCTTTAAGTGGGCCAGCGCCTCACTTCTGGCCCACTCGCGCAAGCTAGCCCGGCCTGCCTCCGCGCCCACCCGCTTCCCGCACTCGCTCCCGCTCACGTGCGTCGCCCATGCCCGCGCCACGCGCACTCGCTCGCCAGCTAGAGCGTGCCGCGCTCGCCGCGTGGAGCTCGTCCACCGGCCGCGGTGGGCGGCGTCGGACCACCGGTCGGAGGCAATGCACCTGGACGGGCTCGCGTCCACCTCCACGCCCTGGCCTCGCCTTAAGGCTGTGCCCGGCCCTGCTCTCTCTCTCCCCCTCGAGCCATTCCAGAGCAGCGCCACCTCCGCACACCGCCGCACCTCCACCGGCCTTGCTCGCCGCCGTCAAGGCCTCCCATCTCGATTCGGCGTGCACGCGGTGCCACCCCAGCTTCCTCTTCACCGTGCGCGCGTTGACAGCTGCCGGCGTCGAGGTAATAAGGCGAATTTCGCCGCTTCGTCCCAGCCTCCGGCGAGTGCACCGCCACGACCCGCATGGCCAGCTGCTGTAAGGTCCAAATAGGCTAGAGGGGGGGTGAATAGCCTAATTAAAACTTCTACAAGAATTAGTTAACCACAAGTGTTAGTACAAAAGGTGACGAAGCAAAATGCACTAGCTCTAACTAATTAAGCAAGCCACCTACACAAGTCTAGTACAAGGCTGTCCACTAACCGCAACAACAACTACAAGCTAGATACAAGGAGTAACGCGAGAGAAGAGCTTCGAGTGATTATACCGCCGTGAAGAGATGAGAAGAACCAATCAATCAATCACACAAGAGAAATCCTCGGGAAGAGAACGATACAAGAATTTATCCCGAGGTTCACTTGCTTCCCGGCAAGCTACTCCCCATTGTGGCGATACACCCACTTATCGGTTCACGAGCTAATCGACTATCAAGAGTCGAGCCCTTGGCGGGCGCCGCACAACCGCACACAAGATGGGGATCCTCCAAGTCACGAGCTCCACTAGAGTATCCAATTTGTGAACTCCTGCGGGGAAGGATCAAGAACCCCTTACAACACTTGGTGAGGGCTCCAACAATCTCCAATTGCTCCAAGTCATCTACCGTGTCAGGAAACACGAAAGAGTAACAAGAAATTCGCAGCAACTCGAAGACTAAGTGCCTCTAGAATGCAACTCTCAAGTAATATACTTGAATCTCACTCAATCTCACTCAAGATGTGCAACCAAGCAAAGAGATGACAGAGGGGTTGTTCTCTAGCTCAAAGGATGTCTCAAGGTCAGCAAGAATACAAGAGATGCCCCCAAACCTTGGCCAACTTCCATTTATAGCGAAGGGGTATGCCGCTAGCCGTTACCGGACAACGCAGTGAAAAACGTGATGACCGGACGCACCGGTCAGGGTGACCGGACGTGTCCGGTCACTATAGGACAAACATTAACAGCGCGCGTCAGAAAGAGCTGTTGCCGTGACCGGACGCGCTTCTCCGTTTGACTAGACGCGCTGCACCTAGAGTCCGGTCGGAGTCCAGAGAGCTCCCACCATGACCGGACACGTCCGATCGCAAGTGACCGGACGCGCCATGCATCCGATCAGCTCTTCGCCATGCTCTCCCTCTCTGGGTGCCTGACCGGACGCTCCAGTTTCGTGAGGGACCAGACGCGCCGGTTGCGCGCCTTTCCTCTACGCCTAGGTGAACTGACCAGATGCGCTGGTCAGGCCAGACCAGCGTCCGGTCACAAACCCTAGGCGCGCTGCGCCTCAGCCCTCGACTTGAGCTGACCGGACGCGCAGGTCCACCCTGGACCACATCCGGTCCAGCGTCCGGTCACTGTTTTTCAGTGAGAAACACACCGGACTTACGCATTCGATTCTCCGCCTCTGGCGCAGTAGAAAATAGGCGTTTCACTTCCCAAAAAGCGTCGAACCCCTCTCTACCGCTCAAACTCCACTACCTTCACAAATGTGCTAACACCACCAAGTGTATACCACCATGTGCATGTGTGTTAGCATTTCACAAACATTTTTCACGAGATTTGGTTTGAAATCCCTCAAGATTTCATGGACTACCGAGTTATACGGGCTTAAGTTTGCTAAATCGTCAGCTCCGGTGGATGATTTTCTTACTTAATTTCGTATAATTAGTCGGTTCTGTTACAGCGCGGACGTGGCGGTAGTGGTCAGAAGGGGAGGAGCCCAATAACAGACGGTTTACGCTCATCTCAAGTCTTTGTTGACCCGATTTGGAGTGAAAGGGATGCAGCTACAAAATATAGTACGTGTTACATAAAACCCATTAAAATACCAAATTGTTGTTATCATACAAGTTATGTATACGCTGATCTTAGGAGTATTTATTCAAATGGACTGAAAGTTGCGCCTTCATCGTTCAGGGATGTGAACATATTTACTTCAGTCGTTGCGCTCACGAGACAATGAGAGAGGTTTGGAAAGAGGGGGGCACGAGCGTCTGGGGAATTTATGGTTTGATGAATTCAACCTTTTATTTCTATCTGATGGACCCCTTAGGAATTTTTTCAATACTTGAGAGCATAGAGATATTCTTTTCATGTCTTCTTTCTTTTCAATAACCCTTTCTCATATTGTTCTTTACATTGCTCCATTATGACTCCTTTTGTAAGGGATTTGAGGGAAATTGTAGAACAAGAATAGAACTTGACTAGAACATTTGCTTGGAAAGACCATATTTGTGAAGGAAAATATAAGGCTTTTATTGAATGTAAGGCGACAACGGAACTTGCAGGTGTAGATGGAGGTGGAGTGTGGCGGCAAGCCGGCAACATCTAGGACAGTGCATAGGTTTCGTAATCCGCCCACCCCAAAACTTAATTTAATCCGTCAAAATTTAGGAGATTGGTTGAAGTGCTATAAGGTCGTCCCCAACGGCAGTGAAATCACTAGGTATGGGCAAATTCTGTTGGCTGCACAGGGGAGAGAAGAACGAGCTAGCGCTTCTGTCGTCGTCACTGGTCGCGCACGTTCTTCAACAAAAGAGCTCTCTCAGCTCTGCTGTTTCCCATGCCTGCACTCCCCCACTATTCTATTTTTTTTTATTATTTCTAGCACTAGTGATTTGGTCATCCCCGTTGGGGACGCCCTAAGAAGTAGGTGTTGAAACATGGATGAGGAGCTCTCATTTGAGGGATTAGGCGGCAAAATTTGAGAGTTTGATTGGAGTTGCTCTAACCCACCCAATCCAATCCTATCGAATACATCTTTATTGATTCATAAATGGGTGTTATAAACCCCACCCATGCATAGGCCTAGCAACACCAAAGAAATGACAGCTTGCACGGAGGTGTGGGATCAGCTACATGAGCGGATGCGTGATACATATGCAACGGGGAGTTCGAGGCTCCCAACTAGGGTTCGATGTTTTTTTATTATTATTTTGAGCCCAACTAGGGTTCGATGTTGGTGTTGTGGACTATGGTGGGAATCCCTTTTTTAGTCGACATCGTATGCTGGATGAAGGTGGACAAAGAAGAAAAAAGGCATTTGTTGTTGGGTGGATCCCATCTTGGCACATCTCCAATCCAAGAAGGATAAGGATTGGGCTAGAGAAACATTGGACGAAGTAGAAGAAAAAAATTGAACATTGTACTATCATAATTGTCGGATTAACAATGTTTTCAACCTGGAAAATCATTTATCTCATTTGACTGACAAACAGCATCACCTATCTAAACATTTGGATCCAAAAACCCCACTTCAAATTCTCATTTTCACTTCTTGCCTAGACATCGTCTGATTGTCGCTCCTTAAGCTTTGCACGATTCAAGACCCTATTTAAACCATTAGCGCTATAGTTAGCAACTAGTATAGAAAAGATAGCTAACAACATCTCCCAGAATAAACTCATCATTTGAATAAAAATAGATCTCTATATCTTTCCACTCTCCAACAACTTTTCTATATATCTTGTCCACTTACTAAAGAATGAATCCCGCTCTTCATTTTTAGCTTGAGAGAAATCCGAAATAGAAGATGACATTATTTAGAGATCTAATTTTAAAAGTTGTTACAGAGCATTTTGTTCACCAAAATTCCTATTCCTATCAATAAGAGCATCTCTAACCGTTTAGAAAACATTGGTAAATCAGTGAGTTTTTCAAGTCATTAACAAGGTAGGGAGCATATTTGTTGTCTTTCTCCAATAATTTTTAATATTTTACACCTAAAAGTTAGAAGATAAATTTGCATCAGCAATCACTGTTTCCAACTTACATCAACCATTTTTATACATTTCTCTCTCTTGTATATTTGTATTGGGAACTCTATCATTTCTCATTTTTCTTCCACAAGTCCTTCCACCTCCAGATCGTTCTATTGGATACACACGTGTATATCTTTCTGCGTGAGTGGATCGATTTTTCCAATGCGGAAAGATTAGGAGTTGACTGTTGAGATAAGAAGTTGTTAGAGAGATATTTTTCTATGCATAAAAGGATATAAAGAGACTCTTGAGGTGCTGTAATAGTTTTCTATTAGCACGGCTATTAGTATTAGCTGTTGAGCCATCTTGGGATCATTCGTCTAATAGTTAATAGTGCTTATTTTGTGTAAGCCAATTACTAATTTTCTTTATTTAGTTAGGTAGTTTGTTTTGATCTATTATCAGGACGGATTGCTAGCTAGCTAAATATTAGCTAAAGTTAGTTCTAGTGTGTCCAAACATGCGGGCTTTTTTTTTGACAATGACACTCAAAGGAGTGCCTTGTATCTTATATATTTGAAGGTAAACAAAGGCTAATACAAATAGATGAACGATAAGACACAAAACGACTTCTAAAAATATAAGAGAGTACATCAAACACCAAATCGGTTGTCTTATTCTTTCAAATGTCCACGTCCTGCCGGAGCTTGGATTGCTGTCTTTTCGATGCGGTCTAATTTTTTGGTCAAGCCTTCAACTTATTGTTAGCCAACTAACTAACCAATCTCAGCTAAGTTTTAGCCAACTAGTAACTAGCACTAACTTATCCAAACATGTCTTAATATTTGCTACGGTGTTTGGATCTATTTAAACCTAATTTTAGTTGTTAATATTGATACTAATTCATCTAAACAGCCTAAGTCACATCAATTTAGCAAAACTGAAATTCTTATCATCTTTGCATAATAAACCTCTGGTACTTGAATGCTGTGGAAGTATTTTATCCGACTTGATCCGACGGCGCGGCGCAAAAGAACGCAACTGGTGCGCTGCTGCCATTTTTTTATATAAAAAGAAGAAAGTAACATGTAACATATCTAAATCCAAAAGGAGATACTATTACTCTACAATAAGCCTCCAACCGAGTAAAGGAGCCTTGTACTACAAATTCCTTAGAAAAAAATCTCTGCAAAATCGACCAACCAAATCCATTGCCCAGTGCAAGGAAGGCTCGTCAAGCCGGCGCGTCATCGCGTGCGCACGCATGGCCATGGACGCCGCTCGTTCGTTCGTCTCCCGTCTCTGGCTTTCTGCGCCTGCGACCTGCACGTATCTTTCCGCATTCGTACGGTACCGGCGCTTTACGGTGGGTCCGAATACACCTGCCCATTCACAATCTGAGCTCGAGCAGACGATGCTTTTGCTTCTAGTTCCGGCGGGGCCCCCGGCGAGCGGCCGGCGATCCCATCCCATGATCGCGCCCACTTGCCGCAGCATCCATCCATGTCCTGATGAATGCCCAACTACCCCCTCCCCCCTAGCCGTGGACCATCCGCGTGCGTGGGTCGGAATCGGATCGATCATTAGCCGAGCGAGGGAAGAAAGGGGCGCGCACGCCCGGGAGGCGATTGAGCACTCATTACCCGCATCCTAGGTGCCCCACTAACGCTAAGCGCGGCGCGGCGCATGGACATTTTCTGTTGTCGCGAACAAGAGGAATGGCAGCCGGGCTTGTAGCGTAGCATTGAGGTGACGTCGGGTGCGGGTGCGGCCTACCTCTCCAGCTTGCTCGACCGCGTGCAATTGACCACGACGCCGTGCGCTGGCACTTGGCAGATCGACACGATGGTTTTTGCATAGGCTTTGTCGTTCGGTCGTCGAGTCCAACACGGTACGTGGATTGCCGAAAACATGCATGGTTGGTTGGCACTCAAGTATTTAACCTGTACAAGGAGCGACAGCTCCTCCAAAGGAAGCAGCCGCCACGTCACTCTAATTTTTTTCGTCCGTCGGATCTTCGAATCGATGGCCCAAATCTCTTGAAGCCGATTATCGTTCAGATCAGCTTCCCGTCGTTCTCTCCGGCTTCTTCGATTTTTTTACGCTCTTATTTACCTTCTACGGCTTCTTCTCAGAATCCAGCGAAACGAATATAATACCCAGCTTCTGATTTCGCTTACCTAAACTTCTGATTCTCCTTCCCCTTCCTCGCTCTCTCTCTCTCTCTCGTCCGCTCCCTCCCTCTCCTCATCTCTCCCGACACACGGCCAGGGCGGCCACCGGCACGGCGCGACTGCGGCAGCCCTTGTCCTCCTCCTCCACCTCCCCACGTGCCGGCCTGCCAAGCGCCGCCGCCTCACCGCGCTGCGGGGCTGTGCCACCGCTCTCCAGCCTCTACCGCTGCACCGCGTGTCGCTGCCGGCGGTGGCTCCCCGGTCATGGCGCAGCTTCACCGGGCCCTGCCGGTGGCCGGGCGCCAGCGTGGCTGCCCCCCGGCGCCGCATCCTTCTCTAGCCCGCGTCCGTTCTTGTGCTACAGCAAACCCTAGGTCGGGAGCGCCCAGCGCCGAACCCGCCCCCGACTCCTCTCTCTCTCTCTGGCACGCCGAACCCGCCCCTGGCTCCTTTCTCTCTCTCCCTCTGGCATGTACAGCCAGATGAGGTGCTCCTATGGCTATATTTCGATTTTGTGCCTTCGTATTTTTTAGACGTACCTCGATTTGTTTATTGCAGGTTCCTGATTTGGTACGCTCTGTCAAGCATGGCCAGTCGACAAGAGGTTCGTGTATTCATGCATCCTTCTGGGATAAGATTCAGCTATGTTCAGAACCTTTGTTACATGGCTGCTATTTTTTTTGTGCATACTAATGCTGCTTTGGTTGCCTGCGAAATTATTTGTCTGTCAACTAATGCCGCTTTCAACTAATGCCTGCGAAATTGCACGCTCTTCATCCTTTGCCAGTATATGAATATATGATTCAACTGATGGGGAGTGTTCTATGAGTCACCTTATTGACTCTCTGTTTGCATCTTAGCAACTAAGATGTGTTCATATGTGCTATTTAATATATTGATTCCAAATTTATAGGGTCATCTTCTGCATGGGTTCAGCGCCGAGACTCCGTTCCATTGCCGCTTCACATATTCTGCAGCTTAGGTAAGTTTGCTTGTTTTGCAGCCTACCTCCCAGCTATGGTTATTTCCTTTGTCATGAACTGTTTACAATTGATGATTGATCTCAATAGCTATTCTTTGTGGTTGATGATTGATCTCAAACGCAAGTGTATGTATCCTTGGTCCTGTCCTGTTTATAGTCGATGATTGATCTCCATTGCAAGTGTGGCTAAAGCTGGCCTCTGCTCTCTCTTTTTGAACACATCCTTGTTTACCAGAAATTACAGGGACAAAATAAACAAACCCCAACAAGCTTCCTTTGACAAAAAAAACTTTGACTCTAATTTTTTCTTGGTTTCCTGTGGAAAAATTCCCCCAAATCGTGTGTTTGTTTGTTTCAGGCTAATTGATAGTCCGTTTCTTTCATAGTAATTGATAGGGTGGTTTACACCGGCTATCTGCCTCTACTGTGTTGCGCCTGTTCCTTCCATCCCATTCAGTTCAAGGTGTTTTCTTTTCTTTCCCCTTTGGGTACTCCATCACGTGCTTTCTGAAGTACTCCAGGGTTTAGAGTCTCATAGTTGCATTTCCTTCTATAATGGATCGTGTCTAACATTTATAGGGCCGCCCTTTGGGTCTGTGCAGCGCCCACACTCTGTTCGATTGCAGCTTCACACATTCTACTGTGTATGTAAGTTTAATAGCAATATGATAGGATCCCCTGCAGTAGTCTTTTTTTTCTTATATGTTGGTGATTTTCAACCTGTAAAGGAAGGGGCACGCTAATTTATTTTATGAAAAATAATGCCTGCAGACCTTCTTTTTTTTGCCACTCATGCAGCTTCACAATGATACATTTCCAGTGCTTGTTGGACCAGTCTCATACTTGCTCCTCTCTAAACCTGCCAAGTGCCATGGGTGTTCACAGATCTTTCTCTCTTCTTTCACTTCTTGGTAGTATTTTTCCCATCTACAAGTAAGCATACACACAAAGCAGCCAACATTAATATTCACCAAATACATGAAGGCCACCTGTGGACCACATTAGTTATTTCGTTTTGCTGTAGTTCTGTCCTTGAAAGTTATGTAAAAATCGCTTGCTTGGAGCTAATAGTTTAGCCTCTCCTGTCCCCCAAAGTATCGTATGAAACTCAGACGGGATGGCAGGCCACCGAGTTTCACGTTGTTGTTTAAAATTTTTACCTCATTCCCATAGGGAAAATGAGATTTTTTTACATGGAACTCATACTTTTTTTGCGAGCATGACACTCATACATTAGATAAAATTAACCATCACAGCTGAGGCCATGATAACCTTGAATCTTTTGTTCTATTTTTTACCTCTACCAATCAATTCCTGAAGTACAAGCAAGGTACGGTATGATACTCTTCACCTAGCAGCAACTAATTTGATGGTGGACATTGTTTTTTAGATTCTTGATTGAGGTAATGTGTTGTCTGATCAATCTACAATTTGTAGATGGCAAGGACAGCCACCTGCGGTAGAACGTCCAATGTGCATGACAAGCAGCAGATGTATAACGAGGCAAGCATGGAAGGAAAGGTAGTTCGGTCACAGTTCCTATGAATTAATCTTGCCAGTTCCCAATTTGCATTGTAGATTGTAGCTATCTTAGCTGCCTTCTAAATTTTACCTCTGGGAACTGTATTTTAATATTTTATCATATTCTTTACAGGTAATAATGCAGGATCTTAACTATTGTATGCAATTTCCAAGCAGGTTGTACCTAAGAATCCCTCTTTGCACAGTTTTTTCTTTAGTCTGCCAGTGCATTTCAATTTGCTTCTATTTAATCTAATAGATTGCATTTTCAGGCTTTAACGTGTTTGCTAAAAAACTGTATAAAATAGGTCCCTAACTCAATAGTCTCAATTTGAACTTTGCTGGCTGTAAGGACTATTATGTTGTAAATGGTATACCGTTCACCCTATTTTAATATGTTTGTCATGTAATTTGCTAACATAATATTTTGGAAATTAGTACCACACTGCTATATACAGGAAGGAAACTGGAATGGTGTTCCAGTGTCAGCTACATCATATTGGTCTCTCAACCTATTTTAAATTGTCTCTAGGTACGACCTCATCTCTGAATGTGCTGTAGGTCTGCGGTGCTGGAGCTTGTCATGAAACTTCTTGCCATTATTTACATGTGCGCGTGAAAATATTTTTGTGGAAATGCGCGATAGCTTCGATTCCTATCCATTTTCACAGTTCATGGCCAGTGGTAACGAATAGAAGGTAATGAACTCTGTTCCCATGATCTTAGAAAAAAACTTAAGAACCTCTCCATAATGCTACATTGTGTCTCTTCATTTCCTACTTAATTTTAGATTTTTCTTGGTGATTTCAATATTTTCTGAATATTATGTGAAAATTTCTACAATTCTTTTGGAACTGTCAGGAACATATTATGTATAAATTTCTAGAAATATTTGGAACTGCCAGGAACATATTATCCCAGTTTTATGATTTTTAGCACCTACCATGGGTTCTTATAAATTCATATAAATTGACAAGTTATAAATGGTCAATACATTGCTGAAGATGGCTGCATTGTTTATTTGAACAGAGATCATCTACGGAATAATCTTTGGACGAAGAAAAGCACGAGGAGAACAAATATCGAGATCTAAATGATCTAAATGCTAGAGAAAGCGCATGTTTTTTGGTACGCTCTGCCATAACCTTGTTCTAAAAATTTCTTTTTTACAGTTATACATGTTTAGAGTTCTTTCAACTTGATGGAATAGTACTTCATATATTGATGGTGCATATAACTGTAGGCCTGGAACATGGGCTGAGCATGAGTAAAAAAAATTATTAACAGGTAAGGTAATGTGTAGGAAGCCACAACATCACCTAAATGTTCTTTACAAGCTATTAGTTGTAGTGTAAAAATAGAGGAATTGTATGGGTGACACGTGACCTCCCCTTCTTGTGACTATGCTGATCTACACCTTAGAGTTCAGATCATTGCTGAGAAAATTAAACAGCTCAAAAAGGAATCTGCCCATTTCATGTTCTTGGTTAATTCACAGATAAAACAAATCCTAAAACATATATGGATAAATTCCTACAAATACTTGGAACCGTCAGGAACATATTGTTCCAGTTTAATAATTTTTAGCACCTACCATGGATTCTTAGAAATTCATATATGTCGACAGGTTATAAATGGTCATATAAGTGGACAAGTTACAAATTTCGTTTCTACGATTTACTCAATTTCTATTTCCCTACGTATGAATGGCATTGTGTTGTTTTCTCTATTTATAGCCACCTCCATTGTGTTGCTACTCGATTATTCTTCGGTTGCCATTGACGGCTTACAAAGCACTTTAGGACAACATGGTTTCTGATATTTCAAAACATTTACAGGTTTCTGCTACGGATTCGAGTAAGGGGGTTCTATTGCTAGCTGGCTGCTCTATCTTGATAAGATTCTGGTTGTCCGATAAACGCCTGTATGTTCCACCTGCTTAGTATTCTATTATTCTTTGCATCCTCAATTTGATATGCTGTTAGCGCGTGTCTATTTTTGTTCTCTTCGCTGCTCAAGCTTTGTTCCAAAAGATGAAAATTAGTAGCCTCGTGTCAAAAACCGGATGTAATATATACCTATGCACCATCGTGTATATATAAATATACAATTTTAGCATATATTTACCTCTATAATTACTCATCTCAATCTGTGTCCCAACACATTTTGGCCGCCTTCAAAAACTTTCGTGTGCCCACCGACGCACGCGAGGGCGCGCGCCTTCCACTAGTACTTATTATGACCTGTAAAAAAAAAGAGTGTGGAAGACGTGGTTGTGCCTAACTATCTGGTAATCGTTGCTTCAGTGACCTATCTCTACCTGTCACGTTGCGTATGAACAACCTTTTCCAGGAGATACTAGTATATTACCTGTGCTAACGCTACGGCTCATGTTAACCAAAAGTTAACTTATGAATCATGCTTTTGTATTTAAGATCACCAACCAGATTCAAGTGACGGACGCATGTCAAAGCCTTCAGTTCAGCGCGAGGAATTATTGAGAACTGTATGGATCTGTCAACCTTCATGCCCTCAGCTTGTTGTGAATTGTGATCGCCAACATGACAATTTATATGAGCAGAAAGATAGTATGTTCATTACTAAGTTGGACCGAATCCTCTGAAGATGAGAGTTGTATGACTTTTCTCATTTTTTTTTTGCTGCCTATAATACATGTCAAACAGCCAGATGGCAACAATCCAAAAAACAATATAGGCTATCACAATTCCTGCAGCTGCTCCTCCAGAAAGGCTATTTCCTGTTCCATGTAGTAGAATGTGAATTAATTGCCTTTGTTTTTATGAACTGAACAAACCATCCAACTTTGCTTGTCGATGTTACAGAGGCATACTCCATCCATTCCAAAATATCTGTCGCTTTCGCTTCTCGAGAAACAACTTTGACAAAATATATATTAAAAAGTATTAATATTCATGGTACATAATTGGTATCATTAGAAAGATGTTTGAATCTAGTTTTTAATAAATTTATTTGGAAATACAAATATTACACGTATTTTCTACAAATCGAGTCAAACTTGTGGCACGGAAAACAAAAACGACAAATAATTTGAGACAGATGGAGTATCTCATAAAAGAGTAGAAGTGTACCAGCACTATACAAGGTGATGGAACTATCAGAAATCTAAACCTGTTATGGCCTGTTTGGAACGCAGGAATGAAAAACAGAGGAATAGAAAAAGGATACGAAGGTAGATGTAAAACAGAGGATTAAAAAAACACAGGAATAGATAAGAGGTGGCGTTTGGAACACAGGGATCCAAAACATAGGAATCATATTAGCATAGAAATGATACAAGGAAAATAGCACTTCCATTAACTAACAAAAAATGATCGCATGCGATATCTGACCTCTAAAACTCTCTTGTATTGTCTACAGGTCTATGGTTTGTGGACTAAGTCCATGTAGAATTCATCGCTTTCTTATCCTTTCATTTAGTTCTTATCCAGTTATCCTCATCTCATTGCTCTCTCTGTCTCTTGCCTCTCGTTCATTTCTTGCCGGATCAGTACGAGAAAAGATTGAGGCAGCGCAATGAGCGGAGTGAGATGGTGGCTGCGTGCTTGCGAGCAGCCATCAAGCTCGGGCTCGACCGGTTCAACGACCTCCGTTGACAGTCAAATGGAAGACAGCCTGATGGGGACGGGCTACTCAGGGCGACGTACGCCGGTGATGACGGGACCAAAGCTTGGATTCTCTGGTTCTATCTCCTCTCTAATCGGATTTTAATCGCCCAATAGTTTCTGTGTCTGCCTCTTTGTCTCGGGCTTCCACCAATCCTTTAGCTCGGACTGCACTTTCTATTTCCTGCGTTTTGTGGAGCCGAAGGATCCTTTCCAGAGAAAAGGGCAGGAGCGTTCCTTTGTTCCAAATGGTGACTGACGTAAGCAAATCATAGGAATCAGTTTCCTTTGAAATTACTATGAAAATACTATGTTCCAAACAGGGCCTTAATATAATGGAAATTAAAGATGGTATTTGAACAGATAACACAACAATAGTCACCCTGATTCTAGAGGGCGGTAAATACCATCTGCATCTTGGAAAAAAAACCAGTAAAGCACTCCAACACAATTAAATTGATGCTATATGATTAATTTGTCAAACAAAAACTGCATAATTCCTTGCAAAAAGAGACCAGTCAATTAAGTAAAAAGAACCATAAATGCCACAACTGAATGTTGAGTTGGTCCTCTTATGTCATCAACTAAATAGCTAACCCAATAACTATGATTAGCATATGAACCCTATAAACTCTTCATTCATTTTCAACACGTTAAGTTACTGATTTAGCATCTGATTGCCAGGCCCTAGGCATCAATAAGCAGCAATCAAGATAACTGAAGTTACCACACAGTATAGTACCAACGAAATGGTATATTTAAGGACTATAATTTTTACACGGCAGGAAGCTAACAAGCATGATCCTTGCCTCCTCCGTCTCCTCAGCAAGAGCTGCAGATATATATCATATTGTCAGGAAAGAGTGTTTACACTAAATATTCGAAATATATCATATTGTCACAAATATTTTGTACTGTCAAACAAATGAGAAATGATAGTAAACAAATTGAGAGATGAGGCTGACTATATATAAGACAGGAACCAAGATTAATAAATTAAGAGAAGACAAACAAAAATGTGTGCGCACTGCATGTTGAGGCAGAATAATAGTCATATCCTTAAGTGAATGGCAGGGCAAAGATTGAATAACAAAAGGATCTTTCCGTTTGGCACTAAGATTTCCTGCAAGAGTTTAGGGGGAAAATCATCCAGAAAAAGGTCATTCTAATGGAGATCCTGGGAAAATTCATATCTACCCAGAGGGAAATTCATATCTACCAAGAGAGGCATTAATACTTCTCAGTCTAGTGGAAATCATATACTGGTGCCTTGGTGGGCCTTCCAAAGAAGATCTGTCAGATGCAGAGATGCAGCCTGTAAATCTCAATTCATTAAAAGTTTTTGTTCTTTAACATAAATAAAAAGTTTTTATTCTTTAACAGTTCATAGACGATGGAACACATAACTTGGAGCCTGATTACAGGACAGACAAAAGCAATGTATATTGCAACCAGTAATCACTCGTTTTAGCACAAAACCTGAGATAGTAGATGAAAAGAAGCAGGGATTATCAGGTATAGACAGACTGACCTTGAGCTTTGGTTGCTCGTGAATGAGAATGATGGCGACGAAGGCGTCAATGATGCGCCTCGGCTCGCCTGCTTCGAGTGAACAAAACATATCGGCCTGACTTGCAATAAACATACCTCCATAGCTATGTCCTTAGGTTCATCCTTTATTCTGTAAGCTCCTTTATTCTATAAGGAACTTCCCCACTACAAGATGTAAAATAGACAGATTAGCTCACAAGATCAATCACATGAACTGTGAGAATTACCAGGCTATCCAAAATTATAAGTAAAACAAATACATTAAACATGACGACAAGGCTGTTCTTAGCGGTTACAATAACAGAGGAGGAGGATAAACATGAGAAAGGGTGTATGCAAGTTGCTCTGGGCTGGTGCTCGAGCGTGACGGTCCTTCCGGAGAACTGCGGCATGCCCCTGTGGTCCGTGCTCCCTGCCCACCAGCGAAAAGGAAGGAACAATCATTTGAGGGCGCGGCCGTGAAGACGAACGGATTGCAGGCACATGCAAGTAAGCAGGGTGCGCTGGTAGAAGGCGCGACAGGTCACAAGCTGGAGCCGCGTCTCCGTCCTCCTCATCCAGCCTCGCCGCCGCTAATGTGGAACAGGTGAGGGATGCCCAGCGCAGTTGCTACAGCCGCTTGTGGCGGCGTAGAGGCGGTCGACGATGTCGTGGCGGCGCGCACAGGTCCTCGGGGCAGTCCCGCGTGGCCGCGTTCAGCGCGGCGTCAACCATTTCCCACATGTCGCCCCCGGAGGCCGCGGACGAGCACTGCCGCCATCTCCCTCACCGCGGCGGCGGCCGCGCTCGCACCGCCATCAAAAGCTCGCGAGACAATTAAACCCTAGAATACATTTTCCCATGGATAAGGAAGAAGAAGGGGGTAGGGAGGTAGACGGAGACCAGATCCACCAGATCCGGCGATCCATCGTTGGCGAGCCGTAGCTGGGGAGCTCGCCGAAGCAGGTTTCCAAAATTTTGTAAAATTTTGTAAAATATAGATAAAAAATAAAACTAATTACATAGTTTAGACAAAATTCACGAGACAAATCTTTTAAGCCTAATTAGACCATGATTGGACACTAATTACCAAATAATAACAAAAATGCTATAATACCATTTCTCAAAAATTTTCACGAACTAAACCTGGTTCAAGTTGGCGGCGGCAGAAGTCCAGAGGTACGCGCGGCTTCTGTCGCTCCAGCGAAAAAAGACGAAGCGACGGGAGGGGAGAGGAGAAGATGTTTCAGTTTCTAAACGAGGGATCGAACCTTGGCCGATGGGCAGGGGTGTGGCCGCGTGGAGCGCGTGTTTACCCCTCGTGTGATGATGCTGAGGGCGCAGGGTGAGAAGCCGGGTGAGAAGCTCGTATCACACATTGAATCGTGGTCATCGGGTTCGAATGTTTTATTAGGCTTTGATTTTAATCGAGATAAATTCCTGCGTATTTTTTCTGGATGCATAAGGGTTAGAGACTCTCAACGGGGACGTTTTTATAGGAGGACCTAGTATAATTTGGACTGATCCATTATAGTAGTGAAGAGTAGAGATGCACAAGGGTCAGAGACTCTCAACGGAGGACTTTTTTATGGGAGAACCTAGCATAATTTGAACTGGTCCATTGTAGTAGAGATTTGTGTTCGTACGAGGGGTATTTATTATTATGAACGTGTTTCACGTAAAATGAAAAAAGAAAGAAAGAAATGATGCTCTGACTGAGGCCGGAAAGCCCAAGTCTCCGAGTGGACTGCTGGCCCACTATTTTTCTGCGACGGGCTTTTACAGCCCGAAACACCATCTTCGGTTTGGAACTCTGTAACGGCCCTATATGGAATTCCAGATTAGGCCCAACGTGGGCTGGATTACCTTTCATCCTCACCTTCAATTCCGTCCGCCTCCAGTCCTGCACGAGCCCGTATACGCGACACGTATCGTGCGAATCGCGGCGCATCTCTGATCTCTCCCCGTCCTAAATTAACCTCCGGGACGATCGATAACGATATTCTACCGTGCAGCAAATCTCGGTCGGTCGCTCTCACGGTCTCACGCTCACCCCATCCCGTGCCCGCGGGGCCCTCCTCGATCTCCTGTACGACACCGACGGCAGTACGGTCACATCCGGGCGTCCGTCCGGTCCACCGGCACGGCGCATTCAGCCGCGATCGATCACGAACGAAGCACAACCGCGCATGCATTCCCCGCTCCTTTTTCCTCGTGAGATCCAATCCAAATCCTCCTCCCTTGCCGCTTTTGTCGCTGTCGTGCGGTGGTGATCGAGGAATGGATTCACTGTTTCACTGACGTGGGGAGACGACACAAGAGCAGAGGAGAGAGGCGGCATCACCATCCGGGCGGCGACAGCGACAGCGACAGCTACCGCTACCGGGCCGCGGCCGATTGATCCAGGGGCAGGGCGCGGCAGCCAGGCGACCGAGCCGTTGCACTTGCACTCTGCTTTCCCTAGCGCGGCGGCCCTGCCCAAGATGGCAACCCCGGGCCCACAGTGGGACCGGCCGATCGCTGCCTAGTGGCTGCAAACCTAGCTAGCTTCGATTCGCCTGCCGCTGAATGGAAACGGCGCAGCTGGCGCGCGCGTGATTGGCCAGGTGATACTTTGTCAAACAGGATCCGACGCGAGAACTAGTGCGTGATTAGCCGTCGCTTTTGCGTTTTGGCTCGACACATATCAATGGCAGAGCCAGCCAGCCGCAATGTGCTGTGCTTATCGCCGGTTTGACTCCTGGAGCAGGTGCACACAGAATAACAGTATACCACTGCTTCAGTGGATCGCTGTAGCGGCTAGGACGGGACGGGACAAAGGGGTCGAGGCGCCTGGAGAGGAAAGCTTTTGGCCGCACCGCGGAGAGCCGTTACTGTTAGCCGGCTGGGTCTCTCGACTGATCCGACTTTGGCGGCACACGCGGGACAGACGATACCGTGAAGTAACCCTCTGGTTGGCCCGATTAGGAGCACGGTGTGTTATCCTCGGCCGCCATCGAAAGCGACCGTACCCATGTATAGTATCAAGTTACCACGACGCCGTCAGGATAATTTTGCCGTCGCCGATTTTAGCCTGAGGAGCACGTAACCTGTAATCAATTATCCTTAATCTTCACAGCTCACCGTCGTCACACTGAATAAAGATGAGAAAATTTCCTATTTGACACTAGAAAACGTTGTGTTCTTCTATTTCACATCCAAACTTGAAATCTTTCTTATTTGTCCACTCTGCCAAATTTTGTTTCCTACAGGACATTTCGGTCAGGTTTGTTGGCGCGCACCGTGAGTCCTTCTCTTGGGTGAATGTAGAAAGACCAAAATGCCCTTTGAGAAAATAAAGTTATACAAAGAAAATGGGCTAACCCGTTTCCGTCTCCAACCCTAGATCGAGCTAGGATGGAGGAGACTCTTCTAGGAGCACAGCCACCGCGAACGAGGGCGCAGCCGCCCAGTGCAGGGACTCCCGGCGCAGGGACGCGGCCACCTGACGCGGGGACGTGGCCGCCTAACGCAGGGGTGCGGCCACGTGACGTTGGTGCGCGTCCTCATGGCGTGGGGGCGCGGCAGAACGCCTAGGGCCGGCCTAGGCCCTGCGCGGGGGCGCAACAGAGCATCGACGGAGCTAGGACAGAGCAGACTGGCTTGTTCAGGCCGGTTCGAATTAGTAGTTAGATTTTTAGGATTAAATGTACATGGTCAGTACTAATGCATATCGTTTTGCACTCATAGGATGGATGAAAATACCAGTTTTCTGTTGGAATTTAAATTGCCTGGCAATCACAAAAAAGCTAGCCCTTCAATGGCCACAAGGAGCATAACAATTGAGAGGGGAAGTCCTACAATGAGCACAAGGAGTAAAAGAAGATTAAGTTTGTGATTACCATATCCCAAAATGGATGTTATGTAATGGATGTGAACATGTATGACAATTGTTTATTCTATATATATGAACCTGAATGCTAAATTATAAAATTATGTAAGCTATGTTAATATCATGCTGCATGTGAAACCTGGATGTTATTGTCATTTTTATGCACCTAATTGATTCATCTACCATACACTCTATTCTTGTATACCAAAATCGGCTCCTTACGAAGCCACATTGCTCGCTACTGTACAACCCATTCTTTTCCCATCCCTCTCCCACTGTCTGAAGCCTAGCCCGTCAAAAAAAAGCAGGGCCTCGAACCTTCCGACCCCACCTGCCCATTGCTCCCCACAAAAGGGACCGTAAAAAAAATCCCCAACCCCGGCTCCACCCGTCGCCCCGCTCGGTGCGCCGCCGCCACCGCTGCCGCCAGCCCCTCTCCTCACCACC
This sequence comes from Saccharum hybrid cultivar R570, assembly GCA_038087645.1. Lineage (NCBI taxonomy): Eukaryota > Viridiplantae > Streptophyta > Magnoliopsida > Poales > Poaceae > Saccharum > Saccharum hybrid cultivar. The sequence continues at coordinate 683,615 of JAQSUU010000377.1, forward strand.
ACCATCCTTCTGCTCCGCTTCCAGCGGCTAGACCTGCACAATCAGCTGCGCATGTCGCAGCCGCTGGACTGCCCAGTGCTGTCCGCCCCTCATCGCCTCCCCTGGAGGTCGCGACACCGCTGGCGCCACTGGGGCATCGCTCCGCCATCACCGCCTCTGATTCGGTGTCGAGCCAGCACAGGAACTCCGCGTGGCCAAACCCTAGAGGCGTAGCCCTGCTGCCAGTGCGCGCGACGCCTCCGCCAACAGCAAGGTACCCACGTCTCTCCCTTGCTCAACCTTCGTCTTTGTGTCCTCAGGTCGCCCTCACCCTCATGTTCCTCGCCCACGGCATCTAGGCCAATCCCCTAGAGGCGTTGCTTCCTCCGTGCTCTGCCTATGCCCGCCAAGTAGTAGCTGCAGGTCGCCACCTTCTACACTGTCGTGACTCCATGACGCCCACAAGGTGTTCAAAGAAATGCCGACGGGTATGCAATGGTCGATTTCGTCTTCGCTCATGTTTTGCTTGACTTGGATCTATGTTCATGTATCTCTCCTGCTTCTTCCTTCTTCCTCTTCTTACCACTTCTCAGGATGGTGGTTTTGGGATTCCAATGTGCGCTGAGGGTATGGTTACTGCAAACTTACTTGCTTATTATCTCCATTCAACGACTGATCTATCTTCAGTAGTCAATAACTTGGCAGAAAATTCGGCCTCGCCCCCCGTATAATCATCACCGACGTAAGCTTTTAGCTTGCTCATATTATTCCCATTTTCCCACTATCTAATGTTAGCTCAGTGCAAAACAAACATGCATATGTGCTTCTATATTGCCTTTGTCCATATATATAATATTTTGCATCACGGTAGATCCTGTTTGATATCATGAATTTATCAGTTTATAATTTTCCATCCAATAGTTGTGCTCAGTATACTCATTTTCCTTTACAGTACCTGTTTCTAAATATTTATTGCCTAATACATCTATTTCTACTTTAGGTTTGATCTATAGTACAGGCCACACATGTAAGGATTGCCCACCATGTATATACAAGAAGCCCACTTTGACCCATGATCTATAAAGCTTATTGTAAGGTACTATAAGTTTACCCTTCTCATCAGCTAAAATGTAATATTCATATTTTGCATGCCATTTGTGCTTGCATTTGACAATACCAATAATTCTAATTGTTGCAATGTTCCCTCTCTATGTATAAAACATACCTTTCTACGTTTGACAATACCAATAAAACTAAGCATTGAAATGCTACCTCTTTATGTATAAACCATACTTTATTGCACGGTGTGCACATACAAGGTCCATCGTCCATTTGGTTTCCACTGACTTCACGTGCAAGCGTTATCCAATGTTCCTGTATACAGCTGTACTCCTATGTGACTACATTCAAACACAATAAAAGTATGCCAAAGAAGAACATGTGTGCCATGCCAAAATAAAAAATATTATGTGGAGATGGAACTCTTTGTTCCCCTTTTTGTTGCCTCATACTATAACACAATCTTCGTTAAGTTACTTCGATATTTGACTTCTGCGATCATGACATGTTATTTCGCTTATGGGACATTTAAACATAGGATAGTATTTTTTTAAGTCATCGGTTGCTATTCTCGCTTTTGCCCGTGCAATGCGCAGGGGAACTGACTAGTATTATAAGATGATGCTGCTGCTTTTAATTTTTGAGATCTCTTAATTTGTACAAGCAAATAGAAAAAGAAAAAGTGTAAGATTTTTTTTTAAAAAAAATTGCCATGAAAGACAGCAACAACCAACATATGGGGAGAGAACTTGCAATAATCGTCCTGTGAGCGCAACGTCATGACCCAAAATTTCAACCGGGCAAAACAGTCTTTTTGCATAGAATTTAACACCGTTACCTAGTTAACTCGTGGAAATGTCATATAAGAAAAATTGACAGAATGGACAAATAAGAAAGATTTCAAGTCTGAATTTCAAATAGAAGAGCACAACTTTTTCTAGTGTCAAATAGGTAGCAAAAGAGACAACGGCCGTGGTGCTACGCGCACAAGAGCGACGGTGAAAGCCCAAGTTTGGTTTTGGTAATTAATGACACCAAGTTGCTAATGCCATTGTGTCAAGTGGTTTGAATTAGTCATAAGCAACATAAATGATGAAGGAGCAAATGACATGGAGAGATGGCCACAAGACCACATGGTTTGGTGCATGAAATGATGAGCAAGATCATGAAGTAATGCACATAAAATGATGGACTTGATGATCAAGTGGAGGAGAAGGATCAAAGTGATCAAGGCAAAGGTATAATCATAGGGTTTGCTTTTGCCGGTCTAAAATGAGTAGAGAAGTGATTGACCGGGTTTAGGATACATAACCGACTATCAAGAGGGACAATCACGGTTAGCTCGAGAATCAAGTGCCACTAGATCAATGTCTTAAGCATATGCATTAGGATCTAGTAGAGAGCTAACATAACGCCTTAAAAAATGATTGTGAAAATGCTAACACACATGCACATGGTGGTGTACACTTGGTGGTGTTAGTACATTTACAAAGGCGGTGGAGTTTGAGTGGTAGAGAGGGGTTTGGGTTCCTCTCTCCCTCCCGCCGAGCTTGCGAGGCGGGATTCGGCGCTTTTTGGGGAAGTGAAACGCCTATCTTCCATTGCGCCGGAGGCGAGAAAAGGTAGCGAAAGTCCAGAATGTTTTTCGCTGAAAAAGAGTGACCGGACGCGGCAGACGCGTCCGGTCAGTTCAAACCACAGGTAGACTCACGCGCAAGGGGGTCGCGGACCGGCGCGTCCGGTCCCTTGTGGAACCAGCGCATCCGGTCGAACACCCTTTGGTACAGTGCTTAACGTAGAGCTGATCGGACGCGTGGCGCGTCCGGTCACATGCGACCGGACGCGTCCGGTCGCGATGGGAGCTCTCTGGACTTCGACCGGACGCTGGGTGCAACGCGTCTGGTCAAACGTTGAAGCGCGTCCGGTCACGGCAACGGCTCCTTCTGATGCGCACTGTTGCTGCTTGTCCTGTAGTGACCGGACGCTTCCGGTCACCCTGACCGGTGCGTCCGGTCATCACGTTTTTCACTGCGTCGTCCGATAACGGCTAGCTGCGTACCCCTTCGCTATAAATAGAAGTTGGCCGGGGTTTGGGGGTAACTCTTGCACATTTTGAGACCTTGAGACATCCTTTGAGCTAGAGAATAACCCCTCCACTCATCTCTTTGCTTGGTTGCACATCTTGAGCGAGATTGAGTGAGATTCAAGTGCATTACTTGAGAGTTGCATTCTAGAGGCACTTGTTCTTTGAGTTGCTGCGGATTTCTTGTTACTCTTCCATGTTTCCCGACACGGTAGATGGCTTGGAGCAGCGGAGGTGATTGAGCTCGCAATTGGAGATTGTTGGAGCCCTCACCAAGTGTTGTAAGGGGTTCTTGATCCTTCCCCGCAGGAGGTCATGAATTGGATACTATAGTGGAGCTCGTGGCTTGGAGGATCCCCATCTTGTGTGTGGTTGTGCGGCGCCCGCCGAGGGCTCGACTCTTGATAGTCGATTAGCTCGTGAATCGACAAGTGGGTATATCGCCACAACGGGGAGTAGCTTGCCAGGAAGCAAGTGAACCTCGGGATAAATTATTGTGTCGTTCTCTTCCCGAGGATTTCTCTTGTATGATTAATTAATTGATACTTCTCATTTCTACATGGTGGTATAATCACTTGAAGCTCTTCTCTCGCATTACTTCTTGTATCTAGCTTGTAGTTGTTGTGTTTAGTGGATAGTCTTATACTAGACTTGTGTAGGTGGCTTGCTTAATTAGTTAGAGCTAGTGCATTTTGCTTTGCCACCTTTTGTACTAACACTTGTGGTTAAGTAAATCTTGTAGAAGTTTTAATTAGGCTATTCACCCCCTCTAGCCTATTTGGACCTTACAGACGGTCCAACTGGGATCTGGGCCACCGGAGGTTGCGGCGCGCCGGGAGGGGAGGGGCGGCGGTTGGAGGCTAGCTGGAAGAAGAGGGAGGCGGGGCTGTGGTGGAAGAGTTGTGGGGATTGAGGTCGGCTGCCGAGCTGCAGCGAGCCGAGAGGGGAGGGTGGCGCTTGGATGCGCGTTGGAGGAGAAGAGCGACTCGTGCAGGTGCGGTTCTAGATAAGAACGACACAAGGAAAGGAAATAAAGAAAAAGATAAATGCGAAAAAAGAAACATAGAGGGGGTACGAGGGGGGTGCGGCGCTTGGATACGCGCTGGAGAAGAGCGGCTCTGCGAGTGCCCTGGACAAAAAGTTTTATTAAAAACGAGACAAGGGTAGAAAATAAAGAGAGAAATAAATGGAAAAAATGAAAAAGAAAAAAAGAGAGGTACTATGGACATTCTATCCTTTTTAAGGACTTGGAGAAGCTGTTTTTTTTAACCAAACAAAGCTAGAGCTCAAAAAAATTGTTTCATAGAACAAACTAAAAAAGTTGTTTCATAGAATAAGCCATAGCTGAAGTTGCTTTAACTGAAGCCGGTGCTCTACTAAACACGCCCTAGGTCTAAATAAACAACAATATTGTGAACCTTAAAATGCATGCAAAATTTGACACCTGTCGCTCCTGGTTTCGTTTCTAACAAGTCTCGCAAATTTCCATGCGCAATGGTGATGGCCGGAATCGAACTGCGAGGACGAAGAGTACCCAGAAAGCTACTATCGTGGAGAGAACCACATCTTCCTTTATCACGCACCGTGGCTCCCTCTTGCCCTATCGCACGTGTAAGTCCAGTGCTCGCCATGGTCTGATTTGCCTTGGAGGCACTACTACACAACTGACCTTTCGTCGATCGCCCAAAATACCTTTAGTCTCGGCGATTTCGGCGACTGGGACTAAATAGACCTTTAGTTCCGGTTGGTGTTACCAACCGGGACTAAAGGTCCCTCACCAACGGCTCTGTTGTCAGGCACTGTCGGGAGGGACCTTTAGTCCTGGTTGGTAACACCAACCGGGACTAAAGCCCTGAAGCCCTGCCTTTATTCCCGGTCGGTGCCACAGACCGGGACTACAGCTTTTGTCCCGGTCCGTGGCACCGACCGGGACTATAGGACTGGGTTTAGTCCCGGTTGGTGTTACCAACGGGGATTAAAACCTCCCCCTATAAATTGAACCTCCCTCTTCTTCCTCCCTGCCCGAGCTCTTCCTTGTTCATGTTCTTGTTGCTTGTTCTTCCATTGTTCTCGCTTGTCTCATCTCCAGCGATCAATCCACTTCAAACGCTTTTACGCCGTCGTCGATTTGTTTGAAAGGTTGCTAGCTTCATCCTCCTATGTTTTAGCAGCACCATATGTAAATCCATGTTGTATATGGCTATTTTATTTCATATTGCTAGCTCCAATCACTTTTCATGTTTGAATTTTTATGAACGATGCTAATTATAGTACCTAGAAAGTAGTATACACATATAATGTTTAAATAATGTTGATTCTTTGTAATTTTGAAACAAATTTATTTTAACTTTAAAAATTCTTCAAATTAATTTTATTTAGAGATAAAATTACACCTTTTAATAGAAAAATACAAATTTTATGATTTTGCTATCTTTTTATTAACATCCACAAATTAATTTTATGAAATGATGAACCACTTATAAATTTTTGAACTCAATTAGACAAGGTTGTGCCGCGCTCTTTTCTCATGCTGGGCTTTTAATTATGTGATGCCATATAATGCAGATAATGACACGCCATTGGATATACAATGCCGATCGCCGCTCCAACGAGTTCATTGAGGGCGTGCGAGAATTCTGCAGAGTGGCAGAGGAAAACAAGCGGGATGGTTTTATGTGTTGCCCATGTGCCGTGTGTATGAATTTGAAAGAATTTTGTAGCTCAAGAAGTATTCACTTGCACTTGTTCAAGTCGTGTTTCATGCCAAACTACATTTGTTGGACCAAGCACGGAGAGACCGGGGTTATGATGAAAGAAGGTGAAGAAGAACAAGCAGACCCTGACGATGTTTTTGCTCAATACTGTGACTTCACGATGGAGGAAGTTGAAGAAGAGGCAGATGCAGAAAACAGTATCGCTGAAGATGACGATGCTCTTGGTGATGTCATTCGTGACGCACATAGAGATTGTGAAAGTGAAAAGAAGAAGGCTAAGTTTGACCAAATGCTACAGGATCACAAGAAGTTACTCTACCCGTCGGCCGAAGATGGGCAGAAAAAGCTAGGCATGACACTGGAGTTGTTACAGTGGAAGGCAGAGGATAGTATATCTGACAAGGCATTTGGGAAATTACTGAAGATCCAAAAAAAAAGATGCTTCCGAAGCTTAATGATTTGCCCACCACTACATACGAAGCAAAAAAAATCATCTACCCTTTAGGATTACAAATCGAGAAGATACATGCATGTCCTAATGACTGCATCCTGTACCGTGGCGTTCACGAGAATTTAGATGAATGCCTTGTTTGCCATGCGTCACGGTACAAGATCTTGTGAGATGATCCTGGCGATGTTGAGGATGAAGAACGTCCGAAGAAGAGAATCCCTGCCAAGGTTATGTGGTATGCTCCAATAATTCCACGCCTAAAACGACTGTTCAGAAACAGGGAGCACGCAAAGTTGTTGCGATGGCACAAAGAAGACCGTAAGGTGGACAACATGTTGAGACACCCTACAGATGGGTCCCAGTGGAGAGAAATAGATAGAGAATTCCTAGACTTTACAGATGACGCAATAAACCTAAGGTTCGCATTGAGTACGGATGGATTTAATCCTTTTGGGGACCAGAGCTCTTGTCATAGCACTTGGCCCGTTACTCTATGTATCTACAACCTTCCTCCATGGTTATGCATGAAGCGGAAGTTCATTATGATGCCTGTGCTCATCCAAGGCCCGAAGCAACCTGGCAATAACATCGATGTCTACCTGAGGCCATTAGTTGAGGAACTCCAGCTGCTATGGAGCAAACCAGGTGTGCGTGTGTGGGATGAGTACAAACAGGAAGAATTCAACCTGCGAGCATTATTGTTCGTGACAATCAATGATTGGCCAGCTCTAAGTAATCTTTCAGGATAGACAAATAAGGGATATAATGCATGCACCCATTGTTTTGGTGACCTTGAGGCTGTCTATTTAAAAAATGCTGAAAGGTTGTGTACCTTGGCTATTGTCGATTTCTTGCTAAGAACCACCAGTTGAGAAAGAAAGGCAAATATTTTAAAGGTACGGCAAAACACCGGTCCAAGCCAGGCAACCGAGATGGGGCAGAGGTATTCAAGATGGTCAAGGATTTGATTGGAAAGGGACAAGGCAGTGAACTTGTTCCAAAAGACATTTCGGGGCACGCCCCAATGTGGAAAAAGAAGTCAATATTTTGGGAGCTACCATATTGGAAAGACCTTGAGGTTCGCCACTCGATCGACGTGATGCACCTGACAAAGAATCTTTGTGTCAATCTTCTAGGGTTCATGGGTGTGTTTGGAAAGCCTAAGGACACCTTTGAGGCACGAGAGGACTTGAAGCGCCTGAAAGAACGAGACAATCTGCATCTAGAGAAGACAGATGATGGACGTCATTACTTAAGACCTGCTAGCTACACTCTTAGCAATGAGGAGAAGGAAAGCATGTTTGAGTGCCTAAGCAACATCAAAGTCCCATCTGGGTTCTCCTCCAATATAAAGCGTATAATAAATGTGTCGGAGAAGAAATTTGTCAACTTAAAATCGCACGACTGCCACGTGATTATGACGCAACTACTTCCGGTTGCCTGAAGAGGAATTCTACCTCCACATGTACGTCTGGCCATCGTGAAGTTGTGTGCATTCCCCAATGCAATTTCTCAAAAGGCAATCAATCCTTTTGATCTAGCTACTCTACAGAATGATGTGGTTCAATGCCTTGTCAGCTTTGAGTTGGTGTTCCCTCCATCCTTCTTTGATATCGTGACACATCTCCTAGTTCATCTGGTTAAAGAGATTAATATCCTGGGTCCTATGTTCCTACACAACATGTTTCCCTTAGAGAGATTTATGGGTGTACTGAAAAATATGTTCACCAGTGGGATCGGCCAGAAGGAAGCATTGCTAAGGGATACGGGACAGAGGAGGTCATTCAGTTCTGTGTGGACTTCATTCCTGACCTTGACCCGATTGGTCTTCCTGAATCACGGTATGAGGGGAGACTTGGTGGAAAGGGTACACTAGGAAAGAAAACATATATATCAGCCAGGGTGATGATTCTTTCAATAAAGCGCACTACATAATTCTTCGAAACTCCACTGTGGTGGAACCGTATATTGAGAAACACATGAATTTTGTACGATCCGAGAATCCTAAGAATGAGGCTTGGATTATGCGTCATCACATGGAGACATTTGGTGATTGGTTGCACAAAAAATGTTAGGGTGATAAAACTATTGGAGATGAACTGTATTTGTTGGCTAGGCAACCAGCGTGGAACGTCCTCATGTACAAAGGGTACGAGATAAATGAAAATACATTTTATACCGTATCCCAAGATAAAAAGAGTACCAACCAAAATAGTGGTGTCTGCGTGGATGCTACGGAACCGAATGGGAACATAAACACATATTATGGTCGCATAGAGGAGATTTGGGAACTAGACTATGCACATAATTTTAAAGTCCCTCTATTCCGATGCCAATGGGTGAAGATGAACGGAGGGGTATCAGTTGATAAGGAGTACGGAATGACAATAGTGGACCTCAACAATATTGGGTATAGAAATGATCCATTCGTCCTTGATGCTGGTGTGAATCAGGTGTTCTATGTGAAAGACATGTCTACAAAACCCAAAAGAGGGAAACACGACGAGAAAAAAACCAACGAGCCAAAGCGTCACATAGTTCTTACAGGGAAAAGAAACATCATGGAAATTGAAGACAAGTCAGACGTGTCAGAGGATTATGAAAAGGATGAACGAATCTCACCCTTCTGTGTGGCCAAAGACCCAAGTATCCTGCTCGCTGCTGAGGACACTCCATGGTTACAGAATGATCATAACCAAGGGCATTACGTCAAGAAAAAGTTTACCACTGTGCCCGCTTGATTTAGGTAGTGAACTCAAATTAATAATGTGTATTTGACATCTTGTGTAATATAATTGTAACATTATGTGTTGAAAATTTAAATTTGAGTGGTTCAAACTTTGCAATATGTGGGAATTATGGATTTTCAACTACACTTTACCAACACTTTTTCAAATACAAAAATGGTCTATATATGAAATGTATATCTTGATGAGTGGAACAATATTGTTATTCATGACTTTTCCAGTCGAGACCATCCAGGGTTCCGAAAACCGGTGTTTGGCTATGAATTCTTATAAAATTCAAAATTAAGTGGTTCAAACTTTTACAAATGAAAAGTTGACCATTAGACCAAATGTAGGTATTGATGAGTGGAACAAACTTTGTATTCATGAGTTTTCCATTCGAGACCATCCGGGGTTCGGTCAAAGTGTGTGTTTCTAAAAACCAATGTTTTGACTTTGGTCAAACTTGGTCAAATGACCTATTTGATGACTTCAAATGAAAAACTTTTGAATACCAAGTTGTTAGAGCTCATCAAGATCTACATATGATACATGGACCATATTTTCATCTGGATAAATTTTAGCAAGTCTCAGGCACATATTTTCAAAATCGAAGATGGGTTTTGGTCAGACTTGGTCAAATGACAGACTAAATGACTTGAAATGAAAAACTTTGGAATACCAAGTTGTTAAAGCTCATCAAGATCCAAACTTTTTATATAAACAATTTTTTCTATTTGAAAAAGTTTAAATAAACAATACTCACCAAATCTTGAATCTCACTCAAACTATATGAAACTATATGTGGGAATTATGGATTTTCAACTACACTTTGCCAACACTTTGTCAAATGCAAAAATGGTCTATGTATGAAATGTAGATCTTGATGAGTGGAACAATTATGGTACTCATGACTTTTCCAGTCGAGACCATCCAGGGTTCCAAAAACTGGCGTTTGGCTATGAATTTTTTGAAAATTCAAAATTGAGTGGTTCAAACTTTTACAAATGAAAAGTTAACCACTAGACCAAATGTAGGTCTTGATGAGTGGAATAAACTTTGTATTCATAAGTTTTCCATTCGAGACCATCTAGGGTTTCAAAAACCGACGTGTATCTCTGAAAATTTTAAATTTTCAAATTTAGACAATTAATGTCGCGCATTTGGATAATTATTATTGAAGAAACAAAATTTTAACGTCCAAATGATCCAAAAACAAATTTTCTGTCGAAAGCCAACAATTTTATATATTTTAATTGCCCATTATTTTTTTTGCATTAACACAATATTCATTATAAATAACATTTATTTTGGATAATATGAAATATTTGAAAAAATAGTGTTTACAATTTTTGTAATGCACAATAGAGTCAAACTAAACTAATGTGTATTTTTGAAAAAAATTATGATAAATATTTAATTTACTATGCATTTAGAAAGATGAAAGGAAAAAAGGTGAAAAATAAAGTTCACCAAATTCTGGCGCCGCCAGAATTTGGTGGAAGGACCTTTAGTCTCGGGTCTGGCCACCACACGGGACTAAAAGGGCCTTTAGTCCCGGTTTCAGCCACGAACCGGGACTAAAGGTCTCACCCTTTAGTCCTGTTTCGTGGCTGGAAACGGGACTAAAGCCCCTTTAGTCTCGGGCGGTGGCCAGACCCGAGACTAAAGGTCCCTGGCCTATAAAGGCCCGACCTTCTTCCTCCTCATCCCCCCCCCCCCCCGCGCGCAGACACGAACCGCCGCCGTCTCCCGAGCACCGCCGCCCGAGCGGCACCCCGAGAACCGCCGCGCGCCGCCCTCGTCATCGTCCACGCCCGCGTTCGCGTCGGTAGGTCTTGTCCTCTGCTCCTCTCGCGGCAACATTGTGGATCCCGGCCGTCGTTCACCGTGGCAACGTCGTTGGGCGCCTCTGCTCCTCTCTCGAGATGGTCAGGATCCTCACCGGCATCCTGCACCCTCCCTATCTCCGTTGGCCGATGCTGTTAATATATATATATATATATATATATATATATATATACACACACACAGAGAGAGAGATTCCAGTGTTTTGGGCAAGAAAGTCAATGACAAGCGGGCCCTAGGTGTCATTATCTATTGGAATGAGTTTGAGGGCTCTATTTTAAGGGCCACTGCTAGAGTGTAGCCTAGAAAATAGGACCCTCAAAAGTAGGGAGCCCTCAAATAAAAAGAGGTACCATGTTTTGAGAGCTATTGCTGGAGTTGTTTTTGTTATTTTTGTACAAGATTTTAGGAGTGCAATAAAATTATGAAAAATTTTATGTAGACTCTCTAAGATGTGTAATATCTAGGAAAACTATTAAACCTGAAATTTGAATAGTTTTTCCATGAGTTAAAATTATCTATTTTAATTAAGAAATACAACTTGTGATAGACTTACTTGTTATTAGATGTATTCAGTTAGCAGGAGTTGGTCGATACCGTTGCTGCATGATTATCTTGATCTACACTTATATCCAGATGATATCCCACTAATACGTGTAAGTCGATCTCTTATGCTTAGTAATGCCTAAACCCTAAACTCTAAACCCTAAACCATAAACCCTAAACTGTAAACCCTAAACCCTAAATATTTTTGCAGAAATGGCCAACCCGAGAGAAGACGAAGAAATATCGTTAAACATGATCTGCGGTAGCACTGAAGAAGGTCGTTATGACGATCGTGAAGGCGATGAGAACCCTGAGGGCATCGATGACGGTTCTCAGTACTTGGTCGACCTGAATGACCAAGACAATGTTGGCGAGGTCTGTAATATATGCAACCTCCTATGTTTATATACATGAAATTAAAAAAATCCTTTATTAATTGTTTTGTTTCTGCCTACATAGCCCTCTGTCTCAACGACAACCACGGGGACCAGCAGAAAAGTACAAGGCCCAAAGAAGCCGATGGAGGGCCGGTTGGTTATCACAGATTTCGACGAGGGAACAAGCCAGCCACGTGGACCCCATGCAAGGGCCTTTGTCAACCACTTAGGGTACCTTGCCCGGGATAGGATCCCGATCAATGTCCTTGAATGGAAGAAAAATAAGCAATGTCCAGAAATCAGTTATGTCTCCGACCGTGACAAAGAACTAGTTTGGGGTGACGTGTTGCAACATTTCACGCTAGACACAAACGATGAACAGTTGAAGGAAAGAGTTCAGGATTGGTCTATGAAGAAGATGGCCACACAATTCCAGTGCTATAAGAAGAATCTATATAACGACTATATCAAGAAGAACAAGACTCCGAATTTCAACTGTAAGCACTTTGTCAAGTTGCGGCCATTTTGGGACGAGTTTGTACAGTTCAAGACGTCGGAAGAGGGTCAGCAATGGGCGAGAAGGAACTAAGAGAATGCCCGACACAGACCTACCACCATATGATGGGATCAGGTGGCTACCCTACTGCCATTCCTAAGTGGAAAAAAGCCGAGCAAGAGCTAATTGACAGGGGGTTGGTGCCAGAATCCCTCGACTGGCTTGAGCGCACCAAGCACTGGTTTTTCGCTCAGGGAGGCCGCCTGGACCTAGAGACCGGAAAGGTCGTGTATGGGGAACGCATCCAAGCTGTAGCAGAAAGATTTCATCAAGCCCGCTCCGTCGCTCAAAGTAGAGAGTGGCAGCTGAACAGAGATAAAGATGAGCTAACATACGCCCTGGGGAACCCTAAGCACGGTGGACGAACGAGAGGCTATGGCTTCGTGTCGTGGGAGCATGCCTTCCCTCAGGACAGAGAAACTTATAGAAGCCGCCAGAGAAAGAAGGAAGAGGACAGGGAACGGCTACGCCAGTTGGAGGAGGCTGTTATGAAGACCAGTGAAGTGGCTCGTAAGGCACTAGAGCGGGAGGAAGCACTTAAGGCCACTATGAATGAGCAAATCAGAAAGGCTGTGGAGGAAGTTGTAAGTTCCCGTCTCCAGAGCTTGTCACAGCCGACTGCCAACATCAGCCCTAGCTCAGCTCAGTTGAAAAGCAGTTGTGCTTCTATGGAGGTGCCTGTGAGGCAAGATGATGACGCAGGGATGTGCTTCCTGGTGGATGACATCACCGCTTCGTTGACGTCTTGTGAGCTGCATATTCCGGACGGGAATGCCACAGTCAAGGTGGCTACCGGTGTTATATCTCCTATCGACCCCACCAAGACACCAAGGATTCACTCAGTCGCAATACCACCCGGATATGCTAGTGTCTCAGTGGATAGAATGGTCAAAGGCCATGAAAATATGGCTCTGGATATCGAAGGTGGTGATGGGGAGAAGACCCTAGGTGAAGCGGAGAAAACATTCATATGTTGGACGAAACGGTACATCATTATTCCTGGGGCGCCGCCACCACAACCGAACCCTAGGTGTGGATGATTGTGAACGCAATTGCTTTTCAATAATTATGTACTGTATCTAATTACGGTTCACTCATGTATATACCTTGTTCATTTTTTTCAAATCCAGGACCTCCCTAAGTCCGTCTATCCATTCACCACATGACCATAGTGCTGTGGGACACGACGACGACGATTTCATACAAGACAAGGTTGCATCCCCACCACTGGCCATATCTCCTCCACGACATACTCCAACGCCGCCAGCGGCCCAATCTCCTCCACAACAACAAGCTCCAACTGCGCCGCTTCCGCCTCCGCCAATGCCGACAACGGCCGTCTCATCGGCACCGGCAGGTCCATCGAGGAACAAGAGGCCCGCTGGCCCACAGAGATCGGTCCCACCACCTCCGCCGAAGAAACAAGTTATGGTCACGAAGATCCCGAAGATGATCAAGCTTCCATACGAGAAGACTGATGAAGAACTTAATGCTTCAGTCAAGGCAGAAGTGAAAGCGTTCTTCGAAAAGACCAAAGCTGACGCACGAGCAAAGCAAGAGAAGCCATACCTAATGTATCCTCGTGTAAAGCTACGTCAAGTGGTGCAGGCTATGCAAGACGAGAAGTGTGCCGCTAGTAAAAAACCAGCGCTGCCACTATCAAACTATGAGCGTACTATCACAAAGAAAATCAAGGAGGACAAAAGGAAACAGAAGGCGGCCGGAAAAGATGTTGCACAGCTCGGCCAATAACCACAGCAATCAGTGCTGCCACTAGTGGTTGAGAATCAATATGGTTCCAACATGAACTTGATGCAAATGTCGGTACCTGATGATGTGGACTTAGATGAACTCGCCAAGTGGATAAATGTGACTGGGCTTTCCTTGGAACAACTTCTCGGTCGGGAGGAACTGACAACTGTTAAAGAGGATGAAGATGTTGATGAATGGCGGAGGAAGTACGTATATGGCAGGAGTCTATGCGACCCTGCAAAGGTAAAAAATCTTGGTACACAAATGTACAAGCTGCACGAGTACTACTTGAGATTCTGTGCACAACATCAAAGTGAACGATATCTGGGTGTCTAAGTCAGAGACCGTCACTACTTCCGTGGAGATGACGTCATCTGGGTACAGTTTAGTGAAGTACACCAGCTTCTCTATATGGATGCTCTTCACAAATCTCTCATAAGCTGCTACTGTCTATAAGTGATTCTTCCTTTTAATCAATAATCCCACTCTAGCATATGTACGTATTCGTAATAACTATGCTCACGATGTGCAGACACATGATGAGAGAACTCAGATTGAAACAAGACGATCGAATTGGTTTTATCGATCCGTATGTCATGTACAAGGACACAAAGACTAAAGATCCATTCAATCTGAAGATCAAGGAAATAGAGAAAAACCTCCGGAGGTTCTTTTATAATCAAAGACATAAGGAGTTGATACTCTTCCCTTACAATATGGGGTAAAGTGTTGTGTTATATCATGTCTTAGTCAATCCAACATTAATATATATATAAGTTGACTCTATAAACAAATGCAGGGATCACTAGATACTCATTGAGATTAAAATCAAGGAACAAACTATAAATGTGTGGGACTCAATGAGAAAAGAGCTGACAATGTACCAAGACATGATAGACATGATCCAGAGGTAAGTTCTATCATTCGTTAATTATAGTTGCCTGCTCCTTTAATTTACTATACTATACCTAATCAACGATCGACTTATTGGGCAGGGCTTCGACTTGGCTACAACAAAGATATCGTACGGATCTGAAAGTGCCACTCCCCCCTCCTATTCTACATAAGTGGGTGTCCAGACAACCGTACGGAACCAATTTATGTGGATACTACGTTTGCGAGTACATACGGTGTAGCAAATTTACACCTGCTAAAGAGATGCTAAAAGTAAGTAACATGTGTATACAGTAAATTCATATCTTATTTATTTGTTGAAACTAAATAAATCATATGTATATTAATATCTTTTCCTTTAATTAATGCAAATGGAAGGAGTCGGAATTAAAAGAACAAGTGTTCAAGCACACAATACTCGTCGCAATCCAGGAGACGATCGCAGGTTTCATCAACGATCGTGTCATCCGGAAAGACGGCGAGTTCCACAACCCTAGGTTGAATTTGAAGAGTCCAAACAAGAACGAACACTTGTATGAGCTTTGAGTGGCGGGCAAACATTTGTGTAACTCATTAACCGGTGGCCGAACACTTAATTACTTGTATATTATTGTAAATGTAATGTGTATGTACGTATATGTATAGCTCTATAATATATATATATATATATATATATATATATATATATATATATATATATATATATATATATATATATATATATATAGTTTCATACTTTATTTGTGTGCAATAATAACGCTCTCGTATAGGTGCAACGTATACGGATAATAGCAGCGAAGAATAAATTGAAAAAACAATATAACTAAAAACCAAAATCAATAATGAATTGGAAAGAAAAAGGAAAAAGAAAAAAAATCTTTAGTCCCGGTTGGTAATACCAACCGGGACTAAAAGTCCCGGGCCTGAGAACCAAGACTAAAGGTGGGACATCTAGTCCCGAAACCTTAGTCCCGGCTCGCAGCCCGGGACTAGAGGTCCTTTTGGACCAGGACTAAAGCCCCCTTGTGCAGCAGTGAGGCAATTGATGCGGGCGAAGACGGCGGTGCCGCGCGGGGAGAAGCTAAAGCCAGCCGACGGTAGCTCAGAGAAGGGAGCCAACGGTGTAGAAACGAGCCCGAGCGACAGCGGCATGAGGCATGGAAACACGACGTGGTAAAGGCGAGGTAGAAGAGGCCGACGCGGAGGTGCAGGAGGACCTGAGGTCAGAGCTTGGCGGGCGCACAAAGTGGTGGAGGTGGCCGTGCAATTTGCTTATGGGCTCTGGCTGCCCATGGAGTAAATATTTTCATGCCTTACAATTGGAGAAAAAGCTATCAAGATTTTATTTTAATTTGATATATATTTAATAGGACATTGTGATATATACCAATGTTAATGTACGCTATGAATCCATCATAAAAATAAGTTATAGTTCACAAATGCAGCACACGTGCCTTCATTTTTCGTTAATGTTATATTTTTTCCTCCCGTTGCAACGCACGGCATATTTTGCTAGTATGTATATATATAACTATTACCCTACAACTGGCTACAAAATAACTTATTCTGTAGCCACTTTGAGTTACGATAATTGCTATGCTAATTTACGAGATTATAGTAACTCCTTATTATATGATTTGCTATAACATGATGGTAAATATCCACATGTGTTATAGTAATTCAACTATCATAAATGTATATTGACATTGTCGTAAATTAGTATATAAAATTATCGTAAATAGAGGTGACTACAAAGTAACTTATTTTGTAGCTAGTGTGTGTGTATATATATATATATATATATATATATATATATATATATATATATATATATATATATATATATATATATATATATATATATATATATCAATCAACGGACAAGTACCATGCATGCACATACATGGTTACTGTACATGGTGCTTAGTATGTATGAGTTGATTTGAGCTAAGGAACAAATCACAGGTTTGCTCGATCGGACGTGCTTTTAACTTTGTCCAAGCAAACTAACGTGCTTTACACCAAAGGCGCGCACAAAGTAAACTTTCTTTTGTCCTTATCCGCTAATACGTATCGCGCAATAAAAAAATATCGGCATCAATTCCCCCGATCTGCTTGTCTAACCCCTCGTGCTGCCATTCGACGTTGATATGTGTCGTCTCTTGTCGCGGGACAGTGACAGCAAAATTATACACCTTCGGATGTCAAATCTACCCTTTCACTAACCATGGTTACTTCACTTGCCCAGCCAGCCAATCACGCACGAGCACTCGGCCGGCATGGCATGGCATTTACGCAATCGCGTCGCAGCACCTAGCGGCTAGCACGCAGCGGCGGCGCTGGATCGCGCGGGACCATCGCAACGGCGTGGTAAAAACGCGGGCGAATCGCGGGGCGGCGCGTTGGCGTGCAGGCGAGCGCCGCCAGCCACACAAGTGATCTGCGGGTGCACGGAGCCCGGGCCGGGTTAAAACGAGGGTGGTTAAAGGCGCGTAGTGCGGCAGCGGTCAATTCCTCCGCCGCATCAGAGATAAGATTTTGATGAGACGTCGCGATCTCGCGACGTACTAGCCCTATTCGGGGAACGCCAGCGGCAACGGTGCCGAAAGGCGCCGGCCGGGCCGCGATTCCCCGCGCCGCCGACGTTTCGAGCGCCCGTACGCTCGCTCGCTCTCTCGCTTCGCCCGCGCGCGCGGCGGATCGGAGGAGAAAACCAGAGAGGATGCATGCTTACCGCGCGCGCATACGCCTAACTTCTTTCCGTCTAGGCGTAACTTCCTTAATTTCCTCCCCGGCCATGTCTCGCGCGCTCCATGCCATTAGCCAACGCCGCCCGCGGACACGTGGTTTCTGCCTTTTCTCGGCAGGTGAACGCGACGGCGCCTCGACGAACCGCCAGCAAGCGCGCGCGGTTCGTTCTCGCCAGCACCGTTCGCGCGAGCGCAGCTGGCTCCTGCAGATCGAGTCTGTTACTAGCTAAGTATTAGGGGGAAAAAGATGGCCATTGATCGGTGGTATAGACGATGACATTGATCCATCCATCAGTGACGTGGGAATGATTGGACGAGAGATTCCGTTATGGCATGTTCTCAGCCCAGATATATGAGGGTGCAAGTGACATGGCACCACAGGGGATAGTGCAAATGGTCTAGCCATTTTTAAACTCGTCTGTATATACATTACAGTCCAATAATCCAACCGAAGCATAGATTACATATGCAGCTATATTAATTGTGCACACAACCTGATGGCGACAATGACGGGCGACGACGGCTTTTATATCTAGCAACCAACCCATTGCAAGCGAAGATACACAGCAATTAGGAAATTCTGTAGGTATGTAGTATGCTACTAGCTAGCTAGTATGAACATTGTCCATGCGTGTGCATATGCATGGATCAAGCATACAATTTTTTTTTTGAGCTTTAAGCATACAAATATCTTTTTTTTGAGCTTTAAGCATACAAATATCTACATGCATGCAATATAATTACCGTACGTGCCCTATATTATTTTTCCCCTGTTAACTACATGCCCGTGTGATCTGTGCATATATGGTAAATTAAGCAGTTATTTTTGTTTTTCTGGCGGGGATGTGATGAACTGCATGCAGGCTAAATTATTTTAGCAGGGTTCAATCTATTGAGATGCAAGAGGCTAAATGGCTAATTAATATCATATCTATATGTAAGCATTGGCTAGCTAGATTTTTGTTTCAAATTGGCCTACCTACTTGCAATTAAGGTTGCTTAGCTCCGTACAAGTACGTGCTCGTGGTAGGCAATGCAATGCATGCACTTGTCCTGCGGTTCACTGAATGAGACTACTACCACTATAACAAGCTGCTGGCGATGCTGACTACCTGAAAAGCCAGCCATATGCATCAACGCATGCCCATAGGCAATGTCGGTATCATGGTTTCTTCACGGGTTCCAGTTCACGCCGGAGAGCTGGTTGGCGGTGGCGGCCGCGGCAGCAGCTTCCGGCGTTACTGGTGTGCCGAAAATGGCGTGGTGGTGATAGGCTGTCGCACCTTGCACGCCGAGCGGGTTGAGAAATGTAGGAACGATGGCATTAGTGCCACCGCTGCAGGCGCCGCTGTCGACGGCACCGGCAGCCGCCGCCAGGTTATTCCTCTCGGACGGCGACGACAGGGACGTGCCGCCGCCGTCAGTGGTGTCTCTGTTGTACCCATGGAACCTCTTCGCCGGCGGAAGAATCGCGATTGTCGACGCGTCGAGCCAGTTGAATGGGGTGGTGGAGGACGACGGGACGAGGAGCTGCTTGGTGTCAGCTGGAGCAGCTGCCCTCGCCGCCGCGGCTAGCTGGCTCAAGGAGCTGGCGCCCGCTGAGAGGCCTGCTGTGTCCTCTGTTGTGATGAATCCATCCAGGAAGTTGTCCTCGTGATGGTGGTGGATCAGCGAAGTGTAGTTATTGCCGTTATGATGAGCCGCCCTTCCTCCGCCTGCGACGGCGGCCATGGCAGCCGCGGCATGCGTCGGGTAGGCTGCCACCGCGTCCTCCACGGAGTCCTCGCACTCCATGCTCCTCTCGCCGGCTCCAAGCTTGTTGATCTTCTTGTAGATGCGACATAAAACCCAGTCGTCGAGCTGAGACACGCTAGTTAGAGCTTGATCACCACACCGCAGATATATATTATATTAGCGAAAACATTCTGAGAGATTATTGATGCATGCATATGTTTGTTAATGCAATCTCAGGGTAGATCGGATTATGTTCCGTTCTTTACACTGTAGAAAATAGTAGCACACGTACCCTGAGAGACGATGTGGCCTTGCCTCCGACGACGTTGCAAGGCGGCGGCCGGCTGGTGGTTGAGCTCGCCGCATCCGCGAGGCGGTACTCGTGCATGATCCAGTTGGTCTTGATGCCCTTTGGTGGCTTCCCGCGGTAGAACACGAGCGCCTTCTTAACGCCGACCTTGTCGCGGTTGCCGCCGGACGCCATGATGGGCTTGTCTGTGCCAGTCGCCTTCCAGTAGCCGGACGTTGCCGCCCTGTTCGGCCGCGCTCCGTTGGGGTACTTGCGGTCCCTCGGGCTGAAGAAGTACCACTCCTGCTCCCCGAAGGTCGCCTTATCTGATCAACCATCATGTCCAGGCCACAGTATCGTACGTGAGAGTAGTATATGGCACATGCATGGAAGTATATATGCAAGCTAGATGAGCTAGCATATAGTATAACACATAGTAGTATTACTTTATTATTTACTTCCAAAAAGTTATGCACAGTATTAAAAGAATATATATTTTAATAGAAGTACTACGCTGCATACACAATAATCGTCACTAGCAGAACGAGTAAGATGAGACAATCATGCCAATAAACAATTCATCAATCACGCTAGCTTACGTACCAGGTAGCTCCCACGGATCGAACTTGTAAAGGTCGACCTCGGCGATGATGGCGACGGGGAGCGGCACGGACGCGGCCTTCTTCTTGAGGTAGTGGACGACCAGCTCCTCGTCCGTCGGGTGGAACCGGAACCCCGGCGGGAGATACGGCGCCGAGCTCGGCTGCCTCTGCGGTGGCAACTCGCCGGACGACGAGTCCGTGCTCTGCATGGACCTCATCACCGTACTAGCTACTACCCCGGCCGGCCCCTGTACCAAGCGCCAACACCAGATCAGTAGATCGATCTACCAGAGACTATATATACGACGCACACAAAAAGCACAGCAGCACCAGTTTGCTGCTTACCGCGGGATGGATCAGTTTGGCAGAGCCGCCTCTAGTAGTGTGAAGGAGAGCAGACAGCGACGTGGATAGCCGGGGTTTGTTACGCTGTCGGCGGCCGGCGAGTGATCTGCGCTGGGATTTTTGGTGGTTTCGCCCGGGGAATCGTAGCGATGGAGGAGAGGGAGAGCCGGCCGGAGACGGAGGCGCAGGCGGGCAGGGGAAGAGTGGGAGGTGCCGAAGGCATTGCCCCGAGAAATATGGCTCCGTTGCACCGAACCGCAGAGCCCCGCGCCCGTCGTCCCTCGACACGTCCGTACCGCGTGTCAGCTCGCCACCGGCCGCGCCCGCGATTCCGTGAAGCCCTCGACCGGCGGCCATGCGCTCGTGGGCTGGCCGCGGGCCGCCTGTGTCGTCCGGGCTAGCTCTTCCTGAGAGCCGAGCCCAGCCCAGCCGCCGGAACAGAATCCTTCGTGGCCTCGTTTCGGCCCGTGTTCGTAAACAAATGGGGCCGATTCCTTCTCAGTTAGCCCGTCCAGAGCCGCTACCGTGGCCCACTGCTATCATGGATTTGGGAGCGCACGACCAGGCTGCTAGTAGTAGAACAGAAAACTAGAAATTGCAGTGCAGGTCTGTCTTCTTTTCCTAAGCTAAATAACAGAGAGAGATAGGAGTAGAATTAAACCAGATTCTTCGAATGCTCCTGCGCTGAATTTCAAAATTTGAGCTCGCTTCGTACGGCGTCCAGACCATGCATGGTCATGGATTCATGGTTCATGACTTGACTGTTCCCATTGTTTTTTTTTTAATCTAAGTCCTGTTTTAAAAGTTTCTCCTAGTCCTAGGTGAGTTCAACATTCAAGTGATAATAAACAAACAAATGAATGAAAGACAGAACCAGAACCGAACTGCGGTCGAATCGGTGCCAAGAGAAATCCAACAGAGTACAATTGTGCACATTCTTCTTTGACGTATATATGTCTCTACTTTCTGAAACGGGTCTTTAACGTACTTTCTAGGCACATACTATATATAATGGAATGTTCCATTTCCTAATTGAGGTTTCAGCATATTCAATCAGCTGATTAACATTGTAGCTGCAAAATTTAATATGATGCCGCGGCATGCATTATTCTATCATTAGCCAGCTGCTAGCGGTCATCATGCCACTAGAGTTCCGACTTCCGATTCCGAGTCCATGCATGGCTGCACGCTGCATCGGACCAGCAGCAGAGCAGCTCTAGATGCAAAGAAAGTCACTGTCAACATAAAAGGAAACTGGTTGTATTATTTAAGAATGAATAAACAAATACCTAGTTGATTTCAAGATCAAAGACCAGCAATTGACCTTGACCACACTAATCATCAACATTTAATTTCAAGTGCCACACCAGCTGTTGTATTAACCGCCAGAATCTCCAGCCAACAACGAGAAGATTCGCCAAAAAAAACCAGTAGTCTGAGTAGCTTCCAAATTACTACTCCCTCCGTTATCTTTTCTTAGGCGCGAGGACCAGTTTTACAGAGACCAAGAAATTTCAAAGAGCAAGATGGAGAATTAATGAAACGCTGAGCACTACCCTATATGCATGCATGCATGCATGCATGCAGCCGACTTTTCCTAGCCCCGGTGAAATTAACCAACAAAACGAGTTTTCTTCTTCGTTACATGCAAAAAAAAAAACACTTCGAGTTTGCTGTGAATGAGTACATGCCGCAACTTTCTCTTTGACTCATGCCTCGATAGATACCCCACGCCTAATAAAACGTCAAAAATGAAAAAGCATCATATGCCTAACAAATGAGGGGCGGCCGCCGTCCCTTCTGGCCACCAGCAGCTTGGAGGTGCCACTGCGGGCGCACCCCCCGCTGCCCACCCGCCTCCCCCGGTGGTGGAGGCCGGCACAGCGCAGGGTGGGAGCATCCCACAAGCAACTCAGCAAGCCACCGCCATGGTGGTGGATTCGGCAACCGTGAAGGCTCCAGAACAACCAATGGGGGTTGTCCCACCGGCTCCTGAGCCGAAGGTAACTTGATAGATATTACAGAACCATCTGTGAAAGGGGCACAAAAGAATAAAGGCAAACCATATTGTTATCGTTGTCGTACCAAATGTCATACAATTCATGAATGCACTGTTGTTCTTTGCTGTGAAATTTGCTATGGCGATCATTCGTCTAAGGTGTGCCCGAATGCTAATAAAACAAACACAAGTGTTGTTCCCTGTGGTTATGCTGTGGAAGGCCTTGGGTTTTATTTCATTCTAGTGGTTGTAAACCCGAAAGTTAATGTGCAAGAAAGAAAAGCTGTGGTGCGTGTTCTGGAAGGTTCTTTTACTGTCAACCAATTGGCAGTGGAACTGTAAAGGCTACTACCTGACAAGAATCATAAATAGGAGATTCAGACAACAGACACTGGTGCCATTATTATTAATTTCCCATGGGCTGACTTACTAGAAACTGTGGTAAATTGGGGCCCTATGGATGCCAAGGCTGTTGAAGGCAAGATTAGCTTTGAAAAAGGTACTAACAATGACGTCTTTAAGCGTGAAATTGAGAAAGTGTGGATGCAGTTCAGAGGATTACCTAAAGAGTTCAAAGAGTTTCCCATTATTTGGGCTATCAGAACTATCTTGGGTGTTCCTAGAGCTGTTGATACTGTCTTCACTAGGAACACTAGAAGGGCAAGGATGAAAGTAGCAGTGCTAGACCCATCTGTAAGGTCCAAAAAAGGCTAGAGGGGGGGTGAATAGCCTAATTAAAACTTCTACAAGAAGTACTTAACCACAAGTTAGTACGAAAGGTGGCGAAGCGAAAGCACTAGCTCTAACTAATTAATCAAGCCACCTACACAAGTCTAGTACAAGGCTATCCACTAAACACAACAACAACTACAAGCTAGAAACAAGAAGTAATACGAGAGAAGAGCTTCGAGTGATTATACCGCCGTGTAGAGATGAGAAGTACCAATCAATCAATAACACAAGAGAAATCCTCGGGAAGAGAATGACACAAGAATTTATCCCGAGGTTCACTTGCTTCCCGGCAAGCTACTCCCCGTTGTGGCGATACACCCACTTGTCGGTTCGCGAGCTAATCGACTATCAAGAGTCGAGCCCTCGGCGGGCGCCGCACAACCACACACAAGATGGGGATCCTCCAAGCCACGAGCTCCACTAGAGTATCCAATTTGCGAACTCCCGCGGGGAAGGATCAAGAACCCCTTACAACACTTGGTGAAGGCTCCAACAATCTCCAATTGCGAGCTTAATCACCTCCGCTGCTCCAAGCCATCTACCGTGTCGGGAAACACGGAAGAGTAACAAGAAATCCGCAGCAACTCGAAGATCAAGTGCCTCTAGAATGCAACTCTCAAGCAATGCACTTGAATCTCACTCAATCTCACTCAAGATGTGCAACTGTGCAAAGAGACGAGTGGAGGGGTTGTTCTCTAGCTCAAAGTATGTCTCTTGGTCTCAAAGTATGTAAGAGTTACACTCAAACCCCGGCCAACCTCTATTTATAGCGTACCCCTTCGAATATAGCCGTTAGGAACTTTAACCAGCCGAAGTCGCGCTGACCGAACGCGCTGGTCAAACTGACCGGACGCGCCGGTCGCGCAATGGCTAAATTTTGAAACACCGACCGGACGCGCTGGTCGTACTGACCGGATGCGCCGGGTGTGACCGGACGCGCTGGTCCCACAACTGACCGGACGTGCTGGTCAACCTGAGTAGCGCACAACGAAACAACGACCGGACGCGCCTCTCGCAAAGACCGGACACGACAGTGCCCATGTCCGGTTAGAGTCCAGTAAGCTCCCTGGATGACCGGATGCGTCCGGTCGTCAGTGACCGGACGCGCTGCGCGTCCGATCATCAAACTGAAAACCGTGCAGACGCTGAACACTGACCGGACGCGTCCGGTCATACAGAGACCACGTCCGGTCCAGCGTCCGGTCATCTCTGTGACCTCCGTTCGCCTCCGTTTCTTTTCTGACTTCCGGCGCAATAGAAAATAGGCATTTCACTTCTCCAAAAAGCGCCGAATCCCGCCTCGCAAGCTCGGCGGGAGGGAGAGAGGAACCCAAACCCCTCTCTACCGCTTGAACTCCACCGCCTTCGCAAATGTGCTAACACCACCAAGTGTACACCACCATGTGCATGTGTGTTAGCATTTCACAATCATTTTCCAAGGTGTTATGTTAGCTCTTTACTAGATCCTAATGCATATGCTCAAGACATTGATCTAGTGGCACTTTATTTCCGAGCTAACCGTGATTGCCCCTCTTCATAGTTGGCTATGTATCCTAAACCCGGTCAATCACTTCTCTACTCATCTTAGACCGGCAAAAGGAAAACCCCTATGGTTATACCTTTGCCTTGCGCTCTTAGATCCTTCTCTTTCACTTGATCATCATATCCTTCCTTTTATGTGCATCTCCACCATGATCATCATTTCATGTCCATGCACCATCTCTTTGTGATCTTGTGGCCACCACTCCTTGCCACATACACCTTCATCACATGTGTTGCTTGTGCCTAACTCAAAACACTTAACACATGGCATTAGCAACTTGGTGTCATTAATTACCAAAACCAAACTTGGGCTTTCACCATCACTTATCCTAGATTTTGTGGATGTGGTTATTGGGGACTATGTTTACGAGCTACAGTTTGCAATTGAAAAGGAGAACCTCAATGGTGAGCCCCAACTTATTAATTTGGACTCTACCAAGGAGGATGATCCGAAGGAAGAGGACCCCAAGGGGGGAAATCCAAAAGAGGATAACCCAACTGGAGGAAATCCCGAGGAAAAAATGGATGTTGATGGGAAAATAGGAGATGCTCACGCATCTAGCAATGGGAATGGTGAGCTGCCATCTATAGATGGACAACAAAGCGTGCCCCATGGGGCGGCACAGCTGGTGGAGGTAGAGGAGTCTACCATAACCCAAAGCAAGATGGTGAAGCCAATTGAGAAGCCAAGAGCTGTACTTTCTAGTCTGGTATTGGGTCCTGGAAAGCTACTATGTTGCCCCCACAGACAGATTCTGGTAGTGTTAATAACAAACTAAACAGTGGGACAGTCTCACCGGTGAGATCCAGCAAGAGGAATGCCTCAGCAGTGGATCAAGACTCCACGGAGAAGGCGGCTAAGCTTAAAGCGAAGAAAAATCTAGAATCTGTCATCGATAAAGGTAAAACGCAGCAACCTCCTTCCTTTATTACACGTGGTGATGCTTCTTTACTTAACTCGACAAAATCTATAGGGGTTGTTTTAGGTAGCACTGAGCATGATGTTTTTAAATCTATTAAATGTTTAAAAGATTTAGAATATAATAGATTGTTGGAGAATGCTAAACTAAGGGACAAAAACTTTGTCTTAGTAGAAGATGCATCAACTGAATGTTCTAATGTTGATAATGTTGATCTAGAAGCTTTAAACCTTATTTGTTCGGAAATTGCAGAAGGGCTAGGTGATGAGGGTTGTGATCCTTTGATTTTACAAACTCCCGTATCACTTAAAAAGAGGGGACGCCCTAAGCAGAAGAAAAACCAAAATAAAAGTAGTTAAAGATGAAAGGAATATTCTAGAATTGTAATGGGTTCGCGGATAGCAAAAAATATAGATTTCTGTCAGACTTGACAAAGGAGAAAGATCTAGATTTCATTGCCTTATTGGAAACGGGGAGAGCTAGTTTTCCATAGAACACTCTTAATACCATCTGTGCTGGTAGAGATTTTATTTGGCACTGTATGGCTCCATGAGGTAGATCTGGTGGCATGATTCTAGGCGCCCATTTTTGAGGAGGGGACTTCTTTATTCGTTTTAAATTACGTCATAAGGAAGAGGATTTTAAATTTAATTTAATTTCAGTTTATGGTCCGGCACAGGCGGATCAAAAATTGAATTTCTTGTCCGAGTTGGGTTGAGTATGTTCAAAGAAAACCATACCGATTATTATAGGTGGCGACTTTAACATTATTCGCAGACCAGATGAGAAAAACTTTGATAACTACAGTGATAGATGGCATTTTATGTTCAATGCTGTAATTGATACTTTGAATCTTAGAGAAATAGATTTATCAGAAAGGAAGTTCACTTGGGCTAACAATCTGCCCAACCAAACTTTTGAAAAGTTAGACGGGGTTTTAGTTTGCACAGATTTCGAGTCAAAATACAAGCACATTACCGTGCATTCTCTCACTAGAGAAATCCCTGACCATACTCCTTTGCTATTGTCTACTAATAACTCGTCCACAACTTATCAACCTCTGTTCAAAATTGAACTAGGTTGGTTGTTAAGAGACGGATTTTGTGAGATGGTTTCAGAGGTTTGGCAGAATACTATAGCTACAAGTTCGCCTATTGAGAGATGGCAAACAAAAATTAGAAGACTTCGTCAATACCTTAGAGGATGGGCAAAACATGTGAGTAGGGTGTATAAAAAATAAAAAAACAACACTTTTAAACAAATTAGACGAACTAGACAAAAAGGTAGAAATTACCCTGCTTAGTGATGTTGAACATGATTTAAAGCACGTTTTAAACGAAAGGCTTGCTGAGTTGCTTAGAGAAGAGGAACTCAAGTGGTACCAAGGGGCTAAGGTGAAACATCTTCTAGAAGGAGATGCCAACACTAAATATTATCACTTGCTAGCCAATGGTATGCACAGAAAAACTAGTATTTTCCAGCTTGAGGATGGTAATAGTATTATAACCGGTGATGCTCAGTTATTACAAAAACCTGTTCGGTCCATCTGAAGAATCGCTAATGAAAGGATCAAGATGCCCAAGAGGGGGGGTGAATTGGGCTTTTCTAAAAATTAATTGCAAGAATTAAATCCTACAAGCCAAACTTCACCCCTAGTGCCTACTTGTGTTCCTTGTGTTTCTACCGATAAAAGTTATGCACCCTAAGTTCCAATCCTAGACTAGCAAGGCAATTCTAGGAAAGTAATCAAGCAATGAAAGTAATGCAAGAAAGTAAATGCTTGAAAGTAAGGGATAGGAACACGGCGATGTTTTGCCGAGGTATCAGAGAGTCGCGACTCCCCACTAGTCCTCATTGGAGCACCCGCGCAAGGGTGTAGCTCCCCTTTGATCCGCGCAAGGATCAAGTGCTCTCTACGGGTTGATTCTTCGACACTCCGTCGCGGCGAATCACCCAAAACCGCTCACAACTTGAGTTGGGTCACCCACAATCTCGTCGGATGATCACCGAACTCCCAATCACCACCAAACCGTCTAGGTGATGGCGATCACCAAGAGTAACAAGCTAGAACTCTCACTTGACCACAACAAGTCTAATGAGAAGATGGATGCACACTCGCTAGACTCTTGTCACTAGAGAGGATTCTCAAACTTTGATTTGCAAATCTTAATCCTCACTATGGCTCTTGCACTCCCTTGCACTTCAAAGGTGTTTCTCAGCTAAACAAATGAGCAAGAGACCTCTAAAAGAGGTGGAGGGGTTGTATTTATAGACCCCTCAGACAAATCCAACCGTTACCTTTCGAAACAGCCAGACGCGCACTGACCGGACGCGCCTGTCGATATGACCGGACGCGCCGGTCAGTTGTAACGGTCGAAAACGGAAACCTGTACTGAGAGACCGGATGCGCCGATCTGTGCTGACCGGATGCGCTGGTCTGAGATGACCGGACGCGCCGATCAGGGATGATCGGACGCGTCCGATCATGCAAGAGCTCTCTGGAAATTTGACCTGACGCAACACCGCGTCCAATCATAGGTGACCGGGCGCGTCAGGTCTCCGCTTGACCTTACTGGAACATGACCGGACGCACCGGTCTTTTTCACAGTCGCGTCCGATCTTTGCTGTTTACCCTCTGGAACACGTGTCAGCCTGACCACCGCGTCCGGTCCTCTCAAGGACCGCGTCCGGTCAGTCAGCCGAAAACGCAGTTAAGACTTTGTACTGACCGGACGCGTCCGGTCATGACCAGGACCGCGTCCGGTCATAGGTAAACGGCTCAAACGTCTTCTAAACGCAATGCAACTTGAACCAAGTCGCTTCTAACTGTACTCTGAGCTTTTC
Organism: Saccharum hybrid cultivar R570; assembly: GCA_038087645.1. NCBI lineage: Eukaryota > Viridiplantae > Streptophyta > Magnoliopsida > Poales > Poaceae > Saccharum > Saccharum hybrid cultivar. The sequence goes on from JAQSUU010000377.1 coordinate 712,357, forward strand.
TCGAGCTACCTAGTGCTAAGTTTGACAAGTGTGCACCACACCTAAACATAAGACTCACCTAGGTCAAGCTACTCGCTCATGCCCCTCTTCATAGTACGGTCAAAGGAAGAAACAAAGATCCTAACAACTATTCCAGATGTATCTCAACACCTTGACATCCGGAACTAACCGTCCTTAATCTTATCGTTGATCCTTTGAAAACCGAAACGATTTCCATCAAGGGACATGACTGCCATATTGCTCAAAGCAGTTATCATCTCCATGACCTAACTTACCGATGTTTCTGCAAAACACACGTTAGTCATGGTAATTATGTGTTGTCATTAATTGCCGAAACCAACACCGGGGCCTAGATGCTTTCAATCTCCCCCTTTTTGGTGATTGATGACAACACTTAGATTCAGAAGATATGAGTTGAGGTTTTTGATCATGCTTGGTTCACATAAGCATAAAGCTGTAAGCACAAGGGGTTAGTCAATGCTTATGTGTTCCAAGCCAACTGAGTGTACTCATAGGATAAAACATGAAGAGTTAGTACACATAACAAAGCTCATATGAAATCGGAGTAAGGCACGAAAGCACAACCTTATGAGCTAAAAAAACAAACAAGTGACATGTTTTAAAGCTGTGATTAGATAAACCATATAGACTTAAGATATCTCATAAGATCATATGTCACACGAATGCAATTACTGTAAAGTAAACATGATGCATGAGAGTAGCACACAAGAAAAGAACGAAAAAAACCTTCTAACAAAAACTCCCCCTGAATCTACTCTCTCTCCCCCTTTGGCATCAAACGCCAAAAGCTAATCTAAGGATCTGACGGGGGAACAGACGGAGTCGAGTCGGGTGCCGAGGAGCGCGGAGTAATCACAAACTGAGAGATGTCTCCCTCGGACTCAGAGCTATCTGGCTGACCCTCTGAAGAAGCACGCGGCTGTGAAGCGGTCTGGGTCTGATCAACAGGAACAGGTGCTGCCGAAGTAGCGATAAGTGAAGCAGTCTCTGTGACCTGAGCCTGAAGTGAGCCAAAAGCTAGGGGATCTGTCGAGGCAACGGATGACGGAATAGTCTCTGTAGTGCCTGTCCCTGTCACTGGAAGGAAAACTGCCTCTGAACCTGACAACCCTGAAGAAGTAGCAAATGTGGTGTGCGAGGGTGTCGGCTGACCAGTCAACTCGCTATATGTGGCACTCAGATCAATGAACGGTGTGCCGGTCAACATGTGAGGGCGAGGCTGGTCTGAAGGAGTAAACCCCATCTAAATGGGCGTGTAGCTCGGGGACTGGAATGACTGAGGAACCTGCAGCTGTGGAGATGTGAACTGAAAGCTCGACTGATCCTGACTTGAAGGTCCACTGAATGGTAAAGCTGAAGTCAGGATAGATGCAGGTGGAGGAGCCCCAACTGTGACCATGTGACGCAGAAGCTCCAAGTACTGCTGCTGGCTAGCTGCACTCTGTCGCTGCATCTCATACTGCTGACGCTGCATCTTGACCTGTTGGCGCTGTATCTCAAGCTGCTGTTTTTGGAACTCATCCTGTCGAGCTTGTATCTGTGCAAACGCAGCAGTTGTGTCCTAAGCCTGTCTCTGTAGCTGAAGCTCCTGTCGCTCCTGTGCCTGGGTCAGCCTCTCAAGTATAGCCACCATGGCTGGGTCTGAGCGGGAGGCTGAACCAGAGCCACCGGCCTCGTGGTCGTGAGGCCTAGGAGATCGATACCTGGGGATGGGCTGATAGTCCTCGTCAGTGCTGTCAGAGGCCTCATCCTCAGCTATATCAGCGGGCTGAGCATCTAGATCTACAAGTTCTGCCTCAACAAGATCCTGTATGGTCGCATCCTGCTCAGCCGCTGTCTCGGGCACCTGAAGTCTCTCTCTCTGTCCTGGTGCAGGGGCCTGCTCTCTAGTAACTGAAGCCCATAGCTGACGAATATCATACTCAGGAAAAGCAGTAGTGGTTTTAGTTATCTCAGCACTTATTTCTGAAGGCAGCTCAAGTGCAGATCTGATGATGAAACAAATCCAATGAGCATAGGGCAGCTGATGGTGTCCCTTGAAGCCTTCTGCCAGGGTGTCCTCCATCTCACTGACCATAAGATCCCAAAATGTCAAAAGGTGTCTGTGAAAGAAGGTGGTGAACTACCCAAAGCTGCATCCTGGTGAGTCCCTCTCTGTAACCAAGTCTAGGAAGAAGAGTGCGTCTGACAATAGCATCCAAGACTCGGGCAATCGGTGTCAGACTGGCAGGTGTGCGACGAGACCCTTCGCCAAAAGGCTCACGAAAACATGGTCGGATCAGGTCTGTAGGTGGCACAGAACCGCCATGAGGGCGTCTAGGTGGAGCTGTCTGACCAAAGCAGAGCTGGTGAATCTTCGTGTCTGAAGCTAGGAGTCTGAGAATCTCCCGTACTCTGGAGCTGTACAGTCTGCGGTCGCGGCCTCTGAATGCAAAATGTATGAACTCAAGGGCTAGATCAATCCATAATGAAGCATAGAACTCCCTAACCCAAGTGCCGCAGTATGCACCTATCCGTCCAAGAAAATCTAACAGGCCTGGTAGATAGGACATGTGCGGACGTAGCTGCTCACCCACTACCTCAATAAGTGACTAAATGCGACAGACCCTCTGTGGCTGAAAAGCAATGCCACTGTCAACAAGAGCTCTGTAAAAGTCCTCCTGGAGAGGAGTATAGAATCCCTCTGAAGCTCTGGAGTCCCTCTGAGGTGGGAACCACCGGCTGACCTCAACAAATCTCAAACTTTGCACCTGTCGTGCAGTAGCACCTCTCAAGTCAAAGTGCTCAACTGGGGGTGTACCTCTAACTCTCGGAGGTGGACGTCCTCCATGACGCTGGCCCTCTGGCCTAGGAGTCACCTGAGTCCGTGTGCGTGTGGAGCGGCGATGTGATGGAGTCTGAGCTGGCTGTTCCGCTGTCCCCTCTGAAGGTGCTGCAGGTGGATCAATTGACATAGTATCTGCATCCATTGGCACTTCTGTGCCCTCAGTGGTCTCAGTGGTCTCTGTACCAAGCTGTCGTCCTTCAAGATGAAAACGACTGTCTCCAATGCGTATACCACTGCTCCTGCCACCCCTTTCTACTGCATCTGCTGCTTCTGCCACTGCCTGAGCTATCTCTGCATCAGTGAGAGTCTTCTTCTTTTTTCTAGCCTTGATCTTTATGCGCTTTCCACGCGCAACCTCAGACAGACGAGGAGGACTGTCGTCCCCATCACTAGGAGCACCACCGGCATTCTTGCAATGAACCATACTGTCACACTGTCGGAAAACCTCTGAAAGATGATGTACTGACACTCGAGAGGCTTGGCCTCAATCCGTATCCGCAGGCTTGGCCTCGGATTCAATCAACAGAACAGCAGTTACCCCGACACACCGACACACTCGCTGAAAAGACGGAATAGATGGATCTACTATAAGCAACATATATGATCTAAAGGTATGAAACCCTAGAGATAGCAAGCATATAAGATAAGACGTGAAATGAAACGCGATGGCTACCTCGGATCGACGAGAAAGCGGTGATGAGATGAGATGACCTAGGTCGCGAGACTTCCCGACGCACCGGACGAGCGCTGATTCGCCGAAACAGAAGTCGATTAGAGTTAGCGAAGACAAAATTTCGACAAACCCTAATACAAAGATCAAGGAAGTGCGAAGCAACCTCGAGCGAAGACGTCGCGTGAGGGACGTTTCGACGACGAACGAAGGAGACACTGCAGAACGAACCCTAGGGTTAGGGCGACGTGAGATGGCCAAAGATCGAGGATGAATGCGATGGCAGGGACTGGTCGGAGGTCGTGCACGGTCTCTGGCAGCAGCAGCAGCGGCTCACGGCGGCGGCGGCGGTGGAGATGGCGGCGCGGTGAACGGCGGCTGCGCGGGCGTGGTGGCGGAGATGGCGGCGCGTGCGCGAGAGGAGAGCAGCTGCAGGGCCGGGCGGTGGCGCAGGCGTGGCGGAGAGCTTCGGCGAGCGGCGGCGCGGCGGAGAGCTTCGGCGAGCGGCGGCGCGGCGGAGCTCCAGCGAGCGGCGGCGCGGTGCGTTAGCGCATGGAGGCGGCGGTTGCGAGTTGTACGGGCGAAGAAGAAGAAGGAACATGAAAGATTATATGAGGGGTTAGATCCGCTCGATACACGATGACCGGACGCGGTGGTTGATATGACCGGACACGGAGAGGCAGCGTCCGGTCACATTCCAGTAAGCTCCTAGAATGACCGGACGCGTCCGATTATCCGCGATCGGACGCTGACAGCGTCCGGTTTTTATTTGTCCGAAAAACTAAGACGGATGACCGGACGCGGTGGTGGTTACCGGGACCGGACGCGGTGGTCAACAGGGCCACGTCCGGTGCAGCGTCCGATCACTAGATCAGGAGACGGTCTTCAGGATGACCGGACGCGCTGGTGGTCGCCGGGACCGGACGCGGTGGTGAAGCAACACTGCGTCCGGTGCAGCGTCCGGTCACTGTTTTTCACCCTTTTTCATTCTGAACTTAGACGCGACTTCTCCCAATCAAGTTCCAATTCAAAGAGACACAGATAAACACCAATTGGAACAAGATATGAGTGACCTCACTCAAACCCTCAAGTTTCTCAAAATAGTTTGCCTTAGGCTAATATTATTTTTAGGAAAATAGGCAACAAACACCCGAGGAGCAACGTATGGCCATGCAATAGAGCTTTTGAACCCTTGGGAGCGTCAAAATGCTCTCTCTACCCATGGACGAACCAGAGGTTGCTCAAAACTTAACCGAAAAGGAACGACAAAACAACAACCATGCATATGCAATGCAAAACAAGTAAGTAAAGCTAGGTTGCTTGTCAAGTTTGATCCACGGTTAGGCTTCTTCACTCCTCCAAAGGAGGGTTATCGTAACCATGTTAGTCAAGCCCTAGATGCATTGCGGGTAATTAAACATGACATATAATACAAATGCAATGCAAGGGACAATACAAGCTCATCTTTTAAAGTTATTAGAATCAAGCACATTTAGTTCACTTCTCAACCTACAAAATGTAGCTTCATCCAAAGGTTTAGTGAAGATATCCGCTAATTGATTCTCACTTCTTACATCTTCTAGTGATATGTCATTTTTAGCAACGTGATCTCTTAGAAAGTGGTGGCGGATATCAATGTGCTTGGTGCGAGAGTGTTGTACCGGATTATTAGCAATTTTAACCGCACTTTCATTGTCACATAAAATTGGCACCTTTTTAAGAACAACTCCATAGTATAGAAGGGTTTGTTTCATGTATAGGATTTGTGCACAACAAGCCCCCGCGGCAATGTATTCCGCCTCGGCGGTGGACAAAGCCACACTATTTTGCTTTTTCGATGACCATGATACTAAGGATCTCTCAAGCAAATGGCACCCTCCGGATGTGCTTTTTCTATCAATTTTGCAACCGGCATAATCCAAATCGGAGTAGCCAACTAGTTGGAATCTAGCTCCTTTGGGGTACCATAGTCCGATGCTTGGAGTATACTTAAGATATCTTAGGATTCTTTTTACGGCACTTAAGTGAGGTTCTTTAGGGCACGCTTGAAAGCGGGCACACATGCACACACTAAACATGATGTCGGGCCTAGATGCGATAAGGTATAACAAGCTACCAATCATAGAACGGTAAAGAGTTTGATCGATTGGTTTACCTCCCTCATCTAGGTCGAGATGTCCATTAGTTGGCATTGGGGTCTTGATTGGCTTGCATTCTTCCATCTTGAATCTTTTGAGAAGATCCTTGGTATACTTCTCTTGAGAGATAAAGATCCCTTCTCTCATTTGCTTGACTTGAAACCCAAGGAAGAATGTTAGCTCACCAATCATTGACATCTCGAACTCTTTTGACATCAATTCACCAAATTCTTTGCAATAGTCTTCATTTGTTGACCCGAAGATGATATCATCAACATATACTTGACAAATGAAGATCTCTTCTTTGAATTTCTTGGTGAATAGTGTGGTGTCAACCTTCCCAATGGTGAAGCCCTTCTCAATGAGGAAGTCCCGAAGGCGCTCGTACCACGCTCTAGGGGCTTGCTTGAGCCCATATAGCGCCTTGGACAACCTGTAAACATGATTAGGATATCTAGGGTCTTCAAACCCGGGAGGTTGTTCAACAAAGACTAGTTCATTTATAAAGCCATTTAAGAATGCACTTTTCACATCCATTTGATATAGTTTCATATCATGATGTGATGCATATGCAAGTAGGATACGGATGGCTTCAAGTCTTGCAATGGGTGCAAAAGTCTCTCCAAAATCAAGACCTTCAACTTGAGAGAACCCTTTTGCCGCTAGTCTTGCCTTGTTTCTTACCACTACCCCTTGATCATCTTGCTTATTGCGGAACACCCACTTGGTTCCAATGACTCTTGCACCTTTTGGATGCTCTTCAAGTGTCCATACTTGATTTCGGGCGAAGTTGTTCAATTCTTCATACATGGCATTCACCCAATCCGGATCTTGAAGAGCTTCTTCTACATTCTTAGGTTCAAGACAGGAGACAAAAGAGTGATGTTTAACAAAAGAATTAAATTTTTGAGATCGAGTCATTACACCCTTTGTAGGACTTCCTATGATGAGATCTTGTGGATGTGCTTGAAGTAGAGGTGAGTTTCTTCGATCAACCATTTGAGGGGTGGGATGAGGAGCATCAATGTCTTGTGCTTGTGCCTTGGCTTGATGATGAGAGACATGGGTGTCTTCATTTTCAACTCTCTCATTCTTGTCATCATCTTGAGGCACATATGATGATGATGGTGGATTGACAATTTGTACATCGTCTTCATCATCTTTAGGCTTGATGTCACCTACCGGCATGTTCTTCATGGCCTCCCTCAATGGTTCATCACCTACATCATCACAATTCTCAATTGCTCCTTGGGAGCCGTTAGACTCATCAAATTCCACATCATATGTTTCTTCAACCAAACCGGTGGCGTGGTTAAATACTCTATATGCTTTGGACTTTGATGAGTAGCCAACAAGAAAACCAATATCACAACGTCTTTGGAACTTCTCTAGGTGTTGACGCTTCTTGTAGATGTAGCATTTGCAACCAAACACCCGGAAGAATGAGACGTCCGGCTTCTTTCCATTTAGCAACTCATAAGGGATCTTGCAAAGGAACTTTTGTAGGAAGAGGCGATTTGAAGCATAGCATGCAGTGTTGATTGCCTCGGCCCACAATTTTTCCGGTGTATTGTACTCATCTAGCATTGTTCTTGCAAGAGTGATCAAGGTCTAGTTCTTCCTCTCAACTACACCATTTTGTTGAGGAGTGTAGGTTGATGACACTTCATGCTTGATTCTAATTTCATCACAATAGGCTTCAATGTTGGTGTTGTCAAACTCTTTTTCATTGTCACTTCTAATCTTCTTTATCTTGACTTCAAATTCATTTTGAGCTCTCTTTGCAAACTTCTTGAAGCAACTTGCCACTTTGGATTTGTCATGAAGAAAGAAAGTCCAAGTGTATCTTGAGAAGTCATCCACAATCACAAGACAATAAAGATTTCCACCCAAACTCTTGTAAGTTGTAGGACCAAACAAATCCATGTGGAGGAGTTCTAGCACTCTTGATGTTGACATGTAGGCTTTGGTTGGATGAGTGTTTGCAACTTGTTTGCCGGCTTGACATGCACTACAAGGTTTGTCCTTTTCAAACTTTACATCCTTTAAGCCTCTTACTAGTTCTTTCTTCAATAGCTTGTTGAGAGTGTTCATTCCAACATGAGCAAGCCTCCTATGCCAAAGCCATCCAAGTGTGGTCTTGGTGAACAAACATGTCATCAAGTTTGCATCTTCGGAGGTGAAGTCAACAAGATAAAGATTGTTGTATCTAAAACCCTTGAAAATCACTTGCTTGTCATCTATCTTGGTAACAACCACTTCATTTGGACCAAACAAGCATTGGTATCCAAGATCACAAAGTTGCCCAATGGATAGTAAATTGAATCTCAATGAAGCAACATAGAGCACATTGGAGAGAGAATGATCATTTGATATTGCAACCTTGCCTATACCCTTGACTTTGCTCTTGGAATTATCCCCAAATGTGATCTTGTCTTGGCATACCCCATCCTCTTCAAGTGAGGTGAACATACGAGGATCACTGGTTATGTGTTGTGTGCAACCACTATCAATCACCCAATGAGATCCACCGGTCTTGTAATTCACCTACACACAAGAGATCAAGCCTTTTGTTTAGGGACCCAAACTTGAGAGGGACCCTTAACTTTTTCAACTAGTGACTTGGCAACCCAAATTTTCTTTGGCCTATTCTTGTTAGGAGGACCCAAAAACATAACTTTCATCTTTCCACTAGAGTCCTTTCTAAGCATGTAGTGAGCATTGAAAGCAAAGGGTCTAGCATGCTTGGGCAAGGGTTGTGGTGGTGGAGTTTTACACTCATGAGCAAAATGACCTTCTTGTCCACACTCAACACATCTCTTTGGCTTGGGCTTTGACTTGCTTTGTTGTTGTTGAGTTTTGACCTTCTTCTCTTGATTTGCCAAATAGCCAATGCCACTCCTATCCAACTTCATGACGGTGTTCATGAGTAGCTCACTTTGCAAATATTGGCCTCTTGTGAACTTGCTTAGGCCGGTCTTGAGATGCTCTTTCTCTTGCTTGAGCTTCTTGTTTTCTTCAATAAGTGACTCATTTGAAGCTTGCTTTTCAAGAGCCAACAACTTCTTGTTCTCAACTTTAAGCATCTCATTTTCACTCTTGAGCTTGACATACTCATCATAGTCATTGGCCTCAACCACACTCTTGCCTTTGCCACTAGAGCCTTGCTCAAGGTTCTCAATAATCAAATCATCACATGATGTAGCTATATCAATCTTAACAATTTGGTTAGTAGCATCATGTGTCTCAAGAGCTAGCTCATTAGCAACAATAAGAGTATCATAGTTGATTTTCAATGTAGTATGTTCTTCTTTTAGAGAGTTGAGTCTAGTCATGAGTTCACCATGCTTCTTCTCAATTTTATCATGTTTATCTCTAAGCTCCTTGTTAGAGGTTTTGAGCTCCTTGAGAGAAGAAGACATAGTTTTATTTTGATCTATGAGCTCATCCCTAGTCTCATGTGCACTTTCAAGCTTAGATGAGAGTGTTTCATTTTCATGTTGAAGCTCATCATTTTCATTTCTAGTCCTCCTTATGATTTTAGAATATTTGTTTAACAATTTTACTAATTCATCATAAGAAGGTGCATCATATTCATCATCACTATCACTATCATCACTATCACTATTTTGTACCTTTTGATCATCTTTAGCCACGAGACATAGTTGGGAAGTGGATGATGACGGTGAGGATGGCGGTGAAGATGGTGATGAAGACGTTGATGACGATGGTGATGGCCCAACCACAAGTGCGGCGATCTTCTCTTTTTCATCATCACTTTCATCGCCGGAGGACTCACATGATGATTCAATGTCGGTGAGCCAATCACCAACAATATAAGCCTTGCCTCCCTTCTTCTTCTTGTAGAACTCTCTTTTCTTACCATCTTTCTTCTTGTATGGTTTGTTCTTTCTTTTATCATCCTCTTCTTCACTTGAATCATCTTTCTTGCCCTTGTACTTATTCTTGTTTTTGTCTTTTGGAGGCTTTGGGCATTGATGAGCTAGATGGCCAAGTTCTCCACAATTGAAGCAATCCATTTCGGAGATTGGCTTCCTTTTGGTACTAGTGAAGAATTTCTTCTTCTTGCCATCGAACTTGATGCCACTCTTGTTGAGCTTCTTTAGCATCTTGGTGGTTCTTCTCACCATGAGTGCAAGTGATTCATTATCAATGTCACTCTCACTTGTGCTCTCTTGCACTATCATGGCTTGGCCCTTCTTCTTTTTCTTTTCATAGCTAGCTTTGAAGGCCAAGTCCTTCTTGTTGGAAGATGATGAACCCTCTTCCGGAGTGATGTGCATGTACATCTCATGTGCATTGATCTTTCCCAATACTTGAGTCGGTGTTGCGGCGGAGAGATCACTTTGGTGAAGTACGGTGACAATATGTCCATACTTCTCAACGGGGAGAACACTCAAGATCCTCCTTGCAACATCCGATTGACTCATTTTAGTGAGTCCAAGAGCATTGAGATCTTCTACAAGAACATTCAAGCGAGTGTACATTTCATTAGCACTTTCTTTAGGAAGCATCTCAAAAGAATTAATTTTCTTTAAAGCAATATGATAGCGTTCCTCATGCTCACTCTTAGTTCCCTCATGGAGAGCACAAAGATTCTCCCACAATTCATGAGCATTTTTGACATTACGCACACGATTGAAGATATCTTTGCCTAGTGCCCGGTAGATTGTATTTTTTGCTTTTGCATTCCACCGGTCGTATTTCTCCTCATCACCACTTGGGTTAGCGGGATCCCTTATGGGGGGAAGCCCTTCGGTTGCGGCTCTAAGGCACCCAACATCTATGGCTTCGATATACGCCTTCATACGAATTTTTCAATATGGAAAATCGTCTCCCTCAAAGGTGGGAGGTGGTCCTTCCCCATTAGACATCTTGCTCTAGGCGGTAAAGCCTAAATTTAGAGCAACACGGCTCCGATACCAATTGAAAGGATCAAGATGCCCAAGAGGGGGGGTGAATTGGGCTTTTCTAAAAATTAATTGCAAGAATTAAATCCTACAAGCCAAACTTCACCCCTAGTGCCTACTTGTGTTCCTTGTGTTTCTACCGATAAAAGTTATGCACCCTAAGTTCCAATCCTAGACTAGCAAGGCAATTCTAGGAAAGTAATCAAGCAATGAAAGTAATGCAAGAAAGTAAATGCTTGAAAGTAAGGGATAGGAACATGGCGATGTTTTGCCGAGGTATTAGAGAGTCGCCACTCCCCACTAGTCCTCGTTGGAGCACCCGCGCAAGGGTGTAGCTCCCCCTTGATCCGCGCAAGGATCAAGTGCTCTCTACGGGTTGATTCTTCGACACTCCGTCGCGGCGAATCACCCAAAACCGCTCACAACTTGAGTTGGGTCACCCACAATCTCGTCGGATGATCACCGAACTCCCAATCACCACCAAACCGTCTAGGTGATGGCGATCACCAAGAGTAACAAGCTAGAACTCTCACTTGACCACAACAAGTCTAATAAGAAGATGGATGCACACTTGCTAGACTCTTGCCACTAGAGAGGATTCTCAAACTTTGATTCGCAAATCTCAATCCTCACTATGGCTCTTGCACTCCCTTGCACTTTAAAGGTGTTTCTCAGCTAAACAAATGAGCAAGAGACCTCTAAAAGAGGTGGAGGGGTTGTATTTATAGACCCCTCAGACAAATCCAACTGTTACCTTTCGAAACAGCCAGACGCGCACTGACCGGACGCGCCTGTCGATATGACCGGACGCGTCGGTCAGTTGTAACGGTCGAAAACGGAAACCTGTACTGAGAGACTGGACGCGCCGATCTGTGCTGACCGGACACGCCGGTCTGATCTGACCGGACGCGCCGATCAGGGATGATCGGACGCGTCCGATCATGCAAGAGCTCTATGGAAATTTGACCTGACGCAACACCGCGTCCGATCATAGGTGACCGGACGCGTCAGGTCTCCGCTTGACCTTACTGGAACATGACCGGACGCACCGGTATTTTTCACAGTCGCGTCCGATCTTTGCTGTTTACCCTCTAGAACACATGTCAGCCTGACCACCGCGTCCGGTCCTCTCAAGGACCGCGTCCGGTCAGTCAGCCGAAAACGCAGTTAAGACTTTGTACTGACCGGACGCGTCCGGTCATGACCAGGACCGCGTCCGGTCATAGGTAAACGGCTCAAACGTCTTCTAAACGCAATGCAACTTGAACCAAGTCGCTTCTAACTGTACTCTGAGCTTTTCTCGAGCTACCTAGTGCTAAGTTTGACAAGTGTGCACCACACCTAAACATAAGACTCACCTAGGTCAAGCTACTCGCTCATGCCCCTCTTCATAGTACGGTCAAAGGAAGAAACAAAGATCCTAACGACTATTCCAGATGTATCTCAACACCTTGACATCCGGAACTAACCGTCCTTAATCTTATCGTTGATCCTTTGAAAATCGAAACGATTTCCATCAAGGGACATGACTGCCATATTGCTCAAAGCAGTTATCATCTCCATGACCTAACTTACCGATGTTTCTGCAAAACACACGTTAGTCATGGTAATTATGTGTTGTCATTAATTGCCGAAACCAACACCGGGGCCTAGATGCTTTCAGCTAATTTCATTAGATGAATCTCAGACGGAGGACATCCCTCAAGTGTCGGATCTAGAAAATGAGTTCTTGACCGTGCCCTTCACTCATGAGGAAGTCAGAGTGGCAATCTTCCAAATGGAGCATAACAAGGCTCCTGGGCCGGATGGTTTCCCACCGGAGTTTTATCAAGTCTTCTGGGGTTTAATTAAAGATGACCGAGCCCTTCACTCATGAGGAAGTCAGAGCGGCAATCTTCCAAATGGAGCATAACAAGGCTCCTGGGCCGGATGGTTTCCCACCGGAGTTTTATCAAGTCTTCTGGGGTTTAATTAAAGATGATTTGATGGCTTTGTTTTCTGACTTTCATTAGGGAACCTTACCTCTCAATCATCTTAACTTTGGTAACATAATCCTATTGCCCAAAAAGAAGGATGCAAGAGTCGTTCAACAATACAGACCCATTTGTTTGTTGAATGTCTCCTTCAAAATCTTCACAAAAGTGGCAACAAATAGATTATCTACCATTGCCCAGAAACTCATAAGACCAACCCAAACGACCTTTTTACCTGGAAGAAACATTATGGAGGGGCCGTTATTTTACATGAAACGATCCATGAACTACACACGAAAAAACGAGATGGTGTGATATTTAAAATTGATTTTGAAAAAGCTTATAATAAGGTAAATTGGAGTTTTCTATAGCAAACATTAAGGATGAAGGGTTTCTCACAGAAGTGGTGTCAATGGGTATAAAATTTTACATAGGTGGAAATGTAAATATTAAGGTTAATGACCAACTTGGGTCTTATTTCCAGACTAAGAAAGGTTTAAGGCAGGGTGACCTCATGGCATCCATACTATTCAATATAGTGGTTGACATGTTGGCCATACTTATTGCCAGAGCAAAGGAAGCAGGACAGATAGAAGGGGTGATTCCCCACCTAATTCAAGATGGTTTGTCCATTCTTCAGTATGCGGATGACACAGTGATCTTCATGAGCCATGATGTTGAAAAAGTAGTTAACATGAAACTGTTGTTAAGCACTTTTGAGCAACTATCTAGGTTAAAGATAAATTTCCACAAAAGCGAAGTCTTTTGTTTTGGAAAGGCTAAGGATGACGAAGAGTTTTATTCGCAGCTGTTTTGGCTGTGCCGTAGGAAAATACCCATTTCGCTACCTGAGTCTACCTATGCATCATAGGAAGTTATATAATAAAGACTGAAAATGCATCGAAGAGAGAATTGAGAAAAGACTTAGTGGTTGAAAAGGGAAGTTGCTCACAATTGGCGGTCGATTGATCCTTATAAACTCGGTGCTTTCTAGTTTACCGATGTTTATGATGTCTTTTTTGAACTGCCTAAAGGTGTGCTAGAAAAAATTGATTGTTTCAGGTCTCGCTTCTACTGGCAAAACAACCAGCACAAGTGAAAATACACATTAGTCAAGTGGGAAGTTATGTGTCAACCTAAGGACCAAAGAGGTCTAGGGATGCAGAATTTGGAGATTCAAAATAAATGCTTGCTTAGTAAGTGGTTGTTCAAGTTACTAAATGAGGATGAGTTGTGGCAAGAATTATTAAGAAATAAGTACATTAAAAATAAGACACTAGAAAGTTATGAAAAGAAACCAACAGACTCACATTTCTGGAAGAGTCTGATGAACATTAAGATACCTTCTTGGAGCTAGGACATTTTTATGTCAAAGATGGGTCACAAACACGTTTTTGGGCTGATACTTGGCTGGGCAACAAACCTCTCAAAGATAGGTTTCCTGGGTTGTTTAATATTGTAAGAAGAAAATGAGACACAATAGCTACAGTCATGAGTTCTCCTTTACTAAATATTTCTTTAAGGAGAAATTTGGTGGGTGCAAACTTGACAAGCTGACTTCGTATTGTAGCTTCCTTACAACAGGTTAACTTACTGTAGGAAAGAGATGTGTTTGTATGGGGCTTAAAGGCCTCTGGGGCTTTTACAATCAAGTCAATGTATGCTGTATTAATTAACAATGAGGTGAGAGTGTCACAAGATATTTGACAAACGAAGCTACCAATGAAAATAAAAGTTTTCATGTGGTATTTAAAAAGAGGAGTTATTTTAACCAAAGATTACTTGGCTAGGAGAAATTGGACTGGAGACAAACATTGCTGTCTCTGCAATCTCCCAGAAACAATCCACCATCTCTTTTTTGTTTGCTTTTATGCCAAATTTTTGTGGCGCTCTATACATATACTTTTTGGGTTAACACCTCCATCAAATATAGATGACTTGTTTCATAATTGGTCTAAATTGGGGAACAAAAAGTAGAATACATTGTTATTAACAGCAGCTGCTACACTTTTTTGGGCAATCTGGATAACAAGGAACGAGGTGGTTTTAGACAAATGCAAACCAAAATCTCATTTACAGGTACTATTCTGAGGAACACACTGGCTACATCAATGGGCAAACTTGCAGCGGCGTGAAGATCTTAAGGATCAAATGATCTCCGTGGCACAACACCTAGAAACGTTGGCTTTAATTTTCTTCGGTTCCAATGGTTGGCTTTCGCAAAGACATGTTGGTTATGTTTAGTCAAGAACCTTTTGCCAGTTTCGTCGGCCGAATGTGTGGTTGTAAGTTTTTACTTTCAGCCGAACTATGTGCCCGAGTTTGAAATTTGTAATAATTAGCCTGATTCTATACTTGATAGATGAAGCCGGATTTTTTATCCTTTATCTTAAAAAATAAGCTAGGCTGGGTCTCTCTGATCCGAAGGGCCAAAATCATCTTCCGTAGTCCGTACACAGCTTAACGAGTGGGCTGACGGCGCATCTCGATCGGGCCCGCTTGGAATCCGTTTGGGGAAACGCCGCGATCCGTTTGGCTGACCCTTGACCCTGTCAATTCCGGCGTCTCATCTGCCTCTGACCGGACGGTCTCGATCAAACAACTCTGACCCAGACTTGTGTTTGTGGTTAATGATCCCAGTCAACGCCTATCTTAATGTTGTGGCTGCATTGCACTGCATGTAGGTCAAACAGGAGTAGCCGCGTCTGACCCATGAAGAGAAAACCAATGGGCCTAGAATTTCTGCATGCCTGCCGCGGTGCCGCCTGGCGACTGTCTGCAGTAAGAAATTAAATTGAGGACGTACGCCGTGAAGATTTGCCGTATATTCTTGACATGTGTCCATATGTAAAGATTATACTCAGGGCGTACGTCCTCAATTTATAGTATATTATACTATAAATTTAGAAAAAATAGCTGGAAAACAAAAATTACTCCCCTTCCTTTTCATATGTCGTATTTGTTTTATCCTAAGTTAAATATTTCATCTTTGACCATCGATTTTAAGAAAGTACTTGTGATAGTAAATCTAAAAACATAAATCTTATATTGTTAATATGTACAAATTGATGATCACAGTTAAAAATGTTCGACTTAGAACAAAGCTAATACGGCATGTGAAAAAGAATAGAAGTACTTCTTAAATTCAAGAGGATGGACACGGATGGTAAATCTGTGATAGGTCCTGGCGGCGCCGTGGTCACACCTCCACCCATTTTTTTTTTCTTTTTCCAATTAAGCACACGGAGGCGCGTAGCTAAGCAGGATAGGTAGTAGTACGATCTGCATTGAAATATTGGCCCTGTTCGGCAGGCTGTTTTTTGGCTTATAAGCCGGCTGTGGCTGATTTGCTGTGAGAAAAAAAACACTGTTCCACGGCTGATAAGCCCAGCCGAACCGGGGGATTGAATTTTCAGGGTGGTCGTCATTCGGTCAGACGACAGCGCCGCCGGGTCCTGCGGTTTCTCTGGCAGCTTGGAAAAAATAGAAACAACAGAGAGGGTTGGCTACTTTTGGCTGAAGCAGCAGAGAAAGTTCAGACTCGTCCGGTACCGCCGTGAACCCATATAACAACAAGCGGCAACATCCGAGCAAGTATCAGGTAGCGTGATTACATAAACACGATTGGACTGATCTGAATTCTTTTGTTTTGCCACCTCAACACTTGGGCCCTGTTTAGTTCCCAAAAAATTTTGCAAAAATTTTCAGATTTCCCGTCACATCGAATATTTGGACACATGCATGGAGCATTAAATATAGATAAAAAATAAAACTAATTACACAGTTTAGACGAAATGGACGAGACGAATCTTTTAAGCCTAATTAGACCATGATTGGACAATATTTACCAAATAACAACGAAAACGCTACGGTGCCCATTTTACCAAAAAATTTGCAACTAAACCGGGCCTTGTTTGTGGGAGTCGTACGTGTTGACTCTCTCCAGGTCCGATGCAGTGAGAAAACGAGACACGCAAGTCGTCGCTGAAGAAAACGATCGGATTTGTCGTGGGGGTGTGGCGGCACGATCGTCGTCTGCGTCGTCAGGGCGCGCGTGTCTTTGTCAGACCCACGCGATCTTGGGACCGGAAGCCCTCGTTTCTTTTTTGTGTCTTTCTCATTCAGTTCCCTCGTCGTCTTCAATTTTCATTATTTTCGAGATCTTGGTATTCTGCATGCGTTCACACATATCTTAGAACGCCACGTTTATGGTCGTATAATCGAACTGCTGCACCAGGGCACGATTGGAAAATGGAGCGACTACTTGAATTGCAAGCAACTTTAACTGCACGGACCATGCCAAAGCAGTAGAGGGATTAGGGTGAGCATTAACTTGCCGGTTAAGACTAACCTTCTTCCTAACCTTTGCGGAATATTATAAATCAATGCACTACAGAGTTAGTAGTTGAGCACTAGACATCTAACAGGAAGCTAGGACATTTTCCCAAGTTCAACTCTAACCTCTCGTGGAATTCTAGCTACATACTGATTTGTTTGGAGAATAACGAGTCGATCCGGCATACATTTGTTTCTACCGCGTTTCCAAATTCCAACAATAATCCAAATAACGAGTCCGGCATACATTTGTTTCTACCGCGTTTCCAAATTGCAACAATGTACGAGTATATATCTTTTGTTAATCCTAGGCAGCCAATGCTGGTGACTCGCACGAGAGCCATGAAACTACCATACAAGTTCCAAAGGGGCACAACCCACGACCGTATCCGGGCATCCGACCGGACGGCACGTGAGCGTGTCCGTGTGTGCTACTGCCACCGCCGAGAAAGAGACGCAACGGCATGCGATCCGAGACCGGGCCTCTGCGCGCTGGAACTGGAACTGGGCGCATCCCCTGGCGGCTGTCGTGCGCGCGCGCTTTGACAGTTTGACTGATGGCGTGGGGGAGACGGCGTTGTCCTCGTCCTCGTCCCCAACCCCCAGTCCTCAGTCCCCCATGCTGATCGAGCACGAAATACTATAGCACCAAATACCAATGCAGTGCAAGCCGGCGTGGGAGAAAACTGCCGATCAAGCTGCCGGCGGCGCCTGGAATTATCCGATTGGATCAGAGGAGAATCTGAATCTCGTCTCCAACCTGTCCGATCCCTTCCGGCTTGGCCGCCGCCGACACCATCCGCGGGAAGAGCAGGAACAACATGTCAGCATCAGGGAGGCAAGTCTGTCCGTACCCATGGTTGGACGGGGAGACACGGTTTGTACGAAACCTATTGCATGCATGCAGCTCACCTGCCGGTGGGTCCCTGTATAACAGGAAGTGGTCTTTCCAATGTGTGTTGCCATGTGCGCAGACGGTTTGATCAGTTGAGTGTCATAGTCTGTGTTTGTCTTGGGGACTAGTTCTTAGCGTGACCACGCGTCCACGCATGGTACGACGTAGTTTGAGGCTTCAGATCTTCACCACTACAATGCATGCGCTTTGACACTTGACATTATATTGGCTACTTCTTGCATGCTCTAGTGCCCTATTCTCGGAGAATTTTTATTTTTTAATCCTTTTTTTATTTAATATTTTAATAATAATTGCATCTGAATTTTTTTTTTTGCAGATTTGACCCTGCTGTTGGGTCAGTGCCGCTAGCGCGACCAAATTAAATAACGCTATCGCGCCATATGCATTGGCGCGACAACACCTGCCACGTTAGACTATGTTTCCGACGTAGAAAATCTTATCATGCCACTCCCGGTGGCGCGACAGTTGGCGTGACAAGGCTCAAACTTAGAAAAATCATAACTCTTCGATACGACGTCGAATGAAGATGATTTTTATATAAAAATTATAGATCTCGACGAAATCTGAAAATTATAGATCTCGACGAGATCTACAATTTTTATATAAAAATCATCTTCATCCGACGTCATATCGAAGAGTTATGATTTTTCTAAATTTGAGTCTTGTCATGCTACTTCCAGTGATGCGACAGAACAATATTGTCACGCCAACGGAAGTGGCGCGGCAAGGTTTTCCATGTCGAAAACGTTGTCTACGTGGTAGGTATTGTCACGCCAATGAATGTGGCGTGACAGCGTTATTTTGTCGCGCCAACGGCACCGACGCGACCAAAAGGGTCAGATCCGCATAATTTTTCAGGTGGGATTATTATTAAAATATTGAATAATAGAGGATTAAAAATATAAAAAATTCCCCTATTCTCCGTGTTCACATTTATAAATTTATTTATCACAGAGAGGGCTAACCAAGTACACAGTCAAGTCGGTGGCTTTTGCCCATCACAAAAATGTACCCTTTCTGCTGTGTTTAGTTCCACTAAAAACGTACTATTCCAAAAAAAGATTCTCCGTCACATCAAACTTGCGATACATGCATGGAGTACTAAATGTAGATGAAATCAAAAACTAATTGTACAGTTTGATTGTACTTTACGAGACGAACGTTTTGAACCTAATTAGTCAACGGTTGGACACTATTTGTCAAATAAAGCCAAAACGTGCTACAGTACTTTTTCCACCCTTTTCAGGGGAACTAAACACATCCTTAGTTTATCTGCGAAATGTGATTACTTTTCTTTCTTACACTAACATCAAGTAAAAAGTAAAAAGCTGTTTCAACAGGACCCTTGTCATGCGTTTTTTTCCCAGTGAACCATCATGCAAGGTTGATAAGCACTAGCCATACTAACACCAAGTAAAAAGTAAGAAGTTGTTTCAACAGGACCTTTGTCATGCGTTTTTTCCCGGTTAACCATCATGCAAGCACTAGCCATACTAACACCAAGTAAAAAAGTAAATGGTTTCAACAGGACCCTTGTCATGCGTTTTTTCCCAGTGAAACCATCATGCAAGGTTGATCGGCACTAGCCACCAGAAGAAATACAAGGATAGAGCTTTTCGGACTATTCCAATTCAAGGGCAAGAATTCAGCAGTCTTTGGTTGCAAAACGAAGGCAACAGCTAAAGGAGGTCCGCGTACGATCATGTAGGCACGAAGCAACTATATATGCAAATCTCATCAGAGAACAAAGAAGGCTAGAATATAAAGTTTCAAAGTTTGGGTCTTAATTTCCTTCAAGTCTACAGGAAGTGTCGGTGATGTAATTTATTTAACGTTTGTTCTTTTGAACTAGGAAAGTTTCTATAAAACCCATTTGAATCTCGTCAGCATAATTATTGTGCTAGTGCTGATTTTCAAAATATGTCTAGTTTCCAATATAAACCAGATGTTTCGTCCAGTCCAGGGAACAATAATATTAATGTTGCAATTCATTGTCCCTGTGTGAAACCGTGCATGATGTTGATTGTTGAGTCATATTTGATCGATGGACTGGGTCTTCAACTGAATTTCACAAAAATAAATGTACATACATACCTCACCTTTCCAAATTGCAGCAATCAAGTTTACAGAAAAATGCACAAATATATAAACATCAAACAAGATTCACTAGATATTCAGCAACTCTTTTTTCCCTATTATCAAGATATGATGCATTATATTAGTTTCAAGAGTACTCTGTAAACCTGGTCAAATGTAATGTTGCATCGATGGCATTGTTCAAAGCACACACAATAAGGCCCTCTAGCATACAATATGCCTGATACAACTGACTAGCTGAGAGTTGTACCCACACAAACATGAGATTTTCTTTGGAATGCAGCTACGCATATACATACATACTTCATTCACGTAGCTAAAATGATCTTATTTTTGGAATGTAGCTGTCATATATATACCCATTGCCAGTGAATAGGCGGTTAAAATGTGAAACATAATACCACTCTTTCAATGATCCATGCTAAGTTATTTTTTTTGAGGGAACTGGAGGGGCTTCCGCCCCTACAGGAGTTTTATTGAAAGTTTGAAATTACAAAAGATAAAAGAAAAGTTCAGAAGTGCAGAAGTGCAGAAGTGCAGAATTGCACTGAAGTAGTGCCTCAGGGTACAAAGAAGGAAATGAAAAAAATTACATTCACTGCAAGCATTAACCAAGATTCAGGCTGTTGACCCATGATTCAAAATTTTCTTGTAAACTTTGCTTGACTCGAAGCTTGACCAGCCTTGTCTCCTTGCACATTGTTCTGATACTGTTCTGTACCTGAGGCTGAGCTCCATTGAAAATTTTGCCATTCCTTTCCGTCCAGATTGACCAGCAAAACAGGATGATAGCAACCATGAAGAATTTTGAATGCAGGTGCATTCTCATGATTTCCACAATACCTGGGAAGGTGCTTCCATTTGGGATGATGATTCCCAATCTATGCCAGCATTGTTGAGCAAATCTACATTCTAAAAAGAGATGCTCCAGGGTTTCTTCCGTTGCATCATTGCACAGCACACAGTTGTAACTCTCAATGAACATATTTCTTCTCCTCAGGATATTCCTTGTACTTAACCTGTCATTGAGCAGCAACCAAAAGAACACTTTATGTTTGGGCTGGCAGGGATTTGTCCAGATCCAAGTGAAAGCTGGGTGAGCCACCGGATGGTGTGTCAGTTGTTTATAAATTCTGGACGAAGAGAAGTTGGTGGATCCCCAAATGTATCCCCAGATGTCTTTTTCTGCTGACAGTGGTAGATGTTCGATGCTTCCTTCTAGATTCTGCATCTGAGCTAGGGCTACATTGGAAATCGACAGGTGGAATAGTTCTGAGATCTCATCAGTATTGAGCACAACATTTACTGAAAGAAATTTGTTCTTGGCAAAGAAAAACAGTTCTGGAGCTGAAGTGGCAGGGCTGATGGGTCTCCAATTGTCTGTCCAGAAGATGCAGGATTGCCCATTTTCTACAGTGATGACAGTAGAGCTCTTGAACTTGTTAAGCAGCTTCAGATTGTCCTTCCACCAGAAGGAGCCCTTCCTTGTGTGGTTTGGTAACTTGCCATTTTTGTAGTGCTTCTCCCAGACTAGGTTTACCCATGGCAGATCTTTTTTATTGAAGAATTTATGTAGGTTTTTCATCAGTAAAGCTTCATTTTGTACTCTTATATCTATTACTCCCAGACCCCCTCCTTCTTTGATTTGCAGACCATTTTTCAGGCAGCTTTAGGGGGCTTTCTTGCATTGATTTCAACCCCTTGCCATAGACATTTTTTTTCTAAATTTATCAATTTGCTTTATGACTGACTTTGGCAATTCAAGTGAGCACATGTAGAAGGTGGGTAGAGCCGTGAACACTGCATTTGTGAGCTCCAACCTTCCAGCTTGGCTCAGTAGGGACGATACACCTGATAGCCTCTTTTCACATCTGCTTATGAGTGGTAGGAAGTCTTGGGCTACCGGTTTTGTCAGGCTGAGGGGTAATCCCAAGTAAGTGAATGGCAGTGATCCCTTGGAACACCCAAAAGTTTTTGCCAGTATCTCTGTCTTCTGCTCATTTATGTTGATTGGGACCAACATTGACTTGTGATAGTTCACCTTGAGGCCAGTAGATAGTGAGAAGGAGTTCAACAGGGACTTTAAGAAGAATAACTGCTTTGCATCTCCTTCAGCAATGATAAGGGTGTCATCAGCATATTGTAGCACAGGGAAGTCTTGGCTATACTCCATTGGAATTGGCAAGTTTAACAGCCCCATTGCTCTAGCTTTGTTTATCATAGATTGCAGAAAGTCAGCTGCCAACACAAATAACAATGGTGATAATGGGTCTCCTTGCCTGACCCCCCTCCTGCAATGAAAAGTTTTCCCAGGTACTCCATTAAGTAGTACAACAGAAGTTGCAGAAGAAAAGATTGCCTCCATCTAGCTGTTCCATTTCTGCCGAAAGCCTTTGGCTTGCATCAAGGTTAACATTGCCTGATGTTCAATTGTATCAAAGGCCTTTTCAAAATCAATCTTGATGATGACAATTTCCTTCTTAGAGTGGTGGCAACGATGCAGGTATTCAAAAGCCCAAGCAAGACAGTCCTGTATTGACCTGGAGTGTATGAATCCATATTGGTTCTTGTGAATCAAGCTTGTGATGATGGGCTACAATCTGTTGGCCAAGAGTTTGGTGATGAGCTTGACAGAGGAGTTCAGGAGGGATATAGGCCTATAATCAGACAAGGAGGCCGGGTTATCAACTTTAGGTATCAAGGTGATGTGGGAGGAATTGATACTCCTAAGGCAGATGGAGTTGTCATGAAAGTCTCTACAGAGCCTGTAGAAATCAGTCTTAATCACGGGCCAGCATTTCTTGTAGAATTCATTGTTGAAGCCATTAGGCCCAGGTGATTTGTTATTTGGTAGATTTTTTATAACACCATCAATCTCCTCATTGGGGAATGGCATTTCCAAATCTTGTAGACCAGGCACAGGATCAATGAAATCCGAGGGATCTACTTGAAAGCCATTAAATTCTGAAATTCCCAGCCTGATTTTGAAGCCTTCCCAGATTAGCTGCTCTTTATCTTTGTGACTGGTCACAACGATGCCATCGCTGTCGGTGAGCTGTGGGATTAGATTTCTTCTATGCTGGATAGTGGCATTGGCATGAAAAAAGGATGTTCCTGCATCTCCCAGTGTGGCCCACTTTATAGTGCCTCTTTGCTTCTAGTATGTTTTTTGCTGCGTCAACAGATTTAGAAGCCTGTCATCCAGTAGTTTTTTGAAATTCCATTCTTGTAGACTAAGATCTCTATAATCTCCTAACACCTCCAGAAAATGGAGGACAAGCTTTGTGTTGTTAATCAGTGTTTTTAGGGAAGTAAGGGAGGCCTGCCACTGCCTCAGTCTTTGCCTTGTAACCTTAAACTTTGCTGTTACCAGTTTGGCTGAGTCCTGCTGCATCATTGGGGTAGACCAGGATTGCTCCAAGATCCCAGAGAACTGATCATGTTGTAGCCAGTAATTCTCAAACCTGAAGAAGCCACCCCTTGGAATGTCAATTGAGATGGTGACTAAACAAGGACAATGGTTAGAGGGGTTCATGCTCAAAGCTTTTGCCGTGGTGGTTGGGTAGGATAAAGTCCAAGTGCTATTCATGACGATCCAGTCCAGCTTTTCCAAAAGTGGGGAAGGCTGTAAGTTGGACCAGGTGAATTTCCTTCCCTGTAGCTCGATTTCACTTAGGCCCTGAACACTAATTGCATCATTGAACCAAAACATTTCTTGCTGGCTACCACCTGGTTTGTTCCTGTTTTCAGGCTTCCTCATGAGGTTAAAGTCTCCTAGAATCATCCAATCAGTTTCCATGGGCATATGCAGATTTTTGATCCAATCAACAAATACTCTTTTTCTCTCAGTAACACATGGGCCATATACAGCAGTCAGAATCAACTGTTTATCATTATGCAAGGAGGCAAAATGCACTGATAGCCCAAACTCACTGTGAGAGATCAATTCTCTAGCAAACATTGTGCCTTTCCATGCAATCAAAATGCCCCCAGAGGCTCCCACCGATGGTAGGAACTCAAAACAATCAAAGGGAGCCGAACAAAAATTTCTCAAAAAAGCAAGATCAAAATTCTCTTTTTTGGTCTCCTGCAAGCACACAATATCGGCAGATCCTTCAACAATTTTATCACGGATGGAGTTCCACTTCCATTGGGCGTTAATGCCCCTGACATTCCATGTCATAACATTCCAACGTCTGGTGCTAGTCTGATTCATGATAACGTAAAGGTTTGGACTGGTAACATTCTACACACAAAACATGTAGCAAAAGCATTACATAAATGGCAATTCTATCTTCCATTGCTCATCAAAAGTTGTCTGCTGACTAAGCAAACGAGGCTTCAAACATCCAGGTTGACACCCTCCTTCCGGGCGTCCTGGTTCCCGACATTATGGTCTTCAACCATGTCACTGCCTTGGCCCCCTTCTGCTTCCCTTGTGTTGCCTTCTGGTTTCTCTCTAGCACCAAGCTTTTCCTTCCCAGTTTCCTTGGTCCCTATGATTGTTGCCTTCCTTTTGTTCTTTGAAAGGGCCTCCTCAGAGAGTTCATCCGGGTCCATCTTGCAGAAATGGGAGCCCAAATTTTGGATTAGCTTGTTAGACATAATTGGAGGTGAGGGGCAACAGTAAATGCATCTTCTGTCAGAACAAGTAGATGATTTAAAGCCATTATTTTTGAGCTTGAACCTTTCACTCCTTCTTACCTCATTTTCTGAAATAGGGGGGTCCCTCTGAGTGCCTCTTTTCCTCGGGGTGCCCTTGGTAGCAGGTTTCTGTGCAGGTGCCACCTCCCCAGCCTTGCCCTTCCCATTGTCTGATGACTCATGCTCTCCCACTGTCTCTGGCAGACAAAGGTTTTGGTCAGTGTTGGGGCACAGAGCCGGGATGCTAAAATCAACTGATCCCGAAAGATCTTGAAAGTGATGTAAAGCCTCAGATGATAGAAAGTTTCTTGCCCAATCAAAAATTCCCGGTGAGAGCAACATCACAGTGAAAAAATTGGACCAGGTTTGAGGAATGGAGATAGGGGTGTTACCAGGTAAGTTGCTGCAGAAGAAACGAGACCACAACCTTGTGGCCTCAGCGTTCCTTGAATTCTCCAAAAGCAGCTCTGAACCTGTATCCATCCAAATTAAGGTCATCCCCACATGTAGGTGCTGGGGTGGCAAGTCCTGGCCAATGCCTTCTAGGTTCACGGGCAGATCAGCTTCAGGAATGTTGTCATCAATCCCAGGCAACCCAGCTTGGACAATGTTGTCATCATTAGCTACCAACACAGGTTCCTGCAGGTTCTGTAACATCTGGTTGTTATGTAGTCCATCAGCTAGCTCCAGCAGCTCTTCTTCTAGAGGGTTAGGGGTAACTGCATTCCACCAAGGTTAGGGAATCCAGGTTCCCCTGGCCCAACCATCAATTGAAGAGGTGGGTCATCATCTGCCTCTTCCACATGGTCCAGTAACTGGTCAACAGGTATTTCTTCCCCAATGTGGTCCTCCAGGTGGGGGATAGGAAATCCCTCAACCTGAGGGGGTTCTGCCTCCATCACCTGCATGTTCTGAACTGGTTCTGGTTCTTCCTGAATGTTGTGCTGCACCTAAGGGATGTTCTCTTTAATTTCCTCAATAAAGTCATCTAACTGGATGAAGCCTTCTAGAGGATTAGCTGGGTGGATGATAACTTCCAGTGGGTCCAGAGGCACCAACGCATTGAGATCAATTTCCATCTGATTCAGATCTTGATCTTGTGGTGCCCAGTTGAGGTTCTGTACCCCTTGTGCAGGCTGTGCCAACTGTTGGACTAGGGGTTCTGTAGGCCAATCAGGCCAGGGCTCCCAAGGGTTGTTCTGCTGCAGCTGCAAGTCTAGCCCAAAGTTCAAATCTTGCACTACATTGCCCGGTTGTACCTGCTGCTGCTGTTCAATGTCTGCATGTTGATGCCCCATCTCTGCCTGCCCCTCCTCATTCTCTGCCTGCTCATTGACATTTTCATTCCCATTCCCTGTCTGCTCCATCCCAATGCCATTTCCTGCCTGCCCATTCTGCTGCTGCTGCAGTGGTTGGCCGAGCCCAAAAAAATCAAAGGGTATTACTGGCTCAAGCTCCATCTCATCAGGCACTGGCTCCTCAACTGGTGGTCCCTATTGTTCCTCATGATGGATCATCACCTCACACTGAATGGTCCAGGACTGCCCATTCAGATCAAAGGGGTCAGCATAGACCAGGAACTGAGGCACCTGTTCCACGTCGTTCACCCATGCCCTTACCATTAACCTGCCAGGGAACAGACTGCTCTCCTCCCACAGTATGACCTTCCCGAACTCACTAATGGCATTCTGAATGTGCCGTTCATTCTTGTAGTCATCTGGGAATCCCAGCAACATCATCCAGCAGTCTACATTGTAGAAGGTGCGTCTCCAGTTCCTTCCCTGGTTATGCTTAGTAATGGAGATCTGCACGTTTCCACAGGGCAGGGGGCTACGCCTAACAAAGTTGTCCCGATCATAAGCATGATTGAACCTCACCATTGCTTGACCCAAGTGAGTTGGCATGACAACACGATGTTCAATCCGATGCACAGCAAGAAACTCTTTGATTATATCTCTGACTACAGGGAAGCTTAGCTGATTACCAGGGATGGGATTGAAGGTGGCGATGGCGAGGTCTTCGTTCGTTGCTGGCGGCCTTGTCGGCGCCACCGCCCTACTGACATATGCCCTATTCGGTAGGTCCACCCAATCAAATCCCACTGGGACGAAAGGTCTTGGGTCGGCGCGCTGGTACGCCATCGCCGACGGCAATGTGTTCCCCCTCGAGCTCTCCGGAGCGGTGAACTGTAGCGGGTGGCTGGGGTTTTCAGCAGTGCAAGAAGGAGGGACGAGGGAAGGGGAAGGGTCAAGACAGAGTGAAGGGGGATCCCCGGTCCCTTCGAACTGAATAGTGTTGGGCTCTGGGGGAGGCACAGCATTGATATCAAGCACGGCTTTCTTGGTGGCCCAAGAGGAAGAGTGAGGCCGAGCCAAATCCGGGCCGCTGTCGCTGGCTGGCGGGCTGGACGAGGACGGCCCCTCCACCGCCAAGTTGAGCCAACCAGAGAGGGCCGCCCCGTTTTTACTGTTGGGGGAGGTGGCGCTCGGTTTAAAATTTTTCATCTTACGACAATTGACCGCCGTATGACCCCAGTTAAAGTAGGCCAAACACCTGATTGGCCAGCGGCAGGCGGCCCTGCGATGTCCTGCAGACAGGGAGCGTTGGCAGGACAGAGGCTGGGTTTTGTCCCCCAAGCGATCTTCGGCAGATTGCACTGTCGGGATGTCGTGGCGGCCGGCACCAACCGGAAAGTTGAAGACGAGTGAACACCAGACGGCGACTACCAAAGATGGGGTGGCGACGATCGCCCAAGGGAACTCCATTGGCACCAGTGAGCAAAGGATGATGGTGACCAAATGGCACACTGTTAGCACCCGAGCTCTGGGCGGTCAGGGCTGCAGGTGGTGGCGGACCAAGGGGAACGCCATTGGCCCCGGAAAGTGGAGGGGAAGGTCCAGCTTTGACAACCTCAGCAAAGGACTTGCGAGTAGGGTTAGGCTGCACTCTGCGGGGCTTAGAGGCGGTCTTCCAGGAAAGAGCCTCCTCCCTGTTGAAAAGCTGAAGCTCACGACGCCAGTTAGGGCCGCCATTGCTCCAGAGGTGCAAAGTGAGAGAGCAGAGCTGGCAGGTGTAAGAACGCAGGTTGTAGACGAACAAGCCAACCCTTCTGGAAGAAACAAAAAACCTGAAGGTACGCTCAGCCAACAAGGAGACATGAAAATGGGCAGCAGTACCACCAATGGTGGCCTGGAGCAGGAGGCCAACGGAAGCAACATCAAGCTTGAATTTGCAGCGCCCAAAGGCTACAACCAGAGCGAAGGAGGAAGAGTTGAGTGAAGGAGTAGTAAGTCTGGTGGAGAGATCGAGCGACTTCATGCTGCACCCCCAGCCCCGGAGAGAAGCAAAGTCCTGGGAGATCCATGGCGGAGAAGGAAAGACTTACTTGAAGCTGAAGGCAGCATGCGTCGGGGACACCTGGAAGAGGTCGCCGAGCATGACGACGAACGCGCCCGGCGGCGCCGGCGCGGTGACCCCCTGGTCCGGCAGGCGGCGGAGCAGCTGCAGCAAGTTATTGCCAACAGTGAAAACAAAAAGGAAATTAGAGAAAAGACATGATGAAGACATACACATGCGCGTAGCCCATAGGCCATAGTAGCGAGGAAATGAGTGAGACAGAGACGTCTCAATCCAACAGCGCCATGCAACGAGTCAGATAGACACACACTGCAACAGCAGTATGCAAAAAAAATATCTTTAATCTCGACATACAATTTTATTTTTTTTTCTACATGTACATGTGTGGGCTGTAATTATTTGCAAAGCCACATCAGTCGTGTAATAGCTTATTCTACATGGGCACATACGTTTCTACCGGCCCAAGTTTACCAAAAATTAAGGCCAAGACCTCTAAATTTTCATTATATTACAATGAACAAAAGCAATGAAATGAACCAATCCCCTCCCTGTTAATTAGTCATTCACGAAATGCCAGCCACCGCTTCGAGAAGCTGGTCTGCATAGTAGCCGATGCATGCTCCGTTCAAAAAAATTCACAGCCTCGAAAGGATCATCTGGCGTTGTGGCACGCGCTGTTCCGTTTCTTGAATCCTCTCCATCACCGCGTTCGCTGCCGTTAACACCAGGTCCGCCAAGTCACTGCAGATCGCCATTGCACAAAGATGGAGTCAGTTCAAAGCTAGTGGATGCTTTGCATGCGTTCATGTATAATATAATGCACACGCTGAGGTCAGAGCTGAGGCTAGCTAGAGCGAGTGAATGCGTGAATAATGTCAATGGCGCGTGCATGGAGAATTGGAGATGATGGAGTTGCAAATGAGAGGGCACGTACTCTTTGGTGGGGTCGTGGGTGAGGCCGACGGTGTACTTGGCCTCCTTGAGAGCGAACCTGAAGCGCTCGATGTCCCGGGGCGTGAATGTTTGGGAGTCGACCACCTCCTGCGGCAGGATGAGCTCCGAGGGCTTGATGCCGTAGAAGATGGGGATGAGGAGCTTGCGCGACTCCACGATGTTGGCGAGCTCGTGGAGGCAGAAGTCGGAGTCGAAGTAGCGCGGGGAGAAAATGGCCACGGCGACCCTGCACTGCCTGATGCCCTCGTTGATGCTCTCGTGGAGCCTGTCGCCGGGGCGCATGGACTGGTTGTCCAGGAAGGAGCGGACCCGCCCCCCGCTGAGGTGCTCGAGGCGGTCGTACAGGAGTCGCGCCACGTTGTGCTTGGTGTCCACCCCGCGGTGGTTGATGAACACGTCGTACTTCTTGGGCGCCGCGGGCCACTCGTCGTCGACGCGCCGCGTCGCCCACCGCGCGGCGAGCTCGGTGTTCCCCATCGCCGCCTCCGCCGACGCGTTTAGCCGCGATGCGATGCCGCAGTCGTCGCTGATCACGGCGGACGACCTCTGTTGCAGTAGTGCGGATGACGCCATTGGATTGATGGAATGCAGAAGCTGTGTGAATTCCTTCCTCAGCTCGGATCGAATCGGAGCGCGGTTTTTGGAATGCAGCTAGATAGGGCTGCAGGGAGGAGTGTGACCGAGGGCCTCGATCGAGACCGACGATCGTGTGCAGCACTGAGAAAGGCCGAGATCGGCGTACGTACGTGCGTGCTGTCGGGGACTTGGATCCGGAGCCGATTGAGATTGCTAGTATGCAGCTGCTGCTCTCTCAGATCGGTCGAGACGAATGAAGTGAACCTGAATTAATTGATGAACGATCGTCGTCGTCTATGGCGCTAATACAGCTCTTGCCGATGTGTGCTGCTGGAACGGGTCTGTATTATTTATAGGGATCGGAAGAACTGAAGAGCCGTTGATTTCAAGATTTTTGAATTTTGACAGAGGAAAATTATACGCCCGTCTGCTGGCCCTCTAACAGCAGTCTAGCTCATTCAACGCTCAACGGAACCCGCCGCGGAAGCAGCAGAAGAAGAGGGGGCTAGCTAGGGGCCTGGAGGCTTAGCAACGAATGGGCCCACCATCCTCGGCTACTTTATTAATTATTAGGACATCTCTGGCTGCATCAATATTCGTGCTCCTGCATGCACGCGCACGGCTGATCGACCAGTGCATGACACAGTTACCCCAACTGGTCTCACATATGTACGTGAAGCAGCAAATATGAAAGAGGGTTCCTCCTGCCCCAAGGAAGCTCGGTGCTGCTGGACCCTTCGACTGCTTGCACATTCGCAGCCCGAATTCCTCGGTTTGATTTTTTCCGCCTGCACGTGGACCGGAGACAGCATTTGCATTGGATTTTACTAAGTATAATATATGGGTTGGGCCGGGTCTCCAAAACCCCATCGACGATCGGAGACCCCTTCAAATACGTGATCGATCGAGCGGCTCCTTCCGGTTGGACCCTCCTCGGCAGCTCGCTGTTGTTGCCTGTTGAGGCATTCAACTCCCACCTCCACACCAGCACACCTCCGTTTCCGTTTGAGCTCCCGCTAGCTGCAGCTGCCGGCTCTGTGATGCAAGGCGAGGGAATTCTTGGTGTGCCGTACGCGAAAAGGATTTTTTTTACTGATGTGAAGGGATGCTAGACTCTCGCTGTGACGGCGACAATGCAGATGGATTATTGTGGGAATAGTCCACGTAGATTTCTTGGGGATGCAACGGAGGCGGCGATCACGATCGTCGATGCTGCTCCTGACCGCGACTCCAACATTTTTTTTTTGACAACATCCGCGACTCCAACATTGACAGAAGCGGCTGTGGCCGAGAGCTGATCCGTACTGTCTTCGTTTCTTTTTTTCCCCCCTCTAATAAGGCGTCAAAAGCGTAGTCAGATTAAACCCCGGTTAGCTTATCTCGTTTGATGTAATCGTCTTGCATGCCAAGGTGGCCTTTGACTCGATCGCTACACAGTGAAACGCTGGTTCCGAGCTCTGACGGCTAGCTGTGGTAGGGAGACGTACTATACAATGGCGTCATGGCTGATGAGATAATGGATTGGATGAATAGGTGCAGAAAAGGCGCCACCAAAAAATCGTTGTCAGCACACAGTCGGAATAACTGCATTTTTCCATTTCGGAACATGACTCGGTTTTGCCACTGCTTTTGTCTGTATGTTGTCGTCCAATTTCCTTTGGATTACTATGCATGTGTGTGTGAGACCAGAGACTCAATGGTTACGTAGAACAAATAGAGAGAGAGAGAGAGAGAGAGAGAGAGAGAGAGAGAGAGATATGACGGGTTTCAAATAAGCATGGATTATTTTAAATTCATTTAAAATTGAATAAGATAGCAAGGTTCCCACGCAAATAGCATGGGTTACTGTAACATTCAGTGTTTTACACATTCTTTTTTCAAATAGCTTGTTTAATTGCAGTTGTCCTTCAAAATGTGCCCCCGCTAGGATATTCGATATGAAATCCATAAATATATTGTTGGTTAATTCTTTGGCTTGAAGCTATCGTCGTCTCTGTCTCCTTTTTTTTCCCACTCCAATCTTGTGACTATACAAATTTTACCAGGTAGAACATCATTTTTATTATTCTAAATTTAGCTATTTATTATTTTTATTTACCAAATAATCCTTAGTTACTAATTTCGCTTCTCAATTTGTGTGGGAATATATATATTTATTGTGTTTTAGAATGACTATTTAATTTGTTTCCAGTTTAGTGAGATTTTATTTTATTTTACTCTGTTTGTGTTCTTCACGGGATGGGCTTCTATCTCACCTGGTTTGGATTCAGGTCCTCGGAGATGTTCTAAATGTGATTGTATATAACTGAGAAGCCAAAAATGTGGGTGATGACGTCTTCTCTCACTAATTCTTGAGATGTCTTCCCAAGAAGTTCAAGATCATAGTCATCGTGATCTTGAGAGGTGGATTGAAGAACCTTATTCCCACACAAGTATTGGGGGAGATCATCACTTGCGACACACACTACTACACAAATGATTTTGTGAGGCACTGTCCAATCATTAATCGAGGTGTTTGCAAAATTCAACCACCTCGGTTAATGCCTGGCAATTAAAGGAGGCAGTTGTTTTATTTACCGAGACACCAAAAAATGACCGTCTCGCAAAATCGATTTACAGAGGCGGTTGCTTTATTTACAAAGGCGGTTGGGAAATACCTGCCTCCGTAAATGGATTTATGGAAGGCGGTCATCTCAAAACAACCGCCTCCAAAAATGATATATTTTCGAAGGCGGTCCCCTTAAGGTGCCCGCCTCTATGAATCCATTTTTCGGAGACAGGCACTTTATAAGGCCCGCCTAGAAAAATGGTGGCCCGGTAGTTAGGGCTCCAAGCCCAGGCAAAGCCCATTCTACCAGGCTCCTATATAAATAAGAGTTAGGGTTTACCTCACCTCCCTCCTCTCTCGACTGCGTCCCTTCCAACTCTCCTAGTCGTGCCCCTCCTCTCCCGGCGTCGGCCTCCTCGCCTCCCTCATTCCTCTCCCTCTCTAGTAGCGTCGCCGGGATCCAGCCACGCCCCCGTCTCCTCCTCTCCCTCACTCCTCTCCCTCTCCAATAGCGGCGCCGGGCTCCCAGCTGTGCCACGGCCTCCTCCCCTCCCTCCCTCCTCTCCCTCCAATATCAGCGGGCTCCCAGCAGCGCTCCTCTTCCCATCCCTCCACAGCTCCACCACAACCGCGGATCCATCGGGAAGGAGTGCACCGGCAGTGGATTCGGCAGCATGGCGTCAACGAGGAGGCATGGCTCCAGATCTGGCATCGGGGAGTGCACAGGGGCGGCGGTGTGAGGCCTAGATCCAGGGACGGTTAGGGCTGGGTTGCGGGCTTTTCTTTTCTTTTTTTGTTTTTTTTATTTGATTGGCCGAGGTGGGCATTTGAACCGTCTCGGGAAAGAACGATTTACCGCTACCTTTGGACCGAGGCGGTTGTGATGCTCGCCTCGGTTAATCCATTGTGCCCGCCTCTAATAAAATTTCCGTGGTAGTGACTTTGATCATGATGAGCTGCAGGAGGAGGAGAGCATAGCTTTCATTGTCTGTGTTTGGTTATAGCTTTCATTGTCCGTGTTTGGTTACCTGCACAACTGTATATGCAAGTTAGTGTCCTCAGAGCAAACCCAATCTGCATTCCACAATTCAGCCAAAATCCTGCTTATCCATCTATGTACGGCCCTTGCACACCCGATCTGCACCCTAAGGCTCGGTTTGACTACTTACAGATTTGGATGAACCAAACAACAACTAATTGTATAAACCTTAATACAATGCAATATTGATGTGATGATGATTGACTTTGCATAGTGAAATTCTCGAAATAGTAGGTATAGAATCTCATTTTGGAATGTGTTTGTATTTCATTCTTATTTTTCTACATAAATTTTATTTTTCTTAGGAGTTCCAAACATGAATATGGCTGAATTTCACATGACCTTTTTAACACATGAAAATGGAGGGATTAACTTTCCTCAATTTTTAATAAAAAATCGATAACGATTCTGTTAGGACGTCCGTCCTCAACTCACGTCCGGACGTAGCCACTTCTTATCTCATCCCGTGAACCCCCTCCCCCTGTTCCCTCGCGCCCACTTGCTGCCTCTCCATCCGCCCGCTCCCCCACGCCCACTCGCTGCCGCTTCGCCCGCCCACGTAGCCACTTCTTATCTCATCCCGTGAACCCCCTCCCCTGTTCCCTCGCGCCCACTTGCTGCCTCTCCATCCGTCCGCTCCCCCGCGCCCACTCGCTGCCGCTCCGCCCGCTCTCCAAGCCTGCTAGCGCCTCTGGGACGGACGTCGCGCCCACGTGCCAGCTCATTGTCGTCCCGCTCGTCCGCGCTCCCTCCCTCCCTCCCCCTCCGCGACCTCAATTGCAGCTCCCCAGCGACCCACCTCCTGCTCCCCCAGAGACGAGGACAGGGGAGGCGCGGGGGGACGGGGTTAGGGGCACAATGGATGCAATTCTATTCGGATCTGATTCTATTCGCGTTTGCAAGGCAGTCGGGTTTGGGAACGGGAGTCATGTCGTCTGGACACATGCTACTCTACGAGTCTACAGCCACCTACAGCCACTGACCGGCAGGACCCACAGCTATGCCATGTTTAGTTGCCCGAATTTAGCAGTGCCAAATTAACTGTTTGACACTGTAGCACACTGTATCATTCGTTTGTGTTTGGTAATAACTAGATGGCACCCTGCGCTTCGCTGCGGGCAGGCTGAATTACAATTCAACTTTTGTATTGAATAAGCAACATGTAAAAAGTGTATATATATGTTCGCATTCGCTGCATTTACATTAAAGATGCACAAAGGAAAAAGGCCAAATTGTACACTGTTAATAGTTGCACTTCTCTCGCAATAGTGGCTGATATTTACATGATAGGTGCATGGTATATATGAAAGGGAAAATGCATTCAAAGGTCGAGTAGCACAGTCATTGTGCAGGGATGTGGAAATTTTGTAGTGACCAATAGTTGCCCTGGAAGTAATACAAGAGAGAAAGATGTTAAGTTCAAATTCAAATAAAATTGAGAGAAAAGAGGATCTATTTTTGGACTCTATGACATGGTACCTTTTCCCTATTGAGATTAGCATATGCTGCATTGGTGAGTTTATCAGGATAACAGGTTATGACAATACAATTTCGTGCACTAAAATAAACTGTCAAGAGATTGTGAAACAAAAATCTAAAAGAACAGAACTATACACTCTCAGAAGCAGAGGTGACCATATGGAATGAAAAGTAAACTTCATAGAACATGGTAGTTTAGAGAGGCCTACCTAGGGGAATTATCACATGCATTGATGAGTTTATCAGGATAACAGATTATGACAATGCAATTTCCTGCACTAAAATAAACTGTTAAGAGAACGTGAAACAAAAATGTAAGTAGAGGGAGCAATCCTTTAGAATCAGTAGAACTCTTTTTGAGATCAACCACACTGAGCACAGATGTAGCAGGAGCTGGCATGACACACCAAATTAGAAGAACTGAAGGTATAATTTTTTTTTTTTTGAGAAAGAGGATGGAGCATATGCAGATCACCTTAGGAGCAATGCAAACCAAAGATCCTGTGTTATGACAGGGATAGCATGGGTCATTCAGTTGTAGATCTATACAATTAGGAGAGATCAAATAATTTAGATTCGACAAAAGACATTAAGCTATGAGATTCATGAACAAATGCCATGATATTAACCTCAGGATTTCTCTATATCATCCGGTCGATATTTGCCAAGCAAGTTGAGACCATGTCAGATCTGTATCTGTATAAGGAAACGACGATAAGACTTTAGTATCACAGAACATATCCAATTCATGAGCAATCTAAAAATACACAATCCTACTCTAAATACAACTCATTTCCTTCAGATCTATCTGAGATTGATGTCCCTTAAGAATCGCACGTTTATCTCATTAGAATGCACAAGAATAAAGACACATAAAGCAGTTTATCATTTTCGTTATCACTTTGAGCAGTCAAAATTGGTTCAGCTGAAATAACACGGACTAATTGTACAGCTGAAGAAAGGTGTGCACATTTAGGAAATAACCCAAGAGATGACCTGCGAATACAACCGGTTCAAAGAGCCTAAAATTATTATACATGAAATATGAGCTAACCACTTGACAAAAGGCATTGAAACTATTTTATGCGCTAAATATATTGTAAATTATTGATAATGCTGTAGATATACTGGGGACACAATATCGCTACAATAATATATCTATTCATCTATTGAATACTTCATGCTTTGCAAGGAACGATGTTAAAGTTAAAATTGTGTACCATGATAGAACGGCAGCAAATGCATAAACTTAAAAAGGTGTCATGGTCTCCTTGGAAAAAGGATAGTAGTTGCAGTATAAAGCAGAATAGATTTTTAAATGGAGAAGAGCAACAGAGAGCGTGAGAAATTACTGGACATGCCGGGCATGAGGCAGGCGGAGGTGGTGTTGACAGAGCGCGACCTGGGGCCGAGCGTGCCGACGATCTTGGTCGTCGCCAGGAAGAAGCTCTGTGACGGGATCCATTCACGGGCGAATCAGGCCAGAATCCGAGAGTATTGAACAGAGGAAATCTGAAGAAAGCAAAGATGAAAGGAAGGGAGGGAGGGGGCTTACAGTCGTGTCCAGGATGGAGGCCATCCGGATGTGCTCCTCCAGCAGTTCATCGAATCCATCATGCTATGCCCTGAGGTCGTCGAGGTCGCGCGTCGGAACAGATCGGGAGAGGGAGGGCGAGGAAGAGGACGTCGGGGGCGATACGGAGAGCAGGCAGCGGCGCAGCTACCTTTCTGTCCTGCCCATCCAAGTTGCACCCCAGATCCAGACGGAGAAGAAGAAGGGGACACGAACCTCCGTCTCGTCCACGCCGCAGCAGGTGCGGCGGCTTGCCGTCCTCGACAGCAGGCGCGGCGGTGTGCCGTCCTCCCCGCTCGTCACGGCATCCGGCGCGACATCAGGCGTGGCTCCCTCACCGGCGGCGGCGGCGTAGGAGGGGAGGGGTGAGCGGATAAGGATGGGCGCGTGGGAGGCGAGGCCGGGTCGAACGGCATCGCGGAGCGCGGGGAGCAGGCGACGAGGGAGAGGGGAGGCGGATAAGGGTTGGGGGGCTCAGGGTAGAAACGTTTCCGGACTTAAACCTGAACTATTAACCTAAACCATCAATTATAAAATCGTCTATTTTACACCCTAAACTTTTTAAAACCGTTCAAATTACACCCTGTAACGGTTTTGGACGACGGTTTTGCTACAGTAACTATAGTTTTGCTACATTAACACCGGTTTTGACTTTCCTTTTCCTATTTATTTCCGATGAATCTTTGAAAAATCATAGTAAATCACAGAAAAATCATAAAATAGAATATCTAATTTTGTTGGACTCCACATGAGTAGATCTACATAATGAATATATAATACAGTATGTTTTAGTACAAATTTTTTTCTGTAACTTTAAATTAGTTAGAAAATCAAATTTTGTCTGTAATTAATTGGAATAATTCATAGCTACAACTTCTATGGTCTAATTGTGGTGAAATTTTTATGATAGGGTTATTATTATATGCTTAACTGTAGTAAAAATTTCATACTGATTGGATCATGTATAATTTAGTTATAAATTTATTTATATTTACCAAGCATAAACCTAAACATAAACCTAAATAAATTTATAACTAAATTATACATGATCCAATCAGTATGAAATTTTTACTACAGTTCAAGCATATAATAATAACTCCATCATAAAAATTTCACCACAATTGGACTATAGAAGCTGTAGCTATGAATTATTCCAATTAATTACAGACAAAATTTGATTTTCTAACTAATTTAAAGCTACAGAAAAAAAAATTGTACAAAAGTATATTATATTATATATTCATTGTGTAGATCTACTCATGTGGAGTCCAACAAAATTAAATTTTCTATTTTATGATTTTTCT
Source organism: Saccharum hybrid cultivar R570 (assembly GCA_038087645.1). Lineage (NCBI taxonomy): Eukaryota > Viridiplantae > Streptophyta > Magnoliopsida > Poales > Poaceae > Saccharum > Saccharum hybrid cultivar. The sequence goes on from JAQSUU010000377.1 coordinate 749,739, forward strand.
GTGATTTACTATGATTTTTCAAAGATTCATCGGAAATAAATAGGAAAAGAAAAAGTCAAAACCGATGTTGCTGTAACAAAACTATAGTTACTGTAGCAAAACCGTCGTTCAAAACCGTTACAGGGTGTAATTTGAACGGTTTTGAAAAGTTCAAGGTGTAAAACTGACGGTTTTATTGTTGAGAGTTCAGATTAAACACTAGCTGATACTTTAGGGAGTTAAGTAAACTTTTTTGCTTTACGAAGGAGTGGAGGCGAGGTGAGCGAGGACTTAAAAAAAAGCACTTAGGACTGTTCACTGAAACTGTTCCTACGACAAGAATCTATAAATTATTATTATTATTATTATATGATACGAGGATGATTGTTCAACCCTTACTAATCGGACTCAAAACGTTTGTGTCGTAAAGTATAACTAAATTATATAATTAATTTTTAATTTTATTTAGGGGGTGTTTGGTTTGGGTGTTAAAGTTTAACAAACACTGTAGCATTTTCGTTTTATTTGACAAAAAATTTCTAATGTTGGATTAATTAGGCTTAATAGATTCATCTCGTAAATTACTCCTAATCTGTGCCGACATGCATGCAATTAGTTTACATTTAGTACTCCATGTATTCGAGGGAACATTGATGTGATGGGTGTTAAACTTTAACAAACCGTAACCAAACGGGGCCTTATATTTAGTATTTTATGTATGTATCATAAATTTGATGTAACGAATAATTTTTTTTTATAGTGCTAAATTCAGAAGTCTGGGATGAACCTGGTTACCCAGTGCCAGTGGGCAGCCACGACGTCGTACTCGCATCCCAATCTCCGTCGTCCCGCCTCACTCCCTCCGCCGGCACTCCACCTCCCCATCTCCGCCCACCCCACCGCGTGGCCGGCCCCATGTGGGAGCGCGGCAGGCCGCCCCGCAAGCCCCGCCCGTCCCCAATCCTCGTGCCGCCGCCTCCGTCGTCGCCGCCACCCCGCCTGAATCTCCTCCTCCCGAGATCCCTCCTCGCGCTCGCCGCGCGCGCCATGCCGTCGCGCCGCCCCTCCCCGGTCCTCCTCCTACTCCTCGCGCTCTCGCTCGCCCTCCTCTTCCTTCTCCTCTCCCCTTCCTCCCCCTCCGCCTCCGTCTTCTCCCGCTCCCTCAGCTCGGGCTCCGCTATCGCCTCCTCATCTCCGGCGTCAACCTCCGCCCCGCCTGCTCCCGTCAAGATCTACCTGTACGACCTGCCGGCCAAGTTTACCTATGGCGTCGTCCGGAGCTACACGGCTGCGCGTGCACCATCAGGCTCGGCGGACGCCGCGGCGGCTCTGCCCGACGAGCTGCTGCGGTACCCGGGACACCAACACGCGGCGGAGTGGTGGCTCTTCAAGGACCTGCTCCGACGCAGGCCGTGGGACCGCCCCGTGGCACGCGTGGACGACCCGAGCGATGCCGACCTCTTCTACGTGCCCTTCTTCTCCTCCCTCAGCCTTGTTGTGAACCCCATCCGCTCTCCGCCGGCAGCAAACGCCTCTGGGGCGGCGGCAGCGTACAGCGACGAGGCCATGCAGGAGGAGCTGCTAGAGTGGCTGGAGCGGCAGCCTTACTGGCGGCGCCACTGGGGGAGGGATCACATTTTCATCTGCCAGGACCCCAATGCCTTGTACAGGGTGATCGACCGGATCAGCAATGCCGTACTCCTGGTCTCTGATTTCGGTAGGTTGCGCAGCGACCAGGCATCTCTCGTCAAGGATGTCATCCTGCCCTACTCACACCGAATCAACTCCTTCAAGGGTGAGGTCGGAGTGGATGGCCGGCCCTCATTGCTGTTCTTCATGGGCAATAGGTACCGCAAGGAGGTAACTCTCGAATTTTGGAAGAAACATGATGAATTTAATCTGATTGGGGCATTGGTCAGTTTAAGTACAACTGTGTTTTAAGGGGGGCATATATGCTGTAGAGTATAGACAACCAAGTGAAGGTGCCCTTTGGAACTTGTAGTTTGCTAATGTGCACAACATTCTTAATTGATACTCCCTCCATCCTAAAAAGAATGCAATTCTATATTTGAACCAAGTCAAAAAAAAAAAGTTTGACTAAATTTATAGAAAATGGTACCAACATTTATGTCTCCAAATAGGTTTGCTATGAAAATATATTTCATAAATAGTCTAATGATACTTATTCGGTACATAAGTATGGTCAAACTTTACATTGTTTGACTCCTTGAAAAGCAAGAATTGCACTCTTTTTAGGACGGAGGAAGTATTAACTAAAAATGGTATTATATTGGTGGTGTTCTTATATGCATATTGTCTTGTATAAAGATGAAGCTTAGAAGAAAACAGAGTTAGGATGCCTTTTCTTTTTGTGAATAAAGAGAGAGCTTTACAAATTACTGAAGCAAGAATTACACACTGTACAATGATTGCAATCTGCAATATGAAACAACCGTTTTGCTAGCTGGGTGAGCTCGTGAGTGACTGAATTCTGCTCTTTTTATGTGCTTGAAGAGAGATAGGCATGTGCATCTAGAGAGGACCTATCCCTGGCTGCGAATTGGATGCCTCAAGTCCCCCAGAAGGTACAATTGGGTCAGATTGCGCCAACATCATGAAGCACCTGATCAAACCAACTACTCAGAGAACCAGCTCTAGCTTTGTTATCCAGGAAGCGGTAGAAGTAGTAGATAAACTCCCAGTAGTTAGGATGCAATTGTGCCTGCTTTGAATTTGTTTTGTTCTATGGCAAGTTCTGGAACCGATGCCCTAGGAAAATTGAACAAGGAAAAGCCAACTGGGGTTTCTTAAGACAATTGGTTTCAAGGGCAACATATACAGACCCCTCAAACAATTTTTTGATCTCAGTATATGTTTTGAATTATGTGTAGGGGCTTGTTGATTCAGAAATTTGTCAAATTTGAGAATTGCATAGCGGTTAGAGTTCTGCAATCTTCAATTCAAGATATCCAGTTATTTTGGATACTTTACCAAAAAGTTAGTCTTTTTTGACAATTTCATTTGCCATAGTTGGCCTCTGAAACGTTTTTGTTTCTGTTTCAATTACCTAGCTCCTTCTCTTTTGCTCACCTTCTATGCATAGAATGTGATATCATTGTTGAAGGCAAAAATTTTTGTTAGGAAGTAGGAACACTATAGAAGACGACAACTGCAGTATCCAATCATCCGCAACATCCTGATAAGAAACACAAAACCATGATTGATAAGATAAATTAAGTATGGAATATATGAGAAAAAAAGGAAAGGTGCATACTTTTTTTTTCTTTTTGGTTTGAAACAAGCAAAAAAAATTGTTCAAGAGTCTTTAGAAGCCCCCCATCCAAAATTCGTCAAGTATTCCCCCTTTTTGGACAGGAGCGCTTGGAGACTGGCAATCAACGTGCCTGAACCGTGACCTCTTTCTGTCTTGTGCCTTTTATGTCCCTTTATGTGTCTCTCTATTTCTCGTCTCTTTTGGGTTTCATCTCTAGCCTACCCCAACTTGCTTGGGACAAAAGGCTATGTTGTTGTTGTATTCCCCCTTTTGTTATAAAAAAATGTCAAAGCATTACTATGTTGCATCCTTTAGTTTGTTTTTTTTGTTCCTTTTTTTCAAAGTGTCTCTTGCGCCTTAGTTTCTTTTACATATAGTTCATCGTTGTTTTCCTTATCAATGGAGTTACAGTCAGTGTCCTGTTCTGATTTTGTACTTTGTTTATGCAATGTTATGTACTTATGCTACAGTTTGTCATTCTGAATATTGTAGGGAGGGAAGGTTCGTGATGCGCTTTTCCAGATTCTTGAAAACGAGGATGATGTAACCATAAAACATGGAACTCAATCAAGGGAGAGTCGTCGTGCAGCTAGACAAGGAATGCACTCATCTAAATTTTGCCTCCATCCTGCCGGAGATACTCCCTCAGCATGCAGATTATTTGATGCACTTGTCAGTCTGTGTGTTCCTGTTATAGTCAGTGAGTACATTGAACTTCCATTCGAAGATATTATAGACTACAATAAAATATCAATATTTGTTGGGACAAGCAAAGCAGTACAACCTGGATACTTAACTTCAATGCTTCAAAGAATCAGTTCAGAGAGGATTCTGGAGTACCAGAGGGAAATAAAAAAGGTCAGTACTGACTAACCTATATCATACCGCTGTTTGCATCTGTTTCTTGGCTATTCTACTAATAAACAGCTCTTTCTTAGAGATGCCTTATTCCTGAGACAAATGGTTGCTCCAACGATAGGTTAGATGTTTCTTGGCTGCAGTATCGTTTCGTGCAGTGAATTTTGTTCTTTTAACATGGAAAACAATGTGTAGATTGCACATACAAAGCATGTTGGAAAATATGTGGTGCCTGAATGATGTGATAACATTTGTTTGCTTGTCTTATAATCCGTACTTTTCAGCTTGTTTTTTCAGTTGGAACAGTGTTTTTTGTCACAACAAATCAGTGAACAGTACTTTCAGCTATGACTTTTTTAGCGAAGCGAACAGGCTCTTTGACTGTAGCTCAGTAAACTTCAAAGGATTTGAAAAATAAATTTATGGGGACTGAAGTATAAACTTCCTCATTGATCAGCCTTTGAGGATTTAATGTTGTTAGCATAACTCTATCATGAAATTTTGCCATCACCATGCCTCAGCAAGAAACTCCATTTGTACTTTCCACTTCTGTGTACATTTGACATCTGAGTCAGCTACTCGTGCATTTGCGAGAGAAGATCACCCCACCATCTCATTCTTGTTTGGCTTAGAATATGAAGTAGTAAGAGTGTGGATATATAGTGCTTTGGGGATTGTTTTGACAAACTGTCACTTTGGGCATATGATTACTTTCTGGCCTCATATATGAGTTATTTTGTGCTCTTTCACTAATTCGATCTTATATGGTAGTATACTTTTGTGGTTGCAAGTGGGCCCATTCCACCGAATTGCTGGTTCATTATGTACTCCTTCCGTCCTGAAATGATATGTGTATTTTGATCAGGGAAAAGTCATACAAAGTAGATTTTGACCTTTAATTTTTTTTCACAATATGTTGTCATTTGCTAAAGAATCAATATCATCTCAAAAACACTTTGAATACAAATCTACTGATGCAAGTTTCATATCCTAAGCTTGTATAAAATTTGAGTAATTGTTGGTCTACGATATACTTATCATTCTAGGACGGAGGGAGTATGGTTGATTGAACAAAATAAGGATGGAGGGAGTAGTACATATGGTTGATTGAACAAAATAACTAGAACGAGCTGATGGGTCCATAATAGATTGCGCCCTTATTCATGCATGGGATGGAGATATGTGGTGTGAGGCAGGAACATGTGATGTTCCAATCTAGTCTTATATATTGCATAAAATTTAGTTTTCAGAGGCATGACATGCACATTCAAATTTCTTTCAGTATATTTATCTGTTAAATAATTTTCTTATTCGCTGAAATTCGAATGACTTTTTTCAGGTGAAACATTACTTTGAGTACGAGGATCCGAATGGACCAGTGAATGAGATTTGGCGCCAAGTATCTCTTAAAGCACCACTGATAAAGTTGTTGATTAACCGCAACAAACGGTTGCTTGAAAGAGGCACCAATGGAACAGATTGCTCGTGCATTTGCTCTACAACTCCAACTGAGATAACTGCAGCCAGTTAAACAAGACGGAACTCATCGCCCTACAAGCTTTGTGCCTATTTCCAGTGATCACATTGCCTGGTTTTTTGAGGTTGTACAGTTATATGTAAAGCGAGATTACCAGCCACTATTTTTGAACATTAAATTTACTAATTGCCACAATTCTTCAGTTTTCACTAGATTTGTATAGGAGGAGCGGATAGTCAGGAACCTTGTTGTGATGCCTTTCCTTGATACAAGGTACAGTACCCTTTTTGTATGTGTAAGTTACATTAGTTCATTTTTGTCAGCAGTTTGCAGCCCTAGTTTTTCGACCTACATAAGCATCAGTCCCCGTGCCCTAGTTATTCTTTGGTAGCATAGCAGCAGGTGGTACAGGTCCATCCAGGGCCTGTTTGAATCATAGGATTTTAGTAGGGAATTCTATAAGTGTTTACTTCATTTTGGATGAGGTGATAAGTTTATTCCTCAAATTTGATGGAATGACTTATTTTTCGTATCAATACTAATTATTAGCTTGTGAGGAATGATGTGTAACAAAAAAAAATGATGAGCGAGAAAGTGATGGATCATCTTATTAGTTATTATTCTAATCAAACTCTATTATTCAAATTTGGTGGAATGATTTTATTTCTCGTAAGAATAAAATGATGATGGGTCAACAAAAAATATGAAGAGGGAGGAAATGATGAATCACCTTATTTCTTGAACCAAACACAGTATCCCCTTTCACCGGAAAGGAACTACTTAGGCCCGTTTGGACCAGAAAGAAGAAAATATTTTTCTACGTTCTAAACATCACAAATTTTCATTCCTATATTTTAGAATCTCAGTTTTTCATTTTTTTGAGACTTCCGGACCTTTTATTACTCATTAAACCCGGCTAATTAAATCGCTGGTCAAAAGGCTCAACCTCGTGAGGTACATCTTCCCAAGTAGTTTTACAATCACTTGGGAGTACACCCGGTAGCAGTTAGAGCATGTGCTACCCTATTACATTCACGACGACACAGGCTAGTGCACTTATTTATTATCTTAAATGCTAACTAGTAGCCATCAGGTGCGAGACACATGTTAGTTATGATAAGTGACATCTTAGTATGATTTTGAAATGACATAGTAGCAACTAACATCCTCTGATCTATTAAATTTATGTTTTTTAAGAAAACTCGGCACATGCTTATGATTGTGATATGTGACATCCTAATATGATTTTATATGATTTTAAAAATGATATAGCAGTAACATCCCCTAATCTACTAAATTTGTTTTCTTTTATAAACTCAACCATAAACTCACGAATTATCCTATATTTTCTCAAAATTAAAATTAAGATACATATAGTCGCATGTCATGTAATAGTATAAAATTCAACTCGTCAATAGCACTTCTCATATACATGGGATAACCTCACGATCTTTCAAGCACTTGTATTACCTAAAAAAATAAGATAAAATATATGATTTTGGTAATATATAAATGGAGCTAAAATGAGTTTAAATAAAATAATTAAACATACCGGTCTCACAACTCTAACACATCCATTTAAGAGCAACTCCATCAGGAGGTTTCTAAATAAACTCTCTATTTAGATTTTTTTTTGGCAAAAAGAGAAAAGGTCCTTCCAACAATTTGGTAAAAGAACTCCTTAGAAGTAAGAACTTGACAAATCCCCCTTCCAACTCATAAGTTTCCCGAAGTCGATAGGAATTCCGTATCCGCTTCCCTGATAACGTTTTAATTAGAAGATTGAAGTAAATTAGACCCATGAGTAAATTAAGAAAATAAAGTGTTCTAGGTAAGAAAATGGTAATAGACAAAGAAACTATTAAAAAGGGCTTGGTTGGTTAGAAGTAGTTCGAGGTTCCCAATACAAAATCGTTTAGGAAGTTAGTATAGAAAAATATTGGAGGGGGAATTAAATTGAGGTTGCTACTTATTTTGTAAACTCACTAAATTTATTAGTTTAGCAACTTAATTATAGGAAACACCTGGAGTTGCTCTAACCAGTGTATTCTTTATTATAAACTAAGATGTATGAGAAGGACATGCTCTTATTCACGGGTTGCAGCCACAATAATTAACATATCAAGAGGCAGAGCAACTGAGGGAAATGCTGACGTAAAGGTGTAGCACTGGAAAGAGAAGGAAATAAACAGTAGTATGGAGAGACGATTCTGGAGGCAGCAGCCCTGTGAGGCTATGAGCCCTCGCGAAGCAGCTCTTTTCATGAAAGGTGAAAGCTATGGGTTATTCTTCCAGCACAAGGATCTACATTGTATTTTTTTGATCGCAACAAGGATCTACACTGTAGCAGGTGAAATGTGTTGTGTACATAGCATGGATGCATTAAAAGCCGAATATCCAAATGTCTATACACATTATAGTCTTACAACAGTAAATGAATTATAGTCTCTCAAGTAGTACCAAAAACAGATTATCTGATATAGACTACAATGTAGCCCTCCACAATGATGTTTTTGTGTATACATATTTATGAAGAAAATGTGGCCAAAGCAGTTCAAGACCATAGAAGATATGAAGGATTCTAAAAAACCCTTAATGCAGATGTAATTTTCAAAACACCTCCTAGGGACAGAAAAAATATATTATCTCTATCCAAAAGCCAAATTAAGGCCTTGTTCGTTTCTCTCGGATCGGCCCGGAATGAGGTCTATTCCACGCGGATCAGGCCGGCGCGGAATGAATACCAGCCTAGCTTGGAACAGGCGTTCGATTAAGGCCGACCTGGATTCCAATCCGGCCTGTTTCGACCATTCGATCCCCTCTGCAATCCGGAACCAATCCCCACCTATGACCCTATGGAACGGATCCCTCTGGAATGCCGGCCAGGAATCAAAAGAGGGCCGGATTCAAACATGAGCTGCCGAACGAGGCCTAAAGGAGAAAAAGACCCAAAACCACATAGAAAGAGCTTAATTTCAGAATAATCATCACCACAGAAGCAAAGGTATTTCATTGACTGCTGCACATCATTACCTTGTTCAGAACCGTATTGCATAATCTGATCAGGCTTCAGACTTGACTTTTGATCAAAGTTCAGTTCATAATTGGATCAGAGCCCAGTGTCTTGAGTTTGGACTCCATTTCTGATGAAAGTTGACTTGCTTCAAGATTCACGTTTTTCTCATGCTATAGCAGCATGATTGAAAAACTCAGAACCTGAAATTACCGAACTGGCAACAGGAAAAGTCAACAAAACTTGTGGATGTTCACCTACATAGGCTTTATTGTCAGACATGCTACAGTGGAGCACTTGCTGCCGTTCCTTCGTCCTGCCGTCGTGGAATGACACTGGATGCTTGGCGAAACAGTGATATCAACCAACATGTCAGTGTCTAGAATTAGTATTTAGTTCCGATTCAGATATATACACATTTTCTGCGTGTATATATATCTTCACTTCAGAAATAGTGCTGACATCAACCAACATGTCAATATCCAAAAATCAGTAGCTAGTTCAGACTCAGATGCAAATATTGCACATATATACTCATCTATCTACAGGCTTTGAGCGCTTGGTGTAGAGACCTGTTGAACCGATAGAATAAAACACCAAGATAATGTTCTATGTTTTCAAAAAAAATGTTCTATGTTCTGGCATGGAACAGGCGTTCTGTATATACGCAGTAATAAGAAAAATGTAATGACCTCAACCCCTCTCTTGTCTTAACTGTTCGTGAAGCTCTGAACTTTTAGTTTTCTAAAGAAAAGAGCTAATTAAAGGAACGGACAGTGAATGGTCATGCATGTCCTTAGTAATTTTTTGGCACTAACGTTATTCGTTGTGCAAAGATGCCCGAGAACAAGAGCAGGAACGACACTGATACCTATCCAAGTAACAGTGAACTGATAGCACATGATGTATTAAACTTAAGATTAGCGGCGGTATTACCGTCACCTGTGTTACAGTGACATACTTCTTCTGATTCGAACAATATTACCATGATTAACACTGACACAAAGTAAGTGTTACCACCTGCTTGTGGTTGTGGAGAAGTTGATGTCTGTGGCCCCTGCAGATCAAAGTATACGGTTGAGGCGTCTTAATCCCAACATTTTGTATCACTCGTGAAAAATCTGGATTGAAAACTCAGCTGCTGGAGGACCCGCTCTTTTTAATCCAGCTAAGCTGAGAGTTGATAAAATTAAAGGATGGCAACCCGGCTTAGCATAATTAAGCCATCCGTCCTTGGATAACACAAATGTACTAGCCATCTATGCTATCTTCATCCAAAATCATGTCAAAATTGGAACATACATAGCTCAAGTTCGCTTAACACCAAAATAGTAGTTTAAGAGTACATCACACGCTGTCCCACGTCAATTCACAACTCAAAACTACAGTGGAAATTCTTAACAAATGTAATATAAAACCATGAGGGCCATGCCACACCCAGGAGCTACGCCTTTATAGGCCTACTCATTACTCCCAATCCCCCGTAGGGTTTGGGGTATAAAAGTAGCAATAAGTCAAGTCCAAGTCACCTACAAAATAGTTTGTTGCATTCTTCCGTGGACGGAGGGAGTAGTTAATTTGTAGCATAACAGCCCTGATAGCCTGCATATTGTGGCTTATGCATGCCTACATATGGTAATAGGGAAATGATTTGGTATATGCGAGTTGTCCACCTGTCAATCATTCCACATTTCTTCGTCTGCTTCCTGTGCTGCCTACCTGAAACAGCAGGACCATACCCCTTCAATTAAGATGACAGGGATTGAGACTGACCCTAACGAGTGATAAACATCTAATTAACTAACCATGTGGTTTTTTTGGGTTCAGAACTATGTGTTTGTCGATGGACAACAAACCCTTGTGTTTGTGATGGTTCTCACGTGGGGTGATTCGTACTTGCACATTTGCAATATCTGAATGTATCACTGCTTCGATTGAGATTGGAAATTTTCGACGAATAATAAACGCCTAGCGAGTTGTATGTCTATATGATCTAAGAGCATGTTTGAAACGCAGAATTTTCATAGGATTTGCACAGGTTTTTTACTAGAATCAGTTTAACTTCATATGAAAAATACATGAATAGGGGGGAAAATCCCGTGTTCCAAACAATGGGCAGGAATTTATTTCCACCTGACCCTTACCAGCATCCTGCAACACTCCGACCTATGCTCAAAAGAACCATTGGATCGTGTTACAAAAACGTGGCATTGAATTAGCTCCACGACGCTTCAAACTGAACGTTCATGCATCATTACAAATAGTGATCCAATTGTGAATACAATAAATGCAGCGCAAAATATCGGGACGTCATATGTATAGGATAAACATGAGAATCAGGTGTTTGGATCCATTGTACAAACGTAAAAGACTGCAAAACAGTTAGGCCCTCTTTGATGGAGCTTCTGACGGTCCGACTCCCTCTGACGCGCCACTATGCATGCACTGTTTAGAGAAGCTATTTTCCTCTCTCCTTCTCCCCTCACTCACAGAGCCACGTACCGGAGCCACATATTCTAGCTCCGCGATCTCTGGCTCTTCTGACACTTCTCTGACGTACGGTGCCAGAGCCGAAGCCAGCGAGAGCTCAGCCAAAGAGGCCCTTAAAATGGTCTGAGAGGGAAAATGATGGAGTTTAATACCACGGGCTGTACCACCTTTTCCTCGTTACCTCTAGAAGCATAGGAGAAGGAAAGATTAAGGGAAGTAACAATGCACAATGTCTAAAGTAGTTCTAGAGTGATGCATTTTTTCCTTGACAAAACTTATTACGGGGTCACCACTTTTTATCTTATCATTACTTGTCCTTTAACGGAGTCTTCAAGTTAATTCTCACAAGAAAATATAATTCTAGATTCTTAAAAAAATAAAAAAAAGATCTAGGCATTAATTTGGTAGACTCCAATCATCACTAATAATAATAGTCATTGATGTAATATGCTTTTTTTAAGAAGAAAAAGGTCTACTTGAACCTTCTAACTATTGGCAATTGTCTACTTCATCCTCTCACCTATAAAACCAAGCATTTAACCTCTTAAAATATTGAAAACTATCTAAATAACTCCTTGAGACACGGTTTTGAAGGCGTTCGTTGACGTGGCATATTATGTGGGTGCTAACATGGCGGTGAGTCAGAGTCGGCAAACAGTAAAAGATGTCTACTTAACCTCCTAATGTATCAAAGGTTGACCACATAACCCCCTCAACTATAAAATCCAATGTTATATTCCTTAAATCATCTAAAAATATTCAAATGATCCCGAATGGTACGATTTTGTAAGGTAGTTTTGACACCGTAGTCCATCACACTAGCCTTTACCCATGTTTACACGTAGGCATGTTTGTTGTCTCCCTCTCCCTGCTCTTTCTAAGCTGCCCCACCACCCAATGAGCGGCACAACACCTCATGTCTCCTGCTCCACCTCATGGTACTCCTTGATAGCATTGAGCTCATGCATTGCACCGACGCCACCCTCGTTATCCATAGCGGTATTGAATGGGAGCCAATAAAGAAGAATTAGCCGAAGCACAATTCTTTTATTTGCAATCACTCATCATCACCCCCTCCTTTGGTCATGTGCTCGGTCCTTTTGAGGTAGGCAAAGGAGGAGAAAGCACGAGGAATGGAGGATGTGAAAGGGGCTGGATGAATTACTTTGTATACTTTTTTTTTCCATCCATTCATATTCCATTGCACCTCCATGTGTGTTTTACATGTGTTCAATTGATACTATCATATATGTTCATATTCTAATATAATATCCACATAGATACTTTCGTATATTTATCTGCTTGTGATAGACTTCAGTTATGAGTTTACTTTGTATACTTTTCCATGTCTATTCATATTTTTCACCTTTGTATCACATCTTTCATATGTGCTCAACATGTGTTTTGTCCCATATCAATTACTTACGCTACTTTTCCATCCCATTCATGTGTGCTTGACGTGATGTGTAGTAAATGATTAGTATGAAATTTTTTTGTCCCAGCTCTGTTTAGACTAGGTTTTCAATTCACCATTCGTTATCTTATACCTGCAACCACCACTAGGCTAGCCTACTGTTGACGGTCATTAAACACCAAATATAACCATCAACTATTGCATAAATTGATATGAAATGAATCACAAACTATAGTTATAGGGTTTGGCTCTAACAAGTTCCATGAGTTTTGGTGCTCTCACTTTCCTTGCAGGAATATTTATTTTTTTACCAAATAAAAGTATCCCAAATGATAAATTGGAATGCACCATTTTAAAGAGCTTGTCGAGACAATCGAAATGGATATATTATTTGCTATATTTAGAGCCCAAAATAAAAAGATATTAAATTCATGACGAAACACACGTGGGAAGACTCTAGAAGACTCCAGAAGGCGAATCACCGAAGTGGAGCCCGAGGGGCTTCCATGTGGGGCCGGACGGCCCCACCCCCATGCCGGTCGACATGTTGGCTCTATGGGTCAGCCTCTCCTTCGTACGTCGGTTCCCCACCGCCTTCTAGGATGCACCTATGTCGTTCTTCAAATCGGTTTGATCCGAGGGCTCACGTTGCACCCCCGGCCTATATAAGCAATCCTATACCCCCCTCCCTAGAGCCATCCTGAAATCATAATTTATTATCTAGTCAGGATCAATTGAGAGGGGTCCCATGAAAGGATCAACCTCTCAGAGCCAGCTATCAAGAGAAGATTAGTCCTTATTATGATCTAGTCTTTGTATACAAATAGAGAGAGTAAGGAAAGAGTTTGGAGGGAGTGCCGACCTGTCGGTGCTACCTCTATGGCTTGTACTTTGGTAGATCTAGGCTTCTCCAAGTCTATATCTGAGAAATCTCTGGTAATTGATTTCCGTTTAAAGTAAGTTTTGTGCTCTTTTGTTCATAGATTTATAGTTCTTTTGAGTGCTCTAGTTCTTGCTAGCTGGATTAGAGTAGTAATTGTTAGCGTAAGTGTGGTGCTTATGTTATTGATTACCTTTGTTTGCTCCCTGCTTTCTGGTTATGTGGTAACAGCGGGTGGTGATAGCCCCATCTATCCTTTGTAGCCTACACCGAATTGAGTAGGTTCTTAAATTAGTAGGACCGTAGTCACATTGGTAGAGTAATCTTTCAACAGTGCTTTATCATCTAGTGGCATTCCAAAGTGAACATTAGAATCATAAGCCTTACTTTGCATAGGGTCATAACCATAGGAATCCTTTCTACTCATATCTTAAACCTTGATTGTTACCCTTGGACAAACTAGAGTTTATACGACACTAATTTCCCTATGGATACGATACTTGAAATACTTCCGAGTGAAAACTACTTCGATACCCGTGCGCTTGCGGATATTGTCTCTGTGTGCCTCCATAGGTGTCAACAAAGTTTTCTGGCACCGTTGCCGGGGAAACGGTTGCTGTGATTTCGTCAAACCAGGTTTGTCCTTGTATCTTTTATTTTATTTATGTTTAAGCATGGATAATATCATGCCTATCAATCAATTTACTGCTCCCACAGGCGCGCACCTAGAGCCACCAGAATCATTGAAACCCATCCTTATACCTAGCTATGAGTTGCGTCCAAGTTTAATAAACATGGTCCAGGAACAATCGTTCTCAGGAGAAGGTGATGAAAACCCATATACTCGCCTATAAGAGTTTGAGCAAACTTATGCATGCTTGCGTATCGTGGGCATGTCACATGAAACCTTAGAGTGGAAGCTATTTCTGTTCTTTTTAACGGGAAGATCTAAACACTGGTATATGCGAACCGTAGAGACTGTACAAGGAGATTGGGAAGCTCTATGCTCTAGCTTTTTCTTATCTTTCTTTCCCATCTCTGGAGTGGTTAGCCTTCGAATAGAGGTTCTATCTTTTAAACAAAAAGAAAAAGAATATCTTGGTGCGGCGTGGGCACGTTTTAATGACCTAGTCAATTCTAGTCCCAACCTTGCCATTCAAGACCATATGCTTTTACAACACTTTTATGTGAGTCTTAATGGAGAGACCGCACAACTTCTTGATACGACTTCTAGAGGTGCCTTCTTGCATTGCTCTGCTAGCGAAGGGAGAAATATCCTTAGAAAAATCTTAGAAAACATCCCCAACACCAGCATTCATGACGATGGTCTAGAAGATGTAATTGAGAAAACTCCAGAGGAAGAACCACTGATAGTTGAGCCTGAGCCTTTAACTACACCACTTGAAGCCTCAACTATCCTCCAAGTTCTCGAACCACCAAAGGAGGAAGAAATTCCACCTTTGAAAAATATTCTTGAATTCGAGGATGAGCTTTTCTCTGATTTTGGAAACATATCAAATTATTCTGTAATAAGGAAATCTTTGGCAAAATCAGCACCTAACCAACATCTTCCTGACCCAACCGAAGAGAAGTTCCTTAAAAAGACTATGAAGGAGTTGACAACAATCATAAGCAATGAGTGGTTGGGAGAATCCAAGCTTTCTCCGAAAGTCATTCGTTTAGATTCTCCCTCTACCTCCATTCGTTGTCAGATTCATAAAACCTCCTTCGATGCTTTTTATAATCCGGTTGTAGGAGTAAATATTATGTTTAAATCTTTTGCACATATACTTCCTGAAAATTTTTAATTAACTCCAATAACCAAGTTTCTAAAAAGTCTCTTCGGGCAAATCCTCCCTAGAGAAGGAATTTTTCATCTCATCCCTATCAAAGTAGACGAAACTAAGGTGTATCTTAGTTTCTATGTTTTTGATATTTGGGAATTTGGTCTTCTGATAGGCATCCAATAGAGAGACTCCTACATGAAGGAAGAAAGGGGAGTATAAATGTAAGACTCAGGAAAAGCATAAATCTTTCTATCCCCATCACTCGCTTCGTACATGCTAAGACAGAGTTGAGTCCTGGGCAAGATCAAATGGAGGAGATTATGGCCGCTTCACTCCTGGAAGCTTCTGACAAAATTTTTGAAGAAGTCACCAGGATTTCATCCAAGATGAAGAAGAACCGCGAGATCCTTTCCCTCTAGATGAAACTCAAGAGCCACCGAAACCCCCCATTGTGCTTAAACTCTTTCCTTCAGGTTTGAAATATGATTTTCTAAACAATGATAAGGAGTCGCCTGTGATTATTAGTGATAAACTCTCTAAGGATGAGACACTCTGAACTGTTTTAGAAAAGCATCGTTCTGCCTTTGGCTACTCACTTGAAGACCTCAAGGGGATTAGTCCTGCCCTTTGCACCCATCGCATTCCCATAGATCCAACATATCCACCTTCTAGTGAGCCCCAATGTAGGCTTAACAATGTGATGAGAGAAGTTGTTAAGAAAGAGGTTTTGAAACTTTTGTATGAAGGGATAATATATCTCGTGCCACATAGTGAGTGGGTAAGCCCGGTACAAGTTGTACCAAAGAAAGGGGGCATGACTATGGTAAAAAATAAAAAGATGAATTAATCCCATAATGAACAGTCATAGGATGACAGATGTGTATTGATTACCAAAAACTTAATAAGGCAACAAAGAAAGATCACTTCCCGTTACCCTTCATCGATGGGATATTGGAACGACTTACAAATCATTCTTTCTTTTGTTTTCTTGATGGGTATTCTGGCTATCATCTGTAACACCCCAGGTGTTTGTCACTCATTAAGTAGTGGGTTTGAGCTCAAACATGGAAGATTAAGTGGTGATGAAGATGTCAAGGTCAAACCTATGGAAATAAGCCCCAACTTAAACTTGGATATTTCACCCTTGCTTTACGTATAGGCCCTTTTCAAGATATATGCTTGGTTGGTCTAATTGTAATATCTTCATGTGTCTCACATCAATACCCATCTATATTGGTCACTGAAAAAGTTTTATGAAGTTTGGAATCAAAAAGTCACATGAAATGATAAGTTATATCCTTGATGGAATGGTTTTACTAAGTGCTCGAATTGCACTATTAAGTGAATGGATATACAAATCATCAACCAAACCTTGCCACCTTGCCCAAATGGCTCTAGATGAACTCTACAACAAAAGTCAAGAAAGGTTCATGTTGAGCAAATGCCCAGAAAATGCTCCAATGAATCAAAAAGGATAAATTAAGCTTTATCGTGATCCTACTTTGGTCAAATTAGAACTATAGCTTCTGCACCTGTTTTGGGCCTTAAATAAAAGTTGTAGGACATGTTATGGAGAAGAAACTTTGTTTAAGGGTCAAGAGATAGTTTGGTCCATAACCTAGTCAAACAGAGGTCACAAGATTGAATCTACTGCAATTTTCAGCACTTAGAATTATTTCTAAGTCTGGGATTTCAATGGCAATGATGGTTGGCATCTTGCGTTCCTGAAATTTTGTTAAGAAACTCAAGTTGTGCCAAGTATGAAAGTTGGAGATAATTTTGTGGAGATGGCCCAGGAAAAATTTGCATTAAGTTTGACCTCGATTTGGCCAGCAAGTTGGAGTTTCTTTGTCGGTCATCAATGTGTTGACACTACTATCTTGGCAACTATTTAACTATTAATCCATTGCTCTAATGACCTTGGCCCCTTAATGAAAAATATAGAGCATTAGGAGGGGAACAACTTTGCTTTTAGGTCCATGTCTAGATTCAGTCCAGAGCCAGCCCAAACGTGGCCTCCAACATGGGCACAACGACGCACACCACATGTTTGTGAATTTGTCTCCGTGGCAACCATGCATGAGTCGTGCCCCCACCATGGCCGATGGCCGCTGCCGCGTGCCCTGCGCCCCTGCCATCAAGATGTGGATGCTTGAGCACCCCCCTGCCTCGCCCTCCCTCACTCCCGCGCCTCCTAGCTCTCCTTCTCGCTCTCGAGCCGCTCCAATGCGGAGCCACCATGGCCGCCGGTACTCCGCTCCATGGCAGTGCCGCCCGGCTCATCCCTGCCCTAAGTTGAGCTCACCACCGTCTCCGCCTCGCCTCTCTCCATCCCTTGTGCATGCTCGCCCAAGCTGTTGGCCTTCGGAGCACCGCCGCCGTCGAAGGGCTGCCGCCGATGCCGCCTGCTCGTGTGGCCTCACCTCCTCAGGTCTCCCCAAGGCAAGCCGTGGCCACCATCAAGTGCGCGTGAGCCCCCTAGACCTCCGCCGCACTTCCCCCGCCGCCGGCGTCCACCCTACTAGCCTCCCCGATGAGCTCCTCTGCTCCAAATCACGCTAAGGACCTCGTCCTCGAATTTGAAGTAGTCCCGGGGCCTATCTGCACTGTCATAGACTCAGAGGAATAATGCTCCAGGGACCTGTTTGTGTTGATTTTGTAGAAACTTTGAAAAATCATAGTAAATCATAGAAAAATCCAAAAATAGCAAATGAAAACTTTTTGGAATCCTTGTGAAATTCTCTATGCATTAGATCTATAATATGGTATGTTTTAGTTTAAAGTTTTCTCTGTAAAAATAGATTTATGCAATTAGGTTTTAATGCTAGTTGAATTTGTTATTTTTCATAACTGAAGATCTAGGGCTCCAAATGAGGTGAAATTTTTATGGCATGCTACTCATATTGTTTGATGTGTGGTAAAAATTTCATGGTCATTGGTTGCTTTATGAGTGAGTTATTGATCTATCTTGCTCTCACATGATTTCTTGCTTTAACATTTTGTATTTTTTCATAGAGGTTGCTATACATGTTCAAATGACTTGAAATTTGTACAGTAGACTATTGAAAGGTTGTGTGAGCTACTATAATTTTTGTAGACTTTATTACGCATGTTTGGTATATGTTCATTAATTCACCTTATTATCCAAATAAATTAAGAAATGTATTAAAAGAATTTATTTGGTGGGGGACACTATGCTTTCTGGTGTTCATTAGTCATGTGTGACATGTTGGTAAAGTTGGTTTTGTCCAATTATATGTTTGCAACATAAGTTAATATTTATTCTTGCAATTGATGCTTCCTAGATAGTTTCTAGGACTTTGGTAATTACACCATGAAAATGATGTTTGCTAGGAAACATGCTTATAGAAAAGTTGTAGATAACTCATTAATCCTTATGTTAAATTTTAGTGGCATTTGGCCTTATAGTTTGTGAGTAATGTCTGTTCCAAGTTGGATTCCAGAAATGGTTGTTCTCTGGAATCACTGGACCAGTTTCTATAAATATACATGTTTGACTTGGTTAAATTGAGAATCATACTAAGATGATTAAAGTTGAATTGTAGACAATTTCATAAGCTTTCCAGAATGTCTTATTGCATAGCTATTGGATTTGTATAACTCCAGTTATGATCTAAACATGTAGTTGTTGTTTGCAGTTCAGAAATTGTCAGATGCTAGTTATGGTTGTTTACTCCATGTGTTGCTAAGTGTGGCTTATGCCCTTGATGATGGTCAAGTTAAGATACTTGTGATCTTGTTAAACTTGTGTTATGCTTGATCTGGTTAAAAAGCTATTGGTGTCTAGGTCTTGCATAATCTTGTGTTTACTAGAATGCTTTTGTGATGCATCTTGTGTTACTATTCATCATATTCATACACATGCATCTTGCATCTCATCTAGGTACGCTAGATGCACTATTTGAAGGATGAGATGTTGAAGCCAAACCCGAAGACGGTGTTTGGTGGACCTATCCCGAAGATGGAAGGACTAAGAAAGTGTCAGGATGGGAGATGCTCGCCAGGCGAGTGTCATCTGTCAAACACTAACCTAAGTGTTCGATCCTAGACAAGCCCCGGAGCATTATAAGCCTCCTACTTTATAAAAGTAATTGAGTATATATGTTATATATGTATTGTTGCATTAAGTTATAGGAGTTGATTGGAAACACTTGCTGCATATATACCCTTTTCTTGTCTCATAAATATGCCTGGAATCCTATTTTTTTAGGTTCAGGATCGAAAATATTACTTAGCCATGCTTAGACTGGTAGAAGTCGGGTGATTTCCTGTCACTTGCGAGATATAGGTGGATACCTAGTTATGGTTGGCTATAATTATTATCAGGGAAAATAACCAAGTGTTGATGGATAAATAGAGACCGGGCGGAGTCTTATATGGTTTTGGACTATAGTGATTTTGTCTGTGTCGGTTAAGGACTGACCGTTGCTCATCCCCCTTGTCATGTTGAACGCATGCCTCACATTTAGTTGGCCAAATAACGTATCTTTCGACCGTGAAGCTAGTGACACTATTTGGGCCAGGATAAACTCGGGCTGACAGATTGGTGCTGAAGGGGGTAAGACCGGGGCACGAAGAGTGAGCCCAAGGGCAGGCTGGGTCCTGATTCCTGGCAGTCGGGAGGCTCCTGGGTAGTGTAGTCCATGATTGTTATCCTGCGACGTTTACCTGAATGGTGTCATTGGTGATCTGTAGCTCACTTGATCGGTGAGTGTGGTTTGTGTGAGGAATAAATCACCAGCTAATTACAAAACAATTTGAATCGTCATCGCTCCTGGATAGTGAGCACTTGACTCGAGCTACAACATCGTAGTAATGATGATGGAACACGGATGGTTATGTGGATTATGTTGGAAATGCTAAACCTGAGATGGTAACTTTGATGTTAATGGTTAATCAAGTAATTGCTTTAGCATAGGTGCTTACCTAGATTAACAGGTTATAACAAAGATGATGCAAAAGTACTTAAAATGGTTTATTCATGATAACTCATGCTTTTTGCAAATGAGTCAAGCTAGCCCACTAAAAGAAAGCTTTGCGTACTCCTTCGTGTCATGTTCTTTCTGGTTTATGATGGGTAAGTCTAACTGAGTACCTTCTTGTACTTAGGGTTTATTTCCACTTATTGCAGGTTATGATGTATCATGGCTACTGCAAGAATTGAATGGCTCCTGCCATAGTGGCGGAGTGTGATCATGGGCATGATTCTCCTAAGTTATCTTGTCTCTAATGCTTTTGTTGAAGGTTGACCTTGGTATTGGCATGTACTTGAAATAAGAGGATGTTAGTTTCAAACTACTTTGCTTCCGCTACTTTTGAACTTGAGTTGTAATAACTCTATTGAATTCCGATCTATGTTGAATTACTTATGAAATGGATGTAACATGTGACTTGTTATGTTGAACCACTATGATCTTGGCTTGTATATTAGTTGGTTTGAAATCCCTCGTGATTTCATTGGACTACCAGAGTTATAGGAGCTTAAGTACAGGAATTTAATTGCTCCGGTAATTGTTTTTGTACTTTTGTTCTTATAATTTGAGCGGTTCCATTACATCATCAAATCCCGATCCATCCTGATGACCAAAACAAAACTACTTTTACTTGCTCCTATGAAACTCATGCTTATCATAGGATGTCTTTCAAACTATGCAACGCTCTAACTTCGTTCCAAAGGTGCATGATGTCTATATTTTTTGATATGATAGAAGTAATCATGGAAGTTTTTATGGATCATTTTTCTGTTTATAAAAAACTTTTGATGATTGCTTAGAAAATTTAGACAAAGTTTTGCAAAGATGTGAGAAAAAGCACTTAGTCTTTAATGGGAAAAATGTCATTTCATGGTTAGAGAAGGTATAGTGCTTGGACACGAACGTAGGATTGAGGTAGACTGAGCTAAGATAGAAGTGATAGAACAACTATCTCCTCCTACAAACATCAAAGGGGTACAAAGTTTTCTTAGTCATGCGGGGTTCTATCGCCGTTTTATAAAAAACTTTTCTCATATTGCTAGACCCCTTATAAGTTTGCTAGCCAAGGATGCTCTCTTTGAGTTTGATGATGAGTGTTTAAATGCCTTTTAAATCCTTAAGAAAGCACCCATCTCTGCACCAATCATTGAACTCCCTGATTGATCGCTGCCTTTTGAAATCATGTGTGATGCTAGTGATTATGTTGTGGGGGCAGTTTTGGGTCAAACAAAAGATAGAAAGTATCATGCAATTTTTTATGCTAGTAAAACTTTGTCAAGACCTCAACTTAATTATGCAACAACTGAGAAAGAGCCCCTGGCTGTTGTTTTTGCTATTGATAAGTTTAGATCTTACTTAGTAGGAGCCAAGGTTATTGTTTACACTAATCATGCTTCTCTTAAGTATCTTCCTTACTAAGAAAGATGCTAAGACATGACTTATAAGATGGATCCTTTTGCTTTAAGAAATTGAATTAGAAATTAAAGATAACAAAGGGATAGAAAATTCTGTAGCCGATCACTTGTCAAGAATGCAGTTCAAGAACCCACAGGAGCTGCCCATCAATGATTTTCTATGGGACGACATGATCCTAAAGGTCACAGGATCTGACCCCTGGTACACAAATATTGTTAATTTTATGGTTGCAGGTATGTACCATCAGGGGAGAATAAGTGGAAGCTCATCTATGAAAGTCACCTCCACCTATGGGATGAACCATACCTCTACCGAGTCTGCTCCGATGGACTGCTCAGGAGCTGAGTTTCGGCTGAAGAAGCAACTAAGATCATTGAAAGATGTCACTCATCACTGTATGGAGGACATTATGGGGCATTCCGCACTAATGCTAAGATCTAGCAAAGTGGATTCTTCTAGCAAACCATGTACGAAGACACCAAAGACTTTATATGAAGGTGCATCCCATGTCAGAAACATGGGAATATCAATGCAAGAGACACCATGCCACTCACAACCAACCGCCAGTTAGAACTCTTTGATATATGGGGAATCGACTACATGGGGCCATTTCCAAAATCCCAACAGTGTGAATATATCTTGGTGGCAGTTGAATATGTCTCAAAATGGGTTGAAGCTTTACCATGTCGAGCTGTAAATTCCAATAACGCCAAGAGGATGTTTTTAGAGACCATCTTTTCACGCTTTGGAGTTCCACACATGGTAATAAGTGATGGAGGTCTGCACTTCATTGATAGAAGGTTTAGACGCTTCTTATCCAATCATGGGGTCCGTCATAACATCGTGACACCATATCATCCTCAAACAAGCGGTCAAGCAGTAATGTTAAATAAGCAAATCAAGAACATTCTACATAAGACTGTCAATGAGATGGGGACAGCATGGAAAGATAAGTTACATGAAGCACTATGGGCTTACAAAACAACCTATAAAACACCTCTTGAGATGTCACCATACCAACTTGTCTATGTGAAGACATGTCACTTACCTGTTGAGCTGGAATTCAGAGCACATTGGGCCATAAAAAGGCGGAACATGGACTTTGAAGCAGCTGGGAAGAAGAGATAGATACAACTCTCTAAGCTAGAGGAATGAAGATAAAAGGCATATCATAATGCAAAACTCAACAAGGAGAGAACAAAAAGGTGGTATGACAAAAGATTGAAAAAGAAGGAATTTAAACCAGGTGACAAGGTGTTGCTTTTCAACTCAAGAATGAAATTGTTTGGACATGGAAAACTATGAAGAAAATGGGAAGGACCTTACAAGGTAATTATGTAACAGAACCGACCAATTATACGAGATTAAGTAAGAAAATCATCCACCGAGCAGACAATTTAGCAAACTTAAGCCCGTATAACCCGGTAGTCCGTGAAATCACGACAGATTTCAAACCAATTTACAAACCAGCCAAGATCGTAATAAGTTCAGTGGTCACCATCACAAGTTACATAAAAGTTCGCGTCGCAAATACATCGGAGTTTAAACATAGTTATTACAAACTAGTTTCAAATAAAAGTAGCGGAAGCATTTAGTTTAAATCACACACACACTCACACAAAGTTCGAGATAAAGTGCCAGCTCAGGGTCATCTTCCAACAAAAGCATCAGACGAGACAGTGAATAACCATTGCCCAAGGTCCTAAGCTTCTCCCATCGCAGGATAGAGGCAGTTGATACAGTAGCCATAATACATCTGCCTATCTGCAACAAGTGGGAACAAAGCCCTGAGTACGAGAAGGTACTAAGCTAGACTTACCCGACAGAACCAAAATAAAAGACACCAAGGATCATGACAGGCTTTATGGTGGGGTAGCTGACTCATTTGCAAAAAAGGCATTTTTAGCATTTAAAGAATCTTTCCAAAAGCTTTTATATCAAGTTAAATCTTTATTAACCTGTCAACTAAATTTGCACCTATACTAGAGTAACATGTAATTAAATAGGTAAGGATAACCAATGATCATTAACAACTTCCATCATGTCATATTCCATATAAATGTCCAAGTGTTCCATTAATATTACTACGATGAAGTAGCTCAAGTCAAGTGTTCACTATCCAGTGAACGATGGTGATTCGAATCGATTATTAACCAGCTGGTAATTTATTCCTCACACAAACCTCACTCACCCGCTAAAGTGAGGTGTTGGTCACCGAGTCAACCATTCAGGTAAAGTCGCGAGCTTGCCAGAAACCACATGTACCTAAGGGCCGCCCGACTGCTCTTTGGCCTTATCATCGCGCCCCCGTATCCTACCACTACTGCTCTGGTACAGTGCGTTGCGGGCAATCCACTCGGCCCGAATAATCTCACAGCTTCGCGGTCGAAAGGTACATTATTCGGCCAGCTAAATGTAAGGCATGCGTTCAACATGACTCGAGGGCCAACAACGGTCGGTCCTTAATCGACACAGACGGAAAACACTACAGTCCAAAACCCTGCAAGTCTCCGTCCGGTCTCAAATTTCACATTAACACTTAGTTATTCTACGATGACATACTTATTCAAGTAGATCCAGGTAACCACCTATAGCTCGCAGGTGACAGAAAATCACCCGACTTCTACCGGTCTAAGCAAGCTAAGCAATTAGTTGACTGCGAATACCAAGGTAGCAAGGATATGGTAGAATAGGATAAACAAGGTATAATACAGCAATGGTTGCAAACAACTCCTGAACATAATGCATCAGTTAAAGTAAAGCATTGATAAAAATATTTACAAACCGAGGGAGAAAATGCTCTGGGGCTTGCCTCTCTCGAAAGAGCTCGGACGGTGGTCTAGACACTCCGGAAGATCCTCACCGACCTCCTTGTCGGCCTCGGGCACTTCCTGCTCTACGGGCTGCTCTTCCGGCTCCTCGGGAACTGCTACCGGCGTTACTTCCTGCGATCCTGTATGATGCAACCGTATAAGTGCTTATGCCTAGGTGCATTACAGAAATGACATGTAATGGTCATGATGAATGAAATGTAGATAAATAAGTTTACTTTATTTCATAAAGTAGGAATAAAATTCTTCTACAAGGTAGTCAACATCATCCAAGAACATGTACTCGTATACTAATACAAACATTCTCTACCATACCAAGTCACCCCATAACTTTAAGATGCTTCAAAGATACACCAAAGTAAATCTCATTACTAGTCATGCATTAACAAAGTTAATCAAACCCTAATTGCAACTAAGTTTGAACAACAACACCTATTTTGGTAGCACAGAAAAATCTGAGAAAATTACAGTAGCTTACTATCATCTAATCTAGCATGCCATAAAAATTTCATTTCATTTGGATTACTAGAACTGCCTATACAAAAATGACAAGCTAGGGCCGAAAAATGAGCATAAAAATACTTTATACTATGAAAAGTATCAAACAACAGATTTAGTATTTTTCCTGCATTCTACACAATCAACAATCACCATAGAAAAATTATTACATGCATGTTTTATTCATATTTTTCTTTCTAGCAAAAATAACAATTATTAACAATATTAAACACTTGTACTACACATAAGAATTTTTATACATAACATGCATGGCATATATTTTTCCTAGAAATTACATTAGAAAAGAAAATTATTGCAAGTGGAACTATATTTTTCTGAACTTTCTATGAGTTATTATATATTTAACAGGAAAATAGCAATTTCAGTGATTAAATAAAAACTCTACAGAAAAGTATTTCAAACTTAATATGCAATATTTTTAAACTGTAGATCTACTCATGAGAAACACTACAAAATTTGTTTCACAATTTTTGGAGCTAAAATGAGCAAGTTATGGATTTTAGAAACCCTTTTAACAATTTCTGAAAAATCATTTCCGAAAATCCTTTTAACAACCACCGCTGAAAATGTTGGGTGCACCCGGTGCAGTGAACACGCGAGCGCGAGAGGAGATAGACAGGTGGGCCCATGACCCCACAAGCCAGCCACACAGAGGGGGGGAAGCGCTGACCGCGCGGTTCTCGCCGGCGGTGAGGTCACCACCACCGGCTTCCCCGCGGAGAGGCGAACTCACTGCGCTAGCTTAGGGCACCGGAGGAGCCCTCGGGTGACCTCGACGACGCGCATGGCAGGATGGTGGCGTGGCTCACCGACGACACGCCGGTCCCGACCATGGCGAGGTTCGGTTCGAAGCGCGTGAGATCCGTGGAGCCAAGGCAAAAACAAAAGCACGAGGAATTGGATGGAAAGGAGGGAACAGGGCTCCCTCCACGGAAGCACGAGCTCGGCGGCCATGGCGCCGCCGTGCAACGGAAAAGCCTACCCCGGACTTACCGTGGGGAAAGCGAGGGCGAAAGCGTGCGCACGGGACGGAGAAGGTTCAGGCGGAGCTGGAGGTAGACGCAATCGGAGAATGGTGCCGCGGTGGCGGAGCTAGGCGCCGACGGACCGAGCGGCGGCGTGCGGTGGCGAGAGCTCCTGCTCGGCTTGCTGCTGCGGTAGAGAGCGAGTGCGCGAGCGCGGAGGGAAGCAAGGGACAGAGGAGATGTAGGCGGAGGCAGTGCGCGAGCGCGGGGGCCACAACTGCCACGCGCGGGGCGTCGCCGGCATGCGGTCGCCACGCGGCGGGCGCGCTCTTCCACGGTCACCAGCGCTGCGCGCGAGCGAGCGGGAGAAGGAGGCGCGCGGCTGGGCTAGGCCGAGGTGGAGGCGGGTCGCGCGCGCGAGAAGTGCGGGCGAGGCGCGGAGCAGACCGAGCCGGCTTCGGTTGTTGGGCCGGAAGGGAGGCGGCGGCCCGTTAAGGTAAGAAATTCATTTTTCTTTTCTAAATACATTTCCAAACTTTATAATTTGATTCAAACTCAAATTTTGAAGATGAAAAAGACATTTTCACAAATTGCCCCCAAAACAAAAGTTGTTCAAAATTTAATTCTCTACAACTTTCATTTAGGGCACTTTTCAAAATTCTAAACAGATTTTGAATTAGTGATTTAAAGTCAAATTTTAAATAAAAACTCATTTCTCTGGAATATTTTTAAAAGCAAAATTTTGGGAGATTTTGAATGCAAAAGTTGCTCCAAAAATCATGTTAATTATTTCTAAGTCATTTAGAGTTATAGCTCAACAAATTTTTACCACTCTTAACTAGAGTTTTTACTAATTTAGGGTTCAAACATGTGTTTTCACAATTTTAATTAATGCCAATTTAAATTGCATGCGATGATGAACGTGTATGAAATGATAATGCTCATGATTTGGGATATGAATGCATGCTTAACACCCAGGGGTGTTACAACCCTCCCCCCTTATAAGAATCTTATCCTGAGATTTGGGTTACGAACCATTTGTTATAAAAATCCTCATAAGCTTTTTGTAGATATTCACCTGTTTCCCAAGTTGCATCTCCTTCATCATGATGACTCCACTGTATCTTATATGTTTTCACCACACTATTCCGAGTAACCCTGTCTTTAGAGTCCAACACTCGAACCGATTGCTCATGATATACCAAATCTGACTTGAGCTTTATGCCTCGAGGTTCAATTCTTTCCTCTAGAACACGCAAACACTTCTTGAGATGCGATACATGAAAAACTGGGAATATAGCACCCATTGTCTCAGGTAACTCTAACTTATAAGCGTCTGGGCCTTTTCTTTCCAAGATCTTATATGGTTCCACAAATCTGGCTACAAGCTTTCTGCGTACTCCAAACTGTTTCTTCTTTATTGGCGTGACTTTCAGATAAACATAGTCACCAACTTCGAACACGAGCGGTCTCCTTCTTCTATCCGCATAGCTTTTTCTGACATGATTGAGCGGCTTTCATATTTTGCTGAATGATATGAACTTTCTTCTCAGCTTCTTCTACGAAGTCAATACCATAATATCTTCTTTCTCTTGGCTCGATCCAGTTAAGTGGTGTTCTACACTTTCTGCCATACAAAGCTTCGAATGGTATCATCTTGATACTTTCTTGATAACTATTATTGTAAGCGAACTCTGCTTAAGGTAACCATGACTCCCATGAACCTCTGGAAGATAACACACAGGCTCTCAACATATCCTCTAGAACAGCATTAACTCTTTCGGTCTGACCATCTATTTGAGGATGATAGGCAGTGCTACGAATCAAACTAGTTCCAAAATCTTTATGCAAGTGCTCCCAAAAGTGAGCAGTGAATTATGACCCTCTGTCAGACACTATGGTCTTTGGTATGCCATGTAATCTTATAATCTCAGCAATATACTTCTCTGCATATTGAGGTGGTCGATAACTTGTCTTGACAGGTAAAAAGTGAGCTGTCTTCGTAAGACGATCCACTATTACCCAAATCGAATCATGTCCTTTGGGAGTAGGGGCAAACCTGTGATGAAATCCATACTTATATCATCCCATTTCCAACTAGGTACAGACAAAGGTTGCAACAATCCGACAGGTCTCATATGAATAGCCTTTACCCTACAACATGTGTCACATCTGGCTACATATGCTGCAATCTCTTTCTTCATTTTCGTCTGTAACGGATCAACGTAATTATATGAGATTAAGTAAGAAAATCTTCCACCGAGGTGGTTAATTTATCAAACTTAAACCCGTATAACCCAAGATTCCATGAAATCATGAGGGATTTCAAACCAACCAACATACAACCAAGATCGTACTGATTTAGCAGCCACAGTTCACATGATACATAGAGTTCACAAAAAAAGTGGAGTACATCGGAGTTTGGAATAAAAGTTATTACAACATAGTTCAAAATAACATAGCAGAAGCAAGTAGTTTTACACACACACTTAGTTCAAATACAGTGCCAGTAGATAGTCATGGTCCACAAAAGTATTAGATAAGACGAATACAGTGACCCTTGCCCAAGGTCCTAATTGTGGCCCATCGCCAGATACAGACAGTTGGAGCAGTACCCATAGTACATCTGACCATCTGCAACAACAATGGGAACAACGCCCTGAGTACGAGAATGTACGCAGCTAGACTTACCCGTCATAAACCAGAAATAAAGAACATCAAGGATCATGCAAGGCTTTATAGATTGGACTGGCTTGACTCATTTGCAAAAAGCATAAGTTGTTAAGAAAAACTTTACCAGTACTTTTTGCATCACTTTTAGTATAACCTATTCAAGCTAGGTAAGCACCTATTGCTAAAACAATCACTTGATTCATCATTAACAATCTAGATTACCATATCAGGTGTAGCATTTCCAACATCTTTTACTTAACCATCAGTGTTCCATTAATGTTACTACGATGCCATAGCTCGAGTCAAGTGCTCACTAACCGGGAGCGACGACGATTCGAATCAAATTCCTATCCAGCTGGAGATTTATTCCTCACACAAACCCTGCTTCCCCCGTCAGGGTCGCGTAGATCACCAATGACATTTTCCAAGAAGCTGCGGGATAACAATCATGGATCGCACTACCCAGAGACCGCCCGACTGCCAGGACGCACCTTGGGCTCACTCTTCGCGTCCCTGTTACACCCCCTTCAACACCAGTCTGCCAACCTGAGTTTATCCCGGCTCAAAAAGTGTCACTAGCTTCACGGTCGAAAGGTACTTTATTCGGCCAGCTAAATGTGAGGCATGCGTTCAATATGACAAGAGGGACGAGCAACGATCGGTCCTTAATCGACACAGACGGAATCACTATAGTCCAAAACCCTATAAGACTCTGCCCGGTCTTCGTTTATCCATCAACACTTGGTTACTTTTTATGATCACAATTACAGCTAACCATAACCCGGTATCCACCTATAACTCACAGGTGACAGGAAATCACCCGACTTCTACCGGTCTAAGCATGGCTAAGTAATTTACTCGATCCTGACCTAACAGGGTGAAAGATAATCCGGTGGCCAAGGTAATAATGCAACAACAGTTTCACTCAACTCCTATAACTTAATGCAACTATATATATAACTATAGTTCATGTAATAAGGAACAACTTTTATAAAATAGGAGACTTAAAATGCTCTGGGGCTTGCCTCTTTCGAACAAGCTAGGATGGTGGTCGACGCACTCTGGCAGCTCCTCGCCTGACTCTTCCTCCTCGGGCACCTCCTGTGCCTGGGGCTCCTGCTGATCCGTCCAAGCCTGCTCCTCCTGTACTGCTACCAGCGACTCTTCCTGCGATCCTGTATGATGAAAGTGCATAAGTAAACATGCGAATGATGCATCGGATTATGGTGGAGTGCTTTGATGACATGAGATGCAGATGAGCACATGGAATGAGCAGTTTGAATATAACTATTTCTTCTACATGGTAGTCCACGTCATCCAAGAACATATACCCTAAAACATGCACCTTATTCTTCTATTAGTTAGCCTATCATCTACACATACAAGTGAACCTAAGCTACCAAAGCTTACCAACCTAACTCAACCACAACATCAGTAAGGCATAATGATGCTTCATAGATACACCAAACATATTTTATTTCTCTCAATTTCTCATAAAGAATAATCTTTTTTTCCTATTTAACTAGGGTTACACAGCAACACCTATTTTTGGTGTAGATAAAAATCTACAAAAATTACAGTAGCTTACCCTTACTCTAAATAACCTACTACTAAAATTTCATGAGAATTGAATATGTAAAACTATCTATACAAAATAAACAAGTTATAGCCTAAATATGAGCATGAAATTATTTTGTACTAGAAAAAGTATCAAACAACAGATTTCACATTTTTCCTATGTTACTAACAGTAAACTAACATACTATAGAAATTATCACATGTATGTTCTATATAAATTTAGCTTTCTACTAAAAATAACAAAGATTATCAATTAAAAGCATTTGTACTACACCTCAAAAATCTTTCACAGAACATACTTCACAAGTATTTTTCCTAAAAAGTACATCACTAAGAAAGACTAATGCAACAAGAATCATATTTTTCCCACTATTATTTTATTTACTACATATTTTTCTAAGATATCAGCATTTATAGCAATTAAATAAACCTACACAGAAAAGTGTCACCAATTTATCATGAAATATTTTTAAACTGTAGATCTATTCAAGAGGAACATTACAAAATTTGTTTCACAATTTTTGGAGCTATAAATCTGGAGATATGATTTTTGAAAGCTTTTCAACATTTCTGAAAATCATTTTCTTTAAAACTAAAAGTCTATCCGGCCTTTAACGCTACGTGCACCCCGCTGCTACACACCAAACCAAAACACCGAGATAGACAGGTGGGCCCAGGAGTCAAGCGGGACCCACAGGTCAGCCGGAGGGGAGGCCAGCAGGGGCATCGCCGGCCGGAGCTCACCGGCGGCGAGCCCACGTGCGGTGCTGGCGGCACTAGTGTGCTCAGCACAACGAGCCGCACTGACCGGTGCTCGGTCTTGGCCGGGTGGCCTACCGGAGGGAGCTCGCCGACGCGCATGGTGGCACGACGGTGCGGCTCATCGGCGGGAGCTCGACTCCGGCCGTGGCAAGGTGGGCAGGGAGGCGCTACGGCTTCGCGGGAGGGAGGCGAAACTGCTGACCGCGAGAGGGAGGAAGAAGGAGGGGTGGAACGGGGAGATTGCCGTAGCCACGAACTCCGGCGAGCGGCGGTGAAGAGCGGCCGGCCAAAATTGGCCTCCTTACCTTGACAAAGGCGACCGCTGGAGGGAGCACGAGGTAGAGCGAAGGGAGGCGGAGCAATGGCCGCAAGGAATCGAACGCGGGCGCGACAGTAGCGGTCAACGGCGGTGGTGGAGCTCCGGGAGCCGGCAATGGCGCGGCTGCTGCTGGCGAGCTGCTGCGGAGCGAGAGGAAGAAATGGAGGGAGCAGCCGAGGCGGGCGAGCGCGTGGAGGGGGTAAGCGGGCGTGGGGGACGCGGGGGCCACCGGGGCGCGTGTCGCGCGGCGTCGCCGTCGCTCGGCCACGCGGCGGCCGAGTCCTGCCGTGGCGCCACGGCGTCGCGCGCGGGAGGAAGCCGGCGCGGGGCGCGGGCCGGGCTGCCAGCGCTGCTGGGCCAAAAGGGAGGCCACGGCCCACTAAAGTGAAAAACCGATTTTTCTTTTATAAATAAAATTTTCTGATTTCTATATTTGTTTCAAATTTGAATTTGAAGATGAAAAAGAGGTTTTTAGAACTTTTGCCCAAAATAAAAGTTGTTCAAAATTTAATTCTCTACAACTTTCATGTAGGGCACTTTTCAAAATTCTCAATAGATTTTGAATTTAGGATTTAAAGCTAAATTATTAATCAAAAATTTATTTGTTTAGAATATTTTTTAAAACAAAAATTTGAGAAAAACTTGGATTCAAGAATTGCTCCAAAAATCATGTTAATTTATTCTAGATTATTTAAAATTGCTAATACCCAAAAGTATACTACCTTTTTGGCACTTACATCAAAGTTAGGGTTCTAATTATTTGCTTTTCAAGTTTAAATTTAAAAGAGCTATATTTCATGCAATGCTAGTCATGAAATGATGCTGAATGCTTTATGCTTTGAAATGCTAATGCATGCTTAACAGCCAAGGGTGTTACAGCCCTCCCCCCTTATAAGAATCTCGTCTCGAGATTTCAAGTTACGAACCATTTATCGTAAAAATCTTTATACGCGGTTTGAAGATATTCTCTCGTTTCCCATGAAGCATCACTCTCATCATGATGGCTCCACTGAATCTTGTAGGTTGTTACCACTCTATTCCAAGTGACTCGGTCCTTAGTATCCAGAACTCGAACCGGTTGTTCACGATATTCCAAGTCCGCCTTGATCTGAATACCCTGCGGTTCTATTCTCTCTTCTGGAACACGCAGACATTTCTTCAACTGGGATACGTGAAAGACGAGAAAGATCGAACTCATCCCTTCTGGCAATCGCAACTTGTACGCCACAGGACCCTTTTTCTCTATGATCTGGTATGGTCCGATATATCTAGCAGACAGTTTCTACTTGATTCCAAACCATTTCTTCTTCATGGGGGTAACCTTCAAATAGACATAGTCACCCACTTGGAAATCCAATGGTCTCCTTCTCTTGTCTGCATAACTCTTTTGACGGGACTATGCAACTTGCATGTTTTGCTGGATAATACGGACCTTCTTCTCTGCCTCATCTACAAAATCAATTTCATAAAACCTTCTTTCTCCAGGCTCTACCCAATTTAACGGTGTCCTGCACTTCTTGCCATATAAAGCTTCAAAAGGTGCCATCTTGATACTCTCTTGGTAACTATTGTTGTAAGCGAATTCTGCTAACGGTAACCAGGATTCCCATGAGCCTCTGGATGATAGTACACAAGCTCTAAGCATATCTTCAAGTACAGCATTAACTCGTTCTGTCTGCCCGTCTGTCTGTGGATGGTAAGCCGTACTACGAATCAAACTAGTACCCAAACCTTTATGAAGATGTTCCCAAAAATGAGAGGTAAACTGTGAACCACGATCAGACACGATCGTTTTTGGTATATCATGTAATCGGACAATCTTAGCAATGTACTTTTCTGCATATTGAGGTGGTCGGAATGTTGTCTTAACTGGCAGAAAGTGAGCTGTCTTGGTGAGACGATCTACTATTACCCAAATAGAATCATGTCCCTTCTGTGTGGTGGGAAGACCAGTGATGAAATCCATACTTATATCATCCCATTTCCAATCGGGTACAGACAAGGGTTGCAGAAGTCATGCAGGTCTCATGTGAAGAGCTTTAACTCTACAACACATGTCGCAACGAGCAACGTATGCTGCAATTTCTTTTTTTCATTTTAGTCCACCAATAACGGGGTCGCAAAACTTGGTACATCTTACTACTTCCGGGGTGAATAGATAGCTTGGAATGATGGGCCTCATTCATCAACTTGTTCTTAAGCTCTCTATCCTTAGGTACCACCAGGCGATCCTTAAACCATAACACTCCTTAGTCATCCAATCGAAAGTGTTTGGTGGGTTCCCTCTTCATCTTTTCCTTGATATGAAAGATTCCCTTATCTGTCTTCTGACCTTCAATGATCTGGTTTTCCAGAGTACAATTGATCTGAATATTATACAACACAGCAGGATGTAACAATTTGAACCCTTCTTCAAACAATGGTTGCACATCAATAGCATGTGATTTTCTGCTCAGTGCATCTGCTACTACATTAGCCTTCCCGGGATGATAATGCACGTTTAGATTATAGTCCTTTATCAGCTCTAACCATCTTCTCTATTGCATGTTCAACTCAGATTGGGTAAAAATGTATTTGAGACTCTTATGATCTGTAAAGAGATTACACACATTACCCAGCAGGTAGTATCTCCAAATCTTTAGAGCATGCACTATTGCTGCAAGCTCCAAATCATGTGTAGGATAGTTAACTTCATGCTTCCTCAATTGACGTGAGGCATAGGCAATGACCCTTCCATTTGGCATTAGTACACATCCTAACCCATTCTTAGATGCGTCACAGAACACATCAAATGACTTTTCTATATCCGATTGGGCTAGAACAGGAGCAGTGGTCAACAACTTTCGCAAAGTGCAGAAAGCTGCCTCGCACTCCTCTGTCCATACAAACTTATGATCCTTCTGTAACAGGCTTGTCATTGGTTTGGCAATCTTCGAGAAATCCGGTATGAAGCGACGATAGTAACCGGCTAAACCAAGAAAACTGTGAACTTCATACACTGAGGTTGGTGACTTCTAGTCCATAACCTCTTGCACCTTACTAGGGTCTACGAAAATGCCATTTTCAGACAACACGTGGCCGAGAAAAGGAACTGTCTTAAGCCAGAACTCACACTTGCTGAACTTCGCATACAGTCGATGTTCTCTGAGTCTAGTCAAGACAATCCTGAGGTGCTCTGCGTAATCTTCTTCATTTTCTGAATATATTAGAATGTCATCAATGAACACAATCACAAACTTGTCCAACTCTAGCATGAAAACAGAATTCATCAGATACATAAAGTATGCAGGAGCGTTTGTCAATCCGAAGAACATGACAAGATACTCGTACAAGCCATATCTGGTAGAGAACGCAGTCTTAGGCACATCTTGCTGCCTAATCTTTATCTGATGGTATCCTGATCTCAAATCTATCTTAGAGAACACTTTGGCTTTAGACAATTGGTCAAACAAAATATCAATCCGATGAAGAGGATACTTGTTTTTAATTGTCACTGCATTCAGTGGTCGATAATCCACGCACATGCGTAAGGAGTTATCCTTCTTCTTTTTCACAAATAGAGCGGGGCATCCCCATTCAGACGAGCTGGAATGAATCAAACCTTTCTTTAGTAAGTCCTGGAGTTGTTTCTTCAATTCAGCTAACTCATTGGGAGGCATCCAATAGGGCCTTCTCGAGATCGGTGCTGTTCCCGGAATTAACTCAATGGCAAACTCAACATCTCGGTCTGGTGGAAGTCCAGGTAACTCATCCGGAAACACATCTGGAAACTCACAGACCACTGGAATCTGGGCTAGCAGAGTAGTTTGGACCGCACAAGTCATGCTAGCTAGGTCTACTTTCCGAGGTAGGACCACCCGAAAGGTGCCTTCCCCACTTGGTTCCTTAAGAGAGATACTCCTTCCTCCAATATCGATTACCACCCCCATCTTATTCATCCAGTTCATACCCATGATCACATCCAAAACTAACCCTGGCATGACTATCAGATTAAGCTTATATTGTCGGTTTGATATGTTTAGGGTTACTCCCTGAACTATCTGATTAGTCAACAGATCAGCCCTAGCTGAACTGATTTTATATGCACATTCCAATTCAACTATCCTTTGCTCATGCCTCTTAACAAATGCTTGACTTACAAAGGAATGAGATGATCCGGAATCAAATAAGACTACTGCAGAATGATTGTTGATAGAAAACATACCAGCTGTTACCGGTTCTCCTTCAGGGATGTCATCCACGGTGGTGTGATGCACACGAGCTTGATACTGCGTCTGCTATTTCTTAGGGTAGGGACAAAACTTTGCAAAGTGTCCGGGTTGGTTGCAGTTGAAGCACGGTCCCTTCACTTGAGCCACAGTTCCAGATGAACTGCCTTGTCCTGTCTTCGCCTGAGGCAATGCCATCTTGAATGGTTTCTGGTTCCTCTGGGGTTGCTGAGCATTCTGATTCTTCCTTTGCGGTGGCCTAAACCTTGCACCTGGGACAGGCGACCGATAAGCTGGACGGTTGGCCACTAGGGCTCTGGACTGGGACGGACCCGACTCGAAAGCTCTCTTACGGATTTTGGAAGCAGCATAAACATTGTTGTTCTTCTCTTGCTTCAGACAGTCACTAACGAAATCGTTGAAACTAGTCCTCATATTTGTACCCACATGTTTCATCATCTTGGGATTCAGGCCCCTCTTGAAGCTAGCGATCTTCTTGGCCTCAGTATTCACCATATCAGGAGCATAACGGCTCAGGTTATTGAATGCATGTAGATATTGAGTTACAGTCTTTGTGCCTTGATTCAGTGCCAAGAATTCCCCAAGCTTCATCTCAGTCAGACCAGGTGGAATGTACGTTCCACGGAAGGCTTCGGTGAACTCCCTCCAAGTGATGTGAGCGTGGGGAGGAAAAGTGGTGCGGTGATATTTCCACCACATTCCTGCCAGACCTTGAAGCTGATGAGCTGCATACTCAGTCTTCAACACTTCAGTCATTCTCAAGACACGGAACTTGTCTTCCATAGTATTAATCCACTCTTCTGCATCCAAGGGTTCTGCGGCTTCCTTGAAGATCGGTGGACGAGTATCCATGAAGTCCTTGAAACTGCTGTACTGATTTGCTTCGTGTCCACCCGGGTTTATCCCCCGACGGGTGTTATCTGCGATACTACGCAACACAGCTTCTATATTCTGTTGCATGCTCTCCATATTACGTTGGCTTCTAAGAAATTGTGCAAAAAACTGTTCCGCAGTGTAGGGTGGAGGAGGCGGTGGTGGATCACGGTCATCATCAGCAGCTATACTGCCACCAGCCTCAGCGGCACCATACACGGTACGACGAGTGTTCGGCATCTGCATGTTTCAGCAACAGTAATTATTAGGTGATGTTGTAGGAATTGCGACCAAATGAAAAATCATGCCAAACTGAATTTACTGGAGAGAATAAATTCATACAATAAAACAGGGGCACAATAAGTCATTCTAATTAACACAACATCACTAATTAGATTACTTAAAGCGCATACATCGCGTCCATTACAACCAAGTTGCCAGCATACATACACTGGACTTTTTGACGTTCGGATACCGCCACAAACACATCCAAGCTTTCCAACATTACATCAAAGCCTTAGTTTTTCTACTCATTATTACATGCCTAACGTGCCAACAAAGCAAAAGATCATGTAGATGGAACCTTGTAGCTAGCGCAACAACTACTAGTCTACTCATCATGGTCGCTGTCTAAGTCCGAGACGTTGGCGTTGTCGCCATTAGCAGCGTCGTGGTGCACCCCAACTGGTGCTTCGGGCTCTTTAGGATCTTCGTCTTCATCCAAATCCATCTCTGCCGCACCAGGAGGAACATAGGGGTTGAGTTGATTGTTCAGCCGATGAACCTCCTCATGCAGATTGTCATTATATTCCTCTGCATATGCCAACTGTTGCTCTAGTTCAAACTGTCTAGCCCTCAACACATTCTCTACGGACCAGGCTTTATTTCTCTGATGGAGCACATGAGTCAACATGCGCTCAGCGTTCCTATTGGCGGTGGTCAGTCACCCAACCTGCTCTCTCAGGGCATGTACATCTCCCTCGAAAGCCACAGTCCTCTGGGTAGCCTGATCTCTCTGACGAGTCAACTGAGCCATCTCTGTGTTGAGCCTCTCAATCTCGGCGTCGTGATCTCTCTGAAGCTGACGACGGTCATCACGAGCCTAACCAAGAGCACTAGACACACATCTCAGGCTACCTTCCACTCCATCAAAGACCCTCATCACTATGAACATGGCACTCATAGCGGGGTTGTCACTGTTCTGTGCTTCTGCGGCGCTAATCTCCAGAGATCTTTCTCTTGCCTGCTGCCATGAGTCAGTGAAGGGGTTGCCCCTCGGAAAGACTCCAACTATAGCTGCTGCCAACTCCTGAGGAAAGCGATCCATGATATCCCTTAGGATCCCAAAGGCTACCCTCTCAGCGGCTTCTTCAGGGGTCCTGCTAGTTGACTCAAAATGCTAACCGGTCCACTCAGAACCATCACCTCGGGGACGAACTACTGTTTCCACAGTCACCAAAAGTCCTTCCCCCAACCGCTCATTCGACCAAAAGTAGCAGGGCTCCATCCCATCAGGATAGCCTACATAGCTGAGTACTCTCCACAAGAGCGTAGGCATCCCAAACTCTCCAAGAAAAGTGTGGCGCTGACGAGTGCATGGAGCAAGCTGATGACGGGGAGCTCTGCCGGTGGACTTGCGGGCTGTCTGCTTGGTACGTGCCATCTGTAGCAAAATTTTATTACCGTGGTGAGAACAAATTTTTAAGTTGGCATTTTTTTATCGAAATGGGATAATCAACTTATAAGGGGAGGAACAATGCCATGAATGAAATGCACAACATGATACATGCACGTTCCGTACGTCCTCACCAACTTAGAAAACTAATAACTACTAACGGAATAAATGGTGGCATACAACGATCTCTTGTAACGTAACTAATACGTACTACTTGAAAGCGTTGTTATGTACCTGCAGAAAGTCACTTTAGCCCAAACCTCACAGTATGAAAATATGCAAGAAAGTAGTAAAGTAAGTTACTCGCTCTACACGCATCCCCAGATACGAGTATAACGGTAACAACTACCCGAATCATCGTCCTATTGACGACATTGTCACCGCATGACGGAAGTCCCCACCATTTGAATACCCTCATACGAACATGCGCATGGCACGTAAGTATTTCGGTATCACATAAGCACTCCCCTAGATCGGCAGTGTATCCGACCATGCTCTCACAACTCTCACTTACCAGGGCGTAGAGGGAATTGATCCATACATTACCACTCAATTGAATGGCACTCATACAATAGCACGCCGTATGAGCGACGAAATTTAAAATATGATGCAAACCCCCAAGTTAGTACTTAATTAAGCCACCTAGAGTCCTTATTGGGCATAAAGGATATGACCACTGACACACTCTTAAATTTAAAAGCTTAGTTGAAAACACAGTTTTGTTTTTAAATACCTATGTGAACAGTAACATGCTAAACCATGCTCCGATACCAGCTGTAACGGATCAACATAATTATACGAGATTAAGTAAGAAAATCTTCCACCGAGGCGGTTAATTTATCAAACTTAAACTCGTATAACCCAAGATTCCGTGAAATCACGAGGGATTTCAAACCAACCAACATACAACCAAGATCGTACTAATTTAGCAGCCACAGTTCACATGATATATAGAGTTCACAAAAAAAGTGGAGTACATCAGAGTTTGGAATAAAAGTTATTACAACATAGTTCAAAATAATATAGCGGAAGCAAGTAGTTTTACACACACACTTAGTTCAAATACAGTGCCAGTAGATAGTCATGGTCCACAAAAGCATTAGATAAGACGAACAGAGTGACCCTTGCCCAAGGTCCTAATTGTCGCCCATCGCCGGATACAGACAGTTGGAGCAGTACCCATAGTACATCTGACCATCTGCAATAACAATGGGAACAACGCCCTGAGTATGAGAATGTACTCAGCTAGACTTACCCGTCATAAACCAGAAATAAAGGACACCAAGGATCATGCAAGGCTTTATAGATTGGACTGGCTTGACTCATTTGCGAAAAGCATAAGTTGTTAAGAAAAACTATACCAGTACTTTTTGCATCACTTTTAGTATAACCTAGTCAAGCTAGGTAAGCACCTATTGCTAAAACAATCACTTGATTCATCATTAACAATCTAGATTACCATATCAGGTTTAGCATTTCCAACATCTTTTACTTAACCATCAGTGTTCCATTAATGTTACTACGATGCCATAGCTCGAGTCAAGTGCTCACTAACCGGGAGCGACGGCGATTCGAATCGAATTCCTATCCAGCTGGAGATTTATTCCTCACACAAACCCTGCTTCCCCCGTCAGGATCACGTAGATCACCAATGACACTTTCCAAGAAGCCGCGGGATAACAATCATGGATCGCACTACCCAGAGACCGCCCGACTGCCAGGACGCACCTTGGGCTCACTCTTCGCGTCCCTGTTACACCCCCTTCAACACCAGTCTGCCAACCTGAGTTTATCTCGGCTCGAAAAGTGTCACTAGCTTCGCGGTCGAAAGGTACTTTATTCGGCCAGCTAAATGTGAGGCATGCGTTCAACATGACAAGAGGGACGAGCAACGATCGGTCCTTAATCGACACAGACGGAATCACTATAGTCCAAAACCCTATAAGACTCTACCCGGTCTTCGTTTATCCATCAACACTTGGTTACTTTTTATGATCATAATTACAGCTAACCATAACCCGGTATCCACCTATAACTCGCAGGTGACAGGAAATCACCCGACTTCTACCGGTCTAAGCATGGCTAAGCAATTTACTTGATCCTGACCTAACAGGGTAAAAGATAATCCGATGGCCAAGGTAATTATGCAACAACGGTTTCACTCAACTCCTATAACTTAATGCAACTATATATATAACTATAGTTCATGTAGTAAGGAATAACTTTTATAAAATAGGAGACTTAAAATGCTCCGGGGCTTGCCTCTTTCGAATGAGCTAGGATGGTGGTCGACGCACTCTGGCAGCTCCTCGCCTGACTCTTCCTCCTCGGGCACCTCCTGTGCCTAGGGTTCCTGCTGATCCGTCCAAGCCTGCTCCTCCTGGACTGCTACCTGCGACTCTTCCTACGATCCTGTATGATGCAAGTGCATAAGTAAACATGCGAATGATGCATCGAATTGTGGTGGAGTGCTTTGATGACATGAGATGCAGATGAGCACATGGAATGAGCAGTTTGAATATAACTATTTCTTCTACAAGGTAGTCCACGTCATCCAAGAACATATACCCTAAAACATGCACCTTATTCTTCTATTAGTTAGCCTATCATCTACACATACAAGTGAACCTAAGCTACCAAAGCTTACCAACCTAACTCAACCATAACATCAGCAAGGTATAATGATGCTTTAAAGATACACCAAACATATTTTATTTCTCTCAATTTCTCATAAAGAATAATCTTTTATTTCCTATTTAACTAGGGTTACACAGCAACACCTATTTCTGGTGTAGATAAAAATCTACAAAAATTACAATAGCTTACCCTTACTCTAAATAACCTACTACCAAAATTTCATGAGAATTGAATATGTAAAACTATCTATACAAAATAAACAAGTTATAGCCTAAATATGAGCATGAAATTATTTTGTACTAGAAAAAGTATCAAACAACAGATTTCACATTTTTCCTATGTTACTAACAGTAAACTAACATACTACAGAAATTATCACATGTATGTTCTATACAAATTTAGCTTTCTACTAAAAATAACAAAGATTATCAATTAAAAGCATTTGTACTACACCTAAAAAATCTTTCATAGAACATACTTCACAAGTATTTTTCCTAAAAAGTACATCACTAAGAAAGACTAATGCAACAAGAATCACATTTTTCCCACTATTATTTTATTTACTACATATTTTTCTAAGATATTAGCATTTATAGCAATTAAATAAACCTACACAGAAAAGTGTCACCAATTTATCGTGAAATATTTTTAAACTGTAGATCTATTCAAGAGGAACATTACCAAATTTGTCTCACAATTTTTGGAGCTATAAATCTGGAGATATGATTTTTGAAAGCCTTTTCAACATTTCTGAAAATCATTTTCTTTAAAACTAAAAGTCTATCCGGCCTTTAACGCTACGTGCACCCCGCTGCTACACACCGAACCAAAACACCGAGATAGACAGGCGGGCCCAGGAGTCAAGCGGGACCCACAGGTCAACCGTAGGGGAGGCCAGCAGGGGCATCGCCGGTCGGAGCTCACCGGCGGCGAGCCCACGTGCGGCGCTGGCGGCACCAGTGTGCTCAGCACAACGAGCCGCACCGACCGGTGCTCGGTCTTGGCCGGGTGGCCTATCGGAGCGAGCTCGCCAACGCGCATGGCGGCACGACGGTGCGGCTCGTCGGCGGGAGCTCGACTCCGACCATGGCAAGGCGGGCAGGGAGGCGCTACGGCTTCGCGGGAGGGAGGCGAAACTGCTGACCGCGAGAGGGAGGAAGAAGGAGGGGTGGAACGGGGAGATTGCCGTAGCCACGAACTCCAGCGAGCGGCGGTGAAGAGCGGCCGACCAAAATTGACCTCCTCACCTTGACAAAGGCGACCGCTGGAGGGAGCACGAGGTAGAGCGAAGGGAGGCGGAGCAATGGCCGCAAGGAATCGGACGCGGGCGCGGCAGTAGCGGTCAACGGCGATGGCGGAGCTCCAGGAGCCGGCAATG
This sequence comes from Saccharum hybrid cultivar R570, assembly GCA_038087645.1. Taxonomy (NCBI): domain Eukaryota; kingdom Viridiplantae; phylum Streptophyta; class Magnoliopsida; order Poales; family Poaceae; genus Saccharum; species Saccharum hybrid cultivar. The sequence goes on from JAQSUU010000377.1 coordinate 791,760, forward strand.
GCGCGGCTGCTGCTGGCGAGCTGCTGCGGAGTGAGAGGAGGGAATGGAGGGAGCAGCCGAGGCGGGCGAGCGCGTGGAGGGGTTAAGCGGGCGCGGGGGACGCGGGGGCCACCAGGGCGCGTGTCGCGCGGCGTCGCCGTTGCTCGGCCACGCGGTGGCCGAGTCCTGCCGCGGCGCCACGACGTCGCGCGCGGGAGGAAGCCGACGCGGGGCGCGGGCCGGGCTGCCAGCGCTGCTGGGCCGAAAGGGAGGCCGCGGCCCACTAAAGTGAAAAACCGATTTTTCTTTTATAAATAAAATTTTCCGATTTCTATATTTTTTTCAAATTTAAATTTGAAGATGAAAAAGAGGTTTTCAGAACTTTTGCCCAAAATAAAAGTTGTTCAAAATTTAATTCTCTACAACTTTCATGTAGGGCACTTTTCAAAATTCTCAATAGATTTTGAATTTAGGATTTAAAGCTAAATTGTTAATCAAAAATTTATTTGTTTAGAATATTTTTTTAAAACAAAAATTTGAGAAAAACTTGGATTCAAGAATTGCTCCAAAAATCATGTTAATTTATTTTAGATTATTTAAAATTGCTAATACCCAAAAGTATACTACCTTTTTGGCACTTACATCAAAGTTAGGGTTCTAATTATTTGCTTTTCAAGTTTAAATTTAAAAGAGCTATATTTCATGCAATGCTAGTCATGAAATGATGCTGAATGCTTTATGCTTTGAAATGCTAATGCATGCTTAACACCCAGGGGTGTTACATCGTCCACCAATAACGAGGTCTTAGTTCTTGGTACATTTTGCTACTTCCGGGATGGATAGATAACTTCGAAAGGTGAGCCTCATCCATAAGTTTATTCTTAAGCTCTCGATTCTTGGGAACAACAAGACGGTCGTCAAACCATAACACGTCCTGTTCATCCACTTTAAAGTGCTTGGACGGTTCTTCTTTAATCTTTTCTTTGATATGGAATGTCTCTTTGTCGGTTTTCTGACCTTCTATTATCTTACTATCCAAAGAACAACTAATCTGAATACTATGTAACACGGCAAGATGTATTAGATCAAAACCATCTTCGAGCACAGGTTGCGCATTCTGGCAATGTGACTTTCTACTCAAAGCATCTGCCACTACATTAGTCTTTCCAAGATGATATTGTACATTCAAATTGTAGTCTTTGATCAATTCTAACCATCTTTGCTGTCCCATGTTCAATTCAGGTTGGGTGAAGATGTACTTGAGACTCTTGTGATCGGTGAAAATATTGCACACATTACCAAGTAAGTAATGTCTCCAAATTTTTAATGCATGCACTACGGCAGCAAGTTCAAGATCATGTGTCGGATAGTTGATCTCATGCTTTCTCAACTGACGGGAGGCATAAGCAATGACTCTTCCTTCTTGCATAAGAACACAACCTAATACTATTTTTGATGCGTCGCAAAACACATCAAAAGGTTTCTCAATGTCCGGTTGCACTAAAACTGGAGCAGTGGTCAACAGTTTCCGCAAGGTGTGGAAAGTTGTCTCACACTCCTCTGTCCACACAAACTTATGGTCTTTCTGTAACAGACTTGTCATTAGCTTGGCAATCTTTGAAAAATCTAGGATAAAATGGCGATAGTAACCAGCTAAACCTAAGAAACTTCTAACTTCCAAAACTGTGGTTGGTGTCTTCTAATCAATAACCTCTTGCACTTTACTCGGATCTACAGAGACTCCATTCTCTGACAGAATGTGACCAAGGAAAGGAACTTTCTTCAACCAAAATTCACACTTGCTAAACTTAGCGGACAACTTATGATCTCTAAGTCTGGTTAAGACAATTCTCAGATGTTCTTCATGATCATTCTCATTCTCAGAGTATACTAGAATATCATCAATGAATACAACCACAAACTTGTCCAACTCTGGCATGAAAACTGTATTCATCAGATACATAAAGTATGCAGGAGTATTTGTTAAGCCAAAAGACATAACAAGATACTCGTACAACCCATATCTGGTAGAAAAAGCGGTTTTCGGTATATCCTATGGCCTAATCTTTATCTGATGGTAACCTGATCTTAAATCTATCTTGGAGAACACTCTTGCTTTGGCTAACTGATCGAATAAAACATCGATGTGAGGTAAGAGATACTTATTTTTGATAGTTACAGCATTAAGAGGCCTATAATCCACACATATTCTCAAAGTACCCTCTTTCTTTTTCTTCACGAACAAGGCAGGACATCCCCATTCAGACTTACTTGGCCGGATAAACCCCTTTTTCAACAATTCCTCTAGTTGCTTCTTCAGCTCAGCTAACTCATCCGGAGGCATCCGATAAGGTCTCCTTGAAATTGGAGCAGTCTCGGGGATCAAATCAATTCCAAACTCAACATCTCTATCTGGCGGAAGACCAGGTAACTCATCTGGAAACACATCCGGAAACTCACACACTACCGGAACCTGATGAATCGGAATGACTTCCATAGCACATGTCACACTCACAAGGTCTGTTCTTTTGGGCAATGGTACCTGAAAAGTACCCTCTCCCTAGGGATCCTTCAGGGTAAGTACCCGACTTCCTGTATATATAATTGCTCCCCATTCCTTCATCCAATTCATCCCTATGATGACATCCAGAACTAGTCCAGGCATAACTATCAAGTTTACTCAAAACTTTCGACTACCTAACTCAAGGGTTGCCCCTCTAACCATCTGATTGGTTAAAACATCAGCCCCTGCTGAACTTATATGGTAACCATAACTTAAGTCTGTGCATAGTTGTTCATATTTTCGTGCAAATACTTGACTCATAAAAGAATGCGATGATCCAGAATCAAATAGAACAACTACAGGGTTTTGGTTAATAGGAAACTTACCAGTAGTTACGGGCTCTCCCTCAGGAATCTCATCCACAGTGGTGTGGTGTACCCGAGCATTATAGGTCTGTTGCTTCTTTCTGGGCGGGTAAGGACAGAACTTTAAAAAGTGGCCTGGCTGACCACAATTGTAGCAGGGTCCCTTCACTGTACCAGCAGACCCTATAGCTTCCTTTGAGTTGCCTTGTCCCGCAGCTGTGGTTGTCCTTGCTGGCGGCACGACCATCTTGTACGGTTTCTGCGGTCCCTTGTAGATCTGGGTTTTATGCCGTGGCGGCCTAAACCTTGCACCTAGTGCAGACGGACGATAGGTCAAATGATTAGCAGTGAAAACTCTTGGCTATGATGGTCCTGACTCAAAGGCTCTCTTGCGAGTCTTGGATGTTGTGTACGCATTGTTGTTCTTCTCTTGTTTCAGACAATCACTGATGAAGTCATTGAATCTGGCGTGGGTATTGGTACCCACATGCTTCATCATCTTCGGACTTAACCCTCTCTTGAAACTAGCAATTCTCTTAGCATCGGTGTCAACCATGTCGGGAGCATAACGACACAAGTTGTTGAAGGCATGCAAATACTGTGTTATAGTTTTGGTACCCTGATTTAAAGCCAAGAACTTTTCCAATTTCATCTCAACCAGCCCTAGTGGAATATAAACTCCACGGAAGGCTTCAGTGAACTCTCTCTACGAGATCTGAGCATTTGGAGGGAAGGTGGTGCGATGATGCTTCCACCACATCCCTGCTGGTCTTTGTAACTGATGTGCAGCATATTCTGTCTTCAGTACTTCTGTCAGCCTTAACACACGGAACTTATCTTCCATAGTGTTGATCCATTCTTCAGCGTCAAGTGGCTCGGTTGCTTCCTTGAAAATTAGTGGCCTAGTGTCCATGAAATCCTTGAAGTTGTTGTACTGATTTACCCCATTGCCACCACCTTGGTTGTTACCACGTTGCACATTGTTGGCAATGGTACGTAGAAAATCTTCCATGTTCTTCTGTGACTGCTCGGCATTGCGCTGACTTCCAAGAAACTACGCAAAGAATACCTCTGCAGTGAGCGGTGGAGGAGGCGGCAAATGCGGTTCCAGGTGTGGCTCATTATGGTTGATGTTGTTTTCACCACTCCCACCTGCCCCGGCACCATTACCACTAGTTTTAGCAGCCTCATACGTGGCGCAGCGAGTGTTTGCCATCTGCATATTTCAGCAACAAGTAATGATTAAGTGAAGCTGTAGTAATTGTGAGTGAATGAAAAATTATGCCATACTGAATTCATTGGAGAAAACAAAGTCATACAATAAAATAGAGGCACAATAATCACATTCCAATTAAAACAACACCACTAATTAAATTACTTCAAATGCAAACATCGCGTCCAATACAACCACGTTGCCAGCATACACACACTAGACTTTATGCACTCAGATATCGTATGAACAACCAAGATCTAACATTCTACCAAGTCTCAAGGTTCGAACGAGATACATCAAGATATATGAAGCCAAAAGAAAGGTCATCGTGACAGGGCCTAGTAGCTAACGCAAAGCAACTAGCCTACTCCTCGGGGCCATCGTCGGGGTCAGAGACGTCACCATCGCTACCATCAGTAGCAACGTCGTTGTCAGCGGCAGGTGCGGCTACAGGCTTGTCCTTGTTGTCGTCAATGTCCATACCGGCGGCTTCTGGAGGAGCATACGGGCCAATCCCGTTGTAGAGCGCATGAAACTCCTCATGCAAGTTGATGTTATACTCCTTTAGCTCTTCGACCCTCTGCCTCAAGAGGTTCCTCTCATTCTAGGCTTCATTCCTCTCCTGAACCAACTATCCAATCATGCGGTCTGCATTATTATTGGCCTGAGTCAACGTATGCACCCGCTGTAGAGAACTATCACCTCTCTCTAGAGCCTGGTCTCGCTGCAAGCTCATGTTAGCCAACTGCTCCTGCAAACTAGCTATAGCACGTGTCTGCTTCTTCTTCTGTTTTCTTGCTTTGAGCCGATCATCACCACGCAAAACCAGTTAACGTCCAATAGGTGCACTCAAGACTCTAGTATGCTCTGATAGCTGCATACATAGCACTCATAGCGTGGTTGTCGCTAGCCTGTCGTTCGTGTGGGCCTCTGACTAAAGCACTTCCTTGCGGCTGCACCCAAATAGCATCGCGAGGATCATCTCTAGGAAAAGTGCCAGGCAAGGCTGCTGCCAGCTCGTTGGGAAATCTGCTCATTATGTCCCTGATGACATAAAAAGTTGTGCCCTCTGCACCCTCAACCGGAGTACGTCCCTCAAACTCCAAGTGCCAACCATCCCACTCTGGAGCATCACCAAGAGCAGGGATGGTGATCTCCACTACTGCAAGTCCATCTTCAGCTAACTGGCTCTCACTCTAAGAGTACACCAGCTCCTGACCCTCCAGGTACCCCACATCATGGAGCACTCTCCAAAGCAAAGTTGGCATGCCAAACTCGCTCAGAAAGGTGTCCGTGCTGCGGCGCTCCCGCGGGGCCAACTGGCGTCGGGGTGCTCTTCCGCCTGTGGACTTACGGGCAGTCTGCTTCGTGCGGGCCATCTGTAACAAAAGTTTTGATTACCCGGTGAGAACATATTTTAAGTTGGTACAATTTTTATCAAAAGGGGATAATCAATTTATAAGGGGAGGAATGCATGACATGAATGGAATGCACAAGCAACATGATGTATGTACGTTTCTTACGTTCTCACAAACTTATGAAATAAACAATATCTAGCGATAAATTCGGTGGCATACAAGCAATCTGTCATATACGTAACTAATATGTTCTACACGAGAAACGCTGTTATGTACCTGCAAAAAATTCATTTCAGCCCAATTCCCTATGAATGCATGAAAGCAGTAAATCTATTTACACACTCTACACGAATCCCCAGATACGCGTACAACGGTAGTAACCACCCAAAACATTGTCCTATTGACGGCATCGCCTCAGCACACGGAACAACCACACATGCGATACTTTTGTAAAAACATGCGTAGAACATGTAATCACTCTAGTATCATATAAGCACTCTCCCTAGATCGGCGGTGTATCCGATCATGCTCTCACATCTCACACTTACCGAGGCGTAGAGGAAACTGATCCATACATTACCACTCAATTAAGTGGCACTCATACAATAGCACGCCGTATGAGCGACGAAAGAGAAATATGGTGCAAGAACCCCCAAGTCAGTACTTAAATAAGCCACCTAGAGTCCTTACTGGGCATAAAGAATATGACCACTGGCACACTTTTAGTTTGGAAATCACGTTTTTCAAACAAAATTTTTGTTTAAATACACTTGTGAATAGTAGACATGCTAAACCATGCTCCGATGCCAGCTGTAACAGAATCGACCAATTATATGAGATTAAGTAAGAAAATCATCCACCGAGCAGACGATTTAGCAAACTTAAGCCCGTATAACCCGGTAGTCCGTGAAATCATGACGGATTTCAAACCAACTTACAAACCAGCCAAGATCGTAATAAGTTCAGCGGTCACCATCACAAGTTACATAAAAGTTCGCGTCGCAAATACATCAGAGTTTAAACATAGTTATTACAAACCAGTTTCAAATAAAAGTAGCAGAAGCATTTAGTTCAAATCACACACACACTCACACAAAGTTCGAGATAAAGTGCCAGCTCAGGGTCATCTTCCAACAAAAGCATCAGACGAGACGTAGTGAATAACCATTGCCCATGGTCCTAAGCTTCTCCCATCGCAGGATAGAGGCAGTTGATACAGTAGCCATAATACATCTGCCCATCTGCAACAAGTGGGAACAAAGCCCTGAGTACGAGAAGGTACTCAGCTAGACTTACCCGATAGAACCAAAATAAAAGACACCAAGGATCATGACAGGCTTTATGGTGGGGTAGCTGACTCATTTGCAAAAAGGTATTTTTAGCATTTAAAGAATCTTTCCAAAAGCTTTTATATCAAGTTAAATCTTTATTAACCTGTCAACTAAATTTGCACATGTACTAGAGTAACATGTAATTAAACAGGTAAGGATAACCAATGATCATTAACAACTTCCATCATGTCATATTCCATATAATTGTCCAACTGTTCCTTTAATATTACTATAATGAAGTAGCTCAAGTCAAGTGTTCACTATCCAGTTAACGATGGTGATTCGAATCGATTATTAACCAGCTGGTAATTTATTCCTCACACAAACCTCACTCACCCGCTAAAGTGAGGTGTTGGTCACCGAGTCAACAATTCAGGTAAAGTCGCGAGCTTGCCAGGAACCACATGTACCCGGAGGCCGCCCGACTGCTCTTTGGCCTTATCATCGCGCCCCCGTATCCTGCCACTACTGCTCTGGTACAGTGCGTTGCGGGCAATCCACTCGGCCCGAATAATATCCCAGCTTCACGGTCGAAAGGTACATTATTCGGCCAGCTAAATATAAGGCATGCGTTCAACATGACTCGAGGGCCAACAACGGTCGGTCCTTAATCGACACAGACGGAAAACACTACAGTCCAAAACCCTGTAAGTCTCTGTCCGGTCTCAAATTTCACATTAACACTTAGTTATTCTACGATGACATACTTATTCAAGCAGATCCAGGTAACCACCTATAGCTCGCAGGTGACAGGAAATCACCTGACTTCTACCGGTCTAAGCAAGCTAAGCAATTACTTGACTGCGAATACCAAGGTAGCAAGGATATGGTAGAACAGGATAAACAAGGTATAATGCAGCAACGGTTGCAAACAACTCCTGAACATAATGCATCAGTTAAAGTAAAGCATTGATAAAAATATTTGCAAACTAAGGAAGAAAATGCTCTGGGGCTTGCCTGTCTCGAAAGAGCTCGAACGGTGGTCTGGACACTCCGGAAGATCCTCACCGACCTCCTCGTCGGCCTCGGGCACTTCCTGCTCCACGGGCTGCTCTTCTGGCTCCTCGAGAACTGCTACTGGCGTTACTTCCTGCGATCCTGTATGATGCAACCGTATAAGTGTTTATGCCTAGGTGCATTACAGAAATGACATGTAATGGTCATGATGAATGAAATGTAGATAAATAAGTTTACTTTATTTCATAAAGTAGGAATAAAATTCTTCTACAAGGTAGTCAACATCATCCAAGAACATATACTCGTATACTAATACAAACATTCTCTACGATACCAAGTCACCCCATAACTTTAAGATGCTTCAAAGATACACCAAAGTAAATCTTATTACTAGTCGTGCATTAACAAAGTTAATCAAACCCTAATTGCAACTAAGTTTGAACAGCAACACCAATTTTGGTAGCACAGAAAAATCTGAGAAAATTACAGTAGCTTACTATCATCTAATCTAGCATGCCACAAAAATTTCATTTCATTTGGATTACTAGAACTGCCTATACAAAAATGACAAGCTAGGGCCTAAAAATGAGCATAAAAATACTTTATACTATGAAAAGTATCAAACAACAGATTTAGTATTTTTCCTGCATTCTACACAATCAACAATCACCATAGAAAAATTATTACATGCATGTTTTATTCATATTTTTCTTTCTAGCAAAAATAACAATTATTAACAATATCAAACACTTGTACTACACATAAGATTTTTTATACAGAACATGCATGGCATATTTTTTTTCTAGAAAGTACATCACAAAATAAAATTATTGCAAGTGGAACCATATTTTTCTGAACTTTCTATGAGTTATTACATATTTAACAAGAAAACAGCAATTTCAGTGATTAAATAAAAACTCTACAGAAAAGTATTTCAAACTTAACATATAATATTTTTAAACTGTGGATCTACTCATGAGAAACACTACAAAATTTGTTTCATAATTTTTAGAGCTAAAATGAGCAAGTTATGGATTTTAGAAACTCTTTTAACAATTTCTGAAAAATCATTTCCAAAAATCCTTTTAACAATAGCCGCTAAAAATGCTGGGTGCACCCGGTGCAGTGCACACACGAGCGAGAGAGGAGACAGACTGGTGGGCCCGTGACCCCACGAGCCAGCCACACAGAGGGGGGGAAGCGCTGACCGCGCGGTTCTCGCCGCCGGTGAGCTCGCCGGCGGTGAGGTCACCACCAGCGGCTTTCTCGCGGAGAGGCGAACTCACTGCGCTGGCTTAGGGCACTGGAGGAGCCCTCGGGTGACCTCGACGACGTGCATGGCGGGACGGTGGCGCGGCTCACCGATGACACGCCGGTCCTAGCCATGGCGAGGTTCGGTTCGGAGCGCGCGAGATCCGCGGAGCCAAGGCGAAAACAAAAGCACGAGGAATTGGATGGAAAGGAGGGAACATGGCTCCCTCCAAGAAAGCACGAGCTCGGCGGCCATGGCACCGCCGTGCAACGGAAAAGCCTACCCTGGCCTTACCGTGGGGAAAGCGAGGGCGAAAGCGTGCGCACGGGACGGAGAAGGTTCAGGCGGAGCTGGAGGCAAACGCAATCGGAGAATGGTGCCGCAGTGGCGGAGCTAGGCGCCGGCGGACCGAGCGGTAGCGTGTGGTGGCGAGAGCTCCTGCTTGGCATGCTGCTGTGGTAGAGAGCGAGTGCGCGAGCACGGAGGGAAGCAGGGGACAGAGGAGATGTAGGCGGAGGCAGTGCGCGAGCGCGGGGGCCACAGCGGCCACGCGCGGGGCGTCGCTGGCATGCGGTCGCCACGCGGCGGGCGCGCTCTGCCGCGGTCGCTAGCGCTGCGCACGAGCGAGCGGGAGAAGGAGGCACGCGGCTGGGCTGGGCCGAGGTGGAGGCGGGTCGCGCGCGCGAGAAGTGCGGGCGAGGCGCGGAGCAGACCGGGCCGACTTCGGCTGTTGGGCCGAAAGGGAGGCGGCGGCCCGTTAAGGTAAGAAATTCATTTTTCTTTTCTAAATATATTTCCAGACTTTATAATTTGATTCAAACTTAAATTTTGAAGATGAAAAAGACATTTTCACAAATTGCCCCCAAAACAAAAGTTGTTCAAAATTTAATTCTCTACAACTTTTATTTAGGGCACTTTTCAAAATTCTAAACAGATTTTGAATTAGTGATTTAAAGTCAAATTTTAAATAAAAACTCATTTCTCTGGAATATTTTTAAAAGCAAAATTTTGGGAGATTTTGAATACAAAAGTTGCTCCAAAAATCATGTTAATTATTTCTAAGTCATTTAGAGTTATAGCTCAACAAATTTTTACCACTCTTAACTAGAGTTTTTACTAATTTAGGGTTCAAACATGTGTTTTCACAATTTTAATTAATGCCAATTTAAATTGCTTGCAATGATGAACGGGTATGAAATGGTAATGCTCATGATTTGGGATATGAATGCATGCTTAACACCTAGGGGTGTTACAAATTAGTACATCGTCTCATGAGGCAGTTACACTTTAAAATGACGAAGATATGCTTTTCAAGGTAAATGGTCAATGTTTAAAAGTTTTCCATGATACACAATTGCCAGAAGAAGAATTGGATATAATTACCTTCATAGAATTTAAATAACATTTTCAATTCAGCTCTTCTTCTTTACTCTATGAAAACCCTTAAAAACCATGTTTACCTGCTAAAATATTGTCAAGGATCTCTCTAGTCTTTTGTTGGTGCATGTTTCCACATGTTGTTTATGCAAGGTAACATAATTCAAGTGTGGGGGAGGCAAAACCTCCAGAGCACAGCATCAATAAATGATGAAGCAACCATGGCAACAACTACCTTGGGGGAGAGGCAGGCCCGTGTATCCAGGTAAGTATCTCTTCCTGTTTGTTTTATTGTTTTTAAGTTTGCTCTTTATATATATGTTAAAAAAACTGAAAACAAAATAAATAGTTATAGTCATTTATAGTAACAATGTGTAGAGTGTGTCTAGTTTGCTTTAATTTATTTTTAAGAGCAAATAAAATAAAGAGGACTCAGAATAATCTCTTAAAATAGAAATAATAAATAGTTGCTCTGTTGTAATTCCTTTTAAGTACCTAGTTTTCAGCCTTGAATTCTCCAAGTTTTTGATAAGACTATTTTGATATAAGAATTTACTTTGAACTAAAAACCCATGGGTAGTATATGTTTAATCTAAGTCTAGGTAATTGACGGATATGATATGAGAAGGTCTGAGCTGCTATTTATCTTGTTCCTAGTGAGACTAAAGTTCTGAAGATTTATCTTTTGAAAAACACAAAAATATTACAGGATGAGTTCCTGTATGACAAAGCTTGAATTCCCACCAGAGCCATACATGTTATTTAAGCTAGAAAAACTTCCATATATGTGCTGCTTGCTTTTGCATTGTGTTTTATCAAGCTTTGTTGATGCCTTATGAGAAGTTTGTCATGCTCTTAAAATCAAGATCACGTACACACCACCCACATATGCACTACTCTTACACTAGGGATAAGCGCAAAAACAAACCATTCCATCTAGATCCACCAAAAAAATATTTTACTCCTACACTGAGGGTGAACGCCAAAAATATTCCCTATAGGATATCCAGCAAATAAATACTCTAAGTTCTTGTTGATATATCTCTCAAAGTTTTGTTACAGCAAAGAGACATTGAGCTATGCAAAAGTTATTCATAAAAAAAGAGAAAAATGTTGAGAAAAAATGAACAAGTGTCCGAGATATTTAACACAATGGGTACTCAGATGTCCGTCTGAAAAGAAAAAAGAGATGAATAAGATAGCCCCTGCTCTCTTGCAAATGTTTTCAAGTTTCAAAAGAGAGATATATTTTCAAGGAGTAAAGTAGAATTTGATTAGCCACTATATATATCCACCATATATTCACACACATGCATATCTTAATTTGATTGTATGGCTTAATTCTCTTTGGATTCATTGTTTAGCTTTACAATATATGCATTGCAAGTATACTCTAACTTTCTCCCTACCTATGAACTCCACATAAGCCTTAGTAGTAGAAAGAGACTTGAGCGTGACATACAATGGAATCTCTGAGTTTTATTTTTGAAAACTTATAAAAAACTCTGGAACAATGGTTGAATAAAGAACTTGAGACATAGTGCTTGACTTGATCGTTCTGTCTTTCAATTTCTCAAGACCCAAGTGAAGGCTAAGAAGCCTTAAGGTTGAAGGTAATATGAGTAAGTTTGAAAGTCAAATTAGTTTATTCTAATTTGGAGGAGATTTTTTTATTGAACGCATGTGTACTTTTGAGGCGTAAAAGCATTGCAGCAACTCTTGATCCATGGCTGAGTTTAGCTTTGCTTAGGGACTAGCAAAGGTTAAGTATGGGGGAACTTGTTGATAGTCATTAAATATCAAATATAACCATCAACTATTGCATAAATTGATATGAAATGAATCACAAACTATAGTTATAGGGTTTGGCTCTAACAAGTTCTACGAGTTTTGGTGCTCTCACTTGTCTTGCAGGAATATTTAGTTTTTTACCAAATAAAAGTATCCCAAATAATAAATTAGAGTATACCATTGCGAAGAGCTCATTGAGACGATCGAAACGGATATATTATTTGCTATATTTGGAGCCCAAAATAAAAAGATATTAAATCCGTGATAAAACCTACGTGGGAAGACTCTAAAGGCTCCAGAAGGTGAATCACCGAAGCGGAGCTCGAGGGGCTTCCATGTGGGGCCGAACGACCCCACCCCACCTGGCCAGCATGTGGGATCCATGGGTCAGCCTCTCCTTCGTACGTCGGTTCCCCACCACCTCCTAGGATGCATGTACGCCGTTCTTCAAGTCGATTTGATACGAGGGCTCACGTGGCACCCCCCCCCGCCTATATAAGCAGGCCTCTACCCTCCTCTCTGGAGCCATCCTAAAATCCTAATTCATATTCTCTAGTCAGGATCAATTGAGAGGGGTCCTATGAAAGGATCAACCTCTCATAGCCAGCTATCAAGAGAAGATTAGTCCTCATTAGGATCTAGTCTTTGTATACAAATAGAGAGAGAGTAAGGGAAGAGTTTGGAGGGAGTGCTGGCCTGTCAGTGCTACCTCTACGACTTGTACTTAGATGGATGTAGGCTTCTCCAAGTCTACATCTGAGGAACCTCTAGTAATTGATTTCTGTTTAAAGTAAGTTGTGCTCTTTTGTTCATAAGTTCACAGTTTTTTTGAGTGCTCTAGTTCTTGCTAGCTAGATTAGAGTAGTAATTGTTAGCATAAGCGTGATGCTTAGGTTATTGGTTACCTGTGTTTGCTCCCTACTTTCTAGTTTTGTGGTAGCAGTGGGTGGTGACAGCCCCATCTATCTTTTGTAGTCCACACCGAATTGAGTAGGTTCTTAAATTAGTAGGACCATAGTCATGTTGGTAGAGTAATCTTTCAACAGTGCTTTATCATCTAGTGGCGTCCTAAAGTGAACATTAGAATCATAAGCCTTACTTTGCATAGGTTCATAACCATAGGAATCGTTTTTACTCATATCTTAAACCTTGATTACTACTCTAGACAAACTAGAGTTTAGACGACACATGTTTCCCTGTGGATACGATACTTAGAATACTTCCAGGTGAAAACTACTTTGATACCCATGCGCTTGAGGATATTGTCTCTGTGTGCTTCCGCAGGTGTCAACACCTACCATTGTGTCAGCCCTCCCTTAAGCTCATCGGTGACAACACAAGAGCCCTAAGCCCTAGGTCTAGGCTAAGCTTAATGGTACCGTTGGTGCTTTCTGTAGGCAGTGGGCGCCAGAGGTTGGGTGAATTATCACTCAAGCGTCACAATGAGAAATTAACTCTACTAGCAAACGTGTCTGTACGTTGCACGAAGTGTACACCTTTTTACTTCGTCATATGAAGACTTGTGGCTCCGAGATTTATGTAATGTCGCATTCCAATAATTATTAGAATCAGACTCTATAAAGTCATTGGATGTATAAACGCGGGCGGTTCTAATTTGTGTGAACATGTGTTATAAGTCTATATCTCATAAGAGACAATGAGAGGCACAAGGGCATCGTGGAAAATAAAAAGACGAACGAAAGATTCGCTTTCACTAGTACACTGATGGGTTTCAATCCCGGTTGGGAACTGGCTTTAGTCCTGGTTTCCCAACCAGGATTGCGGATCGGGGACTAAAGGCCGGGACCTTTAATCCCGGGTCACACAACCGGGACTAAAGTCCATCCTCAGAACTAAAAAAATAGTTTAAATCAAATCCCAGGTCACACAACTGGAACTAAAGTTCATTCTCAGAACTAAAAAATAGTTTAAATCCTAGGAGACCTCTCTTGCGGTGCGTGAGATTCGAACACAAGACCCCTTGCCTCGCGTGTAGCTTCCTTACCAACTCAACTGCACACCACATGTGACAAAGTCCTAGGCGCTCTCCTTTTAAATTCACCCGTTGGGGGACCTTTAGTCCCGAGTGAGAAACCTTTAGTCCGGGTTGGTGACACCGTCCGAGACTAAAAGGTCACCCTTTAGTTAACACCAACCGGGATAAAAGGGCCTTTGGTGCCTATGAAATTTAGAACCAGGACTAATGCTCCCCAATACAACTGAGACTAAAGGTGCGATCGAAAAGTCGTTTCTCTGCTAGTGTTTGCTCTTTAATATTATACTGGCATATAAGTCCACGTGTTGTCATGGAAGAAAAAATATCAAACATTAATGTGAAATGATAACATGAATATTACATATATATTCATTTTCCCTTTCTATAATTTTAAAACCTATAATTTATTTTATGACGGCGATGGCATTTATAATATAAGTTAATAATGCCATGGTAATATTCTCTTATATTTGTATTGAATTAAAATATAGTGTTGATCATTTTTTTTATTGTAAGGCACATCAATATGTACTCGTAAATATATAATAACCTCATTTTTTCAAACTATCCATGCGTTGGGGAGTAAGATGGCAAAAGGTTAGGGCTTCTTGATTCCTTTGCCTAGAATTGTGTCACCTTGTTGAGCAAGGATAGGAAACAAACTTCCTTGTTTGAATATGTTGCCTAACTACCTCGGAGCCTGTGCAGGTAGCTTTGCCATGCTAGCCTAAGGGTAGCTCCAGTGTGCATGCGAAACGAATCGAGGGGAGAGAGAAACAGATGAAAAGTCGATGCATTCAGTAGAGTAACCGAACCATATGAGAAGATTCCTCAGTTCGGTGTTTGTTTTCGGTTCGACGCTTCATCCTAGAATATTAATTTTAGGTACGGCGGTACGCTGTCATGCACAAGAGAAAGCAGATGAGCGCTGTGGTCTCCAATTTGTTTATTGTTTGATGTGGGTCCTACGAAGAGAAAAATGAACCACACACTAGAGCTGCAATGCTTCCCTTGCAAACGATTTCAAAGGCTGCATGTGTGGCCTGACAAATGCAGTTTGGTTCGCCATCACAGTAGAGCAGCCAAACTGGCTCTCCTGGCTGGGCAAGGTTCTCGTGCTCGTGCTAGTCAGACAAGCCACCAAGACCTTGTTTAGATACCTAAATTCACCCCTAAATTTCACTATGCAAAAAGGAGATTCCCCATCATATCAAAATGTCGGCAAATGCATGGAGTACTAAATGTAGATAAAATCATAAACTAATTACACAGCTTTGTTATACTTTGCGAGACGAACATTTTGAGTCTAATTAATCAATTTTTAGACAATTTTTTGCACTAAAAAATAAAAGTTGCTACATTATTTACTGTAACTACAGTACCCAAAGGGCATCTAAACAAGGCCCAAGAGAAACCAAACTGCTTTAGTTGTTGTCAATGATTGGTTTGTCCATTAATAATTATGTCAATGATCTCTCTTAGTTTTCACATATGAAAGGTTCTTTGATATATGCATACAACATGGACATATATTTATTTTGATTAAATTAGATGAAAAACTGCTTAAAATTTTAGTCTAGGGTTTGATTAATTGGACCATAGACTGATCTAGGCTTTAATGCTGATAAAATTTATTCCTATAATCAAAATTACATGAACAATTTAAGATGGAAACATTATTTATTAGAGAAGGATCAAGCATTTAAAGACCCATAATACTATTTATTATTTTTATTTATAAGAAAAATAGAAGACATATAAAAAAAAGAAAAAAGGTCATGGAACCGAAGTACCGAACGAGGGGAAAGAGCAACCGGTAAAAAGAAAAAAGAAAGAAAGAAAGCGAAAAGGACAAGGACGGGAACCGTTTTGCATGGAAAAATCAGACGGTTCTATCGGAACCAAAACGGAGCGGTGGGTGACCGAGCCCCCCGTGATTGGGCTAGCTGGATCAAAATTTTACTGGTAGAAATTTGATAGCTCTTGTATAGTATAGATCTAGACACGAGCTGTTCTTACTCGTATGATTATGGCTTATGAGTTCGGTCACATACACGATCCAATACGTCTTGGAATTGGACTCCACATCACGCTACATGCAAAGATGTCCTAATTCGTATGAGGTCGTGTTATATAAGTCCTGGCGAAGGAAACTCTGCACTGTCCAGTAGTTATGGAGAGGTGGACCAAAAAATAGGTTGAATTTTGGCACTTTAATATCAGGTATAGATTGTGTATTCATTTCGTGTCCGGTACAATACATGGTAGGGAGTATTTATAGGGGGAGAGTCTTAGACTACATAGGTTATTCTTTCCTTTTTACTCCTTTATTTATGCTCAATGCATATATTTACATTTTTCAAGGGCAATTTGGTCACTACGTCCTTTGTTTTGGTATAGCTGGAGCCGGTCTGGAATCTAGTGAGCAACATACCTAGTTGCACATTCCCTTCCTTGAAGTTGATTGGTTGGTTGCAAATTGATTCATTTAACGAAGCTTGATTCATTCGCCGAACGTTGATTCATTCCACGAAGCTTCATTGATCGATTTGCCAAAATAAAGATGATTCATTTTTTTTTTGATAGGTAAAGATGATTCATTTGGTGAAACGAAGACGATACATTTGGCGAAACGAAGATGAATTCATTAGGCCGTTCGGGACTGCCCAACAGTTTTCGATTCACCACTCGCTATCTTACACCTGCAACCACCACTAGGCACTAGCTAGCCTACACAGTAACAACAAGAGCCCTAGGTCTAGGCCAAACTTAATGCTCGACCCTAAGCCTCTGTTTGGAACATGGGAAATTATCACTATTCCTTAGTTTTTTTTTGAAATTAAACTATTTCCTATGAAATTCTTGTTTTTAACATCTTTGCTTAGCTTTTTTTTTATTATTTTTTTTGAACCGGGGAGCCTTTTCTCCTCATTCTCATGCACTGTGTACAAAAATACTGCGGTCACCGGGGTTCGAATCTAGGGTGGCCTGGCAAGGCCTTTGGCTCTCGCTGCTAACATCTTTGCTTAGCTAGGTCGCTATTTTTAGAGTGAAATTCATAGGTACCTAAAGTTGTCTCAGGTGTCATCTAGATCCTTAAAGTTTCAAAATACATTTATATTTTATTTTTTGACCATCTTAATGATCTTAAATAATAAAAGTCAAAACTATAAAGTTGTAGATCTCGTCGAGAACTACAATTTTTATATAAAAAACCATCTTCATTCAAATCGTATGAAAAAATATATGATTTTTGTAAGGTTGAGCCTTCCGCTGACATATGGGTCACATCTATCCTATCCACGTAAGCGATGAATTCACATGGCACGTCAGCTACTGGGTCAAGTAAACGTCCATTTAAATCTGGATGAGACCTGAACCAAATTTAAAGACCTAAAAATGTATTTTGAGACTTTGAATACCTATAATGATACCGGCAGATAACTTTAGAAACCTCCAATGAATTTGACTCTTTTTTGCTACAGCAGCTAGCTCGCTCTTGTCTTCTACCAGACTATATCACTGGGGATGAAGAATACGAGAGGTCCTTGATACCAGGAGCGCCTTCGTGATGAGGGAAAAACAATCGAATGTTGGGTCACTTAAGTCCTGAAATTCAATTATGGCTTCTTTGGTTTTTAGGAAATAAAAAATAATCTAATGATGAAATGAGAAACGCTAGATATTGATTTTAATTCGTAGATTCAAACAGGCCCTAGAGGATCTATTTCTGGCTGAAGTTGACCCACGTTGCCATGCCGCCAACTAATTGATACTCAGTGACCAAGGACAGATCTACGGTTCTCCTACCCGCTTACAGCCCTACAGCTACACCTATAATTTTTTTTTTGTTGTGGATACGAAGGAGAAAATAACAAGACTACAAGAGAGATGGGAGAAAAAACAATAAAGAAACAATGAAAAGATCTAGAGAGAGCATGGGTGGAAACAGTGGCTGAGGTTATATCATGAGTCCTCTATGCACGTGGCACAGGTGTGCCCATCACTGTTGGCCGCACCTAATAAATTGATATACGGCGTCTCTACGCCGAAATTTGAATTTTAGAGTAAAACGCCAGATTAGGCATATAATGATTTCGAGGTGACCTCTCTAGCTCGGTTCGTCTATAAATGCCGTTCTCCTCACCACATCCATCGTCAAGTAGCTCAAGCTAAGGCTGGGCAAGCTATAGCTAGCTAGCATTTCTTTTCGGGTTAGACACATAGTAATACACTCTAAGCCGCTTCCATTCCATCAACGCAAGAAGTCACTGGAGGAGTGAAGCAGGCTGCATCTACACTATACCAAAACTGAATCTCTAGCTGTAAGCCCTAATAACGTTTTCTTCGCAGCTGCATCTTCCTTCCTTTGTGGTACTGCCATGTGTATATATGCAGCTCTCTTGGATAGAATGGTCTAGCACGTAGTCTAGCTTTACAAAGTTCTGAAAATGCATCTTTATATATTGTCATGTTATTCAGTTTTATCCTTGCGCCCAAAAAAATGTTATTCAGTTTTATAATATAGTCACTTGCTGGGGGGTGGGGGTGTTTTACATCTCGGATTTATGAGTGTCGTAGACTGATGCTACACCATCTTGTTATACATATTTGGTTTTGTTAGATACATTGTTGTACTTCATATCTAGTTCCTTTTAAACCACGCCCAACACTAACTCTTTTTCTTTTCTTAAAAACAAATATTAAATCCGGTAGAAAAGCTACTGTTTTGAAGGTTCAAAATATAATTTTCACTACTGCTACCTACTTGTGTACATTTATGAAACCAAAGATAAATAATGCTACGCAATTACTCTCTAGGATAAATCTATACATGATTATTTTGAATTTCAATATATAAGAGACAAGATAGTCATCAACGTAAGTTTGACAGAAGTACATCTAGACCATGGGGACGTTTGGTTCCTGACCATATTTTGCCACACTTTACTTGTGCCTGCCACAGATAAATTGGCGGTTGTTTAGTTCCAAATAAACCAAGGCAGCCACATAATCTCATAGATCATTTTTATACAAATATTTGCCACACTTGGGACGTCCTTTTGCTCCGTCACACTTCTGTACGCAGCGGCGCCTTAACCTGGCTAGCAGCGACCAGGAACCGGTCTCCGAAACTTTTTGTGACAGCCGGGAAGGAACCCACGTTTGGCACGTCGTACTCAGACCCTAATGATTACAACTAGTTGCAAATTAAATGATTACAACTAGTTCAAATAAAGCTTTCCCCAATAAAAAAAATTTAAGTCCCAGACGCCAAAATAGGCATTCAGGGTATATGGCCCACAAAAAATATATACCATCTCCAATAGAACAAATACTCTGAATGGAGGAGGGAATAATAAGGCGTGTACAATAGGATTTTTTTCTTAAATGGAGGAGTGAAAGATGGCATGTAAAGTAATTAACAGACATTTTGTCAGCACGAGAGAAAATTCTTAGGGCAAGTACATTAGTCTTGTTTCGTAGGTGGTCTCATGTAGTGCTACGTAATTTTAAGATGATTTAATAGACAACCTATACAATGGTTGTTTTTTAAGTTGTCTCATAGTAACTCATAATTTCTTAATTTATACATAGAATAAATATAACGTTGTGAGTTGCATGGCAACAACTCATACAATGGTAGAATAGTTGTCTCATAGTCCTAAATTTTAGCTCATGAGGTGGTTGTTTCGCGAAACAACAAACCTCATTCTCTCTTTCCTCTCTCTTTTCTCCACATCAACAAAAATCCTACGTGGCACTGCATGAAACGGCGTACGAGACAGCTAACGTGTAGCAATATACCTGCCCTTAGGACAGTCCCAATGCTAGAAACTACATGTAGTTTTTATACCTATTAATTTCTATAGACACTATATATATAGAAACCATTGTCTCAGTGGATAGTTTCTGCAGAACAATTTTTTATCCAATCACATATATTTTCTTTCCATTCTCTACCAATCACGTCCCTTCATGTCTTGGTTCTCGTGTAGACATGGTTTCTAACTTAGACCCGGTTTCTATGATTTTTGCTCTCTCTTTTTAATAACTATCTTACCACATCAGCAAAACACTTAGGTGACAATACAATTAATGTCCATAAAATATATGATAGTTTCTACATTGAGAGTGTCCTTATAAACGTCATTCTCCACATTGTAAGGATGTTGTTCGTTGTTTACGACCACATACCACCATTGAATGATATTTAGTGCAGATTTAATTTGGTTGCTGCCCAGACACGTCTTGCCAAAACCAATTTGGACGGTCAAGGTCTGGCCCAGGAATGGACCACCCTAAATTGGCATGGAATCGGCTAGAAAATGAAATACGCATGAGCTATTTGTATAGCATCATGACAAATTGTTGCGGCTGGTCTCAATCCAAATGCAGTCTTAGAGCATCTCCAGCAGCTCCCATTTCTCATCTCTTATCCCCGTAAACCTATCATATTAGGGAAGATGGACCAATTTCACTGCTCCAACAGCTCTCCAATATGCTCCCCTTCTTTTGGTGATCACAAAAAACTCCTCTTCTTCCCTCAAATAAAGGGGGGGTTGGATCTCCCCCAATAGCTAGGGCCCACCCCAACTACCCCTTCTCCCTCCTATGCTACTCGTCGGAGATGCCGTGGTGACCGATGGAGTTCGTC
Organism: Saccharum hybrid cultivar R570; assembly: GCA_038087645.1. Lineage (NCBI taxonomy): Eukaryota > Viridiplantae > Streptophyta > Magnoliopsida > Poales > Poaceae > Saccharum > Saccharum hybrid cultivar. The sequence goes on from JAQSUU010000377.1 coordinate 812,540, forward strand.
GCAGCCTGGAGGTGGTGACGCTACAGCCTGGACCACTGCCGTCCGGCTCGCCCACCGTCGCTCGGATTGCTCGCCGCCGTCGCCGCCAAGGCGGTGGAGGTGCCTGAGCTCGCGGGCCATGGAGGATCTGGTGCGGCCGGCGGCCATGGAGGAGGAACTTGCCAGCAACGGCCATGGCTGCGAGTTGGGGCGGAGAAAAGTAGGGGCTGGGGATGGGGCTGCAATTTTGGGGCGGCCATGGAGGAGGATGTCGTCTGGCACCCACTCGATCTTGCTTGGGCGAGCGGGGATGGGGCCAAGGCTTCCAGGCAGAGCAGGGGCAGCGGCGCCATTCCGCGCCGCGGGAGCGAGAAGCGACGTGCGGGCACGGGAAGGGCGAGAAAGAAGATGGTACGAGAGAGAAGGAAAAGGAAAAGGAAAGAAATTAAATAAGAGAGAAAATAAAAAAAAATTATAACCTGACAGGTGTGTCTCATTTATTGGGTAGATTATTGGTGATCTGTTGGAGCTTCTCCCCCAATATACTGAAAAAAGCAGTATTGGTGATCACCAATACATCTATATTAGGGAGATGGATTGGGAAGTTGCTGGAGATGCTCTTAGTCCCCGTTTGTTGGGCCGTACCTTTTTGAAAAAGCTGCTATGATTAGAATGTCTGACTTGTCCATTTTGTTGTCGATAAATAAGATAGAATCGGCCCATCATCTCTATGCTTGAGAGATGACCGTTGAGGGTTCCTCGGATGGCGACCCCCGAAGACCTCGACGACGGAGATAGCCGGAGACCCCCTGTCACCGGCGACCAAGCAGATCTCGACGGCGACGGAGTTGGCCGTGTGGCCGAAGACGGTCTTTCCTCGGAAGCCGTTCCCAGCGACAATAGCGGGACGATGTACAGTTCTGCGGGCAGGAGGCGTTCGGAGAACTCCTTCACGATCGGCTTCGAGTCGATCTCTGGTGGCTGACGTTTCCAAGCCTTCGAAGACTACGACGGCAAGCAAGATAGCGATGGAGGCATACGTCGCGTCACTGGCTCTATCCAGATCGGTGCTCCTAACTCCGGCAACAACAGGACGGGGAATACGAGCAGCTCTGTCCAGGCCGACGTTCCTGACCCAGGCGACATCAGCCTGACAGGGAACAGGAACGCCACGGTGCTTGGCAGGCTGTTCGCCAGACGTCCTCGCACTCCGGCGATCTTGGAGCTCCACGGGCGTGCATGGGATCTGGTTGAGGTAACCAAGGTAGGGCGTGCATGGGATCTGGTTGAGGTAACCAAGGTAAGCATCGATGGTGACTCAAATGGAGATGTGACAGGATGAGGACGACGGATGGGTATCCGTTGGTGATCGTGGTGATCGAGTTGTCTCCGATCCCGCGATAGACCTCCGTCCTATAGGTGGAAAGTCCAAGTTCTGGGCGTTAACGGATGACGACGAATCCGATGAGGAGATTGTCTAGTCACCGTACACCCTGGACTTGGTACGCCAAGCAGCAGTTCATGGTTTCGCAAAGGAAAAACTTGTCGAGGCAGAGATGGCTTTGCAGGATTCGTCGATCCAACGACGGGTAGAAGCATCTACGTCTCTGGCAAGTTTAGACCCTAAGGTTGTGTTGGTGTGTAATATTATTAAATCATGGACGGATCGACGGCGGGTGTCGATGACGCCGTGGTCCGGGAAGCCGCGACCAAGAACGTCGCCGGCGATGACTCTAGGTAGGGATGAAAACGGTACGGATATTTTCTGACCGTATTCGAGACCGAATCCGTTTAGAGAGGTTTTAATCCGTCCGTATCCGAGTCCGGATATTTAACATCCGATACCGTATTCGTATCCGAATATTTAAATCACATATTTATGATGTCGATATCCAATCGTATCCTATCCGGCATTTTTTATACTATCCGTATTCGAATCCGAATCCGTGCATAAATATGAAAACAAATACGATATCAGTGATATCCGTCCGTATCCGATCCGTTTTCATCCCTAACTCTAGGCGATTGTGCGGCAACGATCCTGCATGGTTGACGATCGGTGGTAGGGGGTACTCTAGCCGAGGCCCTAGGGAGATCACCGTTCTAGTCACCGGTGAGGACAATGCCGATTGATCGTGTTCAAATTCAAAAGCTGCCTGATCCGTTTTCTTTGGCAGCGGAACAGTGCCATGCACGGCAACCTGATCCAATTTCTTCGGCTCCTGAACAGTGCCATGCAAGACCCGTGGCTTCAGCAAGGACGGGTTACGTACCTACAGCAGGGTCGGGCGGGGACTCTACTGCATCCCGATGTGGGCCGAAAGCGGAACAGTGCCATACACAAACGCACTATCTTTTTTGCAACGTGACTGAACAGGGCCTTGTACGATCCGTTTCAGCGGGGAACGGATCCGTGCCCGCAGCAGGGACAGGCGGACCCACTGTTGCAGCCCGATGTGGCAGACGAATACGATGCCGTAGAGGGAAACTCGCGGATCGTTTCCTTCGTACGAACATAGACATTGACGCAATCATCTCAGAACTCTAGCCGCCACTCCCTACACGGTTCGTCCTTCGTACGCACAAGTGGTTGCAGGCATGGCAGCGGTAGGCGCGGCTAGAGGTGCAAGCGGTGGTGCTGGTGGTGATGGAGGGGGAGCAGGAGGAAGAAGCTTCATGGCCGGTCGCAGAGGTGGACGTACGGGTGGCGGGGTTGGAGCACGTGGTGGCAGGCAAGGAAACGGCGCTGGGCAGGGCTACGGCGCCGGGTACGGCTTCAACGACAACGATGATGGTTCGCGCTTCAGCGGACCATGATTCAATCCCAACGGGTCTCATCCGCCGAATTATGGCCCGGGTTGGGATTACGAACGTGGTCGACGTGGACGGCATGGCGGCAATGGTGGCCGTGGATGGAATGACTCCTACCGACAAGGGCGCAATTATCAACGACATGTGCCACTTCGGGAGCAGCGGGGGCAGCACCAGGGTCATCCACAGCAACCGCAACAGCAGGCGCCAGTACCTCCGCAAGTGCCAAATCAACATATAGTAAACAATCAACAGCTGCTGCCTCAGCCTCCTCCGGCGTCGTCTGGTTTGACGACACAGCCAACACAGCAAGTAGGACAGGGGGCGGTCCAACATGCTGTGTCCTCCCAGCAGCTAGCAACAGGGACAGGCGCCCCATCCATTGTAGCAATGGGCAAGGCTGAGCAGTAGTCGGTGCCTCAGGTGTTACACGGTTCTTCGTCAGCGGCTGCAACAGGTGATCTACAAATTGAAAATTCGGGGGTTGTTTTATCTGGTGCGGGTGCAATGGAGGGAACGCATAGGGCTGCCACTACTAAAATCTGCAGAAGGTGTGGTGTCAAAGGGCATTTGATGTTTGAGTGTACAGCAATAGTGTTCTGTGAAATCTGTAGGAGTAATGATCATGCCATGGTTTGGTGCCCGGTCCTCAAACAACCAAAGCCAGTTGTCCAGTTAATTGGTCAGGCCGCAGATGCACTTGCTGGGTTTTATATTCCTCATGCTCCTATACAGCCGGCAAAGAAGGACTCTAGAATGGCACTAGTCTCTACTTCAGGCAAGAATGTGACAGAAGAGGAAGTGGTAACTTTTTTGCGGGTTTTGGTTTCTGATTCTTTTGCTTGGGAGGTAAAGCGACACAATGGTTTTGAATTCAAGGTCCTTTTTCTGTCAAAAGGGGACCCGGTGAAGATGACAAAGTTCAATGCAGACATGAAAGAGGGGGTCACGCTAAAATTCCAAGAACTTAAGGAGGATGAAGAGTATTATGGACATGCCCTACCGGTGGTCTGGATGCGGGTCACTAACCTACCAACAATTCTAAGAGAGTATGTCACCCTTTAGGCACTTGGAACTCTTTTTGGAGTTACTCAGGAAGTGGACATGGTGACTACTAGAGCTAGTAATTTTGGGAGATTTGCAGTGGCAGTGCTAGAACCCGAGGCAATACCGACTAAACTTGATGTCATCATCGGTAACAGATATTTTCAGTAGCTCTTTGAGGTGGAACCCTTCACTCCTAATATTAGGCTGCGGAATTTGTGGAACCCACAGAATGATGGAAATGAGGATCATGGTAACGGGGCAGCAAAAGATACCGAGATGAAGGAGGCTCAGAATAATGAGGGCAACGTTGTACCGGATGCAAGTGTTGGAGCAACAAATAACACCTTGTCCAGAAATGATGCCAAGGCTCCTGAGGCTCAAATGGAATATGACTGGTCAAATGATGATTTACTTGGAGAGGAGAATGATCTTAGTGAGTCGGCACGTAATTTTGTAGGAATTCAAAAAGACAACCGATGAATGTGAGGAATGTTGCATCTCTTGCAGCGACAGGACCAGCAGGGGCGTTCTCAGCACCGGCACGTAGGATTCATCGACTTTCTCAGTCACCTAGGGCGCCCAGACAGCCCATGATCTCTGTTGTTGGGGGTGCGGTGAAGGGAAGCGCCGCAGGCCAGCCACAACAGCTTAATCTGATGGATACTGTAGCAGCAGGGGTGCAACAGGAGGTATCCTATGCCGAGCAGCAACCTACCATATTTGAGAATGATCAGACACAAATATCTGTGGGGCAGGATAGCGGGTCAGCAGAAGGGTCGCTTGCTAGTGGCACTCGACACCTTGGCATGCTTCTTGATGCAATGTTAGAGGCTGGAGTGACAACTAATGGTGGGTCAGAAAAGGAGTTGGGAAGTGTTATGAAGATGGCAGTTCTGTCAGATGGGGAGCTGACACCAGTGCGACGGAGCAAACGGAATGCAGACGTGGCTGATGTGGGTTCCCTAGAGAAGGCAGAAAAAAGGATCGCCGTCAAGAATCTCGAGGAACCACAAGGTAATTTACATGTTAAATCGTTTTGTTCTTTTCCTAATGTTCATATTGAGGAAAACTTAGGGGGAGTGGGCATAAATATGGGTGACAATGAAAGCATGATTGCTGGTTCTATTGATCTTTTAAAAATTGTAGAAAAGGATAGATTGAAACCATCTTTATGTTCGAGGAAAAATGAGATTGAAATTGAGTCTGAGGAGGATGAGATCGGTCCTGACACTTTCACCATAAGTTGACTCTGTGGCGACTTAACGGAGGTGATGGACGATAATAGTGCAGACCTAGATGGGGTACTGGTAGATGTACCCATCAAGGTGGCAAAATGCAAAAAAAGAAAAAGAAACTCCTCAATAAGAATCCAGTTGCAAAGAAAAAAATAGTTTTCCAATGAAAGGAGTTTTTTGGAATTGCAGAGGTCTACGGGACTTCGCTAAACATACCTTTTTGCATGATGTGGCTGGAGATAATAATCTGGACTTTATAGCACTTTCAGAAACCAATAAAAATAGCTTCTCGCCTCAGTGTTTAGAGAACTTTTGTGTGGGGGCTGATTTCATATGGCATTGGAGGAGTCCTCAAGGTATGTCCGGGGGCATGTTGATGGGTATAAATCAGGGTTATTTTGAACTATAGAGTATTGAGGATGGTGATTATCATATCAAATTTATCATTAAAAATAAAACGGATGGTTTTCGTTGGGCTCTTTTGTCTGTTTATGGGGCAGCGCAGGAAGAGCACAAAGAACACTTTTTATCAGAGCTAGTATGAGCTTGTACTAGTTGTGCGGATCTCCCTTTCATAGTAGGGGGAGACTTTAACATTATTAGGAACCCGCCTGAAAAAAATAATTCGAGGTATAACAATAAGTGACCACTCTTATTTAATGCTATTATTGAGACTTTGAACTTAAGAGAGCTGGAGATGACGGGTAGGAGATACACTTGGGCAAATTTTTCAGAGGTGCCAACTTATGAAAAGTTAGATCGGGTTTTAGTAACAACAGATTGGGAACAAAAATTTTCACTAGCTTCTGTTCAAGCACTTACCCGGGAGATCTCAGATCATACACCTCTTTTGTTAGATACTGGGGAACCATCTCACAGAGGAAATGTTAGGAACTTTAAATTTGAGTTAGCGTGGTTGACTAGAGATGGTTTCTTTGATTTGGTTAAAGAGGTTTGGGAATCTGAGAACAGGGGCAGGTCTCCTTTGGAGAAATGGCAAAATAAAATCAGGAGGTTGAGACGATTCATCAGAGGGTGGTCTAGGAATTTATCCTCACAAAGCAAACAACTTAAATCTAGTTTGTTGTCTAAGATAGATGAGTTGGATAGAAAGGCTGAGATTTGTTTGTTGTCACCTCAGGAGGAGGATCTTAGACATCATCTCAAATGGCAATTAACTAAGTTGTTGAGAGAAGAGGAGATATATTGGCTCCAACGATAAAAAACAACAAAGTTATTATAAGGGGATGATAATACTAAGTTCTTCATGGAAGACATAGGAAAACGAAAATCATACAGCTAGAACAAGAAGAAGGAATTGTTGTTGGGGATGTGAATCTGAATAATTATATAACTGAGTATTATAAAGGACTGTTTGGACCTCATACACCAAATTCTTTCTCAATGAATGAGACTTTGAGGCATGACATACCTCGAGTGTCGGAGGAGGAGAATGAGATGTTGATAGCTCCATTCAGCGAGGAAGAGGTCAAAATGGCAGTATTTGACATGGAACATAACAAAGCACCTGGTCCGGATGGTTTTCCTGCAGACTTCTACCAATTTTTTTGGAAAGTTGTAAAACCAGACTTAGTGAATCTTTTTTATGAATTCCATGCTGGGAGATTGCCTATACATAGCCTAAACTTCGGGATTATCACTTTGTTACCTAAGATTACTGATGCAGCCCGAATACAACAATATAGGTCAATTTGTTTGTTGAATATGAGCTTCAAGATTTTTACTAAAGTGTTAAATAATAGAATTTTAAAAGTGGCAGACAAGTTGATAGGACCAACACAAACAGCCTTTGTCCTAGGTCGCTGCATTATGGAAGGAGTTGTTTTGTTACATGAAGCGATTCATGAGCTACATAAGAGAAGACAAGATGGTGTGATCTTAAAGTTAGACTTCGAAAAAGCGTATGATAAGTTAAAGTGGCCTTTTATTCAATAGGTCCTCAGAATGAAGGGATTCTCACCAACTTGGTGTGAATGGATTTCAAAGGTCATGTCTAGAGGAAGTGTTGCAGTTAAGGTGAATGATAATATAGGACATTACTTCCAAACTGGGAAAGGAGTGCATCAAGGGGATCCGCTATCTCCTATCCTTTTTAACATAGTGGTTGATGTGTTGGCTATCCTTATTTCAAGAGCTAAAGAGGCTGATCACATTCGAGGGGTTGTTCCACATTTGGTAGATGAGGGACTTTCAGTCCTTCAATATGTTGATGATACTGTCATTTTTATGGATACCGATCTTGAAAGGGCCAAAAATACGAAGCTATTGCTTTGTGCTTTTGAGTAGTTGTCTGGGCTCAAGATCAATTTCCTTAAAAGTGAATTGTTTTGATACGGAGCAGCAAAAGAAAATCAAGATGAGTATGCACAAATTTTCGGGTGTGATTTGGGCTCATTTCCGTTTAGGTATCTGGGTATTCCTATGCATCATAGAAAGCTCATGAATAAGGACTGGAAGCATGTTGAAGAGCATTTCCAAAAGAAATTGAATTGTTGGAAAAGTAAGATGTTGTCGGTAGGAGGAAGATTGGTTTTGCTTAACTCTGTTTTAAGCAGCCTTTCCATGTTTATGCTTTCCTTTTTTGAATTACCGAAAGGGGTTATGAAGAAGTTAGATTATTTCAGATCATAGTTTTTTTGGCAGAGTGATGAACACAAGAAGTATAGATTGACTAAATGGGAGGTAGTTTGTATACCGAGAGATCAAGGGGGTTAGGTGTCTTAAACTTAGATGTTCAAAATAGATGTCTCCTAAGTAAATGGCTTTTTAAGTTGCTGAATGAAGATGGAGTTTGACAACAATTACTTAGGAATAAATATCTAAAAAATAAGACTCTAACACAGGTTCAACATATGTCTGAGGATTCTCAATTTTGGGCTGGCCTCGTGAAGGTCAAAGAAGAATTCCTCTCGTTAGGCAGGTTCGGACTAGGTGATGGCTCTCAAGTGCGATTTTGAGAGGATGCGTGGATAACACCACGTCCTTTAAAATCGATCTTTCCTACATTATATAATATTGTTAGGAGGAAAGGGGCATCTATGAGAACGGTGTTGTCTTTGACACCATTAAATGTGGCTTTCCGGAGATCTTTAGTAGGTGTTAATTTACAAGCATGACACGAGGTCGGTTGCTATGGTGGCAGATGTACAATTAACAAACCAGAGGGATCGTTTTGTGTGGGGGCTACATCAGAATGGATTATTTTCAGTAAAATCCATGTGCAGAGCCTTATTACTATCTGAAGCATTACTGTATAATACTTTAACTTGGAAAGTGAAACTACCTCTCAAAATCAAAGTATTTTTATGGTATTGTACAAAGGAGTAATCTTAACCAAAGACAATTTAGCAAGACGACAGTGACAAGGAGACAAGAAGTGTTGTTTTTGTTCATATGAGGAATCTATACAACATCTTCTCTTTGATTGTCCTTTTACTAAATTTGTGTGGCGAACTATTCATATCTCCTTTAATTTAACACCCTCAACTAGTGTACACAATATGTTTACAGATTGGCTACATGGATTTCGTAGGAAGTTGAAATTCAAAATTCTTGTGGGTGCGAGTGCAATTTGTTGGGTAATATGGTTGACCTGGAATGACGTAGTTTTTAACAAAGTCCTAGCATAATCTTATTTGCAGGTTATCTTCAGGGGGACTTACTGGATCAAGTTTTGGTCCCTACTTCAGAAGGAGGAGGATCGCCAAATGGTGAAGATAGGATGCGGGAAAATTGAGACAACCGCGATGGAGGTGTTTGCAAGAAACGGTTGGAGATTTAGCAATAGAATTATGTTTTAGATGATGCTCGGTGAAACTGTTCACTTTTTTCTTTTTTGATCAAAACTTTGTTTTTGAGATTGTCTGAATCTTTGTGCGCCTATATGTAATAAGGGACAGCTATATGCATTAGTCGATGTAAAAACTGGAATATTAATATATTCCCTTTTCTAAAAAAAAAAGATAGAATCTTATTACACCGTATTGTAAAACAAGAACCTTGAAAAGTTGACTTACGGCAAAACACAAAACCGCTTATATTTGCGACCCGAAACAATTAATGATATAATAACATAAAAGGAAACAGCTAGTCCTAAGGGTGTGTTCACTTCGCGAAAAGTATGTGAAAAGTTACTGTAGCATCTTTCGTTGTTATTTGGCAAAATTTGTCCAATCATGGACTAACTAGGCTCAAAAGATTCGTCCCGACATTTACAGACAAACTATGCAATTAGTTATCTTTTTTACCTACATTTAATGCTCTATGCATACGTCGAAAGATTTGATGTGATGGGTGGAAGAGGAAATATTTTGGGTTGGGATGGGGAAGTGAACAAGGCCTAATTATGATTTATCTTGATGCTGACATTAGCCACTTCAAATGTACTTGCAGTGCAATCCTGTCATGGATTTACCGACAAGACGACGACGACAACAATCAGCTACCGGTCCGACGACAACGAAACGCCCACCTCCGCCCGTGTCTCCGGGGGTCCCTCTTCTCGGCGACCTGCCACTGCCAGCGCTGCTCCCGTTGGCCCTGATCCGCGACCACTACACGAGGCTGGGGAGCGTTTTCACCGTGCGCTTGTTTCACCTGAAGCTCACCTTCTTGGTCGGGCCAGACGTGTCGAGCCATTTCTACCGGGGCCTGGATTCCGAGATCAGCCAGGACGAGGTCTCTCAGTTCACCATCCCCACCGCCTTCGACGTCGATTACGCCACTCGGCACGAGCAGTTCCGGTTCTTGGGCGACGCCTTGAAGCCGGTGAAGCTCAGGACCTATGTCAGCCTCATGGTTCGTGAAGTCGAGGTAAGCTAGCATGCATATCGACCTATTCAGAATACATGAGTACGTTGCGGTCGTTCGGTTCTCGATCGATCGCATGAATTTCTGCTGTTGCAAATCCAAACGGTGCCTAGCTAACACGTACGCATGTGCTGTGCATAGAGTCATTTTATTTTTGCGAGGTGGGGACAGTCCGGCACCGTTGATCTGAAGCAGGAGCTAGAGCACCTGGTGACGCTCATCACCAGCCGGTGCCTGTTCGGCGCCGCCGTCCGGGAGAAGATGTTCAGCGAGGTCGGGTCGCTGTCGCTGCCCCGCGAGCTCAACGACGGCATGCGCCTCGTCACGATCCAGTTCCCTCACCTGCCCATCCCCGCGCACCGCCGGCGCGACGCCGCGCGCGGCAGGCTAGGCGAGATATTCACCGAGATCGTCAGGTCCCGCAAGAGCCGCACCGACGACGACATGCTGCAGTGCCTGATCGACCCCCGGTACAAGGACGGCCGTCGGACGACGGAGACGGAGGTCGTCGGGATGCTCGTCTCCGCGCTCTTCGCGGGGCAGCACAACAGCTCCAGCGCGGGCACCTGGAGCGGGGCGCGCCTCCTCACCCACACGAAGCACCTGCGCGCCGCGGTCCAGGAGCAGCGGCGGGTCGTGGTGCGGCACGGGGACCGCGTCGACTACGACGTCCTGCAGGAGATGGACACCCTGCACCGCTGCGTCAAGGAAACCCTGCGCCTGCACCCTCCCGCTCTGATGCTGCTCCGCCACGCGCGGCAGAGCTTCGCCGTGCGGACCAGGGACGACCGCGAGTAGGAGGTGCCCGAGGGCCATGCCGTCGCGAGCCCGCTGGTGCTCCACAACAGGCTGCCGCACATCTACGACGAACCGGACAAGTATGACCCGGATCGGTTCGCGCCCCGGAGAGCGGAGGACAGGGCCGGCGGTGCGTTAGCGTACTTGTCCTTCTGCGTCGGCGAGGCGTTCGCGTACAGGCAGCTTAAGTTGATATGGAGCCATCTGCTGAGGAACTTCCAGATGGAGCTGGTGTCCCCGTTCCCCAGGACGGACTGCAACGTCGTCATGCCAAGGCCGCAGGGGAAGATGATCATCAGCTACAAGAGACGGCACCTGCCTCCGACAGACTGAACAAAGAGCTGGCTTGTTTGGGCAGGAATATCTCACAAAAAACTACGCGCGTCGTTAGATATGTTACGTGGAACAAAGTGTGTACGTTGACGATAAAGGGCTAGTTTATATTGTCCTCATCATCGTCTCTTCAGTTTACATGTATACACAGTAAGCTTTTGAAAATGCCTAACAAGGCAAAATGTCTTATAATTTGGAAAGAGAGTAGCAAACAATCCGGCTTCGAGTATTGTCAGCCCAGTCTTTGAATAAGCTTATAAGGGTAGAGTTTACGTGTTTGTATTTATAAGGGTGAGTATACATATGTTATGTGCATCTATGTTGTACTTTGTACTGTGTCATTAAAAAAAAGACATGCACTATAATTATGTGCTGACATGCTTGTTCCCAAGTCGTTAATTCAGACATTTTCATGCTCTGAGAAATAAAAGCTTACCAGAGATCTAGATAAACCAGGGAATTCGGTACATGGACCTTTAATTTCTACTAACCTGTCTTACATCAATCATGTCATTTTAAAGATATCAAATTGTGAAAATTATCAGTATATGTGCAAATATAGAAGGGTACCGAACTAGTCATAACTCTCTAGTTCCAAATGCCTTCAGTTCTTGCAGTCTGTATTGCCAGTATGAAGATTTTTGCTATCGACAACTGGTAAAATAACTAGTCAAGTCAACATGCTTGCACTTGCTTGCAGGCGCAGCTCCGGCACAAGCCTTGGTGAAAAGAATATATACACAGTGCTGCCGGTATTTTTCCCCACCACAATGTTCTGTAAGATTCAGCAACATAACATAGTCATTCTGAGTACCCAATGAAAGATTTCTTCTGTGTATGTGTTCTAAACCAAAATGACTGCTGCAACTATAAAACATCAAGGCAACGGATGCAGTAACAGTTAAGGATTTTCGAAACAAGACTGCTGGGTTCAGGCACCAGTGCAGATGTGATGCCATTCCAAAAATGGAAAGTGATAGAGTAATTCATGATCCTAGAAAAGATTGCGTCATGATGAGCTTTTTGGACCATGTTATCTGGCTCTGAGAAATATCTGCAGCACAACAACATCATGGTGAGTATGAATATCTTGAATCCGCAACTAGTACTCAGCTTCCAGTCAAACGTATGAAGAGGTACATATAAGAAATAAATACAAGAAACATGAGAGGGCTCTAAGGTGGTTGAGAGTGACAAATAAGGTATGCCATTCAGCAGCAGCAACAACAACATAGCCTTTTGTCCCAAGCAAGTTGGGATATGCTAGAGATGAAACCCAAAAGAGACGAGAAACAGGAGACACATAAAGGGACATAAAGGGCACAAGACAAAAGAGGTCACAGTTCAGGCACGTTGATTGCCAATCTCCAAGCGCTCCTGTCCATAGCTAAATCCTTGAAGATATTCCACTCCTTAAGATCTCTCTTAACGGACGCGTCCCAAGTTAGTTTAGGTCGACCTCTACCGCTCTTTACATTATCGGCCCGCTTTAGAACTCCACTACGCACCGGCGCCTCAGGAGGCCTCCGTTGGACATGTCCAAACCATCTCAACCGATGTTGAATCAATTTCTCCTCAATTGGTGCCACCCCAACCCTATCCCGAATATCGTCGTTCCGGACTCTATCCCTCCTTGTGTGCCCACAACACCAACGCAACATATGCATCTCTGCTACACTCAATAGATAGAGAATATTATAGTTTGAAATTATCTTCCTGGTTGAGATGGACAACAGAAAGCTGTTAATCTAGCTTCTCGATAGTAAAATTGACCAAAAATAGGTATTGCAAGCACAAATGGATGAGATCTCCAAATGGATGAATTGAAATCATACCGTATAATATCAGTAGAGCTTACAGGGTAAAATTTAATAGAGGGCTCCAACTTAATGTCAAGATTGCCCCTATTTTCATCTGCTTTGCTAGAAAGATTGCTTATCACTCTTGTCATAAGTTCAGCCCCATTCCACTGCACGAGGGTATCATCATATGTTGAATAAAATTCCTTAAGGCACTCCTCCAATAAAGGGCTGCAACCAGCACAAGCTAAGTGAGAAACTCTAAACGTGCACGAGCACGAGCATAGCCAGTCAATGATGTAGTGTTCCAATCTGACACCTATTTACAAATGATTTTTTTAGTATCTTAGTGTTGTAAAAGAAAAGGATGGATACTGTCCCATGTTTCTGAGTGAATCAATAGAACATTAGTAGATGTGGATTTCATCTGTTTGTTACGTGATGGTGTAAAATGAGTTAAATGTAGTTTTATCCAAAACTGAACCAGCCTCCTTGCAGAAATGAAAGGGTAATAAGTCTGTCTAGAGCTTTCAGCACTGGGTATAGCCCTTTTTAAAAAGTTTCTTCAAAATAAAATAATGGAACACTTTTACCTCTGTTTTTCAAATGCTAACACAGCAGCACCAAAACTGGAATTTCCAGAAACATGATTTGTGGCACCAATTGAATTCCGGAGCGATGTTAAAGGTTTAAGTACAATAACATCAGAGTCAAGGTATATTCCACCATATCTGCACATAAAGCATAAAGAAATAAATTAATCATATCAGTCACAAAGCAAGGGGAACAAATAATGTTCTCAAGAGTCAAGATTACATTTATGTTCCAAATTTTGATGAATACCAGTGGCACACTCATCAATGTTCATGAAAACATATGTACCATATTACAGGTTTCATAAAAGCAAGATTGAAGCTATTTAGTGCAATAAAAGTTCAGAGATTATTTGCTGATCGATTATTTTATCTATTTATGGGAAGGTTGGTAACGATTTGTATGGTTTGTCTCTTTTTCTGAGGGCAATGTTTTAGTCTTACATTGTTCTCTATTGTTCAGCTGATCAGCTCTGAAAATAAGGACATTATCTGTAGATGACACCTCATTGTCTAAATTAACTAAAACAAATGGGTCAAGAACTGAGAATCAGTGGGTACAGCTAAAGTTTACTTCACAACTATAAGGGGATCTAGTAGTAATAATTTGAGGGCACAACTGCATCCATTAAGAGGGTGCTTCGTTTGACAGGCCACCTAATTCTAGGACTAGTTATTCCATCATGGGATCCTTTGTTCGCTTTTGTAGGGTCACAATAGTCCAAATTTTCGTACAGCCTTTTGCTTGTGAGGGAAGAGGTGGGGACAGTAAACACATTCCATTCTCCAAACCAAGTCAGTTGGTAAGGTTCAGGATTAGGACAGGAAGCACATTCCATTCCTTAAACCACCTTTGTCAGATTCTCTGCCGCTTGTCAACAGAACTTCTAATTCAGGATTAGGACCAGAGGATGCTTGATTGTGCATAGTTATTTGTAAAATAAAACTGGATTTCCAGCTGGTGATTCCCTTTATGATGTTGTTTACTCAAACCAAGTTGCAGTCTGAGCTGATAAAGAGTGCTAGATTAATCAAAATCGTTCACAATCTGTTTCCTAAGGTAACTATTTTGCCAAGAGCTACTGCAAAGGATTTCTCTCCACAAATATAAAGATGCAGCATTATCTCTCAATACTCAATAGCATTTTTCTAATAGAATGTTAAGCAAACAACGCATGCCTCCCAACTTCCTGAACTAATGTACTGTAATTCTTATATCATCTTACTTGTAAAGAGCAGCAAGGCGTACTAGCTCACTGTAGTGCAAATGGTAATATTTTGTCTGCCGCCATTCATACCACACTGATGCAAATACATGGGTTGGAGTGTTTTCTAAAAGTTCATCAAGATTCGGCACCGCAACAGCAACTTTATATCTGCAAGAGAAAAAAGTTTATAATTAAAAATGCACACGCATACATGAATGTAGCTAGAACAATTACAATTGATAAACAGGATTACAAGTAAGGCTCATAGCATTTGTGCATCTCATGCAGAGTCCATACAAAGAATACACTGCCAACTATGACTTGCCACAAAGCTAATGTTAAATGGTTCCTTTTTTCTCTGTAAAGAAAAACACACTAGATGCTAGTCAAGCGATGGGGTGTCTGCTCGTGTCTCAGGGCTGCTAAGCAGACCAGGTTGCTGGTTCCTAGTGCCTATGTGATGCATAGACAGGATAGACAACCGCCTTTTAGAATGGTGGCAGTAAATAAACGGAAATCAAGATAAAATGTCATTCCAATTACAAAAGTTACTAGATGCACTACACTAGCCCATGCATAGCAATCAGTCTCTATACAGAACTATAAACAAGTAACCTATATAATGTGGATCTTGTTGGCCTAACTTCCTGGACCACAATCATGAAACTGCAGATTAAAGGGGAGAGCAGATTTGGTGCCCTCGTTAGCTAAAATAACATGTTGCAATGTTTCAAAAAAATCATCACAAAAATAATGTATGTAGTACAAATAAAGTTAAGTATAGTTGCAACAATTCGGTTTGAAATTCACCCTAACAGATATCAAGAAACAAAAATAGACAAGCAGTCAACCTGGCACTGTTCATCATGCACTGACAGTAACACTTGTGTTCTTTTAATGTCAACATCAAAGATGAATTTCAAACAGAATTGTTGCTGCTACACTTAACTTAGGTGTATTGCATACATGATTTTTGTGATGAAGTTTTGAAACATTGCAACATGATATTTTAGCTAAAGAGGGCGCCAGCCCCCCTGAGCACCCTATAATTTCCCTCCAAGAAAGAGTATAAGATGGTGGAAAATTTTGAAAGTTGGGTGGCAAGCAGCAAAGGTTAATCAAGTATCAAAATATATCACATGTGAGACTTGAGAAATTATATAACTTAAACTAGAATTGTATCATCAGGAGAAGATGTGTCACAGCTAACCATGGTTATAAGATCGTTGTTCACTTGTCAATGTCTCAATGAGAATTGAGAAAACAATTGATAACTGATAAAAACATCCTATATTTTTCTCATTGTGCAAAACAGTACATAAATACGAGAAAACTGAGAATCAATAAAAATACTGCATCCTGTTTTTTTTTCCTCATAGTGCACTAGATGCAATCAATGTCACAAAATATCTAAATGGTATATGGTCTTTAAATACTATTTAAATCATAATACTCCTACATACCAATTCAGAATTCCTCTCAAAGATGCCTCACGTTTTTGGGTTGGAATAATGCATTTCTTGTTTGGTCTAGGTCAGCCTGTCACTTACTAAAATTAACTATTTAGATTATTTGCATGCTAACATCTTAAGACTACAGTTGTGTATCAGCATCATAGTCACCGGGAACGTGGTACGGTGCCACGTTCCACGTTCCGGGAACGTGCGTTCCTGTTCCGGGAACGTGGATCAGTTTCGTCCCGACAGTGGAAAATCCTTTCTCAAGGAGTGTTCCACGTTCCATGACCCAATCGTTCCGGGAACTTTGTGACTGTGATCAGCATAACATACCCTTCCTTGACGAATAGCTGGAAGGATTCTAGCTCCAGTGTCTCCGATAGCATGACCACACAGGCATCTGGGTGCTGCTTGAGTAGACTCTCCAGTCCCCTCTGGTGCCTGGTGCCATATGCCCACTGCGGGCTGTTCCACACCATGAACACCCTCATGGAGCACTTCCCATGCTCGAAGAACCTCTCCATGAACTCTGAGAATCCCAAATGTGGATCAATCCCCGGGAAATATCCCCACCTCCTTCCCTTCTGCGGCTTCTCCTTCACAGTTCCCATGCTCTGCTTGTTCTCGTAAGATAGAAGCCTACGCCGCTCAAAGCTCTTGGACGCAGGCTTGTCGAGCTCGGCCAGTAGCATTCGCTGCACCATGCGGTCGCCTTTGGTGAGAGACGTGAGGCCGGGGCTGTCCGGATCCTGGAGCAGCGGGTGGTTGCGCGGATTGAGGGACTCCAGGTTGGAGCGGAGCATCCGATCGCGCCGTAGGTAGTCGGCCTTCCCCTCCAGCCAGCGCGCCCACCCGGCGCGGAGCCGCGTCTCTGCGGCCTTACCAGAGGCGGGCTTCAGGAGCAGCGCGTCCTCGATACCTGCGATGGACGAGATCTCGACCCGCAGTTCCAGATCCACCAGCTCGTCGTCCGATCCGAAGGCCGCGGCGGCTATCCGGCGCGGGGAGTCGAGGCGCGGCAGCCCCGCGGACAGGGATTCGCCGGAGGCGGGGAGGCGGAACGGCAGGCGAGCGGCGCCGGCGACGTGGTCCCAGACGAGGGGCGTGGCGGCGCCCGCCGTAGAGGCGGAGGCGGAGTCGGCCGCGTCGGCGCCCGTGGCGTCCTCGTCCAACACGTCGAGCTCATCGATGCGGTCGTCGTCGGGGTTGGCGAGAGAATCGCCCTCGGTGGCAGCGGCAGTGGTGGTGGCGACGGTGAGCAGCGGGTCGAGCGCGGCGGCCACGTCCTCGTCCTCCTCGTCGGCGAGGAGAGCGGAGGAGTTGTTGGAGTCAGCGGCGGGCGTGGAGGAGCGGGAGCGGGAGGCGGATGTGGGGAAGCGGGAGGAGGACGAGGAGGAGAGGCGCGAGTGGAGGACGGCGAGGGAGAGGAGCAGCAGGAGCGCGGCCGCGGCGGCGCAGAGCTGCGGGCCCAGGCCGGAGCGCCGCCGCGCCTGGTGGGAGTGCGTGCGCGGCAACATGTCGGTTCGAGGCGGGGGAGTTGCGACGCCGCTTTCCTCCCCACCACCCCGCACCAGCAGCAGCCGCGCGACGGAGGAGGACGTGGGTTTCTTCGTGTTTAAACTACGCCGACGCCTGGTAGCAGTTCGCGCGGCGTCACCAACCGAACTCACCAACCCTCGGCCTCGCTCAGATACCAAATTTTCCTCCAAATTCCATTATGCAAGAAGGAAATTTCTCATCACATCAAAATACTGACAAATGTATGGAGTACTAAATGTAGATGAAATCAAAAACTAATTATACAATTTTGTTATATTTTACGAGACGAACATTTTGAATCTAATTAATCCATTTTTAGACAATTTTTTATATAAAAAACAAAAGCTGCTATGTAGCAGCATTTGCCAATTCGGCGCACCGATTTCGGCATCTGAACACGGCCGAAGTTGAGCTGCGACTGCGACTTGTTGAGGACCCTGAGCACTGGTTCTGTCAGTGTCAGGTCAGGACCTCGCTTCGGCCATGTTTAGTTTAAAAAAAAATTAAAAGCATTGTAACACTTTTCGTTTGTATTTGACAAACTTTGTTCAATCATGAATTAACTAGGCTCAGAAGATTCGTCTCGACATTTATAGACAAAATGTATAATTAGTTATTTTTTACCTACATTTAATGCTCCGTACATGTGTCGACATATGCGATGTGACGGGAAATCTTAAAAACTTTTTACATTTTGGAGTGATCTAAACAAGGTCGTCCTTTTTTTATTTTTAGCACAAATTTGAAACAAATTTTAAATTTAACCCGCATTTGAAAAAAAAAATTAAATCTAACCCGTTTGGCCCCGCCACCATGCATGGCGGGGCAAATGCACTGAACCCCGCCATGCATGGTGGCAGGGTGCAGGTCTCACGTGGCACGCTGTAGGCCAGCGTGGAAAGGAGTAACCCGCCATGATGCATGGTGGGGTACCTCTAACCCGCCATGAATCATGGCGGGGTACAACCCCGCCCATTTAAAAGCCCGGGCACTTCTTGTTTTTGGCCATTCATCCATTTCATTTCCCGCAGCGCCCCTCTCCGCCCCAGGACCGAGCTCCCCTCCCCTCGGCGCCCCTCCCGCCTAGGGCCCCTCCCCGTCGGCTACCGGCCCATCGTCGGACCTTGTTCTGGCCACCCCTTCTCTGCGTCCATCGTTGTAGTATGTTTGGTTAATGTAGTTAGTAAAGTTATATTAGTTTTTATCGTATTGATATTGTACATTATATAAGTGATATGTGTTTTGTGTAGAAATTATTTCGTGTTATTAGATGGAGGACTCGTATCGTGAGTCGATTTGGAGGAAAAAGGGTCGTCCTAGAGAGATGTACCCCGACGTGTCTTGCAAGGATGCGCCCGTTCCTCCCGAGGAACCTTTCCCTAACTGTGACTGTGGTCATCTGGCGCACGTGAGTCAGTCGAGACATTCAGATACTGCGGCTCGTTGCTTCTACACATGTTATAGTTGTAGCGTAAGTAATTGTGCCCTTTATTTTTTTATTGGTTTATGATGTTGTATTCGCGATGAGATAATTCGAACTTTTTTGTAGCCGTACTTCCGGTGCTTTTTCTTCTAATGGATCGACGGTCCGGACAAGTTTGACCCAAGGATTCTCCTTTTCTACCCCGGCGTTGATCATTGCAAGCGTGAGGTGTTTACTCGCTAGGTTCCGCCCCCTCCTAACCCTCCTCCTATGACGGAGGAAGAGAAGGCCGTAGCATCGGCACGTCGCCTCGAGGATCCTCCAAAGTGCCTTTGCGGAGAGCAAGCCGTGATAAACCCACGCAATGAACAAGAGTTCATTTGTCCTCTACGACATGAGGTAAGGTTTGAGTGAACCTTGGAATGTCATGTCCTATATGTGTGTTTTACTGTTTTGATTTTGTAGAATCATGATTTTCCCAAGTGCCGTTTCAAGGAATGGGTCTATGGTCCAAAGAGCCATTGGCCGGAGCCGGAGAAGAATGAGGAGGTGCCAGACTGGAAGAAGAAGAGGAGGTCTATTGCGCCTCCTATGATGTGCAAATGTGGTGTTGAAGCTAGCTACGGCCTTGTCCCTTCAGGCCTTGGGATTGGGCACTTCTGTGGCCACATGATCGATTATGACGAGGTTTGCTAGGACTATTGACACTTAGTGCTAATGTTTTATTTTGTTTGCTTTGGTACGCTAACTTTGTATTCATCTATTTGTTGCAACAGAGCACTCAGAAATGCAAATGGGAATCATATGATGATGTGTATAAGTTCAATGATGAGTATAAGACAATGGTAGCACTTCGCAAGATGAGAGGATATCCTACAAACTACGTCACTGATTTCGTTAAGAACCATAAGAAGAAAATGCTACGATGGGCCCAAGACTTGCGTGTTCGTAACCCGGAGAGTATTGCGTGGAAGAAGTGGTACGAGCAAAAGAAGAAGGATGTAGAGGAGTACCAGGCACGGAAGGCTGAAGAGGATGCAAGGAAGGCTACAGAAGAGGCTGCGAGAGCAGAGATGCAAGGCTTGAACGATTATGTGCGAGTGAGTCATTGCGTTTTTGGAAACTCAATCTTCTTTGTTTGACTGTCAATAAAGTCATTGCAAAGATCGTGTTAATTGTTTGCATTTTGTACTTGCAGAGATTGAATGCACCGGCAACTGGCAAGCAGATGTGGCTCGTGCTAGGTACACGGAGAATAGGACACTAAAGCGGGACGCAGGAGTTGGTGGCACCGCAAGCCGTCCGATTGTGGTTGAAGAGGAGGCCGAGCCAGAGGAAGACGACGACACCGGGAGGATAGGCGAGCTCATTCGTCTAGCCGAAGAATTGAGCTACCCTCAGGACGAGGATGCCTACGATATGGGAAGGATAGCCGAGCTACTTCGTCTTACAGAGGAGTTAGGACCGATGTCCGAGGAGGATGTTAAATTAGAGGAGGGTCAGGCAGCGTACCACAGCCATAAGACACCGCTGTTCGACGCATGGGGCCAATAGACATGACCGAAGAAGAGGCCGAGTTGTACTCTCAGGCCGCGGACGAGGCGGAGGCGGCTTACTACCGGCGTCAGGCCTCTCAGGCCAAGGCAGTCGAGGCCAGCAAGGGTAAGGAGGTTGTAGTGGAGGATTCAGAGTCCGAAGACGAGTTGCTTACGTAGTGGTGCACGCAATTTGATTGACGTACAAGTGTCATTGTAATAATTTGCATTGTCACGTCTTCACGTCGTCGTTGTTAGTGTTTGTCATTTGTAGTGGCTTAGAAACTTTGTGTGGTATAGTTTGTCAGTGTTGTACTTTGAAACATGTCATTGTAATAATTTGCATTGTCACGTCTTCACGTCGTCGTTGTTAGTGTTTGTCATTTGTAGTGGCTTAGAAACTTTGTGTGGTGTAGTTTGTCAGTGTTGTACTTTGAAACATGTCATTGTAATAATTTTCATTATCACATCTTCATTCGTTTCATTTGTTGGTCCACTCACTAAGATTGTTGTGTGGTTTATCCGTGTAGTTTATAAATGCAGTTTCTTAGTGCAGTTCCTGCGTGCCCGCAGTTTCAGGGCCACCCCGCCATGGGTGGCCCTGAAACTGCGGGCACGCAGGAACTATGCCTACATTTTGCGTCAGCTGAGCGTGACAAATACAGACATGCCATGTTGAGTCATTTACAGCAAGTTTACGGAAGCCATGGCACGAAGAATTGCGTTTACGCCAAAGATTAAACGAGTGTTACCAACTACATTAGTCCAATCGAAATAACCAAGTAGAGTACTGCTGCTACACCTACACATAATTTAATTGTTCTAACACTACATAACTATGATAACATGTGTCCGGCGCCTGCTAAATATGACTACTCTACTAATCGCCAGGGGTGTAGGGGTCTCGCGGTCTCTGTCGCCTCCTCGGATTCGTAGGGACCACGTTGCTTCTCCAGCCAACATCTGTGTGGTCCCGTTGCTGCCTCTCGCGCTGCCGCCTATGTCCACAATCGAACTGCTGCGTCGAGGACGGCCCCTGCAAGCAAGCAACCTGATGAGCTACTCTAAATGTTGAGCTACGAACAGTAGAATTAAAGAAAAAGCAAAGCATATGGACCTGTTGCTCGGCTGGTGTGTAGTTCTCCTGCTGTGTGTAGTAGACCCCCTGTGTACCAAAAGGAGCAAAGCATAGGGACCTGTTGCTCCGGCTTGAAACTCTTCTCCCAAACTTTGAGGGTGTTGGCACGGAGATACAAGGGTGACATGTATGGTGCAACTGTGTGGTCAAAACCTCTAAGCCAACAAGAGGTGATCATGTGTGAGCAAGGGTCATGCATGATCTGAGGGATGTTGCAACTGCATTCTACTTTATCAAGATCGACACGGTACGTTCGCCCACCAAATCGTTCGCCGCCCAGGTTTGTGCCCCCTCTAGCTCGTACGTAGAAAACAAGCATGTCCCGTCCATAAGCCTCGGCAACCTGTTGTTTTGCCAATTCCTCAGCCTCCTTCAAATATTCGCGTGCAGCCTTCCCCCATCTTCCAAGCTCCTCTTCATTCCTCAGGGCTAGGCCATACCGCTTAACAAAATACTCATTGCACTTCATAAAAGAGAACTCAACAATACCAGACACTGGGAGAGATCGAACGCCTTTGAACACACGATTGAAAGACTCAGAGGAGTTTGTTGTCATGATGCCGTACCGGAAGCCGCCCTCATCATATGCTAATGCCCACTTGGCTTTATTTTCTATCTGCTGGTCTAACCATGCCTTGCCAGCTTGGTTGAGCATCTTCTCTAGTTCTGCCATAGTCTCGTTGAACTCGCGTTCCATACGTTTATTACAAAGCTCCTTTAACTTGTCAGCCACATCCTTCTTGCGTTGACGCCGCTAGAAATTGGCGGCAAAATGCCGCATGCACCAACGGTGCACTAGGGGCGGGTGACCATCAATGTGTTCACCGGCTGCATTAAGAATTCCAATGTGACGGTCCAAAATCAGACAAATGGTGCGAGAAGGGCCAAGCACATGAACACGGAGCAGACGTATAAACCATGACCATGAATCATTGTTTTCGCCCTCCGCCAAAGCAAAAGCCATTGGCACTATCTGGTTCTCTGGGTCTACAGCAGCAGCCATCATCAATGTGTCCCTGTATTTGCCGGTGAGGAACGTGCCGTCAACAAGAACAACTGGCCGACAATACTGAAATGCATGTTTGCACTGATCGAAATACCAGAACACACGGTACAGAATATGCCTCAACGGGTTCTGAAGATACAACCCTCATGTGTATATGAACGATCTCATGCTAGGGTTGAAGTGTTCCATCGCACATAAAATGCGTGGAACCCTGTTATAGGCTTCCTCCTAGCTACCCCAGCGAATTGCTAGGGCAATTTGCTTTGCCCGCCAAGCCTTTCCATACGTGACCTCATACCCAACAAATATGACTATGGTATCCTGCAAGAAAGACACCGATACGTCGTTGTCCTTATCTATAAGACCCAATATACGACAGGCTAGGTACCGAGCCGTCAACTGCGGATGGTACCTTTTACCCTCATTAGTCTGGCATCTGTGCGGCTGTTCCACTGAAGTTACCTTCCACTTACCATCACTCCGCCTCTTTCGTGCATTCAACTTCCACGAGCACGGGAATCCAGCCTTACATAATATGTGGAATTTTACCTCCTTGTCAGAATGTCGAACCGTGTAAGGCCTATGATGATACACAGCATAGTCCTGAAGGAACAACTTCATCTCAGACATCGTATTGAAAAGCATTCCCTTCCTCAGTATTAAATTTTTATGGTTGTACAATGATTCCTTACACATCTGCAAACCCGTGTCACAAACTGCCATATGCGACATACTTACATCGTTATAATTTGGCACACCGGGTAAAGGGCAAGCCAGCCTCCCTCAGTTGTGTAAGTTCTGCCGATGTATAAGAGGGTGGTGCAACGTATTGTTGTGGCTCCCTAACCCTGCTCCATCCTTCATATTCCACTCCATCATCTGGATAACCGGTGGCTAATGTGCCCTGACTCTGCATGCCATGAAGTACCTCAAGCGGTACTCCTGAGGGCATGCCACGAACTGGTGTACACATGGCAGGTGCACCTCCAGAGGGCATGGCTTCAACCGGTGCTCGCATGACATGTGGACCTCCTTCCTTATTTCCTGAATCGTTAGAATCAGTGCTAACATCATCACCAATCATTTCCTCCTCTGCCGCCTCCTCCTCCTGTTCAAACTCGTCTACATCAAAATCATTGCTTATATGACCAACTGGAGGAGAATGAACCCACTCCTGCGTTAAATTACCATCCAAGTCCATACTCTCTATAGTTTGTTGCATCTGCACACCACAATCTTCTAGAGTATCACTGTCGAAGGACGGCTCCTCATTCTCAACATTCTTCAGCACCAACTCAGCCATGCCGACATTCGAACCTTGGATGACCCTATTGTATCGGGACCACTCTGCTTGGTTGCACAAGTCCATCATCACATAGTGTGTCCTATTCTTTCCAACATCGAACCTACCCTTTAGTGTGAAAGCCTCGCCAAACTTCAAACTCAAACGGTCACATAGATCGCGGAAACTAGGGGTGCCATCAAACTATTCCAATTCTTCATACATATCCTCAAACTGGCAATCCTCTCTCCTAACACTTTCTCCGTAAAAAACTCTTACACCGTAATCCATCTACAAAACGATTTGACATCCGATTATCAACTGACCAATATGGTAGCACTAATTACTACATAACTAACTAACTAACCTTACTTACCTACCACATAACTACTTACTTAGTATCTAAATAACTAATATTAACTAATAACATCCGAATAACTAATAATCGTTAACTAATTAACTAATAACTAAATAACTAATACGAACCCATTAACTAAAAACTAATATTAACTAACTATAAAAAATATCGTTAACTACAAATGATCGTTAACTAACTAAATAACTAATATTAATCGTTATCTAACTAAATAACTAACTAACTACAAATAATATTAACTAACTAACTACAAATAATCGTTAACTAACTAAATAACTAACTAAATAATTCAATGCCTAACTAAATAACTAATGTTAAATAACTAAATAATCGTTTAATACAAAGAATATTAAAATAATTAACTAAATAAATAATAATAACCCATTTAATACAAAGAATATTAAATAATTAACTAAATAAATAATAGTAACGACAAAATAAAAAAATTTACCATAAAACGGGTTGCGGCGGCGCGACGAGGTTGGCCGGGCGACGGCGTGCCGGGGCCGGGCCGGGGTGCGACGGTCCGCGGCCGGGGTGGCGGCGCGACGAGGTTGGCCGGGCGACGGCGTGCCGGGGCCGGGCCGGGGTGCGACGGTCCGCGGCCGGGGTGGCGGCGCAGGAACGGCGGCCGGAGACGCGGCCAAGGGCGCGGTGGCCGGGGACGCGCCGGCGGGGCCGCGGCGGCGGGGGCGCGGGGGACGGCGCGGCGGCGCGACGGCGCGGCGGCGGGGGCGCAGCGGGGAGCGGCGGCGCGCGACCGGGGCGCGGGGGAGGGGCTCCGGGCAACGGTGGCGGCTCCGGCGGCGGCTCGGCGTCGCGGGGGGCGCGGGCAACGGCGGCGGCGCGGCTGCAAATGCGGAGCGTCGGCCGAGCGGACGTGGCGGGGCGCGGCTTTTATTTAGGCATACCCCGCCACGCATCATGGCGGGGTACACCCGGGTGGCATGCCACGTCCCCCGCCACGTGGGACCTGTACCCCGCCACCATGCATGGCGGGGTTCAGTGCATTTGCCCCGCCATGCATGGTGGCGGGACCAAACGAGTTAGATTTAAAAAAAAAATCAAACGCGGGTTAAATTTAAAATTTGTTTCAAATTTGGACTAAAAATAAAAAAAATTCTCCTTCGGCTGGCTGGAAACTGAAAATGTGGACTCTGGCACTCTGCCTGAATAGAAGTTCAGAAACACAGACCAGAAGGTTACAAGTTCAGTTCAGAAACAGAGACTAGTAGAAGGTTACAAGTTCAGAAAGTCCTAATTCCTATAAACAGTACAAACACTATCTTCCAATCACCATTTTCAGACTAACAAGCACTGTGTTCTCGTCGTTTGTCAGTTGATCAATCTCCATCGCCCTCGATCTTTGGCCACCCGTTCTCAGCTTGCGACTTGACAAACGAAGCTAGGAGCTTGATGTCATCTTCCGATAGCCGGGGGCCGAAGGTGCACTGTCCTCTTGGGGTGCATTTCTCTCCAAAACCCTGATCAAAACGAAACATACTGCTATTAAAATCCATTCTCTACTTCTCACAAAACAAGTAGCTTTTGCTGATTGAACAACACAAAGGTTGATCATTTCAGAAGGCAGAACTGACGGGCATTCTTCCTTTCCCATAGTACGTGATGTTGTACAATTCCTCCTCCGCGGCAACTCCATTTCTGCAACAAGTTTGCTGCCTTTGCGTCAGTAACAAGGAGCGGTGAAACCGCAGCACATTCTTGAGTCTGCCATATGAAAGGTTACACAGCTATACCTCTCGAGATCCTTCAGGAAAAGAGTGGCTCCCTGGGCACGATCAAGCAGGATGGTTTTAGAACAAACTAGGAGTCTAGGACTAAAACTTGCATTGTAAGGGTGCGTTCCGCACAAGGAGTTCAGCAACTCACTGGCTGTAGGATGTTTCCTCCCATGTCATGGCAACCGATACAAGCCTTCCGGAACAGCGCTGCACCTTCTGAAACTGGTTGAGCAAATGCTGCACCATGGGGCAAAAAAACGCTGATCAGCCTGGATAACTGGATTCCAACTAGTGTGAACGTGCTGTGTAATATGCATTATGCTAGATTCAGTTTTCCTTTTTTTTTGTTCCTTTCTTGCTAGATTATGCGATAGAGTTGCTTTCATGCCTGAGGACTGCGGAGCAAGTACTTATGTTCTTCAGCTAACTCTATAGAAATCGAACCTTTCCTGTTCCACCTCCCCTAGTAAGACATTACGGCACCGCAACCGCAATGTGTGCACTACAAACCCACACCAACCATGCGTGCGTGAGAACCAAGTGCCAACTACCAGTCTGCCACTGTTCAGTAAGTAACCAACAACCAAACTCGAATGACACGGAACAGTAGGTATGGTGTCTGCAAATTCCAAGAAATCACTAGTAAAAGCAGCGATTTCACATGTAATTACGCAATGCAGCGAATACAGACAACAATAAAAGCAATAGGTTTGTGCATCTTATAAACAAGCAAGAACTGGAGAAACCTGGTGAGATAGCAGCAGGCAGGCCAGGGGGTGCAGCTACAAGGAGGAGCGCCGCAGCCAAGAGAGGCGCTGCCTGGCGCGCAGCGACGGCGGAGGGAGCAGCACTTCGGCCTGGGCAAGCCTGCTTTAGGCTGGCGCAGCATGCCGACGACGCTGCCTTCGCCCGAGCAACGGAGGAAGAAGAGAAGCAGGCGCAGTGAGACGGTAGCGGCGGTCGCGCGGCTGAAGGAAGCCCGTACATCGCGCGTGGCGAGCGCCAGCCGTCCTTCGCCGTCGCAGGGCACGGCAAGTCGAGGCAAATCTAAGAGAGCTGGAGCGTGCAAGCCGACGAGGAACGACGAAGCTGCAGATTGGCGATTGCCAAGATTGGTTCGAGTGGACGCCACGTGGTTGTTCTACGGATTGCAACGGACTGGGTTGGGTTGGGTTGGGCCATGCTCAACGACATTTGGCCCAAATGGCCCGGCTTTTGTTGGCCAGGCCGCCAGGGTTATATACTGTATTATACAGTAAAAAACGGGTCCTCAGTTTAAACCAACTCTTATAAATTGTACGACCCCACAAAATTCTGAGCGTTAGCAACTAGCATTTAAATGGAAGGTAAAAACACTTCAAATCGGCCAAGGTAAAAAATAATCCAGCAATAAAACAGGTCCTGAAATTAAAAAAACTGTTATAAATTGTACAGCCCCCACAAAATTATGAACATTGCCAACAAGCATTTAAATGGTGGGTAAAACACTTGAATTTGCCGCTCAGTGCACACTTCCGGTCTGCCACAAAGTCCACGACCCACAGGACATGAACAGTGCAAACTCACTTGTGAAATCAATACTAATCACAAATTCACAATTCACAATAGAAGGCCCACATCATCATGATCACACTTCTCAAGCAAAATAGCATAGGCAATAGAAGGCAGTACATGGATTGAGAATTAACAAAACTCTGAATTGGTTTAAACTAGTGTCTGTACATGAACAACATCCACAACGAGAAATTACAAAGAAACATAATTAGTTAAACATCAGTACACACCGATTACATTGGACAAAGAGATGTACATGTACAGTGATAGTTTTTAGAGTATTAATTTTATCAGCAAAAGAAGGATTAGAAAGTAGGCTCATACATGAATTCTGCATTTCTGCCTAACAAATAAATCACAGCTTGAACAAAAGGATAGTGTGAGTTACATCAATTTGATCGTGCATAGCAAAAGGAAACTCGCAGCTCGCCCGTTTATGCTACTGCAGTGTTTGTTGCCTCAATTGCTCATCAGCTGCACTTGCGTCAGACTTCTCCACTTGTTAATGAATGAAGCCTTCAGCTCTGACGAGTCATATGACAGATGAAGCCTCCACTACCAAACCTACAGCCGTGACAAGTAGAGACACGGCACTCATAGCTAATGCTTTTTTTGAACTCACAAATTATTATTACAGTTAACAATAATGGTATACCATTGGTACATGGACCGCTAATGCAAATGAACATCTCCTTTTCGCTGTCTCAGAATTGTCCTTACAACAGTTTCAGAGTAGCATAAGCAACATCCCCTTTTCAATGTTTCAATAGTTTCAATGGCTGCCTATTTTCTAGGCATTTAGAATATCGAAGCCCACACAACAAATCCCAAATACTCCCTCCGTTTTGAAATATATAACGTTTTGGACAGGCTAATTAGCTCAGCGTTCATCGTCATATATTTAAAAACGGAGGGAGTAATTCAAGTGCAAGTATCAGCTAGGGCAGGCAAGCTTTGCTTGAAGTTGCTCTACACTCTACACTGTTTCAAATCAACAGCAAGCAAATTGCAATTCATGATCTTTTTCCCAATAGCACAACTGGAAACTTGTGATCAGAGCATGAATTTCGCATCCAAGCCAAGCAAATGCCAAAACATCTGCATTTTTTTTCAGAACTCATTCCTGCTATTTCGCTAATGTTACCTTCAGCACTAATCCCCAATGTGCTCTTTTACACACAATTGGTTGGGGCTCCAATGTTCCATAACAAGATTGTATTTGGGAACATAGTAGAACGAAGACGTGTGGCATCAAAGAAAATCGCTGCACGAGCACGACTGTACCGGAAGAGATTCCTCACAGGGATAACAGATTAGGGCTCTTGATGCGCCTCGAGGCAGAGGGCGAGGTCGATGCGCGCCCGATGGCACTGCTCACGCTTGAGCGCGGTGCCGGCGCTGCCGCAGAGGGTGCGGACGGCGTCGGTCTCGTCGGGGCAGCACGCGGTCACGACGCACTCCGCCAGCGCGCGGTTCAGGTGCCGGCACAGCACCTCCGGCCGCAGCGGCCCGCGGGCGGCGCGGCGGTGGCACTCGGCGAGCGCGCGGTGCGTCGAGGCGCAAGGCCCCGGGACGGGCAAGGCCGTCGATGCGTCTCGGTCGGACTCGTGTTCTCCTCGCCCGCCGCTGCCGCCGGTCATGGAGTCTGGAGGTGGCGGGAGATCGGCGTCCGGCGTGGTCTCTTTCCCCTCCTGCCGGCTCCTGGCCGCTGGTCTCCTGGAGCACCTTCTTCTCTCTCTTTTTTTAGCAAGTCTCCCGAAGCACTTTTCAATTTATTTGTCAACATACAACAAAACAAACACCACACACAACATATACCACTAAGATGTACGCTACACCTAGAACCTATACTGTCTACGATAACACGTCTACGAGACATTCACGAAGTCACGAGCTTCGCTAGCGACGACCGCGTCACCTCCCCTTGTAGTCCATGGACGTCTGACGATACCTGTTGATAAATTTGGAAAAAAATCCCAGTGAGACACCAGTTGAGTACCTGTTGATAAATTTGGAAAAAAAATCCCAGTGAGACACCAGTTGAGTCCAAAGACTCGAACTCTGATGGACAAGGAGCCAGCCGACGGCTCTGGCCACCCGCACTACGTGCGGTCATGGAGTCTGGTGGTGGTGGGAGATCGGCGTCCGGAGTGGTCTCTTTCCCCTCCTACCGGCTCCTGAGCCCCTGGTCTCCTGGAGCACCTTCTTCTTCTTCTTTTGAGCAAGTCTCCTAGAGCACTTTTCAATTTATTTGTCAGCGTACAACTAAACACACACCACACACAACATATACGCTAGACCTAGAACCTATACTGCCTACAATTCCCCTCTACAAGACATTCACGAAGTCACGAGCTTCGCTAGCGACGGCCACGTCGCCTCCCCTTGTGGTCCATAGACGTTTGACGATACCTGATGTTAAATTTAGGAAACAAATCCAGTGAGAAACTAGTTAAGTCCAAAACTCAAACTCTGATGGGCAAGGAGCCAGCGGACGGCTCTGGCCACCCGCACTA
Organism: Saccharum hybrid cultivar R570; assembly: GCA_038087645.1. Classification (NCBI taxonomy): domain Eukaryota; kingdom Viridiplantae; phylum Streptophyta; class Magnoliopsida; order Poales; family Poaceae; genus Saccharum; species Saccharum hybrid cultivar. The sequence continues at coordinate 842,741 of JAQSUU010000377.1, forward strand.
CGTGCGGTCCTCTCTCCTGGAGCACCTGGACGCTCGACATCGACCTCGACCGTTAGGCAAAGGCCCAAAAAATGTTGAATCGGCTCATGAAAGTTCCTCGTAAGCCCAGTTATTTACGGATCGGCCCATTATAAACAAGTTCTTCCATCAGTTGATTCAGGCTGGGCCAAGAAGGTCTTGTGAGATCCAAATCCTAGGATCATATATAATATAATGGACTAATGATGTCATATTTTTTTGAGAGAACAGGGATATAAATGACGGTAATGCTATAACGCCGGTAGTTCCTCCAAACGCTAGGAGTTCTGCACGCTACGTGGTCTCACCGTGTCTACATATTATTCATCGAAAATATATGATACCTCACCCTCATGGATATTCACACTTATCTTTTCTCCTTCCATCTCGTCTCTCTCTCCTCCATGTCACCGTAAAATCACAGAACGTCACTGATGCTTCCTTCTTCTACCCAAGCTGACCATGCCGCATTCTCCCTCAGTTGAGTCAGTTCGCGCCACGTCTCCCCGATCTGTTCTCCAACTGCAGCGCCGACGGGATGCCTCGACACTGCGGGGCGCCACCACTGCCCTTAGCTAATGGCCGCTGGGTGCACGTTCCAGGGTGCCTCAAGTTATCTCCGGTCGAGCCAAGGCACCCACGAGCACTACCGTGCTGGTGGTTCTCGCACAGCCGCTCGCCGCCGACTCCCACCCCAACGGTGCCGCCTCTCCCTCCCCTATGTTGAAATATAGGTTTCAAGTGTTTCAGATATTTAAGTAGTATGTTGCAAATGTCTCGTTTAAATGCTACCAAAGTAGATCGGGATGTTGCACATGTTTCAATTGTTTCAGAGGCATGTTGCAAGGGTCTATTGAAAATATTTTATCTATTTTCAGTTTTATGTTGCAGCAAGTGTTTTTATGTTGCAAGTTGCAAGTGTTTATCTAGATGTTGTATATGTGTTCACACATACGTTGTATGTGTATGTTCTAAATGTTTTATTTATTTTAGACGTATGTTACATTTAAGTGTTTGATGCTCTTCAAAGAGTCATAGAGGCATGGCAAGTGATGGGCACACAGATGGGCCGGGGTGCACTTGCGGGGCGATGAACAAAAGCAGGCTGCACAGGCGACGGACGGGGCGGGCTGCTCGAAAGACCCGCTGCTTCTTATGCACAGGGCTTCTTAGCGCTCCAGAACGGACGTGTGGCGCTGTCAAGTGGCCTACGACGAACACTCCTTAGCAGTCCGCGGATCAACACTAGCACCATATCGGCAGCGCCTCACACTCGGGCCGCCGTGCACCGTGCCGCTGCCGTCGATGCAAGGGCACCGGCATCCGGCACTGCTGTTCTTAACCAGAAACGTCAAACGTCCCACCGAGGCACCGGTATCCGAGGGAAGCTTTTGTCCCGCGCCCCGTCTCGCCCGCCGGTCGTCCGTCATCGAATGATCACAGGCTTTACCAATCAATCCCAGCCGGACCAACCCCCGTCGGCACCGCCGGCCGCACACGCACGCACATCCCTCCCCATCCCGCCTCCCCGTGATTTTCATTCAAGAAAACCCAAGCCTTTCCCGTCCCTGCCCGGGGATGGGATAGGGACGGAGATGGAGACGACTGGTCGCCTTGTCGCGGCTCGCGTCCTTTGATTCCCCCTGCCTGGCCGCGCCAGCAACTGCCTGCAAGCAGACAAACAGACGGCCGCCCCGGCACCCCTCCTCGGTCTCACTCACTCACTCTCACGCACCGGACCCGCGAAGCCAACGGCGAGACCCGGTGCTGCCCCCCAGACCCCAGTCACCAGCGTTATCAGCTGAGGCGTCCCCTCCCCCTTCGCTTGCCTTGCCTTGCCACGGTTCAGTGATCACCGAGTGACTGACGCCTTGCCGGAAACGAAATTATTGGCCGACGACGCGATGCTCCAGGGGTCAAGATGGCAACGGGTACGTACCCGACGGGTAGTGCTCACCCGTACCCGTACCCGCACCCGCAAAATTTTACCCGTCGGGTTACCCGTACCCGCATGCGGGTAAAAAAATAGTTCCATACCCGTACCCGCCGGGTAATTCTCACCCGACGGGTAACCCGTACCCGATAACATACCCGAAAATTACCTAAAAATATCAAATAATCACATGCAAAAATAAATAATTCTAAGCTTCCAACAAGTTACAAATATGCTAACAAATATTATTAGCATCATTACAACAAAGACAATCTACTAGAAATATAGCGGATGTCTCAATGGGCCAAATTCATGACTTATATGCGCTAAAATAACTGAGGTTGACTAGTTATTTTTGCGGGTATGTCTTACCCGCGGGTATGCGGGTATGGGTAGTATACACCCGCACCCGTACCCGCATACCCGATGGGTATAGGATTTTGCCCAATAACATTCCCACGGGTAGAAAATTCATTCCATACCCGCCTCTTTATCGGGTAATACCCGTCGGGTACTCGGGTTTCGGGTACCCGTTGCCATCTCTATCCAGGGGGTGCTGTCTCGCGCGCCCGCCACCGACGCGGCGGCAGCGGCAGCGATGAAGGCCAAGCGGGCGGCCGCGTCCCCCGGCGAAGAGGAGGAAGGGGACGGCCGTTCTGCGCGCGGGAAGCGGCAACAGCTGCTTGCGCTTGGCCCCGCCACCGCTTTGGCGTCGGCGGCGGCGGAGGAAGGGCCAGAGAAGCGAGACCTGCGGCTGCTCAGCCTGCTGCTGCGGTGCGCGGAGGCGGTGGCCATGGACCAGCTGACGGAGGCGCGGGAGCTGCTCCCCGAGATCGCGGAGCTGGCGTCGCCGTTCGGGTCGTCCCCTGAGCGCGTGGCGGCCTACTTCGGGGACGCGCTGTGCGCGCGCGTGCTCAGCTCGTACCTGGGCGCCTACTCGCCGCTCGCGCTCCGCCCGCTGGCGGCCGCGCAGAGCCGCCGCGTGGCGGTCGCGTTCCAGGCGTACAACGCGCTATCGCCGCTCGTCAAGTTCTCGCACTTCACGGCCAACCAGGCCATCCTGCAGGCGCTCGACGGCGAGGACTGCCTCCACGTGATCTGTAGTCTCCGGATCGCCGGCGCCCCTCGTCGGAGATGGAGACGATGATCGCCGGATGCCTGAAACACACGCGAACACAGTGGAAACACAGGGAGTTTGGTGCCGCTAACAACCGCAGCATTTTCTGGACTCTATTGCGAAATATATAGACGATTACAACGGCTTCAACACCGTGACGCTGCGGACTCCACGCACCCGCCATTGTCGCGCCATCCCACGACTGAGTGCATGTCGCTCGCCACCACTGCGCGCTCGCCACGAACTCCGACATGTCCGTGCCATCCCACGAACGAGTACGACGCGCTCGCGCTCACCACTACCAAACTAGAAACAAGGAAGACCGCTGCATGAACGGAGCATGCGTCTGGCCTGTACATGACGCGCTCAACAGATTGAGCCCATTATTCAGCGAACTGAAAACTGAAAACAGATACGGGAGCAGAGCCGAGCATGGGTTATCTAACAATCTCCCCCTAACACTTGCTCGGCTCACTTCAATTTGACGACGCCCACTTTGTCTCGCAGCTCACAGAACTGCACACGCCCAAGGGCCTTCGTCAGGATGTCTGCAAGTTGCTCCTGGGTACTTGCATACTCCACGCTGATCTTGCCGCTGTTCACACAGTCACGAATGAAATGATACTTGGTGTCAATGTGCTTACTTCGATCATGTAGAACAGGGTTCTTGCTTAGGGCGATCGCAGACTGATTGTCCATCTTCAGAACAGGCTGCTGAGCAGGCTTGCCAGTGATGTCACTCAGCACCTGAATCAACCATATGGCCTGACACGTTCCCATCGCGCCAGCCACGTACTCCGCCTCGCAGGTGGAGAGGGCCACTGATTTCTGCTTCTGAGACTGCCATGTGACTGGCATGTGCCCCAGGAAGAAGATCACACCAGCAGTGCTTCTCCTCTCATCTGCATCTCCGCCCCAATCGCTGTCACTGTACCCCGTCAGCCTGTTGTCGCCATTCAGCAGCTTGGGGTAAACAATGCCATAATCCACCGTCCCAGCAATGTAGCGCAGCAAATGCTTCACAGCAGCGAGGTGCTCTTGCCGGGGCTTCTCCATGAAGCGACTCACATACCCCACCGCGAAAGTGATGTCGGGGCGGGTATGTACCAGATACCGCAGGCTTCCCACCAGGCTGCGGTACATGGTCGCGTCGACCTCAGGCGTCGTGCTTTTGGTCGTCAGCTTGAGCCGCACCTCCATCGGCGTCGAGCACGGATTGCAGGCCCCCATGCCTGCCTTCTCCAGAAGCTTCTTCGCATACGCCGACTGCCCAAGTGTGACTGATCTGGTCCCTTGCTTCACTTCAATTCCAAGGTAGTAAGAGAGCAGGCCAAGATCACTCATCCGAAAGAGCCGACGCATCTCTTCCTTGAACGCGCCTACGTCCGCCGGGTTTGCACCTGTGATGATGAGGTCATCCACGTAGACTCCCACCACCACACGCGTCGGTCCTCCACCTCGAGTGTACATTCCATGCTCACTTGCACACCGAGTGAAGCCGAGCTTCAGCAGACTCCCGTCCAGCTTCACGTTCCATGCTCGTGGAGCTTGGCGGAGTCCATACAGGGCCTTGTAGAGCTTGAGAACTTTGCCTTCGTGCCCAGCAGCAGTGAAACCAGGAGGCTGCCGGACGTACACTTCTTCTTTCAGCTCGCCATTCAGAAACGCTGACTTGACATCCATGTGATGCACAAGCCAGCCCTCCTGAGCTGCCACCGCCAGCAGCATCCGAATAGACTCCATCCGGGCCACAGGAGCGAAGACTTCGTCGAAATCAACCCCTTCTCGCTGGACATAGCCCTTGGCAACGAGACGCGCCTTGTGCTTGACAATGGCGCCGGCCTCGTCGCGCTTCACCTTGAATACCCATTTCAGACCGATCGGCCGGTGACCCTGGGGTAATTCTGTCAATCTCCAGGTCCCATTCTGCTCGATCGAGGCCATCTCCTCCTTCATGGCCTGACGCCAGCACTCTTCTCGTTTCGCCTCCTCAAAAGTAGCTGGCTCTTCTCCCACGGCCAGCAGCAGCTCCTCCACTGCCTCAATTTCCAGAGCGCCCATTCCTGGGGTCTCAGCCTGGCTGAGGATGTTCCCCAGTGTACGGTACCGGAGTGGCGCCCCATCGTCGTGATCAGCATCAAGATTATCATCGACGGTCGGTGGAGTTGCGAATTCCACCGTCGCAGGAGGCGTGAAGGTTGATGGTGAAGGCGCCCCCATGCCGGGCGCGTCAGACGATGTTCCCGCGCCGGGCGTGGCCCCCGGTGTGTGTAGAGAAGCCGGTGCGCCGTCACCGGGACTGCCCCAGACTGGAGTGTCTGGGCTCCCCCCAGCCTGTGCGACTGGGCTCCCCCCAGCCTGAGCGACTGGGCTCCTCCCAGCCGGCTCGTCCTCCGCTGCTGCGCCACGGCGGACCATCACCGTTGTGTACTCGACGTGGAACGGTTCTGAGTCCGTCTCGTGGTCGCCGCCGTCGGGCTCGTTCCAGCTCCAAGCCCTCCCTTCATCAAACACCGCATCTCGCGAGATGTGCACTCGCTTGGAGATGGGGTTGTAGAACCTGTACGCCTTGGTTCCCGGTTCATACCCAATGAAGACCATGGGCGTACTCCGATCATCCAGCTTCTTGGCGTGTCCGCCAGCAACCTTCACATGTGCAACGCAGCCGAAAGTGCGGAAGAAATGCACAGGTGGTTTATCACCATACCAGGCTTCATGCGGAGTCATGCCCTCCACGCTCCTCGTCGGGGACCGGTTCAGGATGAAGACAGCCGTGAGCACGGCCTCACCCCAAAACCAGCCCGGCATGTTCATGGCCTTCAGCATGCTGCGCGCCATGCCCAGCACGGTTTGGTTCCGCCTCTCCACCACACCGTTTTGTTGCGGGGTGTACGGTGCGGTGAGATGGCGCTGCACCCCCTCCATGGCGCAGTAGTCCCCGAACGCGCGTGACGTGAACTCGCCCCCACGATCGGTACGCAGGGTGCCGAGCTTCCGTCCCGCTTCAGCCTCGACGCGTGCCTGGAGACGAATGATGGCGTCCGCCGCCTGATCCTTTGAGCTCAGCAGCACTAGCCACATGTAGCGGCTTTTGTCGTCGACGACGAGGAGGAACAATCTCTTTCCGCCTGGTGTCTCCGGGTTGATCGGCCCACATAGATCTGCGTGGACCAGATCAAGCAGGTTCTTGGCGCGGTACTTGCTGGTCGCCGGAAACGGGAGGCGCCGCTGCTTGCCCGCCAAGCAGCTGTCGCAGATTTGTTCGACATGATCGATCTGCGGCAGTCCCCGCACCAGCTGCCCCTTGGACAGCTCCTTCAACCTCTGGAACCCGAGATGTCCGAACCTGGCGTGCCACAGCCAGGCCACCTCGGTGCACCGTGCAGATAGACAGATCGGCCTGTCGATGGCGAGATTGAGCATGTACAAGCGATTCGCAGAACGTGATACCTTCGCCAACAGACGCCGTCGTCGGTCCCAGATCCTCAGGAGCCCGTGTTCGATGAGAACCTTGTAGCCGTCCTCGTCGAGTTGGCCGAGACTCACAATGTTCGTGGTGAGCCTCGGTATGTGGTACACCCCGGCGAGTTCCTGATGTTCCCCGCTCTTCAGCTTGAACAGGATGGTGCCGCGCCCTTCAATGGCCACGACCGAGCCGTCACCAAACCGAACAGTTCCGCGCACGGCGGTGTTCAGCTCGGAGAAGATGGAGCGATCCGCCGTCATGTGGTTCGTGGCCCCGGTGTCCAGGATCCACCGAGTGCTTCCTCCTTCCACCTTGTCGCCGAGCTGCACGAACAGCTTGCTTTCGTCGATGTGCACAAGCTGCTCTGGTGGCGCGGATGTGGCGTGGACGCTGGCCGTCACCAGGCCCGCAAATGGTTCGGGATCGGTACCCTCCCCATCAAGGACCCAGCGCGTGGGCTGGACCGCCGGTGCGGCACTCCCAGTCTCCTCCTCGAACACCCACCGTGCACTGGTGGCACTGCTTCCGTCTGCAAGGGAGACGTGTAACTCCTCATCCGCGAGCGACGTCACGGCGAGGTTGAGTGCGGCTTCGGTCTCCTCTTCAGCCTGGGCTGCGTACGCGGCCTCATCCCTCTTCTTCTTGCGGCATTCCCGCGCCCAGTGGCCGGTTTTGCCGCAGTAGGCGCACTCGTCATCGGCGAGTTTCTTCTTCTTCTTCCCGCCGCCACCGCTGCTGCTACTGCTGCCAGCAGCAGTCTTGGGGCCGCCACTGCCCCCGCGTCCCTGGGGCGGCCCGTTGCCGCGCCCGCGCCTCTGGTTCACGGCCGGAGGTCGTCCACCTCCCGAGCCGCCTCCCCCAGAGATTTGGAGCCTGGACATGACTCGGTCCACGAGCTCGTCCTCGGTGAGGTTGAGGCGAGCCATGGCCGCGCCACCAGCTCCGTTGAGGTTGTAGCGTTCCTCCGCCGCCTTTAACCTCCCCACCAGTTCATCCACAGACAGCGCATCGAGGTCAAGCAGAGTTTCGATTGACATAACGATCTGCGAGTACCTCAGTGGTGTTGCCTGCAGGAATTTCCTCACGATCTCCGGCTCCGTGTAGCCGGCATCAAGCACCTCGAGCTGCGTCGCCATGTCGGTGATGCGGACAGCGAAGTCGTCCACCGACTCCCCATCCTTGAACTTCAGTGCATCGAACTCACGGCACAATGTGTTCGCCTTCGCCTGGCGAACGCGATCCACGCCGAGGTGCACCTTCTTCAACGCGTCCCAGGCCGCCTTGGCCGTTGCCTTCCTGGCGATGCTGCCGTGCAGCTCTTCGGGAAGCCCCAAGGCAATAGCCTCCAGGGCGTTCCGGTCCTCGATGAAGTCGACGGTCCCGACAGTCACCGCCTCCCACCAGCCCCGCGCCTGGAGCTTGAGCTTCATCAGGGCCGCCCATGAGTAGTAGTTGGACTTGGTAAGAAGGGGGTACTTGTTCTTCCCGCCCTCCTCACGCACGGTCCGGTGGATCACCAGACCCCGCTCGCCGCCGCCCGAACCGCTCGCACCGCCCGCACCGCCCCCGTTGGGACGCCGTCGCGGCGAGGAGGAACGATTCCGCCGTCTGTCCATGAAAGCAGCAGCGATCGCACGGTCGCGCGTCCACCGACGGAACCTGGCTCCGATACCACTTGTAGTCTCCGGATCGCCGGCGCCCCTCGTCGGAGATGGAGACGATGATCGCCGGATGCCTGAAACACACGCGAACACAGTGGAAACACAGGGAGTTTGGTGCCGCTAACAACCGCAGCATTTTCTGGACTCTATTGCGAAATATATAGACGATTACAACGGCTTCAACACCGTGACGCTGCGGACTCCACGCACCCGCCATTGTCGCGCCATCCCACGACTGAGTGCATGTCGCTCGCCACCACTGCGCGCTCGCCACGAACTCCGACATGTCCGTGCCATCCCACGAACGAGTACGACGCGCTCGCGCTCACCACTACCAAACTAGAAACAAGGAAGACCGCTGCATGAACGGAGCATGCGTCTGGCCTGTACATGACGCGCTCAACAGATTGAGCCCATTATTCAGCGAACTGAAAACTGAAAACAGATACGGGAGCAGAGCCGAGCATGGGTTATCTAACATGATCGACCTGGACATCATGCAGGGCCTGCAGTGGCCAGGGCTCTTCCACATCCTCGCCTCCCGCCCGCGCAAGCCGCGCTCGCTCCGGATCACCGGGCTCGGCGCGTCGCTCGACGTCCTCGAGGCCACCGGCCGCCGCCTGGCCGACTTCGCGGCATCCCTCGGCCTGCCGTTCGAGTTCCACCCCATCGAGGGGAAGATCGGGCACGTCGCCGACGCCGCGGCGCTCCTCGGCTCGCGCCAGCAGCGGGACGACGAGGCCATCGTCGTGCACTGGATGCACCACTGCCTCTACGACGTGACGGGGTCGGACGTGGGCACGGTGCTGCTGCTCCGGAGCCTGCGCCCGAAGCTGATCACCATCGTGGAGCAGGACCTGGGCCACAGCGGCGACTTCCTGGGCCGGTTCGTGGAGGCGCTGCACTACTACTCGGCGCTGTTCGACGCGCTGGGAGACGGCGCCGGTGCGGCCGAGGAGGAGTCGGCGGAGCGGCACGCGGTCGAGCGGCAGCTCCTGGGCGCGGAGATACGGAACATCGTGGCCGTTGGGGGGCCCAAGCGGACCGGGGAGGTGCGCGTGGAGCGGTGGGGCGACGAGCTGCGGCGCGCTGGGTTCCGGCCAGTGTCCCTGGCCGGGAGCCCTGCCACGCAGGCCAGGCTGCTCCTCGGCATGTACCCGTGGAAGGGGTACACGCTGGTGGAGGAGGACGCGTGCCTTAAGCTCGGCTGGAAGGACCTCTCCCTGCTCACCGCCTCGGCGTGGGAGCCGACGGACGACGCTGCCGCCTCTGCGCCCACCACCACCAGTTAACGAGTACAAGACAAGATTTTGCAGCAACTAGATTGGGAATTCAATTCCATGCCATGCCTGCTGCTAGTCTCGCGGCCCTCATTGTCATTGGTGGCCTGACCGTCTTCTCTTCTTGCTACCTCCCTGCTCGATCGTGCAGGCTTTTTGTGAGTTGTTTTTGTGATATATGATCGTATAGGCTTCGGCATTCGTTCTCCCTACCTCCAGTTTCATATCAACTTTGAATTTTGAATATTCAGGCCCGGTTTAGTTGCCAAAAAATTTGCAGAATTTTTCAAGATTTCTCATCACATTGAATTTTGGACGCATGCATAAAGCATTAAATATAAATAAAAAATAAAACTAATTACATAGTTTAGACGAAATGGACGAGACGAATCTTTTAAACCTAATTAGACCATGATTGAACACTAATTACCAAATAACAACGAAATTTACTAATGTCATTTTGCAAAAAATTTTGCAACTAAACAAGGCTGAGTCATAGAATTGCAAAATGGCCACATCATCGTCTGCAGTCGACCGTCCTGCTAATAAACTGGAGATTCGGTGGGGTGAGTTTCCCCAGCTGAATACTAGCTGATACTGTACTGTGCAGAAGTTGTCTTCACGAGTTCACGTCACGTTTCGCTGAATGGTCCTGTCAGTTTACTAGTTCGAGCAAACACCATCCATCGCCTTCTACAGTTCCGGGTGTCCCAGACTGTAAAAGGCCTTTTAGTTAGTTGCCCAGTTCTCATCCAAATTTTACTATGCAAAAAGAAGATTCTCCATCACATCAAAATGTCGGTAAATGTATGGAGTATTAAATGTTGATGAAATCAAAAACTAATTGCACAGTTTTGTTGTATTTTGCGAGACGAATATTTTAAGCCTAGTTAGTTAAAATTTGAATAATTTTTACCAAATACAAATAAAATACTACAGGAATTCTGATACAGTGTTTTTCTCCTATGAACTAAACGAGGCCTAAATAGACATCTCCAGCCGTCGGCCGCTATCTGTAATGACTAACGAGTAACGAGTTTACATGTCAGTTTCCCATCGGCTACACAACGTGAAGATGACAAGTTTACTTAGGCCTTGTTGAGTTCGTGAATTTTTTTTTGTTTGGCTACGGTAATATTTTCGTTTGTATTTAGGTCTGGTTTAGTTCGCGAAATTTTTTGGGAAATGAAACTGTAGCACTTTCGTTGTTATTTTGCAATTAGTGTCCAATCATGGACTAACTAGACGTAAAAGATTCGTCTCGTCAATTTCGTCTAAACTGTGTAATTAGTTTTATTTTTTATCTATATTTAATGCTCCATGCATGTGTCAAAGATTCGATGTGACGGGGAATCTTAAAAAATTTTGGAAACTAAACAGCCCCTTGGTAATTAGTGTCCGGTCATGGACTAATTAAACTCAAAAGATTCGTCTCGCGGTTTTCTACCAAACTGTGTAATTAGTTTTTCCAATCGTCTACATTTAATGCTCCATACATGCGTCCAAAGATTCGATGTGACGGGGAATCTTGAAAATTTTTGGGAAACGAAATGGGCGAACGAATCTCGGACAAGGATTCTATTTTTAAAAAAACCAATCCCACCTGTTTCCTATTATGGATGGGATGCATGCTCCCACATTTCTCTTTCTCTTTTTTTCGATTTTTGTTTCCATTTATGTTTTCCGTTCCCGCCGTACGGTCTCACATTCTCTTTTTTTTCGAGAACAACCACGCGCATAACTTAGAAAACAGAGTTATGCTTGATAACTTTGAGGGATAACTTAACGCCATTAAATTATACAACATTACTATTCTTAACTTAGAAAGCTGAGTTATACAACCTAACTTAAACAAAAAACATAATACATGTACGTTCTCTTTTAGGTTTCATCATTTTATTTTCTCTTTCAAGAAATTAAATCATTCGGGACATAGGAAAATAGTTTAAAAAAGGGTGGAGGATGTTATAAAAGTAACTTTTGTAATGTATAATACACAACGCAGTGTATAATATGATGGTGCAACATAAAACAAAGAAGATAAATAATGATTTCTATCACTTCTTTGGCCATAATGTCAGCATATCTATTTCTTCTATTCAAAAATCTATAAAATATTGTAATTATAAAAAGTTAGATGCATTACTCTTAACAGTAAGTTAGTAAAAAAACTTAGTTTACATGCATACACATAAAAAGATAAGTTAGTTACATAACTTTGTACACTAAGTTGATCAAATAAGTTATATACCATACATATAAGAGGAGTTAGATACATATGGGAACAATAAAGCTATGCATATACATCTAACATAAGTCAAATATACAACTTTCTACATACATAACTCTCAACAGCAAGATGATCAAGTAAGCTACGAACCACACATAAAAGCATAGTTACATACATAACTTAGAACAATAAAGCTAATGCGTACACATCACAAAAAAGTTAAATACATAAGTCTCTGAAATAAGTTGACCAAATAAGTTAGGTAGTACACATTAAAAGAGAACAATGAAGCTAATGAACTTACTTATTAGCATACAAATCATAAAACAAAAATAGACAGTTAAATTATGAAATATTTTAAGTAGAAATCTATAAAAAGAAACTACTTCAATAGGAAGCAATGTAATACCTCAAGTAGAAAGTGATATCTATTATACGTTGCTCATGTATAATTTGAAAGTTTTATACCCTGACAAGTATAAGGAGCAAAGATAAGGATTTCATCAAACACAAAAAAACAGGTGCCAAAGTGAAAATCTTACATGTTGCTCAGCTATGTCATGTACTGCAGGCGAAAAGAATTGATTCTCCTCATGGGTGCACAAATAATATGTCAGTGTCTTACGAATAGGCTTTGCATGCTCCTGCACGACATAAAAAGTTCAGACAACATCTTGTCAACTAATCTCAAGATATACACAACATGCCATAATGAAATGATCACAATTTTTTAAAAAAGAAACTTAACAAAAGACATAATTGAAGGAAAAACTAATACCTCTTTGAAGTAAAAGTGAGACCATCATAAGACTTAATTAATTCAAGAACAAAAACTCCACTGTCATTTCTACAAAAATAATATTCTTTAAAATATTAATAAATTAAAAGGTTTAAAGCATGCTAAAAAAATTCCAAATAAATGCTGAATAAGGTAATAGAACCTTATTGGCTAGTTGAATTGGACAAACTAGCAACAACAATGCGCATGTTGTAGACTTCAACTCTTCTGGACATTGGATATGCAAACTTGAAAACTCTCCGAAAATTCCTCACAATTACGAGAGCATCTTCTTTCACAATACTGAAGTCCTTAAATGGACAGATGACTTCAAATCTACCTTCTCTTGTGTTTGTAATAACAACATACCAATATCTAATCTTGCAAGCTGGTACAAAAATCTTTAAAAAAGAAAATCAAACACAAATTTATGGTTTTCTACTCATTATTAAACACAAAAAGGCATGCATATCACAGAAAAGGCCCACACACACACATAGAGATAGTATGGAAATAATAAAATCAACAAAACCTACAAGATCAGCATTCTCTAGACGATATCCAACACATCTCTCTGAGAAATGATGAGAAATATTACTTGGAACAAGGTCGACATTTCAAAGTTCAAGCTGAGAAATATGCATATAACATTTAATTAAAAAACATATTGAATAGTATTATCACAATAGGTAATTAAGTACCCATTTGAGAATACAAGTTAGATGCACAAGTAGCGAAAATAAACTTAAGTATATAATTTAATAACCCAAGTCATACACACAAGTTAATTATTTTTAGTTATGTATAGAAATATATTAAATTAAACAACTTATCTGAAAAAATAGATATTAAAGTTAATAGCTACAGACTATCCCCACAAATTTATACACAAACTTAGCTGGAAAACTTAGCCATGCAAGTTATGTGCAGAAAGTTATACATCAAAAGATAGTTGATATAAAAAATTGGACACAAGCTAAATATGTACAGGTTACATGGATATAATTTCACAAAACAAGTTCAGTATAAGAAAAATACTAACACATTTCATACCGGTCCTTCATAACTACAAGTTATATGAAAAAAGAATACAACAAAATTAATTTAATCCCAATTGTCGAAAATAAAACAACACATACTTAAGAATATTTTATCAAAAAACAAAAATGCCAAAAAAAAGAATGAGAAAGGAACTCACAGAAACAGAGGTGGAAAGAATATGTTTGCATCAGGTAGTTGAAGGTACAGAATCTGAGAAATGTTTACAAAATTGCTCTTCCATTACAGCAACACCCATGATGTTCATAACATGAGATGAGACATAACCAAACACTTACATTGATAGTCCAAATGTCTGATGGTCGACCCAATGCACTTTCAGTATTTTAATAATCCTAGGACTGAGACATGAAAAGAAACGATTAGAAGATTCAATTATAATCATCTTGCAAATGGATAGAACGTAGCAGTTTGTGAGAGGTTAAGAACTAGGAGAAGTTGGTCACCTTCTTGTTAGATATGGACCTAGAATATTACAGACAACTTATGATGAACAACTTTCTCGACATCAATCGAAATGAAGACATGCTTGAAGAACAATGGTTTAGAAGGTATTGAGCATTCTTCTGCAAATTCAAATTGCATTCTAAGAGATTGCATGAATCTCATATTTCGAATGGTCGAAACAGAGTCATCTAACTGCTTTACAGTGTCTTCATCCCAATAATCATCAAAACTATGAAATCGAGATGAAGCAGGTTGCATTCCATTATCACGTGTACTATTGCTGACATGTACCTGCTTTTCACAATGCTTGTTAGTGTTCAATTGACTTTCTTCATGAGAATGTCCTACATCATTTTGCTCGTCAGCTTGAGCAATACCAAACTTCAATTTCTTCTTTGCTAATCTGAAACAGTAGTCATTCCTTCACAACGCAGCTGATCCAAGCACTCCCCTGTTGATATATTTATGTGAAAATCACTTCCGTCATTAAATATTGGTCCTCTCTTCAATGGCATCACATAAGAACCTTGTGTTGGCATGGCTGATTTTAGATCTAGCATCTCTTCTTTTGCCTCTGGAACAAATGTTGAGGAGACGGGCTCCAAACTAAGAATAGACAGAGTCAGTTTAGAAATACTTTCTGCACTGGACAAAGCTTCAGCTTCATGATATTCATTTGCGGGGAATGAGTGAAGCAAATCTTCTAAGATAGGTTCTGCAAATTTATCAATGTCTTGATTTGTTCAACACTAATTAGAGACAAACTATCCGCAACCATGTGGAAAAGCTCTTTATAACAACCAAAAGTATTTGAAATTCCAATCTCAGGGAGACGCAGTGGCTCAAAATTTGAAAATCGAACACTCTTTTTTGATTGTTAATTCACAATTTGTTGAACTCGATCAGTAGCTGTTGGGGATTGATGCACAAGCTTATCAGCACTCTCGCATAAATCACTTGGTCTCACTAACTTGCGTTGAGAATCTATAAGTGAACTGTTCTTGTGATTCATCTTTATAATCTTAGCTGTTTTGACCATTTGATCATTGATAGCATGTCTTGTGACCTGCACAAAGTTTTACCACATTTGTTCATAGGCATCCTGTAGTTGAAGCCAAACCTGTTGGACCATTGAGTAACAAAGGAAAAACTTTATAAAACATTACAATAGAAGAAAAATTAGTAACCATAAAGAAGTATGGTTACACAAGTAAAACAAACTTAAACAAGGACATGGTACAAAAAAAACTTAACTTCTTTTTATGTCCAACAGTTCTAGTATCTATATCATATCTAACAAGTAAGCACTTAACTTAATGTGCACAAAGTTGCACAGTCTAAGTTGCATCAACTAAGTCATACAATCTAAGTTAGCTTCTTAACTTCTAAGCATACCTGAGTTACATAAGCCAATTCACTCTAACTTGGGTCAACTAAGTTATATTGTCTAACTCAGGTGCTTAACTTGTAACCGTAACTTATATACAAAGGGGAGGCACAGTCTAAGTTAGATGAACTAAGTCATAAGTCTAAGTTAGCTGCTTAAATTCTAAGCATACCTTAGTTACAAAAGCCAGTTCACTATAACTTGGGACAACTAAGTTATATTGCCTAACTTAGGTGCTTAACTTGTAACCATAACTTATATACAAAAGTATATGATATGTGTAAACCATGTATATATGTTCTACTGTCAAAATTACAAACATAAGCATGTTTTTTAATAGAAAAAATAAGAAGAAAATAATAGCACAAACAAAAAATAAATGCAAAAGAAACTAGTATTACATTGTTGAATTCTTCACCAGGAGGTATCCCTGATAAAAGCTGGGTAAACTTAACCCTAAAAATATAACTAGCTCGAACACGGCCTAAAATCACCTTGCTTAATGTGGAAGATGCAACCTAGCCATCCACGTCCAACCGAGTCCCCATCGACACATCGTCCATGACCGGCACCGGATATTCTGCTGCCGCCCAACGTCTAGGTGGTAATTATGCTAAGACCTAACGGGGTGTGAGACCATGCCCGCCCATACAGGCATGTGGCTGTATGACAAAATACTAGAAGGTGTGGACACGAGGCCAGTCTTTCGATAGCTGAGCGAATATCTCCTGCGGCAATCCCACCTGGGATCCCACCAAGGTAACCTACGCATAGGCTTATCCCTATTCGCCCCCTGTCATCAGGGTGGTCCTACTAGCTCGTGCTTGTCATAACCGTTATCCATTATTATATCATTATCATGTTACCGTTTATTCACAGTTTCCATTATCATATCAGGTTATTTGGTTCAAGTTAAAGAGTGGGTGTTAGAACTAGCCTCAGGTCGCTATAGAGTATATCCAAAGCTTTCAATTCGTTGGTCTTTTGGTGTTGGTGTAGGTGTACTCCTTTGGGGTCCTTCGTTGGTTAACTAGGATACTGAAAGTGCATCTAGCCCTTTAGTAGGTTTTGGTGAATTGAATGATAACATAATTAAAGGTCTAACAAGTTTGATAAGTGTTGAACAGGAAGATTAAGCCTATTGCATATACTCGTGGATTGTATATTAACAAGTATATCCAAGGTTCAACAAGTAGGCAAACCTGATGGTATTCCACATAGTGTTGAAATGAAAGGCCGAATTATGTATTGTTGTATTAGAAGATTATGGAAACATTCTAGTTCAAGCAAAAGACAACAATACAAATGGAATTAATGAAATGGCTCCTATGTTGTAGGATATCATAGCATCATGTGAAAGCAAGCATATTTAGCATATGACAAATGAGACATGAGTCGATGATTTTGGATTGGTCTCTATAATGGCTTGCTTTGCATGAACAAGAAAAGCTGGATAGTGGACTAGCTTTGATCAAGGTTGAAGAATAAATCAAGAGTGCATAAGTGAGGAAATGTCAAGCAAAGGAGAAATGACAATGGAGACAATGTATAATGAATATGGGATGTTCTCTATATTGGTTTGCTTATATGAATAAAGATTTTGAAAACCACTTTGCATTGATTTGATCAAGCTAGAAGTATGAAGATAGATATTGAAGTAAGTGTCAGGAGTGTCAAGCCAAAATGAAGAGGATATAAGGAACCATTAATTAGCTTGACAATATTGATATTGATCCATATATATATCTCTATGTGAGTTAAACTGAAACTTGATTGATATCAACATTAATATCTAGAAGATATTCAAGCAAGGATCAAAATATTGAAGAAATGGTTATTCAATGGATACTTAATGTGATGTGACTTGAGTATGGCTTGATAAGGTGAAGATAGCAAGGAAAGGGCTTCGAGGTACTAAGCGAAGGTGAAGGGCAATCAATGGCTTGGGGACCAAGGTACCATGGCTAAGGTGAAGAAGAGAGTACTTGCATTGAGTCGAGGAACTAATCAAACTATAAAGAGTCATATTATATTGAGGATCAAATCATTAGTAGAAGTGACTTAAAGCCATTGAGGTGAACTGATATATGAGTTGAAATGGTTCAAGTCACATGCTCAAGGTATGTTTGCTCAAGGAGATGAGACAGTTGCAATTAGTTGCAACCTCTTGTGAAATGATATTAAGAAGAAATGACATATGAAGACATTGAAGACTCAAGTGGTTAAATTAGTTACATTCTCTTTATCTTGAGTATAGGTATGTCATACTATCAAGGGGGATGCAATACGAATTATAGACAAGTCTCAAGTGCTCAAACTAACCGAACCCAAGTGCTAACATGAGAGAAACACTTAGAACTGCACCTGCACTTGTTGATCTTGGGTTTGTTCTCTGTTGCGTTGGGTAACCCTCGAAACAAGCTTTCTGGAATGTCCAAGATCACTGAAAACGGAGTTCGGAGTAAAAAGTTATGGTTTTTTCCGTGAGGTGACCTGTGCTGTTCCTGGGAGGGCGGCAGTGCCGCACTTCAAGGGTGGCAATGCCGCCCCTGTACAGTCACAATGGCTAATTTTCGAATCCTAACGGCTAGTTTAAGGGGGATGAGTATATATGCCCATCCCACGACCCCTGGTCATGCTGCTGATGCTCCATACCTTCCAAACCCTTTTCAAAGCCTTGTGTGAGCTCTTCCCAACCCTCTCTTT
The DNA here is from genome assembly GCA_038087645.1 of Saccharum hybrid cultivar R570. NCBI lineage: Eukaryota > Viridiplantae > Streptophyta > Magnoliopsida > Poales > Poaceae > Saccharum > Saccharum hybrid cultivar. The sequence continues at coordinate 860,823 of JAQSUU010000377.1, forward strand.
GTGAGAGTAAAGTGCTTAGTGCATGATTAAGCGTTGGGGCTGTGTGATTAAGAGCTAGAGAGTAGATTAGAGCAATCCTAACCTTGAGAACTTGTTGGGTTTCGTCGATCTCCATTGCGCATTTGTTACTCTTGGAGGTGAAGCCTCCTAGATGGCTAGGCATCGCCTGACGAGCTCCCGTGCTTGTGGTGAGCAGCGGGAAGTTTGTAACCATCATCTCATATAGTGAAAACTCTCAAATCGAGGGTTAAGTCTCTTGATTTGAGAAGAGGGAAAGAGCCAACCTAAGTGGTGAGCTCATCCTTAAGTGGATACCTCAACAATGTGGAGTAGGGACATCTGAACCACGGGTTAAACAACCGTGTCACCATGTGCTTCATTTATATTCTTGCAAGTTCATATTGTTGTTAAGGTGATTTTAGGGTTTGTGATCGATCTACTTATTCACTTGTGATATACCCTGTTTAGCTTTCGATCTGTCATTTACATACTTGCAGAAAGGATACAAAGTTATCTGATCTAAGTTCTGCTGGTTAATATTTGAATTTAGTTTGAAATTCCTGCACAGACCGGCAGTGCCGCCCTCTGTTCTGACAGAGTTTAGAGCTAAAATTTTGTAGGATCGTCACTAGATATCCCTAGTACTTCTTCACTAAGTTTGAGGTGTGTTGGACTCACGGTCGTAGGAAGGCAGTGTCGCCCTGAGTTTTAATTTCCTTTTGAGCTGAATTTTTGTAGCCCTATTCACCCCTCTCTAGGCTTCCTAGGCGACATCAAGGTCCTTTCAGATACACATTCTAACGTCGACGGACACAAATAAGAAAACGACTAACAGACAAACAAAAGCATGACAAACAACGATCCTACGTGGTTCTAACGTGTGGTTGTTTATCCTATTCCTATCACTACTTTGCCATCTGTTTATTAGCTTTGATGGAGGTATTCCATCCAATAAGGGCTCCTACGAGCTGGGTTAAGGTGGGTGGTTGGTTTGGCGGAAAACCAAACCACATCATTATATTTCACTATTATGTAAACCTGAAAGAGAAAACCTGATCAAGTCATTACATATGACTGGGCCAGTTTCTCTACAGGTCCGCCTGGGTTAGCGACACATACGCACATGCATATGTACGTGCCTGGTGTTAGCGGGGTTAGGGTTAGGTTAGGGTTAGCCATACATGGACATATACCCGGGTATCGGGCACCGTCATGTATGTATATGTTTTATCATTTTATGTGAATATATTCGAATATGTGGCACGGTTGATGCACATACATGAATATACGGCTTACTAATACTAGGGTGATGGCTTCTACGGCGGATTACTACTACGGGTTCTTATTATTTAGTTAATTATTTATTTACGCGACTACGGAAAAATAAAAGAAAAAGAAAAATAAAAGCAATCAAATCTAGAATTCAATCAGGCGCCATTATTTATGATTTAGTGTGTTGTTAATTAGGGTTTTTATTTTAGATGATTTATGGTGAAAGAATTATGCAATTCAGAATTTAAACGCGCAAGTTATAGAATTCCTAAAACTACCGATAGAACGTAAATGAAATAATGCATGCAAAATAATTCTACTATTTCTATCTATGCAATATGTGCGAAATCTATGCAATATGTATGAAAACTATATAAATACGACCTAGAACTGCTCTAGTTTATTTAGGAATTTATTAGGATTTTTTCTAGAATTTATAAGCTTACCGTTTAATCTACCGTGTACGTTTTCCAGGGTATGCGTAGCATTTCTACAGTGCTGACACGCGGGTCCAGCCTACCTGCAGAGCTGACCGCACTGTGCTCTCCCAGGATGAAAACGGACGGGATGAATCTCGTTTCGTCCGCAACCGTATACCATTTTTTTCCATCCGTTTTCGTTTTTTCCGGGATAAACGGAAACAGGACCAAAAACGGGACGGAGTAAACGGAAATGGGACCGAAAACGGTAGAGCATTTGTCCATCCGTATTTGCAGTATCCCGTTTTTAATCGGGATATCCCGTTTTTCATTCCGTTTTTCTTCAATACGGGATGGGCTTGTTGGGCCTGTTTTTTTAGAAGATGTTGGGCCTGTTGGGCCATGAAAGCAAATGTTTGAGTTGCTTTTATTTTTCTTTTCATCTGTGTGGACATGTCACATATATATTAAAGTCATCATCTTTTTGTTTTGGTAGAGTGCACAACATCCGCCCTTTCATCATCTGATAATTCATTCATCTACGAGCGTATTTATGTGTGGGCACTGGGCAGTATATATTTTTATGCGGCATACATGTTCCAACTTAAGTTTTCGCTTACCGTTCATTTCCGTCTATTTTCTGACCGTATTTACCTGTTTTCGTATTACCGTTTATCCCGCTACCGTTTTCGTTCCCGGCTGTCCGGCTTCCGCTCCCGTTTCCGTTTAAAAATATGAAAATGAAAACGGTAGAGCGATTTTCCGTTCGTTTCCGTCCGTTTTCATCACTAGTGCTCTCGGTCGACCCCAACGCTCCACAATGTCCTGTACCTCAAGCAACATGTATGCAGTTGTTCTCCACATCACGGCTGATGGTAGTCTCGCAGTACGTCAGAGCTGCCTGCAGAGGAGCCGACAGCCTCATCTGACAGAAAGGTTAACCACCTAGGCCTTGTTTAGATGCAAGGCTAAAGTTAAAATTTTTTCACTCTCTATCACATCAACTTTTACATGCATGTATAAAGCATTAAATATAGATAAAAAATAACTAATTATATAGTTTAGTTATAAATCACGATACGAATCTTTTAAACCTAGTTAGTCTATAATTAGACACTAATTGTCAAATACAAACGAAAATACTACGGTTAGAAAATTCTAACTTTTCACCGACTAAACGAGGCCCTAGCGGAGCGAGCATTGAGTTGAAGCAAAGGGTTCCTCTGACACGCACAGAAACCAGCAGGGTGCGGAGAGAAAAACGGCAAGGTAAAGAGAGAAAGCTGCAAACTTTATGTATGCCCTTGTTTAGTTACCAAATTCAACCCCAAATTCTACTATGCAAAAGGAAGATTTCCCGTCACATCAAAATGTCAGCAAATGCATGGAGTACTAAATGTAGATGAAATTTAAAACTAATTGCACAGTTTTGTTGTACTTTACGAGACGGACATTTTGAGCCTAATTAGTCAAAGTTTAAACAATTTTTACCAAATACAAACGAATTGGAACAGTGCACATTTAATGCGCACTGTTCCAACTCGGCAGCCCCCGACTCAGCATCTAAACAAGGGCTATGTGGAACCCAAAATAAAGCAGCTTCTTCTATTACTTGCACCGAAGTATTCGCCCGCGTTGGGGGCTGTTTAGTTTCTAAGAAATTTTGCAAAATTTTTCAGATTTTCCGTCACATCGAATCTTTAGACACATGCATAAGCATTAAATATAGATAAAAAATAAAACTAATTACACAGTTTAGATGAAATGGACAAGACGAATCTTTTAAGCCTAATTAGACCATAATTGGACACTAATTACTAAATAACAACGAAAGTGGCTACAGTGCTATTTTACCAAATTTTTGGCAACTAAACGCTACCTTCGTCATGCCACGCAACACCGATCGGTGGACTGCCCTGTCCTGTGCTTGTATTTCTCCTACACCGTGTCCACGCAAGGAACAGGGAAAAGGAGATGGTCTCCCGTGGCTGCCATGTGGGGCATGAGTGCCGAGGTGTCGCACACCTGTTGGCTGCCCGACGTGGCCTTGTGCCTGTACTGGTCCTGGCGTTGAACGCCAGTCGTGCTCATTCCCAATCCTTTCGTCGTTCCCATTCACACGCGGCCAGAACAGAGAAGAAAAGAGAGAGGGACGAAGGGAGGAGATGGAGAGAGCAGAGGGTCGACGGAGGGGGAGGGCAAGGCCACCGGTGGCAGCGCGCTGGCCGAAGGAGCGGTGGCGGTGGCATGGCAGCCTCATCCCGACGGCGCGGGGCGCCGACGGCGAGGTGCCGAGGCGGCGACGCAGGTCCGTGGCGGCGCCACCGTGAACGGAGGCGAGCACGGGCGGTGCTCAGCTCCGGCGGTAGCGACGCGGAGCACCAGCGGCATGGAGGAGGGCGGAGGGAACGGGGTGATGGAGGAAGCGGCGCGCGGGTGGACGGGCTCCGACGAGCAGTGGCCTTGGCGCGGTGATGGCCGAGCGGCTCGGCAGCCTCAGCTCGGCGACACGAGGTGTTGGCGGCGAGGTGCCTGGGCAGCTGAGCGGCGAAGACGGCGGACGGCGCATCGGTGCGGGGCGAGCTGATGGGCCAGCGAGTCGGCGAGCAGGGGCGCGCTTGTGGTGAACGCGACTTCGATGGCTCGGTGGCCTTCGGCTGCTGAGCGGCGGCAAGGCCGTCCACTGCTCAGCGCGCCGGTGCTCGGGTCCCACGAAGGCATCCCGGAGGTTGGCGTGGCGAGGTCGCGGCGAGCACGACGGCGGCGGTGCTTCGACGTTCGGCTCCGTCGCGGCGAGGACAGGGGCACCATGCCCCTCTGCAGGCCCTTGCAGCGGCGACTCCGAACTCCAAGCGTGGTCGAGGACGGCGAGCTCAGCGCCATTTATAGGGGAGGCGAGGTCGGTTCGTCGAGAGAAATAGCCCGGCATTCGCGGCGGCGCTCGTACGGCAATGGCAAGGTGTCGACGGGAAATCCGGAAGCGATAAGATCGACGGCAAAATATCCGGCGTCGCGACAAGGGACGGAGGCGGTGCGCACAGTTCCATGGTTGTCGGTCGCGGAGATTTTTGCCAGCCATGGCGGTTGAACACAGTACGCCATTGATATCTGTTGGCCGAGGTGACGTCATTGATGACGTCATCGCCTCTGTGGAGAAGAGGAAAATGACAGCCGGGTCCCACCTGTCATCGAGATAAGAGGGAGAGGGCTGCAGCTGCTGGTATTGTCGTCCTGGGCCAGTTGGCCGGGCCGGGTGCTTGCTGGGCCATGTGGCCTGAGCCGGCCCGTGAAGCAGGAGAAGGGATGGAGGGGTGGGCAGCTGGGCTAGGCCCAATCGGCAAGGGAAGGAGTACACAGGAGATTTTCCTATTTTGTAATTTAAAAGCTAACTAGAAAACTCGGCGCAGCTTTGTCGCGCCCTACTTGAGTAAACCAGCTTAGTTTTTTTTTTCATCTGATTTGATCAAGCAACTGGTGGCCGTTATAGAGCTGCTATCCTACTACTACAACCTGTCACATCTCAATGAGAAACCTCAAAAATGTAGTGTAACAATGGTGAGATGGGAAAGCCAGAGTTTACATGTACTTTCAGATTAAGAAGCCAATAGTAAAGCTGTATCGAACACTGAAATCAAGTTCATCTTCATCTATGCTCTCAATTTTGAGCTATCTAAGGATCTTCAATTTATCTATAATAACGACATTGTTGGTCAGATGGGAAGCTCTTGAATGTTACTGTTTGTTAACATGAACAAGTATTGTGTAGGTCTTCAAAAGAGAATACTATTCTTGAAGGTCTGTGAATTTCTATTAGTTAAGTTTGGAGTTGTGGATCTAAGAATAGTCTTGTCCATTGAGATCTCCATGCCCTTTGATTTCTAGTGTTTCAAGCAAAAGAGTACTATAATCTAACTCCAGATGACTTCCGTTAGAGCACTCAGAAGTCAGAAGGCAGTTTAGTACGGACTTGAATTCAGACCCATCTGCAAACTTTTTTGTTGCCCACCAGTAAACCCCATTACCAATCTCATCTGTGTTGTTGCACTCATGAGGATCTTCTTCATCAAGTTTCCTAATCATGTCAAGAGCTTTGTGGATTAACTTCTTGATGGTCTTGAGACTTCTTTGTTGTTGCATTTCTTGAGATGCATTCAGGGGAAGTGTGTATGAATCAACAATATCCTTGGCTTGCCGCTTGACACATTATTGTTGTCGTAACTCTGATAGAGATCATGTGGAGCCTTTAGGGAAATAAAGAGCAAAGCTCTGAATGATCATATCCATGAGCAGTGAAGTGGCTCTAACATATAGGCTTGTCATCACCTAAGTCCTGAAAAAGAACCGTTAATTGTTAATATGTTTCTTCAATAAGGGGCATACACAAAGGTTTCTTTTGGGGAAAAACTGTTTTGACCTACTAATTCATTGGTACAGTAGTTTACCTTAGCTAAGTGAGTGGTAGAACTTATTCTTCATCAATAACCTGCTTTGGGCTGAGAAGCCATACAACTTTCACATCATTCAGAAACAGTCTCTTTTGTTGTCTTTGTCTTGGGCCTTTTCTCTTTCTCTTCACCTTCTTCTGTCTCTTCCTCCTCTGTAGTTTCTGGGGTTGTCAACATCAACCACCTTGGCTGACAACAAATAAATAGGTAAGTTGATGATTTCAAAGTACTTCTTCACCAAATCCTACATAAATGAAAATTCAAATTTAACACTTGTAACAAGAGATGCACAAAATAACAGATATATTTCTACAAAGATGTGCTTCACTATAATGTGTCCAGATCAAGTGGTGCACAGTAAAATCAAATTCAGTTGGAATCTAAGGAATGGGAAAGTAGCATTGCTACTTATGGAGAATGGAGGGATAAATTAGAGCAGCTTATGGATGATGAATATCTTTGTATCCATCGGATCGAATGAATATAAAGACACATTAAATTGCAAGTGAACCAGAGATGGCCATGCCCTTTGCTATTACAAGAGTTTGATAAGCTGAATGCACTTTATACTCTAGCAGTCTAGCTTAATAATAGAAATCTTGTTACTCTGCTCTTTCTAAACATGCAAAGGGACAAAATATACTTAGAGCAGATAGGTTCACTATTTTTAGCTACTGAGATAGAAACACATGTAATTAATGAAATGTTCACGGCACTCTAAATAAGAGAATACATTTTTTTTGCATTATCACCTTGCATGTAGTCCTCGAATAGTAAAAGGAATAGCTCCATCCTTGTTGCTGAGTTTGTGCTATGTTTTCCAGATTTGGAATCCTCATAATCCTGTTAGACTTTTGGATATTCCAAACAGCAGCAATTTGCTTTCTGCTGTCAATATGCAACCAATCAGCAACTACATTTGATCCTGCTTGATGCTCCCAGCTAGATACACTATATATGTATTTGATATAAGTGAAAGTTGATCCTTGAAGGCCGTCATCTTGCAACTTTGATCTCAGTCCTAATCTCTGAAGTTCACAAGACAAACCTATAGTTGATATGAGCAATTAGAACAGGAAAACAAGGTTCTGCTTCCCGGGAAGTGGCTGGGCGCCATGGCTGCTTGCTCGGAGAGAAAATTATCCAATGATTAATGAATACACTCATTAAAATAGAATAGTATTGCTAGGGACAGTTGCTAAGCAGTTTGCCATATCTGCAAAAACGGAACAAATGACCACTTGACTTCTGAAAAGATCTGATTACAATTTCCATGTCAGCGCTGTGGGTGTCATGTCCAAGTCTGACAAAAGATGCTTCAGATAATATGGTTGGACTTCAATGTGAACAACTGATAACAGCTACAACAATCTTGGTACCCATTGTATATTTTTAACAGAAGCCAATTAACAGAAATAAAAGACACATGAGTATGATGATACCTTTAGCCTATCCTCTTACAAGTACTTCTTGGCCTCATCTGGAGATGTAGTCTTATTTCAGCTCCAGAGCCAAGGGGCTGATTCCATGTATCCTCGTAGATAGCAAATGACTCGAGTAAGCTTTTGATTCCCACATATGGCACATCTAAAATAGTACACACCACAATAACGTAAAGCAAGTTAGGTCCTGTTTGGATTCATTAGCTGCTTGTAGTTAGCTAGCTTGCTACAATTCTCTAAATGAGACATGGCAGTAGCGTATGCTAGTTCCACACATCTATCACAAGTTTTTACAGCTGTACGGATCAAAGCCTTGCCAACCCATTTAAGTTAGTGTAGCTGAAGATTAATACAAAAATTCAACATACCATCATCCTGAATTGGGATAATAAGCATATAAATCAAGATTAATTTTGCATGTCAACTTTAATCCAGTAGCCATCGTTTAGCACAATAAGCGATTTTAAACAGTGTAAATACTACATTGATCACTAACACTGGTTAGCATCAGAGATTTCTCTTTGAGGTTTAAGTAAATCATCCTTGGTAATTTGCATAGTTACTTGGTTTGTCTGAGGTTTAAGTAAATTATAATTGATGATTTGCATAATTACTTGGCACATATTTCTAGAGAGAAGTGGACTAAATAAAACATTGCATCACAGTGATAGCAAAGAAAATCCAATCATGGTGCTCCTCCTAATCATCAAAGCTGCCGACATGCACATTTCATCAAAAACCATGGCTGCAGTGCAGCAATTTGAAAACAGGAGAAAGAATACGGAACCAATAAGGGCCGGTTTAGATCCAAAAATTTTTGCAAAATGGTACTGTAGTAAGTTTCGTTGTTATTTGACAATTAGTGTTCAATCATGGTCTAATTAGGCTTAAAAGATTCGTCTCGCCCATTTCATCTAAACTGTGTAATTAGTTTTATTTTTTTATCTATATTTAATGCTTCATGCATGTGTCTAAAGATTCGATGTGACGGAGAATCTGAAAAATTTTGCAAAATTTTTGGAAAACTAAACAGGGCCTAAGCCAATAAGGATCGTCATTATTGCTTGCACAGGGGAAGGAGAGAGCCCACTCGGTTCGTCTGCACCAGGTTTCGTCGCTTTCTCTCACGCTGCCATTTGCCGATCCAACTAGCCATCCCCCTCGTGGCAAGCAGCAGCAGTGGAGCCGGAATCGTTCGGTGGCCGCGCTTCGACGGGGACGATGGTGGCGCTCGGCAGCACGACCTGGGCGGACTGGGACGGGGTTGAGGGCGGGAGTGGTGGCCGCGGCGGAGAGGCGCCACGAAGGCCTGCGGGAAGAGGAGCGTCGGGGCCTCCCGCCGAGGCGACGCTCGCAACCAGGGCCGTCCCACAAATTTGATGGCTAGTAAGACACTAACGACCCGACAATATAATATTTTGATATGACAATTAAAATATATAATACTATCGATAAAAGATAACTTGTAGCATATATTTAATTCTTCTTGAAAAAGTAACAGTACATCAAAGAAGATAAAAAACGGCAAAATAACTATGATGGTTACCTCAAATAAAACTAGAGTGCTTCAATGTTTTTTAAAAAATGTCTTTGGGTATTTCTTGATGCAAAATCTTCGAGAACATTTTCAAGATCAATTATATCTAAAATATCCTTCTCAATGTTGCATATTTGTAGGTTGACCTCAAACAATTTTTTAATAGCTTTAATTTGGAAAAGCTTCTTTCAGCTCACTGGAATAGTTAACAGAATCGGATATGCAATAGAGGCATTTGGATAGCAATCTGCAACTTTAAAAAAGTGAAGAATCTCAGATGCTGACATCAACTGATCTGGAAAAGTTACTTGCAACACTTTGAACTCAGAGAACAAATCATCTAACTGAACATACATCAGACCTGTTGTCATGAGAAAAAGTATTCACAAAAGTTGTGCAACAGTCACATAGATCACTATGATCCAAGGACTTTAGATTTTCTGAATTGAATAAGAAACCAAATATTTTCTCAAATTCCTTTAGCTGATCCCAAAATGTTCTTATTAGCATCAGCTTGCACATCTAAATTTTCCTCCCCCGTAGCACCTTCATTGGCATCAGCTTGTGCATCTGGAATCTGCTCTTCTGTACCACCAGCATTGACATCAGCTTATGCACCTGAAATCTGCTCCTCTGTACCACCAACACTGACATTAGCTTGTGCAATTATAGGTTGATCATGTTCCTGCCCCTGATCTTGACTGACTTCGGTATTTCTTGAAGATGAAAAAAAACTTATGAATAGCACCCTTTTGTGATTCTCTCAATTCATCTTCTAATTTTCTTTTTCTCCTTTTCTAAGCACCAGACTTATGTTTCTTCGGAAACATCTAACATATCCAAAAAAAATATTGAATTAGAAGTCAAATCCCTAAGGGCCTTAATCCCTATACGGCTGTGTCGACGAAATGTGGTCGGCAGTCCATCGATAGGCATGCCCGTGATGGTGATTTGTTAGTAGACAGGTGCGCAAGACACGAACCGGATGGTAACAGGACACAAGACACAAGATTTATACAGGTTCAGGCCGTCAGCATGACGTAAAACCCTATATCCTGTGCTCTGTTATATTGTATTGAGTTATATGATGTATGACCTCTTCTCTAGGGGACCCTTGCCCCTCCTTATATACTCCGAAGGGACAAGATTACAAGTAAAGTATTCCATCTGGTACTATTACAATATCTAGTACAACCTATAATCTTGCGATGTACGTCTTGATCTTACGGGCTGGGCCACCTTAGACGGTGCGGCCCATGTACCATCTTGTGGTACCGGGGGTTTATACCCCCACATGCTGTACTGAAGTTTGGATTGCAGTCAAATGATCAAATCAGAAATCACTTACATCTACTTTTGTCTTTGGACGCCGATGTAGCTGCCTCTGCGCCTAGTCTGCGGCTCTGCCTGCCTGCCTCCAGTGCCTCAATCAATCGTTGGACTACTAGATAGGGCCCTGATGCTGGAGTAGTGGAGACGTGAAATGCTGGATGTGCCCTAGAGCGATCGGCGCTCGGCCGCTCGGCGCTCGCGTGCGCAGCATCGGCAGCAACGCTTCCTTTCCTCGAATACGAAGCGATCGACTTGGCCTGCTGTATACATCTACTAGTACTAAAGACCTGTATACTCATGCCCCCCATCTCATGGGCCTGCTCGCCCCCCCTTGGGACAGGCCTGCTCGCAACACGGCCTGAACGGGGGCTAGGATGGTGGCGGCGCTTGGCGAGGACTGGAGTGGCGGCAGCACAACGCAGGGTGCGGGAGGAGGAGCGTCGGGACTTAGGACTGAGACGGTCAGAGGAAGCATGGGAGGAACGCGACGTGCGAGAAGGTTCTCGAGGTTTTGGGTTGGCAGCAAAATTGGGTGGAGACCGATTCAACTCGTAACCGGACGGACCACATCGCTTCGTTGCTTGAGCCAACGGTGTACGGCTTAGCGGGTGATGTGGCCATATCCAACGCCCGGACCTTGGCTCAGGATTCGATATGTAGAGATGCATGTATATGTACTGTGTGTGTATGACGATGAATGTAGTCCTAACTAAAGCATGCATATAATCCTAGATACCTATATGTATGTACGACTATAGTAATGCATGTGTGTGTGCGGGTGTATTACGTATATAGATATATGGTGTACGTGTGAATGACGATGGATGCACGTGTGTACTACTAGTGCAGGTATATACCGTATATGTGACAAATTATTTAGAAGACTAAGCTATACGCTAACTATTATGAGGAAGGAACCTACTATGCATGCAATAAAGTACTTGACTAATTCCTAGAGCAAGATATATGGGGTATATATTCTACGTTATTATCTATGGAAATTAAAGGTAAAGAAATTAACTAATGTATGACTAAGAATGCAAGGCTGCTAACCTAATCATGTATAACTATTAGAAAATAAAGGATGCAAACTAAACTATGGCCTACTAATGCATGACTAAAACTATTAAGAGCAATTAAACTATGATGCTATTATGCAGAGAAGGTAACCAAATACTATATCTATGATGCACGATCTACTACTATAAAGAGAAGGCACTAAAGGCTATATCTACGATGCATTTCCTACTATGATATGTGGTGTGGGTTTTAGTTAGTTTAGGTTGTGGTTTAGTTAGGTGTTTTATTCGGTGCCGCAAAGTAAATTCTAGAAAGCAAGTAATCAAGCAATCGAGCAATCAAACAAGCAAACAAGAAAAGAAAAGCAAACAACTCCTACTTCTAGATGGTGTGTTTTGATGCAGGTGTTTTAGTGGTGTGTTGTCCTAGTTATTCTAATCAAGTTTTAGTTGGTTGTTAGGTTAGGTTTTCCTTGTTATGCTAATTAGGTTTAGTTAGTGGTTAAGTTTTAAAAAGTTTAATTTTTTAGTGATTTTTAAGTTAATGAAAACTACGGGTGTTATAGTAGCCGGAGTACCGGACTTGTCGGTACCCGCTACCCTTGTACCTCTATGGCCGGATTACCACTCTAGGTAAGAAAATCGTGATACTCTTCCGGTAATACTTTTCTAAGTGATTTATCATTATCGTTATACTTTGAAGGCTCGTTGTCCGTCCTTGTGGCGAAGGTTCTAGTAGATGACTCCTGATAAAGACGGAAGTTCCTGGTCGACGCTAGAACTATGATTGATAGGTAGACGTGGTGTCTAAACTAGAAGTCGCCCTCGTTTGCCTCATGCTCCACGGTCGAGGGGTAGGCGGGCAGATGGTGACACCCCTGTTGGTTCCTTGCATCCCCCCACATTCGGGCACGACGTAGAGCTAGAAGCCGCATAGCCTGGCAGACCAGGTTATATCCGGTGCCCGAAGTGAAGCATAATGATAGCGGTATCTAACCTTAGTAAACCTACCCTAAGATATCCTCACTACCCCCACATATCCTTCTCTTGTTCATAGGGTTGACTAGAATTAGAGACCACCTATACAAACCGTCCTTGTGAAATATACGATACCCTGAATACTTTCGGGTGAAGTGCTACAATGGTATTTCCGTGTGCTTGCGGATAACACTGTTTTCGCTAAGAAACACCAACAATGATAAAACACACAAATTTAATTTCACAACTATAATATTCAGACATATGAATATAAAGAACGACATGTTCTAACTCAAAACAACAGTGGATGGGAACTCATCTTCTTAATTCATTGAGTAGGTAGCACAAGAGGACAAAAAATAGATGGGAACTCATCTTCTAACCTTCTACCGATAGGAACCATATTTGTGGCATTATAGTGACAAGATGAACCACATGTTTTGCAAGAGCTACATGAATTAACAGTTTAACACACATATTAGATCAATGCTACTTTAGCCTTGTCATGGAAAACTTAGAAATCAATCCTAAATTAATCAGATCCGGGGAACAAAGATGCCTAATATAACTACATACTATAACACGAACACGAGCATCATATTCATGAATCTTCACATTGACAAAACATAAATGCCTAAATTAATCTTAACCTCGACTCACCATTAGCTATGTTGCCAAGTTCTGGACTGCAGACTGGTGGACTTGAACCGGAGAACAGCAGGGAAGCGTCTCGATCGATGGAGAGCTTGGAGCAAACACACAACAAAGAAGCGTCTGGATCGATGGAGAGCTTGGAGCAGACACGCCACACGTCGGAGCCGGTTGCGTTAGACACGAGCTTGACCTAGACCCGCTTATCGCCGCAGTTGCCCGCCACGGACGCCCGTTGCTCGCCGCGGTTGCACGCGACACCGCGACCCGCTCGCCGCTACTTGCATGAATGCCTGATGCTCATAACACGGCCGCCTGGAGCAAAAGTGTCGCGCCGCCGCCTCGACTCGATGTCGCGCCACCTAGAACACGCAAAGGGAATTTTTCCCTCCCACTTGGCCACTCCCAGCGGCAAAACAAGGCATTTGGAGCCAATTTCCCATAATACCCCTAACTAGATAAGGTTGTCTTAAGTGTACAGAGGGGTAATTTTGGAAAAACTAAAAAACTCATGGTTCGTATCAAACCGGCCGGTTCACTAGTTCGTCAGAAAGCCGAGCAGTTCAACGGTTTATAGCGGTTCGATTGCACATATGGTCTTTTAAGTGAACCGAACCACTGTAAGATCTGGTTCGGTCTTTTAGCGATCGAACCGGCGGTCCGGTCCGGTCCGAATAACATGGCCTTTTAGGGTTGTTACTAGAAGCACATGGCCACACCTCGAAACGAGGCTGACGGCCCTCCGCACCCCGAAACGAGGCCCAGCCGGACGATAAGGGCTAGTATGGCCGTGTCTGAATCCGATGAGCCACACATCCCTATAGTTCTTGCGGGGAAGCGGTCACTATCACTAGGGTTTCCCATTTCTCAAAAGAACAAACAAAAAAACTAGGGTTTCCCTCATTATCCTGTCGCGCTCCTCCGCCAGCCACCACCTAGCGACTCGTGGTGCGGCGCAGGTTCCCGGCCACCCCAATCCTACCAGCAGCGGCCGCCCCGCCGGCCCCCTAGCCGTCATGGCGGGCTACATGGTGGACATCGCCACCAGCGACATGCTGATCGGCCCGGACTTGGCTCAGAACAAGGAGATCTACGACATCTGCAGTAGACACTCGGGGTACGGACCCCCTCTCCCCCTGCCCTGATCCGTCCCAGATTCGGGCTACTGCTCGACCGGATTCCCTACCTTCTCCCGCGAGATTTCATGCTTACTGCCAATAGAGGTCATCTCGTCTAGATCGCTCCTGCGATCAAATGTAGTTTTATGCCATTGAGCCGTGTGATTCCGAACGCGCTCGCACTTCTTAGAATTAGGTTCTAGCTAGAGTCGCACCGGGCTGCTCAAATTCTGAACTATTCACCACGGGGGCCTCTACTAGTATCATTTCTGACTCTGCGGGCAATTGATTTGAGGTTTTGACTCTGTGGGCAATTGATTCAAACTAATGAATGAACTTTGATTTTAATTTGATTCATGGCCGAGAATTGGGACCGAATGTCAAACATTCTACTGGACTCAAATGTATAGCTTGCACTAGGTTTCCCATGTTCATTTCATTTCACCTGAACAGAAGTCCTGAACAGAAGTTCATTTAATTTGCTTTGCTCTGTTGTCATTGTTATCGGGTATTATTGTCCATATCCATCCTTGTAACAGGCAATCCAAAGATGTCGTCAAGGCACTGAAGAAATGGATTGGCCACAAGAACCCAAAAGTTCAATTTCTTACACTGACTGTAAGCTTACCTGCTGCCTTGTCATTACTTTTTTCTTAAAGTGTGGTAAGCTATTGGTAGCTGTTGAAGAGTTTTTTTTGTTTTGTATTGTGCTTCCACAAAATCAACCACGTGGTATTGGTAACTGCCGAATTTTTTTTGTTCTTCTGTATCCTGCTTCCAACTTATGTTCAGCCATGTTCCAACTTATGTTTCTGTCATTAGTCTTATGTTTCATTGAATATGCAGTTACTCATGCAATCATACCTATGCATCCTGTGATGTTATCAACATAACTGAGCATAGTGAAGATCTTGCAGACTATTTTTTACTGACTCGGATAACAAACTTGTACATTTCGTTTCCTTGTTAAAACCACCAAAGAAACGCTAACACCCAATAAATTTTGAATTGTCAAAGCTCAATACTTCTGTTATCTTTTTTATGTTTGTAGAGATCCAGGATATGTATATGGTGCTGAACGTGTAGTGAATAAATTTTTTATAATGATTTTTTAATACTTCGCTATTACAAAAATATTAGTTTTGTCTTGCTGATGATATCTCTCTATTTCAGTTGTTGGAAACTGTTATAGAAACTTGTGGGGATAAACTTCACACGCATGTCACAGAGGCAGATATATTGCATGAGATGGTGAAGATAGCGAAGAAAAAGGTTCAATATGCTTCATGCTTGCAAAACTGTAGTTCTTATTCTAATAAACTGCTGCCATCTGATGGCGTTTTGTTTTCATGTTACAGTATGATCCTCTTGTTAAAGAGAAGGTATTGGTGCTGATAGATACATGGCAAGAAGCATTTGGTGGACCAGGTGCAAAATATCCACAATACGGTGCAGCATATCATGAGTTGGTGGTATGATTTTGAAGCTCGACTCAGTTTCTTGCTGCAACATTTTCAATTAGCTCATTTGGTTTGCAGTGTGTTTGACAAGATATGATCTTATATTTCTGCCTGGCAGCGTTCTGGAGCTAAATTCCCCTAGAGACTGGAGCAGTCTCAAGCAGCAAATAGTCCTGAGCAACAGGATGAAGCAGAATCTTCTGCTTCCAATGACTATCCTGCTTTGAGGTGCGCTTTTTTTATATTTTCATTTTGTGTCAATGCCTTTTTCTATCTGTTCACTTCACTTAAATAGCTTAGCATTTAATTCTTTCACTACTGTCTCTTACTATCATACAATCTATGAAACAGTAGAAAACTGTGTGCAATGATTGTGATATGTCTAGTTTTAGATTGTGGTTTAATCTCATGCTATGAGGTGAAGGCGTAATTGCGTGAAGTTAAATGATACATAGAAATTTCTTTGCTATATTGTCATATTTTCTAGTTTCTGCTTGTTATTTGATGATCTATCACTTGTTTCATATGCTCAAGACAGCACCGATATTCATTAATTTTTTCCCCAAGCTGTTAATGGTAGTAGATTCAAGAACAGAGGGTAGTATTCTTTCAGTATATCCAGATGATCGTTTTGGCATAATCTGACATTATAACATTATAACTAGTTTTTATCCTCTTGTAGTTTGTTTATTGGATAGAGGGCTAGTTGGCACATTGAGAAGGGATACAGTTGTGTGTATGCCACTGGCTATTGAGTTTAGGATAGCATACAAGCAAAGCAGCAAATGCCCAATAGCACATCGTTGAGAATAATACATCTGGTTTGTTTTGTTTTCATGACTGCATTTATACTGAATGAAGGCCTATATTTTCAGCATGTCAGAGATTCGGAATGCTCGTCATGTCATGGATGTGCTTGCTGAGATGCTGAATGCGTTAGACCCTGGAAACAGAGAGGTATCAAAGTAGCCTTAGCATGCCTCCTTTTTGTTGAAGCTTGCTGCATAGAAACATTGACCTCTTTACTGTATAAACTATAAAGTTCCAACCAGCAACGAAGCATGCCATTCTTATGTATTTATTTTATATAACATCTTGTTTTGCCAACTGCTGAGCACTTTTAGTTTTAGAAGTGACCTTGTAATTGTTAACAGCATGCCATACTATGGAACATCTTTGAGCATTAAATGTTATGTATAGGATCCTACCATTACCTTGTACTGATTTATAGTGTGTATATAGTACTAAGGGCTGATACTGGTGCACAAAGATAATTGTTAGCATGTCTACCTTCAGTTTTACATCAATGAACATCCTTGTGTGGTCTACGTGCTGGGAACTCCAGTGTGATCTTTAATTTACTTGGTTTACTCCCAGTATTTATGTCATACTCAAGCAATAGTGCCCTACTATATTCCTAACTAATAACCTCTTAATTTGTTTAGGTTTATTGATTATGTTTTTTACATGCTATGCACATAGGGACTAAGGCAGGAGTTAATTGTGGAACTGGTGGATCAATGCCGCACTTCCAAGCCTAGAGTTGTGCAGCTAGTTAATTCTACCACGTGAGTCACATTTTTTTTCTGAACTTCATTTTAATACTTGAAGTCCTCTTAGCGCGTTATACCTTATGCTAGTGAGTGGATGTTCTTCTAAAATTGGCACAGATGACCTCCATAGTTAGTTTTGTCAGTTCTTTCTTGGCCCAATGGGCAATAGCAGTGAACATAGTATAACATTGCTTGCTACATTCTGTAGGGACGAGGAACTTATATTGCAGGGGCTTGCATTGAATGATGATTTGCAGCGTGTTCTAGCAAAACATGATGCAATAGCAGCAGGCATTGGAGTTCCAGTAGAGACCGAGGATTTCGCAAACCAGGACTCCAAAAAGGAGCAGGGACTCATAGATATTGAGGAACCCACAAGCCAAGATACTGCAAAAGAACCAAATCAAAGGTTTGCTTCCATCACTATTTCATATGTTTAATTCTCCTAACATCTAGAATTATGTTAATACATGCATGCATGGTTTTGTTCATACATGCTGGAAACATGTTCAAAAGTAGCGTTTGATGATCATTTTGGGTTCAACAAGTACATATGCCAAACTTCACAACTAGGCAGTCCAAAATTTTGTTCATATATGCTAGTCTGAAGGGTGTGGTGTTCCCAAACACACTGCATGGGACTATGCTTTTTGAGCCAATCAAACCCTATGATTGCATAATAGGGTTGCATGTAAAGTGCTGTCCTTGATAGTAACATGACAGTTGTTTGACCATCCTGTTAGTGATCAGGCACTGTCCATTAGCTAAGTGTACTCTTTTTGGAGAGATTTGTATTGTTGGAAGGTTGGCCAGTTGAACAAAATGGGAGCTAATAAAGCTGTGTGTACTGCCACTACCAACTAAAATGAGCATCACCTTATCTTTAACTCTGGTTTTGAGTTTCATGCAATCACTGTGATTTTGGCTGGACAGGGCATTAATGGGCAGCTGTCCAAACTCCAACAATTGGTCTTCTATTGCCATCTCATTGAGCACCTCAGCAGACAATTCCGTGTCTAAGTCATTGAGGGCTAAAGCATTAGTCTGAGCTTTGTTCCTCTTTGTGCAGACTGTCATATGTCCTGGGACAAACTTTTCTCCATAACTATAGCATAGTCCATTTGCTTTTCTATAATCTCTTAATTGTCTGTCTTGGTGGTGCTGCTAGTTTGGCTTCATGTTTGCCAGCATTGTACTGCTTGAATGGCTGAGGGTTTCATGCATATTTTGACTTATTCCTATCAAGGACCTTTTGCTGCACCTTAGCAATAATAGATGCTTTAAGCACTGTTGTGTGCATTTGTGCCTCTACAGTACCTCTCAACTCTTCCTTTAACCCCATCACATACTTGTGTGCAAAGAATTGGTCATCTTAATTACATAGTAGATACGCTTATTACATAGTAGATACGTCTTCAGCTTATTACATAGTAGATACGACTAATGGCTACCTTATTTTTGTTGTAGAGATGTCTTCCCAAAGCCTGATATAACCATTATCATCGAAGAAGGCTCTACTGAACCATTTCAGCACAGACGAAATCCGATCGTGGCTTTCATTTCACGATGATCCGGATGATATACTGGTTGGGGAACATGCAAACATGGAGTATATCACAGATCTTGATGAGTTGGTGCTGCTAGGTCCCCACCCGTTATTGGAGAGGCAGATGGGAGAGCTTGCTCCTTTGAGATGGTTACACCTGAAGCTCCAGCTTGCTACAAATCCCAACTGCTGGTTTCGGCTTGCACTTCATGCAGACTCATTCTACATGAAGGGATTTTCTAATCGGCCCAATCATGGTGAACCTCAAGTTTTTGAAATTGCAGAGGTGCAGTATGAAAAAGGAAACCCCAATCCTACTCATCCCCGCTTGTTTCCATTGGGTTACAATGCTACTCCCCTACCATGGGACTTGAAGTATTTCGAATTTCTAGGGTTTGATCATAATGATGAAGATGAGATCTTGAGAGTCTTAAGGAATATGTTAGGTGACCCAAGTTTTATGACAACAACAATAAAGTTTTTCTGCTTCTATGACCCAAATGTTGGAGACTCATGGGTTGCAAAGCGATTATTGGCAGGTGTCACTTTTAAACTATGTGAGTTTGTCAGGATGCGACTGACGTTGGACTCCCCCAACTTGATGAAGAAGGTCTAGCATTGGGGTGATATCTGCCTTCAGCTCAGGAGGTGGAAGGGAAAAAAGTATGATTGCACTCAATGGACTGAGATTAAGGATACAGGGATCAAAAAACCTTGAGATGGCTTAGAGTTAGTGTGACTTGTTTTGAACAAGTCGGATGGTGCATTTGTCTTGGCTAAAGCCCTGGAAGTCAAAAGGCAAAAGCCGCAGAAAGCCCCTCATTCTTCGAGGAAGCATGGCAAGCGTTCTGGGCGATGTCGAATACAAATTCTTGAGGTTCTTGCCAACTTTGCAATTGATGGCATAAATGTGCATGATTGGCATAGAGGGCAAACATTGTACAAGAATACCAATGGCCATCAACAACAGTCCAATAGTTTGCAGGACAAATCTTTGATGTTATGTGGACCCTGTAGGCCCATTGGGGCCTACAAGTCTATGAGGATGGAAGTTTTTCCAATAGGAGAAGAAGAGCCTCTGAATGCTGTTTGGAACATTTCAAACTATATGGGTGCTGATACAAGAAGATTTGTGGGAGAAGTTTATGTGAGTTCTGAGAAAAGGGTATTGGTTTTGTATCTTCATTTGCCGAATGCCATTGAGGCAAAAATTAAAATGTTGTTGTATCTTGATGAGAGGTCTGACATATCTGGTTTTGTCAGGGCAACAACCACAGTTTATGGAGAGAACTATGTGGAACTTTTTATGAAAGAAGAAGAGGAAAAGATCTCTGTATCTTCAGGTGAAGGGATAATTTTGCCATTGCTAGCTGATGTGCTCTGTTTGCCATACGGGAGTGGTGTGGAACTGAAGATAGATGTTGATCTGAGTGTAGCCCAGCATGGGGGAACACCATATAGACGGGCACGTACTCTTTGATTCACCAAGAAGTATGGAAAGGAAACCGTGGTGTTTGATGACAGCAGAAGTGAAAGTCCCTAGTTTGGTTTTGGCTAATTGATGAAACCTAGGACTAACCTTTGTATCTAAGTGGATGATTTAGATAAAGGTGGTCATTGAATATGAGACATGACATTGATTCATATGACCAAAATAGTGAAGACCAAGATGAGGCTTGGCTCGATGGACCGGTTGTGAAGGTGAAGGGGCTAGTCGAGGCTTCGAAGCGAAGGACCATGCGATGGTGAAGCTTGAGCAAGACTTGGCGCCGATGGACCGATGCAACGGTGAAGAGCAAGTGAAGTCAAGGTCGATGGATCAAGACGGTCATGTGATGATATGAAGTGGATCATATCTTTTGGAGAAACAAAATGGGCTCAAGGCAAAGGTATAACCATAGGGCCATTTTGTTTTACACTCAAGACACCATAGAGGGTGTGAGTGGTTTAGGGTCGATAGCTGAACTATTAAGAGGGGAAGTCTTATCGGTTATTCGACGCACGGGTGCCACTAGGTGAATTCATGAAGTGCATTGCATGTAGGGCCTAGTGAGCTAACTGGAAAACCTTTGAAAATGATTGAGAAAAAGCTAACACACAAGCACATGAAGATGTACACTTGATGGTGTTGGCACATTTGCAAAGGAGAAGGTGTTGGAGTTGATTTTGATCAACTTGGTGAAGGGAGAAAGGTTTTTCGGTGTTCTCCGGACACTAGGATGGCTCTTGGAGTGAAATACTGCTTTGATCTATTGTGAACTAGATCAAGTGCTTTAGTGGGTTGTGTAGCCCTCTGAGTAAGCTTTCCAAAATGTCCAAGATCATCGAAATCGGAGTTCGGAGCTAAGAGATATCGCCGTTTTACCGAAGGGTGGTCTGTGACCGGACTCGTGACCACCGCGTCCGGTCAGTTTCGACCACCGCGTCCGGTCAGCTGCGACCACCGCGTCCGGTCAGTGTTTTTCGTGGGCGAAAGTGACCGAACGCTGCAGCGAGTCCGGTCAGTGATTACCGGACGCGTCCGGTCACTTCGGGAGCTTGCTGGAACCTCTCTATTCGTTGTTTCGCTGCGACCACCGCGTCCGGTCCCGTTAGTGACCACCGCATCCGGTCAAAACAAGTTTGTACATGCGAAAACTAGCCGTTGGAGCACGCTACTGACCACCGCGTCCAGTCAGTTTTGACCACCGCGTCCGGTCGTCCCGAAAATTGCTCAGTGGAGTGGCAACGGCTCTATTTGTATGGGATGCTTATAAATACTCGTTGGCCAGCCCTTGGGGAGGTCTCTTGGTATTTTTAACACTCTTGTGCATCCTTTGAGCTAAAGCTTCTTCTCCCACTCATCTCTCTTGCTTGATTGCAAATCAAAAGTGAGATTGAGTGATCCCAAAGTGTATTGCATAGCTTGAGGGCATCTAGTGGCACTTGTGGGTGGTTTAGCCGGTGGATTTCTTGTTACTTTTGGAGAGTACCGCTCCTAGCCGGCTTGGAGATTGTTGGAGGCGTTGGCAAGAGAAGATGATTGTTCTTGGCCACCTCCGGTTGATTGTAAGAGGTTCTTGTGCTTTCCTCGGCGGGACGCCAAAAGCAACTCTAGTGGAATGCGCGTGTCATTGAGTTACCTCACTTGAGAGTGGTGTCTTGCGGTGCCTTGCGGGGCGTGCCTTGAGGGGCAAGTGACTTGAGGGTCACACCGGAAAACCATCTAAGTGTTGGTCGACACAACCGGTGACGTAGCTTGTCGGTGCACAAGTGAACACCGGGTGAACAAAATATTGTGTCTCTTGTCTCCCGGTGATTGGTCTTCATATTGTGTTGTTGTCAATATTGATTGATGGTATATCATCTTGGTGATTGGCAACATCTTCTCTTCACCGTCGGTATAAGAATCACAATCCTCTCTCTTGCACTTACTTTTACTAGTTTATCTTGTGTAGCTCTAGTGGTAGCTTTGCTAGTAGTGTTGTTAGCTTGTTCTCTAGTGTTAAATTAGTGACATAGCTCTTGTGTGAACTAGAGATCATAATCTACTAGACTTGTGGATAGGAGGCTTGCATCACAACCTTTGGCTAAGCAAAACTCGCTTTACGCCGCTTGTTATTCTAACAAGTTTGCTTAGTGGTGCTTGTAGAATTTTTTATAGGCTATTCACCCCCCCTCTAGCCATCTAGGACCTTACAAGAAGGTTGGAGGTTATTGTTTTTATGACTCCTGGCCCACCAGTAAGTTTTGATTTGCAAAGAAGTTACTGCTGCATTACTCTTGTCTTGTATTGCTCAATGAGGTGTTTTGTTGCTTGTAAATCTAGACTGTTTAAGCTTAGTTTCATACCTGTTAGTCCCTAGGATTCCTTGCCAGTCAGCTCGCCTAGCAGCCGGCGCAACCAAACAGCCTGGCACGCCGCAAATTTAGTTGTTGTTGGCATTCCATTTAGTTGCTGTTGGCTGTATATGCAACCCAGTTTAGGCTTTAATTCATGCTTTGGCATTCCACAAATTTTTGGGCAATTCAAAAACTCGGATGGGTACTACTGTAATACTGTCTTCCTCTTAATAAACTATGTACACATGGCTTTGCTATCCGTGCATAAACGTAGGTGTTGATTTACTCTCCTGGCATTTCAGACATGAGCTCATCATGCATGGTACTGTCTGTTTCATCACCATATGTGCCATTTAGTTGCTGTTGGCTGTATATACAACCAAATGTCCTTGTGATTTCCAAGGAGGCTATAGAGTTCGATCCTGAAACTTGGTTCACATGTAATGCTAGGTATAGTTATGATTGCATACTTTTGAGAACTTTCTTTGTGTGGACAACTTTCCAAGATTTGATTACTGAACATCTACCTTTTCAAACTGCAGGTCACTCCCGCGCAGCCATAGGGGCCATGTCTGGTGAAGGCGAATCTTTTGCTCAGGTTGTCCAGTTCTAGTCAGGTGGTTAGGTTCTAAGTTAGTTGCAGTAGTATTTGACATCTACGATAGTCAAAACACTAGTATGTGGTGACTGCCAACACTTGGCCTATTTTGAGTGTGCCCACCTTAGTTAGCAAACTAAAGGGTACACAGTCTTGAAACTCATGGGTTAGTGCTGCTTGAAATGTACTGGGGCAGTGCTGCTGGAACTAGTTCAATGCCTTAAGTTGGCATATTTTGATTGTGGTCAATGTGTGATGGTTGGCGCATATGCTATGTAAGAAGTAAGGATAATTGTCAGCAAAAACAGTTCCTGGTGCAATGTGTGTGATAAAAACTTGTCCAATGTTTGTCGTTCAGCATTACTAATGTGTTTGCTCAGTTCGATCTAGTTTTTCAGATTCCAGGTTATACTATGAAACTGGATGCAACGTTCCTGTTTGTAGGTGTCACAAGTGTGGTCGTTGTAGAGGATGTGCACGTGTTGTTAGACCCCAGAGCAGATGTACACCTATCTGTATTTTCATTCTTTTGTTTTGGTGGTCTCTGTGTTTGTGTTTTCCCCTTCTAATAATAATACAATTTGGCAACTGTCTTGCTGTTTTTCAAAAAATAAACTTCATATGTGTCCATGTCAGCATGCACTTGAAATAAGACAATGCATGATGGGTTAACAGGGAAATTTAAGGAGGGGTCTTCTTGGGCACTCACAACGAGGACAACTACTTTAGGTCGTGGATCTCATCAATGATGGTCATAGAGAGGAAATCTAGAATTAGAGGTGATGAATTTGCAGACTATGTGTTGTATCGGACGATACAATTGTCAATGTTCTTTCATCGATTCAAATACATTTTGTATTAGCTACAAAAAGTTGGATATGAAATTATCAATGTTTGTTTTTTGATGAAACTGAAATTTACAATGTCTTTGGGTCAATCAATGGTTCGACATAAGCACTGCCTTGTGTCTATGGTATTCAACAAAGCACTAGTCTTCTAGAACATCGATAGGCAGGGAAGAATACAATAGAAGTGCCTAGATAAAATATTTGTATGTTTTTTTTTATTTTGGTTTTTATGTGTAATAAGGAGATGTACCGTGCCAAGGCCATGTTTAGCTCCTAAAAATTTTTAAGATTCATCGTCACATCGAATCTTTGGACGCATGCATAAAACATTAAATGTAGACAAAAAATAAAACTAATTACATAGTTTGGTAGAAAACCGGGAGACGAATCTTTTGAGCCTAATTAGTCCATGATTAGACACTAATTGCCAAATAATAACGAAAGTGCTACAGTACCATTTTCTAAAAATTTTCGCGAACTAAACACAGCCCAAGTTTTAGTATAACTAGTGGGTGCCCCTGTGCTTTGCACGGGGTACGGCCCATAAATCCACCGCACTCCATAATCATATGCGAAAAGTACTGTGGCTTATAGAAAAAAAGGAACGACAGACAGAGTAGATACATACGCATTAATTCACCCCTGTATACTATGTCATTGAAAAAGGGCCCGTTTGGTAGAGCTCCAGCTCCAGCTAAAACAGCTCTAGGTATGGCTTCATTTGGAGAGCAGATTCACTTGGAGAGTTGAATATGTTTTTTAGACCGTTTGACAAAACAACTTCTCTGGCCGATGAAACTAGATGGAAGGTCAAGAATACTCTTTTTTTATTTTTTATGTTTCCTTTTACTACTTTTTATTTTATTCTTTCTCTCCCTATATCACCAATGCTCGCACTGCCATACAAATGCGTACAAAGATATCAGCCTCCTTGTGTAAAAAAAGAGAAAGAAATCGGCCTTATCTCTTCCTCCTGTGATCCCATCGCCATCGGTCTCACTCCCCTGTCCCTCTTCCCTGCGTGGCCGCGCATCCGCTTCCTCACGCTTCCCCGTGTCCCGTGCTCCTGTGCTGCGCCTCCCCAGCCGCGTGCGTTGCCCTGCCCCGCGCTCCTTGCCACGCCGTTATTGGCCTCCTAGCTGCCGGTCTCGGGTGTCGTCTTGGCCACAGGGCCATGGCCGCACCTCCGCGCCACCCTTGTCGGCCATTCCCGGCGCTTTCGTATGCCTCGGCAGTGGCAGCGGCGGCGGCAGCCGCACGCGACCCCCGACAGCCGTCTTCTCCGCGACCGTGTCCTCTGCAACTGTCTCCCTTTTGTACGACCCCTAGTGGCTTCACCGACGGCCTCATCTCTTCCTTCGCCATGCTTGGTCTCTCTGTCGCTGCCTGCTCCTGCGCTCCATTTCCTCATGTGGCCACCGGTGCGTCGTCGTTTCCTCCTGCCTCTACTGCGTCGCGCGACGCTCGTGCGTGTCCTCCAATTTCGGCGTCGCGTCTTCCCTTTGCCTGGGGGCAGCGGGCGGGCCCGCGGTCTGTCTTGCTTGGGTGCCGTCCACAGCGCCGAAGGCCGGGTGCTCGCGGATCATGCCGGTTACGCGGTCGCCTTCCTCCAGCGTTGCGGCCGTCGTCCGCTGTGCGGGCTGCTGGGTGCCTACGTGTTGACGCGGCTATTAGCGCCATTGCCTGCCGAAGGGATCGTATATGCTGCCATCGCCGCTGCAGGAGTCTGCCAGTGGACGAGTGCAGATGGACGAAGGAGAGTTCGCGGCACGGCGACCGTGCCGACCGTACGTGAGCCGGCGTGTCAAGCCCACAACATCGTCACCATGAAGAGGAAGCCGTTGAACATTATGTTTTCGTATTTCGTTTACATATTCCGTTTTGATTATGTAATTCGGTGACTGAGAGGTGGGCCAGCGTGCCTGAGTCATGGACAGGTGGGACTGATGGGTCAGCACCTTCTGTAATAAGCAAGACCCGTGCGAATCCGGGGAACCTTTCCAATTCTGAATACGAGAACTCACGAACAGAAGGAACCTTGCCCTTGTCGTGTTATTGCCATCCTATTGCCGATTGCTCATCCTCACATCTCGGCGATCGCCAGCGGCCATGGGGCATGACAACTGGTATCAGAAGCAGACTATCCTAGGTCAGTTTCCCACCCACCCATCCCTTGTGCTCTGCAGCGTTGCGTTTTGGTTCGCCCCCTTTCACCTTGTTCTTCTTCGCCGACGACTACCTCCACCGGTGTCGGTGAACCTACCCCATCACCATGTGCTTCTCTGGATTTGATTTTCGATTGGGCTTTGATCTAGAGTTCATAAATCCAGTGGGCAGGCTCTCTCCGCTCACACCCTTAGGGTGTTCGACGCGGGGATCCATAGGTCCCCCTCTGGTTAAGCTGGATCAGCACTGATTCATGACCAAATCAAGAGTTCCTCCACCCTTCTTCACACACCTTCCATCTCTACCGCAGCGTTGCCACTCGATCTCTTTCTTCGGCTCAATACTCAACTGGGGTTCGGCATCAACACTAGTGTGGTTCGGAGGCGAGAACCATCTGAGCACAGCATCCAATTGTGCTTACTCTCTTCATTTTGCGCTCAATCGGGACTAGCAAGGGTTGTGGGGCAAGTCCTCGTGTAAAATTTTGGAGCTACTCTGACCGATTGGGTGGTGAGAGGCGAACGGTGGGGAGGTGTCCACTCATTAGGGTTGCGGAGCATTTGTCTTCGTGTAAAATTTCGTAGTGAGTGCCTCACCTCCAGGTGTAGTCGGCATCGCGAAAGACCAAGTTGTGGGGAGGTTTCGACCAAACCGATTGTTGTATCTTCCAAGGATTGCCATCACGGCACCGTCCAAGACTCCGAAACCTTCGATGCATATGCAAATTCTTCTCGACACAATGTCGAAGACTTCTAAGGGTGACAAATCTCGCTGGGATCAAGTCATGGATAACTTTGATTTGCTCTTTCAAAGCGTCAATGATATGGGCCTATTACAGCAAGAGATCAGACGTGATCTGTAGATGGCTAAGGAAGATCAAAAGAAGATATCTCAGCAGGTTCAAGCCAATGGTCAAGCAGTGGCCAATCTCACACTCAAGCAAATGGAATAGGAAGCACATTTTGATCACTCTGAAGGAGAAACAATGGGGTTTGAGGATGATGACATGGAATTCCAGAACATGTTTGCTAAAGGCAAGAACACCTACAAGGCTGGCACTTCTAAGCAGAACAGGAACCAACGTGATACAAGCAGGCATGGCTCAGTCCCTCATCACGCTCTTCCTAAGATCCATTTTCCTAAGTTTGATGGAAACAACCCAAAAATTTGGTTTGACAATTGTGCTAACTATTTCAAGATTTATGGTATGGTTGATGAGATGAAAGTTACAGCTGCAACTATGCATTTGGAGGGCAATGCGTCCAAGTGGTGGCAAGCTTATAAGCAAAGCCACACATTTCCCACATGGACCAAGTTTTGTGCCATTGTGCAGGAGCAGTTTGGAGCTCATGATTACTGCAAAGCTATGAATGAATTGCTAACTTTAAGGTAGACTGGCACTGTGGAAGAGTATACTGACGCTTTTCAGGATCTCCAGTATGATATTTGCATGCACAACAGTCACTATGATGACATATTTTTTTTGCAGAAACTTATGTTGCAGGCCTTAAGGAAGACATTAAAGCTATGGTAGAGCCCCATGTTCCACAAACAAGGGCAGTAACTATTGCCAAGATTCAGCAAAGAATATTGGAAAGAAGCAAGACAAAACAACAAAAGCACCTGCCCTTTTACAAAAGTCAACCAGCCAAACCTGACCTCCAGCAGCACAACCCACAATTCAACATGCAAAGAATCAGGCAGCTCAGGGACTATCGAAAAGCTAACAACCTCTGTTACAGCTGTGCAGACAAGTATGAGCCTGGTCATCAGGCCGTATGTCCAAAACGCCAGTAACATCAAGTCAATGCCATAGTCATTAATGACTTGGACCAGGATAAAGAGGAGCTAACTGAGGAAATGTTAAACCAGTTAGCTGATGAGGACCTTTTGGCAGCAAATTTTGGTCAACTCTCATTGAATGCACTGTCCACTGTTGCAGCTCCCAATGCCATCCAACTCAGGACATTGGTCAATAACAAAGTTATGCTCATCTTACTTGACTCTGGGAGTTCACACAGTTTTATCAGCAGCCAATTTGTTGATTTGGTGAAGTTACCTACAGTGCCAATTGAACCCAAGAAGATCAAGCTAGCTAATGGACAGTGGCTCTCTACTTCCACTATGGTCAAGAACCTTCAGTGGTTTATACAAGGGGAAACCTTATCATCTGATATGATAGTGTTGGATATGGTGCCTTATGATGCAATTCTGGGTTATGATTGGTTGGAGTCTAACAGCCCTATGAACATTGATTGGTAGGGCAAAACTTTAGAATTTTCTAGCAAGGGCAGAACAATTAAACTACAAGGGATAGTGGAGTCTCTAATACAAGTCACACCAATCATTGCAACTCAACTATACAAAGGCACCAAAGGAAATGATACTTGGGCTTTGGTATTGCTAGACTCAATTCCTCCTGACAAGCAGAACCCCACAGTAGCTCCACCAGCTTGCATTCAAACAATGTTGGATCAGCATATGTCCATTTTTCAAGACCCAAAAAAGCTACCTCCCCCAAGGTGCTATGACCATGCTATCCCACTAGTTCCTGGTGCAATTCCTGTGAATGCAAGACCATACCATTACTCTCCACAACAGAAAACAAAAATAGAGCAACAGGTGCAATAGTTACTGGAAGCTGGCCTAATCACGCATACACACAGTCCTTTTGCATCACCTGTGAGTGAAGAAAAACATGGAACTTAGAGAATGTGTGTGGATTACAGGAAGTTAAATGATCTCACTGTTAAAAATAGATTTCCCATGCCATTAGTTGAGGAAATTCTTGATAAGTTGCATGGTGCAAAATTCTTCACAAAGTTGGATATGAAATCAGGGTATCATCAGATAAGGATGTTACCAGAAGATTAATATAAAACTGCCTTCAAGACGCACATGGGCATTATCATTTCAAGGTGATGCCCTTTGGCTTAACCAATGCTCCTGCAACATTTCAATGTATCATGAATTAGATTTTGCAACCATATCTGATAAAATCTGTGCTAGTTTTTCTAGATGATATTCTCATATATAGTACCTCCTTAGAAGAGCAACAAAGCATCTCAGCCTGGTTTTGCAAGTGCTCTAGGAAAATCAATTATTTCTCAAAGCTTCCAAATGCTCTTTTGCACAACCAGAGTTGGAATACTTAGGCCATATCATTTCTTCACAAGGGGTAGGCACAAACAAGAGCAAGATTGAGGCTATGTTACACTGGCCTACTCCTACTTCCCTCACTTATGTCAGAGCTTTTTTGGGGTTAACTGGTTACTACAAAAAGTTTGTGTAGGGATATGGCATGATTGCTAAAGCTTTGACTAATCTACTCAGGCACAAGGTTTTTCAGTGGACACCTGAAGCCCAGATAGCATTTGATAACCTTAAGATGGCCATGACTAAAGCACCAGTTCTTAGTTTGCCCAATTTTGACCTTCCTTTTCAAGTGGAAACAAATGCTTGTGGAGAAGGTATTGGGGCAGTCTTGATGCAACAAGGGAAGCCTATAGCCTTCTGAAGCAAAGCACTGGGTGAGAAGCACAAGACCCTTTCCATCTATGAGAAGGAATTCTTAGCTTTGATAATGGCTGTGGAAAAATGGAGACCCTATTTATAGAGGCAGGAGTTCATCATACTTATTGATCACAAGTCTCTATCCTATTTACAAAAATAGAACTTACATTCTGAAATGCAAAGGAAAGTCATGACACGATTGATGGGGTTGCAATTCAAAATTGTTTACAAAAAAGGTAAGGACAACCTGGCAGCTAATGCCCTTTCTAGGTTGATCCATCTCCATGCCTTACAGGCTGTTTCCATGGTGAAACCTGATTGGGCGCAGGAAATCCTCAATTCCTACACCACTGATACTAGGGCTCAACAACTGTTGACTGAACTGGC
The DNA here is from genome assembly GCA_038087645.1 of Saccharum hybrid cultivar R570. NCBI lineage: Eukaryota > Viridiplantae > Streptophyta > Magnoliopsida > Poales > Poaceae > Saccharum > Saccharum hybrid cultivar. The sequence goes on from JAQSUU010000377.1 coordinate 890,929, forward strand.
AGTGCAATCACCTAACTCAGCATGTTACAGTATTCAGGATGGACTGATGTAAGGTCCTAGATGGCTAGAGGGGGGGTGAATAGCCTATAAAAAATTCTACAAGCACCACTAAGCAAACTTGTTAGAATAACAAACGGCGTAAAGCGAGTTTTGCTTAGCCAAAGGTTGTGATGCAAGCCTCCTATCCACAAGTCTAGTAGATTATGATCTCTAGTTCACACAAGTGCTAAGTCACTAACTTACACTAGTGAGCAAGCTAACAACTACTAGAAAAGGCTACCACTAGAGCTACACAAGATAATCTAGTAAAAGTAAATGCGAGAGAGAGGATTGTGAATCTTATACCGACGGTGGAGCGAAGATGTTGCCAATCACCAAGATGATATATAATCAATTAATATTGACAACAACACAATATGTAGACCAATCACCGGGAGACAAGAGACACAATATTTTTGTTCACCCGGTGTTCACTTGTGCACCGACAAGCTACGTCACCGGTTGTGTCGACCAACACTTAGATGGTTCCTCGGTGTGACCCTCAAGTCACTTGCCCCTCAAGGCACGCCCCGCAAGGCACCGCAAGACACCACTCTCAAGTGAGGTAACTCAATGACACGCGCAATCCAATAGAGTTGCTTTTGGCGTCCCGTCGAGGAAAGCACAAGAACCTCTTACAAACAACCGGAGGTGGCCAAGAACAATCACCTTCTCTTGACAACGCCTCCAACAATCTCCAAGCCGGCTAGGAGCGGTACTCTCCAAGAGTAACAAGAAATCCACCGGCTAAACCACCCACAAGTGCCACTAGATGCCCTCAAGCTATGCAATGCACTTTGGGATCACTCAATCTCACTTTTGATTTGCAATCAAGCAAGAGAGATGAGTGGGAGGAGTAGCTCTAGCTCAAAGGATGCACAAGAGTGTTAGAAAATCCAAGAGACCTCCCCAAGGGCCGGCCAACGAGTATTTATAAGCACCCCAAACAAATAGAGCCGTTGCCACTCCACTGACCGTTTTTTCGGGACGACCGGACGCGCCGGTCGAAACTGACCGGACGCGCTCAACCGCGTCCGGTCGCCCTGCGACGTCCACGTGTCCCTCAAATTTCAAATGCGACCGATAGATCCTCCAATGGTCACTGCGCGCCAACGGTCAAACGCTATGACCGGACGCGCTGCTCAACCGACCGGACGCGCCGGTCGCACAGCACCGCGCGCGCGAAGCAACGACCGGACGCGCTCCTCGCAACGACCGGACGCGCCGATCCGCACAGCACCCGCGCCCGCGAAACAACGACCGGACGCGCTCCTCGCAACGATCGGACGCGACAGTGCCAGCGTCCGGTCGGAGTCCAGTAAGCTCCCTCGACGACCGGACGCGTCCGATCGCGTGTGACCGGACGCGCCCCGCGTCCGATCGTCCTTGCGAACCGCAGTTCCTTCTGGGCACTTGACCGGACGCGCCGGTCCCGCGAGTGACCGGACGCACCGGTTGCAAACCCTAGCCCGCACGCCCGATACCGCGCTGTTCTGACCGGACGCGTCCGGTCATACCGAGACCGCGTCCGGTGCAGCGTCCGGTCACCTCAGTGACCCCGTTCGCCTCCGTTTCTTTTCCGACTTCCGGCGTAGTGGAAAATAGGCATTTCATTTCTCTGAAATCGCCTGAATCCTGCGCTCACACGCTCGGCGGGAGGGAGAGAGGAACCCAAACCCCTCTCTACCCGCAAACCACAGCGCGACCAACGCCACCTTTGCAAATGTGCCAACACCATCAAGTGTACATCTCCATGTGCTTGTGTGTTAGCTTTTTCTCAATCATTTTCAAAGGTTTTCCAATTAGCTCACTAGGCCCTACATGCAATGCACTTCATGAATTCACCTAGTGGCACCCGTGCATCGAATAACCGATAAGACTTCCCCTCTTAATAGTTCGGCTATCGATCCTAAACCACTCACACCCTCTATGGTGTCTTGAGTGTAAAACAAAATGGCCCTATGGTTATACCTTTGCCTTGAGCCCATTTTGTTTCTCCAAATGATATGATCCACTTCATATCATCACATGACCGTCTCGATCCATCGACCTTGACTTCACTTGCTCTTCACCGTTGCATCGGTCCGTCGGCGCTAAGTCTTGCTCAAGCTTCACCATCGCATGGTCCTTCGCTTCGAAGCCTCGACTTGCCCTTCACCTTCACAACCGGTCCATCGAGCCAAGCCTTATCTTGGTCTTCACCATCTTGGTCATATGAGTCAATGTCATGTCTCATATGCAATGACCACCTTTATCTAAATCATCCACTTAGATACAAAGGTTAGTCCTAGGTTTCATCAATTAGCCAAAACCAAACTAGGGACTTTCAATCTCCCCCTTTTTGGTAATTGATGACAACCCTCACAAAGATGATCTTGATAATAAAAGTTTTAAACTTGTCATACTTGTCCAATCATTTTGCTCATAAGTAAAGTTTGGACAATTATCACAAGCTCGGTTTTGGTAGCATTAGCTCCCCCTACATATGTGCATAGAGTTTGGATTGAAAGCTTTGCACATATGCATGGATAGAAATATTGGGAGAGTAATTCTACCAAAATGATGCTATGGTGTAAGAAATGGACCTTTGAAGCGTGATACCAATCGGAGTTGCCTTTTACACCATCCTTAGCATCATGAAGTAACTAGACATCCATCAAAACTCAAGAACCCCGTGAGATCAACATTATATGTAAAGGTTCTTGGACCACTTGTAAAGCTAACCACTTGTAAAGCTTTAGGCAAGTCTAGATACCACATGTAAACTATTTCTATGCATGCTAGTAGATCATTTCATCATCCAATTTCTATACTAGCATTGCACCACACAAGCATGTATATTGAATTTAAATACATGTGCAATGAGCAAGTCATATGAGAATGCACAAACAAATGCAACAACTTTGTTTATGAGCTTGCTCCCCCTACTTGTGTGCATCAACAAATTTTATTTACCCCTTTATCAAGTTGAATCATCTTTTTCTCATCATAAATTTTATTTACCCCTTTATCAAGTTGAATCATCTTTTTCTCTCCCCCTTTGTCAACAACTTACCCAAAAAGGGGATCAAATTGTGGAGAGAAGGAAAAGTGTTTGATGGAGTAGATTGAAATTAATTCGATACCACATGTAAGGTTAAAAAATTTATCAAATTTGGTTTAACCTAGAATACTTGTCAAAGATATTTAATTCGATTTGAACCAAAGACAAGCTTCTTCACTCCTCAAAATAAGGGTTATCTTGCCTATGTTGAATTAAACACTTATAGCAAATCTTCTAGATTCAACACTAGGTTTACAAGCTCACAAACATGTCATATGCCACCACTAGATCAAAATAAGCATAGAAGCAATAGTGGTAACATATATCCATCAAATTCATTTGATTTATCATGAATGCTTATGCGTACCACTTATTATGTCTACATGCTCTATCAAGTCCTTAGCATAGGATGAAAGACATGTCAATCAATTTTACCTTGCAATGTCGAAGGAGAGGCATGTCAATAAGTGGGTGGGGTGCATTCAACTCATGTTTGAGAAATCAAGAATGTTCAATTCATTTCTTAGCTTGCAAAACCTCTTTTCATCAAGTGGCTTAGTGAGAATATCGGCAAGTTGATCATCGGTGCCAACACTTTCAATGGCAATATCTCCCTTTTGTTAATGATCTCTAATGAAATGATGTCTTATGTCAATATGTTTTGTTCTTCCATGTTGAACCGGGTTTTGTATCATCTTGATTGCACTCTCATTATCACATAGCAACGGCACATTCTTGAAGTTGAGGCCATAATCCTTCAAAGTTAATTTCATCCATAGCAATTGTGCACAACAACTCCCCGCACTCACATATTCGGCTTCGGCGGTAGAGATTGGCACACTATTTTGTTTCTTTGAGGACCATGACACAAGTGATCTTCCAAGTAATTGACATGTGCCACTTGTGCTTTTCCTATTGATCTTGCAACCCCCATAGTCGGAGTCCGAATATCCAATCAATTCAAACTTTGACCCCTTGGGATACCATAGTCCAACATTTCTTGTTTGTTTCAAGTACCTCAATATTCTTTTTGCCGCCGTGAGATGACTTTCTCTAGGTGAGGCTTGATATCTAGCACACATGCAAACACTAAACATGACATCCGGCCTTGATGCGGTGACATAGAGTAGACTTCCAATCAAAGACCGATATTCCTTTTGATTCACCATTTTGCCATCAAGATCACTATCCAAATTGCCATTTGTGCCCATTGGAGTTGAAATTGGCTTTGCATCTTGCATTCCAAACTTCTTCAACATGTCCCTTATGTATTTCCCTTGACTCACAAATGTTCCATTCTTCAATTGCTTGACTTGGAGACCAAGGAAGTAGCTAAGTTCACCAATCATAGACATTTCAAACTCTTTGACCATCATAGCACCAAATTCTTCACAATAAGCTTGATCGGTTGATCCAAAGATGATGTCATCAATATATATTTGCACTATGAATAGATCATTTCCAATCTTCTTGGTGAATAGAGTAGTATCAACCTTGCCCATTTTGAATCCCTTAGAGAGAAGGAAATCCCTTAGCCTCTCATACCATGCTCTAGGTGCTTGCTTTAAGCCATATAAAGCCTTCTTCAACTTGTAGACATGGTTGAGTTTCTTGTCATATTCAAATCCGGGCGGTTGCTCAACAAATACTAACTCATTGATGATCCCATTGAGAAATGCACTTTTGACATCCATTTGATATAGTTTGATATTGTGTGCACAAGCATAAGCCAATAGAATCCTTATTGCCTCCAATCTTGCCACGGGAGCATATGTCTCATCATAGTCAAGACCTTCAACTTGAGTGTAACCTTGAGCAACTAGTCTTGCTTTGTTTCTCACTACAATACCATCTTGATCTTGCTTGTTTTTAAACACCCACTTGGTTCCAATCACATTGTAGTCATTTGGCCTTTCTACCATCTCCCAAACATCATTTCTTGTGAAATTGTTAAGCTCTTCTTGCATAGCCATGATCCAATCGGCATCCCTCAAAGCTTCTTCTATCTTCTTTGGTTCTATGGTTGACACAAATGATGCATGCTCACAAAACATAGTCAATCTTGATCTTGTTTGCACACCACTTCTAATATCACCAATAACACTATTAATGGGGTGATCTCTTGCAACTTGTTGTGGTTGGAGTACTTGCACTTGATTGCTTGAGCTTGGTTGATCACTTGATGTATCTCGATGAGAAGAACTAGCACCATAATTTTGCACTTGAGAGTCACTAACTAGCTTGTTTGGTGAATTGAGCACTTGATCTTTATCATCATCTTGAATATCAATTACTTGCTTTGCTCTAATGTCCCCAATGTCCATGTTCTTCATTGCTTCCACCAATTGAGTTCCACCAACATCATCTAGATTCTCTTCTTCATCTTGTGACCCATTGGTTTCATCAAATTGCACATCATGGACTTCTTCTAGAATGCCACTTGAGTTGTTCCAAACTCTATAAGCTTTGCTTATAGTTGAATAACCAAGTAGGAACCCCTCATCACATCTCTTGTCAAACTTCCCCAATCTAGTGCCCTTCTTCAAGATATAGCATTTGCAACCAAACACCCTAAAGTAAGAAATATTTGGCTTTCTTCCATGAAGTAACTCATATGGGGTCTTCTCTAGCAATGGATGACAATATAGTCTATTGATGTAGTAGCAAGCGGTATTGATTGCTTCATCCCAAAATGATTGACTCACATTGTACTCATAAAGCATTGATCTAGCCATATCAAGCAATGTTCTATTCTTCCTCTCAACTAGGCCATTTGATTGTGGAGTGTACTTGGCCGAGAATTGATGTCCAATACCATAATGATCACAAAGTTCTTCAATTCTTGTATTCTTGAACTCACTTCCATTGTCACTTCTCACTTTCTTGATTCTAATCTCAAACTCATTGTGAACTCTAGTGAGAAATGTCTTGAAGGTGTCAAACACTTCACTTTTGTCACTAAGAAAGAATACCCATGTGAATCTTGTGAAGTCATCCACTATGACAAAGCCATACTTGTTGCCGCCTATGCTTGTATATGTTGTTGGTCCAAATAGATCCATGTGCATCAACTCAAATGCTTTGCATGTGCTCATTGTACTCTTCTTTGGATGTGAGCTTCTAATTTGCTTCCCGGCTTGACATGCACTATAAAGCTTATTCTTCTCAAATTCAACATCTTTCAAACCATTGACAAGATTGTGAGTTGTAAGCTTCTTCAATTGTTTCATGCCAACATGACCAAGCCTTCTATGCCAAAGCCAACCCATGCTTGATTTGGAGACTAAGCAAGTTGTCAAAGAAGTTTCTCTAGCATTGAAGTCAACTAGGTAGAGATTCTCATATCTAAAGCCCTTGAATGCCACATTTGAACCATCCACACTAATAACTTCCACATCATCAACCCCAAAGATGCATTTGTAGCCTAGATCACATATTTGTGCCACGGATAGAAGATTGAAATCCAAACTTTCAACTAGCAACACATTGGAGATACTCATATCATTTGATATTGCAATCTTGCCCAAGCCAATAACCTTGCCTTTCTTGTTATTGCTAAATGTGATAGAATCAACACCACTATCATTGTCATTGAATGAATCAAACATTCTTGATGTACCGGTCATGTGTTGAGTGCACCCACTATCAATAATCCAATGCCTTCCTCCGGCTTTGTAATTGACCTACAAGCAAATCAATGAAGCTTAGGTACCCATTTTTGCTTGGGTCCTTATAGGTTAGTAACTAAGCTCTTTGGTACCCAAATAGCCTTCTTCTTTGGGCCCACAATTGGTGTACCAACAAACTTAGCTTGCACACCCTTCACACCCTTGGTAAGCACATAGCAAGAATCAAAAGGTATAGCATTAACAAGGTTCTTGCTTTGGTTCTTTTTATTGCAATTATGCTCTAGGTGCCCAACTTGCTTGCATCTATTGCAAAACCGACCATTGCCCTTCACAAAGCTAGGCTTTAGAGTTGCAAAGGCCGACTTGCCTTTCTTGGGGGTGTAGCCCAATCCCTCTTTGTTAAGAGAGAACATTTGGCTACCCAAGCACTTAAGCAAGCGGGCCTCACCACCATAGGCCTTGCCTAGGGCGTGAGTGAGCTCATCCACCTCTCTCTTGAGAGTCTTATTCTCAACCATTAGTGAGGCATCACAAGTAAAACCATCACTAGTAGTAGAGGTAGAGTTGGTGGTGGTGGATGAAGAACTACAAGAAGGGTTAGCATTTGACATGATGATAGGTTCATTAAAGGATTCATCAATTATATTACATGTAACACATATATCACATGATACAACAACCTCCTTCTTTTCTTGTTGCTCAAGTAGTAATGAGTGAGCCTTTTCAAGCTTGAAATGAGCCTTACCAAGATCCTCATGGTCTTCCACTAGACTCTCATGAGTGGTCTTAAGCTCACTAAGAACTTTCTCAAGTATTGCTACTTTCATTGAAAGCTTATTACACTCCTTGTTCTTGGCAATAGCTATGTCTCTAGTTTGTTGCATCAAGTCATATAGTTGTTCTTTAGTTGGTTCATCATCATCATTTTCATTATCATTATCACTATCATGAGCATATTCCATTTCACTTTCATCATCACTCTCATCATATAATACCTTAGCTTCTTTAGCCATGAAGCACGAAGAGGATGAATCAAATAGTGATGGCTTCTTGTTGATAGCAATGGAAGCAAAAGCCTTGTTGGATGATTCTTCTTCTTCTTCCTCATCATCACTTTCCCAAGTGATCACATAGGCACTATTTTTGCCTTTCTTGAATGTCATCTTGGCCTCTCTCTTCTTCTTCTCAAACTTGCCCCTCTTGTTGTTCTTCTTCTTGTCATAGGGACATTCGGCTTGAAGATGTTCGGTGCTATCACAATTGAAGCACTTCCTTTGTTGCTCATAGCTCTTGAAATTGTCATTTCTCTTTTTGAAGCCTCTTCTTTTGATAAACATTTTGCCAATGTTTTTGACAACTAGAGCAAGTGCCTCATCATCAACTTCCAATTCTTCATCTTCTTCGCTGTCATCTTCTTCTTGAATTGAAGCTTTGCCCTTTGAGGAGGTGACCTTGAATGCCACGGTCTTCTTCTTCTTCTCATCCTCCTTCTCATCAACATCTTGATCATACTTGTCAAAGGTCAATACCTCTCCAAGCAAATCATTGGGCTTCATTGTTTCAAGCCCATCTCTTTGTAGCATCATGATCAACATCTTGAATCTTTTAGGTAAGCTCAACAAGAACTTGTGGCAAAAATCTTGGTCTTGAGTCTTGTGCCCTAAGCTCTTGAGATCATTCACAATGACTTGCAATCTATGAAACATCTCTAAGATTGCTTCTTCTTCTTTCATCTTGAAGTTCTCAAACTCACTCTTGAGCCCATATAGCTTGGCACTCTTTACAACCTTAGTGCCCTCATATGTTTCACTTAACCTTGTCCACACTTCATTTGCCAATTCCAAATCCTTGATGCTCTCAAATACTTTTGTGTCAATATTATTGTAAAGTGTATTGAGAGCCATTCTATTGCATGTTCTATTTGCTCTATCTTCATCGGTGAGATGATCGGGATCAATGATAGCAAAATCATTCTCGGTGACTTGCAATACTCTCTCATGAATAGAACCAAGGTACATTGTCATTTTTCTCTTCCAATGAGCAAAAGAACTAACACCATCAAAGAACGGTGGCTTGCCCCCAACATGATTGAACACAATTTGAGCCATTTTTCACACCGAAGGATGTTAAGCCTTGATTAAAACGGTGACCACGGCTCCGATACCACTTGTAAGGTCCTAGATGGCTAGAGGGGGGATGAATAGCCTATAAAAAATTCTATAAGCACCACTAAGCAAACTTGTTAGAATAACAAACGGCGTAAAGCGAGTTTTGCTTAGCCAAAGGTTGTGATGCAAGCCTCCTATCCACAAGTCTAGTAGATTATGATCTCTAGTTCACACAAGTGCTAAGTCACTAACTTACACTAGTGAGCAAGCTAACAACTACTAGAAAAGGCTACCACTAGAGCTACACAAGATAATCTAGTAAAAGTAAATGCGAGAGAGAGGATTGTGAATCTTATACCGACGGTGGAGTGAAGATGTTGCCAATCACCAAGATGATATAAAATCAATTAATATTGACAACAACACAATATGTAGACCAATCACCGGGAGACAAGAGACATAATATTTTTGTTCACCCGGTGTTCACTTGTGCACCGACAAGCTACGTCACCGGTTGTGTCGACCAACACTTAGATGGTTCCTCGGTGTGACCCTCAAGTCACTTGCCCCTCAAGGCACGCCCCGCAAGGCACCGCAAGACACCACTCTCAAGTGAGGTAACTCAATGACACGCGCAATCCAATAGAGTTGCTTTTGGCGTCCCGCCGAGGAAAGCACAAGAACCTCTTACAAACAACCGGAGGTGGCCAAGAACAATCACCTTCTCTTGCCAACGCCTCCAACAATCTCCAAGCCGGCTAGGAGCGGTACTCTCCAAGAGTAACAAGAAATCCACCGGCTAAACCACCCACAAGTGCCACTAGATGCCCTCAAGCTATGCAATGCACTTTGGGATCACTCAATCTCACTTTTGATTTGCAATCAAGCAAGAGAGATGAGTGGGAGGAGTAGCTCTAGCTCAAAGGATGCACAAGAGTGTTAGAAAATCCAAGAGACCTCCCCAAGGGCCGGCCAACGAGTATTTATAAGCACCCCAAACAAATAGAGCCGTTGCCACTCCACTGACCGTTTTTTCGGGACGACCGGACGCGCCGGTCGAAACTGACCGAACGCGCTCAACCGCGTCCGGTCGCCCTGCGACGTCCACGTGTCCCTCAAATTTCAAATGCGACCGATAGATCCTCCAATGGTCACTGCGCGCCAACAGTCAAACGCTATGACCGGACGCGCTGCTCAACCGACCGGACACGCCGGTCGCACAGCACCGCGCGTGCGAAGCAACGACCGGACGCGCTCCTCGCAACGACCAGACGCGCCAATCCGCACAGCACCCGCGCCCGCGAAACAACGACCGGACGCGCTCCTCGCAACGACCGGACGCGACAGTGCCAGCGTCCGGTCGGAGTCCAGTAAGCTCCCTCGACGACCGAACGCGTTCGATCGCGTGTGACCGGACGCGCCCCGCGTCCGATCGTCCTTGCGAACCGCAGTTCCTTCTGGGCACTTGACCGGATGCGCCGGTCCCGCGAGTGACCGGACGCGTCGGTTGCAAACCCTAGCCCGCACGCCCGATACCGCGCTGTTCTGACCGGACGCGTCCGGTCATACCGAGACCGCGTCCGGTGCAGCGTCCGGTCACCTCAGTGACCCCGTTCGCCTCCGTTTCTTTTCCGACTTTCGGCGTAGTGGAAAATAGGCATTTCATTTTTCTGAAATCGCCTGACCACAGCGCTCTACCCGCAAACCACAGCGCGACCAACGCCACCTTTGTAAATGTGCCAACACCATCAAGTGTACATCTCCATGTGCTTGTGTGTTAGCTTTTTCTCAATCATTTTCAAAGGTTTTTCAATTAGCTCACTAGGCCCTACATGCAATGCACTTCATGAATTCACCTAGTGGCACCCGTGCATCGAATAACCGATAAGACTTCCCCTCTTAATAGTTCGGCTATCGATCCTAAACCACTCACACCCTCTATGGTGTCTTGAGTGTAAAACAAAATGGCCCTATGGTTATACCTTTGCCTTGAGCCCATTTTGTTTCTCCAAATGATATGATCCACTTCATATCATCACATGACCGTCTCGATCCATCGACCTTGACTTCACTTGCTCTTCATCGTTGCATCGGTCCGTCGACGCTAAGTCTTGCTCAAGCTTCACCATCGCATGGTCCTTCGCTTCGAAGCCTCGACTTGCCCTTCACCTTCACAACCAATCCATCGAGCCAAGCCTCATCTTGGTCTTCACCATCTTGGTCATATGAGTCAATGTCATGTCTCATATGCAATGACCACCTTTATCTAAATCATCCACTTAGATACAAAGGTTAGTCCTAGGTTTCATCAATTAGCCAAAACCAAACTAGGGACTTTCAACTGATCAAGTACAAATCACAATTATGGGTTGGCCATAATACAACATTGCAAACCAAATTGATTGCCACCTTTCATTCAAGTGCCATAGGGGTGCATTCAGGAACTAAGTGTAGGATCTCTGGAAGTGTAGAATGGCCTAGAGGGGGGATGAATAGGCCTGTAAAAATTCAGCTCCAAATTCTGTTAGAGCTGAGGGCGGCACTGCCGGCCTGCGCAGGGAAATTTCAAACCAAATTTGAAATATTGTACGGTAAACTTAGTTCAACTAATTTTCCTAGGTTTCTACACACAAATAGATCACAAAAATATATCTAGAACCTGCAGTAACCTGTCCACCAAGTAGATCAGGTCAAACCCTAGAAATACAATCTCAACACAAATATGCAATGGAGACAACAGCACACGGTGATTTATCCCGTGGTTTAGCGTCGCCACCAAGGCTGGCCTACTCCACGTTGTTGAGGTATGCCACTAAGGCTAGGGCTTGCCACCAAGGCTTGTCTTTCCCTTGTTCTCAAATCAAGAGACTTAACTCTTGAAGTGAGGGGTGATTTCTTAGCTACAAATGGAGATTACAAACCTCCCAAGACTGCCACACAAGTTGGCAAGCTCAAGGGCAACGTCTAGCCGGCTAGGAGCAAAGCTCCAAGAGTAACAAACTCAAGGACGCCGACCAAACGTGAGCCAAGTGCTCTCAAACTTTGGAAATCAGCGGATCTCGCCTCTAATCGAAGTTTACTGCCTTTTCTCTCAAGATTTGATGGTGGAAATAGATGGATTGAGAGAGGGAGCAAGGAGCAACAATGGAGGGAGAGAGAAGTGAGCACTGGAGTCTGTTCTTGCAAAATGAACTGTTGGAGAAGGAGCAACAATGGAGGGAGAGAGAAGTGAGCACTGGAGTCTGTTCTTGCAAAATGAACTGTTGGAGAAGAATAGGTGACCGTTGTGGGCTGCGTTGAGTGGTATTTATACCCCCCAGGGCCCAACGGTCAGTTATGGGTGGCACTGCCGCCCTCACCAAAACAGCAAGAATGTGGAATGAAAAGCTAGGCAGTTTTGGTTGAGGTATGTGGATGGTATGCTGAAGGATTGAGCACTTAGTTCATAGCCTAGACAGAAGTCATTGAGTCCCCCTTGATAGTACGTCTTTTCCTATACCTAAATTCAAAACATAAACAAAATAAACCTTCTTTGAGTCAGGAAGCACCACCAAAAGCAATAGGGGTCTCCTCCGTCACATGTGCCATCCTTGCTGATTCATTTCCTGCCTATCAAGTCATCAAATCTCATTAGTCCTCTAATTCGGTGGTTATCAACACCAAAACCCACATAGGGCTTGATTGCACTTACACTAAGGCCACTTATCATAGGCTTAAGACTCATTTTGCTTGGAAGGGCATGAAGCAAGCAGTGTATGATTTTATGAAACAATGTGTTATTTGTTAGCATGCTAAGCACCAATACACCCATCCAGCAGGTTTGCTACAACCTTTACCCATTCCTCAGGGGGTTTGGAGAGACCTATCCATTGATTTTATAGAAGGATTGTCTAAATCTCAAGGTTATAGTGTGATTTTGGTAGTGGTTGACAGGCTAACCAAGTATGCTCATTTTATGGTAGTCAAACATCCTTATACAACTGCTAATATTGCTCAGTTATTCATGGACAACATTGTCAAGTTACATGGTATTCCACAGACCATTGTTTCTGACAGAGATACCATATTTGTGAGCTCCTTTTGGAAAGCATTGTTCAAGTTGTACAAAGCCCACCTCCACATGAGTTCAACTTATCATCCTCAATCAGATGGTCAAACCGAAAGAATCAATCAGTGTATGGAAATGTACTTGAGATGTGCAATACATGATTCTCCTCACACTTGGAAATCATGGCTTTCTTTGGCACAATTATGATATAATTCCACATATCATACATCACTGAGTTGTTCTCCAGCCAGGGCTCTGTATGGGGAAGAACCAAATCTGGGACTATCTCCGCTGCCTCAGGCTGATACTCCTCCGTGACTGAGTTAATTGAGCATAAAGAGCAGCAACTTCAATCTCTAAAGAAGAATCTTGAAATGGCACAAAATCGCATGAAGATCATGGCTGATAATAACAGGAAGGATAGACAATACCAACCAGGAGACATGGTGCTAATCAAACTTCAACCAAACAAGCAAACAACCATTGCCAGTCGACCATTTCCAAAGCTATCCTTCAAGTACTTCAGTCCTTTCAAGATTGTGGAGAGAATTGGGGTCGTGGCCTACCGACTAGATCTCCTAGCAAACAACTAAATACATGATGTTTTTCATGTTTCACAACTCAAATCGTTTCTTGCAAATTATTCACCAGTGTATTTGGAGTTGCCCATTACCACAGATATCGAAGCTGCTGCTGCCACGTCGGAGCAAATTCTGGAGCGCCGTCTGGTGAAGAAAGGCAATTCGGCCATCACGTAAGTGCTGGTGAAATGGTCTGGCATTCCTGAAGTGTCAGCAACATGGGAGGACTACAACGTCATATGTACATGTTTCCCAGATGCGGCTGCTTGGGGTCAAGCACCTTCTTCGGCGGGGGGAGCTGTCAAGCCCGTGACATCGTCACCATGAAGAGGAAGCCACTGAACATTACGTTTTCGTATTTCGTTTACGTATTCCGTTTTGATTATGTAATTTAGTGACTGAGAGGTGGGCCTGCGTGCCTGAGTCATGGATAGGTGGGACTGATGGGTCAGCACCTTCTGTAATAAGCAAGACCCGTGCGAATCCAGGGAACCATTCCAATTCTGAATACGAGAACTCATGAACAGAGGGAACCTTGCCCTCGTCGTGTTATTGCCACCCTGTTGCCGATTGCTCATCCTCACGTCTCGGCAATCGCCGGCGGCCACGGGGCATGATATGGCGGCGTCGGTTGCCGTCGCGACGGGTGCGGTGCCGCAGGGCCGAGCCGCGTGGGTCCGTTTCCGCTGCAGGAAGGTGCCGGCGCACGGGTGTGGAACGACGAAAGAGAGGCTGCGCCAGGCGAACCATAGCGGCTGTACGCGAGGCGGTGGCGCTGGTGTCTGACGTGGCAGGAGCGGTGCCGCACCGTTGTGCCGCGCAGGGGCTGCTCCGCCTGCAAGTGGATCCGCGGGACGGCGGCCAGGGCCGAGGGGAGGGCACAGGCGTGGAGACGTCGTGTGCGCGTGCGGCGCTGCAGATTCACGACGTGGAGGTGGCAGCAGCGGCGATTTCAGGGTCGAGCCGTCGCGGTGTGGAAAGATGGAGAATTTTTTTCTTTTTTTTTTCCCCTGAGGCTCGGGTGGGCTGATCCCTGGTCTGCGGTGGAGTTGGCCCATCGGATGCGGTGGAAGCGGGAGGACACGCGGGAGGAATGGAGCGGGCCAATGCTGATCAGATGGTTAGGGCACCAGGTGGTACTGTAGCTAAGCGGTACTGTATCACTGGCCCCGTTCGGCTGGGATTATAAGCCGGCTGGAAAACATTGTTGGCTGATTTTTTGTGAGAGAAAAATGCTGTTCCGGCTGAAAAAATAAGCTGAATAAGACGGATTATAAGCCAGATGAATATAGCCAATGTAGCTAAGTCACCACGTTTATATGTCTTTATAGATTCCTGCTCTGCTTGAAAAAAGAAGTCGAAATATCATAGGTGTGAATGTGTGATGACTGATGACAAAACTGAGTTAAAAAACGCCTATCTAATTGAACTCATTTTGCAGGAATGGGTTAAAAATCTTAGTATCTAAAGATTAGCGTGGGCCTTAACAAGATTGTTTCTAAAGAAGATTATGCGAATGCCTTATTAATCACAATTTCTAAATATCTTCGGGTAGTTTTTTGTTTTTGTAATCTTCCACTTTTGAAGGTCCCGATTTATGTTGCGTGCTCAGGCACCCTTTTGCTTTTCTGTTTTGCGGTGCTTTTTCAGTGTAGTGGCTATCTCCGTTGCTGTTACCGGCGCCAGGGCGTTGTCGTCGGTGGCGGTGGCCGCATCGTCCCCTACTCCGCTCGTCTCGCCCGTGCGCTGTCTCCCCTGCTCCGCTCGCTTCGTATGCCGGTGTCGCTCCTACTCCGGTCGCCTCGTGCGCCGCTGTCGCCCCTGCTCCACTAACCTCGTCTGCCGTTGTCGCTCCTCATGCGCCACTGTCTTTCCCTGCTCGGCTCGCGTTGTCTGCTGCTGTCATCCCTGCTCTAGTGGCCTCGTCTGCATCTGCGCCTCTCCCTCCTGCACCACAGTTTGTTTGTTGTCTGCGCCTCGTCCTTTGCTGTTTTCGTCAGTTCTGTGGTTACCGTCGCCCGTCGCGTTTGTCTGCCGCATATACTGAGGTAGGTGTTCTTCTCTCCCTCCGTCGTTCTCTGTCATCCCCGAATCTCTCCTTCCTTAGCCCCTGGTAGGTAATGTGATTGTTGCTTGACCACAGATCCGTGTGTTCCCCCCTTTTTTAGTAATTTTTTCTTTTCGTTTTTTATGTCAGCCATTTGCGATTCGAAGGGTCTAGACTATTGGACTAGATTGCTGCGTGGTGGTAACCCCGGGGCTTGTTGGATTTGTACCCTTTGAAGAAGGAAGACCCAATGCCTGTGCTGTATCTAACATGCCATTCAGTGGTGCAGACCCTGAAAATCTTTTTGATCGGTCTGTGTCAAAGGAATGGATGCAAATATTCATAGCATCTTTGTCATATAGAGTATTTGTGATATTTTTGGTTTGCTTTGTTCGTTTGATTGGTGGCAGTGATTCGACATTAACCGCGCTTCTGATCTAACCCGTGAAGCAATGGGAAAAATAATGGTTGGATTTCTTAATACGAGCTGTCCAAGAAAATAGCCACCTGCCCCTTCATTTTAGTTGTTTTATATGCATCAGAATCACCTTTTTTTTTTGAGAAATAATCACCATCTCTGCTATGTGATTGATCTGCCAGTGACGATACAACCATTCAGCTTAAAACGCCAGTCCTGCTTCTAAGAATTCTTGACTGAGATGATAGAACTGATTTGTATCTGAGCCTTGTTTATTCACATATCTTTGCACGTTCATACTTGCTGTAGGAGCATTAGAGAAAAAAAAAATGCAAACATACTAATTAGGTAGAATCTGATTATTATAACATATTTGATTTCCTTCTATTTTTTCCTTGTACCTTCAGTTCAAGTTCAGTTTTATTTTAGTAGAACTTATTTTCAATTTTCATCGGTTTAAGTTATGTATAATATGCGGTTCAAATAATTTAGTTTTAGCCCACAAGAATCTATTTCCGTATAAGTTCAGGTTGTGTTTCATATTTCGGTCTTTTTTCTCTTTTCATTATGTTTTGTTCAGTATAAGTTAATGAATAATACTTTTTCAATGTTTTTTTAGTTTTCAGTCAAGCTTTTTTTTCATTGTTCTTTAGTTTTAGTTTTCAGTCAAGTTTTTAAAATGTTTTTAGGGCTTTGCTTTATAGTATACAATTAGTTCCTGTTTGGTTATCAAGTGCTACTAATGTTAGATTAAGTGGTGCACTGAAATTGAAATTCGCTCTAAAGTCTCTCTTTTTATTTAGTTGTGTAATACTGGACTGAGAATAGTTTGTGTGATGGCCTGTTGCAAATGAGGCCTATGGTTCTGATAATTTTCCTATGTTACAAAGCTCCATTAGAGTTGTTGATTTTTGAAGGAGACTAAGTTATACTGTGCGTATGATTGATTAAAACATAATGTCAAAGATATTTTATCTTAATTTCTATCTTTTGAATCTGTGACTGTTGGAAAATGAATGATTGTTTAGAATTATGAAACTCATATTTGTTTTTTCATTTATATGAGAGAAACAGATTCACAGAAGAATATGGGTGATTCTTTGTTTTGGTGTCAGGTCTTACAATACCATAGGAACTGAGGTACTCGTTCTTTGACCATGCATTTTGAATAATGAAACGTAAAAGAAGCATGGGAGTTTTTTTAGATAATGAAAAAAAGGAAGCACTGGAGTTGACAATTGAGGACTTGCAACTTCAGCCGGCGTTCTCCCTGATGCATTGGAATCAGCTGCAGGACAGACAGTTTAGTTCAGTTGTCAATTTATTTGCTTCTGTACAGATCGACGTTTGGCAATGCTCAGTTGCATTTGTGCTGTACAGATCGACGAAAGGTAGGGACTCCGTCATATTGTGTCCAGCAGCAGGCAGAAATGGTCACCTTAAAAGTTTAACAAAAGGGTTTTGTCCAAAAAAGGGGTTCTCAAAAAGGAGCTTAGGCACAACTGCCATGCAACGGAGGATGCGGACATCCAGATCAGGTTAGCAGTTGGCGAGAGCTGATGCGCTTCAAGTTCAAGGAGCAGTGGTCCGTCCATAGCCTGAGACTCTGATCCCATCACTGTCACACTCACAGAGTATGATTTGGAGAAAACTGCAGTTACTGGCTTTACTGTTGTGGTGAATTAGCTTTTCAAAACAAGGGAGATCCAGACTTGTAGATATACTATACTCAATTGTCTGGCTGTATGTATACCTGTGCTATACGTAGCTGTATATGTGTTGTTGTCTGGATATTTTTCCTTTATTATTTTCTGGAAGTTTACATCGGTAGAAATTTTCCGGATCTTCCAATTCTGTTACATGCGCTGCTGTTTCTTTTCTTTGTTGTTTGTTTCAGTCATGTGATGTGTCAACCACTGATTGGTTCAAAATGTGGAAGACAATGAACAATGAAATCTTCCATGAGATGTGTAGTTAGTCCTTCTTATTAATAATCAAAGAAAGAAAGAAAAAGAGGTAATGAGAAAGCATAACGACACGGGAGTCGGAGAACAGTTGGAAGATAAGCCAAAAAGACCCATGGGCTCTCTGTTTCCAAGAGGTTTGAAAAAACTGGCAGATAAGCCCAAAAGACCCATGGGCTCTCTGTTTCCAAGAGGTTTGAAAAAACTGGCGGAGGCCCACCTTGCTCTACACGGGCCGGCAAAAAGTGGGCTGGGCTTTGTTTGGCGAAGGTACCGTGTTTTTTTTTCTTTTTTTCCGAAGAAAAGGCACCGTGTCGTTAACATGAACCTACTTGTCTTCTCGTAAGAATCATTAGGAGGGGCTCGCAACGTATGATGGCATCGTAAGGACCACCTGAGACATGGGTCAACCCTGTCCTCGCGTGCTTTTAGGGCAGGTAGATTGCTACATGTCAGCGGTCTCATAATCCGTTTTATGCAGTGCCACGTACGATTTTTGATGATATGGAGGAAAGAGACACATGAGAGAGAATGAGATCGTTGCTTCGCGAAACAACCGTCTCATGAGCTACGATCTAAGAGTATGAGACAACTATTTTACCATTGTATCAATCATTGTCCTATTTTTACTCTATGCATGAATTAAGGAATTGCAAGTTACTATTAGACAACTCAAAAAGATAATCATTGTACATATAGTCTATTAACTCGTTTTAAATTACATGGCACTCTATGAGACCAGTTATGAGACAAGGGCAATGTACATGTCCTTATACTACTGCTGCTGATCTTGCTCTGCATGCCTCCATGTAGTTTGGGAATAATCTTCACCATTATCCAAGATAAATGCTATGCATCATGCGGTTGTTTTGGGAGGAGAAAACAACTTGATTGGCCGTTTGATCTAGAATCTAAAGGCCCTCGCGCAGATTATATTTACTTATTAGTTCTGTTTCGTCAGAAAAATCACTAAGGTAGATCTCTCTGTGTTTCGCGGGTCGTACTACTTAGTACTAATATGCACAGGCGTGCCAGTATACATCTGTATACAAATAAAGTAAATGTGCAATAAAACACAAAGGATAAAAGTTAAGGGAAATATCACTTTATTATTCATCATAGAATTACAAAGTACAATTTCCCACTTTAATATATTTGCGCCGAGTTCCATCTGACAATCGGAGGATTCTGTGGCTGCTGGTTCCTGGGAATTTTTTTTTTATTTTTAGCCCAAATTTGAAACAAATTTTAAATTTAACCTGTATTTCAATTTTTTTTAAAACTAACCCATTTGGCCCCGCCACCATGCATGGCGGGGCAAATGCACTGAACCCCGCTATGCATGGTGGCGGGGTGCAGGGGCCACGTGGCGGGCTGCAGGCCAGCGTGGAAAGGAGTACCCCGCCATGCATCATGGCGGGGTACCCCTAACCCGCCATGCATCATGGTGGGGTACAACCCCGCCCATTTAAAAGGCCGGGCACTTCTTGTTTTTGGTCATTCATCCATTCCATTTCCCGCAGCGCCTCTCTCCGTCCTAGGACCGAGCTTCCCTCCCCTCAGCGCCCTTCTCCGGCGCCCCTCCCTCCTAGGGCCCCTCCCCGTCGGCTACCGACCCATCGTCGGACCTTGTTCCGGCCACCCCTTCTCTGCGTCCATCGTTGTAGTATGTTTGGTTAATGTAGTTAGTAAAGTTATATTAGTTTTAATCGTATTGATATTATACATTATTTTTGATTTGTATGAATTATAAGTGATATGTGTTTTTGTGTTGAAATCATTTCGTGTTATTAGATGGAGGACTCGTATCGTGAGTCGATTTGGAGGAAAAAGGGTCGTCCTAGAGAGATGTACCCCGACGTGTCTTGCAAGGATACGCCCGTGCCTCCCGAGGAACCTTTCCCTAACTGTGACTGTGGTCATCCGGTGCACGTGAGCCAGTCGAGACATCCGGATACTGCGGCTCGTTGCTTCTACACATGTTATAGTTGTAGCGTAAGTAATTGTGCCCTTTGTTTTTCTTATTGGTTTCTGATGTTGTATTCGCGATGAGATAATTGAAACTTTTTTGTAGCCCTACTTCCAGTGCTTTTTCTTCCAATGGATCGACGGTCCGGACAAGTTTGACCCAAGGATTCTCCTTTTCTACCCCGGCGTTGATCATTGCAAGCGTGAGGTGTTTACTCGCTGGGTTCTGCCCCCTCCTAACCCTCCTCATATGACGGAGGAAGAGAAGGCCGTAGCATCGGCACGGCGGCTCGAGGATCCTCCAAAGTGCCATTGCGGAGAGCAAGCCGTGATAAACCCATGCAATGAACAAGAGTTCATTTGTCCTCTACGACGTGAGGTAAGGTTTGAGTGAACCTTGAAATGTCATGTCCTATATGTGTGTTTTACTGTTTTGATTTTGTAGGATCGTGATTTTCCAAAGTGTCGTTTCAAGGAGTGGGTCTATGGTCCAAAGAGCCATTGGCCGGAGCCGGAGAAGAAGGAGGAGGTGCCAGACTAGAAGAAGAAGAGGAGGTCTATTGCGCCTCCTGTGATGTGCAAATGTGGTGTTGAAGCTAGCTATGACCTTGTCCCTTCAGGCCTTGGGATTGGCCACTTCTATGGCCACATGATCAATTATGACGAGGTTTGCTAGGACTGTTGACACTTAGTGCTAATGTTTTATTTTGTTTGCTTTGGTACGCTAACTTTGTATTCATCTATTTGTTGCAACAGAGCACTCAGAAATGCAAATGGGAATCATATGATGATGTGTTTAAGTTCAAGGATGAGTATAAGACAATGGTAGCACTTCACATGATGAGAGGATATCCTGCAAACTACGTCACTGATTTCGTTAAGAACCATAAGAAGAAAATGCTACGATGGGCCCAAGACCTGCGTGTTCGTAACCCAGAGAGTATTGCGTGGAAGAAGTGGTACGAGAAGAAGAAGAAGGATGTAGAGGAGTACTAGGCAAGGAAGGCTGAAGAGGATGCAAGGAAGACTGCAGAGGAAGCTGAGAGAGCAGAGATGCAAGGCTTGAACGATACTATTGACTCATTATGTGCGAGTGATTCATTGCGTTTTTGGAAACTCAATCTTCTTTGTTTGACTGTCAATAAAGTCCTTGCAAAGATCGTGTTAATTGTTTGCATTTTGTACTTGCAGAGATTGAATGCACCGGCAACTGGCAAGCAGATGTGGCTCGTGCTAGGTACACGGAGAATAGGACACTAAAGCGGGACGCAGGAGTTGGTGGCACCGCAAGGCGTCCGATTGTGGTTGAAGAGGAGGCCGAGCCGGAGGAAGACGACGACACCGGGAGGATAGGCGAGCTCATTCGTCTAGCCGAAGAATTGGGCTACCCTCAGGACGAGGATGCCTACGACATGGGAAGGATAGCCGAGCTACTTCGTCTTGCAGAGGAGTTAGGACCGATGCCCGAGGAGGATGCTGACTTAGAGGAGGGTCAGGCAGCGTACCACAGCCATAAGACACCGCTGTTCGACGCATGGGGGCCAACAGACATGACCGAAGAAGAGGCCGAGTTGTACTCTTAGGCCACGGACGAGGCGGAGGCAGCTTACTACCGGCGTCAGGCCTCTCAGGCCAAGGCAGTCGAGGCCAGCAAGGGTAAGGAGGTTGTAGTGGAGGATTCAGAGTCCAAAGATGAGTTGCTTACGCAGTGGTGCACGTAATTTGATTGACGTACAAGTGTCGTTGTTAGTGCCTTAGTGCTGCACGTAGGAGACTGTCAGTGCAATAGAAACTTGTCATTGTAATAATTTGCATTATCACGTCTTCACGTCGTCGTTGTTAGTGTTTGTCATTTGTAGTGGCTTAGAAACTTTGTCTAGTGTAGTTTGTCAGTGTTGTACTTTGAAACATGTCATTATAATAATTTTCATTATCACATCTTCATTCGTTTCATTTGTTGGTCCACTCACTAACATTGTTGTCTGGCTTATCAGTGCAGTTTATCAGTGCAGTTTCTCAGTGCAGTTTCTGTGTGCCAGCAGTTTCAGGGCCACCCCGCCATGGCGGGGTGGCCCTGAAACTGCTGGCACGCGAAACTATGCCTAGATTTTGCGTCAGCTGAGCGTGACAAATGCAGACATGCCATGTTGAGTCATTTACAACAAGTTTACGGAAGCCATGGCACGAAGAATTGCGTTTACGCCAAAGATTAAACGAGTGTTACCAACTACATTAGTCCAATCAAAATAACCAAGTAGAGTAGTTTTAAGATTAAGGTACTGCTGCTACACCTACACATAATTTAATTGTTCTAGCACTACATAACTAAGATAACATGTGTCCGGCACCTGCTAAACATGACTATTCTACTAATCGCCAGGGGTGTAGGGGTCTCGCGGTCTCCGCCGCCTCCTCGGATTCGTAGGGACCACGTTGCTTCTCCAGCCCACGTCTGTGCGGTCCCGTTGCTGCCTCTCGCGCTGTCGCCTATGTCCATGATCGAACTACTGCGTCGAGGAAGTCCCCTGCAAGCAAGCAACCTGATGAGCTACTCTAAATGTTTAGCTACGAATAGTTGAATTAAAGAAAAAGCAAAGCATAGGCACCTTTTGCTCGGCCGGTGTGTAGTTCTCCTGCTGTGTGTAGTCAACCCCCTGTGTACCAATAGGAGCACCGTATAGCTGTGAGGCACCCATCTCCTCGTGACCGGTGTACTCCCACTAGGGAACATCATCGTCGTCGTCATCGTCGTTGCCACTCTTCGTGTCATACTGAAGTTCCTCATCCACATCGTCCGCAACCGCTGGACCCTTCCCTCTGTCCTACGGAGTACGAATAGACGAGGACGCAGCCCTGGTGTCGCTAGCAGAAGCAGCTGCGGTGGACATCGTCTGGCTCCTCGACCACGCGGGGTTGTACAATACGTCCAACGTCATGTCCGCACAGCTTAGCTTCTGAGCCAACTTCTTACAACCTTTTTTCATTCTCTATAGGTTTAGATGACAACATTTATTATTAAGCGTGAATTTTAAAGGTAATTGAGTTGTAGTAACGAATGTTGTTGTCAAAAGTACCTTGACAAAGCTGCGAAGAGGGTTCGTCTTGTCGTCCCTAGTCCGGAAAAGTTGCCTGGAAGCTTCCTCGGAGTAGTTCGACAACTGTTGTGCCTACAACATCACACAAGGTTAACTCGATCATTTTGATTGAATTTTAAAACCCTTGCCTCACTTGAGGATGTAAGTCCAAAGTACTTACCACGTATCTATTTAGAGGGGCCCTAAGAAGTTGTGTTTGCACCCTTTGCGCCTCGTCGAACGCATCGGCGATGTCATCCTCACCGGCCGCATCTGCAGGCATGTTGGTGTACGAGACCATGAGATGAGTCCTCATACTCCGCTGCAGCCATTGCAGGTACTCCATCCATCTTGCCGGGTGGTGCTATGGAAGTTCGTTGAGATGGTGAGGATGCCTGTTATACCAATTAAGCAAATGTGGTTCGTGCGTCACCGCCCAATCCTTTTGCGTGGTCCGAAGCCTTCAATCGATCCTGCATTGTCATATTGCATTAGAAATGAGGCACTTAAGTAGAATAAACATATTGGCATCGTACCCATGCAGCTGAGCGTTGGTGGAGTACAGCGGTGGAATACCCTGCAACCTCCCGAACTGTCTGTAAACCCTGAAAGGGTAGTGCATCTCGACCACGTGGAAGAAGATAAGTGGCCCTTCGTAAAGCCACTCGTCCCCTTCCTCCTCACAACGCGGACTAAGGTAGTCCTCTAGCTCCCACCTAGACCACGGTGTCCATGTTACCTGCAAAGTAAAAAAACTTAATTTAGTATCAATCTCATTGATAGTGCCTTTAGTAGGAAATGTGGATTGAACTTACGTAGTTGTGTGTCAACACGTCTATCGCATCCGTGTACTGCCTGTACCTCCTATCCAGCTCACCCCTCACTACCTTAGCGTCTTTCCAGACGAAAAGGGCGATGGGTAGAACGTCTTCATGCTGCCAAACCTGCAATTCACACAAACACGGTGTCACAAATCTCTTTAGTCTTATAAAGATATCAAAGTAGTCAATGTACTCACAGGCAAATGTGGAGGTTTAGTAGGCCTCCCAACCGGAAACCGCTCCCAAATCCAGACTTGAAGTAGGTACGAGCAGCCACCTAGGTTGGCATTGGCCGACTGGCGACGACAGGCGGTACAAAGCTGACGGTATGTCCAAGCAAGGACCACGGTACCCCAGCTATAGGTTGCAATGTTCTCCAGTGGCTGGATAAGGATCCTCAAGAAAATCCAGCTAATGCTGTCGTCTGAGGAGTCAGGGAACAAGAAAGCACCCAAGAAGTGCCACAACGACACCTTTGCATACACCTCGACCTCGTGATCTGGAGCACCGATCGAAGGCCCTGCACCAAAGTGCTGGGTTATCCATGACGTCGACACTCCTGAGGTCTTCCTGCAATTACAATTGAAGTATTATTCTATAAAAATAGATGTAGCTGAAATGGTTGTATTAGTGATTTCAATGGGGCGTAGATATGAACTTACTTTGTGCCTTTAACTTCAGCATCTGATGGCCTCCTACCACAGAACTGCTCCACCAAGTCTACCCAATTAGACTCGTCGACGACCCCAGTCACCGGATAACCAGCCAAACTGAGACACAATATCATCTTGACATCCTACATTGTGATAGTCATTTCCCCACATGGTGTGTGGAAGGTGTGCGTCTCCGGTCTCCACCTGTATCATTACAAGTTTCTGGTTATAGGCAAGTTGACGGCCCAATTTTACGAAAGAAAGACAATAAACGCAAAATGCAATGTTACCTATCAACAAAGGCAGTAAGAAGTGTAGGGTCTAGTGTGGGGAGTGTACTATTATAGACCCGAACGATCTCAAGGAAGCCTGCCCGACGTATGTACGTCGCGTATCGCTCGTCCCAGCTATGTGTGTGGTGCGTGCGAACACGAAGCGCACACAACGGCCTCTGCTGCTCCGACAAGGCCTGGGCCCGGTGGTCCTTGTCGTAGTCCGCCTCAATGAGGCTAAAGCGCGGATGAGGAGCCCGCGCCTCCATCTTGCAACCCTGAACCTACCTGTTTGAAAATGAAAGTAACAACATTAAAACAATTAATAACATTATAAAAAAACAAAGCCAAGTAAATTTGAAGATTAAAATATCATAAATGCATGTTTACAATATAAACCACCTCTTGTCTCGCCCGCTTATGAAATCTAGCGTTATGACCAGGATTCTTGCAAATGGAGCAAAGGTTCTGCGCACGTTCTTCGTCAAAGTCCCCGCCACCATACATGTCGGCGCCGTAACCTTTCATATTGTCCATATCGCCTTTCAGTCGCTTCTTCTTCCTCCTTCCCTTCCCTACCTTCTTTAGGTCCGGATAAGGCGCGTAGTCCTCACCATAATATGGAGGCCACTGTGACTCATCAAGGTATGGCTCGAAACACTTCTCCCAAACTTTGAGGGTGTTGGCACGGAGATACAAGGGTGACATGTATGGTGCAACTGTGTGGTCAAAACCTCTAAGCAAACAAGACGTGATCATGTGTGAGCAAGGGGCATGCATGATCTGAGGGACATTGCAACTGCATTCTACTTTATCAAGATCGACACAGTACGTTCGCCCACCAAATCGTTCACCGCCCAGGTTTGTGCCCCCTCTAGCTCGTACGCAGAAAACAAGCATGTCCCATCCATAAGCCTCGGCAACCTGTTGTTTGGCCAATTCCTCAGCCTCCTTCAAATATTCGTGTGCAGCCTTTTCCCATCTTCCAAGCTCCTCTTCATTCCTCAGGGCTAGGCCATACCGCTTAACAAAATACTCATTGCACTTCCTAAAAGAGAACTCAACAATACCGGACACTGGGAGAGATCGAACGCCTTTGAACACACGATTGAAAGACTCAGAGGAGTTTGTTGTCATGATGCCGTACCGAAAGCCGCCCTCATCATATGCTAATGCCCACTTGGCTTTATTTTCCATCTGCTGGTCTAACCATGCCTTGCCAGCTTGGTTGAGCATCTTCTCTAGTTCCACCATAGTCTCGTTGAACTCGCGTTCCGTACGTTTATTGCAAAGCTCCTTTAACTTGTTAGCCACCTCCTTCTTGCGTTGACGCCGCCAGAAATTGGCAGCAAAATGCCGCATGCACCAATGGTGCACTAGGGGCAGGTGACCATCAATGTGTTCACCGGTGGCATTAAGAATTCTAATGTGACGGTCCAAAATTAGACAAATGGTGCGAGAAGGGCCAAGCACATGAACACGGAGCAGACGCATAAACCATGACCATGAATCATTGTTTTCCCCCTCCGCCAAAGCAAAAGCCATTGGCACTATCTGGTTCTCTGGGTCTACAGCAGCAGCCATCATCAATGTGCCCCTGTACTTGCCGGTGAGGAACGTGCCGTCAACAAGAACAACTGGCCGACAATACTAAAATGCATGCTTGCACTGATCGAAATACCAGAACACACGGTACAAAATATGCCTCAACGGGTTCTGAAGATACAACCCTCCTGTGTATATGAACGATCTCATGCCAGGGTTGAAGTGTTCCATTGCACACAAAATGCGTGGAACCCTGTTATAGGCTTCCTCCCAGCTACCCCAGCGAATTGTCAGGGCAATTTGCTTTGCCCGCCAAGCCTTTCCATACGTGACCTCATACCCAACAAATGTGACTATGGTCTCCTGCAAGAAAGACACCGATACGTCGTTGTCCTTATCTACAAGACCCTATATACGACGGGCTAGGTACCAAGCCGTCAACTGGGGATGGTATCTTTTTCCCTCATTAGTCTGGCATCTGTGCGGCTGTTCCACTGAAGTTACCTTCCACTTACCATCACTCCACCTCTTTTGTGCATTCAACTTCCACGAGCACGGGAATCCAGCCTTACATAATATGTGGAATTTTATCTCCTTGTCAGAATGTCGAACCGTGTAAGGCCTATGATGATACACAGCATAGTCCTGAAGGAACAACTTCATCTTAGACATCGTATTGAAAAGCATTCCCTTCCTCAGTATTAAATTTTTATGGTTGTATAATGATTCCTTACACATCTGCAAACCCGTGTCACAAACTGCCATATGCGACATACTGACATCCTTATAATTTGGCACACCGGTAAAGGGCAAGCCAGCCTCCCTCAGGTGTGTAAGCTCTGCCGATGTATAAGAGGGTGGTGCAACGTATTATTGTGCCTCCCTAACCCTGCTCCATCCTTCATATTCCACTCCATCATCTGGATAACCGGTGGCTAATATGCCCTGACTCTGCATGCCATGAAGTACCTCAAGCGGTACTCCTGAGGGCATGCCACGAACTGGTGTACACATGGCAGGTGCACCTCCAGAGGGCATGGCTTCAACCGGTGCTCGCATGGCATGTGGACCTCCTTCCTCATTTCCTAAATCGTCAGAATCAGTGCTAACATCATCACCAATCATTTCCTCCTCTGCCGCCTCCTCCTCCTCCTGTTCGAACTCGTCTACATCAAAATCATTGCTTATATGACCAATTGGAGGAGAATGAACCCGCTCCTGCGTCCAATTACCATCCAAGTCCATACTCTCCATAGTTTGTTGCATCTGCACACCACAATCTCCTTGAGTACCACTGTCGAAGGATGGCTCCTCATTCTCAACATTCTTCAACACCAACTCAGCCATGCCGACATTCGAACCTTGGATGACCCTATTGTATCGGGACCACTTAGCTTGGTTACACAAGACCATCATCACATAGTGTGCCCTATTCCTTCCAACATCAAACCTACCCTTTAGTGTCAAAGCCTCGCCAAACTTCAAACTCAAACGGTCACATAGATCGCTGAAACTAGGGGTGCCATCGAACCATTCTAATTCTTCATACATATCCTCAAACTGGCAATCCTCTCTCCTAACACTTCCTCTGTAAAAAACTCTTACACCGTAATCCATCTACAAAATGATTTGACATCCGATTATCAACTGGCCAATATGGTAGTACTAATTACTACATAACTAACTAACTAACCTTACTTACCTACCACGTAACTAACTAACTTAGTAACTAAATAACTAATAACATTCGAATAACTAATAATCGTTAACTAATAATTGTTAACTAATTAACTAATAACTAAATAACTAATAACATCCGATTAACTAAAAACTAATATTAACTAACTAACAAAAAAATCGTTAACAACAAATGATCGTTAACTAACTAAATAACTAATATTAATCGTTATCTAACTAAATAACTAACTAACTACAAATAATATTAACTAACTAACTAACTAACTACAAATAATCGTTAACTAACTAAATAACTAAATAACTAACTAAATAATTCAATAACTAACTAAATAACTAATGTTAAATAACTAAATAATCATTTACTACAAATAATATTAAATAACTAACTAAATAAATAATATTAACTAAGTAACGAAAAAATAAAAAAATTACCGTAAAACGGGGTGCGGCGGTGCGGCGAGGTTGGCCGGGCGGCGGCGTGCCGGGGCCGGGCCGGGGTGCGACGGTCGGCGGCCGGGGTGGCGGCGCGGGAACGGCGGCCGGGGACGCGGCGGGGGCGCGGCGGCCGGGGCGCGGGGGAGGGCGCGTGGCGCGGATGGCGGCTGCGGCAGCGCGGCGGCCGCGGCAGCGGCGGCGCGGCGGGCTCGGCAGCGGCGGCGGCGGCGCGGCGGGGCGCGGGGGAGGGGCGGCGCTGGCGCGGGGGAGGGGCGGCGTGCGACGGTGGCGGCCGTGGTGGCGCTCGGGCGGCGATGGCGGCGCTCGGGGCGTCGGTGGCGGCTCCGGCAGCGGTGAGGCGTCGGTGGCGGCTTCTATGTGGGCGGGGCGCGGCCGAGCGGGCGTGGCGGGGCGCGGCTTTTATTTAGGTCGTGCCCCGCCATGATGGGCGGCGGGGTGTAACCCGCCATGATGGGTGACGGGTTTGGCATACCCCGCCACACATCATGGCGGGGTACGCCCGGGTGTCTTTGCCACGTCCCCGCCACGTGGCCCCTGCACCCCGCCACCATGCATGGCGGGGTTCAGTGCATTTGCCCCGCCATGCATGGTGGCGGGGCCAAACGGGTTAGTTTTAAATTTTTTTTTGAAATCCAGGTTAAATTTAAAATTTGTTTTAAATTTGGGCTAAAAATAAAAAAATCGTTCCTGGGGCCTCGGGAGGCCTCCCAGTTAATTACATTTGCAGTGTTGGGCCGTGAAACACCTCCGATTAAGCTATGCCGATGGTGATCATTGTCGCACTGAATAAATAAGAGTTGTCTCCAAGTATATGCGTAAGCACGAATGAATGAAAAATGGACTAGAGCCTTGTTGGCCTCTAGCAAAGGTATCAAGCCTCGTCGTGCGGATCCCATAATGAAGTCAAAGTGTTCGGCCTCTCGTCAGTCACAGACAAAAGATTCCGGCCTCATCAGTTGCGGAAAAAAAAACGTCCCTCGGTCAGGGGAAGAAAGTGACTTCACATGTATCATCGGCCTTCACGGTGCGGAAATGTGGTTGGTGGTAATTGTTAGACCTGTGCTCATGAGACACTGAGTTTTCTCCATACATGAATTTCTGAGATCATTTGTGTGACACTTAGCCAGCTCACCAATTTGTACATGCACTTGACTCGAGCGCTTCAAAATGAATTAGCATTATTTGAAGGTGTTGAACCCAAATGGGTTTCCGGGCTTGTCGGAGCCCGTGACTTGCATGGGCCGAGCGGCCACTGTGAAATGGGCCATTGATTGGCCTAACATTGCTAGCAGTTAAGTAGGTGTCGAATCTGACTTTGGTGTCTCAGCCCAGAACATGTCAAGCTCGTGCATACATAGTACAACATTTGCATGGTTCTGTACTTGCTTTTCTATTTGCTTTCTTGCCGTACATTGTACAAGTACATGTATATTGGGATGCATAGCCCATCGGTAACCCAACTGGGTTACAGTTTGAGAACGACATGCTTGTCATGTCCTCATGGGCTGCTCTGTTGATGAAGAGCGTCGCCAAGCCCATAGCCAAGGTTAAAAGGGTGGGGTCCACCTTACCGGAATTACGGAATGCGAGAGCCGAGACCCGACACGCGAGAGGGAACCGCGGCAGTAGGCAGCAGCCAGCAGGAACCGTGGCTGGCGTGCAGGGCCGAGCCCTATGAGTGTGCGAGAGGTGCATAGGAACAGGGCCCCAAATTCCAGGGCCCCCGCAGGTTGTCACCCCACAGCGCTGTGATAGATCGGTGTTGCGAAAGTATCTAGCACCCGACGTACGGTAGTTGCCGCTGGCTGATGTTACTTAACTACATTACATCCATCACTTCATGATGTGTGTGAACTGTGAAGCAAGTGACTACTCTTGAGTACGTAGTTACTACCCGACCTAGGAGATCAAACCAATGCAATTAACTTTTTTTGGATCAAGCCCAGCACACGGAGATGCAGCTAACTTTTCTAATGGGTACAATAGTAGCACCATGAGCCAGCGACAACGCCCTATATGCAATTTTAATCTTCTCCTTCATTTTAAATTCTAGTATCCTTTGTATGATTGTGTCTAATGTTCCAACACTAAGACATGTCTTCAAGCAAATATCAATCACTTAAGAAAACAATAAATAATAGATCAGGATTTAACTCAGTTTTGGAAAATAGTTACAGAATTATTATTATAAAAGAAAATAGACACGTAAAAAGGGCCTTGGTTTAGGGTTTTGTACATGGCCCTGAATTTTGCCGGCTCGGCCCTGCTGGCGTGGGTGGAGGTGGACACGCTCATGGGGCTCAGGGGCTGGACGCCAAGGTGACGCGCACGTAGAAGGAGATGGCCGCCCTGCTCGACCGCGTCATCGAAAACCACCGCCAGAGGCGCCGTGCCGGTGGCTGCCGGAAAGACAACGATCACCGGGACTTCGTAGATGTGATGTTGGACGTGAACAAGGCTGCGGAGGCGGAGGACACGGACGTCGCCGGCCGTGGAGTCATGAATTAACAGTTTAACACACATATTAAATCAATGCTACTTTAACCTTGCCATGGAAAACTTAGAAATCAATCCTAAATCGGTAGTACTAGCCCCCGGACGTCCGGCCCCCAAGGGGCGTCCGGACGCACCGCACCACCAGCTCATCCCGCCCCCAACGCCCAACACGTACGGAAGAGGAGACAGAGGAAAAAATAGAACAAAGACGCCCCGCCCCACCCCGAACCCCAAACGCACAAAAAATCCGGCCCCCGCCCGCCACTCGCCTGCCCCATGCACCTCCGCCAGTCGCCTGCTGGCCCATACAGTCTGTCCCTCTGTCCCCGCTGCTTGCTGCTGCAACAGATAGGATGAGCAACTAAAATACGGTGAACGTATTACAGAAGCAACATCGATAAACTACTAAAACATAGGAGATTGTCCATTAAAACATGAGGATCCATGAAAACATCGAATACATAGTTTAGTTACTCAAACACCAAAAATTTTACAACAACACCGAAAAGAAAGTTGATGCACCAAAGATGGAATGCCTATTGGAACATGAGATTCCCGCCTAGCTCGCCACGCTCCCTTTGCTGCTACAATAGTTTGATGCAACAACTGAAACCACAACCCAAGATTGTAGAATCTACTACACCATCAGCAACAGCAACTTGCAAAAAATGAATCTGCAACAACACCAAAATAGTGCTGCAACTGCAACATCATGAAACAACTACTGAACATGCAAGAAACTGAAGTTGCAACAATGCCAAAACGTTGCTACAACATCATGAAAACAGCTACTGAAACATGCCGAGAACTGAAGCTGCAACAGACGGAAACGCTATTGCACCATCGTGAAACAGCTAATGAAACATGCAAAAACTAAAGCTGCTACAACAGGGGAACACTGTAGCACCATCGTGAAAACAGCTAATGAAACATGCAACAATGTTGCACCATCGTGAAAATAGCTAATGAAACATGCGAAAGACTGAAGCTGCAACAACGCCAAAACGTTGCTGCAACATCATGAAAACAGCTACTGAAACATGCCAAGAACTGAAGTTTCAACAGACACACGAGCACCTGCTGCACCAAAAAGCATGAAACTATTGCAACAAACACCCAAAACCTACTGCAACAACTACTTCAACATGCGGTAGAAGCAAAAAAAACTGAAAAAAAATCTCAAACACACTCCAACATCTACTGAAAGTCTACTTCAACAATGAAAAAGCACCCATTGCAACACGGCGAAGAGGAGGGGAAGGGGGAGGGAGGAAAGCTCATGTAACATGCCCCGATCTACTTTTCAAACATCCATATGATTCTATTGAAACATACCTCTGAGAGTGTCTGAAACAATATAAACAACCTAATGCAACAGAGGGAGAAGGAAAGAAAGGTGCCGCTGGAACTGCATCGCCCTCCATGGATCCACCACGGAGGAGGCCGATGCTCCCTAGATCCACCACGGGGGAAGCCATCCATGCCGCTATCAAGGTGGGGAGGCACCTCTAGGGCGGAGAATGCCACCACAGTGGTGGATCTACATCACCCCTCCATGGATCCACCGCGCGGAGGCCGGTGCTCCATGGATCCACCGGGGGAGGCCACCATCGGGGAGCTACACCATCGTCCTCGTCTCCCGGTGGGGTCGCAGGGACAATCGCATGTGCCTGGGTCACGGTGGTGAAGGCATGGAGGGAGGAAGGAAGCCTGGGCGGGCTAGTGCAGCACCTCGCTTGCGCGCATGTGGCGGCTTGAAGAACGAGCAGGAAGGGGAGCGGCGCAGAGTGGAGGAGGGTCGGAGCAGGAAGGGGAGCGGTGCAGAGTGGAGGAGGGATGGAGTGAGGAGGGACAAATGAACGGAGTGAGTGCGGGCATGAAGACGGGTGGACCAAATGAGGCAAAGGCAGACGAGCGAACGAGCGTGAGCCACGTCCGTCTGGAGGCGACGCGCCACGCGTCGGATGCTCGACACCTATCATTATTGATCCTAAATTAATCAGATCCGGGGAACAAAGATGACTAAATAACTATATACTATAACACGAACACGAGCTTCATATTCATGAATCTTCACATTGACAGAACATAAATGCCTAAATTAATCTTAACCTTGGCTCACCATTAGCTATGTCGCCACAAGTCCTAGACTACAGACTGGTGGACTTGAACTGGAGAACAATAGGGAAGCATCTAGATCGATGGAGAGCTTGGAGCAGACACGCCACACGTCGGAGCCGGTTGTGTTAGACGCGAGCTCGACCTAGACCCGCTGACCGCCGCAGTTGCCCACCACGGACGCCCGTTGCTCGCCGCTACCACTCGTTGTGGTTGCACACGACACCACGACCCTGAAAGCTCTATGTTTGGTGTTGGTAATTAGTGACAATGCCTAAGTACTAATCCTATGCCTAAGTTGTATATAGCATATGAGGATTAGTACATTCCAAGGTTGGTGGCAAGATGGACATGGTGATCATGATGGCCACACTTGGATTTGAACGCAATCCTATGTGATCAAGGCAAAGGTATATGCTTAAGGGTTGTGTTTTAGTAACCAAGACACCCAGTGGGTGTGGTTACATTATAGGATAGATAGTCGTACTATAAAGAGGGGAATGACATGGCTATTGAACTCCTAAGTGCCTCTAGGTGTGCATTTCATAATCATATGCATTTGGATAGAACTAATAATGCCTCGAAAAATGATTATGAAAATGCTAACACACTCACACATGACGTGATCACTTGGTGGTGTTAGCACATTTGCGATGGCATTGAAGTTTAAGCGGTAGAGAGGGTTTGGGGTCCTCTCTCCCTCCCACAGAGCTTGCGAGACGGGTTTCAGGCGTTTTCGAGGAATTGAAACGCCTATTTTCCTTTACGCCAATGTCGAGTTTTGGAGGCGTTGTCACATGTTGTTTCACGAGCTAAAACATGTGCTAAAGTGACACACATACTTATTCTAGCTCATATGTGAAAGGGTGAATCAAACGGAGGTGAACAGAGGTCACAGAGGTGACCGGACGTGGTCTCTGTTTGACCGGACGCGTTCGGTCAGTGCTCAGGGTTTGTGCGCGTCTTGGTCTTCTGATCGGACATGGTGGCGCATCCGGTCACGATCGACCGGATGCGTCCGGTCGTTGAGGGTGCTTACTAGACTCAAACCGGACGCTGGCACTATGGCGTCCGATTCGTCTAACAGCGCGTTCGGTCACTAACTCGCTGGAGCGCTGCTCAGACTTGACCAGCGCGTCCGGTCGGTTATGGGAACGACGCGTATGGTCAAGCTTCGCGC
This sequence comes from Saccharum hybrid cultivar R570, assembly GCA_038087645.1. Taxonomy (NCBI): domain Eukaryota; kingdom Viridiplantae; phylum Streptophyta; class Magnoliopsida; order Poales; family Poaceae; genus Saccharum; species Saccharum hybrid cultivar. The sequence goes on from JAQSUU010000377.1 coordinate 925,087, forward strand.
GTCGGGTCTGTGCGACCAGTGCATCTGGTCAGCGCGACTGCTGCTGAATCTTGTGCCTAACGACTCTATTCGAAGGGGTACATCTATAAATACTCGTTGGCCGGCTCAAGGCTCTTTCTCTTGCATTCTTTGACATACTTGTGAGCACTTTGAGCTAAGCAACTCCCCTCCCACTCATCTCTTTTGCTTCTTTGCATATTTGAAGTGAGATTGAGTGATCCAAGTGTATTTGCATTATGAGATTGCATCTAGTTGGTACTTGGTGGTTGATTTGTTGCGGGATTCTTGTTTCTCTTGGTGGTTGCCGCCACCTAGACGGCTTGGAGCAGCGGTGGAGGTCCGGCACGTGTTGGTGATTGTTCACGGCCGGCTCTGGTGAGCTTGTTGTGAGGGGTTGTTGTGGTTCCCCGGTGGAGCACCGAATTCCAACTCTAGTGGATTGCTCATGTCGGAACTTCTCGCCATTTGGTAGGTTCTTGTGGCGCCTTTTGAGAGGCTCGGTGTGTGATACCGATTAGCCACCGAACCACATGGTGTAGAGGGACACAACGAGGACTAGCGTGCTGGCAAGCACGTGAACCTCGGGATAAATCATCGTGTCTTCTCTTTGTTGATTGTGATTGACTTGTCTTGGTGGATTGGTTATCTTGAATATCATCACTTGGAATTATTGATTGGTTGGCTCAATTCATCGCCCCTCGGTGAAATTTTTCTTACCCTACTCTTGTATTACATTTCAAGTACTTAGTTGTTTTCTCTAGTGCTTAGTAGCTTGAGTAGAGTAGCCTTCTAGTTTTCCTCTTGCGGTTTGACTTGTGCGGTTGAGTGATATATATATTAGAATTGTCTTTTGGATAGGTGGCTTGCAACACTCCATAGGCTAGGCAAAACTCGCTTCTCGCTATTTGTTATTGCTAATTAAATTGTCTAGCACTTTTTGTAGAAAGTTTTATTAGGCTATTCACCCCCCCTCTAGCTATCAAGACCTTTTAGACCCGCTCACCGCAACTTGCATGAATGCCTGATGCTCGTAACACGGCCGCCTAGAGCAAAAGTGTCGCACCGCCCAAAACTCGCATAATCGTTTAAGTTCTGTTACAACGCCTTATATACACGACACACACACTTGGCCCATGGGCCCAACCCTCTCAACTCCACCAGAAGACAGCTAAACATCACCAATTGCCTATTGCTTCTGTCATCTTCACCCCACGACATGCGTCTTCTACTTCGGTATTGTCGGATGCCCAATAGTGACTGCTTCTCCTGACTCGGCTAGCTTGGCGTGCTTCTTCTTGACCTTGGCTCTCTTGTAACTCCTAACATTTCCCCCTCCTTAAACCAGCTTGACCCCAAGCTGGGTGTGCTGGAAACCTTCGGTTTAGATCTTCGACCTCTTCCTAGGTTGTGAGATAAGGCTTATATGCATCCCACTGCACTTGAATCCGAGAAATAGATGAAGCACCTTTCTGAATCATCCTTGTTCCTAGGAATGCCACTGGTTGCAGTATTGCTTCTGGATCATCCAAAATATTACTAATGTCCTCTTCCACTGAAACATGCTGTGGAACGTGCTTCTTCAGCTGGGACACATGCACGACAAGATGGATGCGACATGTGTCCCGACAAATCCAATCTATAGGCAACCTGCCCAACACGAGCAAGAACAGTGAAAGGGCCAAAATACTGCCTCTTGGTGCTACCGAAGACTGAATATACGGCTGCAGCGCAGATACACTTTGTCGCCCACCCCAAACTCCTTCTCACTGTGGTGCTTATCAACTTGACTCTTCATACATTGCTGAGCTCTATGCAAGTGGTGTCTGACCACATCTTGTAACAGGTTGCACTCCAAGAGCCACTGTTCAATGTCGGGAGCATGGACTTGTGTGTCATTGGTAATGCCAAAAGAGCGGGGTGAATGCCCATACAAGACTTCAAAAGGGGACAACTGTAAGGCCGAGTGAAAACTCGTGTTGTACCAATGCTCTACCAAGGGAAGCCAACGATGCCACTGTTTGGGACAAGCTTGTACTGCACATCGAAGAAACCCTTCTAAGCACTAGTTTAAGTGTTCCATCTGCCCATCTGTCTATGGATGGTAGGATGAGCTCATCAATAACTGAGTGTTAGTCAGTCTGAAGAGTTGCTGCCAGATAGAACTAGTGAATATCTTGTCTCTGTCAGAAATGATCTGAGTGGGCAACCCATGTAGCTTGTACACCTGATCCAAGAATGCCTGAGCAATAGTTAATGCAGTATAGGGATGTGATAATGGAATAAAATGGCCATATTTGCTGAATTTGTCCACCACCACCAATATTGTGTCAAATTTGTTGGACCTGGGAAGTCCTTCTACAGAATCCATGTAGATTGTCTGCCACGCCTGTTCAGGTACTGGCAAGGGCTGAAGTAAGTCGGCTGGCCCGCTGCGGTCAACCTTGGCTTGCTAACACACTGTACATGCTGCAATGAACTGCTTGATGTCATTCTTCATGCTAGGCCAACTGAATATCTTCTTGATTCTGTAATATGTAGTTGTAAATCCAGAGTGGCCCCTAATGCCTGAACTGTGTACTGCCTACAAGACGTGTTGATGTGCCAGTTTGTTATAACCCAACCAGATTCGGCCTTGTTGCCTCATAAGTCCATCATGTTCAGAGAAAACCCCCATAGATCCACCAGCTTCCTTCAACTCAGGTAATAACTTCAAAGCCTTTGGATCATCCTAATATGCTTCCTTGACTTTGTCAACCCATGTAGGCTGACACACTGATATTGGAGCTACTATTTCAGGTTGGTGACATCTTGAAAGGGCATCAGCAGCTTGATTGGTTAGTCCTTGCTTATAGGTGATCTTATATTGCAGATCCATTAACTTCAACAGAGCTTTCTGCTGCAGTTTTGTTGTAACCCTTTGCTTAGACAGGTGCAACAAACTCTTATGATCTGTTTTGATTATGAACTCCTGATTCTGTAAGTATGGTCTCCATTTATCCACAACCATGATCAATGCCATGCACTCCTTCTCATAAGTAGACATTGCCTGATTCTTATGACATACAGGTTTGCTGAGATATGCCAGAGGATGACCAGCCTGCATCAAAACAGCACCAAACCCCAAGTCACTAGCATCAGTCTCCACTACAAAAGGTTTTGTGAAGTCAGGTAGTCCCAGAACTGGTGCTTGCACCAAAGCCAACTTAAGTTGTTGAAATGCAGTTTCCACTTGAGATGTCCATATGAAGGGTACATTCTTGTTAAGTAAGTCAGAGAGGGGGCGGCTAATTAACCCATAATGCTTTATGAACTTCATGTAATACCTGTTAGCCCAAGGAACTGTAACATCCAGCCCTGGCATACACGGCCCAGGCCCACTCCACCGAGGAGTGGTCCCACATGCGTAGCAACCCGGTTAACCGAAGGTTACTACGTGTCCCTGGCCCTGGTATTTAAGTCAATCAAACTCTTTCAGGATTCACAGTATGGTACTAAACACTGGTTGCATAGTGTTTCGTGATGCTACAGTAATCGGTGAACAGTAACTGAGCTACAGCAACCTGAATTCGGCTTGGGCCAATCCGTTGCTATAGCACGGGCTACTATAGTGTTCGAGTAACAATACCATGCTGCTACAGTCTGGGAGTCTGGATGTACAGTAACCCCAGCTATAGTATCCATCCACTACCCCCAAGCTGCAGTACCATCGGCCCATTCCGTGAATTAGGCCCACTTCGCCTATTTTTGGGCTATTACAGGAACACTCTCAACTCCTTGAGGTTAGTAGGTTTGGACCACTTGTTGACTGCCTCCACTTTAGAAGCTTCAGTAGCCACCCCTCTCCCCGAGATATTGTGACCCAAATACTCCACTTCAGACTGAGCAAAAGCACATTTTGAGAGCTTGATATAGAACCTGTTCTCCCTAAGAATCTGAAAGACTTGTTTGAGTAGTTCCAGATGTTCAGGTAGTTTTTTGGCATAGATTAGAATATCATCCATGAAAACTAGGACCCCTTTTATCAACAATGGAGCAAACACCAGGTTCATTATACTCTGGAAAGTAGTAGGAGCATTTGTGAGACCAAAAGGCATCACCAGGAACTCATACAAGCCACTATGGGTCCTGAAGGCAGTCTTGTGTGTATTAGCAGGGTTGATGCATATCTGATGATACCCTGCTCGAAAATCCAACTTGGAAAACCATTGTGCACCTGCCAATTCATCAATTAACTCCTCCAGTATGGGCATAGGATGTTTGTTCTTGATTGTTTGGGCATTGAGCTGCCTATAATCTACATAGAACCTCCATGTTCCATCCTTCTTTCTTACTAACAACACAGGAGAAGCATATGGACTGGAGATGTTCTTGATGATCCCACTTTGCAACATTTCTCGCAGTTGTTTCTCAATCTCATTTTTTGCGTAGGAGAGTACCTGTAGGACCTTATGTTGACAGGTGGGACACCAGGAAACAAATGTATGGCATGGTCAAAGGGCCTAACAGGTGGCAGGGAATTTGGTTCTTGAAAAAGATCAGAGAACTTAGCCAACACCTCCTGGACCTCTGCTGGGTACTCACTGCTCTTGGCCATCTCCACTGTATAAACTATTTCAGGGCTTGGTTCAGACTGCTGATCTTCCCAGAACTGTAGACAGTAAGCCACAACTTGCCTTCTTAATAACCCTCTAAGCCCTTGGTTAGAGATAGACTGACACTTGGTCACTCCACTGCCTAAACCCTGCACTGACTCCATCTCTGGTGAACTTCATCAGTTTCTTTGCCCAGTGAACCCACATAGGACTACAGTCCTCCAACTAGTCTTGCCCCAGGATCATATCAAAACACTTAAGTGGAAAGATGCCTACTATTGAGGTAAATGTATGACCCTGTACTGACCACTGCATATTCACAATTTTCTGGTTGCACACAAGAGGACTCCCATCAGTTGTAGCATACTGGGTTGTTGTACAAGGAACCATTGGTAACTACAACTTGGCCACCACAGATTCACTGACAAAGGTGCCTACACTTCTTGAGTCCACCAAAATCAGAATGTCAACTTTGCCCACTTGCCCATGTAACTTCAGTGTTCTTCTTTTTGAAACAGCAGCTGCATCTGCTTGACCCACAACCATTACCACCTCCTCAGCCTTCTCTTCACTGCTTGCAACATCTGGGTCAGATTCTTCCAAAGCATCCAACAGTTCTTCCAAGACATGTATGGGAATCTGGGCAGGACATTTATGTGCCTTTTCCCACTTGCCTCCACACTTAAAGCATAATCCATTATTCCTTCTAAATTCTCTGAGAGTGGCCAATTTGTCCTCTGTGTCATTCTTCAGTACTGCCTTCATCTTATCAGGTTCGACTGCCTTGCTCTTTTCCACCCTAAACTTGAACACTAGCTTCTGAACATCTCTACCAGAACTCCTCGAATGACTCCTAGCCAGTTCTTCTTCCTGCAAACATGCTAGAGTACTAGCAGTCGCCACATCCTTTGGTTGATGCAGGGCAGTAGCTGAACGGATCTCATCCTTAAGCCCCATCAAGAACTAGTTCACAAAGTAAGCATCATCATAACCCTCATTGTACAACACCAGCCCATGTGCCAACTGCTCAAATTCATACTGCTATTCCTGTACCGAGCCCTTCTGCTTTGGGTGCTCAAACTGATTAACAACTGATACTGACCTCTGTCAAAGCGAGCCATCGCGAGGCTGCAAAGCTGCTCCCAATCTGTAATCCTGCCCTTGTGCTGAATAGTCTAAAGCCACGCTGCAGCCGCATCCTTAAAATTCAACGCCGCGAAGCGGGTCATGAGCAAAGGATGAACAACATACACCGCAAAAACATTTCATAGTTGTCACACCATAAGCGGGGGTTGTCACAACAAAATTTTGGGAAATCAATCTTAGGGAAGGGTGGGGGTCGATTGTGCGAAGGCACATTGTCATCCACCACCAAAGGAAACCCAAGGTTAGCGATAGGAGGCGGTAACGTACCCCCCAAGATGACCTGCGGCCGATGTCCGAGGACGCCGCCGCAGTGTTCGCCATGGCCCTTGGCCTGCTCCCCGTCCAATGTAGGTGAGCACAAGAACGTTCTGGGAGCCGCGTTGAGGTCGAGGGTCCCCAACGCCGGTGACTGCTGCACCGTCGTGGGAGCAGTCTTCAAGCGCGCCTCCAAGGAGTCGACCCGTGTCGTCGTGGACTCAATCCTATTGGAGACTGCGTCCAACGCCGTCCTGGTGTCGTCGGCGCGGTCTCACAAATCGCCGAACACCTTGTCTGCAGACACCTGTGAGGATCCTATAGCATTGAGCGAGTCCAGGGTACTTTGCATCATGGTCTGGAACCCGGTGAACTGTTTCGCCATGACCTCAAACTTCGCCGCCAGATCCTCCACCGACTATGCCATCTCCCGCTGAAGCTTCATGGGTCTCTTTTCGTCGGCGCCAGCATGAACGATCACTGCCCACAACCTCTACCATCCGCCTCACCGCCGAATAGCCAACCCTGCGCAGTTCAAGGATGAAACTACCGGGAATTACAGCCGCGATCAACCGATGATTCGCCGATAGTTTTGATACCAATTGTTACAATCCTACTGAGGATTGAATAGAGAGCTACGGATTTGAAATTAGGAAGGAAGAATAGCAGGGGAATGGGAACAGATGAATAGAGTTTAGACGGGGAAGAGCAATTGGGTTTAGGTTTCAGTCATCGCATAATCGTTCAAGTTCTGTTACAACGCCATATATACACGGCGCGCACACCTGGCCCGTGGGCCCAACTCTCTCAACGCCACCAAAAGACAGCTAAACATTGCTAGCCGCCTATTGCTTCCGTCATCTTCACCCCACGACATGCGTCTTCTGCTTCGGTATTGCCGGACGCCCAATAGTGACTGCTTCTCCCAACTCGGCTAGCTTGGCGTGCTTCTTCTTGACCTTGGCTCTCTTGTAACTCCTAACATACAACTGCATGTAACATCGGGTTCAACTTGTGGCATGTCCAGAACATGTTCGCTGCCGGCACCGACACGACTTACACGACGCTGGTATGGGCCATGGCGGAGCTCATCAACCACCCACACGAGATGTGCAAGGTCCAAGACGAGATCCGCGCGGCCGTCGCCATCGCCGGTGGCGACGATGTCAACGAGGACCACCTAGAGAAGCTGCGCTACCTCAAGTGCGTGGTTAAGGAGACGTTACGGCTGCACACACACCGGTGCCACTCCTGCTGCCCCATGAGACGACAGAGGACACGGAGCTACTCGACTATCATGTCCTAGCGCGCACCCGCGTCACGGTCAATGCCTGGGCCATCGCACGGGACCCCACGACGTGGGAGCGCGGCGAGAAGTTCGTGTCGGAGAGGTTCGCTGGTGACGACCTCACGATGGACTACTTGCCCAGGCAGGACTTCAGGTTCATGCCATTCGGCGCAGGGATGAGAGGATGCCCTGGGATAGGGTTCGCCGTGCCAACCTTGGAGCTGGCGCTGGCGAGCTTGCTGTACCACTTTGACTGGGAGCTGCCGGCCGGTGCGGCGTCGAAGCTGGAGATGGACGAGGTGAACGGGCTATCGGTGCGGCTCAAGGAGACCCTGTATTTGGTTGCTAAACCATGGGCTCCTCCGTAAGATCACGCCGTGCTGTGTAGTGGTAATGGCGAATGTTGTCTGAAACTCTGAATGCACAAGGACTAAGTACAAGAAATAAATGAGAAGTGTCTATGAAAGGCATATTATGTGTCGGCCCACTCGGCGCGTGAGGGCGGAGGCAGTGTGCGCGGCTCCCCGTACCTTTAGCTGCCGGCTTCCCTCTCCCCCGCACCCACTCCTCCCTCTCCCCTGTGACATCGTGGCCTCCTTCTGCGAGCCCGACGACCTACTTCCCCACCGAACTCCTTTCCTGGCGACATCTGCCGCGAGTCTGGGCCGAGGGGATCCGCCACCGTCCTCCGGTCCCCGTGCAATCAGCCGCCAGCCTCCGGTCCCCGTACAGTCTGCCTCCAGCCTCCGGTCCCCGTGGCGTCGGCCACCGTCTTCGTCCCCGGCTTGTCTTCTTCCTCGCTGGTGCTCTACTTACCCACTCGGTTAACTCTGATGACCTATATATGATGCCTGTGACGAATTGCTTGGAACCCTAGCTGCTATATTTTCGCCCAATTCGATGAACTGCTGCCTATGATGCAACCCTAGCTCAATTTGTTTATTTGAACTGAGCAGATGCCACTGCCAATGATGCCCTGTATTTCATAATTTCAACTGAGCATATGCCTTTTGACTATGTTGCCTTTTGAACTGAGCAGATGCCACTTGCCTTTTGATTAACCTTGGTTTAATAAATAAACTGAATGATGAACAATACGTGGTGTTTCTGCAATTCTTTTGCTAATTAACCATTGATTGGCATGATGAAATCTGTAGGATCAACATTGTTTTTTTTTTGGTCAGCTGGCTGCATCAAGCAATATTTTAAGGATGTGTGCATTAACTGTTAAAAATTGAACCTGAGTTTTCACGAATAGTGTAATAATATTATAAAAGCGTGATGTCTATTTCTGCTTCTATGTGAAAGCCATGCATCTAGATATGTGTATGCATGGCAGTCCACTGCTGGAGACATGCATGATTGATGAGTAAATTGATCATATACTGTAATGCCTGTGTTTTCTATTTCATAACCAGCAACAGCTTAGGTGCATCTAACTTTAATGATTGAGCAAATGTTGACAGTTGCTAATGATCAGTTTTTCTGCAACAAATTGCTTGGATCCATTGCATTTTTTTTGTGAGCACCTGTAGATGATCCTGCTACTATACGCACCAAACTAGTCACTATACTGTCTTCTTTTTTAACTCTACTCATAGCTTGCTAGCTCCTGTAAATGATCTGAGTTTTAAAGAGGAAAATGCAGGTCCTCCATAATCTGGACATTCCATTGCTAATCTGGACATTTCTCTTTGGAAATTGAGGGTTCTGATTCCTGAAACACATATTCTCTCTACTTACTGCACACTGTCCACTTCTCACCACACACTGTCCATCAGCGCTGATGCATGCTCGTAGTGCATCATGATGTCTGAATATGACCAAACGGTGGTATCTATCTATTAACTTTATAGTTGTATTGTCAGTGACCCATATCACTGTTCATGTTGAACAGTACCCGCACGACATGCCATAAACCGTACCAATGACACGCACATGAACAATACGCATCATCATGTCACCAACAGTACCATGACATGTTCATAAACAGGACACATCCGTGCATGAACAGTACCAGATATGACATGCACATAAACAGCGCATCGCTATCCAAACCGCTAGTTTGTATTATATGGCCGGATGATTGGATATCTGTTTTATCTATCACAAAGGTCAAAGGGGAGAGGACGTGTATTGCACTTCAAAGCTGCGTACGCATACACGCATTATTGCTAGCTCATCTATATTAGGCCCTGTTTGGTTTGCACATGTTAAAGTTTAACTCCCATCACATCAATGTTGTGGCAAATGCATGGAATACTAAATGTAGACTAATTGTATGCACGTCGGCACAGATTAGGAGTAATTTACGAGACAAATCTATTAAGCCTAATTAGTCCAAGATTGAAAACTTTTTGTCAAATAAGACGAAAGTGCTACAGTGTTTGTTAAACTTTAACACCCAAACCAAATAGGCCCTTAGTACTTAGATAGATGTCCCTTCCGTGCACACAAATTTGTGGTACACTGCCTGTGCACCTGACAGACATGAACGTCTCACCGTTTCTTGCACTGGTGCTCATTGCCGTCGTCTCCCTATTGCTCCTGTTCGCCCTCAGGAAGCCGTCTCAGAACCGCGGAGATGCCCGTCCCCGCCGGTGCTTCTTGTCGTCGGCCACCTTCCCTTTCTCGGCTCCACGTCGGGTACCAATTTACTAGGATATCTAAACAGATGGCAAAGTACGCTCCTTAATGTATAAACACTGAAACCCTAGGTGCTCGATGAAATGTCCAGTCAAGCTAAAATGCAAGTTTAATGGTCTATGCTATTTCCCTTTCTAGCTCAGAATCTATTCGCAAGTACGAGTCTGTCTAATTCTCTCCCTTTCTAGCTCAGAATCTATTCGCAAGTACGAGTCTGTCTAATTCTGCTCCCTTTCTAGTTCAGAATCTATTCGCAAGTACGTGTCTTTCTAATTCTGCTTCTTTCTAATTCTCCTTCTGTGCAATGAAACATACCACTGACCGTGGTGCTCAAATAATGTTTCTATAACACATGAACATGTAAAGGTCCAAAAGTGGTTCAAATCAAACAGAAACACTTTCATTCATGTACCTAAAAAATTAATTTTGAACTGAATATAATTACAAGTAATTATATTAGATATGTTTGTTCCTTTATTTATTTAATACAAGCAAAAAGTGAAACATGACAGTTTGAGATAAAAACATTCATAAAAGACTGCAATATCAACCGTACAATGTCAGGACTGATAAAAGAAACTCTGGTAAAACAGACCTTTCACATAGGACTTAACACCGGTTGCAACCCAAACTGGATAGAAACACTCGAGCTGAGGACATAACAGCATGCTTCTACAACACACCATCACATCGCAGTTCATGGTACCAAGTATCAACAAATCTGGCACCATTTGATGTTCACTTCAACCTGATCATCATCGACTTCTCTTTCTTGACTCGTAATTTCATGGTTGAATTCTAGACTGAATTTTAAATTCTTGTCCTGCTCTTCTTCTTGACTATCACATGTTGTAATTACTGTCAGGTCCACTTCTATGTGGAGCTCCAGCTCCCAACGACATGGCACGACAACCTTAGACGGACTCAACCGAAGAATGGATGTGGAGCCGGAGGGAAAGGACAAGCTCGTCCCTCGTTCACAACTGAAGAGGTGGACACTTTTGTTCCTATAGTCAGTGGCACTTGCCTTGATCTTACCATAAACAGCTCTTCTTCTAGAACCGAGGTCTTTCAACTTTAACTTGACCTCAACATTGGCCTCAATGGCTTCGGGAATCACCAAGTATATGATCTCAAACTCATAGCCAGGGCCACAGATGGATTGTGTGTATTCCTTAATTTCAACATCTTCTGAAACACCCCAGCCTGCTATGATGGTAGCATCAGACTCATTGTCAGCATAAACTTTCAAGCTGAAGCAACCATAAGCCATGAGAACTTCACGGGGTCCAATGGGCACCAAATCGACCATTCCTTCCTGCACGTGCAAGCATGAATGTGAAAGGCTTTAATTTATTACAATACAATATGTATCAGACTATCAGTATGTGCGAGACATAAAACATATAGTAGATATAATAAGGTAGCTAGTATATACCTCTTGTACTTCCCTCTCGCGCTGCACGTAGATGCACCGACCTTGTTGCCAGTCATAGCCGTAGATCTCACTGAAAGGGAAGTTTGAACGAATGGCCAACAATTGCACCGCACGTCTGCCAAACCCCTCATGTCGGCGTCGTTCACGTTGGCATGATTTATCATTGCTATCCTTGGAGGCCATTCCACTATCATGATTCTCAAGGCCAATGTTGCCATGCTCAGGGCCACTGCCACCATCCTCAGCGCCAGCCCCGCAATCCTCCGGTACAGTTGTGGTATCATCCTCGCCTCTTTCACCATCCTCTTTCATCATCCTCATTGGCTGATTGGTGTCGTCCTTCCAGCGAAAAAAAACAGAGATTACCAAATAGGATATGTCACCACAAAGTGTTTTTGAACTGGGAATAGCATATCTATAGTACAAACAATAATATGGCAAAGATTTAGCAATCTTACCTGTTTTACTTTTCTATTCTACAAACAGTGAACAGCAACAAAACCACAGAAGCAAAGTATACTAAAGCAGGCTGCCCTCTCTAAAAAACAAGGATGGGAGACGAGCATATGAAAGACGGCATTTTTATTTCCAAGATAACATAAATCAGGTGCATCCTAAGTAACGTAACTCACCGGTGCGGCTTGAAACCAGTTCATTATGATGATAATTACAGTCAAACCAACAGTGTATCGCAAAAACGCGCAATTAAAGAAGGGATCTGAGACGGCGATGGGCCTAATCCGACCTGACCTCTGAGACGGCGATGGGCCTAATCCGACCTGACCGTGGGAGGAGACGACGAGGAAAAGCGAAGCGAGGCGAGGAGAGGGGGGATCCTCGACGGCGAAGAACCTAATCCGAATTGGCGGCAGGTGGAGACGTGGAAGGTCGGCGCCGTTGGGGTGGAATGCCGCCGTCGAGTGGTATGAGGACCGGAGGGTGCCGCCGTTCGGCAGTACGAGCGGGAGGACACAAGGGTGCTACACTGCACGGGTAGAAGGAGAACAATATGCAGCAGTACGAAGCCACGCCCGTATAAGGCCAGTCTCAGTGGGGTTTCATCAGAGTTTCATGGGCATTAAATAAGCTGATGTGGCACTGTATTAATAAAGAGAGATGTGATAAGAGTTTCATGGGAGTAGAGAGAGTTTTATGAGGATGAAACTCTTCTGCACTGTTTTTAAAATATGGGTGCATTGGTAACAGAACCATAAAATCCCCACTGAGACTGGCCTAAGGGTCGATGTAGAACGATTACAATCAATTTCCCACGCTTGCTCGAATTCAGGGAAGAGGGTAGTTTGGAATCATGCTCGAATTCAGGGAGAGGGTAGTTTGGAATCATGCTCGAAATCAAAGGAAGGGAATAACTTGGCTCGAAATTAAGGGATATAGAAAAATACCTAGATGGAACTTGCAGACTCCCCAAATTGCACCAACCCTTGCTCGTCTGTCGTCGCTAGTAGGCTCGGCCGCCGACCGCCACCACCCCCTCCCTCTTATGACTTATCTACTCGTAGATGGGCTGGGCCTTAGAGTTGGGCTGCGAACGGACTCGTTTCCGTTTCTATCTCTCACAAATCTCTCATCTCTCACAAATAAAAAGGTAAAAACATCAGCAGGTAAAAACATCGGGTCATCCCGGCGTCTGCACCGTGCGTTACCGAGTAGAGGAGTTTTGCGCCGGCAGGTGGGACCATGATGCCGATACCGTGATGCAAGTGATAAAGTGTCTGTACATGTACTGGTGTATTTGAGCGTATAGGCTAGCTGAGGTTTTCCCGCGCTGCTCGAGTCTACCTAGACGCGCCCGGTCAGCCACAACGTCGCCCACGTCTCGCTGAACCGCCGAGCGCTCGGTCCGCACGCGCACCTCGCGGCGGCAGCTTCGCTGCTTGTAACTTGTATATGTATCCACAACCAATACACAAAATGTTGTTGGCTCCACAATCTCATTGTTTCATGGTATCAATCGCCTAGTTACTTTCCCCTGTGCCGTCCTTCCCGCAACCGCCGCCGCGCCGCCGCGCCATCGTCACGCTCGGCGACGCCACGACCTGCTTTCCGCTGCCCCTTCCTTCCGCGACGCCATGGACGTCAATCCTCTTGCCAACGCCGATCTGTCTGACGGCGAGTCTAACTCTTCTTCCTCCAAATCCTCAGTCGTCGGCGCCTCTTTCACCGAGACTTTCATCCAGCCGCCTTCCCCCACGGTGCTCCAAACCGTCAGCATCAAGAACCATGTTCCCGTTGAGCTCGATCTTACAGAGTCGAATTACAGCGAGTGGAGGTGCTTCTTTGATGCCTTCATCGGGAAATTTGGCCTCACTTCTCACCTCACTTCTTCCCCCACCACCGCCAACCGCCGTGATCCGGACTGGGTCATGGTCGACCAGTGCATCTTGAGCTGGATTTACAACACTGTCTCCAAGGATGTCCGCGCGATCGTGCGCGTTCCCAAGGTGACGGCGTACACAATCTGGCACTCGATCCATGACCAGTTCCGTGATAACGGGCTTCATCGCGCTGTCTACCTCGAGGCGGAGTTCCGGAGCTTGGTTCAGGGCGACATGGACATCGCGACGTACACCGGGCGTCTCAAGCGCTTGGCCGACGCACTGCGCGACGTCGGGCAACCGGTGCAGGAGACGTCGCAAGTGCTGAACCTCCTCCGCGGGCTCTCCCCCAAGTATCGTCACACTGTGCCCGTGATCTCCGCCAAGATCCCGCCCCACACCTTCTTGTCTGCGCGTTCCTATCTGTTGCTCGAGGAGCAATACGATGCGGAGCACGACAAGTCCGCTGCCCAACACGCTCTCCTTGCCGCCGGCGGTTCCAAGCCTCCAGCTCCAGCGAGCGGTGCCAACAGCGCCGCGCGTTCCACTACACCGCACACTGGCGCCAACACCCGCGGCGACTCCCGCATCGACAACTGTGGCGAACATCGCGGTGACAACCGTGGCAACCGGGGACGACGTCGCGGCCGCGGCAACAATACCGGCGGAGGCAGCGCCCACCAGGGCGGTTTCCACGGCCAGCGCCCACCTTCCTCGACATGGACGCCGGGCCTCAATCCCTGGACCGGGATGGTCCAGGCCTGGCAAATGCCGTTCCGCGTCCCTGGATCGGGCGTCCTCGATCCACGTCCTGGTGCGCCGCCTCAGCAAGCGTACATCGCCGGTCCACCTCATCAGCAGCCGTCGTCAGCGATACCTGCTCAGGCTCCATCTTCCTCCGACATCTGGAACCAGCAAGCGCTTCTCGCTGCGCTGGCCACTGCGAGTGTCCCGCCCACTGGACCTCAATCGTCTGAGTGGTTCTTCGACACGGGCGCAACCTCGCACATGGCATCCGGACCTGGTAATTTTCCATCCGCTCGTCCTATCTTCAATTCTACTCCTATCATTGTTGGTAACGGCGCATCCATGCCCGTCACTCATATTGTTTGTTCGTCTATTCCTGGCACCCCCTTTCACCTTTCCAATGTTCTCATCTCCCCCGATTTGGTTAAGAACTTGATTTCTGTTCGAACTTTCACTCGCGATAACAACGTGTCTGTCGAATTTGATCCCTTCGGTTTTTCTATCAAGGATCTAGCTACTTGGAGGGAGATGCTCCGATGTAACAACAACGGCGCGCTGTATCCACTCCGGCCTCCATCCGCGCAGGCGCTGCTATCCAGCTCCACCTCCATCGCTCTGTGGCACCAGCGTCTCGGGCATCCTGGCCGTGACTCTCTCCAGTGCACAATTCGTCAGTTCGATTTCACCTGTACAAAATCTTCAGCTCATACTTGCCAATCATGTCAGCTAGGCAAGCATGTGCGTTTACCTTTTTCAGCTTCAAACTCTGTTTGCTATGTTCCCTTTCAACTTGTGCATGGTGATGTTTGGACCTCCCCAGTTCCTAGTAATTCAGGCTTTAAGTATTACTTGGTTCTGATCGATGCTTGCACCCACTTCGTTTGGACATTCCCTTTACGTACCAAATCAGAGGTTGCTCAATGTCTGATTTCTTTCCACGCATACGTCCTCACGCAGTTTCAGTTGCGGCTAATTTCTTTTCAAACCGACAATGGGAAAGAATTCGATAACACTGTTGTTCGTCAGTACTTTGCCGCTCACGGTGTTTGCTTTCGTTTGTCTTGTCCCTATAGCTCAGCTCAAAATGGAAAAGCTGAGCGAATCATACGAACCTTGAATGACTGTGTACGCAGTCTCCTCATTCACGCCGGCATGCCCTTTCCCTTCTGGGAACTTATCTCCTCAATCGGCGTCCGTGCCATGCCACGGCACCCATAACACCTTTCGAGCGTCTCCTGGGTGCTCCGCCGTCCTACAACCACCAGCGTGTGTTCGGCTGTTTGTGCTATCCTAATCAGACAGCGGTCACACCGCACAAGCTCAGTGCACGATCCACGGCGTGCGTCTTCCTCGGGTATCCTCCTGACCACCGCGGCTATAGGTGTTTCGATCTTACTAGTCGCCGTGTCATTACATCACGTCACGTGGTGTTCGATGAAACCGTGTTCTCATTCTGTAAAGCTTTGACAGCCCAGCCACAGCTCCCGGTGCAGTCACCGCTTACCACGGATGACGAGATGTTGCATCTTCCAGAGCACGCTCCTGCGCAACGTCGTGCGCCAGCAGAGCGTGTCACACAGGCTGCCTCTCCTGTGCTATCGCCAACGCAGGCTGCGACTTCCTCCATGCCTATGCTGTCGCCTGCGTCGCACACTTCTGAAATGCCCACAAACAACTCCAGCACGCCTGCATCCGCCTCATCGCCCGCCGCGTCCATACCAGCTCCACATCCAGTTCACCATATGGTCACCCGAGCTCGCGCCAGGGTGTTCAAACCGAATCCACGCTACGCCATGGCCACGAGCACCTCACTGTGGCAGAACCGCCTAATCTAATGCCCTCCCAAGAGTACTTGTCTTCCATTAGACCCTAAGTACCCAAGAGAGTGCACTAAATTCTGCGATTCCGTCGAGCACACCCGAGGGAGAACTCGAAAATCCACATTTTTACCTCAGGATCATAAATGAGAGATAAAGCTTACAACAACTTTACCATTTCTTACATCACTTTTAGTACAACATCAGGGTAATCCATTGTTTAATTATAACAGCGAAAAATAAAATGTTATCAGAGTTCAGCGGAAATGAAACCAATTGATGATGAGTTAAATATTATCATGATGAACATTGATAGCCCTAAAATGATAACAAGTTATTAGTATTTTCTTTGTAAAGCTTTTGGTGAGAGTTCAAATAAATAAACTCTACTCCGCATCGTAAAGGAAATCCTCGCTGAGCCCACCAGGAGGTTTCCACACACAAGTGTCAGCTTATCAGCACCTGCCACCTGCAACAGGGTAGAACAAACCCTGAGTACTCAATTGTACTCCGCAAGACTTACCCGTCAGAAGGAAAGAAAAGACTCCAAGGATATGCAAGGCTATCTGGCTTGTGGTTTATTGCAACTGCAGGAAGCATTACTAAAGGTGCATCCTTATATTCAATTTTTATTAGCCGTTATCAGTAGTTTATTAACCAACCATTCTAGGTAAGCACATGTTCTACTTTCAAGCAAAGGTTGAGCCATCAGAACCATCTTTCCATCTTTCATCTTTCAGTTCTTACTACGGTGCCAGAGTGCAGTCAAGCCGTACCGTCACGTAGAAACGGCGATTCGCGAATCAATGTGCCCAGCTGGGTACCCCAAAAAACACACGCCTCGCTTGTACCCCAGGCACAATCAAGACCAACCCGTTCCCTCCTGTCATAGGTTTCCAGGTCTCCGTCCAAACTTGGACTCCTAGCTCCCGTACTTAAGGCCCGGCCTCAATACGGTGCTAAGACCTCCACCTATCCCCGCCTCCAATCAGTCGGTCCAGAAAGAGCCGGAGCCCATGACAAGAGAGTAACAAGTCTTCCTAACCCTCATCCGCTAGTATATGCTCGGGATAATAAATCTGTGACTTGACCGGGGATCTAGTGCAGCGAACGGTCCTTAATCGACACAGGCGGGACAAATGCAACCAGAGCCTCGCTCGGATTGCCCAACCAAGTCCATATCCAATTCCAAGTACAGTCCCGCCCGGTCTCCAATTATTATCCACATTATATGTATCATCCATGTGATAGTAACATGATAATAGTAACAATAATATATTTCCTATCTCTCGCGAGTGACAGGCAATCACTCGACTTCTACCGGAGTCCTGTAGCATAGCAATCTACACGATCTTGACATACTAGTAAGACTCATGGGATCAGGATATATATATGCAAGTGGGTTTCATTCAACTCCTTAAAACTTAATGCACAAGCATAAATAAAGTGCAGCATAATAGAGGTTATGCACCGGGGCTTGCCTGGGTAAAATATAACCAAAGTTAGCATTTCCACCATGGCGCCACGATCATCAAGGCACCACCCTTTCTGCTACTCCAGATGACTTCGCGATCCATCGTTGTCCCTATTATGAGATTTACGCGAATGCAACGTAGAGCCATAAGTAGAAGACAGCAATCGCAACTCTCATCGTACAACTACGTCTCGCAAGCTAACGAGCTAGCCACACACCAACTTACTAGGCCACGTATCCATGTTGTCGATTCAAACGTTATTTCTCAACAGGTGTTTTAGTTATATAAACCCGAGATGTCGCGTTATTCATTTTATCGATTTACTACATATTCAAACTAGAGCTTATTAATTATCTAGCAACAAATTATTTTAGGAGCTACAAAAATTACAGTGGACAACTAGTAATACTAGAAGTTTACTATAAAATTTCTAGGATTAATACTATCACTGATTATTCATAACAATTCTTACAAGTTCATGTTTGATAATATTAGATGCCTCGAAGTAATTAGAGCAAGCCTAAAAATATTATAAAACTATGTGAACCAATTACACCTTTAGATAGATCATGATTTTAGGAGCCTAACAAAATTAGTTTCACAATTTTTGGACTCCTCTACAATTTTATTTGGAAAATT
Source organism: Saccharum hybrid cultivar R570 (assembly GCA_038087645.1). Taxonomy (NCBI): domain Eukaryota; kingdom Viridiplantae; phylum Streptophyta; class Magnoliopsida; order Poales; family Poaceae; genus Saccharum; species Saccharum hybrid cultivar. Next base: position 943,466 of record JAQSUU010000377.1, read on the forward strand.
ACAAAATCATTTCATAATCTAAATTAGAAAAGCACTAATTAAATTCCTTGAAAAAGAAAAGGGCAAAGCGACCCAGCACGGCCCACGACCGGGCGGGCTGGCCCAGCAACGCGGCCCAGGCGGGGAGCCTGCGCGCGCCGCCAGTTAAGCAAAAGAGACTCTGGGACACTCCTGATTCCTAGCGAAATCCTAAAACTAGTCTCACCGACTATCTCACTTAATTCCCTGGGTCTCCTTGAATTCCTAGCGCGGGGTCCTTGGCGAACTGACGCGCGGTGGCACTGGGCAACTACGCCGGCCAGCAAAGGCCCGCGCGGACTCAACCAACGGCAAGTGTTTGAGCGTTTGGGGCTTACCATGGATCCAGCCGAAGTGATAGTTGGGGCGGAGGAGCGCCAAGGCGGCCTGACCATGTGCGCACAGTGCGGCCGGCGACGCTCCGCCATGGACCGCGACGTGACACCATGCCGACGGCGAGCCCCCCCCCCCCCCCCCCCAATTTCATGAGCTCGGCGATGTTCATGGCCGGCAGTGAGGAACGGCGGGGTAGCTCTGTAGTGGCAAGACGCGCCTGCAGGCACTCGCAGCACAGCCCGCGACGGCCCATGGGCGCAGGCGGCCCAGGCATAGCGTACACGGTGGCAGCGGTGCAGTAGCCTTGGCCGGCCGCAGCAGCGGCAGAGGCACGCGGCCAAGTGCGGTGGCGGTGTGCGCACAGCAGCTCCGCACGGTGACGCCCGAGCACGGTCGGGCGCTGCTGGCAGCAGTGCACGGCAAAGAAGCGATAAGGCAGCGCGACGACCGGTGAGCGGAGAGGACCGAGAGCGCCAGAACGTGCGGTGATTGCGCACACCAGACCACACGGCTGGAATCGTGCGTTGCACGAATTATAAAGCGTGCCAAACTTCTAATACAGCTAGGTTAAGACGAAACCACCTTGACAAGGCTCAAGAAGGTATATATGGCTACTAGCAGGAGCAACAAACTTAGACAAAGGCGAACTAGAGAGTAGAGTGGAGACGTGCCAACTTGGGACTGCCAACCAGTGCTCGAGGTCAAGAGTGAGCTGGCCAACAGCGCGTTCTAGCGAAGTTAGGCAATTTCCAAGGCATGCAACAAGACGTCCAACCCAACTACCACCTATGCCATACTCAAGTGCTCACCTCGATGCAACTAACGGTACAAGAATAGAAAGCTATTGTTTAAGAAATTTAGTTAGAATTTTAATGCCAAAACGGCATTGTCGTTATTGCCTCGGACTTGGAAAACAAACAAGGGTTAGGTCCTAACTAGCAGTCAGTAGCACTTTTGTCTTGATTTATAAAAGGTCTGAACCTTGCTAATTTCAACTAACAATTATCTCATGGCATAGCCCATACCTTGTACTAGCTTATGGAAACAAAATATTAAGGCACTAGTTAATTAGTTTGCCCAACATAATTTGCCGCAATTGACACTTTTAAACATAAGTTCCAATATTGTTGACTTAACGGAAACACTTATCTTAATTTCAAGTCGGATCTCTTCGCTCCCAAAAGTACTAGCTAGCAGTATTTACTCTTTAAAATTAAAGTTGCATTCTCATCTACATAATTTGCTCATCAAATTTTATTAAGTACTTCATTCAAATGATATTTTATTTTTATTTATAGAAATTCGCTTATCATTTTATGTGCGTTGAAATTTTAAAACCCGAGAACTTATTTTGTTAATTCCTTTTAGGCCTTAATCGCATGCTAAGTAAGTGAGTAACAGCAGGGGTGTTACATCCTTTCCCCCTTAAAAAGGATCTCGTCCCGTGATCCGAAACAAGAAACAAAAGAGGGAAGCACGATTACATTTCACAGATCTGAGCTTACATGAGAGGTTACACGACTTCAAACGCTAAACCACTCTAGAATCTAGAGATAGCACGTCCAAGAACAAATCTAAAACAACTCACAACCTCTCTAGGAATCGACGAAGACGGGGACAGTGGAAGAGCAATAGAAAAACGATTATCCAGAACATGGCGTATGCCCAACAGATCCAGAAACAAGAGACTGAGAGATAGATCATCGTGAACCCTAAGACCAAAACTAATCAGAGGTGGAATTGAACTTCTTCGGTGAAAACCAGATCCTTTCTTCTCAAGTTACACCATCACCTCTGACTGGGGACCATAGATCTGTGAGCAACGGCTGGATCTCATAGCTCTGCCCCCAACTACTCCTTCCCGACTGCTTCCCGAGCTTCTCCTACCTGAGCGCTGACGGAGGAAGTTGATACTATGAGCTCTACTCTAGATCTGGGGGTTGAATGGAGGAGAAACAAGCAAGGTGGCAGTATAAAAGCTTGGTGGACGGAGGTGGTGATGCAGTGCACCGGAAGCGGAGGAGATGGGAATCACTGGGGGGTCACAAGGTGGGGAGAGCATCGGCCCTGGTGCGCTCCCTATGCGAGCTTGAGTGGGGAAAAGGAGAAAGGAGGGAACAGGGTTCGCTCGGCAAGGAGGCGTGCGACCAACGGGGCCCCAAAGGAAAAGAAAGAGGGGGTCTAGTACGGGAACGAGAGCAAAAATCGAGAGCCGACACGGATGCCGGGATCAGAGGGGCGTACAGTGCGATAAGACGAGGCGAGTGCGGCACAATGCCGCGGCCGCACGGGAGTGGCACACGTGGTCCCACCACCGACGGCGTCCGCAGGGCACACAGTGACAGCGACTCGGCGTGCGTAGCGTGACCAAACCGGTCACAGGAACGACGTCGAGTCAGGCAATTTAATTCCTCTGACCTACGTGCGGCTAACTTCCTGTTGCTTTTCTCTTTCTTCTTTTCCTTTCTTCAAAAACCTTGTTACCCCGCGGTGTAACTTGGTAACAACACTTGGTCAACAACCTCGATACCAGCGCGCGCCGAGCAGCGTCACCATGTGGCAGCTGTTCCACAGGTGGCCCTCGGTTCCATCGCGGCACCATAAGCTATTAACTAAGTAACTGTTACCAACTTACTCGCAGTAAAAGCAACGGGGTCATAGACCACAGAATCAGAGGAGTAAGGGAAAATTCAGGCAAGATGGGTTCCTTTCAAAATAAGGAACAAGTAAAGTAAATCCCAAGGCGGATTTAAATCAAGGGAATTCAAATGTTCTGCTGGGACATCCACAATTAGTGATACAGTGTCCTCTGTTTTCCAATTACGGCCGATCTGCTGCACCTGAATAGTCGTTCTCTTTGTAACCTGCTTGTCGTCGTCTCAAGAACCCTAAGCAAATCGAACGAGGCCTAAGGAAAAAAACGACGTAACAAACACAATGGATAAAGCAAAAACTCATTACCAACGACCTTACACGGGTGCAACATAAAGGCATTCACTCTCCCACACTCGGCACATCGCTCGAAACGTACAACCAGGCGGCCTTAACAACTACGGCTACGGTACAATGGAAAGATTACAACACTAGGGAACAACGATGAAAAGCACTACTAGCGATGACTACATCTCCTCTAGGACAACTAATCTACTTCGTCAGCCCAAACGGCTTCCTTCCTGGGCTCCTGGGGTTCTTCTGCTGCACTAGGTTGTGGATCTGCTCCTTCTTGTGGTGGTGGCTGGGTGAGGGGAAGCAATGACTCTACTTCTGAGGCTTCCGTGGGTGGAGGTGCTGCAAAACCAGTTCTCCTTCTCTCCAGCGGATGGACAGGGATTCCCTCCAAGATCAAGGGTTCCTGCCTTTCCGTGGCCATCGTCCTACGCTTGGCCCTGGTGACGAGATAGGCGTCCTCCAGCTCCTGGGCATGATGGTCTTGGTCCACCTTGACGGCCTCCGCCATGGCAGCCTCTCGACTCTCAGCGGCTGCTAGATTGGCATGAGCTTCAGCAAGCTGCACTTCGAGCATCCTGGAGAAGATCTCGGCTTCCTCAGCTCGGTGAAGGCACTCCCTCAGCTCCGAGGCCTGCCGGTCATACTGCTCATCCAGGGCAAGCAAGTACGAGGTCAGGTGCACCACGGTCGGGTTGTTCTCTTGCACGTCCTGACCCCGCAAGGCCTCCATGCGAGCCCTCCATACTCGCCGATTCTTGTCCCAAGGGGGAAAGAACCGCATGGGGGTACGAGCAATGGGCTCTTCATAGATCTGGCAGAGATGCCGCAAAGCTTTGCGGGCCGCAACTTGGTAGGTGTCGCCGAAGCGAAACCCGGTTGCGGTCACATTCCAGGCTTCAATGACGTCGGGAAACTCCTCACTCTTGCCAATGTAGACGGTGACCTTGCATCGCTCCGTGCCCTGCTTCATGTACTCACGACCCTCATACTCAGGACGATCCTTGACTCCGAGCTTTTGCAGGGTGGCATACAGGATTTTGGGGAAACCCTCGGTGTTCAGACAGTAGCTACTAACCCAGACTCCTGCCATCCTAGGTGGGTGGTGGTTGCAAGGAAGGCTTGAGGAGAAGCTTGCTCAAGGGAAAAGGGCTAAGCGAGCTGGAATGCACTGGGTGGTGACACCAAGTGGCTGGGCTTGCCCCCCTTAAAAAGGCAGAGCGGCCAATGGTCCTGGCGCAGGCCACCCTCGAGCCATGCACGAGGATCAGTAAAGTAAAACAGCAGGATTTTTACGCACACGAGGCGAGCGGTGTCCGAGGCCATAAAGACTAGCATGGTTGCAGGGCAGAGGTCCGACAAGGGCGCAGAAGGAGTGCCGGAAATGTATGCCCCGACAGTCGTGAAGCACGAGTGAACGCGAAACACGAAGCCACCATACAACAGTAACTCCGGGACAGGGATGCGTGGTACCTAGAAACAGGGCACCTGCAAGTAGGACTAGCACGATGACTATAGCAAAACAGTGCGTCTGACTTTAGGACCGCACGCTACACACCAGTTAGTTTACTGGATGAAAGCCTACTTAAACTTATTCCGAAGACTTAACTATAGTAATAGGGCTACTTATATAACTTCGTATGCAAACGCCCTAACTTTTTGCAAAATATGTTGTCAAATTTTAATTTAGAAAAGAGTTTTGAAGCTTTATTTCTTCATTTATGCTCTGATACCACCTGTGGCAGAACCGCCTAATCTAATGCCCTCCCAAGAGTACTTGTCTTCCATTAGACCCTAAGTACCCAAGAGAGTGCACTAAATTCTGCGATTCCGTCGAGCACACCCGAGGGAGAACTCGAAAATCCACATTTTTACCTCAGGATCATAAATGAGAGATAAAGCTTACAACAACTTTACCATTTCTTACATCACTTTTAGTACAACATCAGGGTAATCCATTATTTAATTATAACAGCGAAAAATAAAATGTTATCAGAGTTCAGCGGAAATGAAACCAATTGATGATGAGTTAAATATTATCATGATGAACATTGATAGCCCTAAAATGATAACAAGTTATTAGTATTTTCTTTGTAAAGCTTTTGGTGAGAGTTCAAATAAATAAACTCTACTCCGCATCGTAAAGGAAATTCTCGCTGAGCCCACCAGGAGGTTTCCACACACAAGTGTCAGCTTATCAGCACCTGCCACCTGCAACAGGGTAGAACAAACCCTGAGTACTCAATTGTACTCCGCAAGACTTACCCGTCAGAAGGAAAGAAAAGACTCCAAGGATATGCAAGGCTATCTGGCTTGTGGTTTATTGCAACTGCAGGAAGCATTACTAAAGGTGCATCCTTATATTCAATTTTTATTAGCCGTTATCAGTAGTTTATTAACCAACCATTCTAGGTAAGCACCTGTTCTACTTTCAAGCAAAGGTTGAGCCATCAGAACCATCTTTCCATCTTTCATCTTTCAGTTCTTACTACGGTGCCAGAGTGCAGTCAAGCCGTACCGTCACGTAGAAACGGCGATTCGCGAATCAATGTGCCCAGCTGGGTACCCCGAAAAACACACGCCTCGCTTGTACCCCAGGCACAATCAAGACCAACCCGTTCCCTCCTGTCATAGGTTTCCAGGTCTCCGTCCAAACTTGGACTCCTAGCTCCCGTACTTAAGGCCCGGCCTCAATACGGTGCTAAGACCTCCACCTATCCCCGCCTCCAATCAGTCGGTCCGGAAAGAGCCGGAGCCCATGACAAGAGAGTAACAAGTCTTTCTAGCCCCCATCCGCTAGTATATGCTCGGGATAATAAATCTGTGACTTGACCGGGGATCCAGTGCAGCGAACGGTCCTTAATCGACACAGGCGGGACAAATGCAACCAGAGCCTCGCTCGGATTGCCCAACCAAGTCCATATCCAATTCCAAGTACAGTCCCGCCCGGTCTCCAATTATTATCCACATTATATGTATCATCCATGTGATAGTAACATGATAATAGTAACAATAATATATTTCCTATCTCTCACGAGTGACAGGCAATCACTCGACTTCTACCGGAGTCCTGTAGCATAGCAATCTACACGATCTTGACATACTAGTAAGACTCATGGTATCAGGATATATATATGCAAGTGGGTTTCATTCAACTCCTTAAAACTTAATGCACAAGCATAAATAAAGTGCAGCATAATAGAGGTTATGCACCGGTGCTTGCCTGGGTAAAATATAACCAAAGTTAGCATTTCCACCATGGCGCCACGATCATCAAGGCACCACCCTTTCTGCTACTCCAGATGACTTCGCGATCCATCGTCGTCCCTATTATGAGATTTACGCGAATGCAACGTAGAGCCATAAGTAGAAGACAGCAATCGCAACTCTCATCGTACGACTACGTCTCGCAAGCTAACGAGCTAGCCACACACCAACTTACTAGGCCACGTATCCATGTTGTCGATTCAAACGTTATTTCTCAACAAGTGTTTTAGTTATATAAACCCGAGATGTCGCGTTATTCATTTTATCGATTTACTACATATTCAAACTAGAGCTTATTAATTATCTAGCAACAAATTATTTTAGGAGCTACAAAAATTACAGTGGACAACTAGTAATACTAGAAGTTTACTATAAAATTTCTAGGATTAATACTATCACTGATTATTCATAACAATTCTTACAAGTTCATGTTTGATAATATTAGACGCCTCGAAGTAATTAGAGCAAGCCTAAAAATATTATAAAACTATGTGAACCAATTACACCTTTAGATAGATCATGATTTTAGGAGCCTAACAAAATTAGTTTCACAATTTTTGGACTCCTCTACAATTTTATTTGGAAAATTACAAAATCATTTCATAATCTAAATTAGAAAAGCACTAATTAAATTCCTTGAAAAAGAAAAGGGCAAAGCGACCCAGCACGGCCCACGACCGGGCGGGCTGGCCCAGCAACGCGGCCCAGGCGGGGAGCCTGCGCGCGCCGCCAGTTAAGCAAAAGAGACTCTGGGACACTCCCGATTCCTAGCGAAATCCTAAAACTAGTCTCACCGACTATCTCACTTAATTACCCGGGTCTCCTTGAATTCCTAGCGCGGGGTCCTTGGCGAACTGACGCGCGGTGGCACTGGGCAACTACGCCGGCCAGCAAAGGCCCGCGCGGACTCAACCAACGGCAAGTGTTTGAGCGTTAGGGGCTTACCATGGATCCAGCCGAGGTGATAGTTGGGGCGGAGGAGCGCCAAGGCGGCCTGACCATGTGCGCATAGTGCGGCCGGCGACGCTCCGCCATGGACCGCGACGTGACACCATGCCGACGGCGAGCCCCCCCCAATTTCATGAGCTCGGCGATGTTCATGGCCGGCAGTGAGGAACGGCGGGGTAGCTCTGTAGTGGCAAGACGCGCCTGCAGGCACTCGCAGCACAGCCCGCGACGGCCCATGGGCGCAGGCGGCCCAGGCATAGCGTACACGGTGGCAGCGGTGCAGTAGCCTTGGCCGGCCGCAGCAGCGGCAGAGGCACGCGGCCAAGTGCGGTGGCGGTGTGCGCACAGCAGCTCCGCACGGTGACGCCCGAGCACGGTCGGGCGCTGCTGGCAGCAGTGCACGGCAAAGAAGCGATAAGGCAGCGCGACGACCGGTGAGCGGAGAGGACCGAGAGCGCCAGAACGTGCGGTGATTGCGCACACCAGACCACACGGCTGGAATCGTGCGTTGCACGAATTATAAAGCGTGCCAAACTTCTAATACAGCTAGGTTAAGACGAAACCACCTTGACAAGGCTCAAGAAGGTATATATGGCTACTAGCAGGAGCAACAAACTTAGACAAAGGCGAACTAGAGAGTAGAGTGGAGACGTGCCAACTTGGGACTGCCAACCAGTGCTCGAGGTCAAGAGTGAGCTGGCCAACAGCGCGTTCTAGCGAAGTTAGGCAATTTCCAAGGCATGCAACAAGACGTCCAACCCAACTACCACCTATGCCATACTCAAGTGCTCACCTCGATGCAACTAACGGTACAAGAATAGAAAGCTATTGTTTAAGAAATTTAGTTAGAATTTTAATGCCAAAACGGCATTGTCGTTATTGCCTCGGACTTGGAAAACAAACAAGGGTTAGGTCCTAACTAGCCGTCAGTAGCACTTTTGTCTTGATTTATAAAAGGTCTGAACCTTGCTAATTTCAACTAACAATTATCTCATGGCATAGCCCATACCTTGTACTAGCTTATGGAAACAAAATATTAAGGCACTAGTTAATTAGTTTGCCCAACATAATTTGCCGCAATTGACACTTTTAAACATAAGTTCCAATATTGTTGACTTAACGGAAACACTTATCTTAATTTCAAGTCGGATCTCTTCGCTCCCAAAAGTACTAGCTAGCAGTATTTACTCTTTAAAATTAAAGTTGCATTCTCATCTACATAACTTGCTCATCAAATTTTATTAAGTACTTCATTCAAATGATATTTTATTTTTATTTATAGAAATTCGCTTATCATTTTATGTGCGTTGAAATTTTAAAACCCGAGAACTTAGTTTGTTAATTCCTTTTAGGCCTTAATCGCATGCTAAGTAAGTGAGTAACACCAGGGGTGTTACGCTCACCTATCTCACCGATCCTGTCATCAGCTCGTGCGGCTCTGCGTGACCCCAACTGGAAAGCTGCAATGGAAGCGGAGTTCTCCGCGCTGCAGACGAACCGGACTTGGCGCCTTGTCGACAAGCCGCCTAGTGCCCACATCATCTCGGGCAAATGGGTGTTTAAACATAAGTTACATCCTGATGGTTCACTCGACAGATACAAAGCCCGATGGGTTGTGCGAGGTTTCACCCAGCGAGCGGGAGTCGATTTTCAAGAGACATTCACACCAGTTGTCAAACCGGCCACTGTGCGCACCGTACTCACCATCGCGGCGTCGAAGCAGTGGCCGACTCGCCAACTGGACGTCTCCAATGCTTTCCTTCATGGGTATCTCGACGAATATGTGTTGTGCCAACAGCCCGTCGGGTTCGTGGATCCGGGTCGTCCTCAGGCCGTCTGCCGCCTTGACAAGTCTTTGTACGGCCTCCGTCAGGCGCCCAGAGCTTGGTTCACACGGTTCGCGACATATGTCACTCGTCTCGGCTTCAAGGCAACCCGGTCAGATTCCTCATTGTTCGTTCTTCGCCGAGGGTCAGACGTCGCCTATCTCCTCCTCTATGTCGATGACATGGTCATCACTGCATCGAGCTCTTCGCTGCTCCGACGAGTTGTCACCGATCTCCACGCCGAGTTCGCGGTCAAGGATATGGGTGACCTCCACTTCTTCCTCGGCATCGATGTCCAGCGCACGGCGGCAGGCTTCAACCTCAACCAAAGCCGCTATGCCGAGGCCATTCTTCAGCGCGCCGGCATGGCCAACTGCAAACCTGCTTCGACACTGATCGACAACAAAGGCAAACTCTCTGCAGATGGTCCGCCCGTGCGCGACGCCAAGAACTACCGTAGCATCGCCGGAGCATTGCAGTACTTGACTGTAATGCGGCCAGATCTTGCCTTCACCGTGCAGCAGGCATGTCTCCACATGCACGATCCGAGACAACAACACGAGGCACAGCTCAAACGCATATTGCGATATGTTCGCGGCACCACGTCACATGGCCTTCTACTCCGGGCTTCGACGAACCTCGACGTCACTGCATATTCAGACGCGGATTGGGCCGGCTGCCCCGACACCCGCCGCTCCACGTCTGGATTCTGCATCTTCCTCGGCGACGCACTGGTATCCTGGTCTTCCAAACGACAGCCAACTGTGTCGCGATCAAGCGCGGAAGCGGAGTACAGGGCCGTGGCAAATCCAGCTGCTGAATGCATCTGGCTCAGGTAGGGATGAAAATGGTACGGATATTTTCCGACCGTATTCGAGACCGAATCCGTTTAGAGGGGTTTTAATCCGTCCGTATCCGAGTCCGGATATTTAACATCCGATACCGTATTTGTATCCGAATATTTAAATCACATATTTATGATGTCGATATCCAATCATATCCTATCCGACATTTTTTATACTATCCGTATTCGAATCCGAATCCAGACATAAATATGAAAACAAATACAATATCAGTGATATCCGTCCGTATCCGATCCGTTTTCATCCCTAGGCTCAGGCAGTTGCTCGGCGAGCTCCAGTGTCCCATCCAGAAGGCCACCGTCGCGTATTGTGATAATGTCTCCGCCGTTTATATGTCTGCGAATCCAGTTCATCACAAGAGGACGAAGCACATCGAACTTGACATCCATTTCGTGCGGGAACGGGTGCAGGTCGGCGAGCTACGCGTTCTCCATGTGCCAACCGGTGAGCAGTACGCGGACATTATGATGAAGGGACTCACGACGAAGACCTTCGAGGCGTTTCGGGACAGTCTTTGTGTTCATGCAATGACCCCTAAGACTGCGGGGGGGTTGATAAAGTGTCTGTACATGTACTGGTGTATTTGAGCGTATAGGGCTTGTTCGGCTGGTCATGTTTCGGCTGGTTTCGGCTTGTTTCAGCTTATTCTTTCTCACAGAACACTGTTCAACCAGCCGAAATCTGCTGAAATTCTACCAGCCGAACTGGACCATAGGCTAGCTGAGGTTTTCCCGCGCTGCTCGAGTCTACCTAGACGCGCCCAGTCAGCCACAACGTCGCCCACGTCTCGCTGAACCGCCGAGCGCTCGGTCCGCACGCGCACCTCGCGCCAGCAGCTTCGCTGCTTGTAACTTGTATATGTATCCACAACCAATACAGAAAATGTTGTTGGCTCCACAATCTCATTGTTTCAGCAAGAAGCAGAAGGAGTACCGTACATGCTGTTATTGGAAGGCAAAAGGAGTACCGTACATGCAAGAAGCAGAAGGAATATAATATAGGGCTGGTTTAGTTCGTGAAATTTTGGCAAAATGCTACTGTAGCAGTTTCATTGACAATTAGTATCTAATCATGGTCTAATTAGGCTTAAAATATTCATCTCGTGAATTTCGTCTAAACTGTGTAATTAGTTTTATTTTTTATCTATATTTAATGCTTCATGCATGCGTCCAAAGATTCGATGTGACGGGGAATCTTGAAAAATTTTGGAAACTAAACAGCCGCATAATTGTCGCTGCTGTTATCGGAAGGCAGAAGGAGTACCGTGCATGCGAGAACCAGAAGGAATGTTGCCGCTTGCCGCAGATCACGTCCGTCCACAATTATGGGCAGTGAAAGTGCATGTTGGACAGAGCAACGCCGCGATGACCTGCCCACGACCCATCCGCAGGCAGCTGGAGCGCCCGTCGCCTCTCCGCTCAGCCCACTGATGTTGCTGGCATGTGAGACGGCGCCTTGCCGGCGACGACCACCCACCAGGAACGTCGTCACCAGGAGCCTGATCACCATCTGTCTTGCACGCCAGGGCATCATTGACGACGTCGGACACTACGACCCCATCCCGCGGAAGATGCCGCCGCCGCCGCCCGAACACACCCTCCTCGAGTCCTCGCCCGTCCACTCGGAACGCACCCTCTGGAGTGAACACGGTCTGTTCCCAGACGTTCAAACACCATTCGCTCCGGCCGCCGAGCCAGCCCGTCCCGATCCAGATCAGGTAACCCCACCCCCGCCCCAAGATCCCTGTGTTTCGCCGCGGAGCCGGGATCCCTTCTGTCCGACGTCCTGCCCATGATCGATCTCACGCCGCCCTCGCGAGAACTCGCCGCCTCCATCGTGCCCGTGGAGGCAGGGCGTTCGTAGCGGAAATCCTACAGGCCGTACGCTAATCCCGAACCGCCGCCGACGTGGCATTAAAGTATTTGGACGAGTGACTATTACGTGGCTTCAAATATGTTCCATATTGTAATGCTTATGAGGAGTGACTATTACCTGGCTTCAGATATATTATTTCTTTAATGCTTCAGTCTTTATCTTTTCTATAATCTATTATTTTCACTTTCTGATTTCTGAATTGACCTATATTGCACAACAAACAATCCAGAGCTAAGGAAGCAGCATTCTACCGCCAATTGTCTTCCCAATCAACCCAAATGATCACCGATGGACAGACCAGAGCGGAAATAGTTTACCAGGTTAGGAATGCAGACGTATATGCTGCGGTTTTTTAATGCGTTTTTAACAATGATTTTGTTCAAATGTTTTTGGAATTAGGTAGCGTGCCTGCGCGTTGCTACGAGACAGCTAAACTTTTGTACCGAGAACACATGGATCGCACGATAAATATTATTGTACAAGTGAAATCTTAGTGTCTGCTTTCAGATCCATAGTGTCACCATTTAGAGCTTCTCGCATATTTATGAATCCATGGCATCATATATCATGAGCTACAAGTGAAATAATGCCTCTGCATTAATCTTTTATTGCACAAACCAAACCCTACATAAGTAGATGCAGCCAGAAGCAGTCTATGCACTCAGCCAGTTGTCTAGCTATACAATCTGGAACACATCATTTCTCAAACAGAAAATAAATCACATAGGGAGATCGAGGGGAAGAAGCAAACTTGTTTTTGCAAGGTTGCACGATCAGGGGAGGTCACAATCTCATGGTAGAACACTGAGAAGTTGAGGGCCGGCCCAAGCCTGATCGGATGGGTTGGAGCCAGATCAGCAAGAGCAATGTCCTACAAACCAAAAAGGAATAGTAATGAATCACAATTAACAAGATATGCGTGGTGAACCTATCAACTTGTACACAAAGATCAAACTTGAGCATCTTCGTAAGCATTCATGTGCTCTCCCGCACATCCTTCCTCCTGGCACCTGACTTGAACTCAGCAAGTTACCAGCAAACTCATTGCGAGGAAAAAACAGATACCAACATATATGTGCAGTAGGGAGTAAAAAATATTCCAAAAAATATCAAGCATTAAATTTGGACATTTGGTGGACAATTTCTATTATTAAGCAACAAATATAAGGCCTACACATTAATCTTTGGATAATATTTTTTATCATTGCCGCGGCACCTGAAGATACAAGATGGGAAGGTGAGGAGCCTAATTTAAACCTTCTAGATCGTAGTGCTCACGTTCCATGGTGTGAAGAAGGTACTCACCTGCTGATAGCAAATTGGATCCCTCAACCACGTTGAACACCAGGATGAAATTAACTGATGAGCATCAAAAGAAAAATTGTCAAATTAATTTTCATGTATGGCTAGAACAGTTTATACTTTAAAAAGATGGATACTTATTGAGTCAACAAAAACATGTTTACCAACCTTAAGGTCATCATAGCGTCCTGCAATTGGATTGGCAGCTGCAAGAACTAAAGTCCTCGAATTTGAGTATTGTTGTAATGCCAGCTTTGGCAATAAATATTGTCTGCTGCTCCATGGCCTCATAAATTGCAACTCTGGAATAGCATAAGAAAAGGGGGACAACTGGGTTAATGTGGTTTCGAGAGCAGATAAAAAAGGAGATGTAATATGTTTATTCTAGTTTCACCAAACATATAAATTGATGCTTATCTGTCTTTAGGTCTCATCTTGTCAAATTCATTGATACAAACTACTCCACCACCACCCAAAACCATATGGCTCCTCCTTCCAAATAAAACTCACGCTATAGAGGAAAAAATAAATGTTTACGGCCTTTGAAAACTGAACTTTAGCAAAAATGATTCAGTGAAATAAAGCTATCGAACTACCCACAGTCCGTACTTGTTTACAATTCAGTGAAATAAACCTACCGAGCTACCCAACAATTCTACCTTTCAAAACTGAACTTTAGTAAATGTTTACGTCGCTTTTTCTTCAATTTTGCTGTAATTACGGACAACTAATTGGTAAATTCGACAAGTTTGATTCTTGTGAGAAAAAAAATCAAGGCATTGGCTTACCTGTTGATGCATGTCTGGCCATGGCATTTTCAAGTGTGTATATAGCTGATAATCTATATGTTGCAATCAATCAATATGACAACAAGCACTATCTTCTGTTAGTTTTAGTGCAAGCCAGTTATAGAAAAATATATCGATATACATTCCAGTCTCCTTGAATCAGAAGGTCTAAGTGCTGGATAAGTAGGTAATAACAAAAAACAAATATCAACAAAAATATTTTCTCAGAGTGGAAATAAAAAGAAGGAAATATATAACATAGAAAATGGAAAAGAGAGAATATTCTTTTTATTTTTCAGTCTAGACAACAGTCCATAGATGCTTTTGCAGGCAGGCAAGCAACTCAAACAGAATCCAATGAATAATCAGAAAATCGGCATTCACTGACACGATTTAGATCTGAGGTTTGGTTAATAATAAGACTGGCCTAATTAATCAGGAACCATTTTGAATTCAGACCAAACATAATCGATCAGAAGTCTAGACTATTGCACATTTGTTTGGAATAGTAATAGACTATTCCAGCAAAATTTGTAGGGCTATTTGTATGGTTGATAAATTAATAGACCCATACACCAACACTATTTATATGGAACAAACAAATAAGCAAAGGATCAAAATCAATGGGATGGCACGAGTAAACACAACAAAGCAGCTCAGGTTGGGGGCTTGCCTGCAGCTGCAGGAGGAATCCATGAAGTTGCCTCGTGAAACAAACTGGAGCAACAAGGTTGTACAACTATGGAAGCACCTTATCGCAATCCTAATTATAGCATGCCTACTACCCTAGCAAAAGGGAGCAACAAGGCTATTCAATCGGTACCTATTTACCACTTAGAAGCACCTCACGGGTAAACTGGGACCTGAACTCTGGAGTGGTAAAGAACAAGTTCAACTTTGCTTCATTTTGTCCTATGATAAAAGCAGCCTTCACATTTCACCACGGGTAAGTATACTTTTGTGAGACATTGAACAAATTTTCCCTCCTTTTAGTGTACGTGTTCTGCCTTTGAGCCTCAAGTTCCTTCGAGTATGCAGTCTGGATAGCATTCAAAGCACCTGAATTCGCTGCTTCAGCATCAACAGGTAGGACATTACATCCTTGTCAATATTTCTGAAAAACCAGACTTCACAGAGCGATTTTTATATTTTAATCCTTTTTTATTTAATATTTCAAAATAATCACACCTAAAAAATATTTTCAGATCTAACCCTTTTGGTCGCGCCAGCGACGCTGGCGCAACCAAATAACATTATTGCGTCACATGCATTGGCGCGGCAAAGTCCGCCACGTTAGACGGCGTTTCCGATGTGAAAAACGCTGTCACGTCACTCCCGCTGGCGTGACAGTACTGTTCTGTCGTGCCACCGGAAATGACGTGACGAGACAAAATGTTCGACAATTCATAACTCCTTCATACGTTGTCGGATGAAGATGAACCTTATATGAAAATTGTAGCCTTCGATGAGATCTACAACTTTGTAGTTTTGAGTTTTTTTTATTTAAGGACGTTAAGATGCTCAAAAAATTAATAATAAATTTCAGGACCATAATAACTGTGTACAAGTGCTTGTCATATTAGAAAAATACTAGCATTTTTGTATGACGTCAAATAAAGATACTTTCTATATGAAAGTTGTAGCCCTCAATGGAATCTACAACTTTGTAGTATTAAGTTTTTGCATTTGAAATAGTTAAAATGCACCAAAAAATAATATAAAATTTTAGCAGCATAATAATTGTGTATTACTGTTTGTCGTATTAGAAAAATGATATCGTTTTTATATGATGTCAAATAAAAATATATTTTATACCAAAGTTGTAGCCCTTAGAGAGGCCTAAAAATTTATAGTTTTGAGTTTTGATATTTGGAATGGTTAAGATGCGAAAAAAATAATCTAAAATTTTAGCAGCATATTATGCTGCTAGAACTTTATATTACCTTTTGAGCATGTTAATTGCATTTGAGCTGAAAGGTTACTAAATTGCACAACCAGAAGGTTGCTAGGTAATAGGAAAATTATATTGCTAAATTAACACAGGTCATGGTGAACCAAGAAAATCACAATGTTTATATCTTGGTGTCGAGGCAGTGCATATGCAGCAACATGACCACTTGACTCAATCTATTAGATATGTTATAATCCAAAATAATATGACCCCCTAATTTTCCTGCACATTGATGTCCTGCAGAAGAGCAGTGCCCGACACTATTTGCAGAGTGATTCAGTTGATTACATGTGTACAGCCTCCTAATCCAAAATGCAGGGAATGTACGCAGGCTAAATATTTTATTTTTCACAATCGTAGCTGCACAAATCACAAAAAAAACTTAGCTGCACACAGAACCATCAGGTGGGCCAAGGAAGGAGCAAATTCAGGTACAGATGGAAGACGAACGATGAAGAAAGAAATGCAGGAACTATGGCCATCTAATCACCAGAAAATAAACCAGAAATCAGGAATAGAGAGATACGCACGTACTCAGGTCATCCACCAGCCGTGAGCTGCCGTGATGGAGCCTGGTGAACTCGATGTAGGAGATCGGAGAGAGTGCGTCAGGTCTGGGAGACAGCGCGAGGCACCGGAGAAGGGACTTGTCGCCTCCGCGCGATGGGAGCAGTACCGACTATGGCCGCAACAACGTCGGAGAGAGAGTGCATGATTGGGAGGTCTGGGAGGGGCAGGGCGCCGGAGCAGGACTCCATCGAGTCTGCACGGATGGGAGCCGATGCAGATTGCGGCAGCAACAACAAATTAAGCTTTATCCCGTCCACCGCGCCTCCTCGTCCTCGGCCGGCACCATCCGCAGGCGGGCCGGGCGGGCTCATGCGGCGGAGGCGGCGCACAAAGCTGTGGGTGGCGTGCGGGCGCCGGGCGGGCTCTCGAGGCGGCGGCGGCGGCAGCGGTGGATGCGGAGCCTAGGAGCGAGGTTTCTTTCCTACCGATCGAGATTGGGAGGACGACGACACGAAAAAACAAAGATCGCACGGTGAATGTTATGTTTCTTTTCGATCAGGAATCAGGTAAGGGAGGACGTGACCCGAAAAATTTGTCGCTCGAAAATATATCCACGCTTTGTTGTTTTTAGGTGTATAGGAGATTTGCAGGCACCGCTCCTCTCTTCTCATCCCTTGCTTCTGCCCTGTGAAACCGTTAACACTAGGAAGGGTGTTCAGGAGGTGGTTTGGTCTTGGTTCGCACTCTCGCCTTTGAGTTTGTGTCAGGCTCGGTGGTTCAATTGGACATGGCTCATTTTCTGGCATATAAATTCTCCCAAACCAAATATGTCGAATCTTTTTCTAGAAAAGTTTAAATTTCTCTCTGGTAGTGACGACGAAGAATAGTCAAAGGCTTGGTGCAGATCAAATTGGCCACGGAAACTCCATTGGTTATCTCAAGAACATTATGAACTCCGGTGATATGGAGGAGCACGAGCCCCTAAGGTTCTGCACAATTTGCTTGTACTACCCTGACTGCCCCACGTGCAGACAATTTTCGTTTTCAGAAATATCAATGATAGAATCCCTTTTTATTTTAAAACTAAATATTAGGGAATTCTCTTCTTCATAAAAATAAGAATACCAAAGTAAAAATTTTAACACTCACGAACAAATAATATTCATGAGAACAAAATGTACTCACCCTCCAAATAGCAATTAATTATCAAGCAAGTGGTTAAAGCAATAATGATAACCATTTGATCATAAGCATTCCCATAACATCATTTTAACCATAACCATCCAAGTGTTCCATAAACACTACTACGATGAGGCAGCCCAAGTCAAGTGCTCACTATCCAGTGAACGATGGCGATTCGAATTGATTATATACTAGCTGGTAGGTTATTCCTCACACAAGCCTCACTCACAAGCCACGTGATATATTGGCCACTGAGTCAACTATCTAGGTAAAGTCGCGAGTATGCCAGGAACCACATGTACCCAGGGCCGCCCGATTGCTCTTAAGACTTATTATCGCGCTCCCGTTGCCTACCACTACTGCTTCTGCACAGTGCGCTGCGGGCATTACCCGACCCGAATAGCCTCCCAGTTTCGCGGTCGAAAGGTACTTTATTCGACCAGCTAAATGTGAGACATGCATTCAACATGACTCGAGGGACAACAACGGACGGTCCTTAATCGACACGGACGGAGTCACTGCAAACCGGCAAGTCTCCGCCCGGTGTCAACTTCACATTCACACTTAGTTATTTTCCATGATGTACCATATATAAGCAACTGATCCAGTTAACACCTATAGCTCGCGGGTGATAGGAATTCACCTGACTTTTACCATGCTAAGCATACTAAGCAATTAACTCAACCTCGTATCAGGGTGTATCAAGGATAGGATATATCAAGGGATAAACAAGGCATATATGCAGCAACGGTTGCAATCAACTCCTAAAGTAATGCATCAATTTAATTAAGAATTGTAAAGCATTTTGCAAACCGAGGAAGATATGCTCTGGGGCTTGCCTCGCTCGAAGGAACTGGGGCGGTGGTCAGGGCACTCCTCCAAGTCCTCAGCGACCTCCTCGTCAGCGGCCGGCTCCTGATCGGGCTCCTCGGAACGGCTTTCCTCGATTGGTTCCGGCTCGTTCACGGCTTGAACTGCCAACTCCTCATGCGATCCTGTTGTGATGCATGCATATAAGTGATAATACAAAAGTGCAGCAAGTATGAAGGAGTATGATGAATCATGATGACATGGAATGTAATAAACAATTAATCAATACTTGACGAAGTAGGTGTAGATCTCCTCTCTAATAGAGAAGAACACATTACCCACTAAGCATGTGGCACTACAACAGCAATTACATCAGGAGATCACACCAGCAAGCTAAGTGGTGCTTCAAAGATACACCAAAGCTACTCACACTATCATCACATGCATTAAGCAATGTTTAAACAAACCCTAATTAGTTCTAGGTTTGAACAGCAACATATATTTTGACTACATAGAAAATTCTGGAAAAATTACAGCATGCTTCACATGACACCCATAGCCTACCACTGAAATTTCATAGCATTTGGACATCTAGAGCATCCTATACAAAAAAGACAAATGCCAGGACAGATTGGCATGTGAAAATACTTTGTATTATGAAAAGTGTCAAACAACAGATTTATTACTTATATCATGGTCTATACATAAAACAATGGTTATACCAAAATTTTCACATACATGTTTTATACAACATTTGCCCTCTACCAAAAATAACAAATGTAACCCAAAAAGGACACTTGAACTACACCTCAGAATTCTTACACAGAACATGCACGTAATATATTTTTCATGTAAAGTACATCACAAAAGAAGACTAAAAAACTGGAATGGCATTTTTCTGAGCATCCTACAATTTACTATGAATTTCTGAATTTAGCAGCAATAACCAAGAATTAAATAAAGCTATATATAAAAGTTCACCAAAACTGACATGTCATATTTTTAACATGTAGATCTACTTACTAGAAACCTAACAAAATTGGTCTCACTCAATTTGGAGCAATATAACTCGAGATATGAATTTTTGAAGCATTTAAACAAAATCTGTAAAACATTTTCAAATTTCTTTTATTAAAATCAGGCCGAAATGCTAGGTGCACCCGGCCGGTTTACACCCAACGGCAGGCGAGCCACTGACCCATGGGTCCCACGGGTCAACCGACCCCACTCGTCGGCCTAACCCTAACCCCAGGGGTTTGACCGGTGATCTCTCGCCGTCGGTGAGGTCACCGGCGGCGAGATCGGCACTGTCGTGCTCCCCGTTCCGAGCCGCACCCGTGGAGGTAACTAACGGCGGCGATAGCGCAGCCAAGATGGCACAACGGCGGGCATGGCGGATGCGGGGGCGTTGCTCGACGGCGGCGAGGCGAACCAAGCCACGACGGCGAGTGAGGAGGGCCAGGATGGATCCGCGAAGCCGAGGCGAAGCTGCTGCAAGCGAAAGAGGGGGAGATGGGGTAGTGGGATGAGCGCGTTGGCACGGCCGCGAACTCCGGCAAGCGGTGGAGTGCGCCGGCGCGACATGCACGGCCGACTCGGCCCTCACCTCGGCGAAGAAGCAGCGCGGCGGGTGCGCTACGTCGAGGCGGAGCTCGTGTGAGGGCAAGATGGCGCCGAAAGCGAGCAGGGCGGAGTGGCAATGGCGCGGCGGAGCGGCGCTGCTGCGGCTGCTGCTTGAGAGGCGGAGATGAGGGCGCGGAGGGCGAGATGGAGCAGCGGGCGCGGGGTGTAGGCGCGGCCGCGTGTGGTTTCGGCAAAACGGTGGGCGGCGGGGGCCACCGACGGCGCCGTACAACGGCGGCCATGCGTCAGCGCGCTTCTGCGGCTGGTCGGGCGCGCGGGCGGACGCGCGAGGCGGGCTAGGCCGGCTTAGGCCGTGGGCCGAAAGTGAGGCCGAGGCTCAAAACGAACAAGAAAATGCTTTTCTATTTTATTTTCAAACAACAGCCCCTTCTCTCCCCATTTTGAACACGTTCAAAGCATTTTCAAGAGATAGCCCAAAAATAAAAATTGTTCTAAATTTTGAGATCTCCAACTTTGTCAAAAGGATCAAAGTCAGAATCTCAATAGTTTTTGAGATATAGATTTAAAGTCAAATTTTAACATAAAACCCTATTTTTGCAACTTATTTTTAAAAGCATAATTTGTAGATATTTTCAAAATAAACTTTGCTCCAAATTGGCTCTAGAACATTTATGAACTATTAGAATTAACAAACAGGCATAGTACTTAAGCATAGTAAGCATGATCATGGCATTTCTAATTAATTAGAGAAAAGTGCAACATTCAAATGAACATGCTTATCATTTCATGTGATGCTTGGTGCATGATGATGCTTATGTAGATGATTTGGAATGCATAATGCTTGCTTAACACTAGGGGTGTTACATCACCATCATCGTTGCTGCTTCCACGCTAGCCTCACCGCGCTGTTCACCAGTAGTGCTCTCCTTTGCTATTGTTGTTCGAGAGAGAAAGAAGGAAGAAGAAGTTGGAGAGTTGAGAGAGTCGAAGAGATAGAAGACAGGAAGATAAGTATGCACTCGGCTGCTGAGAAGATAAGGATGCATGTGGGTGGGTCCCATGCACATGGGTGTGAATATGTGGATGGCCTCCAACCACGCACTCAGCTGAAATTTTGAACAGCCTGCGCACGAGTGGTCTTCAGCAGCGGTTTTATTAAGTTAACCGTTGCTGAAAATCGATTTTTAGAGGTGGTTGACTTAGTAAATTCGCTACTGAAAATGAGTGATCTTCAGCAGCGGTTTTATTAAGCCAACCGTCGCTGAAAATCGATTTTCAGCAGCGGTTGGCTTAATAAAACCGCTGCTGAAAATGAGTGACTTGAGCTGCGGATTTCTTAATAGAACCGCCCCTAAAAATTGATTTCTAGCAACGATTGTATAGCTACCGTGCCTCCCACGAAAGTTAGCGGCGGTGTGCTAAGACAACCGCTTCTGTTAGAAAAAGAAGGCGTCTCTAAAGATTTTTTTGTGTAGTAGTGACCCAAGCTCTCCAAGAGCGCCACAAAAACCTACCGCTAGTGAAGTAGCTCAATGACATGCGCAATTTACTAGTGCTACCTAGCGGCACTCCGCCGGGGAAGGTGCAAGCCCCTCACAACACCGGAGCTGGCCACGAACAAGCTCCACTCGTGCCGAACCTCCTCCAAGCTGCTCCAAGCCGTCTATGTGGCGGCAACCACCAAGAGAAACAAGAATCTCACAGCAAATAAACACACAAGTGTCAACTAGATGCAATCTCACAAGCAAATGCACTTGGATCACTCAATCTGACTTCGATTATACAATCAAGCAAAGGAGATGAATGAGAGGGGAGTTGCTGAGCTCGCAAGAGAGTTAGTGTCACACCTATTTTAATGACAAAAATAGGATACATAAAAGACTCATGTGCGCCCCAGGACATGATCGCGCACACAAGTAGACAAATTATATAGTATCATCACAGTACTTATTACATAGCGAATAAGTATTTAACACATAGTCTTGAACGATAAATAATAATAACTAATAGTAGATCTCCAGCGGAAACTCTAAACACAGGGATACGGTTGACTAGTTGACACCAAGACTAGTACTCATTACGATAATCTTCCTCATAATCTTCATCTGTTATAGTGGAAATAGCAAGGGTGAGTCCATGTCAAACTCAACAAGTATAACACAGGGTTCATGAGGCACAAAAGGCTAGACACTGTTTGACTGCATTATTCATCATATAATTAGCAATTGAGGAGCATCAAGGTAATCCACTTCCCATTAAAGAACCAATGATCAATTGTAATAACGATAATGAATAGCATTAACATGAGCTTAATAATAATCAACAATAATTAAACATAATATAATCATGGTGATCATCTATCTGTAAATGTTCCAAGGCCGCCCGTATCCGTGGGCACGGCTAGTATACCAGTTTTTAACTCTGCGTAGAGGTGTACACTTTCACTGTAAGTCATAACTTCCAAATGCATGGGTTCGCGACTCCCCAAAACACCAGAAATCATATAAAGCCACTTAAAGGTTCGTCTAACAAGTTAGGGTCATTAGATTCACTCGGCAGGTAGATGTAGGAACCCTCTTTTTAAATGGCACACTTGCTTCTTAGCTACACTCATTGACTAGAGGCTATCCTACACCCAACGTGGCAAGCCGTTCTTACGCCATTTAAGGTAATCACTAACAAGCTAGAAAAGATCCTTTATGCAACTAAAGCCAGAGCCATATAGCCCTCACAGCTGTACTGTATGTCCCGGATGATCACGTACAGATAAGTCCTTATGGAGAGAAACCAGAGCATCAAAATAACCCACATGCTCTAGCCCCCTTTTCAACAGCAAATAAAATCATCATTAAAGGTTGACTGCTTAATCTATTAATCAAAATTACAAGATCATTATTTATGATTAAGCACTAGCAATAGCTACCCAAATTCAACCCCAAAGTTGACAAGGAATCAAGATAACAATCACTAGGTTATAATCTCTAAGGTTGTCAAGGTAGACACATGCATATGCTATTGACTATAGTGAATAGGTAACAAGGATAGTCCCATGTTATACTGCTGGTCTGGCTCAAAGTAATACTCCTGATCGTCCAGAAACTGCTCACCGTCTAAACCCGATCACCAATCAACATCATACATGCAATCGAGCAAACATACACGAAGCAAACAAAAAGATATAATTAGAACAGTACACCAACAGTAACAAAACAGTAATAAAAGTTTATAAAACTCTTCTACATGTTCCTATGATCACACAGACGTAAAGATCACAAAATTCGGAGTTAAAACGTGAAAGTTATGAATTTTCTAAGATTTCCTATAGATAAATAATTACTTAAATATAAACTCCAAAATTAATTTTCCCAAACCTACTGTACAACTATACTAACATATAGAGCTCGCAAATACGAACCTAACACAACTTGAACGGATCAAATCGGAGTTAAAACGAAGATTTTATGACCAAAACAAGCTTAGTGACAAAACTGTAAATATCAGAAAACGTATTTTTGATTTACCGAGAAGAACACGGAAACGTCTTTCGGGAATTACGCCAAGGGACTGCGGGTTATATTAAGAAAAAGACCAGGGACTCTTTAGAAAAACTACCCGCGAAGGGGTAAGTTCTAATCTCGGCCGTAGATCACGAGATGGACAGCTCCTATTCGATCCAGAGGAAGAGAAGAAGAAACCGGTCTCCTCCCTCAACGCCGGCCGGCGGCCGCCATGGCCGTCGCGCCCAATCTCGCTGGAAACGGCGGTTTCCCCTACCTAGACCACCAAACAACCCAAAACTTGCTCAAATCGGACGAGAAGCTCAACCCGACCTCCTCTACACGGTTTATGAACGCTACAATGTCCCGAGGAGAGAGCGCGTTTAGGGGATGGACGGCGGCACCATTGCCGACCACGGTGAACTCCAATCCCGCGGTATAAAGCGCAAAAATTCAAAAGAAAAACATGGAGAGGGAGAAGAGGAGCTAACGAACTCACCTAAGCAAAGAAAGAAGGCACCAAACTCCCCGCAAACGACGGCGACGTTCAACCGAAACTCGCCTAGGTTTTCCAACTCGCCAACTCGATTTCACGGCTAAAACTCGGTCTTTTGATGGAAAATGGGGTGAAGGGGGTCGCGGCATGGCTCTTATAGCAACCAAGATCCCGTAGTCGGTTAGGAGATCCCGGGAAAATCGAGTTGGATTCGGTAGAAATCATGTTTGAGTCCGGTTCGTTCACGTGATGAGGTAGAAGAAGCGACTGACGAATGGGTCCCACCCGTCAGCGACCAAGGAAAGGAGAGGCGCGCGGCCACGGTACCTGGGCCGGCCCACGCGCGCGGAAAGGAGAAGCGGGGCAGCGGCTTCGGCCCGATGGCCCAAGAGCGAGAGGGGGAAGGAGAACAGGCCGGGCCGGCTGCACAGCAGGTAAATTATCTTTCTCTTTTTTTTCTATTTGTTTTTAAAACCTTTTAAATAGAGTTTCAAATCCATATCAAATAAAATAAAGTCCACATCACAAAATAAAATAAATACAATAGCATGAATGCATCACCAAATATTCTTTCTAAAATTTTAAATCCTAATTCCCCATTAATTATTATCTAAATTATTTAAAACCCACTAATTCTAAATTTTGAAATTTTTGGGTGTTACAGTTAGAATGTTCAAAGTGCCAAGACAGCACTCCCCAAACCGGCCAAGCACGTATTTATAAGCTCCACTTAATGATAGAGCCGTTAGAAGCAAGGTGTTGCTGGCTGCGCGTTGACCAGACACACCGGTCGTTCTAACCGGACACGTCGGCCACGTCCGGTTGCACCTGCGACGCACGCTGGATCGCTGCCACGTGTCCATATTCGAATTTGAGCCACACGATCGTAATGGTCACTTGAATGTATATGTTCGTGTTCTACTGTGACCGGACGCGCCAATCACTTCTGATTAGACGCGCTAGGGCGTCCGGTCGCAACGAGTTCACGTTGCTGATTTCATCAACCAGACTCACCACTCACTTGACCGGACGCGTTACAGCCGACATCCGATCGACCAAAGAATTTACGCAGAGAGGTTCCAGAACGCTCCTGATGCGATTGGACGCGTCCGGTCAGGTGTGACCGGACGCGACGATGCGTCCGCTCGACTTCGCCTTCGCGCGCCGCTCTCCTGGGCACCGACCGGACGCTCCGGTTCCGCAAGGGACCGGACGCCCCAGTTAGAAACCCTTGCTGCTTGCCTCGCGGGCCTGTTGGAGAATTGACCGGACTCGCCACCGCATCCGGTCAATCCACCAAGCACGTCCGGTCAGTGTTTCTCAGCAAGAAACACTCTGGAACTTCGCCACCTTTGAACGAAAGAGCGTTTCACTTCCCGAAAAGACCCAAACCATTCTCTACCACTCAAACTCCACCGCCTTCGTAAATATGCTAAGAACACCAAGTGTACATCACTATGTGCATGTGTGTTAGCATTTTCACAATTATTTTTCGAGGCGTTAAGTTGGCTCTCCACTAGATCTAAATTCATGCACATGTAAATAAGCATCTAGTGGCACTTAAGTGGTCAAGTACTCCGTCATTCCCCTCTTTATAGTACATCTACTTAACCAATAATGTGATCACACCCTCTAGGTGTCTTGATCACCAAAATGTAAACCCTAGATTATACCTTTGCCTTGCGCTCCATGGGGTTGCATGTCACCTCTTCTTCTCCAAGTGATGCACCACATCATGTCCATCATGTGCACTTTGGTCACCACCTTGGAGTGTTTCAATCCTCATATGCTATCACACTTAGTCACATAAGATTAGTACTTAGGTTGTCATTAATTAACCAAAACCAAACTAGGAACTTTCACTAGGTTGGCACCGTGGGACGGCTAAACTTTTCTCTCTACTCTTCTCTTCTACAAAAAGCAGTAATCATCTACCGATGATGCCAAATCACATCATAAGTTCATAACTCCACTCTGGCTACCCTTCCACATCGTTCTCTGTTCAAAATACGAGGTCCATGAACTCTTTCGAAGACTTGATCCGACACGAACTTTTTCCACGATCGATTTTTATAATTCACTAGCATGGATGACGTGTAGCTTGGACATTTATTCAACAAGCATCACTCGATCGTTTATCTTGAACTAACATGTCTAGATACGCTCTACTCAAACTTATATAGTCATAGGCCACTTTATTTATCCAACAGAAAAGTCTACGTACTTAAGCCCTCAACCTATCCGTAGTTGTCTACTTCACTCCTCTCACCTATAAAACCATGTATTCTACCTATTAAACTATTGAAAACTATCTGAATAATCCCCTAAGGCGGTTTTAAAATAGGTTTTGCTCAAAAACTTGACAGCATAAGCTTTAAAGCATCAATACTATTCAAAATGCTCCCCAGATGGTCATATAGGGCCTTTAGACATATTATCCACCTATACTCACCTAAGAACCCATGTTTGCACGCAAATCCATTGGTTCTCTCCCTCTCCCTATTCTTTCAAGGCTCGAAGCTCCAGTTTCCCCTAAAAAAACTCTTTCAGGGCTTGCGCCACTGCCTAATAAAGCACCACACCATCTCTTGCTCCACCTCACAACAAAATTATGACACATGCATGCATAATGTAGTTAAATTAAATGTGAATACAATTTTAACATGATTAAGGAGACACCTTTGCCTTTTACCCAAGGAGTGGTAATTGCGAGTCTTTACAGGAGTAATCTTCAAAACCATGTACCACATTCGTTCTACTCGCGACAATCATCCAAAGCAAAAAAAACCATACACCATTTATAAGAAAGTTTTTATAATGAGAACACTAATAGATAACACATTACGTGCTCTTTGCCAAGAATAAAGCATATAATATGCGTTACTGATACAGGGCCAATCCTACACCCGCCAAACAATGACCTCCAAACTTTTTTCTTTTCGAAATCGTATGCTGCATGTGCTTCTTTAGGAGAAGTGGAAATAAAGTTTACAATGCCCATTTGGTCTAATGGCAAGCTGCCATAAACTGCACTCATAGAACACTCACATAAATCACCGGCTTGAACGATGGTGCTTAGAGGGTTGTACTATGGAGGAAACAATTGTGCTACAGGAAGCGGCAGCGGCGCTAGTGGGTAGTGTTAGATTGATCTCTCCTCTAATGAGCCCAACGGCTCATTAGGCCTTTGATCCGCGCCCTGATCGGGGGCGCCCAGCCCAATAATGGCTGGTGGGCCCCCGTCGCGCAGCGCTATATAAAGGAGGTGGGGAGCCGGGGCTCAAGTCACGAGGTTCACCTCAGCCGCCTTTCCCCACCTACAACCCTAACCGATCTCGAGGGTCGCGCTGTGAGCGACGGGAAGCTCCGCCGCCGTCACTGCACCGCGCTCCCCTTCTCCGACCGTCGCTGCCCGTGCGCAGCCACCATCAACGTTCGTGATGGCGTCCGGATCGAACTCCACCCCTCCTACCGACGGTTTGCCCCCTCTCTCTCTCCCTCCCTCACGGATCCGGTAGATCCATCACTAGGATCTTGATATTTATAACCGAAATGTATAGCTCTACCCCGCTGATCTACTGTTATACGGTCCTAGAAATATAACATTGGTATCGGAGGCCTACATAGTAGGTAGATCTAGCTGTCAGGGAAAAGAAATTAAAAGTTACCCGAGAAGAAAGTTGGTTAGATCCGGTGCGGATCTAAGCAGAAAAGGGTCGGCCGACGTTCGGTTGAACCCTAAACTCGATCCGTCGGATCTGAGAAAAGATATGGTTCGGATGAACCCTAAACCTCATGAGGTTAAAGAAGAACCCGAAGGCGATTTGGGAAAAACAGTGTCGTCCCCAACCCTAACCCTAATCGGGAAATCGTGCAAAATCCGAATCAAAGAAACCGGAAAAGGATGAAAAGGATCCCGATCTCGGATCGGATCAGAAAGAACCCTAACCCTAGAAATGAAACCCTAACCCTAGATCGGGTTTTGGGAAGGAAAAGGATGAAGAGGGGAACCTACCCGGTCCTCCCGACACCGTCGTCACGTGAAAAGCTACCACCGTGCGGGCGGTGTTCACCGCCGCCATGGTTGGCGCGCGGACAGAGGCCCGGCTCGGCCGTGGCTCAGGGCAGCGGTCCAAAGCCGCTCGACGGTGGCCCGCTCTGCCATGGGCGAGCGCGCGCACTAGCGAGGGGCTTGGCACCGGTGTCGTCCTCCCTTCTTCTCCGGTGACGAGGTGGCCGCGCTCGCTCCCTTCGTCTTCGCTAGCGTCGCCCGTGGGAAAGGAGATGAGAAAGCAAGCAGAGAAATGGGCTAGGGTTCAGGGAACGACGGTGTTCGCTGGTTTTGATCCAGCGACATTGAAGGCCAACCGTCCGATCGCCGCGAGCGGCTGAGATCAATTGGGCCAGCGCCGCAGCCCAGGCGGGAAAGGGCGTGAGGCCGAATTCCCGGCCCAGGCCCAGGTTGCGGCCTGGGCGCGGGGGAGCGCTGGAGCGCGCGGCTGGGCCGCAAGCGGCTGGGCCGGGAGAGCTGGCGCGCGCGGCTAGGCCCGTTTTCGCTGGGCCGCGCAAACTGATTGCTGGATCGGGCCAAAATGGCCAAATAAATAGTAAAGTTGCTTCTGGAAAATAGGAAAATAATTATTGAATGTTAATGTTTCCGCTGCGTATTTAAAGTAATTATGGACTTTTAATTAAATTCGAACCAACGGGAGAATTTGATTTTAAGAGCCAAGAGATTAAAAATGAGTTGATTATGATATTGTTATTTTCTGACCAACGTTGTTAATAGCAATATTATAATTTTAAATGATTATGCATTATTTCTATTTCTGCCCAACGGTGATGTAGATTTAATGTATAAAATAATTGTATGTTTTGATTTTGACCAACGTTAAACTAAGGCATGCGATTATTGTTGTTATAATTATGTTCTCACTTTTTCAGGAGGTTACTCTTTGATGGGGTTTATCAAAGATATTCCACCCCTCAAAGGTGACAACTACAACGAATGGAAAAAGAAAATTGACCTTGCCTTTGTTTTGGCTGAGGTGGACTGGGTGGTCACCACACCATGCCCCAGTGAACCTGTGGCACCGGTAAGGGAGGCTAATGAGTCTGATGCTGAATGGCAGAAAAAAGAGAGGGACCATGCTCCCGTACAGATGGCATATGACCTACAAAAGCAAAAGTGGGTCAATGCCAACAAAAAGTGTGTTGCTGTCATAAAGAACACAATTGAGCCTACCATAATGGGCTCAATCCAAGAGTGTGACACTGTCACAGAGTACTTGGAAAGGATAAAGAGTCAGTTCTATGGCTCTTCAAAGACATATGCTACTCAGCTGATAAAGCAGCTGGTGACAGAAAAATACACCGGAGGTGGTCATGGCAATGGCATAAGAGAGCACATATAAAAAATGAACCATTTGAATAACAAGCTAAAACCAATGGATCTGGCTCTTACGGAAGAGTTTCTTGTCCATTTGATTTTTGCTTCTTTACCAAAAGAGTTTGACACATTTGTTGTCAACTACAACATTCAGCCCGAGAAATGGGATCTAGAACGTTGTATGGCGATGTGTGCACAGGAGGAAGAGAGGATAAAAGCCGCCAATGGTGGTACTCTCAATTTTGTTAAAGACAACAAAAGAAAGAATTTCAATGCCAATACCAACTCTCCCTCAAAGCCAAAGGGCAAAGCTCCCATGCAGCATCAGCCTCAGCAGAACAAATTCACAGTGAACAAAGATCAGTGTCTTCACTGCAAGAAGACGGGACATTACAAGAAAGATTGTCCCGAATTTCTAAAGATGATCATGGCAAAGCAAGGTGAGAACATGATTACGTTTATAAATGAATCCCTGTATGTACAGTATTCGAAATCTACTTGGTGGATTGACTCAGGAGCAACTGTTCATGTTGCAAATTCTTTACAGGGATTCCGTTCGACGAGAACTACGCAAAGAAGCGAAAAGCACGTTAAAGTCGCAAATGGAGTCCAAGCAGACGTCGAAGCTGTTGGCGATGTCTCCTTAGAGCTTGCTGATGGATTCATTCTATTGTTAAAAGATGTTTTATTTGTTCCGTCATTACAAAGAAACTTGATTAGTGTGTCATGTTTGGACAACGATGGATTTGATTGTCATTTTGGAGATGGCAAATGTGAAATATTACGTAATAATGAATGTGTTGGCCTTGCTTTTCAAAAGCAAAATCTTTATTTGTTATCACTTCGTGAAAATGTGAATTCCGTATGTGATGCGAATGATAACGTATTCTCGTTTGTGAACGTGAATAGAAAATGAAAGAGAACTCAAGATGCGTCGTCGAAATTATGACACTGTCGTTTAGGCCATATTTCAAGGGGGAGAATAGAGAGACTAGTTAAGAATGATATTCTTCCTCCATTAGAGTTCTCAGATTTTGAACAGTGCAGAGAATGCATTAAAGGAAAATACACAAAGCAAATTAAAAAGGATGCTAAACGAAACACAGGAATTCTACAGATAATTCACACAGACATCTGTGGTCCTTTTCCTGTGAAAAGTGTGGATGATTTTGATTCGTTCATAACATTCACAGATGACTACTTCCGTTATGGTTACATTTATCCAATTAAAGAAAGAAATGAAGCGTTGGATAAATTTAAAATATTTAAGGCTGAAGTTGAAAATCAGCATAATTTAAAGATTAAAGTGGTCAGGTCTGATCGTGGTGGGGAGTACTACGGTCGGCATACCCCATGTGGTCAAGCTCCTGGACCCTTTGCAAGGTTTCTACAGGAGAATAGCATAGTAGCCCAGTATTCTACACCGGGCGAACCTCAGCAGAACGGAGTAGCTGAAAGGCGAAACCGTACCTTAATGGATATGGTGCGTAGTATGATGAGTTACTCTGACTTGCCATTGAGTCTATGGATGGAGGCGTTAAAAACCGCCATTCATATTCTAAATAGAGTACCAAGCAAAGCGGTGCCCAAAACACCATATGAATTGTGGACAGGAAGAGAACCCTCACTAAAACACTTACGTGTGTGGGGGAGTCCTGCTGAGGCAAAAGTGTTTAACCCAAATATTGGGAAGCTAGATCCCAAAACAGTTAGCTACCATTTTATTGGCTATCCTGAAAAGTCAAAAGGTTTTCGTTTCTACTGTTCAGATAGATACACAAAATTTGTAGAAACGAGACACGCTGTTATCTTAGAGGATGAAATGATGAGGGGGAGCATGGTGGCTCGAGAAATTGTTCTTGAGGAGAAGCGGGTATGTGTGCCCACTCCGATGATTCAGGAACCATTCTTTGAACTACCTGTTCTTGTTACACCAACAGTGCCAGATACTGTAGTGCCAACACCTATTGTGAGTTCTCCTGTGGTGACAGTAAATAATGATGAGGAACCTATCCTTCAGGAACCTATACAAACTGATGCCATAGATGAGGGGGAGCAACAACAGCCCCAAACTGAAAATGTGCCAAATGTGTAGGCCCCGAGAAGGTCCCAAAGAGCTAGAAGATCAGCTATACCTGATGATTATGAGGTGTATAACACTGAAGAATTTCAAATGGAGGGTGATCCCACTTCATTTGAAGAAGCCATGAGAAGTGATAATTCATCCAAGTGGCTTGAGGCCATGGAAGATGAAATAAAGTCAATGAGTACCAACAAAGTTTGGGACTTAGAACCTATTCCTAAAGGAGCCAAGACAGTAGGCTGTAAATGGGTCTATAAGACAAAACGTGACTCCCAAGGGAATATTGAAAGGTTTAAAGCGCGACTTGTGGCAAAAGGTTTCACACAAAGAGAAGGGATTGATTACAATGAGACGTTTTCTCCAGTCTCATGTAAAGATTCCTTCAGAATTATAATGGCATTAGTGGCACACTACGATTTAGAGTTACATCAGATGGATGTAAAAACGGCATTCCTGAATGGGGATCTGGAGGAAAATGTTTACATGGCTCAACCAAAAGGTTTTGTCATGGAAGGAAAAGAACGAATGGGATGCCGCTTAAAGAAATCGATTTATGGGTTAAAGCAAGCTTCAAGACAGTGGTATTTGAAGTTTGACAGAACAATAAAGAATTTTGGGTTTAAAGAAAATATTGAGGATAATTGTGTTTATGCAAAGTTTAAGAATGGAAGGTATATCTTCCTAATCCTGTACGTAGATGATATCTTACTTGCTAGTAGTGATGTTCATCTACTACTGGAGACAAAGAAGTTTTTATCTTCAAAATTTGATATGAAAGATCTTGGTGAAGCGTCTTTTGTTTTGGGCATAGAGATTCACCGAGATAGAAGTAAAGGGGTATTAGGACTATCACAAAAGGCATACATAGAAAAGGTTTTAAAGAAATTCAGTATGCATAAATGTAGTGCATCACCTGCACCCATGGTCAAGGGCGACAGATATGGGGATTTTCAATGCCCAAGGAACCAATACGAGCTCGATCAAATGAAAGTGGTTCCATATGCTTCTGCTGTCGGAAGCCTACAATATGCTCAAGTGTGCACGCGCCCTGACTTAGCTTTTGTTACCGGGTTGCTTGGCAGATTTCAAAGTAATCCAGGAATTGAACACTGGAAACTGGTAAAGAAAGTCTTGCGATATTTGCAAGGTACGAAAGGCCTCATGTTGACGTATAGAAAATCAGATTATCTCCAGATAGTAGGGTATTCGGATTCTGATTATGCGGGAGATGATAGAAAATCCACGTCTGGATATGTGTTCACTCTCGCAGGAGGAGCAATTTCATGGAAAAGCTCAAAACAAACCGTCACTACATCGTCCACAATGTATGCCGAGTTTGTAGCGTGTTATGAGGCAACGGGGCAGGTGAACTGGCTAAAGAAGTTCATACCCGGTTTGAAGGTGGTCGACAGCATACATAAGCCACTAAAGTTATACTGCGATAATAATCCAGCAGTACAGTACGCTCACAACAATAGGTCAAGTGGTGCTGCCAAACACATTGACATAAAGTATTATGTTGTGAAGGATAAAGTCCGGGATTAAATTATAAATCTTGAGCATATAAGCACTGAAAAGATGCTAGCGGATCCGCTTACAAAAGGCTTACCACCCAACGTGTTCAGATAACATGTAGCCGGCATGGGTTTAAGGGAAAGCCTATGACTCCTGGACTATAATAAAGGGCCCAAAAGTTAAAGTAACTGTTTCCGATCAGAGACGCGCATTGTAGCTGTCGAATCTATCGGCGATTGACCGTGACGAAGAAACATGCTCTATGCACTTATCTGTGATGGAACGAGTAAAGTTAAAAGCATTGAAGTCAAAGATGAAAGGTTAAAGTATAAGTGAGATCAAGGGGGAGAATGTTAGATTGATCTCTCCTCTAATGAGCCCAACGGCTCATTAGGCCTTTGATCCGCGCCCTGATCGGGGGCGCCCAGCCCAATAATGGCTGGTGGGCCCCCGTCGCGCAGCGCTATATAAAGGAGGTGGGGAGCCGGGGCTCAAGTCACGAGGTTCACCTCAGCCGCCTTTCCCCACCTACAATCCTAACCGATCTCGAGGGTCGCGCTGCGAGCGACGGGAAGCTCCGCCGCCGTCACTGCACCGCGCTCCCCTTCTCCGACCGTCGCTGCCCGTGCGCAGCCACCATCAACGTTCTGATGGCGTCCGGATCGAACTCCACCCCTCCTACCGACGGTTTGCCTCCTCTCTCTCTCCCTCCCTCACGGATCCGGTAGATCCATCACTAGGATCTTGATATTTATAACCGAAATGTATAGCTCTACCCCGCTGATCTACTGTTATACGGTCCTAGAAATATAACAGGTAGCAGCAAAGAGCGGTGCCAAGCTCCGAAAGCCCGCCGCTATCCAAGAGTCGCCCTCATCCTTGATAAGGGACAGCAGCTGGACCAACGTCTTGCTGATGCTGCGACCTCTAGACTTCAGGATCAGGTCGACATGGCATGTCCTGCAACACGGTCACCGCTTCGTCGACATGGCCGCAGTAGGACAGCAGATCGATCAAGCAGGTGTAGTGCTGCAATGACGGCGGGATGCAATAGTCTCTCCACACTCATGTCAAACATCCTGCGGCCTTCGTCGACGAGAGACCCGCACCTGCACGCCGGCCGGCAGGACGCCCATAAAGGTGAAACGGTTGGGTCAGAACCCTTGTTTCCTCATGACACCAAACAGCTTGAGCGTGTCGTCGGCTTGTCGATCTATGCATGCCGAGGGCTCTGATCATAACATTCCATGAGAAGACATCTTTGCTGACCATCCTCAAGAAGACAACGCGAACGCGTGGGCCACGTCGCCGCACACATGCCAATAAATCCATAAATAAGTTTCACCGTATTTTTTGAGTATACTAGTTAACATACACGTGTGGCACGTGCCTATAAAACATTTGTGTTTTTATTTCTCATTTTTTTCTAGCTTGTTTGTAATTGTCATCTTAGTATTTGCACATTTATTTGAAACCAACATTTTTTATCATTTGGAACTATGTTCAAGTGCTACTGGAGCATTATAAAAAATGTATGTCTCGTGGGGTGCATGTAGCCACGCAAGCCTACACGAATAATTGAAAATTTAGCCATGGCACAGGACCACTTGTATCTGTAAGTTTTATTGATTATAAATTAATTTACTTGTTGCCGCGACATGCACATGTTTATAGTTCTGAGAGGAAACATTCTAATATTATAAGGAAACACTAAAATTTATAATGTTTTGCAATATTTAGAACCAATATTTGTATAG
This sequence comes from Saccharum hybrid cultivar R570, assembly GCA_038087645.1. Classification (NCBI taxonomy): domain Eukaryota; kingdom Viridiplantae; phylum Streptophyta; class Magnoliopsida; order Poales; family Poaceae; genus Saccharum; species Saccharum hybrid cultivar. The sequence goes on from JAQSUU010000377.1 coordinate 978,409, forward strand.
CAAATGTGGTAGGAAATAAATTACAAAGCACAAATCTGTATTAAACTATTTATTCATGTTATGCACAAACATGCATACAAGGAGCGAAAGCTGGAACGGTAGAAAACTGCACCTATGCTCTCTAATACTCACGTCAGCCTAGGTACCAGAGAAGCAAACACACGATGTGTTATGCTATTGTGCCATCTTGGATAGCTCAAGACTCCTTTTAGACAAGTGAGAGGATTCAAAGGTCTACTCAAATACATCCAGAAGTCTTACATTACAACAATTACTCTAGAAACACAACTAAAAAGAAAAAAATTGTCATTAATAACTAATACTATTCGAAAGACCAATATTCTTCTTATCTATTCACTAGTAGAGAACAGAGAACAAACTTTTGGTTTAGGACCCTGGGACTAAAGAAAAATTTAGTCCCGGTGGCTCCTACCAGGACTAAATCCCCCTGCCCAACGGCTCTATCAGCAACTTTTGCAGGAGGGTGATAGGAGGGGGACCTTTAGTCTCGGTTGCAGCTGCTAGCCGAGACTAAATCTTTATTTCGGTTGGTTGCTCGAACCGGGGCTAGAGATGGACCTTTAGTCTAGGTTCGAGCAACCAACTAGGACTAAAAGTCCCAGCCTATATACCACCACCGTTCTTCCTCCCCTGCTAGCCCGAGCCATTGCAGCTCTCTGTTCTTGCTCATTGCCGGCCCGTGTTCTTCATCCTCTTCGGCCATCTTCGAACTTCTTCGACTCCATCCATTCTTCGGTTCCAAACGTACCACTATTATCTTATGTTTCATCACTGTCATTTCTCATTTCGTGATCCAAACACTAGTACAAAATTTTTATTGGAAGCGGTCACTTTGGCTTAATGGAGGCGGGCAAAGGCGTCCGCCTCCAATCAAAGGCCTCAGTTAATACAGAAATAACTGAGGCAGTCACCGTGCTCGCCTTCGTTAATATCTTAATGGAGGCGGGCGTCATAACCTGCCTGTCTCCATTAATAGGATTAACGGAGGCGGACGTGGTTAAGATGCCCGCCTCCATTAATGAAAATAGGAAAACAAAAAAGCCCAAAGCTGGTTAAATACCAGGTCTGGGCCTAGATCTGGGTAGCTTCCAGCAGTGGCACACCACCACGCCATCGATCCAGACCACGCCACCGTGTTGTCACATCCACCACCGGCAAGCGCAGATCGAAGCCCCGCCGACGCCATGAAGCCAGATCCGATGCCATAGGGCTCCAACTCGTCGAATCCGTGCACCTCCTGGCTGAATCCACTGCAGATCGAGTTGTTGCCGTGTTCCTTCACTGGATCTGTGAGGGAGGGAGTGTGAGGGATGGATCCACGATGAGTAGAAAAAGACTGAAGGGCGTACCTCAACCTGGATACACCGGCCGCCGTGTTCCATGCAAGAGAGCGAGAAGGAGGCACCGCCACCGGCTACCGTGCTCCGCGTGCGCAAGATAGAGAGTGCTACTACCCCACTGCACACGCCACTGCTGGCCAGTGGTGCTCGCCCACTGCACATGTGAAAGGTTTTGATGGCTAGAGGGGGGTGAATAGCCTAATAAAACTTTCTACAAAAGTGCTAGACAATTTAATTAGCAATTACAAAAGCGAGAAGCGAGTTTTTCCTAGCCTATGAAGTGTTGCAAGGCACCTATCCAAAAGACAATTCTAATATATTTCACTCAACCGCACAAGTTAAACCACAAGGGGAAAACTAGAAGGCTACTCTACTCAAGCTACTAAGCACTAGAGAAAACAACTAAGTACTTGAAATGTAATACAAGATTAGGGTAAGAAATATTTCACCGAGGGGCGATGAATTGAGCCAACCAATCAATATTTTCAAGTGATGATATTCAAGATAACCAAACCACCGAGACAAATCAATCACAATCAATGAAGTGAAGACACGATGATTTATCCCGAGGTTCACATGTTTGCCAACACGCTAGTCCCCGTTGTGTCCCCCTACACCATGTGGTTCGGTGGCTAATCGGTATCACACACCGAGCCTCTCAAAAGGCGCCACAAGAACCTACCAAATGGCGAGAAGTTCCAACACGAGCAATCCACTAGAGTTGGAATTCGGCGCTCCGCCGGGGAACCACAACAACCCCTCACAACAAGCTCACTAGAGCCGGCCACGAACAATCACCAACACGTGCCGGAACTCCACCGCTGCTCCAAGCCGTCTAGGTGGCGACAACCACCAAGAGAAACAAGAATCCCGCAGCAAATAAACACCCAAGTGCCAACTAAATGCAAACTCACAAGCAAATGCACTTGAGAACACTCAATCTCGTTTTAATTAGGCAAACAAGCAAGGGAGATGAGTGTGAGGGGATGTGCTCAGCTCAAAGGAGTGCTAGAATGATCAACAAGCCAAGAGATACTCCAAAGAGCCGGCCAACACATATTTATAGACGTACCCCTTCGAATAGAGCCGTTAGGCACTTGATTCTACTGCAGTCGCGCTGATCGGACGCGCTGGTCAAACTGACCGGACGTGCTGGTCGCACACTACCCACGCACGTAGCTCGACCAGACGCACTGGTCTCATAACTGACCAGACGTGCTAGTCAAGTCGAGCAGCGCTCCAGCGAGTCAGCGACCGGACGCGCTACTAGACGAACCGGACGCCACAGTGCCAGCGTTCGGTTTGAGTCCAGTAAGCACCCACCACGACCGGACGCGTCCGGTTGAACGTGACCGGACGGGCCACCGCGTCCGATCAGAAGACCAAGACGCGCGCAACCACTGAGCACTGACCGGACGTGTCCGGTCATCTCTGTGACCTCCGATCGCCTCCGTTTCTTCGCGTCAGCGCAGTGGAAAATAGGCGTTTCGTTTCCCGAAAAGTGCTGAATCCCGCCTCGCAAGCTCGGTGAGAGGGAGAGAGGAACCCAAACCCCTCTCTACCGCTTAAACTCTACCGCCTTCGCAAATGTGCTAACATCACCAAGTGTACATCATCATGTGCATGTGTGTTAGCATTTTCACAATCATTTTTGAGGCGTTAGGTTAGCTTTCCACTAGATCTAAATGCATATGCAAATAAATTTTTATCTAGTGGCACTTAAGTGATCAATAGCCCTAGAAATTCCTCTCTTTATAGTACGGCTATCGATCCTAAATGTGATCACACCCTCTAGGTGTCTTGATCACCAAAATGCAAAACTCTATTGATACCTTTGCCTTGAGCTCCATAGGGTTGCACCTTGTTCCTCCTTCACCATGGCAAGCATTTGATCACATCACCATTGCTTGATCCTTGCTTCACCATGTCATTCCACCAACCACATCATAGCTACACACATTCTTATGCATATGTGGTTAGTACTTAGGCATTATCACTAATTGCCAACACCAAACATAGGACTTTCAACACGCCGCCACCAGCTAGTGGCGCTCACGCACATCGGCGGGGTGGGCCTCGCGCAGCCATAGCCTCGCGCCTCACGCCATAGAGGACCCGCGTCGTCTCTGGCCTCGCGCCACCATGACCTCACGCCTCACGCTACCGAGGACCCGCGCCGTCTCTAGTCTCGCACCGCCATGGACTCACGCTGCACGGCCTCACGCCGCCGAGACCCTCGCACAGCCTGGGCCCTGCGCCATGGAGCCACGCCAAGGAGAGAGAGGATGGGGCGAGCGGCATTGGAGGGAGAGAGAGAGGGCGCTAAGAGGATAGGGTGCGAACACGGAGAGGAAAGGGTCGGCCTTGTTTCCTGTGGACAGAGGAGAGAGAGGCAGCTGAGAGTTGGGATAAGTGAGGTTGAGGTGAACCCTAACCAGCTACTCCCTCCGTCCCAAAAAGAATGACGTTTTAGCTACGAATCTGGACAAGTGCATGTCCAGATTCATAGCTAAAACTCATCCTTTTTGGGACGGAGGGAGTATATATAAGCCCGATACAGGTGCAGTGGATACGGGATCTAGTAGGCTTCAGGATTTATGGAGGCGGGCACCTTAAAACGACCGCCTCCATTAATATACATTAACCGAGGCGGACTCTTTATGGTGTCCGCCTCCATTAATCCATTAATGGAGGCGGGCTAGTTATGTTGACCGCCTCTGTTAAGTGGTGTTAATGGCAGCGGACATGCTTACATTGACTGCCTCCATTAAGTAATAACCAAGGCGGGCGGTTGAGGCTCGGCTAGGCAGAGAATAATGGAGGTGGGCAAAAGGGGTGCCCGCCTCCAATAAAAAAAGGTACCGCCTCCTAAAAGAAAACATGTACTAGTGAAAATAGAAGAAATTTGTGGTTTTTTAAATGAAAATAATGGTGGATGTTTCTTCATTTGTATGGCATTTTAGCTCAAAATGCCTTGATAGTTTACGTATTTGGATGAAGAAAGTTTATAGTAGTTCATCAAAACTAGCTGAAATGCACCTTTCATTGCTAGTATATATAATGGTGCCTTTAGGATTTATATATAGCTCATTTCAATTTCATGGTGGCTTTATTAGAAAATGAGAAATTTATAGTAGTTGATGAAAATGAGTATAGTGAGCAAATAGCGACTGCTTCTGGTTCCTCAGGCTCGCATCGAGCTAGGGGACTGAGGCCGGACCTCCCGCTCCTTCCGTGCGGCAAGTGTCAGAAGAAGAGTGTGTTGGAGTACACATGTCCGGATCGCAATGTGAGTTGTTTATTTTTCACATGTTAGTTTATGGTTTGCAGCCATTTTTCGTGATGATTTTGATTAACATTCTTCTCATTTAACTTGGTGTTGTAATTTCAGTGGGATGGCACATGATCATGTAAGGGTTGGTACTGGGAGGAAGAGTATGTTAAGCATGTCAAAAAGTATCTTGCAAAGCAGATGGCTATGGCGGCTGATGAGAGTGCAGGTGTGGATGATGATGAGGCCAGTGGCGAAGCTAGAAATAACTGTTGCTGGGTCTGAACAAACCCACTATGCTAACTTAAAATAACTCGACTCGCGGGGGAGGAGGCCGCATAGACGGTCCCTCAGTTAAGAAGATGACCTTCTCACGCAGATCAAGAAAATTCCTGAACTCATGTTCGACCCATGCACGACGGCACCACAGCCCAGTTGAGACTAGACCGGCCACCAGATTTGTGCCTTAGCATGGGACAGGAGAGGGATTTTATTACAACATGGGGAGGTGGGTGGAGGGAGTGAACTCCTGACGTAGAGAACAACAACTATTCTTGAAATATCTCCATGATTTTTCTAGTTATCATTTTGCGGGGGTAATTTTCTTTTCAAGAATGGTTCCAATGTGCTTTAATTGCCTATCAAATTAGTCATCATTAAACATTAAACACAACAATGCAAAGCAACATAATCCTATCTCTGAATTAAGATTTTGGAACTTTAGCTTATTAACTTAAAGAAAAGACTACCCAACTACCCCAAAGACCTTACAATTTAGACTTCTTAATTCAATAATTGCAGACAGCAGACATAAATGTTTATAGATCAAGAAAATAGATCACTAGTTATCAATTGTAAAATCAAGTTATTTGATGTACCTCCTCCAGGTGCATGAGAGTACGGATGAAAGAGCATATCATGGTATCATCGGCGGCAACCGGCGCCAGCGCTAGCGAGTCGTGTGATCTGTCGATCGTCGCTGCCACCGAACCAGATGCAGGCGGAGTTGCAATGGGAAAACGCGAGTTGTAGCATTGGAGACTTGGTGAAAGTTCCTAGTTTGGTTTTGGTTAATTGATGACATCCCTAGGTACTAATCACATTGCTTAAGTGTTGATAGCTAAAGGTGATTGGTACACCCTCGAGTGATGGCATGGTGCATGGTGATCATGGTGACTTGGTGCCACACTTGGAGGAAAAGAGAGGATGGACATGCAACCCTATGGAGCGCAAGGCAAAGGTATAAGCTAGAGTTTGCATTTTGGTGATCAAGATACCTAGAGGGTTTGATCACATTATAGGCTAGATAGTCGTACTATAAAGAGGGGAATAACGGGGCTATTGACCACTTAAGTGCCACTAGATGCTTATTTACATGTGCATGCATTTAGATCTAGTGAGTGCTAACAAAACCCTAGCAAAATTTTTGTGAAAATATGCTAACACACGTGCACAAGGTGATACACTTGGTGGTTAGCACATTTGATCAAGGGTGGCGAAGTTTCAGAGTGATTCTCACTAAGAATCACTGACCGGACGCGGTCGGCGTGGTGACCGGACACGCTGGGGGTGTCTAGTTCAAACCGCGCGTGGTGTAGAGCGTAGCGAAGGGGCGTGATCGGCGCGTCCAGTCCCTCGCGGAACCAGAGAATCCAGTCAGCAAACCCTAGGCGCAGATCATGAAAAAGACGTTTTGGAACCTCTCGGTGTAGATTTCTCAGGCAACTGGACGCAGGTATAGCGCGTCCGGTTGCGCTTCCGATCGAGGACTCGGCAGCGCGACTCAGCTCCGACCGGACGCTCAAATCGGGTCCGATTGATTTGATCGGCGCGTCCAGTCAATCCTTCTCAAAGAAGAAATCATTTCACGACCGTTGGAATCGAACGAATGAGATATAAAACATGACACGTGGCAGCGATCTATGAAGTCACAGAGGTGCGACCGGACGTGGCCGGTGCGTCCGGTCAGTGTGCAATCTGGGGCACTTTGTTCCTAATGGCTCCATTCTTTGGTGGAGCTTATAAATAGGTGCTTGGCCGGTTTGGGCAGTTCTCTCTTGGACTTTTGAACATCCTAACTCTCTTGTGAGCTGAGCAACTCCCCTCCCACTCATCTCCCTTGCTTGATTGCTTAATCGAAGTGAGATTGAGTGATCCAAGTGATCTTGTGAGTTTGCATCATAGTGGCACTTGGGTGATCATTTGCTGCTGGATTCTTGTTTCTCTTGGTGGTTGCTGCCACCTAGATGGCTTGGAGTAGCTTGGAGGCGTTGACAAGTGTTGGTGATTGTTCTTAGCCATCTCCGGTGATTGTAAGGGGCTTGCACCTTCCCTGGCGGAGTGCCACAAGGTAGCACTAGTGGATTGCACGTGTCATTGAGCTACCTCACTAGCGGTAGGTTCTTGTGGCGCTCTTGGAGAGCTAGGATGTGGATCTCCTATTAGCTACCGAACCATGTAGTGTTGGTCGACACAACGGGGACTAGCGTGCCAGCAAGCACGTGATGGAGAATATTCTGCCGCTATTTCTGTCAGGTGCTACGGCGTCGTCGCAGGCTTGTTATTCACACTTGGGACCCAGACCCAAGTCAGAGCATGCCCCCAAGAAGTTGGAGAACACCTAAGAGATGCCCAAGGACGTCCTCCTCCTTGGCCACCTCCTTAGGAGGCCAACAAGGACGTCCAAGCCAAGCCGGAGGCCCAGTCCAATTCGAGTTTGAGTCTGCTTCGGTCTTCTGGACCAGTCTACAATAAAACGGACGCTCAGGACGCATCCGGACTCCGTTTTTGATGATCCACATATGGATGGAAAGATAATTTTATAAGATAACCAATGGCTTTGGTTTGAGGCTCAAATTTCATCGGAATCAATGGGAACCATCGAAATAAGTTGACATCCAGAATCTGTCAGGGCGCTGCGTCGTCGTCTTTTGGGACGTTTGGGCCATGTAACGTGTCGAGACTCCTTAGGGACATGAGTGGGGGTACTTGAATGCCCCTTAGGCTTTATAATCAGTAGCCGCTGCCTATGTTAGGTTTTGGGTTTTGCTTAGATTATTCTGTCTATTGACAGTCGCCGTCTTTCGGTTTGCGAGACCCCAACTTCGGGTGCTTAATCATTCATCTGCAATTGTCACTTCAATTGAGTTGCATTTTATCTTGTTCTTACTTGTGTTCTTCGATTCGCAACAGGGATTAGCATTCGTGGTAAGGTCAACCGGATTGTGACATGGTTGATAACCAGAGGAGACGTGGTGCTAAGGTTGTAGGGTTTGGGTCTTTATGATCTAAAGCCGGACCGTGTGTTACTTCTGACCAAATCGATAGTTATCTTAAACCTAACGGAAGATCGGGAATCATGTCCCCATCAAGTGGTATTCAGAGCTAAGGTATACTGTCAAGTTCATATTTATCCTAGTTTAGTTGATTTTTGCCTTCGTCCCATAGTCCACCGCCATATTTGTTTCATGTCTAACAACCATCCGCGCCATAGCCTTTGCATATTTCAGTTCTAGAGTCCGCCGTGTTGAGTTTGTGTCCTAGGTCAAGGTCTTGTTGCTGGTTTAGATTGTGTTCTTTTCTAGTTTGTGTTGATCCCTCCATCCGCCATCATCCCGTCTCATCATTAGTTTGCATCTTCTGTCCACAAAAAACCCTGATTCGAGCAGTTTTCATAAAACAGTCATGACTTTTGCATCCGAACTCGAATCGGGGCAAATTTTATATCTACGGAGAATGCCAGAAAATTTTAGATCTGTTTCATTCCAGGAAAGCTGGGTTCACAAAATTTAGAATTGCGAAATTCGATTAGGAATATCGAGTTTCAGGGCCCACAAGTTTTGGCCAGCTTTTTAGATCACAATCCTGAATTTGTATAGGCCACATCTTTTGTCCAATTGAACTCAAATTTTTTTTAAGATTTGTTCTTGTGTGCTTCTTGATGAGAAAAAAATATCAAAAGAGCAAAATCTAAAAAAAGTTTGGAAAAAAAGAAAAAAAATAGTAAAAGAAAAGAGAAGATAAAAGAAAAGGGAGCAATAAGGAACACCTCAATAGCTCTATTATTTGTGGTGCCTTTTTACCTTGTCCGTATTTCTGTTGATACCTTTCATACTTGTTTCACTCTCTTGTTTGTCACAACTGGTGTAGGAACATGTATAGGCCAGCAACTAGGATAAGTGCTCTGAATATTTATTCAATATTACTATCTGTTACTGAATTGTGTGCCACATATATATATTTGTTCTTTGTGTGCCTTCCAAGCTTCACATATATACTCTAGATCAGTATAGAAAAAGATCCTTGCAATCTTAGTGCCACGCCCTCATCGGTATCACAAACCAGCCGTCGGTTGTACCATCCACTGCTTGTGTTGGTAAGAACTTGGTAAGAACTCGATAAGATGTGTGTGAGGGTGTGATTCCACTGACCCATAAATAGTTGATAGGGTACTTATTTTGATTCTAACAATATATGCCAAACAACGAGTTTCTTTTTAAGAGTGAATTGCAGGACATCATGGATGGACCGTCTATGGAGTTTGCACAATGAGTGCTCAGTTCTCAAATGGAGAAGGCGGAGCAAAACCAGTTCAACATCTTGTTTCAAACATACTTTGTTGTGAAGGAATGGCGTTGTCGTGTTATGATTGATGGTGAGACTTGTAACAACCTTGCAAGCTTGGAGATGGTTGAGAAGCTTGGTCTGACCACAAAGCCACATCCACGTCCATACTACGTCCAATGGGTAAATTCTTGGAATAAGATAAAGGTATCTAAAATTGCACGCATTGAGTTTTCCCTTGGTCCTTATAAGGATAGCGCTGAATTTGATATAGTACCTATGCAATCATGTCAATTGTTATTTGGTAAACCATGGATATCTAAAAATAATGTTGTGCACTATACAATTGCTAATAAATATTTGTTCAAATATAATGGTACAAAAATTACACTTATACCTATGACTACTGCTCAAATTTTAAGGGAAGATCTCCTAAGGGCTGAGAGGAGGAAGAATGAGCCTTTTAGAAAAGAATGGGTTATTTCAAATGTTACAATACCTTCATCTAGATCTGAATTTTTACAAAATAAAGATATTACTTTGCCTCTTGTTGGAACTAATATTTTGCAGCATGTATCCAAAAACGAGGACAAGGTGACTGAGAAAGAATAGGTAAATGTATCAGATAAGAGCTCTCTTGTTGTAATGAATTTTCCCACCAATGATGCTAATAATCCTATACCAAAACCTTCTATTGATTTACCTTTGCCACATGGCGAATGTTCTACTGATCTTTGTGATAAAGAAAAGTTGTGTGATAGTGGTATGATTATTCATGTACAACAATCAGTGAATGAGAATGCTTCTTTTATTTTGGAACAAAATACTTGTGCTAAATATAAACAATTGCTTCCAATTGTCACTGAACAAGATGAACTAAAATTGTTGACTTCTTTAAATACTTTGGGATATATTGAGTTTGAAACACTGTATGCTCTGAGTAGTTTGGAGGAGAAATTTTTATGTGCTGAATTACCATGGTTGTCTACATGTATATATCAATTTATTGGCAAATATAATTGTAAAGGAGAATATATGGTACACCGAGTTTATATTTGTTCAAATCTGAAATCTTCTTTTTCTGTGCATCAATATGACCAATCAAAAGGCTGCATTAGATATAATCATGTCATGTTAAGATCCCCAAGTTTTGTTATAAAACAATAGGTTAAATTTCAAAAAGGGAAGCAATATTGGCTACAACCTACAATCTGTCCCCCAACTAAGCTCAAACTGAGGACGGTTTGTTGTCAAGAAGGGGAGGATGATGAGGACATGACACCAACGGATACGACCATTGATTATAAGGTGCACTTGTTTCTACATTTCTATAATAATTTTGGATACAGTTCACTTGGTTCCACATGTACATGTTGTTATTTGAATGTAGGTATAAATGTGTCTCAAAGTACAAGTCCATCAAAGTTGAACTTTCTGTTCATCGGCAGCCCGATAGTGCTTCATTGGGAAGGCCATAACTCATCCATCCGGAGTGCGATCGAGGTCAATGAGCACTTGATGGAAAGCTTATTTGATAAGCATTCAAATAGATCTGATCCCACCTCAATATCACATTGGCAAGGTTTTCAAATCATCGAGACATTCTGCCGCTATTTCTGTCGGGTGCTACGGCTTCGTCGCAGGCTTGTTATTCACAATTGGGACCGAGGCCCAAGTTAGAACATGCCCCAAGAAGATGGAGAATACCTAAGAGATGCTCAAGAACATCCTCCTCCTTGGCCACCACCTTAGGAGGCCAGCAAGAACGTCCAAGCCAAGCCGGAGGCCCAGTCCAATTCGAGTTCGAGTCTGCTTCGGTCTTCTGGACCAGTCTGCAATAAAACGGATGCTCAAGACACATCCGTACTCCGTTTTTTATGATCCATATATGGATGGAAAGATAATTTTATAAGCTAAACAATGGCTTTAGTTTGAGGCCCAAATTCCATCGGAGTCAATGGAAATCATCAAAATAAGTTTACGTCCAAAATCTGTCAGGGCGCTGCATCGTCGTCTTTTGGGCCATTTGGGCCATGTAACGTGTCGAGACTCCTTAGAGACATGAGTGGGGGTCCTTGAACGCCCCTTAGGCTTTATAATCAGTAGCCATAGCCTACATTAGGTTTTGGGTTTTGCTTAGATTATTCTGTCCGTTAACAGTCGTAGTCTTTCGGTTTGCGAGACCCCAACTTCGAGTGTTTAATCATTCATCTGCAATTGTCACTTCAATTGAGTTGCATTTTATCTTGTTCTTGCTTGTGTTCTTCGATTCGCAGCAGGGATTAGCCTTTGTGGCGAGGTCAACCGGATTGTGACACGGTTGATAACTAGAGGAGACGTGGTGCTAAGGTTGTAGGGTTCGAGTCTTTGTGATCTGAAGCCGGACCGGTGTCGCTTTCGACCAAATCGATAGTTATCTTGAACCTGACGGAAGATCGGGAATCACGTTACACATCACAAAGATCAAGTGTTCTCTAGTCCAAATGTGCAAGCTAGTGGTTCTCATTCACATGATCATGCTAGTTCATCATCTCAAGTGCAAATTCAACCTCAAGTGGCTAGTACACCATCTCCAACAAATGATCAACCAAGCTCAAGCAATCAAGTGCAAATACTTCAACCAATTAATGTTGCAAGAGACCATCCACTAGATTCTATCATTGGTGACATATAAAGATGAGTTCAAACTAGATCAAGATTGACATCATTTTGTGAGCATTTCTCTTTTGTGTCACTAGAAGAGCCAAAGACTATTGAAAAGGCATTGTAAGATCCTGATTGGGTAAATGCCATGCATGATGAGCTCAACAATTTCAAGAGAAATGCAGTATGGGAGTTAGTGAAAAGATCTAGTGACAAGAATGTGATTGGAACCAAATGGGTCTTCAAGAATAAGCAAGATCAAGATGAGATATTAGTAAGGAACAAAGCAAGACTTGTTGCTCAAGGATACACACAAGTTGAGGGTCTTGACTTTGGAGAAACATATGCTCCGGTTACTAGATTGGATGCCATTAGGATTTTGCTAGCCTATGCTTGTGCTCACAATATCAAACTCTATCAAATGGATGTGAAGAGTGCATTTCTCAATGGATACATATAAGAGGAAGTGTATGTTGAACAACCTCCTGGTTTTGAAGATGATAAGCAACCCAACCACGTGTACAAGCTTAGGAAGGTATTGTATGGATTGAAATAAGAACCTAGAGCATGGTATGAGAGGCTAAGAGATTTCTTGCTCTCTAAGGGTTTCACTATGGGCAAGGTTGACACCACTCTTTTCACCAAGAAGATAGGCAAAGACTTGTTTGTGTTGCAAATCTATGTTGATGACATCATATTTGGCTCAACCGATCAAAGATTTTTGTGAGGAGTTTGGTAACATGATGGCAAAGGAATTTGAGATGTCCATGATTGGTGAACTTAGTTTCTTCCTTGGACTTCAAATCAAGCAAATGAAGAATGACACATTTGTGAGCAAAGGGAAGAACATAAAGGACATGCTCAAAAGATTTGGTTTAGAAGATGCAAAAGGCATAAGCACACCAATAGGGACTTGTGGAGGATTGGATAGTGATCTTGGTGGCAATATGGTGGACCAAAAGTTATATCGGTCAATGATTGGAAGTCTACTCTGTGACTGCATCAAGGCCAGATGTCATGTTTAGTGTATGCATGTGTGCAAGATTCCAAGCTTCACCTAGAGAGAGTCACTTGAAGGCAACTAAGAGGATCTTGAGGTACTTGAAGCATACACAAGATGTTGGAGTTTGGTATCCCAAAGGTGCAAACTTTGAACTCATTGGATACTCCGACTATGCCGGTGACAAGGTTAAGAGGAAGAGCACTTTAGGCACATGCCAATTATTGGGAAGGTTACTAGTATCATGGTCATCCAAGAAGCAAAATAGTGTGGCACTTTCAACCGTCGAGGCCGAATACATCGCCACCGATAGTTGTTGTGCACAACTCTTGTGGATGAAGGCAACATTGAGGGATTATAGTTGTTGTGCACAACTCTTGTGGATGAAGGCAACATTGAGGGATTATGGAATCAAATTCAAGAATGTGTCGTTACTATGTGACAATGAGAGTGCCGTGAAGCTTACCAACAACCCGGTGCAACATCAAAGAACCAAGCAAATAGATGTGAGACACCATTTCATAAGGGATCATCAACAAAAGGGTGATATATGCATTGAAAGTGTGGGCACCGATGATCAACTTGCCAATATCTTCACCAAGCCACTAGATGAGAAGAGGTTGTGCAAGCTAAAGAATGAGTTGAACATTGTGGATTTCTCAAACATGTGTTGATGCACCCCATGATATGACATGCCTCTCCTTCAAGCCTAAAGGTATAACTTGATTGTCATGTCATTCATCCTATGCTAAGGACTTGTTTAGTGTATCTAGTCATTACTTGCATATCTAAGCTCATTCATGCAAACAAAATGAATTTGTTGATCACATGGTACCACTATTGCTTCTATGCTTGAATTGATCTAGTGGCAGCATATGACGTGTTTGTGAGCTTGCAAACCTAGTGTTTAATCTAGAAAACAAGCTAAAAGTGTTTAACTCAATATGGTACAAGATAACTCTTATTTGGAGGTGTGAAGAAGCTTGTCCTTAGATCAAACCAGGTTACAATCACTATGGTGAGTAATCTAGATTGAACCAAATTTGAGAAAATGATCCTTTCTAATGGTTTCACACAACTCATGAACTAAAATTTTGCCCTCACCTTTGTTGGCATTTGATGATAAAGGGGGAGAGATAATTCACAAAGATGTGTGGAACATGATAATGAAAGGAAAGGGATCAATTAAAATTTTGAGCACACAAGTAGGGGGAGCAAGCTCATAAACTTGTTTGTTGCATTTGAATGTGCATGACATATGCTTGCTTGCATTGTTGCAATTATTCTCCAATACCTTACTTGTGTGGTGCTTGCTAGTAATAAAAATGATTGATGATTTGAAGTACTAGCATGCATAGGAAGTAGTCAGATTCCCCTTGCTTCATGTGTTTCAAGTGGTACTAGAGCCTTGCTTATAATGTTGATCTCACGGGGTATCTAGTCTCTTCTTGTTACAAGTGGTATCTAACAAGCAATAGTGCTAAGGATGGTATAAATTGGCAACTCCGATTGGTATCACGCTTCAAAGGTCCATTCTTTACACCTTAGCATCATTTGGTAGAAATTGGCTCCTATTTTTTCTATCTAAGCATATGTGCAAGCTTTCAAATCCAAACTCTTAGTACATATGTAGGGGGAGCAATTGTTACCAATTAGGGTTCATGAAACTTATCCATATCATTTACATATGGTAAAAGGCTTGGGCAAGCAACTTGGATTCAAATGAAATTTTATCATAATATCTTTTCAAATGGGTTGTCATCAATTACCAAAAAGGGGGAGATTGAAAGTTTCTAGTTTTTGTTTTGGCTAATTGATGGCATCCCTAGGTACTAATCACATTGCTTAAGTGTTGATAGCTAAAGGTGATTGGTACACCCCCCGAGTGATGGCATGGTGCATGGTGATCATGGTGACTTGGTGCCACACTTGGAGGAAAAGAGAGGATGGACATGCAACCCTATGGAGTGCAAGGCAAAGGTATAAGCTAGGGTTTGCATTTTGGTGATCAAGACACCTAGAGGGTGTGATCACATTATAGGTTAGATAGCCGTACTATAAAGAGGGGAATGATGGGGCTATTGACCACTTAAGTGCCAATAGATGCTTATTTACATGTGCATGCATTTAGATCTAGTGAGTGCTAACAAAACCCTTGCAAAATGTTTGTGAAAATATGCTAACACATGTGCACAACGTGATACACTTGATGGTCAGCATATTTGATCAAAGGTGGCGAAGTTCCGGAGTGATTCTCGCTGAGAATCACTGACCGGACACGGTCGTTGTGGCAACCGGACACGCTGGGGGTGTCCAGTTAGTTCAAACCGCACGTGGCGTGGAGCACAGCGAAGGGCCGTGACTGTCGTGTCTGGCCCCTCGCAGAATCGAAGCGTCCGGTCAGCAAACCCTAGGCACAGAACGACGCGGAGCATCGAACGGACGCGGTGGCGCGTCCGGTCACACTCGACCGAACGCGTCCGATCGTGAAAAATACGTTTTGGAACCTCTCGGTGTAGATTTCTCGGGCGACCGGACACTGGCACAGCACATCGGGTTGTGTGTCCGGTCAAGGACTCATAGCGTGACTCAGCTGCGACGGGACGCTCAAGGTGCGTCCGATTGATTTGATCAGCGCGTCCGGTCAATCCTTCATGGAGAAGAAATCGTTTTGCGACCATTGGAATTGAACGAATGAGATTTAAAACATGACACGTGGCAACAATCTATGAAGTCGTAGAGGTGCGACCAGACGCGGTTGGCACGTCCGGTCAGTGTGCAGTCTAGGGCACTTTGTTCCTAACAGCTCCATTCTTTGGTGGAGCTTATAAATAGGTGCTTGGCTAGTTTGGGCAGTTCTCTCTTGGACTTTTGAACATCCTAACTCTCTTGTGAGCTGAGCAACTCCCCTCCCACTCATCTCCCTTGCTTGATTACATAATCGAAGTGAGATTGAGTGATCCAAGTGCATGATCTTGTGAGTTTGCATCATAGTGGCACTTGGCTGATCATTTGCTGCTGGATTCTTGTTTCTCTTGGTGGTTGCCACCACCTAGACGGCTTGGATCAGCTTGGAGGCATTGGCAAGTGTTGGTGATTGTTCTTGGCCGCCTCTGGTGATTGTAAGGGGCTTGCACCTTCCCTGGCAGAGTGCCACAAGGTAGCACTAGTGGATTGCGTGTGTCATTGAGCTACCTCACTAGCGGTAGGTTCTTGTGGCACTCTTGGAGAGCTAGGGTGTGGATCCCCTGTTAGCCACCGAACCACGTAGTGTTGGTCGACACAACAGGGACTAGCGTGCCGGCAAGCACGTGAACCTCGGGAGAAAATCTTGTGTCTCTCTTGCCACTTTGTGATTGATTGTGTCCCGGTGATTGGCTTCACATTGCATATCTTGGCGATTGGTCCACTACTCTTCACGGTGGTATAAGCTTCATTCCTTCTCTCTACTTACCAAAAGTTGCCTTGTTGTTTTGCTAGGGTAGCTAAGTAGTTATCTTTGCATAGACTTGTTCCTAGTTCACTAGTGTTGGTGTAAGTAGTGACTTAGCTCTTGTGTGCCATAGAGATCTTACTACACTAGAATTGAAATTAGGTGGCTTGCATAACTTTAGAGCTAGAGCAAACGCATTTGAAGCCGTTGTTATCAATAACCACTTTGCTCTAGTGTTTTTGTAGAAATTTTATTAGGCTATTCACCCCCCTCTAGCCATTTAGGACCCTTCACTCAGCCAGCGACGTTTGGACTTGTGGGTTGCTACTTGTAGGTAGGGTCATGAAGTTGAAAATGGGCCTTTGGAGTGGGATTATTAGCCAGCTGTTGGTATTTATTAACGTAAACAGAAAAGATCCGCAAGCGCACGGATACCACTGTAGCTTTCACCCGGGGGTTTTAAATATCGTATCCACAGGGAAACGTGTGAAGTTAACTACGGTCTAACTTAACTTGGAGCGACAACAAGACTTAAGAAGATCAGGAGTATAGAAGAAATCACTAAGGTATTCACGTTCTAATCTCGATAAACTATGTCTTCTACTATTCTATCTAGGAACATTACTTAAGCAAAGACACCAATAGAGGATGTTTTACTTAGGCAACAAATGGTCTAACAAATCCTACTATCGAGAGGTGGACTACGAAGGACTTAACGGGACGATAGTCACACCTGCGATCTACCACCGATCTGGAAAGTAGGTTGTATCCACAAGTAACTCTAGGTCTAAGCCCCATGCTTACACCTATAATTACTACTCTAGCCTACAGCATCCCATAGACTAAAGCACTCAAAAGATTTATGAACCAGGAGAATAATATAAACAATGTTGCTTACAGAAAGAAGAAGTTGATTACCATAGAGATTGCAGACGTAGGTTAACTTTTGCCAAGGTACAAGGCGTAGAGGGAGCACCGACAGGCCGGCACCATCCTCCAAACTCTTCCCTTCTCTATCTCTCTAATTCTAAAGACTAGATCCTAATGAGGACTAATCTCTCTTGATGGCTATCTCTAGAGGTAGATCCATTCAAGGGACCCCTCTCTTGATCCTCTCTAGAAATAATGAATTAGGGTTTTAGGGATGATCTCAGCCAGGGGGCTACAAGGCTCCTTTTATAGGCCGGTGGGATGAATCATGGCCCTCAGATCAAACCGACTTAAAACAACGGCATAGATTGGAAGCTTATGACGGTGGAGAACCGACGTACGAAACTCGCTGATAGGTGGGACCCACCTGGGTCGGCCAACCTATGGCTAGGTCGGCCGACCTGGCTCTGTGACAGGTGGGCCTCGCCTTTGGTGAGGTCGTTTCTCGTGTCTTCTAGATCCTTCTTGAGTTGGTGCCGCGAGTCGAATCGATTTCTAGTGTCAGTTTGCTTGTTTGGAGAGTATGACAGTGGTCCCGGCGCTGTTTTCTGGATATACCCTGTAGAAACATAGATTAATCAAAACTCATGGAATTCTGTCAGTATAAACCCTATTCTATGTTTGGTGATTGATTTATGCCCTTATTCATATTTAGTTGATGGTTTAATTTAAGCAATAACTACCGTCAACAAGCTCCCCCAAGCTTACCCTTTGCTAGTCCCTTAGTAAAGCTAAACTCAACAATGGATCAGCAGTTGCTATAATGTTTTCACACCTCAAAAGTACACATGCATTCAAATAAGAATTCTTCTCTGGATTAGAATGAACTATTTTGACTTTCAAACTTACCCATGTTACCTTCAATCAAGGGGCTTTTAGCCTTCACTTGGGTCTTGAGCAATTGAAAGACAGAACGGTCAAGTCAAGCACTATGTCTCAAGCTCTTTGTTCAACCATTATTCTAGAGTTTTTATAAGTTTTTAAAATAAAACTCAGAGATTCCATTGTATAATAAGTATCTCAATATATGTGGTATTTGTGGATCCTCACCAAGGCAATGAAGATGTTATGCCTTTTTCTCTTCCTACTACTAAGTCTTATGTGGAGTTCATAGGTAGGGAGAAAGCTAGAGCCTACTTGCAGTGCATATGTTGTAAAGTCAAACAACGGATCCAAAGATAGTTAAGTCATACAATCAAATCAAGATGTGCATGTGTGCGGATGTATGGTGGATATATATGGTGGCTAATCCTAATTCTACTTTGCTCCTTGAAAATATATCTCTCTTTTAAAACTTAGAAACATTTGCTAGAGAACATGGGCTATCTTATTCATCTCTCTTTTCTTGGACACTTGTCCATTTTTTCAACTCTTTTTTCTTCTTCTTTTTTCATGAATAACTTTTGCATAGCCCCATGCCCCTTTGCAACAAAACTTTAAGAGAGATATCAACAAGAACTTGGAGCATTTATTGAGGGATATCCTATGGGGTGCATTTTGTGTTCACTTTTTTGGGTGGATCTATATGGAAGGTATGTTTTTGTGCCTACCCCCAGTATAGGAGTAGTGCATATATGGATGGTGTGTACGTGATCTTGATTTTAAGAGCATGACAAACCTTTCATAAGACATCAACAAAGCTTGACAAAACTCAATAAAAAAACAAGCAGCATATATTTGGAAGTTTTCCTAGCCTAAATAACATGTATGGCTCTAGTGGGAATTTAAGCTTTGTCATACAGAAACTCCTCATGTAGGATTTTTATGTTTTCAAAAAGTAAATCTCCAGAACTCTAGTGTCACTTGGAACAAGATAAATAGCAGCTCATACCTTCTCATATGATATCCATCAATTACCTAGACTTAGATCAAGCATTCGCTACCCACAAGTTTCAAGTTCAGAGTAAATTCTTATATCAAAATAGTGTATCCAAAACTCGGGAGAATTCAAGGCTAAAAACTAGGTACTTGAAAGGAATTATGATAGAGTAACTATTCATCATTTCTATTTAAGAGATTAGTTTGATTCCTCTTATTTATTCAACTTCTTAAAAACAAACAAGACACCTTTTTATTTTGCTTTCACGATTTAAGATCTCACCTCACTAACTGATATATATAACTAGCTAAGATAAATTTTTATTTTGTTTTATTTGTTATGCATCTTTTAATTTCTTAGCAAATATGTAGCAAACTCTAAAATAACAAAACTGAAAGGGGAAAGAAATACTTAGCTAGATACACAGGGATGCTCCTCCCCCAAGCTGGATGTTGACTTAGTCATTCGAACTTGCATAGTAGCAGACATGCAGCGGAGATGTTCTTCCTCTATTAGAGCATTGATTGATGTTGATGACTGTTGAGACAGTGCTCCAATAGTGGATAGAACATCCACTTGCTTGTCAGCTCTTCTTAATCCTTCAAATCCTGTGAAACTCAAATATACAACAAAACTTGTGGAATAGATTAAGCGTTAGTGGTTGGCCACTTAAACCTCAATTGTCTAGAGCTCATGAGATTGATTCTGATTTTTTTTCTTCTAAGCAGAGTTTCAGTAGGATCTACTTCTCAATATTTTTGTACTTCTATATTTTTTATGATGCAAATAAAATATAACAAAATGAATGTGTATTTATTTTTATTTTTGTGCCACCACAGTGAATATTCTATCAGGTTTTTACACGCCACAAATTTATTCACATGGGGCTTTAAGATTTATGATGCAGTGCAGCAAATAAATATTTTTATTTTCTTTTCTAATGCAATGCTAATGCAGAAAAGTAAATATGCTAAAGTGAAAAATAATTCATGCAATGCTAAAAATAAATATGGATAACTACCGATGTCACCTTTTGGCGAAGGTTAGGATTTTTAAGTCCTCTGTATAGGACTTTTTGTCATGTTTATTCCTTAGGTGCATCTGTCAGTCTGGAAGATGTAGACCTTGATGGTTGGACCTCTTGTGTTCATGACTCTTTTGATGATGTCACCCATGTTCTTTGCTTATTCAGTCGGTTGAAGTGAAGTATTAGTAGTGGAAGCTGGCAGCACTTTGCTCAGTGTGCATGTTCGCAGATCCAGAACTTTCACTTGTAGAATCACACTTTGCTTGAAGTGTGTCCTACTTGCAAAGACAAGGTAGAGATCAAGTGCATGGGCTCTACTGGTGGGAAAACACCAACAGAACCAAAACTTTATTTACTCTTATCTAACCTTGGTCACATTGAACAAGATGTAGTTAATGTTATGTGTTTTGTGCCATTATAACATGGGTGATAAGATGAATTAGCATTTAAACATATTTGGCAGAATGGGTTAATGGATCAAGAAAGTGATGCTAGGAACAAGTTTAAAGAACTAAGCATCTTGAGTTAATCAGGTTGGATCAAGTAAGGTTGTAACTTAAATATGTTTGGCTCTTTATTTATGTGCATACCAGAATCAAGGAAAACTTTTAAATTAGGACCATTTACCTTACAATGTTACCTTTGTCATTAGAGTGTGAAGACGCCATATGAGAAAGGAAGATGATGTGTGATGGTTCTTCCCTTTTGCTTGAAGTTTCCCTTGTTCGTCTAGCCTTGCAACTTGAGCTATTCATGAACATCTTGTCTCCTAGATTGCTCCCTCTTTCTCATCCTTTAATCTTGCCATTTTTCTGATCTTTGATCTTTTATCACCTTGTTAAACCTTCCACCTCACTCATTCTCATGCCTGTAATGGATTAGTGGATAACACATACCCGAAGGAATATACAGTTTTCAAACATAGGTTATTTGTCTAGAATTTTATTGTTTTCCTTCTATGCTAATGGAAAGATGGTGTTAAAATTATTTTAGCATAGATTTTGTTTACCATGTTTTATACAAGCATGGATCAAGGCAGAAGCTGATTTGCAGTAGAAGACAAAGTGAATGAGCATTTGATACTTACAGTTCTTCCATCCATGTTGAATGGGGTATGTAGTACTTACATCCCTGATGGATGAGTTGTGTCTTCTTATGCAAAGTTGTTGAATGAAGTTTGTCATATGCCTTAGTTCATCTCCGATTTGAATTCATCTCATGACTTACCCAAATAGAATTGAGAGTTTTCCTGCAGGGGTTAGTTCAATAAAAATAACCAGTGCCTACTAAAGCAATTTCTAGTTCAATAATCAAACCAGACTCCATGTCTAATTTGATTAAGGAAGGCATTTTAACCTAAGAACCTCGGTTAATTTAAAAGACCTTTGAAAGTATGTCGAGTACTTCCAAACCAAAACTTACTATAGCAAGCAAAGGTGGCATGAGAGCATTATAGAGATTTATTCAAATTGAGATGAAAAAGCATGATTGTTGTTGTTTAGCAAATTGAGCATGTCTTAAAAGGTAGAGACAACCAAGATAATGTAGCAACATGGCAAAAGATTTTTTGAAAAAGCTCATCCCCCATGCTTGAACTTTCCAAAGCAGAATTCAACTTAGATGGATATGATTCAATGTTACATAATGATTGGTTGGACATACCTTGTGCTTTCATCGTTCGTCCTTTTTGCTCCAAACCTAGAATTTTTAGTGACAAAAATACCCGAAGGAATATTTTTCTCAACTATATATTTTTATGCTTAGTTCACAAGGGCAAAAAGGGTGAATGCTCATGTTAGCTTTAGTACAAAAGGTTGTCTTTGGGAAACCTTCAGATTACTCTCAAGTTAGCGAAGTGATTCCCCCTCCAACACCTATCTTAAGATTCTCACAATGAGATCAGGAATATTTATGATAAACATATGCATCTACAACCACCCTCTCAAAATCTTTATGAACAGGGAGAATGAGGGGGTTGAATATCTCATGTGTGGTAATGTTAGAGAGACTAATTGAACTAGGAGATTTCTCATATGAGTATGGATTCGATGGGGCGCTCATGATGTAACTTCCATGCTCATCAATGTCATCTTCCGTTTCAAACTCTAAGGGTGTTTCTTTATGGATGTGTATAGGCAACAAGTTTGTCTCCATCATTTGATACCTATGACATTCATTGGATGTTTTATTGTCCAACATTTCCCATGGATTGGTGTCTCTAGGATTGGTCTCGTCTAAGGCCTCATCCATCCATTCAATGGCAACAGTAAATAGGTTTTTAATATCTTTAAGCCATTGTTGTTGCTCTTTTTGATCACACTTGTAGTCTTCATGATTCCCGTGATTTGGTTGTCTTAGAGGATTTCTAGGGTCATCATAAGACTTACAAGAAAGAGCATAAGAGGATTCATCGGAGCCAAGGATGGGTTGAAAGATGAGTTCAGATGAGACATCTAGTGTAGGTATAGAAGGAGAGAAGGTAGGAGTGATTTCTTCTAAATGGCTTGGCTCTCCTTCTATGGTATCACTAAACATGTCATCCTTGAATTCATCCTGATGTCCTACATGAGAATAAGGATGATTTCTAAGAGATTCTTCCATAAGAGGATTTAGAATGTATTCACTTGGAGGTCTCTTATGTGGACGAGGTGTTCTCCCAAAATCAATGAGGTTACCCTTAAATTCTTTTTTCTTTGGAGGATTTTAGGATATTAATGGTTCGGGACTGATAGCTAAATCTTGGAATTGGAATGTTTATGATTTGGCTATCAAAACTTCCTCTTCTGGTTCGGGAGATGTTTCCTTCTCTTCCTCGGGGAGCTCATTATGAATACTAGTGAAGATGGTGTGTTTTTATTACATAAGGACTTGACTCATAAACTAATATCATTTTTATTACATAAGGACTTCCTAATCTTAATTGAGCTTCTCATAAATCTTGTGGCAGCCTAGCTCAGCTCTTAGGTTGTCGATCTCCTTATATGCTTGTTCCTTAAGTTCTTTTTCTTTCAGTAGCTCATCCTTCAAATCCACTTCATGAAGAGCCAACTCACGAACTAGTTCCACTGTGGCTTGTAGAGTCGAGGATGAATCATCAGCAAGTGGTATGGTCCAAACGCCCTTATCATGCAGGAAACAAGGAAAGTGCCTGAGCGCACCCTTCAATGTCTTGTCACAGCGAAGACCATGGTAGAAGACAAACGCATTGTAGGCGACATCTTCCATGCTTGTTTCTACAGTTGCCCGGCTCACTCGGTGATGAACTTTGACTCCACCTTAGGCACTCTAGTAGTAGGATCTACTGTCTTGACCCATAACTTGGTCTCCCAATAAGAATTCATCATTGGATGACTGTACTCCTTGTAGCGGTACTCTAGCGTAGCTTCCCAATTGTGGTAGTAGGTATCCAACGTTCTTGTCAGCACATCATGGAAGAAAGCATCTGCTTTGGGAACCATGATGTGAAGCTTCGTGGTCCATCCCATGGCTGGATTCTCCATTGAAGTGTCTCCCACTCTTGATTCAGCATCCGATAATTCTTGGTCACCATCTTCATGGGGATCGTTGGGTTTGAAGTGGGCAATGTACTGTGCAGCGGTCATGCGAGGATGAGGAGACATCTACAAGAGGTAGACATAGATTAGATGGAATCAATATATTTTCACAATAGAATAAGATGAAAGAAGCATAATGATTTAGCAATTAACAAGGGTAAAGCGGTAAGCATGAAACAAGTGAATCAAAGACACTAATAGCGACCATTCTAACTAGGCTTGCGTCCTATAGTCAACACGGCTCTGATACCAATTTGTCACACCCATTTTTAAGGACAAAAATAGGATGCATAAAAGACTCATGTACGCCCCAGGAAATAGTCGCACACATAAGTTGACAAATTACATAAGTATCATCACAGTGCTTATTACATAACGAGTGAATATTATCACATAGTCTTATACAATAAATGTAGCAACTAATAATAAATTCCTCGCGGAAGCTCCAAACACAAGGACGCGGTTGACTAGTTGACACCAAGACTAGTACTCATTACGATAATCATCATCCCAATCTCCCTCTATTGTAGTGGAAGTAGCAAGAGTGAGCACATGTCGTACTCCACAAGTATAACACAGGGTTCATGTGGCACAAAAGGCTAGACACTGTTTGACTGCATTTAGCTTTTATTAATCATTCACTTAGCAATTGAGTAGCATCAAGGTATACCAAATCCCATTAATGAAACAATGATCAATTGTAATAAGAATAATGAAATAGCAATTAACATAAACATGAAAGTAACAGCAGAATTAAGCATGATATAACAATGGTGATCAACTATCTGTAGATGTTCCAAGGCCGCCTGTATCCGTGGGCATAGCTAGTATATCAGTTTATTAAACTCTACGCAGAGGTGTACACTTTCACTATGAGTCATGACTTCCAAATGCATGAGTTTGCAAGGCCCAAAACATCAGAAACCATATAAAGCCATTCAAAAGTTCATCTAACAAGTTAGGGCCATTAGATTCACTCGGCAGGCAGATGTAGGAACCCCCCTTTTCAAATGGCACAATTCCTTCTCGGCTATACTCATAGACTAGAGGTTGTCCTACATCCAACGTGGCAAGCCATTCTTATGCCATTTAAGGTAACCACTAACAAGCTAGAAAAGATCTCTGAAACAACTAAAGCCAGAGTCATATAGCCCTCACAGCTATACTGTATATTCCGGATGATCACGTACAGATAAGTCCTTATGGAGAGAAACCAGAGCATCAAAATAACCCACATGCTCTAGCCCCCTTTTCAACAGTAATAAAATCATCTTAATGGTTGGTTGCACAATTCATTAGTCATATTACAATATCATTGTTCATAGATCACGCACTAGCCAAGCTACCCATACGCACATCCCACAGGTGACAAGGAAACATGATATTAATCACTAGGTTATAATCTCTATGGTTGTCAAGGAGGACACATGCATATGAATAGTAATTTTAGTGAATAGGACAACAAGGATGGTCCTGTGTTATACATGCCTTGATCAAAGCTTTCCTATTGGTACTGCTGGTCTGGCTCAAAGTAATACTCCTGATCGTCAAGAAACAGCTCACCGTCTATACTCGATCACCAAGCATCAACACGCAATCATCCGAGCAATCATACGCAAAGCAAACAAAGATACATAATTAGAATAGTACACCAACAGTAGCAAAATAGTATAAAAAGTTTATAAAACTCTTCTACACATTACTACGATCACACAGACGTAAAGATCACGAAAAATGGAGTTAAAACATGAAAGTTATGAATTAAATAAGATTTCCTATAGATAAATAATTACTTTAATATAAGCTCAAAATTCAAATTTGTACAGTAGCACTAACATGTAGAGCTCGTGAATACGAACCTAACGCAACTTGAACGAGTCAAATCAGAGTTAAAATGAGCAAGATACAAACGTTTAAAGTTTTGAAACATCACTTTGAAACATATGAAACATATTTTCATTTAACCTGGTGAAGATTATGTTTTTCCAATGAAGAAAGCATATTTTCGGAAGACGCTTTAGGATGGCAGGTTTTAATAAAGAAAATGGCAGGTTTTAATAAAGAAAAACTTATGGACTCTTCAACAATTTTACCCCGCGAAGCGGTATCTTCTAATCGAAGTCGTTGATCTGAACTTGGATGGCGGTGGCTAGTCAAGGGGGTAACTCGGCTGTGCTATCACCAGAGGAGTCAACCACGCGGTGGTGCCATTGCCAGCCTTGGTGAAAGCTCGTCGGAGTTCACCGTTCTGGCGATTTAGGGCATCACATACCAAAGGAAAGACATGGGAAGGAAGAGAAGAAGATGGTGAGCTCACCAATATAGAAGAGAAAAACATGGGGTGAACAGCAGGCTCCATCGACAAAAAGGTAGCAGAGCTTAGGGTTTCAACTCCCTGAGCTCGAGATGAAGACGTTTGACTTGAAGTTGGGGTGGAAAAAGAGAAGACGGCGGGCTCGGCTACACTTATATAACTCTAAGATGCGTCGGTTTGGAATGGAATCCCGGGTTGCTCAGGATTGGTTCAGTGGAGGCCAAACTCGATTCCAGCTTGGTCATGGCGTGAGGAAGATGACGCGCTGACATGTGGACCCCAGCCGTCAGCGAAACAGAGAAGAAGGAAGAGTGCCCGCCACGACCTTGGCTGGGCCGGCAACGCTGGGCTCAGCCCACTGAACTGCAGCAAAGAGAGGGAGGGAACCGGCTCATGGCATACTTGAAGGGCCGGCCCAAGGAAGAGAGGGGTGCGGCGCCCTTAGCCATGGCCTGCGGTGGAAGTGGGAGGGAACAAGCCTGCTAGCGGTAGCTAGGCCATCAGGCCAAAATCAAAGAGGAGAGAGTTATCCCTTTTTGTTTTATTTTCTAAATTCTCCAAAGCAAATTTTCAAATGCATTTGAATTGGTTTTGAATTTCTGCTGAAGCCACCCAGTTCAAACAAATAAATGCACCAACATGAATGCACAAACATGTATCTAACCTTATATTGTATTTTTATTTTCAATAAAAGTATTATTTCCCCTATATTTTAATGCACAAACATATGAATAATAAATTGAATTAAACTATTTAAAACCATGCAAATCTTGGGTGATACACGTAGGTGAGAGTATGGGTTTGCCTCGCCTTCTCCCGAGAAGGATTGTTCCCTAATCATGTTTATAAAACACGGACGTAGCTCATAGCCAGGTGTTAGGATAGGATTTGAAGATTGTGGTGGCTTGGAGCTTGCGCTCGTGGGTAGAGAAAATTGGTAAATGGTAGGTGTGTTGGCGGTATCCATAAGGATAAAAACAAAAAAGGAATATCTAAAAAAATGAAAAGTATAATACAAGGCTAAGCTAGGTTCGTAGCTAATTCAGCAATCGTTTCTCCGGCAACTGCGCCAGAAAGCTTGTTGGTATTTATTAACACAAACAGAAAAGATCCGCAAGCGCACGGATACCACTGTAGCTTTCACCCGGGGGGTTTTAAATATCGTATCTACAGGGAAACTTGTGAAGTTAACTACGATCTAACTTAACCCGGAGCAGCAACAAGACTTAAGAAGATCGGGAGTATAGAGGAAATCACTAATGTATTCGCGTTCTAATCTCAGTAAAGTATGTCTTCTACTATTCTATCTAGGAACAATACTTAAGCAAAGACACCAATAGAGGATGTTTTACTTAGGCAACAAATGGTCCTACAAATCCTACTATCGAGAGGTGGACTACGAAGGACTCAACGGGATGATAGTCACCCCCGTGATCTACCACCGATCTGGAAAGTAGGTTGTGTCCACAAGTAACTCTAGGTCTAAGCCCCACACTTACACCTATAATTACTACTCTAGCCTATAGCGTCCCATAGACTAAAGCACTCAAAAGAGTTATGAACCAGGAGAATAATATAAACAATGTTGCTTACAGAAAGAAGAAGTTGATAACCATAGAGATCACAGATGTAGGTTAACTTCCACCAAGGTACAAGGTGTAGAGGGAGCACCGACAGACCAGCACCTCCTCCAAACTCTTTCCTTCTCTATGTCTCTAATTCTAAAGACTAGATCTTAATGAGGACTAATCTCTCTTGATGGCTAGCTCTAGAGGTAGATCCATTCAAGGGACCCCTCTCTTGATCCTCTCTAGAAATAATGAATTAGGATTTTAGGGATGATCTCAGCCAGGGGGCTGCAGGGCACCTTTTATAGGCCGGTGGGACGAACCGTGGCCCTCAGATTAAACCGACTTGAAACAACGGTGTAGATTAGAAGCTTATGGCAGTGGAGAACCGATGTACGAAACTCGCTGATAGGTGGGACCCACCTGGGTCGGCCGACCAATGGCCAGGTCGACTGACCTGGATCTGTGACAGGTGGGCCTCCCCTTTGGTGAGGTCGTTTCTCGTGTCTTCTAGATCCTTCTTGAGTTGGTGCCGCGAGTCGAATCGATTTCTAGTGTCGGTTTGCTTGTTTGGAGAGTATGACACTGGCCCCGGCACTGTTTTCTAGATATATCCTGTAGAAACATAGATTTACCAAAACTCGTAGAATTCTATTAGTATAAACCCTATTCTATGTTTGGTGATTGATTTATGCTCTTATTCATGTTTAGTTGACAGTTTAATTTAAGCAATAATTACCGTCAACACCTGCACATGCAAGCAGTCAGTACGTGAGTTCGTAGCTTAATCTTTGAATTTAATTCTTAATATGTTATTTATGTATGTGGTTTTACCGAATTAGAGTATGATATTACCGTATTGTAGATGGTTTACCGAATTGCATAAGAAATTGTTTTGGCATTCCCTGAGGTAAAATCCTAGGTATGGATACGTGCATTGTACGTGGGCCATGCCTATACCTTCTCGTGCATCGGTCTCCCGTCCACACATACCTATAACTTCCTAGCTAAAAGCCCAAGTTTGGTTTTGATAATTAATGACACCAAATTGCTAATGCTATTGTATCAAGTGGTTTGAGGTAGGCATAGCAACACATGTGATGAAGGGGCAAGGTGGCATGGAGTGATGGTCACAAGATCAAAAGGAGATGCATAGAGTACATGCACATAAAATGATGATCATGGTGATCGAGCATGAGGAGATGGACAAGGATTAAAGTGATCAAGGCAAAGGTATATCCATAGGGTTTGCTTTTGCCGGTCTAAGATGAGTAGAGAAGTGATTGACCGGGTTTAGGATTGATAGCTGACTATTAAGAGGGGCAATCACAATTAGCTCGGAAATCAAGTGCTACTAGGTCATCATCTTGAGCATATGCATTAGGATCTAGTAAGAGAGCTAACATATCACCTTGAAAATGATTGTGAAAATGCTAACACACTCGCACATGTTGATTTACATATGGTGGTGTTGGCACATTTTGCGAAGGCGGTGGAGTTTGAGCGGTAGAGAGGGGTTTGGGGTCCTCTCTCCCTTTACGTCGGAAGCAGGAAGAAGTGGCGAAGTCACAAAATGTTTTTGTGCTAAAAAAGAGCAATGGACGCGGCACATGATAGCAACAGACGTTGGCCTGGCGTCCATCGGGTAACCCTAATTCGTGAAGAAGAGGAGTGGTGCGACAGATGAGTAGACGTTCGCGCGACAGACGCGTCATGTTAGCGTCTGTTGGTGCAACACTGAGGGCGGTTTAGAGGCGTGTTGCGTCAGACGTGGGGGAGCGTCTGTCGTCGCTCCCACGGACGCGTCTGGTGTGATTTCGGCGACAACAAACCTCTCTACATAGCATCTGGTGGCACGTGAGACGCTGAAGCTCTTCACGACGGATGCATAAGGTGTCCCCGTACTCGACCACTGGATTTCAAGCAGCAAGGACATGTGGCGTGCAGAGGAGCGACGGACGCTGGGGGGCAGC
Organism: Saccharum hybrid cultivar R570; assembly: GCA_038087645.1. Lineage (NCBI taxonomy): Eukaryota > Viridiplantae > Streptophyta > Magnoliopsida > Poales > Poaceae > Saccharum > Saccharum hybrid cultivar. The sequence goes on from JAQSUU010000377.1 coordinate 1,007,865, forward strand.
GTCTATCGATTGGACGACAGACGCGTCTGTTGCCCCCGAGCAGACCCCAACGGCTAGCTCTTGTTCCATTCGTTATAAATAGAAGGTGGCTAGCCCTTGCGGGCTTACTCTTGCACATTTGAGATATTGAGATATCCTTTGAGCTAGAGAATACTCCCTCCACTCATCTCCTTGCTTGATTGCTAATCCTAGTGAGATTGAGTGAGATTCAAGTGCATTGCATTGAGAGTTGCATCTAGTGGCACTTGATCTTTGAGTTTGCTATGAATTTCTTATTACTCTTGGGTGTTTCCTGACACCCCAGACGACTTGGAGCAGCGGTGGTGTTGAGCTCATGATTGGAGATTGTTTCAAGCCTCACCAAGCGATTGTGAGGGGTTCTTGAGCCTTCCCCGCGAGAGTTCGTGAATTGGATACTCTAGTAGAGCTCGTGGCTTGGAGGATCCCTATCTTGTGAGTGGATGTGTGGCACCTACTGATAGTTGATTAGCTCACGATCCATCAAGTGGGTGCATTGCCACAACGAGGACTAGCTTGCCATGAAGCAAGTGAACCTCGGTAAAAAATATTGTGTCATCTCTTGTTAAGGATTCTTATTGTGTTTGTGATTGGGTTGATCGAATTGATTCATTGGATTCATCTCTATTCATCAACGTTGGTATAATTCCCAAGCTCACTCCTTAACTTCTTGCACCTAGCTAGTAGTTTATCTTGTAGCTGTTCTTGTTGGCTTGAGTAGCTTGTTAGGAGTAGAGCTAGTTGTTGGTGTGGTTATTGAATAGCCTTGTATTAGACTTATATAGGTGGCTTGCTTAGTTAGTTGAGCTAGTGCTAGACAAGCTTCGCCTTTTGTCTTACTAACTACTTGTCTAAGTGATCTTTGTACAATTTTTAATTAGGCTATTCAACGCCCCTCTAGCCTATTTGGACCTTACACTGGCCCTGGCCGTGTCATCGCAAAAACTGGAAGAAAATTATAGGCCCTTTCAGCCACCACTGGAGGCCGCAATACTGCACCACGGTCGCCCAGAGATCGCACCACCACCCACACTCCTAGTGTTCATGTGGATGATGGGCGGATGAAAGGTCCTAAATGGCTAGAGGGGGGTGAATAGCCTAATAAAATTTCTACAAAATCACTAGAGCAAAGTGTTAGTACAATAAGAGGCGTAAAAGCGGTTTGCTCTAGCTCTAATGGTTAGAAAAGCCACCTAATTACAATTCTAGTATAAAAAAGTCTCTATGGTACACAAGCTAGCTAGGTTGATACTAACTACCTAGAGTTCTACAAACAAAGCTAACAAGCTAAAGACAACACCAGCTACAACAAGAGCAAGCTACTCTAATATGCGGTAAGGTAAAGAGATAGAGAGAACGATATACCGCCAAGTAGAGAAGTGAACCAATCACCAAATGGATATACAAGGTAGCCAATCACTGGGAGAAATCAATCGCACCAATGGAAAGAGAGACACAAGATTTTCTCCTGAGGTTCACATGCTTGCCGACACGCTAGTCCCCGTTGTGTCGACCAACACTACGTGGTTCGGTGGCTAATTGGGGATCCACACTCAAGCTCTCCAAGAGCGCCACAAGAACCTACCGCTAGTGAGGTAGCTCAATGACATGCACAATCCACTAGTGCTACCTTGCGACACTCCGTCGGGGAAGGTGCAAGCCCCTCACAACACTGGAGTCATCCATGAACAAGCTCCACTCGTGATAGACCTCCTCCAAGCTGCTCTAAGCTGTCTAGGCAACGACAACCACCAAGAGAAACAAGAATTCCGCAGCAAATGATCACCTAAGTGCCAACTAGATGCAAACTCACAAACAAATGCACTTGGATCACCCAATCTCACTTTGATTATGCAAACAAGCAAGGGAGATGAGTGGGAGGGGAGTTGCTCAGCTCACAAGAGAGTTAAAATGTTCAAAGTGCCAAGAGGGAGCTCCCTAAACTGGCCAAGCACCTATTTATAAGCTCCACCAAAGAATGGAGCCATTAGGAACAAAGTGCCCCAGTCTGCGCACTGACCGGATGCGCCGGCCGCGTCCAATTCCACCTGTGTCAAGCCGCGGATGATCGCCATGTGTCAAAGTTCAAATCTCGTTCGTTCGATCGTCAATGGTCGCGAAACATTTTCTTCTCTGTAAACAAATGACTGGACGCGCCCGTGCGTCCGAGCGCGACGAAGTCGCGCTGCTGAGTTCATCAATCGGACGCGCGACCGGACTCGCTATGCCCGCGTCCGATCGATCGAAAAATCTACTCAGAGAGGTTTTTCGTCGACTAGACGCGTCAAGTCGCACATGACCGGACGCACCACCGCGTCCGATCACCTCTCCGTGCTGCCTCGCTGCCTAGGGTTTGCAACCGGACGCTCCGGTCCCATGCAGGGTCGGACGCGCCGGTCGCCCGCCCTGCTGCCCTTTGCGTCACGCGTGGCCGAGAACTAACCGGACGCGACCCGCATCCGGTCAGTGATTCTCAGCAAGAAGAGAATCACTCCGGAACTTCGCCGCCCTTGATCGAATAGGCGTTTCACTTCCCAAAAAGCTCTGAATCCTGCCTCGCAAGCTCGGCGGGAGGGAGAGAGGGACCCAAACCCTTCTCTACCGCTCAAACATCATCGCCTTCGCAAATGTGCTAACATCACCAAGTGTACATCAATATGTGCAAGTGTGTTAGCATTTTCACAATCATTTTTCGAGGCAATTAAGTTAGCTCTCCACTAGATATAAATGCATGCATGTATAAATAAGCATCTAGTGGCACTTAAGTGGTCAAGCACTCCGTCATTCCCCTCTTTATAGTATGGCTACTTAACCTATAATGTGATCACACCCTCTAGGTGTCTTGATCACCAAAATGCAAACCCTAGCATATACCTTTTGCCTTGCGCTCCATAAGGTTGCATCATTCCTCCACTTCTTCTCCAAGTGATGCACCACACCATGTCCACCTTGGTCACCACCTTGGAGTGTACCAATCCTTATAGGCTATCACACTTAGCCAAATAGGATTAGTACTTACGTTGTCATTAATTAACTAAAACCAAACTAGAGATTTTCAGCGGACATGGTAGCGAGGACGACGATGGTGCATCGCGGATGATGGCAGCTGGCACGACGAGCAGGCCTAGGGCGCCAACGCCACGAGTGCGTGCAACTGGTACGCAGCAACGAACACAACGAGCGCTCGACCACGCTGCGAGCACGTGCATGCATGCGCGGCCGGCACGGGGGCGTGCTCACACCATAGAGGGAGGCATGACGAGGGGCACCGAGGCCAGTGCGACGAGCAGCGTACCGGCGCGGAGGGAAGCCTAGCGAGGACGGGACTCACCACCGTAGGAGTGCTGCTAGCCTGCGGCGGCTCGACAAGTACTGCAAAACGGACAAGGCAAGTCACCGAATCTGTCTCGCACATACATCTCTCCTAGCTAGAAAGTGTTCGTAGTGGAGCCCATCCATGGTTTAGATTTTTCAGCGGGTCGCCGTTGCTCTCATGATTGCTAGATGTCCCATGGCAAAAGGGAAGAAGCAGCTAGAGAACCTTCAACCAACCTAGCAGTACAACAAGCACCCATCCAACAAATAATTAGATTTGTAATTTGATTATTACCAGGTAGCGTGCCCGTGCGTTGCTACAGGACAACTAAATTTTTATACTAAAAACACATGGATCGCACAATATGACAAGAATACTGTAAAATTAAATACCAATGTTAAAGTGACATTTAATCCAAGAAGCAAAGTTCATGAAATTAACACAGTCACCTAGAGCGCGGCGTCGCAGGCTCACCAACTCTACTGTATAGATCTTTCTGTGCGTTGCAACGGGAACAAATAATGCCCTGATAATTTGAGCATGAATGTGTTGTATTGTTACCATAACAAGACTGCTCCTCCTCAACCTTTTAGAACTAACTATCTCTCTGAATTATTAGTTTGCTTCATACAGGACTGGAAGGCAACCCTTCTTCATATTTTAGATAATATAACATGTCTTTAACCATATGCCTCTAGTATTGAATTATGATCTATGTCCATGCGTTGCAACGGGCCAATAATTATCTATGTTGAGGCAATTTTTCTAGATAATGCAATAAAAAGAATCTCAGTTCAACCATGTATCATGCAATCTACGTAATGTTCATACATGCACCCAAATAAAAATTGCTATTGCCCACCACGAAACTAATTTTTTTGTCACTTTACATTGAGCAAAAGTTATGCAAGCCAATGCTTTCTTTTAAGTGTAATGATCTATGGAGAAGACCAAGCGTGATCTAGAATGGCCCCATTGATCACGCATCCAACCAGCTATTCCTCCCCTGCATCAAATCAACAGGAAAGGTTATTAGTCATTTAAGGTTTTCACAAAAATTCGACCCTAACAGGATCAGATGGTTGGAACACCTCAACATGACAGCATGTGTTTTATAAGGTGATAACAGTAATACCTTGGCTCTTTGGAAGTGGATCAACTGCCTCCTGCTCGCTACCAGTAAACTACACTGCAGATTACAAAGACTCCAACATGATCTTGAGTTAAATTAGTACAAGAGTACATGACACAGTGAGATATAACTGCAAATAATTGGTCGGAGGTAATAACTAAGTATATTCCTAATAAAAGCAAATAGAAAGAATGGTAACTAAAAGGAGGAAGCCAACACCCAAGATTAGTTATATGGTCTCTGATTAAAACTACAATTGAACTTAAAAACTAACATATGCATTTTTGACATAAAAACAATTTGTTTTCACTGAATAAGGGCTTTTTTTGCTAATTTGCACTCTAAAAGCACACTTCAGATATTCCTTTGCAGTCAGTGGACCAATTTTCTAGAGATCTATACATGCATATATGAGCACCTTTTCTGAAAACAATCAGAAAAAATCAATAGATACTCTTCTCTGTTAGCATGTGTCTAAACATTTTTAATACAACAGATATTCTTCGCTGTTAGCATGTGTCCAAACATTTTTAATACAACAGATACACTTCTCTGTCAAATGAACTTAGTAGTTTCGTGCCGGTTAATATAGCTCCAAACAACCCAATGACAAGTTTAGGTGATTGGATGGCAAAGTATATTCATACAACTATATAAAAAAATCCTGTAAATGGATCCTCATTGTTTGGCGTCCAGTAGCTAATTAGAAATATATTGCAGAGTAAGATGTGCTGACATTGCCCTTCGACCAACTTGTTCAATGTCAAGTGCTCAAAGTAACAGCAATAACAGCAATGCAAACTGAAAACGTCAAGAGCTTGCGCACTTTAGGATGTGCATGGAAGTTCTCTAAAAAGGGTACCTACTGTGTCATCCTCTTTGCTTTCTCTCTTTGCTTAGATGAACATGCTAATATTTTCATGTATGAGTACTGCAAAAATCAGATTGCACACATTACATTGTTTAAAACTGAAAACTGGATAAGAGATTTAAAAATAAAAATTGAAAATTCAGAATGCAAGATGATCAGGAGATAGAGAGCACAACATGGTTCACTGTATTTTTTTCTCAAATATTTGAATCAGTGCATTGTACCTAATTTTTTTAAGCCTGAACTTGCACATAGCTTAGAACTCTAAACCCTATTACTTAGAACTTTGAAACAATGAACTCTTTATTCAACCCTGACAATGAGAGAGAGAGAGAGAGGAAAGCGACGCTGCATGTGGAGTATCAAGCAGTGCTTTGATGAAACATGAAAAGTCAAACAAGATAAGAGACAAGATAATGAATCTACAAAGATCAGTTACAGATATCACCACATTCAAATTGTGCCACTCTTCTACTGTAGCATATGGAAAGTGTTCATTTATGTTCGAAGTGATCTTTATGTAGTGTACATAATCTGCAATGCGAATTCTGAAGTTGCTGAAGGTCTCATATAACTAAAAAATTTCCTGCATTGGGAAACCATAGTTCCTCAGTATAATGAGTCATCAACCATAGTTTACACTATAGTTTGAAAGGTGTACCATAGAACTTAAGAAGAAGAGCATGTATACAAGTGCACAAGTATACAAGTGCACAAGGGCACTGATCACCTCCAAGTAAATTGTATACACTGCCTTCTTCTCCCATTGACCTTCCATTAGCATGTCACTGACATAGAATATATACTTCACAAATGTTGATATTGCCAATGTTGTTAGTATCATATACCTGAAACATGATTTGTATTTAGTCACTACTATGCATAGTTTGAATCCTAACGTAATATCAGAAAAGAATGGCCAGGTAGTTAGGAATCAGAACAACAGAAACGCATCTTCAAGCTAGCATAAGGATAGCCAATAGGGTTGTTTCCTTGCCTGGAAGGTATGCCCCTTGATTCAGAAGCAAGAGGCAAGGAGAAATTCCATGCATGGATTCCCCACATGAATCAACACACAACAGGTGAGAAGTAGCAAAACCAAGGGCGAGGAAGCACTCACAGCATCGAAGACCACAGATCAAAAATCGCCAGACAGTGGCAGACCCAGCCACAAATACGAGGTAGGGTAGACTCACGGCTTCATCTCCTTCCGCATCCATGAGCAATAATGAATTCACAATTCATATCCACTGGTTCATCAAAAGAAAAATCACCACCATTCAGATTCATTGATTCACCAAAAAATCAAAAATACCAAAAACAAGATCGCCACAGCAGGGTCAGGCCAGCAGCCGACCGCAGGCAGCAGGGGCCAGGGGCACCCCGCGTGGCTGCTGCCGTCCGCCACTCCGGCTCCGCCTGACGCGGTGACGCCCTAAACCCCTGACCAGCCGTGCAGGCAAGCCCACGGGCAAGCGCAGGCACGCAGCGCAGTGCAGCCACCCCCCGGGATACAGGAGGACGGATGAGAGCCCTGCCTGCCGGATGAGAGCCCTGCCTGCCGCAGCCCGCACGCCGTCAACCGCACCCGAGCGGCCGAGCCACATGCCGCCGAATGGCCGAAGCCGCGCTCGCACGCTGTTGCCTTCGAACGGATGTGTGCCCTGCGCCCCTGCCTCTTGGCTCTGCTTGGCCTAAGGCCGGGCGAGGGCGAGGGCGAGGGCGAGGGCGGCGGCCGATGGGATTTCGAGCGGAGGAGATTGGAGGCTCGGTTTCCTTTTTCACCGATGTCTCGTGCGGTGATTGTGCAGCGTGGACTTGCGGTGATCGTGCGGATCGGGCTTCCTTCCGCGGCGTGGACGCCGTCGCGCGGCGAGCGGCAGGGGATCGCAGGGGAAGGCAGACCGAGGGAGCGACGGGTGCGGGATCAACCATGGGCCCACACTAGAATGTTGCACCAAAATGATGTCCACTCTTTTAGTCTCTTTAGTTATGAGAGATTCTTCTATGATGAAAGTTTTTTCTAGCCGCACGTGTATCTCAACTAGTATATTAAAATGTCTTAAAATTTCCTTGTGACATTTGTCGATGTGAAATCATTAATGATGGTATACTCTTTCTCGACAACCACATCACCATCTTGTTTGGACTCTTCAAGCACTTGTATCTCTCTACGATGGTATTAAATCATCTACTCAAACTCACTTTTTTATTTTCTCTGTTTGACGAGATTTTGTATAAAATGTTTTTTGAAAAGAAATAAAAGAAACATGTTAAGCTTTTACTGTACGGGTGCATGCATAATCATGTGCGCTTTGAAGAGGCACGAAGATAGTGAAGAAAGCTAGCAAATTGCTCCAGCTTTCATGTCTTGTTTAATAGGAGAAGATGAAGAAAGCAAGTAACCAAATGGCTGCATAGCTCGCGTGAGAATCATCAAGTTGTTGCTGTTGCACCGAGCTGGCGGCGTACCTGTAGACTAGCAACGACGCAAACTATTTGCTACCCGCCCTCAGGGCCGGCAAGCAATGAGCCTGGTCTTAGGCAACAAAGAGCTATAGGATGGGGTTAACTCTATGATTATAGATTCTAACAAAAAAAACTTTAAGACCTACCAATCAAGGTGGCTCTGGGAGTGCTGCTGAAGGTCGGAGACCCGTCGCCGGTCCTCTGCTGGTGCAACGGTGTCTTCCAGGCCCGGCTCTAAAGGGTGGGTAGGCAGTGCAACCGCCGGGGGGCCTTGGAGCTAGGGGGCCCAAGATCATAAAGATTATTAGTATATTCAATTTTCTATTTAGCATAACTAAGGCATATAAGCCTTTGAAGGCCCATCAAACCATGTCGTATGCCTCTTCCAGTTTTGCTATTTTAGGTAACCTAGAACCATTGCTCAAAAGAAAAGTAACCTAAAACCATTCGAGTGCAGGCCGCCGAGTCGAGAGACCACGAGGACCATTCGTTTGCTGCCGGTGCCGACGCTTCCTAGTTCCTATTCTCTTCCAAATTCTCAACAGGCCCTTATCTTCTTACTTTCCCAAGGGCCATTCAACTTATAGAGCCGGCCCTGGTGTCTTCAACCTCTACACCGACAACGCGTATGCCTTGCTTGCTACCCGAGCAGGCACGTGGACATCGACGGCCCTTTGGACATCTTCGTGTAATGGTTAGTGCCAATTAAGTGCGGTTAAGGGCTAAGTTTATATTAGGTGTTCATGTGATTAGGCTAATTAAGACCATGGATAAGAATAACTTCTAACACATTGTAAGGTCCTAGATGGCTAGAGGGGGGGTGAATAGCCTATAAAAATTCTACAAATACCACTAAGCAAACTTGTTAGAATAACAAATGGCGTAAAGCGAGTTTTGCTTGGCCAAAGGATATGATGCAAGCCTCCTATCCACAAGTCTAGTAGATTATGATCTCTAGTTCACACAAGTGCTATGTCACTAAGTTTACACTAGAGAGCACGCTAACAACACTACTAGCAAAGCTACCACTCGAGTTACACAAGATAATCTAATAAAAGTAAATGCAAGAGAGAGGATTATGATTCTTATACCGACGGTAGAGTGAAGATGTTGCCAATCACCAAGATAATATACAAGCAATCAATATTGACAACAACACAATATGAAGACCAATCACTGGGAGACAAGAGACACAATATTTTTGTTCACCCGGTGTTCACTTGTGCACCGACAAGCTACGTCACCGGTTGTGTCGACCAACACTTAGATGGTTTCCCGGTGCGACCCACAAGTCACTTGCCCCTCAAGGCACGCCCCGCAAGGCACCACAAGACACCACTCTCAAGTGAGGTAACTCAATGACACGTGCATTCTACTAGAGTTGCTTTTGGCGTCCCGCCGAGGAAAGCACAAGAACCTCTCACAATCAACCGGAGGTGGCCAAGAACAATCACCTTCTCTTGCCAATGCCTCCAACAATCTCCAAGCCGGCTACGAGCGGTACTCTCCAAGAGTAACAAGAAATCCACCGGCTAAACCAGCCACAAGTGCCACTAGATGCCCTCAAGCTATGCAATGCACTTTGGGATCACTCAATCTCACTTTTGATTTGCAATTAAGCAAGAGAGATGAGTGGGAGGAGAAGCTTTAGCTCAAAGGATGCACAAGAGTGTTAGAAAAGCCAAGAGACCTCCCCAAGGGCCGGCCAACGAGTATTTATAAGCATCCCATACAAATAGAGCCGTTGCCACTCCACTGACTGTTTTCTCTGGACGACCGGACGCGCCAGTCGAAACTAACCGGACGCACTCAACCGTGTCCGATCACCCTGCACCGTCCACGTGTCCATCCAGATTCAAATGCGACCACCAGATCTTTCAATGGTCACTGCGCGCCAACGGTCAAATGCAATGACCGGACGCGCTGCTCAACCGACCGGACGCGCCGAATGCACAGTATCACGCACCCGCGACGCAGCGACCGGACGCGCTCCACACAACGACCGGACACGACAGTGCCAGCGTCCGGTTGGAGTCCAGTAAGCTCCCCTCGTGACCGGACGCGTCCGATCGCGTGTGACCGGACGCGCCGCGTGTCCGCTTAGCCCTTCGCCACGCACTGTTCCTCTGGGTGCCCGACCGAACGCTCCGGTCCCACGAGTGACCGGACGCGCCGGTTGCAAACCCTAGCCCGCGCGCCTGACTGCTGCGCTGTACTGACCGGACGCGTCTGGTCAAACCATGACCGCGTCCGGTGCAGCATCCGGTCACCTCTGTGACCTCCGTTCGCCTCTGTTTCTGACTTTCGGCGTAGTGGAAAATAGGCATTTCATTTCCCCAAAATCGCCTAAATCCCGCGCTCGCACGCTCGGTGGGAGGGAGAGAGGAACCCAAACCCCTCTCTACCCGCAAACCACAGCGCGACCAACACCACCTTTGCAAATGTGCCAACACCATCAAGTGTACATCTCCATGTGCTTCTGTGTTAACTTTTTCTCAATCATTTTCAAAGGTTTTCCAGTTAGCTCACTAGGCCCTACATGCAATGCACTTCATGAATTCTCCTAGTGGCACCCGTGCGTCGAATAACCGATAAGACTTCCCCTCTTAATAGTTCGGCTATCGACCCTAAACCACTCACACCCTCTATGGTGTCTTGAGTGTAAAACAAAATGGCCCTATGGTTATACCTTTGCCTTGAGCCCATTTTGTTTTTCCAAATGATATGATCCACTACATATCATCATATGACCGTCTCGATCCATCGACCTTGACTTCACTTGCTCTTCACCGTTGCATTGGTCCGTCGGCGCCAAGTCTTGCTCAAGCTTCACCATCGCATGGTCCTTTGCTTCGAAGCCTCGACTTGCCCTTCACCTTCACAACCCGTCCATCGAGCCAAACATCATCTTGGTCTTCACCATTTTGGTCATATGAGTCAATGTCATGTCTCATATTCAATGACCACCTTTATCTAAATCATCCACTTAGATACAAAGGTTAGTCCTAGGTTTCATCAATTAGCCAAAAACAAACTAGGGACTTTCAATCTCCCCCTTTTTGGTAATTGATGACAACGCTCACAAAGATGATTTTGATAATAAAAGATTTGAACTTGTCATACTTGTCCAATCATTTTGTTCACAAGTAAAGTTTGGACAATTATCACAAGCTCGATTTTGGTAGCATTAGCTCCCCCTACATATGTGCATAGAGTTTGGATTGAAAGCTTTGCACATATGCATGAATAGAAGTGTTGAGAGAGTAATTCTACCAAAATGATGCTAAGGTGTAAGAAATGGACCTTTGAACGGTGATACCAATCGGAGTTGCCTTTTACACCATCCTTAGCATCATGAAGTAACTAGACATCCAACAAAACTCAAGAGCCCGTGAGATCAACATTATATGTAAAGGTTCTTGGACCACTTGGAAAAACTTTAGGCATGTCTAGATACCACGTGTAAACTATTCCTATGCATGCTAGTAGATCATTTCATCATCCAAGTTCTATACTAGCATTGCACCACACAAGCATGTATATTGAATTTAAATACATGTGCAATGAGCAAGTCATATGAAAATGCACAAACAAATGCAACAACTTTGTTTATAAGCTTGCTCCCCCTACTTGTGTGCATCAAAAAATTTTATTTACCCATTTCTCATGTTGAATCATCTATTTCTCTCCCCCTTTGTTAACAACTTACCCAAAAATAGGATCAAATTGTAGAGAGAAGAAAAGTGTTTAATGGAGTAGGTTAAAAATTATCAAATTTGGTTCAACCTAGAACACTTGCCAAAGATATTTAATTCGATTGAACCAAAGGCAAGCTTCTTCACACTCATAATAAGGGTTATCTTGCCTATGTTGAATTAAACACTTATAGCAAATCTTCTAGATTCAACACTAGGTGTGCAAGCTCACAAACATGTCATATGCCACCACTAGATCAAAACAAACATAGAGGCAATAGTGGTAACATATATCTATCAAATTCATTTGATTTATCATGAATGCTCATGCATACCACTTATTATGTCTACATGCTCTAGCAAGTCCTTAGCATAGGATGAATGACATGTCAATCAACTTTACCTTGCAATGTCGAAGGAGAGGCATGTCAATAAGTGGGTGGGGTGCATTCAACTCATGTTTGAGAAATCAAGAATGTTCAATTCATTCCTTAGCTTGCAAAACCTCTTTTCATCAAGTGTCTTAGTGAGAATATCGGCAAGTTGATCCTCGGTGCCAACACTTTCAATGGTAATATCTTCCTTTTGTTGATGATCTCTAATGAAATGATGCCTTATATCAATATGCTTTGTTCTTCCATGTTGAATCGGGTTTTGTGTCATCTTGATTGCACTTTCATTATCACATAGCAATGGCACATTCTTGAAGTTGAGGCCATAATCCTTCAAAGTTGATTTCATCCATAGTAATTGTGCATAACAACTCCCCGCACTCACATATTCGGCTTCGGCGGTAGAGATTGCCACACTATTTTGTTTCTTTGAGGACCATGACACAAGTGATCTTCCAAGTAATTGACATGTGCCACTTGTGCTCTTTCTATTGATCTTTCAACCCCCATAGTCGAAGTCCGAATATCCAATCAATTCAAACTTTGACCCCTTGGGATACCATAGTCCAACATCTCTTGTTTGCTTTAAGTACCTCAATATTCTCTTTGCGGCCGTGAGATGACTTTCTCTAGGTGAGGCTTGATATCTAGCACACATGCAAACACTAAACATGACATCCGGCCTTGATGCGGTGCCATAGAGTAGACTTTCAATCAAGGACCGATATTCCTTTTGATTCACCATTTTGCCATCAAGATCACTATCCAAATTTTCATTTGTACCCATTGGAGTTGAAATTGGCTTTGCATCTTGCATTCCAAACTTCTTCAATATGTCCCTTATGTATTTCCCTTGACTCACAAATATCTCATTCTTCAATTGCTTGACTTGGAGACCAAGGAAGTAGCTAAGTTTACCAATCATAGACATTTCAAACTCTTTGGCTATCATAGCACCAAATTCTTCACAATAAGCTTGATTGGTTGATCCAAAGATAATGTCATCAACATATATTTGCACTATAAATAGATCATTCCCAATCTTCTTGGTAAATAGAGTTGTATCAACCTTGCCCATCTTGAATCCCTTAGAGAGAAGGAAATCCCTTAGCCTCTCATACCATGCTCTAGGTGCTTGCTTTAAGCCATATAAAGCCTTCTTCAACTTGTACACATGGTTGGATTTCTTGTCATCTTCAAATCCGGACGGTTACTCAACGAAGACTAACTCATTGATAATCCCATTGAGAAATGCACTTTTAACATCCATTTGATATAGTTTGATATTGTGTGCACAAGCATAAGCAATAGAATCCTTATTGCCTCCAATCTTGCCACGGGAGCATATGTCTCATCATAGTCTAGACCTTCAACTTGAGTGTAACCTTGAGCAACTAGTCTTGCTTTGTTTCTCACTACAATACCATCTTGATCTTGCTTGTTTTTAAACACCCACTTGGTTCCAATCACATTGTAGTCATTTGGCCTTCCTACCAACTCCCAAAATCATTTCTTGTGAAATTATTAAGCTCTTCTTGCATAGCCATGATCCAATCGGCATCCCTCAAAGCTTCTTCTATCTTCTTTGGTTCCATGGTTGACACAAATAATGCATGCTCACAAAACATAGCCAAACTTGATCTTGTTTGCACACCACTTCTAATATCACCAATAACACTATCAATGGGGTGATCTCTTGCAACATGTTGTGGTTGGAGTACTTGCACTTGATTGCTTGAGCTTGGTTGATCACTTGATGTATCTTGATGAGATGTACTATCACCAAGATCTTGCACTTGAGAGTTACTAGCTAGCTTGAATGGATAATTTAGCACTTGATCTTTATCATCGTCTTGAATATCAATTACTTGTTTTGCTCTAATGTCCCCAATGTCCATGTTCTTTATTGCTTCCACTAATAGAGTTCCACCAACATCATCTAGATTTTCTTCTTCATCTTGTGACCCATTGGTTTCATCAAATTGCACATCATGGACTTCTTCTAGAATGCCATTGAGTTGTTCCAAACTCTATAAGCTTTGCTTGTAGTTAAATAACCAAGTAGGAACCCCTCATCACATCTCTTGTCAAACTTCCCCAATCTAGTGCCCTTCTTCAAGATATAGCATTTGCAACCAAACACCCTAAAGTAAGAAATATTAGGCTTTCTTCCATGAAGTAGCTCATATGGGGCCTTCTCTAGCAATGGATGACAATATAGTCTATTGATGTAGTAGCAAGCGGTATTGATTGCTTCATTCCAAAATGATTGACTCACATTATACTCATGAAGCATTGATCTAGCCATATCAAGCAATGTTCTATTCTTTCTCTCAACTAGGTCATTTGATTGTGGAGTGTACTTGGCCAAGAATTGATGTCCAATGCCATAGTGATCACAAAGTTCTTCAACTCTTGTATTCTTGAACTCACTTCCATTGTCACTTCTCACTTTCTTGATTCTAATCTCAAACTCATTGTGAACTCTAGTGAGAAATGTCTTAAAGATGTCAAACACTTCACTTTTGTCATTAAGAAAGAATACCCATGTGAATCTTATGAAGTCATCCACTATGATAAAGCCATACTTGTTACCGCCTATGCTTGTGTATGTAGTTGGTCCAAATAGATCCATGTGCAACAACTCAAATGCTTTGCATGTGCTCATTGTACTCTTCTTTGGATGTGAGCTTCCAACTTGCTTCCCGGCTTGACATGCACTACAAAGCTTATTCTTCTCAAATTCAACATCTTTCAAATAATTGACAAGATTGTGAGTTGTAAGCTTCTTCAATTGTTTTATGCCAACATGACCAAGCCTTCTATGCCAAAGCCAACCCATGCTTGATTTAGAGATTAAGCAAGTTGTCAAAGAAGTTTCTCTAGCATTGAAGTCAACTAGGTAGAGATTCTTATATCTAAAACCATTGAATGCCACATTTGAACCATCCACACTAATAACTTCCATATCATCAACCCCAAAGATGCATTTGTAGCCTAGATCACATATTTGTGCCACGGATAGAAGATTGAAATCCAAGCTTTCAACTAGCAACACATTGGAGATACTCATGTCATTTGATATTGCAATCTTATCCAAACCAATAACCTTGCCTTTCTTGTTATTACCAAATGTGATAGAATCAACACCACTATCATTGTCATTGATTGAGTCAAACATTCTTGATGTACCGGTCATGTGTTGAGTGCACCCACTATCAATAATCCAATGCCTTCCTCTGGCTTTGTAATTGACCTACAAGCAAGTCAATGAAGCTTAGGTACCCACTTTTGCTTGGGTCCTTGTAGGTTAGTAACTAAGCTCTTTGGTACCCAAATAGCCTTCTTCTTTGAGCCCACAATTGGTGTACTAATAAACTTAGCTTGCACACCCTTCACACTCTTGGTAAGCACATAGCAAGAATCAAAAGGTATAGCATTAACAAGGTTCTTGCTTTGGTTCTTTTATTGCAATTATGCTCTAGGTGCCCAACTTGCTTGCATCTATTGCAAAACCGACCATTGCCCTTCACAAAGCTAGGCTTTGAAGTTGCAAAGGCCGACTTGCCTTTCTTGGGGGTGTAGCCCAATCCCTCTTTGTTAAGAGAGAATCTTTGGCTACCCAAGCACTTAAGCAAGCGGGCCTCACCACCATAGGTCTTGCCTAGGGCGTGAGTGAGCTCATCCACCTCCTTTTTGAGAGTCTCATTCTCAACCATTAGTGAGGCATCACAAGTGAAACCATCACTAGTAGTGAAGGTAGAGTCAGTGGTGGTGGATGAAGAGCTACAAGAAGGGTTAGCATTTGACATGATGATAGGTTCATAAAAGGATTCATCAATTATATCACATGTAACGCCTATATCACATGATACAACAACCTCCTTCTTTGCTTGTTGCTCAAGTAGCAATGAGTGAGCCTTTTCAAGCTTGGAATGAGCCTTATCAAGATCCTCATGGTCTTCCACTAGACTCTCATGAGTGGTCTTAAGCTCACTAAGGACTTTCTCAAGTATTGCTACTTTCATTGAAAGCTTCTTACACTCTTTGTCCTTGGCAATAGCTATGTCTCTAGTTTGTTGCATCAAGTCATATAGTTGTTCTTTAGTTGGTTCATCATCATCTTTTTCATTATCATTATCACTATCATGAACATATTCCATTTCACTTTCGTCATCACTCTCATCATATAATACCTTAGATTCCTTGGCCATGAGGCATGAAGAGGATGAACCAAATAGTGATGGCTTCTTGTTGATAGCAATAGAAGCAAAAGCCTTGTTAGATGATGATTCTTCATCTTCTTCTTCATCACTTTCCCAAGTGACTACATAGGCACCATTCTTGCCTTTCTT
Source organism: Saccharum hybrid cultivar R570 (assembly GCA_038087645.1). NCBI lineage: Eukaryota > Viridiplantae > Streptophyta > Magnoliopsida > Poales > Poaceae > Saccharum > Saccharum hybrid cultivar. The sequence goes on from JAQSUU010000377.1 coordinate 1,024,113, forward strand.
GAATGTCATCTTAGCTTCTCTCTTCTTCTTCTCAAACTTGTCCCTCTTGTTGTTCTTCTTCTTGTCATAGGGACATTCAGCTTGAAGGTGTTCGGTGCTATCACAATTGAAGCACTTCCTTTGTTGCTCATTTCTTTTGAAGTTGTCATTTCTCTTCTTAAATCCTCTTCTCTTGATGAACATGTGACCCATCTTCTTGACTACTAGAGCAAGTGCCTCATCATCAATTTCAAATTCCCCATCTTCATTGTTGTCTTCTTCTTCTTCAATGATGGTAGCTTTGCCCTTGGAGGAGGTGGCCTTGAATGTCACGGTCTTCTTCTTCTTCTCATCTTCCACCTTCTCCTTGTCATCAACATCTTGATCATATTTGTCATAGGTCAATACTTCACCAAGCAAATCATTAGGCTTCATTGCTTCAAGCCCATCTCTTTGCAACATCATGATCAACATCTTGAATCTTCTAGGTAAGCTCAATAAGAACTTGTGATAAAAATATTGATCTTGAGTCTTGTGCCCTAAGCTCTTGAGATCATTGACTATCACTTGTAATCTATGAAACATTTCAATGATTGTTTCATCTTCTTTCATCTTGAAGTTTTCAAACTCACTCTTGAGCCCATATAGCTTGGCACTCTTCACAACCTTAGTGCCCTTATATGTTTCACTCAACCTTGTCCATACTTCATTTGCCAATTCTAAATCCTTGATGCCCTCAAATACTTTTGTGTCAATACCATTGTAAAGTATATTGAGAGCCATTCTATTGCATGTTCTATTTGCTCTATCTTCATCGGTAAGATGATCGGGATCAATGATAGCAAAATCATTCTCGGTGACTTGCAATACTCTCTCATGAATAGAGCCAAGGTACATTGTCATTTTTCTCTTCTAATGAGCAAAAGAACTAACACCATCAAAGAACGGTGGCTTGCCCCCAACATGATTGAACACAATTTGAGCCATTTTTCACATCGAAGGATGTTAAGCCTTGATTAAAACCGTGACCACGGCTCCGATACCACTTGTAAGGTCCTAGATGGCTAGAGGGGGGTGAATAGTCTATAAAAATTCTACAAATATTACTAAGCAAACTTGTTAGAATAACAAACGGCGTAAAGCGAGTTTTGCTTGGCCAAAGGTTGTGATGCAAGCCTCCTATCCACAAGTCTACTCTAGTTCACACAAGTGCTATGTCACTAAGTTTACACTAGAGAGCACGCTAACAACACTACTAGCAAAGCTACCACTCGAGCTACACAAGATAATCTAATAAAAGTAAATGCAAGAGAGAGGATTGTGATTCTTATACCGACGGTGGAGTGAAAATGTTGCCAATCACCAAGATAATATACAAGCAATCAATATTGACAACAACACAATATGAAGACCAATCACCGGGAGATAAGAGACACAATATTTTTGTTCACCCGGTGTTCACTTGTGCACCGACAAGCTACGTCACTGGTTGTGTCGACCAACACTTAGATGGTTTTCTGGTGCGACCCTCAAGTCACTTGTCCCTCAAGGCACGCCCCGCAAGGCACCGCAAGACACCACTCTCAAGTGAGGTAACTCAATGACACGTGCATTCTACTAGAGTTGCTTTTGGCGTCCCGCTGAGGAAAGCACAAGAACCTCTCACAATCAACCGGAGGTGGCCAAGAACAATCACCTTCTCTTGCCAACGCCTCCAACAATCTCCAAGCCGGCTAGGAGCGGTACTCTCCAAGAGTAACAAGAAATCCACCGGCTAAACCACCCACAAGTGCCACTAGATGCCCTCAAGCTATGCAATGCACTTTGGGATCACTCAATCTCATTTTTGATTTGCAATCAAGCAAGAGAGATGAGTGGGAGGAGAAGCTTTAGCTCAAAGGATGTACAAGAGTGTTAGAAAAGCCAAGAGACCTCCCCAAGGGCCGGCCAACGAGTATTTATAAGCATCCCATACAAATAGAGCCGTTGCCACTCCACTGACCGTTTTCTCGGGACGACCGGACGCGCTCAACCGCGTCCGATCACCCTGCACCGTCCACGTGTCCATCCAAATTCAAATGCGACCACTAGATCTTTCAATGGTCACTGCGCACCAACGGTCAAATGCAATGACCGGACACGCTGCTCAACCGACCGGACGCGCCGAACGCACAGTGCCGCGCACCCGCGACGCAGCGACCGGATGTGCTCCACACAACGACCGGACGCGACAGTGTCAGCGTCCGGTTGGAGTCCAGTAAGCTCCTCTCGCGACCAGACGCGTCCGATCGCGTGTGACCAGACGCGCCGCGCGTCCGCTCAGCCCTTCGCCACGCACTGTTCCTCTAGGTGCCCGACCGGATGCTCCGGTCCCGCGAGTGACCGAACGCGCCGGTTGCAAACCCTAGCCCGCGCGCCTGACTGCTGCGCTGTACTGACAGGACGCGTCCGGTCAAACCGTGACCACGTCCGGTCACCTCTATGACCTCCGTTCGTCTCCGTTTCTGACTTTTGGCGTAGTGGAAAATAGGCATTTTATTTCCCCAAAATCGTCTAAATCCCGCGCTCGCACGCTCGGTGGGAGGGAGAGAGGAACCCAAACCCCTCTCTACCCGCAAACCACAACGCGACCAACGCCACCTTTGCAAATGTGCCAACACCATCAAGTGTACATCTTCATGTGCTTATGTGTTAGCTTTTTCTCAATCATTTTCAAAGGTTTTCCAGTTAGCTCACTAGGCCCTACATGCAATGCACTTCATGAATTCTCCTAGTGGCACCCGTGCGTCGAATAACCAATAAGACTTCCCCTCTTAATAGTTCGGCTATCGACCCTAAACCACTCACACCCTCTATGGTGTCTTGAGTGTAAAACAAAATGGCCCTATGGTTATACCTTTGCCTTGAGCCCATTTTGTTTCTCCAAATGATATGATCCACTACATATCATCACATGACCGTCTCGATCCATCGACCTTGACTTCACTTGCTCTTCACCGTTGCATTGGTCCGTCGGCGCCAAGTCTTGCTCAAGCTTCACCATCGCATGGTCCTTTGCTTCGAAGCCTCGACTTGCCCTTCACCTTCACAACCGGTCCATCGAGCCAAACCTCATCTTGGTCTTCACCATTTTGGTCATATGAGTCAATGTCATGTCTCATATTCAATGACCACCTTTATCTAAATCATCCACTTAGATACAAAGGTTAGTCCTAGGTTTCATCAATTAGCCAAAAACAAACTAGGGACTTTCACACATGAATATTGTGTACCTCCTCTTGTGGGTTTTTTAGTTACCTTTTTCCAGCAACGCCACAATGCTACCCTGGAGGCATTGCTGCCTTAATCTACTGCTAGCAGGCTTCACCATAGGGCCATAAGAACCAAATAATTGACTCAAGAAATGGTTGATTTGGCTTTAAAAATAAATCGACAACCTTAGCCTATGCAAAATTTTAAACTCTCACTTAGTGACTAAGGATGAAAACGGAACAGAAATATCCCGAACCAAACCGTATCATTTTTTATATTTAATCCGATCGAATCCACTTTTTTTTGTCCGACTTTACCATTTTCGCTTCCGCATTCCAGATGTGTCGTATTTCTTATGTAAAAGTAGAAAACGGCTGGAAACGGTTGAAAAACTCCTAAATTGTTGCCACTAATGGGTCCTTAGGGCCACTATACTAAACATGTCCTTAACAAGGTTCTCACTAAGAATAATGCCCTTAAGTTCAAGAAGTAAACCTATGCTAAGCACATTTGAAACTTGTAATCCTAGTTGTCACTCAAAGCGAACTTACACACAACAAGCTAAGCAACAAATAATGCAAGAACAAAAAAAGAGTAAAAATACAACCAGAATTTCCCCCCTAGTATTCGATTGTTGCTACAACCCTTTAATCCATGTTACACTAAAGATGGCAGTGCACAAAAGCATTTTGGTACTCGGAACTTGGAAGGTGACACAACACATGCACTTGTTGAGCCTTTCTAGCAACTTCCATCCCTCAAATTCTTGGCCGTTTGGATCACATGATCTTTGTAGGGAATTTAAAGGAAACCGAAATAGAGGAAAGGGAAGCAACCATGCTGTTTGGAACACAGGAAAACAGCCATTCCTTTTCTATAGAATATTGTAGTCCCTTCACGTTTTCACAGGAATGAAAAAATCCTCCATGCTCTGGTTTTCTCCTCTTTGCGGAAGTCCGAGGCAGCATGTTGCGAGCTGGGGGACAAAAGATTAGCCACAAGTCATATCACCATGCAAAGCTTTGCTCTTGTTGACGTACTCCAGCCATACTACTCCAAGCTATAACTCATAGATAGCAGGTCCTACCCTTTAAAGTAAGAATAAAAACAAATTCATGTGTTACAAATTTGTATGTTCTGAATACATGCTAAGTGTCTTTTGATCAATGATCAATCATATGCTTTGCAATTCCTGTGTACAAATTTCTATGTTCCGAATGTCCCTTCCTTTTATTCTTGCAGTTTTTCTTTCTTTTGTTTTTGCCACCTTACTTACCTTTCTTTCCTATGTTTTTTCCTATTCCTGTATTTCAATTCCTTCGTTGCAGACAGGCCCTGGTCTGTAATTTACCATGCTTGTTTCCCCGTGCTGTCGCCTCTGACACTCCGCCGGTTTTTGTTCACAGCCAAACCTGAGCCAACAACCGACGTGACCGAGGCCGGCCGGCCGGCGCCCGGTGCCGTCTACTATCCGCGTGCTTCCTGTTTTCCCTTCCTATTATCACATCGAAGTACACCAAGTCCTTGTCCGTATCGATCCCTACTTGTTCTCCGCGTTTTCCTATATATAAACGCGCGCGCGCAACAGCATCGCCGACTCCGTCCCACCCGCGAACTTCTACGAGTTTTTGTTGCGCCTGGGTCCTGGGCGTCCGGCGTCGCACGATCGATCGCGCGAGCGAGGACCGACGATGAGCTACTACAACCAGCAGCAGGCGCCCGTGACAGGTACGGTGATCCTCCACGAGCTCCGGCCTCCGGAAACTTGTTTTCTCCTGCGACTTCGGCTTTGATCACAGCTCAAGTGCTGAACTGACCGGGTGCTTTCGTGTTTCCGTCGCTCTGCCAAGCAGCGTACCCGCCGGCGGGGCAGCCGTACGTGCAGCCGCCGCCGATGCAGGCGAGCTACGTGCAGCCGGCGCCGCCGCCGGGGTACCCTGGCAGCTACAACGGTGGCATGATGAACCCTCCGCCACTTCAGGTGGTGGCGCCCCAGACGCAGAGCCGCGGCGACAAGACCTTCTGGGAAGGATGGTAAGCTTCGTGCCTTTCGATCGCACGCGCCATATATAAATATTGTGATGATCCACTGACCCCCCACTCGCCGGCCGCTTGGTTGCCTTGCAGCTGTGCAGCCCTCTGCTGCTGCTGCATCCTGGACATGTGCTGCTAAGTAAGCCCGGCGAAAGCAGTAGTACCTCGAAGTACCGAACGCATGCTCTCTCTACCAAGTCTCCGTCTGTAATTGTCATAGTCCGTTCGTGCCTAGAGAATAATCAGTGTGTGATACTACTACCTGTAACGTTACTCACGTACCATCAATTTTTATTACTAGTACAGTGCCCATGCTAACGTTACGGCTTCCTTTCAGAGATGCTCATAAAAAACAACCAAACGATGATATTTTTACATGGTACTACTACGACGACCTTCGGTAGTATAAACCAAACATTTATGTTTCTGTAGTATAAACCAAACACTTAAAAGATAATATATGCATCGGTAACAAAGCGTAGATGTGGCATGTTTAAGATTCACTAAAACACAACGATACAGAGTTAGATATATTAGGACTGATCTCATTTGAAATACATTGATAACTTCACATGACACACTCAAAGGATTAGAATTACAATAAGTATATTTTCTGCCAATCATCATCTCTACCCTAAATACAGAGGCCTAAATAAGTATGTCTTGGTGGCAAACTGGTAGTGATCCCCCTGGCAAATGTTCAGCAAGGTGTGTGTGAAGCACCTTTCTACCAAAATCTTCTCTGCAGCTAGCAACCATGAGATGGTCTAGACAATTGCGGAGCGGGCTATGTCGATGTTTTCCATCATGATGCTTTTCACTTGTTCAACCTGAGCCCTCACTTTGGACACTTTGGACAGCTTACTCACCTCCTCTGGGTGATCAGAACAGTACTGCATCTGGTCTCTTAAGCCTCAGCCTGTATTGTCAGTCCCCAAGCATGCCCACAGTAAGGAATAAAAAAAGGGTAGTGTACAGTATTGGAAATGCATCTGAAAGTCTGAAAAAAATTATTGTTCTTGCAGACAAAGAGTGAGAACTGTTACCCGAAATAATGTTTCTGTGCATCTTCTTATGTTATCACAAAGAGATCATAGTATGAGAAACAAGAAAGAATATCAACTGACAACAGTTAAACCAATAATACATGAGGAGTATTTGTACAACAATCTTTTTATCTTATACACATGCCATATTTTTCTAAACAGAAAAATGCATAACCATTTTCTTGAATACAATGACAAGGATACAAAACTTGTATATGAAAAATAATCAGTCATCCTAATGATGTAACGACAAACATCCTGTAGATCATTCAGACCACCTAATAGCGATATAAGTATTTCCAGTTCCCTGTTGTGTTAACCAAAATAACAATATAATCATTTATTCCATATAGCAGCAACAAAGGGAAGATTGTGAACAGTAGGCTGTAGCTCTGAATAAAAGCAATGTGTTTTTGTACTTCTGAAGAAATCGACAACTTAATTTCTATAGAAGTTCAAAATCATATACTAAATGTGCACCTTTTCTATAACCCCGAAACAGTTCATGATAATCGGTAGCATGTCACTTGTAGTCAAAAAATCATGAGATGCAACAAGTTACATCAATTTGCTACAAAATTGTGAATTTGCTACGAAACCATCACTTCTCATTGGATAGTACCTGGCACACTAATTTGCAAAGTAGTAATCTATAGTCTCAAATATCAGTCAGGGCTTGGTAGGAGCTAGAGTGGTGCAATCCTAAAATGGAGAGAGTAAAAGCCATGTCTAATGCTGAAACGACCATGTATCCAAACCTGCCCTATCACAAGTAAACACCTGCATTCATGATGAATGATCTCATGCAAATAAACCGGCTGTCGATATTCCGCAGGGCTAGACTAAACTGAGCTAGTGCGCCACTGTTGTAGTCATGATTTCCCAGAACTGAAAACGCACGCGTGCACAATGAAGCCTCAGTGAACATATACAAGAGTATTTTCTGTTGTCGCATCGATACAAGAGAAATAGAACTGGTAATAGAAAAGCGCGAGTTTCAGGTTCAGTAATGCTTACCTAGGTACTACGGCTTCTATAAGCTGTTTGCCGTGTAGATGTCCATAAAGGATTGCTCAAACGCGTCGTCATGAACGCCTGTCAGCCTGGTGTCGTAGAAGTCCCCAGTGGATACCACCAAGTCAATGTGGAGCTTCTCTCCGACCCTTCCCATCTGCAGGAAATTTGTTGATTACTACTACTGCTCTTACCAGTTTTTACAGTCCCCAGAGGTAAATTTTCACGTCAGATTGGTCTGTTGAGTAAAATCTTCTGTCCTATCCCTGTTATTGTCACCATATAGTTTTCCCAAGAAAATATCTAAATGGTGAATTGCCAGGCCGCTCAACTTCTGCGAGAGCAACATGGTTTATGGGTGTGAGTGTGCATATCTAGGGCTTGTTCACTCAATATATACAATAGTGCACTGCTAAATTAGAATTGAATCTACCAAACAATGAAAATTGGTCCATTAAATCCATTATTTTGTTTTGCGACCAGATCTCCCAAATCTAGTCATATATACAAATCGACCAAGAATAGACCATCAGTTAGTATTTCAGACTGAAAGTCTTTCCATCCTAAAGCTCTAACTCTAGGATGCAACAAACTTCACAGGCAGCATGCCATGTTCTACTTAGCTCATATCACAGAAATGGCGCAAGATCATCCAAGAAAACTCCTTACAATGTGTTGTCTAAAATCAAGAGTGGCCTGGTGAAAGGACCATCCTTATTATCACAATAAAAAGCATGTAACTTTACAGAATCACAAGTGAAAATTGAGACATGTACCTCCGAGAATGTTGCTGTCGTGTACTTCTCCCAATCCAGCGAGGCTGATACAAGTGAAAATTGAGATCTATACCACCAAGAATGTTTTTGTTCCCCTTCTCCCAGTCCAGCAAGGCCTCCTTCTCCGGTGAAGGTTAACTAATAGTGGGGCAGCTAGAAGCCATACATATTTTGAATTCGTATACTCTGACAAGAATTTATGCAAATCCTCCCATATCAGCAACAAATATATCTGACATTGTGTGAAAATAGGTAAATTCAATAGCACTAAACTGAGGTATGAACTCTGATGACCATTACTTACTCATGCAATCAAACAGCATCATGGCCCCTGCATTCCACCACAACGCCTTCTCTATCTTGCTCTGCCGCATAAGCATCACAGCTTTATAAAAGAAAAAACTAACTTTGAGCAATGTTTTTGCTGATATTGATTTGTTCAGTGAATAAAGAAAGAAAGAAAGAACGAACTTATACTGCATTTCCTGATTAAGATCCCATTATAAACCAGTAATTAATGCCAAGATCCAACAGTTTGTTTTGTAGAAAGAGTGCGTATTTCAGGTTTAGCTGACATGCTTGTTACCTACTTAGCAACCTGGGACTGGTTGCACTCCCCCTTGCGGCCCCAATCCCCGAAGACGAGCAGGCTCAGCGACCCATAATTCTTGGCTAGGTGCTCCAGCCGGGGCAGCGCGGCCGCGGCCAGGACGGCGAGGACCATGCAGCGCCGCCCTTCGCCATGGCCTTCGCGGCGCACCTGGAGCAAGAACGAACCGCATGGACGGGAGGCCGAGCGCCCATCCTTGTGCGCCCCCGCGGGCTCCATCTGCGGCGGGGCAGCCCTCCCTCTCCCGCTCCCCTGCGGAATCGGGATCTGGAGGCGGCAGCTAGGGTTTTGGCTCGCCTCAGAGCAGCTGGAGGTGACCGCTGACCCTCGCGTTGGCGACGGAGTTTGCAGCAGCGCCTATGCCGCCACCGTGCCCTTCGCCCAAACCCTAGTCGCGGGTGTTCCTACGCATGGAGTGGAGCCGTCACCGTCGTGCCCTTCGTCCAAACCCTAGGCGCAGGTGTTCCTGCGCGTGGAGTGGAGACGCCGCTGTCTCCTGACTCCACCTGGCGTTCTTGACTTCTAGGCCGTTAGTTTTTTTTTTGCGTTTATTTTTTTCCTAGAGAAATCAAGATGGAGGGGGCGAGGTTTCGATCTCTGGGCGCGGAAGGTGTGGGTGGGCATTCCAAGCCCGCGTGCATGAGAAGCCTGGCGTGGGGAGAGAAGCCAGGTTTCACACATCCAATCTTGGCCATTGGTTTTAGTGTAGGTGTTTTATGAGCCCTTGATTTCAATGGAGGTAAATTTCTGTATGCAATTTTCTGGATACACAATGGTTAGACTACTCAGCGGGAGACGTTTTCGTTGGTGGACCTATAATAATTCGAAGTGGTCAATTATAATAGAGATGTTGCCATGGGGTTTGTATTTGTGAATTGCAATACATGTATAAAGGTACTCCATCCGTTCCAAATTATAGACGTTTTAGTTTTTCTAAATACATTACTTTTAACTACGTATCTAGAAAAGTCAAAACGTCTTATAATTTGGAACAGAGGGACAAAGATTTATCATACAAACAATCTGGAAAATAAACAGATAAGCGACAAGGTACAATAATAACGACCATAATTACCAACGGTATTTCTGGTTTCTTTTTTTTTCCTTATCATGAGGGTAACGATGTTTAACGGTTCTGAATTCTGCCAATTATGCGGGATAATAAAACTCTAAATAAACGGTAACAGCATCTACAACGAAGACCTGAGCAGTTCTTAACTCTCAGGATCAGTGAAGTAAACGGGGCTTTCCAGATCATCATTCTTTGCAGAAGCGAACGAGTCTTCTGATCCTGCTGTCGACGGAGTTGAGCTCTCTTCAGAATCAGAGATCTCACCATGCAGAGCGATATGTTCCTCCACCTCAGGCTCGGGCTCGGACTCAGAACCAGAATTCCCCAGCATGAGCTTGTGAATTGCAGCCTTGGCAGTGTCGACAAACCACTCATCCTCAGGAAGAACACTGAAATTTTTTTTAGTGGAAGGACAAGGTGATGTTAAAGACTAGGCAAGCATACAACCTAAAACATTATGAGAATACTACAAAAAAGAATAGAAAAAGGGTTCTGGTTACAGACCTTTGTGGATCAACACCCCTTGCTGAGAAAGCTGCAACTGCTCTGGTTATGATTGTGGACACAAGCTGCTGAACTGGTCTATGTGGAAACCTTCCACAGACAGCAATCTCAACAATGAAGTGCATATCAAGAATAAGCTGCAAGAAGCATTCAAGAAAAGAGAAACCATCCACAGACAGCTCTGGTTATGATTCATAACTTCAGCATTTGCATCAAAGTAGCACGAGAACACGAGAAAACATACCTGCTGCAGCCCTGAAGGCTTGAGTTGGACAGACCGGTCCTCGAAGACATCCCAGAACTCTTGCTCATTGGAGAGCCACATGATAACTGTTTCAGTTAGCCTTGAGAGTAAGACCTTCTGTAGCTTATCTTTTCCCAGTAGAACATCACCAGCGACACTAGCTAGCTGTTGCAATCTTCCAAACAGCGCCTAATAAGAACAAAAACAGATGGGTGAGATAACTTTGTTTGGAACATCAACTTTCAAATCTTTGAATGTTTGGATAATAACTTTCGTCTAAACCAAGTTGTAATGGACATATTGTTGTATTTCAAGTAACAGAATAAGTGAGTCGAATGTAAAACACTGGAAAACAGAATTCCTTTAACTTCAATCTGATTTGCCAAACAGAACTTTAGATTTTTCACAGAGAGCAAAGGAACCACAAAATGGCACTTATAAGCTAAATGACAATGAAACATCATTGCCTTTTCCCCTCTCAAGCTACAGATTTTACACTGATCGAACTCAAATGTATACTCTGAATAAAAGATGTGTACTAGTGCATTTAACTGGCATTGTTTCTTTATACTAATATGCAATACATCTCGCCCTTCCTTTTCCCTCTTGAGTTACTTTACAACCATCCAACTCAAATGCAGTACCCTGAATAAAGATGTGTATATTCAATTGGCATAGTTTCGTTATATTAATATGCAATACAATTTGCCCTTCCCCACACTTCAGCCATTCAACGTCACAGGGATGGTCCTTGCAAGGAGGACTGGATTCGCACCCATTCATTTAAAAACATTTGCTCGCCAACAAATAAACACAATGTGTTTATGGTGCGTAGTTTTGTGTTCTAAAATTTATTTTTTGTTCTAGTCTAAAACGAGATAGATAATGTATAGATAATTATAGAAGCCATTCTAGGATCCATGTTGGTCAAACTTTTTTTGTTTTGGTAATCAATATATAGATAATTATGTAGATTGACATTGTAAGATGGATGCTATGGTAAAAAAAAAATTTGGTTTTGATTATCAAGATATACATAGTTATGTAGATTTATAAGGTGAGATGGATGCTGCCGGGTCCATCATGAAAATACCTTCATAATACATTTTTCCCTTATGATGCATAGTATAGTACATCCAATCTGAAATATAAACGTTCTAGGATCCATGTTGGTCAGACATTTTTGTTGGAGTATAGGCCCATTAGAGGCCCATGTATGGTACTATATATAGCCACCCTTAGGGTAGGCCCAATAATGTGAAATCAGTTCCAACATGGTATCAAGCTAGCTTCTTTCCTCCTCCCCTCCCCTGTCACCTGGGCGCCGCCGCCCGGCGGGCCACCGCCGGCTGCCATGTCCGGCCGGCCTCCCCTTTCCCCTCCCCATCCCTCCTCGTCTCCCTCCTCCCCGTCCCTGATTCACGCGACCCCTCACGCCGAGCTCCGCCCTAGCGCCGACCCGCCTCTGCTCCCGCGCTGGCAAGCCTCTCCTCCAGCACTGGGCTCCACCCCGCACCGGCCGGGATCTGCCTCGCCCGCACCGACCTCTACTCCCGTGGCCTCCGTGCTCCAGTGCCGGGCTCCACCCCCGCGCCGGCTGGGATCTGCCTCGTCCGAACCGGCCTCTGCTCCCGCGCCCTTTGCTCGCACGCTGGCAGCCACACCCAGCGGCGGCGACGGCGGTGGACTCGCTGGCGACTGGCGGTGGTGGCTGCTGAGCCCACAGCCGGGGGCCATGGCGATTGCGTGCACACCTGGCGGCGGTGACTGCGCCTTTTCCCACAACCGCGAGACCGGAGGGGCGCGCCTTGATCCCGCCCGCTCCCACTCCTAGCTCGGCATGGGGCCGCTGGGCCAGCACGACGTGCTGTCAAGCCTCGGGCTCAAGCCGCCCCCGCCTTCGTCGTCGCCGGCGGCTGCAAGCTACTACAGCGACCAGCTGCACGCGGTGGTGAGCAGCTCCGCTGGACGCGGCGGGCACGAGTACGAAGCTGCAGCCTCCGGCGCCACGAACCCGATGGACGCCCGCAGCAGCAGCAGCCATGGCGGAGGTGGAGCAGCAGCCGCGGTTCCGCCAGGCGCCGTGCCCCATCGTCGAGCCGCGCAGCCTCCTCCCTACCTCTTCCCGGCGCCGCCGCAGCCGGGCTGCTGTCCTCCTGCGCCGCCAACAGCTGGCGCCGGTCAAGGCCGAGCCGTGGCCGCGGGGGGCCCAGGCGCCACTGCCTTCACCCACCTCGGCCCCAGCGCCTTCCGAGCGCCGCCGCCACCATGGCCGCGGGGGGGCAGGGCCGCTGGCGCGGGCGGCAAAGCTGCCACTGCTGCCCTCCTAGCATCGGGCGCGGCTGTCGAGGCCGCCGCAGCCGGGCCTGGCGTGCTGCCCTCGCCGACGCGGGGTGAGCTTCGCCCGTCGACGGCCATGCTCACTGATGCTCCCCCGGGGTTTCACCCCACATCCCTGTGGAGTCCACCTCCCGGTGCCTCTCCCGAGCTTGTCGGTTGGGACCCCGCTACCTTGGCCTCCTCCTTCAGCACCACCACCAGCCATCCGCCCGCAGTTTCTCCATCAGTTTGTCCTGATTGGATCGCCGACTCGGGCGCCACTTTCCACACCACGCCCGATGCGAGTTTACTTTCTTCTCTCCGTCCTCCCCACCCTTCTTGTCCCTCTTCCATCATGGTCGCCAATGGCACCTGCATTCCTGTCTCCTCCGTGGGCATTGCCAGTTCCCACGGCTCCTTTCATATCCCTAATGTTCTTGTGGCTCCCGGTATGGTTCACAACCTTCTCTCTATTCGCCGTTTCACAACTGACAACTCTTGTTCGGTTGAGTTTGACCCCTCTGGCCTCACCGTGCGGGATTTAGCCTCCCGGGTTCCTCTGCTCCGATGTAACAGCACTGGGCCTCTCTACACCCTTCAGTTTCCGACGTCTGTTTCACCTTCTTCGCCTTCCTCAGCCGCTTTCGCCGCCACTCCTTCCTCCACCACTTGGAACCGTCGCCTCGGCCATCTTGGCCGGGATGCCCTGATGCAGCTCAGTCGTAGTTCCGACATTCGGTGCTCTCGGGCTCACGATGATCACTTGTGTCATGCGTGCCAGCTGGGCCGTCACGTTCGCCTTCCCTTTCAGTCCTCTTCCTCACATGCTACTCGTGTGTTTGATCTTATTCATTGCGACTTGTGGGCTTCTCCTGTTCTCAGCATGTCTGGCTATAAGTACTACTTGGTGGTGGTCGATGATTTCTCCCATTATTCCTGGACTTTTTCCCTGCGTGCCAAGTCCGAGGCATTCCCCACTCTCAGCCACCTCTTTGCTTGGGTATCCACTCAGTTCGACCTCACCATCAAGGCTGTCCAGTGCGACAATGGCCGTGAGTTCGATAACTCAACCTCACGTACCTTCTTCCTTTCTCACGGTGCCCACATGCGCATGTCCTGTCCGTATACCTCCTCTCAAAACGGCAAGGCAGAGCGCATGATCCGCACAACCAATGACATCATGCGCACCCTTCTGCTCCAGGCATCTCTACCCGCTCGCTTCTGGGCTGAGTGTCTGCACACCTCCACCTATATCCTTAACCGACTTCCTTCTACTGCCTGCCCAGCTCCCACGCCTCGCCACGCTCTATTCGGTACCCCTCCTCGGTACGACCACCTTCGCGTCTTCGGGTGTGCGTGTTACCCTAACACCGCCACCACCGCTCACCATAAGCTGACTCCCCGGTCGACCCTCTGTGTCTTTCTCGGATACTCTCCGGATCACAAGGGTTACCGATGCTTTGACCTTACCTCTCACCGTGTCCTCATCTCTCGCCATGTCGTGTTTGATGAGTCAGCATTCCCTTACTCCACCACCTCTACACCCACACCTCCCGCTGACCCTGCAGAGGTTTCCTTTTTCCCCTGACCTGGTGATTCTGCCACCCATCTCCCTCTACCCTGCAGGTACTGCTCCGGCGCGCTCTCCTGGTGGTCCCACCTCGCTCCTGCCGGACTCGCACCAGGACCTTCCTCCGGCACCTGACACGGCCAAGGCAGCCCCGGAGCTTCCACCATCGCTCCCTGTGGCTTCGCTGCCTCCCGTTGTGCCCGATGCTGCCGTTCCGATCGCGGGACCGAGCGCACTGACCCCACCTCCTCCCGGGCGCTTCGGACTCGTCTACCAGCGCCGGCGAGAGCCGGGTCCGCCCTCACCTCCTCTCGGACGTTTTGGCATCGTCTACGCGCGCCGGCGTGAGCCGGCTCCGCCGCTTTCACCACCAGCGCCGTTGTCGCCGGTGCATGCTCCGCCGGCTTCGCCGCGCTCTCGCGCCGACCCGCCGGTGTACCACCCGCCTCTTCTTCACCGGGACCCTCGTCACACACACCCGATGGTGACGAGGCAGGCATCTCGCCCGCAGGCCCTCATCGTCGCCGCCTGCGAGACGGGGATCTCTCCGGTGCCCTCTTCCGTCCGCGCGGCCTTGGCGGATCCTCACTGGCGCCGCGCGATGGACGAGGAGTACGCGGCCCTCCTCGCCAACCAGACGTGGGACCTAGTGCCCCGTCCGCCGGGCTCCAACATTGTCACCGGCAAGTGGATCTGGACGCACAAAAGGCGTGCTGATGGTTCCTTGGAGCGCTACAAGGCTCGCTGGGTCCTCTGCGGCTTCACTCAGCGGCCCGGCATTGACTATGCTGAGACCTTCAGTCCCGTGGTGAAGCCAGCTACCGTCCGCACCGTCCTCTCACTGGCTCTCGAGCGCTCCTGGCCTGTGCATCAGCTGGATGTCAAGAATACCTTCCTCCATGGCACTCTGCCTGGGACGGTCTACTGCAGTCAGCCGGCTGGTTTCGTGGATTCTTCTCATCCTGACTTCGTCTGCCGGCTCAACAAATCTCTCTACGGGCTCAAGCAGGCACCCCGGGCTTGGTACTCTCGGTTTGCTACCTTCTTGCAGACTCTTGGATTCACGGAGACCAAGTCTGACACCTCCCTGTTCATATACCACTATGGGGGTGAGACTGCTTACCTGCTCCTCTATGTGGATGACATTGTTCTCACCGCCTCCAGCGAGTCTGCTCCACCGCATCATTGTCTCTCTCTCCAGAAGGAATTTGCTATGAAGGATCTTGGGGTGCTCCATCACTTCCTCGGTGTCACTGTTGAGCCCCGACCTTCAGGCCTGTTCCTCCACCAGCGGCAGTTCACTTGTGACATTCTGGAGCGAGCAGGGATGACCGACTGCTAGTCCTGCTCTACCCTGGTTGACACCCAGGGCAAGCTGTCAGAGGTTGGAGGTCTGATGCTTGGGCCAGCGGACTCCACTGCCTACCGAAGTCTTGCTGGCGCGCTCCAGTACCTCACCTTCACACGGCCGGACATCACTTATGCCGTCCAGCAGCTCTGCCTCTACATGCATGCTCCGCGGGAGCCCCACCTTGCTGCTATGAAGCGGCTTCTCCGGTACCTCCGTGGCACCCTCGGCTACAGGATGCTCCTCGGCCAGTCCTCCACTGCCGAGCTGGTTGTCTACACCGACGCTGACTGGGCGGGCTGCCCGGACACCCGCCGGTCCACCTCCGGCTACGCTGTCTTCCTCGGGGACAACCTTGTCTCTTGGTCGTCCAAGCGCCAGCCGGTGGTCTCACGCTCCAGTGCCGAGGCGGAGTACCGTGCCGTTGCCAACGGCGTGGCCGAGGCCGCTTGGCTCCACCAACTCCTGGCCGAGCTTCACCGCCCCCTCGCCAGGAGCACGCTCGTCTACTGCGACAACGTCAGCGCGGTCTACCTCTCCACCAACCCCGTGCAGCACCAGAGGACCAAGCATGTGGAGATCGATCTGCACTTCGTCCGCGACCGTATGGCCATCGGCGACGTCCGGGTACTTCACGTCCCGACCACCTCCCAGTTTGCGGACATCTTCACCAAAGGCCTCCCTTCCTCGACCTTCTCCGAGTTTCGCTCCAGCCTCAACGTCTCCAGTGGCTAGTTGTGGCTGCGGGGGGGTCCTGTGTGTGTTGTGCTCTTACTTGTTTTCTTTCTTGCTCAGTCTTGAACTCCGCTGCGCCGGTAGTCCAGACTGCGGGGGGTGTTGGAGTATAGGCCCATTAGAGGCCCATGTATGGTACTATATATAGCCACCCTTAGGGTAGGCCCAATAATGTGAAATCAGTTCCAACAATTTTTAGTTTTGATAATCAATATATAGATAATGATGTAGATTGGGAATCTAAGATGGATGCTACCAGATACATCACTTTTCCAGGTAGACAAGGAAAAAAAACTACACCTTCCATCAGTACCATATGTAAACATTTGATATCAAATCATTGAAATTCAAATATGCAATTACCCTCTTAATGAAAATGTGCTTAGGCATGGTCGCGAAAAAAAAAAATATACAATCACCTGGAAGGGCAGTGAAGGCAAGGGATCAGGATCAGATAAAAGATCATCTTCTTTCCGTCCCAAGTACATTTTAGCATCCAATCGTGACTTCCCTTCCAAGTAAATAAAAGATAAGACATACTGTCGGCAGAAGTGATCCCTCAGTTTGTCCAATGAATGCTGCAAATTACGTTTCCACTCTTTGTATTCCATGGCATATATGGACCCAGGGCCAAGGCCTTCGCTTGATCCACCAGCTCCTTTCTTCTCAGCTTGCATGTCAAAGAACTTGGCTACAGCAGCTGGCAATAACTCATCTGCTACAGTGTATGCGGTTCCAATTAGTGTAAGTTGTTGCGCATCACTTTCAGCTTTAAATTCAACAGGCTCTTTTGACTCCAGTAGATTATCATCTTCAGAAGGCCCAGGCAAGACTTTGATCAGTGTTTCTACATATCTATCAAAAAGCTGGAGAGATTTATTCAGAATTGCTCCACCAAAGTGAACTATGGTCATTGGAAGGATTTGATCCAAAACATCCTGTAAGGAGGATATGCATATATATCAGCTGCTTCAGTGTATCAGATAGCAGGTGAAGTAGAGAAATTTGCGAAACTATCAAATAAACCACGAAGTATAGTAATCCATGTTCCAGTGAAAGATTATTCTATTCATATTTTGAATGCTGGCACATAAGTGCATAACCAGTAAACTGACTGCAGTAGCATGGTTTCTACACAAACTCATCACTCATTGAGTCAAGAAAATGCATTACATCTATTTATCCTAGATATTTTCATGCAGAGTTATTGTTATTGTGTATGGTTGCCTGTGCCAAGTACCTAGCATATGTAGAGTCTAGAGAGTGTGCAGACTGCTTGTGTCTGTTAGAATTTAGAGACTGAGTGGACCCTAGAAAATGTTCATTGATTGCAAGTTGTTCAACTCAGTAAGAATTCACTGGGTGTAGTGCATCTAAAAAACTAGAAGGGTACCCCGCGCGCGCATTGCTGCAAGGATCGCGAATGAATTTTAGTGGATAGTTTGTATGCTGACGTGGAAGAATAAATGCATGTTAGTAGATGACATGGCTTGCTGACATGGATAGGTTGCATAAATAGACAGGTGCCGTAACTGCATGCTCTAGATATATAGATATATAGAGATATAGATATAGATATATAGATATAGTGATGTAGAGATATAGATATAGATATATAAATGTCTAGATGTAGAGATATAGAGATATAGATATAGATATATGGTAGGACAAATCACAGAAATCAAAATGCACAGTCCAACATGACAGCAAGCTGAATTTCCAGACAAGTTAAAATAAAAGGTTGCATTAAGGCAAGTTCACTTAAAAGAGATATCAGAAGATAAGAATCAATGAAGAACTCACATTGACAATGGACATGAACTTCTTTCCACTGCTTGTAAGCATAACATTTGGTGAAACTGGACCAGAGAGCGGTGATCCTTCTTGAGGGGTGAGAAGCAGAATATCATCATTCCTTGCCCCATCCACAATCTTTCTCCTCACCCTTCTAAAATTCAAATCAAGAACTTCTTCGATATAAGGGCGCAATAGTACCATAAGTAATTTTGAGAATTTCAGACCTTGGGATTCTAGACAAGAGCAATGATGGAGACTAGTTTCGATGCATATACAGGCAGAGCGAAGGGCAGAAACACTCTCAGGCAAAGGAGAATTTTCTTTAACCAAACGCGCAAAGGTTTCAATTTCATATTCAGCCCATTGGAAAATCCGGTTTGAATTCATGGGGCTATCTCCAAGTAGCGTATTAGTTTCTTTTGCTGCTTTTGCAATAGCTGAGAAAACAAGCTGCGACAAAGTTGCAGAGTAAGTCTGCGTGTAGATTGAACAGTTAGGAAGAAATGCCTCAACATTTTTCTGCAGTTGTGAACCATAAGCTTTCAGAAGTACTTGATGGGCTAAAGAACTTTTGCCTATCTTAATTAAACCAGACAAAGACCTCCTTAGTTCGGTCATAGATAAAGCTGGCTGTCCACAATACCTAACAAGCTGATCCTCAAGAATTGCTTTCCTTTTAATCAGTGCTGTCTTAAAGGCAGTATTCTCTGCATTTGATTCTTTACCAGATTCATCTGCAACCAAATATTTCTTCTCTTCAGCTTCAAAAGCAAGAACCGCCTCCTCCATTTTGTGCTCTGCAAGCAAAACGTCTAACTTATCTAGAAAAATAGCTTTGGGATCCTGGGTACCATAAGACAAAATTTCATCAAGTTCAGTTTCGGGATCCTTTTTTGTCGCATCTTCTTCCTTGCTAGATTTGTGCCAATTATCAAGCTCGCGGGACACACCACTCATTAGATCCTGCACAAGAATTCCTTGGGAAGAAACATGCTTTTGTAGCTCAATTAACTCTTGTTCTGCTTCAACAACCTCCTCGGAAATTCTGTGCAAAGAGTGAAAAGGAGGAAAAACATTGACCCATAGGAAAATGGTTAAAAAAAAAGAGGAAAAATGAGTCCATAGACTGGAGTTTTCAAGTATGAGCAAAGGAAACATATTGAATTCTGAATTTTCATTTGTTTCATTCATTTTTAGAGCAGAAAAAATCAGGCATGAATTTTGTAATTACCTGAGAAAAGCCAGGACCTTTGATTGCCTATTTCCAGACAGATTTTCAATAGCATCCTTCAACTCCAACAAATCAGAGCAAATTTTCCTGATACCCTGCAAGCACAACAATCGATGAATACCATCACCACACCAATGAGAACATTTTAGTAATGGCAACCACTAGAGCCCCTCTCTGTACCAGTCCTGGCAGAAAAGGATGCAGGCAACACTAAACCCTTTGGTCCATCTCGATAAAAAAAATGACAAGGTAACCAGATTTTACTTGCATTTTTTAGTAGAAGAAGGTGATATGCTTTTGTTTGGTTATGCTTCTAGTTTTGATGCATCAAGTCTAGGGCCAAATGCTGCATAAATTCCTCTACCTACGCGATATTACCCACCATAACACCATTGCAACGGGTCTAGATCCAAAATTGCGTGATTTCAAGCCCAAGCAGCCCCAGCCGCACAGCGACCAAAGAAGCAGGAAGTAGCAGGGCACAGCAGCAGGTGAAATTCCCCACTGGCCCACTGTATGCTGGCCGGAATGTAGAAGAAACATCTGAAGCGCGGAGCAAGGAAGGAGAAATCGAACCTTCTCGGTCTGAGACTGGTAGGCGGCATTGACGGAGGACTGCGGGGTGATCCACTCGTGCCCCGGGAACTCCTCCTCCAGCTCCTCCCCGCTGCTGCTCTCCATTCGGCACCTCCGCGCGATCTCGGAAGCCTCCCACAGGACAGAATCTGGGAAGGGGAGATTTCTCGGCGCGCGGCGAGCCGGTAGTGAATGACGAGACGACGAAGGAGGCGGCGGTGGAGGAGTGGAAGTGGAAGGGGACTGCAGTGCCGTTACGGGTAGCCACCCACCGGCAGCGACCGCGGGGCTACTTTGTAGGGGGTTTTTCTGGCTTAGCGTGTCCTGGACCTCCTGGTCCTGCGATAGGTGAGAAACTGTGGGCCGTCGACGATACGGCGTCAGGAGGATTAGTATTAGTAACCTTCTGTTCTTCTCGACTTCCAGCGCCCATTCCTGCAATACAGTTCAATCTTCCCATAAAATCCGGCCAATTTTTCATTCAAATTAGCCATAACAGCCTGTAATTATAAATACGAGAAATTCTTATGATTGTACATCTCTAGTTTCTCAAGGACTTCTTAATTCTAGAAGCAATAGAGAGAAAAAAATTGGTTTGTGTGTTTTCCCTACGAAAATGAATTGATTTCTGTAAGATTTCTGTACACTCCTGTAAAATTTCTGCATTCTAAAGGAGGCTTAAAAATATGACTCTCTAATATGTAGCTCTTATAGTCAGTATCAATACAGGCTTCAAAAAAAATCTTCTTTTCAATGTATGTCTAACAATATAAAACCTCATCAGTATAGTTTCATTTCAAAATAATGTCAAAAACAATGCTAATATGCTGGTATGATACATCCACATTGTTTGCCCGTATATAGCTTACCATATTTGCTTCTTTCCGGCACTATTGGCATTAAAGCCTCTGCGGCTCTACATAGTGAGTCGTAAAGAATTCGCTTGAAAATGGTAAAATTTACTATAACTATAGAACCATATTGGGAGATCGACTTAAGAGCTTCAGCGAAATCCACTGAAACACTATTAGACAAGACAAAATAGCGGAGACCACAAAGTGAAGACTATGAAATAGGAATCACCAAATTTAAGACGTTAAATCAGAAAACTCACCTATGAACTTAGGGATCTTTGATCCCCACTTAGGCATGATGGCAGATCTTGTGATATAGAGATGATGCTCTGTCACCTCGTTCGCTTTTCCGTGTACCTTGTCGCTCAATTCCCCACAACTAGCAAAAACAACATAGAGAAAGTCCAAATAAGGAATTAAAGGAGTTTAGAGGAGATGCGGCGTTGATGTCTAGCGAAATCCTTGTGCGCTCTTATACAAACTTGATTCCTCACAATCGATCTACGCGAAAAAGTCTAGGCGAAAAGGAATTTCCTCGATCGATTAAATCTGAGCGAGGAGGGGGTGGAAGAAGAGGGAGGTTGTACCTTGTCGTTCGATTCCACAACTAGCAAAGACAACATAGAGAAAATCTAAATAAGGAATTGAAGGAGTTTAGAGGCGATGGGGCGTTAACATCTAGCGAAATCCTTGTTCGCTCTTGACCTCTTGTACCAACCTAATTCCTCACGATCGATCCGCGTGAAAAAAGTTTAGGCGAAAAGGAATTTCTTCGACCAATCAGATCTGAGCAAGGAGGGTGCGGAAGAAGGGGGTTGTACCTTGTTGCTCGATTCCCCCACAACTAGCAAAGATAACACAGAGAAAGTACAAATAAGGAATTGAAGGAGTTTAGAGGAGATGGGGCGAGCGGAATCCTAGGCCACTTTTGTACCAACCTGATTCCTCACAATCGATCTGCGCAAGAAAAGTCTAGGTGAAAAGCAATTTCTTCGACCGATCAGATCTGAGTGAGGAGGGGGTTGAAGAAGAGGAGGTTGTACCTTGTCGCTCGATTCCCCACAACTAGCAAAGACAACACAGAGAAAAGTCCAAATAAGGAATTGAAGGAGTTGACATCCAGTGAAAATCCTTGTTCGCTATTATACCAATCTGATTCTTCACAATCAATTTGCGCGAGAAAAGTTTAGGTGGAAAAGAATTTCTTCGACCGACCAGATCTGAGCGAGGAGGGGGCAGAAGAAGAGGAGGTTGAGTGCTTAAATAGGGAAAGTATTTTAACATAAAGAGACAAGAAATAAATTTAAATTACCGATACCACAAAGCTCAAGAGTTTTTTAAAATTAAGAGTAAAGTTGATGGCCGGTCCTCAAACTTGTGCGGATGTGTCATTCTGGTCCCCGAACTCAGGAAGCGTGTCATTCTGGTCCTTAATCCCTATCTGGGTCTCATATTCATCCGAACATGTATGGATCTGTGCCCTCTCACAAAAAAAGACTTGATTGCATAAAATAAAATATTAGCGGGGTTATATACAAAATCGCCTAGACTCATAAATTACACATATTTATAAACTTTCTGAGGGTTGTTTTGAAAAAACTCGTCTTCCACCTCTCATCCCGTTGTGCAGGCGTGGGCGGACCATCACCACGGCCGCGTAGGCGCACGGGCAAGCCGCCGCCGCCACGCAGGCACGCGAGCGAGCACTCGCAGTGGTCATGTAGGCGTGCGGGCGAGCCATCACCATGGCCGTGTAGGCGCGCGCGAGTAGCCACCACCATGGGCACTGGCGTCCGGCACCCTGCGTGCGTCAGACTGTGTTCGGTACTGTGAGGGCACCACCACCGGCGCTGGCTGCGAACCGATAGACTGGACGCGTGAGACGCTGCTGGAGCATGACGCGGAGCGCTGGTTCTTTCGGTACGAGATGAACGACAACAGCATGGGATTCGGTATCTTCTTTGCCACGTTCCGTGTCGTCCCTGCCACCGTGGGCGCCGGGTGCAAGCTGCGGTGGGAGTTTGATTGTGAGCCCGTGCGCAGCACGCCCAGGAACGCGCTCGTTGCGCGCCTGTAGACCGGGCTCGAGTACGGCGGCGACGGCCGACGCTCCGGTGTGGAAGTGGAACGCGGCTGTATGATTGGCCTTGCTGGGCTGGAGCAGATTCCTCGGCGTGGCCGCTGCTCGTGCGCGTCAGCGCGTGCACGCGCACACACCGATCCTGTTCTTGGCACAACTATGGCTTTACCCATGCGAGAGGTGTTTATTGGTAGCCAGGATCCGAGAGAGTGAGCGAGAGTGAGACACTCATGCAAGCTCCGAGGCGAGCCACCACAGCCGAATGGTGGCCGACGAGCTGACCATGGCCAGGAGGGACGTGAGAGATGAGAGATAGAGATGACATGTGAGTCCAGATCCGTTTGGATGAATACGGGGCCTAAATAGAGTTTAAGGACCTGAATGACGTACTTTTTAAGTTTGAAACCGAGATGACACACCACGCGATAAGTTCTAATTCTCTCCTTGCAAATAAGAGCGCAAGACTTGTCTTACTTAGATTAGCTAGCCATAAAGCTCCTTTTTTATGGGGGATCATGCCCACGACCATCCCACGGGTTACATGAGGCTGATTTTCTCACGCAGTTTTTTAAGGTGAAAATAATTCAATTAAATATATTGTACCATGCTCAGGCAGAGCAAAAGTTTTCAGGTTTGCATTTATTGTTTAAGCCTGTCCACCAATATCGTGGGCTGGGCCAGGCTAAGGGCATGTTTGGATCTATTAGCACTAAAAATTAGCTAATAGCTGCTAATTTTTAGCAGGGTCTATTTAGATCCACCTGCTAATAGGCGGTTGAACAGGGAGTTAAAGGTGCACATAAACTATTAACACCTATTAACAACTCTAAACCTGCTAATAGAACTAATAGTTAGCAATCCTCCATCTAATAATTAGAATGTTTATTAACAAGTCTATTTGGATATACTAGTACTAATTTTAGCTTTAATTTTTAGTATTAACAGATCCAAACGTGCCTTAAAAATGCTCGGGTCTAGTATTACCTGAAGGAACTGAATAAAGGCCAATATAGGAGTACAAAATAGAAAAAGCCCAATAGGCATCAAAGCTCATTTTGTGTTGGGCCATGTTCCGGCTTCCAACATGCTTCTCTGAAACGAGGATTGCTCTATAGGCATCAATATTCAATCCATCCGTCCCGAAGTCCGGTAGTATGTGAAGGTGCGAAACTGAACTTGCTGCAAACAAGAGAGGTGCCGTATTTTCCTCGCGTTATCTGGTTCAATTGTTTTTGAGCTCCAGGTCAAAGGCGGATTGGAGAAACGACTATGAACGAAACAAGTTCCAGATCCCATCAGATACTCAGACGGGTTGGTGTTCCTCTTAAGACTACCCGCACTCATGGAACTCTATATTCATCCTCTATACGTCCTACTCAGTAAGATTCTCTCCTCTATATTCAATTCTCCCGCACCCATCCATCCTCTATCTACTCTATCTACTATGGGACCCACTTGTCACTTTATCTAAATATATCCATGTGTGATCTAGTTTTGAAGGATTTATTGAGACGAATTTAATGGTGCAATCGAAATTTAATTTGGATTTTTGGTTTGTGAGTTATAAAATTTTTTCTTTGTTTAGTTAGTGAGGTACACCACTATAGAGTATAGAGTAAGCACTACTCTAAATATAGAGTGAGAGAAAGGATAGAGTATCATTTTAGAGTACCCGCGTTCTAACATCGGTAAGCTGCCGACAATGTCTAATAACAATACTCAAAAACACACGCATTGACACATTTCCCCACCTCTGAAATTCAAGCAGAGCAAGGAGCATCTCGCTGACGTTGGTCAAGCCTGTACCGTAGCGCTCACCACCCCCCCCCCCCCCCCCCCCCCCCCCCCCCCCCCCCCCCCCCCCCCCCCCCCCCGCGAGCATACACGGCCTAAGAATATCCGGGGCTGCGGCAACGATCGATGACGCACCCGAAGCAATGCAGGTGCAGCGAAAGAAGAGCGCGCCGTCGCTGTCGACGGCCGTGCCGAGCGCCAGCAGACAAGCGGCGACGCTATAAAACAACGCGCCAATCAACCGCCCCACTGCTGACCCTTTCCAACCTCTAAGCTCCCTGCCGTCCGCCGGCCGGCAGCGGTGGTAGCGGCCAGCCCCCATATGGTATGGCCGCCCGCTCCCCCCTCCTCTACGCGCTGCTCCTGGCCCTCGCCACCGCCGCGCCGTGCCACGGCCTCACTCAAGGTAGAGTCTTGCCGTCGTGACTGAATCCCTTTTTCAAGTTCTGATTATCAGCTCGCGCGCCCTGAGTGCCGCTGGAATGTTTGGTGGATTGCACCAGCGACCGGATTTTGCGTGCACACGGGAGGCTACTGTTTTTGCATCCGACTGACGTGACTTACTGCTGCTTCCTTCCAAATTCAATGCTTCGGTTGTGTCGTTGTGCTTCTTTCTGATGTGATGGTGGGGTTTTCTGTTGACTTTGACACAGCGGATGTTGCGAAACGGTTGAAGGAGGAGCTGTCACAGAGGAACCGTGGGCATGAGATGCCTCGAATCATGGAACGGGGACCCGTGTTCTCCGTCTACCTGGGAAGGGTTCTCTTGCGAACCCAAGGATGGTGCCCAGGTCGTCGTCAAGCTGTGAGTGGTCACCAAAGATTGTGGACGTTCGCTCAGCACGCACATGTAGTTTTGAGAACACGCCGGCAACACCTATTTCCTTGCTGCTAATTTGGGGATTTGTTGTTCTTGCGCTGTGAAGTTGGATCCTTCTATGTCGCTCCTATAGTCCTTGCCTTTCTGAGTTTTTCTTTACCTTTTTGATAGAGCATTGCACTTGTGAGTTGGTGTTGAATTGAACAGAACTGTGATAGGCTGGTATTTTGCGATTTGCATAGGAACTTTTCT
Source organism: Saccharum hybrid cultivar R570 (assembly GCA_038087645.1). Lineage (NCBI taxonomy): Eukaryota > Viridiplantae > Streptophyta > Magnoliopsida > Poales > Poaceae > Saccharum > Saccharum hybrid cultivar. Next base: position 1,050,020 of record JAQSUU010000377.1, read on the forward strand.
TCGAAGAACTTGCAAGGGCCGATTCCTGCAGCGATTGGTAACTTGACGGAGCTAAATGAAATGTATGTTTCGCTATCTGCTTTCTTGTGAATTCATGCTTTGCATTTGCTAGGTGTTGGCTTTATTTTTTTTGCTGCTGTGGGTGCAGTTACCTTCCGTATAATAACTTCACTGGATTTATTCCGGCATCCTTTTCTGCTCTCAGATACCTGCTGAAGATGTAAGTACATGCTACCTTGTTCCTCTCTTTTCTCCTTGTGTTACAAAGATGATTGCTTCAATCGAATCAGTAAGCAATTCTAGATTTTGCCATCCAATTCAGATCATCTTGTCTCCATTTGATAAACATATCCTTCTTACTGTCTTACATCACGTTTGATATTTTGTATAAATTCTACCAAAAAGATCTAATTGAGCATTGTCATTTAATTAATCCAGATCGGTGATTTGCAACCCCTTGTTGAACAATAAGCAGCCTGATGGATTTTCTAGTGGCGTAAATTTCAGGTGAAATTTCTGTTATGGTGTTCAACTTTTCTTGTCATGTGTGGCGGAAACATAATTTTACCATTCTTTATTATTTCTGAAAATTGAAAAGCCATGGAGGATGTGCTACCCAAGAGTACTATAGCTCTCCTGCTGAAGATTGCCAAAGCCCACCTACAGTTGCCAGTCACAGAGTATTTGTTATTGGTGGTGTCGCCGGAGGATCTTTGGCATGTACTGTTGCACTCGGATCGTTCTTTGTTTGTTTTAACAAACGTGAACGGCGTTCTCCAAAAAAGGACTGTTCTTCTACCACAAGTATGTCTCCTGCTGCTAAAGTCAGATAGTAGATGTCTTGCACCGTGCATTGTTTCGATCATGCTGTGCAGTCTTGCATACATCAATAAAATTTCTCTGTACATTTGAAATCAGAAGCCTTTATATTTTCCTATTTGGTGGATGAAACAGACCTTTTGTGCAATGTAAACCTCTAAGATGCCATGTACGATTACCAGAAGCTATATGATTGAGTAAAAGAAAGGAAGCACACCAATGATAATATGCCATGAAAACCATTTTGAACAGAATCCTCATTCAATTTTGATTTCAGTGGGAGACTAGCAAGAAGAAAGTGGTGCAAATGTTTCATTCTTCTGTGCATCCATGGCTTAAATACCTAATACATAAGTCGATGCTTGTTTTACACTGGTCTATGCAGATCCAGTTTTTCAAGAATGCAGCATCGATAACACTACAAACCCTGCAGTACAACAGTTGTCGCTCAAATCAATCCAGACTGCTACAGGCAACTTCAAAACTTTGATAGGAGAGGGTGGGTTTGGATCAGTTTATCGAGGTGCATTAGCAAATGGGCAAGAAGTTGCAGTAAAAGTCCGCTCAACTTCATCGACACAGGGAACACGTGAGTTTAACAATGAGGTACAGACCAATTCTACCCACATTAGCATCATTTTTTTTCTTCCGAAGAAAAACTATACTGGGCATAAATGAATCTCGTGGGGAAGAGTTTGTTCTTAACCATGGATATGGCATTTAGCCATGTCACAATCTTCTCTGCAAAGTTATCTTCAGTTGCTGCTGCCATATCTTGCAAAATATTCCATAATAACTATATTCTATGATGTGGTCAAATTTGGCATCAACCCCTGTTTCTTTCCTTTAGTTCTATTCTTTTATTTTTACCATACATATCTGTTTAATAATTTTCCCCTAATCACAAGCGCAGTTAAGACTTCTTTCTGCTGTGTGGCATGAGAATTTAGTCCCACTTATCGGCTATTGCTGTGAAAAAGATCAACAGATATTGGTCTATCCGTTCATGTCCAATGGCTCACTACAAGATCGCCTCTACGGTATCAAGCTTCACATAGTTTAAAAAAAAAAATCAGTTGGAAGATCCTTATTTATAATTTTTTTCATTCTGTAGGTGAGGCATCAAAAAGAAAAGTTCTTGATTGGCCCACGAGACTGTCTGTTTGCATTGGTGCTGCTAGAGGTACAAGTTTTTTTTAAAAAAAAAAAACTCAGTCCACTTCTACAATGGGATTGAACTAAATAATATTCATGCAATTGAAAGACATGCCATGTTACTTTATGATCTTACCTTTGCTCTATTTGTTCAGGGCTAGTATATCTGCACAATTTTGCTGGGCGTTGTATCATACACAGAGATATTAAATCAAGCAACATACTTCTGGATCACAGCATGTGTGGCAAGGTTGCTGACTTTGGGTTTTCCAAGTATGCACCACAGGAAGGTGACAGCAATCCATCAATGGAAGTGAGGGGAACTGCTGGATATTTGGACCCAGAGTAAGTTCTCTCATCTCTTTCACTTTGGAAACAATGGAAAAGGGCTAAAAGACTGTAAGTTGAAAATAACGGAATAGTGGTGATTTAAATAGATAGAACAATATATTGTTTGGTAAGAAAGTTGAGTGAAATTTAAATGTTTTCTATTAACGTGAACATAGCATTATCCTGGTAGTAAGTTGTCCAAAATGACAAGGTTCCCATCCATTAGATATAAGGAGACCACGTCCTTTATACCACAATATTATATGTTACTAGTTGATATGCTAGATCATCACCTGTATCAAATCTTTCACATTATGTTCATCATGTTTGGGTGTTGTTTTCTTTTCTTTTAGATACTATTCCACTCAGGTGTTATCAACCAGAAGCGATGTCTTCAGTTTTGGAGTAGTCCTGTTAGAAATTGTGACGGGAAGAGAACCTCTTGATGTCAAAAGGCCTCGTGCTGAATGGAGCTTAGTTGAGTGGGTAAGTTCACACTGCACTCTACTCCCTCCGTCCTATAATACAGTGCATTCTAGAAATTTTAAGACAAATTAAGAGAGAACATAAAAGACGCATGTACCCTCATTTTATTTCCTAATCAAACACTATCACCGACGTGATTAATGGTGATCGGCTGATAAATAGAAAGTATTTAATACAAAACTGGTTTTTGTCCTTTGTATTATATTTGAGGACAAATTTTGAATGGTAGAATGCACTTTATTATAGGACGGAGGGAGTACAATCAATTTTTTTTTGAGCAAGCACTCTACAATCATCCATTGTACTTTGTAACATCATCTGTTTGGAAGCTGGCACTACTCTATATTCATCATAGTAGTTTTGAAAAACAAATGATATATTTCAGCTCCAGAGTCCAAAAATAATCTTACGTCCATCCGCGCCATGCAGGCAAAACCTTACATCAGGGAGTACAAGATCGAAGAGATGGTGGACCCTGGCATAAAAGGGCAATATTGCTCAGAGGCCATGTGGAGAGTGCTCGAGGTCGCATCTGTATGTACCGAGCCCTTCTCAACCTTCAGGCCAACCATGGAGGATGTCCTAAGGGAGCTGGAGGACGCTCTGATCATTGAGAACAATGCTTCTGAGTACATGAGGTCCATCGAAAGCACTGGGACTCTGGGTTCCAACCGCTATCTGTCCATTGACAGGAAGATGTTTGCATCAGGGTCGGCGCGAATCGACTCAACTAAGGGACATTTACAAACAATGCCCTCGCTTCCGCGGTAACTAGATGCACATTGTGATTTCATAATGGGCGTCATCAGGGATGTGATCAATGTTCAAGGCACATCTAAGATCTAACCACGCTGAGCCAGCATAAACCTAAAGGGATCATGTGGTAGTCTGTACCATGTACAGAGCCAATCCAGTGGTGAGAGCACAGATCAGCGACACCTACACTGGGAAATGCTTTCTGAAGCCAAGAGGCTTTGCTAGTTTTGCCGGTTGAGTTTCCGTTTATTCGATTTTGATCGCCCAAAAGCAGGCAATGTGTAGGCACAACTATCCTTTGAACCATTAAACACATAAGATATGTGTTGAGGTAACCCCTCAAAAAAAATGTTCAGGTGTATGAGCCATCACTTCATTATTTGAACTATTTCTGCATTGAGAAATTGTAGTACTCTTCTTGTAATTCCTCTTCTTGCGTAATAAAAAGTAGTTTTCCGATCTACAGTGGGATGATTTTCTCTAAACAAGTATTGTTCGAGCAGGTGCAACTGAAACCCAAGGCATTGAAATATGGTGTCTGGGAAACTTCAAGTGTAGGTCACAAAAGCAAGTGTAGGTCACAAGAAAGCACTACGCCAAAAATATGCAGCAGACCTATGATCATCAAAAGAAAGCATTATGCCAAAAATGTGTCCAGTGTTTCAAAGGAGCTATAGTTTCTAGGAGCCAAACGAAGAAATAGCTGGTAACCCAAAAGATACCCACCAGAAGATGCATCTTGCAGCATACACCAAACTTAGATCACGGGAAAATAATGATCTAACCTAGCAAGTAGAAACTCTTAACCTCAAAACAGATCATGAGTATACAGACTTTTCACAAGTACGCAGAGAACATATGCATTTTCACAAGCTTAGAACATTAGGTCTTCTGGGCTTGTCGACAGAGATACAGCCTCAACTCTCAAGTTTAGTTCAGGTATAGTTCTTATACGGTGCGCTATTACACTTGTTCAGCTACCCCCACATAGTACATGTAATAAAAAGCAAGAGTATAACTCTCAGTAAAGTTTAATCATAAAATCTCAAAGAAAAAGGTAAAAGACTCATCATAGGCTTCCGAACAAGAAGCACATGATTCTATCACATAAAATTTGATAAGCCACTGGAGGATGAAGCGCCGATGCGAAACGACTTGTCGATCACATCTTTGTAGTTCGTTGGTGTCATATGTTCTTGTTAAGTATCAAGACTGAAATATTTAGCAATAGGCATGCACAAAACTATAGATGAAACAGAAACCTCAGCTGTATAAGCTTCTTCCATTTGTTTCTCAACAACAAACTATAGTTTGAACAAGCAGTACCCATGACTTACTGCAGGCTGCATTCTGACCATACCATCACTGCACTCTCTTAACCAGCAGCAATCCATTCAATAAAGGTTGACTAATCCAAAGCTATAGCAGGATATGATCGACCTTACTATCATGTGATCTAAGGTATGCCAAACAATTCATGAACTCCTTTATCAGTAGACTTGTCTGCTCCAAACAAGTCAGGGCTACCTTTTTCTGTGGATTTATCAGAGGAGCTGTTGTGAATCATTTGGTACTGAGGATTATTCATCCGCCATCCGTTGACATCCATGGGTGGATCGGGAAAACGAGAAGTACATTCTTTGCCTTCAGAAGGAAATGGCAGTGCAACATCAGGTGATCTTCGTGGTCGCCGAACAGGTCTGCTGCTCCTGCTTGAAGATGGGAAACTTGCCTCCCTGCCCTTCTGTCTGGTCCCAAGAAAGCCACAGGCAAGAGCTTCCAGAGCTCGAGCTGTTGGTGGGCGGCTTCTGCTACTATGTCTTCTTGAGTTGAAAGAAAGCTCATCATAGAGCACATCACTAGAGGCATCTATGTCTGGAAGGCGGACAGTCACCTCCTCAGCTCCTGAAGTACGCTGAGGTCTGACCATGGTTTCTGCATTTCTGTCAGATGGAGGGACGATGTAGCTCACAGTTGACTCAAAATCTGAAGGCATTTGTGGGATATTAAGATCAATGACATGCCTATTCTGGCATGTTTCCTTGTAAACCATTGTTTCAGCGTTAGGGGGCACGTTGTCAAGCTGTCTGCAGTACGGTTTCTTGTTATTCACTTCAAAGGAAATGTTAGTTGATGAACTTGGAGTTGCACCCCATACAAAAGATTTGGGCCCACTTGCTTCATTTTGTCCAGATGCATCATGATGCACTGGCTCATCAACTTGCTTCCAGTGATGGTTTTCATTGGTGGCTGTATTCTTGCGACCAGTTCTTTCAGTCTTGGATGAAACTAACCTCCTCCTTTTCAAAAAAGGTGCTAAGCAAATTTGGGACTCAGCATTAAGCCTTTGATCAAACTGAAAGCTTATTTCAGTGGAAGTAGTAGGAGCATGGACCATCTGAAAATCAACAGGAAGAATAGTTGCATTTGAAGAGGATACATTATTCATTGTGCTGAAACCTTGATCAGTTGAAATATGACCATTGATCGACACTAATGTGCCTGAGGAAGCAGACTTCTGAAATACACTAGAATCCACCTTATCAGCTGTTGGGGGCTTACTTTTTCTCTCCTCACTAGCATACTTTGCATCAGTTGTCCTTCGATCATCAGTAATTATATGTTCATAAGGCTGAGAGCTGTCCTCAGAATCTGAGTGTTCCTCTGAGCTGTCACTCCCAGAACCTCCAGAATGTGGTGAAGACATGTAACCTTGACTGGAATCTGTTGGTAGGTTTCTTAGTGATCTCACCTTAGAAGGTTCTTCCCCTTGAACAAGACTGGTATCCACCACAGTAAATTTCATTAGCTCTGGAGAACACCCAGGCTCAGTGGGCCGGCTATAGCATGAAGGTTTCTTGTTAGGAAGTATGTTTCTGTCAGATTCAGAATCATGGCTCCATCCATTTTCATGCTTAATCCCACTGTCATCATTACCACGCTCAACTCCAAATTCAAGCAGCCTTGGTTCAGATGCAACTTTGCTCAAGACATCACTAACAGAATCAAAATAATGATTTCCTTTGACAAGCTTCTTTCTAGAAAATTTCTTTACACCTGGAATCAGAAAGACTAAAGCATGCTTTCCAATTGGTGAAGAATCCTTAGGCTGCTCTGAGTGCCAGCCCCTTGAAAGCAAGCGAGGCCAGACAGCCTCCCAGAATAGATCATTCGATCTTGCCTTGCTCAGTCTGAAATCACCAGTCAAAAACTTTATGATATCTCCAGATGAAAGTGCTGAGCAAGCCTTGCCAACAGGGATTTCTGGGCGTGTTGAGATACCATGATTTCTACTAGGATCTAATGCAAATCCTGTCAGGTCATATTTTCCCTTGCCAACTCCAATTGCGTCTACAAGAACTTGAGCACCAACTGTGGATCTTAAGGTCAAAATAAACTGCTCAAAAGTAGATGTTCCCTCATTGAAGATCTTAAAGACCTGCAGAAGACCATATATTGCGGTCAGTCACTTGAGAGAGCTGATGGAATTACATCGATGCAATGAGCTGCTAGATGTAAATTCAGGGGCTTCTTAGAGGAAAAGGTGAAAAAAAAACTACATTCATACTCATGCTAGGTCTTTTTGAAAAGCAGAGAAGCATGGTTTTAAAGGCTATACAATGGAACAAATACAGCAGCAATGCTGATGAACTGCACTGCCCTAAGCATCATTAAAAAAATAAAGATATTAGAATATGTATAGGCCTGTAGTTATCGAACTGATCCTACGCATCAGTTTTCAATGGTTTGATTCAGTAGGAAAAAGTAGAGGAAAAGAAAAGTCAACACACCTCCATCAAAGGAGCTTCAACTTCCCTAGCTACACCAGCAAGCAAACGGGACAACAATTCCTGCTGCCTTGGACCAGAAAATATACGCAGCCCAAGAATACACCTCCTACTTCTTGCTTTTCTACATGCAGCCCATCGTCTGTATGCATCAGACCTGAAAAATTCTCCATAGTAGTATGCCAAAACTTCTCCCATCGTCTTAGTTTCAGTAAATTTTGTCACCTGGACAAGATTTTTCCCAAAAATGTAAAGACCAAGAAGAAAAGTCTGTGCCTCTTCATCAGTCCAGGAGTATCTTGGCATCCCAGGCAATGGAAAAGAATCATTGAGTTTCATATTTACACAAGAACAACCTAAAAGCTTCATTTTCTGTAAGCAGTGCATGTCTTGTCTAGCAGATCCTGATAAATTCTCAACTTGTTCAGCAGATTCAACTTTACAGTTTAGACACTCTGAAGAAACATCATGCTGATACAAATTTTCTGGAACATTTCCACTGCTGTGGTTGGAACCTTCATCTTGTGAAGGAGATGAACTGTGTCCTGAAAATCCCCTCAGCTCTTCTTTTATATGACTGCTTCTATTTTGGGTCCATGTGACTGGAATAGCTAATCCTACTCCCACAGGGTACTCAAAGCCAAACGCCATGCTGTCATAAACTGTTGATGACCTTAGTTTCATCCGTTCCTCTACAGTTAGTAGATCTGGAACTTTCACCTGGTACTCATCCCCTACACGAGGGTAGACCCGTGTGTCTTCGTTGACCTCCTCTGGACATAAAGGCTCTAGAAAACGAGGCTGATCAATAAGCATCTCTATCGGATGTTCTTCATCATCCTTGATTTCAATGGGTTCCATCTGTACAGAAGCAATGGGAGTACAGGATTAGGATCCATGATGGCTAATGCAAAGATGATCGGTAGAACATAAATATGCAGAATGAAGATATCTACCTGATAATCTTCTTCTTTCTTGATTTCAAGAGAATCCATCTGTGAAAAAAGGTACAGGTTCAAAATCGTATTAACCATCAGTTAGCGACCAGACTTACGTGCATATCATCAGAATAGGAAAAATATAACCCAAAGACAAGTCCGCAATACATGAAGTGTGAAAAATATGGCAGGGGGAGGGGTAGTCAACTTAGTCATACTATAAGGGCTAAGGGCCAGTGGGAGCACAGAATTAGCATTAGCAGGACCAAAATTCCAATGGACAACTTGTGCATCAATGTACTCAACAATATAGGTAAAATGACAAGTGTGGAATAACACGTGGCACTTCAAATTAATGGCTAATCCATCACATCGCAGGCTGGATATAACATTGATTGCACAATGACATGCGGGCCTAACTGTTTGAAGTGTGTATAAGTGCATTGCCCACCTCTTCCTGATAGCTTAAGCTTTTTGGTTGAATCGGTCGGTGCGTGCAACTTAACATTGTATCAAAGCCAGATGTCTCGAGTTCGAATCCTGGTAGAGGCAACTTAAGTCCTCCACCCCTTTATTTCCACGTTTGCGCCTCTCTCGGGCTGCACGTGAGTGGGGGTGTTAAGTGTGTATAAGTACATTGCTCACCTCTTCCTGATAGCTTAAGCTTTTGGGTTGAATTGGTCGGTGCGTGCAACTTAACACTAACCTTTATTTCAAATGAACAAGAACTTCCAAATTTGCCGTGCTGTTTTATGCCACAAATAAAGCATATACCAAAATGAGATTTAAACACAGCAAGTCTAGATGTCATGGAAAGCATACATGGTTCCTGCATTCCAACATTTCCAACTTCTAAATCTAAAAAGTATACTATGCCGATGGAGGAAAACCTTCTACCACTCTAAATAAAAACTAAAATGGCAGCATGTTGCAGTCACCCCCCACCAACAATTTACATTAGCAGTGAAAGCAATTGCTGACTAGGCTTGATCCACCGATCAGTATAAAAAAGCTAACGAACAATTGCTCTTTATCAATCTCACACCAGCCAGGAGAAAACATAAACGTTGGACATGGTATTCAATTAATCCCCAAAAAAAAATTCGAGTTGGAAACTGAACTGCACCCGCGCTTCGGGGCCAAGGGTCAAGTGAGATCGATCTCGCAAGCTGACTAATAAGAGCCTAACCGAACCATCAAGGGATGGATTGGATTAGTAGCGTCTCACGAAACAAGCAAATCCGATGCTAACCGACGGAGAGAACTAACGAAAGATGCGGATTTGATTGTTCAAAGCAAAGATGAGATCCCGGACAAGACAATTCTTAGAACAATACATCTAAGCAAGCTATGGTACTTTACCAGCAAATGGAATCAGTCGCGGGTCCGGACGGATCTCCAGTCCACGCCACTACGATACAGAGGCACGACGACGACGAAGATGCAGATGAAGGATTATACTTGGAAGCGGCCAGTGTGATCGGCGTCAGGATGCCGGAGACGCGGCCGCTGGTGAAGTGGACGGCGGCGGCGCTGGCGCCTGGCGTGGCGCGGGCGCTGGCGCTGCCGAAGTGGTGAGGAGGTCGATGCGATGGTGAGTCTGTGAGAGTTCGAGAGATGCTTTGAGACAAACCAAACCAGACCAGACGGGGCAGCCGGATGGAGGTGGACCCCAAGCGCATTACGGGCCGGGTTGGGCTGGCAAAAATACCCGGGAAGTTTTGGGCCTGTACAATGCGCCTGTGCACCTTTGTTTAAGTACTTTCTTTTAGCCAACGTTGTAGTACGTGGTAGATTCTAAACCTTAACAACCAATTAATAAGATACAGAATTTCTCAAAAAAATTAATAAGATCCAGAAAAGATTAAAAATCAAGATATAATGATATCACCCACAACGTTTAATGCATCATGTGTGTGTGAATTATATTTATATATATATTTATAGGGTGCATTTTTTCTACACGCGTGTGTAGTTACTCCCATCTTTAATAAACCATATTGTGTATATGTGCATACTAATTTATCAGTTCAAGTATATTTATATATTCAATTTAAGATACTTCAACTCTTACAACGTGAAATTTTTTCATAAGAGCCCATATTATTTAATATATTATTAAAATGCCACTATAATATATATAAAATAGGTATAACCATATACTCTACCTATACTTACATACTTGACATACATACTACTGTAGATGGTCTAGTATGATCATATGCTTCGTCTACATACACTTTATCGGGTCATATATACCCTAAATCTAGAGATATACACATGTGAGTAGCTACACACGCGTGTAGAAAGGAATTGTTGTTGACTGCCGCTACTACTATATTTTTAAGGAAAAAGTCTACTTTTTCTCCCCCAACTTTCACGAAAGTCCGCTTTTCCTCCCTCAACTCCAAAACCGGGCAAATCACCTCCCTCAACTTTTCAAACCGTGCATTTTACCTCCCTGGAGCGGTTTCGGAGGCGGTTTTGCTACAGTAAATGGTGGTTTTGCTACAGTGAGACGGTTTTGTCTTTTTCTTTTTTATTTATTTCGGCTGAATCTTTGAAAAATCATAGTAAATCACAGAAAAAAATCATAAAATGAAAAATCCAATTTTGTTGCACTCCACATGAGTAGATCTACACAGTGAACATATAATATGGTATGCTTTAGTACAAAGTTTTTGTTATGAAGGTTTTGCCTTTTTCTTTTTTATTTATTTTGGCTAAATCTTTGAAAAATCATAGTAAATTACAGAAAAATCATAAAATAGAAAATCTAATTTTGTTGGACTCCACATGAGCATATCTACACAGTGAACATATAATATGGTATACTTTAGTACAAAATTTTTATTGTAGCTTTAGATCTATGCTTTTCTGTAATTAATTGAAATAATTCATAGCTGCAGCTTCTATAATTATTTTGTTGGACTAAAGCATACCGTATTATATGTTCACTGTGTAGATCTACTCATGTAGAGTCCAAAAAAATTAGACTTTCTATTTTATGATTTTTCTGTGATTTACTATGATTTTTCAAAGATTCAGCCAAATAAATAAAAAAGAAAAAGACAAAACCTTGGTAGCAAAAATTTTGTACTAAAGCATATCATATTATATGTTCACTGTGTAGATATGCTCATGTGGAGTCCAAAAAAATTAGATTTTCCATTTTATGATTTTTCTGTAATTTACTATGATTTGTCAAAGATTTAGCCAAAATAAATAAAAAAGAAAAGACAAAACCTTCATAGCAAAAACTTTGTACTAAAGCATACCATATTATATGTTCAATGTGTAGATCTACTCATGTGGAGTGCAACAAAATTGGATTTTGTATTTTATGATTTTTCTATGATTTACTATGATTTTTCAAAGATTTAGCCGAAATAAATAAAAAAGAAAAAGACAAAACCGTCTCACTGTAGCAAAACCACCATTTACTGTAGCAAAACCGTCTTCGAAACCGCTCCAGGGAGGTAAAATGCACGGTTTGAAAAGTTGAGGGAGGTGATTTGCCCGGTTTTGGAGTTGAGGGAGGAAAAGCGGACTTTCGTGAAAGTTAGGGGAGGAAAAGTAGACTTTTTCCTATTTTTAATTGCAACTTTTTTTTACTCTAGAACTAGAATTTTGATTTTAGGGCCCATTTGGTTGTGCTCCCGCTCCGGTGATTTTTTTTATTTTTAGCCCAAATTTGAAATATATTTTGGATCTGACCCGTATTTGAAAATATTTTCAAAACTAGTCCGTTCGGCCCCGCCACCATGCATGGCGGGGCAAATGAACTGTACCCCGCCATGCATGGCGGCGGGATCCAGCTGCCACGTGGCCTGCAGCCCGGAGTGCCTGCTGACGTGGCTCAGGACGTGAAAAGACGTACTCCGCCACGCATCATGGCGGGTTCCCCTACCCGCCACACATCACGGCGGGTATGACTATGAAGCCATCAATGAGTCTAGTCTGTGGAGATAGTTCAGGTAGTGACAGCTCTGAGAGCGAATCAGAATCAGATAGCGATTGGCCTAACAGCGATGAGAACGCTGAGCAACAAGCTAAAGACGCAACACAGGAGCAGGGCAAGAAAAATGAGAATAATGGACCACAGGGCCATTCATGAAGCTCGCTCACACCAATACCGCAGAGAGAGGAAAGACCTCTACATACTGCCATTTTCTGATAAACAGATTACACAGGGAGCAAACCTAGAGCAGAAACTAACTTTATAATTTTGTCATGTTCATTTCTGATTGAGAACTGGGAGTGGCGAAAGGGCCCTGAGGAGTGCGGAAGCAATGGAGCGCACCACAATGTGTGCTATCTTGAGCTTAATCTGTCCGCGCCGTGGGAGCGGACGGACTCTCCTTTGCCTTTCAGCCCTGTAAACTCTGATGAGACGAGCGGCGCTTGCTTTCTCCGCCATCTTTGTCAAACGAAGGAGATGTTTCTTTTGTAGAGAGCAGGAAGCAGACAGATGGAGGAGGAGATGTTAGGGAGCTGGTTGCACTTATGCTTAATTTCCTGCTACTGTGGTCTATTTATAGACGCCGAGGAGTTTATCTGAACATAAGACATGACAGCTAAATTCTTGTTTCTGTGTAGTATCAACGGAATGCTGTTCCTTATAATAATCCTGCAGTGTCTGTAGGTATGAGAAACCTCTGCTGGTTGTACCCCGCCATGATGCATGGCGGGGTACGCCTTTCCACGTCCCGAGCCACGTCAGCAGGCATCCCGGGCTGCAGGCCACGTGGCAGCTGGACCCCGCCGCCATGCATGGCGGAGTACAATTCATTTGTCCCGCCATGCATGGTGGCGGGGCTAAACGGACTAGTTTTGAAAATATTTTCAAATACGGGTCAGATCCAAAATATGTTTCAAATTTAGGCTAAAAATAAAAAAAAATCGCTCCGGTTCCGCCGATAACTCTAGCACCAGAGCCGAAGGAGCCACCCCAAATGCAGATGGATGAAGGAGCCCTTGTAGGCATAAGAAGAGGAGCCAGAACCGTTTTAAGCATAGAAGGTGGAGCCCTCCCAAACACGGCCTTGCTGGCACAATAATAACTGCAGCATGCGAGTGAAGCAACCATCGCTAGCACTGAGACTCTCCCCCCCTGCCCCGTGCAATCTTTTTTGACAAACATTTTCATGTGTATTCGAGAGACAAACATTTTCATGTGCATAAATAATTGTAAGCAGGACAACATTTTAATTTGCTATGGGGAACTGCTATTTTAAGGATTTTGCTACACGACACCGCTACGGTGAAAATTGGCTAGCGGACGATGCCATTCCTTGTGCATTTGTTGTGTGTCCTGTAGCAATAGCTACATTTTTAACAAATGCACACAGGATGATAATGTTTAGTGGCAAAATTCCATTACGTATGGCTTTTTCCGAAAAGCACTATGCATCGTTAGGCAGAAGTAAACAAAATTTGTTCCACAGAAAAAAAAATATTATATAAAAAAAGATGTGGTTAAGTGGCCAAGTAAGGAAGATGATGGTGGGCAGGCTTGCCTGGTGTGGTGAAACTTTAGGAAGAAAAAAAATGTCTTCTCCGAAACTTAAACCAAACAACCCGAAACTTGCAAAGATTTATCCAACAGCGCAAAATAGTGCGAGTGTGCGACGGATACAAAAGTCAGCATATCTGCCCAACAGCCTAAACACCATGAAAAATTGTACGAAACTAGCAAAATATCACATGCGACGCAACAAAACAGGTGTCGACGTCAGCGCCGAACATCCGCGTCTGGGATTAGAGGCACGGAAGGACAAAAGGAAAACTGTTTCAACAATGTCATCCAGTAGCATCTACAATGCTTCTAAATCTGTGATACGTCTGAGGTCTTTCTAACAATTGCTTTTGCCTTTCCGCATCCCCTCATTTCCTAATGCAAATATACACTGTTTTTACTAGGTTCAAGGAAATTTATACTAATCATGGCTGCATTTTTCGTCAAGGTAGCAAAGGGAAGAAAAATAACGACTGCATTTTCCAGTCATCCCCCCACCAAAGCATTAGCATCCCCGCTGACAGCTATTGCATGTTATGTTATGCTCGATCCGCTAATCACTTTATCAATCCTCGCAAGTAAAGCACCGATTCAGTCGATGCCCCCAAATTTTCCGCGAGCTGCAAAGCGAATTGCGCCAAGTCATAAGGGAGTCAACAGAGATCGATTTTGCGCGTCGGGAAAACAAGAACGAAATCGAGCCATCAAATTAACACCAATGGATGGATGGATTAGACCACTAGCGTGCCGCCAAGCAACGAAATCCAAGTTTTATATCACCGATGGGCTGGACGGACGAGAGATGCGGATTCGATTGCGCACACAGAGATGAGATCCCACGCAACACAGTTCAAGTAACCATCCATCGAAACAAGATGAGAAGCCTTACCAGAAAATGGAAACGGCCGCAGGCCCGGACGGATCTCCAGTCCACGCGGTTTCGCTGAGAGGGCAACGACGAAGACGAACCTTGAAAAGACGCGAATTACTTCGAGATGGATGACGTGCTCCGGCGGCGGGATGCCGGAGATGCGACCGCTGGCGAAGTGGACGTGCGGCGGCGATGGCGCCTGCCTGGCGTGGCGTGGGCGCTGCCGAAGTGCAGAGGAGGACGATGGTGTGTGTCTGTGCGAGACCGTGTGAGAGATGCTTTGAGGCGGAACGGGGCAGCACTTGCAGGGAGGAGGTGTGGACCCAGAGAGTTTAAGCAGGCTAGGCCTAGAAAGCCTAGTGATATGTTGGGCTTATAAAGGCCTCGCTGGACCGTCCTGTTACATTACTGGGCCTGGTTTGTAAGGCTGGTCTATAAATTTTAAACTCTTCGCTGCCGACTCGATCAACCTTCAACCACCTCTCGTAATTCCTCCGTCTCAGTTTTCTCTTTTTTAAAAAATACTTTGTCTATATTGCAAGGCATGTGATTTTGCTCGACATTACAAGGCTTACCTCCTAACACACTTCATTCCCTAAATACTCCCTTCCATCCTATAAGATAGAAATTATCCTGGGATTAAAATTTATCCCGAATTATAAGGTATTCTAGATTATTCGATGAATCTATAACTATTTCTTTTTGAACCTCATTCGTACATGTATCCGTGCATACCTTTCAAACATTATCTTGCACAAAATAATTCCTATAATTGATAGCTAAAAACAGTGGCGGATGCACGATACGGGATAAGGGGGGCTAAAACAATGATGATGTTGATTTACATGAAGATTTAATGGTGAAATCACGCTTTTGCTACCGTGATTAGGCTTGAAATCGAGCCATTAGGGGGGGCTGGAGCCCCCAGCCCCCCCTTTGGATCCGCCCCTGGCTAAAAACGATAACAAGCATGCATGCTTTTTTAAATGGTTTGGAGAAAAATAAGCAAGTTGACAATCAAACTAATAACTAATTAGTGAGCAACAAATTAGTATTATGCCACACTCCTTATTTGATCTAAAAATATTGCTTATAAGATACCTTATATTTTAGGAGTAAAAAACTTTCCATACCCAAAACCTAACTACTCCCGCGGGGCATGCTAAATTGCTAATGGATAAAAAGTAGTACCCATTGGGTATTGGTACATGCTACCCACATATGTGTGTACCTTGTGTAATCTATATATACTCATTTTCAGCTGCATATATGTCTTCATTGATTACTATGAAATGTACATATATATAATGGACTTACGACTATTAGACCATTAATTGGTGAAGTTTTGTTTCTGTGTTGGTATTGTTTGATTTCTATTCATAGATATTCAATGATATATAATTTTAATATACGATATATTCATGTTTATTGTCAAATTGTCTATAGTGGCGATGCATTTGGGTGTGTGTTACCCATTGGGTATTTTTACCCACGCGAGGTACGGGTACGGTAAAATCTACCCGTGCTCGGGTAGCTATACTTTAGCGGGTAGAATTTTGTTTAGTAGGTACGGTAAAAATCTTTTACCCGTCAAGTTTGTATTCGTTGCCATCTCTAAGTCCACACCTATAGAATCGTAAAAGCTTGGTTATTGGTGAACGTGACGACGAGGGGTTGGTGCCATACCGAGTTGGTGATGAAGTCCCGATAGTCAAAAGTAATCGTAATAAACACATGAATCTATTGACAGGATCCACTACTTGATATACCAACTGTTGGTGTGTTTTACCACCGGTATGTAATTATGGGTGTATTACACATAGCAGATCTGGATGGTAGCACGTAATAACATAATAAAATTGAGTATATTTGACTCGTTGATACGTGAGAACGACACTCAAAGGGACGGAGGGTGTAGTCGGTTACAAAGTAGATCCAACCTAACCAATTTACATGTATATCTAGTTAGGGCAGTCCCAACGGTAGACACTACACACGGTTTTTATAGTGACCACATCAGCAAAACTTTATCTATAGAAACTATCCCTCACAGGGCAGGTTTCTTCGCGTAATAAATGTGTGCTTTTTTCTCTCTCTTCCTCCACCGATTACCATGGATGCTCTCGCCTCTGGCATTCTCTGCCGTGGGCGAGCTCGGCTGGCGAAAGCAGCTGCCAGCGGCCGTGCGCGGTGGCATAGGCGAGCGCGTGCGGTGGACGGCGAGCGTGTGCAGGCGGGTGCGCGGCGGCCCAGGCGAGTGCGCGCAGCTGCCGGTGGCTCGTGGTGCTTCTTCATGTCGATCGGCATGTCCGCTCTATACGTGTCCTATGCCTGCACGTACGTACATGATGCATATGAACGAACAACGAACAATCAAATGGCGACCATCACAAATTGGAACCCGGCGGTTGCAATGTGTAGAGCAGATCAAGTGCTCAGCCTGAAGCAGAACCACCTCCACTCCATGCCGTCCTCCTTCATGATCTTCCGCGACTGGATGCCCTAGTAGATGACGACGCCCAGTGGCGGATCCACGCCCCGGGCCGCCCAGGTTGCAGCCCCCCCGGGAGCTTGATTTTACCTATAAAACACTATAGCTTAGCCTCTAATCCACCATTGATCAACAGCTTAAGGTCTAATCCTTCATTATTTAGCCCCCCGGGTGCTTCATCCTAGATTCACCCCTGACGACGACCTTCTTGTCCTGCCCCTTCTAGCGCCACGGCCTCATGATTTTGGCGTTGTTCTGGCGCGGTGGCTGCTTGCTAGAGCGTGCAGCGGCGGTGCGGGGCGAGCATGGTGGTGGCTGGCGAGCGAGCAGGCCAACGTGGTGGTGGCCGGCGATGAGCGCACGGCTAGCACAGCGGCGGTGCGGGCGAGTGCGGTGGCGGCTGGCAAGCGCGCGGCCAGCAGGGTAAGCGCGGGGCCATTGGCGAGTGAGCGTACCACGGCGGCCGGCAAGCCATCACAGGCGCCGCAACTTGATAGAAACGACTCATTTCTTCCCAACAGTGAAATCACAATTTCTTCGTGCATCGATTCAAGAGACAACTTCGTTTCCTCTTGAAGAAATCGTTTCTTCTATTTTTCATCTCTTTCTTCATTAATTAGGCTGTCATGTCGGCATTTTGCTAAGTTGGCATCTCATTTAATAGAGATAGAAACCACCATTAATTCTCCATGGTAGTGCCCTTAGGGCAGTCCCAACGATAGACACTATGCACGGTTTCTATAGTGACCACGTCAGCAAAATTTCATTTATAGAAACTATCCCTCATAGTGCAAGTTTCTTCGCGTAATAAATGTGTGTTTTTTTCTCTCTTCCTCCACTGATTACCATGGATGCTCTCGCCTCTGGTATTCTCTGTTGTGGGCGAGCTCGGCTGGCGAGAGCAGCTACCAGCACGCGAGCGCACAGCGGCGCAGGCGAAGGTGCACAGCTGCCATCGGGCGCGCGCGGCGGTGCAGGCGAGAGCGTGCGGTGGCTGGCGAGCGAGTGCAGGCGGGTGCGCGGCGGCCCAGGCGAGTGCACGCGGCTACCGGCTGAAAGTCCCTAGTTTAGTTTTGGCTAATTGATAAAACCTAAGTACTAATCACATGTGCTTGAGTGTTGATAGCAAAAGGTGATTGGTACACTCTTAAGTGATGGCAAGATGCATGTTGATCATAATGATTTGGTGCCATACTTGGAGAAGAAGAGGAGATGGAGGCAATCCTATGGAGCTCAAGGCAAATGTATAGATAGAATTTGCTTTTAGTGATCAAGACACCATAGAGGGTGTGATCACACTTAGAATCGATAGCCGTACTATAAAGAGGGGAATTTCTGGGGCTATTGATCACTTAAATGGCACTAGATGATGATTTATTTGCATATGCATTTAGATCTAGTGGAGAGCTAACTTAACGCATCGAAAAATGACTATGAAGATGCTAACACACATGCACATGGTAATGTACACTTGGTGATGTTAGCACATTTACGAAGGTGGTGGAGTTTGAGCGGTAGAGATAGATTTGGGGCCCTCTCTCCCTCCCACCAATCTTGCGAGGAGAGATTTAGCGTTTTTTTGTGGAAGTGAAACGTCTATTTTCCACTACGCTGGAGACAGAGATTTTCTCTAAGTCATCGTGGATAGAAACGGAGGCGAACAGAGGTCATTGGGGTGACCGGACGCTGAACCGGACATAGTGTTGGCATAACCGGACACGTCTGGTCAGTGACAGCAGCTGTCTGGCGCGTGGACTGGGGTTTACCACCGGCACGTCCGGTCACTCACGGGACCGGTGCGCCCAGTCAGGCGACAGAGGGACAACGAACGCGAAGGGTCGATCAGACACGGTGACGCGTCCGATCACTATCGACCGGACGCGTCAGGTCGTGAGTGGTAGCTTACTAGAATCGACCGGACACTAGCACTATGGTGTCCGGTTAGTTTGAGCGGCGCGTCCGGTCACGCCTCTCAGCGCGTGAGCCTCTAGCGACCAGACGCTAGGGCACGTCCGATCAGTTTTGATTGGCTCGTTCGGTCACACTAGTGCGTGAACTAGTACATTTAAGTGATTGTTACGATCAAATGAACGAGATTCAAAACGAGACACGTGGCGTTCATCGGGGAAGTTGCACGGGCACAACCGGACGCTGACCACGTCCGGTCAGTTCGACCGGCGTGTTCGGTCAGTACGCAGGCAGCAACAACTTGTTTCTAACGACTCTATTCTTTGAGGCTGCTTTTAAATATATACTTGGTCGGTTTGTGGAGGTCTCTCTTGGACATTTTGACATTCTAACATCCTCTTGAGCTGAGCATACTTCCTCCCACTCATCTCCCATACTTGATTGATAAATTAAAGTGAGTTTGAATGATCTCAAGTGTATTTGCTTATGAGTTTGCATCTAGTTGGCACTTGGGTGAGCATTGGTTGCGGGATTCCTGTTACTCTTGGTGGTTGTCGCCACTTAGACAGAGGAGTTGTGGCAAGAGTGGTGCTTGTTCTTGGCCACCTCCCCGTGATTTGTGAGGGATGTTGTGCCTTTCCCGGCGGAGCGCCAAAGGCAACTCTAGCAAATTGCTCGTGTCATTGAGTTACTTCACTTGCGGTAGGTTCTTATGGTGCTCTTGGGAAGTTTGGCTTTGGATTGCCAATTAGCCGCTGAAAGCCCAAGTTTGGTTTTGGTAATTAATGACACCAAGTTGCTAATGCCATTATATCAAGTGTGATTAAGCTAGGCATAAGCAACATGTGATGGAGGTGGAAATAGCATGAAGAGATGGCCACAAGACCACATGATTTGGTGCATGAAATGATGAGCAAGATCATGAAGTAATGCACATAAAATGATGGACATGACATTCAAGTGGAGGAGAAGGATCTAAGAGCGCAAGGCGAAGGTATAACCATAGGGTTTTCCTTTTGCCGGTCTAAGATGAGTAGAGAAGTGATTGACCGGGTTTAGGATACATAGCCGACTATCAAGAGGGGCAATCACGGTTAGCTCGGGAATCAAGTGCCACTAGATCAATGTCTTGAGCATATGCATTAGGATCTAGTAGAGAACTAACATAATGCCTTGAAAAATGCTTGTGAAATGCTAACACACATGCACATAATGTTGTACACTTGGTGGTGTTAGCACATTTGCGAAGTCAGAGAAGAAACGGAGACGAACGGTGGTCACTGTGGTGACCGGACGCTGCACCAGATGCGGTCATGGTTTGACCGGACGTGTCTGGTCAGTTCTTCGCAGCAGTAAGGCACGTGGGTGTTAGGGTTTGCAACCAGCGCGTCCGGTCCCTCACGGAACCAGAGCGTCCGGTCAGGCACCTAGAGGGGCAGGGCTGTACGTAGAGCCGACCGGACGCGCGGCGCGTCCGGTCATGAGAGATCGGACGCGTCCGGTCGTGGTGGAAGCTCTCTGAACTCCGACCGGACACCGGGTGCAACGCGTCCGGTCAAACGCTGAAGCGCGTTCGATCACGGCAACGGCTACTTCTGACGCGCACTGTTCATGCTTGTCCTGTAGTGACCGAACGCGTCCGGTCACCCTGATCGGTGCGTCCGGTCAGCACGTTTTGCGCTGCGTCGTCTGGTAACGGCTAGCTGCGTACCCCTTCGCTATAAATAGCAGTTGGCCAGGGTTTGAGGGTATCTCTTGCACATTTTGAGACCTAGAGACATCCTTTGAGTTAGAGAATAACCCCTCCACTCATCTCTTTGCTTGGTTGCACATCTTGAGTGAGATTGAGTGAGATTCAAGTGTATTTCTTGAGAGTTGCATTCTAGAGGCACTTGATCTTCGAGTTGCTGTGAATTTCTTGTTACTCTTCCGTGTTTCCCGACACGGTAGACGGCTTGGAGCAGCGGAAGTGATTGAGCTCGCAATTGGAGATTGTTGGAGCCCTCACCAAGTATTGTAAGGGGTTCTTGATCCTTCCCCGCGGGAGTTTGCAAATTGGATACTCTAGTGGAGCTCGTGGATTGGAGGATCCCCATCTTGTGTGCGGTTGGCCGGCGCCCACCGAGGTCTCGACTCTTGATAGTTGATTAGCTCGTGTAACAGAACCGCCCAATTATACGAGATTAAGTAGGAAATCATCCAACGAAAGGACAATTTAACAAACTTAAGCCCGTATAACCCGGTAGTCCATGAAATCTTGACGGATTTCAAACCATCTCACATAACAGCCAAGATCGTACTAAGTTTAACGGTTACCATCATAAGTTACATAAATGTTTGCGGCACAAAATACATCGGAGTTTAAACATAGTTATTACAAACCAAGTTCGAATAAAAGTAGCGGAAGCGGTAGTTCAAATCACGCACACACATAACATTTTGAAATAAAGTGCCAGCTTGTGATCATCTCCAGCAAAAGCATCAGACTAGAAGTAGCGAATGACCATTGCCCATGGTCCTAGGCTTCGCCCATTGCAGGATAGAGACAGTTGATACAATAGTCATAGTACATCTGCCCATCTGCAACAAGTGGGAACAAAGCCCTGAGTACGAGAAGGTACTCAGCTAGACTTACCCGTCATAAACCAGAAATAAAAGACACCAAGGAATCATGATAGGCTTTCTGGTGGGATAGCTGACTCATTTGCAAAAGGCGTTTTTAGCATTTAGGAAAACCTTTACAAAAGCTTTGCATCAAGTTAAATCTTTATTAACCTGTCAACTACATTTGCACCTGTACTAAAGTAACATGTAATTAAACAGGTAATGATAACCAATGATCATTAACAACTTCCATTATGTCATAATTCATATAATTGTCCAAGTGTTCCATCAATATTACTACGATGAAGTAGCTCAAGTCAAGTGTTCACTATCCAGTGAACGATGGCGATTCGAATCGATTATTAACCAGCTGGTAAATTATTCCTCACACAAACCTCACTCACCCGCTAAAGTGAGGTGTTGGTCACCGAGTCAACCATTCAGGTAAAGTCGCGAGCTTGCTAGGAACCACTTGTACCCGGGGGCCGCCCGACTGCTCTTTGGCCTTATCATCGCGTCCCCGTATCCTGCCACTACTGCTCCGGTACAGTGCGTTGCGGGCAATCCACTCGGCCCGAATAATCTCCCAGTTTCGCGGTCGGAAGGTACTTTATCCGGCCAGCTAAATGTGAGGCATGCGTTCAACATGACCAGAGGGACAACAACGGACGGTCCTTAATCGACACAGACGGAAAACACTACAGTCCGAAACCCTGCAAGTTTCCGCCCGGTCTCAAATTCATTTCACACTTAGTTATACCATGACTTCATGGTCATCCAAGCAGATCCAGGTAACCACCTATAGCTCGCAGGTGACAGAAAATCACCCGACTTCTACCGGTCTAAGCCAGCTAAGCATTGACTCGACTGCGGATACCAGGGTAACAAGGATATAGTATAACAAAGTTAAGCAAGGTATAATGCAGCAACATTTGCAAACAACTCTTAAACGTAATGCATCAAATTAAGTAAAGTTAATAATAAATTATTTACAAACCGGGAGAGAAATGCTCCGGGGCTTGCCTCTCTCAAAAGAGCTCGGACGGTGGTCGGGGCACTCGGGGAGCTCTTCACCGACCTCCTCTTCGGCTTCTATCACCTCCTGCTGCTGCACCTCTAGCTGCTCCTCTGGCTCCTCGGGTAAGACGACTGGGTTCTCGGTTTGCGATCCTATATGATGCAATGCGCGTAAGTGATTATGCAAGCGTGCATCGAAGGAGATGAATGCAATGAATATGTTGAAATGCAAGGTAGTCAACATCATCCAAGAAACTATATACTACAAGCACATGTCATCTATTGCATTCTCTTCTACTACTAACATGTCAAGTTAACATATCTTATGAAATGCTTCAAAGATACACCAAAGCTTTACTAATTTCTTAATCACACTTAAAGCAACACTTGCTTAAACCCTAAATAATAATAGGTTTGAATAGCAACATATAATTATGATGCTCCTAAAAATCTAAGAAAATTACAATAGCATAATACTACCCTAAAATAGACTACCATAAAAATTTCATGACATTTGGATAAGTCAACTATCTTGTACAAAAATGACAAGCTATAGCATACAAATGAGCATGAAATTACTTTGTACTATGAAAAGTGTCAAACAACAGAATTAATATTTTTCCTAGGTTCTTCATGGAATATAATGACTGTACAAAAATTACCACATGCATGTTTTATACAAAATTTGCTCTCTAGCAAAAATAACAAAAATCAACCATTAAAGGTACTTGAACTACTTCTCCAAAGTTTTCCACAGCACATGCATGAAACATATTTTTCTTAAGAAGTACATGATATAAGAAGATTAACAAACTTGAAATCATATTTTTCTGATACATATAGGATTTACTAACCATTTTACAAGATATCAGCAATATTAAGAATTAATTAAAGCTCTACAGAAAAGTATCCAAAAATGACATGCAATATTTTTATATTGTAGTTCTGGTTCCAATGAGTCCATAGAAATTTATTTCACAATTTTTGGAGCTCAAATGAATACAAAAACATTTTCCACAATATTTTTCAAAGCATTTAACAGAAATCTGAAAAAGCATTTCTTAAATCCCTTTTAAAATCAGCCGACAAAACTGCTAGGTGCACCCGGTTGTCCACCCACAACCCGCACCAGAGAGACAAACAGGCGGGACCCAGCGGGTCAATGACCCCACATGTCAGACACACGGGAGGAAGAGAGGCGCTGGCCGGGTGGATCTCGCCGCCGGTGAGCTCGCCGGCGGTGAGGTCACCAGCACCTGCTTCCTCTCGGAAAGGCGAACCCAACGCACTAGCTTAGGGCACCGGAGGTGTTCCCGGGTGAGCAAGGCGGCGAGCATGGCGGGACGGTGGTGCGGCTCGCCACCGATACGTTAGTCTCGGCCATGGCATGGGTGGATTTGGAGCGCACAAGATCCGCGGGGTCAAGGCGAATGCGACGGTACAAGGAATTTGAGGAAGAAGAAGAAGGAATGGCTCCATCCACGGGAGCATGAGCTCGGCGGCCATGGCGCCGCCGTGCCAAGGCGAGCTCGTTCTGACCTTACCCTGGGGAAAAAGGGGACGAACTCGTGCGCATGGGACGGAGGAGGTCCAGGCGGAGCTGTCGGCGGACGCTATTGGCAAATGGCGCTGCGGTGGCGGAGCTAAACGCTGGCGAACGCGGGCGACGGCGTGCGGTGGCGTGCACTCCGCCCGGCTTGCTGCTGCGGTGGAGGACGAGCGCGTGGACGCGGAGGGGAGCAGGGGACAGCGGAGATGAAGGCGGAGACAGTGCGTGACCAGGTGGAGATCAAGGCGAGCCGGAGGCTACACGCGGCGGCTTCGACGGCGCATGAACGCCACGCGGCGGGCGGGACCTGCTGAAAGCCCAAGTTTGGTTTTGGTAATTAATGACACCAAGTTGCTAATGCCATGTGTTAAGTGTTTTGAGTTAGGCATAAGCAACACATGTGATGAAGGTATATGTGGCAAGGTGTGGTGGCCACAAGATCACAAAGAGATGGTGCATGGACATAAAATGATGATCATGGTGAAGATGCACAAAAAAAAAGGAAGGACATGATGATCAAGTGGAGAAGGATCTAAGAGCTCAAGGCAAAGGTATAACCATAGGGTTTTCCTTTTGCCGGTCTAAGATGAGTAGAGAAGTGATTGACCGGGTTTAGGATATATGGCCGACTATCAAGAGGGGCAATCACGGTTAGCTCGGAAATCAAGTGCCACTAGATCAATGTCTTGAGCATATGCATTAGGATCTAGTAAAAAGCTAACATAACGCCTTGAGAAATGATTATAAAATGCTAACACACATGCACATTGTGATTTACACATGGTGGTGTTAGCACGTTTGAGAAGGCGGTGGAGTTTAAGCGGTAGAGAGGGGTTTGGGTTCCTCTCTCCCTCCCGCCGAGCTTGCGAGGCGGGATTCGGCGCTTTTTGGAGAAGTGAAATGCCTATTTTCTATTGCGGCGGAAGTCGGAAAAGAAACGGAGGTGAACGGAGGTCACAGAGATGACCGGACGCTGGACCGGACGCGGTCTCTGTATGACCGGACACGTCCGATCAGTGTTCAGCGTCTGCGCGGTTTTCAGTTTGTTGACCGGACGCGCAGCGCGTCCGGTCACTGATGACCGGACGCGTCCGGTCATCCAGGGAGCTTACTGGACTCTAATCGGACGCTGGCACTGTGGCGTCCGGTCAGTTCAACAGCGCGTCCGGTCAGTTCTCCTGAGCGAATCAGAGCGCGCGACCGGCGCGTCCGGTCCCTCACGTAACCGGAGCGTCCGGTCAGGCGTCCAGAAGGGTAGAGCAAAGCGGAGTAACGATCGGACGCGCGGCGCGTCCGGTCACGTGCGATCGGACGCGTCCGGTCTCAACGGGAGCATACTGGAACGCGACCGGACGCGGGCACTGTCGCGTCCGGTCAATCGGCTCAGCGCGTCCGGTCAGGGCAACGGCTAGTTCTGACGCGCACTGTTTCTTGCTGTCGCGTAGTGACCGGACGCGTCCGGTCACCCTGACCGGAGCGTCCGGTCAGCGCGTTTTTCGCTGCGTCGTCTGTAACGGCTAGCTGCGTACCCCTTCGTTATAAATAGACGTTGGCCGGGGTTTGAGGGGAACTCTTGCACATTTTGAGAACTAGAGACATACTTTGAGCTAGAGAACAACCCCTCCACTCATCTCTTTGATTAGTTGCATATCTTGAGTGAGATTGAGTGAGATTCAAGTGCATTGCTTGAGAGTTGCATTCTAGAGGCACTTGATCTTTGAGTTGCTGCGGATTTCTTGTTACTCTTCCGTGTTTCCCGACACGGTAGACGGCTTGGAGCAGCAGAGGTGATTGAGCTCGCAATTGGAGATTGTTGGAGTCATCACCAAGTGTTGTAAGGGGTTCTTGATCCTTCCCCGCGGGAGTTCGCAAATTGGATACTCTAGTGGAGCTCGTGGCTTGGAGGATCCCCATCTTGTGTGCGGTTGTGCGGCGCCCGCCGAGGGCTCGACTCTTGATAGTCGATTAGCTCGCGAACCGACAAGTGGGTGTATCGCCACAACGGGGAGTAGCTTGCCGGGAAGCAAGTGAACCTCGGGATAAATTCTTGTGTCATTCTCTTCCCGAGGATTTCTCTTGTGTGATTGATTGATTGGTACATCTCATCTCTACACGGCGGTATAATCAATCAAAGCTCTTCTCTCGTATTACTTCTTGTTTCTAGCTTGTGGTTGTTGTTGTGTTTAGTGAATAGCCTTGTACTAGACTTATGTAGGTGGCTTGCTTAATTAGTTAGAGCTAGTGCTTTTGCTTCGCCACCTTTCGTACTAACTCGTGGTTAAGTAATTCTTGTAGAAGTTTTAATTAGGCTATTCACCCCCCCTCTAGCCTTTTTGGACCTTACACCTGCCGTGGCGGCCAGCGCGGCGAGACGGCGAGCGGGAGGAGGAGGCGGTCGAGCGGACGCGGGCCGGGCCGAGGCGGGGCGCGGGCGCGGGAGCGCGCGCGCGGGAGTGGCGCGGGCCGTTTCCGGTCGCGGGCCGAAACCGGGGCGGCGGCCTGCTAGGTTAGTTTTTTTTATTTTTTTTTCAAATTTCTAATTTCAAACAAAATTCAAATACAGTTTTCAAACCTCATTTTGAGCAAGAAAAGGACCTTTTCTGAAAACGACCCAAAAATGAAAGTTGTTTAGAATTTAATTCTCTCCAACTTTGATTAAGGGGCCAACTAAAAATTCCCAACAGATTTTGATTTTTAGAATAAAAGCTAATTTAGGGAGGATTTTTGAATATTTTCAAATAACATTTTTAAATAAATCTTTGACAAAACTTTGAGTGATTTAGTGGCTCCAAAAATTTTCCTTATAATTATAAGTGATATGAAATTTATAGTTGCACAAATTTGATGAATTTCATTAGCACATTATCACAACATGTTATGCAATACTAGTTTCCAAAATTTTATTTTATTAAAGGTACACCCTAAGCACATATAATTATGAATGCCATGACATGTTGTGCTCATGATTGCAATGCAAATGCTTGCGTAACACCGGAGTGTTACAGCCCTCCCCCCTTATAAAAATCTCGTCCCGAGATTTAGGTTATGAACCATTTATTATAAAAATCTTCGTATGCTTTTTGTAGGTATTCACCCGTTTCCCAAGATGCATCTCCCTCATCATGATGACTCCATTGTATCTTATATGTTTTCACCACACTGTTTCGAGTAGCCCTTTCTTTGGAATCCAAAACTCGAATTGGCTGCTCACGATACACCAGATCTGACTTAAGTTTTATGCCTCGAGGTTCAATTATTTCCTCTGGAACGCGCAAACATTTCTTGAGATGTGATACGTGAACAACTGGGAATATAGCACCCATTGATTCTGGTAATTCTAATTTGTAAGCCACTGGACCCTTCCTTTCTAAGATTTTGTAGGGTCCTACAAATCTGGCGGCAAGCTTTCTGCGTATTCCAAACCGCTTCTTCTTCATTGGCGTGACTTTTAGATAAACATAGTCACCAACTTCGAACACAAGTGGTCTCCTTCTCTTATCCGCATAACTTTTCTGACGTGATTGAGCTGCTCTCATATTTTGCTGAATGATATAAACTTTCTTTTCGGCTTCTTCCACGAAGTCAATACCATAATACCTTCTTTCCCCCGGCTTAATCCAGTTTAACGGTGTTCTACACTTTCGGCCATACAGAGCCTCAAAAGGTGCCATCTTGATACTTTCTTGATAGCTATTATTATACGTGAATTCTGTTAAAGGTAACCACGACTCCCATGAACCTCTGGAAGACAACACACAAGCTCTTAACATATCCTCCAAAACAGCATTAACTCTTTCAGTCTGACCATCTGTTTGAGGATGATAGGCAGTGCTACGAATCAGACTCGTTCCCAAACCTTTGTGCAAATGCTCCCAAAAGTGAGCAGTGAACTGTGACCCTCTGTCAGACACGATAGTCTTCGATATGCCATGCAATCTCACAATCTCCGCAATATACTTCTCGGCATATTGAGGTGGTCTATAAACTGTCTTGACAGGCAAAAAGTGGGCTGTCTTGGTAAGACGATCCACGATTACCCAAATTGAATCATGGCCTTTCTGAGTAGTGGGCAAACCTGTGATGAAATCTATACTTATATCATCCTACTTCCAACTAGGTACTGACAAAGGTTGCAACAATCCAGCAGGTTTCATGTGAATAGCTTTCACTCGACAACATGTGTCACATCTGGCTACATAAGCTGCAATTTCCTTCTTCATCTTTGTCCACCAATAGCGAGGCCTTAGTTCTTGATACATTTTACTACTGCCAGGATGAATGAACAACTTAGAGTGATGAGCTTCATCCATAATTTTATTCTTAAGCTCTCTATCCTTTGGAACAACAAGACGGTTGTCGAACCACAACACGTCCTGCTCGTCCACTCTGAAGTGTTTTGAAGGTTCTTCTTTAATTTTCTTTTTAATGTGGAATATCCCTTTGTCTGCTTTCTAACCTTCTATTATCTTACTCTCCAAGGTGCAACTGATTTGAATACTATGTAACACGGCAGGGTGCATTAGATTAAAACCATCTTCGAGTAAGGGTTGCATATTCAGAAAATGTGACTTTCTACTCAAAGCATCAGCTACCACATTGGCTTTCCCAGGGTGATACTGTACATTCAAGTTGTAATCTTTAATTAGTTCTAACCATCTTCGCTGTCTCATGTTCAATTCTGGTTGGGTGAAAATGTACTTGAGACTCTTATGATCGGTGAAAATGTTACACACATTACCAAGTAAATAGTGTCTCCAAATCTTTAAGGCATGCACCACGGCGGCAAGCTCAAGATCATGTGTCGGATAATTGATTTCATGTTTTCTCAACTGGCGGGAGGCATAAGCAATGACTCTTCCTTCTTGCATCAGAAAACAGCTTAATCCTAATTTTGATGCGTCACTGAACACATCAAAAGGTTTCTCGATGTCTGGCTGTGCAAGAACTAGAGCAGTGGTCAACAGTTTCCGCAAGGTGTGGAAAGCTGTCTCACACTCCTCTGTCCACACAAACTTGTAATCTTTCTGTAACAGACTTGTCATTGGCTTGGCAATCTTCGAGAAGTCTGGGATAAAGCGGCGATAGTAACCAGCTAACCCTAGGAAACTCCTGACTTTTGGCACTGTGGTTGGAGTTTTCCAATCCATAACCTCTTGCACTTTGCTCGGATCTACCGAAACTCCATTCTCAGATAGAATATGACCAAGGAAAGGAACTTTCTTCAACCAAAATTCACATTTGCTGAACTTAGCATACAACTTATGATCTCTCAGTCTGGTCAAGACAATTCTCAGATGCTCTTCATGATCTTTCTCGTTCTCAGAGTATACTAGAATGTCATCAATGAAGACAACTACAAACTTGTCCAACTCTAGCATGAAAACCATATTCATCAGATACATAAAATATGCAGGAGTATTTGTTAAGCCAAAAGACATAACAAGATACTCGTACAACCCGTATCTGGTAGAAAAAGCGGTTTTCGGGACATCTTGTGGCCTGATCTTTATCTGATGATACCCTCATCTTAGGTCTATCTTGGAGAACACCCTAGCTTTAGCCAACTGATCAAACAAAACGTCGATATGAGGCAAAGGATATTTATTCTTGATAGTTACAGCATTAAGAGGTCGATAATCCACACACATTCTCAGAGTACCCTCTTTCTTTTTCTTCACGAACAAGGCAGGACATCTCCACTCAGACTTACTCGGTCGGATAAACCCCTTCTTTAGCAATTCTTCCAGTTGCTTCTTCAGCTCAGCTAACTCATCCGGAGGCATCCGATAGGGTCTCCTCGAAATAGGAGCTGTCCCGGGGATCAACTCGATTCTAAACTCAACATCTCTATCTGGAGGAAGGCCAGGTAACTCGTCTGGAAACACATCCGGGAACTCACACACTACCGGGATCTGGCGGATAGGAACAACTTCCATGGCACAGGTCACACTCACAAGGTCTGTTCTTTCAGGCAATGGTACTTGAAAAGTACCCTCTCCCTGGGAATCCTTAAGGGTAAGCAACCGACTGCTTGTATCTATGACTGCCCCCTAGTTCTTCATCCAGTTCATTCCTATTATTACATCCAAAACTAGTCCAGGCATAACTATCAGGTTCACTCGGAACTTCCGACTACCTAACTCAAGGGTTGCCCCTCTAACCATCTTATTGGTTAACACATCAGCCCCGGCTGAACTTATATGATAACCATAACTCAATTCTGTGCATAGTTGTTCATGCTTCCGTGCAAATGCTTGACTCATAAAAGAATGCGAGGATCCAGAATCAAATAGAACAACTGCAGGGTGATGGTTAACAAGAAACTTACCGGCAGTTACAGGCTCTCCCTCAGGAATCTCATCAACGGTGGTATGGTGTACACGGGCAGTATAAGTCTGTTGCTTCTTTTTAGGCGGATAAGGGCAGAACTTTGAAAAGTGGCCTGGCTGACCACAATTGTAGTAGGGCCCCTTCACTGTACCAGCAGATCCTATAGCTCCCTTGGAGTTGCTTCGTTCTGCAGCTGCGGTGATCTTTGCTGGCGGCACGGCCATCTTGTACGGCTTCTATGGTCCCCTGTAGTTCTGGGTTTTATGCTGTGGCGGCCGGAACCTTGCACCAGGTGCGGACGGACGATAAGAAAGACGGTTTGCAGTGACAACTCTAGACTAGGATGGTCCTGACTCAAACACACTCTTGCGATTCTTGGATGCAGTGTAGGCGTTGTTGTTCTTTTCTTGTTTCAAACAATCACTGACAAAGTCATTGAATCTGGCGCGGGTATTGATACCCACATGCTTCATCATCTTCAGACTTAACCCTCTCTTGAAACTAGCAATTCTCTTTGCATCTGTGTCGACCATGTCTGGAGCATAGTGGCACAAGCTATTAAAGGCATGCAGATACTGTGTTACAGTCTTGGTACCTTGATTTAAGACCAAAAACTCTCTGAGCTTCATCTCAACCAACCCTGGGGGAATATAAACTCCCCTAAACGCTTCAGTGAATTCTCTCCAAGTAATCTGGGCATTAGGAGGAAAGGTGGTGCGATGATGCTTCCACCACATCCCTGCCGGTCCTTGTAACTGATGTGCAGCATATTCTATTTTCAGAACTTCTATCAGTCTCAACACACGAAACTTATCTTCCATAGTGTTGATCCATTCTTCAGCGTCGAGTGGCTCTGCTGCTTCCTTGAAAACTGGCGGCCTGGTGTCCATGAAATCCTTGAAATTGTTGTACTGGTTCACCCCATGACCACCACCTTGATTATTTCCCCTCTGAACATTTTCAGCGATGGTACGCAGAAAATCTTCCATATTCCTTTGTGACTGCTCAGCGTTGCGCTGGCTTCCAAGGAACTGTGCGAAGAATACCTCTGCAGTGAGCGGTGGAGGAGGGGGCAATTGTGGCTCTGGCTGTGGCTCCTGGTGATTGACGTTGTTTGCACCACCCCCACCAGCCCCT
The DNA here is from genome assembly GCA_038087645.1 of Saccharum hybrid cultivar R570. Classification (NCBI taxonomy): domain Eukaryota; kingdom Viridiplantae; phylum Streptophyta; class Magnoliopsida; order Poales; family Poaceae; genus Saccharum; species Saccharum hybrid cultivar. Next base: position 1,081,717 of record JAQSUU010000377.1, read on the forward strand.
GCACCGTTGCCACTAGTTTCAGCGGCCTCATACGTGGCACGGCGAGTGTTTGCCATCTGCATATTTCAGCAACAAGTAATAATTGAGCGAAGTGGTAGTAATTGTATTCGAATGAACAATCATGTCATACTGAATTTATTGGAGAGAACAAGTCATGCAATAAAACAGAGGCACAATAATCACATTCCAATTAAAACAACATCACTAATCAAATTACTTCGAATACAACATCGCGTTTCATACAACCACATTGCCAGCATACATACACTGGACTTTTATGTGTTCGAGCATCGCATACACAACCAAGATTCAAAAGATCACCAGTCTCAAGATCGAACAGGATACAACACGATACATGGAAACCAAAAGAAGGCCATCGTGACAGAGCCTATCGCTAACGCAAGGCAACTAGCCTACTCCTCGAGGCCGTCATCGAGGTCGGAGGCGTCACCATTGCTACCATCAGTAGCGGCGTCGTCGTTTACGTCCATCTGGGCGGCGTCCGGAGGAGCATACGGGCCCATCCCGTTGTAGAGGGCATGAAACTCTTCATGCAAGTTTGCATTATACCCTTCTAGCTCCTCGACCCTCTGCCTTAGAAGGTCCCTCTCGTTCCAGGCTTCATTCCTTTCCTGCACTAGCTGTCCCATCATGTGGTCTGCATTTCTGTTGGCCTGAGTCAACGTGTGTACCCGCTGCATAGCACTCTCACCTCTCTCAAGAGCCCGATCTCGCTGCAAGCTCATGTCGGCCAACTGCTCCTGCAAGCTAGCTATAGCACGTGCTTGCTTCTTCTTCTGCTTCCTTGCTTCAAGTCGGTCATTGCCACGCAGACCAGTCAAGGTCCAATAGGTACTCTCAAGACCCTGGTATGCTTTGATGGCTGCATACATGACACTCATCGTGTGGTTGTCGCTAGCCCGTCCTTCACTTGGGCCTCTAACCAGGGCACTTCCTTGCGGTTGCACCCAAATGGCATCACGAGGATCATCTCTCGGGAAAGTACCGGCCAAAGCTGCTGCCAACTCATTAGGAAACCTGCTCATTATGTCTCGGATGACATGAAAGGCTGCACCCTCAACTGGAGTGCGTCCTTCAAACTCCAAATACCAACCATTACATTCTGGCGCATCACCAAGAGCAGGGACGGTGATTTCCACTACCGCAAGTCTATCCTCAGCTAACTGGCTCTCACTCCAGGAGTACACCGGCTCTTGACCCTCTGGGTACCCCACATCATGGAGCACTCTTTAAAGCAAGGTGGGCTTGCCAAACTCACTTAGAAAAGTGTCCGTGCTGCGGCGCTCCCGCGGGGCCATCTAGTGACGGGGTGCTCTTCCGCCAGTGGACTTACGAGCAGTCTTCTTCGTGCGGGCCATCTGTAGCATAAGTTTTTAAATTACCCGATGAGAACATATTTTAAGTTGATGTCACTTTTATCAAACTGGGATAATTCTTTTATAAGGGGAGGAATGCATGTTATGAATAAAATGCACAGGCAATATGATGCATGCGCGAGTCTTACGTTCTCACAAACTTAGAAAATAAAGACATCTAACGATGAATTCGGTGGCATACAACGATCTCTCATATACGTAACTAATTCGATCTACAAGATAAACGCTGTTATGTACCTGCAGAAAATTCATTTCAGCCCATTCCCCATGAATGCGTGAAAGCAGTAAATCTACCTACACGCTCTACACGAATCCCCAGATACGTGTACAACGGTAGTAACTACCCAAACACATCGTCCTATTGACGGCATCGCCTCAACGGACGGAACACCCACACATGCGATACTTTCATAAAAACATGTGTAAAACATGTAATTATTCTAGTATCATATAAGCACTCTCCCTAGATCGGTGGTGTATCCGATCATGCTCTCACAGCTCACCCTTACCAAAGCGTAGAGGTAACTGATCCATACATTACCACTCAATTAAGTGGCACTCATACAATAGCACGCCGTATGAGCAACGAAAGAGAAATATGGTGCAAGAACCCCAAGTTAGTACTTAAATAGCCACCTACAGTCCTTAACTGGGCATACAGGATATGACCACTGGCACACCTTTAGTTTTAAAATCACACTGTTTAAACATAATTTTGTTTTAAATACACTTATAAACAGTAATCACGTTAAACCATGCTCCGATGCCAGCTGTAACAGAACCGCCTAATTATACGAGATTAAGTAGGAAATCATCCAACGGAAGGACAATTTAACAAACTTAAGCCCGTATAACCCGGTAGTCCGTGAAATCTTGATGGATTTCAAACCATCTCACATAACAGCCAAGATCGTACTAAGTTTAACGGTTACCATCATAAGTTACATAAATGTTCGCAGCACAAAATACATTGGAGTTTAAACATAGTTATTATAAACCAAGTTCGAATAAAAGTAGCGAAAGCGGTAGTTCAAATCACGCACACACACAACATTTTGAAATAAAGTGCCAGCTTGTGATCATCTCCAGCAAAAGCATCAGACTAGAAGTAGCGAATGACCATTGCCCATGGTCCTAGGCTTCGCCCATTGCAGGATAGAGACAGTTGATACAATAGTCATAGTACATCTGCCCATCTGCAACAAGTGGGAACAAAGCCCTGAGTACGAGAAGGTACTCAGCTAGACTTACCCGTCATAAACCAGAAATAAAAGACACCAAGGAATCATGATAGGCTTTCTGGTGGGATAGCTGACTCATTTGCAAAAGGCGTTTTTAGCATTTAGGAAAACCTTTACAAAAGCTTTGCATCAAGTTAAATCTTTATTAACCTGTCAACTACATTTGCACCTGTACTAAAGTAACATGTAATTAAACAGGTAATGATAACCAATGATCATTAACAACTTCCATTATGTCATAATTCATATAACTGTCCAAGTGTTCCATCAATATTACTACGATGAAATAGCTCAAGTCAAGTGTTCACTATCCAGTGAACGATGGCGATTCGAATCGATTATTAACCAGCTGGTAAGTTATTCCTCACACAAACCTCACTCACCCGCTAAAGTGAGGTGTTGGTCACCGAGTCAACCATTCAGGTAAAGTTGCGAGCTTGCCAGGAACCACTTGTACCCGGGGGCCGCCCGACTGCTCTTTGGCCTTATCATCGCGCCCCCGTATCCTGCCACTACTGCTCCGGTACAGTGCGTTGCGGGCAATCCACTCGGCCCGAATAATCTCCCAGTTTCGTGGTCGGAAGGTACTTTATCCGACCAGCTAAATGTGAGGCATGCGTTCAACATGACCCGAGGGACAACAACGGACGGTCCTTAATCGACACAGACGGAAAACACTACAGTCCGAAACCCTGCAAGTTTCCGCCCGGTCTCAAATTCATTTCACACTTAGTTATACCATGACTTCATGGTTATCCAAGCAGATCCATGTAACCACCTATAACTCGCAGCTGACAGGAAATCACCCGACTTCTATCGGTCTAAGCCAGCTAAGCATTGACTCGACTGCGGATACTAGGGTAACAAGGATATAGTATAACAAAGGTAAGCAAGGTATAATGCAGCAACGTTTGCAAACAACTCCTAAACGTAATGCACCAAATTAAGTAAAGTTAATAATAAATTATTTGCAAACCGAGAGAGAAATGCTCCGGGGCTTGCCTCTCTCAAAAGAGCTCGGACGGTGGTCGGGGCACTCGGGGAGCTCTTCACCGACCTCCTCTTCGGCTTCTGTCACCTCCTGCTGCTGCACCTCGAGCTGCTCCTCTGGCTCCTCAGGTAAGACGACTGAGTTCTCGGTTTGTGATCCTGTATGATGCAATGCGCGTAAGTGATTATGTAAGCGTGCATCGAAGGAGATGAATGCAATGAATATATTGAAATGCAAGGTAGTCAACATCATCCAAGAAACTATACACTACAAGCACATGTCATCTACTGCATTCTCTTCTACTACTAACATGTCAAGTTAACATATCTTATGAAATGCTTCAAAGATACACCAAAGCTTTACTAATTTCTTAATCACACTTAAAGCAACACTTGCTTAAACCCTAAATAATAATAGGTTTGAATAGCAACATATATTTCTGATGCTCCTAAAAATCTAAGAAAATTACAATAGCATAATACTACCCTAAAATAGACTACCATAAAAATTTCATGACATTTGGATAAGTCAACTATCTTGTACAAAAATGACAAGCTATAGCATACAAATGAGCATGAAATTACTTTGTACTATGAAAAGTGTCAAACAACAGAATTAATATTTTTCCTAGGTTCTTCATTGAATATAATGACTGTACAAAAATTACCACATGCATGTTTTATACAAAATTTGCTCTCTAGCAAAAATAACAAAAATCAACCATTAAAGGTACTTGAACTACTTCTCCAAAGTTTTCCACAGCACATGCATGAAACATATTTTTCCTAAGAAGTACATGATATAAGAAGATTAACAAACTTGAAATCATATTTTTCTGATACATATAGGATTTACTAACCATTTTACAAGATATCAGCAATATTAAGAATTAATTAAAGCTCTACAGAAAAGTATCCAAAAATGACATGCAATATTTTTATATTGTAGTTCTGGTTCCAATGAGTCCATAGAAATTTATTTCACAATTTTTGGAGCTCAAATGAATACAAAAACATTTTCCACAATATTTTTCAAAGCATTTAACAGAAATCTGAAAAAGCATTTCTTAAATCCCTTTTAAAATCAACCGACAAAACTGCTAGGTGCACCCGGTTGTCCACCCACAACCCGCACCAGAGAGACAGATAGGCGGGACCCAGCGGGTCAATGACCCCACATGTCAGACACACGGGAGGAAGAGAGGCGCTGGCCGGGTGGATCTCGCCGCCGGTGAGCTCGCCGGCGGTGAGGTCACCAGCACCTGCTTCCTCTCGGAAAGGCAAACCCAACGCACTAGCTTAGGGCACCGGAGGTGTTCCCGGGTGAGCAAGGCGGCGAGCATGGCGGGACGGTGGTGCGGCTCACCGCCGATACGTCGGTCTCGGCCATGGCATGGGTGGATTTGGAGCGCACAAGATCCGCGGGGTCAAGGCGAATGCGACGGTACAAGGAATTTGAGGAAGAAGAAGAAGGAATGGCTCCATCCACGGGAGCACGAGCTCGGCGGCCATGGCGCCGCCGTGCCAAGGCGAGCTCGTTCTGACCTTACCCTAGGGAAAAAGGGGACGAACTCGTGCGCACGGGACGGAGGAGGTCCAGGCGGAGCTGTCGGCGGACGCTATTGGCAAATGGTGCTGCGGTGGCGGAGCTAAACGCTGACGAACGCGGGCGACGGCGTGTGGTGGCGTGCACTCCACCCGGCTTGCTGCTGCGGTGAAGGACGAGCGCGTGGACGCGGAGGGGAGCAGGGGACAGCGGAGATGAAGGCGGAGACAGTGCGTGACCAGGTGGAGATCAAGGCGAGCCGGAGGCTACACGCGGCGGCTTCGACGGCGCATGAACGCCACGCGGCGGGCGGGACCTGCCGCGGCGGCCAGCGAGGCGAGACGGCGAGCGGGAGGAGGAGGCGGTCGAGCGGACGCGGGCCGGGCCGAGGCGGGGCGCGGGCGCGGGCGCGCGCGGGAGTGGCGCGGGCCGTTTCCGGTCGCGGGCCGAAACCGGGGCGGCGGCCTGCTAGGTTAGTTTTTTTATTTTTTTTTTCAAATTTCTAATTTCAAACAAAATTCAAATACAGTTTTCAAACCTCATTTTGAGCAAGAAAAGGACCTTTTCTGAAAACGACCCAAAAATAAAAGTTGTTTAGAATTTAATTCTCTCCAACTTTGATTAAGGGGCCAACTAAAAATTCCCAACAGATTTTGATTTTTAGAATAAAAGCTAATTTAGGGAGGATTTTTGAATATTTTCAAATAACATTTTTAAACAAATCTTTGACAAAACTTTGAGTGATTTAGTGGCTCCAAAAAATTTCCTTATAATTATAAGTGATATGAAATTTATAGTTGCACAAATTTGATGAATTTCATTAGCACATTATCACAACATGTTATGCAATACTAGTTTCTAAAATTTTATTTTATTAAAGGTACACCCTAAGCACATATAATTATGAATGCCATGACATGTTGTGCTCATGATTGCAATGCAAATGCTTGCGTAACACCGGAGTGTTACAGCTCGCGAATCAACAAGTGGGTGCATCGCCATAACGAGGAGTAGCTTGTCGGGAAGCAAGTGAACCTCGGTAAAAATCTTGTGTCATCTCTTTACCGAGGATTTCTCTTGTGGTTGATCATTGTGATTGATTCTTCGAGTGCATTACTTCTCTACATCGTTGGTATAAGAATCAAGTCACTTGCTCTTTACTTTCTTGTACTAGTCCTAGTGTAGCTTTTATCACATAGGAGTAAGTAGCTTAGTGACTTAGTCTTGTTGGTGTGTATTAGAGATCATAGCCTTGCTTCACTAGAATTGTATAGGTGGCATACATAGTGTAGTTGAGCTAGTGCTAGAATTAGCTTAGCCATCTTTTATACTAACGTGGTTATTTAGTGAAGCTTGTAGATTTTTAAATAGGCTATTCACCCCCCTCTAGCCTTTTGGACCTTACAACCGCCGAACCACAAAGTGGTGGTTGACACAACGAGGACGTAGCGTGTCGGCAAGCACGTGAACCTCAGGAGAAAAATTATGTCACCTTTGTGATTGATTTCTTGGATTTCTCTCGATGATTGGTCTTCATATTGTTGTGATTGGTTCATTCCTCGACGCGGGGGTATAGAGATCACATACCTCTCTTTTACATTCCGCAAACTAGTTGTAACAAGTTTTTTAGTGTAATTAGTTTTGAGAGCTTGTTTTATCTTTGCTAGTGTAGCTTGTTATCTAGTTGAGCTCTTTAGTGTAGCTAGCTTGTGAGAGCTCGTAATGACTTAGCCTTTGTTTGTTATAGTGATCATAGTTACTAGAATTGTTAGATATGTAGCTTGTAACCCTTGTAAAGCTAGAGCAAATTCGCATTTCGTCATTTGTTATACTAACCTTTTGCTTTAGTGAGTTTGTAGAATTTTTAATAGGCTATTCACCCCCCTCTAGCCATATTAGAACCTTTCACCGGTGGCTCATGGTGTTTCTTCATGTTGATCGATGTGTTCGCTCTATACGTGTCCTATCCCTGCACGTACGTACATGATGCATATGAACGAACAATCAAACGACGACCATCACAAATTGGAACCCGGCGATTGCAATGTGTAGAGCAGATCAAGTGCTCAGCCTGAGGCAGAACCACCTCCACTACGTGCCGCCCTCCTTCATGATCTTCTGCGGCTGGATGCCCTAGTAGATGACAATGGCCTTCTTGTCCTGCCCCTTCCGGCGCCGCGGCCTCATGATTTTGCCGCTGTTCTGGCGCGGTGGTTGCTTGCTAGCGCGTGTAGCGGCGGTGCGAGCAAGCATGGTGGCTCCCGGCGAGCGAGCGGGCCAGCGTGGTGGCGGCCGACGATGAGCACGTGACCAGTGCATCAGCGGCGCGGGCGAGCGTGGTGGTGGCTGGCAAGCGCGCGGCTAGCAGGGTAAGCGCGGGGCCGGCAAGCCATCACAGGCGCCGCAACTTGATAGAAACGACTCGTTTCTTCCCAACAGTGAAATCGCAGTTTCTTCGTTCATCGATTCAAGAGACGACTTCGTTTCCTCTTGAAGAAACGGTTTCTTCTATTTTTCATCTCTTTCTTTATTAATTAGACTGTCATGTCAGTATTTTACTGAGTCATTAATTTTTTCATTAGGAGTGCCCTTATGCATTTTACTTTAAAAAGTAGACGATGAACCACCGGTATTTATCATGTACGGCCATTCGGCTCGGCCTACCATCGTTCCAGGGATCATTTTTAACCTCCATGATGATACTCATAACTCGTGCGCCATTCATGTATTCGTCAATGATTGTTTGTTTATTTGCTTGATTAAAGCGGGTTACGGAGGCACATTTCTTCAGGTATTGGATGAATGCCTGAGTTCGTTTTAGAAACATTTCTTGGGGATTGGATGAATGTTTGGAAGGGGAATATGTGCAGACAGATACGTTATTGGAAAGAGAAGAGGCCGAGAAGAGTCGCTAGGAAGGAGAAAGTGTGTGCTGCCGCATCCAACGGATGGAGAGATGGACCGCGTGACATGGCTAATGAAAATAATGAAGAAATAGATTAGCGGCGGTTTTCTACATGATTACCAAATAAATATCGATTCATATTTTTATAATATATTTATTTAAAGTTATAAATTATTAAAAATTTCCATTATCAATCTAGTAAAATTTAGAATAACTTAACTATAAACAAACCTAGAGTCACATCACGGATTCATTGGAAGAAGGTAACATATATTGCTTAACCTGTTATCTAGTTTTCCTCGTCAACACTTACACAGCCAAGGGCTGGTTTGGTATAAATTATCTTCATCGGTGAACCAGCTTTTTGTGACTTTAGCTCAAAAAAAAACAGCTTTATCAGTATAGCTAAAACTATTTTAGTGAATTGTTTGGTAAAACAACTTCTTTTAGATTATGAAAATGATACAATGACCATCACACCCTTCTATGTTTTTTTCTCTTTTTTTCTTTTCATTTTCTCCCTTCTTCCTCGCGTCACTCTTTGCTCTCCCCTGCCAACCCCTCTTTCGCTACAGCGACGTCTCCCTCCACACCCAGCTCTCCACGGCGGTGACACCCTGGCCACACTGTTCCTCCCCGCACCTCCGCCTCGCTGTCACTCTGTCAGGCGTGACAGCTCCCCCTCTCCTCGTTGGGCACGACACCTCTGCCTCCCCTCGTCGGCACAACCCGTCCCCATCAGGCACGACACATCTGCCCCTCCCCGTCGACCTGGCCCGTCCTTGGCAATGTGGCGTCTTCCGGTGGCAGAACCCCTTCCCGCGTGGGCGCACAGCCTTCGCCCCTCCGCGTGCGGCTTGCTGTCGCTCCTCTGCACGCTCGCCTTCGACCATGGGGGGAAAGCAGACCATGGCAGAGATGGATCCCACCAGACACGGAGAAGTTAGGGGAATCTAGAAATTTTGGCTCCTTCTCTCTCCTTTTCTGAGCTAAAATTTCAAGGCTCACGGCATGAAGCTAAGCCTAAGCGAGCAGAGGCCAGGGGCGAAGCTACATTCAGTTTAGAGGGTGCAAATGCAAACAACAACAACAACAACATAGCCTTTTGTCCCAAGCAAGTTGGGGTAGGCTAGAGATGAAACCCAAAAGAGACGAGAAACAGGGAGACACATAAAGGGACATAAAGGGCATGAGACAAAAAGAGATCACGGTTCAAGCACGTTGATTGCCAATCTCTAAGCGCTCCTGTCCATAGCTAAATCCTTGGAGATACTCCACTCCTTAAGATCTCTCTTGACGGACTCGTCCTAAGTTAGTTTAGGTCGACCTCTACCGCTCTTTACATTATCGGCCCGCTTTAGAACTCCACTACGCACCGGCGCCTCAGGAGACCTTCGTTGGACATGTCCAAACCATCTCAACCGATGTTGAATCAATTTTTCCTCAATTGGTGCCACCCCAACCCTATCCCAAATATCGTCATTCCGAACTCTATCCCTCCTTGTGTGCCCACAACACCATCGCAACATACGCATCTCTGCTACACTCAATTGTTGGACATGTCGCCTTTTTGTAGGCCAACACTCAGCACCGTATAACATCGTCGGACGAATCGCCGTCCTATAGACTTACCTTTCAGCTTCTGAGGCACCCTTTTGTCACAGAGGACGCCAGAAGCTTGACGCCATTTCAGCCAGCCGGCTGAAATTCTATGCCTAACATCTTTATCAATGTCTCCATCCTTTTGTAGCATCGACCCTAAATACCGAAAAGTATCCTTCTTGGCCACCACTTACCCATTGAGGCTAACGTCTCCCTCCTCATGCCTAGTCACACTGAAATCGCACCTCATGTACTCGGTCTTAGTCCTACTAAGTCTGAACCCTTTTGACTCTAACGTGTGCCTCCATAGTTCTAACTTCCTATTAACCCCTGCCCTACTATCATCAACTAGCACCACATCATCAGCAAAGAGCATACACCAAGGGATATCACCTTGTATGTCCCTTGTGACCTCATCCATCACTAAAGCAAATAAATAAGGGCTCAAAGCTGGCCCCTGATGCAGTCCTATTTTAATTGGAAAGTCACTGGTGTCACCATCACATGTTCGGACAAACGTCACCACATCCCTGTACATATCCTTGATGAGGGTAACGTACTTAGTTGGGACTTTGTGCTTTTCCAAGGCCCACCACATGACATTTCTTGGTACTTTGTCATATGCCTTCTTGAGGTCAATAAAGACCATGTGCAAGTCCTTCTTCTGCTCCCTATATCTCTTTATTAATTGTCGTAATAAGAAAATTGCCTCCATGGTCGACCTACCAGGCATGAACCCAAACTGATTTTGGGTCACATGTGTCACTCTCTTTAGGCGATGCTCGATAACCCTCTCCCAGAGCTTCATCGTATGACTCATCAACTTAATCCCACGGTAGTTAGTACAACTTTGATCATCTCCCTTATTCTTGAAGATAGGTACTAATATACTTCTCCATTCTTCAGGCATCTTGTTAGACCGAAAATAAGGTTAAAAAGCTTAGTTAACCATACTATCGCTCTAGCGCCTAGGTATCTCCACACCTCAATGGGGATACCATCAGGGCCCATTGCTTTACCTCCCTTCATCCTCTTCAAAGCCTCTCCGATCTCTGCCTCCTGAATTCTCCTCACAAAGCATCTGTTGGTATCGTCAAATGAGTCGTCCAACTCAAGGGTAGGACCCTCATTCTCCCCATTAAACAACTTGTCGAAGTACTCTCTCCATCTGTCCTTGATCTCCTCATCCTTCACCAGAAGTCGATCTGTCCCATCCTTGATGTATTTTATTTGGTTGATGTCCCTTGTCTTCCTCTTGCGGATTCTAGCCATCCTTTAAATGTCCTTCTCCCCTTCCTTCGTGCCTAGTCGCTGATAAAGGCCATCATACGCCTGACCTTTTGCTACACTCACAGCTCGCTTTGCCACCCTCTTCGCTATTTTATAGCCCTCGATGTTGGCTGCACTCTTGTCATGGTGGAGACGCTTGAAACACTCCTTCTCCCTAATAGCCCTTTGCACCTCGTCATTCCACCACCATGTGTCTTTCGCTTCCCGTTTGCCTCCCCTACTCACGTCAAACACTTCCGAAGCCACCTTTCGGACACATGTTGCCATCTTTAGCCACATGTCGTCGACATCTTCTCCTTCTTCCCAAGGCCTCTCATCTAGCATCCTCTCCTTAAACGTTTGCGCTGCTTCCCCTCTAAGCTTCCACTACTTCGTTCTCGCAATCTTGGCCCATTTGTCCCGGTGGACACGTACCCGAAAGCAAAAGTCTGCCACCACAAGCTTATGTTGAGGGACAACACACTCCCCAGGTAACACCTTACAATCAAAGCAAGCACGTCTATCCTCCCTCCTTGCAAGGATAAAGTCGATCTGGCTCGTGTGTTGTCCACTACGAAAGGTTACTAGATGAGATTCCCTCTTCCTAAAGAGGGTGTTCGCTATCAACAAGTCATAGGCTAGCGCGAAGTTCAAAACATCCTCCCCCTTTTGATTCCTACTACCATACCCGAACCCCCTGTGCACCCGCTCGAAACCTACATTAGTCGCACCAACACGGCCGTTGAGGTTTCCTCCTATAAAGAGTTTCTCGCTGATAGGCACGGTACTAACCATGCTATCAAGATCTTCCCAAAACTGCCTCTTGGTGCCCTCGCTAAGACCTACCTGAGGGGCATAGGCACTTATCACATTCAGAGCCGAATATCCAACTACCAGCTTGACCAAGATAATCCGGTCGCCTTGCCTCCTAATATCAACGACTCCATCCTTAAGGCTCCTATCGATCAAGATGCCTAAACCATTCCTACCCGATGTTGTCCCCGTGTACCAAAGTTTGAAGCCAGTATCCTCCACCTCCTTCGCCTTCTGGCACTTCCATTTAGTCTCCTGAACGCGTAGAATATTTACACGCCTTCTAATTGCTGCATCAACTAGCTCTCTTAGCTTACCCGTTAGGGACCCTACGTTCCAGCTACCTAGATGAATCCTAGTTGACTCGGCTAGCTTCCTTACCCTTCGCACCCGTCGAGGGAAATGCGAAGACCCTTGCTCATTTTTCACTACACCCGGGTGTAGATGTAGCGCGCCACTAAGGTTGTGACGGTCCGACCCTTGCTCATTTTTTATCATACCCGGATCACGATACAAAGCGCCACTAAGGGGATGACGACCCGGCCCTTGCCCATTTAACACCACACCCGGGTTCTGATGTAGCGTGTCGCTAAGAGGGTTACGCCCCAACGAATCTCTTATGGGTTTCAAATCCATGAGAGTGGCTATTTTTTTTACTGTTGGTTCGTCAGATCTTAACACACCCTCCTCCTTTACCCGGGCTTAGGACCGGCTATGTTGAGACGACTTAAGAAAGTCTTCCAGTCAACATAGGCGGAGTTTAGAGGGTGCAAATGCACCACCTAAAATTTGTTAAAACAGTGATTTTATCTAATTTTTCACCATATATACACCCCATAGCACAAGTATATACACCCACAAGACAAGAACACTACACTCTAATTTACTCGGAGTTCGCCACTGGCGAAGGCAGTTTGGTGCAGAACGACTCTGGCCCCGTTCGGCTGTGCTGATAAGCCGGCTGAAAAAACATCGTTGGCTGATTTGTTGTGAGAGAAAAATATTATTCTAACTAAAAAAACAAGCTAAAAAGTATGGATTATAAGCCAGATGAGCGGGGCCTCCAGAAGGATCAAATATTCCCTAACACACGGTTTGGTGTTCACGGTAGAACTAATGTAGCGTATTATGAAGCAGATATGAATGTACCATGTGTACGCAGGGTGGTACGAGTTTGACATGTCTTTCAACATAAACCATTTTTTTTGCATATCCATGGTCAATTGAAGGATTTGATTGCTGCTCCACGCCTCCACCGTATGTTTGACCGTATCGCTAAACCCGTTCGCGTTTCCGTCGTTACCTCGCGACAGTTTCCATAATTCCATTGCTCCCGTCTCGACTCGTAAGGGCTGGTTCGTTGTTATTTGGTAATTAGTGTTCAATCATAGCTTAATTAGACTTAAAAGATTTGTCTCGTCTATTTCATCTAAACTGTGTAATTAGTTTTATTTTTTTATCTAATATTTTGCGAAATGCGTATTTTTCGTTATTATTTGGTAATTAGTGTTCAATCATAGCTTAATTAGACTTAAAAGATTTGTCTCGTCTATTTCGTCTAAACTGTGTAATTAGTTTTTGTCGGTACCAACAGTATGGGGGTACCCACATAATCGATAATAAAAAACAAAACGACTAAGCCACAGCAAAACGCAGCCCACCTCAAAACCGCATGCCAGGTCCGTCTCGTACGAGGCCGGCTCGACGGAGCGCCTCGACCGCGCTCCGGCTCCGACTCATACGAGGCACCCTCGACGGGAACGCCTCGACCACACCCTGTACAGCGGGGCACCTCGACCACACTCCGACTCGCACGAGGCTCGTTCGCCCAACGGGAGAAACTCTGACTCGCGTGACCCCGGGTCAGGCACTCGACCCCCTCACTTCACCTACCCCAAGATAAAAGTCAGAGCATTTAATGAGATTACCTACTACCACCAACCGGTATGGTCGCAACCAGGATCGACGTGGGAGCAACGCCAGTGTCAGCCCTCACTGTTTTACTGCCCATCCCGTGATGGGAGGTGAAAGCTGTCACTGAACACACCTTACCATGCATTGTTTACCATCGATCACCCTCGAGGGAGGATACGACAAGACCCGTATTCCGCAATCTCGGGGATTCGACCTTATCTGTCCAACCTTGACCCTACCTCGACCTGGCCTCGACGCCCAGCACGGTTCAACAGGGAAGGAAGGACGGTATGGCACGGTGCTCTGGGTCATTTCGTCGACTCATTCTCTACGTCACCATGGTGTCCAGGGATGGCCGCCCATTCCCAGGGCACGTCGCTACAGTCACCTCAACAGGGATCGATAAAACATCGTCTCAAGGCTCTCCGGTACCCTGGCCTCCTCCGACCCTATAAAAGGGACCGGCCAGGACCCTACAAAGTGACACGAACGACAAGCAAGACACAAGATAGAGATCAACATCTCAAGCAATCATCTTTGTACTCCTTTCTCTCTTTGAGACTTAGGCTCGCCGCCCTCTCTCGTAAGCTTGTAACCCCTACACAAGCACCTCGGTGCAAGAAAATACAAAACTCTCCCCCTCGCTGGACGTAGGGCCTTCTTCCGCCTGAACCAGGATAAACCTCCGTGTGTTCTCTTTGCATCACCATCCAGGATAGGGACATGCAGCACTTACTCATTAGTTTAGGACCCCCTCGGGACCGAACACCGACAGTTAGCATGCCAGGTAGGGGACCGCTGCGTGCCAACATCGCTTTCCCACCACTCTTTCCTGGATGGCTGACCTCGAGCACCCTATCCCGCTGGCCACGGTGATCTAGTTTGGGAGTTTGGAGTTCATGTCGCTCGGCTATGGCTACGATATGGTCCTCCTCCTGCCCAGGCACCCGACCGACAAGGATTACGAGCTCTCCTAGCCTGGGGGAGCGCTCCACCGGTACCGTCGCTCTCGGTAGGCACGAGCCGCCCGACGACGACGAGCCCGGCGCAACCACCGTCTTCACCTCACGGAGGGTGATGGCATTTCCCAATCCGGCGCCTCTCAGCCAGACGCCAACCCAGATTTCCTCGTTGAGGGTCTGGGTAGGATGAGCTTGGCTGAGGGTAAGATGCCGACGGAGAATTCCGCCGCTCCCCCGTCCGGTGAGACACCACCAGTGCCCGGACCAACCATTCCGGCACGGGCAGCGACATCTCCATCACCATTCCCGATTGGGCTAGACTCGGTTGCCCGGGTGTACGCTTCCTCCGTAAGCACTAGCATGAGTGCCTACGAGGAACTCTCCGGGCACCATCTACGCTCCACTCTGGACCTCGTTGCATCCACGCCAGCCTCTGATTATCTGGACTCTATGGAAACCTTAGAAATAGAGCCTCGAGTGACCACTTCTCAGCGTCGCGATCACGGAGGCGATTTGCAACGGCCTCACATTCTCTCGTCATACTACTACTTTGGCGCTCCTGACTTCGACTCGGCTGACGACACCTACGATCTAACCCGCGAATGCCTCAACGTCGATGTTGAAAGCACGTCAGAATCGGAGGACGAAGAGCCTGTCGAAGGAAGGCACACGCCACCTCATGTCGAGCTCCCTGCTGAGCAAGACAAGGCTCAGTTCCTTACGGATCAAGGAATGCAGCTGCAGCAAATTCGCGAGTTGCAAGACAGGCTCGACGAGGAACGAGAGAACCTGCACCTACTCCAACAAACCCTCGAGCGTGAGTGCACGGGACACGCACTTGGCGGAAGAGCTCGCGAGAGGGCTCACGACGTCAACCGTCGCATCGACGAGGATCGGGTGGCCGACCCCCCGGTTTTCGCTCGAGCCAGCTAGAACGTCGTCGCCGCCGCCATGCTCCTCCGTAACATGCCTGAGCCATCAAACCCTGACGCCCGTCGGGCTCGAGATGAAATCCAAGAACTCCTCGAGACCGCTGCCATGCAGCAGGCCGAGAGCTCTGCCTCGAGGCGACGCGAGCCCGCCTTAGAGCGGCTCGTTGAGCCCTCCCGACAGGAGAGAGAGGCCTCGGTTCATCCCGAGCCTGCCCGGCGAAACCGGGTAGCTCCTGCCTCCGAGCCCATCGCCGACGATCGCGAACCTCGAGACACCCGCGGCAACATCGTCGAGCGCCGCACGCGCAAGCACGGTGATGGTGTGGCTCAAGGCTACCACGTGCACAGGGACGGACGCTATGACAGCTCGGAAGATCATAGCCCTTCACCCGAGCCTCTGGGCCCTCGGGTCTTCAGTAAGGCTATCCGTGAGACCGTGCTCTCAGCTCGGTTTCACCCTCCCACGACTCTCACCAAGTACAACGGCGAGACCAAACCTAAACTTTGGCTTGTTGATTTCTGCTTGGCGTGTCAGCTGGGCAGGGCCACCGACGATTGGGTCATCATTCGACAACTCCCCCTGTTCCTCTCCGACACCGCCCGAGCCTGGCTCGAGGATCTCCCACCTCGATAGATCCACGACTAGGACGATCTCGTGAGGGTGTTTGAGGGAAACTTCAAGGGGACCTACATGTGCCTCGGCAACTCGTGGGACCTCTGGAGTTGCAAGCAAAAACCGAGTGAATCCCTCCGGGATTACATCCGGCGCTTCTCCAGGCAGCGTACCGAGCTCCCTAATGTCACCGATTCCGATGTAATTATGGCCTTCCTCTCCGGAACCACCTGCAAGGAGTTGGTCCGAGAGTTGGGTCGTAACACCCCACTCACTGCCAACGGATTGATGGACATCGTCACCAACTTTGCCACCGACGAGGAGGCAGTTGGTGCCATCTTTGGTGGTGACCAGGACAAAGGGAAACAAAAGGTCGACGATCCCACGGGCTCCACCCGGGGCTCCAAGAGAAACAACCGAAAGAAGAAGAAGAGCCAGCAAGGCAAGCTCGAGGTCTCGGCCGATGAGCTTGTCACTGCTGCCGAACGCAAGAAGCCTCGAGGCCCCCCGGTTGGGGCATCTTCGATAAAATACTCAAAGAGCCATGTCCCTACCACAAGGGACCCACTAACCATAACCTCAAAGATTGTCACATGCTCCGCAGGTACTTTGAGGGCGTAGGCATTAAGAATGACGACAAGAAGGAAGACCCCAAGGGAGACAACAAGGATGTGGGATTCCCCGAGATCCATGACTGCTTCATGATCTACGGAGGACCCTCGACCCGTCTCTCGGCGCGCCAGCGCAAACGAGAGCGGCGTGAGGTTTTCTCCGTACAAACGGCAGTCCCCCACTTCCTTGACTGGTCCGAGATGGCCACCACTTTCAACCGTGATGATCATCCTGACTATGTTCCTAGTCCGGGAGTCTACCCGCTTGTTGTTGATCCCGTCATCGCCAACACGCGCCTCACCAAGGTACTCATGGATGGCAGAAGTAGCCTCAACATCATCTACGCCCAGACCCTCGACCTTCTGGGGGTTGAGAGAACGCGCCTCTAACCTAGCGTCGGGGGCTTCCACGGAGTCGTGCCAGGGAAACAGGCAGAACCCCTCGGACGGGTCGATCTGCCTGTTTGCTTTGGCACACCGGCCAACTTCAGGAAGGAGACGCTCACTTTTGAAGTGGTCGGATTCCGTGGAACGTACCATGCTATCCTCGGGCGCCCATGCTACGCTAAGTTCATGGCGGTCCCAAACTACACCTATCTCAAGCTCAAGATGCCAGGCCCAAACGGTGTCATCACTGTGGGGCCCTCATATGAACATGCCTACGAATGCGACGTCGAGTGCGTCGAGCACGGCGAGGCTGTTTTGGAATCGGCGACCTTGGCTGCAGACCTCGACGGTCTCGCCAATGAGATTCCCGACCCAAAGCGCCATGCCGGTAGCTTCGAGTCCACAGAAGACGTCAAGCTCGTGCCCCTCGACCCTACCGATCCCAAGGGAAAGGTGTTGAGCATCAGCGCCACCCTCGATCCCAAATAGGAAGCAGTGCTCGTCGACTTTCTCCGCGCAAACATCGACATCTTTGCGTGGAGTCCCTCGGACATGCCGGGCATACCTAGGAAAGTCGCCGAGCACGCCTTAGAGATCCGGGCCGGATCCAAACCGGTGAAGCAACGCCTGCGCCGCTTCGACGAAGAGAAGCGCAAGGTCATCGGTGAGGAGATACACAAGCTGCTGGAGGCCGAATTCATCAAGGATGTTCATCATCCTGAGTGGCTAGCTAATCCTGTATTAGTTAAGAAAAAGAGTGGGAAGTGGAGGATGTGTGTAGACTATACTAGTTTAAATAAAGCATGTCCAAAAGTTCCCTTCCCTTTACCACGCATTGATCAAATCGTTGATTCCACCGCGGGATGTGAAACTCTCTCATTCTTAGATGCATACTCCGGTTACCACCAGATTAAAATGAAAGAGTCCGACCAGCTCACGACCTCATTCATTACCCCATTCGGCATGTACTGCTACGTTACGATGCCTTTCGGTCTTCGGAACGCAGGGGCTACGTACTAGCGATGCATGCAGCACGTTTTTGGGGAACACATCGGGTCAACCATCGAGGCTTACGTCGATGACATCGTTGTCAAAACCAAACAAGCCGACGATCTAGTCAACGACCTTGACGTTGCATTCAAATGCCTCCGAGCGAAAAACATCAAGCTCAATCCTGAGAAATGCATCTTTGGCATTCCTCGAGGTATGCTTTTAGGGTTCATCGTGTCTAAGCGTGGCATCGAGGCCAATCTAGAAAAAATCACTGCTATAACCAAGATGGGCCCCATCCGAGATCTAAAGGGCATACAGAGGATCACGGGCTACTTGGCGGCACTCAGCCGTTTCATTTCGCGCCTCGGTGAAAAAGCGCTCCCTCTGTACCGCCTCTTGAAGAAATCAGAGCACTTTTCATGGACCCTCGAGGCCGAAGAAGCTCTTGCAAAACTCAAGGCCACACTCTCTCATTCACCAATCATCGTTCCTCCGACCCCAGGAGAGCCGCTCCTACTTTATGTCACCGCGACATCGCAAGTAGTCAGCGCGGTCTTGGTTGTCGAAAGGGCCGAGGAAGCACATGCCTTGCTTGTCCAACGGCCGGTCTATTTCATTAGCGAGGTGCTCTCAGAAACCAAGGTACGGTACCCACAAATCTAGAAGCTGCTATATGCCATCGTCCTGACACGGCGCAAACTCTGTCACTACTTCGAGGGTCACCCGGTAACTGTGGTTTCATCTTTCCCCTTGGGAGAGATAGCCCAGAACCGGGAAGCCTCGGGTAGAATTGCCAAGTGGGCAGTCGAGCTCATGGGCGAGACCCTATCTTATGCGCCACGCAAAGCTATTAAGTCACAGGTATTAGCGGACTTTCTGGCTGAGTGGACCGACACCCAACTCCCCCCTACACAGCTCCAAGCTGAGCTCTGGACCATGTACTTCGATGGGTCGTTAATGAAAACAGGAGCAGACGCGGGTTTGCTCTTCATCTCGCCCCTCGGGGTCTATATGCGCTACGTCATCCGGCTTCATTTTCCTACGTCAAATAACGTCACCGAATACGAGGCGCTCGTCATAGGGCTGAGAATTGCCATCGAGCTCGGGGTCCGACACCTCGACGTTTGAGGCGACTCCCAGCTCGTGATTGATCAGGTCATGAAGAGCTCGAGCTGCCGTGACCCCAAGATGGAAGCCTACTGCCGATGAACTAGCGCCTCGAGATTTCGCGCCTCGAGGCAAAGTTTCACGGCCTCGAGCTCAACCACATCGCACGCAGGTATAATGAGGCCGCCGATGAACTGGCGAAAATCACGTCCAGTCGAACTACGGTTCCACCAGACGTTTTTGCAAAAGATCTCCAGCAGCCATCCGTCGACCTTGGGCCAGACGGAGGGGTCGACAGGACGTCACTCGACCCCCCACCTGAGGCAGAAGCCCCCTCGACCGGGACTGAAGCCATGCAGGTGGAAGGCTCGACCCTACCATCTGACCTCGAGCCTGACTAGCGCGTTCCGTACCTCGACTGCCTCATCCGAGGGCACCTCCCCTCGGATAAGACCGAGGCTCGATGGATCGCTCACCGGGCCAAAACCTTTGTGATCATTGGCGACAACAGGGAGCTGTACCGCCGCAGCCCTACTGGCATCCTCCAATGTTGCATCACAAATAAGGAAGGCAGAAACCTGCTCGATGATCTGCACTTGGGGGCTTGCGGCCACCACGTAGCGCCTCGAACCCTTGTCAGAAATGCTTTCCGATAAGGATTCTATTGGCCAACCGCGGTCTCTGACACTATCAAGCTAGTACGCTCCTGCAAAGGTTGCTAGTACTATGCGAGACAGACCCACCTTCCAGCACACGCCCTGCAAACCATTCCCATCACATGGTCATTTGTCGTTTGGGGGCTCGACCTTGTCGGACCCTTGAAAAGGACAGCTGGCGGCTTCACCCACTTGCTCGTTGCAATCAATAAATTCTCCAAGTGGATCGAGGCCTGCCCTATCACCAGTATCAGGTCCGAACAAGCTGTGCTCTTCTTCACCGACATTATCCATCGCTTTGGGGTCCCCAACTGTATCATCACGGACAACGACATCCAGTTTACTGGTAAAAAGTTTCTAGATTTCTGCGATAGTCATCACATCCGTGTGCTCTGGTCAGCCGTGGCTCATCCAAAAACAAATGGCCAAGTGGAACGTGCCAACGGCATGGTCCTACAAGGCCTGAAACCCAGAATTTTCGACAAGCTAAACAAACATGGCAAGAGATGGGCTGCCGAACTTCCCTCGGTCTTATGGAGCCTAAGAACAACGCCGAGTCGAGCCACGGGGTTCACTCCGTTCTTCTTAGCCTACGGATCTAAGGCCATGCTCCCCACTGACATAGAATATGGGTCCCCAAGGCTAAAGGCCTACAACGAAAGAAATAACGACGTCGCAAGAGAGGACGCCCTCGACCAGCTCGAGGAAGCCCGGGATGTGGCTCTATTGCACTCTGCCAGGTACCAGCAGGGTCTTCGATGCTACCACGACAGACACGTCCGCAAGCGTGACCTCAACGTCGGCGACCTGGTGCTACGGCGGAGCCAGAACAACAAGGGACGGCACAAGCTCACGCCACCATGGGAAGGACCGTACATCATCGCAGAAGTACTAAAGCCGGGCACCTACAAGCTATCCAATGAGAAGGGCGAAATCTTCACCAACACTTGGAACATTGAACAGCTACGTCGCTTTTTCTCTTAAAAAAGCCTCGAGGCTCTGTAATTTCTTTTCAATCTCGTCAATAAAGAATACAGCGATGGTCAAACTTTAGTTTTGCAAACAATGAGGAAGGATCGACTCTGTTATACCAGAATCGACCCTCCCTCGGGGGCTACAAGGGGGAACCCCAGTCCCCGAAAAAACTTGTACTCTTTTTTCAAAGTCGAAGAACTACCTCTTAAGTCAACAACGCTGCGAAAGCGTCCTGAGGAACAAAGGGGCTCTCGAGCCGCGAGATGGCTTACGCCTCTGAGGCTACGGTACCTCCGCTCACCCCTCACGCCTAGGGGCACGACCGCACGTTAAGTGGACCTAATGGCGGTTCACAACTTTGAAAAGGAATACATCCCCTGTCGTTTAGATCAGGTTCTTACACGATCTACGAGGCTGCAAGAGGCACCCTGAAACTCGAGGGCAGTCGAGCCACGAGATCACTTACGCCTCCAAGGCTACGGTATCTCCACTCGCTCCCTTACGCCAAAGGGCGAAACCATGTGCTAAGTAAATCATGCGAGAACACGGTTCAAGCGATAAAGGGAAGAAAAGCTCGAACAAAACTTAAAAAGCCAAACACCGGTTTATGTTTCGAGTTTTTAAGACCTCCGAGGCCACCACGACCAAAGTATGAAATACTAACTTATTACATGGGCCTTTGCGCCCAGACTTGGCTCACAGGCCCTCGTCATCGGTAGATGGAACCACCTCGGCTTCGAAAAGTGAGGCCAGGCGGCTCCCAGGCTCTTCAGTAGCTCCGATCAGCTCCAGGCAAGCATCCTCGTTCTCCTCGTCGGTCCGGTCCGGGTCAGTGATGAAGCCTTCAGTGACAAGCTCCATGTCAAACACAAACCCAGACCGAACGACGGCCAGCGCCCTCTTCGCGCCATGGTGAAGGCTGCCCCGTATCCTTTCACGGACAAGGCGGCCCAGTGCCACCATCCGGCGGACGAAGGAGTTCCCCGGGGCATCCTCCCGGTGTCGGCGTCGGGCTCGACCCCCAAGCCGTCACACACGAAGGTGATCGCGCCCTGGAGCAACTGGGTCCTCTGGGTCTCGGCCACGAGGAGGCTTTGGAAGGAATTGGCAGACGCCTGAGCCACCCGATGCTCCCTCTCCAGCTCTGAAACAACAATAAACTGAATTAATACTAACACGGGGCCTCGACGCCGTGGCCATAACACCCATACATACCCTCGGTGTGGGTCTGTAAGCCCACGACCTCGTCACGGAGCCCCCCGCACATCCTCTCAAGCCCTTGGAGAGCGTCGTCCCTGTCACGAACGGTCGCCCTCAGCGCCTCGATCTCCTGGCGGGCGGTCTAAAGAGCCGCGTCCTTCTCCTGAACGGCTCCGTTCAGCGCCACGATCTCGTCCTTCAGGGCGCCGAAGCGAGCGGTGACCTGCCCGATCTGGACATTGAGGGTGTCACGCTGACGGCTGACCAGGGAGATGTCCTCCTTGAGCTCCTTCACCCGTGCTGACAGGGGCTCGAGATCTCTACGGGCCTGGGCTGCCTCCTCCCGAGCTTTGGTCGCGTCTTCACGTACCACGGCCTCGATCGCCCAGGCCTGCATCGCCTCCTCCTTCACCGCCGCATAGGCAACGCGCAGCTCAGCCATCTCGGCATTCTGATCGGAAAGCCGTTTCTGGGCCTCCTCGACCAGAACCCGTTGCTGGGCAAGCGCAGCCCACACGCCGCTCTCATCCCGGATGAAGAGCGACTTGCGGCGAGAGTATTCCTTGAGCTCCTGATCATGGTTCGAAAAAACCAAAAAGATTGAGAACCGAGGGAAAAGGACAGCAAAAGAACCACGAAAAGAACTGACAAGTCAAACGTACCTCGGTGGCATCCTGCACACCTCGTGACAAGGTCTCCGTCGCCACGCGAAGCGCTCGTTCGAGGTGTCGACGGAGACCCTCGAGCTACTCTCAGTGGTGCACCTCGTCCCTGTCGTTCAGGATGAAGATGGGATCGGCGTCGGGGTTCGCGGCATCCCTAAACTCGAGGGACGGTCCCCCCACCGCAGTATCTCCACCTCCGCCCACGCTATAGCCAGCGCGACGATGTCCGGCCACGGGGACGACGATCCCACCGGGGCATCTTTCGGCCCCGCGGAAGGGCCGGCCTCGCCCGCAGCTCCCGCCTCACCGACCGCCGCCGAGGCACCAGCCTGGTCCACGGCCTCGCCCCCCCTCGACTCCTACCACCTGCTTTCCCTTGTCCAGGGGAGAGTCATCGAGGGTGAGGTCTACCGTAACTAGCGCCGACTCTTCTGCAGGGGCTGGCCCCTCGACCGCCGGCACCTCTTCCTCTAGGGCCTCGGGTGGGGGCTCGACGACCCCACCCTCCACCGTAGCAGCCGGCTCCGCCGGCGGGTCTTGCTGTGGCTGTGGTTCTCCCGCCTGTGCCACCTCCTGTCCCGCCGCCGGCAGGACCTCCTCCATGACCACGTCCGCATCCGCCCGCTCCGCGTCGCGGACGGATGCTTCGGCCGCTGCGGCCTCGACGGCAGCCTCGGCCGTCGATGACGACCTGGGCTCCGCCTCGCCCGTGCTGGGCGCCACCACCTCCGCCGGTCCTGACCCCTGTGCGGTGGGGTCGGAACCAGCAACCACTGAGGCGCCTACCTCCGCCTGGGCCGCCGCCTGCTGCTGCCTCAGGCGCTCCTTTGCAGCCTCAAGCCGCTGGACCCAGTCGGCATCCTACGCCGCCGTCCGATTGATGACGACGGCGCTTGCCCGGAGCGACTTTGCGGGGGTCGGCCCCAGCAGCTCCGCCTTCCACTTAAACCTACAAAGCGAGAGGAAACATCGGTGAACGGATCCAGAGAAAGGCAAAAGAGCAAAACACAGACACTTACCCGGAAAGCGGCACCAAGAGCCTCGACCCCGGCCGGTCCGAACCTCCCGACGCTGCCGGTGGTGGCCTCACGGCCAGCCCACCAGCGGGCCAGGCACTCCTTGGGGCCCTGGCCGGAGCGTCGCCCTATGTCCTCTACGCCTCCGAGGCCAGCTGACCTCGGGTCCTCACGCCCACCGGTGGCGCCGCCGATGACGACGCCGGAGCCACCGCTCCAGCCTCTGCCTGAGCTGGCAGGGCCTGAACCGGTGCAGGTAGCCCGATCGACCCCCCTACTAGGTCCGGGATAAGGCGGCCCCTCCCGTCGAGGGGCCCGTCTCCTTCTCCACCTCTTCCTCTGTCTCCTCGACCACGATGACCGAGCAGGACGACCCCCCGACAGGCTCCAACAGGGGGCGAATGTCGGGGAGGTCCCCCAGGCCAGTCGCGGCTTCATACCACGACAGGGCGTCGTCGTCTTCGTCGTTGCTGTCGTCGTCATCCTCCCCCGAGACCGTCTCAGAGGGAGACTCTGCGAGGGGGACCCCGTCGAGGGCCTGCTGGCGTCGAAGTTTCTTCAGCGCCTCCTTCTCCTTGGCCTTGTGGAGCTGCCGCTTCTTGGCCGTCTCCTTGACCTGCTTCTTCTGGGACGCGTGCTGGCGTCGAGCCTCCCAGGCGGGCCGGTCCTCTGGGACTGGCGGCCGCGTCTCCCATAACGCCGACAGATCCTGTGCATCGGCCTCGACTAAATCAGCGGAATCCAAAAATAAACGGAACGAACGAATATACCAGCCAAAGACACTTACCACGGGCTCGAACCCCTGGGTAGGTCGCATGGGGACCCTGTCGACCTCGTCCACCTTGAAGTTCCCCACCATCCAGCGCGCCCACCAGAGGACCTCCTCGAGGGTGAGGGACTCGTGTGACATCTGACTCCCCTCCAGCGACGCCTCCGGAGTCATCTGGTCAAGGCGGAGGCGACGCTGGCTCAGCGGCATCACTCTGCGCCGGTGAAACGCCGTGGCCACCGCCGCCGCTGTCAAGCCCCGCAGACGGAGCTGCTGCAGCGCCGCCAGCAGCGGATCCAGGCGCGGCTTCTCGGCCTCCGGGACTCCGTAGGTCCAGTTCTCCTCTCGGGCGGTCAGCACCCGGCCGGTGTACCTCGGCAACTGATTGTCATCGTTGCGGAGGTAGAACCAGCCCTCGTGCCAACCGCTGTTTGAGGAGATGAGATGGGCTGGGATGTACAAATCTGCCCGACCCGACCGCACCTGCAGGACGCAGCTCCCTGCTCGAGCTGCGCACCGAAGCCCCTTCTCCCCCGCCTTCTTGGCGAAGAGCTCCGCCTTGAAGAGGTGGAGCCATAGATTCCACTGTGGCTCCACCCCTAGGTAGCCCTCACAGACCGCCGCAAAGATGGCAGCCTGTGCAACGGCGTTGGGGGCAAGGTGGTGCAGCTCCACCCGGTAGTAGTGGAGGAGCACGCGTATGAAGACAGTTGCTGGTATGCCGAATTCCCGCTCGTGGAAGCAGATGAAGCTCACCACGTACCCCTCAGGGGGCGTCGGCTCCCGGTGGCCGGGTGGCGGCGCAATCCACTCCGGCTGCGACCGACTCGTCCTCGGCCGCAGCAGCCCATCCTCGACCAACTCCTCCAACCTCCTCTCCGTCACCGAGGAGGCGGTCCAGTCGTCGACGGGGAGGATCTGACTCTTTCCTGCCATTGGTGCTACGAAGAGCCGGGTGGACGAAGAGGGTGCGACGGCGTCGGCGCTGGATGTGGGCGGAAAGCGCAAGGGGCAAAGGGCGGTCTGAGGCAAAGGTTGCAAGGACGCAAAGGACCGGTAGGGGAGGCGGACCCCTAGGCCTTGTTTTTATAGCCCCGGCGGAAGCCCAACGGCCGCGCGAAAAGGTAGGAGCGGTTTCCCTCATTTAATGCTCTTACCTAACCGTTTCCCTCAATCTCGCAGGAGTTGGGCACGTGGCCGTCCCCCACGTCGTAACCGTACGCCACGTCGCCCACTATCGCGCAGTTCTTGCCTTCTCCCCTGAAAAGGCGCGCCTGGCTAACGGGCGGGGTGAGATCCACGGACGGATATTCCCAGATACCTAGTAAACGGGCTCCGAGCCCGCCATAAGTCTCGAGGGAGCGGAAGCTGGCCCTCGACCCGGGTTCGACAGCTGCCCTTGAGCAACAGAGTTAGGGACGACTAGGGGTGCACCCGTGCATGGCCAGGGCTCGAGCCACGCTCTCGAGGCACCCCAAGACGTATTCGAGGCCCAAAGAGGAGGTCGACGTAGGAATCCCCTCGAGGGAGGCACTGAGCCCTCGGATCCCGTCGCAGGGAACCGACATCCACACGACCACCCCTTGGCATTTTTTGAGAGCGCCTCCGGGCCACTAGCCGACTCCTAACGACTGGAGCACGGGCTCGCACTCGAATTCCCCCGCTAGCAGCTCGCCGGAGATCGTCGGAACTCGCCCAAACAGGGGTAGTACGGCGTTCCCTACCCCTCCTCCTCCTCTCTGAAGGAGGAGCGTGAGGGTCGCACAACAGAAGACGACCGGGACTCTGATCGACCTCGTGCGCACGAGGCTCGAGGGCTCGACCGCAACGAACCATTCCCCAATGAGACGCGTAAAAGACCTCGGAGGAGTCTCAACACTCCACCGAGGCCTCGGGGGCTACACCCGGTGGGTGCGCTCGCACGCCCCCACCGGAAAAAACTACGACGCTACGACTCCAGTTCATTAGCTAACAAACCTCTGGGAGAGTGATCCCACACTCACCCAAAGGCTCGGGGGCTACTGTCGGTACCAACAGTATAGGGGTACCCACATAATCGATAATAAAAAACAAAACGACTAAGCCACAGCAAAACGCAGCCCACCTCAAAACCGCATGCCAGGTCCGTCTCGTATGAGGCCGGCTCGACGAAGCGCCTCGACCGCGCTCTGGCTCCGACTCGTACGAGGCACCCTCGACGAGAACGCCTCGACCGCGCCCTATACGGCGGGGCACCTCGACCACACTCCGACTCGCACGAGGCTCGTTCGCCCAACGGGAGAAACTCCGACTCGCGTGACCCCGGGTCAGGCACTCGACCCCCTCACTTCACCTACCCCAGGACAAAAGTCAGAGCATTTAATGAGATTACCTACTACCACCAACCGGTATGGTCGCAACCAGGATCGACGTGGGAGCAACGCCGGTGTCAGCCCTCACTGTTTTACTGCCCATCCTGTGATGGGAGGTGAAAGCTGTCACTGAACACACCTTACCGTGCACTGTTTACCATCGATCACCCTCGAGGGAGGATACGACAAGACCCGTATTCCGCAATTTCAGAGATTCGACCTTATCCGTCCAACCTTGACCCTACCTCGACCTGGCCTCGACGCCCAGCACGGTTCAACAGGGAAGGAAGGACGGTATGGCACGGTGCTCCGGGTCGTTTCGTCGACTCATTCTCTACGTCACCATGGTGTCCAGGGATGGCCGCCCATTCCCAGGGCACGTCGCTATAGTTACCTCAACAGGGATCGATAAAACATCGTCTCAAGGCTCCCCGGTACCCTGGCCTCCTCCGACCCTATAAAAGGGACCGACCAGGACCCTACAAAGCGACACAAACGACAGGCAAGACACAAGATAGAGATCAATATCTCAAGCAATCATCTTTGTACTCCTTTCTCTCTTTGAGATTTGGGCTCGCCGTCCTCTCTCGCAAGCTTATAACCCCTACACAAGCACCTCGGTGCAAGGAAATACAAAACTCTCTCCCCCCGCTGGATGTAGGGCCTTCCTCCGCCCGAACCAGGATAAACCTCCGTGTGTTCTCCTTGCATCACCATCCAGGATAGAGACACGCAGCACTTACTCGTCGGTTTAGGATCCCTCGGAACCGAACACCGACAGTTTTATTTTTTATCTATATTTAATACTCCATACATGTGTCTAAAAATTCAATATAACAAAGAATATGTTTTTCACGAAATATTTTATAACTAAACAAGGCCTACCTCCCGCTCCCAGCCCCGGCCCATCACGGACAGGTAGGCCGAACCTCGCAGCCCCGAGATTTGACCGCTGTCCTTGGCTCCGCTGCGGGGCCCGCTGTCACTCTTTCCCCGCTCCCGGACCTCATCAACCCCGCATCCAATCCACCTCCGCGGCCCACTCGAGAGCCCGTCGCGTCCGCCCGCTCCCCTGGACCGCGCCCACTGTGCTCCGGTCCACGGACACGTTTGTCACATTCGTGCGCGTCTGAGAGCGGTCCACAGACCCAAGTCCAGGCGACGCCACCGACGACCTCCCCCCCGCCGACCTCTCCGTACCGCGACGGAGATGCAACCGAGGCTTTCGGCGCCGAATCTCCCGTCCACCACCTGCCCGAACGATCCCTGGCCGTCCGTGTGGCCAGGCGACGGCCGGATGGGGCTCCAGCGCGGCACGTGGCGGGCGAGCAGCGGCCGCCACCCCCCGGACCCCACCGCGACGCGAGCGGCCAGCACCGCGCACCGGCACGGCACCCGACTGTTTGAATCCCGCGCGGGCCCCACTCGCAGTAAATTCTCCTGCATAAATCCTGGACCACCCGCCCCCATACACTTGTTAAATTATCTCCATGACAAGCGGGCCTACAGAACTCCTTGACCCACTTGTCGGTGAGTGTTTTAAGACAGCGGACCCGACGAAGCAGGACGTGGTGCCCGAGGAATAAGACAAGTTTACTCCACCTCACCACCTCCAGTAAACTGCGAGTCCTCCCATCCTTGCTTTGTCGCCCTCCCCCCCTCTCTCTCTCTCTCTCTCCTCCCAGCCATCCTCCTTCTCACTGCCGTTCCCCAAACCCAAAGCAGCCTCGGCTTCTCTTCTCTGGAGGGACAGGGGGCGGCCGCCGGCGTCGACCTTCGCGAGGAAGGGAGAGGAGGAGGCCGTTGGATCCCGCTGGATTCGATTGGATTGGATTAGGACGGGATCACCGCGGGCAGGTAAATACTGCTCATTAATTGCTTTCCTTCCTCGCGTCGATCCGGTCTTTGAATTGCGAGATTGCTCCCGGTTCTAGCCGGATTGGATAACCGATTTCTTTCCAAGGAGAGGTGCTTCGATTCTTGGAGCTGGTTTCTCCTCGTCCTTAGTCCTTCCATTTTCATGCTTTCCTTGTTTGATGATTTCTTGATCCCGTTTCCAAGTTAATTTATATATCTCCGGGCCCCGTCTAGCTGAATCTAAGTCCTCGCCGTTGTTGCAGATGCGCTGAGCTCTTGCCGCGTGCAGTGAGCGATGGGCGACCTTGCTGATCTCGCGGGTGCGGGCGAGGCGGCGCGTTCGCATCTCGCCGCTGGCGGCGGCGGCCAGCGGGACAGGCTGGCGGCGCTGCTGGAGCTCGCGGCGGCCGACGACGCCGCGGGGTTCCGCGTGGCGCTCGCGGGGGGAGGCGCTCAGGGCGACTCGGCGGAGCTGGCGGACGGAGTGGGGCTGTGGTATGGCCGAAGCAAGGCGTACGAGCCACGCACGCCGCTGATGGTCGCGGCGACTTACGGCAGCGTGGAGGTGGTGTCGCTGCTGCTCGGCCTGGGATGTGTCGACGTCAACCGGCGCCCTGGCGTCGACGGCGCCACCCCGCTGCACTGCGCCGCCTCCGGCGGCTCGCGGAACGCCGTGGCCGTCGTCAAGCTGCTCCTGGCTGCCGGCGCCGACTCGGTAACCCCCGACTCCGCCGGTCGCCTGCCTGCCGACGTCATCTTGTCTCCTCCTGCTTCGCCCGACGCCTTGGGCGATCTGGAGATGCTCCTTGGCCGCCGCCGAGGGCTCGCTGTCGCGACCTCGGTGCCATCGCGCTCGTCGTCCCCGCCGCTCTCGTCCTCGCCGGATGAGGGCAACAGGTCGCCATCCTCGCGGTCGTCTTCGTTGTCCCCGATTACCGTGGACCGTGCCAAGAAGGAGTACCCGGTGGATCCGACGCTGCCCGACATCAAGAGCAGCGTGTATGCCTCCGACGAGTTCCGCATGTTCGCGTTCAAGGTGCGGCCATGCTCCAGGGCCTACTCGCATGACTGGACAGAGTGTCCGTTCGTGCATCCTGGCGAGAACGCCCGCCGCCGGGACCCCCGCAAGCACCCATACACGGCAGTTCCCTGCCCCAACTTCCGCCGCCCTGGCGGCTGCCCCAGCGGTGATAGCTGCGAGTTCTCCCATGGTGTTTTTGAGAGCTGGCTCCACCCGTCGCAGTACCGCACAAGGCTCTGCAAGGAGGGCGCAGCTTGTGCCCGTCGCATCTGCTTCTTCGCCCATGATGAAGATGAGCTCCGCCATGTGCCTCACAATAGTGGTGCAGGTCTGCTGTCTCCCCGTGCCTCTTCATCCATTGACATGACTGCTGCTGCTACTGCTCTTGGGCTTCTACCTGCATCTCCTACCAGGCACTTTGTGCCACCACCTCTGTCACCATCTGCCGCCAACAATGGAGGCGCTGCTGCTCATTGGCTCCAAGGTAGCAGGCTACGATCTTCTTTCAATGCAAGGGATGCACAGGTTGATGACCTTGGTGCGCTCCTGGAATGGGAATCACAATACCTTGGAGCGCTCAGCCTCCCACAAAGCAGCCGATCCCAGGCCCGCCTTTCTACTGGTCTGAGTATTCGTCCAACAGCAATTGCTCCATCCAACCTTGAAGAGATGTATGCTCCAGACATGGCTATGTCGCCAAGGTTCACCAATGACCAAGGTCACTCAGTCTACTCACCAGCACACAAATCAGCCCTTCTAAACAAGTTTCATCAGCAGCAAAAGGGCCTTTTGTCGCCTGTCAATACCAACCGGATGTACTCACCTAGGGGTCTTGATCCATCAATTCTCCATTCTCCATTTGGTGGCATGTCTCCTCGGTCGCCTCGGAATATGGAGCCAACATCTCCCTTAAGTGTCCGTGTTGGAGCTACGGTTACACAGCGTGATATGTTGGATCAGTTCTCTTCCCTGAATAAGCATCAAGTGCCAACTGTGGGATCGCCACGGAATCTTAATGCCTCATGGGGCAACATTGGTACCCCAAAGAGTAAGGTCGACTGGGGTGTTGACGACGACGAACTAGTCCGCTTGAGGCACCCTGTGCAGCCTGGAAATACAGCAGAGGAGCCAGATGTGTCTTGGGTGCAGTCACTCGTGAACCATGCTGAGCTGAATGGCAAGAGGGGTGAAATGGCAGGTATGGCTTCTCGATCGATTAATAGGCCTGACCTGAGCAGTCAGGGTGTTATTGCTTCTTGGCTTGAGCAGCAGATGCACTTGGAGCCGAAGTAACTGTCAAAGAGGCCTTTTGCTCTCAAGGTGGATGAAACCATCCTTTTGCCGAGTTAGTTTCCGAGAAGAATAGTTATTTGTCCTAGTAAATGATAATATTCTTTTTTATTCTTGAAATTTTTGTTCGCAAAGTCAGAGATTGTGGTCTTCATTTAAGCATTTGCCTCACAGATTGGTAGCTGAAAGCAGCTGTCGAGAATTGGTAAACAGCCTCGTTACCCTGGAGGTCCTAACTAGTATTCTTTTGATTAGTTCAGAAGAGGTAAAAATTCATATGGTCCACCGTGAGAGTCAATAGTAATTGTGTCTGTAACAAGAGAGGTTATAGATTTTTTTCCCCCATTTATCAATGAACAATTTCATGAATACATTGATGATTCCAGTTTATTTTTCTTCTGAATACATTTGTACCTATATTTTTCCTATTTTCTACCATGGAAAAGTTGTATCTGTGTCAATTATATATTATAAAGTCCCAAATTTGGACAGAAATCTTGCCATGCTGGACTGTGGAAACAATTTGCCCAAGTGTATATGAAATTATTGGTACCACAGCAGTTCCCAGTGATGCGCTTATGTTCTGTCGTAATGATTTTAATAAAGAAACTTGCATTTCGAGCCTGTTTAGTTGGTGAAAAGGTTAAAAAAAGTTTGTACATCATATCGAATCTTTAAACGCATGTATAGAGTATTAAATGTAGATAAAAAAATAACTAATTGTACAGTTTGTTTGTAAATATCGAGACAAATCTTTTGAGCCTAGATAGTCTATGATTAAATAAATTTTGTCAAATAATAACGAAAAGTACTACAGAAACTTTATCTAAATTTTTTCACCATCTAAACAGGCCCTTCGTAAGGATTTTGTGGAAATTGAAAAGTCCAGATTGTATAAGTTCTTATTTAGCGTTAAAAAATTCATGGGTCGTTGCAACCGATATCTGGTACTTCCAGACTACGGAGTAGTAAACTATCATTTTTTTTAAGAAAAGTAGTAAACTATCATTGACTAGATGTCTCCCGAATTGGTAGAAAAATTGGGATATGGACCGTGTCGGCGCACCGTAGCACCTTTTGTTTTTTAGTGTAAAAAATTACGTAAAAATTGATTAATTAGATTTAAAATGCTCGTCTCGCAAAGTACAACAAAACTGTGCAATTAGTTTTTTATTTCATCTACATTTAGTACTCCATGCATTTGCCGACATTTTGATGTGATGGGGAATCTTCTTTTTGCATAGTAAAATTTAGGGATGGAATTAGGAACTAAACAAGACCATGGTTCAACTTGTTTCTGTGTGAGGTACTGAGGTGCATGACATGGCCTGTTCTTCGCTTAACAAAAGATTAGTCAAGACCCAAAAGGGCAGCCGCCTTTCCAACAGAAATGAGGTCAAAAGAAGCGCAACCGTTTTGGTCCGTAGCAAGTTCGTTCAACTGTCACGTGGCACCGTGTCAGCAAAGTTTGCTACGATCAGCAATGCATTTTGCAGCAAATTGATAACATGGTGATCCAGTGCATCTACATTAATCTCTATTCACATATATACTACTACAAGCACAAGTGATGTGCTGTTGATCTAAACAAGCTTCTAGTGGAAACAAATCTAGGGGCCAATGAAATGGAAATGGAACTGCATACCCAGCTCACAGCTCAAGTCATTTTTGTAAGAGCAACTCCAACGGTTTTGCATTTTTTGTTTGGCAAAAGATGGAGTTTGCCAACTCTCAAATCAATATGGGGAGGAGAAAAAATGTTATCTCCAGCGGTTTGGCAAAATTGACTTGCCAAAATCTAAAAAATGAAATCCGGCGGCGCGGGAGGGAAGAGCGCACGCAGAAGTAGTGCGTGAGACGGAATGCCAAGCCGATCGCGAGCTTGCATATATGCCAATCCATCCCAGGATTTTGCCAAGTTAACAAAAATGCAAAGCTCATTTGCCAAACCATTGGATAGGAGTTTTGTAGAGTTTTTTGCAAAAACAGGAATGCAAAGCCCATTTGCAAAACTGTTGGAGTTGCTCTAATGTAAACGGCCAGTGGATGCTGCCAATGAAATGGAAATGGAACTGCGCCAGAGAAATTGGGAGCAGAGATGGCAAGTTCAGATCCCGACACACCAGCTTCCCCCCGGCTCAATTGGATTTGCACCTTCAGCCTCATGTAATTCTTCAGGTTGGTCGAACCTATTTACGACGTATACTAGTTTGCTGTCTCAAACATAAGCAGCATTCTGAAGTCCTCAAGCACAATTGCAACTATGAGGCAAAGGGGACAGCTAAGAGAATAGAGACCTGTTTGCTTCGCAACCTGACAAAGATGCTTGGGCCAGGCAATTACCCAGGCTGTGGATTTCTAGCGCCTGGCGGCCGGATCGATCTGCGGCGAGCATCCCCAGGCCATGCCGCGAAACAAACACGCTCTAGGACTTGTTTAGATGCACTCAAAAATTAGAATTTTTTACTCTCTATCACATCAATTTTTAGCCGTTTGCATAGAGTATTAAATATAGGTAAAAAATAACTAATTACACAGTTTAATTGAAAATTACGAGATAAATTTTTTGGGCCTAGTTGGTCTACGATTGGACAATATTTACTAAATAAGACGAAAGTGGTACTATTCATCGGGTTGAAAAAATTTACAAACTAAACGTGGCCTAGATATGTACTCCCTCCGTCCATAATATCTGTCGTTTTTGTTTCTGTGCCACAAGTTTGACTCGAATTGTAGAAAATACGTGTAACATTTGTATATCTAAATAAACTTATTAAAAAGTAGATTCAAAGATCTTTCCAATGATACTAATTATGTACCTAAATATTAATATTTTTTAATATATATTTTGTCAAAGTTGTTTCTCGAGAAACGAAAATGACAGATATTTTAGGACAGATGGAGTAGAAAAGAATATAATCTTTACTTTGCACTCGTAGGCCCCTTGAGGTCCCAATGCACGGTTTCTAATCGACACTTGTAAGGGCAGTCCCAATGGGACATTAATGATAGTTTCTATCTATCTTAATAAGAGTGACAGCTAAGCAAATTGTTGAGGTGGCGATAGATTTAATATGGAGAGAGAATACAAATCAAAGAAACGGTTTCTACATGAGGAAACGGCGTCGTCCCGCAGATCAAGACGCCAAGAAACGAGCAAAACTGCATTGGGACGACTCCACTCGTTTCTTCCGTCTTCGATCTGGATCCTGTGCACCACCAGCTTCCCCCCCCCCCCCCCCCCCCCCCCCCCCCCCCCCCCCCCCCCCCGCGCATGCCCTTCTC
This sequence comes from Saccharum hybrid cultivar R570, assembly GCA_038087645.1. Taxonomy (NCBI): domain Eukaryota; kingdom Viridiplantae; phylum Streptophyta; class Magnoliopsida; order Poales; family Poaceae; genus Saccharum; species Saccharum hybrid cultivar. The sequence goes on from JAQSUU010000377.1 coordinate 1,116,084, forward strand.
CTGCGGTCGTAGCTCCCGCGCGCGCGCTCGCAGTCGCATCTCCCGCGCTCGCATCTTGTTGCTCCGGCGCCCTGAAATCCCCAATCTCTGTGGAGTTCCCCAATCTCTGCTCCGGCGTAGCTCTCTCCAAATCCCCCCTCCCGCCCTATCGATGCCTGTGGATTTCCCCCAAATTTCCATGGAGTCGCTACTCGCCACACGCAGTGGCTGCTGGAGGCCGCTTACCTCGCACGGCGGTGGAGCGCCTGCTCGCTGCTGAAGGCTTTTTGCCTCGCACGGCAGGGAGCCGCTGCCCGCTGAGCACGCTGGCCACACGTCACCGGACCACTATGAGCACTTGGGAGGGATGCAGCAGTAGCTTGTTTGGTTGGGATTTTTGGCGACGACGGATGGGATGGAGGCATGGAGCAGTGCTTGCTTGAGATAAGTTCGGTAGTGTGCGGAATAATGTGCGATGGAGGTTAACAGGTTGTTTCTTCTCTTTCTTTTTTTTAATTAGTTTGTAGGACCTACGCTGTAGTTCTACCTCAACATCACCAGCGGATTGTGCCTTTTATACAATTGTGCCTGTGCGTATATCAAAGGATGGATATCAGAGTTGATCTCGTTGAACATGAGTTGGAGATTCATTTGTGGCCACGTGAGTGCTACATATATCCTTGCTACAACTGATCATGCTTTCTTGGTAAAACATGCTCGTGTTCATTAGGGTGTGTTCACTTCGCGAAAAGTAGTTGAAAAGTTACTGTAGCATCTTTCGTTGTTATTTTGCAAAATTTGTCCAATTATGGACTAACTAGTCTCAAAAGATTCGTCCCGACATTTACAGACAAACTATGCAATTAGTTATCTTTTTTACCTACATTTAATGCTCCATGCATGCATCGAAAGATTTGATGTGATGGGTGGAAGAGGAAATATTTTGGTTTGGGATGGGGAAGTGAAAGGCCTTAGTTCTGTTTTGCCTTAGAAACTACTAATCAAACCATGCATTGGAAGAGTTAGAGTCTATAAGGCAATTTATTGCTCTTGGAAACTACTCTAGAAGTTGTGTATTGGGACTGCCCTAACAGATTAGTTTACTTACATAACCAATTAATATTTTCTTTTGTTCCATGAATATATCCCTTATGTGCATGTCAGCTTTTTAATCTATCTCTTTCTATAAATAAATGCCCACAAATATCTCTAATTAGTTTATCCTCTTGATTAGTTTCCTTACATGGCTGATAGACTTCATTCATTTCATGATTCATGCTGAGGGCACAAGCAGATAAATGTACTTGTTCTTTTTTTTTTAACTTCTTTTTTATGCATAGTTACTTCACTTCGTTACACCTTATCACTGAATTTTTCCATTACACGGTTTGCAAGCCATGTCAAAACATGTTTTTTTCTCGTTCTTTGTCAACTGATTACCATGTGTACAACCATTTTTACTATTTAATGCAATCAACCATTTACACCCTAGACAACATAGTATGTTGCCAAGTAAAGTTTACATGACATATACGCAATTGTTTACAGCAACACTGTCTAAACCACACAACTTGCATCGCTTCTCCGCATGCAAAAATATCGCAATAACGATGTGCATATTGTATTGTGTTGTTGTATGACAACCATAAAAATTCTCTAATATTCAGAGTTAGAGCACTCCAAATGCCTATCATTCTTTAATTAATATACATTATGAGTTTGCCATTTCTCTCTAATAGCCAATGAACTGCTCCCTCCATCATGAAATACAATGTATCCAAGCAATTTTAGGATCACATAAAGAGTTTGGCAAAAATACTAGCCCTACTCTCACTAATTAATCAATTCAATTATTAACTTGCTTAATTTTCCCTCCCGTCATTGACTTGTCATATACTCCCTCCATCCCAAAATATAATGCATTCCAAAAATCTTAGAGAGTCAAAGGATCTCAAGTTTGACCAAATTTATATGATAAGATAATAATATTTATGACATCAATTGAGTATCATTAGATTCTTCATTAATTATATTTTCATAGTATACCTAATTGATGTTATAATTTTTTGTAATTTTCTCTATAATTTTGGTCAAACTTAAGATGTTTTGACTCTCCAAGATTCTTGTAATGCCTTATAATTTGGAATGGAGGGAGTAATAGGAGAATACCTCGCGCGTTGCTGCGGGGATTCTAGATAATTTAAAAAGAAATTAGACTATTTATATTTATAGTTATATGAATGAAACTATCTTAAATTAATTTTGGTGAATGGTTTGACACATCGATGTGGACAGCTAAATACATGTTAGTGGATGAAGAAATAACTATCATAATTACATGTGTTAGTTAGCTATAATTGCAAGTTTTAGTAGATTGTTGATGTGGATAGTTGGCATGTCGAGAGAAATTTCTAGTGGGGTTTAGCTTTATAAGAGTATAGGATTTTTCACTAAAACACACACACACACCAAACAGGCGATATTAATTTCCTCTTCAACTCCCCTTCTTATTTCCCTCTACCAACCAAATAAAAATTTGGACTAGGGGCCTGATTGGTTGGCTTCCAATTCTTGCCCAACCAAAACTATGGCATGCTAAAATTTGTAGTCATCAATTGGTTCATTGCTAAAGAATTGGCACACTAATGTTTATGTCTAAAGTTTTGACAAGTTTCTAGAAAGTTCTTAAATTGCATAAAAAAATTGACAAGGCTTTTTTGGCAGTCAACCAAATGTGCACCTATGTTTTTTGCCCTAACTTTGGCAACCTTAATTTTGGTGAGCCTTAGTTTTGGCTTGCCACAGTTTTGGTTGGGCAAAAATTGGTACCCAACCAATTAGGCCCTAGAAGTCAAATTGACACCTTAATTTCTTCCGCCAACTCGCGCCACTAATTTCTACGCTGCCAAACGCATTGCAAGATCGATACCAATCCTAAACTGATAGACATGGGCTGGAATCAGCCGTGACCATGACACAACAGGGCCAATGGGCCTAGGCCGTAATAAGGCCTATATAACTGTCTCACACTAACAATAATGACATTAGCTTTCCTAAAAAAACAATAATGACATTAGCAAAAAAAAAATGAATCAGGCACGTGAGTATATCATTTTGTTCAATGCATTTTTGTTTTATTCTAGCCGTTCAGAATAAATTTCGGGGACATAACGTTTTTGCGAAAAGTTTTTATTTTTGAGTTCGAGTTGAACATTCGACCACTTAATTTGGTAAGCATAACCAAAATTGAATACAAATCAAATGCGATGTTCACTGTATTTTTCCCCTGCGGTCGAGATTTGCGTGCTATCAAACTGTTGCTACGCAAAAAAATTCACAAGCTCCTCATGGAAAGAAAGAATTTCACAGGCAGTGCAAATCTCTACAAAATTTCCTCGGAACCCCTCCATTTTCTATGTGCCCAGATTAGCATCTTCATCGCCACTTAGAGCAACGAGGCACCATATAATGCACAGTTTTAAGGCATTTCAGCCCTGAGCACAGTTTTAAGGAATTTCAGCCCTGAACACAGACCGAACATGAGTTCGGATAAACAAGTATTGCCGCTCGAAAAAAAATTGCAGGTAACATACAAACAAACACATCTGAGGGATGAAAATCAATTGCAGTATTGTTCGAATGCTATTGTACCAGCTGATCCTATGATAAGAATTACACAGGACTTCAATATGAACAAAACACAAAACACACCCTCTACAACTGTAAGTAGCCATTTCAAAAACCACCCTTCTTGAATCCTGTAACTTATGTAGTAAGCACCTATCTGAACAGATTCAGATCAGAGTGAATAAAAGCGGTGTGGGATATGAATGGGACATCAGGATACATTCCACAAAGAGCACACCGCAAACACTCGAGCACTGTGAAGATCTGTATGAACGCGATAGACATCCAGAAGTACTGCATTGGCTTCCCCTGATAAACGATGCTTGGCATCCAGGTACACATGGTGGCCACCGCTTGGGAACCAGTGTCCAGAAGGATTGCTAGGATCACATGGAACCTCAGAAAGTGCGGCGACCACTTCCGCCTCACAACAAAGAAGTACACTGTCATAAATATCACCAGAAAGAGCCACCCAGGACACAGAGTCATGGTATCGATGAAGGTGTACAACAGCGAAAACCCCTGCAAGTAAGTGTGCAGCTGGTAGATCACGTCGGCATAAGACCACATGTTGTGCAGTGGCAGCAAGTACGGCACACAAGCTAGAGTTCTCCACCACCATCTCGGTTTGGATGTCAGCTCAGGGTAGCTGAAAGATGCCAACGAGGATGCCCGAACACTAACGGACCTTGGATGCTGATTGTGCTGTCTTGATAGTGATGGGATGCCCCTGACAGAATTCTCCCTCGGGAATGATGTAGGCATGCCATGATGAATGGAATCAGTACCAACTGAAAAACACAAACAATAATGAAAATCAAATCCATTATAGTAACCAGGGACAATAATCAAAGAATGTGACAATGGAACTATAGATAATTCCTGTCCATTAAATAAATCACACAACACTTGCATATCATGTATATATCTTGTTGATAATATGCTCTGGCTGGAACTCTGAACAATTCAAATCCATATCCTGTTTAAATGATTGTATTTTGTTTATTACTTTGCATTGTCTGAAACATGTGTCAACTAAACATTATATTATTTTTTTTCAGCAAACCTATATCGGAAAATGGATCCTCAACAAGTAATCAAAAGAGTAAAATCCTAAAACTGCAAAACTTTTTTTTTCATGAAACACAAAATATTGAACTGCCAGGTAGAGCCCAGGAAATCAGCAACACCAGATATTATAGCATCTAATACAGGACTATAAGTATATGATGACACTTAATAGGAAACAAAATATTTGCCAGAAATAACATATAATGATAAGGTGAAATGAATATGTGCCAGCACACACAAAAGAATTGATAGCGCTAGCCACCTTCTGGAGAAGCCCAGGATCGGTTTAGCCGAGATAACTCTACAGGCTCTAAATCATAACAGCATTTCTTTAGTTATATTTCAGTTATCCTATTATGGACATTCAATGGCCCATTGTGTTGTTGTGCCATGTCCTGCATGCTTACAATATTCTGGAGTGACAAGAGAGAATTATGAAGCTGAATAGCTGATTTTTATAGACTTTGCTAAGAGAGGATTCAGAATTAACAAAGATGGTTTTACAAGCTCAAATTGTCTGCAGAAAAGAATAACCTAATATAGTGCTAGTCACTATAATAATAATACTGTTTGAGCAGAAGCAACATGCACGAATAGTGGAATAGTTTAAGACAATACTTTGCTTCGAGGCATACAGTGACCTATGTTTAAAGGGAGGTCTTTGGGTATCAGAAGAAACATTCAGTTCATAAGAAAAGAACCAGCTTCATGATATTTTGTCTAGAACTAGAATTATCAATCAAAAAGGTTTAATCAAGAAGATATAAAAGCAAGAAAACGCTGTTGGCAACGGAAATAAAAGAGTATCGTCGAAATTGAAGTGAACCAAAAGAAAATATATTTGCTGTTTTCATACCACGTAGAGCTCTTGCGGGAAAATGATTCGTCTTAATATGAAACCAGGTGCTCTTAAGACTTGATGATCTACCAGGAAAAGCTAGCAGCTGAGCATTTCCAACAGATACGCCCTGGCATAGAACCATTTTGCATGAGCTTGGCCTGAATCCTTATGCGGCAACCTGCGCATATACAGGTAAATGAACTGAGTGTTTGGTCTGACACTGAAATCATGTAGGGGGTGCAAACCCAACACAGATTAACTTATTTATTTGTTCTCGACAAGCATAATGAATTTGTTGAACACCAAACTGAAGCAATTAGGGATGCAAACGGCGCAGACCGCCGCTAACCCGCTGGGCTAAGCGCGCCGCAATTCACATAAACCCGCGCAGCAAACCCACGAGAGAGGAGCAGTCCAACGGCGCCGCGGCGTCCTGCAAGGAGGTGCGATTGCCAAGGAAGGGAGGAGGACAAACAGAGAAAGCAGCCTCCTGTTTGTGCAGCTAGCCTGGGCAGAAGAATGCGGAGGGGAAGCCATGGGCAGTTGCTGAGGCCGAGGGCGCGGCGAGCTGGAGCATGGTGGTGTGGAGGATGGTGCGCGCGTCGATGGAGTCGCGGATGTGGTGCGTGACGGCGCGGACGACGCGCCAGACGGTCTCCTAGCGGCGCTTGACGGTGGCGAGGTCGCGGTCGACCTGGCGCGCCTTGGTGCGGAGGAAGGACTCGCGGACGTTGAGGCGGAGCAGGCGCGGGAACTGGATCGAGAGGGAGACGGCGGCTGCGGAGGTGACGAGCGCGCCCAGGACCTTGGCGGTGGTGAGGGCGACGAGGATGCTGCGGGAGCCCGGGCGGACGTTCAGCAGGTGGGCGACTCGCGAGGTATGCGGCGCCGGCGCTACGCGGGCTGCCTCGCCGCGAAGCCCGCAAAAGCAAGCGGCGTTACGCGGGCCGCCGCATCTGCCCACATATTCCCTCGCGGCTGCTGCGGACGCGGGGCGGGCTTACCGCCGCCGCGCCGTTTGCAACCGTACATATGCTGTCCGTGAGTACCTAAAAATCAGTCGAGGCGTGCTCACCGAACGCAGCGGTGGAGGATCCGGAGAGCTGGGGAAGGGACGGACGGCGGCCGACGTAGCGGGCTCCGCTGGACCGCACTCCAGAGGAGCAGACCGGAGCGGGCAAGGGACGTCCCCCAAATCGGAGAACACCGGGGATGGGGAGGCCGCGCCGCCGGGGCGTGGGAAGAGATAGGGTCAGCCCCTGACAGGTATCTGGAATTCTCTCTCGAATACAACATGGACCTCTGCTCGCGCTGGGCTCGAACAAAACAAGCAGGCCCTAGGAAAATCTAGGCCCATGTAACTCTGGCTCGACCTCAGCGTTGCATTCGGCCTGCTTTGCATTTGCTACCGAATAGAAAGTTGAAAATTTCTGTTTTCAACAAATTACCAATTGTGTAAATTGGCATAGATTAGGGTAATTTTAAGGTGGTCTTGTGACAGCTTCTTGTTAGTTCTGGCACGGACAAAGCCTGCTGGGACCATTAATCGCATTACCAAGTCTTTATGCTTCTGCAAGCAATGTTTGATTTGGTCCCGTCTTGTCTTATGTTATGTATCATGCAGGACGCAGCAGACAGATGATCAGATGATGCCAACACTATTGTGCCATTGTGTCAGCAGCCCTGTTCCTGCCCATTCTGGTGTAAGCAAGGAAGCCTCTGCTGAAGCTGATGATCAAGAGGAGCCGGCCCATCTGACGGGCCCAAGAGGAACAGAAGGCCCAACACGGCAGTATTCGGCTCTGAGTGGCGAGTGTGAAGTAACATATATGTAACAGGAGAACGAGAGAGAAAGTTAAGAAGAAGAAGAAACTTGTAAACTCTTTAATTCAATCAAGCACTCATCCGAGTTTTCCCCCTTCTGCTCTTCTTCCTTCCCAAGTTCTATCTCCCTAAGCATCCTGCTATCATTTGGTATCAGACTACTCGGTCCTGGATTCAATTTTCCCCCACCCACATTTCACTCGCCTTCAACGTGCTCGCGGCGCCATGGATCCGAACCTTAAGCTGGTGCTCGACGAACTCAATCGCCGATTCGATGCCCAGGATCAGAAGTGGGAGTCGCGCTTCTCCAACCTCGAGCGGGTGCACTCCGCGCGTGCCACCGCGGTGGATCAGCACGTCGCCGCCCTCGAATCGTCGGCTGCTGTCGTCGAATCGGACCGCGCCGAGCTCGCCAAGGCCGATGTCCCCGCGCGGCTCGCTCATCTGGAGGCGGCCTACGGCGGCCAGTACGACGACGTCTACATGCGCCTCTCCGCCCTCGAGTCCATCCGCGTCGACGCCATGTTTGCCGAGACTGCGGATCGTGTCGCGGTGCTGGAGACGGCGGCCACGGATCTGGGCACTTGGCGCCCGGCGGTCGAGGCCATCGTCGACGATCTCAAGCTGGAGGTCCAGAAGATTGCGCAGACATGGGGTCACGCGTCGCCGTCTTCTGCGCCTCCTCCTCCTTCCGGGTTCCTGCTTCACCCTGCGGCGGCCGGACCTGGCATCCTTGGTAATCCTTCATCGGCGACCGGGCGTGCCTCTGCCGGACTCTTCGCCGATGGGCCCAGTGGGCACCGCGTTCCAACCTCGCCACGGGATCTAGGGACCGGGTCGTTCTCGACCTCGTCCCTTGTCCCGGCCAATGGTATGAACTCAACTCCTCTTTTCACTTCCCTTCCTTCGTTAGTACCTCTTCCGCATCATCCGCCACCACCACCACCAGCCCCCAACCCTCCCAATCCTCGCCCACCACCTTATCACAATCCAATTCCACCACATCCTAACCCCCCTCACCCAGCACCAGCCCCAAACTCCCACCTCGGCCGTCTTCCTAAGCTCACTTTTCCTCGTTTCAATGGTGAAAATCCCCGTTCATGGCGTACTTTGGCTGAGGACTATTTCGCAATGTATGGTGTGGAGTCCCCAATGTGGATTCGAGTGTCTCGCCAGCACTTCGATGGGCCAGCCAAGAGTTGGATCCATTCTATTGAGTCCTCTATTCCGTGTTGTTCCTGGGATGACTTCTGTCACTTACTCCATGACCGGTTTGACCGGGATCAGCATGAAATTCTTATTCGCCAACTCTTCTCCATTAAACAAGCATCCACGGTCTCCGTCTATGTCTCCCAGTTCGCGGAACTCGTTGATCAGTTATCCTCTTACTCCACGACCACCGACCCCCTCTACTACACTATGAGATTCATTGACGGTTTAAAGCCGGACATTCGTTCTGTCGTTTTGATGCAACGCCCAAAAGACCTCGACTCTGCTTGTACGCTTGCATTATTGCAGGAAGAGGTGGCCGGTCCCGCGGTGTCCAAGCCTCCGCGCTTTGGTGATTGGTCTTCATCCCGCACTTCGCCTCCGCACAAGCTTCCGGCTCCGGTGCTTCCTCGCCATGACAAGATGCCAGCCACCGCGACGACCGGTGACTCAGCGGGTGCTGCTACTCCAGAGTCCAAATTGGCGGCCGTTAAATCTTATCGTCGCGCTATGGGCTTGTGTTACAGGTGCGCTGGCAAGTGGAGCAAGGACCATAAGTGTCCGCCTGAAATTTTACTTGCTGTGGCTGACATTTGGGATTCTGATGAGCTGTCTGAGTGGCCACCATTGTCTCCAGACGATGATGCCTCTTCAGAACAAATTTATTTGGCTCTTTCAAAGGCTGCGGCGGGTTCCTCAGTTTCAGTCCGCACAATGCAATTTGAAGGGTTGCTGGGTGGCCACTCTGTTGTCATTTTGCTCGACTCAGGAAGTTCTGCTTCTTTCATCAGTAAGTCTCTCGCTGCCAAGTTACAGGATGTGCAGTACAAAGCTCTGTCTAGTTCTGTCAAGGTCGCCGGTGGTGGCGTTCTTCAGAGTGCTGGCTTCCTGTGTCAGGTTCCTTGGTCTGTTGGACACTGTACATTCCGATCAGATTTTCGGATTTTGGAGCTCCAGTCATTTGATGTTATTGTGGGGATGAACTGGCTTTCCTCTTTCAGTCCAATGCATATTCATTGGGAACAAAAGTGGTTGGCTCTTCCTTATAATGGTCAGCTCGCGGTGCTTCAGGGAATCTGTTCACAACGGCCAGCATCCTTGTATCTCCAGGTCTGTCAGTTGTCCGATTCTCAGTCAGTGGACACCAACCACAATGCCTTGCCTCCTGAGATCAGCTCTCTGATTGATCAGTACAAGCACCTGTTCGAGCCACCAACGTCGCTGCCGCCTTCCCGTGCGTGCAACCACACCATCCCATTGATTCCTGGTGCTCGCCCGGTCTTTGTTCGTCCTTACCGCTACCCACCCGGATTGAAGGACGAGATCGAGCGTCAGGTGTCGGATATGTTGCAGCAAGGCTTGATTCAGCCGAGTACAAGCAGTTTTTCTTCTCCAGTGTTGCTGGTGAAAAAGAAAGATGATTCTTATCGGTTCTGTGTGGATTTCCGGCATCTCAATGCTTTAACAGCCAAGTCCAAATTTCCTGTGCCAGTGTTCGATCAGTTGATGGATGCATTGTCCCACGCCAGCTGGTTCTCCAACTTGGATCTTCGTGCCGGGTTTCACCAGATTTTGTTACAGCCTGGGGAAGAATTCAAAACAGCCTTCCAAACGCATCTCGGTCAGTATGAGTTCAGGGTTATGGCGTTCGGGTTGACTGGTGCACCAGCCACGTTTCAAGGGGCTATGAATGCCACATTGGCTCCAGGATTGCGCCGGTTCGTGATTGTCTTCTTCGATGATATCCTAGTTTACAGCCGAACTTATGAAGAACACTTGTCTCATTTATCTCAAGTTTTCCACTGGCTGTCTACTGACCAATGGAAGATCAAGTTGTCCAAATGCCAGTTTGCTCAGCGTTCTGTGTCTTATTTGGGACATGTTCTCAGTGAGAAGGGTCTGTCCACCGACCCTGCCAAGATCCAAGCAATTGTCAGTTGGCCACAGCCGGCAAACGTTCGAGAATTGCGTGGGTTCCTCGGCCTCGCCGGTTACTACCGTAAATTTGTTCGCCACTTCGGTATTATTGCACGCCCTTTGAACAATCTGCTGAAGAAGGACTCGCTGTTCGTGTGGACTCCAGACCATGAATCAGCATTCTCTACTCTCCAACAGGCACTCAGTACAGCTCCAGTCCTGGCTCTACCGGATTTCATACCTCTGCGCCATCCATTCCAAGCCGCGGGTGTGGCCAAGTTATTCATGGATCATATCTATAAGCTTCATGGCTTGCCATCAGCAATCATCTCGGATCGCGACGGGATATTCACTAGTAAGTTCTGGCAGACCCTGTTCAAATTGGTTGGTACATCACTGCATATGAGCTCGGCATATCACCCTCAAACCGACGGACAGACGGAACGTGTCAATCAATGCTTGGAGACCTTCCTTCGTTGTTTCGTCCATGCCTGTCCTACTCGTTGGGGTCAGTGGTTATCTTTGGCTGAACATTGGTATAACACAAGTACTCACTCGGCTCTGGGACGATCTCCCTTTGAGGTCCTGTACGGCTCTCAACCACGGCACCTGGGTGTGTCTTCAACCGCTACAGCTATACCTGAGCTGTCTCGCTGGCTGGAGGAACGCGAATTGATGCAACAATTGGTGCGCCAACATCTCCTTCGCGCACAATTGCGCATGAAGCGTCAGGCCGATAAGCGACGCTCTGAGCGATCGTTCGCTGTCGGCGACATGGTCTACGTCAAGCTCCAACCATACGTCCAGTCTTCGGTGGCTCGTCGCGCCCATCACAAGTTAGCGTTCCGCTTCTTCGGACCATACCGGGTGTTGTCCAAAATTGGAGCTGTTGCATACAGGCTGGAGTTACCACAGTCGGCTGCTGTGCACCCCGTTTTCCATGTTTCTCAGCTGAAGGCTTCTCCAGGTGATCAGGTGGTTTCCTCTTCGCTTCCTACTGATCTGGTCGAGTTTCAGGTACCTGCTAAGATCTTGCAGAGGCGCTGGTCACCTGGTGACTACCCAGTTCAACAGGTCCTTGTCCAATGGTCACAGATGCCTGCTTCTCTGGCCACCTGGGAGTCTTTGGAGGATCTTCGTTGCCGCTTTCCCAGAGCACCTGCCTGGGGACATCCAGGTTCCAAAGGGGGAGGGGATGTTAGCAGCCCTGTTCCTGCCCATTCTGGTGTAAGCAAGGAAGCCTCTGCTGAAGCTGATGATCAAGAGGAGCCGGCCCATCTGACGGAGCCAAGAGGAACAGAAGGCCCAACACGGCAGTATTCGGCTCTGAGTGGCGAGTGTGAAGTAACATATATGTAACAGGAGAACGAGAGAGAAAGTTAAGAAGAAGAAGAAGAAACTTGTAAACTCTTTAATTCAATCAAGCACTCATCCGAGTTTTCCCCCTTCTGCTCTTCTTCCTTCCCAAGTTCTATCTCCCTAAGCATCCTGCTATCACATTGCCTGCATCTTGTATTCCTGTTGAGCTTTGGTTGCAACATGAATTCATGGCCCCGCCATTGAAATGCTCAGGCTCAGGTGACTCTTACTATCGGGGTGCATGCTTCGTGCAACTGTGCAAGAAAGTATGCCCTGCCAGTCGTGGGAGAGTTTTGGTCTGTTGGTTCGGCAGGCTTTGCGTGCCGATGCATGACGTGGTAAAGATTTAGATTAGACTGATGATGATATGGTTAGGTTTATACGTCTCAACCTAAGTACCTAACCAACTCGGATAGCTGCAGGCATTTAATTTGCGCAGGCAATGACAAATACGGTAGGGCGATTATCAGAACATTAAATGGAAATGAAACTTGTCCATGAAGTAATCATGTTAGTCAGCTGAAAAGTACTGTTTACTAATTTGTTGTTAGAGAAAAACACTGTTCACTTAGATAATAAGCCAGGCTGACAAGAGAAGCGAATAGGGCAATGCCTTGCTTTTTTTTTTTTGAGTCCTCTCATCTACGTACAGCTGTAGTATCTGTTCAGATACAGACACACCACCACACACACGCACACCTTGTATATAAACAAACCTACAACTATACCTAAACCACGAACGCAGCTAAGAAGTACTCGAAGATCACCAGACTCCGAGCGTGGCGGGCACGTCACTTGACCATTGTGGCACGTCTGCGCGAGAGGCTACCTGAAATTAAAACTGGGAAAAAATCCCGATGGGAATCACGAGTTGAGCCGTGCTCGAACTCGTGACCGGTGCTTCCGCAACGGGAGAGCGAACCGATCGAGCTAAGGCTCGTTCCCAGGGCAATGCCTTGCTGATGCTAAGCAAAAGCTGTCATCGGACTTGGGCAAGGCTTTGGCACTAGTGAGTGAACAATACTAGCATTTCCATGCAACTTGGCTTGCAAGGGGAGGCATCGATCGGTCGGGATCAGGACGTCACGACTTTCTCTTCTGTTCTCATCAAGCGAGAGTACCTGCCGCCGCAAGACTACCTTTCATTGAGCTCCTGCTGCTGCCTATACTGTACTGACGTCGCCCCTGTCCATGTGTCCCTTAAGTCCTTAACCACCATTTAAATCCTTTGACAAAAGCGGTCACCGGGCCAACCCCGCGTCCGCACGAATCCGAGCGGATCACACAGGACGACAGCCTGCAGCAGCAGACGGCGTACGTGCGTGTGCGGCGTCAGCCACTCAACCGGGCACGCACGAGAAGTCAAAGCGAAGAGGACGAACGGACACCAAGTCACCAATGGCCTCCGCCGCGGCTGCAGCTAATCCGCATCTGCTTCTCGCCGAAGACGAAGAGGGAGGAGTTCGTGGACGTCAGCTGCAGGGCGGCCGGCAGCGGCAAAGCCGGCAACTTCCGCTCGGTCAGGTCGCTGGTGCCTCAGCCTCAGCGACAGCGAGGCAACTCGGTCCCGGACAGCTACGTGCACCGGCCGATTTTTCAGGCGCGTTTACGTTTCGCTTTGTTTAGCGTCGTCATAGGCAGGCTGTTGACCGGTTCACCAGTCCAACTTTAAATTGTGTGTTCAAACGTAGTAGCATATCACGTCTCAACAAACCCACCTGCTCCATCTTTTGAATGCCAAATTGCCAATGCCCTCTTTTTTTAGGCAGGGACAGGAAAACACCACACACAAGTTTGGCGCTACGCTCACAATGACCATACAAGATTCAAAGATTTCTGTCTATCAATGGATCTCTGGCTGGACTCTCCATATATGGCATATAGGTTATCTGCACGTCAGAAAATTGGCAATGAGAGACGTGGTCAAGCAGCAGACTTTGGAGTGAAGCACCTTCATGGCTTCATCCGTTAAGTTGACCCGTAAATTGAATTCCTCCATTCAGGTTCAAACAACCGCTATCGATCGAGCACCACATGCGTGAACTCGTCATCAGGATATTAAAGAACAACGCACAAACAAATGAATCCACAAAGTTTAGAAATGCGTACAACCTCCTAATCCTTTTCCCCTCTTTCTCTGGTACAGTACACTTTGCCCTAAGGCGTGGAAATGAGTGAGGCGTGGATCATGCAGTCTAAATACAATCACAGCATCAACAATCCCCCTAGCTAATGCTTCAAATAGGCGTCGAGCGAAGAATAGAAAGCAATCGAACATCAGGACGAGCAGAAGAGCTGTCAACAAACAACCACAAAAATCTACACAGGGTTTCCATCTGTAATTCACAACTTGCCTATGGGTGTTATCTGACTACCGTGTACTCGTCATCTGCAACGATCCATCCTTTTGCAGCTTAAGGCTCAGGCTGGTGAACCGCTCTCTCGAATACTGTCTCGATGCTTTCCTCCAGTCTGTTCCGGCCTTCATCATCGCCGCAAACTCATCGTAGCTTATCTTGCCATCCTGAGGAACAAGATAACAAAAACAGTTTGGGATTTTCAGTATCACAGAGATCAGCCTTTTAATCATTACACCAAATGGGCTAAAACAAGAATAGCATCCATTTACAACTAATTGACCAAGTACAAACCTTATCGGTGTCTACATCACGGATAATGGCATTGATAACCTCTTCATGATTTTGTCCAAGGTCATCAGCTAATGACTCACGGAGTTCATCGATTTCAATATAACCACTCTGGTTCCGGTCAAAGTATGCAAATGCCTTATGCAGATGCTCATCATTTCCAATCTTTCTTAGATGAACAGATAATGTAACAAATTCTCCATAATCCAAGGATCCATTTCCATCAGCATCCGCCTGGCACAACATGCACAAACAGTAAATATAAAAGGCCCAACACATCACCATCGTGTCAGAGTGCTCAATTAAAATGAAAAAGAAAAACATTAAACCACGTTGATAAAATACTATTCATAGGTGTTTGATATGAACAAAAACAAATAACTCCAGTCCAATATTAAAGAGGTGCAAATTAAGTTTCTGTTGTGGAGGAAAAGAATGTGAACTCACAGCTTCCATTAGTATTTGAACATCTGCATCAGGCATTTGGTGACCAAACTTATGCAGACCAAGCTTCAGCTCATCGAAACTAAGCATTTGATCCTTGTTAAGATCCATCTTTTCAAACATATCCTTTATGTCAGCAGCCTCTTCTACCGAAAGATGCTCAGCTATGACCTGTATTCAAAGATGTGAGGAATTCCAGAGCAAGTATGACAATTAAAGGGGTATCAGTTGGGGTCAAGTCAGACTGAAATGTACCCTAAGTGCATGCTTCTTGAACTTGTTCATCACAGAGAATTGTTGGAGTCTGGCCTTAACAGTTTCACCCAAATTGACATTTGGAGCCTTCTTAATGTTCTGTAACCATGGGTGATCTGGAGGGAGATACAAGGTTATCAGACAAATATATAGGAGAGAACACTTATGAAATATTATAGCATTATCTTCCATCAATGCTAACACAAGGTTCAGCAATCTGGGATTATAATTCTCACTGGTTTAAGATTGAAAAAAAAAGAGCAAAACACAATATAGTCATCTATGGCGAGAATGATTATTACCAAGCACTTGCTGAGCTGTCAATCGTCGTTTTGGATCCGGATTGAGCATTCCTCTGACAAGGTCTTTGGCGTTATCAGACACCCTTGGCCATGGATCTCTTTTGAAATCAATGGCAGATCGGATAATTGCCTGAGCAACACCCTGTTCCGTTTCTGTATTGCAACATGGAAACACAAAAATGTCAAACATTTAACAACGCAAGATTAAGATGCATTTTTATCTTCTACAACTCCATCTCCCAATCACCGCACCCAAATTCAATGTCAAGAAAAAGAGTATCAGTTCACAATATACCATATTGACCATTTGAATTTACAAGAGATTAGAACGTATTCTTTTTTGTAATTCTTAACATTCGAAACTGTTATTGTATAAAGATATATCACTGTTGTCCATCCTTCCAAATACAAAACTAACCTGCCCAGAATGGAGGGACACCACAAAGAAGAATGTACAGAATCACTCCTGCACTCCAAACATCAACCTCTGGGCCATAATTTCTCTTTAGCACCTCTGGAGCCATGTAATAAGGACTTCCAACAATCTCAGTAAACCGTTCGCCTACACAAATTCAAATTTGGTACTTCAACATATGCCGTGAAAGCAAGCAGCAAAGGCGATAAGACAGACCACCACAGTCCAGTGATCATATTGTCAACAAGATGACATCATCAACAATGACTGATGAAGCAAAATAGCAAATAGATAAAGGAACATAGAATGCACCTGGAGTGAAAAATACAGACAGGCCAAAATCAATGGCCTTAAGGGCTGCTGATTCTTTCTTGTTCGCAAACAAGAAATTTTCTGGTTTGAGATCCCTGTGCATCACTCCATGCTTATGGCACATCTGACATTGTACAAGGCATAACAGATGAACAAGTTAACTCATCTCATCATTAAGATTATAAACGAGTTAAAGACTGAAGAAATGAAACTACAAACAATCTAATTACAAGATGTTAGCCTTGGAATGATAGTCTAAGGTAGTAGCCAGAGTAAAGACAGCTAAACATTTACTCCATAACCTATCGAATCAACTAATCAGAAAGTTATCATATTAGTAACCGGAAACTGACCCCACGCGACATAATGCGAGTAACCGAAACGCGTATAACTACATTCATTTGTAATTTTGCTGTCCAATAGTAATGATTCTACTATGTAAGCCAGAATCTCACCTGCACGACCTCGACGATAGTGCGTGTGACCAAGGCGGCAGCGCGCTCAGTGTAGTGTCCCCGCGCCACGATGCGGTCGAAGAGCTCCCCGCCCTCACAGAGCTCCATGACGAGGTGCACGGCATTGTCGTCCTCGTAGGTGTCCCTGAGCGTGACGACGTTGGGGTGCTTGGGGAGGTGGCGCATGATCTCCACCTCCCGGCGCACGTCCTCGATGTCAACGGGGGTGCGGAGCTTCTTCTTGGAGATGGACTTGCAGGCCAGCGCCTCCCCTGAGGCGCGGTCCGTGCAGAGGTAGGTGACCCCGAACTCGCCGCGCCCGAGCTCCGCGCCGAGCTCGTACCGCGCCGCGATGTCCCGCCCCGTGGGCTCCCGCAGCACCACCAGCCTGGGCGCGCTCGCCGGCGCCGCGCGGTTGTACTCGATCGAGAAGGGGTTGGGCTTCTTGCCCTTCTTCTGTTTCGGCTCCTTGGGCTCCTTGCGCTTCTTGCCGCCGCCGGCGTCGGCGGCTCCGTTCGGCGTCACGCAGCAGTTGCCCATCCCCAGCCGCCGCGGAGATCCGACAGCCCTGGAGAAGGCGAATCAAGGAACCGCACGGCTCGCGGAGATCTGTGAGGGGAGGAGAAGGGCGGAGATGGAGAGAGCGGCCGAGGAACGAACAGCGCGTGCGCGTTTGGTGTGCGCGTTGTAGGGAAGCGGAGGCGGCGAGCGAGGCGAGGCGAGAGGGGTTAAATCGCGCGGGGGGATTCGGTGTAGACGGGGTCAGCCGTGGCGGCGTCTGGCCCCCGTGTGGGAACCCGCCAGTGGTAAAGCCAAGCCCAGGAGCGACGGGGCCGCGGAGGGGGGAGGCAACGGAGGAAGGTGGGAGACGAGCGGAGAAGGGGAGGTGGTCAAACACGACCTCGCTCACGCCTTCCCTCTTCTTCCCTCTCGTCTTTCTTTTCTTTTTCTCCTCTCGCTTTCATTTTATTTTATCTTCTCGTTAGTAATTTTTGGAAAATTCGATTCAAATTTTGTTTTTTCGATGAATTATCTTAATTCTGCTACTATATTTAATGGCCTTACTGGAGAAGGAGACCTTGTTGGAAGAGTGAAGAGGACTGGACGAAAAAAGAGGTTAGGTGAGGGGATTTTAAAATGACATTTGCGCAGGATTCGTGCAATCTTGGCTGCCTAATCATAGCGGACAGGTCGACGTTTTGATGGTTGCAAAAGCGTAGCGCTACAGCGTTTAAGCGGCGAACGGATTTCCCTGCTGTTTACTTCCCATGCAAACCTAAAATATTTCCTCTTCCACCCATCACATCGAATCTTTAGATATAGGTAAAAAAGATAACTAATTGCATAGTTTGTCTGTAAATGTCGAGACGAATCTTTTGAGCCTAGTTAGTATATGGTCGGACAAATTTTACCAAATAACAACGAAAGGTGCTACAGTAAATTTTTATTCACTTTTCGCCAACTGAACACACCCTCAAGTGGGGGAGCTGCTGTTCGCCTGTCCCAACGAAACGTGTGGAGAGGAGTGTCTCTTGAGCATTTTATTGTCAAATCAAATAAAAATGCGTCTACCCGATTGGAAGTTTCTTCACTTTTTTTTACAACAAACGATTATCATTTAACAGCATGTAGCTGTGCCCAAAGCAAAAGGGTGAGAGTGAGACCAGCTACTTTGATGCTATGACAAAATAACCTATTAGTTGCGGGTTGGTTACGCATGGACTTGCTTAGAACGCAAGAGTTCCTGAAATTTCTCCAAAACTTTTAAGTAGGCTTTCATAATGGAGTTTTTTGATAGATATTTCTGGATGATCGTGTTGGACTTCGAAGATTCTGATTTAGCAGTTTTTTTAACAGAAAAAATGGGTGCAGAAATTGTTAAAGGAACTATAGGCTGTCGCACGGGAGCACCATACGGCGCTGTCGTATAGAATTTTTTCCCCGAATCCTCGATACTCCCGGCATTCAAAGAATCTTGAAGAGTCAAAGCATCTTAAGTTTGACCAAAATTATAGAGAAAATTACAAAAAATTATAACATCAAATAGATATACTATGAAAATATAATTAATGAAGAATCTAATGATACTTAATTGATGTCATAAATATAATTATCTTATCATATAAATTTGGTCAAACTTGAGATCTTTTGACTCTCAAGATTCTTGGAATGTCTTATAATTTGGGATTGAGGGAGTACTTTGCAAAGTCCACATGCAGTTTTGCATTTTTTTTCATGCTTTTGCGCTTGCTGCCCTCTAAATTTCATATGATCTTCGTGGTCATGTTTTTTCCCTTGCCATTCAAGAAGCCTTAACCACTTTTCATCCATTAATTACAATTCACACACCGCGTTCCGCTTTGAGTAAACCCCAACTTAATGGTACCTTGTGTATTGGGCACCCATTCAGCGGCCCCATAACGCGATTTGAACGCCGCCACCAATTCACCATGGCAGAGATTAGACCTTACTTTCCTCCTGCTCATCGGCCATCACTGCAGTTTCTTTCCAACTCGTGCCCGTGTCACGGTGTCAGCACTCAGCAGCGGTGTGGTACTGCTCCCCTCCCGTTTCGCTGTAAGCGGCCCGTTCGTCAGCAACCGCCGGAGGTCGCACGCACACGCTCGCGGTCGCGGACTCGCGGCAAGCAAAGCTAGCGATCGCCGACGATCACGGGTCAGCGTCGACGGGAACCGGGCATTGATGTCCCTGCGTCTCGTCGGCCCGTCGAGAGGCGCGGACCGTGCGAGCGGGACTGCTGCCCGTAAAAGCGCCGATGGAGCGGGAACCACCGGGAAAGGGACGCCACGTCCCGCCCGTTCACACCTCGCCGTCTCGCTACCTCCGTGAGCCGGCGGATCGTGTCGTGCGACACGCATGCCGTGGCATTTCTCTTTTGGCGGGGCGATTTTGCCGTGACACTGCAGCACCAGGGGCAGCACGCATCGGCGTCGTCGGTCACGGCATGGCATGGCGTGAGTTGGCGACGGACAGACGTGCGTGCGCTTTGGCGACCAGCCTACTGCCTACCCTACCCGAGTATCCGTGCAGCATAACGACAAGGAGAAACCCCACCCGTGACGGTTTACATCGTGGTCTCCAAAACGATTGGGGAACAGTATGTAGTAGGATTAGGATAGTACTACGTACTCCTAGCCGGCTAATGGATATGCATCAAGTTGCTACTGCCTGTTGCTGCTGGTCTGAACCCACTGGCCACAGCCTGCGCTGCCTGCCAAAAATCGAGTCCACGCCCAGGGCTGGAGTATTCTGTCTTCAGAAGCGAAGCCGGAGCGGATGGGCTATGGCCTTGTTCGGCTGGCTGGTTGCTAGCCAGCCAGCCAGCAGTGTTTTTCTCTCACACCAGTTCAGCACCAGCCACCAATCACCAGCCAGCCAGCAGTATTTTTCTCTCACAATAAATCAGCCTCAGCCACCAGCCACCAGCCAGCCGAACGAGGCCTATGCCTATGTGGTCAGCCACACCCAGGGACAGGGCGGGTGATGATGTGTGATCATGATTTGGACGGCCAGTGAAAAATATGATTGGTGACGTGCGTGGTGCCTGCCCTAATCGGACGAAGAAGAGGTCGTGAGTCTCGCTTGGCATCCAGAACAGTCAAAGTAGGCGATTCATCGGAGGCGCACTAATAAAGAATAGTATGGTTTGACGCTAAGTGTAGTTATAGAAAGCCATGTAGCCCGAGGCCCGGCGGCCCGGCCCGAGGCACGGTTTTTTGGCCTGACACGGGCATGGTCCGGCCCGTAGGCCACCGGGCTCGGGCTGGCACGGCACACCGCACCAGGCCATGCCTAAGCCGGCAATCGAGCCCGCGAGCTGGCACGGCCCGGCACGGTATTTAGGGGGAGGCCCGGCAACGGCCCGTCTAGCTGCCGGCGGGCGTCCCTCTCCCCAACCCCGCGGCCCAGCCCAGTCGCCCGGCACCCGCTATATAAGCCAGGCGATGCGGCGCCCCTCTCCCCAACCCTAACCCTCAGTCCCTCACGACCTCTTTCGTCTCCCCCGCAGTCACCGCTCTCGCACTCGCCTCGCAGTCGAACTCGCCTGTGCTCGACGCCGTCGTCTTCGACCTTGACTCCAGTGACCTCGACGCTTCCCGACTGCCACCGGCGTCCATACCTCCTCTTTGCCTCTCCCTTCTCCCTCTCCTACCCATCTCCCCCCTCTAGATCTTGGTGATATGTGAGTTTGTTGTCCCCAGTCCCCGTCTGTCCCTCGGCCACCGCTCGCCATTGTTGTTGACAGTGTATCGTTGTCTTCTCTGGCCTCTGGAACGACATTCTCTCCGGCACCGGGCTCCGGTTGCGCAGGTATTCCCTAACCCTAACCCTAACCTTCCCTGTCCCTGCTGGCTCCGGGCTCCGGCTCCGTTCATCTTTCCTGATCATTTGCTTCGTTTCTTTTGCAGGTTGGTAGTTGATGCTTCGTCCTCTAGCTACGGCATAGAGCGAGCAAGGCGGCCACCCGCACCGTCGAGGGACGGAGCTGGAGGGACGATGGCTGAAGATGATGGCTTGCCACCTGTCCTGGCCCCAGAGGGAGAGAACGACGACGACATTGAAGACGACGCGGCTGTGTTGTTCGGCATCGATGTTGGGGATGGCTCTGCTGTTCCGATCGATCTGGACGGCGACGGTGGCGATGGAGCGACGGGGACTGTGAACTCCAGCAGCTCTGCTGCTTCAGTTGCTAGGAAAGGTAACACTGGTAAGCGAAAATCGTCTGTTTGGGCTGATTTTACCGAGATCTTTGAGGATATCAATGGTGTGTCTACTTGCACTAAGGCTGTTTGTAAGATGTGTAAGGCCACTTTGTCTGCTAGATCAGCAGCTGACACTAGTCATTTAAAAAGGCACAAAAAATCATGCAAACTTAAAACTGATCAACGTGCTAGGGTTCAGTCTAGGCTGTCTTACAATCTTGATGGCTATGTTTATAACTGGGACTATAAACCTGAAGTTGCTCGTGCTGAACTGTGTCGTTTAATCGCTAAGCTTGATCTGCCTTTAGGAATAGGTGATACTGATGCATTTGAAGAGTATATCCAACGGGCTCATAATCCTAGGTTTGTTAGGGTCTCTAGGCAGTCCACAACTAGAGATCTTGGCAAGCTTTTCACTGAACGACGTAATATGATTAAGAACTGTATTTTGCCTGATGCTTCTACTGTTGCATTGACATCTGACATTTGGTTAGGCAATGCAAAGGAAGATTATATAAGTGTTGTTGCTCATTATGTTAATGTTGACTGGGACTTGCAGAAAAAAGTAATTGGTCTCAGATTGATTCAGGTAAAGCATACTGTGAGAATATAGCTGAAAAATTGGATCTGTTATTCAAGAATTTGGTTTGGTTGATAAGGTGATGTCTGTTACACTTGATAATGCATCTGTTAATACTAAAGCCATGGAAACACTGTCACCTATGCTTGCTGGTTACCTTGGTTATGAATCTGCACCTACTAATGAAGATCCTATTCATGTTAAGTATAATCTGCTTCATCAACGTTGTGCATGCCATATTATTAATCTCATTGTGAAATCTGGTTTAAAAAGGATGAATTCTTACACTGAGGATTTTAGGACCGCTATCAATTTTTTTAATTCTTCTGACCAAAGAATTGTCATGTTCAAGAACTATTGCATTGTTAAGGGTGTTAGACCCAGAAAATTTAGTTTGGATACGGATGTTAGATGGAATGCTACATACCTTATGCTTAAACACTTGCTGCCATATAAAGATGTGTTTTCTGTGTTCATTAATTCGAATTATGGCTCAACTTTACTAACTGTCAGGCACTGGTATGTTGCTATGAAAATACTTGAGTTCCTGAAAATTTTTTATGATTCAATTGTTACTCTATCTGTTATTTATTATCCAACTAGTCCACTTGCTTTGCATCATCTGCTTGAAATTATAACTCACTTTGACTGAATGTGAAAAAGATACAAACATGTTTCAAATTGTGTATCCTATGAAGCTTAAATATCTAAAATATTGGAAGGAGATACCTCTCCTATACTCAATTGCATTCATTCTTGATCCTAGAGGTAAAATGAGAGGCTTGTTTAATGTTCTTCAAATAATGCAACTAAAAATTGATCATGATTACACTGCCTATTATGTTGATGTTAAAACTGAGATTTATAAATTGTTTAACAAGTATGAGGAAAAGTTTGGATCTGCTAGGACTCAGAGGAGAGCTACACAACCTGCAGGTAACACAGGTAAAAGGAAGCATGCATGGGGAAGGTTTTTTTGGAGGTCCTGGAGCCTCTGGTGTTGTTGGACCTTCACCTGCCTCTGCTTCCAATCCATCTCTATCAGCATCTACCGCTACTTGTGAGCTAACAGCATATCTGGACAGTGACAATGTCACTTCATATGAGGAAGATTTTGATTTACTTCTCTGGTGGCGTGACCACAAGCTAACCTATCCTGTTCTTTCTATCATAGTTAGAGATGTATTCTCTATTTCTGTTTCTACTGTGTCTTCAGAATCTTGTTTTAGCATGACTGGTAGAATTCTCGAGGAGCGGCGCCGAAGACTCAAGCCAGAACATGTGGAGATGCTTGTTTGCGTCAAGAACTGGGAGTTGGGAGACAGAAGACTTCAGCATTCTAGTGACTGCCAAGAACTAGTGGAAGAGTTTGATAATCTGTACCTTGATGTTCCTGAAGATGATGGATCTGGACCTCTCTCTGCTAGCACTTCGGCAAGTGCATCTGTTGCATCTGGCCCTGCTGGTACTTGAGAGTTGAGTGAGTGTGAGTGTAATCTGTGAGCTGAGAGTTGAGAACTGTGAGGTTTGAGAGATGAGAGTTGAGACTTATCTGTGATGTTGTGAACCTTTGAACAATTTTCTTTAATTATAAGAGCTGTGCTGCACTCTTTTTCTCTTTTTGGGGTTTCTCACAAGGGTGAGTTTTACTCAGAATTGTTTTTAATGAGGCAGTATTGCACACAACTCATTTATCCTTTTAAATCTTCTCCTTTTGCCTATGATTTTTCTTTGGTTATATGGTTTTTTACTTAGGATTTGATATCTGATGAGATTCTGATGATATCTGCTTGTTAGGAGTTGAGAACTGTAAATTTGACTATCTTCTGTGATGTTTTTTAGGTACCGTGCCCGTGCTAACCTGACACGCTATTATGGTCGTGCTTTTCGGACCGGCACGGCACGAAAATTAGCCCGTAGGCCGGTGCTTGGGCCGATGCCAAGGCACGAGGCACGCATCGGCACGGCCCGGCAGGCACGACGTGCCGTGCCGGCCCGATGGCCAACTATAGGTGTAGTCGCCGGCGCTCGCCGATCGAGTCGCGGGTCAAACGGCTCGCTGCGGAAGGGGAGCACCAGTGCTCGTGCCCTGCTTGTGCGTGCGTGCATGCGTGCTACCAGGAACGCGCCAGCAGTCAAATCAAATCAACACGCTGTGAAGAAGCGCTCGAGCTCTGAGCAAGGCAGGGAAGTTTTTGTTGCCACGCCACGCGAGGCGCGGTTTCAAACAGTGTTCGGCCTCGCGCACAATATGGTCAATGGAAGAAAAATAGGAAGGGAGCGGCCGAAGGAAATATAAACCATATGAAAAATCCACGAGTTGTATGTTGCAGCAGTCAGCACATCTGCAGCTTCGTTGGTTAAAAGTTGAAACAGAGACTTGCAGGCTTTTTTTTAAAAGGAAAAAGGAAGAAGAGACTTGCAGGGCATTGGCACATTCATCGCAGTGTATCGTGTGTTCGCCCGGTTGGCCCATTCATCGTTGAAACCAAACACAGGCGTTCGCCCGGTAGGCCCATTCACCCAAACACAGGCTTCCGGTCCAAAATTCCAAATCCGTAAAGGCCCAAAACTCCAGATCCGTAAAGGCCATCCGATCGCGAGTCTTGCTTGTTTGTATAACACAACGACATGCATGACATGGCTTTACACTACTGCTGCAAACTAATAAAGATCCAAAAGATCTTACCACCCGGATGCGCTACCAGAACCTGCACCCACCTATTCCTGTGCTATACAAACGACAAAAAACACATGTTATCAGAAATAACGAGGTAACATAAACATACTATTAGTCCATCAGACCATTTCCTAAAAACAACAGGAGGCGCTATTGGACGAACGATCGTCGTGCTCGGCATGGACTTGAGGCGAGAGAGGAGTGCTACCTCTGCGACCAGGCGCCAGAAACAATCGACCACATCCTTTGTTGCTGCTCATATTCGAGGGAAGTATGGTTCTTCATCTACAGAGCATTGGGGCAGCCACTGCCGGCCGTGACTCAGTCTGTCATCAGCTGGTGGAGGCGGCTAAGAGCAGGCTCGCAGGGTAGCAGAAGAAAGGGAGTTGACTCCCTCTTCGCGTTGGTCTCTTGACAGCTGTGGAAGGAGCGCAACGCTCACTGTTTCAGGGACTCAACAACATCAGTAAGCGACCTGCTGCTAGTAATCAAGGTACAAGCTGATCTGTGGGTGCAGGCCGGGGCAAAGCACTTGGGAGGTCTAGCGTGGGGGGCAGTCCTCTGCCCACCGAGTTCATGGGTGTAAGATCAAGATGTAGCCTTAATTGGCCTGGCCACTGCCGATCATTTGTACTTAAAACTCTCACTAGGTTCATGTCCATGTGTTGCTACGGGACAACAAATTTTTTTTTTAGTAAAAACACACGGATCACACGATAAGATAACAATACTGTGAAAATAAATACCGATATTGAAGTAACATTTAATCTAAAAGACAAAGTTCGTGAAATTAACACAGTCAAGGAGAGCGCTGCGTCGCAAGCTTACAAACTCTATTATATAGACTTTTTCATGCGTTGCAATGGGAGCAACAAAAAATTTCACGTGATGTTTGTTGCTTGTATTATTCAAGGACTCCGTCAAGCCAAAATTAGAATATTTAGAGTTCATACTTATGTGTTGCTAGATGTTTCCATTCTGCGTTGTTTTATCGAGAAAACTTCAGGTCAGTTTGGATGTCTCAAGAAAAATGAAAATATGATGGAGAAATGAGAACGGGATCTAAACAGTTAGAACCTAGAATTAGATTGTTGAATCCAACTATCTACCACGAACCTCTACTATTTGACGATTTGCACTATACTAAGGCAATAATCACTGTGAGAATAAGATCCAAATACTCTAGGTTCACTATCTAAAATCTAAAATATCACTATGAGAATGAGATCCAAACATTCCCTTCATATCATCCAAATATGCAATCAATGTTACCAAACAAAACCTCGTAGTTTCTGATTGAGATCAGACCCAGTGCTAAGCTATATTGCGATTCTCAAATCTATTACCACCACATAATAGCAATAAAACTTATGAATATTGTACCCGAAATGTTTCTTGCGAGTAGTTTAACCTTGCTGTTAAGGGGCATCGGAGAGGGAGAAAACCTCTGACCTGATTCCATCTACAGCCCAAACCTGCCAGGTAGGTAGTTCAAGGGTTTTACATCATTTTCAAAGACAAAGTTACATTGTCCTTATGGAAGTAAAAGCACCAGACATCACAAATGACAGCGTCGTGTATTCACAGGCACGCTTCATCTATGCAAGACACTCCATATGTGTTTAAGTGTTTGAGCAGACTAACTATGTTGGAAACAAAATATTCTAGAGTGACACGACGATTCACAATTAGACTTGACTTCCAACAACCAGTTTACTAACCGAGACGATAAAATTAGATTCCAATAACTTTCTTGCTCATGCTACTTGCACATTGCAGGAATGTCATTCCACTTACTTGCGGTACCATGGATTTGTATGTCACACCCTCCTCCCTTTCAAGCTCCTCCCTTGCACATACTCTGTTTCTCCTGCACAGTCGACACACATTGCATCAAACTTAGCAGAAATCAGTCACCCACAATGCAAGGAAGTGGATTTCCCTACCCCAACAGTACACAAGGCTGTTCTTGTCCACCGTAAGACGATGGAGCTCTCCAGTTACTACTTGTTCCATTAGCAACACCACAACCAAATATATATCCTTTAAGGCCTTGTTCGGATGTGGTCGGATTCACACCAATTCACATGTGTTGAGGTGGATTGGAGTGAAACTTGAACTAAATTCCACCTCAATCCACCCCAACACATTTGGATTGAGTTGAAAACGCCGACATCCAAACAAGGGCTAAGGTGGAACTAAAACGCACCTAGATAATCTCGATGTTGCCAAGGACATCGAGAGGTCACAGGGAGGTCTCCAGTAGGTGACAAAGCACTCCCTGATGGTTCGACCCCCACATGAAGATCTGTGCATGGCAAGAAACACAACCATTAACGGGGTTTTGGTAAAATATGCACGAATAGATGACATCATATGTCTTTAATATAAATTCATGCGATCCTTGGATAGTTTGGCTGCATAGGTTAGATAAACATGTATTGTGATGTTGTTTGGTTCAACCCGGGGCAACTTAATTGTGAGGGCCTCTTAGTTGCTTGTGAATGATCAAGAAATTACCTGGTCAGGCAGACTCCGATTTCAGGCATTGCTTGGTTGAAGCCCTACAATCATGCTTGTGTGAATGACAGGGACATGCAGTGGTTTGATTCTTGTGCTTCCTGCGAGTCCCAGTAAAGAACAGAAGCATGTGCCATTATTTATCTAAGAGAAGTTTTAAAATATATGTTGGACAGTAGTGCAGTTCAGTCATTCTATCTTAAAGGAAATAATCAACATGGCTTGCAGTCTCATGACAAAAGAGTATAGGACTGATTTATATTTATAAAAATTCTGACATATTGATAACACCAACATACTAACAACATCATATTGTGATGGTGACTGCCGATAAGTTTTTTTACATAATTTGGTCACATACTTTAGTTATTTTGTGTAAAATAAAAGGTGCCAGACCATGTGCCAACAAAACTCAGGCAAACATGACTCTAGAAAACTCTCATGCAAACATGCCAATCATATGCTAATATCTATTTTCTACTTCTAGAGCTATGGTTAGCTATTGACCTACTGTCATAGGCATAACGGTTAAACAATTGTTGCACGTTTGTGGTGGGCTAAAGCTAACTATTTCTTTGTTCCTTATGGTGATTGGGGAGATACACCAGACCGTTTTAGCATTTTAGTAGTCATTAAATTATTTGACTAAAAACTTCACGACTTAGCTGCCTTCTTTTCATAACAATTTAGACATGAAATTTAGTGAACATTGACAATGTCTGTTGTTACCTTATTCTCACCAGAGCTCCAAATCATTTTCCTTGGTACTGTTTCAAATGTCTCTAGCCCTACCATTAACAAACCGCAGGCACCTACAAATGCAACCAGAATTGTAGATGTTAAACCAAGAATAACAGAACACATGGATGGAAGCAGAACAACACATAGATGCAATCATGATTTATGAACGAGGATGATGAGTCCAAGCTTAATATAAAACAAGGCACAAACCATGTTTAGCACATTGTGATTGCCAAAAAAACAGAAAAAGCATGCTTGTACCTCAATCAATCTGTAATGAACTTGGGGTACTCGGACCTACATTTAGAAGAAGAAAAACATCTAACAAGAACAGTTTTTAGATGATCCCCAAATTGGGTCATATGAAATCATGCTACAACTTATTAAGATAACATCTTGCAGCTCCAAAATAATAGCAAATCAGTAATTTTTAGCAATAATTTTTTGGTTTAGTACCCAAAAACATAACAGCGCTACACATTTGTCTAGCCTCACAAATCGGTAGTAGCAGGGTAGCAGCACTACACAAGTGGAATGAATTGTCAGTTAAGAATGGAATTGATTTTCTTCTATCCATGATGCTAATTATAGTAGGCAAGTAGAACTTCTATCTCTCATGTTAATAGTGGCAGATAATTGCTGCACTTCTATCTATCTATCCCTTCATTTGCCATTGCTTTAAGATAGTCCACCGCAAATAATTATATATACCTAGTCCGCAACTTCTCTAGTGAATCTCATGGCCCATGACACAAGAGCTTCAGAAAGGGAGTTCCGTGTTCAGGCCATGGATATCAGAGTTGTAAACCTGTAGGCTACAGTAAAGCTTGTGAACACGAGCGAAAGGCTGGGTGGACTCGCGGTATAATTACCTTCCTTGACATTCAAAATACACTGTAAATTTCTGAAAGTACACAGAGAAAAGAATAACAAAATATAATGGAATGGCTATAGTGACAGTGAAATATTGTCATTCAAAACCAAAATATCTAGACAAGATACTTGTTGTCTTCTACATATCTCGTAAAAGTAGTACAAACATGGCACATATTTGTGATATTTTTCAAGAAATTCTTCAGATAAAACAATATCAACACAATCAAACTAATCTGATGGGTAGTAAGACTCAGTAAGAGCAAAACATCTATTTCAACAATGTCCACCAGCTCCAAAGTGACATAAGCAAAGTGACATAAAACAAATGCTTACCTGGTAGAAGCCAAGGGGTGTGGCGATAGCAACTGCCGGTAAGCAACTGATCTGGATAAGCTTATGAATCAACAAACAACTGAAACAATGAAGAAAATGAAAAGAGAGAAAATGATATCCATCATTCCGACCTTCTTAGGGGAAACAAAAATAAGCTATTTAGAACATATGTTTAAATACGCTATTATTAGCATCGGCCTGGCCTTCTTAGGGGAAATACCAGTAGTTTGTAATTGGTGAAGCATATTTATACAACTAAATAAAACAAATTACACCTGAGTTTTTAAAGCCTGAACTTGCACATTGTCTAGAATTATTAAACTCCGAACCCCATGTGCCTCCCTTATTCATCTTAGCATTTTATCACCAAAGCCCCAAATGATAATAACAGTCACTGCAGATGAATGCCAAATTACAAGATCCATGCTAAAAAAGGAGTTAAATCATTTCATTACTGTCCCTATAAAAATGCCGCATGTTTGGCAACAACATTCCAATCCTGAACTAAAAATATCTAAAACTCCACCAGTGCCTGCAGCGGTGGCATGTTTGGCAACAACTTTGAACTTTTGATCGATCCTTCAAAAAAACTCCAACAACACCATGGCATGCTTCACCGACTCCAGATCTAGTACCACAATCCACCAACGTCAGCATTGGATGAGCACGCGGCAAACAAGGATCAGTCTAAGAGCAGAACTCCAAGCTGCATTTCAGCGGACTCTCGGTAGCCAAACACGAGATTCTACCCGACTGGCGGTGATGTGGAGGAGCCCCCTACGGATCCTGGCGTTGGCGGGCTCGTAGACACGCATCTGCACCCGCATGAGCTCGCTGACCGTGGTGGGCCTCCGCGGAGGCGCTGCCTTCCCGTCGCTCCCAGGGCTGCCGTCCTACCGACACACTTGGAGGAGGCGAGGAGCGGACTCCGAGCACCGTCTTCGTCTTGCTGGTGGCGGCGGAGGTGAGGGAGCGCTGGAATGAGGCGGAGGGTCTGACGCAAGTCCGCGCCGCCACTGAGGAGGAAGGCCACAGGATCAGGAGGTCCGTGAGACGGGCGAGAGTAGCGGGCGATGGCGAGTACGATGCACGATGGGATCATTTTGCGATTGGGGGCTGTCCTTTTTTGTGTGGGACGTTTTTTTGTGTGGGACGTTGACCCTGGAGGGCCCGGGATCAGAGGCGTGCGGGGGGCGTGGGGGCGGAGGGGGAGCGTGGGATCGCAGGCGGGAGGTAGACAGACGAACCAAACAAACGTCGCACCAAAAAAAAATGAATATCTTTTAGTCTTTTAGTCGTGGAAGATTTCTTTTTTAATATAATAATACGTAACTTTCTTACGTTTTTGAGAAGAAAAAAATTCTAAAAACAAATTGCTGACAATAAGGCACCGTTTGGATGCCAAAATTTTTGGCAAAACGCTACTGTAGCGTTTTCGTTGTTATTTGACAAATATTGTCCAATCATGGTTTAATTAGCCTTAAAAGATCCGTCTCGTCCATTTCGTCTAAACTGTGTAATTAGTTTTATTTTTTATCTATATTTAATGCTTCATGCATGTGTCTAAAGATTCGATGTGACATAGAATCTAAAATTTTTTGCAAAATTTCTTGGAACTAAACAGCCCCTAAGATAAAACCTACCATTCAAGTGCCAGGACATGACAGCCTCATACCACGGTTAAATAGTGTGACAAGAACAGCAACTGATTGTTCAATGTGTGGTTTAGGCGGCCTCAGGCCATCACAGAAAAACTTCACTTTAGGAGCAGGAGAAAGGTCATCCAAACCAATGGTCGCCGAATATAAAACATCATTAAACTACCTGCACATACTAACAACATCCACAAACAGGTTGCCATAGTGATGCTTCAGAGTATCGATGCTCCTCTCCCTACTCTCAACAACACTAGAACAAATGCAAAGACGCTGCTCCAAATCAGTCACTCTCTTATCCAAAGACTCATGGATCACCGTTCACTCCATTCGGCGGTGAGTCTGGATCACTTCACAAAACTCATGGTCCTGCATCCTTACAAGTCTTGCCCGTTCATCCCGTAGCCCATAGCAAGCAGGGTCTTGGATCAGTCTTCTTCCTTCAGGCTCTCCTCCCAGTAATGCTAATGGTCCAATTCTCAGCCCGAATGAGGATCGGCTTCATGGTCAACTATAACTCAGGCCCCTATTATGTGTTTGGTACCTTCAATCTCAACCAAGGTCCGACAACGGAACGGTCCTTAAATGACACAGACGGGATCAAAGAATACATGCCTAACCGGCATCAACAATAATATAATAGCACCAAATCTCGTCCGGTCTCTAGTTATCCATTATCACATGGTTTTTTCCATGATAACAAATATGGCCAACCGTGATAGAGTAGCCACGTATGTCTCGTGGATGACAGAAATCACTCGACTTCTACCGGTCTAAGCATAACTAAGCATTTAACGACTTAGACATACTAGTAAGATTGCAGGAATATATATGTTCTAGACAAGGTAGGTCATGCAGCAACGGTTTCAGTTCAACTCCTATACTTAATGCACAACACAAGATATAAACTCAAGTGAATTTTTAAAAGAGAGGTAGGAGGCTTGTAATGCTCCGGGGCTTGCCTGGGTTTGAAGCACAATGTCAATTAGTTAGCTTCAACTTCAGATCATGATCAACCATCATCTTTATCTTCTGGACTTGGTTACCGTTACACCATCTTTTGGTCGGTTCCAGCACCACGTACTCCACCTTCTTGTCATGCATCTAACGTACCTAGATGATATGCAACAATGCAAGATATGAATGCATAAAAGAGCAATATACGATGCATAAATACAAGGAATGCACAAGAGATGCAATAGATGTGTCGGTGTTCGGTCCCGAAGGGGTCCTAAACCAACGAGTGAGTGCTGCGTGTCCCTATCCTGGATGATGATGCAAGGAGAACACACGGGGGTTTATCCTGGTTCGGGCAGAAGAAGGCCCTACGTCCAGCGGGGGGAGAGAGTTATGTATTTCCTTGCACCGAGGTGCTTGTGTAGGGGTTACAAGCTTGCGAGAGAGGGTGGCGAGCCCAAGTCTCAAAGAGAGGAAAAAGAGTACAGAGGTGATTGCTTGAGATGTTGATCTCTATCTTGTGTCCGGCTTGTTGTTCTCCGTTTTCTTTGTAGTCCCCCGGCCTGCCCTTTTATAGGGCGAGAGGAGGCCAGGACGGCAGGGAGTCTTAAAATGATGTTTTGTCGATCCTTGTTGAGGTGACTGTAGCGACGTGCCCTGGGAATGGAAGGTCATCCCTGGACACCATGGTGACGTAGAGGACGAGACGTCGAAGTGACCCGGAGCGTCGTGCCATGCCGTCCCTCCTTCCCTGTTGAGTCGTGCTGTGTGTCGAAGCTGGGTCGAGGCCAGGTCAAGACCGGATGGATAAGATCGAATCCCAGGGATTGCGGTATACGGGCTTTGTCGTATCCTCCCTCGAGGGTAACTAGTGACGTACAGTGCACGGTAAGGCGAGCACAGTGACAGGTTTCACCTCCCATCACGGGATGAGCGGTAAAACAGTGAGGACTGACACTGGCATTGCTCCCACGTCGATCCTGGTTGCAGCCATGCCGGTAGGTGGTAGCAGGTAATCGCATTAAATGCTATGGCCTTTGTCCTAGGGTAGGTAAAACAGTGAGGGGATCGAGGATCTCGACCCGGGGTCACGCGAGTCGGAGTGCGATCGAGGTACTTGGTAATGAGGGACGGGACGCGGTCGAGGCATTCCCGTCGAGGGTGCCTCGTACGAGTCGGAGACGGAGCGCGGTCGAGGCTCTCCGTCGAGCGGGCCTCGTACGAGACGGACCGGATACGCGGTCGAGGCGGGCTGCCTTTTATTGCGGTTTTAGTCGTTTTAGTTTTTTATTAGCGATGGATGTGGGTACCCCCGTACTGTTGGTACCGACGGTAGCCCCCGAGCCTTTGGGTGAGTGTGTGATCACTCTCCCAGAGGTTTGTTTGAACTGGAGTCGTAGCGTCGTAATTTTTTCCGGTGGGGGCGCGTGAGCGCACCCGCCGGGTGTAGCCCGCGAGGCCTCGGTGGAGTGTTGAGACTCCTCCGAGGTCTTTTATCCATTTTATTGGGGAATGATTCGTTGCGGTCAAGCCCCCGAGCCTCGCGTGCACGAGGTCGATCAGAGTCTCGACCGTCTTTTGTCGTGCGACCCTCACGCTCCTCCTTCAGGAAGGAGGAGGAGGGGGTGGGAAACGCCGTACTACCCCTGTTTGGGTGAGTTCTGACGATCTCCGGCGAGCTGCTAGCGGGGGAATTCGAGTGAGAGTCCGTGCCCCAGTCGTTAGGAGTCGGCTTGTGGCCCGGAGGCGCCCTCAAAAATGCCAAGGAGTGGTCGTGTGGATGTCGGTTCCCTGCAACAGGATCTGAGGGCTCGGTGCCTCCCCCGAGAGGATTCCTACGTCGACCTCTTCCTACAGCCTCGAATACGTCTTGGGGTGCCTCGAGAGCATGGCTCGAGCCCTAGCTATGTACGGGCACACCCTTGGTCGTCCCTTGCTCCGTCGCTCGAGGGCAGCTGTCGAACCCAGGTCGAGGGCCAGCTTCCGCTCCCTCGAGACTTATGGGGGGCTCGGAGCCCGTTACTAGGTATCTGGGAATATCTGTCCGTGGATCTCGCCCCGCCCGTTAGCCAGGCGCGCCTTTTTAGGGCGAGATCGGATTGGTAGTGGGCGACGTGGCGTTCGGTTACGGCGTGGGGGACGGCCACGTGCCCGGCTCCTGCGAGATGTGGGGAAATGGTTAGGTGGGCGCATTTAATGTGGGAAACTGTTCCTACCTTTTCGCACGGCCGTTGGGCTTCCGCCTGGGCATATAAAATCAAAGCCTAGGGGTCTGCGTTCCCCACCGGTCCCTTGCGCTCTTGCAATCTTCTGCCTCAGACAACCCTTGCCTTTGCGCTCTCCGCCCACATCGCCGCCGCCACCGCATCCTCTTCGCCCACCCCCTCCCGTCAGCACCAATGGCAGGAAAGAGCCAGATCCTCCCCGCCGACGACTGGGCCGCCTCCTCGGTGACGGAGAGGAGGTTGGAGGAGTTGGTCGAGGACGGCTTGCTGCGGCCGAGGACGAGTCGGTCGCAGCCGGAGTGGATCGCGGCGCCCCCTGCCCACCGGGAGCCGACGCCCCCCGAGGGGTACATGGTGAGCTTCGTCTGCTTCCACGAGCGGGGGTTCGGCGTACCGGCGTCCGCCTTCATGCGCGCGCTCCTCCACTACTACCGGGTGGAGCTGCATCACCTTGCCCCTAACGCCGTCGCGCAGGCCGCCATCTTCGTGGCGGTCTGCGAGGGCTACCTAGGGGTGGAGCCGCAGTGGAACCTGTGGCTTCACCTCTTCAAGGCCGAGCTCTTTGCCAAGAAGGCGGGGGAGAAGGGGGTCCTGTGCGTGGCTCGAGTAGGGAGCTGCGTCCTGCAGGTGAGGTCGGGCCGGGTGGATCTGTATATCCCGGCTCGCCTCATCTCCTCAAACAGTGGTTGGCACGAGGGTTGGTTCTACCTCTGCAATGATGAAAATCAGTTGTCGAGGTACACCGGCCGAGTGCTGACCGCTCGAGAGGATAACTGGGTCTACGGAGTCCCGGAGGGCGAGAAGCCGCGCCTGGACCCGCTGCTGGCGGTGCTGCAGCAGCTTCGCCTTCGGGGCCTGACGGCGGCGGCGGTGGCCACGGCGTTCCACCGGCGCAGGGTGATGCCGCTGTGCCGGAGTCGTCTTCGCCTCGACCAAATGACCCGGATGTCCCACGAGTCCCTCGTCCTCGAGGAGGTCCTCTAGCGGGCGCGCCGGATGGTCGGGAACTTCAAGGTGGAGGAGGTCGACCGGGTGCCCATGCGACCCACCTAGGGGTTTGAGCCTGTGGTAAGTGTTTTTGGGTTAGTATGTTTGCTTATCTTGCTTATTTTTGGATTCTGTTAATTTGGTCGAGGCCGGCGCACAGGACTTGTCGGCGTTGCGGGAGACGCGGCCGCCAGTCCCAGAGGACCGGCCCGCCTGGGAGGCTCGACGCCGGCATGCGTCCAAGAAGAAGCAAGCTAAGGAGACGGCCAAGAAGCGGACGATCCGTAAGGCCAAAGAGGCGGAGGCGCGGAAGAAACTTCGGCGCCAGCAGACCATCGACGGGGTCCCCCTGGCAGAGTCTCCCTCCGAGACGGCCTCGGGGGAGGACGACGACAGCGACGGTGAAGATGACGATGCCCTGTCGCGGTATGAGGCCACGACCGGACTAGGGGACCTCCCCGACATTCGCCCCTTGTTGGAGCCCATCGGGGGGTCGTCCTCCTCGGTCGTTGTGGTTGAGGAGACCGAGGAGGAGGAGGAGAAGGAGAAGAGGGCGGAGAAGGAGGCAGGCCCCTCGACGGGAGGGGCCGCCTTACCCCGGGCCCAGCAGGAGGGGTCAATGGGGACACCTGCACCATCCCGTGCCCCGCAAGCTCAGGCGGAGGCTGGAACGGTGGTACCGGCGTCGTCATCGGTGGCGCCACCGACAGGCGTGAGGACCCGAGGCCAGCTGGCCTCGGAGGCGCAGAAGACGCAGGGTGGCGCACCAGCCAGGGCCCCAAGGAGTGCCTGGCCTGCTGGTGGGGCCACCGCGAGGCCACCGCCGGTCGCCCCGGGAGGCTCGAATCGAATGGGGTCGAGGCCCTTGGTGCCGATCTCCGGGTAAGTGTTTATGCTTGATTCTTTCGCCTTTCTCTAGATCCGTTCGTTGACGTTCCTTCTCACTTTATAGGTTAAAGCGGAAGGTGGAGCCGATGGGGCCTACCCCTGTGAAGTCGCTGCGGGCGAGCGTCATCGTCCTTCACCGGACGACGGAATAGGATGCGGCCTGGGTCCGACAGGTCGAGGCCGCGAAAGAGCGTCTGCGACAGCAGCAGGGGGCGGCCCAAATGGCATCAAGCGCCTTGGCGGCTGCTGGCTCTAACCCTACCATGGAGGGGTCAGAACCGGCGGAGGTGGTGGCGCCCAGTACGGGCGAGGCGGAGCCCAGGCCGTTGCCGACGGCCGAGGCTGCCGTCGAGGCCGCAACGGCCGAAGCATCCATCCGCGACGCGGAGCGAGCGGGTGTAGACGTGGCTATGGAGGAAGTCCCGCCAGCGGCGGGACAGGAGGCGGTGCAGGCGAGGGGGCCACAGCCGCAGCAAGACCCGCCAGCGGAGCCGGCGGCTACGGTGGAGGTCGGGGCCGTCGAGCCCCCGCCCGAGGCTCCGGAAGAAGAGGCGTCGACGGTCGAGGCGCCGGCTCCAGAAGCGCCGGCGGTCGAGGCGCCGGCTCCCACAGAAGGGTGGACGCCCATGACTGTGGACCTCACCCTCGACGATTCCCCCTTAGACAAAGGGAAACAAGTGATGGGGGTCGAGGGGGTGAGGCTGCGGACCAGGCCGGTGCCTCGAAGGCCGTTGGAGAGACGGGGACCGTGGGCGAGGCCGGTCTTTCCGCAGGGCCGGGAGATGCCCCGGCCGAGTCGTCGTCATCGTGGCCGGATATCACCGTGCTGGCGATCGCGCGGGCGGAGGCGGAGATACCGAGGTGGGGGCCGTCCCTCCAGTTTAGGGATGCCGCGAACCCCGACGCCGAGCCCATCTTCACCCTGAACGACAGGGACGAGGTGCACCGCTAGGAGTACCTCGAGGGTCTCCGTCGTCACCTCGATCGGGTGCTCCATGTGGCATCGGAGACCGTGTCGCGAGGTATGCGGGATGCCACCGAGGTATGTTTGACCCATCGGCTCTCTTCGTGTTTCTCTTGGTGTCTTTTTCCCTCGGCTTTTTAATCTTTTTGGTTTTTTAAATTGTGATCAGGAGCTGAAGGAGTACTCCCGCCGCAAGTCACTCTTCATCCGGGATGAGAGTGGCGTGTGGGCCACGCTGTCTCAGCAACGGGTCCTGGTCGAGGAGGCCCAGAAACGGCTTTCCGATCGGAATGCCGAGATGGCTGAGCTGCGCATCGCATACGCGGCGATGAAGGAGGAGGCGATGCAGGCCTAGGTGGCCGAGGCTGTGATGCGTACAGACACGGCCAAGGCTCGGGAGGAGGCTGCCCAGGCCCGCAGGGATCTCGAGCCCCTGTCGGCACGAGTGAAGGAGCTCAAGGAGGACGTTTCCCAGGTCAGCGGTCAGCGTGACACCCTCAACGTCCAGATTGGGCAGGTCATGGCTCGTTTTAGTGCGCTGAAAGACGAGATCATGGCGCTGAACGGAGCCGTTCAGGAGAGGGACGTGGCGCTCCAGACCACCCGCCAGGAGATCGAGGCGCTGAGGCGACCATTAGTGACAAGGATGGCGCCCTTCGAGAGCTCGAGCGGACGTGCGGGGGGCTCCGCAACGAGGTCGTGGGCCTACAGACCCATACCGAGGGTAAGTATGATTGTTGTGGCCACGGCGTCGAGGCCCCGTGTTAGGTATTAATTTATTTTATCGTGTTTTAGAGTTGGAGAGGGAGAATCGAGTGGCCCAGGCATCTGCCAATTCCTTCTAGAGCCTCCTCGAAGCCGAGACCCGGAGGACCCAGTTGCTCCAGGGCGCGATCACCACCGTTTGTGACGGCCTAGGGGTCGAGCCTAACGCCGACACCGGGGAAGATGTTCCGGGGAATTCCTTCGTCCGTCGGATGGCGGCGCTGGGCCGCCTCGCCCGGGAGAAGATACGTGACAGCCTCCATCATGGTGTAAAGAGGGCGCTGGCCATCGTCCGTTCTGGGTTTGTGTTTGACATGGAGCTCGTTGCTGACGGCTTCATCACAGACCCGGATCGGACAGACGATGAGAACGAGAATGCCTGCCTGGAGCTGATTGGAGCCGCAGAAGAGCCTGGGAGCCGTCTGGCCTCACTTTTTGAAGCCGAGGTGGTTCCGCCTGCTGACGGCGAGGGCCTGTGAGCCAAATCTGGGCGCAAAGGCCCATGTAATAAGTTAGTATTTTGGATTTTGGTCGTGGTGGCCTCGGAGGCCCTAAAAACTCGAAACATCAACTGGTTCGTGATTGTTTTAGTCTTATTCGAGCTTTTCTTCCCTTTATCGCTTGGATCGTGTTCTCGCATGATTTACCTAGCACGCAGTTTCGTCCTTTGGCGTAAGGGAGCGAGTGGAGGTACCGTAGCCTCGGAGGCGTAAGTGATCTCACGACTCAACTGCCCTCGAGCTTTAGGGTGATGTCGCGGCCTTGTAGATCGTGTAAGAACCTGATCTATGCGACAGGGGGTGTGTTCTTTTTCAAAGTTAAGAACCGTTATTTAGGTCTCCCTAGCGTGAAGTCGCACCTCTAGAAGGCGTGAGGGGTGAGTGGAGGTACCGTAGCCTCGGAGGCGTAGGTGATACTCCTGGCTCGAGAGCCCTTTCGAACCTTAGGGTGCTCTTACAGCACCGTCGATCTAAGAAGTGGTTCTTAAATTTAAAAAAGAGTACAAAATTTTTTAGGGACTGGGGGGTTCCCCCCTTGTAGCCCCCTGAGGGAGGGTCGATTCTGGGAGTGCAGAGTCGATCCTTCCTCATTGTGAAACGAAAGTTTGAACATCGTTGTATTCTTTATTCACGAAAAAGAAATTACAGAGCCTCGAGGCTTTTTAAGGAAAGAAGCGACGTAGCTGTTTAATGTTCCAAGCGTTGGTGAGGATTTTGCCTTTCTCGTTGGATAGCTTGTAGGTGCCCGACTTTAGTACTTCTGCGATGATGTACGGCCCTTACCATGGTGGCGTGAGCTTGTGCCGTCCCTTGGTGTTCTGGTTCTGCCGTAGCACCAAGTCGCCGATGTTGAGATCACGCTTGCGGACGTGTCTGTCGTGGTAGCGTCGGAGACCCTGCTGGTACCTGGTAGAATGCAACAGAGCCACATCTCGGGCTTCCTCGAGCTGGTCGAGGGCGTCTTGTCTTGTGGCGTCGTTATTTCTTTCGTTGTAGGCCTTCAACCTTGGGGATCCGTATTCTATATCAGTTGGGAGCATAGCCTTAGACCCGTAGACTAAGAAGAACGGAGTGAAC
Organism: Saccharum hybrid cultivar R570; assembly: GCA_038087645.1. NCBI lineage: Eukaryota > Viridiplantae > Streptophyta > Magnoliopsida > Poales > Poaceae > Saccharum > Saccharum hybrid cultivar. The sequence continues at coordinate 1,155,214 of JAQSUU010000377.1, forward strand.
CCCGTGGCATGACTCGGCATTGTTCTTAGGCTCCACAGGACCGAGGGTAGCTCGGCAGCCCATCTTTTGCCATGTTTGTTTAGCTTGTCAAAGATTCTAGGTTTCAGGCCTTGTAGGACCATGTCGTTGGCACGTTCCACTTGGCCATTTGTTTTTGGATGAGCCACAACTGACCAAAGCACACGGATGTGGTGGTTGTCGCAGAAATCCAAAAACTTTTTACCAATGAACTGGGTGCCATTATCCGTGATGATACAGTTGGGAACCCCGAAGCGATGGATGATGTCGGTGAAGAACAGCACAGCTTGTTCGGACCTAATACTGGTGATGGAACGGGCCTCGATCCACTTGGAGAATTTATCAATGGCAATGAGCAAGTGGGTGAAGCCGCCAGTTGTCCTCTTTAGAGGTCCGACAAGGTCGAGCCCTCAAACGGCAAACGGCCACGTGATGGGTATAGTTTACAGGGCATGTGCCGGAAGATGGGTCTGTCTCGCATAGTACTGACAACCTTTACAGGAGCGTACTAGCTTGACAGCGTCGGAGACTGCGGTCGGCCAGTAGAATCCTTGTCGGAAAGCATTTCTGACAAGGGTTCGAGGCGCTACGTGGTGACCACAAGCCCCCGAGTGCAGATCATCGAGCAGGTCTCTACCTTCCTCATTTGTGATGCAGCGTTGGAGGATGCCAGTAGGGCTATGGCGGTACAGCTCCCTACTGTCGCCAATGATCACAAAGGTTTTGGCCCGGCGAGCGATCCGTCGAGCCTCGGTCTTATCCGAGGGGAGGTCCCCTCGGGTAAGATAGTCGAGGTACGGAACGCGCCAGTCAGGCTCGAGGTCAGATGGTGGGGTCGAGCCTTCCACCTGCATGGCTTCAGCCCTGGTCGAGGGGGCTTCCGCCTCAGGTGGGGGTCGAGTGACGTCCCGTCGACCCCTCCATCCGACCCAAGGTCGACGGATGGCCACTGGAGATCTTTTGCAAAGACGTCTGGTGGAACCGTAGTTCGACTGGACGCGATTTTCACGAGCTCGTCGGCGGCCTCATTATACCTGCGTGTGATGTGGTTGAGCTCAAGGCCATGAAACTTGTCCTCGAGGCATCATACTTCTTGGCAGTAGGCTTCCATCTTGGGGTCGCGGCAGCTCGAGCTCTTCATGACCTGATCGATCACGAGCTGGGAGTCGCCTCGAACGTTAAGGTGTCGGACCCCGAGCTCGATGGCAATTCTCAGCCCTGTAACGAGCGCCTCGTACTCGGCGACGTTGTTGGACGCAGGAAAATGAAGCCGGATGACGTAACGCATGTGAACCCCGAGGGGCGAGATGAAGAGCAAACCCGCACCTGCTCCTGTTTTCATCAGCGACCCGTCGAAGTACATGGTCCACAGCTCAACTTGGAGCTGTGCAGGGGAAAGTTGGGTGTCGGTCCATTCAGCCAGGAAGTCCGCTAATACATGCGACTTGATAGCTTTGCGCGGTGCGTAAGTTAAGGTTTCGCCCATGAGCTCGACTGCCCACTTGGCGATCCTACCCGAGGCTTCCCAGTTCTGGGCTATCTCTCCCAAGGGGAAAGAAGAAACCACAGTAACCGGGTGGCCCTCGAAGTAGTGTCGGAGTTTGCGCCACGTCAAGACGACGGCATATAGCAGCTTCTGGATTTGTGGGTACCGGACCTAGGTTTCTGAGAGCACCTCGCTAATGAAATAGACCGGCCTCTGGACGAGCAAGGCATGTGCTTCCTCGGCCCTCTCGATAACCAAGACCGCGCTGACTACTTGTGATGTTGCCGCGACATAAAGTAGGAGCGGTTCCCCCGAGGTTGGAGGGACGAGGATTGGTGAGTTAGAGAGTGTAGCTTTGAGTTTTGCAAGAGCTTCTTCGGCCTCGAGGGTCCATGAAAAGTGCTCCGATTTCTTCAGGAGACGATACAGGGGAGCGCTTTTTCGCCGTGGCGCGAAATGAAGCGGCTGAGGGCTGCTAGGCAGCCCGTGACCCTCTGCACGCCCTTCAGATCTTGGATGGGGCCAATCTTGGTTATCGCAGAGATTTTTTCTGGATTGGCCTCAATGCCACGCTTAGACACGATGAACCCTAAAAGCATACCTCGAGGGACGCCAAAGACGCATTTCCCTAGATTGAGCTTGATATTCTTTGCCCGGAGGCACTTGAACGCAACGTCGAGGTCGCTTACCAGATTATCGGCTTGTCTAGTCTTGACAATGATGTCATCGACGTATGCCTCGACGGTTGGTCCGATGTGTTCCCCGAAGACATGCTGCATGCATCGTTGGTACGTTGCTCCTGCGTTCCAGAGACCGAAGGGCATCGTAACGTAGCAATACATGCCGAATGGGATGATGAATGAAGTCGCGAGCTGGTCGGACTCCTTCATTTTAATTTGGTGGTAGCCGGAGTATGCATCTAAGAATGAGAGAGTTTCACATCCTGCAGTGGAATCAACGATTTGGTCAATGTGTGGCAAAGGAAAGAGAACTTTTGGATATGCTTTATTTAAACTAGTATAGTCTATACACATCCTCCATTTCCCACTCTTTTTCCTAACTAATACAGGATTAGCTAGCCACTCAGGATGATGAACCTCCTTGATGAATCCGGCCTCCAACAGCTTGTGTATCTCCTCGCCGATGACCCTGCGCTTCTCCTCATTGAAGCGACGCAGGCATTGCTTCATCGGTTTGGATCCGGCCCGGATCTCCAAGGCATGCTCGGCGACTTCCCTGGGTGTGCCCGGCATATCCGAGGGACTCCACGCAAAGATGTCGACGTTTGCGTGGAGAAAGTCAATGAGCACTGCTTCCTATTTAGGATCGAGGGTGGCACTGACGTTCAGCGCCTTTCCCTTGGGATCAGTGGGGTCGAGGGGTACGAGTTTGACGTCTTCCGTGGGCTCGAAGCTGCCGGCATGGCGCTTTGGGTCGGGAATCTCATTGGCGAGGCCGTCGAGGTCTGCAGCCAAGGTCGCCGACTCCAAAACAGCCTCGCCGTGCTCGACGCACTCGACGTCGCACTCGTAGGCATGTTCATACGAGGGTCCTACAGTGATGACATTGTTTGGGCCTGGCATCTTGAGCTTGAGGTAGGTGTAGTTCGGGACTGCCATGAACTTGGCGTAGCATGGGTGCCCGAGGATAGCGTGGTATGTTCCACGGAATTCGACCACTTCGAAAGTGAGAGTCTCCTTTCTAAAGTTGGACGGTGTACCGAAACAAACAGGCAGATCGACCCGTCCGAGGGGTTCCGCCCGTTTCCCTGGCACGACTCCGTGAAAGCCCCCGACGCTAGGTTGGAGACGCGCTTTCTTGACCCCCAGGAGGTCGAGGGTCTGGGCGTAGATGATGTTGAGGCTACTTCTGCCGTCCATGAGCACCTTGGTGAGGCGTGTGTTGGCGATGACGGGATCAACAACAAGCGGGTAGACTCCCGGGTTGGGGACATAGTCAGGATGATCATCATAGTCGAAAGTGATGGCCACCACAGACCAGTCAAGGAAGCGGGGGACCGCTATTTGTACGGAGAAAACCTCACGCCGCTCTCGTTTGCGCTGGCGCGCCGAGAGGCGGGTCGAGGGTCCTCCGTAGATCATGAAGCAGTCGTGGATCTCGGGGAATCCCTCATCCTTGTTGTCACCCTTGGGGTCTTCCTTCTTGTCGTCCTTCCTATCGCCTACGCCCTCAAAGTACCTACGGAGCATGTGACAATCTTCAAGGTTATGGTTAGTGGGTCCCTTGTGGTAGGGACACGGCTCTTTGAGCATTTTGTCAAAGATGCCCCCGCCGGGGAGGCCTCGAGACTTTTTGCGCTTGGTAGCAGCGACAAGCTCGTCGGTCGGGGCCTCGAGCTTGCCTTGCTGGTTCTTTTTCTTCTTCCGGTTGTTTCTCTTGGAGCCCCGGCTGGAGCCCGCGGGGTCGTCGACCTTCTGCTTCCCTTTGTCTGGCTCACCGCCGAAGATGGCACCAACTGCCTCCTCGCCGGTGGCAAAGTTGGTGACGATGTCCATCAATCCGTTGGCAGTGAGTGGGGTGTGACGGCCCAACTCTTGGACCAACTCCTTGCAGGTGGTGCTGGAGAGGAAAGCCATAATTACGTCAGAGTCAGTGACGTTGGGGAGCTCGGTACGTTGCCTGGAGAAGCGCCGGATGTAATCCCGGAGGGATTCACCCGGTTTCAGCTTGCAACTCTGGAGATCCCACGAGTTGCCGAGGCGCATGTAGGTTCCCTTGAAGTTTCCCTCGAACACCCTCACGAGATCGTCCCAGTCGTGGATCTACTAAGGCGAGAGATCCTCGAGCCAGGCTCGAGCGGTGTCGGAGAGGAACAGGGGGAGCTGTCGGATGATGACCCGGTCATCGGTGGCCCCTCCCAGCTATCACGCCAAGCAGAAATCGGCGAGCCAAAGTTCGGGTTTGGTCTCGCCGTTGTACTTGGTGAGAGTCATGGGAGGGCGAAACCGAGCCGGGAGTATCATTTCACGGATAGCCTTACTGAAGACCCGAGGGCCCGGAGGCTCGGGTGAAGGGCTACGATCTTCCGAGCTATCGTAGCGCCCGCCCCTGTGCACGTGGTAGCCTCGAGCCACACCATCACCGTGCTTGCGCGTGCGGCGCTCAATGATGTTGCCACGGGTGTCTCGAGGTTCACGGTCATCAGTGATGGGCTCAGGGGCAGGAGCCATCCGAATCCGTTGGGTAGGTTCGGGATGAACCGAGGCCTCTCTCTCCTGTCGAGAGGGCTCGGCGAGCCGCTCCGAGACGGGCTCGCGTCGCCTCGAGGCAGAGCTCTCGGCCTGCTACATGGCAGCGGTCTCGAGGAGTTCTCAGATCTCATCTCGAGCCCGGCGGGCGTCAGGGTTTGACGGCTCGGGCATGTTGCGGAGGAGCATGGCGGCGGCGACGACGTTCTGGCTGGCTCGAGCGAAAACCGGGGGGTCGATCACCCGGTCCTCGTCGATGCGACGGTTGACGTCGTGAGCTCTCTCGCGAGCTCTCCCGCCAAGTGCGCGTTCCGTGCGCTCACGCTCGAGGGTTTGTTGGAGTAGATGCAGGTTCTCTCGTTCCTCGTCGAGCCTTTCCTGCAACTCGCGGATCTGCTCGAGCTGCATTCCTTGATCCGCAAGGAATTGAGCCTCGTCCCGCTCGGCAGGGAGCTCGACATGAGGTGGCGTGTGCCTTCCTTCGATCGGCTCTTCTTCCTTCGATTCCGACGTGCTTTCAACATCGACGTTGAAGCATTCATGGGTCGGATCGTAGGTGTCATCAGCCGAGTCGGAGTTAGGAGCGCCAAAGTAGTAGTATGACGGGGGAATGTGTGGCTGTTGCAAATCGTCACTGGGGTCGCAACGTTGAGAAGCAGTCACACGGGGCTCTGTTTCCGGTGTCTCCATAGAGTCCAGATAATCAGAAGCCGGCGTGGATGCAACGAGGTCCAGAGTGGAGCGTAGATGGTGCCCGAGGAGTTCCTCATAAGCACTCATGCGAGTGCTCACGGAAGATGCGTACACCCGGGCAGCCGAGTCTAGCCCAAACGGGAATGGTGATAGAGATGTCGCTGCCCGTGCCGAAATGGTTGATCCGGGCAGTGGTGGTGTCTCACCGGATGGGGGAGCGGTGGAATTCTCCGTTGGCATCTTACCCTTTGCCAAGCACATCCTACCCAGACCCTCAACGAGGAAATCTGGGTTGGCGTCTTGCTGAGAGACACCGAATCAGGGAATCCCACCACCCTCCATCAGGTGGAGACGGTGATTGCGCCGGGCTCGTCGTCATCTGGCAGCTCGCGCCTGCCGAGAACGATTATACCGGCGGAGTGCTCCCCTAGGCTGGGAGAGCTCGTAATCCTCGTCGGTCGGGTGCCTGGGCGGGAGGAGGACCATATCGTAGCCATAGCCAAGCGACATGAACTCCAAACTCCCGAACCAGATCACCGTGGCCAACGGGATAGGGCGTTCGGGGTCAGCCATCTAGGAAAGAATGGTGGGAAAGCTACGTTGGCACGCAGCGGTCCCCTACCTGGCGCGCCAACTGTCGGTGTTTGGTCCCGAGGGGGTCCTAAACCAACGAGTGAGTGCTGTGTGTCCCTATCCTGGATGGTGATGCAAGGAGAACACACGGGGGTCTATCCTGGTTCGGGCAGAAGAAGGCCCTATGTCCAGCGGGGGGAGAGAGTTATGTATTTCCTTGCACTGAGGTGCTTGTGTAGGGGTTACAAGCTTGCGAGAGAGGGTGGCGAGCCCAAGTCTCAAAGAGAGGAAAAAGAGTACAGAGGTGATTGCTTGAGATGTTGATCTCTATCTTGTGTCTGGCTTGTTGTTCTCCGTTTTCTTTGTAGTCCCCCAGCCTGCCCTTTTATAGGGCGAGAGGAGGCCAGGACGGCGGGGAGTCTTGAAATGATGTTTTGTCGATCCCTGTTGAGGTGACTGTAGCGACGTGCCCTGGGAATGGAAGGCCATCCCTGGACACCATGGTGACATAGAGGACGAGACGCCGAAGTGACCCGGAGCACCGTGCCATGCCGTCCCTCCTTCCCTGTTGAGTCGTGCTGTGTGTCGAAGCTGGGTCGAGGCCAGGTCAAGACCGGATGGATAAGATCGAATCCCAGGGATTGCGGTATACGGGCTTTGTCGTATCCTCCCTCGAGGGTAACTGGTGACGTACAGTGCACGGTAAGGCGAGCACAGTGACAGGTTTCACCTCCCATCACGGGATGGGCGGCAAAACAGTGAGGACTGACACTGGCATTGCTCCCACGTTGATCCTGGTTGCAGCCATACCGGTAGGTGGTAGCAGGTAATCGCATTAAATGCTATGGCCTTTGTCCTGGGGTAGGTAAAACAGTGAGGGATCGAGGATCTTGACCCGGGGTCACGCGAGTCGGAGTGCGGTCGAGGTACTTGGTAATGAGGGACGGGACGCGGTCGAGGCATTCCCGTCGAGGGTGCCTCGTACGAGTCAGAGACGGAGCGCGATCGAGGCTCTCCGTCGAGCGGGCCTCGTACGAGACGGACCGGATACGCGGTCGAGGCGGGCTGCCTTTAATTGCGGTTTCAGTCGTTTTAGTTTTTTTATTAGCGATGGATGTGGGTACCCCCGTACTGTTGGTACCGACAAGATGGATGTCATGTATGATATGATGCAATACACAACACACACTCCTAATTAAACATGGCAACAAGATGATAACAAGATTAAACTTAGTTACTAAGTAGGTGCAAATCTCTTCTCTGGTAGAGAAGTAAACATACTTAATCTACCTATCATATTGAATATGCATAGCACATCAACAAGGTTTCGCAAACACCATAGTATGATCATCAATCATTTATCAAAAAGGGTAAAAGTTGGGCAAGCATCCAGTAGCATGGTAGATAAGTTTGAAATTGCATTCCTTTTCTATCATTAGAATATTCATCTTATATTTTTATAATCAACAACGTACAAAAGGAGAAAGGCCAGTTGTTGTATAAATCTGATATTCAGAGAAGTATAACAGTACATACGTACTATACTAGTGTGCTATGTAAAATTTCATACCAATTGGATATATATTATATATATATATATATATATATATATATATATATAGCTCTAGATATCATTTATAGAAGCTAAAATGTATTATTCTAGGTAAATAAAAACAGCAATTAAAAAGTTGTCAAACAGAAAATTTTATGATTCTAACATGTAGAGCACAACAAGACAAAACTAACAAAATTGGTTTCACCCAATTTGGATCTCCCTAGCTTAAGTTATAAATTTTACAAGTTTCACACATTTCCGGCAATTAACAAAACCCAGAAAAGGAAAAAAGACCGCGGGCCCAAATTGGCCCGGCTCGGTTCGGCCCAGGCACGTGCGGTGGAAAGGCAGGCCGGCCCAGCAGCACTGTGGCTTGGCGATTTTTGCAAAAAGGCCCTCAGCCTTTTCAGAAATTAACCCGCAGAACAATTGCACTATTCAACTGAGTCATCACCTTTGCAAAACGAACCCTGGATTTGCTTATATTTACACGCAGGGTCCTCCTCCCCCCCATCACAGACAGAGTAGAGGAGATAGCCGGGAGCTCGCGGGGCTGGCCGATGGGTGGCCAGCGGTGGCAGAGGAGAGCAGCGCAAGCATCAGCATGCTTGCCCGCACCCGTGGGGCCTGCAGCATGGCCTGGGGCACAGCGTGAAGGTGGGGCTCCGCGAGTGACAGCAGCAGCAGGGGCGGCCCGACGCGGACGACCCGAACGCCGGCGGCGCTGCGGGGCGTGGCGGAGTAGGCGGTCCCAGGGGAGGGCATAGGAAGTGCAGCGCGGCAGGGAAAGACGGTGGCAGTGGCGTCTCGGCCAAGCGTAGTTAACGGCGGCCCAGCCACATGCACAGCGGTCAAGGCAAGCGGTTGCACGCGCGGCAGCGACATAGCCGACGGCTCCCGGCTCGGCTGAGGTGTGCCGTGCGGAGAGGAGGGCAAGGCGGAGGCGGTGGTGCTGTCAGCTAGGTGCAGGAAGGGACGGAGCGGTGATGGCGGCGGTGGCCGAGAGAGTTCGGGGTCGGCCATGGCGGACGCGCTCACGCAAGCTTAGAGCGAGGGAGAGCGCACGAGGAAGGAAAGCGGAGCAGCGCGAGAGAGAGGCAACGCGGGGCGGCTTGATGCCTTCGGATGGCAGGGACAGCGCGGCAAGGGCAAGCGGACGCACGTCACGCGCTACTCGCACGGACGATGCTGTGGCCGACTTGGCCTTGGTGACCACGTGCAGTGCAGGAACTATGGCCATGTGCTCCTCTTTAAAGCACCGTGTAGCATCTACTAGGCAAAACCAGGCCAAGAGTAATGTAAAAATATCTTCATCCCTCCTCACTCTCCCCTTCTTATTAATGGACTATGGTCATTAGCCAAATAGATTAGGAAATAAATAGTGCCCAAAATTGTAGTGTCAATGAAAACACAAAACTGGATAGTTCTCCAAGTTGTTAGAAAAACTGAGTTTGATTCAAATTTTGAGCAATTAGTTGTGTATAACCAATACTCAAACATCACAAACAAAGGTTCATTAACAAAGTACAAACTTCCTACCAATTCATATAAGCATAGTTGCATAGATTTTATTTATGAAAATTGATTACATAAACTCTCAAACTTTGAACTTAACAACTGTTATTCAAAGACTTGAAACATTTTGAATGCTTAAAACAACATCACATTCAAACTTGGAGCTACTATTAGGACATGTTAGAGATTGATTTTGTCCTGGGTCCTTAAACAAAGTTTGTGGCACACAACTAATACTTCAACTTTCATTTATGGAAAAACTTCAGAACTATAACAGAAACCCAAGTTCTATATTGATCAAGTTAGCAATATGAAAAAAGTTCCGGTGCATGTTTGAGCACAAGCAACTTGTTCCAGTGACCGTTGGCGATCGTATGGACAAGATTTAAATAGCGACACGAGTCAATGATCCAATGAGGAAGCGGTGGCGCGACCGAATGCTAGGGCTGCGTCCGGTCGATCTGACCGGCGCATCCGGTCGATACACAGAGTACCCCTTCATGTTTGTAACAGCTCTGTCTTTTGAGGGGGCTTATAAATATGTGTTGGCTGGCCTTGGGGAGCTCTCTTGGACATTTTTAACATCCTAACATCCTCTTGAGCTGAGCATACTCCCTCCCACTCATCTCCCTTGCTTGGTTGCTAATCCAAGGTGAGATTGAGTGATCCAAGTGCATTGTGCTTGTAAGTTTGCATTTTAGTGGCACTTGGGGATCATTTGAGCTGCGGGATTCTTGTTACTCTTGGAGGTTGCTGCCACCTAGACGGCATGGACGCAACAGAGAAGTTATGGCAAGAGTGGTGCTTATTCTTGGCCACCTCCCGGTGATTTGTGAGGGGTGTTGTGCCTTCCCCAGCGGAGCGCCAAAGGCAATTCTAATGCATTGTGCGTGTCATTGAGTTACCTCACATGTGGATAGGTTCTTGAGATGTCCACCAGTTGAACGAGGTTCGTGCTACACCTCTTAGCCATCGAACCACCAAGTATTGGTCGACACAACAGGGACGTAGCGTGCCAGCAAGCACATGAACCTTGGGAGAAAAATCGTGTGTCTCCATTGTGATTGATTCCTTGAATTTCTCAAGGTGATTGGTCTTCATATTATTATGATTGGTTCATTCCTCGACGCGGCGATATAAAGATTACATATCTTTATTTTACATTCCGCAAACTAGTTGTAACAAGCTCTTTAGTGTAATTAGTTTTGAGAGCTTGTATTATCTTTCCTAGTGTAGCTTGTCACCTAGTTGAGCTCTTTACTGTAGCTAGTTTTGAGAGCTCGTAGTGACTTAGCCATTGGTTGTATTAGTGATCAGAGTTACTAGAATTGTTGGATAGGTGGCTTGCAACCCTTGTAGAGCTAGAGAAAAATTACATTTCGCCATTTATTATACTAACATTTTGCTCTAGTGAATTTATAAAATTTTTAATAGGCTATTCATCCCCCTCTAGCCATATTTGGCCGTTTCAGGGAGGGCTTGCGTGAGAGAACGTGACAGGCAGGGGCAGTCAATGAGGCTGATCGGCGGGTGGCTAAGCCACTGCAAGGTAGGGCCAGGGATCGGAGCAGCGAGGGTCAAACTTTGGCTAATTTGATTCGGATGCTCTTCCAGCTGTAATTTCATCCACTATTGTTGTACTGTTGCAAGTCTCTTGGAAGAGTGTGACAATTAGTATTAGGTCCGGTTAAAAAAATGTACTCTAGTTAGTACACAACTTCACTTTTTTTAATTAGTACACAGCTTCACTTGTAGACCTAAAAAATACAAACATTCACTGATAAGTTTAGAAACATATAAAAAGTCACTCCCTCTATTCCAAAACATAAGTGTCATTTCACTTATTTTGATCTTTAATATCACACTTTACCATTAATTTCTCTTACAATATATCTTTTGTGATGATAAAAGTTTACTTATTAGGAAGTAAGCCTCATGAAAATCCAATATAATTACTTTTATAACACATTCATATCATAAAAACTATTATTGGTTAAAGATAACAAAGTTTGATTCTTGTCATATTTAAAGTAATTTTACATATTTTCAGACGTCACTTCGAATGCTCATCTGATGACATCTTCCCGTCATCGTCCTCGGGCATCACTTCGCTTCGTCACCCAAAAGTTTCTTAATGCACCATTCTCGCTTTTCATTTTTAGAGAAGTTACATGTAATATAAGTTATTTCCTGAACTATAAGACATTTTGTCTTTTCTAAATCCATGGTTTTTGCTTTGCATTTACATAATACACTATGTTTAGATGCATAGTAAAAGTAATGTATCTAGAAAAACAAACATCATGTAATTTGAAACAGACGAAGTAGTTTTCTCATGAATTTTTTCATACAAGGAAAAAATGATAAGCTATTAGGGAAAATGCATTGCTACATGTCAACAGTCTCAAAAGTTGTCTCATCCAATGTCATAAATGATTTTTGATGATGTAGAGCGGAGAGAAATATGAGAGAAAGAGGTAGTGGTTTCGTGAAGCAACCACCTCATGAGCAAAATTTAGAACTATGAGGCAATTGTTTCGCCTTCTCAGATTCAATGTTGCCATGCAATGCAACTCATAGACTTTTCTTTGTTAATTGCACAAATTAAGGATAGTTGATTATATAAGACAAATTAAAAAAGACAACGGATCTTCAATCCAGGGCCGAGCCGGTAAAATTTAGGGCCTGTACCTAACTATAAGATGAGGCCTATCTCTTAATGAATAGGGTAATCATAGTTCATATAATGATTGTATTAGTTCATAACTTGGTTTATGCTTATTTGTTACGAGAGGAAAGCACTGTTCGTTTAATAAAAAAAGTACTGCTGAAATAGTACCGAAGAACATAGCGTAAAATTACTCTATTTATAAGATGTGCCTTGCTATGACAAGGCTTCTTAAATTATATTTTAACCATTTGTTTATTGTATATTATATTGTTTAGAGTTATAAATTATGATAATTGAATAGTATATCATCGAAGTTAATGTCATGAGCTTGAATTGATAATAGGTAGACGTAGCTGGTACTAGTTTTGCATGCACCTGGTAACTAATTATAGTGGTGATGACCGGTTGTATTCATAGAATTTGGGGCCCCTAAAAATCATGGGCCCTGGTCTCATGCACAGCTTGCACACCCCTCGGCTCGGCCCTGCTTCAATCGTCTTGTAATTTTGTAACATTGTATGAGATCATCTACAAGACAATATAGTAATGTATTTACCCTTAGGGGTTGTTTGGATTCCTGGAATTGAATCCCATTCCATGACCAGATTCTAGCAATTAGATTCCCCTAGAAATAGGTTAGCCATAATTTGATTCAATTCATTTTTTGTTTGGGTTGTCATGGAAACTTTTTCTTAGAATTAAATACCAAAATTCTGGTTTGGTTGTGGCGAGTGTTAATCTAGTCGGCCTAGCAAGTCGCGGGGACTCCCTTGACGTCCACGGGTAGCCCTCGTGTCGCTAGCTAGCCATGGGTGTCTGCCACCGCGCCAGAGTAGGCCGCGGCCGCGAGCTCTAGCGCCACCCTGGCCCTGTGTGCCCCGCCGAGCCATGGCCGCGTGTAGGGTCGAGATGGCGGACTAGAGGAGGGTGAACGGTCCTTTCTAAAACTTAATCGCGCCAGCTAACTGAAATAAATGTGGAATTAAAACTATCGGTCTAGCCAAAACTATACCCCTCTATCTAAGTTTTCTAGCACCTTACAAAGATCCTAACTATGCAACCAAGGTGTTGGGCTAGCTAGAGCTCACACAATCAATTTTAGGAGTAAGGTCATACAAACCTATGCCACTAGTACTTCAAGCACGGGAGAACTACACAATTAGTAAGCAAAAGCACAAAGCTCCTAAGCTCACTAGCAATGCTCAATAACAAAGCAACTAATACCAAATTAGAGAGCGTAAATTACTTAGCTACACAAACTAAGCAATGCGACTAACAAGGTTACTAAAACTAAATTAGTCACGCAAGGGAGCTACTTCTATGCTACACAAGCAATAAGGTAATTAGTAAGCTACATAAGCAAACTAATTACAACATCCACTACACAAACGCAATGTATACAAAAGTAAATACAAGCTTGTGTTTCACGGAATGCAAACCACCAAGAAGATGATGAAGACAATGTTGACACGGTGATTTTTCTCCCAAGGTTTGTGAGGTTACCACCAAGCTACGTTCCCATTGTGTCGACCGCTCACCTGGTGGTTTGGCGGCTAATTGGCATCGCCCACCAAGCTTGCACGTCGGGCACCGCAAGAACCTACCCCGAAAGTGAGGGTAGCTCAATGACACGCTCAACTAGAGTCGCTCTTCATGGCTCTCGCGGGGTGAGCACAATACCCATCACAAAGCTCTTCTCCGGAGCACCGCACAAGCTTCTTGTGGGCTTCGACAGAGACCACCACCAAGTCATCTAGGAGGTGGCAACCTCTAAGAGTAACAAGTCCACCGGCTTGCAACTCGATCACCTAGTGCCACTTGATGCAACCTCACGATGCAACGCACTAGAATCACACTCACTCGCAATTGGATCGCACTCTTGCAAGCACAAGTGAGTAAGAGGGCTCTCAAACACTCTCCAAGCATGGACACTCAGTCCCAAGGGTGCTCAACCAGTCAAATGTCTAAGCTCCACCTCTATTTATAACCCCCAAGCCAAATAGAGTCGTTGGAGCAAAGCTGCACTTTCTGCGAGGGCACCAGACACGGCGGTGATGGCATCGCCCTAGGGGTGGCGGTGCCCCCCAACGATCGAATCCAATGACTAGCCGTGGTCACTGGACAAGCGGCGGTGGCACCGAACAGGGGGTGGCGGTGCCACCCTAGGCCAGCCCCCCATTTTCTCTCCTCTCTAGAAAAACGAGGCGGTGCACCGCCATAGGGTGGCGGTGACCGCACCGTCGCGCCCATGGCCGTGCACACCACTACTTCCGGTGCTAGCCCCAACACAGACTCTCCTTAGCCATGTCCAGGTGGGCACCGCCCTAGGGGTGGCAGTGCCACCGGACAAGGCATGGTGGTGCCAGCCCCCACCACGTTGCTCTCGGCCTCGGCCAAATGGTCACCACCACTTGGGTGGCGGTGCCACCTAGACAGCACCCTGAGCCCGGTTTCGCCTCCTCTTCTTCACCAACTTCTTCACCTTTGTAAATGTGCTAACATCACCAAGTGATCACCACCATGTGCACGTGTGTTAACTTTTGACAAACATTTTTCCAAAGGATTAACACTCTTTTCACCACGCCACTCGATCCTAACACGTATGTAAAGTTAGATAACTCAAGTGGCACTAGATGACCGATATGCAAACAAGTTTGCCCCTCTTGATAGTATGACCATCTATCCTAAACCCGGTCATAAACTTCTCTGCACACCTATGACTGGTGAAATGAAATGCCTTACAAATATACCTTTGCCTTGTGCATTTCATTCTAACTCCTCCAATGTCGATACAACACATGCACCAACACGATCAACAATGATATGATTCACTTCATATCATCACGTGATTATATTGGTTCATCGATCTTGACTTCACTTGTTCTTCACTGTTGTATCTGTCCATTGGCGTCAAGTCTTGCTCAAGCTTCACCATCACACGCAGTCCCTCGCTTCGAAGCCTCCGACTTGCCCTTCACGCTTGCAACCGGTACATCAAACCAAGTCATGTCTTGATCTTCTCCACCTTGATCACATAACTCAATGTCATGTCTCATGTGCAATAAGCTCCTTCATGAACACATGTGTAAGCTTTGCAACATCTCCGAGTCATCTTCACCGTCATGACATATGTTGCTTACACATATGTATCTGTGGACTAATCTCCTATGTATCTCACATAAACACAATTAGTCCACCTAAGGTTGTTACTCAATTACCAAAACCAAACAAGGACCTTTCACCGCGCCAGCCCATGCGTGCGCCCATAGCCGGTCGCGGGAGCCGCCGACCTGAAAGTGTATCTAGGCTCTAAGGGGGTTTTGGTGGATTGAATGACAACACAATTAAGGGACTAATATGTTTCGTGAGACTTGCAGGTGTTTAATACAGAAAATTAGTCCCATTATATTTGGGCTCATATAGCAAATGTCATACAGATAATAAATGAGGCCAAGGGATATTGATAAAAAAATAATTGACAGGTTTATGTGTGACAAGTATAAGGCCAGCCCCAACGCGGTGACGTAGTTTGTAGCCTCCGCAAACCAGCTAGTTTCGGATGCCGCGGTGGTGATAAAGTAGTGGCTTGCATGTTGTCACTAGTACTCCATGTAAAAGATGCTGATAGAAAGGGACAGCTGAGAGCAGGAGAAAGAAAAAGATGGTTGAATAGGCGCAGAGAAGTAAAAAAACAGCTGTGGTTTCCAATGTGAGTTTAGTGGTCTTGGAACTTTTAATCTACGTGGAATTAAACTTTTTATCTAAGACCACCTTGAATATATGTCTGCATTGAGCGTGCTCTAAATGAGACATGGAAATTGCATATGGAATGGTCCAACGAACCTCTGACACATGCAGTGTGATTTGCACGATATTGAACAGGTGAGGAAGTAAAGTATATGGTTTCCATGAATGAGGAAAATAATATTGGACAGCAAGAAGGACAAATAGTTTTTTCCCTAGGAAATATTCCCTGAATAGATCAGGAGCATATACTTAGAGTATAGCAAGACGAAATCAGCAGCACATAAGAGAATAAAAGAAGCCCATTTCTCGGCCCAAATAAAGCATGAGAAAGCAGCTCGAGAGAGAAGGCAGAAGAAAGGTATTTCTGCATCCTTCATACATTCCACTAAAAAAAAAAAGCATCCTCCATACACCACGCAAGCGCGGCTATGCTGTGCTGTGTGTCTCCGCCTCTCCGGTCTCCCCACCCCGGATAGGCCTCCAATGCGTCCGTGTTCGTCCATGCAGTCCTGCACTCGTGAGCATGACAGTGCATGCTCTCTGGACTCCGGGGTTGTTCGATGAATTCGTCCCCTCCGGCGGTCCGGCCCTCCCGGTCGGCCGCTCCGATCTCTGCAGTCTTGTTTTTACTCACTTCCCTGGACCACTTTTACCCAGCAAGTGAAGACACCCTCACCATTCGGCCCGTGTCATAAATCCAGCGAACTGCCAGCTCGTGGAGTAAAGGAAAGGCAGTAAAAAGAAGGATTTGAAATGGCTTGCTGCCCTGTTCGTGCAACGGTCTTCCTGCGATGAGTGAGCATGACAATTAGTCCCTGGAACCAAACGGTCTTCCTGCGAGGAAAGGCAGTAAAAACAAGGGCCTTGTTTTGTTTAGTTGGCCCAAATTGGGGCCGGCCAAATTACTGTGCTCTACTGTAGCATACTGTAGTATTTTATTTTTATTTGGTAAAAATTGTTCAAACATTGACTAATTAGGCTTAAAACGTTCGTCTCGCAAAGTACAACAAAACTGTGCAATTAGTTTTTGATTTCATCTACATTTAATACTCTATGCATGTGCCGGCATTTTGATGTGATGGGGAATCTTCTTTTTGTATAGTAGAATTTGAGAAAAAATTTGGCATTTAAACAGGACCAAGGATTTGAAATACGCTCTTCTTCTTAGAGGCGCGCCGCGTGCGTGAGCACTTGCAGTTGCAGCAGTACGTGTAGGAAGTACTACTGGTACTGGAGTTGCGAATCCATACGGCTAGCGCATTCTAGCCGTTAGAAACAGAGTCAGACGGAGTCTTAAGTCACCATTGTCCGTAAACAAGCACAGAGATGGCACGACTCGCGTCGTATCCAACTGTAGGAACTGCCGAGCAGCCTGAGCTCGCTGAGAAACCCTGTTCACTTGAACTACTTTTGTATTTTTTTTCTCACAACAAATCAGCATAAACTAAATGTCAGCATAAACGGACAGAGGCTTAGGATACATGTTTGGAACATAGGAGTACTGTAGTAATTTTATAAGAACTGTATACAAATTTTACAGACGTCAGTTAACTCTACAAGCAAATATGTGAGCTAGAGAAAAATTTCGCGTTCTGAAGCCTGAGTTTTTGGATGTAAACTTTCCGGACATCAGTTAATGCGAAGAGTTTTTGGATCTCTCTTGGTGCTCTGAAGCCTGAGTTTCTCTGTCATCTCCGTCCGTCTCTCGGTCTCTGCTCCCACGACCCTAGCACAGTTTGGCTGGAACACCAGCTTGCTCATGTCGAAGTGCTTTGCCTGATGATTCATATATCACCGACCACGCAACCTCGCAGTCATGCCCAACTTCTTACAAAAAAAAGAAGAGGAAAATATGATTTGCCATTTATAGTAGTACGTAAACATCCTTTTCATACATCAGGCCGATCGATCGGATCCATACCAAATACACAGTACTACATCGCACACTTCAGCAGACGTCGTTTCGTACACGCTTAACTGCTCAAGATCAACCGGCCGCGTAGCTAAAGCATATTACCACCACCACCACGCGGCCGTACTTTTGTCTATAGCTAAACACGCGAAAAAGCACACGTGCTCCGCCGCACGCCGACGAGGGAGCAGCAGAGAAACCCCGCTCCGGGCGACCGGCTCACAGCTCACTCCAGGTCCTGGCACCCCGCGAGCGGGGTCCCCTTGCGGCACTGGTTGTGCGCGTACGGCTTGCACCCGTGCTTGATCACGCCGTGGCCCTTGGGGAGCGGCCCGCACAGGCGGTTGTAGCTGAGGTCCAGCTTCTGCAGCGTGGACAGCCGCTCCAGCGACAGCGGCACGGTGCCCCGGATTTGGTTGTGGGACAGGTCCAGGTACGTCAGCTCCGGCGGGAACACCAGCTTGCTGAGGTCGAAGTCGAGGTAGTTCCACGACAGGTCCACCTTGCCGATGGGCCGGCCGGCGACGAACAGGTGGGAGGGGTCGCCGGTGAGCTTGTTGTGGGAGAGGTCCACGGTGTTGATCTCGTCGTGCGCGTCGTCGCGCGGGATCGGGCCCGTCAGCTGGTTGTAGGACAGGATCAGCGACCTGAACTGCCCCTGCACCAGCCCCGCCGGGATGGTGCCCGTCAGCTGGTTGTGCCGGAGGTCCAGCGACCGGAGGTTGGGCAGGTCGGCGAACGACGCCGGGATGCCGCCCGTCAGCTGGTTGCTGGAGAGGTCCACGGAGTCGAGGCTGCGCAGCCGCGCCAGGGACTCCGGGATGGCGCCGGACACGCTGGTGTGGGAGATGGTGAGGAACTCCAGCTTGGACAGCGCGGTGAGGCAGGTCGGGATGGAGCCCGTGAGCCCCGGCAGCTTGAACAGGGTAAGCGACATGAGCTCCGTCAGCCCGCCCACCGCGGACGGGATCTGGCCGTGCACGTCGTCCGCGGCGTCGATGAAGACGTTGTTCACGCGCCCGGCGTCGTTGCACCGGAGGTGGTCCCACGCGCAGCAGTTGGGCGACGACGCGGTCCACGTCGACAGCGTCGCCGGGTTGCCCAGCGCCTGCTTCACGCTCAGCAGCGCGTGCAGGTCGCTCGGTGAGCAGGACCGCGCCGGCGCCGCGGACGCCGACGCCACGAGCAGGAAGACAGCGAGGAAGGTGGTGGTGGTGGACGCCATCGCGCTCGTGTGCGCGTGCTGTGAGAGCTGGCTCTCGAGTGTGGTGTGGGAGTGCGGAAGTGAGGCGCACGGAGGCTCCTATAAAAAGGGCGCGGCGTGACGGGATAACCCCTTTCTTCTTGCCTCGGTTTTTTTTACCACCCCACAGTCACCCACCACCGGACCGCGGCGCGTGCGCAGACACCGAGATCACCAGCAGTGTGCACTGCGAGCACCACCGTGGCTGGCATGGTCCTGAGTGAGTCCTGAAACACTGACTGCAACCGGACAAAGCCACCCCCGTGCCGGAGTGTCCAGTCCGGCGGTAACTGGCCGGGAGGGAAGGATCCGAGTGGGTTCGCCGGCGTCGCGGCGCGCGATTGGTGCGTGCGATTGACCGAGATTAAAACTCCCGGGCGGATGCACGGAGAAGGGCACGTCAGCTGGACCTCGTTACATTCGGTGCATACGAGTACACTGAATATGTGACCAACAGGTCCACCCCGGAATCTGCAAGGCTGCAACTCATGTTCAGACAGGATGTGCGTGCCGTGAAGCGTGCGAGCAGTAGCAAACATCGCCACCTTCTGCCGCCACAACCGGAAAGCAATCATCTTCTGAGTTCTGATCCGCACAACAAACAGAGCTCGTTTTCTGGGGCATTACGTGTATTTTCTTAATGTTTTCAAGCAACACGGAGGCAGAGTCCCCCCATGTGAGAGCTAAATAATGGGAGGCGTCCGACAGGGTTCAGGCCGCACACGAGAACGCATGTGAAGGAGAGAGAGATGGAGCCCGACGAGACGATGGTGGCGAAGCGAGAAAAGAGAAAGGATTCTTTCGGCCGCCTTTCTAGCTTTGCTTGATGATGCTCTGCGCTTGCTCTAGCTCTCGCTCGCATCCTCGCTCCAGCTGCGCACCACATGGCCCGTGCTCTGATCACCAGTTCGGCAAAACGTGCACGTTGCGGCGGAGAGCCGCGATGAATGCCACCATTTTTTATACGCGTTGTTTAGACGCCAAGGATCGGGTTGGTTGGTTAGATCGTGTGCCGAGCAGGGAGTGAGTGATTGTGGTACTGCGATCCACGATAGTTAGAAAATGTTCGCAGGACCAGATTTGGCATTATGACCGACCAAGTGCGCAAGGGGCATCTACTGCTCCCCTACGATGGACGATGGATAAGCTCGCAATCACTTCGCTGCTCCAACTCACAGTCTCTTGAAAGCACGCACAGGTGGGCCTACTAATTCCTCGCGTAATTAGTGAGGTAGCATCTTCGTAAATGGCCAGTGAGTGATCGGTCTCATCAACCCCGCACAAAGCTCAAAAGCATACTGGTGGCGACTGGCAAGATCTGAAGGACTGCAGGAGTATAGGATTCCACCGCCGCGGTAACAAGACCGGCTACCGGTTGGCAGGCACCCGTCACGTGCATGTCGAAAAAAGCTTGCCGAGAGGGGAAGAAAAAATCTACTGCTGCACCTGCACGCCAACAAATCGACAGCCGGCAAGTGTGAAAAATATGTACAGGGAGAGCCGGGGGCACGGACACGTAACCGCCACTCGTTCGTCACCTCGTGAGATCTGCAGGCCCGTGCCGTGTACCTACGGTGGCTGGCCGTGGCCGGAGGTAGGCCAGGCTCCGGCCGGACGCCAGCCCGGCCGTGCAGGGCCAAGCGAATTATTACCGCCTGATTCGAGCCACGCAAGCACACATGCATGCATGCTCGCGGATCGCAGACAGCGTGTGAAACGTTTGCTTCCTCGCTACTGCGCTCGCTAGTGCGCCCCGGGCCCTCCTGGCGGGCCGCACCCATCATGCTTCGTGACAGCAACGGCGAGTCGGCGACCGCGACCGGTGATTCGATCGAGGAAGAGGCCGAGAGCGAGCTCCCGGTGGATCTGACGATGATCTGATCCTCGCGCGGGTCCGGCCGAGCTGCCACCCCGAGCCCATCACGAGGCGAGCCGCGGGCGCATGGGTGTCTGAACGAGGGCCGGACACTTGTCCCGGCCGGCGGTGGCCTCCCGATAAGACTACCCGCACTCATCCATCCTCTATATCATCCTCTATACGTTCTAGTCAGCAAGATTCTCTCCTCTATACTTAATTCTCCCGCACTCATCCATCCTCTATATCATCCTCTATCCACTCTATTCACTGTGGGACCGACTTGTCACTTTATCTAAATATATCCATGGGTGATCTAGTTTTGAAGGATTTATTGAGACGAATTTAATGGTGCAATCGAAATTTAATTTGGATTTTTAGTTGGTGAGTTATAGCATTTTTTCCTTTGTTTAGTTAGCGGGGTCCGTCAATACAGAGTATAGAGTAAGCACAGTACTACTCTAAATATAGAGTGAGAGAAAGAATAGAGTATCGTTTTAGAGTATCCAGTGCAGCAGTTTTTACTCTATATTCATACTCTACTGCGGGTAGTCTAAGGTGCATGGATCTGGGGACGACGCTCGCACATGACTGGGACTCTCTAGAGCGCGGCGGTGGCACTGGCAGCGCTTGCTTTCTTCCTGGAGCAGGAGCTAGCGTTGAGTTAATGGCGATGTGGACGTCGGTTCGGCACGGGATCTGCCAGCACGAGGCGAGGTCTCGAGGTGAAGTCACGTTTCTTTTTTTTCTCGAATACACAAAAGATTTACGTATAAACGACACGCTTATGACAAGCGCCACCGGATGTCTTACGGCCGTAGGCCGAACCATCCTAGCAAATAAAAGGCAGGGGCAGTCAATGGATTTGGTTTCACTGTTGCTCGTGCAGCGGCGGCAGCTTCCCGGGAGCTGGACGTTGAACACGGACACGTACCCGTGCTATAGATTCGGCAACCTAGCAGTACTTTTTTTAACATAACTGAAAAAACTGAGCACGCGGCACATGCGATGCTGGTAGTTGGACTGCGAGTCGCGTGGCGCCCGAGGGGAGAGCGATGAAGCATGTTCTTCGTTCGGCTAGATTAGTCGGGATGTTAACTAGGCTCGGCTTTTAAAAACCTTATTATTCACAGCAGCGATCAATCGAAGATTAGATGCGCGCGGCGTTTCGACCGGCCAAAATGAAGGAGAATAAACTACGATTGATCACGGGGTGGATGAAGGCCGATTTATATTATTAATAAAGATTAATAAAGAGGAAAAGTGTGCTGTCGTCCGCGAAGTTATTGTGAGGTCAAAGTTTCGTTCTGTAGCCCCCCCCCCCCCCCCCCCCCCCTAAAAGGTTGGTGTGTTCTGTAGCCACACTGAAAACAAAAGTGCACTGTTTATCGCTGGGACAAAATACGTGACAAAACGATGGATACTGTATCCAGGTCTACTAAGATATACAGCAAAAGCAATTCGTGGCCTTGTTTAATGGAAGTTGAGTGAATGAGAAAGCTCAATCTCTACTGGAGCAGAAAATAATGCCGACAAGCCAACTCAGTGCTACAATATTGAATATTTCATATTTAAGGATACTGAGAAAAAAAACAAAGAAAGAAAGAAAATAGTACGGGGAGGATCAAATCAAAAGAAAATAAAAGTGAACACCCAATCCCAAAATACAGCCAGGACATGCTAGATCTAGGGAACAGAGCACCCTTTCTCTCACTTGAACTTTCTTAGCGCCTTAGGGCACCTTCAGCAGTCCGCAGAAATCGCCAGCTGATTTGGCAACGAGCAGAAATAAAAAAGAAGAAAAATTTCCGGCTGCATAATCTTCTAATAACGAATCTTCAGGATGAACCGCGGGCGGGCGCGATATCCACGTCGCCCGACAATCCGCGAGCCGTTCGATCCAGCGAACTCACGATATGGGCCGTTCGATTGCGGATCAGTTCGGGTTTTACCCATTAAGCCGCCAGCACGGGAGTTCGAGAATCGTCCCGAAACCGCATGTCCGTTTCACCGGCTCCACCGGCCTCCACTTGCCATCACGGACCGAGCGGGGGGGCGCAGCCATCCCGGCGCGAGCGACGCGACTCGGGCGTGGGAGCCCCGGCGGACCCCCTCCTACGGAGACCCTGGCGCGGCGCCGGCCACGGACGGTGAAGGCGCAGTCGCAGCAGCCCAGCAGCGGGGTCGCCAGGTGGCGTGACCATGCGGGCGCCGCCGCGCATCTGTGCAGCCAAGGTGGAGCGGCGCGGCAATGAACGGTGGCAGCGTGATGCGAGCGCGGCCGAGGTGGAGGGCGGGCCGCGCACGGCGGCGCATCAGCGTGAGCCACCAAGGCGGCACACTGTGGCGTGAGTGCTACCTAGGCTGGGTGACGCGACCAAGGCTGGATAGCGCGGCCACGGACGGCGACGCACCTTCACATCCAAGGCAACGGCCAGCGAACTCCGTCGACTGTTGGCGGCGCCACGGCGAGCAACGTGGTACGCCTCACGCCTTCTACTTCCACGGCCTCCAGCAAGGCCTACTCCGCTCGCGCGCCCTCGTCCCCCTCCGTCTCGGCCGCCTGCACCTGCAGCGCCGCCCGCCGTCAACCCCTGACCTGTTCGACCTTGTCCTTGAGCTCTGTTGATGTCCCAAAAGGGAGTAGCACCACCTCCTCCCACGAGCATCGCGCTGCGCTCAATTGGAAACGGCCGCCAGAGGCCAGGAAGCTCATGGCACGGGCATGTCCAGCCTCCGTGCCCCTCCTCCCCTGTGGTCCTTGTTGCCGACTACCATTGACCTCAATACCAACGTCAGTGCTTCCATCGATGATGCCCTCAATGTGTTCGATGAAATGGGCATAAAGTATGTATTTCTTCTTCTTCTTTTCCTTTCCTTTCAACATTTGGTTGTTGGTTTTTGACTGTCCCCCATCTCTATCAGTTATGGTTAGCAAGAGATTGACATGCGTTCAGTGATTTCAAATCAATTGATGGGATGGGGACTACACCCAAGATCTGCTCTGGTCTTTGATTGGCGCACCATGTGCCTGGACACCGATGTTCAATTGAAACTGATGCACAGAACGCCTCTCCACGCACAGCTCCTCATGTTGCCTGGTTACTTAATCCAGAAGTACAAAAAGGGTGTGTTCATCCTCCTCTTGTTTCATACCTCTGCTCAATGATACTTTACACCCTAATTCCCAAGTTGGTTCCTATCATTTGATTAGGGGACAGAAAGCTAAGCTGGTTACATATCCATTTTACTAATCTAATAAAGTTATCAATACCATTTAGGAGTAATCAACAAGCTTACAACATAAGTAAATTACAACAGAGTACATTGGTTTTTGGGTAATAAGCTTACCATTTAGACAAGGCAAACCTACTCTGCAATCTTGCAATCTGGATTCACCTTTTTTTATTATTATTGATTATTGATTGCTTAGATATTGAAAAAAAATTGCTAACAAAAAACGAGGAAACTTATTATTCTCTATTTTGGTGAATTATGAATGACTCATTTAGCCACCTGGGCTTTATTGTAATTCAGGTTAAATATATGGTGGCAATACTCATATATTCATCTTGCATTTATAGAAAGGTAAGAATATATATATATATATATATATATATATATATATATATATATATATATATATATATATATATATATATATATATATATATATATATATATATATATATATATATATATATATATATATATATATATTCAAGCTGGTCCCATCTTTATATATTAATGATGATATTCAAATCATGTGTGCAGTTGCTATTCTGATATAGGAAACCAGAGGTGGACGACGGATTTTGACAAGTCTTTAATTTTCTCCAATTCTTTTCTTGGCTTGATTGGGTGCGCATGGATTTGTAATTCAACTTGCCCCCTCAGCTAGCAGCAAGGGACATGCTGTGCTCTTCAGATCGTACAAAGGTAGGCTAGCGCGAGTACATTTGATAAAGGTGATCCATTATTGTATATCTCCCGTCCATACTTTTGGAAATCCAAATCTGAACATGAACACTGAAAATTAATTCTTATTATTGTGTATAGTAACTTATAGTTAATTCAATTGCTATCTCATAATTTGTTTTGCACTTTGAAGCTATTATTTCCGAGCTTGGTTTCAGTCTTTCAGATAAGCACGGCCTTCATAATTCAGGGGCATCCTTCGATAAACATTTCAATTGTGACAAAAATCATGTGTTGGTTTGCTCCAACCAAGGGAGCAAAGGATGCCACACACACTGATCATCTTCATATGGACAATGGATTCACACATCACAGGCTCTGGTTCTGATACAGGCAAGCGCGCGGCAACGCCGCGCTTGGTTTCTAGTATAAAGGGAAGTGGGGTATAGAGGTAGAGACGTGGTATTTCATCGGAAGGTGTGCGAGCCTGTCGATTTGATGAGCGTTACCGAGATGGTTTTTTAGGCTATCTCTTCCACGTCGGAGAAAAGCTGCACTGAGCCGACGATTTCGACTACCGTTGCGGATGCCGTTATTAATGTCCGTGTTTCTATAGTGCAGATCCATGTTCACTCTTGATACTCTAGTTAACGTAACTGACACTACTACATAAAATATTTTCCGTGACCTTTCCAAAATAGCCTCGGAGGCGGACAGCTTATCCAACCGCCTCGATTAATGCCTACAATTAACCGAGGCGGTCATTTTCTATTAATCAAGGCGGTTATAACAACCGCCTCGCAAAATCGATTAACCGAGGCGGGCACCTTAAAAATGCTCGCCTCGACTAATATCGATTAACCGAGACGGTTACGTTATAAGACCCGCCTCGATAAATGCTAGCCTAGCCTTGGAGCCCAGATAGCCCATAATCGGCCCGATATTGTGCTCAGTATATATAATGCAGCTAGGGTTTTATTTTCACTCATCCTCTCTCTCAGACCGTCCAGACGGCGCCGCCCTTCCCCTCATCCGACGCGCGCATCTCCTCCCTCTCCTTCTCCTCCCACGCCAACGCCCTCCTCACCCTCACTCGACGTCGGCGCCCTCCTCTCCCTCACTCCTCTCTCTCACCGACCCCTCCTCCCTCTCCTCCTCCCACGCCGACGCCGGCCCTACTCCCTCTCCTTCTCCTCCCACGCCAAACACCTCTCTCCCTCTCTCACCATGGCGGTGCCCCTCCTCCCTCCCACCAAGCGGATCCCGCGGCGCGGGCCATGGAGGCCGGATCCGGTGGCGTGGTGGCCGGATCCGGCCTCCCCACGGCGGCACTCCTCCTTCACCTCATGGACAACACCGGCGGCAGCTCTCCTCCTCAGCTCTCTCCTCCCCTCGTGAATCCGGTGGGCGCGGGCCATGGAGGTCGGCTCCGGTGGCATGGTGGCCGGATCCGGCCTCCCCACAGCGGCTCCTCGTCCACCTCATGGACAACACCGGCGGCGCCCCTCCCTCTCCTCCCTCTCCCTCCACACGCGGATCCGCCCCGTGGGGGAGCCACCTCCCTCCTCCCCCACCAGATCTGGTGGAGACCTGCGAGCGGCGGGGCGGGGCCTACTCCCCGGCGGCAGCGCGCAGGGTCGCATGGATGGGCTCGGCAGGCTCATCCAGGGTTTTATTTTTTTTATTTTTTTATTTTATTAACCGAGGCGGGCATCAAACCACCTCGGAAAAGATCCCATTAACTGTGACCTTTCATCCAAGGTGGTTGGCCAAAACGCCTCGGTTAATGCTTTTTTGCCCGCCTCCGTTAATCTTTTGAGTAGCAGTGTGACAAACCTGTTGCGTATGCATGGTTTGTTAGACTAAGGATGTTGATTCATGATTCCCAGAGATGTGGTGAATCCACATGCCATCTTGTAGTCGTTTAAAGCAGAGATGAAAAAACTTGCAAAACACACCAAAGCTCCTAGTATCAAGAAAACTAAATCCCACCAAATAACGGTTCACCTGCGAAAACTAGTATGAAGCTAATGTGAGTCCACTGTCCACACAATTACATATTCCGTTTCACTTGGGACACGTATCTTTAACAAAACTGTATATTGTGCATTGTGCAGAGACTACTCGGATGGCCTGTCTGCTGGATTGACTAGAGGCGCTCTCTGAATTCTTTCAGGTGGATCGAAGCCGTCCACAGAAGGTTTGATGTATATATTGAACATGACGTTGGTGAAGATGGTGAGGATAACAAGTCCAAGAGTCGAGAATGCCACATATGATGGAGAAATTTCTGGCAGTTCATCGGTTGATCCCCGCCCTGTTATCACGGCTCGGTCCAAGTACGGATCTGTTTCAAGCAAACGATAGTAAATATACTACACATAAGTAATATGACGTCAAAAGGCTGTAATCGAGCAGCAACCATTTTAATTCGAGTTTTTTTTTTCTGCAGGTCTGCTGTCTCAAAGAAAATTGAGTTGGCTTACAAAACAATTGAAATTCTGTGCTACTAACCGGTACTTGCTACATTCCTTTATAGATCGCTTTGTAATTTCTAGATACACAATTTTTATTATGTATCATATATTTAGTTGCATAGCAAAAGCTATGTATCTAGAAAACTAAAACAACATGTAATTTAGGACAAAGGGTGGTAACTAGTAACGCTAGTCTTTAGGTGGAAGATCAGTAAAGGTTTTTCATTTTTCTTCGCTAAAGATTATCGAAGCGTTATTCTATATTTGACCTTTTAAAAAGAATCTCTTCCAAATTTTCTGGACCAAGCATTTAAAATTAAAACACATGACAACAGTGCTTCTTCCATACCCCCTAAGAACTTTAATTGACACTGCACATCAGTTACCCTACACAAGAGGTGGCAGTACGGCAAGTTCATCAGCACCAATGCAGTACTCCCTCCGTTCAGAAAAACATGCAATTATAGCACAGTGTCATGATTTAATATCTCAAATTTGATTAATTATAAATAAAAAAATTATTAATATTTATGATATCAAATAAATACAATTAGATTAATTATAAAATGTATTTTCTTAATAAATTAATTTAGAATCATAAAAGTAAATAGTATTCAATAGAAATTTGGTCAAACATAAACTATTTTTGTCAGCACGTAACTCATAGTTGCATGTTTTGTTAGAGTGAGGGAGTACGTATACTACGTACTGTTCCACTACTATTTACTTAGCTACTACTACGTATAAAGTGATAGGAGTTGTACACTTGTGCAGCACACTGCATACTGTAGTATTCTCGCGATTTATTGAGTACCTATAAACCCAAAGTTAGACTACCCGCACTCATTAACCTCTATATTCATCCTCTATACGTTCTAGCTCAGCAAGATTCTCTCCTCTATACTCAATTCTCCTGCAACCATCCATCCTCTATATCATCCTCTATTTACTCTATCCACTGTCAGGAAGTACCCTTTTCAATTTTCAACTGAAAGATCAGGAGAATGGACACGTACAGAGGCTACTAGCCTACTAGCACTGGACATAAGCTGAGATGGGGTTGGCAGAGGCTGGAATTACCCGGAGGAGGAGGTGGTGTTGGCGGCCGCATCTTGGGCTCGACCAGCCCCTCCAGCAGCGCGTCCAGCTCCTCCAGCCGCTTCCGCGTCTCCTCCGGCGTCTCGCGCCGCGCCGCCTCCTCTCCCCCCTTTCCCGCCGACGAGAAGCTGATTACCTTCCGACACGTCCTCCCCCTCCACTCACGCACGGACCGGACAAGACCCGCCGAAAACGCACCTCCTCCTCCGACGGCGCTCGGAGCGAGCGGGCGGACGGGCACCTGCATCCTTGCCAGAGGTCGCTCCGGAACCAAAGTGTCAGCGGCGTGTGGACTGTAGTGACCGAGCGCGCGCGTGTGGATAACGATTTTGACGACCTAAACGGGCCAAATGGAACTATCAGGCCTTATGGCCCATGTTATTTCAAGTAAGTTATTAATGGGCAGGCATGCGGCCCAAACAAAGACACCGAGTCCACAAGGGCCTATGAAGCTTAGATCCACAGTCAGTCAGAGTCACCACCAGATTCGCGTATGGTGAAAGCTACTGGTAGATCGCTCGACGCAATCCGCGAGCGGCGAGCGCACGCACCGGCACAAGCACAACACCGCCGCTACCGACTCGACCAACGCGTGTAGGTGCGAGATGGCGGCGTCGGGATCGGGAGGCAACGAGCCCGGCGGACGGCCCTGGACGGCGACCAGCACGTGGGTCCCCGGTCCCGCCGGCGGGGCCGTGGAGGACGCTGTCTCGTTCGAGACCTCCGAAGACGACGCGGAGGTGTCACCGGCGGGCGTCGTGCTCTACCACCCGCCGGCTGACTCGGACCGCGACATGGCTCCCTCTCCCTGCGAGGTCACTGGTGAGTCCTCGCTTTGTCCTCGGTAGTACCAGCCTAGTCAAAATTTTGAGGTTTGTTGCAAATTGCTGTGCTCGCGTTAGTCGAATCCTTGATCGGATGGAGCTGCGCGCTCTGTTGGGAATTGCTGTGTTGCTACTTGCGTTCGACAGCGTCTGAGCAGGCAAAAGCCTAGTACTATCTAAACCGAATTGGGTATCGGCTGTTTGGGTTCTGGAGATCTAGTGCTGTGATTGTTCCATTGGGCTGGAAGTATCGTATCTTATTAATGTTTTTGGGTCCCTTTCTTAATCTTACGTTCTGTTTAAATAAACTAATTAACTATAACAACTTGTTGTGATGCCTAGACCCTGCTCATAATGTTGGTACAGACTACATAAGTTGATGCTTGATCACTATGTGAGATATAGTGTGCCCATTTTCTGTTGAAGGAGTGGTGGTTAGTTACATATAACACTCTGATGCTTTGTATTCAGTCCACTACGATAGCAGCAGTATTCGGTAGTTTCAGATGTTATGATACTTCGGAAATTACATTAGCTGGTGTTTTGCGTCTACTATAGCTAAACATTGTCGGATTCTACTTTACCATGCATTCTGATTATGGCGTTATTGCCAATTCTAATTTGATAGCGTCATGCCTGGTTTTGCCATCTTGGCATCTTCTGTTGAACATTTGAACTGTTGAATTCCTATGGAAGCCTTTAGTAGTGCAAATTTGTAGACAGTTGCGTTCTCATTCTGTATACACAAAAACTTATTCAAGGATTTTATTCAGTTAGTTTCAGGGGAAAGTATGAGATTCACAGGGTGTATGTGCGAAGCACAGCTCGGATATATGAACTATACCACTCTCCTGATGCAAAGGGTACCAGCAAGGATTATCTATGCACCGTGCGTTGTGGACTTGCTGTTAAAGAACCACAGCCCTGTGGTGAAGAAAGTATGTCTCAGTGGACTGGCAGTGCTTTAAACAGTGACAAGCGTGAACATGAGGCAAAAAGTGTAAGCAGTGGTACTGATGAAGATAGTTGGGTTGATGTCAAGATTCCAGAATCTCCTGCGGGAAATAAAACACTAGAATATCGAGAAAGGAATGCTATTCAAACCTGCCAAGAAAATACTCTGGTATGTAATTCATTTTTTTGGGTTCTGCACAATAAACGTTGGTTAATACTCATTTATCACCAGAAATATATACTGGCAGTGGTTTTGACATAGATCACCTGAACTTTGTCGAACCTGTAGAATTAATCTGATCCACAACAGCATGAAAAAATTGATTTGAATGCACATTGTAGATTTGTCAAACCGAGAGATATTAAATTTTCTGTATCCCTCTGAAATGAAATGAGGAATTGCTGGGAGATAAGAGATATTGAATACCAGAGATAACTAGATCAGTTGTTGCGTGAGTTTTTTTTAGTACTTTGTGTGAATTTGTTAGATAAAATAAGGATGGTCTTTCCTTGTTAGGCATTTCTTATTGAGTTCTTCTCAAAGTATCTACAGCCTTTTTGTTCGCGGTACTTTAGAGAAGTGGGATTGATGAGCAGGCGGACTTACAAGTTGCAACTTTGGATGTGGTAAAAACATCTTTCTTATCTTTTGTTATTATATGTATTGCAGGCACACTATGAAGCTACTGCCGAGATGACTGATGTTAACCCATGTGTATCTCTTACTATACGTTTTCTCTCACTTCAGTCAAAGACATCAGTGCACATTGAGGAAATCTACATATTTGCTGATCCTGTTGAGTCCACCAATGATGTTTCAGTAAGAGGTCCTGGAAACATGGGAGGCAGTTCTTTGCTGGCAATGCTTGTTCCTGGCCTTATGCAAATGTCTAAATCAAGGAATTTGAAAATCGATGACAGTTATTTTTCTGATGGATCAAGGAATCAAGAGAGCAGCACATGCGAAAGGGTTACACAGGAAGCAGGGCTGTGTAGCACAAATGATTCAAAGTATACGTCTGCAGGGATAGAAAGCGGAATGAACCCTACAGTTGGTGTTACAGTATCTGATGAAAATGGTAGCCAAGGTGAGTTCCAATTCAAGGACCCTGATTCTCTTCCATTGCCTGTACAAACATTAGAAAGTACACAAGCGCCATCAGTGAAGGACCAGCAAGAATTAAACACATGTCATATTGCTAATCCCCTCATCAATGAAAACTTTACTCCTTATAATCATATTGAGAGAAAGCTGGATACTCTGCTCTCGAAGGTAGAGAAGATGGAAATATATTGCTCTAGGTTTGAGGACAGCATGATAAAGCCCCTTGGTAGCATTGAGGCAAGGC
The DNA here is from genome assembly GCA_038087645.1 of Saccharum hybrid cultivar R570. NCBI lineage: Eukaryota > Viridiplantae > Streptophyta > Magnoliopsida > Poales > Poaceae > Saccharum > Saccharum hybrid cultivar. Next base: position 1,186,311 of record JAQSUU010000377.1, read on the forward strand.
TTCAGCGTCTGGAGGAACAGTTTAGTGCATTCTCTGTGGATATTCAGTCTTTGAGAGGTTCTTCTGCATTTAGGTCAGCACCAGATGGTATGCCTAATACGAAGAGCTCACAGGAGGAAGCACATAATGATGCTAATGATAGAAGTACTTCTACAACTGACAGGAAGCCAGGTTTAGTTGTCAGGGCACCAGATTTTATGTCAGATGATTCCTGTGGTTATAATGTAATAACTAATGGAAACCATGTTAATTGTCGTGGGCCTAATGTGGTGCCAAGGCTACTTGTGAAGGTCCCTGATTTTATTTCTCAACCTGAGTATGGAAACCTCCATGATGGACCTGCTCTATCTTCTGAAAAGGAGCGTAAGATTTCCCCGGGTTTAGTTGTCAAGGTTCCTAAATTCCCAGATGATGATGACGACGACGACGACGACGATGATGAATTGGAAGAAAAGAAACAGGCAGAAGTTTGTGGTGATGGTGATGATCACACATGGTCTGATGATACTCTGAGGAAAAGCGCAGCTGGCAACACGAAGAGCAAAGAACCTGTATCTATCAATGGCGCGTTGGCGTCCGCATTGGAGGCATTACTCACTTCCACCATGGGAACATCATCTTCAAAACCTGCTGTTTGCGCTACCAGTAATTTAAGCGCTGAAAGTATTAATGATTCCTCCGGTTGCTCCCTTTGTCCAGGAAAAACTGGCAAGATGACCACTAAAGATGGTTCAGCTGACCAATTTCTGGGTACATCTGATGATGCAAATTTGGTCGGTGCCTTCATATCTTCTCAGGATATTGACACAACTCCACATAATTCTCTCTCAGAGGAAATGTTGGATAGCAAGGTTGAGATAAATGAACAGAACTGTGATCTCAATACAGAAAAGGTGGCATTTGTTGCAATCACAGAACCATTGGATGTTCCCTCACCGACTGATACAATTGAGGAATCTATTGATGATGGAAGTTGGGTGAATAGACAAAACAATGGTTCTAATTTGGATACAATGCATGGACCTTTGGATCCTCCTAAGCCTCCTACAGTTTTTGAACCTGTTGATAGTGGAGTTCAGGTGAATGAAAATAGACCTTCCATATCCTTGGTGGAGTTTCTTGCAGCAAGGAATGCTAGCTCTTGTAAGAATGGCACCTCTGAGGTATGCCTTGGTAATGATGGTGCTGAAAAACTGTCTTTTGATAGAACATCAGCTGGAGCTGGTAAAAACTCAAAAAACATCAGTCAACTTCTAGTGAAGAGAGCTCTTGAGGTTGATGCGGATGAGAGAATTTTTTTGTCTAGTGTACCCATTGGGGCAAATTTTGAAGGATCAAGCAGTCCCACCCCCAGAACTAGTGGGCATGATATTAATAATACAAAAGAAGCTGTCTCAGATAAGGAATGTGGCCTGAAGGATACAGAGAATGGATTTAGGCTCTCTTCGACGATGGACTCTATATTTTCTCAGTATCATGCTACAGCTTCCAAGAAAAAATTGATTGAGAACAGCAGTTTGGACTGGAATCTAGATGAGAATTTCCCAAAACAGAATGGGGAACATTCCTGGTCAAGCTTGAGTAGTATGGAGTCGTTTAGTGGAGCACCTGCCAGAGAACCTGTTGTTTCAGGGAATGACACATCAGGAAATTACATGGAAGATCTTGCAGGCATTGGAGATTGTCCTGTTGCAACACTAATTTCTGGGGATGAGTTCCAAAAGGTTTGTGATTTGCTTTATGAGTTTAAGGATGACATGTTAGGCATGACCTCCACAGCAAAGGGTATAAATAAGAGCATCCCATCCCTTGAAGTCTTGCTTGCTGAATCATCTGATTCTGAAGCGCAAATTTCTGATCTGGAGGGTATTGACAGTGGTGCTGGCATTGGCTCACCTCGACTGTTTAGCACGCTCTCATCTTCAGATGACGATGCTTCTGCTGTGGATGAGCCTTTAGTTGATGTTGCTGACCTGACTACACTATCAGAGCCACATACTTCTGCCCTCAATGAGCCTCTGGTTGACATGGTTGACCTGACAAACCCTTCAGGGATAGATGCTTCTTCAGTGAATGAGCCTTCAGCTGATGTGGTTGATCTGCCGCATACTTCAAACGAGCCTTTGGTCAGTTTGGACGATCTGCCAAAACCTCCAGAGACGTCTTTTGGTGGGAGCAGTGGAGAACATCTTGACAGTCTTATATAAGGCTATGCGATACTGATACTTTCAGAGATGAGCGGAACATATTCCTGCTTGACTAGTTGGTGTGTCCTGTACAGTGATGACCGCTTTCTTCCAAGTTATGCAGGAGTTTTTGTACATAAATAAGTCTTTATGTCTGCATCAATTTATACTAAATACTATGAAAGCAGAGTAATTTGGTTTTGGGTTGCTTTTCTCCCGTTCGTGTAATCCATTTCAACCTAACACTTGCGGATATAACTATTTACTGTTGCCCGTTCATTTTCAAGTTCTGAGCATTGCAGGAAAGAAAACATAGTTACCACTTACCAGACGCGCCTATATTGGTACCATTTTTGATTGCTTATGAGCTCACACATTATCTTCAAAATAAGAGGGGAGGCTCCGAGGGATATGCAGCAGTGAAGCTAGATATGAGCAAAGCTTATGATCGTGTGGAGTGGTCTTTTTTGCAGAAGATGATGGAGAAGTTGGGTTTTTCAGAGAGGTGGATTAATCTAATAATGAAATGTATATCCGCTGTCTCCTATCGAATAAAGGTGAATGGTGAATTAACTAATGAAATTGTTCCTTCCCGTGGGTTGAGGCAAGGGGACCCTTTATCCCCTTATTTGTTTCTTATATATGCTGAAGGGTTTTCATCACTGCTGAATGCTGCTGAAATGGAAGGAAAAATTCGAGGAGTTTCTATTTATGAGTCTGTGCCAACAATCACACATTTGTTGTTTGCTGATGATTCATTGCTTCTCTTGAAAGTTGATGATGAGAATGCAACATGTCTGCAACAAGTGCTGCAATTGTATGAAGATTGTTCGGGGCAGGTCATAAACAAGAAAAAACCATCGGTGTTGTTTAGTAGAAATACCCAGGAGAATATGAGGGATGCTTTTTTGACTTCCTTGGGGGTGTCACAGGAGGCTCATATTGATAAATATTTGGGGTTGCCGATCTATATGGGCAGATCAAAAAAGAAGATGTTCAGTTATTTGAAGGATAGAGTTTGGAAGCGAATTCAAGGTTGGAAGGAAAAACTACTATCTAGAGTTGGAAAGGAAATCTTAATCAAGGCGGTAGCACAGGCTATTCCGACTTATGCCATGTTCTGCTTCTTACTAAGTCGCTTTGCGATGACATCAGTGCTATGATTGGCCGGTTTTGGTGGGCGCAACAGGAGAATGAAAAGAAAATGCATTTGTTATCTTGGAGTACTCTAACTAGTAGAAAGGAGAAGGGTGGACTGGGTTACAGAGATCTTCATATGTTTATCCTTGCTATGTTGGGTCGTCAAGCGTGGAGAATGTTACAAAATCTTGAATCATTGTGTGCTAGGCTGCTGAAGGCACGATATTGGCCGAATGGTGAATTGTTGCAGGTGCAGGAACGTCCGGGTATATCTTATACGTGGCGAAGTATTGTGCGAGGCATTCGTGCTTTAGAGAAAGGTTTGATATGGAGGGTGGGTAATGGACAGCAAATACGTATCTGGGAGGATCCGTGGTTACCAGGTGGCATCACCAGGAGGCCGAGAACACCAAGAGGAATGGTGCTGTTGAATAAAGTCTCTGATTTAATGGACCAAATCACAGGGGGCTGGGACTCACAGTTGATCAAGGACATGTTTTGGGAGGAAGACGCAGCTCTAATTTTGTCCATACCCACTCGACTGGTTCATGAAGATTTTGCGGCTTGGCATTTTGATCCTAAAGGGAAATTTTCAATAAAGTCTGCCTATCATGTGCTAGTTGATGATGAAGAGAGGGGAGAGGTCAGGCAGGTAGGTGAATCTTCTTCAAGCCCGGCCAAGGCAGATGACCAGCTCTTTTGGAAGAAAATTTGGCGGCTCGATGTTTGCCCAAAGGCGAAGCAATTCATTTTGGAGAGTGGCGCATAACAGCCTGGCCATGAAAATGAATATTAAGAGGAGGGGAATGAAACCTGATACTAGATGTCCGGTGTGCTGGCGCTTTGATGAGGATGGTGCCCACTGTTTCCTAAAATGTAAGGCCGTTCGACGTTGCTGGACGGATCTTCATTTGGAGGATACTCAGACACTTGTAATGCAGGCATGTTCGGCCAAGGATTTTGTCAATGATATTATGAAATTAGAGCAGCACATAAGATCAATAGTGGTTATCCTTTTATGGAAGTGGTGGGACAAGATTAATGCTGGTGAGGCGCAACGTCCCTGCAGCAAGATTGTGAAGGCTGTGCTCAGTTCATTTACAGAGCAACATTTTATTACCAGGAGCATATCTAGTTCGACGGAGAAGATAGTTCCAACATGGAAACCTCCCAACATGGGCTGGCTAAAGGTGAACATTGATGGTGCTTTCAAAAATGAGACAAAGATGGTGCTTGGGGCTTCGTGGCAAGAGATGCAGCAAGGGATCTTGTGTTAGCAGGAGCCGGCAATATAAGCCCAGTGCACAATGTCCTTATGGCTGAAACCATGACGTGTGTTAAAGCAGTGGAGGCTATTCAGGCGCATGGCATCTCCAGGATTCAAGTGGAGACGAATTCTAGTCAGTTGCGAGAAGCTCTGCAGTCTAATGTGCTCGATCTATAACCAAGTGGAATATTATTTATGTTCCTCCGCGAGTTTGTTGATGTTCATTTTGATAGATATATTGTTTCTAATGTACTATGGCCTTGTAACTGGTCTGCGCACGAGATTGCCAAACTTGGTCTAACTTGGAAGTCAGGCCAGTCGAGGGCATGGCTTGATGATTTCCCTATCTCTGTATTGAACGTGGTCGCTTGCGTTTGCGCTGAGGTTTTGGAGATGAATATAAGGCCCTAGAGCCAAGTTTAAGGGTAAAAAAAATATATTGGTACCATTTCGATTGGGAGCGAAGTCACCTGACCTGAGTTACAAGAATCAACCCTTCATCTTCATCTAGACCAGACAAGGTATGGCATAACTTCACCGCGTACTTTTCATTAATCTCCCTCTTCTTTGATACTTGCATAACTAAACTTCTTTATTAGTTACCCTGTTCGCTTGTGTTTATCAGTGCTTATTAGCCAGCCATTCAGCCGTGTTTTTCTCTCACAGTAAATCAGTATTAGCCAGCCAGAAATCATTCAACGAATAGGGTTGTAATTTCTTGTGCTAATCTCGTGATCATTTAACCGCTGGCCGCTGACAGGTGAAGCTCGGAGCACGCCATGTCCTTTTACTTTTGGAACGGTACACGCCATGTTCCAAACATTAGTAAGCGAACAGAAGAACAGGCGGGCGCTCTGTTCACATGTGAGCTTGCCTGCCGCCTGCTGCGCGCCTGCGCTCCGTGTATAGGCGCACATGGGCTAGCCCTGTCTATGGGCCTGGCAAAGTCGTCCCGCCATTAGTACGAGGCACGGGCCCGCGCGGCCCATTAGTGGGTCCGAGGCTTCTTCGCTCTGTCCAGGTGCAAGGAATCCGAGGATTCGCATCCCCTTCCGGTCTGACGATCTCCCCTCCCGAGCAGTCAAAACTCAGAAAGGAGACGAAACAATTCTCAGGTACCAGAATCCCCTTTTGTCTCTTCGTTATACTAACATGCACTCCTTTTATCCTAAATTATCTGTCGCTTTGGATTTTCGTACCACAAATTTGACTCGATTTATAGAAAATACGTGTAACATTTATATCTCTAAATAAATTTATTAAAAAATTATATTCAAAGATCTTTCCAATAATATCAATTATGTATCATAAATATTAATATTTTTAATATATATTTTATTAAAGTTATTTCTCGGAAAACGAAAACGACACATATTTTGGAACGGAGCAATTATGCGTTACCTTAGCATTTATTCACACCTTCACTATTGTGCAACCAAAAATGAGCAGATGAATATTTTGAGTTGCACGGTTGCAGTTTTAAGCTGAGCCGAACAATAAACGGAAAAAAAATCTTGCGTCCACACTCGTGAGTAGTATACTGAAGATCATCTTTTGTGCACTGTACTATACTCCACCTTAGAATTAAGTAAGTTGAAGGTCACTTTTCTGCTAGGGATATGGATATTGTTTAGCACATCATTTTAAAATATATGACGATTAAACTAATTCACTTGACTTAAAGCATCATATAATGTAATGTGATTAGAAACAGAGGGAGTGTACTAGTATACTTGCCTTTTTTGTTAAACTATGATCATGCTAATGGGAAGTATGGGTCGGAATTTATTAATGTAGCTACACGAAGACCTAGCCCTATCGTCAGCCTCCTTTTTGCAGAGGGCACTTTCGGATATGGCTTTTCCAAAAATTTTCTTTTCGTCCCATCACATCGAATCTTTAACGTATATATGAAGTATTAAATATAAATAAAAAATAACTAATTGCATAGTTTGTTTGGAAATCGTGAGACGAATCTTTTAAGTCTAATTAGTTTATGATTGGACACTAATTACTAAATAAAAACAAAAGTGCTATAGTAGTCAAACCTAAAAATTTTCGCGAACTAAACAGGATATCGTGTGATGAGTACTGTTCCTCGTAACTGTGGTGATATGTAGTTGAGGTGACATTCGAATAGTCAGAAGCAGCTTTGACCTCACGACTGTGGTTCCGGCTCTACAGCAAAACTGATGTTAAGACTGTCTTCGACGACCACCACCGCTCAAAATACAAGACCCATTTTATATTTGGGTTCAATAACCATAAAAAGTCTTCTCCAACGACGAGACATAAAAGAGAACCCTTTCTGCAAATGAGTCTCCAGAAGAGATGATACTTATATTTGAGTTATGCTTCTTCTGACACCCAAAATGGATCTTCCGTATAAGTACTCTGTTGAAGGCTATAGGTATTCGATTGGAGACCCATTTTGGATTTAAGTCTGCCAATGCATCTCCCGTTGGGTTTAAGTCTCCTAATGCATGAGATAGCCTTAAGTGAAGCTCGTCAGTGTATGCAGAGAAGCAGAAAGTTCATGGAGTTCACTATACATGTGTGCCAAATTACTCTTCGGTCTTTCCTAAAGAAATAGCAGCACTCTTCCGCCCATAGGGCTTGCAAGAATTGTCAATTTTTACCGTTGAGCACTCAAACATTTAGTTAGACATTGCTGGGAGTATGGAAGCTTCACAGCAGCGAAGGAAAGAAACAAAGAAAGAGCAGAAACGAAGAAAGCCACTACGTACTTCAGAAATTAAGTGTGCAAGCGGTCCAGTTTATACAGTGGTAATGGATCGGACTTCATATCTTGTTCATATTGACATACACAACCGTCGATGACAAAATTCCAACAAAATACAGGCTGCTCTTGCCCTCAAGACTCGGGCAGAGCACATCCCTTCTTATGGTATATGTACTTTCCCTGTCCGTCGTGGCCATGGACTTTGCAATACCATACCATATGAAACACAAAACAGGAGAAACAAAAAAAAAGTTACAAATAATCATACATGTGGTGGATGCAACACTAAAACAAGCGTTCCACACAGCTAGCACGGCACTGATCACTCTGTCTGATCCCGTGGAGTGAAGCGGTGAACGATCCAATCCAGCGAACAACTGAACTGCGCAGGCGGCGGGCGGCGACGAGCAGAGCAGGCAGGGCAGAGGAATTGCTGAAGAAGAGCGAAGGCCGGTGGCCGGAGTGGGTTCAGACTTCAGAAGAAGGAGCGCTTGGTGGATGGCGCCCTCCCCACGGCCCTCATGAAGTTGGCGAGCTCCAGCACCCGCGCCACCTTGGTGCCCCGCTTGGCCTCCGCCGACGCGCGCTTCTCCTCCGCCTTCCGCCGCGCCTTGGCCACCTCGTTCTGCGCCTTCTCCATCGCCTTGGCACGCTTCTCCTCCAGCTTCCTCTGCACATGCCATGCCATACATACAAATACAAGCATTTCTATCAGAACTGAACAATTCAGATACTCAACATGATTAGGGGGTCTGCTATGTTGGTCAGTGGAGCTACATACAGATCGATGGATTACCTCGTACTTCTTGAGCCAGGCGCTGGCCTTCTCGACCTGGTCGCCCTCCCAGCCGTTGATGACGACCTCCTCGCGCTTGAAGCGGTTGTTGACCTTGGCCACCTCGGCGATCTGCCACGCGGCGATCTTGGACTCCACCTCCTCCTTCTTGACCTGCCCCACGGACACCCCGCCTTCGCCGTTGGCGTTGCCGTGGCCGTGGCCGTTGGCGGCCATCAGCGCGACGTCGGCGCCTCCTGGGGTGGGCGGGCCCCTGCGCGGCGACGGGATGGGGTTGCTGTCGGGCACGATGGCCAGCGGGTTGGTCTCCTCGAGCTCCTCCTCGGCCTCCCCGATCCTGCTCCTGCCCATGGCGTCCACGACGTCCCTGTCGGCGGAGTCACTGTGGGCGTTGGCGTTGGCGGCGGCGTTGGCGCTGGCTGCTGCGGCGACCATGGCCGAGAACTCCCTGCTCATAGTCGGGAAGGGCTCGCTGGGTGCGGTGTCGCTCCCGACGGAGCGGATGGACGTGTGCCTGCTCCCGCCCGCGGCCGACCCCCACGACGCCCGGAGGCGGTACGACGAAGGCTGGCTCGGCGTCGGCGGCGGGCTCAGCACGTGGATGTCTCTGAACTCCGGGTCCTCCTCCTCGTTCTCCCCCACCGGCTGCAGCCGCCTGTCGTCCTCGACGCTCCTCTCCTGATGCTCGACGCCGCCGCCGCTGCTGCTAGTGCTAGCCACCGTCTGTTCACTCAACATGTGGCACGCTGCTTCCTCCTCGACGCTAAGCCTCTAGCGGCCGCGAAACCATCTGCGGCTGGGCGCAGCTGGTCAGCTATCTGATCGAAGGCGCTGCGCGGGTGCGGGGTGGACTGCGGTGTGTGGTGAGTGGTGACTGGTGAGTAGGATGGTGGCGGGGGGCGCCTTCTTAAATAGAAGCCGGAGGGAGGCGGGTTCCAGGCCGTGGCAGCGGGGAGCGCCCACCAGCGGAGGGCGAAACAGGAGTACAGGACCGCTGGCCGTCCTGGATATTTCCCAAATTTACGACCATTTCTCGCGGCTTTTTTCGTGACCTTCGTCTCGCTTTCTCAGCACCAGAGGAGATTGATGTTTATTATTTTCAGAAGAAAAGCTATTCCTTATTTTTGTGAGGGGCACGAGTCGCGTGGCCAAAGTGCGCTGACTTGTAACGCCCACCCGGGATGACGGCTAAGACTCACTCTACACGTCGAATGAGCCACACCTGCTAATTAACTCTCTTGCGCTTTCGTCCTCGCTTCGCGCAAAAGGATCGATCCGGAGTTAACAGCCTCCCAGGCTGGAGCTTTTAAGCTGGTCTGCTCTGGTTCCGATTCACGGTATGGTACTAAACTGAAAACACTGTGCCGAAGCTACAGTAACCCGGTGCTACAGTACCATGGCTTTTTGGTCCGGCCCAACTTGGCCCACGGGCTGGGGTCTCACATACACCCACCCTTGAGAAATCGACGTCCTCGTCGAACCAACTTACCCTTACGGGACAAATGTCCAGGATCGACTCTCTTGGCTACGTCCGTATTCCCAGCTCCCCGGCCCAAGTGCCATGCTCTTGCAGAGCCATGCGCAACCTGTCCGAACTCCCGAGCCATACGTCCGTGAAACCGCGAGAGTTGGCTCCGATACCATTTGTAACGCCCCGACCCGGGATGACGGCTAAGACTCACTCTACACGTTGAATGAGCCACACCTGCTAATTAACTCTCTTGCGCTTTCGTCCTCGCTTCACGCAAAAGAATCGATCCGAAGTTAACAGCCTCCCAGGCTGGAGCTTTTAAGCTGGTCTGCTCTGGTTCCAATTCACGGTATGGTACTAAACTGAAAACATTGTGCCGAAGCTACAGTAACCCCGTGCTACAATACCATGGCTTTTGGTCCGGCCCAACTTGGCCCACGGGCTGGAGCCACACCTGCTAATTAACTCTCTTGCGCTTTCATCCTCGCTTCGCGCAAAATGATCGATCCGGAGTTAACAGCCTTCCAGGCTGGAGCTTTTTAAGCTGGTCTGCTCTGGTTCCAATTCACGGTATGGTACTAAACAGGAAACACTGCGTCGAAGCTACAGTAACCCGGTGCTACAGTACTATGTCTTTTGGTCCGGCCCAACTTGGCCCACAGGCTGGGGTCTCACATGACTCACACAACCGATCAGTGCTTGGGATTTCATTATCTTCCTCCCGGTTTGTTTACGAGCTTTGGGTTGGATACGCTTGCGCGCACGTCGAGTTGTTTTCGTTATCGATATGCAATGGCCAATGGGTAGGTATCATTGGCGAACATTCCAGTGACGGTGCTTCCGGTAGCGGCGGTGCGTAGATATGAGTAGCGTGTGATCATATCCGAGCAAATTGAGGGGGAAAATTATTTTATGTTGATTGAATTTCAGTTAATTTTAGCCACTCGTCGTCAGAGCAAGGTTTTTGTGGCAGGCATGGATGCTCCACGGCTTCTGATCGATAAGGAACAAGGGGCAGCAGGCCAGCCGAAAGAATCCCTTACCACATACATACAGTGATCGATATGATTTCATATCGTTATCAATCATGGTATTATTAAAGGTTTTGTTTAACTGGGGAGGGTAATTTTTGTGACGCCTCCTTTTTACAGCTCCTATTCACGTACGAGCCGGATAAAAAGAAAGAAGGAAAGAGATATTCCGTTATAATGGGGATTAGAGACGTGGGCGGCCGTAGTAACGCACGTCACCATCACAGAAGTGGCTTTGGCTTTGCTGTGAGGAAATTGACCGGTGAAACATGACGGACGCAGGCGGTGGGGTGGGGAATTAGCGTTAACCCCGCGTGGGCCCGGACCCTGATAGCTCTGCTTCCACCGATAATAAATGGCACACATTACTGTTTTAATTCATATAACCCGGTACCGGTAGGCGCAGACAAGGCGTGGGCCCTGCCAATATCGGGGGAGGGAGATACGTCTGGTGGAAGCCTTGTTTAGCTCCTAAATTCTACCCTAAATTTCACTACGTAAAAAGAAAATTCTCGTTACATCAAAATGTCAGCACATACATGGAGTACTAAATGTAGATGAAATTAAAAACTAATTGCACAGTTTTGTTGTACTTTACGAGACGAACATTTTGAGCCTAATTAGTCAAAGTTTGAACAATTTTTACCAAATACAAACGAATCGGGACGCCGAATCCTGGAACTGAACAAGGCCATCTTTGCGAATGAGATCGATGTAGGAATTTGAGGTGTAGTAGTCGGCTGTCAGAACTCGGAAGAGCAGACGAAACGAACAAACCCGTCAGTCAGGTGTGAGAGACGCCGTTGGCCGTTGAGACTTGAGGCAGAGATAAGGCACTGCACGGCCGTCCACGTCCTGTGTCTGCAGACTGCAGATGCATTCATGCATGTCTCGTGATCCATCATCCATGGATGGACTTGGCTCCGCTGCAGCCTTGGTCGGTTCGTGCCAGCGCGAGAGCGACGCACTACGTGGCAATTCCAGCTACTAGTAGTAGTGTATCCAATACGGAATAAACAGGTGAGTTCAAATTGTTCAGGAATATACCTTTGTTTGCTTCCAGACGATGCTAAATGGTTATTTACGGCCACGGGTGCCTAACAGCGACGAGCCTGCTTTCAGGAACATCGATCCACGTTGTGGCCAGGACTGGCAAGAGTGAAATAGTACTGGAGCATTTCTTCGGGGTGACCGGGTGAGCAACAGCAACGGCCAAGGCAGACTAGAAGGGGACCGGTGTCGAATCGCGAAACACTGCAGTGCAGTGTGTTAGTTCCGCCTAAAAACTTTACATTTCTTCTATCGAATATTTAAAGACATACGTGGAGCATTAATATAAATAAAAAAAAATAATTAATTATATAGTTTACATGTATTTTTCGAGACGAATCTTTTAAATCTAATTAGTTCGTAATTAGACACTAACTGTTATACACGTATGTTACAGTAACCAAAACTTTACGGCCCTTGAAATAGACACGCCAAGTGCCGCACGCACACAGACACACTGACACTCGGACGTGGGTGGCCCACCGTTTGTGTGTTCCTCTTCCTATTTCACCTTTCGACGCGGCATCCGTCTTTCACTTGATGCCGAGCATTTTTCTCGCCATCTGAAAGCTCCCTAACAACAAGCTTGTGCCGTGCACAGCACAACACGGAGTCACGGACACGCGGGGTGCACATGCATGCATGCATGGCGACATCTGCCATGGCTCACTAAAACCCTGCGCGACCCCGCCATGACATGCACGTAGCTTACCACTGCGTGCGCGTCGAATCAACGAAAGCTGGAACCAACTTATTCCATCACTTTACAGCTAGTTTATACTAAGAATGTTTGGAAAAGTGCTTATTCTTCGACGTGGTCAAACCCACTACATCCAAAACTGATCTTAATATCCCTTCTTTTTAGGGAGGAATATCACTTTCCTTCAGATTAAAAAAAAGGCAATGTCGCATTTCGCATTTGTTTTGTACTGTATCGTGCCCTCGTGGAAGAGAAAGAATCGCGAAGCTTCAATGACACCAAGCGGAGCGGAGTAGCGGACAGACACAGACGTCAGAAAGATCACGAGAGGACGGAGAAAGATCGGCCGCGGAGACGCTGCTTGTAGTCTTGTACTGTACTAGATAAAAACATGCACGGGGCCCAGACCTTGATGCCACAGGCCTAAAGATCGATCGCTCGAGCTAGCACGGATCCTCTATAACACCTCCCGTTTTTCTTCTCGAACAAAACCACTGTTTAATTTGACCATTTCATCCACCACCACGATACAGAGGAAAACGGGCAAAGTAAACACTTTTTGCCCTATCTGTTGCATGACGCCTACACGTCTTCAGTAACAAACTCTCACACTGTTCGTTTCGCTGGTTTATTGTGACTGAAAGTGCTGTTCGCTGGTTTGTTGTGAGAGAAAAACACTGCTGGATGGCTGCTGATTCCGCTGATCTAGCGAAACGAACAGGGTGTCTGCCAGTAACAATAGGTGCTGACACTTTGCAACTTCGTTGTACTAGTTGCAGTGTGCTCTGAAACATACAGCACAACTGCAATGCACCGTACGTTTCCCCGCCAAAACATAATACAAAAAAGGCATCAAAGTAAAAAAAAAAAAAAAGGCATCAACAACCAACCACCTTAATGCGCATAGATTACTAGATATTGTAAAGATTATAAACCCACCACATCCACATGTAGAGTAATGCGCTTCAGAAGATCCTGGCTGGGAAGAAACGAAACCGAGCAGGAGCAGCCGTTCGCGGCACGCTCAGGGACGAGGTCAACGTCAACCTTAACGAACCCTACCACGGCAGCGTTGGGGGCCCGTCCTGCTAGTACCGGTGTCTGCAGTGCGCAACCCGACGCGAGGAGGCGCAGGCAAAAAGCGAGGCGCGCCCACCACGTCATGGGGAGCCATGGCGGGTCAGACGCGGTTGTCGGCCGGGGCCACGCAGCCGGGCGGCCAGACACGTGGGTTACCGACAGCGCCCGTGCCCCGCGGGACCCGGCGGCGGCCCAGTCCATGTCCATGTCCATGTCCAAGCGGCTCGCTCTCGCTCCATCCACCCACCGATCGCCGCGAGCGCGACTCGTGCTGCGCCGTGACGGCGAGCCTTGCCGTTGCCGGACGAGACGCGTACCGGCGTCCCCGGACAAGATCACGTTGGGAATCGATGGATGCAAGCTCCCGGGAAAGGAAATATCAAGAGGAGAGATGGGTGCGCGGATCACTCCGGTTGCCCGCAGTTGCGGCCCGACACTTGCCGCCGCTCGGTTGGTGGCGCCGTTGATGGATTGCGGATATTCTGTTCTCTCCTACGGCGCCCCGTTGCTAATTGTCGATCATATATTGCTTTAATGCTTTTCCTCGTGGAAAATCTGGATGGTAGACACTAGACACTGATACTATGTGAACTCGTTTGGTTACAACCTATCATTAGTATTGTGTCAGGCACCTAAATTTTCTCGTGTCTTTAGGGTCCGTGTGGAATTTTTTTTCACAAAATCTTCTCTATAACTCCATCGTGGTGCAGTTCCATAAAAAATAGAGTTTTTGGAACATCTCTTTAGGTTCTTTGACAACTCTACTTTTTTGGGAGTGAAAAACATGACTTGTAATGCTACAACTGTTTAGCTTCTCCATGCATTGTAGACTTGTAGTTATGCTGAGAGGCGTCCTTATCTATTTTCTTAAACTGAACTATAAGTTGATGGACCCATTGTTTTTAGCTTCATCATTTCTGGTTTCTCCACGTAAAACTCTTCCGCATACTTGTGGAGCCGGAGCTGAATTAAACCGTGCCAAAAGATGCTCTGAACCTAACCCCGGCCCTGGTGACGAGCACACGTAGTAATGGAAGGGGCTAGGGAGATGCCAAAACGATCAAGTCTGGTCCTTGCTGGGCTGGCCCCATTTTGTTGCGTCGCATGCCAAAACCGAAGGAATCTGCGAGGGGATGTGCTGCGTGCCATGGAGAGAGCTATCAGAGGTTAGTTAGACATGGGCATGGGTCTCCTCCCACGACGACCGCTGCTCACCTCTTTTTGGACGAGTGGGGGTCTGGAGCCCAGACGACGTGACCAGCCGCGCACATCCACATCGCGATCGCGTTGGCGCGCCTGGATGACTGACTGGATCGCACATACGTACGCATCAGCCACTGCGACTCGCACCGGATGGAATTGGAATTTGAACCTGCGCCTTAGTTTGCCTGAAAGTTTCAAGTTTTTTCACTCTCTCCATCACATCAATTTTTAACCGCTTGTATGGAGTATTAAATGTAGGTAAAAAAAATAACTAATTACACAGTTTAGTTGGAAATCACGAGATGAATCTTTTGAGCCTAGTTGGTCCATGATTGGATAATATTTACCAAATAAGACGAAAATGGTACTATTCATCAGTTTGAAATTTTCTTCAATCTAAACAAGGACCTGCAAGGGCCTGCATTGCTGCTCTGCCTCTCCGCTCTCTCCCATCCACGCTGACGTTTACATTTTTCAGCTTGTTGGCTACTGCTGCGGCGTGCTCCAGTTGGGGACCGAGCAGAATATATGTGTCGACACGTGTTAGCCGTACGCGCGACGCTGGCTAGGTAGTGTGTTCGGATGAGACGACGGCGATGGGTACGTTCATGTGAACGCGCCGTGATGTCGGCCCTCTCGTCAATTCGCAACGCCCATCGGCCCTGTTGTTTTCTTTCCTGAAAGAAGAAAAGGTCCGCCCTACTGCTTGAAGCATATACGAAATTTACGAAAAACAAGCGCCCAAACCCAGCAGCAGGTTTCCGATCAGCAGCACTGTGATCGATCGGGGGTGGCATGGTAGGCATAGTCACAAAGTTTCTGGGTCGAGGTACGGGGTCGCGGTACGTGATACGCTACTTGCGAGAAATTTTTACACTTCGGGTCAAAAATGAACCCGTGAACCCGGGTTGAGGTCGACGAACCCAGGTCGAGGGTGGAAGACGGTGAACTCGTTTTATGTGACTATGATGGTAGGCCCTACGCAGGTAACGCAACCCCACGTACGGACAAACGCATGGCACACGGGCCGTGTACCGAACGGGCGGTCGCCGGATCGGCAAAAGCGATCCAATCCAGCCCAAGGGACCGGCCGGGGCAGCGACAGCGACCGCGAAAGCGGCAGCCCGGCGACCGCCCCCGCCCCCGGCCCGGACGGCGCCAAACGCGCGCCATCCCACGGGACGACGACGAACGAAGCTTCGGTCGTCCTCCGCCGGCCCGCGCGAGCGGGGGCGGTGCGTGCACCTCACCATCACCAGTCAGTCACCCCGCCCCGGCCGCAAAGCCGCTGGACGCATGGATCCTTTTCGATCGCCCGCGGCTGGCGGGCCGTCGCGTCAGGGGCCCGGCTCGCGCGCGCTCGGCGCATGCGGCCGGCTGGACGTACCGGGGGGCGCGGGCCCCGGGTGAAGTGAAGCCTCTAGTCGCCTTGTCGGAGGCCAACCGCCCCGCCCGCGTGCTCTGCTGTCGCGTTCGCTCGCGGGGAAGTAGGTAGTACGACGTGGTCGCGCTCGGGCCAACGGCGAAATCGATCGCCGTGAAGAAAGCCAGAAAGGCGCCTGCTCTGCTAATTGCATTGGGTTGGGTTGGGTTGGGTTGCATCAACGCGTGTTTTGGTGGGAGGATAAGCTTAAGCTAGCTGTTTTACAGCCGCGGATGATGGCAAAAAATGTTACGTCGGTTCAGTCAAGAGCAAGGAACCTCTTCTGGGCTCTCTGTGGCTGTGGGCACATACGTCAGGCCAGGTGAATATACAAAACAGATCGGGAGGGCGAAACGTTCACGTTTACGGAACAGTGACGAGTTGATTAGTCGCAGGAGATACGGGTGTATCCAGCACGGTTTGGGCTCGTCGCCCTGATTGGTTGATGCCTGTGCATGCGCCGGGACAAAGATCGATGATGTTTTTTTTCTTCTTCTTCTTCTTCTTTTCCGTCAGTGACATATGTAGGTGAGAGCGGATGGAGTAACTAGTTTTTTACGCAGAAAAGAAAGCGCAGCTGGTACCATTTTTTGCTGTCGTGCTTTTAGGGTGCCACGTACATATTGTATGTTTAGAGCATCTTCAGCTGTCTATCCAAAATAGGTCCTCTACTTATTTTAGTTATTTGAGTAGAGCTTCTCCTGATCCTTTAGTCTGGTTTCTGCTCTTCATCTCTAGTGGTACTACCTAAAATATGCATTATTTTCTTCTTCCTAACTTTTAGCATGTTTGACCCTCTATTTTCTTCATTTCAGCTTCACAATGCAACCATAAATATATCAAATGCGTAGATTTCATCAACAATAAAGGAAATAATTCTAACACCACAATTCAAAATTTAAATCCAAACACAAACAAAAGTCCAATCATATAGTCCACGCCATCATCACAAACAAGGTTTAGTTGTTTGGTGGATGGGAGTAAAACCCGATTGCAAGTGTGAAACAAGAGATCAATTGACATGACAATAGCAATCATCGCAAAGAAAAAAAACTAGAATAGTTCACAATATTCATCAGCTACTAAATTCAATCTTAAAAGCACAAAAAAATTTATCCTGATCATGTGCATGGAGGAAAGTTAGGATGAAACAGACAAACCTTGCTCATGTGTGCTTGACCAGAGGCAACTTGGTACGTGCCTTGGCTAGAGTTGTGCTCGACTGTGCCTCGACTGGCGGTGTGCTCGGCCCTATCGAAGGAGAGGAGCTCAACCGAGGGCCGAGGCGTGGATGGCCGACAGAGGAGGGGGCCTAGCCTAGGAGTGAAGGCCGACGGATGAGGAGAGCCTGATCGGGAAGTGGAGGCCCGATGGAGGAGAGAGCTGACCGGCAAGGGAACTCGACAAAGGAGGGTTGGGCAAGGGTGCTTTGACTCCTTTCCTTGCCAGGATGGTTGGAAGATCCTAATATGGCTAGAGGGGGGGTGAATAGTCTATTAAAAATTCTATAAACTCACTGGAGCAAAGGTTAGTATAACAAATGGTGAAATGCAATTTAGCTCTAGCTCTACAAGGGTTGCAAGCCACCTATCCAACAACTCTAGTTGCTCTAGTCACTAAGACAAACAAAGGTTATGTCACTACGAGCTCTCAAAAACTAGTTACACTAAAGAGCTCAACTAGGTGAGAAGCTACACTAGTAAGGATAAAGAAAGCTCTCAAAACTAATGACACTAAAGAGCTTGTTACAACTAGTTTGCAGAATGTAAATGGAGGGGATGTGATCTTTATACCACCGCGTAGGGGATGAACCAATCAATGAATATGAAGATCAATCACCGGGAGAAGTCAAGATTTTTCTCCCGAGGTTCACGTGTTTGCTGGCACGCTAATCCCCGTTGTGTTGACCAACACTTGGTGGTTCGGCGGCTAAGAGGTGTAGCACAAACCTCGTCCAACCCATGGACACCGCAAGAACCTACCCACAAGTGAGGTAGCTTAATGACACATGCAATCCACTAGAGTTGCTTTGGCGCTCCGCCGGAGAAGGCACAACACCCCTCACAAAATCACCAGGAGGTGACCATGAATAAGCACCACTCTTGCCACAAACTCCTCTGCTACCTCCAAGCCATCTAGGTGGCGACAACCACCAAGAAAAACAAGAATCCCACAGCCAAAGATCACCCAAGTGCCACTAGATGCAAACTCACAAGCAAATGCACTTGGAATCACTCAATCTCACTTTGGATTAGCAACCAAGCAAGGAAGATGAGTGGGAGGGAGTATGCTCAGCTCAAGAGGATGTCAAGATGATCAAAAGTCCAAGACAATTCCCAAGAGCCGGCCAACACATATTTATAGGGGTCCTAAAATAATAGAGCCGTTGGGCTCTCAACTCTGTCATCCCCGATAGCACCGGACACGTAGGTGCTGCTGCACCTGACGCAGCTCAGCATTCGATGGCTTAAGCGCTCGCCCGCTCGATGTTTGCCACATGTCACATTTGAATGAGGACCGCTGGATCGCTAACGGTTGAAAACTTACAGCGCTCGTGTACACGCCACACCGGACGCGCCTCTCATTTGCATCGGATGCTACAAAGGCAGCATCCGGTCGACTCCAGCAAGGTTCTGAGAGGAAAAACGTGCACCAGACTCGTCCACTGGGGGGCGATTGGACGCACCCCAACGTCCGGTGATAACTCAGCCTCGCCATGCACTTACGTCATTTGCACCGAACGCTGATGCACTGCGTCCGGTCGCCTGCATCCATTACCTCGCAAAAATGCACCGGACGCGCTGGTGTACCGCGGCCAGTGTCCGCTCGCTGAAGCCCTTCGCGTGCGCCTCTGCCTGAACTGACCGGACGCGCAAGTGCCCCCGAGGCCAGCGTCCGGTCACTTGCATTGACCTTTTTCGCCTCTATTTCTTCACCGAATCTTGCCGAGCTCTTCCTCTCAAAACCCTTCCAAATGTGGCAACCACCTTGTGTATCACCTTGTGCACGTGTGTTAGCATATTTTCACAAACATTTTTTAGGCTTATGTTAGCTCTCCACTAGATCCTAATGCACATGCATGTAAGTCATCATATAGTGGCACTTATGAGACCAAATAGTTAAAGGATTCCCCCCTTTATAGTACGGCTATCGATTCTAAACGTGATCACACCCTCTATGGTGTCTTGATCACCAAAACCAAAACCCTAGCAATACCTTTGCCTTGATTTCCATCGGGTTTTATATTTCTCTTTCTTCTTTTCCAAATGTGAAGCACTTGATCATCTTTTGGTCACCTCCATCACCAAGACCATCATCTAGCTCCATCACTTGGCATGGGACTTATCATTTCATATCTATACACTTAGCATAATGATTAGTCCCTAGGTTTTATCAATTATCCAAAACCAAACTAGGACTTTCAATGGAGGCGAAGGAGGCAGAGAATAGTAGGAGAGGTCGGCAGGAGTCTAGTTCTAGTCCGAACCGTATATGGGATGATGACGGATGACTTGGCATGACTACAATCAAACTAGACCACTTTAGAGTAGACGAGGTATTTAGGATTGAAAACTCTAGTTTAGTTTTGGTGAATCGATGAAACTCTATGTGCTAACCTATTGCTCTAGTGATCATAAGATAGGTTGCACATTCCAAGTGATGGAGCAATTGGTGAAGATCATGATGATGGTGTGATGGTCATGGCAATGATCAAGTGCTCGGGCTTAGAAAAGAAGAAAGAGAAAAATAAAATGGGCTCAAGGTAAAGGTGAAATCCATAGGGTCATTTTGTTTTGGTGACCAAGACACCTAGTGGGTGTGATCATATTTAGGATAGATAACCATCCTATTAAGAGGGGGTGAAACTCGTATCGAAATGCGGTTATTAAAGTGCCATTAGATGTTCTAACTCATTGCATATGCATTTAGATCTAATGGAGTGCTAACACTCTTGAAAATATTTGTGAAAACATGCTAACACATGTGCACAAGGTGATACACTTGGTGGTTAGCACATTTGAGCAAGGGTAGAGAAGTTGGTGAAGTGGAGGAGCTATTTTCCTCTGATCGGACGCTGAACATGCAGTGATTGGACGTTGGGTGTAACACCCCGGGTGTTATAGTTACTAATTAATCTGTCATGTCATCATAATGCATTGCAAAGCATCCATGATTAGGTCAAACTTGTTATGCATTAACTAAAACGAGTTTACTTATCTAGATTGGATGTGCTTCTCAGTGGTGTGATCCGAACCAAAAACCCTAGTTTCGAATAGCACCGCAAATACTTAGTTCATGCCTTGCGAAATTTGAGGTGTGTGACTGTGTTACACACTAGTGTCAAGTGTAGGGTATGAGCTTAAGTGCAACCCATAAAATAAAGCTCCAAGTTTGAGTTTGAGTTGGAATCCAAAAACTTGTCACGAGTTTTTCAATTTGAATTTAAATTCAAATTTGGGGAAAAGTTAAAAGAATTTCAAAAGCTAAATTGGTCAACCAAGAGTGGCATTTGGTCAACCATGTCATGCTAGTCCAAATGATACCCTTGGATGATGGTTTGATCACTAAGTAATCACTAATTAAGGTAGCAACAAGTTCCAATTGAAAATTTCCCCGAAAACCCTAAATTTCAAAACCCTATTTTACCCCTTTTTAAATAATTCAAAATCTAAGCAAAATTTGGGAAAAAGTTCAAAACCAAGTTTGTAGAACTTTTCAAGGGATACAAATTTGGTGTTTTGAGTTTTCAAAGTTTTAGTGTAAAATGTGGAGCAATTTTAAAAATAAACAAATTTTAGATTTGACCCCTTTTTGTCCCCAAACTCAAATTTCAAAATGGAGGTAGAATTTGAAAATGTTTTGAATAGCAAAGTTGTAGGTATTGGCTAGATGTACAACTTTGGTGTTTGGAGATTTTGAAGTTTCAATACAAAATCCAAAGTAATTTCTAAATTACCAAATTGCCAAAAAATGTCCCCTTTTGAATTTAAACTCAAATTTCAAAATCCAGTTTGAATTTGAAAAAGTGTTCAATACAAAACTTGTAGAGCTTAAAATTATGAAGATTTCATATCTTGGGAGTTTTTCAAGTTTCTACATGAATTTGGCAGTAATTTGAGAAAAACAGTTTGATTTTCAAAAAATTTTTTGGGGGGGGGGCAGCTACAGTGATGTCACCAATGGCGGCCGGCCACCGCGTGGTATGGGCGCCGGCGAGCCGCCGTGGCCGTCCAGGCCCTTCGCGCGCGACCGGGAGCGCCAGCGCGACGTCGCGCGTCTTCCAGTGGCCATCTCCGTGACCGTTGCCTATATATAGACGAGTTCACCGTGGCGTTTTTCGTTTTCTCTGTTTTCACCACCGCCGCCGCCGCTAGCTCCGCCGCTCGCTGTCGCCGCCGTCAAGCCGCCACTGGCCACGCAACTTGCACCAGCAAGCTTGCCACACCCTCGCGCATCTGTTGGTTCAATTGCTTAAACCTTTTCCTTGCCCGAATCGCCGCACCGCCCGCTCCCGTGCCCAACTCCGGCCGGAGCACCGCCACCCCTCGCCTTCCCGTGGCCAGACCATTTCGGCCTCTCCCCGTCATCACCGAGAGCACCACTGCAACCGCGGTGAGCTACTAATGCTCCCCGTACCCTCAATTTAATCTCTACTGCTGTTTTTGCGCCGGTGTGCTGCGTACCGCGGCCACCGTGCCGCCATCGTCGTCGGTAGTGGGTCACCGGAGCTCGAGCCGAGCTGTGGGTTGGTGAAATGGTTTCCCAGGGTAGTGTAGAACACGTTGGTCACGTCAGTTGGTTGACTGATGCCTTGGTCACCGGCTGGCCACCGTGCGGGTATGGGTGAGCGCGCGGGAGAGAGCGAGAGAGCGGGAGGAGGATGATGACAGGGGGGCCGCGTGTCAGCGAGAGAGAGGGAGAGCGCGCGCGAGCAGGCCACGGTGCTGGGCCGCGCAGGCAGGCACGAGCGAGCGCGGGCGCGGATGCGAGCGGGCCGCTCGGTTGGGCCGAGCCAGAGAAAGGAAGGGGAGTCGGCCCGATCGGTTTTTGTTTTTTCTTTTTCAAAATTGTGAATAGTGCTAATGTTTAATTATTTCATTAAAAATTGTGTAGGGCTCCAAAAATCATGAAAATTTTTGTGTAAGCTTTTCAAGGTGTAAACTACCTAGGAAAAATGTTAAATGCTAAATTTGATTACTTTGTGCAGGATATTTAATTAGTTCCATTAAATATTAAATGCAACTTCCATGAATTTTAATAATTAAATTATTAATACAAAAATCATGAAATTTATTTTGACACTGTTTTAGATCATGATTAATCCATAGAAAAAGTTTAAGCTTATTTAGATGAAGTATGATCAAATATTAATTATGCCCTAACTAATTAAATGTTAAATAAATGTTAAATTAATAATTTTAAGTGTTGTGTGCCCTTTTGATTGAGTGATGTCCTTAGGTCACTAATCCTTGGTGATCTTTGGCACCTTAATTTCATGTTTGAGCTCGTTAGTAACATATTTGGTAATAAAAGCTAGTATCGCTGGAGTTATCGCTATTTGTTAGTAGGTTTTACTATTTTGCGACTGTACCGCGAAGGAAAGTTGTACTCAAGTCATAAATCGTGGCATATCATCATCAAGCATCATGTTTATTATCGAGCATCATGTTGAAGCATGTTCTATACTCGTGTAGTTTCCGCTTTCGAAGAAGTTGAAGTTGCCAAGCAAGCCTCTAGAGAAGAGTTGTCGTCGGTGGGTTCCGGACAAGAAGTCGGAGTCCTCGAGTCTGAGTCAGTCATTGCGTCAGAGCAAGGCAAGCCCCGATGCATTTAAACCATACCTTGAGATTTACAAATCTTTATTATTATTACTATGGTTACTGCATTAAGTACTTAGGAGTTGAGTAATAACCCAATTGATGTATTATCATCCTTGATTATTACGATATCACCCTTGATACCTGTTTTACTGAAAATGCATAGTATGCTTCGCTATGCTTATGAGTTAAGCTTTTCAAATGAATGTTTACTTGGCCATGACGGCATACTTAATGAATATCGAAATATGAGAATGAACTTGTAAGATCGGGCGGGTGGTTTAGCCACTGCTAACTTGCATTGGGAGAGGAGTCTCAATGTATTGTTTCCGCCTTATCAGTTAAAGACCGTACATTGTTGGCCCTCGCGTCATAGAGTTTTTATTAGTACTAGCCATGTACCCATGTCGGGTAAAGCCTTACTTCGGCTAGTCCATTACGAGAACGTCTAACCTCGCACTGGGAGTGGAGAGATGGCGAGAGTAGCGTGTACCCTCAGGGCTAGAATTGGGCTAGGTTCGAGGAGTATTATGCTCTCGGGTAGCGATGGACACGTTCTGGTTTTAGGTTACTAGGGTAAGAGTTGATATATGCAAGATTCAGTTCTACATATGTCGTGTGGTTAGGAATCCCCAGCTGGGTAAATAAAGCGGTTCGAATCGTCGTTGCTCCACGAGAAAGGAGTCTTGGTCTTGCACCAACATCGTAGTTAAGAACTGGAATTGCAAGAAAGAATGAGAAAGGTCTTGATGATAATTACTTTGATCTAGATTAGGATTACCTAGAGTTGGCTAATGAACCATCAATGAAAAAATTAAAATATTGAAGGTAAGAACTTACTTTAGTTAGCTTTTCTGCAAAAGAAAATTTGATTCTGAAATACCCGTACCTTGATTCTCTAAAGCTAGCATGCCCTTGGAGTCTTTTTCTTAGTCGGGTAAGTCTTGTTGAGTACTCTCGTACTTAGGGTTTGTTGAACCCCTTGTTGCAGGTGCGGTTCATGAACAAGTCTGCTTTGAGCCTTGTTACATGATCGTTGTGGTTGAAGAAAGTGACGACGAGTAGACTGTGTGGCCTCTGGGCAAGGCATCTCGCTTGTGTGATGTAATAAAGTTGCTACTGGTACTTCCCTACTATCGGTTTGTAATAATGTTACATAAGGTTTGAGGTTTGGAAACTGGTTTGTAAACCTAAGTTATTGTAAGACTTTCGCTACTTTACTCTGTTGAATATTTTGAATAAACTATTGTAATATTGCAATACTCCTGTGATTGGATCCTGTTCCGAGGAAAGTAGGCCTTTTAAGTTATGAGAAACATAAGTATGACTGCCAGAGGTCATTATGACGATGACGGGTATATGTGGGCCATCATAATTAGGAGGTTCTGTGACACTGGGTCGTTGAGTCCGGTAAATTATAAAGGAGTTAGCACGCTCAGCCTCGATCTATCTAGCGACCGGATGCTTTTATTGTGTTTGTGACCAGACGCGCAGGGCCTGAGTCCGGTCACGGGATGATGTACGCTGACGTGAGCTTCTTCGCGAGCCAGAGAGGAACAGATGCCGGAGTGAGTCCGGTCATGCACGATCGGACGCGTCCGATTGTCATTTTTCCTCTCTAGACCCTTACTAGATGTGACCTGACGTTGCGTTGCCGCTGGGAGCGTCGCGTCTGGTCACTCGGTGTTGGCGTTGGTACGCACGGGGGTTGTCTGTGCATCGGTGCGTCCGGTCACCTTGATCCATGCGTCCGATCTTAACTTAACCGTGCGGGCCGTGGGAGATCAGCGGCTCTGGTTGAACGCAGGGGATGCATGGCAAAAATCCAGTGACCTGACGTTGGGTGGCGTGCGTCCGGTCGCCCCAAAAACTGTGCTGACAGAGAGCCAACAACTCCATTTCAAGGGGACGCCTATATAAGGTGTTTGGCCGGCTCTAGTTCACTCTCTTGATCATTTGCATTGATATAGTAACCTTGTGAGCTTAGGCAAAGCCCTTCCACTCATCTCCATTATTGATTCATCATCTCTGTGAGATTATGAGTGAATCCAAGTGCATTGCTTGAGTGATTGCATCTGGAGGCATTTGGTGATTGTGTTTCGCTGTGGGTTTTGCTTATTCTCTTGGTGGTTGCCGCCACCTAGACGACTTGGTGCAGCGAGGATCGTCGAGCGGAGGAAGGTGTTTGTCTCCGGCTCTGATCGTGGTGATTGTGAGGTGTTCTTGACCTTTCTCCGGTGGAGAGCCAAAAGGTACTCTAGTGAATTGCTCGTGGCTTGTGTGGTCCCCATCTTGTGTTGGTTGTGCGGCACCCGATTGCAGGTTAGGCGTGTGATGGCTATTAGCCAACAAGCAAGTGAACCTCGGTGAAAAATTTTGTGTCATCTTGTCACCGGGATTTCTTGGTATTCATTGTAATTGATTGGTTGATCATCTCTTGCCACGGCGGTATAACCTCACTACCCTACTCTTGCATTTACATTCCTAGTGTAACTAAGCTCTTTAGTGCAATTAGTTTTGAAAGCTAGCTTGTATCAGGTCTAGTGGTTAGTGAGGCTCTTTAGCTAGTTTTTGAGAGCTCACTAGCTTAGCGGTAGTGACAGCATTGTGTGCTTAGAGAGTATAGTGACTAGAATTATGGTAGGTGGCTTGTATTTTTTTTTGTAGGCTAGCGCAACATTCACTTTGTCTCATATTTGTCTAACCGCTTTGCTCAGTGTTGTTGAAGATATTTTTATAGACTATTCACCCCTCTCTAGCCATTAGGACCTTCTTAAGGATCCAATTGCTTTTTTTCTCTCTGCATAATAATTCAGAGTATAGGACTGCTGAAGATGCTTAGCGGGTGAGAGCCACTTGGGCTATGCTCTCGGTGACCGGTGGAACAAATTTTATCGAATTGGCTTAGTCGGCTAGGATGGCGTGTTTAAGTTGGGGATAGCACTACATGGTCGGTTAATCCAACCGATTCACATATTGGATGTGTCAACACGTGGAATTAATGCTTGGACCGGCCGGATGGTTTGGAAATGAAAGGCTAAAAATATGACTTCTGTTTTCTTCATATTATCATATCATATTGAGTAGTACAATCCATTGACTACAACTAAATGAGGAAAATACAAAAATGCCGCATAGTAGAACACTGCCAGTGCCACTGTACGTAACTGCCTTGCAGTAGTCACTAACCCTTTTCGTCTAAACGTGAGCGCTAATCGATGTTTGGTTAACCTCATTGCCCACGGCTGACGTCCTTCGCTTGCGTGTGGTCACAAAGAGCATAAATTTTCAGATACAGCTACACTGCTACACGTGTACGTGCGAGGCCGCGTTCTGCACTCGCTGGCACAATTTTTGTTTAGCGTCCTTGTGCCTCTATGCAATATTTTAATTGGACTCTTCCATTTTTTCAGTTTCAACTTAAAAAACTAATTAGTTTTTTATATAGCTGATTAAACTTTTTTTTTCTCATGTCAGCTTCTTATTTTTTCTTTTCCTTGCATGAATGTCCATAAATACATGTAATTAATTTATTGTCTTGATTAGCTTTTTTATATGGTGATAGATTTCATTCGCTGCTAGGCTTAGAAACAAATAATAAGCGCACAATAAGTGGGCCTTCCCGTACCTGTTTAAGGGCCCGTTGTTATGACTATGGGCCTTAGTTTCGGCGTTAAGCCCAACAAATAGCAAGCAACGTACAAGAAAAGCCATAGGACTATATTTAAGCTTTGAATAAAATTTACCTATTCAAAAAAAAAAAGAAATGAACTAGCAGCCTTCTTAGCCAGAGTAATTTCACTTACAAATGTCCAATATAGGGTCTGTTTGGTGTCATTTATAAACTGTTTATGGTAAAAATAAACTGAAACTAGAAGCTAAGCAACAATGTTTTCCACCTTTTTTAGCGGTGCTTGTCGCCATAGCCTTCATTTGTATTACTCCCTCCATTCTCTTTTATAAGACAGCTTGACATGACATGGTTCTCCAAAATACACTTTGACTAGCCTTCTTAGCCAGAGTAATTTCACTTACAAATGTCCAATATAGGGTCTGTTTGGTGTCATTTATAAACTGTTTATGGTAAAAATAAACTGAAACTAGAAGCTAAGCAACAATGTTTTCCACCTTTTTTAGCGGTGCTTGTCGCCATAGCCTTCATTTGTATTACTCCCTCCATTCTCTTTTATAAGACAGCTTGATATGACATGGTTCTCCAAAATACACTTTGACTATTTATTTATTTTATATTAGGATGTTCATGTTTTTATAAATTTATGATAGTTGGATAGTACATTTAATTACAAATCTAACTGTATCAAGCTTGTATTATAATAATTAAAAACTGTTAGCGAGATAGGCTGAAAATTTAACCAGAACCATATCTCAACTCATGGATGGGTGATCAGTATCCTAGAATGATTAAAAAATGCATAGAAACACAAGCTGTATATCACATAATAACATGGATGGGTAAACAGGAACGCAAGAACCACTTGTGTTTATATGCCCCCCTCCTCTTTAGGAAAACATACAAATCAAGAACAAATCTTTTACCAAGTTATGGTGTACAACTGCACAATGGTCAGCATCAACAAAGCTTGTGTAACATTAGTTTTATGCATATGCAGTTATATGCTCTACAACTCTAAAGGTACTATGCCAAATTTATGACAAATATTGAGACTCATAGTACCACCGGTAAAGAAAAGTTGAGGATGGTCTTATCCGACCGCACTGAAGAGACAAGAGAGAAACAATTTCAAATCGAGGAAGTGTAACGTCTCTCAATCTTTACACATTGATTTCATGGATCTCGAGTCAAGGCAATAAAATCAAATGCGGAACAATCCTACTGGACTTAATAAATAGAGTATCATGGGTATCCAACCAGCTGTTGGTTATGAACAGCACCGCCAAAATCAGAACCAATAATAATCTTACAATTTATTATATGTTTAATTTGTTACTTAAAGCGAAATTCCAGAACATTTTTTATTTGAGCACATATTAGACCACATGAACCTCCCAGATTGTGCACATGATTCTAGATAGCTGCTATCAGAGAATATAAATGGAAAAAGAATAATGACTAAGAAAGTAAACAACAATTGTCAAAGCTATTTCTAATGTCTGATGATGACCCACCACGCGAGTATGCTGGCCCAATGCTTAAAGCTATTTTGTAATGAATGATGTGTCTATCACAGCAATTGGGTGATGTGTCATAGCATTATTTGTAATCATAATAATGTATGTATTGTTTAAGTGCGCAGACAGAATCCAAAATTTGTACCCAATGAACAATATAAAGCTTGATAGTTGATACTTGATAATTCTCACTTCTAACTCTGATTAGAACAAACTAAACCATTCTTAGATTCTCATCACACTGGGATCCTTGTCCCTGCGTTCAAATTATCATGAGCTGCTGCTGCTCTAGCAGATGCTGACAAGCTGTTATATGATTTAATAAGTAACACCGGTATACAACTTGAGATGAACTTCTTATGTTTTACGCCGTTTCATTGCCTTCTCAAATGCATCTGCAAGCGCAGAAGGGCAGGTTGTCTTGAGATTCTCATAACCTGGAGTTGTTATCACTGTATCCATCACATTTGATCTGGTGAGAAACTCATGGCAAGCATCCTTAAGCCTGTCACAGTTATGTTGATAAGCCAAAGCCAATGTTGTTGCCACGGTCTTCACATTAAGTTTCTCACAAAGGATGCTTTGACATATCAACTTGAGCCCATCCACAGCATACCTGTCTGCAGCTACGATTAAATGGCGGATCATTTCAATGATAGCATCTCCCTTGTGATCAACCATGTCAGGCAAATAATCGGTATAGATAAAATGCAGCAGGGCTCTAAACACGGCAGGCTGCATGTCTTGGATGGTAACAAGCTGTGACCTCCCCTCCATCATCGTCCCATAGAGCTCTGCTTTGAAAACCGGTGACCGCATAGCAAGCACAAGCCTGTGTGCTGCAAAGGTCTCACCTCCAACACTGAATCTGACATCTGCACCCTCCTCTGTTTCCAACAAGTTGCCAAGGTTCTCTATGATGATGGATGGCGGGAGATCGATTTTGTTCAGGAATTCTGTCGTAGTTACCTGTGGTTTCATCATGACAGTGACAACAGATTCGATCGTGAGGCGATCGTTCCGAAGGTACCCTGACGCCACGAGCTCGTTCCTCTTCATGAACACGTTTGTCTGCGGGGCAAACGCACTGTTTTGACCCTGATGAAATATCCTGGGCCCTGTCTTGTGCACCGATGTCGACAAACCGGTGTTCTGGACGACCAAGCTCAGGTCGCAGGACGCCCGCACCTTGGCGTCCTTGTCCAAGAGTTCAAGATAGACTGAGATGAAATCTGTATCCCCATTGCCGGAGCTGGAGGAGTACCCATCAGGGTGGAAGCGAATGGCCCACTCGTGGCCACCGACGGAGAAAGTGCCGGACCTAATGAAGGCATCGTGGCCCATTCCCCTGTGCTTGCTGTAGCCGACGATATCAAACACGTGCCTGCCTTCCTCCGTGACCGGAGTGCACGTCGACACCATCGTCATTGTACGCATATGGGGAGGCATCTAAAGAAGAAGACGATGGCCGAACCTGAAATAATCGAGGCAGCGGCGGCGGCGGCGTAAGCGCGTGCTCGTGACCTTTGAGACGGCAAAAAAAAGGAAAAAGTCGCAAATCAGAATATGAGGCAGAGGGGAGAGAAGAGCCTGCGCCTCGCGGTGGAGGCAAATCCAACCTTCTGGAGATGGCTGCCGCGGGCCGCGGCTGTGACGGAGTCGGAGAAGACCCGGAGACCCAGGTGGGGTTTTTTTTTTTATCGGACCTAGGTGGGGTTTTGGGGGAAAACAAGACGGCGCAGCCGCGCAGTTGGACTTCCTCGGTTTTCTTCCTCTCCGTGCTTCGTAAGGAGCTGACACGTGGGCCCATATAACAATCAGAACCCGACAACTCTGAATCTAGTGGGCTGAGGTCCATACGATTGTACCCAAGCCAACCGTGACTTGAACTTCATCCGCCCATCGTTCCTTTTTCAACGTTTTCGTTTGATTTGTTATCTTCTGTATATCCCTATCTCTATCTACTAGAAATTACAGATGAATTAGAATAAAATTAGACTAAATTATATTTATATGAAGAAATAAACTATTATAAAATAATAATAATGGATGCGTGGCATACTAATAACAATAATTAGATGCATGTGATATTGAACTGGTGAGGTGGACTGCTTGCACGTCAAAATAGAATGACGAGTAGGGTTTAAAATTATAAGATAATATATAGATATAGATATAGATATAGATATAAATATAGATATCTATACTTATATAATAATATTAAAGAGGCAAAATTTCTCTTCATCCATTTTTTTTGTCCACCTCCGCTTTAATACCCGGCTAGTGAAGAGTTTCTTCCGTCCCACTTCTTTTACTTTCCAAACTATACTCATGACCTTCGTGTCTCGTACGTGGCCCGGATTCAGGACCCATACTCATAAATGTTACAACAACTTGCATCTAGCAATGATGAATACAAGTTTGATTCCAATACGTATTGGGTCACGCCCATGTATCTTGTATGACCCGTGTTTATACGAGTTAGAATAACTCGCATCTGGTTATGATACGAAATCCGATTCCTATATGTATTGGGTTACGTTGCAACGCATGAGCATATTTGCTAGTCTATATCTATATCTATATCTATATCTATATCTATATCTATATCTATATCTATATCTATATCTATACCTTAATATTAAAGAGGCAAAATTTCAGGCTCTTTTTTTCGTCCATCTATTTTTTCGTCCACCTCCTTCTAACTAACTCTGTGTTATCTATAACTCTCCTGATTTATATGATAGGTTCAGGATACATACAGATCCAAATCCAAATAGAACTCTGAGATATCAAATAAGTTGAATAAGAATCCTAATCTCTATCTAATATCTATATATATCTATACCTAATATTAAGCCTCCAATCAAGACGGACACACAATCTAGTGTCATGGCTGTTGTCTCTGATGCCATGCTGCAATATCAAGATCTTCATCCTCAGCACCTACACGAAGCCGCACACGAAGAGCCTTAGATGGAACAAATCAGAGAAGATACACATACTTTTAATATTTATGGGGACGGGAAGTTAAAAACGAACCGCAGAAGAGTCACGGTCTAGATGAAAATCAAAATTGAACTCACGATCGGAAATCAGAATAGAAAGAAATGGATGCAAACCAAAATTGGAAAATCAGAAAGAAGCTCAAACTAAAACCGGACTCCAGGCATGGGGGAAAACGGACGTGTACCAAAACTGGACTTAAAGATCGAAAAGAAAATTGGAAAGAAATCAAATCAGGACATTCACTTTGTTAGTTAGGAGAGGCTGACAAAAAAATAGATTTGAATTAGGATTAGGATTCCTATTTATGTTACTCAGGATTAACGGATCTATATGTATTAGGATTCGTATCTATCCAAGTTACCATAGAAAGTCTTCCATATGTCATATATAAAATAGGAGGGCTGCAGGCAGATGAACATAGACAACTTCTACATGCACAGAGTTAGTTACGGTGGGTGGACGAAAAATAATGACCTGAAATTTTGCCTCTTTATTATTAGGTATAGATATAGATATAGATATAGATATAGATATAAATATAGATAATAATCCTAATTGTCAAAAAATTTCTCCAATCTTTTTGTCCAACTCAACTTCTCAATTGAGTCCAAACCGTATGCATGTCCGGTGCGATGCACCGTGTGGGTATTTTTTTCGCATGCATGCATGGTATTTTGGGCAGCTGCCGAAGCAAACAGGAAAAAGGATCGTCGAGTCCAACTGCTACACGGAGCTGAGCCAAATAGGTCT
Organism: Saccharum hybrid cultivar R570; assembly: GCA_038087645.1. NCBI lineage: Eukaryota > Viridiplantae > Streptophyta > Magnoliopsida > Poales > Poaceae > Saccharum > Saccharum hybrid cultivar. The sequence goes on from JAQSUU010000377.1 coordinate 1,218,129, forward strand.
CCATTGCTGATTAGGAGTTTATTACTTGGCTAGGAACGCCATAAAGTCCAGTTGTGCAACACGTGAATAGGAAAGAAGTAAGAGAAGCTAGAAGATTAATTAAAGAAAGGAAAGAAGAGACATGCACATCGTGATGACTGGAGCCTAGAGAAAATAATCGGAGTACGTGGCCCGACGCTGAGACCGGAGGTTGCACTGGCGGCAAGGGAGGCAGTCGCGCGTGTCCGTGCGAGGTATGCGAAGGAGTGGGGCAGCTCGGCGGCGTCGAGTTCCGCCTCTGTGTTGAGTTTGTCGACTCGTTCGAGACGGACAGTGAGGAGACAGGGACTCGGGGAGCGACTAGAGGCTCGACGATGAATCCTGGGAGCGCAGTTGCTAGTCCAATGGTGGCAACTGCCAGCTTGACCAGGACCCGACCTCCCTCAGCGACGACGAAGATGGCGCCCAGTTCTCGGCGCGGTCGTACGGTGGCGCCCTCGCGCGGGAGTCCGGTCTGAGCGACGGGACACTGCACGTGCTGACGGCCCCGAGCTCGCCGACCAACACGAGCTGACGTCACGGGGCGTAAAACGCCTCGTGCGCCTCGCGTTCCACAGTGGGGACGTAGAGGGCGACGATGCGTACCAGCGGGCGCTCGTTGGCGCTGCGCCGGCTCGTGTCAAGCAAGCCGTCATGCTCGGGCAGGGGTTGCGGTCGGCGACGGTGAGGCTGCAGCAGCAGCCAACGTCGCCAAGAGGGATGCCGCACCGGATGGTAGGGAGGATGGTAAGGAGCACACATGGCAACACACAAGCAGCGACAACTCTTTGGTGATGGGTTTCTTTTCGTCTTCGCAGCTATGAGTTTGCATCGTTCAATGTTAGAGCTGTATTTTTTCGCTCAGTTTTTATAAGTTCAATGATGCATCTTCAAAGTATGCAGTGCATTTGTCTGATTGTGCCCAACAACAAAACATATACCTTTCTTCAAGTGAAAATATACGTTCGTCTCTTTAATCTTGAGTAACATAAATAGCAGGAACACTAATCCAAATAGAAAGGAATAAAATAGAAATTGGGTAAATTTTATCCTAATATTAAACCATGAAGTGTTTCGATTTTGATCTCTTTTCTGTTCTTTTTTCCTGTGATAAGTTCTGATTTGGATTTTTTTCACTCCGTTCGGAATATTATGATTTTTTCTTATGGCTATTTTCTAGAGTGCGTTTCAAATTTTATCATGACTATTTTTCACTCGGCTTCAAGTATGTTCATATGTTTTATGGTTTTGCTCCAACCTATTTTTTTCTAATCTATATCTATTATTAAATTTGTACTTAAATTTTTCTTTATTCTTTTTTTTGTCCCTCTCTTCCTAGATATGAAGGTCCACACACACCCACCTACACACACAATATATATATATATAATCGGAATTGATAGGTGCGCCTGGTTTTTATGTCTGATGAATGTCGCCGGAGTACGCTGTAGCTCCTCCGGAGTGATGAACATTATTCAACAGCCAGGCATCAGTATATATATTATTTATATATATATATATATATATATATATATATATATATATATATAAGTTCTGATATCATTATGAGTACTTTTTTTTTGTCTTACGACTGAAAAAAATATTAAGGTTGTATTTTTTCCATTAACATTAGATAATTTTTTTTTTCGTTGCGACGCACGGACATATTTGCTAGTAAATAATAAAATTTGACAATCTAGAAGAAATTAGATGACATTTTATTTTAATTAAGAAAAAAATAGACATTTAAATCCGAGACCGGTACTTGAATCTAAATATAGTTTAGGTATACTTCCACACTCTAGAAATACTCCCTCCACCCGGTATATTACAAGTGCTTAAGGGCATGTTTGGAAGTCCCGTATATATACCCAAAAACACTTGTAAAATACAGGCATGTAAACTTTTCCGTCTTGGGCTAAACTTTGCTGCTTGGATGGCCGGTTAGCCCACTATTTTTACTCCTGGTTTGGAGCAAAACCATGGGAAAACAGTAATCATCTGTCTAGGTCCGGAAAAATAAACGACACATATCGGGCCCTCTCTCCGCTCGTTCGTCTCGGCGGTGCCATCGAGCGGCAAGCGCCAGCCTCCCATGGCCACCCTAGCCTGCATCCCGAGCAGCACAGGAGGTCAATCGAGACCTGTTCTTCTCGGCCCCCTTCGGCGGCGGAGGCGGTCTGGCACCCGTTGACCCGGGCGAGCAGCGAGGGTTCGTCCTCGACTTCGTCCTCATCCTTCTCATCTCCGAACTCTATCTCATCTCTTCCATGGCTCAGACCGTCTCTCTCGCTAGGTCTCTTCATGGATGAGCGTTGGGGCTCCGCCTCCGCCTCGCTTTTAGATTTGGGGCTGACCTCACGCATGAGCTGCGGTGGCATCGATGGACTGCGGCAGCAGCCAGTGGCCCAGTGCCTCCATGGATGAGCATTGTCTCAGACATTTACAGAGGAAAAAATATACAGCCGTATTGTTGTGTACAAGATATTACAACCGGAAGATAGTTACATGTGAAAAAAAATTAATAAACTGCCAAACAGAGCCTAAGAAGTTTTTAGGGACTTAACTCTCAGTCGTAGAAACACTTCGCTTCCCCATGCTTCGTGGCTCCTCCTTACGTGCTACTCTAGAGGAACGGAAGCATTTGAGGAGAAGTCACCTTCGTTCTTAACTTCAAAACAACTCTGACTCTTTACTATTTGTTTGAAAACAGCTCATCTTTTAAATTGATTGATATGGTTCCTCCGGCTCTTCAACAGAAGTTGTTGTTGCCAGAGTCGGAGTTAGAGCCTTGCTAAACATGCCCTAAAAATCAGAAAGCACTGGCTAGTGCTGTACACACATACTAGACATGATACATTGGATTCTTGACGACCTCGCCTACCTTGATTTCTATGCTGGCAAGATTTTCCGCTCTAATAGGCTTTACCTGGCCAGGTGAGCTTTTCTTTGCTCACGCCAGCAAGTCTAGGATAGGCAAGGCAAACCTATCCGTGGAATCAAACATGCCATTTATCTTTCTGTTTGTTTGTCCCCTTTAGTTTTTATCTCGCTCACTGTCCATCCCAGCTGAACGTTATACCCAAACATTGTTATTCTAAAACTAGAGTATATATGCTCCTTTGAATCCTTTCAAAACTCTGGGAGGAGTCCTAGCCGGTTCCTATTAGAAAAAGGGATAATTGCTATATATCTATCGATAATATTTATATGCTATATATCCATTAGATTTATCAACAATAGATCTGACATCAATGTACTGGATCTCCTTTTCTAAATTTATCTTTTCGTCTTTCTCTCAGAGAAACCAATTGTGACTAACATTTCATCCTCTCTGCTCCTTCTTCTCCCGACTTTATCTCCCTGCCCAACTTCCATGACCCTACCACCGCCCCCACCGCTACGACTCCTATCCTTTCTACACGACCACCCTACCTCCTTCGTCCCCTCGCTTGTCCATCGTCTTTCTACTCAATGCAGCCATCGTGCAGGCAGTCATGCACAAGCGTTCTCCTCCCCCCTCCCCTGCCCGCACGTCCTCCGCTCCATGCTGGTGGCAACAACATCATTGGAGCCACTGCCCATCAACATCTTTGAAATCTTTCCTCACCGAAGGTGCCATTTAGAAAGGATTTAACACCCTTCGTGCCGCCGTCGGCACCACCGCCCACCAACGGTCTCTCCCAACCTAGGCCACCCACTACCGGAAACACCTAAATTGTCGAGTGCCTAAACGTTTGCCGAGTGTCAAATATCGGGCACTCGGCAAACATGCCTTTTGCCGAGTGTCGCACAAGAGACACTCGGAAAACAAATAATACTCGACAAATAATATGTTTGCCGAGTGCCTCAAACCATACACTCGGCAAACATGGATGTTTGCCCAGTGCCGGCTGTAACGGCACTCGGCAAACTACAAGTACTCGGCAAACGGTCGTCGGCCATTAACTTTTCGACCGCCGTTGAGTGTTTGCTGAGCGCCGGAAGTTAGCACTCGGCAAACATGCCTTTTTGCTGAGTGCTTTCGTCCAGCACTCGGCAAACGACCCTTTTTGCCGAGTGCTTTTACTTGGCACTCGACAAACAATTATTTTTTCCCCATTTTAGACCTCGAAAATTTTTGTACCTGATACATACAACATGTAACACTTCATGTTAAAGTTTGGTGTTTTTTGTATTTGTTTGCCATATTTAACTAATTAAATGCATTTTAAGTAATTTTTTTGAATTACTTCAAATTTGAACGGCAAACGATTCAAATATTTGAAAAAACAATTAGTAAGAAATTGATATTCATGCTATTGAGCCCATGTTGAGGCCTTACCTATGATATGAAAAGAAATTTCAGACATCTTGTTTAGGAAACACGACCTCGATCGCGTGCCCGAGCGGTTTTTAAATTCTATAAAAAGCAAACGAAGTCCAAAAATCATGAAATTTGACAAGATGTCATGATACGTATGTGGGGGCTATGGTAAAAAATTGAGAATGTTTTGCATAAGTTGTCACATACGTTGCTTATAAACCAAAGCTTCTCCGAGGAAGTTTCATAGAGTTGAGAATGATCCAGTCAGATTTAGAGTCAAAGTGATGGCCAATTTGTGGTTTCACTCCAAAACTTTTTGTATAGTCAATAGACATCAAAGATTGTGTCATGTGAAATTTTCGTAATTTTTCGGATTCGTTTAATAATTTTTATTTTTTATTTGCAATTATAGAGTGCATGAAATAATGGAATTTGAGCATAACTCCATGAAATAATGATCTAAATTTCGTAGAATCATCGCATATGTATCGTTGAGTGAAATTAACAAGGCATTTTGAAAGTATATTCGAACAAATTTGACCAATATGCTACGGAAAGCAATAAAAGCTATTTTTTTAGAAAATTGTTTGCCGAGTGCACTAGGGTTGGCTGTCGGCAAATTTACTGTGTCGCCTGTTTGCCGAGTGTTTATATGAACGACACTCAGCAAAAGGAAAACCCATTTTTTTAAACTGAAGCGTGTTTGCCGAGTGCCAGATCATGGGCACTCGACAAAAAGTCAAAATCAATTTTTTTTAAAAAATTTGAAGCTTGTTTGCCAAGTGCCCGTGATCTGGCACTATTATAATTCGCACGCCCTCACTTAGTCACTCAGTCTTATCCACCGTCCGCCGGTCCAGCCACTGCGCACGCCGCCCGCTCGCTCGCCCCCGCCGTCTGCCCACGAGCTCACCCCTACGCACGCCGTCCGCACGCCGTCCAGCCGTCGTCCGCCCGCGCTGTCCCAACCCACAACGCCGCTCTGCCCCCACCTGCTCTCGAGGAGGAGGAGGCCGACCACTCGCACGTTGGTCGCCGGCCGGTCGCCAGCTCGGGGCCCCCTGTTGCCGAAGAAGGGGTAGAAGGAGGAGGAGGAGGAGGAGGAGAAGGGAAAGAAGGAGGAGGAGGAGAAGGGGAGGGAGGAGAAGGAGGAGGAGGAGGAGGAGAAGGAGAAGGAGAAGGAGGAGGAGGTCAGTGGCTCCCCGCCCCCGCTGCTCCTCGGTCGACCTTGGACACCGGCTCTGTCGACGCTGCCTCATCCGACACGCTGCCCTAACCCTTGACATCGCCCGAGCATCCACTAGGTAAACCCACTCCTCTTTCGTTCATGCTGTGTTAGTAGTGGTAGAGTAGTGGTAGTAGTGGAAGAGTAGTGGTAGTAGTGGTGGTGATTATATGAATGTGATTTGAATGTGACTATATGAATGTGACTTGACAATGATTATATGAATGTGAATTGGAGTAGTGGCTATGATTATATGAATGTGACTCGAAAATTATATGCATTTGTGGTTGTCGGCCATCGTGTCATACGTTTTTTTTGCAGGTTTTGGAAACCTCACCGTGCAGGGGAGGTTCTACCGAAATTTTCTATTGAGCTTATTTGTTATTTTGTTTTACAGAGAAGAGCTCGTCGGGGAGCCAAGTCGGAGTACCTCGGTGACCTCGATCGTATTCCTCGTCACTACGGGTCTGCCTGCATCGCGTCGTCTCGCCACTGCACCGTCTCGCTACAGCCCCGCTAGCTTGACTCCACTGCCACCCTAGGTATAACCTCTCTCTCTCCATATCAGGGTCATGTACCGCGTAACCCACAGTTAGGCGTCTCCTGTTCGAAAGAGATACGATTGAAAGTATGTAGATGTTTGCATATGTATGACCATATCTATTCCGAATTGTCCACGTTTTTTGGATAGCCCGAGGATGCGTAGACGGGGTTAGTTTATGTGGTCTACTTCGATCCGAGATAGAGTTTCGGCATCATCTCTCAGTTGTTCTCCGGATACACAATCTCCCTGCCAGGACGTGTATTTGGAGAACAACGGGGAGGTGCTACTGAAATTTGGTCTCAGATCGAAGTAGACCATGGAAACTAACCCCGTCTACGCATCCTCAGGTGGGATTAGGACCTATCTTCACCTATTAGGTGGTAGGAACATCATGTAGATGCAATTGATTCTCATATTACTCGCTGATATGGTAGAGGATGGATGACTATGAGTGGATGTACATGGGCTGCCCAAGTACGGGCTTGTTCACCAATGAATGGATTAGCAAGACCAATGCTTTCTTGGAAGAAGCATTTTAGAAGGTTAAAGGAGCACGTGCCACTTGGTGTCCCTGCAGCAGATGTGCAAACAAAAAAACGGCAAACAAAGGTGGACGTGGGTAAATATCTTTGCAAGTATGGATTTACGGAAGACTATACAAGGTGGATCTACCATGGTGAAGTCGATCGTATGAGAGACGAGGTCGTGAGACAATGCGTTAATGATTTTGATGCTGAGGGCGGGGTAGCAGACATGTTACATGACTATCACGAAGCACACTTCGGTGAAGGACGTAGGGAGGAGGAGGATGAGCTAGAGGCAACTGCAAAGGCATATTACGATATGTTGTCTGTGGCACAAAAACCCCTTCACGGCCAGAAAAGGTCTCTCAACTGGATTCCATTTGACACGTAATGGCCTTTAAGTCCCAGTTTAGCATGAGTCGAGAGGCATTCTACACTATGCTTACTATTTTTGGCAGCATGCTTTCGGAAGGTCACATTCTGCCAAAGAGCATGTATGAGTCACGGAAACTCCTTCACTTAATATGCCATACGAGTAGATACATGCTTGTCAAAATGGGTGCATTTTATTCAGGAAAGAACACGCGGAAGCAACGCACTGTCCAAAGTGTAAATCCTCTCGGTACTTGGAGGTAGACTCTGTTGATGGTCAGAAGAGGCAACTTCAGATACCCATGAAGATCCTACGGCACCTTCCGTTCATACCGAGGATCCAACGGCTACACATGACCGAGGAGTCCGCGAAACAGATGACATGGCACAAAAACGGTCATCGATACTATCCAGAAAAGATGGTACATCCATCCGATGGTGAAGCATGGACCCATTTTGATAATATTCATCGTGAGAAAGCTCAAGAGGCTTGTAATGTACGTGTTGCGCTAGCAACAGATGGGTTCAATCCTTATGGACAACTATCTGCCCCATACACTTGTTGGCCCGTGTTCGTTATCCCGATCAATCTCCCCTAGGGTAATCTTTCAATGACAGAACATATTTTTGTCGTTGATAATTCTTGAGCACCCAGGGAATAATATGGGTGTGTTCATGGAGCCTGTGTTTGATGAATTGCTCGAGGATTGGGAAGAAGGGGTATGGACATATGACCGAGCTATAAAGACAAACTTCAAGATGCATGTTTAGTACCACTACTCCCTGCACGACTTCTTGGCGTATGGCATATTCTATGGCTAGTGTGTTCACGGTAAGTTCCCATGCCCAGTATGCAAGACAGTTGTGAGGTTCATTTGGTTGAAGAAGGGTGGCAAGTTTTCTTCGTTTGACAAACATCGACAATTCCTCCCACTTGACCATCCATTTAGAGAAGACGACATCAACTTTATGAAAGGTGTCGTCGTTACAGACCCTGCACCGGAGATGATGACAGGTGTCGTGGTCCATGCTTAGATAGATGCTCTCGTGGTTGATGATGATGGGCGTTTTGTGGGATATGGTGAGCAACATACATGGACTCATAAGTCAGGCTTGGAAAGGCTCCCCTATCATGATGACCTTCTCCTTCCACACAACATTGATATGATGCACACGGAAAAAAATATCGCCGAAGCACTTTGGGGAACAATCATGGACACTGATAAGTCAAAGGACAACATTAAGGCTAGAGTGGATTTGGCAGAGTTATGCAACAAACCAAAGCAAGAAATGCAGCCTCCTAGAGACCGCAAGAATTGGACAAGACCTAAGGCCAATTTCGTGCTGAGCATGCCCTAAAGGAGCAAAGTACTAGAATGGTTCCAAACGTTAATGTTCCCTGATGGGTATGCAGTGAATCTAAGGAGGGGAGTGAACTTGTCTACTATGCGAGTCAATGGGCTCAAGAGTCATGACTACCATGTATGGCTTGAGCGGATTCTTCCAGTGATGGTTCGAGGCTATGTCCCAGATCATGTCTGGCAAGTGCTGGCAGAGTTGAGCAATTTCTTCCGCCAGCTTTGTGCTAAGAAGCTATCTCGAGCCGTGGTTGCAAACATGGAAAAAATGGCACCTGTGTTGCTCTGTAAGTTGGAGAAGATCTTTCCACCCGGCTTCTTCCTTTTGATGCAGCATCTGATTTTGCACCTCTCGTATGAGGCATGAATGGGGGGCCCGTGCAGTTCCGTTGGTGCTATCCAATCGAGAGAACCCTAAAGGTTGTTTAAATGAAATGTAAAAATAAATGCAAGATTGAAGCCTCCATGTCTGAGGCATTGATTCTCGAGGAGGTGTCAAACTTCACAACAACATACTATGGTGAGAACCTTCCTAGCGTGCATAATCCACCCCCTCGTTACAATGCGGGCGAAAACAAATCGAGTCTCAGCCTTTCCTAAGGGCAACTCGAAAGTGCAAGTGATGCGTCCAACAAGACCTTACCACTTCAAGAGTGGCACAGTATCATGCTATATGTGTTGACCAACCTCTCTGAAGTGGATCCATACATGGGGTAAGTCATTATTCTGAACAAACTTGTTCACTTGGTGTCACTATTGTGCGTCCAACCCCTTATTTCTCGTTGGTATAGGGAATTTATCCATCAATACTAGAGTCCATCAAGGCCACCTACCCCGCAGGAATCTGAGACACTTCTTAAATTGGGTGCGGGAAATGGCATGCCCAATTTCATTTCTTGGTTCAAACATAAGGTATTGTTCAATTTAGCTCGTACGTAGTTAGACATTACAATTTGCTCGCACGTGCGAATGATATAATGAAGTATCCTTGCTTGAGCTTGCAGGGCCAAACTGATGCATCTATGAGTGCCAAGTTAAGACAGGTTGCCAATGGCTGTGCCTATAGGGTCAAGTCATTTGCCGCTTATGACGTGAATGGATATCTCTTTCACACAACAAGACACGAGCAGAGTCGGCCCAATCGAAGGACCACAAATATCGTAGTTTTCATGCCCGACCATGATGGGGCCGAGTATTATGGAAGAATTGAAGAAATATATGAACTTGAGTTTCAGGGCTGCAAACCTCTTAATCCTGTCATATTCAAATGTCATTGGTTCGATCCTGCAGTAACGAGATGGACCCCTAATCTGGGGCAAGTCGAAATTCGATAAGATTTCATCTTACCAGGAGACGATGTCTATATCATGGCTCAACAGGCCACCCAAGTTTATTATCTCTCATACCCATGCACAAGCGATGAGCGTCTTAAGGGTTGGTATGTTGTGAACAAGGTATTGCCACACGGTAAACTACCTGTCCCAAACAATGAAGATTACAACTTTGACCCAAACACATATGCCGAAGAGTTCTTCCAAGAAGATGGGCATGAAGGGATCTTTGAGATAGACCAAACCAAAAGGGTTGTAGACAATGAAAGGGTTGTTGACGACGGGGCTGGAGATGAGGTTGAAAATGCGAAGGACTTGGAATTACTTCGGTAATTACAATTAGGCATGGGTATTGATGATGGGACAGATGTTGGTGATCATATTGACATGCATGAAAGTGATGATGAGACTTATGATCCAACTAACCACGATCATGATGATTACTTCTAATACATGTAATACTAATTTTTGCATCTCTTTCTAATTATGCTACTTTCTAATTATTTTTGCATCTCTTTTTAATAAGTGTAATACTATGCTACTTTCTAATTATTTTTGCATATCTTTCTAATTATGTCTTGTTTACTTTTTAATTGCAGGTGATTGAACAAAGATGGCGGGGGATGGTCAGGTTACAGGAACGTAAGTTCCCTCTACCAAAGACGCGCCAAGGAAGGTCAGGGGACAGTTAGAGGTCGAGGGAAAGACAAGGGTCGAGGGAAACAGATAGCTCGTTAACGGCCTCGGTCACCGTCGGCTGAGGAGGAGGAGGACTAGCGACGAGAGGAGGAGGTGGAGGAGCACCAGGAGGAGGAGGTGGAGGAGCACTAGGAGGACAAGGAGGAGGAGCACTAGGAGGGGCGGCAGGGGGGTCCTCTTCCTGTGGTGGTGCGGCTGGGGGTCCTCTTCCTCAGTTCCATCAGGAGTTTGGTTGCGAGGTCCCGCCACACTCCCGAAGCGACCGATACTTCTTGAGAGACGACCGTTCATTAAACCCATTGCAGACAAGTAAGTAACTTTACATGTGATCACTACCTTTTCATTTGATTTGTTGAAAATCATAAAAGAAACTAATTATTTGTCTTGATCACTTGGGTAGGAGTTTCACATTCATGGTTGTAGATGCTAACAGACGCCATATCAGTGGTATCCTGGGTCTTTTGTGCAGGGAACACTTCCCTGGCCTGGTTGACTATGTCGGTCGACGGGAACCGGCCTACACGTTTCCCCACTACTACAACGCCCCCGATGTACCGGATCGGGATGGCAGGGTATTCGCTAACAAGGCGGAGCGTGTGATGGAGGAGTTGTGGGTAAGTCTTCCTCACACTGGCATTGCTCAATACATCACCTCATTGGACATTCTTGACATAATGACTGTATACATTGCGTCTATATGCAGGATTTCTACAGATGCCAACCGGGATATGAGGAGAAGGCGCGAGTTGTGGCTAAAAAATCCTGTAAGACACTCATGCATAACATGCACTACGAGGCGCGCATCTAGGCTGCCATAGATTGGCACGCTACATACAGTGGAATTGTGTATAAGAAACAACAAGAAAGGCTTATGATGCTGACCTGGGAACAATACTTGATGGTAAATATAGAACATGAATACTTGATGGTAAATATAGAACATGAATACTGATCTATGTCTATGTCATATACTTGATGACTTGTAGGTACCTCCTGAGTGGTGCAAGGCTCGGACGGTGTGCTAGACAATGATGGTGGACAAGTGGTGCTCCGCTGGCTGGCTGGAGAAGTACAACGCTTGCTGGGAGCGGCGTTTGATGATGCAAGGTGCACCACACCATCAGGACAACCTAACCCTCGACGCTTACGTGGCTAAATGGGTACGTGCCATCCATTTATTTATTGTAACGCTTAATTCTGCATAATATCTAATCATCTTGCTATTTTTTTCGCAGTCGGCGTCACATAGTGGCTAGCCTTGCAACCAGTTCTAGGCATATGCTATGGCCCACACGGGCAAGGCGACGTCCGATGTCAATTATAACCCGGACGACCCACCCGAGGCATACAACAACTCGTCCATCCACAGCCGCCTCAGTGACTACACGGCGATGGCAAGGGAGATCCATGGGCTAGACTACGATCCCAGCACCCATGACCTCGATGGAGAAATAGTCATGAGGGTAGGAGTAGGCAAGAAGCATGGGCGGTTCTGGATTGGCGACGGAGTCCTCAACATGGCCAGTATTGCCACTCTCTCCGAGATTCGAGCAAGGAGAACGAGCGAGAGCCCGGCCATATGCCCACGGCCTAGCGTTGCACAGGGACGGGTCGATGCACTGAGGTTACTTCTGTTTTATTCATCGTTGATTGATTTGTACACACCTTTACTTGGATTATAACATTGCGGGTCAAATATTGCAGGCCCAGCTGGAAGAAGAGAGGAAGCAACGACAGGACATGGAGGCGAGGATGATGGAGCAGCAGCAGCAGCAGATGTTCCAGTATATGCAAGCGTGTCTCCTCGCCAGCTCTACGGGTCAGCAACTTCCTCAGCCGCCACCGATGCTATTCACTCCGGCAGCTCCTTCTACTGGAACTCCAGTAAGTTTGCCTTCTCTACCGCTACTTCCTAACTTAGAACATTTTAGTTTGCATGAATGTTAGAACACACTTGCAAACATAAATCCTGTATCACACATGCAATATCTTCTCCTTTGTGCAGAATCAATCAATGACATCGAATTCACTAGCTCATGGGGGCACACCTCGGTTGGGTTGGGATAGGTGGAGCGAGCGTGAACGGCAGCAGTAGATGATGGACTTATGGACTTTGGTGGCACTTTGGTGGTACTTGTGATAATATTTGTGGACATGTGGTGTTGAATTGTTAAATATGTGTGAGATATGTGACATATGTGAGATATATGTGTGATATGTGATATTTGTGTGATATGTGAGATAAATGTGTGATATGTGAGATATATTTTTGATTTGCAGGAGTGAAAGCAAAAAACAAAAAAAATAATTTTTTTAAGCTTTGCCAAGTGTAACACTCGGCAAACAGGCTGTTTGCTGAGTGTCAATACCATTTCACTCGGCAAATCTGCACATCAAGTGCCTTTTTTCCCGGTTTCCCAGATTTGCCGAGTGCCAGCTAGAAGACACTCGGCAAATCGTCCATGTTTGCCGAGTGCCACGTGGTCAGGTACTCGGCATACATGGACGATTTGTCGAGTGCCTGTCGTCAAGACACTTAGCAAATCGTCCATGTTTGCCGAGTGCCTGACCAATCGTCCATGTTTGCCGAGTGCCTGACCAATCGTCCATGTTTGCCAAGTGCCACGTGGTCAGGCACTCGACAAACATGGACGATTTGCCGAGTGCCTGCCGTCAAGGCACTCGGCAAGCGAGCCGTTACCGTCGAACCTCCTCTTCGTCTTTTTTTTGCCGAGTGTTTTTTTGGCACTCAGCAAACGTTTGCCGAGTGTCCGATACAAAACACTCAGCAAATATGTTTTTATCGAAACACTGTTTGCTGAGTAATATGTGCCGAGTGTATTTGTGTCTTTGTTGAGTGTTTTTGACACTCGGCAAACCAACTGAGTCCGGTAGTGACCCAGGCCAATGGGTGAGTCGCGCGCAGTCTGCAAGTTGAGGACGAGAAGAGATGAGGTTGGAAGGAGATCCAAGATGTTGATGTTAGATTTAATGGTTCATCTATACCTAATAATAAAAGGCAAAATTTTAGGCGTTTTTTTTTCGTCCAGCCCATTCAATTTGGCCCAACTGTCCCGCTCCACTCACTTGGTCCGGCCCATTCGCTCACATGCAGCGCAGCCCACAGACATTGACTCTCCTCACGCCGACTCATCTTCTCTTCTCTCCTCACACCGATGCCGCGTCGCCTGTCCTCACGCTGATGCCGCGTCGTTTCCCTCACGCGCCGCAGATGCCGCATCGATTCTCTCCCGTGCCACCGATGCTTCCATTCAGCAACGCCGACGTCGCTACCGGCGGTCAACCAGGACAGCTTCGCCTAGCGCCCTACCGGCGGCCAACCAGGACAGCTCAGCCGAGCGCCGCCACAGCAGGCCGCCCGCCGACATGTTCCGGACGTCGCAGGCTACCGCCTGCCGGCACGGGAGATGATGGCGGCGCGGTCGCAGGTCGGAGGAGTGCCTCCTCACCGGGAGATGGACGGCGACGCGGGTGCACGCCGGAGGAGCATCTCCTCGTCGTTTAGATCTAGGGTGGCATCCGTGGCCACCCAGGCTAGCTCTGTCGGCAACCAAGGCTGCCCGCGCGCGGCCACAGCCAGCCGGCCGGCCGCCCGTCCCGGCCATTGTAGGCCTCCAGGGCATTCCCCTGCGGGAACCCAGGCCAACCGGAGCGGCCACATCCGCCCGCCCTCCCTCCCATCCCTGCCACCCACAGCCCACCTGCGAAGTTCTTCTGAGTTGCCGGTGCCGTCGTGTTGGTCGATGGAGTCACAATCGGATCGAATTGGATTGGAATCCAACCGAACATCACATCTATGGTATGTTACGAACTCCACGTTCTACACGAATTTCTTTTGCTTTTTTGTTCGGTTGGATCTTATATATAAAACCAAAAGGTGCCATTGGGATATCATGAACAAGCAGAACAATAGTTGATCTCGCCGAGCAGAGAAGCGCCTCGCCAGGCAGAACAAGTAGCTGATCTCGCCGAGCAGAGAAGAATTGGCTTCGATTGTTCTAACGGCCAGACGCTGCGGTATGTATTACGTGTTGCTCTGTATAATTCTGCATATACATACTGCCCCACCATGCATGCCATGTTAGGCTGTCAGCACTACGCGTCCTGTGTCGTGTGGAGAACCATTCAGAACTGTTGTATTCTGAGAACATAGATCTATTATTAACTTTGATTTACATTAGATGAAATACTATTATGGGTGGTTAATTTACAAGTCAAATTGGATAGGCTAAGGTCCTGCACCATTTCCAATATTGTTTTGAGTGATTTATATGGTATTTGGTACAATAAAAGGTGTGACCCTCTAATGTTATGCCTCAGAGAACTTGGAAGACATCTGACTTCAGTTTAGGTTTAGCTTTTGAACGTAACACGTCTAAAGTCTAAATTGCCAGCAATCATGCATGATTAGGCTCAGGTCTGAAGCTATAGGTTGCTTGCAGTTGCAGCTGAACTATATATTCATCCATCTTTACTGTATGTCATGTATATGTCTGATCAGGGCTACCATGTATGTCATTCCTGAATCGAAAGAAGTGGATGCAACTGTTAGATACAGACGTTTACAAGGCCAAAATCAAACTTCAAACTAAAGGCTGAACAGAGATCGTACATAATAGGTAGCATGACTTAAATATTTTATTTAAGTAGCTGATGCTTGTCCTGATTCAATATATGCATATGCAATCCTGCTTGTGTATTTTGTGATAGAATTCTCATTTTAATATTTGAGTTATGCTGCGTGGATCTATGATAGTGCAGTTCAATTATGTTGATTAATTAAATTTGTTTGTTTTTTACAGAAAAAATGGATAATAACGTTGGATCAAGCACTGTTGAGAATTTTGATGTTCGACCTTCAAAGAAAGCAAAATGTACTGAATTTGATCTTTTGGAATTGGATAAAATGGAAAATGATCATCCAATGCCTTCAACTGCATCGCCAACCAGAGGGACATTCTCTTCAGTTTCTGAATTCAAAGATAACCAGATAAGTGAAGAAAAACATTCAGGTGAAGTTATTATTGTTGATCCAATGCCTTCAGCTGCATCGCCAACCATAGAGACATTAAACAATGTTGGTGATACGTATGACTATCTCCCACAAGGTATTTTATTTCATTTATATCTGTTCTTTGGTATGTAGTATTTTGATTATAATACTGGGGATATAAAGCTAATCCATATTGAATTATATGCAGATTATACATTGACCAATATGGACGCATGTGCCCAAATAATAATAGAAACATCTTCGAAAGATGATTTACTGGTGAAGATGGATGAAATATCTGTGAAACAACATCAATTGTTGTGCCTCCTAGACCAAAGCAAATGGTTAGACGATGATGTAAGTACAACTAATGATTAGGCAATTTATTTCTCATTATAAAAAATGGTTTTAATGTATTCTATTAAAATATTTGTAGGTGATCAGTGCTTATATATGTTGTATAAAGGAACAAAAACATTTGCAAAATATGGATGATGCTAAAGTATATTTTGAAAACCCCTTTATTACTCGACTATTTAAAAGGGATGGCAACATTGGTGTACATGAAGATGGTAGTTTTATTACAGAGATTGTCAAAAACTATCTTGAACATGAAAGGGTAACATCTATCTCCATTGTAAATTATTACTAGGTTTAGTATATTCTTAGTTCTTAATTTTATACGTCTGTAGCTAATCCATTGACTTGATTCTAGATTTTTCTGCCAATAAATATCAAAGACACCCATTGGTATTTAGCTGTTTTGAACGCAAGAAAGTCCGAGATACAAGTACTCGATTCATTGTGTTGGGAATTCAACCGTGATGACCTCACTATTATGGTTTGTTTCTATAGCTTTAATAACTCTAAAAAATTTGTATTAAATTAATCCCTCCATTTTGTTTATGACGATTTCTGAACATCTGATTATTTATACAGCTACAGGGAATACAATATCATTTGGACATTCTTGAAAGTCAACAAAACTTGAATAGCCATAATTGGAAAGATTTTCATGTTACTGAATGGAAGCTCAGGGAACAACTATAAGAACCAATCCAGAAAGATAGGTATATTAAAAACACATATTTCCAAGTCATCTTGTGGTTTATTTATGTTGACTAATAAATTTTATTTTAACTATTCAGTTCATCTTGTGGGCTCTTTGTGCTCAAATTCATGGAATACTGGACTGGAGATACACTATCTCATAAAATAACACAGGTATATATTTCTTATGATTGCTGATAGACATAATTAAGTCATGTTTAATTTTTCTATATATATATATATTTGTATCATACAGGAAAATATTAATCTTTTTAGGTACAAATTAGCCGGTATATTGTTATGCTGGAAATCAAACACAGTGGAACTGGACACAAACTTCCAAGAAAATGTTGACAATGAGGCAAATCCTGATGATGTTACAATATTGGAAAGTCCAGATGTTGAAAAGAAATCAAAAGCGTTGTCCATTGTCCATTGAAAATAAATACTACTCACTAATATCTATTCTTTCTAAGATGGGTATACGTGAGTTATTAGGTGGCCTTTGTGACTATATCAAATCAATTAATTGTCCACAAACCTTGGAGTAAGCGCCATTTCACATTATTAATTCATTTTTTATAATTGAATTATACTGACAGCATGCATTGTCTTATTTTCATTATGTTTGATAGGAAAGTCTGGGTTCAAAACTCGAAACCATATTCTATTGGCTTGACTCTCAAGAAACTGCAACAAATTCTAAATGATGATATGCCCATGGACATAGATACTTTTAATTTGTTTGTACGAAAAAATATGTTTGACGACATCCAAATGGTGAAGAATCAGAGAGGAATGATATCAAAGCATTATCTAGACTTGCAATTTTGGGTATGTTCTTATATTCACTTTCCTCTCTCTCTATATATATACACACTGATTCTTTTTATCACCTTTATAAATAAACAATTATTTTATATGTATCCTAGATGATTACAGATTTTGGACGACACCCAAACTTCCGGAAAAAATTAGATATGGAACGACTAGCAGATTCTGTTTGTTGCTGGCCTGGTATAAATTATAGTGTCTCATCATGCAAATTGGTAAGAGCACTCACATATACCTGTTAGCACAATTATTTTTGTTATATAGCTTATTTCTAGCCTATTTCAGATTCTTATTTCAATCTATGGTGGTTTCATTCTATTCATATTGAACAGAACTTTGACTATTTGTGTCCGAACATATAACTGTCAAAATTATTTTTATATCATTTCTAATCTCTGTTCTATATCAGATTCTTATTCCAACACAATGCGGCGGGGAATTTGTTCTATTTATACTGGACAAAGGTACTAAAATAGTCTATATTTTAGACCCTACCCCTCTTGATCCCATGTTCCAGTACAACCCAAATGCAAGATATGTGCAGAAACTTTTATGGATTGCTGAGTACTTACCAAAAGCCATGTCAAAAGCTTGGCCTGGGTCTAGATGGAATGAAAATGTTTTTCTGTGGCGTCAAATAATACTACATGATATTCCAGTTTACAAAAGGTAACCTTTCTTTCTAGATTAATACTGTATAATAATAATTCTTTGCTTAACAGAATAGTTTATTTTTCCATTATTATCAGGGAGTTGTCTGGTTATATTGTTTTGCTCTTCATGACCTCGTGGAAAGGTGAAAACCTGCAATTGCCAACGTTAAAGGTCAATATCAAAAACATTTAATTCATCAATTATGTATTCATTACCACATTTGATGCTAATATTATTCGTTCACTTGTTTGATGATGAATATGCAGGAGGATGGATATGAACTCAGAAAACAATTTTTGGGCCAACTACTAACATACAAGGAGAATGAATCTGAAGACAACATGCCCTTGGGAGTCCTGGAATTTCTTAGTTTAATAAAGAAAAGCAAAAATTATAAATATAATATATATTCCTTAGTTGTAATAATAGTCCTTGGTTTTTTATTCATAAGATGACTACCTGGTCCATGTAATACTTATGTTTAAATAGTCAATAAATTTTATGCGCACTTCACTATGTGTTGTTCCACTCTTTTGATCATTGATTGACTTTGCCTTTTGAAGTCAGGTTCATGCATGCCGCATGAACATGGTATTCTTTCCTTCTCATCGGATTAGTTTATGAATTGATCAGATAGGAACACCTGGACTACCTATACTATAATTTGAGCAATAAAGAAAACAACAATTTGTTTATGTTTTTCCACGCACATATAAGTGTTTTTGACTTGGTGTATGAAAAAAAAAACTTGCACGCGTGCTGTGTGTATGCCATGGAGCACTTGGAGTTCTGGTTCTTGAATCTGACTACCGGACGACTTCACCATCGCCATCGGGGATCCTCCGGATCGCGCCGACCTTACCTTACCTAGGGCACCTGCAGTGGGTGCATCGACTTCTCGCAGAGCAGCCAACCACAAATTGGTGGAGTCGAATCTTGGTTTATTTTTTTTTACCATTAGAAAATCACAATTTACAACCTGTTGAATTAACAGCGGGTCCCATGTAGAATAAAGAAAGGCTCCCAACAAATCGACATGCAGCGCCTTGGCTATCGCTCGGCCCGTGCTCTTACGAAACCCAAACAAAAGACCGCACGAAACCATCGCAAGAGGCAAGACTGAGATGAGTTAACCGGGATCAATCGATCGAGGGAGGGTGGCGGGGTGGGCGCAACAGAAGCGATTGGCCTGGCCGAATGCCCAAAGGCAACTCCAGTCTTCAACAGGTCGCTCTCGCGTGCTGCTTTGCACACGCACAACAACGCGGTTTGGACGCGCGCAAGCATCCCTTTTTTTGGTTGCTTATTGCCGTGCCGACCTACCTCCGAGTGCCGTACGTGCCTCCAAGTTGCCGTATCTGTATTGAAGTTGCCGTATCTGTATTGCCGTCCCACACGTATCCGTATGGACCGTATCCATATCGAGCTGCAGGACCAACCAGGACCAACCTTCCTCGGCTCTCGTACGTATTGCGGTGCCGGACGTAGGCCTTGTTCATCTGGCTTATAATCCGTCTTATTCAGCTTGTTTTTTCAGCAAAAACAGTATTTTTCTCTCACAAAAAATCAGCCAGCAGTGTTTTTCAGCCGGCTTATAATTCCAGCCGAACGGCTCCGTAGACCTGCCTCCAAACGACGTACGTTCAAAAGAGCTGGCCGTCAAACTCCGAGTAAGTATATCCGTATCCGTATCGAACTGCAGGCCCAACCTTCCTCGGCTCCCTACCAAAAAGGCTGGCCGCGCGTGTACGCTCACTATATAAGAGCATCTCTAGACTCGTTTAACGCATCGCAGCGTAGAGCTTTCGTCGATACGACGACGGTGATCCCAAAACTCAGACGACGCGCATGCGCAGTATTAACTATACTCAGAAAAAAAAAAGGAACAAAGCACACGAGCGACCGTCGACGGCAAAAAACGGCGACCATGCAGGACTGCCCACACAGGTACTCACGCCCCAAATTTGCTTCAACCACTTCAACTGAAATAGGCCTTCAACATGTTCTTTTTTAGATGGTCACTCATACGCACTTTTAGGTAGTAACAAATATATAAATTCTAATGACTCTCATTATGCGTTTTTAAAGATTCTCTCGGAACCTACTGAAAATCAGGGACAGGGTTATTCGACACCATTGGGACAAAAATCTTGATGAATTTAGAAATATTTTAAGCTTCCCAATGCAAAAATATTTATTAAATTTCTATCAATTTCTGAAAACGAGTATAATAATAAATCAAATAACATACTAATTAATAATAGTAAAACCAATTTGGTTTGTATAAACTAGATATACACGTTATCTGTGATAAAGATCATGAAATGTGTTTTTATGTAATTAGATTTATAGATTCCTTAACATGTTCGTCTAAACCACAAATCACGTAATAGACATCAATAAAAATTTGTTGCCCCATGCAACACATCCGTCCAACTTTTACAGCTGCAATCCTCATACGAAGGTATCAACGTCATGGACATAGATATCAACGTTCAAACATACGAGGAAGCTGGAGATCCCATGATAATTGATCAACACAAAGATGACGTGGTTCCAGATCAGATAACTGTCAAGCTTGACGTCTATCAAGACGTACATGCAGGAGATGGCATGGACAAACATGGCCAACAACCTATATATCCTTTTGACTTAAATATTGATGCTGCAGATGAACAAGAACAAGATATGAATCAAGGTTAGCATACAGTACTCCTACTTTTAGCACAAATCTTTAACTCTAACAAAAAAAATCTATTCTTATTTTATCAAACAATATTTTAATCAACAATAGATTCACACATTGCACATAACTCTTGTGCAGATATTTCTTTTTGCAAAGAAAGTGTAGTGCAGACTGCCAAGGAGAAAGAAAGAGATATGATTCAAGGTTAGTATACAGTACACCTACTTTTAGCACAAATCTTTAACTCTATTCAAAATAAAAAATACAAATGAATAACAAAATCTATTTTTATTTTATCAGAGATTATTTTCAAACAACAATAGATTCACACATTGCACATAACTCTCATGCAGATTATTCTTATTGCAAAGAAAGTCCAGTGCTCACTGCCAAGGAGAAAAAAAGGAAAGGAGAGAGAGTTCGATATGCACGGATGACCGATGAAGAAAAGCAAGAAAAATTAAAAAGACTCCATGAAGCCTATCACCAAAAGAAAGCAAAGGATTCAACGCAGATCGCAAAAAGGATTGAAGAAAACAAGAAATATGCAGAAAAACAGCAAAGACAAAAGTGCAGAAAAAAAAGAAAGAGAGCGGCAGTACTATGAAAAGATGCAGCCAGAAAAAGGAAGTCTAGAATAGAAAAAAATACAAATAACAAAGAACTGAAGCGCAACACAAACACCAAAGATTCAATAGCTATGGAGAACCCTGCATATATTGAAACAGAACTGGAAGTTACAACATCTACCTTCAATGTAAAACAAACACCGCAAGAAAGGCAAACATCACTAGACCAAAAAAATGAAGAGAACACATCCAAAATGAAAGACAAGCACAATGACAGGGAACATCTACAGCAAAAAGAAGACATGAGTAATGGTAATACTATAATTTTACATAACACTCTCACAACACAAATCAATATAATCTTTAAGGTCAAACTAACCACGTTTTTTTGTACAGACATTCCCTATACAATGTGTCCAAACACCAAAGACAAAGATGGACCAGGAACAGCCTACAGTGAAGATCATGGTAAGTACATCAAGTTATTATTTATGCTCTTATTAAAAAAATATATAAATACAAAACATTACTTTGCAGACAATGATGGAGTAATATTTGAACAAGACACCAACGAGGATGAATATATGTTCTCTGCTCAAGGTATGCTAAATAAATCTAAAATTTATTCGCAACATTATATTACTATATACTTTGCTGATTTTTAAATTTGATAACTCAAAACAGAATGGGACATAGATGAGGAAATTGAAATCTCTGACAACGAGGAAATGGCTGCGAATGATTCTAACATCCCTGACCCGTATGACATCGTCTACAGCAACATACCAGAAAAGACTCACATGCTGAAAACTGTAGAAAACTGCAAATTCTGCCATGCAAAAAAGTTTGAGTACGAGTCTGAAAGCTTATGTTGCAGAAAGGGAAAGATCAAACTAGCAAATCCAGACACACCACCTCAACTCATGAGGCTTTGGACAAGCAACGATTATGATGCAAGGCATTTTCGGGACAATATAAGATTCTTCAACGAACACTTCTCATTTAAAACTCTATATTGCCAGCTTGACAGGGACACGATCGACTTCCGAAACACTGGCATTTACACCTTTAGAGCACATGGTCAGATTTACCACAACATACACTCAATTGGTAATAGTCCAGCAGATCGCAAACACCTAGAACTGTATTTCTATGATGATGATCCAAGCTTAGAGCATCGCTACCGTCGTTGTCGTAAGGAAATATACGAGCAAGACAAGCACATAGTCGGCATAATCACCGACGTTCTACGCGACAACCCATACTCAAAACAGTTTAGGAGTTTGGGACAGGCCCAAAACCTCGAGGACTACAGAGTTATCTTGAACCTTGACCAGAGATTGGATCAGAGAGTATACAACGAACCAATCACTTCAGAGGTAGGTGCAGTATGGATTGAAGGAAACGAAAGAAGAAATACTTTTGACAAGAACATAATACTGCATGGCAAAAACAATGAAATACAGGGAATACGATCATATCATGGATGCTATGATCCATTATCATATCCTATATTCTTTCCAAGAGCCGAACTAGGTTGGCATCCAGATATCCCAAAAGTCGGCGTAAGAATAGAAGATGTGATTAAGGCTCGTGCAAAGAAAAAGGATAACGGCGACGACCCAGGTTAGTATATCATATACTTCAGACTTATCTAAAATTAAATTATGATATATAACAAATTAGTCAATATGAAGCTGACTCTTGATTTCACAATATTAAAACAGATTCAAACAGCAGACTGTGCGTAACAATGAGAGAATACTACTGCTACAAATTCCATGTGCGACCAAATATTTTCGATCCAGTAATTTGCTGTAGATACATACATCAAGATTGAAAACTCCAGATTGGACTACATGTATCGTCATCAGAAAGAAATCAGAGCAGACTTATACCAAGGGCTTTTGGATAGCATTCAAGCCGGCGAGCAATAGGGAAATGAAATTGGAAAAAGAATACTCCCCTCATCGTTTTTTGGAGGACCGAGAGATAAACATCGTCGGTATCTAGACGCTATGGCTCTGGTTAGAAAATATGGAAAACCAGACATATTCCATACGATGACATGCAACCCAACATGGGAAGAGATAAAAAAATGAACTAAAGTTTGGACAGACACCACAACATTGTCCAGACCTGGTTGTTCGTGTTTTCAGAGCAAAGCTAGAAGAAATGAAAAAACAACTATTTGAAAAGGACATTCTTGGAAAGGTTAAGGCATATACATATGTGGTAGAATTCCAGAAGAGGGGACTACCACATGCTCACTTCTTGCTGATCATGACAGGAAAATACAAGTACACATGCCTAGATCAATACGACAGAGTCATCTCAA
This sequence comes from Saccharum hybrid cultivar R570, assembly GCA_038087645.1. Classification (NCBI taxonomy): domain Eukaryota; kingdom Viridiplantae; phylum Streptophyta; class Magnoliopsida; order Poales; family Poaceae; genus Saccharum; species Saccharum hybrid cultivar. Next base: position 1,241,651 of record JAQSUU010000377.1, read on the forward strand.
CCGAGCTACCTAACAAGCACAAATACCCAGAGCTATACAAATTGGTAGTCAAACATATGATGCATGGTCCTTGCGGAGCACTGAATAGATATTGTCCGTGCATAAAGAATCGTACATCATGCAAGAACCATTACCCAAGGGCATTTATTGAAACTACAATTACAGGCAAGGACTCCTACCCATTATATAGGAGACGCGACGACAGAAGGACCGCAAAAGTCAGAAAATACGATTTAGATAACAGGTGGGTTGTTCCTTATAACCCTTACCTATTGATGATGTTCAACTGCCACATAAATGTTGAGATATGCTCAAGCATCAAAGCAGTCAAGTACCTATATAAATACCTATACAAGGGGCACGACAAGGCATCTATATCTGTTACTAGAGCAGAAAACGAAGTACAAGTCGATGAGATTCGACAGTACAGAGACGCACGATGGGTGACGCCTCCAGAAGCACTATGGAGAATATTTGGCTTCGAACTAAGCAAAATAAACCCGCCAGTCCAGCAGCTGCAGCTGCACCTCCCAAACATGCACATGGTTTCATACAATGGCAAAGACAAAATCAAGGATGTTATCAACCGTGGAGGCACAGAAAGATCAATGTTGACAGCTTACTTCGAAAGAAACACCTATGATGAAAAAGCCAGAGGCATACTGTACAGAGACTTTCCTGAGTATTACACTTGGAATACACAGGGCAAGCTATGGCAACAGAGAAAACAAAAAACAAAATACCAGATTGGCAGGATAGTCGTAGCACATCCAGCTGAAGGAGAACGATACTATCTTCGGGTACTCCTAAACCATGTGACAGGTGCAACGAGCTACAAAGACCTCAAAACGGTTGACGGTCAAATAATGCCAACATTTCGGGACGCCACAGAAAAAATGGGACTCATTGAAGCAGACAACACAATAGATGAATGCATGACAGAAGCAGAGCTGTTTCGGATGCCATCATCGCTAAGAAGACTGTTCGCAACAATACTGGTGTTCTGCGAACCAAGCGATATCCATACTCTTTGGAACAATCACCTTGAGGCAATGTCAGAAGACTATAGCAGGCACTACAAGTGCAAACACACAGTCCAGCAGATGGTACTAAGAAATATCAGAGACATGCTGCAGTCGATGGGAAAAGACATCAAATCGTTTCCACTTCCAGAAATTGACAAACAACATATCACATCAGACAGCATACCTAGGGAGATTATCGAGGAATCCTCGATCGAAGTGGACCCAGAGGATGCATCTTTGCATGAGTACCTAAACAATGAGCAAAAGATAGCATACAAGAAGATCATGTCGGCAACTAAAAGCAAAATGGGAGGCCTCTTCTTCGTCGATGGCCTAGGAGGTACGGGAAAAACATTCCTTTACAGGGCGCTCCTAGCCAACGTACGAAGTCAAGGCAAGATTGCTCTAGCAACAGCCAGTTCTGGTGTTGCGGCTTCAATAATGCCCGGAGGAAGGACTGCGCACTCGAGGTTCAAGATACCACTAAGAATAGACAATGGATCAATTTGTGGATTCACAAAACAAAGCGGGACAGCCAAGCTACTACAAGCAGCAACACTAATAATATGGGATGAAGCATCAATGACTAAGAGGCAGGCTGTTGAGGCACTAGATAAAAGCATGCGGGACATTATGGACAAACCAGAACTACCATTCGGAGGGAAAATTGTTGTGTTCGGAGGAGATTTTAGGCAAGTGCTACCTGTTGTCCGAAAGGGTTCAAGAGCCCAAATAGTAGACACATCGCTACGTAGATCTGAGCTATGGAACTGCATGCAGCATTTGAAGCTTGTACGGAACATGAGGGCTCAAAACGACCCGTGGTTCGCAGAATTCCTTCTGCGTGTTGGAAACGGAACAGAAGAGACGAATGAGAAGGGCGAAATCCTTCTACCTCAAAGTATATGCATGGAACAAAAGATAGAAGATAATGGACTGGACAAACTGATCGACCATATCTACCAAAATGACGGCGCTTCCTTGAAGGATCCAAAATATATCACGTCGAGAGCAATTATATCCACAAGAAACGACTGCGTAGACAACATCAACCTGAAAATGGCTTCGAGGGAGAAGAGATGTTATACCACAGCTTCGATTCAGTAGAAGACGACCCACACAACTACTATCCCCTAGAATTCCTGAACAGCCTTACACCAAACGGACTGCCTCCACATATGCTCAAACTCAAAATTAACTGTCCAATCATACTACTCAGGAATATCGACCCGGCTAACGGTCTTTGCAATGGCACAAGACTTATCGTACGTGCGTTCCAGAAGAATGCTATTGATGCAGAGATTGTGCTAGGACAACACTCAGGAATGCGGGTTTTCTTGCCTAGAATACCACTGTGTCCCTCAGACGATGAGATGTTCCCGTTCCGTTTCAAGCGCAAACAATTTCCCGTTAGACTAAGCTTCGCAATGACAATAAACAAATCGCAAGGCCAGACAATACCAAATGTGAGCGTCTACCTGCCTGACCCAGTTTTCTCTCATGGACAATTGTATGTCGCCCTCTCTAGAGCGACGGCAGCAAAGAACATAAAGATACTCACAGGAAAACATGAAGAGGAGGAGGAGGAGGAGAACAAGAAGAAGAAGACAAAGAAGAAGATCAGTACAAGCGAGACATACACTAAGAACATAGTTCCGCTAGGCGCTCGCCTAGGCGCGCCTAGGCACGATTAATCGCGAGTCGGAGGGTGCCCGCCTCGCCTATGGGGGTAGGCGGACCCCCAGGCGGCGGCGGCTCGGCGGCGGCGCCGGTGGGGGTGGAGGAGCGTCCGGCAGAGGTTGCTGGTGGCGGAGGAGCTTCGGACATGCGCGGACGGCGGCGAGAGCGGGCGTGCGCGGGCGCGAAGAGGAGACAGACGGAGAGGGAGAGGACCGGCGGCTGCGCCGGTGGGGGGTGGAGGAGCGTCCGCGCCGGTGGCTGCGCTGGTGGGGGGTGGAGGAGCGTCCGCGCGCGCGGACGGCGACGAGCGTGGGCGGCGGCGGGCGCGCAGAGGAGAGAGAGATGCCGGAGAGGGAGAGGAACCGACGGCGGCGGCGGTGGATGTGGGAGAAGGCGGCGGCTGATGCGGGAGATGGCTGCGCGATGAGGACGGGCGAGTGGGGTGCGGCTGGAACAGAGAGATGGATAGGGTTGGAGGTTGGAGTCTGAGTGGTAGATGGGCTGGGCCCTTGCCTCTTGGGCCTTTTTATCTATCTAGGCTAGCCTTTCTATCTATCTAGACCCACTATTCAGTTGTTTATTTTTTTTCTTTAGAAGATAATATATGTATATTAGTATATACACAAAACGCCTAGAAAAACACCTAGAAACGCCTAGGCGCGATTAATCCCGATTACTCCCTAGGCTAGGGGTCAGCGCCTAGATTCCGCATGTCGCCTAGCGAAACTTTGACTAAGAATATCGTCTACACAGAGGTCCTAACCAAATAAGTGATGTAATGATTGGAAAAAAATGTAACCATGCTGTATACATGTACTATATTATTCTACGCCAGTGGAGTTAAACATACGCAAAGTGATTTTTAATAATAACATTTCTATTTGCTATGTCAAAATCCTAAAAAAAACTCTTCCAGAGAAAAAAAAATACATGGAAAAAAAGAGCAAATGCCAAACAACACAAACACTGCACACAAAAAAGAAACTAAAGAGAAAGAATAGCAAATACCTTCCAAATTATCTTGTTTCATTACAATCCATCAGGCTTCTGAAAAAAAACCTAAATAAAATACCAAGCATCATATCTGGTGACATTTCAGAGACTAAAAACAAAATTTTGCAAAAATTTATAATTATACACGTAAGTCTAATCTAACATGTAAAAAAATGCTAATTTTGCAAAGCTGAATTCAGCAATTGAGTATAATAAAAAAATGAGCAACTGTAAAAAACTGAAAGTTGAAGTGATCCTGAAAATACTAACCACAATCAAAAACATGTCCACAAATACGACGGCTTTGGCCGACCTGGTCATCTGCACTGTTATTTACTTGGTCTTGGGGAAAACATGAGTACCAAAAACAGACAACCTTACCTGCAAGTGAAATTTAACAATCACTAATCCTCATCAGGAAGAGAAAAATAATAAAAAATCTTTAACACATTTCAAAGGTCAAGAGATCTGAATCACAAACGTAATTACCAAAGACCTACATCATTCCCTGAAAGTGAAATTTAGCAAAGCAAACAATTATCCTCGCATAAAGGCCTGCGCTGTAAGGCCACACCTGCACTGAAAAAAGGGCGTATGGCGGCCGGAAATAACACGCGATGGCGGAATAGAGCCTGGGGAGCACGGCAACTAACGGTACGACAGACCATGGACTCGCGAGTTCGAGGCGCAGGCTCCAAAACTCAAAACAGCACAATAAAATACCAAATTAAGATTCATAATCAACAAACGATAGCTCTAGGAGATGAAACAAGACAAAAAGAAAAGGGGTGGAAGAGGAGTGCACCATGGATCCGAGGCTCACAAAGCTCCAGTACCGGTCAGGGAGGGGCGCCATCGACAGGATTCCTGCCGGCGGCCGGTCGCCAGGAACATAAGTCAGATGCGTGCCTTTCTTCTCCAGTTCTCCCCTTCTACTGGAGTGCTGGATGCGTGAGTTTGGGCTTCAATGTACGTAAATAGGATTTAGAGGATGTGTTTGGGCTGTGCGTACGTGCGTGTGTTGGGCTGTTGACTGGGTGCGTGCGAACATAAATTCACTCGGTCTCCTTGGGTGATTTTTTTAGGCCTCCTTGGGTGAGTTAGGTGTTTATAAACCATTAGTTATTTTTTTCCTAAAGTCTCCTTGGGTGAGATGGGTGTTTAAAACATTAGTTATTTTTTTCCTTTCATGTTTCAAATAAACAAAAAAGTTAAAAGTAGGTACCATAGAAACTTTTCAATTTAATTTTTATAAAGCTTAATCTTTTCAACCTATTGTACTAAATTTCATATCTTTTAATGCACATAATGTAAAAGTTAAAATAAATATAAAAAAATGAAAATTCTGTCATAATTCATTCTACAAAGAGCAAAAAAGTAATAAAAAATTACAACATATACTCTCATGTATTTATTCCTCAAGAGCTAAAAATTAAACAATTAAGCTAAAACATATTAAAAAATACAAATAAATACTATATTAATAAATCCTAGAAACGCACAAATAAAATTAAATAAAAAAACTAAAAAAACATTAACCCGTAGCAATGTACGGACATATTTACTAGTAAATCTAATAGATAGGAGTATATATGACATAAAAATATGTCGACCGATGGTAAATAGCAATTTTCTTAGAAAACATATGGAAGATGAGGAATCCTCCCCATAGTCTGCATACACGTGGGATTGATATACCATACCCAAGAAGGACCTACTTCAAGGACTCTATATGTACGACCAGTTTCATGGTAAACTTCGGCGGTTTTCTCGTGAATATGGGATCCGTTCTCCCGTAGCCTGTCCTCGTTCATCTGCCGAGAGAGGAAATCCAGGTGCAAAAGGCCTTCCGAAAAAGTAGCCTGTCTGCGTCAAAATAGCAAGCCCAACGTAACGGAATCCAGTGTCCCCACTCACTCTCCAGCAGGCGTTGACCTAGTAAACCCGAGCATCTCGCTTGTCCGAGAGATCTCCTTGCCCTATGGCCGCCGCAACCGCCGCCGACTTGGTCGCCGACGCACTCCCCTCCAACGTCTCCTCGGACTCGGACTCCGACGACCTACTCCTCCCGAACCTCCTCCCCTCCACCGCCGCACCCTCCTCCCCATCGCGCGCGGAGCTCCACCACTTCCAAATCCCCTCCCTCCCGTCCCCCGTCACCGTCCGCGCTCTCCCCTCGCGGGGCCTCTCGTTCCAGCTCTGGCCCTCGGCCTCCACACTCCTGCGAGTTCTCTCCGCCACCCCGCGCCTGCTCCCGCGCCCGCCCGCCCCGGGGAGCCCGCTCAGCGTCCTCGAGCTCGGCTCTGGCACCGGCGCCGCGGGGCTCGCCCTGGCCGCGGCGCTCCCGGCGCGCGTCGTCCTCTCCGACCTCCCCGACGCGCTCCCCAACCTCCGCCACAACGCCGAGCTCAACGCGCCCCTCCTCGTCTCCGCCGGCGGCGCCGCCTCCGTCGTGCCGCTCCGCTGGGGCGACGCCGCCGCGATGGCGGACGTGGCCGCGGCGGCGCAGGCGGCGTCCCCGTTCGACCTCGTCGTGGCGTCCGACGTGGTGTACTACGAGGCGTTGGTGGACCCCTTGATAGAGACGCTGCGGTTCTTCGTCAAGGGGGAGGTGGTGTTCGTCATGGCGCACATGAGGCGGTGGAAGCGCACGGACAAGAAGTTCTTCGGCAAGGCGAGGAAGGTGTTCGACGTTGAGGTGGTTCACGAGGACCCACCGCTCGAAGGTTGGCGCCACGGGCCGGTGGTTTACCGGTTCACCGCCAAGAAGCAGCACGGCAAGAAGTGAAGAAAGTACCTTAAGGTAAAGGCTGCTTGCTTGCCTATGCCTGTGTTCATGTTGCACCGCTGCTGCTACTGCTGCTGTCTGGATCAAAACTGGAAAATAGTTTGTTGCGTGCTAGATTCTAATGTTGGAATCAGAAAATAGTTCCTGTGAACAATGTAACATTGTGCAACTCTGGACCAAAACTGGGTTGAGTTTGCAGTTGGACGCATACTGATTTTAGATTGTATCGATGAGGTTTTGCTCTGGTTTACTATATATTGAGTTCAATGTAAGTGTCATATTACATTTTCGAATTCCATGAGTTTTGAGGAATTTTATTCTTTCCACTTTTGGTGGTAGCTCATGTTGAGTTTCAATTTCAACTCTAACCTACCCAAACTTGTGGACTAAAAGGCTTTTTTGTTGTTGAAGGATCTTATTCTTATGTAAGATACATTTTTTTCTAAAAAGTTCTTATGTAGTTATGTGTGATAAAAAAAATATGATTGAACTAGGAGGTAGTTGGCACATGTGCTTTGCAAGGGTGCTTATCTTGTAGTTCAGACATGATGAAATTGCTGGTAATGCTAGTGTGTTTTCATATTGTGTTTCAAGTGATGACGGACCTCCGGTGAAGAGATCAATCACTATGTGCCTCATCATGCCTGAAAACTTGTGACCATTGTTAACAATGATTTTTTTTCATTTTAATGGTTTACTCAGCTAAAATTTAGTTCCTTATGTAGTTCTGTTGTGCGAGTAGTATTATACCCACATTATTGTTTGGATGGTGTAATTTCAAGTTTTGTACTGCCAAACTGCTTCTAGGTCCTTGTGTGATACAAAACAAATATTTGCTTCATCATTAACTGAAGTAACATAAGTTAACTGCTAGTTTCAGACTTTCCAACACCACTTCTAAGCCGTTATGCAATATATCCTCTCGTATGAAAGGTTCCCTTCATGAGTTACAGGGAAACCCTGGATCTTATTACTCAATGTCTCTGATGCCTTACACCTTAAGTTATGCTGTGTCCTTTCTAAAGAGGGAAGTTGTCAAACATCGCGCGCAGGGAAACTTTGGAAAGGTACATCTTTAAAACTAATGATAAGTAGAAGAGATATAGGGATAGTGAGTTTATTCTGTCAGTAGGTAATTGGCATCCCAGAGCTGGCCTTCACCTGATATAGGACAATAGTAGAGCTTGACCATATCCAAAGCAAAGGAAAAAGGAAAAGAGAAAAAAGAAATGAAAACTTGATCTTCTAATTGATATAAACAATATAAGAACGGCCAGCACAGAAGTCTAGTTGGTAGATGAATGTCATATTCACCCAGATTACTGCATTTACATAAAAATAATCATTGCCAAGAGCATTTCAGTACATAATACTTATGTCCTTGACAGCCTATACACAAGTTGTAAACATCCTGATAAAGTCAATACAAGTATTTTGACTGTTACTTTAGGTGCCTTTCAAATACCATCGGCACAAAACACAATTAAACATATTTAGCATATAATAAAAGGGAAGTTAACAGACCTAGTAACCCATCTGAGGTAAGTGAACAGAGGGAGGTGAACTAGAAGCATTGGTTGCGCTGGACGAGCTTGTTGTCTTCGCATATACGTTGGACCCCTCCAGCTCCTTCTGTGTTCCATCAGACGAGGTGTAGGAAAACCTGCAAAGATGGATTGGTGGTGCAAAATACATTGCCACTGGCATCTTTGGTGGAAGGCTTGGCAATGGTGCCTCAAACTTCAATACACTTATGACCTGGCGGATCGAAGGTCGGAAATTGTAGTCTGGGTGTGCACACCAGAGCCCCACAATCATCAAGTACATGACTTCACGCTCATCCAATGCACCATCAAGCCTCCCATCAACTGCATTAAGGATCTCATTTCTTCCATAGAGATCCCACACCCATTGAACCAGATTGATCTTGTCATCATCTTCCTTTAGCACAATAGGCCTCCTTCCACAGGCAACCTCCAATGCAAGAACACCAAAGCTGTATACATCAGATTCTTTGCTTGCTTTGCCAGTGGTGACGCACTCTGGAGCCAAGTAACCCATTGTGCCAGCTATCACTGTAGTCTGTGAGCCTCGGTCATGGTCTACAAGACGTGCCAGCCCGAAGTCCCCAAGCTTAGCATTGAATGAAGAATCAAGCATCACGTTGCTTGGCTTGACATCACGGTGCACAACACATTGCTCCCACTCCTCGTGGAGGTACAGGAGGGCAGATGCAACACCGATGGTGATCTTGAACCGCAATGGCCATGCTAACAGGTTACAATTGTCATATAGGTGTGCGTCCAAGCTCCTGTTTGGCATGAACTCATACACGAGCAAGAACTCCCCATGCTCATGACACCAGCCCACAAGTTGTACAAGGTTCCTATGCCTCAGCCGACTGATGATCTTGACCTCAGAAATGTACTCCTTCTTCCCCTGTGTTGATCCTTTGGCAACTCGTTTTATGGCGATGTTGAGGTTTCGATCCTTCAAGAAACCCTTGTAAACTGCTCCAAAGCCTCCTTCTCCGAGTTTTCTCTCCAAAGCAAAATTATTTGTAGCAGCCACAAGTTCATTGTATTGAAATCTTCTTGGACCCCTCCCTTTCTCAAACTCACCGTCAATGGACTCATCATATTCTAGCTTCTCTTCTTCCTCCTTTCTTTTCCTCCTAGTCTTTTTAAAACTCATGAAGCACCAAACCAAACCCATAAAACAGACTATGCCACTTATACTAGTAGCCAAGCTTATGATTAATACACTTTTCATCTTCTTACTCTTCAGCTGCAAATCAGTAGAACGGAATTCCCAGTAAAGTATCTGATGAGCCTCTACCAATTGACCAGTGGCAGCTGAGAAGCCGATGGCCACTTTTTCTGGGAGATATTTTCTGAGATCAACTGAATAAGATAGGGAGGAGCTGCCACTGAATCGGGGGCTGTCCTTGTACGTCAAGAAGACACTCAAGTTCCTGGAGCTGGCCTGGTAAGTTACCCATGCGTTGGCTATCTTGCCATCCTTGATGCTACTGTTCCATGTTACATAATCCACAGATACGATGGAATGGATATTGATACCTACGTGGTTGTCATCTGGATCCCATGGGTTCTTGTGGCTGTCAAACTCGACAGCCACAATCTGGTTGGATGTCTCACTCTGATCAGCACTACTACCGAAGAGGCCAAGATTACCATCCGTGGAATTATTGGGGACAACAGAAGGGTATGGTGAGAGGAAGAAGGCGAGGCCCTCACCATACGAGCCATCAGCAACACGAGCTTTTATCATGAATGTGAAGCGAGTTGTGAAGTCAGCTAACTGACCAGTGGTGCTATCCCAGAGGGTCACCGGATCTGCGAAGACTGCTCGGCCGACACTATGAGCAATCTGGCCATCCAGCTCTTCCTTGGTAAGCCTGATCGCCCTGTTGTAGAAGGCATCCTCCTGCAACTGGATTGTGGCTGCTCCCTTGTTGTTCGACTCGGTGAAGTTCAGCTTGAAGGACAGAGGACTGACACCAGTGATATTGAAAGATACGATTAAGTGGAGAGCTAAAAAGCAAGTAGTTGTGCTTCTTGATCTCATGGCTGGTGAGAAAACTGGAGGGAGAGGGAAGGAAGGAAGGAGAGGCAAGGAGCTGAAAAACCTTTTCCTATGCTTGCTGATGTAAATAACTATGAACTCTCAACTTGGTCAGTTGTCGATTACTTCACAGTTTCACACACGCTTCTTGTTATTTTGTGCATCAGTACTGTCGCACTGCGCTTGTCAATAGGGCACAAAGGACAGGTGTAAGCTAGCCGCAGGAGAAGCAGCTCAAATTTGGAGTTTATATTGATTGTACCAGAGGTGGATGTAAAATAATGGGATGATGTTGAACTACTAATTGAAAGTTCCCAGAGGGAGGATGCCGAAGATGCTTGGTTTGTATCGCCATTGCCGGCCTAGAGCATAGACAAAAACAGATAGTAACACGCAAGAAGGTCAAGAATAGTCCTGCACACAGCTTTGTTTGGTTGCCGGCCAAAGAACTTTGCTTCTTTCAGCAAATGGAGCAGGTTTCATCTGTGATATCCCTGGAGCTCAGAGGACCCTTTCCATCTGGCATCTGTGCTTACCATGGGTCTCTGTCCTTTGTGATATGGTTTGATAACACAGCATGCCGTGTATCTGTATCTAATTTATTACCTGGCCCTAAAGATCAGGTCAGTGACGAACAGCCTGACAGGTAGTAAAAGTTTCGTTTCTTAATACCGAGCTTCAGTCTGTACGGAAACCTAGCGCAAATAAGATCACACGTAGTTGTAAGGGTTATTCTTATAATCTGATATGTTCAGAATTCAGAACACAAAATCAAGTACCTGATCTTTGTAACTGCAGTAAATTAATGGGTTGTAGTTTGTTTATCAAATCTGTCTCAATATGCTTTGTCCAGTATCTCAATATCTCATTGGGCATGGCCCCCCTAAAAACATATCTGAAAATCAGAATTAATAATAAGGAAAGAAAGGGACAAGCAAGGGGAACTTGTACCTTCATTGCAAAATCTATGCACAAGACAACATCCAGGTTAAACCCTGCCAAAACACGCACGCACGAGTTGTATTGTAAGGACAAAAGGGGTCCAGCTGCACTATAGAACCCTCGTATACAGAAATGAGCAAGTCAAAAACACCGAAGAAAATATACATTATCTATTGATGAAGCAGTCATTTGCTCATCGTGAATCCTTAGAACTCGCCAGTGTTTGTGTCATCGGTCGGCCAGACCACTGTCTCGACCAATCTTTGGCGCATGATATCCAAGTTCTCTTTGGAGATCCGCTCGTACATCATCGTGTGGTCGCATTTCTGCTCAGACACGGGTTTCAATTCAACAGAAAGGTAAGTTAATTACCCTGTTTATGCCATCGAATATCTCTTTTTTCAGATTCAGCTAAATTTCAGTTCGTTCTCTGCGTCACTACCTTGATCCATTTGCCGTATAGGTGGAGGCGCGTGACCATCACTCTCTCCGCCAGGTCTTGTCTCTCCTATCACACGCGAACAAGAAACAGATCGAGTAAATGAACCCTGGAACAATGCTTGGAGGGGACACTCGTGTTTTTGTCAGTTTCGTCAGAACAAGAAGCGAAGGAGAAAATCAGATATATACCTTGGCGAGCAAGCGTAGAAAATAATCGCCATCTAATGGATCGTTGACGTTAATGTAACTGAAAAAGAGTTGTGTTATCGTATAATTTAGAAAAAAAAAACAGTGGTACATACAAAGGAGGTATTACAAATTGGGACAGAAGAATTCAGTCCACTCACCTGTAGAGCCAAGTGTACGCCGGGGGATTCATCTCGTACAGCTGATGGAGGACCGTGTGCGTGGCCTTGTAAGTGAAGTAGTTGATGATGTTCTGCACACACAACAAGCACGACCGGTAGGTAAATCATCAGTCAATTCACACACCACACCAAACGTGTCAATGCCGCCTTCGACGACGACGACGAGTCAATGTAAATCGACGATGCCACATGTTTGAGCGGAGCTGAGTTGGTGAGTGCGGCCGGCGCTTGCACCGTATGTTATGTACCTTGTGCACGTCTTCGAATCCGTCCTCGTACGTCCCGCCGAACTCGGCCACGACGACGAGCCCCCGGGCGCGGCCCGTGGCTCGGCCCCCGCGCCGCGCCGGCCGTGCCCGTGCCAGCGTGCGCCGGCGGGGCCGCCATCTGAACGCGCCAGTCGTCGTCCCGTTCGCCGCCCGCGGCGAAATGCCCCGGCACGCGGCGGGAAGGTAGATGGTGTGTGCGGCGGCCGCAGCCACCACCGGTGCGGCCTGGGCGACTGCTGCCATCGTTCGTGGAGATGGGATAGCTAGCGGGCCAGACCGCCAGATATTTTCCGTCGGCTGGCCTCGCCCGGTGCGAGTGCGATGCACTCCTAGCCGTGAGACGTCAGTGGCGTGGCGGAGATAGAGTGGGCCGTGGGCGTGGCCGTGCCGTGCGCGTGTATGGAGTTGGCTGGTTTTTTTGGCTTTCGTCGAGAGAATGAGATGGCAAAGGCAACGGCAAGCAGCACCTACGAGCTCCGTGGGCTGATATTTGTGACCCGCGCTGCGTACTGACTGGTCAGGAATAATGCGGATGAGATTCTTGTGGGGGCACTGAAGCCTCATGGGACGACGGCCTTGTTTAGTTACCAAACTTGGGGTCAAAATCTATATAGTAAATGTTCCGTCATACTGTAGCAATTTTATTTTTATTTAGTAATAATTATCCAAATATTGATTAATTAGGCTCAAAATGTTCGTCTCGTAAAGTACAACAAAACTATTCAATTAGTTTTTGATTTCATCTACATTTAGTACTCCATATATGTGCCGATATTTTGATGTGATGGAGAATCTTCTTTTTGCATAGTGGAATTTGGGGATGAATTTAGGTATCTAAACAAGGCCGACATTTTTTTGATTCGGCAGTCGCACACTGCTCTCAGACCCGCACCCAACGCACGCCCGGCACCCATCCCCGCTCCGGAGGTAGTCCGTCCGGACGGAGCTTCTCACACCTGCGCCTGACGCACGCAACAGGGGGTCCGCGTCTCATCCCGCCCGATGCGCCATGTCATCGCCCATCCCGCTCCACGTACTAGCCGATCCGCCATGACAGCCTGTTCCCGCTGCTCTCGTGTCCGTGGCCTCCATCTTCACTGCACCAGGGAGCCGCAACAGCTGGACCACTGAGGACTTAGGCTTTGTCCACACCTACGATCTACTCTTGGAATACTCAGCGGAAACAATTGTAACATACGTCTGCAACATAACCATTTGCAACAAATTCAACATCCAGATAAAAACACGTGCAACGTATGTCTGGAAACAGATGAAACACTTGAAACATGCTCTTGGAACATGCGTGTATAGCCATAGCAACATATGCAACATCCAGATACAACATTTGCAAACGTACGTCTGAAAACAGATGAAATACTTAGAACATACTCTTGAAACATGCGTATATAGCCATAGCAACATATGCAATATCCAAATTTACTTTTACAACATCCAGATTAAACGCTTGCAACATAAATCAAAAAAATATATGAAACATATGCTTGAAACATATGTTTATAGCCATAGCAACATATAAAACATCTAGATGAAATACTTGAAACATTTCAAAACAATTGAAACACTTGAAACATAAGCTTGCAACATGTATGAAAACGCCTGAAACACTTGGAACATAGTATCGTCAACGGTCATGGCGTACATGGGGGAACTACGGTGCCGCAGGCCTCTCCCCTTCCTGCTGACGGGGCACAGGTGCAGATGTAGGCCTCCCCGTCTGCGACGAGCGAGGTTGATGAGGGCCCAGGTAGGAGCGAGCAACGACGCGAGAGCGGGTGAGGTGTGGGGCCCATGGACCTAGTGGCGCGTGCGGGGCACGCGGAGTAGTCCGTGCGGACAGGACGAACACCCGTGACGGCGTGACTATCATTATTGTTCAACATTGGGCCTTTTTCCTTTTTGGTGTTTTCCACGATCTTGTTCGAGATTTTTTTTTACTGATATATCTTGAGCGTGAACCAAAAGTGCTTCTCCAGGTTGGGGAACATATGTATCTTCCAAAGCACTCTTGCAAAACAGGGATAAAAATGGTTTGTGAAAAGCCAAAAACTAATTTCAGTTCGTATTGAAAAAAAACCAACTATTTATGTGAATATCCTACTTGTGGATGTTGCTATGAAATTAAATACAATGTTCGTGGCTGCTGGTTTTTTTGTGGTAGTTTCTGTTGGTTGTTCTTGCCGTGGAGGTGAAGGTTTGTGGTGAGGGGAGGGGAGTGTGTAGGATTATTTTGTTCAAACTGTCAATTAAAGGTGTCTGTCTAGTTCTTGTCGCGCCGGCACGACAACTTTGCCTAAGCTAGAACAGCAGTACGCTCGGTCGGTCGTCCAACGCTCGATGAGCCTAATTCACCCTGGATCGTTGTGGCCAGTCTCCCTGGCCGCGAAAACCAGAGTTTTGGTTCCGTTTTCCGGACGATCCTGAGCTCCGGCTCGATTCCCTCCCTCGTTGCGCGGCGGGCAAAACGGGCGCGGCTGTTGCGTGATGCGTCCACGGAACCCGGCAAAGGAATGCACCGAAAGCGAAAGCGACAACACCGTCGCATCGCACGGCAGACAACCCCACCCACGAAAACAAGCGCGTCCTCCACGCCGCCCTTTCCGTCGCGAGCGCGACGCCGAGGCCGGGTCAGGTAAAAGCCGCGGGCTTACCGGGTGGACTAGCTCGCGGTCGCGGGTCGTCCTTCATGTTATCTCCACCAGCACGCGCGATCTCGTGCCGCCCCGTGGATTGAGGGATTCGTCGCACCGGCACGGGCACCGGCGTCCGTGGTGGGGCGGGCTCAGCGCCGCATTCTCAACGAAGCCGTGGCCGTTTGGTGTCATCATCACGCGTAACGCGTCTTCGGAGATGGTGGATGCGGAGTACCGAGCACATATTCGTTCATGTTTCATCAAAGTTTAACAAATCGTTTTTAAGGTAAATATAAAAACCTGAACGGTCGTTTCAAAAAAAAAAAAACTGAACGGTTAACTTGGAACTAAACCATGTCACGTGTAGATTTTCTTCGCGTGAAGGTTTAGCAAAACTCACACGATGTAAGCTAGTATCCCTAGTTTTCTTGGAAATGCCAGCACCATAACCACAACCACATGATAATTGGCCAAAAAACATATTGGCAATTGCAGCCTTGGTCCCGTTCGGCTGGAATTATAAGCCGGCTGAAAAACACTGTTGGCTGCTTTTTTGAGAAAAAATACTGTTCTGGCTGAAAAAACAAACTGAATAAGACGGATTATAAGCCAAATGAACATGACCTATTGTAACACTCCCAGTACGGACTACACCAAGTGGCTAGTCAGTCACCTGCCGTAGTGTTCACGTCCAAAAGTCTCGCCGATACCGGCTTTCGCCGTCTCATCGACTCAGACTCTCACGGTCTCACCTGCTCTGAGAAAAAAAAGGCTGTGGCTGTTCACAACTAATCCCGGGCCCACAAGTACTCGAGGGCCTCGACCCGAACTCTCAATAAACCCGAGGGCCTTTTAAAGAAAACAACCCCCCGTCAAAGCGTTATGTTTATTCGGTTTCGTGCCCCGTCCGTTTGACGACCGAGCCCCTCCCTTTTCCAACTCCCTTCCTTCCCTGCCGCTGCGGCGGTGGCGGCAACGACTCGCGCTCGCGGCGACGCCGAGGCGGGGCGGTCCTCCTCGGTTCTCCCGAAGCGGGGCGGGGTGCGCGGCGCGGTTCGGCGGGATGGGCACGCCGGAGTTCCCCGACCTTGGGAAGCACTGCAGCGTTGGCGACTGCAACCAGATCGACTTCCTCCCCTTCACCTGCGACCGCTGCGACCATGTACGTTTCCTGCAACCTCTCCCCGCTGCTTTTGGTGCTTGGATGTGGCGATGCTTGTGTACTTTTCTCCGAATCGGACTGTTGGCACGACCAAATTTGTGTTGCGCTGTAGAATTGATGTTCTGTAGGGTAGATTATGGAACTCGAGAACTTCCCATGGAAATCTAGTGGACGCGGTATCGAGAGACAGATCTTGGGAGGAGTTGTAGTAGCTTGTGGGGCAAACATTCACTAGCTTTAGGTTTTGGATAATGATGTAAGTAGCAGCCGTCTAGGCAGTAAGCACGAACCTTAGGAGATGGAAAAGGGAACCTTAACCACTCATGCTAGTGACCGGGCAACACTTTATGGTGGTCTTTTCACTGTTTTGGTGAGATTGAATTGTTGTATCTAACCAGGGAAAAAATAATGATCCTCTATGCATCTTTGGGTTCTGCTTTTTCTGTGCTCCAGTTGTTATTGAGGTAGAGTTCTTGTGTCACCCTTCACCATTGGTATTTCGTATTTTCATCGAATGTCAACATTTATGGTATGGAAACTTTAACCACTTGGCTGATTCGTGGATCCAGTGAAAAATTTCCAGATGTTCAAGAAATAAGATCAATTAGTTGTTTACTAGAACCTATAAAAATGTTTATTGATTCACACACACTATCGTGTTTGGGGTCCAAACTATAAAGCCTTCATGAAAGTTGTAGTATTTTTTTAGTCTGAAAGAATACCAGCTTTGTCATTCGGATAATAGCCTGAGGCACGCTGCTTAATGCTTGACACTATAATAGGCACCAGAAAAAACAGTATCTATAAATGTAGATGCCAATGACTTGCCGCTAACTGCAAACATAAAGCGTCTTTTCTTATTGGAAGAATTTGTTGCTTCAGTTACAAGCCAATATTCGACACTGATAAAATCGGAAAAACAGGGTAGAAGAGAACATTGTCCTAGTCGATGACAGACACTATACACAAAATGTGAATGATATTGATGATAATTGATAACTAAATGCATGGAATGCTAAGGATACCGACATCCACTTGTTTCATACAATTACCATTAACACATTATGCCAGTCACATGCCTGGAATCCTCACATACAATGTCTGAAAGTTGATTGATTTAGCTGCTTTTCCACTGTTAGATGCTTAGTTTCTGTATTTGACATTGCAACTTTGCTAGACTATGTATTGGTACTCGACTTAATCCCTATTTATCTGATGGAACTTTCAATTGACAACGCCATTTACCAGCACCATGTCCTCTTGGTCGCATGGTTTAAATTTAGCGGATAGAGAATTTTTGGGCTTTTACTTTTTTTTTTGCAGAATTTATTTAATCCTTTTGATAGTTTTTTTTACTGCAACAGCAATAATGGGAAGTTCATAGTTAACAATTATATGGAAGGACATTTCCTGATGCCATTTTTACATATTTCACTGAGTCGCCAGGTCGTGGGTTCGAAGCAACCTCTCCGTAGATTTTGCTGGAGGAAGACTTGCCTCGGTTTTTCCCTTCCCCATACCCCATTCAGGGTTAGTTTGGAAACTCAAATCCCCTAGGGATCCCTGACTTTTGAGCAATCCATGGAGATGTTATTTGAATAAGATATTTAGTTATTTATGGGAGGTTTTCCCTCCATGGGTTTGGCTCCCCTTCTCCCAAATTAGGCCTCATGTGGGAGCCTCCGGCACTGGGTCTGCCCTTTTTTTTTCTTTAGAAAAAAAGGTAGTATATAAATTTGGTGAAACTGTGTGTATTTAAAGAGCAACTTATCTATTGCCTGAAAGCTTACTGCCCATATCTAGTATGTATAGTTATCCTCACTAAATACCGTCAGCCAAAATACTAATGTGGCTGTTGGACATTGTATAGGTCTTTTGCCTTCATCACCGAAGTTATACATCACACCAATGCCCAAATGCAAATATGAAAGATGTCACTGTCCTCATCTGCCCACTCTGTGCTAAAGGTGTTCGCCTCAATCCAAGTGAAGACCCAAATATCACCTGGGATACTCATGTTAACACTGATTGTGATCCATCAAATTACCAAAAAGTGACGAAGAAAAAGAAATGCCCTGTTCCTGGGTGCAGAGAGACACTAACATTTTCCAACACCATCAGATGCAAAGATTGCACCAAAGAGCACTGCCTAAAGCATAGATTTGGGACTGATCATAAGTGCCCAGGACCAAGAAAAGTGGATTCTGGCTTTCCCTTTGTAAGCATGCTAAGGAGAAGTCAGAAAGCAGAGACACGCTCAAATAGCAGTAGCAACAATGGTTCTTCATGGTGGAGCTCCAGTCTTGTGAATGCAGCAACGAATTTCAAATCGTCAGCCGAAGCTGGAATGCAGAAGCTGAGCACTGTGACTAGCCAAGCCTTCCAGAAGGCTAAGGATGGGATGTCCCCAAATAGCAGCAGCAGCAGTGGTGACCTTGTGGAGCAATGTGTTCACTGCCCAGCAAGATTTTCCACCGTGGGGACCTTAATTGAACATGTTGAGAAATCCCACCAGATGAACTCACAACCAAGTCATGGCCGAGTGACGATTGATGTTTGCCCAAAATGCAGCAAGGGGTTCCGAGATCCTGTGTTGCTTGTGGAGCATGTTGAGAGGGAACATGGAGGAACGTCAAGAGTGTAAAGCTTCGTGTGTACTCTAAACCTTTGTAATTTGTAACTTTTGCTTTCCTTTTCCCATTTCATCAATTTGATTATACTCGACACTTTTGGGCCCAACATTTGCCCACAGAACAAGTATAGTACGTTGGATTGAAGGCAAAGCAGCCATTGTCCATCGGTTCTGTTTCCAGATTCTAGAAACTAAAGTATGGTTTGTTAAGATTAATGTCAATATCTGTCGCAACTGGTGGAAAAAAGGCAGCAGCTGTTGTTGGTCTATCGTATGCTTTGCTTCATTTGTTAAGCGAGGAAGAGTTCATGTGTCACCATTCACCATTGTTATTTCATCTGTTACTAATAACGCGGCCGGGAATGACGATACTTCTAACCATTAGGTTGATTCTGCGATCCAATTCCAATGAAAAAGATCAAGATATTCAAAAAAAATGTTGTTCCTTTGTTCAATTAATTTATTACTAGACACCATTTTATTGATTCATCATGCACCATCATGTTTAGGGTCCATAGTATAAACCTTCTAGTTCCCCTTGGTGCATACCAACCTATGTTAAGTTTTTTATAAGATTATATGAATCATATTAGCTGAACATGGACATGTCCTCATAAAAGTAGCAGTATTTTTCTTCCAGTCTGTATGAAAACTAGAAATGTCATCAGGTTTCTAAATGTTGCTGTTTGGATGTGCGTAGAATTAGGATTTGGCATTGGAAAGTCATTTCCTTGATATTATTTGACTACAACTGGAAGGGACTTATCCCAATACAGAGCCTGACCCCTCGATATCGAGTGAAATTGACATCGACACCATCTCTAGTTCTTTACCACCGGGCACCTCCACTTGGGTGTAGAATCCCCACCACCCCACCATCTCTAGTTCTTTACCACCGGCCACCTCCACTTGGGTGTAGAATCCCCACCACCCGCCACCTCCACCGCCGGCCACCCCGCCAGAGGACCCCACCGCCGGTGCCCGAGGTGAACAAATAGGCATGCTCAATGGACGCCAGTGGGATCTAGGAGGCTGAGCGATTTTTGTCTTCCTGATGTTGGTGCACTCGGGGACTCTGTCGAGGATGCGTGCTAGTTAGTGACTGTCTCCACAAAGGAACTAGGGATATGCACAACCCCGTTGGTGGCGGCCTGCAACCGGAGATCCAGGATCCCCTTCTTCCTCAAGTCTAGCCACATCCTTTCATCAATTTCATCATTTGCATTGTTGTCTTCTGCTTGAACTAGATTGCTTCCATGATCCTTAATCCACAACAATGTACAATTTGACTTGTCATTTCAATACAATGCTTCTTGTTGAACCTCAGATACACTCCTTGTTATAGAACCATTTATTTCTTCAAGTGTATGTAATATACTTAATTTCCTGTTCAACACTTAGCAAACTTGCTAGACCTTTAATTGTGTTGTCATTCAATTTACCAAAACCTACTAAATGGCTAGATGCACTTTCACCTATTGTTCCCAACACTTAGGTTTGTTAAGCATTTGGAGAGTCACCTCAGCTAAGTGAGATCGGAGTGTTAGCCCAAAGTGTGATATTAGTGTTCTTACTTGGGTTTTCTCGAGGAAAATCTTAAAGACTAGCTACTCTTGGTGTTTGTCAACACCTATATGGCCTGATGATGGACTCCAAAAATTAGCATATGTTTTATTATTATTTTTAAGGACTTTAATCTTATCTTAGTGTGAATAGTTTGTTGGCCCTAAGGACTATCTAATTTATTGCTTTGTAGAAGAACTTAAGAGCTAAGAAACTTTGGAGGTTTAGTTTTTGCATAGGTTGAAGTTTGTTGCTTTCATTTTTTATAGTGCAGTTCACTTCGACCCATGCCCCTCTTGGGTTATTTGGTATTTTCACCACCAACCTACTTACACTTTCATTCTTACTTTGCATGAAAGGTTAACATCGAGTTGATGGTGGACTCTAAAAACCTTATATATTGGTCTAATCCACTCTAAACAATCAAGATGAGACTAACCCTCTACAATCTCATATTAATATACGCATGGGTCAAATCAACAAACTAGACTATGTCACAAACGGAATGGTGGCCGTGCTCACCCCTACGTAAGCACATTCAGCTAACCACGGCCCACAACGTGCACACTCGTCTTCCCGGACTTTGCGCCACAACACAACAACCCATTATGATGCACAACTTTATACCCTTCTTCGGACTGCCATGCTGATAATGATAAAAGATGAATATAAAGTTGAGTGTGCATATCCGTAGGGGAGTGTCCACGTTGTACTATGATCTATATCACTGTGATCTGTAAAGATATATGCAATTTATTAGAAAAGATATGCATGTAATAAATCCACATAAACAAATCTCTTTACTTAATATGCAAGTATCGAAAACCACGATAAAAGGCGTCATCGCAGCAGTATAAATGGACACCTACGCCCTTCCTTTCCTCCTCACTCGACAAAGCAAATCTCAGCCTAATTTCAGTCATGAAGGCCCAGGTCGCAGCAGCAACTGTCTTGGTCTTGCTCATCCTCACCTTTGGTCAGTAAATTCATCCAATACCTGCCAAAAAAAAAAAGCGAAATTGAACATGAGTATATATATGCAGCACTTGTGTCAGATGATTTTATCCATCCAAATATCCTGACTCGCGATTGATTGATTATTTGGTTGAGCATGTAGCTGCGGAGGCGCATACTCCTACTCCTACTCCTATTTGCAAGTCGCGAAGCCACGAATACAAAGGGAGGTGCATTCAGGATACAGATTGTAACGCCGCCTGCGTCAAAGAGTCAGAGAGCTACAGCGGAGGCTTCTGCAACGGAAGGCCGCCGTTCAAGCAGTGCTTCTGCACTAAGCCATGCAAGAGAGAGAGAGAGCTGCTGCTACACTTCGGTCGCCAGGCCTCTGATTATGTGTGCTCCAGTGCTCATGCCGCATGGCAAGGCGACTCTCGCATGTATGCCTTAGGTTGATGAGTATATAATAAATAAAATAAAATAGTAAATGCTATGATTTTCGTTCTTACATGAAAGTCAAGCGATTTTGCTTATCTAACATGTGTCCGCGTGGATTTGCTCTGAGATTTGTGAAAACTTTTGTTGATGACGGAAGTCACGCACAAATATACTAGGTTTGTTTGGACGCAAGGGCTAATTGTGTTAGCCTATTAGCGGATTATAAAAGAAGCTAATGAATTGAGAAAAGACCAAAATAGTCCACCCACTTACCTCTTTCATATACCTCACGCGCACATATCAAGGTCACAAAGGATACCGAGAATCCTACCATTATATTAGCTCATGTTCATGGGCGGAGCTAGTTGGGGCCATAGGGGGCGACGGCCCCCCTTGCCCTCCACAAAACTTTAAAGAACATCGCATGAATGGCGCTGCTGCACATCTAAAAAAGTGAAAATCTGCAACATGCATGCAGCCAACCCCTTTCTCTTCCTGCATGGTGCCGTGCAACCTTGTGTAGCATGCTGCAGTCCACCCCTTTCATGGATGAAAGGAGACGGCAATGTTTGTTTAGCTGGTCCGCGCTCATGCAACATTGTCGTCTTGCATATGCTTGCTCAAACCCATGCTCTGATAAATGGATGCTGCTATTGCCAAGTGGATCGCAAGTTCGCAACTGTGCAAATTTATCCGCCGAGTATTGATTTTCTCATTCTACTTTGTCGTGATCGCTTGATTAGTTGTTCATTCATGAGAAACAAAAAAAGTAGCAGCTTAGCATATATAGAAAGTAAATTGTGCGACTGTTGATTACCATTGAATTGGGGAAATAAAATGGGTGGGCGACGGGCGCACCGAGGCCCATGTGCGCTCCCCTGGCCGATGGGCGCCACGTGGAGCCCGACTGCATCACATGGCGATGACGGGCCCATGGTACCGTACGACAACCATAGAAGCAGGGTGGCGCTGCCCCGCCCCGACGCGACTTGCGACGCCAATGCTCTGCTTCTGCGGCATCTAGGTTGGGCTCCACGTGGCGTCCATCAGTAGGCGAGCGCACGCGGTCGTCGGTGCGTCCGTCACCCACCCAATTTATTTCTTGAATTGCCCCCCCCCCTCAACTTGAAGGCACGCTCCGCCACTGCTCATGTTCATGTATAAAATAACCATTAGTTAATTTTAACCAGCTAACAATTAGTAGCTCTAGCCATTAATGCCCAAAAATTAATTATTTCTCATCCAAACAGCCCGAAGTTAGCGTTAAAATGGCGGCGGATATATACATTAGTGAATATACGTATTGAGATGTTAAAAAATGGTCGTATGACATTTACATCGAACATTGTCTGAGAATATGTGTTGCATTGTGGAGAACAGATAACAAAACATACGGACTAAGAATAGTCAACTGATTAGGCTATTTCCTTGGGGTGGAACTGGCTTGACTCATTTTTCCAGAGGTACTCAGTGATAGGGTTTGGGTGCATATATTCATAGAGGTTGAATATACATGCGTGTTTGTGGACGCCAGTACCATATAATTAAAAAAAGAAAGTATGTAGAGCACGTCTGGACAATAGCATGAAAACCACTCGTATCTTTAATATAAAATGTATCCATCCATTCATCTATCTATATCCACATATCTCTATCCCTATCTCTATTATTATTATTATTATTATTATTATTATTATTATTATTATTATTATTATTATTATTATTATTATTATTATTATTATTATTATTATTATTATTATTATTATTATTATTATTATTATTATTATTATTATTATTATTATTATTATAGACATGGTAATTTAATTTCATATTTAGATGACTATTAAATCATATTTCCGATGGGTAATCTTTTATAAAACAAAAAAGATCTAATGGTTGTTATTGGTGAGGATGATTAAAGTCTACTACTACCAAATTAAATACTAGATATTTTGGTATTTGCGAGAATTTGTGGAATTTAATTTTTTCTAACGTGTCTTGTGAGGACTAATGTGAAGGTTCCATTTGGAACATTTTCATTTAGTAATAATAAGATAAGAAAAGATAAGGTGACAGTCAATGATCTATGTATATAAGGGCACTAGTAAATTTTCCTTTTAATTACTACTCACTGAGTTGTATCCAAGACTAGGTTATGCATATCCTTTTCCGGTTCGATAATGATACCCTCAAGGCGTCCATCCTTTCCAGACGGGACCGACCCGTCTGCCCCTGCGCCATGCGCCCTCGCCTCACGCCGTGCACCCTCACCCGTGCCTCGCGCCTCTTGCCGTGGTTGCGATCCATCCACTTGTCGACCATGGGCGGCGTCGAGCTCCGCGTCAACAAGCCTCTGTTGGGGGGGGGGGGGCAGCAAGTAGACAAGCACATGTTGCAACCGTATGTTTCATGTGTTTCAGGTGTATATATTGTATATGTTTCATCTAGATATTGCAAAAATAGATCTGGGGTTGCATATGTTGTAATGACTATATACGTATGTTGCAAGTGCATATTTCAAATGTTTCAAACATATGTTGCAAGTGTTTTATCTGGATGCTGCATATGTTGCACTGACTATACATGTATGTTGTAAGTGTATGTTTTAAAAACAACTGTTTCAAACGTATGTTGCAAGTGTTTTATCTGTATGTTGCATATGTTGCAGTGGCCATATACATATGTTGCAAGCGTATGTTGTAAATGTTTTATCTATTTCGAACGTATGTTACAACAAATGCTTTATGTTGCAAGTGTTCCATAAGTAGGCGCGGACGTGGTAGTTTAATTTCATATTTAGAGGGCTATTTAATCATACTTCCGATGGGTAATCTTTTATAAAACAAAAAATAGATCTAATGGTTGTTATTGGTGATGACGATTAAAGTTTACTACTACCAAATTAAATACTAGATATTTTGGTATTTTTGAGAATTTGTGGAATTTAATTTTTCTAACGTGTCTTGTGAAAACTAATGTGAAGGTTCCATTTGGAACATTTTCATTTAGTAATAATATAAGATAAGATAAAATAATGTGTCAATCAATGATCTATGTATATAAGGACACTAGTAAATTTTCCTTTTAATTACTACCTGCTGAGTATCCAAGACTACTAACACCACGTGGCTGGTGGTTGGTGCTGATTTATTGTGAGAAAAAAATACCGTTGACTGCTAGGTGGCTGGTGCTGATTTGATATCAGAGAAAAACACTGGTGGCTGGACCAGCCAGCCGAACAAGCCCTAGGTTATGCGTATACTTTTCCGGATACCCGGCGGTAACGATGCATGCACTCGATCGGACACTATGAATAGGCATTTGAGCCCTTTCCTTCCTCTTCATCACCCAACAAAACAAACCTCTGCTTAGTTTCAGTTCTGCCATGATGGGTAAAATTGCAGCGACGACTGCCTTGGTCTTCCTCCTCCTGACCTTAGGTGAGTGATCGACTTCATCCTACCTACAAAAGCCTGAAAAAGAAATATGAACCATGTAGTCACTCGCGGTTTTAGCTGATGAAAAAAACTCTGATTGGTTGGTTCATCTGATTCAGCAGGTGCCGAGGCCAAGGTATGCCAATGGGTGACTCCCTGGGATGTTGTGTGCCAACAATCGACTTGTCTCCCATATTGCATCAGCAAGGGCTACACTGACGGCTACTGCACAGTGGCGGAGCGTGCCTTCAAGTTGAGGGGGGGGGGGGGGGGGGGGGGGGGGGCAATTCAAGAAATAAATTGGGTGGGTGACGGACGCACCGACGACCGCGTGCGCTCGCCTACTGATGGACGCCACGTGGAGCCCAACCTAGATGCCGCAGAAGCAGAGCATTGGCGTCGCAAGTCGCGTCGGGGCGGGGCAGCGCCACCCTGCTTCTATGGTTGTCGTACGGTACCATGGACCCGTCATCGCCATGTGATGCAGTCGGGCTCCACGTGGCGCCCATCGGCCAGGGGAGCGCACATGGGCCTCGGTGCGCCCGTCGCCCACCCATTTTATTTCCCCAATTCAATGGTAATCAACAGTCGCACAATTTACTTTCTATATATGCTAAGCTGCTACTTTTTTTGTTTCTCATGAATGAACAACTAATCAAGCGATCACGACAAAGTAGAATGAGAAAATCAATACTCGGCGGATAAATTTGCACAGTTGCGAACTTGCGATCACTTGGCAATAGCAGCATCCATTTATCAGAGCATGGGTTTGAGCAAGCATATGCAAGACGACAATGTTGCATGAGCGCGGACCAGCTAAACAAACATTGCCGTCTCCTTTCATCCATGAAAGGGGTGGACTGCAGCATGCTACACAAGGTTGCACGGCACCATGCAGGAAGAGAAAGGGGTTGGCTGCATGCATGTTGCAGATTTTCACTTTTTTAGATGTGCAGCAGCGCCATTCATGCGATGTTCTTTAAAGTTTTGTGGAGGGCAAGGGGGGGCCGTCGCCCCCCTATGGCCCCAACGGAGCTCCGCCCATGACTGCACCCAACTTGACCGGAAGTGCGCGTGCACTAAGGAATGCACAGGTGATGGAGGCAGCGGTACTGGTGAGGGAGCGGTGACCGATCGAGTTAACTAACGCCGGACATGCGAGAAGATAGAGCCCCGGACATGATTGAACTTTCGTTATTGTGTGTCCGAGAGTCATTCTCTTGTGGTGTTTGTGCATGTCATCTAGCTAGCAGATCTTGAGGTAGTGGTAATAATGAAATGGTTGTGTCACTTACTTGTGTGTCGGTTGATTTTTTTATTCTGAATCTATCTTGTTGACATGTTACTACAGTGGATTAAAAATTAAAATTACAACACAGTCGATTTGTTTTTTAACCACCATGTCAGAATTATAGGGTTAACTGCTCATAAGATCCGTCCATAGCTCCCGAGTAACTAACAACTGACTGTGAAAATATATTTCTATAGTTGATTCCTAATTATAAATTCACCGTACAATAAATAGAGAAAATTCTCCCGTTGGTCAAATAAAATCCAACCTGTAATAGAATTATCACATAATAAGGTTCTAGGAAACAATTGATTTTTATATGAAAATTGCTCCTTCGTATAATTGGTTCTAGAAGAATCATTATTAGTAATAGCCACTACTACAGACGACTTACAGAGGCTTGCATTTTTTGGACACAGGCCACTCGACTCCCAACCGCCTCTATAAAGACTTTCACTGAATCCCACTAACCAAGCCGCATATAGAAATATATTTTTTTAGAGAAGGCTCAGATTTCTTTCATCCGAACTTGTAGATCAACTTTGAAAATTCATAATGTCTTCATACAATATATATTTCCATGATATCTATCTATACACAACTTCACAATCAACATTTTTTTTTATTTGAAGTCTCTATCTCTATCTCTATCTCTATCTCTATCTATATCTGTATCTGTATTGCATGTCTATAACTCTATATATCTATATCTTTATCTATATTTAAATAAAGTTGAAGTTAGGTGTCATATCTATATCTATATCTATATTATTATTATTATTATTATTATTATTATTATTATTATTATTATTATTATTATTATTATTATTATTATTATTATTATTATTATTATTATTATTATTCATGATAATAGACATGGTAATTTAATTTCATATATTTAGAGGGCTATTTAAATCATATTTCCGTTGGGGTAATCTTTTATAAAACAAAAAAAAGAAAGAAAAGAAATGTGATTTCAGTGGAAATTTGTATCTATGATTAATATAAATCTCTATATATATTTATAACTGTATGAAGTTAAAAAGGCACGATTTTCTCGACTGAGATGCGTGCAGGGAGAATGAAAAGGGTACCTAGATGGATTTATTTAAGATGCCTTTTCAAACAATAAAAAAAGACATGCCAGGCAATGACGAAAAGGATGTGCATATCCATTTTGCTGCTGCTGGTAGCAAGGTATCATATCTATCCATGTAATAAATCATCTAATTAATGAATGAGAATCCGAGGCAAGGATATGCACATCCATTTTGTTATAAATAGTGGTAATGGATGAACTCAGAGCATTATTAATGAACACGTACTTGTGTCATTCTCTTTCTTTTCGATCTTCTCACCTGACAAAGCAAAGCTCAATTCAGCCATGAAAGGGAAGGCCTTAGCGGCGGCGGCAGCCTTAGTGCTAGCCCTTCTAACCTTGGGTGAGGGAGGATCGACTTCATCCAATAAACTCCAAAGCATGGAGCAAATGAATGGTACGTACGGTCTAGTCACTGGGCTTTAGCTGATGAATATGTATAACTAGGATATATATTAACATCATAACATGATAGTCAAACTCCATTCATATTGATTGGTTCGTTCATTTGATTGCGCAGGTGCTGAGGCCAAGCAAGGTGAATCACCTCCCTTCAAGGTGAATCACCTCCCGTGCTATCCAAGCGAATGTGCCAGATCTTGTAAAAGCAAGGGCTACACCAACGGTTTCTGTCGCGGGGGTGGGGTGATACCAGAATACTGCGTGTGCGTTAATGCGAACTTTATGGGTAGAAAAGGAGGCAACGGGGGAGATGTTGGTGATGGTGGAGGCGAAGCCTTGTTTTTAGAGGATGAGGCGATGAGTCCATGATAGTTTCGATGACTAGGGCTCTTGAGAGCTGGGTCCATGAATAAAGGAACGGTTGAGAAATTAATTACTTACTCACAGCTTGGTATGTGCTTGAAATCTTGAGTTGGGGGTAATAACGAAGTGGATTTGTCGCCTTTACTTATGTTTTTTTTTTCCGATTATAATGATTCTATTAGGATGTCTGTCCTCGACTCGCGCGCCGAACACATCCCATCCTATTCCAATCCTGTGACCCCCACTCCCCCTTAAAGGGTCGATATGGTAGACTAGAGGACGGGTGAATAGTCCTTTCTAAAACTTAATCGTGCCGACTAATCGAAACACATGCGGAATTAAAGCTATTGGTATAGCCAAGACTACATCACTCAATCTAAGTTCTCTAGCACCTTACAAAGATACTAATTAAGCAACTAAGGTGCCAGACTAGCTAGAACTCACCTAAATAATTCTAGTTAGCAAGGTCACACAAACCTATGCAACTAGTACTCAAACAACCGAGGGAGCTCCTACACAACTAGTAAGCAAAAGCACAAAGCTCATAAGCTCACTAGTAATGCTCAATAACAAGGCTACTGTCGGTGTTTAGAACCGCGCCCTAGACACTAAGACGAGTAAATTTTTATCTGCGCATTTAGACCTGGACGGTGTGCAATGCGGACACAAGGGTTTATACTGGTTCGGGTAAAAATGTCTCTATGTCCAATGGATGTTGGTACTGCTCGTGTTGTCTTGCACCGGAGTGCTCGTAGTAGGGGTTACAAGCTTTCGAGAGATGGAGCAGATCCCAAGTCTCTTTGGTGGTGTGTGAGCTAGAGTGCTCGCTCAGTCAGTTGTCTTTCTGTCGGGGGGTCCTCCTAGATGTAGCCCCTGCCTCCCCTTTTATAGTTCCCAAGGGGAGGGCTCGGGGTTATAATTATGGTAAAAAGGTGAAAGGGGAAAAAACGAAAGAGAAAAACAAAAAGGTGGCCTCGGGCGTGGCCGTCTTCCTCCTTATCCGGCGCGAGTAGTTTACCCTATAGTGCAGGGACGCAATGGGCATCGAGCTTTTGACTTCTATCCACTGGTGCAACGCGCTGTGGCCACGCTTTGATCTGTGTGCTTTTGTACCATCGAGAATGGGCGGCGCGTGCGCCCGAATTTGCATAGAGAGGGGGTTAGGTAGCAGAGTTGCCATTACCCCCGTTGCTATAGAGGCATGGACACCGTTGTGGTGGAATGACCAGAGTCATGTCGAGTCGTATCACGGCTCCCATGCCTCCGTTCACTGTGCACGGTCGTGTTCATCCCATCATTGGGAATAGGTGTCGTGGTGGGGGCCCGTGTGACTCCCAATTGCGCCTGAGGCCCTGGCGCAGCCCTCGGGCGAGGCGAAAAGATGTGATGACGTTATGAGGGCTTGGGTGAGATGAAGACTGCTCCTGAGGGGTCAGCCCCGCCTAAGGCCTTACGGTAAGGCTCGGGCGAGGCGGAGATCACAGCCGAGGGGTCCGCCTTGCCCGAGGCCTTTCAGGTGGGATTGGGCGAGGCGAAGATTTCTCCTCAGCCTCGGGAAGTAAGTGTAGACACATTATTTACTACTTTTGGCTGGGTACCCATGACATTGGTACCTGACAGTAGCCCCCGAGCCTGTGGAGGAGTGAGGCACCCCTTTAGAGGCTTGAAGATGACTGAACATTGCGCTTAGGGTGGAGTACACATCGGTGGTCTACTTTTGAGA
The DNA here is from genome assembly GCA_038087645.1 of Saccharum hybrid cultivar R570. Taxonomy (NCBI): domain Eukaryota; kingdom Viridiplantae; phylum Streptophyta; class Magnoliopsida; order Poales; family Poaceae; genus Saccharum; species Saccharum hybrid cultivar. Next base: position 1,271,457 of record JAQSUU010000377.1, read on the forward strand.
GAAGTCATCCGGTGGGTGCGCGCGAGCGCACCTGCCGGGTATAACCCCCGAGACCTTGGAGGGGTGAGACACCCCTTCAAGGGCTTGAATCGAGCGGAGTGGTCTCCGTTGGCACTATCCTAGAGTGCGCTCCCCTTATGTGTATCGGCCCTTGCTGTTTTCGCACAACCTTGGGGTGCGTGTGGAGCCCCCGAGCCTTGGCTTGTTGTGGGGGCATGACCGTTCATTGGGTCAGGGTGCGAGCATAGCCTCCAAGCCCCCGCGTGTTGCGGGAGACCGATCGGGCAGCCTCTCCTCTTTATTCGTTGTCCCTCATGCGTCCCTTCATGAAATAGAGGTGGTAAGCTAGGCCATGCTATCCTTGTCGGACGAACCATGGTGCTCGTTGAGCTATTAACGGGTACGTTTGAGTGGAGCCCTGATTCCCATTCGCCGGGCGCCGGCTTGTGGTCAAGTTGGTGACGCACTCTAGGTTCTTGATGGTTGATTCATATAGTTATCAAAACAATCTGACCGCTCTGAGGGCTCAGTGCCTCCCGTCAAGGGATACCATGAATCAGTTACCGATCGGGACTCGAACATGGGTTGGGATGCCTTTGGCGCTCGAACGCTAGGGTGCTGGCTGCTAGTGTGCCCATCCCTGACTCTAAGTGTCTTGGGACAGCTGTCGAACCCACAATGGGTCAGCCTTTGAACCCCTGGACCGTAAATGGGCCATAGGAGCGTATACAGCTCTGTATCCCGTTCTTACCTGCTGAGGCCCATGATCGGCTTGTGGAGCAGGAATATGCCTGAGCCCTGCACAGTGGTGGGATAACGGTAGGTGCGGCATGTGAGGCGAATGGTGCAAGGTGACGGGGCAAGTTTGCAGGAGGCATGCGTACGGTTATCGAAATATTCGGGGTCATGATGAGACGTTCCTATGGTCGTAATTAATGCGGGTGGTTGGGGCCTCAAATTGCTTTGTTTCCCCTCTTTTTAACCCAGTGGATTTCCCTTCCCTCGCACACCTCTGCTCTCTACCTGCCTCGCGCTCGTGTTTCCTATCTGCCACAGCGAGCAAGAGAGAGAGAGAGAGAAAACTCACCCCACCGGCGCCGCTGCCACTGCCATTGTCGTCAGAGTGCTTTCTTGTTCCCTCGATGGACCCGTGGGGACGCTCTAGCTTCACCGACAAGAACGCATCATGGCTCGTCGAGGATGGGCTCCTTCGTCCAGTGACGAATGTCACGCAGCTAGAGTGGATCATCCCTGATAATGAAGACGAGTCGAACCCCCCACCAGCTATATCGTTAGCTTCGCGCACTTCTACGAGCGGGGGTTCGGGACACCGGCGAGCGACTTCTTCCACGGGCTCCACCACTATGGGATCGAGTTGTAGAATCTCAACCCCAACTCGATTCTGTAGATCGCAGTCTTCGTCGCCCTATCTGAGGGCTATTTGGGCATTAGGCCTATTTTTGCCCTATGAACGTACTACTTTCGCACCACCATCTTCTACAAGACGGTGAAGAAGGGTGAGACGGTGCTGGTGCGCATTGGCAGTTGTGTGATCTAGCTCCGCTAGAACTAGGTGAATAGGTACATCTCCATGAAGGGGACACCGTCTAACAAGGAGTGGCACCAGAGGTGGTTCTACCTTAGGAGCGACACTAATGCACCTCTGCCTCCATACACCGATCGTTACTTTGAAGTAGCACTAGCACACTGGGGCTATGGCCCTGTCACTGTCAAGAAGGAGAAGATCAACACCCTCCTCCAAGTGGTCAAGTGCCTGGTGAATCATGGTGTCACCAGGGCCGGGGTTCTCATCGCGTTCCATGAGCGGAGGGTGCTACCGCTAATGCGGTGGGTGCGCTGGCTAGACGAGATGGTGCTGGATGCGCCCCTTGAGGGGATGGTGCTCATGATGGAGGAGCTCGAACATGAGGAGATCAAGAAGTGCATCAAGTCACCGCTCGGGAGTGCTGCTTCCGACACCATCCTCGATCTCCACCCGCCGATGTGTCCCGACGATGACTTTATCGAGATGGTGAACGCCTTCCCCCTCGAGTTTTTTGTACTTCCTTTCCATCACCTGACCCGGTGCTTGGTGGTTCGCAGGGGAGCCTTTGTGTCGTTCGTGATTTTGACCCTCCACTCCCTGAGGTTGCGGCCCGAACGGAACCGGGCCCATGCTGGGAAGGTGAAGCAGAGGAAGGATGATTGGAAGCGGAAGAGGACCGATAGGGCCAGGAGGAAAGAGGAGCGCGAGAAGCGTCGGAGGATCCAATGGGAGGCCGGAGAAGAGGAGGAGGAGTCGAGCGATTAAGAGGATGACGAGGATGATGACGATGAGGGGGTCCACCCATATGATTAGCTAGAATCCATGGCCGAGGAGGGGGAACAGCTCGAGGGGCCGTCTCTCTCGATTGAGGGGCGAATGCCACGGGCTCAGCTACTACTCCACAAGTCGGAGGACCCCAACCTTAGGGGAGCCACGGCGGTGAAAGGTCTTGATGGCTAGAGGGGGGGTGAATAGTCTTTTTAAATTTTCTACAAAGACAAGCTAAACAAGTTTATCAATACAACAAATAGCAAGATGCGAGTTTTGCTTAGCCTACGGGGTGTTTGCAAGCCACCTATCTAATTCACAATTCTAGTATATTGGCACTCAACCGCACAAGTTAAACCGAGAAGGTAACTACAACTACAACTAGCAAGCTACACAAAAGAGCTACTCTAGAAAAGCAAACTAGCTGGCAAAGATAACTAAGAAAGTAATGCGGAGTTGAGTTAGGAGGGTTTCACCGAGGGGCGAAGTATTGAGCCAACCAATATGATCAACAATGAATACCAAAACAACCGAACACCGGGATCAATCAATCACAATATGAGAGTGATGACACAAAGATTTATCCCGAGGTTCACGTGCTTGCCGACACGCTAGTCCCCGTTGTGTCCCTCTTCACCACGTGGTTCGGTGGCTAATCGGTCTCACACCGAGCCTCTCAAAAGGCGCCACAAGAACCTACCAAATGGCAAAAGGTTGCAATGACACGAGCAATTTACTAATGTTGCCTTTGGCGCTTCGCCGAGGTAGGCACAAACCCCTCACAATCACCGAAGGTGGCCAAGAACAATCACCAACTCTTGCCAACGCCTCCAAGCTGCTCTAAGCCATCTAGGTGGCGGCAACCACCAAGAGAAACAAGAATCCCGCAGCAAATCAACCACCAAGTGCCAACTAGATGCTATCTCACAATGCAACTGCACTTGGATCACTCAATCTCACTTCGAATATGCAAAGAAGCAAGAGAGATGAGTGGGAGGGGAGTTGCTTAGCTCAAAGTGCTCACAAGTATGTCAAATGTGCAAGGGTGAGAGCCTTGAACCGGCCAACGAGTATTTATAGACGTACCCCTTCGAATAGAGCCGTTAGGAATAAGATCTAGCTGAAGTCGCGCTGACCGGACGCGCTGGTCCGATTGACCGGACGCGCTGATCGCGCAACGGCTCTTTCATGAAGCACCGACCGGACGCGCTGGTCGCAACGACCGGACGCACCGGGATCGACCGGACGCGCCGGTCCCGTAACTGATCGGACGCGCTGGTCAAGTCTGAGCAGCGCACAACGAACCAGTGACCGGACGCGCTGAAGAACTGACCAGACGCCACAGTGCCCACGTCCGGTTGGAGTCCAGTAAGCTCCCTCGACTACCGGACGCGTCCGGTCAACTGTGACCGGACGCACCGCGCGTCCGATCAACAAACTGAAATTCGCGCAGACACTGAACGCTGACCGGACGCGTCCGGTCAAACAGAGACCGCGTCCGGTCCAGCGTCCGGTCACTCCTGACCTCCGTTCGGCATAGTGGAAAATAGTCGTTTCAACTCCTCGAAAACGCCTGAATCCCGCCTCGCAAGCTCGGCGGGAGGGAGAGAGAACCCCAAACCCTCTCTACCGCTCAAACTCCACCGCCTTCGCAAATGTGCTAACACCACCAAGTGATCACGTCATGTGCGATTGTGTTAGCATTTTTACAATTATTTATCGAGGCGTTATTAGTTCTACCCAAATGCATATGATCATGAAATGCACACCTAGAGGCACTTAGGAGTTCAATAGCCGCGTCATTTCCCTCTTTATAGTACGGCTATCTATCCTATAATGTAACCACACCCACTAGGTGTCTTGGTTACTAAAACACAACCCTTAAGCATATACCTTTGCCTTGATCACGTAGGGTTGCGTCCAAATCCAAGTGTGGCCATCATGATCACCATGTCCATCTTGCCACCAACCTTGGAATGTACTAATCCTCATATGCTACATACAACTTAGGCATAGGATTAGTACTTAGACATTGTCACTAATTACCAACACCAAACATAGGACTTTCAATCACCCCCTTGTTGGTAATTGGTGACAACCCTTTCACAAAGATGTTATGATAAAAAGTTTTATTGAACCCATGTCACATTGTCCAAGTATATTACCATGTGTAAGAATTATGGACATGTGATCATGAATTCAAATTGATAGCAATGGCTCCCCCTACATGTGTGATATATGTTTGGATTTTGGAAGCATACATGTTTAGATAGGTAAATATAGGAGCATTGACTACTAATAGGTGCTAAGTGTTTTAGATTATAGACCTTTGAAGCGTAATACCATCGGAGTTGCGATAAACATCATCTTAGCACCTTGTGTAGTTAGATACCACTTGGAAAAGCATAAACAAAACTAGAAACCTCGTGAGATCAACATTATAAGCAATATTCTAGTACCACTTTGAAAAACTTGAAGCAAGAGAAATCTAACTACTTCCTATTCATGCTAGTACTTCAATACACCATTCAATTGTATACTAGCAAAACATCACACAAGCAAAGTATCGGAGAAAAAGAAATGCATAACTATGCATCATACATATGAAGTGCACATGGAAATGCAACATTTATGTTTAAGAGCTTGCTCCCCCTACTTGTGTGCTCAAAATTTTAGTTGATCCCCTTCTTTTATCAAATCTCCCCTTTAGGTTTTCTCCCCTTTTAGAATCTATCTTGTGAACAACATTTTCTCCCCCTTTGAGTTCTATCTTTGTGAACAATATTTTCTCCCCCTTTGGCACCAATGACCACAAGGGATCAATTTTAGATAGAATATCATGTTGAATTATGGGGTGAGGATCAAGTTTGTGATTCAACCTAGATTGCTTGCATAAATAAAATGCTTCGGTTTGATCCAAGGGCAAGCTTCTTCACACCTCACTAGAAGGGTTATCATGCACCATGTTGAAGCAAGTATTTAGACAAGTGATCTAGATTAAACACTTAGGATCACAAGCTACTCAAACAAGTTATATGCTACCACTAGATCATACAAGTCATGGAAACAATAGTGGCACCACATAAACTTCAAAGTCATTTGTTTTTCATGAATGAGCCTAGAACATGTAAATTATGACTAGATGCACTAAACAAGTCCTTAGTATAGAATGTATGACATGTCAACCAATTGTATCTTGGGGCTCGAAGGAGAGGCATGTCATATCATGGAGGTGCATCAACTCATGTTGGAGAAGTCAAGTATGTTCAACTCATTCTTTAGCTTGTGAAATCTCTTCTCATCAAGTGGCTTGGTGAATAGATCGGCTAATTGATCTTCGGTGCCCACACTCTCAATAGCAATGTCACCCTTTTGTTGATGATCTCTAATGAAATGATGACGAACATCAATATGCTTTGTTCTTTGATGTTGAACTGGATTGTTGGTTAGCTTGACGGCACTTTCATTGTCACATAGCAATGGCACATTCTTAAAATTGATTCCAAAATCCTTCAATGTTGCCTTCATCCACAAGATTTGTGCACAACAACTACCCGCGGCGATGTATTCGGCTTCGGTGGTAGATAGTGTAATACTATTTTGCTTCTTGGATGACCATGAGACAAGTGATCTTCCCGACAATTGACAAGTCCCGGAAGTGCTCTTTCTCTCCACTTTGTCACCGGCATAGTCAGAATCTGAATATCCAACTAGCTCAAAGCTTGCACCTTTAGGATACCACAATCCAACATCTTGTGTATGCTTCAAATACCTCAATATTCTCTTTGTTGCCTTCAAATGACTTTCTCTTGGTGAGGCTTGAAATCTTGCACACATGCATACACTAAACATCACATCGGGTCTTGATGCCGTCACATAGAGTAGGATACCAATCATTGATCTATATAGTTTTTGATCCACCATGTTGCCACTCTTGTCACTATCCAAACTTCCACTAGTGCCCATTGGGGTTGTAATGCCCTTTGCATCTTCCATGCCAAACTTCTTGAGCATATCTTTGATGTACTTGGTTTGACTCACAAATATTCCTTCCTTCATTTGTTTGATTTGAAGTCCAAGAAAGAAACTAAGTTCACCAATCATTGATATTTCAAATTCCTTTCCCATCATTTTCCCAAACTCATCACAATAATCTTGATTGGTTGAACCAAATATGATATCATCAACATATACTTGCAACACAAACAAGTCTTTCCCAATCTTCTTGGTGAATAGAGTAGTATCCACTTTCCCCATGACAAATCCTTTGATTAGAAAGAAGTCCCTCAATCTTTCATACCATGCTCTTGGTGCTTGCTTCAATCCATACAAAGCTTTCCTTAACTTGAACACATGGTTGGGTTTCTTGTCATCTTCAAAACCGGGAGGTTGCTCAACATACACCTCTTCTTGAATGTACCCATTGAGAAATGCACTCTTCACATCCATTTGATATAACTTGATATTATGAGCACAAGCATAGGCAAGTAAGATCCTAATTGCTTCCAATCTTGCAACCGGGGCATAAGTTTCACCAAAGTCAAGACCCTCTATTTGTGTGTAACCTTGAGCCACTAGTCTTGCTTTGTTTCTTACTACTATTCCATCTTGATCTTGCTTGTTGCGAAAGACCCATCTTGTTCCAATGACATTGTGATCCTTAGGCCTCTCAACTAGTTCCCATACTTCATTTCTCTTAAAGTTATTGAGCTCTTCATGCATTGCATTTACCCAATCCGGATCTCTCAATGCTTTATCAATGTCCTTGGGTTCTTCCATTGACATAAAAGAAGAGTGAGCACAAAATGATGCCAATCTTGATCTAGTTTGAACTCCCCTTTGTATGTCACCAATGATGGAATCCAATGGATGGTCTCTTGCAATGTTAGTTGGTTGAAGCACTTGGACTTGATTGCTTGGATGTTGATGTTGATCATGAGTTGGAGATGATGAACTAGCTACTTGTTGATCTTGTTGCACTTGAGATGATGTACTAGCTTGGTTTTGCATTAGAGAACCACTAGCTTGTGTAATTGGACTTTGGAGCACTTGATCTTTGTTGTCATCCATCAATCACTTGCTTTGGCCTAATATCACCAATATCCATTTCTTTCATAGCATTGGTCAATTGAGTTCCTCTCACATCATCTAAGTTATTTTTCTCATCTTGAGAGCCATTTGTTTCATCAAACTCAACATCATGAACTTCCTCAAGTAGACCACTAGCTAAATTCCAAACTCTATAAGCTTTGCTAGTAGTGGAGTAACCAAGTAAGAATCCTTCATCACATTTTTTCTCAAACTTGCTCAATCTAGTGCCTTCTTCAAGATGTAGCATTTGTAACCAAATACCCAAAAGTATGCAATATTGGGCTTTCTTCCATTTAAGATCTCATATGGTGTCTTCTCTAGAAACTTGTGGCAATAGAGGCGGTTGCTATAGAAGCAAGCCGTGTTGATTGCTTCGGCCCAAAATGAATGACTCACATTATACTCATTTAACATTGATCTTGCCATATCAATCAAGGTTCTATTCTTCCTCTCAACTAAGCCATTAGATTGAGGTGTATACTTAGCCGAAAATTGATGCTTGATTCCAAGCTCATCACATAGCTCATCAACTCTTGTGTTTCTAAACTCACTTCCATTGTCACTTCTCACTTTCTTGATTGTGGTCTCAAACTCATTTTGCACCCTCTTGATGAACTTCTTGAATATGTCAAATATATCACTCTTGTCCACAAGAAAGAATACCCATGTATATCTAGTGAAGTCATCCACAATCACAAAGCCATACTTGTTGCCACCAATGCTTGTGTATGTAGTTGGCCCAAATAAATCCATGTGCAACAACTCAAATGCCTTGGAAGTACTCATGATGCTTTTCAATGGATGAGTGTTGCCCACTTGCTTTCTGGCTTGACATGCACTACATAGCTTATCCTTCTCAAATGTGACATCCTTCAAGCATCTAACTAAGTCATGCTTCACTAACTTGTTCAATTGCTTCATACCAACATGACCAAGTCTTCTATGCCATAACCAACCCATACTTGATTTGGTGAGCAAGCATGTTGAAAGTTGAGTGTCACTAGCATTGAAATCAACCAAGTATAGATTCTCATATCTAAAGCCCTTGAAGATCAAATTGGAGCCATCAACACTAACTATCTCCACATCATCAACACCAAATATGCACTTGAAACCTAGATCACACAATTGAGCAACCGAGAGAAGATTGAAGTTCAACTTTTCAACTAGGAGCACATTGGAAATGCTATGATCATTTGAGATTGCAATCCTTCCAAGAGCCTTCACATCACCCTTGCTATTATCACCAAATGTGATACTATCAATGCCACTATCATTTGATTTGAGAGAGTTGAACATTCTTAAATTACCGGTCATATGTTGAGAGCACCCACTATCAAGCACCCAATGCCTTCCTCCGGCCTTGTAATTTACCTACAAAATAAATTAATGTTTCTTAGGTACCCATACTTGTTTGGGTCCTTGGAGGTTAGTAACTAAGCTCTTTGGTACCCAAATGGTCTTCTTCTTTGGACCCACAATTGGTGTACCAACAAAACTAGCATGCACACCTTTCTCACCCTTGGTAAGCACATAACAAGAATCAAAAGGAATGTAATCCATTTTAGCATGAAACTTGTTGTTCTTGTTCATTTTATTACAATTAATCTCTAGATGCCCAACTTGCTTGCATCTATTGCAATAACGACCATTGCTCTTCACAAAGCGAGACTTTGGAGTAGCAAAGGCCGCCTTGCCCTTCTTGGGAGTATAGCCCAAACCCTCTTTGTTAAGAGAGAACCTTTGGCTACCCAAGCATTTTAGCAAGCAGGCATCCCCACCATAGGCATTGCCTAATGCGCGGGTGAGATCATCCACCTCTCTCTTGAGAGTCTCATTCTCAACCACAAGCGATGAATCACTAGTAGTAGAGGTAGAGTTGGTTGTGGTGGATGATGATGAGCTACATGAAGTATTAGTAGGACCAACAAATAAAGAATCATCAATAATATCACATGTTAGTCCAATATCACAAGTGACAATCACTTGCTTCTCCTTAGCTTCCTTCATGAGCTTCTCCAACTTGAGGTCCTTTTCCTTGATGAGCTCAAGTAAAGTGGAGTGGGCTTCCTTAAGCCTAGTGTGAGCAACTTCAAGGTCCTCGTGGTCTTCCTTTAGACACTCACGAGAGGCCTCTAGCTCATCAAAGGATTTCCTAAGAGCTTTGAGCTCTTGTTCAATTCCTTTGCACTCCTTACTCTTTTTGAGAGCAACAAGCTCCTCCATCAAGGCATCATTTTCATTGCTCTTGGCAATGAGCTCTTGCTCTAAGATTTTGCACTTCTTGGTTGTCCTCTTGTAGCCCTTGCTTATTTGATCTATTATGCCTAATAGATCATCCTTGGAGTAGTCCTCATCCTCCTCATCATCACTCCTATAATCATCACTAGCACAAGAATCATTATCACTATCATCATATTTTACCTTGGTAGGCTTGGCCATAAAGCATGTCGATGTAGTGTCGAAGATGGATGACTTGTGGGAGAGGGCGATGCTTGCAATGGCTCATCGAGTGGTCCTCTCATCATCACTAGAGCTTTCATCATCATCACTATCGGAGTTGTCACTATCCCAAGTGACCACATAACCACCACCCTTCTTCTTCTTGTTGATAGTGAAGCTCTTCTTCTCTTTCTTCTCCTTCTTGTCCTTCTTGTTCTTCTTCAACTTCAACTCCCCATCATGATATCTTTTATCTTCATAGGGGCACTTTGCCACTACATGATCGGGGCTATTGCAATTGTAGCAAATCACCTCCTTTGCCTTTATGAAGTCCCTTCTCTTCCTTGCCCCATATCCTTTCTTCTTCATGAACCTCTCCATCTTGTGTACTAGGAGGGCCATGGTCTCATCATTGAATGGATCATCATCATCGCTCTCCACCTTGCTCTTGCCCTTAGAAGATGAAGCCTTGAATGCAATAGGCTTCTCTTGCTTGACCTTGGTCTCCTTCTTCTCTTCTACCTCATCTTCATCATCATTGTATTAGGCATCGATCATTATATCTCAAAGCACATTGGTTGGTTTGACCTTGTCCAATCCCTCTCTAAAGATCATTCTTCTCAAGGTGGCAAACTTCTTGGGTAAGCACATCAAGAACTTGTGTGAGAAGTCCTTGTCCTCAACCTTCTCTCCAAGCCCTTGAGATCATTTACAATGACTTGGATCCTATAGAACATCTCCGGGATAGATTCATCATCCTTCATCTTGAAAGTGGAGAACTTGTCCTTGAGTATATATAGCTTGGCACTTTTTACCGTTGAAGTGCCTTCATATGTTTCTTCAAGCCTTATCCAAAGCTCATTTGCCTTTTCAAGATCTTTGATTTGCTCAAATACTTTGTCATCAATGGCACGGTAGATTGTGTCAAGTGCCGCCGTGTTGCATTGTTTGTTAATGCGGTCATTTGGAGTGAGATTTTCTTCATCAAGAATGATGTATCCTTCTTTGGTCACATCCCAAACCTTCTCATGTATATTGCCTAGATATTGCTTCATCTTCCTTTTCCAAGGATCAAAGGAAGAGACGCCATCAAAGAATGGAGGCTTGCCATTAACATGATTGAACATAACTTGAGCCATCTTGCACCGAGGTTGTTAAGCCTTACAAACGGTGACCACGGCTCCGATACCACTTGAAAGGTCTTGATGGCTAGAGGGGGGTGAATAACCTTTTTAAATTTTCTACAAAGACAAGCTAAACAAGTTTATCAATACAACAAATAGCGAGATGTGAGTTTTGCTTAGCCTACGGGGTGTTTGCAAGCCACCTATCCAATTCATAATTCTAGTATATTAGCACTCAACCGCACAAGTTAAACCGAGAAGGTAACTACAACTACAACTAGCAAGCTACACAAAAGAGCTACTCTAGCAAAGCAAACTAGCTGGCAAAGATAACTAAGAAAGTAATGCGGAGTTGAGTTAGGAGGGTTTCACCGAGGGGCGAAGTATTGAGCCAACCAATATGATCAACAATGAATACCAAAACAACCGAACACCGGGATCAATCAATCACAATATGAGAGTGATGACATAAAGATTTATCCCGAGGTTCACATGCTTGCCGACATGCTAGTCCCCGTTGTGTCCCTCTTCACCACGTGGTTCGATGGCTAATCGGTCTCACACCGAGCCTCTCAAAAGGCGCCACAAGAACCTACCAAATGGCAAAAGGTTGCAATGACACGAGCAATTTACTAATGTTGCCTTTGGCGCTTCACCGAGGTAGGCACAAACCCCTCACAATCACCGGAGGTGGCCAAGAACAATCACCAACTCTTGCCAACGCCTCCAAGCTGCTCTAAGCCATCTAGGTGGCGGCAACCACCAAGAGAAACAAGAATCCCGCAGCAAATCAACCACCAAGTGCCAACTAGATGCTATCTCACAATGCAAATGCACTTAGATCACTCAATCTCACTTCGAATATGCAAAGAAGCAAGAGAGATGAGTGGGAGGGGAGTTGCTTAGCTCAAAGTGCTCACAAGTATTTCAAATGTGCAAGGGTGAGAGCCTTGAGCTGGCCAACGAGTATTTATAGACGTACCCCTTTGAATAGAGCCGTTAGGAACGAGATCCAGCTGAAGTCACGCTGACCGGACGCGCTGGTCCGATTGACCGGACGCGCCGATTGCGCAACGGCTCTTTCGTGAAGCACCGACCGGACGCGCTGGTCGTAATGACCGGACGCGCCGGGATCGACCGGACGCGCCGGTCCCGTAACTGACCGGACGCGCTGGTCAAGTCTGAGCAGCGCACAACGAACCAGTGACCGGACGTGCTGAAGAACTGACCGGACGCCATAGTGCCTGCGTCCGGTTGGAGTCCAGTAAGCTCCCTCGACGACCGGACGCGTCCGATCGACTGTGACTGGACGCACCGCGTGTCCGATCAACAAACTGAAATTCACGCAGACACTGAACGCTGACCGGACGCGTCCGGTCAAACAGAGACCGCGTCTGGTCCTGCGTCCGGTCACTCCTGTGACCCCCGTTGGCCTTCGTTTCTTTTCCGACTTCTGGTGTAGTGGAAAATAGTCGTTTCAACTCATCAAAAACGCCTGAATCCCGCCGAGCTTGCGAATGTGCTAACACCACCAAGTGATCACGTCATGTGCGAGTGTGTTAGCATTTTTTACAATCATTTATCAAGGCGTTATTAGTTCTATCCAAATGCATATGATCATGAAATGCACACCTAGAGGCACTTAGGAGTTCAATAGCCGCGTCATTCCCCTCTTTATAGTAGGGCTATTTATCCTATAATGTAACCACACCCACTAGGTGTCTTGGTTACTAAAACACAACCCTTAAGCATATACCTTTGCCTTGATCACGTAGGGTTGCGTCCAAATCCAAGTGTGGCCATCATGATCACCATGTCCATCTTGCCACCAACCTTGGAATGTACTAATCCTCATATGCTACATACAACTTAGGTATAGGATTAGTACTTAGGCATTGTCACTAATTACCAACACTAAACATAGTACTTTCAGGCGGTACTAGGTGGAGGAGGAGAGCCCCTGAAGCCGCTAGGGTCGGCTCGCCCCGAGGGGATAGGGGGATCCAAATCCCAGGAGATGGTGGGGTCACCGCTGCCACCCCCTCAGCCTAGCATGGCCAAGACGGTGGCGACCGGGAAGAGGTCTTGCCCTGTTGCGGCAGGGTCAGGCTCCAGCAGGCCGATGTGGAAACACCCCCGCCCTACGACACAAAGGTAAGAGGTGTCCTTTGTGTTGATTGTTTGTGCTAGGACTTGTAACGCTGATGCTTGTCGTGTTGTAGGAGAGCCCAGTCCGATGCCCCCACTTGCGCCGTGGAAGGCACTGAGGTGGCAAGGCCAAGCCCTAGCTAGCGGTGCACTGGGTTCGGACGTCTCTGCCTCGGAGGTGGCTGGCAGCGTCCCTCCGGTGTCCATAGCCATGGGAGGATGGGAGATGCCGACCACCCCTGCTTCGCCTCCGCCTAACCCCACCCCGTCCGTTGGGGCAGCGCTTTCAGCGACGGAGGTGGAGAAGTCCATTGAGATAGGGATGGCGGCGCTGGAGAAGCTACCGCGGTTTGGGCCGGATCCCGCTCCCGAAGTGGTGCTCCCCGAGGAGAGAGTGGCGCCTCCACCTCCGGCGACAGAGGCGTCGGGATCGACCGCAGAGGCAGGTGCTGACACCGGGGCCTAGGCGATGGCAAAGGAGGGCGTGCCCCAGGACCTCTTCGGCTCAGGTGGGAGCCACCGCTAGAGGTGGGTCCCAAGCGGAGGAGGCGACATCGCGTGAGCCTGATGTCGTCGAGGTAGAGATAGTGTTAGTTTTGTTCGACGAGCCATCCGACGTGGCCGAGGTGGCCCTATCCTCCCGTACTGAGGGTCCCATAGCCCTCGTGCTAGTGGGATGCGATCCTTACCAGTGGGGCGGCCTGCGCCTCACTTGGTTAGATCGGAACCAACCGGAGGCGCCGCTATGTTTTGTGCTGGATGACGCCGAGGAGCAGGGACACTGGGACCGACTACAGGCAGGGTTCCAGGGCTTCAACAAGACCATGTCCTTGATGTAGCCCTCCACACAGGCACTATTGAATAAGAGCCGGGCGAAGTCAGAGTTCCTCCACTATGAGTAGGGTGCATGGGGATGCCTATCAGAGGAGACACAGGGGACCACCGCGGCTGAGGCGTTGCTTGCAAAGGCCCAGCAAAAGGTGGCCGGCCTCAGCAGTGAAATGGCGGGCCATCGCATCCGTCATGAGGAGGTGGTCGCCGATCCTAAGGAGGCGGGGGAGAAGCTGTTGGTCCTTGTCGAGTGCGCTCGCAAGGACCAGGAGGAGGCCTAGAAGGTGAAGGATGAGGGCGACGAGCTGTCATGGGCCGCCGAGCAGTTCCAGTCCAAGCTCGGATCCATCCGCCGCGAGCATGAGCGAGCTCTTGGTGAGCGCAACGAGGCTCACCAGGAGTGTATCATAGCTCGAAAGGAGCGGGACGCCATAGTGGACCAAATGAAGGAGGCTACATGTGCAGCCTCTCGGCTTGCCAAGAAGAACCTCCAGCTAAAACTTGAGGTACAGTCCCTCCAAGCCATGGTGACCCAAGGGCGTCAGCGGGATCTTGCCAGGAGCCAGGAACTAGAAGGTAAGTGCCTTTACCCGTCCATATCATGCTTTCTGAGACATGCTCCTTATCCCTTGCGATGATCAGGGCTAAAGGGCAAGCTTGCCAAGGTGGAGGTAGAGCTTTTGTTGGCGTGGGAGGCCCTGAAGATGGAACAACACGAGCACTCTGAGTTGCACACCACCATCGGGCTGGTGTGTGACGCCCTCGGGGCGATCTAGGCGTGCCCCGGGGTGAGCTCACCATGGGGTTGTCTCGGTGTTGCCTTCGAGCGGGCTCAGACCCAAGTGAAGGAGGCACTTCACCTCATGGTGCGATGCGTGCTCACCGTCTTTAGGTCTTACTAGCAAAAGATCGACCTGGAGGCGCTCAGTGAGGGCTACGTCGATATCCCCGAGGAGCTTGACGCCATCGACGAGGAGGTGCTAGAGCCAGCGAAGACCCTAGTGGCCAAGTTCAAAGATGAGATTATCCCTCTGCCTCTGGAGCCGTAAAAAAGTGCCAAGCGAGGTGCCCGTGTAAAAACTTAGGGTATTGGATAAGTCTGTGGCCTTCGGGACCCTTTAAAAACTTGTATTTATCTTTCGCTTTAAGTTTTTATGTGTTCGCTCGATCCTCATAGTGAGCCTAGGCCTGTAGTGTTTAGAGTCGAGTCTGGTCCCCTAGGTCAAGGTTTATGAGCGAGGGTACCATAGCCGTAGAGGCGTAGGCCTTTCATAGTCTGATTAACTCAACCCGAGAGGTTCTCATGCTCTAACGTGCCTGCATTTTCCAGTTGCCTTCAGAGGGCTCGGGTGGGCAAGTTGTAAAGTTTTTCGAGTGGTTACCCGATCCCCACATTGTGCTTAGGTTCACGGATTTTTAGAAGTGCGAGTTGACCCCTTAGGCCAAGACTGGTGAGCAAAGGCACTGTAACCGTCGGGGCATAGGTTTCTCGTAATCCGACCAATCCGGCCCGAGGGGCTCTTCGCTTTCTAAAACGTCCGCTTACTTAAATAGCGTTGGAAGGGCTCGGGTACGATTTTTTTGAAAAGTGTTGTGAAAATTTTAAAGCATTGGGGGGTTCCCCCTTTCAGCCCGGAGGGAGGCCCGACCCTAGCCAGAGGTAGGGTTGGGTCTCACTCAGAGTTGGATAAAGTAAAGAACAGTGAGCATTCTTTTTATTTTTTCAAGATTAAGCATGTAAATAGCTTGAAAATCGAAGGTAGAAGCGACATAGCTATTCGATGTTCCAAGCGTTGGTAAATACTTCGCCGTCTGCGGTGGCCAGCTTGTAGGTGCCGGGTTGGAGTACTTCTGCGACAACGAATGGGCCCTCCCATGGTGGGGTCAATTTATACCGACACTTGTTGCTTGGCCAGAGCCGAAGCACCAAGTCCCTGACGTTGAATGCCTGACCCCGTATGCGGTGGGCATGGTATCGTGTCAGGGCCTGCTAGTACTTGGTAGAGTGGAGCAGGGTGATGTCGCGCGCTTTTTCTAGCTGGTCCACAACATCTTCGAGGGAGGTCTGGTTTCCTTGCTCGTCAAATGCCTTTACCCTTGGTGCCCCATATTCCAGATCAGTGGGGAGGATCGCCTCAGATCCGTAGAGCATGAAGAAGGGCGTGAAACCCGTCGCTCGGCTCGGGGTCATTCTCAGGCTCCAGAGGACCACGGGGAGTTCCATGAGCCACTGGCAGCCAAATTTGGTCAGCCGATTAAAGATCATCGGTTTGAGGCCCTGCAAGATCATGCCATTGGCGCGCTCGACCTGCCCGTTCATCCTAGGGTGTGCCATGGCTACCCAATCCACGCAGATATGGTGGTCATCCCAGAAGCTAAGGAACTTTTTACCGGTGAATTGCGTGCCCTTGTCGGTGATGATGGAGTTTGGGACCCTGAAGCGGTGAATAATGTGGATAAAGAAGAGCACCGCCTACTCAGACTTGATTTGCGCGATTGGCCAAGCCTTGATCCACTTTGAGAACTTGTCGACGGCGATGAGTAAGTGGGTGAAGCCTCGGGCGCCTTCTGGAGCGGCCCGACAAGGTCCAGGCCCTAGACTGCGAAAGGCCATGTGATGGGGATCGTCTGGAGCGCTTGGGCTGGCAGTTGAGTTTGCCGAGCATAGTACTAACACCCTTCGCAAGAGTGTACCACCTCAGTGGGGTCAGCCATGGCAGTGGGCCAGTAGAAACCTTGCCTGAACGCGTTCCCGACGAGGGTGCGTGGTGGCCACAGACGCCCCCGTGGATGTCCTAAAGTAGCTTCCTCCCCTACTCAATGGGATTGGGGCATTGCAGGATTCCAGTGGGTCTCTACTTGTAGAGTTCTCGATCTAGCAGGACAAATGACTTGGCGCGACACACAAGGCTTTGGGCGTTGGTTCTGTCGGAGGGGAGTATGCCACGGACTAGGCAGACAAGGTACATGATTCGCCAGTTTAGCAGGGGGTCAGGCCCTATGTCTAGGTCCTCATTGATTTCCATAACCTTGGGGTCGGTGGTGGCCGGAGTCAGGCCAGCCCTCGAGGCCGGTTCGGGCAGCTCACTGCGGTCCTACACCGATCCTTGGTATGTGACCGAGGGCTCATACAGATCGTTGGTGAAGACGTCGATGGAAACTGGTGCCTGGCTGGACGCCATCTTCATGAGCTTGTCTACTGGCTCGTTAAATGGCCTTGCGATGTGGTTGAGCTCGAGACCGTCAAACTTGTCTTCCAGGAGGCAGACCACCTAGAAGTATGCCGCCATCTTGGGTGTCATGATAGCTTGACTCCTTTGTGACTTGGTCCATGATCAACTGGGTGTCACCTCAGACATCAAGCCATCAGATCCCAAGCTTGGTGGCGATGTGCAAACCTTTGACAAGTGCCTGGTGCTCAGCTACATTGTTAGAGACCAAAAAAATGAATTCGAATCATATACCTCATGCACGCGTTGAGCGGGAGATGAAGACAAGTCCTACTCTAGCTCCACTCTTCATTAGCGACCCATCAAAATACATTATCTAGTACTCCTGTCCGCTAGCACCTGGGACTTGCTGGCCTTCCAAGGAGCGTAGGTGATGCCCTCTCCCATGAGTTTGATCGCCCACTTGGCGATTCTTCCCATCGCTTCTCGGCTCTAGATCACCTCCCCGAGAGGGAAGGAGGACACAATCGTGATTGGGTGCAACTTGAAGTAGTGGCGCAGCTTTCTCGGGGTGATGAGGATAGCGTACAGGTGCTTCAGGATCTAGGGGTAGCGTGTCTTGGTGTGGGACAAGACTTCACTGATGAAGTAGACCGGACGCTGGACCTTGAGAGTGTGGCCCTCCTCCTGCCGTTCCACCACGATGGCGGCGCTCACCACCTAAGTAGTGGCCATGATGTATAGCTGGAGTGGTTCCCTCTCGATTAGTGGCACAAGGATCAGGGCCTTTGTTAGAAGTGCCTTGAGCTTGTCAAGTGCCTCCTAGGCCTCGGGAGTCCAGGTAAAGCGGTCGGTCTTTTTCAGAAGCCGGTAGAGGGGCAACCCTCATTTACCGAGGCATGAGATGAAGCATCTCAGCGCCGCCAAACATCCCGTGATTCGCTGCACCCCTTTTAAATCTCGGATCGGACCCATGCTCGTGATGGCAGAGATCTTCTCTGGATTGTCTTCGATGCCGCACGCAGAGACGATAAAGCCAGGTAGCATACCCCTCAGCATTCCAAAGACGTACTTCTCAAGGTTGAGTTTGATGTTCTTGGCCCGTAGGCATTTGAAGGCCTGATCAAGGTCGGCAACCAAGCTATCGGCTCATTTTGTTTTAACTACGATGTCATCTACGTAAGTGTCACACCCCAAAATTTTTATTTTGGGATGTGAATAGAAAACACTTAACAAAATATATGATTTATTATTTTTTTTCTAAAAATTATCCAAGCTTTAGTTAGTTTGTTGTCAATCTAGTGGTCGAAAGAAAAATATTTTTTAAAAAACTTTTACAAATGTATATAACTTGTTTGTTGCATTGCATGCTCTTGCATAAATTTTCTTGAGTGGAAAATGAATTTAGAAAATTCGATAAAGGCTTAAATAGGTTTTGCTCTATTTTCAAAAAAAATAAAGTTGAAATTATCTTTTATAAAGTTCAAAAAAAGTAGTTTGAGTTTTAAATGTCTTTGATTTGAAAAAAAATAATTTAAATATAATTTCTAAAATTATAGTCAAATTCTTTAATCCTTGTCTTTCTAAAATCTTCATAATATCAAACCTAATATCTCTTCATCCCTATCTTTGTTCTATCTAACGTGCGCATACAATATCCTTCCCTTATTTTTCTCTACAACCGTTTGGTACCTTTTTCCTTTTGTTTATCATTCTTTCTTTCCTCTTGGCCTTACACCTTTGCACGTCATTTATTCTCAAGCATGCAAGAGCCACCAACTTTCATCACGTGAGCATCCCAACTCCAATTCATCTAGCGTCACTTCTTTTTAGATAAATTCTGATCAATAATCAGCAAGTTGAGAAGACGTCTAGTAGTCCAGTCTTTATTGCAACTTACCTCTTTCTATCATGGATTCCACCCAGCTCCAAATTAACTCCCTGAGTCCAGCACAAAATAATACAAGTGCACACCCAAGAAGCAGTGAGCCACCACTACTGAGCAATGATTTATTGCCCACTGTACTCTCCATCAATTTACACCATCAGGAGAAGAAACCGATACTCAGTGGCATGCATTAACGTGTGCTCCACCGTCATCCATGGTTAATTCCTTTCTGACGTAGTGACGCTCAACTCCCTCCCCACCTCTATAAAAGGTTCCTCAGCCTTTTCCTTGTGATCAGAAATCCCCTCAGATATCTCTCTCGCAAACCTTTCTGCTCCTCTCCTCTCACTTTGCAAGTCTGCATGCTATCAAGTAGTGTGTGCCGTCGACCTCGCCATCTCTCCGTACCCGGTGACGATGGCCGGTTGCTGTTTCGGTGAGGTTTTCACCCTAGCGTATCTGTCTATCTAAAATTCAGTTGCTGCCGTGGCTCTGATTTAGTGTTCCTTGCCGTTGGTCTAATCTTGACGGCCACGGCCGATTGCTGGGACTGAAGCTACTGCCGTCCCTTGGACCTTGTCGGTACCATCATCATCATCATCGAACCTCCGTCGCCGTGGCTGCGCTTCTGCTTCGACGCCGGTTTCTTCTCTGCGCTTTGGTGAGAAACTCCTTTAGGCTACCTTCCTTCTGTTTTGCACACGCTTAGGCCCTGCTATACTAGTTGCTCGCCGAAGTGTGTCTGCTCACCGCTGGCCAGTGGCCACCAGCACGCCATAACCAGCAGCAGCTAACCTCTCTCATTTCATTCATGGGTTCTGAGTTGTGTACAAGTCCACGTCAGTTAGCCATCATCTAAATTAATTCTAATTTGTCTCTTCCATTGGTGGTTATTGCTGGATATATTGCTCTTATTCCTTTGTGTTTCCATATGGCCACTTCTCCATGCACGTGAGATCAACAAAACCAGGAGCACACACACCTGCACCTTTGTTCGTTCAGATGTTGTCCATTCTCCTCCCTAAGCCGTCATTACCATTTACTAACAACCGCCCTTGAGTTCATGCAAGTGCGCAAAGAAGGTACTTGACAAGCAAAACCAATCAAATACCGGCTCCTCCTTCAGTTACCTCCACCAAAGGAAGAAACTGTCAGTCGGTGGCATTAATATGAACTCCAACTCCTGCTGATCTCCTCCCGTAACTCATTTGGCTTCCCCGATGCACCTATATATAGAGCCTGCCTGCTAGCTAATTCCATCGTCACCAGTCTCAGGACTGCCTCCAAACTCAACTCATCATCTCCTAGCTAGCATGGACACTCTCGCTGCCCCAATCTGCAGGGTGCAGGAGCCCCGTCGTTTCCAATTTCCATATCCGGTTCCGGCCTCACTGCTGTTCATATTTCAACGGATCAGCATCCTCGTGGCAATTCTTCTCGGCTGCTTTTCTTCATCGCCACGCGCAATCGGCCATGCTGGTGAGATGCTTTGTCCTCAGCTGGCTGCTCCTACTGTTGCTTTTCATCTTCTTCACAGTGTCTCCTGGGAACCGCGTTACGAATCGTCGTCAGTTTGCAGGATCGCCTAGCTCGTTGACATGCTGTTTTGGCGTGTTTTACCCTCCATCAATTCACGGGCGTCAGCCATCATCAAGGTGAGATGCATCCTCACATCATCGTCCATCTGTTCGGCACTTGTTTCCATGTCCATCGCTCTTTAATTGGGCAAGCTACATATGTTCATCTTGCACAAAATCTCCGTCCACCAGATTTCCTAAGAAATCCCATGCTATCCATGACGTCCATTCATGATTAGCTTCACAAAACCAAGACCAGCATGCATGCTTCCGTGCAAGTTTAGTACATGTCCAAATCATGCCTATATACATATATATCGGAACTTCTCCTTAAAATATTCAGTATGCCTGTCTCTTGATCGTGAACCATTAAGTGTTGGTGAAAAGCATCCTTTTGCTAGCATTTGTTCCTGTTTTAATTTCATCTAATTTATCAGTCATGTGATCAATCTCGCATTAACTAATGATCCAGTCGATGGCATTCATATGGGCCGAGGAAACGTGCAGAACGTCTGTTCCTATCCTCGTGCATGTGCTTATGTTTGCATGCAGGCTCTGATCCTGTACAAAACTTTTTCCATATGCAAATATATATATATTCCTAGAATTTCTACTAATACCGGTTTAGCAATCTTATCCATGTCCCCTTTATTTCTTCTACATCATTGCCATCCTTATTGATTGTCCTTGAAATTCCATCATAATTTACTTTTTACGACTTAAATTTATTTCTAAATTGTTTTGTTTATTGAAAATGGTAATTCTATAATTTAAGCCTACAAACTCTTGTATCTTTTTAACCAAGACCTCCGTTTGAGGCTGTTTTTGCGCTCTCGCGAATAGACCCATACGATAGGAACATATATATCTTGTTTTTGTAATGCTTGGTGTATTGTATTTAGGGCCATTTCCAGGTGCTTGTGCCAGTTGGTTGCTAACGATAGAAGGAACTATGCGAGGATGGTTTGGAAGGAAAAGATGGAAAGTTGGAGCGAATAATTGGAGGCAAGTGTAACATGAGTTCCCTTGCTGCCTGATAATCTTTTAATCACTTTCATATGCATGTGTCTAATATGATGCTAAGGACTTTACCCAGTACTTTTGATACCCTGTACTCCTTGCTTACCATGGGTTCATGCATATGGGTAGTTTTGCTTAGCTTGCAGTCACCAAATATTATAATGTTAATCCTGATTAATGACTTATGAAATCTTGGATAAAATGGTGCTTTTCGGCAACATGGACAGAAAGGGAGTTAGAGCATTGGGCCTTGTTGGGTGATCTAGTCTGCCCTCCGTAAGGACTGAATCTTAAAGCGGCAACCCAGGACATCCGTACAGCCTTGAGAATCAAAGTGGGCACGATCTTAGTCGTATAGCTAGTTTTCTCTAGCTTGTTAGTAGTTACCGAAAGTTTTCGGCGCAAGAGGGGGACTAGGTTGCAGAATGGCTTCTTACCTGTCAAAGTGAGTACTGGGCTGCGGTCATGGTGTGCCACTCTTGAAGGGGGGCTCCATTCGCCTAGACGCTGAAACCTCGCGGCTACTAACTTGTTAGGGTAATTAGTGAAAGGCTTCGTAGTGGGACCCTGCCATGCCTCCTAGGAAGAGGTATTATGGGCTTTGCAAACCCCGGCACATGGGAATCATGACTCAAGGTGAAAGTGTACACACTCTGCAGAGTTTGATCAAACTGATATATCAGCCGTGCTCACGGACACGAGCGGCCTGGATCCTTTTCGAGATAGATGGTTCTATGGAAGGTTTGGGATATGATAAATCTTGATGGTGATAACTAATTATATTCACATGGGAGCCTTAAGCATAACTTAAAAACATAGGCATAATAAATAAAATATGACCAACTAAAAATGCTTACCGCAGTACAACTGAGTCAAGCCTTCTTGAGCCTTGCATAACCTCATGGTATACTTGCTGAGCATGGTGAGCTAACGCTTGTTGTTGTCACCAATAAAAATCCTGGATAGGTATCAGATGGTGATTCTAGTGAAGAGTTTTCTGGAGGTTTCCATGAGTATTAGGCGAGTGTTTCCCCCAGTCAACCGTCCCTGTGGAGTATGGAGTCCCGAAGAGAAGATATGGAATAGTTTTCGCTACGCTTTGTAATAGTTGTAAGTTTTGATGTAACTATGTTCGATATATAATAAAGCATTGTTCTTGATATTCTCCATATTTGTCGCTATATGTGTCGTGTGGACATCCTGGGCACACATATAGTTAACGCTTGGTATTCTTCAGAAAATCGGGTGTGACAGTAAGCCTCAATGGTCTGCCCGATGAGGTCCCCAAAAATGGCGAGCGTACAACGTTGATATGTAGCCCCCACGTTCTTGAGGCCAAAAGGCATGGTTACGTAGCAATAAGTCCGGAACGGGGTGATAAAAGAAGTTGCGAGCTAGTCGAACTCTTTCATTGTGATCTGATGATAACCGGAGTAAGCATCAAGGAAAGAGAGAGCTTCGCAACCCAAGGTGGAGTAAACTATTTGATCAATGCATGTTAAAGGAAATGGGTGTCTAGGACAAGCCTTATTGAGACCAGTTTAATCAACACACATTCTCCATTTACCATTTTTCTTTTTTACAAGCACAAGATTAGCTAACCACTCGGGATGGAATACCTCCTTGATGAATCCGACTGCCAGTAGCTTGCGGATGTCCTCCCCGATTGCCCTATGCTTTTCCTCATCGAAGCAGCGTAGTTGTTGCTTCACCGGTTTGGAGTCGGCCCGGATGTCCGAGGAGTGCCCGGCGATTGATGCCAGGCATATTCGCGGGACTCTATGCGAACATGTCGCTATTCGTGCGAAGAAAGTCGATGAGCACTGCTTCCTATTTAGGATCCAGGGCGGTGCCAATATGCACCGTCTTGCTGTCGGAGCTGCTAGGGTCGAGAGGGACCTCCTTGACCCCCTCGATAGGCTCAAAGGAGTCGACGGACCAGTTGGGGTCGGGTGCCTCCTTGGCGCGCGCCTCCAGGTCGACGGCAAGCACCTCAGACTTGATGATGGCCTCGGCGTACTCGTAGCACTCGACATCACACTTGTAGGTGTGCTGGTAAGTGGTGCGGACAGTGATGACCCTGTTGGGCCCTGACATCTTGAGCTTGATGTAGGTGTAGTTCAGGATGTCCATGAACTTCGCGTAGCATGGCTGCCCCAGCACGGCGTGGTAGGTGTCGCGGAACCCAACCAACTCGAAGTTGAGGGTTTCCTTCCTAAAGTTGGACGGATCCCCAAAGGTGATGGGTAGATCAATCTGCCCGAGGGGCAGGGCCCGCTTCCCCGGTACGATGCTGTGAAAAGGTGCTCCGCTCGGGCGGAGCTGGGACCGTCTGATCCCTATGGCGTCAAGGGTGTTAGCGTACATGATGTTGGGGCCACTATCTCTGTCCATCAGTACTTGGTGAGCCATGTGTTGTAGATGATGGGGGTCAACAAGTAGGTATTAGCCCGACTATGGGACGCGATCCGGGTGGTCGTCACGATCAAAGGTGATGGCGGATCCGTACCAGTCAAGGAAGGCTGGTGTGGCTGGCTCAGTGGTGTAGACCTCTCGGCTCTCCAGCTTGCGCTAGCGCCTGGAGTCATAGGTCGTGGGACCACCGAAGATCATGAAGCTGTTGTTGACAATGGGAAAGTCATCGCCCCTCTCTTTACCATCACCCTTTTCCTCCTCGAGCCTCTTGCCTAGGTCACCCTTCCCCTGGGGACCCCTGGAGAAGTAGCGTTTCATCATGTCTCATTCCTTGAGGGTGTGTTTGACCAGACCCCGATGGTACGGGCATGACTTCTCGAGCATCTCGTCAAAAACCCCTGGGCCACCCTCGGGAGGGGCTCGGGGGTTCTTGCGCTCGGTGGCGGCCACAAGGGGGTCCCTGCATGACTTCTTCTTCTTCTTCTTCTTCTTCTTCTTCTTCTTCTTCTTCTTCTTCTTCTTCTTCTTCTTGGAGTTATAGCTAGAGCCGCCCTCGTCGACGTCCTCCTGCCACTTTTCCTCGCCCTTGGTGTTGTGGAAGATGGCCCCTACTGCCTCCTCACCAAAGGCAAAGTTGGTGGCAATGTCTAAGATTTCCCTGGTGGTACATGGGCCCTTGCGTCCCAACTCATGGACCAACTCCTTGTAGGTGGTTCCAGCGGGGAACGCTCTGACGACATCGACGTCAGTAATGTTGGGCATCTCGGTGCACTACCGGGAGAAGTGCCAAATGTACTCACGGAGAGTCTCATCCAGCTTTTGGCAGTAGCTCCTGAGGTCCTAGGGGATGCCAGGGCGCACATAGGTGCCCTGTAATTTTCTCACAAAAACCTTCATGAGGTCGGCCCAGTTGTGGATGCGGTGGTCCGGGAGGTGCTCCAGCCAAGCTCTCGTTAAGTCGGCCAGGAACAGAGGGAGATTGCGGATGATGAAGCAGTCATCGTCTGTGTCGCCTAATTGGTAGGTGAGGTAGTAGTCGTCAAGCCAGAGCTTGGGGTTCATCTCCCCAGAGTACTTATTGACATTGACGGGTTGCCAAAACCGCGCCAAGAATGACGCGTTGCGAATGTCCTAGCAGAAGACTTGAGGTCCTGGAGGTTTAGGAGATGGGCTCCGGTCCTCCTGGCTGTCATAGTGGCCGCCCTAACGAGGATGGTGGCCATGGCTAGCACCATCCTCCTTGTGCCTCGAGCACACATTGATGACATCGCACACGTCGTTGTTGTCGCCGACGCGGTCGTGGACGGATGGGGGCTTGTTCCCCGCTTTTTCTGTTGTTCTAGGTGGACTGAAGCCTCTTTCTCACATGGTGTCGATGGTGCAGGCTGGTTGGGTTTAGGCCCGCGTCGCCGAGACATGGAGCTTTTGGCCTACTGCACCATGACACACTCGAGGAGGGCGCACAGCTCCTCGTGAGGTCACCGTCCCTCCGGGGTCGATGGTTCCGGCATCGCCCAGAGGAGGATTGCCACGGCGGCAACATTTTGGCTCACCCAAGTGAAGAGTGGTGGATGATCACCGCCGTTGTCATTGCAGATGCGCCAATGGACATCGCGAGTCCTATGTCGAGCCGTGCTACCATCATTGTGACTCCTGAGCTCCTGCTCAAGCGCCGCGCGCAGTTGCACTAGCTGTTGTCGCTCCTCCTCGAGCTTCCTATTGATGGTCACTAACATCAATTATAAACCGTTAACCAAACATGAAAAGGATGAATATAATAAAATATTAGCATAGAATAGGAGGTTATCTGATAGAATTCCACAGGTTTTGGTGAATCACTGTTTTCCAGGTATTAAATAGGAAAAGAGCCAAATATATGGAGGATATCGGGCTAAAAAGTATGTTCCACCGCGACACCAAGTTGAGAAGCATATAGAAGATATGAGAAGGCATACCACCGAAGGTGGGGCCCACCTAGTATAGTGCTAGGTCGGTCGACCTAGCCTCTAGGTCGGCTGACCTAGGTCTAGCCCACTTGTCAGCCGACTTCGCATGATGATCTTCCACCGCCTCAAGGATTGGATCTCATCCATTGTTTCAAGTCAATTTGATCCGAGGGCTCACGTTCATCCCACCGGCCTATATAAGACAATGTTGAATGTTGTCTTGGGGCCAGCTCTGATTATCTGCTATCTTGTCCATAAGTATCTTAGCTTTTCCAAGAGTGAGTGATAAGAATGATCGTTTAGCAGTTGCATCTAGGTGCTCATGGGTCTTTGGGACTAATCCATAATAAAAGCCTTGCATGATTAACCATTCTTCCATTCCATGATAAGGACAATCTGATATATATCCTTGAAAACGCTCCCATACTTTTAAAATGGTTTCTATCTTATGCTATTGGAAATTGGTAATCTTTCCTCTTAAGGCATTGATTTTGCCTACAAGGAAGAACTTTGCTAGAAAAGCCTTCGAACATTTTGTCCATGTGTTGATGTCTTCTTTATTAGCATAGAACCATTGCTTCGCTCTTCCCAC
This sequence comes from Saccharum hybrid cultivar R570, assembly GCA_038087645.1. NCBI lineage: Eukaryota > Viridiplantae > Streptophyta > Magnoliopsida > Poales > Poaceae > Saccharum > Saccharum hybrid cultivar. The sequence goes on from JAQSUU010000377.1 coordinate 1,298,015, forward strand.
AAGTGAGAATAGAAAGAGGCAAAGTAGTATAATGTCTTGAGTGACTCCATCAATGGTGATGGTGCTTCTAATATCTAGAAAATTCTATAGATGAGCACTTGCATCTTCATGTACCTTTCCACTGAATTGGGTAGCTTACACCATATTTATGAGGCTTGGCTTAAGCTCAAACTCAAGATTCTTAGTTTGAAGTGATGGACTGATGAGAATGTTCTCAATGCATGGAGCAGAGAATTCTTGCAAGGTCTTTTCTGCCATAGCTTCAGCAATTGGTGACGAGCTCCTTCTTTGGTTGATCCGATTCTGATGATGAAGAGTTGAGTGAATTAGAATCAATCCTGCCCCTGTATAAAATATAAACATAGAAAAACAACATGGGTGATCCTGTCAAAGCAGAGGTGCCGTGTTATGATTTCTCATTTTTATAAGTATCTATTTACGCAATTTTTCTCAATAGTTTATTCCTTCCCCGGCAACGGCGCTAGAAATGCTTGTTGACACTTCTAACACCACTTTAAGTACTAGGTTGTCATCCCTAGCATGGCACCAGAAGTGTTGGTATTATAAATGCTCTTCTAGAAAATAAATAAGGGATCCATAAGTGCACATATTAAATACCATTATAGCACTTCACCAGGAAATATTCCCGATATTGTTAATTTATATTTAGCTCAAGAGAAAGAACTAAGGACTTAAACTAGAGATGAACTTGCAAAACATGACTACTTATGAGAATCAATCACACAGTCACTTGCTTTGACAGGGGGTAAGCCATGATAAATAAATATAATGAATTGATAAGCTCAGAGGATAACACACGCAGAGATTAGAGATAGACTACTCATCATAAAGGTAGGTAGACATCTGACTAGGCAAAAGATTGAATTCTAGATAGGTTCTAATCAACTAAGTCTTTCATCTACTCTAGCACATACACTATCATATATAGCAAAAAAGACTCTTCATCTATGTATAAAGAACATCACTGAAGAAAGCCAGAACATAGCATGACTTCCCACGTAGTACTAATTCTGCCTGTCCTACTAATGGGGGGTGGATTATATAAGACTCAACGAAACTGTCACTTTCACGAACTACCACATGACCCAACCAATAGGGTGCATTTGTAGGTAAACAACATCTAGGCACCACGCTTACATGTAATCTACCACTTAACTCCCTCGAGAAAAGCGCTAAGCGCTTTGCAAACTTATACATAATCTCATCATCAATCATAACTATATCAAATATAGAACTAGAGCAAACTAGGAACATAATAAATAGAAACATAATGATATTTAGAATAAAGTTGTAGAGGAAGATACAAGATAGTACCAAACTTGTAGACGATGATCCGAATCCTAGGCACAGGCGCCCAACTCTTGAATCTATCTAGTCTAAACCTATGTAGAATTTGAAGTATTGGAGTAGCTATTCTAATTCTTTGGTGGAGAGAGATCTCTAAACCCTAGCTCTAATGATGGCTTCCTCTAGATAATAATAATAATGAATTAGGGTTTTCAACCCAGGGGTATGACCTTGCTTATATAGCCTCCTCAAATGCACCAGAGCCCTCGGATCAAACCGACCTTCATGCACAGTATAGATTGATCCTCAAAGATGGTTAGGGGCATGATCCACGAACTCAGCCCTGATTGGCTGAGGGGTAGGACGGGTGCCCTGATGATGTGGGCGGGCACCCTGTACACCTGACAGGTGGGCCCCATCCTCTAGGGGGTGCTTTCCCCAGTCTTCTAGAGTCTTCTTGCAGATGCGTGGGTCTTTATCTCTATGTAAACATGACATGTGGGCCTTCTTTGGTTATTTCCTAATAACCCCCTACAGAAATAGACATTCACCAAAACTTGTGGTGGAAATCGTCAATTAAAACCCCTAAGTCTATGGTGATGTTCATTTTAAGTCCTTTATCTTCTTTTGTTGATATTTAAAATTGATAGTTTATTACTGTCAACAGCAACTTGATCACCTAGTGCCACTCAATGCAATCTCATGATGCAACACACTAGAATCTCACTCACTCATAATCGGATCACACTTTTGCAAGCACAAGTGAGTTAGAGGGCATCCAAGCACACCTACACAAGCCATTGAGGCTTAAGGGTGCGTAGCAACCAGCCCAAGCCTGAGCTCCACCTCTATTTATAGCCTCCAAGCCAAATAGAGCCATTGGAGCAAAGCTGTTAGTTTCTACGAGGGCACCGAACATGGCGGTGCCTGGCACCAGACACGGCGGTGCCCCTCCCAACAGTCGAGTTCTAACGACTAGAAACTAGCCGTTGGTCACCGAACAGCTAGGGGCGGTGCACCACCACAGGGGTGGCGGTGACTCTCCTAGCCAACTACATAAAGTCCCTAGCCTCTGGAGAAATAGGGCGATGCACCGCCCTAGGCACGACGGTGCCCAGGCGGTGACCAACCCCGACTTCCTCGCCCTCGGCTAAAAAACAGCGGTGGCACCGCCCTCCCAAAGGCGGTGACCAGGCGGTGCACCGCCCTCACCGCGGCGGTGTACACCGGTCACAGTGGTGACCACCTGTTGGTGTTTCTTAGCGTCATCACTAGGATTGATGCTTCCTAGCAATGGCACTAGAAACATCATGATGATATTTCTGAACACATGTAGAAATATTTCACATGCGCATGGATATATCATTGTAGCATTTCACCCAGAAGTATTTAGGTATCATTCATTTATATTTTCCCAAAGGAAGGCATGGTGTAAAAGCCTCTAGTAGGGATATGGTTAAGATAATATGACTATATAATAGACCAAAGTTCATAACAGTGGTAAGATAGGATAATTATTGGATAGTGTGACACACACACTCAAGCCAATCTCAAGGATAAAGATAAAGAAAGAATAAAGAATAAAAGAATATACCTAACTGGAGCATGCTTATCTTGTATAGCTATGCTAAGAGGAATAGATGGTCATACAAATACATGAATTTCTAAGGGTAGGGATCCTAAGTTAAGATAGCTTTGGTCACTATAAACTTATTTCGGGCACCGGGTTGCAACTGGTCTGCCAGTTGACGCTGGTCTATAGCTCTATGCCGTATCCGAACATGGAGGATTATGAAGGACGGACAGGGCTATTACCACCTGCGGCCTATCCCTCAACCGTGGGATACGAGGCAAACGAAGGTAACTTCTAACATAGACACCATGTCTATGCTATCGGTTACTACTCTAGCGGTGGCCAGGAACTTCCGTCTTTATTAGGAGTCCTCTTAATAGAGCACCCGCCACGGGGACGGATGATGAACCCACAAGAATATAATGACAAAACTAATCTTAAAGTAGAACCTACTACCTCAATTTAGGTCTTGGTCTAAACATGTATGTATCAAAGATTAAGCATAAAGTTCTATATGCTAAATGAATAACATAAGAACTTAGCTCTAATTTATAAGCATAACTATGTTGATAATATGAGAGCAAGAACATAAGAGAAATCTTCATATTATTCATACCAAGAATTCTCCAAAGTACAAGCTCTCCAATGAAGCTTCTTGCCTTGCTCCAAATAAAACTACTAAGAATAGTAAAAAGATACAAGTTTGGGAGAGAGGCTCTTATGTGGAGTGTGTAAATGAGGGGGCCTCTCCCATCTATTTATAGCTGCTTATTGGTCGGTTTGGGGGAATATTCCCAAGAGATCTCGCATGCAACCGTCATGGAGGAGCCACCAGGAGACGCCACATGGTAGGAGGAGGCAGTTGGCGTATGCAGGGGTGCGGGTGCACTGTGGGTGTGGCTGCACCTAGGTGTGGTCTCCCCATGACCACCTTCCTTTGGTCGGTTGCTACGTGGGCCTAGGCCACTTCTATGTCAATTCTTGGCCTAGATTGGATGGTTAGGTGGGCTCTTCTCTTTATTTGCTTATTTTGCGCTTTCCTAGTTGCACATTTTGACTCCATTTCCATGTGTTTCATGTATATGTCCTGTGAAACAATGTTTCTCCAATATATGTGGAAGTAGGTCAATATTAATAACATATGTGAGTGATCATGTTAGTTTATCCTTTGTTTGTGTCTTAATTGGTGGTCGAATATGGTCATTAAGGACCGCCAACAAGATCCCCTAAGCTTACCCCCTGCTCGTCCTGAGCAAGAGCTAAGACATTGGTTGTTGATCAGGAGTTGCTACTATGCTAATTACATTTCAAAAGTGCTATGACTACAACAAATTTTTCTTCCTTGATTTGAATAAATTGGCATTTTATCCATCCTTTATTATCTTGTTACCTACGGGCTTTTTAGCCTTCTCCAAGTCTTAGACGGTTGCAAGATAGAATGGTTCATAGAAATGCTTATCATTTGTTCTTTGATCGACTTTCATTCTGGAGGTTTTGAAAGTTTTGCAATGTAAAAGTAGGTTCCTCAAATGATGCACTCAACCGCTCAATGTGTATGATCCTCACCAAAGGTTTTTGATATTGCCTTTCTTTTCATCTTGCATTCTAATAGGCCTTTTGTGGAGTTTTAGGTAGGGATAAAAATGAGACATACTTGCATCACATATTTTGCTAAGTCAAAAACTAGATCCAAGGAGATGCAAGTCATACACTTTGATCAAGACGTGCAAGTGTGTGGGATTTTTTAAACCTTCCTAATTCTAAATATTTTTGTACTCCTTTGAACATGACTCACTTTGACAGTTGCCTTTGAAAGTATGGGCTACCTTTCTCTCTTCTCTTTTTTCTTTCTTCTTCATGCTTTTTAGCATGGGATTATTTTTCTCATGCTCTTTGGCATGAATATTTTCTCTTTTTTAAGCAAAGCCCATACTTTCTTTTGGCACATGAAAACTTTTGAGAGAGAGACTTATGACATGTGACTGGAGTATTTTTATTTGGTGGATAGAAAACTTGTTTTTGTGTAACCCTCAGTGTAAGAGTTAGCATATTATTTGTGGGTGTACGTGTGTCTTGATCATGGGTACATGACAAGAATCTCAACAAGGGTCACAATAATTTGACAAAGCTCAACATGATAACAACAGCATATGACTAAGGTTTTGTATTTGTAGAACATGTCATATGGCTTTGGTAGGAAATGCTATCATTGAGGAACTTTTCATTTTAGCATTTTGAAAATAAAACTCAAGATGTCTAGTCTTTCTTAAAACAAAGTCAAAGGAAATTTCTGTTGCACCATATCTTATCTTGCAACAACTTAGACTAGATTAAGCATTTGCAACCCACAAGTTTCAAGTTTTTAGGATGAGACATTTTAGCCAATAAACTCGAATCATGGGGAAAGCTAAGTTATAAACTAGGCACAGTCAAAATAAAAGACAGAGCAATTATTCATCATTTCAACAAGGTTGAACTAAACATTTTTACTACACATATGTGGAGTGGAATAAATATTATTATTTATTTATTATTATATATAAATATTTTTTTTATTTTAATCAAGGTTCACCAAACAAATTTTCATCTCTGTTGTCATCTCAAAGACTTACCCTCATGAAGTTGAAAAATTCCTGCAAGGGTTAGTCCATATGATCAACCAAAATCTATGGTAGCAATTTTGATTCAATGATCAAACTACACACCATGTCTCATTTGATCAAGATAGGTTAATTAATCTAAGCACCATGCTTAAATTAAAAAGCTTATAGAAGTGTGATCATGACATCCAAACTTCAAACTAAGCACCATGCTTAATTTAAAAGATGTACAACCAATACTTCCAGACCAAAACATATCGGCATAGACAGAGGAAGCATGAAAGGATAGATAAGAATCATCCAATAGAGGTGAAAACATTGAATGGTATAGGAGAACCATTGGTTTTTTATGCAAGGTAACAAAAAATGGTGAGAGTGCAAGATACACATTACCTTGTGGGGGTCCTCCCCCAAGCTAGCTCAAAGCCTAAGGTTTGGGGTTGTACCCCTGTGCTTTTTAGCTTTTCCTGCATGGTTAGGCTATGGTAGATCACGAGTGAACTTACCACCCCTCGTGATTACTGTATTGACATTTTCAAATGAAATTTTTGGGTGCCCCGGGATCTTTTCAAAAATCATATGCAGGAATTGTAGCAGCAATTTGAGCTAGTTGGGTTTCAAGCATTTCATTAAGGCTTAGTTGATTTGTGAAAGAAGAGGTTAAGCCTTCTAAATTTGAATTAATGTTTTCAAAAATTTCATCATTAGAGGTAAGTTTCTTTGTCAAGTTTTTATTTATTTGAGCTTGCCCTACCACAAGATCTATCAAGGAAGGTTGATTTACAAAATTTGAATTGTAAGTAAAGTTACCTTCCTGATATGGTGGGTGTGACTGATTCCACCCTGGACCTCCTTGTGGACGAAACTCATTGTTGTCGTTCAATGCATCTTCATGGGTCTCGATGCAGTCGTTCCCCAAGTATCCAAAGTTTCTGCACACCTCACATGGTATATGTGAGTAGAGTGATCGGAAGATACTATAGGGTGTTCCTTTTATGGCATTGTGTTCGTTCAAGCGTTTTATTAGGAGATCCAATTTTGCGGCCAGCATATCCATTTCCTCCATAGTATGTGTTTGTATTTATTAACTCCTCACTTGTTTTAGTAATCACCTATTAATTACCTACACCTCTAGTATTACTAAACTAGGTTGTCATCCCTAGTGATGGTACCAAAAATGTTTGTTGGTACTAACTAGTATTACTACAAGAATAATACTATGTAGATGTTTATCATTTTATGTAACTAGAAAGAATATAAAGATATGAATGAAAAGGATTCTACAAGTGGACAGATAATTATACCACTGTAGCACTTCACTCGAGAGTATACTAGGTATCATATTTATATTTTATCACAGGGAAGGTCTGGCAGGATATATATTGATAACTTATACTATTAATGGAGAAGTAAACCATAACCATGATCCTACTCACAAGAGGGGTAAGTCATAAGGTAAAATATGTATATGATAAGTATTGACTAATGATGAATCACTCAGAGCACTCCAATCTATGGCATTAGCATGGTCAAGTTAGAATATTAGAGGAGTAATTCCTAAGTCATCCTTAATTACAAGTCAAAGCATACGTTGATTAGTGCAATTACACCTAGTAATCATGGTTGAGATCATCATCGTATCTACACGTAAGGGGCATTACTTATGGTAGTTTGAGTACAAAAACCTCTCCCTTCGTAACCGGACCCTACTTTTATGACCTATATTCGGGGAGTGGACTACAAAGGACTCAACGGGAGTGTCACATCTGCGATCTACTGCATGACCCAGAATATAGAGTGTATTCATAGGTAGATAGCATATAAACAACATGCTTACATGGTCTCTACCACCCACCCTGTGTACATTAGGGTGAATGCTATACGAACTTATGCATAAACACCATGATAAACTAACTATACTACATATATAATCAAAGTAGACAATGAACATTGCAATCTTAAACATGAATAAGATGAATACTATATTGTCATAACAATTGTATCAAAGCATATAAAAATAATAGAGATACAATGAGAGAGGGGTACAAGAATTATACCGAACAAAAGTCTTGACATGATCGGGAATCCAAGCGAAGATCTGCTTGTCTCCTTCTAGACCTAGCCTAACTAGCTAATGCCCTAGAAACTAGAGGAGCTCTGAGGATATTAGGGTTTCTAGCTCTGGATGACTTGATCTCAAATGACTTATGCCTCATGGGGGCTGGGGTCTTCTTATATAGCCTAGAGGGTCCAACGTGAGCCCTTGGATCAAACCGACTTGAAGAATGGCGTAGATGCAGTCTAGGGAGGTGGTGTAGGAACATTCCAGAAGCTAACAAGTGGGGCCCACCACCAGGGACCGGGCGGCACTCGGGTGGGGCCAGCTGGTCCTACCTAGCAGCCTCTCGGGCTCTGCCTCGGGGGTTGCCTCCTAGAGTCCTTTGGAGTCTTCTAGAATAGTTTTCATCACAGTTAAGTTAAGTTCTTTTTGATGTTTTGATCCCCTTTTCCGATTTTCTGAATATACCCTACAGAAAATATAAATTCACCAAAACTTGTGAAAATTGTTAGTTTAAACTCATAAGTTTCGATTGATGATCCATTTCAAGCATTTATTCAAGTTATGTTGACAGTTTAATATAGTAGATAACTACCGTCAACAAGCTTCCCTAAGCTTAACCTTTGCTAGTCCCTTAGCAAAGCTAGACTCAACAAATTTGGTACAATGCTTTCACGCCTCAAAAGTACACATGCGTTCAAACAAAAATTCTCCTCTAGATTAGAATAAACTGATCTGACTTTCAAACTTACCCATATTACCTTTAACCATAGAGCTTCTTAGCCTTACTTGGGTCTTGAGCAATTGAAAGACAGAACAATCAAGTCAAGCACTATGTCTCAAGTCTTTGTGAAAGATCCTTATTTGGTTTTGGTAATTAAGTGACAACCTAGGTGGACTAATTGTGTTTGATGTGAGATACACAGGTGATTAGTCTATAGGTACACTTGTATGAGCAACATATGACATGGAGGTGGAAATGGCTCAGAGATGTTACAAAGCTCACACATGTGATGAAGGAGCTCATTGCATATGAGACATGACATGGAGTCATGTGACTAAGGTGGAGAAGATCAAGACAAGACTTGGTTTGATGGACCGGTTGCAAGCGTGAAGGGCAAGTTGGAGGCTTTGGAGCGATAGACCACGTGGCGGTGAAGCTTGAGCAAGACTTGGCGCCGATGGATGGAGGCAACGGTGAAGAGCAAGTGAAGTCAGGATCGATGAACCAATACGGTCATGTGATGATATGAAGTGGATTATATCATTTGTGATTGGTTGGTGCATGTGTTGCATCAACATTGGAGGAGATGGAATAGAATGCGCAAGGCAAAGGTATCAAGTTAATCATTATTAACCTGTCGGCTACATTTGCACCTATACTAGAGCAAGCATATGATTAAGCAATTAATGATAACCAATGATCATTATCAACTTCCATAATGTCATATCCATTATAACTGTCCAAGTGTTCCATCAACATTACTATGATGAAGTAACTCAAGTCAAGTGTTCACTATCTAGTGAACGATGGTGATTCGAATCGATTATTAACCACCTGGTAATTTAATCCTCACACAAACCTCCTTCACCCGCTAAAGTGAGATATTGGTCACCGAGTTAACTATCTAGGTAAAATCTCGAGTTCGCCAGGAACCACATGTAACCGGGGGCCGACCGACTGCCTTTCAGTCTTATCATTGTGCCCCCTTGTCCTACCACACCTTCTCTAGTACAGTGCGCTGTGGACAATCCACTCGGCCCAAATAATCTCCCAGCTTAGCGGTCGAAAGGTACGTTATTCGGCCAGCTATATGTGAGGCATGCGTTCAACATGAACCGAGGCCCAACAACGGTCGGTCCTTAATTGACACAGACGAAAATCACTACAGTCCAAAACCCTGTAAGTTTTCATCCGGTCGCAACTTCAAATTAACGCTTAGTTATCCCATGATGACATAGTTATCGAAGCACATCCAGGTAACCACCTATAGCTCGTAGGTGATAGGAAATCACCCGACTTCTACCGGTCTAAGCTAGCTAAGCATTGTCTCGATTGCGGATACCAGGGTAACAAGGATATAGTATAACAATGGTAAACAAGTTATAATGCAGCAACGGTTGCAAACAACTCCTGAACGTAATACATCAATTAAAGTAAAGCATTAATTGAATATTTGCAAACCAAGGGAGAAATGCTCTCGGGCTTGCCTCTCTCAAAGGAACTCAGACAATGATCAGGGCACTCTAGAAGTTCCTGAACATCCTCCTCGTCGGCCTCGGGCACCTCCTGTGGCTGCACCTCGAGCTGCTCTTCCGGCTCCTCGGGTACGACGACTAGATTATCTGTTTGCGATCCTGTATGATGAAGGTGCGTAAGTGCTTATACAAAAAGGTGCATCGAATGAAAATACACACAATGAATATGTTTGCATGCAAGGTAGATGAACATGATTTGCTTTATTAGGCAGAGTATAGTAAAATTCTTATACAAGGTAGTCAACATCATCCAAGAACATGTACAATAAGTACATGTCATCTACTGCATTCTCTTCTACTACTAATTACCTTGTAGCCATACATGAGTACTGCTACACTAATACTACAACCACGGTACTAACATACTAAGTCACCACATCAGGTTAAACTGCTTCTAAGATACACCAAGGATTTACTAATTTGCTACTCATGCACAAACAAAGCATCATTAAGCCCTAATTAACACTAAGTTTGAATAGCAATATCTATTTTGGTAGCACAGAAAAATCTGAGAAAATTACCATAGCATAGTAGTGTTCTCAGTAGACTACCATAAAATTTTCATGGCATTTGGATAAGTAAAATGGCCTACACAAAAATGACAAGATATGACATAAATATGAGCATGAAAATACTTTGTATTATGAAAAGTATCAAACAATAGATTTAGCATTTTTCCTATGTTCTACATAGTAAACAAGCACTGTACAAAAATTATCATGCCCATGTTTTATACATATTTTTCTCTCTAGCAAAAATAACAATTATCAGCAAATAAAAGCACTTGAACTACACATCATAATTTTTCTATAGAACATGCATGACATATATTTTTCATACAAATTGTATCACATAAGAAGAATAACAAACTTGGAATCATATTTTTCTGAGCTATAAGTGATTTACTATGCATTTTCTTATAAAACAACAATTACAAGAATTAAATAATGCTCCACAGAAAAGTATCACAAAATCAACATGCAATATTTTTAAACTATAGATCTACTCCTAATAAGTCTACCAAAATTTGTTTCACAATTTTTGGAGCCATAAATTTCAAGATATGATTTTTGGAATCATTTTCACATTTTCTAGAAAAACATTTTCGAAATCATTTCAAAACCCGACCGCTGAAAAGCTACATGCACCCGGTCCAATGCACCCAAAACCCAACACAGGTACTGACGAGTGGACCCCGTGTCAGGCAGGTCCTACCTGGCAGCCACATAGGACAGGGGAGCGGCGGACCGCCGAGATCTCGCCGACGGCGAGGTCTCCGGCCAAACGGTGACCACCACCGTACTCTACAGCTCAAGGCGAACCCAGAGGTGCCTCAAGTGTGGTCAGAGGTGCACCGAGGCAGACTCGCCAGCTTGCATGGCGGCACGGTGGCTCGGCTCACCGGCGGGAGCATGCCTCCGGCCACGAGGAGCGCGGGGAGCGAAAGGGTGAGGTCCACAGAGTGAAGTCCTCCAGCGAGGAGCGCTCAACTCTAGTGAGCCATTCCGGTGCGGTGGAAGCTTACCAAGGTGAACAGATGCGAGCACGTGCTGCACAATGGCGAGGCACAACCATAGGGGTGACGTAGCGGTGGCGAGCTACGGTGGCCGGGAGAGCCAACTCTGGCGAGGCGGCTCGGCGCGCGGTGGCGGTGAGCGGCGCGTACGCTGCTGCTACTGTGAGCTTGTGAGGCAGAGGGATAGGAGAGTGAGGAGTGGGGCACCAGGGTGCGGCTAGTCAGAACTTGAAGGCCGCGCGGCCAGTTGGGACGGCCACCGCCCCTTGCCATCGTTGTACGGTTGTCGCGTGGCGGTCGGGCAGGCGGGGAAGGTGGGCGTGGCGCGTCCACGCGCGGGCGAGCGGGAAGGAGGCAGAGCCGAGCGGGCCAGGCGGCTTCGGCCAGTGGGCCGAATGGGAGGCACGCGGCCCATTAAGGTGAAAAGATTTTTTTTCAATTTCTATTTTCAAATAAATTTCAAACAACAGCTTCAAACCAATTTTTGAGCAAGAAAATGGCATTTTCTAGAAATGGCCCAAAAATGAAAGTTGCTTAGAATTTAATCCTCTACAACTTTGCTTTAGGGACCAACTAAAAATTATACATAGATTTTGAACTGGAATGTAAAAGCTAAATATGAAGGGTTTTGACCATTTTTGGGAATATTTTTAAAAGCAAAATTTGACAAAACTTTGAATACCAAAGTTGCTCCAAATTGCATGATAAATATTCCTAAATGATTTGCATTTATAACCAAACATGTTTTATTGGCCTAGCAAGCATAATCAGGGCAAAATTTGTATTAACAAGCACTTGCAACATTCATGTTTCAAAGTAATGTTTCAATCATTATTTCATGCAATGCTAATGAATGCATGACAATGCTTATGCTCATGATTTGCAGGTGCTAAATGCATGCATAACACCAGGGTGTTACAACCCTCCCCCCTTATAAAAATCTCGTCCCGAGATTTTGGGTTATGAACCATTTGTTATAGAAATCTTCATAAACTTTTTGTAGATATTCTCCCGTTTCCCAAGTTGCATCGCCCTCATCATGATGACTCCACTGTATCTTGTAGGTTTTCACCACACTATTATGAGTGACATGTTCTTTAGTGTCTAAAACTCGGACCGGTTACTCATGATATACCAAATCTGACTTGAGTTTTCTACCTCGAGGTTCTATTCTTTCTTCCGGAACATGCAAACACTTCTTGAGTTGTGATATATGGAAAACTAGGAAGACAGTACTCATTGTCTTAGGTAACTCTAACTTGTAAGCTACTGGACCCCTTCTTTCCAATATCTTGTATGGTCCCATGAATCTAGCAGCAAGCTTTCTTCGGACTACAAACCGTTTCTTCTTTATTGGCGTGGCCTTCAGGTACACATAGTCACCACTTCAAACACAAGCGGCCTCCTTCTTCTATCTGCATAACTTTTTTGATATGATTGGGCTGCCTTCATATTTTGTTGAATAATATGAACTTTCTTCTTGGCTTCTTCTACAAAGTCAATGCCATAATACCTTCTTTCTCCTGGCTCGACCCAATTCGGTGGTGTTCGGCATTTTCTGCCATACAAAGCTTCGAATGGGGCCATCTTGATACTTTCTTGATAACTTTTATTGTAAGCAAACACAGCCAAGGGTAACCATGACTCCCATGAACCCTTGGAAGACAAAACACAAGCTCTTAACATATCCTCTAGAACAGCATTAACTCGTTCAGTTTGACCATATGTCTGGGGGTGATAAGCAGTACTACGGATCAAACTAGCTCCCAAGCCTTTGTGCAAATGTTCCCAAAAGTGAGCCGTGAACTGTGGCCCTCTATCAGACACTATAGTCTTTGGTATACCATGCAATCTCACAATTTCTGCAATGTATTTCTCGGCATATTGAGGTGGTCGAAAATCTATTTTGACAGGTAAAAAGTGAACTGTCTTGATAAGACGATCCACAATTACCCAAATCGAATCATGCCCCTTTTGAGTAGTGGGCAAACCTGAGATAAAATCCATACTTATATCATCTCATTTCCAACTAGGTACGGATAAGGGTTGCAACAAACCAGCAGGTTTCATATGAATAGCTTTCACTCTACAACACGTGTCACATCTGTCAACATAGGCTGCAATTTCTTTCTTCATCTTTGTCCACCAATAATAAGTTCTTAGTTCTTGGTACATCTTACTACTTCCTGGATGGATGGATAGCTTAGAAAGGTGAGCTTCATCCACGAGTTTATTCTTAAGCTCTCGATCCTTGGGAACAACAAGACGATCATCAAACCATAACACGTCATGTTCATCCACTCTAAAGTGCTTAGATGACTCTTCTTTAATTTTTTCTTTGATGTGAAATATTCCCTTGTCTGTTTTCTGGCCTTCTATTATCTTACTCTCTAAAGAGCAACTGATTTGAATACTATGTAACACAACAGGGTGCATCAGATTGAACCCATCTTCGAGCAATGGTTGCACATTCAAACAATGTGACTTTCTACTCAAAGCATCTGCCACTACATTGGCTTTTTCGGGATGATACTGCACATTCAAATTGTAATCTTTGATTAATTCTAACCATAAGCAATGACTCTTCCTTCTTGCATAAGAACATAGTCCAATCCAGTTTTCGATGCGTCACAAAACACATCAAAAGGTTTCTCTATGTCCGATTGTGCTAGAACAGGAGCAGTGGTTAACAGTTCTGCAAGGTGTGGAAAGTTGCTTCACACTCCTCTGTCCAAACAAACTTGTGATCTTTCTATAGCAGACTTGTCATTGGCTTGGCAATCTTTGAGAAATTTGGTATGAAACAGCGATAGTAACCAACTAATCCTAAGAAACTCCTAACCTCAGGAACTGTGGTCGGTGTCTTCCAATCCATAACCTCTTGCACCTTACTTGGATCAACTAAAACTCCATTTTCTGACAGAATGTGACCAAGAAAAGTAACTTTCTTCAACCAAAATTCACACTTGCTAAACTTGGCATATAACTTATGATCTCTAAGTCTGGTCAAGATGATTCTCAGATGCTCTTCATGATCCTTCTCATTTTCTGAGTGCACCAGAATATCATCAATGAACACAACAACAAACTTATCCAATTCTGGCACGAAAACTGTATTCATCAGAAACATAAAGTATGCAAGAGCATTTGTCAAGCCAAAGGACATGACAAGATACTCGTACAACCCGTATCTGGTGGAAAATGCGGTTTTAGTTTATCTTGTGGCCTAATCTTGATCTGATGGTAACCAGATCTCAAATCTATCTTGGAGAACACTTTGGCCTTGGCTAACTGGTCAAACAGAACATCAATATGAGGCAAGGGATATTTATTCTTGATAGTTACATCATTAAGTGGCCTATAATCCACGCACATTCTCAATGTGCCCTCTTTCTTCTTCTTCACAAATAAGGCGGGACATCCCCATTCAGACTTGGTTGGTCAGATAAACCCCATTTTCAACAACTCCTCTAGTTGCTTCTTCAGCTCAATTAATTCATCTAGAGGCATCTGATAGGGTCTCCTCAAAATCGGAGTTGTCCCTGGAACTAACTCAATTCTGAACTCAATATCCCTATCTGGCGGAAGACCGAGTAACTCATCTGGGAACACATCCGAAAATTCACACACTACCAGAATCTAGTGAATAGGAATAACTTCTGTAGCACATGTCAACTTATAAGGTCTGTTCTCTGAGGCAATGGTACTTGGAAAGTACCCTCACCCTAGGGATCCTTAAGGGTAAGCACTCGACTCCCCGTATCTATAACTGCTCCCCAATCCTTTATCCAATTCATCCCTATAATAACATCCAAAACTAACTCAGGCATAACTATTAAGTTCACTCTAAACTTTCTATTACCCAAATCAAGGGTTGCCCCTCGAACCATCTAATTGGTCAAAACATCAGCCCCCGATGAACTTATATGGTAACCATAATCCAATTTTGTGCATAGTTGTTCATATTTCTATGCAAATGCTTGACTCATAAAAGAATGTGATGATCCAGAATCAAATAGAACAACTGCAGGGTGTTGGTTGACAGAAAACTTACCATCGGTCACAGGCTCTCCCTCAGGAATCTCATCAACAGTCGTGCTATGCACCCAAGCAGGATAGGTCTGTTGCTTCTTCCTGGACGGATAAGGACAGAACCTTGAGAAGTGGCCTAGTTAATCACAATTGTAGCAAGGTCCCCTCACTGTACCAGCAGATCCCACAGCTCCCTTGGAGCTTCCCTGTCCCGTAGTTGCGGCTGTCATGGCTGGCTACACTGCCATCTTATAAGGTTTTTGGGGTCCCCTGTAGTTCTGAGCTTTCTACTGTGGTGGCCTGAACCTAGCGTCAGGTGCAGATGGGTGATAGGGAGGATGACCTCCCCAGGTGCTCTTGCTTGGGATGGACCACCCTCTAGTGCTCTATTGCGACTCTTGGTTGCGGTACTAGCGTTGTTGTTCTTCTCCTGCTTTAGACAATCACTGATAAAGTCATTGAATCTGGTGCTGGTATTGGTACCCACATGCTTCATCATCTTTGGATTCAGCCCTCTCTTGAAACTGGCAATTCTCTCAGCATCTGTGTTAACTATTCAGGAGCATAACGACACAAGTTGTTGAAAAGCATGCAAATACTGCGTCACGGTTTTGGTGCCTTGATTCAATGCTAAGAACTCTCCCAACTTCATCTCGGTTAGCCCTGTTGGGATATAAACTCCACGGAAGGCCTCAGTGAACTCTCTCCATGAAATTTGAGCATTAGGAGGAAAGGTGGTGCGATGATGCTTCCACCACATTCCCGCTAGTCCTTGTAACTAATGTGCAGCATATTTAGTTTTTAGTACCTCAGTTAGCCTCAGCACACGGAACTTATCTTCCATGGTGTTGATCCATTCTTCAGCATCAAGGGGTTCTGCCACTTCCTTGAATATCGGCGGCCTGGTGTCCATAAAATCCTTGAAGTTGCTATACTGATTCACCCCATTGCCACCACCCTGGTTGTTACCGCATTGAACATTGTTGGCAACTGTACACAGAAAATCCTACATGTTTTTCTGAGATTGTTTTGTGTTACGCTGACTCACGAGCAACTATGCAAAGAACATCTCTGGAGTGAGCGGGGGAGGAGGTGGCAAATGCGGTTCATGGTGGGGCTCATTGTTGTTGACATTGTTTCCACCACCGCCACCTGCCCCAGCACCGTTCCACCTGTCTCAGCGGCCTCATAAGGGTACGACGAGTGTTTGCCATCTGCATATTTCAGCAACAAGTAATTATTGAGCGAAGCTGTAAAATTGTGAGTGAATGAAAAAATATGACGTACTAAATTCACTGGAGAGAATAAATTCATACAATAAAACAGAGGCACAATAATCACACCCCAATTAAAACAACATCACTAATTAAATTACTTCAATGCAAACATCGCATCCATTCCATCGAAAATTGCCAGCATACATACACTAGACTTTTATGCATTCAGATATCGCATTACTAACCAAGTTCCAACATCATGCCAAGTCTGAGAAGTTTGAAACAAGATACATCAAGTTACATGCCGACAAAAGAAAGATCATCGTGATAGGACCTAATTACTAGCACAAGGCAACTAGCCTACTCCTTGGAGCCATCGTCGGGGTCGGAGACGTCACCATCGCCCCTAGGTGAAGCTACATGCTCGTCCTCGTCGTCATCGTCGATGTCCATGCCAGCGGCGTCTGGAGGAGCATATGGGCCAACCCCATTGTAGAGCGCGCGAAACTCCTCATGCAAGTTGACGTTGTACTCTTCTAGCTCATCGACCCTCTGCCTCAGAAGGTCCCTCTCGTCCCAGGCTTTATTCCTCTCCTAAACCAACTGCTCAATCATGTGATCTGCATTGTTGTTGGCCTGAGTCAACGTATGCACCCACTGCATAGCACCATCATCTCTCTCTATAGCCTGGTCCCGCTGCAAGCTCATATCAGCCAACTGCTCCTATAAACTCGCTATAGCACGTGCCTGCTTCTTCTTTTGCTTCCTTGCTTTGAGCTTATCATCACCATGCAAGCCAGTCAAAGTCCAGTAAGTGCACTCAAGACCCTCATAAGCTCTGATAGCTGCAAACATAGCACTCATAGCATGGTTGTCACTAGCCTGTCCCTCATCTGGACCTCTGACCAATGCACTTCCCTGAGGCTGAACCCAAATAGCATCATGAGGATCATCCCTAGAAAAAGTGCCAGCCAGAGCTGCTGTAAGCTCATTGGGAAATCGGCTCATGATGTCCCTGATGACACGGAATGCCGCTCCCTCTGCACCCTCGATAGGAGTGTGACCCTCAAACTCCAAGTGCCAACCATCCCACTCCAGAGCATCACCAAGAGCAAGAACTATGATCTCTACCACTGCAATCTCATCCTCTACCAACTGACTTTCATTCCAAGAGTACATCGGCTCCTAACCCTCTGGGTACCCCACATCATGGAGCACTCTCCAAAGCAAGGTCGGCATGCCAAACTCGCTCAGAAAGGTGTCCGTGGTGCGGCGCTCCCTCAGGGCCAACTGGTGTCGAGGTGCCCTTCCTCCGATGGACTTACGAGCAGTCTGCTTCGTGCGGGCCATCTGTAGCAAAAGTTTTTATTACACCGTGAGAACATATTTTAGGTGATACAATTTTTATCAAAATGAGATAATCAAATTATAAGGGGAGGAATGAATGACATGAATGAAATGCACAAGTAATATGATGTATGTACGTGCCGTACGTTCTCACAAACTTTATGAAATAAATAAATTCTAGCGATAAACTCAGTGGCATACAAACAATATCTCATATACGTAACTAATACGTTCTACACGATAATGTTGTTATGTACCTGCACAAGATTCATTTTAGCCTAGTTCCCAATCAACGCATGAAAGCAGTAAATTTATCTACACGCTCTACATGCATCCCTGGATACGCGTACAACAGTTGCAACTACTCGAACCATCGTCCTATTGATGGCATCGCCTCAACGGACGGAACACCCCACACATGAGATACCTTTGTAAAACATGTGTAGAACATGTAAATACTCTAGCATCAATAAGCATTCTCCCTAGATCGATGGTGTATCCGATCATGTTCTCACAACTCACACTTACCGAGGCGTAGAGACAATTGATCCATACACAACCACTCAAGCGAATGGCAATCATACAATAGCACACCGTATGAACAATAAAATAGAAATATGATGCAAGAACCCCAAGTCAGTACTTAAATAAGCCACCTAGAGTCCTAAACTGGGCATAAAGGATATGACCATTAGCACACTCTTTAGTTTTGAATTCATGTTTTTCAAACGCCTTTTTATTTAAATACACTTGTGAACAATAACATACTAAACCTTGCTCTGATGCAAGCTATAACAGAACCGACCAATTATACGAAATTAAGTAAGAAAATCACCCGCCAAAGCAGACGATTTAGCAAACTTAAGCCCGTATAACCCGATACTCCGTGAAATCACGAAGGATTTTAAACCAACTCGCATACCAGCCAAGATCGTAATAAGTTTAGGAATCACCATCACATATTACATAAAAGTTTGCATCATAGATACATCAGAGTTTAAACATAGTTATTACAATCCGAGTTCGAATAGAAAGTAGCGGAAGCAAGTAGTTTAAATCCACACACACTCACACGGGGTTTGAAGTAACGTGCCAGCTGATGATCATCTCCAACAAAAGCATAAGATGACACATAAGGAATGACCATTGCCCATGGTCCTAAGAATCACCCATCATAGGATAAAGGTAGTTGATACGGTAGCCGTAATACATCTGTCCATCTGCAACTAGTGGGAACAAAACCTTGAGTACAAGAAGGTACTCAACTAGACTTACCCGACATAACCAAAAATAAAGTGACACCAATGATTATGAAGGGCTTTATAGTGGTGTAGCTGACTCATTTGCAAAAGACAATTTTTAGCATTTTAAGAATCTTTTACAAAAGCATTATATCAAGTTAATCATTATTAACCTGTCGGCTACATTTGCACTTATACTAGAGCAAGCATATGATTAAGCAATTAATGATAACCAATGATCATTATCAACTTCCATAATGTCATATCCATTATAACTGTCCAAGTGTTCCATCAACACTACTACGATGAAGTAACTCAAGTCAAGTGTTCACTATCTAGTGAACGATGGTGATTCGAATCAATTATTAACCAGCTGGTAATTTATTCCTCACACAAACTTCCTCACCCGCTAAAGTGAGATATTTGTTACCGAGTCAACTATCTAGGTAAAATCTTGAGTTCGCCAGGAACCACATGTACTCGGGGGTCGACCGACTACCTTTCGGTCTTATCATCACGCTCCCGTGTCCTACCACACCTTCTTCGATATAGTGCGCTGCGGGGAATCCACTTGGCCCGAATAATCTCCCAGCTTTGCGATCAAAAGGTACGTTATTCGGCCAGCTAAATGTGAGGCATGCATTCAACATGACCCGAGGCCCAACAACGGTCGGTCCTTAATTAACACAGATAGAAATCACTACAATCCGAAACCCTATAAGTTTCCGTCCGGTTGCAACTTCAAATTAACGCTTAGTTATCCCATGATGACATAGTTATCCAAACAGATTCTGGTAACCACCTATAGCTCGCAGGTAACAGGAAATCACCCGACTTCTACCGGTCTAAGCCAGCTAAGCATTGACTTGACTGCATATACCAGGGTAACAAGGATATAGTATAATAAAGGTAAATAAGGTATAATGCAGCAACGGTTGCAAACAACTCCTTAACGTATTGCATCAATTAAAGTAAAGCATTAATTAAATATTTGCAAACCGAGGGAGAAATGCTCTGGGCCTTGCCTCTCTCGAAGGAACTCGGATGATGATCAGGGCACTCCGAAAGTTCCTCAACATCCTCCTCGTCGGCCTCAGGCACCTCCTATGGCTGCACCTCAAGCTGCTCTTCCGGCTCCTCGAGTACGATGACTGGATTCTCTGTTTGCGATTCTGTATGATGCAGGTTCGTAAGTGCTTATGCAAAAAGGTGCATCGAATGAAAATACACACAATGAATATGTTTGCATGCAAGGTAGATGAACATGATTTGCTTTATTAGGTAGAGTATTATAAAATTCTTATACAAGGTAGTCAACATCATCTAAGAACATGTACAATAAGTACATGTCATCCATTGCATTCTCTTCTACTACTAATTACCTTGTAGCCATACATGAGTACTGCTACACTAATACTACAACCATGGTACTAACATACTAAGTGACCACATCCGGTTAAACTGCTTCAAAGATACATCAAGGATTTACTAATTCACTACTCATGCACAAACAAAGCATCATTAAGCACTAATTAACACTAAGTTTGAATAGCAATATCTATTTTGGTAGCACAGAAAAATCTGAGAAAATTACCATAGCATAGTAGTATTCTCAGTAGGCTACCATAAAATTTTCATGGTATTTGGATAAGTAAAATGGCCTACAAAAAATGACAAGATATAACATAAATATGAGCATGAAAATACTTTGTATTATGAAAAGTATCAAACAATAGATTTAGCATTTTTTCTATGTTCCACATAGTAAACAAGCACTGTACAAAAATTATCATGCCCATGTTTTATACATATATTTCTCTCTAGCAAAAATAACAATTATCAGCAAATAAAGGCACTTGAACTACTGTTGATGCAAAAGTGGATCTGCAAACACAAAGGGCTAATACCCAATCCAATATCCAAAGTGTGCCAGTCGATTTGACCTGTTAATCGATAAGGATGAAAATTCGAGTACTTTGGTCCTGACAACAGCGATACGCCCGGAAGCCACGGCCAAGAGGTACTCACACGGAACTTGAGGATCGTCGAAGGTCGCACTGAAGCGATGCAGCTCGTCGAATCGATGAGAACTCGTAAAAAGAAAAAATATGCATACTGACGAAGTCGCCGAAAAGTAAGTAGATGCAAATAGGAGTAAAATTGATTTGATATTGATTGATTCATTTTACATTGTCCCTCAGTCTATATTTATACCCTGATCTGAAGAAACATAACCAGACACGACTAGGACACCGAATCTATATCTAAGGAAAGACGTGACTCTTACATGAATCATACTCTAACAAATACAGAAAAGGAAATCAACACCTATCTACTTCCTTATCCGCCTTGATTATGATGAAATTTTCATCGACCTCCTCTCCATCGGCACGCTTTCCGTCATCACAAGCTTCATCGGCAGTAGTCTTCAAATCTTTCTTCATCGGCATCGGCCATAACAGCTCTGATCTTGCCAACAACGCCTAGTCTAAGTCAAATGACAACCTTTCCATCGGTCACCGCCATTCATCAGCAACAATCCTCATAAGCTGATCTTCATCGGCACCCTTCTACCAGCGTAATACAATAACTTTCCTTCTGCCGATTAGCCCACTCTGATCATTTTGACACGTGCCAAAAACGGTGTCAACACATGCCCCCCAATTTCGGAGTATAAAATCATTGATGTTTCGAAATTTACTCCAGACAACGATTGCCTTCACCCAATTATCTTAACTCATCCTGCAAGCACAACATAATCTGTTACCAAATCTAATCAAACCCAGCCCTGATTCACGTGTCTCAGTAAATATCACACAATCTTCAACCACTCTCGTTCCGATTATGGTTAGAATACAAAAAAAATAGTCCATCGGCAAGAACCTAACACAGTGACGCTGCCGATCTCAGAATTAGAATATCCTGTACCGAGATTTCTTCTGAGTCATGATTGCTTGCCATCAAACCACCTGCACAATTCCTTGATTATCGTGCGAACAGTTACCGTATCCATCTGAACCACCTCGACCTACACGCGCGCGGCAGAGAGATAAGTCCAGAATGCCCATATTCCATTCGGCCTATAAATAAGTCTCTGCCAAATGCTCGTCTTCTACCCTTAGACTCCAACCTTCAACATTCTCTCTCCGGTGGCGACCCCGACGAACAACCGTGCGACCTCAACCAGCAAGAACCTTCCCCAGCGGCAACCTCGAGTCTCTAGCGGCGCCTCCATCCTTCTCAAGATAATGGCAATCAACTTTGACGTCCCTACGGTTTGTTTCACCTTCATCCCCTTTTACTGCAATTTCTTTTGCCCTTGCAAGTTCATATAGTTGGTGATTTTTTCTCTTTTCCTCTGTTCTTTTGATCCTCCAAACTTAGAAACTATGCAACAAGTTAGTCATCCCAACCAATTAGCCGCACATCCAATGTTTAGACCCAATGGGTAACCCAGATCCAACCGATTTGATCAATGTAGAGACTAATAGAATTCCCTTCAGAGCCTAGAATTTCTCTTTAAATTTATGGAAGGATACCTTCCGATCTTGGCCTAAAACCACCAAGGGGTGGAAAGATTGGTATCTGAGGGTAATCGGGTCAATGCAAGTGTACTGGGCAGAGCGAAAACTAGACCAATGCATCAAGCTGTCCATTGCCGATATGCAAAAGAATGAGTCGATGATGATTGCTGCCGCTTATTTCTGGTCAGACACAACAAATACCTTCATGTTTGGACACGACCCAGCTACTCCCACTCTTGCCGATGTATACATGCTCACCAACTTAGATATTTCAACTGCCGATGATGCCTCCGTTTACGGCAGAAAATCTGAGTACAGGGTGAATACCCATAACATCGGTGGTTGGACAGGATATATCCAAGAATACAGGAAGACCGAGCCATTTGGTCAGAGGGAACACGCCACATTCCTAAACATGTGGTTAGAAAATTTTATTTTCTATGGTCGATCGGTAGGGCCAACCAATGCTTACCTCCCCGCAACTGAACTACTGGCCAACGGTGTAAGGTTCCCTCTTGGCTGATATCTCCTGAGCTCCACTTATCACCTCTTACATCAAGTGTCTTAGAAGCTTCTGCTTGGTGAACCCATCGGCAACTTAGGAGGCCCGTGGTGGTTTATTAACATGTGGCTGAATGCCCACATGCACAAACGCTTGCAATGGGATTTCTTTGCTCAGCAATTCCCATGAGATATCACCGAAGACTATGAACTTGGAGATGAAGAATCGGCAACACGCCCACCCCTCAATTTTGGTGAAGCCATAATAGTTCTTCCTGGAACAGAGGTCAACGAAGATCAGATCGACCGATTTTTCCAAAGCATTTACAACGGTCTCTCCCGTGATCATCGGGCCTAGATGCCCTACATCGACGAAGAAGCTAGATTCCCCCTTCTCTTCAATCTCGCCGATGATGCCTTGAACAAGGATGATGAACTTATGATGGCCATCATTACTCCCCGGGCAATCCCAGTGAATACATTCGGCAGTGGGAAAAACACCAACATCACCTATGAATTATACAATCCATCGGCAGTATCACGTCAATTGGCCTTTGGACAGCTGCCAATTAAACTTTGCTTTGCCGATGTAATTAAGCCAAGAGAAACAATCACCAGCGGATCAGACTGGAGCAAGGTAGTGCAACTCTCCCCTGATGTCGATACTAGAGATGTTGATCTATCCACCTGGGTGCCAGCCTCTTTCATCACTGAATCATATAAGTTATGGTGGCAAGAGTGGAAGGGACAATTATTTGCAGCATCTGTTCATACATATCGGCATCTGATCGACCCTGAGCATGTCATACCTGATGACACAGTAAGTTTCTTTTAACACTAGTTTTTTTTACCTTTAATTTCATCAGCAACTAATTTTCTTATGACAGGTCGATGACCTAGCACCATCCACGAGCAGGAGTGGGAGACCCTTTGACCTTCGACCTGTATCCCCAATATCACCGATCGGCTACAACGCCCCTACCCTTGCTGTTCTGACTCATCAGAGAACCCCTACCAAGAAAATCACTACCAAGCCAAAACTGGCTAAGGCTAGGGCCACTCCATCGGCTGCCGCTGTGACTCTGATAGAAGCGTTCAAGGTAACAACCCTGTTTATTTCAACCCATGCCGATCTCAGACTGTACTGACACTAATTTTCAGGATGTAAGAACTACAACTGGATCATCATCGGCAACTCCTCTGGCATCAAACACTACCATCTCTGACAAACCTTCAGAGGTATTCCTTCAACTATACATTTAACTTGTTAAATATCATATCTTACACCTATTTTGCAGCAACAAACGGGTACATCGGCAAGTGTTCTAGATGTCCAATCTTCACAACCAACAAGTGTCGATGCCCCCTAGCCAACCGTTGCTGAGGCCCAAACAAAGCGCAAAACTTCAATAGACATCGAGGCACAGCCAAAATGGCAGAAGTCCGTACCGATCCCAACACCTGATCTAGCACCTCCAAGCCAACCATAACTGACCGATGCAACTGAGCAAGCAATCGACCCTTCTGCACAGGGCACGTCATCAGCCGTTGTATCCCAAGGACCAATTACTGATGAAACCACAGAGGAATTGCCATCAACCTTAGCATCAATTAATCCTGCAGCTAAAGATATCCCATCGGCAAGCTCAGCCGATCCTTCACATGGCATACTACAGATTGCTTCCTCCAGTCAAAGACAAGAAATTACCTTGAAGAAAGTAAGCCGACTGATCTAGCTGATTTATAATATTCATACTTGTCCTCGACTGACCCCTTTTCTTCCTTCAGGAACAAGACTCTCCAAACTTGCACCTGGAAAGATAAAAGGGGTGAGAATAAATCTCAGCAAGCAAACTGCTTGATCATATCATTCAAACTACAAGTTAATTAAGCATCGATTTAAATGTCGAAGATATGACATCATAAGAAATTAATAATTCATAATCAAATTATTTATCCAATGACAACAGCATAAAGGAGTAAACAACATCATGATATTCAATAAATAAACCACCTCTTCAAATGAAAGAAACTTCTCATATCCACAACTTCAATGCAAGTAAACCTTAGAGAGAGTGCAGATGCAATGCATATGCATGTCCACTGCCTCCATACCCAACAAGGTATGAAGCTGCATCGTACCCCTCCTCGGGCAACGTACGATGCTATACCGGTACGGTCGCGGCCAGCAAGCGGTGACATCCACGAATGCTATGCAATACAATATGATGCAATGACATGATGCAACCGTAGAAATACTTACCACATATGCCACATACATCCACTATTGTAATTCATAGCACTTACCTCATGACAATAGATAAATGATAAAATATTCAACAATGTAGATCATATATAAGTTACTTTATAAAAGGACAAGTGAATTCATTCTTAGATATTATCTTGATTTAGTTAATGTTATGGCAAAGTGTAGGTAGATTAAATAACATGTCAAGCTATAGCAAACCACCGCTACGTTTACTTGCCTCAAAAGACGATGAAAGAACATGAGCTAAGAATGATCCAAAGGTACACCACCTATTCAAACATCATTACCTCAGAACATATTCATCAAACACATACAAATAACACATAAAGCAATCATACGGCTTGCGCTATCGTTTCCCTCAAAACAGCGACCAAACAACCCACCAACAGCAGCAACCATGCTTCACATTTTTGGTGCAGATAAATTACATGTTCTGTCATGGGCAGCCAACAGGCTGCCACTAGCCCAATAGGCCCAAGACGTCAGATGCAGAAGGGCGTCGTAGGGCGCGAGTGTCTTAGTTGGGCCTTAAGCCCATTAGTGTTAATTAGTGTCTCTCTTAGTTATTTATATATAGGAATAGTACCATATTGTCTAGGCACAAGAGGTGTTAGTCCTATGTACCCTTTATAATCAGTCCATGAGGCACAATGAAAATCAAGCAATGAATTATGAAGAAACAATTCTAGTCTCCCTCAATCTCTCAAGCTCTTGGCAAAGCATAAGGCCTAGTTACCCAAAATATCCATCCTCGTTACATCTGGTATCTAGAGTCCAGCGATCCTCATCTTCCAGTTCCAACTCGTCATCCATCGATCCAGATCCTCTCCTACGTTCAAAAAAAAACAGATCAGCCGATCCTCATTCATCGATCCTAGCCGCCGCCCGATCCATCCCCCACCGCACCATTAGCCGCTGTCCCCCACCTCCTGCGCCAACACCAGCCAGCCGCCAACCACCCGCACCACATCTCCTCCATCAGCAGCCGCCACCAAAACCACCAGGCCGCCGTCCGCCTCCCCCTGCACCACCGACCTCAAAGCTTCCCTGGAGACCATCACAACCTACATGAAGGCCAACACCGACGCCATGAGGGACCTCCAGGCCTCCGTGCAGGCCAACGCCGCCACCATCAAGGCCCTGTCCGCTGAGCGCTCGGCGTCCAGCAACAGTTCGGCTGCCGAGAAACACCACTACAATCGTCCGCCGCGGTTCCAGAAACTGGGTTTTCCGCGTTACGACGGTAATTCCGAACCCCTCATCTTCATCAACAGCTGCGACACATACTTCCATCAAGAGCGCATCATGGAGGAAGAAAAGGTGTGGATGGCTTCCTGTCATCTGGACGATGGCGCTCGTACGTGGTTCCTCCAGATCCAGGAGGAGGGCACCCCGACGTGGCGTCGCTTCACCGAGCTCCTGCACCGGCGCTTCAAATCGCCCCTGTGCCCCAACCTGCTCCATCGGGTGGCCCTTGGCATCGACAACTCCCTGCGCATCCTTGATGAGGTGTCCACACTACTGGATCGCCTCCGGGCGCGTCTCGAGGCGAAGGACAAGAAGGACCGTGAACGCCGGGCGGCTGTACGCCTCCAGGCAGCAGTACGGGGACTCCTAGCACGCCGCCGAGCGCAGGCTCTTCGTGCCACAAAAGCATCGAAGGAGCAATCAACGGTGCGCCTCCAGGCAGCAGTGCGAGGATTGCTTGTCCGTCGCATGATGCGGAAGATGCGCATGCTCCTCAGCTCCTCGCTGTCATGCGTGTTCGTCCCCTCGGCCCCTTCCATACATCAGGCTGCTCCGATCGCAGGGGAGGTCCAAATATGGGCGCTTCCAGTGCAGCGACCTCGCATCAACATCCAGCATCAGGCATCAAAGGCTATCTCATTCATCCTTGTGCCTGCTGTGGTGCTAGACACATCCAGCATTAGAGCCGGCTGCTTCACACTCCACCCTTCAGCCTCCATGAAGCCAGCAGAGGCGCTCTTTCCATGGGATCCAGGTGGATATAGTTGTATTTTAGTCGTAAATAAGAATGGGAAGCCGAGATGTAAAAGGCTTATCCCTAGGTCGCGTCAGCTATCCAGCTCGAGGACGAGCTGGGTCTCCAAGGGCGGGGGAAGAATGTCATGGGCAGCCAACAGGCTGCCACTAGCCCAATAGGCCCAAGACGTCAGATGCAGAAGGGCGTCGTAGGGCGCGAGTGTCTTAGTTGGGCCTTAAGCCCATTAGTGTTAATTAGTGTCTCTCTTAGTTATTTATATATAGGAATAGTACCATATTGTCTAGGCACAAGAGGTGTTAGTCCTATGTACCCTTTATAATCAGTCCATGAGGCACAATGAAAATCAAGCAATGAATTATGAAGAAACAATTCTAGTCTCCCTCAATCTCTCAAGCTCTTGGCAAAGCATAAGGCCTAGTTACCCAAAATATCCATCCTCGTTACATGTTCAAAAATTATGAAACTTATACAAAAGATGTAAACACCATTATCTACAACTTTTATATAAAACAATCTAGCATATGAGATCTCCAAAACAGCATAAACAACCTCTGAACTTAACTGAACTTTTCTGACGACAAAAACAGGATAGCAAGCTTCTAAAATTCATAATTGGAGATATACTAATTCAAAAATTATAAGATTTAACAATATGGAAATATGAACTAATGTTCTACAACTTTCATGTTATAAGCTTTGGATTTTAAGGACTGAAAGATACTCATAACAAACCAAGAATCTAACTGAACATTTCTGATGACAGAACAACAGCAGACCACTAAAACATACATAACTGGAGATTTACTAATCCAACACTTGTGATCTTCAACAATATGGAAAGCTTATAAAATTACCTACAACTTTCATTTAGATCATTTTACGAGATTATGGACGTATGATAACATAAAACTGAATGCATCTAACTATGTCCAGATTTTTGACAGAACAAATGCATCATCAAACAATGACCATATCTGCTAAACCACAAGTGCTAAAAAGGTGATCTTTACACGAAAACAAAGATACTGAAGTATACTAACACATTATAATTTTCCCATGATTTTATAGCACAAAAAAGAAGATGTAAACAGCACATAACCAACAACTGCAGAATCTGAAAACACAGTAGGGCCAAATTTCGAGATTATAGCCCTAATCCCGTCAACTAATCGACCAAATACGGTAAACCCTAGCATGGATTTCACATCAAAACAGAGGGAAAACCAAAATCTTACCCCAACAGCGAGAATTATGAAGACCCACAACGATTGAACTCCCAGTTCCCCTTCTCCCTCGATTTGATCTCCGTAGATACATGTCTCGTCGACTTAATCTACCCCATCGATGGCATCTTCATCAGCGAGGGGAAGAAAAAGATTGATGGAAAACCAAAGGTACGAGATAGATCCTAACCAGTTTTGTAAAAGGAAGAACGGGCACTGCAGACGATGACGGCGGCGATGGCTGCAAAACCCTATTTTCTCTCCCTCTCTTCTTATCTCCTTGCTATCC
The DNA here is from genome assembly GCA_038087645.1 of Saccharum hybrid cultivar R570. Classification (NCBI taxonomy): domain Eukaryota; kingdom Viridiplantae; phylum Streptophyta; class Magnoliopsida; order Poales; family Poaceae; genus Saccharum; species Saccharum hybrid cultivar. Next base: position 1,326,978 of record JAQSUU010000377.1, read on the forward strand.
TTCTCCTTCTATTTCTTTTCTTTGGTGCGTGATACAGGTGGGCGGCTGAAGGGACACCGGCATAGAAAAGGGAAAAGCCATCGGTACTGTAGCCTGGGCGACGCTACAGTAACCACGTGTTACTGTTCGCATTTTTTTAATTCGTTGAATAATGCAAAATTTATATCTTCATGATCCAAACTCCAAATGATATGTATAAGTAGTCAAACGGAATGCATTCGACGAGCTCTACGCATCTATGGTCTCTGATCATTCATCAAAGCTACAGATAAAAAAATTATTTTTGGCACTCATTAAAACTCCTAATTAACTATTTTACCACTTTGCGCTTTCTAACACACAACACATATTTCCGGGTGTTACATTCTACCCTCCTTAAAAGAATTCATCCCCAAATTCTCTAGATCAAACCAAATGGACCACAACAACGCTAACAAACGACAACACACGTATGAGCTAGAAAGATAAGTACCACACAAGTTAAAAAGTGTTGCCAAGACATGAAGCCACCTACACGGATTGGTAGAGCCAAATATTGTAGCCAAGAAAATGATATAATAAGCACACACACATAAAGAACGAGATCACTTCAATCAAACAACACCCACAACTAAGGAACCAAACGAGACAACTTCACATCTCCAAAGAATATAAACATCATATTAAGCATGATAGGTTCGCGAAAACAAAACGCAAGGCCTAAATCAACCAACTCCAACTTTCTATTCATGCATTAACCAACAAATATGACTTCTAGAGCTGATACACTTCTCCACTTAGTTAACCCAAAACCTTCTCAAAATAAAAACATCAACTTTAAGGCAACTTATAATAAAGTAGTAATGACATAGAACATAATAAAATCATGTCTTCAAGCAAACACTTCACCCCAAACATTTTGAAGAACAAGCTCACACTTGGACACGATGTATTAAACATCAAGATTATTCTACGTAGAACGCATATGACCACATCTAACCCATGAAACCACCTTGGAAGTACTCTTCTCAACACACCTCTATGATTGTCACAAAGTTGCCTCGTACTCTAAGGGGAAAATTTCTAAACCATTCTAGGCTTAGGCTTAATCATCGCAACACCCACATATAGGACAATTCACACAACGATCCACCAATCCGATATGTCAAGAGAAAATAGCTAGAGTGCACGGCATAGGGGCCAATCCACCCGTCACTCTGCTATTTCCTTCAAATATGGATAGTTAGGTCGCAACCTACCTCTCGGGCAATCCTCACTTAGTAGTGCAGAAAAAGGCATTGTGGGGGCCCTCCACTCTACCCATCTACACTACCAGACTATAGCTACTCTATGGGTTTCAAAACCTTACCTTTTGCTATCAACAAAACAAATGGAACAATTCACCATCTTCACCACTCAAGAAGAAACTACAACACTTTAATGGTACAATTATGAGCAAACATCATGGTGAAAACTAGACAAGTATATAAATGTAAGCATAACTGATATGGATAAAAATCATATTTCAACCGGTACATGACACACTAAGATCAATTAAAGTAGATATAAGCTAAACAAATAAAATTTACACTTCACTAGTAATTAACAAAAGTAATGATATACAACATAAAAATCAAGGAAGTTAAACAAAAGCACCTCAATCTCAAAAGGCATGTATGATATACAAACCCATACCCATCCTACATGTGCAAGTGTGTCATTTTAAATCTTGCCTTTTCCGAGAATCTAATGCCTGCTCCGATACCAACTGTAACACCCCAGGCGCCACAAAAGCCTTAGATGTCACTAACGTCCCTTCCCTCATGTCCAAGTACAAAACTCGGCATAAAAAAACCAAACATCAAAGTAAAGCGCGGAAGCAACATCAAGGACAAAACTATAATTAAGTAAAGCTCCAACTTAAATGTTTATATTAAACCATGAAAGATCACCACGAAGATAAACTAAGTTTATTACAGCAAGGCAAGAGTGTTATTATTATAACTAGATATGGGTGTAATAGTGAAGTTGTGCCGCTAATCCCATCCATTCAAGGAAGCAAAGCATCCAAGCAAGCATCCAAACTTGCACCTGGAAAGATAAAAGGGGTGAGAATAAATCTCAGCAAGCAAACTGCTTAATCATATCATTCAAACTACAAGTTAATTAAGCATCGATTTAAATGTCGAAGATATGACATCATAAGAAATTAATAATTCATAATCAAATTATTTATCCAATGACAACAGCATAAAGGAGTAAACAACATCATGATATTCAATAAATAAACCACCTCTTCAAATGAAAGAAACTCCACATATCCACAACTTCAATGCAAGTAAACCTCAGAGAGAGTGCAGATGCAATGCATATGCATGTCCACTACCTCAATACCCAACAAGGTATGAAGCTGCATCGTACCCCTCCTCGGGCAACGTACGATGCTGTACCGGTACGGTCGTGGCCAGCAAGCGGCGACATCCACGAATGCTATACAATGCAATATGATGCAATGACATGATGCAACCGTAGAAATACTTACCACATATGCCACATACATCCACCATTGTAATTCATAGCACTTACCTCATGACAATAGATAAATGATAAAATATTCAACAATGTAGATCATATATAAGTTACTTTATAAAAGGACAAGTGAATTCATTCTTAGATATTATCTTGATTTAGTTAATGTTATGGCAAAGTGTAGGTAGATTAAATAACATGTCAAGCTATAGCAAACCACCGCTATGTTTACTTGCCTCAAAAGACGATGAAAGAACATGAGCTAAGAATGATCCAAAGGTACACCACCTGTTCAAACATCATTACCTCAGAACATATTCATACAAACACATACAAATAACACATAAAGCAATCATACGGCTTGCGCTATCGTTTCCCTCAAAACAGCGACCAAACAACCCACCAACAGCAGCAACCATGCTTCACATTTTTGGTGCAGATAAATTACATGTTCAAAAATTATGAAACTTATACAAAAGATGTAAAACACCATTATCTAGAACTTTTATATAAAACAATCTAGCATATGAGATCTCCAAGATAGCATAAACAACCTCTGAACTTAACTGAACTTTTCTGACAACAAAAACAGGATAGCAAGCTTCTAAAATTCATAATTGGAGATATACTAATTCAAAAATTATAAGATTTAACAATATAGAAATATGAACTAATGTTCTACAACTTTCATGTTATAAGCTTTGAATTTTAAGGACTGAAAGATACTCATAACAAACCAAGAATCTAACTGAACATTTCTGATGACAGAACAACAGCAGACCAATAAAACATACATAACTGGAGATTTACTAATCCAACACTTGTGATCTTCAACAATATGGAAAGCTTATGAAATTACCTACAACTTTTATTTAGATCATTTTATGAGATTATGGACGTATGATAACATAAAGCTAAATGCATCTAACTATGTCCAGATTTTTGACAGAACAAATGCATCATCAAACAACGACCATATCTGCTAAACCACAAGTGCTAAAAAGGTGATCTTTAAACAAAAACAAAGATACTGAAGTATACTAACACATTATAATTTTCCCATGATTTTATAGCACAAAAAAGAAGATGTAAACAGCACATAACCAACAACTGCAGAATCTGAAAACACAGTAGGGCCAAATTTCGAGATTATAGCCCTAACCCCGTCAACTAATCGACCAAATACGGTAAACCCTAGCATGGATTTCACATCAAAACAGAGGGGAAACCAAAATCTTACCCCAACAGCGAGAATTATGAAGACCCACAACGATTGAACTCTCAGTTCCCCTTCTCCCTCGATTTGATCTCCGTAGATACATGTCTCGTCGACTTAATCTACCCCATCGATGGCATCTTCATCAAGAACAGCGAGGGGAAGAAAAATATTGATGGAAAACCAAAGGTACGAGATAGATCCTAACCAGTTTTGTAAAAGGAAGAACGGGCACTGCAGACGATGACGGCAGCGATGGCTGCAAAACCCTATTTTCTCTCCATCTCTTCTTATCTCCTTGCTATCCTTCTCCTTCTATTTCTTTTCTTTGGTGCGTGATACAGGTGGCTGGCTAAAGGGACACCGGCATAGAAAAGGGAAAAGCATCGGTACTGTAGCCTAGGCGACGTTACAGTAACCACGTGCTACTGTTCACATTTTTTTAATTCGTTGGATAATGCAAAATTTATATCTTCATGATCCAAACTCCAAATGATATGTATAAGTAGTCAAACGGAATGCATTCGACGAGCTCTACGCATCTATGGTCTCTGATCATTCATCAAAGCTACAGATAAAAAAATTATTTTTGGCACTCATTAAAACTCCTAATTAACTATTTTACCACTTTGCGCTTTCTAACACACAACACATATTTTTGGGTGTTACAAGACCGCCGATGAGAAGCACAAGAACATTGGCAGTTTGAAGACCTCGGGTGCCGAACTTAAGCAGAAAATTTCAGACTTATCGTCAAAGAGAATGGATCTACTGGCTGAACTGAAAGAAGTCGAGGCAGCTCTAACTCATGCCAAGCGGGAAGAAAGCTAGTTACCCGATGCTATCAAGGCTCTCCAGTAAGAAAGAGATATCCAATCTCGCAAAGCCCTGATAGTGAAGAAAAAACTTAGGCCAGTGGAGGGTGCCACCAATGAAGATATCAAAGAGATAGAGGAAGCCAATCAGATTTGCCTACATGCGATATCGATCATCCAATCTTTACTAAATTTGTAAATCCTGTTTATTGCATCGGTGCCTTAGGAAACACAGATACCCTTGTCTAATTTTGGCCGACAGGACTGTTATCGGTACTTATACTTTTATTCATCCATCCAGATACTAGGGTAATATTTCTTCAAATATTTTTTCATTTAATACTCTGGGAAACACAACCCCTTCGAGGGTTTCTAGAATATATGTGTTGCCAGGAACAGATTGATTTATCCGATAAGGACCCTCCCAATTAGAAGACCACTTGTCAAACTTTGAACTTTTAGTCCCAATCGGTAAAATCAATTTCCAAACCAGATCTCCATCAAAAAACTCTTTTACCTTCACCTACTTGTCATACCATCTGGCTACCCTTTTCTCATTTTCTTCGATGCTAACTAAAGCCCTCAACCGATGACCTGCCACGTCTTCTAACTCGTCTTTCATAAGAGTACTATAGTCATCGGCTATCAGTTGATCTTGAGAAAATATCCGCCTAGAGCCAGTTTTAACTTCCCAAGGCAATACTGCATCGTGTCCGTATACTAAATGATAAGGTGTTACTTTGATTGCACCATGACATGCCATCCGATATGACCACAGGGCCTCATTCAATACTGTATGCCACCGCTTAGGATTTTCTTTAATTTTGTGCTTAATGAGTTTGATAATTCCTTTGTTAGAAGCCTCAGCCTGACCATTAGCTTGAGCATAATAGGCAGAAGAATTCAAAACTTTAATCCCCATACCAATAGTAAACTCATCAAATTCTCCCGATATAAACATAGTACCCTGATCGGTAGTGATAGTTTGAGGAATACCAAATCGGTAAACAATATGCTCTTTCACAAAATCGATCATACTAGCCGATGTTACCTTTTTCAAAGGAATTGCTTCAACCCATTTTATGAAATAATCGGTAGCAACAAGTATAAATTTATTTCCTTTGCTCGATGGTGGATAAATCTAACCGATGAGATCGATAGCCCATCCCCGGAATGGCCAAGGTTTAATTATAGGATTCATGGCCAATGCAGGTGCTCTTTTAATATTACCGAACTTCTGACACCCCTGACATCCTTTAAAATATTTAAAGCAATCTTCAAGAATAGTCGGCCAATAGTATCCATTCCTTCTGATCATCTATTTCATCTTGAAAGCCGATTGATGTGCCCCACACACTCCTTCATGAATTTCACCCATCAAGCTTTTTGATTCATCACCGCTAATACATCTGAGTAAAACTCCATCTATAGTCTAATAATATAATTCATCATCGAGGAGCACATACTTAGTGGCCTAAAATCTTATATGTCTTTCAACCTTCTTAGATGGATCCCTTAAGTAATCGACAATCTCCGTTCTCCAGTCATCGGTATCAACTGCCAATGTTAGCACCTCCTAGATAGGCTGATACCCTGAAGCATGCTGAGCCTGCCGATTAGCTTCTTCATTATGCAACCGAGGAATATGTTTAAGACGAAAATCTTTAAACTCTTTCAATAATTGCAAACATCTCTCATGATATGAGATTAAAACTTCACTTCGGCATTCATAAATCCCAGCTAATTGATTTATAACCAGCATAGAATCACCGAAAATCTTGATAGCATTGTCATGTATCTCCCTAAGTAATTCCAACCCTTTTATCAAAGCTTGATACTCAGCCTGATTGTTTGTCGATGTAGCAACAATCGGCAATGAAAACTCATACTTCCTTCCATGAGGTGAAATCAACACAATGCCGATACCTGCTCCTTCACCACACGTAGACCCATCGAAGAAAAGTGTCCAAGGAGCAAGTTCCAGAGAGTCCACTATACTACAATGCTGAGTGATAATATCAGCATCGACAGCATATATTTGACCACGTCATCCTTGCATATGACAGTGCATTCGGCCGATAGCAAATAATGCCTCAATTTAATACAAGTATAGACATAGACATAGTTTTTCGATGGCTGAATACCTTGTCTCAGCATCCACCAATCTTCTGCTCAAATAATAAATAATACGTTCTTTCCCTTCAAATTCTTAAATAAGAGCTGAACCAATAACAGTATCATCAGTTGACAAATACAACCTAAAGGGTTTCCCGTGTTGAGGTGGAACTAGCACTGGAGGGTTTGTTAAGTACTTCTTAATTTCATCTAGGGCCAACTGTTGCTCAGCTCCCCATACAAATCCCTGATCGGCCTTCAATTTAAGCAACGGACTAAAAGCCTTGATCTTGCCCGATAGATTAGATATGAACCTTCTAATGAAATTAATCTTGCCGATCAAAGATTGCAATTCAGTTTCATCGGCAGGAGCAACTACCTTGTTAATTGCATCATTAGACTTCCTACTGATTTCAATACCTCTCTGATGCACCATAAAACCCCAGAATTGACCTACTGATACACCAAACGCATATTTATTAGGATTCATCTTCAATCCATGCTTCCTCATGCACTCCAGTATCTTTCGTAGATCGGCTAGATGTTTTGTGATATCCTTAGACTTAACCACTACATGATCAATGTAGATTTCCACTAATGTGTTGAGGTACTCATGAAAAATAAAATTCATAGCTCTCTAATAAGTAGCACCGGCATTTTTCAAACTGAAGGTCATGATTATCCACTCGAATAACCACACATGACCTGGACATCTGAAAGCAGTCTTGGGAATATTTTCTTTAGCCATGAATATTTGATTGTAACCTGCATTACCATCCATAAAGCTGATAATCTAATGTCTAGTTGCAGCATCAATTAACAAATCAGCAATAGGCATTGGATAGCCATCCATCGGTGTGGCTTTGTTGAGGTTCCTGAAATCAATACAAACACGAAGTTTCCCGTTATTCTTATAAACAGGAACCACATTAGAAATCCACTCCGCACATCGACACTGCCAAATAAACTTTGCCTCAATTAATTTAGTTATTTTGGCCTTAATGTTAGGAAGTATATTAGGGTTGCATCGGTGCGCTAGCTGCTGATATGGCCGAAATCTAGATTTGATAGGTAACCGATGTTCAACTATCCATCGGTCTAATCCCGGCATTTCAGTATAATTCCAAGCAAAACAATCTTTATATTTCTTTAACAAATTGGTTATTTGCTGCTTACACTTGGAATCTAACTTAGTGCTAATAAAAGTAGGCCTTGGCCTATCACCATTATCAATATCTACCTCTACTAAATTATCAGCCGATGTGAACCCCTGACCTAACTTTCCATCATCGGCAAACCTATCCATTAAAACTCCTCTTCAGAACCGACTACTTGGATCGGTGGAATTTCATAATCAGCAACTCTAAGGAACTCTTTCTCCCAAACTTCTCCTGATATGCATTTGGTTCGCTCATAAGTATCTGATTCTGCCGATGCGATGATATAAGAAGAATCACCAGGGACAACCTCAATCTTATCCCCAACCCACTATGCGAGGCATTGATGCATTGTGGAAGGAACACAATAATTGGCATGAATCCAGTCCCTTCCTAGAAGTAGATTGTACGCACCTTTACCATTGATAACAAAGAACATCGTCGGCAAGGTTTTGCTGCCGATGGTCAACTCAACGCATATTGCCCCTTTAGCTGGTGATACATTGCCTTCGAAATCTTTCAGCATCATATCGGTTTTGGTCAAGTCTTGATCTCCTTTGCCAAGTTTCCAATACATCACATAGGGCATAATATTAATCACAGCTCCTCCGTCGATAAGTATCTTAGATACAGGCTGCCCATCAACTCTGCCTTTCATAAACAAAGCTTTGAGATGCTGTCTCTCGTCATCGGTAGGTTTCTCAAAAACAGCCATCATTGGATCTAGTGCCAGCTGAGCTACTTGATTGGAGAGAATAACTTCTTCCTCATCATCAGAGAGTGCCAGAAACTCCATCGGCAACATAAATACCATATTAATATCTGCTAATGGGCCCTTACCTTTGTGTTTCACCTGCCACTGCCGAGGAAGCTACCACGGTATGGGTCCTCCTAACGCTCACGCTGCATCCTCCTTTTCTGTGTCTTTGTCAGACCCTCAGGGCACCATCGAGGAAGCTTAGTTTTCGAAACCGGCTGATAGCAGATCTCAGTTGATTCTACACGACGTATATTAGGGTCCATGTAGAATATTTATTCATTGGGAACTCTTGCATTTGCCATCTCCTCAAGTTCTTCTTGATTCCTTGGAAAATATCCAGCATGCTTACCAAGCCTTTCATGTACACTAAGTCTGCCCCCAGTCGATCATGTACTGATGCTCTGCCTCTGTTCGGCTCATTGATAGATAAGCCCTGATTACCAGGCTGAAACCTCCTTTATGGCCGATTGGCCCCATAGTAACCATTGCACTCAGGGCAATTTTCAACAGTTGGCAATTTAATGCCTTCTTCCCAGCAATGGATGAAAAAGGTGCACCTCCAATGATCTTTATGCCGATGCCACTCTTCCCGACGTCTCTCTTCTTGCTGTTGTTGATATTGGTCCTCATGTCGACGCCAACCCTGCTGCTGCCTTCGATGGGTAATCACAATGCCAGGTCGAGGAGGTTTTTTAGAACTACCACTTTCTCCCAGCAGACCCTTGCTTTTTGCGTCATCGGTAGTTATCCGATATTGGGGATCCACTGATGAGTTTTTCTCAGCAGCCTCTGATGTCAATACCTTGGTCTTACCCTTGGCACCCAACATATTTGCTGGAAAAGGATGTTGATCGATTTTCATCGGCTTCTGGGTCTTGGAGTTGCCAAACTTAATTCTCCCAGATTCGATGGTCGATTGCAACTGCTGCCTGAACACATTGTACTCATTTGTACTGTGTGAAGTTGCATTGTGCCATTTGCAGTACTAGATCTTCTTCAACTCTTCTGCCGATCGAATCACATGATTAGGTGACAGCTTAATTTGACCTTCTTGAAGCAAAAGATCAAATATCTTGTTAGCTTTGGTGATGTCAAAAGTAAACTTCTCTGGCTCTTTCTGACCAAAAGGACAAGATATCAGCCTTTTATTTTTAACCCACTCAGCTAAGCCGATAACTGGTTCTTCATCAGAATCAGAGTCTTCTACCTCATCAACAAATGATACTTTTTTCTCCAATTCTTTTTAGGCTCAAAAACCCTAGTATCTTGATCAGAGATCCTTTGTACAAGATGACCCAGACTTTCAAACTCTTGAGAAGCATACATGTCCTTGAGATGTGGCAATAACCCTTGAAAAGCCAGATCGGCAAGCTGCCGATCATCCAGCACCACGCTGTAGCACTTATTCTTTACATCTCGTAGCCTCTGCACAAAGCTTTCTACCGATTTATCCTTACGTTGCCTCAATTTTACTAAATCGGTAAGCTTCTTTTCATGGATTCCAGCAAAGAAATACTTATGAAATTATTTTTCTAGATTAGCCCATGTAATAATAGAATTTGGTGGCAATGATATGAGCCACGTGAATGCCGATCTAGATAAAGATGATGAAAATAATTGAACTCATAATTCATCTCTGCTAGCTGCCTCTCCACATTGAATAATGAAGCGATTGATGTGTTCCATCGTTGATGTATCATCTTGTCCAGAAAATTTGGTGAAATCTGGTACCTTGTACCGATTTGGGAGAGGAATTAAAACATATGCTGGAGGGTATGGAGTCCGATAAGAATAAGTATTAACTTTAGGTTTTATCCCAAATTGATCTCTCATGATTTCTGCTATCTTATCGGCCCAAAAAGCATCAGCCTCCTGCTGACGAACTGGCTGAATTTCTACAAGAGATACCTACTGATATCCCTCCCCGTGTCTTTGTGGCACACGATCTCCAGCAATCGGCATATTTGCCGCTGCTTGTGGCCCACTAACCTACTGGAAAGGATTCATCGGCTGAGCTATCGATGCCTGATTCTGAAAACCAGCTTGCATATGACCTTGCTGAATTCCTGTAACTTGATAGTTCTGCTGAACTACATGCTGAATAGGTAACTGTCCTAACCAACCATTATTAGAACTCATCGGTATAAAGCTTGCCGATGGCTGGTAACTTGCTGACATTATTGGATAACAATTAGCATAACCAGCTTGAGGCATGAACTGCACCCCAGGTTGACTCATAGCAGGGGCCTTCTGCTGTATCGGCAGTAGGCTTGCCAATGGACTTGTATTGGGTACTTGAAACGAAGGCACCTGGAAACCTCCTGAAGTTGGTTGCACAGTAGTTGATGTGGTATATTGAGGTACCTGAGTCATCGGTGAAACGGAAGCAGCCAATGATACAGGAGCTTTTCCTGCTGCGTCAAACACTTGAGACAACCTAGAGTTGATGGCAGACAACTCCGGAGGCATACCATATCCCCACCAATTAACAGGAATCTAGTTGTTCTGAGACACAGGCCCTGACATAGCTGATGCCGATAGATCTGTATTGAGTTGAACTCGTCCTCCTAAAAGTACTAGACCTGATCTTATCGGTGTAGATTGAACATTAGGCAAACCTACCAAAACAGGAGGAGAAGTAACTTCTGTACCCACAACGGCTGAGGGAGTCGATGGAGCATTGACCAATGCCGGTTCTGGTTGGTGACAAGCTGGCCCAACGTAAAGTTGTGGCACTTGTCCCTCTTTAAAAGTTCAAATCACAGCATTCTGAACAGTATTGGACAGCATATTGGAGTGGTTAATCAAAGTATGATTTACTACAGAATTAACCATCTCTTGAAGTTTACTAGGATTGGAGTCAAAGGTAACCTACCGAGGCAACGACAGATCTTGCTTCTGGATGACTTCTCCACTTCTGTTTAAGCTGAATGATTTCAGGCAGAGCTGCCTGTAATCCTCCATAGCCTTTTCCACAGCCTGCATCTGATCTTCCTTAAGATCTTCTTCCGATATCGTGATGACGTTCCCCGTATAGATCTCAGGATTGAACATATTGATCGTGTTGATTCGTCCCATCGGGCGTGCCAAAAGATGTGTTGATGCAAAAGTGGATCTGCAAACATAAAGGGCTAATACCCAATCCAATATTCAAAGCGTGCCAGTCGATTTGACCTGTTAATCAACAAGGATGAAAATTCGAGTACTTTGGTCCTGACAACAGCGATACGCCCGAAAGCCACGACCAAGAGGTACTCACACGGAACTTGAGGATCGTTGAAGGTCGCACTAAAGCGATGCAGCTCATCGAATCGATGAGAACTCATAAAAAGAAAAAAAAATATGCAAACTAACGAAGTTGCCGAAAAGTAAGTAGATACAAATAGGAGTAAAATTGGTTTGATATTGATTGATTCATTTTACATTATCCCTCAGTCTATATTTATACCCTGATCTGAAGAAACATAACCAGACACGACTAGGACACGGAATCCATATCTAAGGAAAGACGTGACTCTTACATGAATCATACTCTAACAAATACAGAAAAGGAAATCAACACCTATCTACTTCCTTATCCGCCTTGATTATGATAAAATTTTCATCGACCTCCTCTCCATCGGCACGCTTTCCACCATCACAAGCTTCATCGGCAGTAGTCTTCAAATCTTCCTTCATCAGCATCGGCAATAACATATCCGATTTTGCCAACAACGCCTAGTCTAAGTCAAACGACAACCTTTCCATCGGTCACCAATATTCATCGGCAACAATCCTCACAAGCTGATCTTCATCGGCACCCTTCTACCAGCATAATACAAGAACTTTCCTTCTGCCGATTAGCCCACTCTGATCATTTTGACATGTGCCAAAAACGGTGTCAACAACTACACATCATAATTTTTCTACAGAACATGCATGACATATATTTTTCATACAAACTGTATCACATAAGAATAATAACAAACTTGGAATCATATTTTTCTGAGCTATAAGTTATTTACTATGCATTTTCTAAGAAAACATCAATTACAAGAATTAAATAAAGCTCCATAGAAAAGTACCACAAAATCAACCTGCAATATTTTTAAACTATAGATATACTCCTAAGAAGTCTAACAAAATTTGTTTCACAATTTTTGGAGCCATAAATCTCAAGATATGATTTTTGTAATCATTTTCACATTTTTTGGAAAAACATTTTCGAAATCATTTCAAAACCCGACCGCTGAAATGCTACATGCACCCGGTCCAGTGCACCCAAAACCCAACACAGGCACTGATGAGTGGACCCACACAGGACAGGGCAGCGGCGGACCGTCGAGATCTCACCGACGATGAGGTCTCCGGCCAAACGGTGACCACCACCGTGCTCTACGGCTCAAGGCGAACCCAGCAGTGCCTCAAGCACGGTCAGAGGTGCAACAAGGCAGACTCACCGGCGTGCATGGTGGCATGGTGGCTCAGCTCACTGGTGGGAGCATGCCTCCGGCCACGGGGTGGCGCGCGGAGCAGTGTCCAAGCACTAGGAGGCCGAGAGGGTCCGGATGCGTGCGAAAACAGGGCGAGAGGGGGAGCGGAAGGGTGAGGTCCATGGAGCGGAGTCCTCCATCGAGGAGTGCTCAACTCCGATGAGCCATTCCAGTGTGGTGGAAGCTTATCAAGCCGAACGAATGCGAGCACGTGCTGCGCGATGGCGAGGCGGGCCGTAGGGGTGACAACCGGTTGGTAGCGAGCTACAGTGCCCGGGAGAGCCAACTCCGGCTCGGTGGCTCAACGCACGGTGGCGATGAGTGGCGCGCACACTACTGCTACTGCGAGTGGGTGAGGCAGAGGGATAGGAGAGTGAGGAGTGGGGTGCCAGGGTGCGGCTGGTCAGAACTTGAAGGCTGCGCGGCCGGCCGGGACGGCCACCGCCCCTCGCCGCCAGTGTACGGTCGCCGCGTGGTGGCCGGGCAGGCGAGGGAGGCGGGCATGGCGCATCCACGAGCGGGCGAGCGGGAAGGAGGCAGAGCCAAGCAGGTCGGGCAGCTTCGACCAGTGGGCCGGATGGGAGGCGCGCGGCCTAGTAAGTTGAAAAGAATTTTTTTCAATTTCTATTTTCAAATAAATTTCAAACAACTGCTTCAAACCAATTTTTGAGCAAGAAAATGGCATTTTCTGGAAATGGCCCAAAATGAAAGTTGCTTCGAATTTAATCCTCTACAACTTTGCTTTAGGGACCAACCAAAAATTCTGCATAGATTTTGAACTAGAATGTAAAAGCTAAATATGATGGGTTTTTTACCATTTTTTGGAATATTTTTAAAAGCAAAATTTGACAAAACTTTGAATACCAAAGTTGCTCAAAATTGCATGATAAATATTCCTAAATTATTTGCATTTTTAACCAAACATGTTTTATTGGCCTAGCAAGCATAATCAGGGCAAAAATTGTATTAACAAGCACATGCAACATTCATGTTTCAAAGTAATGTTTCAATCATTATTTCATGCAATGCTAATGAATGCATGACAATGCTTATGCTCATGATTTGCAGCTGCTAAATGCGTGCATAACACTAAGGTGTTACAGCCAACACCTCTGCCATCAACTCCGCCTGAGTCATCAAAGGCGGTGGTGGTGGTGGAGGAGGAGGTGGGGCTAAGAGTGGGGCCCCGTGGCTCTCCTCGTTGGTGTTCTCGCGACCATTCTCGCTAAGGCCCTCAGGGTCACGGCTCGCTCTAGCGCTAGTGCTCCCATGATTGGACCCAACACCCATGCGGTGAGACCTTAGGTCCATTTGCGACTAGATAGGAATCAACCATTAGAGATCCTTCAGACGAGGAACAAGAGACTAAGAGAAATGATATGGATTTTATTAATCATTGGAACATTCTTTTCATTGCTTACCCTATCATCTTAGCTATCCAAAATTATATGTGAAGGGGGTTTTAGCTTAGCAGATTTTCTTTTCATGATGCATGCATCGTCCTATGCGTTCACTCAAGCCAGAATATAGCGGTACTTCACTGAAAATTGTCACATCGTACTCTTGCTTCTGCACACTAGCGCTTTCTTACGCAACATAAGTTAGTGTACCTGCAGAAGATGGTTAGATAAACCAGTGCCACTATCCTAGATAAACCAAAATGCTAGGGCTTATACTTATTTACGCCAACTTTACCGTATCCTATTTTTCGCAAAGCTTTTGTTGGTCAAATTTTTAAATCTTTTGAAAAGGTGATTAAGCTTGGAAGCTCATTATTGGCTCTAGTACCAACTGTGGCAGAATCGCCCAAATTGACACACTTTCAGGGACACTTGTCTTCCACTAGACACTAAGTGCCCTGAAAGTGAGCTAAACTAGACAATTTCATCGAGCACACCCAATGGGAGAACTCAAACAATCCACATTTTACACTCGGGATCCAATAATGAGTACAAGCTTACAATACTTAGTCTATTTCATACAACATAGAGTCCTAGAAAGCATTTATTACAATACCAGGGTTTAGAGTGAGATAAAGTAATAGTGGAAAATAAAATAAACAATCTAGCAGAGCAGAATGAGAATCCGTCTGTGCCCACCAGAAGAATCCTCCACACAAGGCCTATCTGCTCAAGGTGCACCTACAACAAGGGTAAAATAAACCCTGAGTACACAATGTACTCGCAAGACTAGAGGACAGACTGAAAAAGTAAATCAAATCCTTGAAGATATGTTAGGTCATGTGTGCTCAATTATTCTGATAAGTGGGATGAATGTTTACCATTGGCAGAGTTCTCTTACAATAACAGTTATTAGGAAAGTATCAAAATGGCACCGTTTGAAGCACTGTATGGTTGCAGATGCAGAACTTCGCAGAACTGGTTAGAACCTGGAGAGAGATGGTTTTTCAGGGCGAATCTTATAAAAGAAACTAGAGAGAAAGTCAGATAGATACAGAATAACATAAAAGTAGCTAAGTCTCGATAAAAAAGCTATGTAGATAAGAGACGTCATCCACCGGTGTTTGCCAAGGGAGACTATGTGTATTTAAAAGTCTCACCTATGAAGGGAGTTAATCATTTTAGAGTCAAAGGCAAGTTGGCACCTCGATACATTGGACCGTTTCAGATCTTGGAACAATGTGGGAAGGTAGCGTAACGCTTGAGATTGCCTGAACAACTTTCAGCTATGCATAATGTGTTCCATGTGTCACAATTGAAGAAATGTCTTTGAGTGCCTGATCAAGTCACTGACTTTGAAGGAGTTAAACTGGAACCAGATTTGACCTATTCTGAGTATCCTGTCTAAGTTCTGGATCAGAAAGATCATGTTACTCGAAGTAGAACAACCAAGTGGTACAAGATACAATGGGATCGACATTCAGAATAAGAAGATACATGGGAATCTGAGGATTATCTGATGGAGAACTTCCTTGAGTTCTTTGCTTCTATCTAAGTTACAATTTCCTCTCTAAGTTGTGACTTGTTCTTTTTAAGCTTTGTAATGTGAAAACCTCCTACCTGCTTTATGAACAAGTCTTAGATGTGTTTGCTTGACGCGTTTCCTTTTCCATTACTTAACCCAAGGCTTTAAATCTCAGGACGAGATTTCTTTAAGGGGGAGGGTTGTAACACCCCTAGTGTTATGGTAAATAAAACTAGTCATGTTATCATATGCATTGCAAAGCATTCATGTTTTAGTCAACTTTGATGTGCATCAACTAAAACAAATTTACATTCATAGATTGATTGAGTTCTTGAGATGTTTGACTTGAATCTAAAACCCTAATTTTGAATGCCATTTCAAATACTTGGATTATACCCTATGTAATTTGAGGTGTAAAGCTGTGCTCTACACTAGTGTCAAGTGTAGTGGATAAACTCAAGTGCAACATTTAAAAATGAACTCCAAGTTTGAGGTTGAATTTGAGTTCCAAAACTTGCCATGAGTTTTCGAATTCAAATTCAAATTGGGAGGTTTATTAAAATGAATTTATAATTCTAAATTGGTTCAAACAAATGTGGCATTGTATAGGTCACATGTGATTTGACCCAATAGTATATTTGGATGATAGTTGTGATCACTAATTAATCATCAATTAATGTAGAAAACAAATCAAGTTTGAATTTTATTCAAAACCTTGATTTCCGAAAAAAAAAACCCGTTTTACCCCCTTTTGTGTAACTCAAAATCTAAAAAGAATTTGAGGGTGAGCCAAAAAGAAAACTTGTAGATCTGGTCAAGTTGTACAACTTTGGTTTTTGGAGTTTTCAAAGTTTTAGTATAAAACTTAGAGTAATTTTGAAAAGATTCAAATCCCAAATTTGACCCTTTTCATTTCCCTATTCCAATTTCAAAATGGAGGTAGAATTTGAAAATGATTTAAAAAGCAAAGTTGTAGATCTTGCCAAGATATACAACTTTGGTATTTTGAGTTTTTATAGTTTCAATGAAAAATTTAAAGTTATTTTGAATTTAGGGTGTGTTCACTTCGCGAAAAGTAGCTAAAAAGTTACTGTAGCATCTTTCGTTGTTATTTGGTAAAATTTGTCCAATTATGGACTAACTAGGCTTAAAAGATTCGTCCCGATATTTACAGACAAACTATGCAATTAGTTATCTTTTTTACCTACATTTAATGTTTCATGCATGCGTCGAAAGATTTGATGTGATGGGTGGAAGAGGAAATATTTTGGGTTGGGAGGGGAAGTGAACAAGGCCTTACCAATTTCTAGAAATTGTCCCCTTTTGATTTCAAATTCAAATTTCAAAATCTAAGCTAAATTTGAAAAAGTTTTTATTGAGAAAGTTGTAGGATTTGAAAAGTTGAGCAACTTTTGTATTTATAGATTTTTCAACTTTTATAGAAAATTTGAAAGTAACTTAGGAATTTCTGTCAGTGGCATTTTTGTAAATATTTGAAAATCCATTTTGAAGTCGGGCGCCACCGAGCTGCTTGCCGCTCACTGTCGCCGCCTCACCGCTTGCCCGTGCGAGGACGTGCAGCTGCCTGCCTGGCTGCGTCGCAAGGAGCTGCTAGACGCCTAGAAGCCGCGCCCGTGCCTTTTACACCAAGCCGGTCGACGTCGTATGTCTTTTTTCATCTCCGCCACCGTCTCACCTAGCCGTCGGTCACCTCCACGCGTCGACTGATTTCACCGCAGTCGCTCCACCCTGCCTAAATTGCTCATGCCCCAAGCTTCGCATCACCTCTGCGTGCCTCCCGAGCCCACCGTCCTGGCCTCGCGTCGCCTAGAGCCGCCGCACCGCCGTTTCTCGACGCGGCAGCCCGCCATAGCCGTCAACAACGACGTCGGTGCACCTCCGTTTTGCCTCTACCCCAACCTACAGGTGCATCATCTTCGGGGTAAGCCGCTAATGCCACCTAGATAGTTTTTTGAGCCGTATAGGTCTGGTTTTGGTCGGAGCGCGGTTGCGCCAGCAAGCTCTGCTCCGGCGAGCCGCCGTGCTCACGAGCGAGCTTGCTCTGTCCGGCTAATACCTTGGTTGGGTTTAGGAGATTGAGGCGATTATGTAGATGGTGTCTCGTCACCGAAGTCGTCTCAGGGAGCTCACCAGCGTTGGGCAGCACCGCCGCCCCGACGGTCGGCTGCGGCCAGAGCGATGAGCCGAGTGGGCTGGCCTAGTTTGGGTTGGGTCAACCGGGGAGGAAAGGAGGAGAAGTGGAAGTGGGCCGGGGAAGAGCGGGTGAAAAGAAATTGGGCCAGGGGAGAGAGAGATAGGAAGTGGGTCGAGCTAGTGGATGGTTTTTCCTTTTTATTCTTTTCTAAAATATCAAATAGTACCAGATTGTATTTTTTTCATTGTGAATTAACCAGAGCTCCAAAAATTATAAATTTTTTTGTGTATCCCCTGTAATGTGTAATGTCTAGGAAAAATATGAATTGCCAATTTTGAGTACTTTTTGCATGTCATTTAATTAGCTCCATTAATTAACAAATGAGTTTTCTATAATTTTTCTAGGCTTAAATAATTATCCAAAAATTGAGAAAATTGTTTTGTCACTTAGTTATGATGTAAGATTATTAAAATAAAATTTTGAGCTTAATTGGACAAATTTGAATTTATACTTAATTTCTGCTTTATTAATTAATTAGTTAATCAAGTAATTAGTGCTTAATGATTTAGGGTTTGTTTGACTTTGTGATTGGATGTTGACCTTGGGTCATTAACACTTAATGATCTTTGGCATCTTATTTAGTTATTTGAGCTCATGTTTAACATGTAATTAGTGAACCCTAATGACATTTCATGTGAAGTAAAACTTGTCGAAACCCTAATAGACTTAGTTGGTTAGTTTCGTTGTTTTGCAACTGTACCGTAAAGGAAAGTTGTACTCAACTTCTTGATCTTGTTATGCATCTACCGAGCATCATGTTTCATACTTCATCATATTGAGCATACATTATCATCTCGTGTAGTCCCCGTGAACGAGGAGATTAACGTGGTCAAACCAGTCCCCGAAGAAGATCCATCGTCAGTGGAGGTTAGATTTGATATTTGTGGGATTGACCCGGAGCCAGAAATTCCCGTAGACCAAGGCAAGCCCCGGATGCATACAACCCTCCTTGTGTTTTACAAAGTTTACATCACTTATGCTTATGCTTTATGCATTAGGTGATAGGCGTTGAGTGTAACCTAATTGATGCATTACCATTCTTGATATTTCAATATCATCCTTGATATGGTTTTATTTAAAAATGCTGAATATTCTTAGCCCTTCTTAAAGGAGAAAACTTTAAAATGTTTAACAAAGTTTGAAGGGTTGTTGTGGAACAAAGTAATGGATAATGATGCTGATAATCTGAGACTCATCGGTGGACTTGTATCAGGAAAGGAGTCTTGATGTAGTGTTTTCATCTGTATCGGTTAAGGACCGTTCATTGTTGAACTATGTATGTTGAGACATTATAGTACTAACCACATACCCATGGTAAGCCCTACCTCGGCTATTCTATCCCGTGAACGGCCGACCGCGCACTGGGAGTGGAGAAATGGTGAGAGTAGTGTGTACCCTCATGGCCAAGGACTGGATTGGAGGTGTACTGTACTCTCGGGTGGCGCTGGATCCGGTCATGATTTGGAGGATCTGAGTGAAGGTTGATATATGGGGTTTGAGTCCCACATATATCGTGTGGTTAGGAAGCCCCAACTGGGTAGATAAGCGGTTCAGATCATCATTGCTCCTCAGATATGGAGACTCGATTTGTTGTTCAACATCATAGTTAACAAGTGGAACTTTAGTCAGAGATTAAGAAAGAAGTTGTATGAGTTATCTGATCTAGACTAGGGTCACTTACATTCTGTAATAACTAACAATGATTTAAAAAGTTAATCTTAAGGACTCACCATTAGTAGCTTTTATGCAAAATAACTTTGATTCTTGCTACATCCTCACCTTGATTCCCTTGAGCCTGCATTCCTGAGTCTTCTCCACCCTTTTCGTCGGTTAAGTGTTGTGGAGTACTTTTGTACTCAGGGTTTGTTAAAACCTTATTGCAGGTACGTCTCATGAGCAGGTTTGTTTCGGACCCTGCAGCATGACCGTCTTTGCGGTAAGCGACAACGAGTAGTATGTTCGGCTCTTGGGCTGAGCAATCCATTTTTGTGATCTGTAATAAAGTTACTAATGCTACTCCACTACTATAGTTGTAATAACTAAACTTAAGGTTTGTAAGGTTTGGAACAAATGGTTTCTAAATTATCATATGTAAGACTTTCCCACTTTTACTCTGATGTAATTTGTTATATAAACTATTATAATACTGCAATGCCTCTGTAATGTTATCCTGCTCGGAAGATCGTGGATGATTTGGGTTTCCCAAGGACACCCGACAGACTTCTTAAGTTCTGTGGTACTCATGCATAGCCATCAGAGGTCTTTGAGACAATGACAGGTGCATGTGGGCCATATTATTTAGGAGCTTCTGCCACAAACTCTCTTCTCTCTTTTTTCAATATGTAGCAAAGATCATATGCAATAAAGTAATCTATTTATTTTTTCTCTTTTCTCTAATGCAATGCAAATGCAGAAAGAAAATATGCTAAAAGAAAATAATTAATGCAATACTAGAAAGTAAATATGGATAACTACCAATATTACCTTATGGCAAGGTTTTAGATTTTTAAAGTCCTCCGGACAGGACTAGGTCGGAGAGAGTATTTACTTTTCAGGTGCATCATCTGGTCTCAGTGATGGAGGCTTAGATGACTGCTCCTCTTGTGATGGTGATGATGTCATCTTCTCTTTCCATACCTGTTTAGTTTGTGAGCTTGATGTTAGCGGAGTGGCTTCTTCTTTGGTGGGTGCTTTAGGCTCTTCATTGTCCCATTTGTTCAATTGGGGTTGGCACAGGTCCTTCTCAACTTCTCCTTCATAATCCCCCATCCATTCCTAGGGAGTTGATCCTCTTGACAGTGGGATGATTGACGTCTCCTCCTCTAGGAGCAGGTCTTCTTCGGCTGCTCATAAGTAGTATAACTGTTAAAACAACAGCGTATCTTTTCTCCTAGGAACTGGAACTGGATTTGTCTAGATTCGACGCAGATGACTGCATTGGTAGTGTTGAGGAACGGTCTTCCTAGAATGATAGGTGAATCATCTTCTTCCTCCATGTCCAGGACCATAAAGTCAGTGGGAGCGTAGTGATCTTGTATCTTGACTATTATGTCCTTTGCTATACCCTCTGGGAATCGGATTGATTGGTCCACCATCTATAGCTACATATATGTTAGGTACAAAGGTTCGTTATTAAATAAATAGTTATATGTTACCTTGAACATTATGTTGACACCTGATCCAATGTCGTAAAAAGTCTTATGGAAGATCTTCTGACTGATGGTACACTCGATTGTCGGTACGCCAGGGTCATCCTTCTTAGCAAGAAATGGTGGAACGAGGAGGTCATCGTACCCCGATCGGATGGTGTTAATAATGTTGATTGTCTCTTCAGGTGACTGGTCGGTCTTGTTTTTCCTCCTTCTGTTTTTCTTCTTCTTGGTCACTGTCGTTGTCTCTTCGAGCAGGTATGCCTACTGTGGATGAGCGGGAGAATATAGTATACGGTCCTTGAACAAGAACTTCTCCTTATCCTTGATAGTGAAATAGATCTTGGTGGTGTCCACATAGATGATGGCCTTCGTGGTGCTCAAGAAGGGTCGACCCATAATGATAGGTTCCCTCTCATCTCCACCTGTTTCTAGAACCATAAAGTCTACGGGAATATATGATTGTCCCACTCGAATGATGGCATCTTCTAGAATTCCTTTGGGGTAGTAGAGTGACTGATCTGTAAGCTGCAAATGCATATTTATGTACAACAAAGGATCTCCTAGAATCTTATCATAAATTACCTTAGGTATAATGTTGACACTTGCTCCAAAGTCATAGATAGCTTCTTGAAAGATATGAGGTCCAATGGTGATAGGAATGACAGGTCTTCCTAGATCACCTTTCTTGTCGGGGAGTGAAAAATCTATCCACCTTCCCTCTGACGGTTGAGTGTAGTAGAAAGCTACATTGTGAATATTGACAAGATTTGTAGTTTCTAAATCTTCTGGCTGCCCTAGAATCTTACCTTTGTCGGATGGAGGAACAGTGGCTACCAGCTAAGCTATTTGTGATTCTATTTTATCAAAATTGTGCTGATTCTTAATGGCAGAAGCAAAATTATCCATTCTATTACTTATGTTCTCTATGATTTTATCATTGGAAGTTATTTTCTTAGACATTTGATCCATAAGTCTAGATTGACCAGCAACTAACTCTCTTAAAGGTGGTTGATTGACGTTATTATAATTGTTACCTTGAAAGTTACTTTGGTAGTTTGGCCTCTATTGTTGATTCCATTCCTGATTCTGTTGAGGACAATAGTTGTTGTTATTGATGTAGTTCACATCCTCTTGAGTTTTAGGGCAGTTGTTCCCTGAATGCCCAGTGTTGCCACACACTTCATACGTAGTGTGAGATTCATGAATGTGCATGACTTCTTTCTTCTCATTAGCCTGGTCTTCGAGCTTCTTCATTAGCAAGTCTATCTTGCCAGACAGCATATCTACCTCCTTGAGTTGATGTATTCCTCCTCCTCTCTTATGAGGTTGAGTATGTTCTTCATTCTAGCTTTGATTGGAGGCCATCTTTTCAACAAGAGATGTTGCGTCTCTGAGGTTAAGTGATAGAAAAGCACCCCCAGCAGCACCATCCATTGTCTCACGGGTACTAGTGGTCAATCCATGGTAACAGGTCTACATGAGTAGCAAATTCTCCATCCCATGATAAGGATATTCTGCTATATAGTCTTGAAAGTGTTCCCATGCCTTAGGGATAGATTCATCATGATGTTGCTAAAAACTTGAGATTCTCCCACGCAGAGCATTGGTCTTGTCTGTGGGAAAGAACTTTTCTAGGCAGGGAGTGGAGCAGTTATCCCATGTGGTGTTTCTTTCTTTGTTGGCATAGAAACATTATTTTGCCTTCCCCAAGAGTGAAAATGGGAAAAGGCGGAGAAGAATAGCATCCTTGGTTACTCCCTTGATAGTGAAGGTGCTACAGATCTCTAGAAAGTGTTGGAGATGTGCCCTAGCATCTTCATGTGCCTATTGATGGTCGTTAACGTCAACAATATATAGTGAAATAAACATGAGAGAATGGTCAAAATACATGAAAACATAGAAGATAGGGTGTTATCTGATAAATTCCATGAGCTTTGTTGAATTTTAATGTTTGCAGGGAGTTATGCAGAATAGTGGAGAGAGATACCTAATTATTAAAAGAATTTTTGGAATTTTGCCATGAGATAAATACTAGTATATTATAGAAGACCCTAGAAGACACCAAAACAAAGTGGAGGCTAGGGATGAAAACGATCAGAAACGATCGATAGAAGGCCAAATCACTTTCGTTTTCACATCTTTTTCTCAAAAACGAAATCGATATGATATTGTCGGAAACGAATACGGCGCCGATATTCCGGTAATTTCGAAAACGATAATAGTCGATCGGAAAATACGTCGATAACGATCGGAATCTATGAGAACGGTATCTAAAAAATGATAAACATGCCAAACTGTAGAACATGAGAAGATCCATATAACTCGACCTATCTCACATGACAATAGTAAATAAAGCCACAATTGACAAGATCACAAGCTGAAACCACACAATTCACACAATCTTAGGTCTCAAATAGTGGCAAACCACGCAACAGTATGACAATTCTTGACAAAGATACAAATAAACGATCATGTTCTAAGTTGACTCGACATAAATAGTGATCAAAACATGAATTATTAGAGTTCCTTTTTAGTGGAGGCTGTAGCCTGTAGGTTTCTTAAAGATGAACGTCAAGCATGTCATCGTCGTCCCCGGCCACATCTTCTCATCCATATTCTGAGTATTCATCTTACATAGTTTGTGATGAATACATACATATGTTAGTTCTCATACAAGACAACTGTAGATGAGTTAGTAACAAACATCATATTAAGGTATGGAGATATGTAAGGCTCGTAGCAATAGATGTATTAGCGCAATAGTGCTAATAAGAAATAAAAATCTGAGAAACACATAGCTAATAAGAAGCAAACACAATATATGTATGTGTCGCAGGTAGCAGCCAACACATCATATACAAGGTAAAGGCTAGAAAAAGAACCTCGAGTGTTGATTGCCTTCTTGTTATATATATGAAATACTTCCGTTAGATGTTCCTTTCCAAAAATTATTTGCCTTGTGTGCAGATGTGATCCTTTCCAAAAAAAATTGTCTTGTGTGCTTGCGTGTGTAATGCATTGTATATCTATAAATAAATCAGGATTCATTAATTAAAGGTCTTTGAATCGGTAATTACCGACGGTAAATTACCGGTTAAATACGGAAATCTTCGAAAACGATCGGAAGAGGGCAAAATCATTTTCGCTTTCGTTTTCGATTATTTTTACCGTTATCATTTTCGTTTTTTCGGTTACCGCTATCATTTTCGTTTAGGCATAAAAATCGGAAAAAACTCGAAAACGATTTCGGAAAATCGGAGATTATCATTTTTGTTTTCATCCCTAGTGGAGGCCGAGTGCCTGCCAGGTGGGGCCGGTCGGCCAGGGGTGGCCGGGTCCCCCCTTCCATGAGCTTCTAGAGTATTCTTCTACCGACCTTGAGGATCAATCCTAGCACTATGTGAAGTCTGTTTGATCCAATGGCTCGCGTGCGTCCCACCAAGGTATAAACAAGGGGCAGACCCCTCTGAAGGCATCAAGTCATTTGAAGATCAGTTCATCCAGAGCCAGAAACCCTAGATCATCAGAGTTTCTCTAGTTCATAGCTTTAGCATAGTTAGATCAGGTCTAGAGGAAGTCAAGCTAAGTCAACCTAGCTTGGATTCCTGATCATTGGTGAGCGTGGAGTTTTGGTAATGTTCTAGTTCTCCACTCTTATTGTAATTCTGTCTTTGCATAATTATTGCAATGTCAACATTATTCTTCATCTTTATTACGTTCTTGAATGCATCGTTCCTTGTCTACTTCAATTCTAGTATAGTTAGGTTGCTATTTAGTTCGATCACATGTTCGTATAGTGCTCGTCTATTTGGCCATAAGATGAGTGGTATGCATTATGTATGTGTGGTGCTTAGATGCTTTGCATATCTGCGAATGCCTCCGGTTGTTTAGGGTCGTGTGGTAGATCATGGGTGTGACTTTTATAGGCCCATTGAGTCCTCTGTAGTCCTCCCCCTGTGTAATGGATTATTGGTAGAGCAGCATTGTCTGGTTAAGGATATATTCATATATTAGAGGTCTCTGAACTCAACTTCTCCTGTTCATGGCTCCATTGTGGTTGGGACATATGGTAGTATTACTTGACAAAGATTATTAGTTGTAGTAAGCTTGACATGTAACTTGAATACTTAGGAATTATTCCTCTAATATTCTAATTGGATTACGTTATTAGTAATAGTTAGGGAGCTCGGAGTGTATCTACTTATTTATTTATGATGATTGATCATTACTTATCATATATATATATATATATATATATATATATATATATATATATATATATATATATATATATATATATATATATATCTTTTATCATGTGACTTATCCTTGTTATTGAGTAAGAGTGCATAACATTGGTTTACTCTCTTTATCATGAATATAAAGTTTATCAATACTCTAGATAGAAGTTTAGCTAGACCTTCCTAGTGGTAAAATTATAAATGACAACCTAGTAATACTCTAGGTAAAATGCTATAATGGTATAATTATTTGTCCGCTTACAGATGTTCTTAATTGTTTTTATTCTTAATTGATCATATCTTTATATCATTTATATTTCTGCCTAGTCATATAAAAATCATAGTGCCACTTATATACTTCTAAGCTTATTTTACTAGGGATGACAACCTAGTTCCATGCTAAGAAGTATAGATAAATATAAAAGGTGACTAGTATTTAGAGACATGTTAATTTATTATCATGCATTTTTAGCGCCGTTGCTATTTAGCAATTGCGCCATTTAATGTCAATAGTGTCTTTCCATAAAACTGGCTGGCTTGCACCATATTGATGAGAGCAGGCTTGAGCTTGAATCCATTATCTCTAATATTGACCTCAGGTCTAGTACGGATGTTCACTGTAGTTGGAGCAGAGAATTCACGAAGACTCTTATTAGCGATGGCTTCAAATTCTGGTGTTAAGCTTCACCTTATACGGTTGTCCTCCGACTCTAAAGCTGATACTCTCTTAAGTTTAGCCTTAGTTCCCTTGAGTAGCGCTTCTGGATCGTCAATAAAGTTTGTCGGTAGGTTAAAACCAATCATACAATACCCTGCATAAGATACATAAGTAGACAAAACAAGGATAAGCCTGTTTGAGCAGAGGTCAATGGTTATCTCGATCACATCAATAAGTATAAGTTTCTCAATATTCTTTTTAATTGCATAGCTACCTTCCCCGGCAACAGCGCCAGAAATGCTATTTATTAACTTCTCACTTGTTTTAGTAGTCACCTATTAATTACCTACACCTCTAGCATTACTAAACTAGGTTGTCATCCCCAGTGATAGTACCAGAAATGTTTATTGGTACTAACTAGTATTACTACAAGAATAATACTAAGTAGATGTTTATCATTTTATGTAACTAGAAAGAATATAAAGATATGAACGAAAAGGATTCTACAAACAGACAGATAATTATATCATTGTAGCACTTCACCCGAGAGTATACCAGATATCATATTTATATTTTACCATAGGGAAGGTCTAGCAAAATATATATTGATGACTTATACTATTAATAGAGAAGTAAACCATAACCACGATCCTACTCACAAGAGGGGTAAGTCATAAGGTAAAATATGTATATGATAAGTATTGACTAATGATGAATCACTCAGAGCACTCCAATCTATGGCATTAGCATAGTCAAGTTAGAATATTAGAGGAATAATTCCTAAGTCATCCTTAATTACAAGTCAAAGCATATGTTGATTAGTGCAATTACACCTAGTAATCATGGCTAAGATCATCATCGTATCTACATATAAGGGCCATTACTTAGGAAAGCTTGAGTATAAAAACCTCTCCCTTCACAACTGGGCCCTACTTCTATGACCTATATTCAGGGAGTGGACTACAAAGGACTCAACGGGAGTGTTACATCCGCGATCTACCACATGACCCAAAATATAGAGTGTATTCGCAGGTAAATAGCATATAAGCACCACGCTTACATGGTCTCTACCATTCACCCTGTGTACATTAGGGTGAATGCTATACGAACTTATGCATAAACACCATGATAAACTAACTATACTAAGTATATAATCAAAGTAGACAATGAACATTGCAATCTTGAACATGAATAAGATGAATACTATATTGTCATAACAATTGTACCAAAGCATATAAAAATAATAGAGATACAATGAGAGAGGGGTACAAGAATTATACCGAACCAAGCTCTTGACACAATCAAGAATCTAAACGAAGATCTACTTGCCTCCCTCTAGACGTAGCCTAACTAGTTAATGCCATAGAAACTAGAGGAGCTCTGAGGATATTAAGGTTTCTAGCTCTAGATGACTTGATCTCAAATGACTTATGCCTCAGGGGGCTGGGGTCTTCATATATAGCCCAGAGGGTCCAACGCGAGCCCTTGGATCAAACTGACTCGAAGAATGGTGTAGATGCAGTCTAGGGAGATAGTGGAGGAACATTCCAGAAGCTAATAGGTGGAGCCCACCACCAGGGACCGGGAGGCTCCTGGGTAGGGACGGCCGGTCCCACCTGGTGGCCTCTCGGGCTCTGCCTCGGGGGTTTGCCTCCTAGAGTCCTCTGGAGTCTTCTAGAATAGTTTTCATCATGGTTAAATTAAGTTCTTTTTGATATTTTGATCCCCCTTTCTGGTTTTCTGAATATACCCTGTAGAAAATACAGATTCACCAAAACTTGTAGAAATTGTTAGTTTAAACCCCCTAAGTTTTTATTGGTGATCCAGTTCAAGCATTTATTCAAGTTATGTTGATGGTTTAATATAGTAGATAACTACCGTCAACAATATGCATGCCGTCTTCTTAGGGTTGGAGTCTATCTTCACTCCACCCCTGGTTGGAGACCATCTTCTCAATGAGAGTCATAGCTCTGTTGACTGTGAGTGAGAAGAAGGCTCCTCCGGTAGCAGCATCTATGTGGGCTCTAGATGTGGAAGTTAGCCCATTGTAGAAGTTTTGAAGGATCAACCAGTCTTCCACCCTATGATGTGGGTAGGCAATGATGTGTTCTTACAGCCTTTCCCATGCTTCTGTGATGGATTCTGATGTTGTCTACTGAAAGTTGGAAATTCTTCCATGAAGGGCATTGGTTTTGCCTGTCGGGAAGAACTTCACAAAGAACACCATGGAGCACTTGGCCCACGTGTTAACAACTTCTTGGTTCCTGTAGATCCACTGTTTTGCCCTCCCCTGAAGGGAGACGGGAACAAGCGGAGTCTAATTACCTTTGATGCGACACCCTCCATGACGACGGTGTTGCACAACTCTAGGAGTGTTGGAGATGTGTGTAGGCATCCTCGCTAGGCAATCCATAGAATGGATTTGTCTGCATCACCATGATTAGGTTGGTCTTCAACTTTAAAGTTTGTGTTGCCCATGTTGACAGCGGGCTCAACGGGCACATTAGCAATAGTGGGGATAGAGTACTCGTGCAGCGTCTTGTCAGCCATGGTGTTTGGTACAGATGATGCTGGGGTGACAAATTTGGTTATCGATGGAGTAGTGGAAGGAGGATCGATATGAGGTCAGGACTTCTTTACGAATGACTTTGGATTCTCGGTGAAGGTTGTTGTTGGCGGTCCTTATCGATAGATTTATACCGCCAACATAAGCCCAAAAAGGAAGAAAATATACATCTATACACACATATACATGTGCAACTAACCTGTTTCCATGTATACCAGTAGAATAATCACAATTGCATAAACAAGGGCTGGAAACAACGAAATAGAGTCAGAAAGACGCTTTCTATAAGGCATAGAGGGGCAAGGAGGAGCAAAAGGCTAACTTTGTGCAAAACCAAGTCGAGCCCACCATGCCATAGCACTCCAGGAGCAGAGGAGAGGTGGCCACGCGAAGACGGGCCTGAGGGGCTAGCCCAGGCGCGCGCGCCCCTCGTGGCACCGCCTTGGCTCGCCTCGCTTGTGCCAACAGCATTGATGGAGAGGAGGATAGTGCGGGGGTGCGCTCGAAAATATTCCCTCCGATTATTCAACAATTTACCAAAAATCTTAAAACTACAATTGAGAAGACTAATAGGCCTATATTTTTTAAGGGTCTTGGCATCAGGCTCCTTAGGTAAAAGTGTGATCATAGCAAAGTTCAACCTATCTAGGTTCAACATATCCTTCTCAAAACAATTGCTAATTTCATTAAATCACTCTTAATAATATCCTAGAAAACCTGATAGAAAAGAAAAGAGAAACCATTAGGTCCCAGGGCCTATTGGCGGTCATTATCGACAGATTTATACCGCCAACATAAGCCCAAAAAGGAGAAAAATATACATCAATACACACATATACATATGCTTCTGACCTATTTTCACTTGTACCAGTAGAATTGATGTGAATGCAGAAATAGGCGCTGGAAACAAGTGAAACATAGGAAAGAAGGCGCTTTCTAGAAAGCGTTAAGGGGACAAGAGGAGGAAGGAACCCAACCAGAGCTAAACCTAGGCCAACCCACCTACCCATGTTGATCCAGGCCCAAAGGAGAGGCGGTGACGCGAAGCGGAGGCCAAGAGGGGCCACCCCAGGCGCGCGTGCGCCCTAAGCGCAGCCGCGCCCCCTGGCGCCCCTCAGGCCCATCCTCCGCGTGCCGACAATGATCAATGTGGAGACTGGCGGTGCAGGGTAGATCCAGAGAATATTCCCC
This sequence comes from Saccharum hybrid cultivar R570, assembly GCA_038087645.1. Classification (NCBI taxonomy): domain Eukaryota; kingdom Viridiplantae; phylum Streptophyta; class Magnoliopsida; order Poales; family Poaceae; genus Saccharum; species Saccharum hybrid cultivar. Next base: position 1,356,969 of record JAQSUU010000377.1, read on the forward strand.
CCAACCGACCAGGCCAAGCCCCTATATAAGAGGGGAGGAGTGCCTCACTCTACACACACTACAACTTGGGAGCACACCTCACTTCACTCTCCACCTCCACTCTTTAGCCTAGATTAGGAGTAGAAATAGTGTAGGAGCAAGGCTTGAGCCACCAAGGAAGGCTTGTCTCCTTGGAAGAAAGGATCTTGTGTATGAATAATACTACTATGTTTTCTTCCAAGTTCAAATTTTCATATCTTTTATATAGTTGTGCTATAGAACTAGAGTATAGTTTTCATGTTATAATATTGACATATGAACTAGCATATAGTTTGTGTATGATGATCTTAACATGTTCATATGACATGATCTTAGCATATGAACTAGACTATAGTTTCTATGCTAGGGTTTCATCATATAAAACTTTATGCTTAAACATTCGTATTGTATGTCTGTTGGGGTTTAGAGGTAAGTACAGGTGGCGGTTCATGTAACAGAACCGCCCAATTATACGAGATTAAGTAGGAAAATCATCCCACGAGCGGACAATTTAACAAACTTAAGCCCGTATAACCTGGTAGTCCGTGAAATCCCGACGGATTTCAAACCATTTCACATAATAGCCAAGATCGTACTAAGTTTAGCGGTCACCATCATAAGTTACATAAAAGTTCGTGGCACAAAATACATCGGAGTTTAAACATAGTTTTTACAAACCAGGTTCGGATAAAAGTAGCAGAAGCAGTAGTTCAAGTCACGCACACACACAGTGTTTGAAATAAAGTGCCAGCTTATGATCATCTCCAACAAAAGCATCAGACGAGAAGTAGCGAATGACCATTGCCCATGGTCCTAAGCTTCGCCCATCGCAGGATAGAGGCAGTTGATACAGTAGCCACTGTTCGCCTACACGGCCGTGTAGGCCGTTTACACGGTGTTTAAACGCTACTCGATGGGTAACAGTGTAGACCGATTAGCCGTGTAAAGCCGTGCAAAACCGTTTTGATCATTTAAAAGGCCGTTTAAATGGTCGTGTATACCGACTTTTTGCTAAACGATGGGTGACCGACCGTTCACCGTTTAACGTTTAGGCTAACATTGACAGTAGCCGTAATACATCTGCCCATCTACAACAAGTGGGAACAAAGCCCTAAGTACGAGAAGGTACTCAGCTAGACTTACCCGACAGAACCAAAAATAAAATGACCCCAAGGATCATGACAGGCTTTCTGGTGGGGTAGCTGACTTATTTGCAAGAAAAGCATTTTCAACTTAACCATTCTTTTCCCAAAAAGGCATGCGATAAGTTAATCTTTATTCCCTGTCAACTATGTTTGCACCTGTGCTAGAGTAACATGTAATTAAGCAAGTAAGGATTACCAACGATCATTAACAATAGTTATCATGTCATCTTCCACATAACTATCCAAGTGTTTCATCAATATTACTACGATGAAGTAGCTCAAGTTAAGTGTTCACTATCCAGTGAACGATGGCGATTCGAATCGATTATTAACCAGCTGGTAAGTTATTCCTCACACAAACCTCACTCACCCGCTAAAGTGAGATATTGGTCACGGAGTCAACTATTTAGGTAAAGTCACGAGCTTGCCAGGAACCACATGTACTCGGGGGCTGCTCGACTGCTCTTTGGCCATATCATCGCGCCCCCGTTTCCTGCCACTACTGCTCCGGTACAGTGCGTTGCGGGCAATCCACTCGGCCCGAATAATCTCCCAGCTTCACGGTCGAAAGGTACCTTATTCGTCCAGCTAAATGTGAGGCATGCGTTCAACATGACTCGAGGCCCAACAACGGTCGGTCCTTAATCGACTCAGACGGAGAACACTACAGTTCGAAACCCTGCAAGTCTCCGTCCGGTCTCAATTTTAGTTCGACACTTAGTTATCCCCAAATGACATATCTTTCACACAGATCTAGGTAATCTCCTATAGCTCACAGATGACAGGCAATCACCCGACTTCTACCGGTCTAAGCAAACTAAGCAATTATTGACCGCAGACACCAAGGTAACAAGGATCAGGTAGAGCAAGGTGAAACAAGGTATAATGCAGCAACGGTTGCAAACAACTCCTAAACATAATGCATCAATTAAGTAAAACCAATAATAAATTATTTACAAACCGGGAGAGAAATGCTCCGGGGCTTGCCTTTCTCAAAAGAGCTCGGACGGTGGTCGGGGCACTCTGGAAGATCTTCACCGACCTCCTCTTCGGCTTCGGTCGCCTCCTGCTCTTGAACCTCGGACTGCTCTTTCGGGTCCTCGAAAGCTGCTACCGGAGTCACTTCCTGTGATCCTATATGATGCAGATACATAAGTGCTCATGCCTAGGTGCATTGCAGGGATGACATGAGATGATGATGATGAATGAGATGTAGATGAGCATGTTACTTTATTTGGATTACGTGGAACTTACGACTCTTCTACAAGGTAGTCTACATCATCCAAGAACATGTACTCATAAATTATCACCACTATACTCTACCATGCAAAGGCACCTTGACCCTTAAGATGCTTCAAAGATACACCAAAGTAAGGTTTACCAACTAATCTAGCATCAAAGGGTGACTTTAAACCCTATTTAGCACTATGCTTGAACAGAAACAAATATTTTGGTATCTTAGAAAAATCTAACAAAATTACTGTGGATTAAAAACTTGTATTCCAGCATGTCACAAAAGTTTCATTGCAATTTGAGTACTAGAACTACCTACACAAAAATAACAATTATAGGGCCTAAAAAGGAGTATAAAATACTTTCTACTATGAAAAGTATCAAACAATAGATTTCTTATTTTTCCTGGATCCTACTCAGTAAATAATCACTGTACAAAAATTATTACTTGCATGTTTTATTAATATTTTTTTCTATTTAACAAAATAGCAATTATTAGCAATAAAAAGCACTTAAACTACACCTCAGAATTTTTCTACTAAACATGCAAGATACATATTTTTCCTAACAAGCACATGGCACAACAAGACTAACAAACTTGGAATCATATTTTTCTAAATTTTCTACCATTTACTACACATTTAACAAGAAAACAGCAATTTTCAAGGTTAAATAAAAACCTTACAGAAAAGTAGTGCAACAATTAAGTGCAATATTTTTAAATGGTAGATCTAGTTGTAAGGAGCTCATAAAAATTTATTTTACAATTTTTGGAGCTAATATGAGTAAGTTATAGATTTTTGAAGACTTTTTAGCATTTTTTGTAATTCATTTCCAAAATCATTTAAAAACAAACGGATGGAAACCGCTACGTGCGCCCGGCACCGTGCACGCACGCGCGCGAAAGGAGATCGACAAGCTGCCCCACGGAATAGCCGGACCCCACAAGTCAGACACACGAGGGGGGAAAGAGGCGCTGGCCGGGTGGATCTCGCCGCAGGTGAGCTCGCCGCCGGTGAGGTCACCAACATCGGCTTCCTCTCGGAAAGGCGAACCCAATGCACTAGCTTAGGACACCGGAGGGGTTCCCGGGTGAGCGAGGCGGTGAGCATGGCGGGACGTGGTGCGGCTCGCCGTCGATACGTCGGTCCCGGCCATGGCAAGGGCGGATTTGGAGCGCACAAGATCCGCGGGATCAAGGCGAATGCGACGGTATAAAGAATTTGAGGAAGAAGAGGAAGGAAGGGCTCCATCCACGGGAGCACGAGCTCGGCGGCCATGGCGCCACCATGCCAATGCGAGCTCGTCCTGGCCTTACCCTGGGGAAAAAGAGGACGAACTCATGCGCACGGAACGGAGGAGGTCCAGGCGGAGCTGGAGGCAGACGCTATCGGCAAATGGCGCTGCGGTGGCGGAGCTAAACGCCGGTGGACACGGGCAACGGCATGCGGTGGCGCGCACTCCGCCCGGCTTGCTGCTGCGGTGGAGGGCGAGCGCACGGACGCGGAGGGGAGCAGGGGACAGCGGAGATGAAGGCGGAGACAGTGTGCGACCAGGTGGAGATCAAGGCGCGCGGGAAGGCGTGGGCCGCTTCGGCCGATGGGCCGAAAGGGTGGCAGCGGCCTGCTAGCGCTGAAAATGCTTTTTCATTTTTATTTTTCTAGAGAAATTCAAATAAAATTCTAATTGTAGTTTTCAATTTCAAATTTGGGCAAGCAAAAGACCTTTTCTGAAAATGGCCTAAAAATGAAAGTTGTTTAGAATTTGATTTCCTACAACTTTTATTAAGGGGCCAATCTCAGAACTCTTATAGATTTTGAATTGTAGAATAAAATCTAATTTAGGGAGGGTTTTTGAATATTTTCAAATAACATTTTAAAACAAGTTTTTGACAAAACTTTGAGTAGTTAAGTTGCTCCAAAAAATTCACCTATAATTCTAAGTGATCTAAAATTTATAGTTGCACAAGTTTGCTTAATATAACTAGCACATTATCACAACATGTTATGAAATACTAGTTTCCAAACTTTTATTTTACTAAAGGTACACTCTAACTACATATGATTATAAATGCAATGACATGGTATGCTCATGATTTGCAATGTTAATGCTTGCGTAACACCGAGGTGTTACAGCCCCCCCCTTATAAAAATCTTGTCCCGAGATTTGGGTTACAAACCATTTATTATAAAAATCTTCGTATGCTTTTTGTAGGTATTCACCCGTTTCCCAAGATGCATCCCCCTCATCATGATGACTCCACTGTATCTTATATGTTTTCGCCACACTATTTTGAGTAGCCCTCTCCTTAGAATCCAAAACTTTAATTGGCTACTCACGATACACCAAATCTGACTTAAGTTTTATGCTTTGAGGTTCAATTCTTTCCTCTGGAATGCGCAAACACTTCTTGAGATGCGATACGTGAAAAACTGGGAATATAGCACCCATTGCCTTAGGTAACTCTAATTTATAAGCCACTGGACCCTTTTGTTCCAAAATCTTATATGGTCCTACAAATCTGGCGGCAAGCTTTCTGCGTACGCCAAACCGCTTCTTCTTCATGGGCGTGACTTTTAGATAAACATAGTCACCAACTTCGAACACAAGTGGTCTCCTCCTCTTATCCGCATAACTTTTCTGACATGACTGAGCTGCTCTCATATTTTGCTAAATGATATGAACTTTCTTTTCGACTTCTTCCACGAAGTCAATACCGTAATACCTTCTTTTCCCTGGCTCAATCCAGTTTAGAGGTGTTCTACACTTTCGGCCATACAGAACCTCAAAAGGTGCCATTTTGATACTTTCTTGATAGCTATTATTGTAAGCGAACTCTGCTAAGGGTAACTAGGACTCCCATGAACCCCTGGAAGACAACACACAGACTCTTAACATATCTTCTAAAATAGCATTAACCCTTTTAGTCTGACCATCTGTTTGAGGATGATAGGCAGTACTACAAATCAAACTAGTTCCCAAACATTTATGCAAGTGCTCCCAAAAGTGAGCAGTGAACTGTGACCCTCTGTCAGACACTATAGTCTTCAGTATTCCACGCAATCTCACAATCTCAGCAATATACTTCTCGGCATATTGAGGTGGTCTATAATCTGTCTTGACAGGCAAAAAGTGGGCTGTCTTAGTAAGATGACCCACGATTACCCAAATCGAATCATGGCCTTTCTGAGTAGTGGGCAAGCCTATGATGAAATCCATACTTATATCATCCCACTTCCAACTAGGTACTGACAAAGGTTGTAACAATCCGGCAGGTTTCATATGAATGGCTTTCACTCTACAACATGTGTCACATCTGGCCACATAAGCTGCAATTTCTTTCATCATCTTTGTCCACCAATAGCGAGGTCTTAGTTCTTGGTACATTTTACTACTACCCAGATGAATGGATAACTTAGAGAGATGAGCTTCATCCATAAGTTTATTCTTAAGCTCTCTATCATTTGGAACAACAAGACGGTTGTCAAACCACAACACATCCTGTTCGTCCACTCTGAAGTGTTTGGAGGGTTCTTCTCTAATTTTCTCTTTGATGTGAAATATCCCTTTGTCTGCTTTCTGGCCTTCTATTATCTTACTTTCTAAGGAGCAACTGATTTGAATACTATGTAACACGGCAGGGTGCATCAGATTAAAACTATCTTCGAGTAAGGGTTGCATATTCAAGCAATGTGACTTTCTACTCAAAGCATCGGCTACTACATTGGCCTTCCCAGGGTGATACTGTACATTCAAGTTGTAATCTTTGATTAATTCTAACCATCTTCGCTGTCTCATGTTCAATTCTGGTTTGGTAAAAATGTACTTGAGACTCTTGAGATCGGTGAAAATATTGCATACATTACCAAGTAAGTAATATCTCCAAATCTTTAAGGCATGCACTACAGCGGCAAGCTCAAGATCATGTGTCGGATAGTTGATTTCATGTTTTCTCAATTGACGGGAGGCATAAGCAATGACTCTTCCTTCTTGCATCAGAACATAGCCTAATCCTGTTTTCGATGCGTCGCAGAACACATCAAAAGGTTTCTCAATGTCTGGCTGCGCAAGAACTAGAGCAGTGGTTAACAGTTTCCGCAAGGTGTGGAAAGATGTCTCATACTCCCCTATCCACACAAACTTGTGGTCTTTCTGTAATAGACTTGTCATCGGTTTGGCAATCTTCGAGAAGTCTGGTATAAAACGGCGATAGTAACCAGCTAATCCTAGGAAACTCCTGACTTCTGACACCGTGGTTGGAGTTTTCCAATCCATAACCTCTTGCACTTTGCTCGGGTCTACCAAAACTCCATTCTCAAATAGAATATGACCAAGGAAAGGAACTTTCTTTAACCAAAATTCACATTTGCTGAACTTAGCATACAACTTATGATCTCTCAGTCTGGTCAAGATAATTCTCAGATGCTCTTCATGATCTTTCTCATTCTCAGAGTATACTAGGATATCATCAATGAAGACAACTACAAACTTGTCCAACTCTGGCATGAAAACCGTATTCATCAGATACATAAAATATGTAGGAGCATTTGTTAAGCCAAAAGACATAACAAGATACTCGTACAACCCGTATCTGGTAGAAAAGGTGGTTTTCGAGACATCTTGTGGCCTAATCTTTATCTGATGATAACCTGATCTTAGGTCTATCTTAGAGAACACTCTGGCTTTAGCTAATTGATCGAACAAAACGTCGATATGAGGCAAGGGATACTTATTCTTGATAGTTACAGCATTAAGAGGTCAATAATCCACACACATTCTCAGAGTACCCTCTTTCTTTTTCTTCACGAACAAGGCAGGACATCCCCATTCAGACTTACTTGGTCAGATAAACCCCTTCTTTAATAATTCCTCCAGTTGTTTCTTTAGCTCAGCTAACTCATCCGGAGGCATCCGATAGGGTCTCCTTGAAATAGGAGCGGTCCCGGGGATCAACTCAATTCCAAACTCAACATCTCTATCTGGAGGAAGACCAGGTAACTCATATGGAAACACATCGGGAACTCACACACTACCGGGATCTGGTGAATAGGAATGACTTCCATAGAATAGGTTATACTTACAAGGTACGTTCCCCTGGGTAATGGCACCTGAAAAGTACCCTCTGCCTGGGGATCCTTAAGGTTAAGAATTTGACTGCCTGTATCTATGACTGCTCCCTAGTTCTTCATCTAGTTCATTCCTATTATTACATCCAAAACTAGTCCAGGCATAATTATCAGGTTTACCCGAAACTTTCGACTACCTAACTCAAGGGTTGCCCCTCTAACCATCTGATTGGTTAAAACATCAGCCCCTGCTGAACTTATGCGATAACCATAATTCAATTCTGTGCATAGTTGTTCATGCTTCCGTGCAAATGCTTGACTCATAAAAGAATGCGAGGATCCAGAATCAAATAGAACAACTGCAGGGTGATGGTTAACAAGAAACTTACCGGCAGTTACAGGCTCTCCCTCAGGAATCTCATCAACGGTGGTGTGGTGTACATGAGCAGTGTAAGTCTGTTGCTTCTTTCTAGGCGGATAAGGGCAGAACTTTGAAAAGTGGCCTGGCTGACCACAATTGTAGTAGGGGCCCTTCACTATACCAGCAGATCCTATAGCTCCCTTGGAATTACTCTGTTCTACAGCTGCGGTGATCTTCGCTAGCGGCACGGCCATCTTGTATGGCTTCTGTGGTCCCTTGTAGTTCTGGGTCTTATGCTGTGGCGGCCTAAACCTTGCACCTGGTGCGGACGGACGATAAGAAGAATGATTTGCAGTGAGAACTCTGGACTGTGATGGTCCTGACTCAAACACCCTCTTGTGATTCTTGTATGTAGTGTAGGCATTGTTCTTTTCTTATTTCCGACAATCACTGACAAAGTCATTGAATCTGGCGCGGGTATTGGTACCCACATGCTTCATCATCTTCGGGCTTAACCCTCTCTTGAAACTAGCAATTCTCTTGGCATCTGTGTCGACCATGTCTGGAGCATAGCGGCACAAGTTGTTGAAGGCATGCAAATACTGTGTCACGGTTTTGGTACCCTGATTTAAAGCCAAGAACTCTCCTAACTTCATCTCAACTAGCCCTGGTGGAATGTAGACCCCACGAAAAGCTTCAATGAACTCTCTCCATGAGATCTGTGCATTTGGGGGAAAGGTGGTGCGGTGATGCTTCCACCACATCCCTGCGGGCCCCTGTAACTGATGTGCAGCATATTCTGTCTTCAGAACTTCGGTCAGCCTCAACACGTGGAACTTATCTTCCATGGTGTTGATCCATTCTTCCGCGTCAAGTGGCTCTGTTGCTTCCTTGAAAATAGGTGGCCTAGTATCCATGAAGTCCTTGAAGTTGCTATATTGGTTCACCCCATGGCCACCACCTTGATTATTACCTCTCTGAACATTTTCGGCGATGGTACGCAAAAAATCTTCCATGTTCTTCTGCGATTGCTCGGCATTGCGTTGGCTTCCAAGGAACTATGCGAAGAATACTTCTGCAGTGAGCGGTGGAGGAGGGGGCAATTGTGGCTCTAGTTGTGGCTCATGGTGGTTAACGTTGTTTGCACCACTCCCACCAGCCCCTGCACCGTTACCACCAGTTTCGGTGGCCTCATACGTGGCACGGCGAGTGTTTGTCATCTGTATATTCCAGCAACAAGTAATAATTAAGCGAAGTTGTAGTAATTGTAATTGAATGAACAATCATGCCATACTGAATTCATTGGAGAGAATAAGTCATACAATAAAACAGAGGCATAATAATCGCATTCCAATTAAAACAACATCACTATTCAAGTTACTTCGAATGCAACATCACGTCCAATACAACCACGTTGCCAGCATACATACACTAGACTTTTATGCGTTCAGGCATCGCATACACAACCAAGTTCCAAAAGATCGCCAGTCTCAAGATCAAACAGGATACAACAAGATATATAAAACCAAAAGAAGGTCATTGCGACAGATCCTATCACTTACGCAAGGCAACTGGCCTACTCCTCGGGGCCGTCGTCGAGGTCGGAGGCATCACCATCGCTACCATCAGTAGCGGCATCGCCGTCGTCAGAAGGTGCGGCTACAGGCTCATCCTCGTCGTCGTCGATGTCCATAAGGGCGGCGTCCGGAGGAGCATACGGGCCTACCCCCGTTGTAGAGGGCATGAAACTCTTCATGCAAGTTGGCATTATACTCTTCTAGCTCCTCGACCCTTTGCCTCAGAAGATCCCTCTTGTTCTAGGCTTCATTCCTTTCCTGCACTAGCTGTCCCAACATGCGGTCTGCATTATCGTTGGCCTGAGTCAACGTCTGCACCCGCTGCATAGCACTATCACCTCTCTCGAGAGCCCGGTCTCACTGCAAGCTCATGTCGGCCAACTGCTCCTGCAAGCTAGCTATAGCACGTGCTTGCTTCTTCTTCTGTTTCCTTGCTTCAAGCTGGTCATCACCATGCAGACCAGTCAAAGTCCAATAGGTACTCTCAAGACCCTGGTATGCTCTTATGGCTGCATACATGGCACTCATAGCGTGGTTGTCGCTAGCCCATCCTTCACTTGGGCCTCTAACCAGGGCACTTCCTTGCGGTTGCACCCAAATGGCATCGCGAGGATCATCTCTCGGAAAAGTACCGGCCAAAGCTGCTGCCAACTCATTGGGAAACCTGCTCATTATGTCTTGGATGACACGAAAGGCTGCGCCCTCTGCACCCTCAACTGGAGTGCATCCCTCAAACTCTAAATGCTAGCCATCCCATTCTGGTGCATCACCGAGAGCAGGGACGGTGATTTCCACTACTGCAAGTCCATCTCCAGCTAGCTGGCTCGCACTCCAAGAGTACACCGGCTCTTGACCTTTCGGGTACCCCACATCATGGAGCACTCTCCAAAGCAAGGTGGGCATGCCAAACTCGCTTAGAAAAGTGTCCGTGCTGCGGCGCTCCCGCAGGGCCATCTAGTGACGTGGTGCTCTTCCGCCAGTGGACTTACGGGCAGTCTGCTTCGTGCGGGCCATCTGTAGCACAAGTTTTAATTACCCGGTGAGAACATATTTTTAAGTCGGTATCACTTTTATCAAAATGGGATAATCCTTTTATAAGGGGAGGAATGCATGTCATGAATGAAATGCACAGGCAATATGATGCATGCATGAGTCTTACGTTCTCACAAACTTAGAAAATAAGAACATCTAACGATGAATTCGGTGGCATACAAACGATCCCTCATATACGTAACTAATTCGTTCTACACGAAAAACGCTGTTATGTACCTGCAGAAAATTCATTTCAGCCCAATTCCCATGAATGCATGAAAGCAGTAAATCTACCTATACGCTCTACACGAATCCCCAGATGCGTGTACAACGGTAGTAACTACCCAATCACATCATCCTATTGACAGCATCGCCTCAATGGACGGAACACCCACAACATGTAATTACTCTAGTATCATATAAGCACTCTCCCTAGATCGGCGATGTATCCGATCATGCTCTCACAGCTCACACTTACCGAAGCGTAGAGGTAACTGATCCATACATTACCACTCAATTAAGTGGCACTCATACAATAGCACGCCGTATGAGCAACGAAAAGAGAAATATGGTGCAAGAACCCCAAGTTAGTACTTAACTAGCCACCTAGAGTCCTTAACTGGGCATAAAGGATATGATCACTGGCACTTTTAGTTTGGAAATCACACTTTTTAACAAAATTTGGTTTTAAATACACTTATGAACCGTAATCACGCTAAACCGTGCTCCGATACCAGTTGTAACAGAACCACCCAATTATACAAGATTAAGTAGAAAAATCATCCCATGAGCGGACAATTTAACAAACTTAAGCTCGTATAACCCGGTAGTCCGTGAAATCCCGACAGATTTCAAACCATTTCACATAACAGCCAAGATCGTACTAAGTTTAGCGGTCACCACCATAAGTTACATAAAAGTTCACGGCACAAAATACATCGGAGTTTAAACATAGTTATTACAAACCAGGTTCGGATAAAAGTAGCGGAAGCAGTAGTTCAAGTCACGCACACACACAGTGTTTGAAATAAAGTGCCAGCTTATGATCATCTCCATCAAAAGCATCAGACGAGAAGTAGCGAATGACCATTGCCCATGATCCTAAGCTTCGCCCATCGCAGGATAGAGGCAGTTGATACAGTAGCCGTAATACATCTGCCCATCTACAACAAGTGGGAACAAAGCCCTGAGTACGAGAAGGTACTCAGCTAGACTTACCCGATAGAACCAAAAATAAAATGACCCCAAGGATCATGATAGGCTTTCTGGTAGGGTAGCTGACTTATTTGCAAGAAAATCATTTTCAACTTAACCATTCTTTTCCCAAAAAGGCATGCGATAAGTTAATCTTTATTCCCTATCAACTATGTTTGCACCTGTGCTAGAGTAACATGTAATTAAGCAAGTAAGGATTACCAACGATCATTAACAATAGTTATCATGTCATCTTCCATATAACAATCCAAGTGTTTCATCAATATTACTACGATGAAGTAGCTCAAGTCAAGTGTTCACTATCCAGTGAACGATGGCGATTCAAATCGATTATTAACCAGCTGGTAAGTTATTCCTCACACAAACTTCACTCACCCGCTAAAGTGAGATATTGGTCACGGAGTCAACTATTCAGGTAAAGTCACGAGCTTGCCAGGAACCACATGTACCCGGAGGCCGCCAGACTGCTCTTTGGCCTTATCATCGCGCCCCTGTTTCCTGCCACTACTGCTCCGGTACAGTGCGTTGCGGGCAATCCACTCGGCCCGAATAATCTCCCAGCTTCGCAGTCGAAAGGTACCTTATTCGGCCAGCTAAATGTGAGGCATGCGTTCAACATGACTCAAGGCCCAACAACGGTCGGTCCTTAATCGACTCAGACGGAGAACACTACAGTTCGAAACCCTGCAAGTCTCCGTCCAGTCTCAATTTTAGTTCGACACTTAACTATCCCCAAATGACATATCTTTCACACAGATCTAGGTAATCTCCTATAGCTCGTGGATGACAGGCAATCACCCGACTTCTACCGGTCTAAGCAAACTAAGCAATTATTGACCGCGGACACCAAGGTAACAAGGATCGGGTAGAGCAAGGTAAAACAAGGTATAATGCAGCAACGGTTGCAAACAACTCCTAAACATAATGCATCAATTAAGTAAAACCAATAATAAATTATTTGCAAACCGGGAGAGAAATGCTTCGGGGCTTGCCTTTCTCAAAAGAGCTCGGACGGTGGTCGGGGCACTCTGGAAGATCTTCACCGACCTCCTCTTCGGCTTCGGTCGCCTCCTGCTCTTGAACCTCGGACTGCCCTTTCGGGTCCTCGGAAGCTGCTACCGGAGTCACTTCTTGCGATCCTGTATGATGCAGATACATAAGTGCTCATGCCTAGGTGCATTGCAGGGATGACATGATATGATGATGATGAATGAGATGTAGATGAGCATGTTACTTTATTTGGATTACGTGGAACTTACGACTCTTCTACAAGGTAGTCTACATCATCCAAGAACATGTACTCATAAATTATCACCACTATACTCTACCATGCAAAGGCACCTTGACCCTTAAGATGCTTCAAAGATACACCAAAGTAAGGTTTACCAACTAATCTAGCATCAAAGGGTGACTTTAAACCCTATTTAGCACTATGCTTGAACATAAACACTTATTTTGGTATCTCATAAAAATCTAACAAAATTACTGTGGATTAATAACATGTATTCCAGCATGTCACAAAATTTTCATTGCAATTTGAGTACTAGAACTACCTACACAAAAACAACAATTCTAGGGCCTAAAAAGGAGTATAAAATACTTTCTACTATGAAAAGTATCAAACAATAGATTTCTCATTTTTCCTGGATCCTACTCAGTAAATAATCACTGTACAAAAATTATTACTTGCATGTTTTATTCATATTTTTTCTATTTAACAAAATAGCAATTATTAGCAATAAAAAGCACTTAAACTACACCTCAGAATTTTTCTACTAAACATGCAAGATACATATTTTTCCTAACAAGCACATGGCACAACAAGACTAACAAACTTGGAATCATATTTTTCTGAATTTTCTACCATTTACTACACATTTAACAAGAAAACAGCAATTTTCAAGGTTAAATAAAAACCTTACAGAAAAGTAGTGCAACAATTAAGTGCAATATTTTTAAATGGTAGATCTAGTTGTAAGGAGCTCATAAAAATTTATTTCACAATTTTTGGAGCTAATATGAGTAAGTTATAGATTTTAGAAGACTTTTTAGCATTTTCTATAATTCATTTCCAAAATCATTTAAAAACAAACGGATAGAAACCGCTACGTGCACCCGGCACCGTGCACGCACGCGCGCGAAAGGAGACCGACAGGCGGCCCCACGGAATAGCCAGACCCCACAAGTCAGACACACGAGGGGGGAAAGAGGCGCTGGCCGGGTGGATCTCGCCGCCGGTGAGCTCGCCGCCGGTGAGGTCACCAACATCGGCTTCCTCTCGGAAAGGCGAACCCAATGCACTAGCTTAGGGCACCGGAGGGGTTCCCGGGTGAGCGAGGCGGCGAGCATGGCGGGACATGGTGCGGCTCGCCGTCAATACATCGGTCCCGGCCATGGTAAGGGCGGATTTGGAGCGCACAAGATCCGCAGGATCAAGGCGAATGCGACGGTACAAAGAATTTGAGGAAGAAGAGGAAGGAAGGGCTCCATCCACGGGAGCACGAGCTCGGCGGCCATGGCACCGCCGTGCCAATGCGAGCTCGTCCTGGCCTTACCCTAGGGAAAAAGAGGACGAACTCGTGCGCACGGGACGGAGGAGGTCCAGGCGGAGCTGGAGGCGGACGCTATCGGCAAATGGCACTGCGGTGGCGGAGCTAAACATCGGCGGACGCAGGCAACGGCGTGCGGTGGCGCGCACTCCGCCCGGCTTGCTGCTGCGGTGGAGGGCGAGCGCGCGGACGCAGAGGGGAGCAGGGGACAGTGGAGATGAAGGCGGAGACAGTGCGTGACCAGGTGGAGATCAAGGCGAGCCAGAGGCCACACGCGGTGGCTTCGACGGTGCATGGACGCCATGCGGCGGGCGTGACCAGCCGCGGCGGCCAGCGAGGCGCGAAGGCGAGCGGGAGAAGGAGGCGGTCGTGCTGACGCGGGATGGGCCGCTGCGCTGCGCGGGCGCGCGCGCGGGGAGGCGTGGGCCGCTTCGGCCGATGGGCCGAAAGGGTGGCGGCGGCCTGCTAGTGCTGAAAATGCTTTTTCATTTTTATTTTTCCAGAGAAATTCAAAATAAAATTCTAATTGCAGTTTTCAATTTCAAATTTGGGCAAGCAAAAGACCTTTTCTGAAAATGGCCCAAAAATGAAAGTTGTTTAGAATTTGATTTCCTACAACTTTATTAAGGGGCCAATCTCAGAACTCTTATAGATTTTGAATTGTATAATAAAAGCTAATTTAGGGAGGGTTTTTGAATATTTTCAAATAACATTTTTAAAACAAGTTTTTGACAAAACTTTGAGTAGTTAAGTTGCTCCAAAAATTTCACCTATAATTCTAAGTGATCTAAAATTTATAGTTGCACAAGTTTGCTTAATATAACTAGCACATTATCACAACATGTTATGAAATAC
This sequence comes from Saccharum hybrid cultivar R570, assembly GCA_038087645.1. Taxonomy (NCBI): domain Eukaryota; kingdom Viridiplantae; phylum Streptophyta; class Magnoliopsida; order Poales; family Poaceae; genus Saccharum; species Saccharum hybrid cultivar. Next base: position 1,372,020 of record JAQSUU010000377.1, read on the forward strand.
TAGTTTCCAAACTTTTATTTTACTAAAGGTACACTCTAACTACATATGATTATAAATGCAATGACATGGTATGCTCATGATTTGCAATGTTAATGCTTGCGTAACACCGAGGTGTTACAGTTCATCATGCCTTCAGGTATGCCCAAGTTCTTTACCTGTCGATCCGTAGGGGCAGGGACTGCAAGGGACTTAGGTGGTCACTATATACACAAGCGAGGTGCCCGGGTATATAGCGGCGAGTGATTGCATTTCCCTTTCTACGGTCGAGGGGTAGGCGGCAGGTGGTGACAGCCCTATCCGTCCCTTGAACTCCCCTACGTTTGTCTGGGGTGTAGGAGTCTAAATTATCACATGAGGTTGCTGGCAGACCAGTACTCGGTGGTCTCCCGACCCATTCTCATGCATAGCTCTAACTCTTAACCATGCATATGTATGATCATCAATTGTTTTTTACACGGCTATATTAGACATGTATGCTGCACTTAGGAACATTCTTTTATTCTTTGTTTTCCCTTTTATCCTTGAGGTTAGCCCATGTGTGTGTCACACTATATTATGCTTACCATGACTTACCCATGTACTGAGTACTTGTCTATTATGCAGTCATATTATCATGTCCATGTCCCTACAAGAAACTTATATACCATGCCTTCCTTTGGGAAAAGTATAAATAACGATACCTTGAATACTTCCAGGTGAAATGCTACAACGATAGATCCATACGCTTGCAGATAACATCTGTAAACGTTAAAACCTATCAGGTGTTTCTAGCATTGTTACCATGGGTAGGTCTAAACCCCCATTCTTGGTAATGATGCTAATAAATGCCAACAGTTGTCGGCAAGTCAAAACCTTCTTACACTATCCTGTTTTCATCCACAACAAGAGAAAACAAGCAAAATTATCTTGTTATGAGCCATGGTTACTACACATGCATATTATTATGAACATGCCCTAATATATTCTTTTAACCAGTGCCTTCCCCGACAACGACACTAGAAATACTTGTTGGCGTTTTTTAACGCCATCACTAGGATTGATGTTTCCCAGCAATGACAACAGAAACGTCGTGATGATATTTTTGAACACACGTAGAAATATTCTGCAAGCGCACAGATATATCGTTGTAGCATTTTACCCAAAAGTATTCTGTAACACCTTAAAATTTGTTTCTTTTGAAATAGACTTAAAATGATTTAATTTTGTATTTTTGTGCTCATGAAAACATTGAGAAATAATAAATTTTCATCAAACTAAAATTTATCTTAAGGTAGAAACATGTTTGTTGCATTCATGCCGGTCGCACCTTGTCTTTCTATTTGCAAAATATATTTTTTCAAAAAAAATACGTTTATGAGATGAATATCTATCTCTAGGAATTTTTTAGCTTTTTTTTGGAATTTAATTCCTACCTCCTTGACCTTAATCTTTATGTTCCAAGTTCCCAACAATCTTTTCATGAGCTCCAAATATTTCATTTGAGTCCTCCATCCCTCAATCTGTCTTTAAGATTTTTCAGAGAATTTTCTAAGCTTCGGAGCATTTTTCATGATATAAATGGTAATTCTAGACTTCTAGGATTATTTTTATTTCATAAAATTAATTAATTTCGAAATTGGAATAATCCTAAGCCCAAAATTTTCATCAATCCATGAAAGCCATGTGCAAAAATCCAAAATAATCTTAAAAGCCGGTGTCTTTATTTACTAATGGGCTTTAATGTTTATTTAGGCCTATTAGTGCAGGTGGATGATGCAACGTCAATTAGTACCATATCGCTAGTTGACATGGAGATAAAGAGTTTTTCTCCCTATATATATATGTACCAACCTGGGACAAAGCACCGGCATTGGGTTTTCAAGTACGAGGATCGCTGTTATCCTCTCTAACTCCGGTAGTGCTCCCCTTCATTGTCGTCCGCTTCTGTACCTGGTGAGCCTATATCTGCCAATTTGTTCTCCTAACTCTCGCATCTATGAGCTCGCTCTCACGTTCATCTGGTCCCATGGTCTTTGCGTGCGAGGTGGTCGCTGGCTGTCCCATGCATGTTGCGTCGGCTGTGTCTGCTTGCCCATCCATGCATCTCCAACATAACTAGCCGACGGTGAGTTGCCTGTTCCTTAATCTTGCAAGTCACCGTCGCCCTAATCTTGCAAGTCACCATCGCCCAACATCTGTGACCTACAGCAAAAACAGATATTGTTTTGGCTCTCAGTGAGTTCAGTGCCCAACGCCATGGTCCTCATGCACTGTTTTATATCCTTATCAAACATATATCTAGCTTGCACAGTAAACAATTCTTTTCCACTTATATTATGCTTTAATTCCAGAAACTTCATTGTTTACATCTGCACACCGTAGAGCCATATATCAAACATCGTGATCTGCAGAGTCCATGTACGTGTATATGCTCGTCCATCCTTTGAACCTATAACCTCAACACAAAAATGATTTTAACTCCATTTTGCTCTCTTCAAGTTGCGTTAGATTCAAATCAACGCGATCTATATGTTAGTGTCGATGTCTTTCATCTCACATGTTTTTCCATACATACTTAAATATTAAAATAATTAATGCTAATGCAATTAGTTTGATAATTAAAAGCAATATAGGTTCTATACGGTGTTTTATATACAAATATTAATATATTAATTGCTATCAACAACGTGTTTTTTAATTAAAAATTATTTAGCTTAAATCCGCATCATATGAAGTTGAGTAGGTGTTTCACCTATTCTTTTATTTGGCAGAGTTAGTGTTTAATTTGCTTAAATATACAACAATATTAATAAGTAAAATTGTTAACTTGGCTTTTAAATTAAATTATGATTTGTCTAATCTGAATTAATAACTTCTCCATGATTTTGTTTATTTAACTAAAACAAATCAAGCTTGTAGTTGTTTCTTTTTCTTATAATATAAATCTTTTGGTAGTCGTTTCTTTTTAACGATAGTTCGCTATCGGTGTTTCTTGTGATCTTGTGACCGTAGCACCTAGCTTCCTTTTAGTACGTTGTTTCGTCTCGTGTGGTGTATTGCTCTTAGTTGTCTCTATTTGTTTGCTTGTATGTTTGTTGGTGCACTTGGTGTGTTACGATCTGCGCGTAGAAGAGTTGTCCGTAAGCGCTGGAGACCAAAAGAACAGATGATCGAAGGTTCTACGAGGAGTTGACCATTAGTTGTAAAGCAAGTTTAAGGCAAATATAGCATGGGATCTTCCTTGTTACATATTCACATAAATGTCATAATAATCATATTGCATGTGTCTTCCTTGTTTCTATTAAGGATGATCCTAGCCTTTGTACCCTGTACCTTGACACTCTGGGTTATTTGCATTGGGTAGCTATTGCTAGTGCTCAACGTAAACTATGATCTTATAATTTGACTAATGGAACATGCAATAAATATTAAAATATGACTTTTAGCAACATACTTAAAGAGGGCTAGAGCATTGGGCTATCTTATGGTGCTCTAGTTTCTCTCCATAAGGACTCATCTGTAAGCGAACATCCAGGACTTACAGTATAATTGTGAGAGCTACATGGCTCTGGCTTTAGTCATATAAGAGAACCTTTTCTAGCTTGTTAGTGGTAACCTTCATGGCGTAAGAATGGCTTGACATGATGGGGTGTAGTGCGGCCTCTGTTCTTATGTGTATAGGTTGCGTGACATTGTGCCATTTGGAAGGGGGGCTCTATATCTGCTTGCCGAGTGAATCTAATGACCCTAGCTTGTTAGAAGAACCTTGGAAAGACTTCATAGTGAAACATGTCTGCCCATTGGGGCCTTGCAAACCTCTGGCATATAGGAATCATGACTCACAGTGAAAGTGTACAACCTCTACAGAGTGTAAAACTAGTATATCAGCCGTGCTCACGATCACGAGCGGCCTTTGACCCTTACGGAATAGATGATCACTAATGACTATAAATGTGTTTTTACTATTCATTATTCACTTTACATGATCATGTGTTTATTGTGGGATATAAGACAACTTGTTGGGATATAAGACAACTTGTTGCTACTCATATGCTAAAACTTTGCCAACTAAAAGCTACATGCGGTTAAACCCGAGTCTTGCCTTTTTGAGCCTCATGAACCCCATGTTATATTTGCTGAGTACGACATGTGCTCACCCTTGCTATTCTCCCCACACCTTAAGATGAGTACCAGATTGCTAGAGTTTGGAAGAGTTAGGCTTGTGATCAACCAGTCAGTTGTGTCCCTATAGAGTGGAGTTTTCACCCGAAGATTGGAGTTAACTTTCCACTGTTTGTGCCTAAGGTTATCTTCTTTGTACTAAATACGTTATATACTAAGCATTGTATTTTGATATTACCCTTATTTGTAGCTATATGTGAGATTTGACTTCCTAGTCTCACATATGGTGCATATCTGGTTTTGTTCTAAAAACTGGGTGCTACATATTCGGGTATCGTTCATTTATATTTTTCCAAAGGAAGACATGGTATAAAAGCCTCTAGTAGTGATATGTTAAGATATTATGACTGTATAATAGACCAAAGTTCATAACAGTGGTAAGATAAGATAATTATTGGATAGTGTGACACACACACTCAAGTCAATCTCAAGGATAAAGATAAAAGAAAGAATAAAGAATAAAAGAATATACCTAAACTAGAGCAGACTTATCTTGTATAGCTATGCTAAGAGGAACAGATGGTCATACAGATATATGAATTTCTAAGGGTAGGGATCCTAAGTTAAGATAGATTTGGTCACTATAAACTTACTTCGGGCACCGGGTTACAACTGGTCTGTCAGTCGATGCTGGTCTACAGCTCTACGCCGTATCCGAACGTGGGGGATTACGAAGGACAGACGGGGCTGTCACCACCTGCCGTCTACCCCTCAACCAGGGAATACGAGGCAAATGAAGGTAACTTCTAACATAGACACCATGTCTACGCTATCGATTACTACTCTAGCGGTGGCCAGGAACTTCCGTCTTTATCAGGAATCCTCTTACTAGAGCACCCGCCACGGGGACGGATGATGAACCCGCAAGAATATAATGACCAAAACTAATCTTAAAGTAGAACCTACTACCTCAATTTAGGTCTTAGTCTAAACATGTATGTATGAAAGATTAAGAATAAAGTTTTATATGCTAAATGATTAGCATAAGAACTTAGCTCTAATTTATAAGCATAACAATGTTGATAATATGAGAGCAAGAACATAAGAGAAATCTTCATATTATTCATACCAAGAATTCTCCAGAGTACAAGCTCTCCAATGAAGCTTCTTGCCTTGCTCCAAATAAAACTACTAAGAATAGTAAAAAGATACAAGTGTGGGAGAGAGGCTCTTGTGTGGAGTATGTAAATGAGGGGGCCTCTCCCATCTATTTATAGCTGCTTATTGGTCGGTTTGGGGGAATATTCCCAAGAGATCTCACATGCAACCGTCATAGAGGAGCCACCAGGAGACGCCACATGGAAGGAGGAGGCGGTTGGCGCATGCAGGGGTGCTTGTGCACCCTGGTGTGGTCTCCCCATGACCATCTTCCTCTGGTTGGTTGCTACATGGGCCTGGGCCACTTCTATGTCAGTTCTTGGCCCAGATTGGATGGTTAGGTGGGCTCTTCTCTTTATTTGCTTGTTTTTGCGCTTTCCTGGTTGCGCATTTTGACTTCATTTCCATGTGTTTCATGTATGCCCTGTAAAACAATGTTTCTCCAATACATGTGGAAATAGATCAATATTAATAACATATGGGAGTGATCATGCTAGTTTATCCTTTGTTTGTCTTAATTGGTGGTCGAATATGGTCGTTAAGGACCGCCAACACCACCTCCACTGCTGTTGTTCTTGGCCAAGGTCTGGTAGGGGTGGTGGTGCCACTGGATAGGCAGTGGCGATGCCCCCTAGGTAGCCCTCCGAGTCCGGTTTTGCCTCCTCTTCATCTTTTTCACCACCTTTGCAAATGTGCTAACACCACCAAGTGATCACCACCTTGTGCATGTGTGTTAGCTTTTCACAAAGATTTTTTAAAGAATTAGTCACTCAATTCACCACACCACTCGATCCTAACACGTATGCAAAGTTAGATCGCTCAAGTGGCACTAGATGACCGACATGCAAACAAGTTTGCCCCTCTTGATAGTACAGTCATCTATCCTAAACTCGGTCATAAACTTCTCTACACACCTATAACCGGTGAAATAAAATACCTTACAAATATACATTTGCCTTGCGCATTTCATTCTATCTCCTCCAATGTTGATGCAACACATGCACCAACCAAGTCACAAATGATATGATCCACTTCATATCATCACATGACCGTATTGGTTCATCGATCTTGACTTCACTTGCTCTTCACCGTTGCTTCGGTCCATCGGTGCCAAGTCATCACTCAACTTGCCCTTCACACTTGCAACCGGTCCATCGAGCTAAGTCTTGTCTTAATCTTCTCCACCTTAGTCACATGACTCTATGTCATGTCTCATATGCAATGAGCTTCTTTATCATATGTGTAAGCCTTGCAACAAATCCAAGTCATCTTCACCGTCATGGCATAAGTTGCTCACACAAGTGTACTTGTGGACTAATCACTTGTGTATTTCACTCAAACACATATTAGTTCACCTAAGTTTGTCACTTAATTACCAAAAACAAACAAGGACCTTTCACGCCCCCCGGCTCCCCGCGCCCACTCCGCCCACACTCTCCCCTAGGCCGGTGACCCTCCCGCTCCCTTGCACCCACTCCGCCCGCACTCTCCCCCACGCCCACTCGCTGTTGCACCGCCACGCCGCTCTCTAGGCCTACTTGCGCCCCTGGAACGGACGCCGTGCCCACGCGCCAGCTCGCTGCCGTCCCTGAAAGCCCAAGTTTGGTTTTGGTAATTAATGACACCAAGTTGCTAATGCTATTGTATCAAGTGGAATGAGTTAGGCATAAGCAACACACATGATGAAGGAGCATGTGGCATGAAGTGATGGCCACAAGATTACAAGAGGTGCAAATGCACATAAAATGATGATCAAGGTGATCAAGCATGTGGAGATGGACGTGGAACAAAGTGATCAAGGTAAAGGTATAATCATAGGGTTTGCTTTTGCCAGTCTAAGATGAGTAGAGAAGTGATTGACCGGATTTAGGATTGACAGCCGACTATCAAGAAGGGAAATCATGGTTAGCTCGTGAATCAAGTGCTACTAGGTCATCATCTTGAGCATATGCATTAGGATCTAGTAGAGGGCTAACATAACGCCTTGAAAAATGATTGTGAAATTGCTAACACACATGCACATGGTGATATTCACTTGGTGGTGTTAGCACATTTACAAAGGAAATGAAATGTCTACTTTCCATTGCACCAGAAGCGGGAAAAGGTGGCGAAAGTCCAGAGTGTTTACCTTTGAAAAAAAACTCCAACCAGACGCTGGACCGGACGTAGTCCAGGGTGGACCTGCATGCCCGGTCAGTTCAAACCGCAGGTAGAGACACACGTGTGAAGGTCGCGAACTGGCGCGTCCAGTCCCTTGCGGATCCGGAGCGTCCGGTCACACACCCAATGGGCAGCACGTGTCTCAGTGTCGATCAGACGTGGTGGCGCGTCCGGTCACGTGCGACCAGACGTGTCCAATCGCGCGAGGAGCTCTCTGGACTCCGATCGGACGTCGGGTGCAGCGCGTCCGGTCATACGGTGTAGCGCGTCCGGTCATGGCAACAGCTCTCTCTGTCGCGCACTGTTGCTATTTGTCCTATAGTGACCGAACGTGTTCGGTCACCCTGACCGGTGCGTCTAGTCATCACGATTTTCACTGCGTTGTCTTGTAACGGCTAGTTGCTTACCCCTTCGCTATAAATAGATGGTGGCCGGGTTTGGGGTGCTCTCTCTTGACTCTTTGAACACTTGAGACATACTTTGAGCTAGAGAACTTCCCCTCCACTCATCTCCTTGCTTGGTTGCATACTCTAGAGAGATTGAGTGAGATTCAAGTGCATTGCATTAAGAGTTGCATCTAGTGGCACTTGATTCTTAAGTTTGCTATGGTTGCTTGTTACTCTTGGGTGTTTCCCGACACCCTAGACGGCTTGGAGCAGCGGTGATGTTGAGCTCGTGATTGGAGATTGTTTCGAGCCTCACCAAGTGATTGTGAGGGGGTTCTTGAGCCTTCCCCGCGGAAGTTCATGAATTGGCTACTCTAGTGGAGCTCGTGGCTTAGAGCATCCTCATCTTATGAGTGGATGTGCGGCACCCGCTGAGGGTTCAACTCTTGATAGTTGATTAGCTTGTGATCCATCAAGTGGGTGCATCGCCACAACGAGTATCTTGCCGAGAAGCAAGTGAACCTCGGTAAAAAAATCTTGTGTCATCTTATTGTCGAGGATTTTGTTTGTGTATGTGATCACATTGATTGATTGGTACATTGGACATATCTCCTCTCATCAACGTTGGTATATCTATTCAAGCTCTCTTCTTTACTTATTGTTCTTTGCCTTGTTTAGCTTGAGTAGAATAGCTTATCACATAGGAGTAAGTAGCTTAGTGACTTAGCTTTGTTGGTGTGAATTAGAGATTATAGTCTTGTTCACTAGAATTGTATAGGTGGCTTGCTTAGTATAGTTGAGCTAGTGCTAGAATTAGCATCGCCATCTTTTATACTACCATTGTTGATTAGTGAAGCTTGTAGAAAATTTAAATAGGATATTCACCCCCCTCTAGCCATTTGGACCTTACAGTCCCGCCCACTCGCGCTCCCTCCCGCCCCCCACCGGAGATGAGGACGACCGCGGCGTCTCCAGCGAGGTAGGTCGGTCCTTCTCTGGAGCTAAGCCATCCTCCTGCTCTTCATCATGTGGATCTGAGCACTCCTCCTCTGGATCTGAGTGATGCGATGGTGGCTAGGGTTCCGGCGAGCTCTGGGGTCCTATTTCCTCCTCCCTCTGGCGAGCTCGAAGGTGATGGGTCAGGGGCTGTTTTGTATGCTTTTTCTGTTGTTTTTCCCGTGTTGCGATGGGTTTTTTGAGATGTTGCAACAGATGATTTTCGAATGTTGTAATGGGATTTTTGGATCGTTGCAACAGATGCTTTTTCGATGTTATAGTACTACTATTTGAGAAGTACATAATTTTCGTTGTTGCAGCACATAATTTTCGATGTTGCGGTACATATTTTTTTGATGTTGTAGTACATGTTTTTTCAACGTTGCACTACATATTTTTCTGATATTGCAGTACATAATTTTTGATATTGTAGTACATTTTCGTTGTTACAGTACATATTTTTTTGATGTTACAGTACATGTTTTCGATGTTACACTACATATTTTTGTGATGTTGCAGTATTTATATTCCGATGTTACACTACATAGTTTTTCAATATGTTTGTGATATTTGCACTTGAAGTGTTTCGTGCTATTTGGGACAGGGGCGCGATGGGGGAATGAGGTGTGTTGGGGAGGGGCGGCCTCTCTGTTCCATTCCATTTCATTCTGCGGGGGGCAGGCGGTTTGGGATCCGATTCTGTGCGCGCGGGGCGTCCAGACGCAGCGCTCGCGCCGGACGTCCAGGCGATAGAATTGCTTTTTTTTAATCCTCTAGCTCCAGCTTCTTCTCCTCCACCCATAACCTCATCTCCTCTTAGCCCGGGTCCTTAGATGCGTGCGCAGTCAAAGGCATAGTTGGTACCCGGAACTGGTTACCAGTTACCACTTTTCCTAATTTGATTAGGAATTCCTTTTAGCTCAGTGGCATGTTTCTAATTTCGTTAGGAATTCTTTTTAGCTCAGTCGAAGGCATAGTTGGTACTCGGAACTGGTTACCAGTTACCATTGTTCCTAATTTGGTTAGGAATTTCTTTTAGCTCAGTGGCATGTTCCTAATTTCGTTAGGAATTCTTTTTAGCTCAGTGGCACTGGCATAGCTGGTATTTCGTTAGAAATTAAGGTTTCGATTGAAAAACTGGTATTTCGTTAGAAATTAAGGTTTCCATCAGAAAAACGTCAAACTTCTGCATTTGTACCCATATACCGTCTCCAATAATCCAAGCTAGGTTGATTAACACAACATTTCCTTTTTTCTCTTTTTAGTCTAATATATGTCTTTGCTTTGGTGATGGATGAGGTCACAAAGGACATACAAGGTGATATCTCTTGGTGTATGCTCTTTGCTGATGATGTGGTGTTAGTTGATGACAGTAGAGCAGAGGTTAATAGGAAGTTAGAACTATGGAGGCACACGTTAGAGTCGAAAGGGTTCAGACTTAGTAGGACCAAGACCGAGTACATGAGGTGCGATTTCAGCGTGACTAGGCATGAGGAGGGAGACGTTAGCCTCGATGGGCAAGTGGTGGCCAAGAAGGATACTTTTCGGTATTTAGGATCGATGCTATAAAAAGATGGCGACATTGATGAAGATGTTAGGCATAGAATTTCAGCCGGCTGGTTGAAATGGCGTCAAGCTTCTGGCGTCCTCTGTGACAAAAGGGTGCCTCAGAAGCTGAAAGGTAAGTTCTATAGGATGGCGATTCGCCCGACAATATTATACGGTGCTGAGTGTTGGCCTAAAAAAGGCGACATGTCCAGTAATTAAGTATAGCTGAGATGCGTATGTTGCGTTGGTGTTGTGGGCACACAAGGAGGGATGGAGTCCATAACGATGATAATCGGGATAGTCGTGGGGTGGCACCAATTGAGGAGAAATTGATTCAATATCAGTTGAGATGGTTTGGACATGTCCAACGGAGGCCTCCTGAGACGCCGGTGCATAGTAAGGTTCTAAAGCGAGCCGATAATGTAAAGAGCGGTAGAGGTCGACCTAAACTGACTTGGGACGAGTCCGTTAAAAGAGACATTAAGGAGTGGAATATCTCTAAGGATTTAGCTATGGACAGGAACGCTTGAAGACTGGCCATCAACGTGCCTGAACCATGACATCTTTTTATCTTGTGCCCTTTATGTCTCTTTATATGTCTCCCTGTTTCTCGTCTCTTTTGAATTTCATCTCTAACCTGCCCTAACTTGCTTGGGACAAAAGCTATGTTGTCGTCGTCGTCTAATATATGTCGTAATGTCGTATCTCATACCAACCAGACATCGCTAGATAATTGTCTTTACCAGCCAATGTGAAATCTCATAATATTAGAATATTTTAATGAATATAGTTGTTGGAATGTGTGTATTAGGCCCATGAGGCTAAGGCCTATGTGGCCCATGTATGGTTACCTATATAGCTACCCTTCCAGGGTTAGCCCAATTAATAGAAACACTTTCCCTAACATGGTATCAGCAGCCTAGGGTTAGCTTCCTCTCCTTCCACCTCTCCCCAGCCGCTGCCTCTGGTGGCCGCCGGCGCCATGGCTGGCGCTCCTCCCCCTCCTCCTTCCCTCTACAGTCACTTCCCCCCCCCTCTCTTCTTCTTCCACCTGGGCCCAAGTTCTGGCAACCGCCCCTGCACCTGGCGCCGCTTCTCCTGGCGGCGGTCTGCCAGCCGCTGGAGCCTCCCGCCCGGCCATCCCAGGTGCGGGCGCCCATCCTCCTCCTGGCGCCCCTCTTCCTCCTAGTGCGGTTTCCCCTGGAGCCGCCCATCTCCCTCCCGGTGCGGCGCATCTCCCTCCCAGGGCGGCGCTCATAGCCGGTGGCTCTTTCCCAGTCGGGCTAGGTGCAGGTGCCCCTCCCTCTGGTGCCCCTCCAGCGGGTGCAAGTGAGCACGGGGATGGGGTGGCCGTCCTCCCCTGCCCCTGGATGCAACACCACTGGCGCCTGGTGTCCGCCCACCGCTGCCTGGCGTCCGGCCATCGCCCCCGGCCACCGATGTTGCGCCCACTGCAGCCCTGGGTGGTGTGGTCGACATTCCTTCTGCTGGCCCGCCAGACTCCGCCCTCGCTGCCGCTCTCGTGGTGGCCCGGGCTGCCGCCGCGGAGGGGCAGGCTCGTGTGCGCGCGGCCGCCCTCGTCTAGGAACGTGAGCGTGACGCGACCGACGCCCTGGCCCGCCAGATCGCCGAGGCGGAGCAGCTCCTCGCCTCTCCTGCCTCGCATGACGCTAGGGCCACCTCCTCCGCCTCGTCGGGCCGCCGCATGTCCCACACCGCCGTCCTCTGGTACGATCCGGTCGACCCGCTCGTGACTTAGCTTCACTACCAGGCCGGGGGGTATAGAACGTTCGCCTCCTCGTGCCGGTCATCCTCGAGCCAGAGTCTCCCTCCTACGCCCGCTGGCGGGATCTGGTGCTTCTCACTCTCCGCCGCTACGCCCTCGACGACCACGTCCTTGTTGACGCCTCGGTCGCCGTCCAGACACCGTCCTGGATCCACCTCGCCAGCATCGTCCTCTCCTGGATCCTAGGGACGATCTCCCTGGACCTCCACGACCTCGTTCGCAACACCCCTGACACGCGGCGGGCGTGGCTTGCCCTTGAGGGGACAGTTCCTAGGCAACGCCGAGGCCTAGGCTCTGCGTCTTGATGCGAGCTTCCGGACCTTTGTCTAGGGTGACCTCTCCGTTGGTGAGTTCTGCTGTCAGATGAAGGGCATGGCCGACTCCCTTAGCGATCTCGGCTGGCCCGTGGAGGATCGCATCTTGGTCCTCAACGTCCTCCGTGGGCTCAGCGACCGCTACGCCCACCTCAGGACATGGATCACCCGTCAGCGGCCCTTCCCCACCTTCCTACAGGTCCGTGAGGACCTAGTCATGGAGGAGCTCACTCAGGGCATCCAGCCAGGGTCCGCCACTTCTTCGGGGTCCTCGTCTTCCTCGATGGCTCTAGCTGCTACTCCGCCGCGTCCGTCTGCTCCACCGCGGTCGTCCGCTCCACCGCCGCCGTCTCTTCTAGGTCCCCCTCCCTCCGGCCCGAGCGAGGGTGGGGGGTCATGGCGGTCATCATCGCCGAGGAGGGGGCCGCGGGGGCGGCCGGGGTGGTCACACCCAGGCTCCAGCACCGGGTGGACCACAGGGGGGCACCATGGCCTTCCTTCCAGAACCCGTGGTCCGGGCGCATCTCCATGTGGCCCTTCCATGCTCCCGGGGCCGATTCTCGTCCACTGACGGCCATGCTCACCGGAGCTCCACCTGGTGCTCCTCCTCCCGGCGCCTTCCCTGCTACGTTGTGGGCTCCACCCTCCGGGACTCTACCTGGGGTCGCCGGCTAGGACCAGGCAGCTTTGGCTCGCTCGTTCAGCACCATGGGCCTGACACCTCCGGTCGGACCCGAGTGGATCACTGATTCGGGAGCCACCTACCACACCACCCCTGACCCCGGTATACTTTCGTCTCTCCACTCTCTCTCTTCCTCTCTTCCTTCGTCCATTATGGTCGCAAATGGTTCGTGTCTTCCAGTCACATCTGTGGGTACCACCGGTGCTCATGGCTCCTTCCGTCTTCCGGATGTTCTTGTTGCTCCTTCTATGGTTCACAACCTTCTTTGTATTCGTCGTTTTACAGCTGACAATTCCTGTTCTGTGGAATTTGACTCTTCTGGTCTTACTGTAAAGGATTTGGCTTCCCGGCGTCCTCTGCTCCGATGTGACAGCACCGGGCCCCTTTACACCCTTCGCTTCCCGGCGGCCACTTTGTCTTCTTCGTCGTCCGTTTTGTCAGCTGCTTTTGCCGCTTCTACTTCCTCTACTACTTAGCATCTGTGCCTCGGCCATCCTGGACGTGATGCCCTGATGCAGCTCAGTCGTAGCTCCGGTCTTCCATGTACTCGATCTCATGATGAGCAACTGTGTCATGCGTGCCAATTGGGCCGACATGTTCGTCTTCCTTTTCATAGTTCTACTTCCCATGCGGCCCGCATTTTTTATCTTGTACATTGCGACCTATGGACATCTCCTGTTCTAAGTATTTCTGGTTATAAGTACTATCTTGTGGTGGTTGATGATTATTCGCATTATTCGTGGACTTATCCCCTACGTGCGAAGTCTGATACGTTTACCACGCTCCTTCACTTCTTCACTTGGGTGTCCACACAGTTCAGCCTCACCATCAAGGCCGTCCAGTGTGACAATGGTCGTGAGTTTGATAACTCCACCTCCTGTGCCTTCTATCTCTCTCACGGTGTTCAGTTGCGCATGTCTTGCCCGTATACCTCTTCGCAGAATGGCAAGGCTGAGCGGATGATTCGCACCACCAAAGACACCGTGCGCACCCTTCTGTTTCAGGCCTCTCTTCCTGCTCGCTTCTGGGCTAAGGGCTTGCACACTTCCACCTACCTCCTCAACCGTATTCCTTCCTTCCGCTGCCTATCCCGCTCCCACGCCACACCACGCCCTCTTTGGTACCCCTCCTCGGTACGATTACCTCCGCGTGTTTGGGTGTGCGTGTTACCCCAACACCGCTGCCACTTCCTCCCACAAGCTGGACCCCCGCTCCACTCTTTGTGTCTTCCTCGGGTACTCCCTGGATCACAAGAGGTACCGGTGCTTTGATCTTACTTCCCGACGGGTCCTTATCTCTCGCCATGTGGTGTTTGATGAGTCCATCTTTCCCTTCTCCAGCACCACCAGCACTCTTGTTCCTGACCCCCCCTCCCTCTTTCCCGCTGACACGGTGGCCCAACCACTTTTTTCGTGGTCTCCTGCAGGTACCGCTTCGCCACGCTCCTTGCCGGCCACCTGTCCCGGCTCCCCGGTGGGTCCGGGCCCGTCGTCCTCTAGCGCGGACCCGACCTCTTCGGTTGGCGCAGACCCGGGGCCCTCGTCCCCTGATTCTGCCTCGGGGGGCCATGCCGGTCGTCGTCGTCTGGTCCTGTCTCAGCACCTCCGTCGCGGTTCGCCGCGCCGGTACGGGTGTACCAGCGCAGGCCGCGGCCGCCACCACTCGAGGTCCCTTCTCCGCCGGGGACACCGACACCACCGCCGCAGTCCCCACCGGCCCGTGGTGCCCCACCGGTCTACCATCCGCCACTTCTTCACCGACACCCGTGGCATGTTCACCCGATGGTGACACGACACGCGGCTGGCACACTGCCGCCTCGTGCCCTTGAGGCTTCGACCGGCGACGCGTTGGTCTCCCTGGTACCTTCTTCCGTCCACGATGCCCTGTTCGTTCCTCACTGGCGCCGCGCGATGGAAGAGGAGTACGCCGCGCTTCTCGCCAACCAGACGTGAGAGTTGGTGCCCCGGCCACCGGGCTCCAACATCATCATCGGCAAGTGGATCTGGACCCACAAGCGTCGGGCTGATGGCACTCTCGAGCGCTACAAGGCTCGATGGGTTCTCCGGGGTTTCACTCAGCACCCGAGAGTCGACTATGATGAGACTTTCAGGCCGGTGGTCAAGCCGGCCACCGTCCGTACCGTGCTCTCGCTGGCGCTTGCTCGGTCATGGCCCGTCCATCAGCTGGACGTCAAGAATGCCTTTCTGCATGGCCTTCTCACCGAGACAGTGTACTGCAGTCAGCCGATGGGGTTCGTTGATTCCTCCCGTCCTGACATGGTATGTCGGCTCAACAGGTCTCTATGGCCTCAAGCAGGCACCCCGGGCGTGGAACCACCGGTTTGCTGCCTTCTTGCTGACACTAGGGTTCGTGGAGGCCAAGTCTGATACATCATTGTTCATCTACCACCATGGAGCTGACACTGCGTACTTGCTACTCTATGTTGATGACATTGTCCTCACAGCCTCTAGTGAGCCACTTCTCCGCCGGATCATTGCCGCTCTTCAGCAGGAGTTTGCTATGAAGGATCTGGGTGAGCTCCACCATTTCCTCGGAGTCACTGTTGAGCACCGTCCTGCCAGGTTACTTCTTCACCAGCGGTAGTATAGTCGGGATATCCTGGAGCAAGCTGGGATGACTGATTGCAACCCCTGCTCCACTCCGATTGATACTCAGGGCAAGCTATCCGAGGTTGAGGGACCCCTAGTGTCTGACCCCACTGCATACAGGAGTCTCGCCGGGGCCCTTCGGTACCTCACCTTCACCCGGCCGGACATTACCTATGCAGTTCAGCAGGTCTGCCTTCACATGCATGATCCCCGGGAGCCTCACCTCACGGCTCTCAAACGCCTCCTCCGCTACCTCTGGGGCACGCTTGATTACGGCCTCCTACTCCACCGAGCCTCCTCCGCCGACCTCGTCGTCTACACTGATGCTGACTGGGCGGGGTGTCCGGACACTCGACGCTCCACCTCCAGCTACGCTATCTTCTTGGGCGGCAACCTGGTGTCCTGGTCGTCCAAGCGCCAGCCGGTGGTCTCCCGGTCCAGTGCCGAGGCGAAGTACCACGCTGTCGCTAACGGCGTGGATGAGGCCTCCTGGCTCCGGCAGCTTCTCGCTGAGCTGCACACTCCGCCCTCCCGGAGCACACTGATCTACTGCGACAATGTCAGTGCGGTCTACCTCTCCACCAACCCCATCCAGCACCAGCGGACAAAGCATGTGCAGATCGACCTCCACTTTGTCCATGATCGGGTGGCCATGGGCGAGGTGCGGGTCCTTCATGTTCCGACTACCTCCCAGTTCGCGGACATCTTCACCAAAGGCCTCCCGTCCTCGACCTTCGCCGAGTTCCGCTCCAGCCTCAACATCACCAGTGGCTAGTTGCGTCTATAGGGGGCTGTGTGTGTTCTTCTTGTTAAGCCTGGAACTTCGCTGCGCCGGTAGTTCAGACTGCGGGGGTGTTGGAATGTGTGTATTAGGCCCATGGGGCTAAGGCCCATGTGGCCTATGTATGGTTACCTATATAGCTAACCTTCTAGAGTTAGCCCAATCAATAGAAACACTTTCCCTAACAAGAGTGAAAAAAAAAAAACCATAGATAAATGCCCTACTATGGTGTCCTCGATGAAATAAACTATGAACGTAGATGTAGGTCAGCCTAGTCCAACAGAAGTGGTTGAACAGAAATATTATTCTTTTTCAGAATTTTACAGAAAGATGAGAAAATGTGAACTATAACTTCATCTGACCAACACCTCCCCTGAATGATCCATATAAAGGCCTTGATCTCCTGAAGCTGTAAATATCAGTTATCTCACACGACTGCGGTGGCGGAGCATTTTGCACTATTGTTTCGTACTCGGCAGAATGGAGACCACCGTACACTTGTATACTAAGAATCTTCTTTTGTGGTGCATTGACCTTCACATGATCATTGAAGAAGTCTATCAACTCTTCCTTCTTGAGCTCCCTCAGTGCAGCAACCTGCCATCATAGAATTATCTTGAGACTTGAGTTCACAAAACAATAAACGAAGACAATCGATGAGTACACACCTCTTCTTGTTTTCTATCAAATTTGAGGGTTCCTTCAGAAATCTCTCCCCAGAAGAAAGCTGATTCCTCGCGGATGTTTTTGTATTTCTCCAGTTTCATATCAATAAGAGCACTTACATTACTCTGCAGGAGAGGCCATACAATTGTTACAAGGTAAATACATAAACCATAAAATGCTGTAAGAGAGGCAAACAGGTTGTGTTGTGACTTTTTGTTTGGGGGTTTTGTGATAGAAAGCTGAATCCTCACATATGTCCCTAGTTTTGTGACTTTATGTGTTTTTGTTGGCTTTTCCCCCACTTTTGTATCTTTACTTTGAAGTGTTTTGGGACCGGCTTTTCCCTCATAATAATAATAACACATGCAGGCACTATTTCTGGAAAAAAAATATCAAACAATTCTCCTAATAAAAGTGCTAGTCTCTCTGTTAACAACTTCTGGTTAGAACTTAGAATGTTCAGTCCAATGTTATAATTTCCACTGGAGGCCTGGCCATGGTGCTCCAGATGCTAATGCTCGGAGCCTAAGAGCCAAAAGATCAGAAAACACCAGAAGCAAGCTGCCATAATTCCAATCAAATAAAATCCATAGCACAGCAAAAGTTGAACCAACAATAAGACACAGTAAACAACTTGGGAATAAGATAAGATACTTCACTTATGCATCCTACCCTTGTTCATTACCAACGCATGGGTGAAGAAAGAGTAATATATCCTTCAGGATTAATAATAAGTATCGGTGGTTGGAAATAGAAGGGCAGGCTTGGTGCAGTTGGTGAGTGCTAGCTCGCCGAGTCACCAGGTCCTGGGTTCGAAGCCGTCTCTCTGCAGAATTTCTGCGGAGGTCAGACTTTGCTTCGGTTATTCCCTTCCCAGACCCCACTCGTGTGGGAGCCTCTGGCACTGGGTCTGCCCTTTTATCGGTGGTTGGAAATGCAACTTGCTTTAGCATTCTGGTTGAGAACAACACAACTTAAGATAGTTTTATCTAACTTGTCCGTAAAATAAAAGAAACAGGACCTGGTGCCAGACAGCATAGATTTTTAAACTATGATTTCCAAGCATGTAATTTTTCACTACTAATTAAGCAGTTTATGTATGGGTTAAAGCATTAATATGTTAGCAGATAAACATCCTGCAATCACCAGGAAATAGGAACCAACATCATTAAAGATTGAAACAGGATGCTGAGAGCTTGATAAAACAGTAATTACATGGAAATAGAAGCACGTCTAACCTTGAACTCTGCATCAGACATCTGGTAGAGAGTGCCTTCAAACATCTTGAGAAAATTTTCAACTCTGGCATCCAGATTGGCAGGATCCTATTGAAAATTGTACTGAACTTATTAGAGCTGAATGAAGGAGAATAGAATTGGCAGAATTGGATGACGTATTGCATTGGGCCTCATGGGCTGATTATGTAGAGTACATAGGACTAACACCCCACGTGGGTAGACAATGTGGTACTATTCCTATTTACTCTAACACTGAAGAGTAATTACACATGTTCACAAGAAGCACTAGAATTATGAAGAGGAGATTAAAAAAATAAAATAACAGAAATGGATAAAATTAGTATATTTACCTTCACAGTTGACTGGATTATAAATTGCAACCCACGGACACCTGAATCATTCCTGGGTGAACACGCGTACACATTTTATTGCCAAATGCATCACACAAAAAGAAAAGGACAGAAGACAAATTCTCAAATAATCATAAAATAAGAAAGGCTTCCTTGTACCTTTGCCTAAGCAGCGCTATGTAGCCAAGTTGCTCAACTGATCGCAATTGATGAAAAGCTGGCTGCTTGCCAACAAGAGCAAGTAGTTGAAGTAGAACATTTTGCTTGACATTATCCTGATGAGTCTGCACAGATGAGGATATTGCTATAGCATTACATTGTGTGGCAGGTGGCAAATCCTGAGTCCTGGCACAATGGAATTGATACACGCATGCACAAAATTAAAGAACAGGACTACATGAGCATCGACTACGCCACACAGTTAACATGGTGTAACACTATGACATCCCTTAGGTTAACCACCTAAATTTGCTATATGAATCTACCAATAGCACGTTTTTAGAATCAATTGTTATTACAGGTACTTTCCACTGAAAACAATCGTTCATATTCAATAGATGAATCTGCCAATATCACGTTTTTAGAATCAATTGGTATTACTTGGAGGTACTTTTCACTGAAAACAATCATTTGAGAAGAACAAGTATAGAAAGCATGCCTGAATATAATGCAGAAGAGCAGAATTTTCATCTTGGTGATTTGAGCACATTGCTGGATAATAGTATCTCAAACCCTTTTCAAGCTTTACAATCCTCTTGGCAAGATGCTGTGATGGGGATAGTGGCTTGCAAACACTAATGGGTGCATTGAATAAGACATCTTCAACATGGTGAATGATATTTTTTGCTTCATTGGGTTCAATATTACCTGAAATTGATATATGCAATCAAGAAGGCTAACAATGCAGAGCATCCTCAAGTCAAGACAGAAAAATATGAAGTCAGGGTATTGAATCAAATTCTTTTGAGGACATATCAAATATTCAAGTCAACTAATAAATAGATAAACCTGCAAAATAACACTCAATGAAGGTCTTTGACAGCAACTGAGGCAAAAAAAATTCTAGATCACTAGCTTCGAGGTGGGAAAGTGCAGAATATTCCTCATCCCATGGCCACGCTTGGTCCTCCAGTATCAGCGAACAATAATACAAGACTTGCTGGTATGGCTGCCGAAATTTGAAATTCTCATACTCCTTTGTCATAGCTTCCTGATGGCAAAAAAGAAGACGCCTTTAGTTCATACAAAGTGCATAGAAAGACAGTCTCAGCTTGCAATTGCATCACCTGGAAACAAGTACAGTAGGTTGAGAGGAATAATAAGGAAGGCATGACCAGAAACACTTTTTGATATTCTAGAATGCCTAGGGTAAAAGATACTATCAACTCGATTATTATTAGATAATAAAAGTCACAATTGAAATAACAAGCAACAAATGTATGCCGTGTTGATTGCCCATAGATATTCAGATAATTTGCTTTACATAGAAATATACTACAACAACAACAACAACAACAACAACATAGCCTTTCAATCCCAAGCAAAGTTGGGGTAGGCTAGAGTTGAAACCCACCAAGAGCCCCTAGTCAAACCACTGGACTACAAAGGTTTTTTTGTTGAGAAACATACTATAACAGGGTGATAAAAAAAAACTTAGGACACATTATTGCACATGTACTCAGTCCCAGCCACAAACTACCTTTTGCATTAAAAAAAACAAGATAGAATATTTGATCCTTGCACTGTGTTTAATGAATTAAAATGAGACGTTGAGAAGGCTCTTTGTTCTGTAAGTGACAGACAGGGGAACAAAAATTCTGAGGGTTAAATTGGAGTTTCCAAATTGGATATTTGAATGTGAACCAAGTCCCAACTCTTAATGACTCCTAGAAGTTCTGGACATAAAACTCACAAAATAACAACAAAACATCATGCAAAATTGCAGGGAACTATTGTTGATTACCTTTATCACAGAAAAACGGTCAACCTTAACTTCAAATTCTGCAATCTTGCCAATAACAGTCTCCAGAAGGGTTCTCATTTTGTCATTGAAGCCAACCATAGTTACCTACAAGATAGTACAGTGTACAGACATCGAATGGTGAAGGAAAAGCATTAAGTTTTCAAAAAGAACACAACACAAGAAATTCATTTTGTATCAATGTTATGAATTGTATGGTAGTAACCCACTGAATATTAAGTAGAAAAATGCATCCGCCATCAAGGAACTACATCAGGCAGTCTGGTACCATGCAGTTTATGTGAGCACATCAGCATTGCAAGGGGTGTCAGAACTTACAACCCAACAAAATGCGATTTGTACATTGTAAAAGCACCAAACAGCAAAGAAACCATAGAAACTGTAAACTTCAAACTGAGTGTGAGCATGCATGTTGTACATTAGGGCCAATGCTCAAGTAAAATCCAAAAGTATTATATCAGTCCAAGTACTATATTTTTACAACAGTCAAAAAATAAAAATAACCAAATTATAGGACTATTATATGTGTGTGAGTTGCTTGAAAAAAACAACCTGAAAACCAGTGTCATTTGGCTTAACAGCATAATAGAGGCCAGCAACTTGAGCGTCATAAGCTGAAAGCAAAAACAAAATTGGTGTATCATTACAGAAGCTAGAGTGGAAGGAAGTTTGGAACAAGTTAACTTAAAAAAACAGTAACCTTCCACGATACAATCCCTGACTCATGACAAACCATGTATCTCAGAAAGTTAAGGGCAAGGGATAAAATTTGTGAAACTCATTTCACGGGCATCCCATATTGGCATTTTATGCGATTTAACTGATTGTATTAACTGATATACAGGCATATGTGTTGGAGTGTGAATGTATTAGGCCCATGTGGCCCATGTATGGTACCTATATAGCTACCCTTCTAGGGTTAGCCCAAATCAATAGAGTCTAATCATTCTAGCATGGTATCAGCTTAGGTTTTCCTCTCCTCTCTACAGCCGCCGCCGCTGCCTTCTCAGGCAGCCGCCGCCGCCGCCGCCGCCGCCCCCTCCACCTTCCCCCACCTATTTCCATGTCTTCCCCCCTCTCCCTTCTCCCTCCTGGGCCGCCGCTGCCTCAGCTCGTCCCCTTCCTCCAGGCGCGTTTCCCTCCGACGCGCGCGACCTCATCCCTGGAGCCGGCGACCCGCCTCTGCTCCAACCGCCGCTGGGGGGGGGGGGGGGGGGGGGGGGGGGGGGGGGGACGATCCCGCCTCACCGCTGGACGCCTTCGCCTCCGACCCCGTCCTCTCCGCCTTCCTGTCCCCGTCCTTCTCCCCCTCTTCCGTCGCGCTTTCCTCAGGGCTCGCTGCCTCCCGCGCCGAGCAGCTGCAGGTTGCCATCCGCCTTCTCCAGCGCCATCTCCGCGTCGAGGTGCTGCGCCGCCATCCGCTCCTGCTCTCCCACCTCTCCCTCCTCTCCTCCCACCTCTCGGCCCCGCGCTCTCATCTCGCTCACTCCTCGGCTTCCCTTTCCAGCGGCTCCAGGCCTTCATCTTCGCGCGACCTCCGCCCGGCTTCCTCCAGCGGCTCTTCCTTCAGGCGCAGAGTCCGTCCTTGTGGCTGCGGGCAAGTCCACAGCCGCAGCCCTGACCGCGGCCGGCACAGCCACTCCTCCCGGTGCCGGCGTGGGAACTGAGGGTGCGGCTGCGGGTGACGCCTCTGCTGTGGGTACTGCTGGCCTGGGCGTTGGCTGGCACGCGGGCGTGCGCCGTACCAGCGCCGGCGCCACCGCCGCTGCCTATCGTGCCACGTGCCGGCGCCGCGTCGCACGCCGGGCCTTGTCGGCTCCCTACCCTCTGCCATCGGCTCCTTCTCCCCCGCCGCCAACACCATGGCCATCTTTCAGGCGCCGCCAACACCATGGCCGCGTCGCCAATCCTGGGTTTAACCCCACATCCCTGTGGTCTACACCTCCCGGTGCCTCGCCCGGGCTTGTCGGTTGGGACCCAGCTGCCTTGGCCTACTCCTTCAGCACCACCGCCAGCCCTGATTGGATCGCCGACTCGGGCGCCACGTTCCACACCACGCCCGATGCGAGTCTACTTTCCTCTCTTCGTCCTCCTCACCCTTTCTGTCCCTCTTCCATCATGGTCGCCAATGGCACTTACATTTCTATCTCCTCCGTGGGCACTGCCAGTTCCCATGGCTCCTTTCATATCCCTGATGTTCTTGTGGCTCCCGGTATGGTTCACAACCTTCTCTCTATTCGCCGTTTCACAACTGACAACTCTTGTTCGGTTGAGTTTGACCCCTCTGGTCTCACCGTGCAGGACTTGGCCTCCCGGTGTCCTCTGCTCCGGTGTGACAGCACTGGACCCCTCTACACACTTCGGTTTCTGGCGTCTGTTTCCCCTTCTTCGCCTCCCATCTCCTCAGCCGCTTTCGCCGCTACTACTTCCCCCACTACTTGGCACCGCCGCCTTGGCCATCCTGACCGGGATGCCCTCATGCAGCTCAGTCGTAGTTCCGACATTCGGTGTCCTCGGGCTCACGATGAGCACTTGTGCCATGCGTGCCAGCTGGGCCGTCACGTTCGTCTTCCCTTTCAGTCTTCTTCCTCACATGCCACTTGTGTGTTTGATCTTATCCATTGCGACTTGTGGACTTCCCCTGTTCTCAACATGTCTGGCTATAAGTACTACTTGGTGGTGGTCGACGATTTCTCCCATTACTCTTGGACTTTTCCCCTGCGTGCCAAGTCCGAGGCGTTCCCCACTCTCAGCCACTTCTTCGCTTGGGTATCCACTCAGTTCGGCCTCACCATCAAGGCTGTCCAGTGCGACAATGGCCGTGAGTTCGATAACTCAACCTCACGTGCCTTCTTCCTTTCACACGGTGTCCAGCTCCGCATGTCTTGTCCGTATACTTCATCTCAGAACGGCAAGGCAGAGCGCATGATCCGCACAACCAATGACATCATGCGCACCCTTCTGCTCTAGGCATCTCTACCCGCTCGCTTCTGGGCTGAGTGTCTGCACACCTCCACCTATCTCCTAACCGACTTCCTTCTACTGCCTGCCCAGCTCCCACGCCTCACCACGCTCTATTCGGTACCCCTCCTCGGTATGACCACCTTCGGGTCTTCGGGTGTGCGTGTTACCCTAACACCGCCGCCACCGCTCCCCATAAGCTGGCTCCCCGATCGACCCTCTGTGTCTTTCTCGGATACTCTCCGGGTCACAAGGGTTACTGATGCTTTGACCTTACCTCTCGCCATGTCCTCATCTCTCGCCATGTCGTGTTTGATGAGTCGGCATTCCCTTACTCCACCACCTCTCCACCCACACCTCCCGCTAACCCTGCGGAGGCTTCCTTCTTTCCCACTGACCCGGTGATTCTGCCACCCTTCTCCCTCTACCCTGCAGGTACTGCTCCGGCGCACTCTCCCGGTGGTCCCGCCTCGCCCCTGCCGAACTCACACCAGGACCGTCCTCCGGTACCTGACACGGCCGAGGCAGCCCCGGAGCTTCCACCCTCGCTCCCTGTGGCTTCGCTGCCTCCCGTTGTGCCAGATGCTGCCGTTCCGATCGCGGGACCGAGCGCACCGACCCCACCTCCTCCCGGGCGCTTCGGACTCGTCTACCAGCGTCGCCGGGAGCCGAGTCCGCCCTCACCTCCTCCCAGACGCTTCGGCATCGTCTACGAGCGCCGGCGTGAGCCGGCTCCGCCGCTTTCGTCACCAGCGCTGTCGTCGCCGGTGCATGCTCCGCCGGCCTCGCCGCGCTCTCGCGCCGACCCGCCGGTGTACCACCCGCCTCTTCTTCACCGGGACCCTCGTCACACTCACCCGATGGTGACGAGGCAGGCGTCTCGCCCGCAGGCCCTCACCACCGCCGCCTGCGAGCCGGGGATCTCTCCGGTACCCTCTTCCGTCCGCGCGGCCTTGGCGGATCCTCACTGGCGCCGCGCGATGGACGAGGAGTACGCGGCCCTCCTCGCCAACCAGACGTGGGACCTAGTGCCCCGTCCGCCGGGCTACAACATTGTCACCGGCAAGTGGATTTGAACGCACAAGAGGCGTGCTGATGGTTTCTTGGAGCGCTACAAGGCTCGTTGGGTCCTCCGCGGCTTCACTCAGCGGCCCGGCATTGACTATGCTGAGACCTTCAGTCCCGTGGTGAAGCCAGCTACAGTCCGCACCGTCCTCTCCCTGGCTCTCGAGCGCTCCTGGCTTGTGCATCAGCTGGATGTCAAGAATGCCTTCCTCCATGGCACTCTCACTGAGACGGTCTACTGCAGTCAGCCGGCCAGTTTCGTGGATTCTTCTCGTCCTGATTTCGTCTGCCGGCTCAACAAGTCTCTCTACGAGCTCAAGCAGGCACCCCGGGCTTGGTACTCTCGATTCGCTACCTTCCTGCAGACTCTTGGGTTCACGGAGGCCAAGTCTGACACCTCCCTGTTCATATACCACTATGGGGGTGAGACTGCTTACCTGCTCCTCTATGTGGATGACATTGTTCTCACCGCCTCCAGCGAGTCTCTGCTCCACCGCATCATTACCTCTCTCCAGAAGGAATTTGCTATGAAGGATCTTGGGGTGCTCCACCACTTCCTCGGTGTCACTGTGGAGCCCTGACCTTCAGGCCTGTTCCTCCACCAGCGGCAGTTCACTTGTGACATTCTGGAGCGAGCAGGGATGACCACCTACCAGTCCTGCTCTATCCCGGTTGACACCCAGGGCAAGCTGTCCGAGGCTGGGGGTCCGATGCTTGGGCCAGCGGACTCCACCGCCTACCGGAGTCTTGCTGGCGCTCCAGTACCTCACCTTCACACGGTCGGACATCACTTATGCCGTCCAGCAGCTCTGCCTCTACATGCATGCTCCGCGGAAGCCTCACCTGGCTGCTATGAAGCGGCTTCTCCGGTACCTCCGTGGCACCCTTGGCTACGGGCTACTCCTCGGTCGGTCCTCCACTGCCGAGCTGGTTGTCTACACCGACGCTGACTGGGCGGGCTGCCCGGACACCCACCAGTCCACCTCCGGCTACGCTGTCTTCCTCGGGGGCAACCTTGTCTCTTGGTCGTCCAAGCGTCAGCCGGTGGTCTCACGCTCCAGTGCCGAGGCGGAGTACCGTGCCGTTGCCAACGGCGTGGCCGAAGCCGCTTGGCTCCGCCAGCTCCTGGCTGAGCTTCACCGCCCCCTCGCCAGGAGCACGCTAGTCTACTGTGACAATGTCAGCGCGGTCTACCTCTCCACCAACCCCGTGCAGCACCAGCGGACCAAGCATGTGGAGATCGATCTACACTTCGTCCGCGACCGTGTGGCCATCGGCGACGTCCGGGTACTTCACGTCCCGACCACCTCCCAGTTTACAGACATCTTCACCAAAGACCTCCCTTCCTCGACCTTCTCTGAGTTTCGCTCCAGCCTCAACGTCTCCAGTGGCTAGTTGTGGCTGCGGGGGGTCCTGTGTGTGTTGAGTGCACTTACTTGTTTTATTTCTTGTTCAGCCTGGAACTCCGCTGCGCCGGTAGTTCAGACTGCGGAGGGGTGTTGGAGTGTGAATGTATTAGGCCCATGAGGCTAGGCCCATGTGGCCCATGTATGGTACCTATATAGCTACCCTTCTAGGGTTAGCCCAAATCAATAGAGTCTAATCATTCTAGCAATATGAATTATTGCTAACACATTCCAATAAAGAATTTTTTGTCCACAATATCCATTTCTAGTATATAATACATGATGTATCCAATATAATATACCCATGATAAATTATATGAGAAACAAGTGAAAGAATGCACTAAAAAAATTGATCAGCTTTTGTTGGAACTTGGAAGAACCATAAAAACAGACATCTAAGGGAGTCTAACATACCGTAATCATTCAGATAGTCCATAAGCAACCTCGTGAATACATCAGTAAGAACTGCTGACTCGGGTGAGCTTTGGGACAGTGGACAATGAAAATCCATCTTGATATAAGCCTTGGGTGTGAAGAACATTGTATCGGGCTTGTACCAGAGTCTTGAAAATGGTGTCTTCCTCAGCATGGCAGGAAAACTTACCTGGATGTAACAGAGAGATAGAGCATAAGCAAACCAGATAAAGTTAAGCAGGCAAGCCATTCAAAATATTACCATTTCCTCTACACTTTTCAATGAAAGATCTCTTGGAATGAAGATGTTTTGTTTTGGCAGGTGTAGATCTTCCTCAGGGGCTTTCTCTACCCATTTCTGCAAAATAATTACAGGATACAAGACATAGGTACTTTTCTAGCTTCAATACAGAAAGTAATAATGTCCAAAAATGTACCTGTATGATTGATGGAGGGACAGCTTCGACAGAATATGATGTACCATACCATGGCTCTGTTAAGTTTGTTTGCCCTTCAAAGTTTTTCGATTCCCAGAATATTCTGATAGGAAATATGGAGAGCAAAGAGAGATTTAAACAGAGGGAACAAAACAAAATGAAAGGCAAAGAAAATAAATTTCTCCATTTGTAATTTGTATGCTCATGTAGTGCCCTGAGAATTACCTTACAGTTTCAGGAGTTAATTCATTTAAAATATTCTGAATAGCATCTGGTGAAAACTTTGATGGCACAGATGATGCAATCAACCAATCTTCTGGTGGAAAAATCTGTGGTAATGACAAAAAGGATCCATTGATGGGTGGCATAGTTTACCGTTATTATAAAAAGAAAATAAGCATTTGGGGTAGCTTACTATATAAAATAGCTTATACTAAATCTAGGGAACTACTGTATCCCAATATTATATATAAAACCACATTGTACAACATTTGTATAATTTTGTGTGAATTTTCCTACATATAGATCAATATTCAGCACACGCAGATTGCTACGTGCCTAAACATATGATTACCACAACCATGGAAATTACAAAATGTATAGTTCTGTGGAAATCAAATGTACGATGTTTCTACATATTATTTTTGTTCTTCAATGGCATGCAAATTAAAGAAAATGTTGATACAATGCTTTTCTTTCATTCAATCAATAAGCTTTACTCATAGCATAGAAAGCTATTCACTAAGACAATTGGCCTCGTTCGGCTGGCTGGCTCCCAGCCAGCCAGCAGTGCTTTTCTCTCACACCAATTCAGCACCAGCCAGCAGCCACCAGCCAGCCAGCAGTATTTTTCTCTCACAACAAATCAGCACCAGCCACCAGCCACCAGCCAGCCGAACGAGGCGAATAGATTGCAAAGTCAAGATATGATTTAAATATATGTGAACTGCACTACAGTGCATCAGATGTTACCACAGGCATGTGCAAATAAATCCAGTATACAAAAGGGCAACAGTTGTGAAGATAAATTTAAGATAAGCATAACTGAAGCACCTGCATGTTTGAAGAAATATGTACAACATAATTGATAGGAGGGCTCTTGTCTCGATAGTGGAATCCTGTCTCACAGATAGCTTGAAGCTTCAAAGTCCAACAAAAATGTATTAGTACACAAAAAAGTACATGAAAAAAATCTGAAGCAGAGAGAGAGAGAGAGAGAGAGAGAGAGATCAACATTTTAACATTGTTGAACAATGCATTTGTATGACTTGATCATTTTATTTCGCAAATCAGAGAAGCCTATTTTAGTTATGCAAGTGTTGATGATACAATTCCCCGACCAAGAAAACCCCCGAACCGTGGGGGCTATCTTTCCCCCACCGGCCGAGTTTTAAGTGTTGATGATACAAACATAAATGACTTTTTCAGCTTTCAAGCCAAGACCCATGTTTAATTGGGTAACAAAGGAACATGCATTACATTGCAAGTATAGCCCAAAATTAGAACTGTCCTGTAGGTTCAATTAACTGAAGTAGAATATATCAGACAACTACGAAATAAGAACAAGGGTTGAACAAATCATAACATGGTACTATATCTCATGAAAAATTATTTTCAATGCAGATGTTTGTTCATATTATAGTGTTAGGCTGGTATTACTGATAAAGGGTAAGTGGCCTGATCGACTAAATTCTGAAATATACTAATATATTCATGGAAACTGAAAGAATCTCTGACATGCATGCACAAAGCTTCAACTCATGACTCATAAAAATGATTCAAATTTGGTAATGTACAATATTATTCATTTTTTATAATAAAGACATGTGTTCCAGACTAAATTACCTCATCAAATATCCACTTAGGAGTTTCAGAGGTCTGCAGCAACTTTATATATCTGAACAATAGTCCAACAGTATCCTCCATGTGTTCTATCACCAGTAATCAGATTTGTGATTATCACTTACATTTCAAAAGTTGACATCAAAATGGCCCTTCAGAAATTATAACTCACCCTGGCCTACATCTGTGAGCTGAATTGTAACGGAGAAGAAAGAAAAATCATGATTCCAATCCTCTTCACCAGCTCCCAAACTCATAGCCCATCCTGAATATTCAACAGAATTAGAATTTGACTATGATGACCAAATAAAGAGGATAAAAAACAGAGTTCTCTTGGGGAGGAATGAGAATATCAGCAAACAAGTTTCATACATGAAAAAGGAGTAACAACAGTAAAGAAATGTAACACCCTAAAAATTGCATCAATTGGAAATAGGTGAATTTGATTTATTTATTTATGTGTGCATATAAACCTAGAGAAATAATAATTTTTGAATTAAAATCTGTTAAGTGTATGATCTCTATAGGCCTATCTATAGGCCCAGGCCTATCTATAGGCCCACTCTATATTTAGCCATGTGGCTCTCTATATATTGCACTCTCCACCTCTGGAGTGCCTTGAGTCTGAGATCCCTAAGGTACGTAACATGGTACCAGAGCTATGGGATTAGGGTTAGGATTAGATTAGTCTGACCCACGATCCATTTTTTTCGCCTTGGGATCCTCCAATCTTCACGCGGCCCGTCGCCGTGCTCTCTGACAGTGGGGCTCTTTTACATAGTCTTATGCAACAAACTCATGTCATTGAGCAGAATGATATGTCCATTGATGAGTACTAATCTGCTTTTGATCGATTGATGGGATCATTGACTTCCATGGTACCTGAATGTTCAGTTGCTTCTTGTCCAGCACATAAATTTATTGAAAAGTTTTTCACCTATAGATTTGTCATGGGAGTTCGAGCTGAGTATGATTCCATTCGTACACGGTTACTTCACAGTTCTTCTGATCTCACTATGGCAAATGCTCTGTCAGACTTACTTGCAGAAGAAACTCGTCTCAAGTCCCTGTCCTCTACAGTGTCTCACGGTGTGTTGGTAGCTTCTCGGAGGACTAGTACACCCAATAGTACTTCTGCAGAACCCTGTAAGCATTGTGGCAGGACTGGTCATCTTTCAGAAAATTGTTTCTCCCATCATCCAGAGAAGTTGGCTGAGTACCGTGCACGGCGTGCTGCTCGTGGTCGTGGCCGTGGTACTGGTTCCACTTCTAGAGGCTCAGTTTCAGTGGCTGCTTCCTCGACTGTTACTGCTCCTTCGGCTTGGGTGCTTGATTCAGGCGCTTCTTTTCATGTGACCTCTGATCAGTCCCAGCTGGTTGCCTGCAAGCCGGTCCCTGATGGTACTTCTATTCAAACAGCTGATGGTACATCTTGTCATATCACTCATCAGGGTTCATTTTGCAATAATCACTTTTCTGTACCGAATGTTTCCTTTGTACCTCAGTTGTCTATGAATCTTCTGTCGGCTGGTCAAATTTCCGACCACAATTGCTTTGTTGGTTTTGATGACTCATCTTGTTTTATTCAGGACCGTCGCAGCGGGGAAGTGATTGGGACTGGCCATCGCCGTAAAGGTGCTTCTAGCCTCTACGTTCTGGACACCCTACGCCTTCCTACGTGCGTTCCATCTACAGCTCATGCCTCATCCGCTGCATCGTCTTCAGCCTTGTCATTTGCCAAGTGGCATCATCGTCTTGGTCATCTTTCTGGGTCTCGTTTGTCTTCCATGATAAATAAAGGTTGCTTAGGTCATACCTCTATTGAGTCTAGCTTTCATTGTAAGGGTTGTAAGCTTGGCAAACAAATACAACTTCCTTACTCTTCTAGTGTTTCTCGTTCTGCTAGACCTTTTGATCTTATTCATACCGATGTATGGGGTCCTGCACCTTTTGCTACAAAAGGTGGTCATAAATATTATGTCATTTTTATTGATGTTTATTCTCGCTATACATGGATTTACTTCATGAAACATCGTTCGCAATTGCGCTCCATTTATCAATCTTTTGTTCAAATGGTTCACACACAATTTTCTGCTCCTATTAAAGTTCTTCGTTCTGACTCTGGGGGTGAGTATTGGTCTGCTGCCTTTCGCCAATTTCTATCGTCTGAGGGTACTCTTGCACAACTCTCTTGTCCAGGTGCTCATGCTCAGAATGGTGTTGCTGAAAGAAAACATCGCCATCTCATAGAGACAGCTCGCACACTTTTGATTTCATCTTTTGTTCCTTCTCATTTTTGGGGCGAAGCTGTTTCCACTGCTGTCTATCTCATCAATAGGCAACCTTCATCCAAACTGTCTGATCAGTGTCCTGGTGAAGTACTTTTTGGTACCCCTCCTAGCTATGATCATCTTCGAGTTTTTGGATGCACTTGCTATGTTCTGCTTGCACCTCGTGAGCGCACAAAATTGACTGCACAATCTGTTGATTGTGTTTTTCTAGGGTATAGTCCTGAGCATAAAGGTTATCGATGTTATGACCCTTCTTCCCGTCGTATACGCATCTCTCGTGATGTTACCTTTGATGAGGATCGCCCCTTCTTTTATAACCCTTCCACCAAGCCTTCATATTCTCCCACAGAGTCCACTTCCTTTTTGAGCCTTCCTCCAAATTCATCCACCAATGATGCCTCTACACCATCTGACCCTCTTATTTCGATCACACCACCTTTAGCTCCGACAACATCCTTGCCTCCATCTCATTCTTTTTCAAAACCACCTATTACACGTGTCTACAGTCGTCGTTCCTCTGAGCTTCCGTCTAGCTCTCCCACCATGGCTAGTCCTGATGAGCCCGCTGCTGATGCTTCTAATAATAACATTGATGATTCACATGTTGATGAGTTACAGGTTGCTCCACGATATAATCTTCGAGACCGCAGTACCATTCATCCCGAAGAAAAGTATGGTTTTCCCCAAGTGCATGTTGTTGTTGATGAGCCATCCACCTATCAGGAAGCTTCTCAAATTCCAGAATGGCAGCTAGCTATGTCTGAGGAACTTGCTGCCCTTGATCGTCAAGGCACTTGGGATCTTCTTCCGTTGCCATCGCACACAATACCTATTACATGCAAGTGGGTATTCAAAGTTAAGACCAAGTCAGATGGCTCTATAGAGAGATATAAGGCCCGTCTTGTTGCCAGAGGTTTTCAACAGACTCAGGGTCTAGATTATGATGAGACTTTTGCACCTGTTGCTCATATGACGACGGTCCGTACATTAATTGCAGTTGCTGCAGCTTCTTCTTGGCCCATATCTCAAATGGATGTCAAGAATGCCTTTCTCCATGGTGATCTGACTGAAGAAGTTTATATGCAACCACCACCGGGTGTTGTCGCTCCTCCAGGATATGTTTGTCGTCTTCGCCGTGCTTTATATGGCCTTAAACAGGCTCCTCGTGCTTGGCATGAGCGTTTTGTCTCAGTGATACGGGCTGCGGGTTTTTCAGCTAGTGATCATGATCCTGCTTTATTTGTTCATTTGTCACCGCGTGGCCGTACGTTGCTCCTTCTCTATGTTGATGATATGCTGATTACAGGTGATGATGAGGATCACATTTCCCATGTGAAGCAACAACTCAGTGCTGAATTCCAGATGTCTGATTTGGGTCCTCTTAGTTATTTCTTAGGCATTGAGGTCAAGCAATCTACTAAGGGATATCATCTTTCTCAGTCTAAGTACATACAAGATCTTATTGCTCGTTCAGGCATCACTGATAGTCGAACCGCTGCCACACCCATGGATCTTCACTTGCAACTTCGTCCCACTGATGGAGTACCTCTTAAGGATCCCTCTCGATATCGACATATTGTGGGCAGTCTTGTTTACCTCACTGTCACCAGGCCAGATATTGCTCATGCAGTCCATATTTTGAGTCAGTTTGTTTGTGCCCCAACTTCTGTTCATTTTGGACACTTACTTCGCGTGCTACGCTACCTGCGGGGGACATCATCTCAAAGTTTACTCTATGCGCATGATAGTCCGCTTCAACTTTATGCTTACTCGGATTCCACTTGGGCAAGTGACCCAACAGATCGGTGTTCCATCACTGGATATTGCATTCTTCTTGGCTCTTCTCCTATTGCATGGAAGTCCAAGAAGCAAGCAGCTGTATCTCGCTCTAGTACGGAGGCTGAACTTCGAGCCCTTGCCACTACTACTGCGGAGATTGTATGGCTTCGATGGTTGTTGGCTGTTTTAGGCATCTCTTGTGATGATGTTGCCACACCTCTTCTGTGTGACAATACAGGAGCCATACAAATTGCTAATGATCCTGTGAAACATGAACTTACAAAGCATATCGGTGTGGATGCTTTCTTTACTCGGTCTCATTGTCATCAGAAGACTATTTCTCTCAAGTATGTGCCTTCAGAGTTGCAATTGGCTGACTTTTTCACTAAAGCACAAACTCGGGAGCAGCATCGGCTTCACTTGATCAAACTCAATGCTTCAGATCCTCCACTTCCACCTTGAGTTTGAAGGGGGGTGTTAAGTGTATGATCTCTATAGGCCTATCTATAGGCCCAGGCCTATCTATAGGCCCACTCTATATTTAGCCATGTGGCTCTCTATATATTGCACTCTCCACCTCTGGAGTGCCTTGAGTCTGAGATCCCTAAGGTACGTAACAAAATCAACTATAAGGCGAGTAACATGTATGTGCATTCATGCTGGTGCATTTGAGCTTTTGTACTATGGTTTTTGTCAAACGTGAAAAGGAATTCAAATTCTTTTGAAAATGGATTTGAAAAGCTTTGAGAAATAAAAGAAAAAGGAAATTTCCTTCTCCCTTCTTTCTTCTCGGTTTTTGGCCCGAGCAGCCCAGCTGCTCCCTTCTCTCCCTCTCTTTCGGCCCACTCGGCTTCACTTGCTCAGCAGCCCAGAACCGGCCTGCGCCTTCTCATCCATTGGCCCGCCAAAGGAGCCCAGCTCCTCTTTCCCTTCCTCCTTGCCGCGGCCCACTCAAGCTATCGGCCCAGCAAGCCAACTCGCAGGAGCCCGCCTTTCCCCTCCTCCCTCTCTGTTCAGCTGACGATCGCGGCCCAGCTTCCTTTTCCTTTCCTCCCTCGCGCTAACGGGCCGGTCCAAAGTCTAAGCCGCGAGCCCATCGTCCCTTCTCTCTGTTTCACTGCCACACCGGGCCCGCACGACAGTGCGTCTTCCACCTCCAGCTCGTATGCGAGTCGGACTCCTTCCGATGGTAATCCACCGCGCCCAATCCCGGTTTCTTTGGGATTTTGGCGTGCTTCCACGCCGAATCCCCCTATATAAGCCAGCCTACGTGCGCCGCCTCCCCTCAACCCTAATTGCAAGTCGTTGCCTCGCGTCCAGAGCTCCAGCGCCGCCACAAGCCCTAGCTGCCGCAGCCGCGTGTCGCTCCGCTCGCCTGCCGCCCCTCTGTTGTTCTTAGCTCGTGGCCAAGCGAGGTAACGAAACCGGTTGTGCCCTTCTTTCTCTCTTGTTTGCTCTCTGTTGTTCACCTTTCTTCGCCGAACTCTTACAGGACGCCGTTCTCCGCCTCGTAGAGCCGCACGCCATCCTCGTCTCGTTTCCGACCGTGAAAAGCCACTTGGTAAGCTCGCCATCATCTCTACTACCTTCCCGTGCTCCCGGTTTGTCGAATCGTGGACCGTGTCACCGGAATCGGCAACTCCGGCGAGGTGGCGCCGCCATGCTGGAACTGTAGCTGGCCGGCAACCCTTGTTTCCCTTCCATCTTCTAATCCTCGCCATTCAATCTGGATCCAAGGGATCAGATCGCACCGTACCCCTTCGCTTGCGACATTTGCTAAAGAGACCCTGACCTTTTTCAGTTATAAACCTGCAGTCCTCGGTTTAATTCAAAATCTGAATTTTATTTATTTTAATTCAAAATTAAGTTCTGATGTTTACAGATTTGTCATCGATCTTATTTTGCTCATAAAATCTCCGTTTTAACTCCAATTTGATCCGTTCAAGTTGCGTTAGATTCGTAATTCCGTAATCTACATGTTAATACTACTGTTAAGTATGTTTTCAACTTTTAAACTTTGAGGTTAGATTTAATCTATTATTTTATTAAGACAATCTTGTTTAATTTATAACTTCTTCGTTATAGCTCCGATTTGCGTGCAATTCGCGTCTATGTGATCATAGCGAGATGTAGATTCGTTTTACAAACTTTTCATCTTGTTTTGCTACTGTTGGTGTACTGTTCTAATTGTAGCCTTGTTTGCCTTGCATGATTGCCTTTGGATGATTGTGGTTGATGTGTTGATCGAGTATAGACGGTGAGCAATTCGTTAGTGATCAAGAGTACTTCTATGAACCAGACCAACAGGACCAGTTTGATCAAGGCAAGTATAGCATGGGA
The DNA here is from genome assembly GCA_038087645.1 of Saccharum hybrid cultivar R570. NCBI lineage: Eukaryota > Viridiplantae > Streptophyta > Magnoliopsida > Poales > Poaceae > Saccharum > Saccharum hybrid cultivar. Next base: position 1,407,311 of record JAQSUU010000377.1, read on the forward strand.
TCATTCTTGTTTCCTATAAACTTTAATTCATTAATTCATCTTGCATGTGTCTTTTTGGTTAAGGATGCCTTAGAACTGATCTTGTACCTTGATTCCTATGGTTATGGCTTTGGGTAGCTTTTGCTAGAGCTCACATAAACAATGATCTTGTAATTTGACTAATGGAATATGCAATAACAGTAAAAGATGACATTTTAGCATTATGTTTAAAGAGGGCTAGAGCAAGATGCTAGCTTTTGGTGCTCTAGTTTCTCTCCCTAAGGGCTTATCTGTAAGTGATTATTCGGAACTTACAGTACAACTATGAGGGCTACATGGCTCTGGCTTTAGTCATATAGGACTTTTTCTAGCTTGTTAGCGGTTACCTTTATGGCATAAGAATGGCTTGCCACAATGGGTGTAGGACAGCCTCTAGTCTTATGAGTATAGCCGGGATGGAATTGTGCCATTTGGAAAGAGGGTTCCTACATCTGCTTGCCGAGTGAATCTAATGGCCCTAACTTGTTAGACGAACCTTTGAAAGGCTTTATAGTGAAACCTATCTGCCCATTGGGGCCTTGCAAACCTCGGGCTTTTGGGGATCACGACTCACAGTGAAAGTGTACAACCTCTGCAGAGTGTAAAACTGGTATATCAGTCGTGCTCACGGACACGAGCAGCCTTAGAAATTCTTACAGAATAGATGATCACTATTTGAACTGTATTATGCTTACGTTTTGCTATTCATTATTCACTTTACTTGATCATATGTTTACTATGGGTTTAAGACAACTTGTTGCTACTCATATGCTAAAATTTTGTCAACTAAAAGCTACATGCAGTTAAACCCGAGTCTTGTCTTTTGAGACTCATGAACCCCATATTACACTTGTTGAGTACGAGATGTACTTACACTTGTTTATTTTCTGTATTTGAATAAAAATCCCGGATGGGTAACAGATTGCTCGGGTAATGATCATTACTTCTATTTCTCCGAAGATCACTAGACTTGTGGTCAACCCGTTGATGTGCCTGTGCCATGGAGCCAGCTACCACGAGAGAGTTATCGTTTATTTCCGCTACATTTATGTGAAGACTATGTGGTATTATTCGTTATGTAGCAAACATTTGTGATGGTACTATCTATAATTTGTCGGCTTATGTGTGATTGATCTCTGGGCGCACATAAGAATATGCACTCTATTTGTTCCTTAAAAATGGGTGTGACAAGAAATTTATACAAAACTGAGGCAAAATAATGTTGTTCCTTTTCTTTACTCATAGGGAGTTTGTTTCTCTTTGACACGTCTTCTTCAAATGTACGTAAACACAGTTCCTTCATTTATTTACTCTATAGGCCTAAGATACCATGGTTATTCCTTTCAGATTTAAGTGATTCCTAACGAACATTAGAAGCACAAAGGTTTCAAAAGGTCATGCCATACAAAGAGCTACTTGGCTGTTTATTTCACTATTAACTTTGTATGTAACACTATAACACTAACAGGAATGAAGCAGACAAAAACATAACCACACTTATCCATGCATACTGCAGATATATGTAACATAAAATAACAATAAAGAAACAAAATTAGGGCTCTGGGAATGACATGAACATGATATATAGACTCACTACTCGGAAATAAGAGATTTAGAACAAACACACACGGAGGTAACCCAACTCAAAAGCCCAAGCAAACACACGTCTTTTCCCTCTTCTGGCATGAAGTAAAGTTCCTAAACTGCAACAAAGGCCACAGAAGGATAACTTACCCAACTTCTTAAGTATGTAAAAAAGATATCCTTCTCCTTCATGACCAATCAGATGGCTAATGTACCTGCAAGGGCCTTCTTTGTAACGCCGGACATTGGGAGTGATTGGAAATAGGATTCTCAAAGTGTGCCCTTGTTTAATGGGAACTGCTTTGACAAGAATCTGCAAGGGAACAACTCGCATAAACAAGTGTACGAGCATCTGTAACTGCAAGTCTCACTTGTCAACTCGTATCCTGTAATGTAAATACTAAATAGTAAACCTGGAGATGTTCACGTGTACATGGATGCCCAGGAAATGAGAATGGCTTCCTCCCAACATCTCTAATATCGCAGAACTTATTTTCAACAAGGTTCTGCAAGCTATCGAGACTCTCTGCAAATACAAAAGATATGAGAATTGAGAAGGAAAATAACAAAAAAAAAGTTTTAGCTGCAGATAACTTGTAAGGAAATGCAGAAAAGTTTTATGGAAAACCTTTTCCATACACGACAAGTTGCATCAAGTTGGCTGAGTAGTGTGAATCATAAAATTTAATAAGCTCAAGCCTTGTGTCCAATCCTTTCTCCTTTGCTTTAACTTCAAGAGTATTCCAATTTCCTAATCAATAAGAATTCTGAAATCAGTTGAGGAATTGTCCAATATTTCAAGCAAGCAGTGAGAATCAGCTCTAAGGAATTGTCCAGTGTTTCAAGCAAGCAGTGAAAATCAGTTCTAAGGAATTGTCCAATATTCAAGCAAGCAGTGAAGCATATATCATAAAAAAACTCTTTATTACACTGAAACTTCATTTATTGTTGGAGCAAAGAGAAGACATCTAAGATGGCTGTAGGAGGTTCGTACCAGTACCACACGACTGAGTCATTGACCAAGTCATCATTCACACAGTCAAGTATTCATTTAGTTATTCTCAAAATGTTAAGGTCTTTATATTATGAACTCCATTGATTTTAATATTAACAGTAAGAAACTCGTATCTACTGGAGTTTTTGTGCTGTTACAAGATTCTATCACAAACAAAAACTGAAATAAAAGATTTCTGGGAACAACTAGTAACTAGTATGAATGCCAAAATGAATAGATATCATGTTACTCAAGGAATGAAAGACAAATAAAATTAAGTAGAAGGTGAGCAATGTATTCTCAATGTCATTAATAGTATGTAATGTAAGAACAGAAAGGGAAGGGAAAAAAACATTGTTCAGATAACAACCAGTGCTGAACTTATGATAAGGATGATTCTCATCACAAAGATGCTTCTGAAGCTGAAAACAAGAAAGGACAGGTATAAATAAAATCAAATCTCTGTAACTAAGCTGTCTGCATATTTAAGGTGAGCTTGGAAAATGCAAGTACCTGACTCATTCGCCAAGGATCTGATAAAAGGTTTTTCTGATTTTCTAAAAGTGGAAAACAGAAGTTAGAATTTAAAATGTGATTCCAGCAACAGCAACAGAAAAGAGAAAAAGATATCACATACCAGAGTCAACAGCTTTTATTTCCCTAAGTGTAGCATCTGGGGACATCAATGGCTTGATAAAAAATTGTGCAAACCTAAGATTAGATGGCACAAGCATAAGTGAAATTCCGCACAAGGAAAATAAGGTAAAAATAAAGAAAGCAATAGGAGGTACCTATCTAAAGCATCATGCAGGCTATCACTGTTCACATCAAAATAGAAGTTTGTGTGTTCAGAAGATGTGAAAGCATTGGTTGAACCACCATGCTACAAGAAAACACCCATTATCCAAGTACTTATACCATAAGCAACACATACCGACATAAATTTAGTGTAGATAAAATGCACGGGTGGTCCTAAACTTGTCCTAGGGTACCATCAGGTCCCCGAACTCTAAAAATGCATTTTTCAAGTCCCCAATCTTGTCCTAGGGTGTCATCCAGGTCCAAACTGTCAAAATAACATTTTCAGGTCCCAAACTTGTCACGCGGTGTCGTCCAGGTCCAAATGAGGGTGATCCCACATGCCAGACTCTTGGTGAAATTGTGAGCTAGCGAAACCTTGATCAAAATTTGGCACATTTGGGCACAAACCAAAGATGACCAATCTGTGATATAGTGCTTTTTATTTTGCAAATTTGGTAATGTCGATAGGTTGTTAGTACAGGATTGAGGATATATCGAGCGAAAATGTTCCTTGGGCTATAACCAGCTTTCGATTTCAATTGTTTGTTTTTCCAATTTTGTCTTTTGTGGGAAAAGAAAAGTTCGAGTAGTTTTACTGAACTCGTTATTTCAGTTAGAGAAAGCTGATTTCCTCTACAGTTGTATTATTCTATCCTGACCAAATAATGTCTTAGGCTTTCAGGTCTAAAAACAAGTAAAACCAAAAACACTACAATTAAATGTTTTATGATGATATAACTATTCTAGTATTAAGCTGCTGCTTGTCATGTTCTAAAACAGTTCCACTGTGCCAACAAAACTTCTAAGAAAGAAGTCAGTAACTACTAACGACTTGAGGAACTGCATCCAGGAACTAAATGAGAAAGCAGGATTTCATTGTCAATGCCAGCTAAATCCAATAACAAATTACAATAAAACAATTACGGCCATTTACAGGGATCTATTTGTAAGTAATATAAATAAGACAGACAATTTTCAACCTGGCGAAATAAGGCATACCTCTGCAATGTACTTTGAGTAACTGTCTTCTTCTGGATATTTTTCACTAGCATAGAAAAGCATATGCTCTGTAAAATTGGAAACAATCATAAGGATAGGGTTTAAAAAAGAACAACCCACATAGTATTCAATTTCCATCAAGATGTTAGTAAAACTGCAACTAAAGCAATATAAAAGTGTCATGTTCAAACAAGTCTACACTAGGCGCCATAGGGCCCGCGATGTGCGCAGGGCCCAGGAACGCGCTGATGTACGCGCGGCCAGTACCCAGGGGCCGTCCTCCAGCAGTGGCTAGGAGGGAAAGTAGGAAATCTATTAGCTATTTTGGTTAGTCCTTAATTAGTGGAGTTTGTTACTCCTTTTGGTTGAGCCGGAGGCTATACATATCTTGTAACCAGACACTTGGCAATTAAGAAAGAATTACCATCTAATCTCTCCCTCTCTTCTACCTAAGCCGGGGGGGCTGGGGGCATAACCCACCGACGAGGAACGGCGGCGAGGGGGTATAACCCTGCCGGCCACCACGGACAACGGCTACGATCTACGTAGCCGAGGTCCTCCTACCCTTGGGCTCGCCACCCTTAACAACCTGGTATCCCAGAGCCGACGATCCTCTTCTTCCCACTACCCCCAGTCCTCCACAGCCGCCTCACCACCCTTCCAGCCACCACCACCATCCCCTTCCTCTCCGTCCACAGCCACGTCCGCGCTGCGAACCATGGGTGACGCCGATCCGCCCACCATGGCTGGCGTGATGAAGATGCTCCAGACCCTGACCACCAACATGTCCCAGATGCAATCCGACATGGCGGGCATGCAGGAGAAGCTCAGCTCGACATCCGAGTCCAGCACCCACCACGACGGCCAGCATCACACGGATCGCCCCCCGCGGTTCCAGAAGATGGATTTCCCGCGCTTCGACGGTAAATCCGACCCACTGATTTTCATTAATCGGTGTGTCGTATTTTCGCCAGCAAGGCACCATGCCGGAGGAGAAGGTGTGGATGGCGTCGTACAATCTGGAGGACGTGGCCCAACTGTGGTTCATCCAACTCCAGGAGGATGAGGGCACGCCACCATGGGGGCGCTTCAAGGAGCTCCTGAACCTTCGCTTTGGCCCGGTGCTGCGGTCCGCCCCGCTGTTCGAGCTCTCCGAGTGCCGCCGCACTGGGTCGGTCGAGGAGTACTCCAACCGCTTCCAGGCGCTCCTCCCTCGCGCGGGCCGCCTCGAGGAGGGCCAGCGGGTGCAGCTCTACACCGGCGGGTTGCTGCCACCGCTAAGCCACCAAGTGTGCATCCATGCGCCCGAAACATTGGCGGCGGCCATGAGTTTGGCGCGGGCCCTGGAACCACTGTTCGTCTAAACGGCCGTTTAGTCCGTTTAAACACCATTTAAACGGTAAACAGAAGTCAGCCGTGTTATTTAGGCCCTAAACAGTGAATTAAACAGTTGGGCCGTTTAAACCCGTTTAAACCGTTCAATCCCGTCTAAACGGTCTAAACAAAATCAGATTAAACGTGATTAAATGAGCTAAACAACCATTTAATCCATAATTAAGTGAATTAAAGGACTACGTCTATCACAATCAACATGAAACTAATTAACATTGTAATTATATGAAGTGTTGTGGGATTTAGATTTCTTCCAACAAGATTATTTGGTAGAATATTTTATTTTTACATGTGTAAATATGTATGGGTTCTAGTAAATTTTATTTTTACCTACATAAATATGTATATTTTATCGTTATTGTACAAAACCGTTTAGGTCGTTTAACTCCGTTTAAACACCGTTTAAATGGTCTAAACGCTAAACGAAGGGTGGCCGACTGTTTACCGTTTAGTGTTTAGGAAAACATTGCCTGGAACTCATCGAACTGGACCGCCTCAACTCCACCCACGCCAAGACTGTGCCGCGCGCGCCCGGTCCACCGCCTGCACCGCGCCCAGGCGTCCTGGCGGCCCTGCCAGCTTCCCAGGCGCAACCCCTGGCCCTACCGGCGCCACCACCAAGGGCTGGGGGCAAGCGCCTCTCCATGGAGGAGCAGGCAGAACGGCGTAAACTCGGGCTCTGCTACAACTGCAATGAGCCCTACTCCCGCGGCCACAACAGAGTATGCCGCCGCATCTTCTACATCGACGGGGTCGTGCTGGATGAGGAGGTACCCGAGGAGGAGGCGCCGGTATACTCTCTACACGCCGTCGCCGGCGTCCCTGAGTGCTGCACCCTCCAGCTTGAGGTGCAGGTGGGCGCGGCCACGCTGCTCGCCCTTATCGACACGGGCTCCACCCACTGCTTCATCGGCGAAGCAGCCGCGCAGCGGGCTGGCTTGCCCGTCGAGCCTCGGCCTCGGCTCACGGCGACCGTGGCCAATGGCGAACGCATCTCCTGTCCGGGCGTTCTGCGCCAAGCGTCCGTTGTCATCGACAACCGGTCGTTCGCGGTCGACTTGTACATCATGCCCCTAGCCGGATATGACTTGGTGCTGGGCAACCAGTGGCTGGCGAATTTGGGCGATATTGTCTGGAATGTGGCTGCAGGGACCATGGCGTTCAAGTTGGCAGACCAGCAGGTCTGCTGGCGCAGCGTCGCTCCGCCAACACCACCGCGCCTCCACTCTACTTCGGTGGCCGAGCCCCTCCTGGAGGAGCTGCTCGCCGCGTTCGCCGACGTGTTCGCGGAACCGCGGGGCCTCCCTCCAGTGTGTGGCCGCGCACACCGCATCCTCCTCAAGCCCGGCACCGAGCCGGTGGCAGTGCGGCCCTACAGGTATCCGGCCGCTCACAAGACGGAGCTGGAGCAACAGTGCGCGACCATGATCGCGAACGGCACCGTCCGGCGCAGCGACTCCGCCTTCTCCTCGCCGGTCCTCCTCGTCAAGAAGCCGGACGAGTCCTGGAGATTCTGCGTCGACTACCGCGCCCTCAACGCGGTCACGGTGAAGGACGCGTTCCCTATCCCCGTCGTCGACGAGCTCTTGGATGAGCTCCATGGCGCCAAGTACTTCACCAAGCTCGACCTGCGCTCGGGGTACCATCAAGTGCGCATGAGGCCGGAGGACGTCCACAAGACGGCGTTCCGCACACACGACGGCCTATATGAGTTCCTGGTGATGCCGTTCGGCCTCTGCAATGCCCCGGCAACATTTCAGGCCCTCATGAACGACGTCTTGAGGCCGTTCCTCCGCCGGTTTGTCCTTGTTTTCTTTGATGACATTTTGATCTACAGCAAGTCCTGGGCCGACCACCTGCGACACCTCCGCGCCGTCCTCAGCGAGCTCCGTCAGCACACCCTCTTCGTCAAACGCTCCAAGTGTGCTTTCGGGGTCGCCTCTGTCGCTTACCTCGGCCACACAATCTCGGCGGCAGGGGTGTGTCATGTTATAGATTTCCTACTTTCCCTCCTAGCCACTGCTGGAGGACGGCCCCTGGGTACTGGCCGCGCGCACAGCAGCGCGTTCCTGGGCCCTGCTCACATCGCGGGCCCTATGGCGCCTAGTGTAGACTTGTTTGAACATGACAGGGTGGCCATGGACTCCTCCAAGGTACAGGCCATTCACGACTGGCCGGTACCTCGCTCCGCACGGGCGGTGTGCGGCTTCCTTGGGCTTGCGGGCTACTACCGCAAGTTCATCCACAACTACGGCTCCATCGCCGCACCGCTCACTGCGCTCCTCAAGGAGGGCTTCACCTGGGGTCCTGAGGCTACTTCGGCTTTCCTCGCCCTGAAGGAGGCAGTCACCTCGGCACCGGTGCTCGCTATGTCGGACTTCACCAAGCTATTCATCGTCGAGTGCGACACATCGTCCCACGGGTTTGGTGTTGTCCTCATCCAGGAAGGACACCCCATCGCCTTCTTCAGCCGGCAGGTCGCACCTCGACATCACGCCCTGGCAGCATATGAGCGTGAGCTCATTGGCTTGGTCCAGGCGGTGCGTCATTGGCGTCCATACCTCTGGGGGCGCCGCTTCACCGTTCGGACAGATCACTACAGCTTGAAATACCTCCTGGACCAGCGCTTGGCCACCATTCCGCAACATCATTGGGTTGGCAAGCTGCTGGGATTCGACTTCTCCGTCGAATACAAGCCGGGTGCAACGAACGCGGTCGCCGACGCGCTGTCCAGGAGCGACACAGTGGAGGGCGAGCTGCTGGCCCTCTCCTCTCCGCGCTTCGATTTCATCGCCAAGCTCTGGCAAGCTCAGCTGGAACACCCGGCACTTGTTGCTCTCCAGGATGAGCTCGCAGCGGGCACCAGACCAGCCCCCTGGGCGCTGGTGGACGGCATGGTGCAGTTTGCTGGGCGGTTGTACATCCCGGCTGACTCCCCGCTGCTCCAGGAGATCGTGGGGGCCATACATGAGGATGGCCATGAAGGCGTACAGCGGACACTCCACAGGCTGCGCCGCGATTTCCATTTTGCTAACATGAAGCAAGTTGTGCAGGACCGGGTGCGTACATGTGAAGTTTGTCAACGCTACAAGTCTGAGCACCAGCACCCTGCGGGCCTCCTCCTTCCTCTGCCGGTTCCCCAGGGTGTGTGGACTGATGTCGCGCTCGACTTTGTGGAGGCGCTGCCACGAGTCCACGACAAATCGGTGATCCTCACCGTGGTGGATAGGTTCAGCAAGTACTGCCATTTCATCCCATTGGCACACCCGTACTCTGCTGAATCCGTCGCCTAGGCCTTCTTCAATGACATCGTCAGGCTCCATGGTGTCCCTCAGTCCATGGTCTCCGACCGGGACACGGTGTTCACGTCGTCGTTTTGGCAGGAGCTGATGCGGTTGATGGGCACCAAGCTACAGATGACCTCGGCGTTCCACCCCCAGTCCGACGGGCAGTCCGAGTCGGCCAACCGTGTCATCATCATGTACCTCCGGTGCTTGGTGGGGGACAGGCCGCGCGAATGGCTTCGGTGGCTGCCATGGGCAGAGTACCTCTTCAACACGGCGTACCAGACGTCTTTGCGGGACACTCCCTTCCGCATTGTCTACGGGCGTGATCCTCCCTCCATCCGCTCCTATGAACCTGGGGACACCAGGGTGTCGGCCATCGCCAAGACCATGGAGGAGCGTGCGGCGTTCCTAGCGGATATCCGCTATCGCCTGGAGCAGGCACAGGCGTACCAGAAGCGCTTCTACGACCGCGCGCACCGAGAGGTCACCTATCAGGTGGGTGACTGGGCACTGCTTCGACTCTGTCAGCGCACGGCGTCGTCTCTACCTCAAGTTGTGGGCGGCAAGCTGAAGCCGCGCTTCTTCGGCCCATACCGCGTCATCGAACTCATCAACGAGGTTGCTGTCCGGCAGGAACTACCCCCTCGCGCTCGCATCCACAACGTTTTCCATGTGGGGCTGCTCAAGAAGTACCAAGGGACACCGCCGACCGAACCTCCACAGCTGCCGCTACTTCACCATGGTGCCATTGATCCTGAGCCGGAGCGCGCGGTGCGGTACAGGCTGGCCCGGGGTGTGCATCAAGCCCTGGTTCAGTGGAAGGGAGCTTCAGCTGCGTCGGCCACCTGGGAAGACGTCGCCACACTCCGCTCCAAGTTTCCCCAATTCCAGCTCGAGGACGAGCTGGCTCTCGACGGGGAGGGAGATGTCATGTTCAAACAAGTCTACACTAGGCGCCATAGGGCCCGTGATGTGCGCAGGGCCCAGGAACGCGCTGCTGTGCGCGCGGCCAGTACCCAGGGGCCGTCCTCCAGCAGTGGCTAGGAGGGAAAGTAGGAAATCTATTAGCTATTTTGGTTAGTCCTTAATTAGTGGAGTTTGTTACTCCTTTTGGTTGAGCTGGAGGCTATACATATTTTGTAACCAGACACTTGGCAATTAAGAAAGAATTACCATCTAATCTCTCCCTCTCTTCTACCTAAGCCGGCGGCTGGGGGCATAACCCACCGACGAGGAACGGCGGCGAGGGGGTATAACCCTGCCGGCCACCACGGACAACGGCTACGATCTACGTAGCCGAGGTCCTCCTACCCTTGGGCTCGCCGCCCTTGACAAAAAGCAGAACAATAAGTGTCTATATATGTAAAAATACAAATTAGATATATTGATATATTATTGATCAAGTCCATAAATATTTAATTATCACCTTAAAGGATCCTGGCAATTAAGTAAAGCATCAAACCAAGCGAAAAATGCATAGATAAAATTCAGGAAACTTTATAGAATATCAGACAACTTGTAGAGTTCATCAGCTAACTCAACTGAACTTTCAACTAGTATATGTCATCCATAAATGGGAGCATACTATCAAATCGACAACATGTAACAGTATTCTCCAAGCATGAATCACATTATTTATGTTTATTCTGTTGTCATGCATGTATGGATTCAGATGAGTAAGCTGTCCTTATGCTTTTTCACCACTAAGCCTTGAGATACTTGCAGATTTACTGGGTAAACACTTAGTTTCTCCAAACTAAGTGACTCTACGGCTCATCATTTTTCAGGATTACTGATCGTGGGGTGTCCCAGTCCACATATCATCAAGCAATCGATGCCTTTTGTAAATTTCACATTAGCGACAAATGCCAAGAAAGTTCTTCTCAGCAAGACATGTCCGGTCCACTCATCAAATTCAACGATATTTTGACTGCTGATAAAAGTTCTTTTTGAGACGTTTTTTCGCAGATACCAGTACAGACTTGGATGCTCAAGTGGAATCTAGCAGGTTTCAGAAGAAAAGAAAAAGAAAAAAAACATGTTCGATTGGACCTAGAGTATCGCTCATCCTCCTTTTTCATGTTTGCTTGCACCTAATGTCTATAATATAACCCTATTTATTTCCATGTATGATCACAGGAATACATAAGTAACATCTGTTTCACAGCCAAATACAAATTCAAATGCACTGTAACAAGCATTGGGACATGAGTTGTGATAAACGACAGTACATCGAGAGAGCACAGCAAATAAAAATAGTAACGTTCACGTATTTGTCACTTCCGAGCTATTCACAGGGAAAAGCTACGGACAAAAATCAGGATCAAACTGAAGCTAAACAACTCCAGTAGTCCAGTTGAAGTACAGTAAGCGAGTTCAGAAGTTCAGATCAGCAAGACGAAACAGAGCACTGACCAAGGAAGTGCGCCAGCCCCTCTAGCCCATCCGGATCGCAGAAGTACCCCACCGAAACATTCATTGACGCCGCCGCCTGCAAAACAAAAGCACAATTCGCAACCTCGAAATCTCGCACCAAATTCCAAAACCCACCGCCAAACCCCGTTCGGTCCATCCTAGCCCGATAGAAGTAGCAGACCTTATCGGTGTCGGGGTCGCTGATGAGCAGGCACTCGAGCGAGTTGGGGAGCACGACGCGGCGGTACCCACGCTTGTCGTTGCGGGGCCTGATGATCTCGACGTCCCCGGTCGCGGCCGTCACCGTCGCGGCCAGCGGAGGGGCGGCGCCGTTGGCCGGGTCGCCGGGGGCGTCAGTCTCGCAGGGCCTCGAATCCATCGCGGCGGCGGCACAGCCACCGGGCTCGCCGATGAGACTTCGCGACCGCGACGCTTGGAGCGGAAGTTGGCAACGAAGCGGGGCGGAGCAGTCGAGCTGGGCTAGTTTGGTTTGGCTTTGCTCGCCGCTGTTGGATTTGGTGGGGAGGGGTGGGTGGGGGCTGACGGCGACCTGCAGCGCGGGTCAGTTCAGTCAGATATCAGATAGACAGTCAGATTGCATCACGGCACACGGCTTCAGGAATCAGGAGTAGGAATGGACTGGGCTGGGCCGGTTGGGTGAGCCAATCTGAAGGCGGCACGGTCCACGTGCTGCGGTCGCTCCGTGTACCCTCCTCTCACTGATCGCGGAAAATACGGGGGAACCTATAAACGAATTCAAAAAATACATTTAATACTCATTTAAAAAATGAAATTCCTCAAAAAATGATAATTTTATTACATTCACAGTATATGCAAATATATACTCATGCAGTCATGTGTAAAATCTAGGATACAAACTCGAACTAGAAAATTCAAACAAAAATGATAAATTTTAGGTATATGTGCACTATAAGACAAAATCTTAGTGCAAAGTCCTAGATTTAAAACCTAGGGATGATCTCTCCTCACATGTTATTTTAGTTGCAGCCAAACAGCCCCAGTATTTCTATGCACTATGAATGTGCAAAATTTCAGATTTTTTAAACAACCAAAACTTTTGAAAGATGGTTTCCAATATTTCCACCTAGCATGTAATTTGCCCTATAAGAGCAACTCCAACAAAAGAGCTATCCATGTTGTGCAATCTATATTTGATTATTTTGAAAAAAAAAAAGAGGCAGAGAGTCCAACAACTATTGTATTTGGCTTTCTAAAATAGCAATTCATGTATCTCGGAGTTCTTGCATGCTAGATATAGCTTGCATGCCACTAGCTATTCATCTCACCCTATTAGAGCAACTCCAGCAGAGTTGGTAAAAAGAGATGGCTAAACCCACTATTTAGCTAATCTCTAAAATAAAAATCCCCGCAAAAAAACAGAAAACTCCAACAGCTTTTCTAGTATGGCGAGGTACATGGCTAGCGGCACATGCAAGTTACATTTACCATGCGAGAATTCCGGGATAGATGGTTTCCTGTTCTAGAAAGTCAGATACAATAGCTGCTGAACCCTCTTTTCTTCCCAAAATAGTCAAATATAGAATACACAACATGGATGACTCTTCTGCTGGAGTTGCTCTTAGAAAGGTTGTTGGAGTTTTCTGTTTTTTTGCTAATGTTTCTATTTTAGAGGTTGGCTAAATCATGAGTTTAGCCATTTTTTTTACCAACTCTGTTAGAGTTGCTCTTACTTTTGCCTGGTTCGTGAAGGTTCGCTTGATTCTAAACCAAAACCAGCAAACAAATGAACTCCCACGACTTTTCTTTTCCAAAACAAAAGGAAAACTATAAAGTTATATTCACAACTTCTATACACACCATTTTAAGGAATGGCTTGTAATTTCTCATCATAATTTTTTAATATATCTTTTTATAAAGTTTTCCATGACAACTGTTATAGAACATTTTGTAACCAATTTTTGTTCATAGCTATCAGTGAACAACACTTTTTCATATACACTTTTCACCATTATAACCATTAAAATACCACAAATTTTATTAGATCTTTATTTGTGTTGTCATAATTTACAAAAACTGACGATAGGATTAGATGCACTTTCACTTTTCTTCACACACTAACTCATCCTAGCGTATCTCACCGTCAATTTTGTCCTTTTCCATTTTTTTGATAACGCCAATCTTGCATGTTGGCTGTCCACCAGGGATGTAACTATAGGATTTGTGTAAGTCAAAGTAGCTTAGGTTTGATTAGGTTTATAGTTAATATATTTACTATAAAAAATATATATTTTTTATAATTAATTTAATGATACTTATTTTATATTATAAATTTTAATATTGTTTGTATAATTTTGATCAAAACTCAAACCATCTGACTTCTTGAAAAAGGACAACTGTATTTTCTGAGAATTTATTCATTCATAATTCTTTTGAGAATTCTTTAATCCAAACAAGCCCTAAGCTCTCAATGGGTCAGAAAATCTGCCTTGGCGAATGCCTCCTACCTAGAAGAAAAATGAACTACAAGGACGTAAAGCACACCGAATTTCAGACGAATATATAAACAGCCCAAACATGAGGAAATTAATTGACAACCGGCAGAAATCCCCATGGCATACCAGGATCCACAGAATCAGAGCAGTGCATGAAACCAGACGGGCAAAAAAAAAAGATATAACAAACACAGATCCAGATGCTAAATGCTCATACGGCCACAGACACAGTACGGTCCCTCACAATTCACAAAGGCGCCGTCCCCTAGCCGACACTAAACGACCCTGATCATGCCAGCACGGCCGCAGCCAGAGAGAGCAGGGACGCGGCGACGGAACTGGCGGAGAGGGCCTTCGGCGCGGCGTTGGGGTGCGGCGACGGCGCGGCCGTGGCGCCGCCGGAGGGCTTGGAGCCGGAGGGGGTCGGGGACGGTGCGGCGGTGGGGGACCCGGAAGGGGCAGCAGAGGAGGAGGCGACGCGGATGTCCACCTTCTGGCCGGCGGCGCAGTGGCCCGTGAAGCCGCAGAGGAAGTAGTGGTGGCCCGTGGTGTTGAGGACGACGGAGTCGTTGCCCGTGGACCAGGTGGCCGTCGGCTTGCTGGCGTCGCAGTTCTTGTAGTCCGCCTTGCTCACCGCCAGCACGTTGTGGAACTGCTTGTTGTACGTGAACACTGCAATCATGCGTCGACAAGATCGCAAGTCGTCAGGCATGAATCTGTAGTAATTAATTTCTTTCTTTTTTTATTAAACAGCAGGAGCATTGCTATATATTAGTATCATAAAATTAAGGAGGAGAATGCCAGTTTTTACAAAAGGTTGTTACTTGGATAAAACTAACCCAAACACAGGCACTAAAGTGATGTGGAGCATTCTATCCATGTTCCATGGATCCCCACACGTAGGCAATAGCTTCAACAACTGACGAACAAAACCAGTAGTAAACACTGAACTCTAAGATGTCCTACATGGTCAATACGTGTGCCAGCTGAAGTCTGAAGAGGCTAGTGCCATGTTTGAAACAGAGATAAATCCGACACCAGCATGATGGCATCATGAATTTGACAAAGTTACTAAATTGCTGAGCTTAGACGATGACCAATTTCATCTATGCACCTCATCATGCCAATGTCCTATTGTGAACGTCCCCCTCTGCACATGAGAAACGTCAATATCCTCATGGACAATCTTTTTGGTTGCTGGGGATGAAAGCATAATGAATTATTTATGAAGCGTAGCTCATATCAGCCCGGATCCTACCAACCCACTCAATGGCGGTACCGATCGCCTTTGATGAAAGTGCTACGATTCCACACTATCTAGTTATCTGCGTTATTCATGAAAATTCCACACAGCATGGTCATCTGAATCCATGCCAGCAAACCAGAATTTTTATCTCCACTCAACAGCTACTTTACTAATTGCAAGCTACGATGGACAGACGATTCACCTTTGTCTAACAAAGACAGAATTGTTATTAAAAAATGTTATAAAAAACAAAGGCAGAATTCAGGGCAGCCGAGGAAGAAACAGGTAAAAAAACGAGCAATTTTGACTAGAGTGGCATGCATCTCTAGTGGATGAGATGATAAGAGAAGCGATCACCATGCCAACTTTACAGCTCATGGGCTTACCCCAATCTGGCATCCACATACCACATTGCAAGCATGACACTGGAGCTGTACTCCACATTGACAATCATAGCCCTGGTGCCAACTCACCGATGATTCATGCGCTCTCATTTTATGACTCTCATTTCACTTTCATCCACGATCCGCTCTTTCAATCCGTCCGATCCAGCGATTCGATCTGTTGGCTGGTTGGTAGCTCTTGCCGGCCCTCTCAGTGGGTCCAAAAGATGAGGGCGTGCATAGCATCTTTATAGCTATAGCAATGAGAGGACTTCAGATGAGGATAGCCCCATCCAGAAAGGTTTGAGCATTATTTGACAAGTCGTTGCATAAGCCAAAAGATGATGTATTTCAGGCAATGCGGAGAACAAGTGAACAACACATCACATCATGGTACCGGCCGGAGTACTCTACTCCGTATGTAGCTGAGCAGTGGTAGACAAATGGCAGTGATGCTCATCATCTAGGGATTGTGTATGTTAGGCTTGCCAAGGTTGCAAACTTGCAACCTCTCCCATGCATGCCAGTAAAACTAGTGTGATCCAGATCCAGGCGGGTGACAAGTGCTAGTACGGAGTAGGCAACTACTGTGGGTCAGTCTACAGATGGCCTTCCCTTGTCACTGGAGGCAATCAGCTGTCATCCATTTCCACCAAACTGAAGGATGTGGCCTGCGTCTCAAACTCTCAATGCCTCATTGGAGTAAGAGACAGCAGAGTGAGCTTACCTTACCTGGGCGCAGAAGTGGGGCTGGTTCAGAGATGTGGACGTGTGCTGGTTCATTTCTGAAACGATTGCATTGCCCTGCAGGAATCCCAATGCTGCAGAGGCACGCACGCACACGCAACGCAAGGTAAGGCAAAGCCTACCCTAACCTTCCCTAACTTGGCTGTGCATGGCATTAAGGATTCAAGGTTAGGCCATGTTTAGATACCAAAGTTGGGGAGCAAAGTTTGCATAGTAAACATCGCGTCACACTGTAGTAATTTTATTTTTATTTGGTAATAATTGTCTAAACATTGAGTAATTAAGCTTAAAATATTCATCTCGCAAAGTACAACAAAACTGTGCAATTAGTTTTTTATTTCATCTATATTTAGTACTCCATATATGTGCCGGTATTTTGATGTGACGGAAAATAGGAATTCTGCACAGTGAATTTCGTGGGCAAAGTTGAGTATCTAAACATGCCCTTCTCCGCCAGGCAAGTGAAAAGGTGCCGTGAATGTTCTGTCACGGCCTCACGGGAGGAGAACCGTACGAGTAGGAATGCTCTAGAATGTTTTCTCTATGTTCAACATGTGTACCATGTGTGGGATTTATTGTGTATTTATTTGCTGCGTGCCTCAAAAACTGTCATGATGGACATCACTTAAAGTTAGATCAATGAAGCAAAGCGCAAGCTAAGAGTCAGTAGTATTACAGTACTACACCCCAACTTTCTTAAGACGATGGTGGTCCAGCAGCAAAATCAACATCAAGTTTTTCCAGAAAGGAGAAAGCCCGTTCGAATAAGCACCAGGCATGTCTAATTGCCGCTTTCACTAAAGCTACTAGAAAAGGTTCCTTCATCAGAGGATTAACCAGCAAAGGCAACAGAGCCTATACTACCTGACAAGAGAAGGCAGAAGCTTGTTGACCACTCGATAATTCGGGAGCACAGCGCACGTTCTTTTTTCCTTTCGCTACCGGGGCAGTTGTAGGAGAAGGCTTGCCTGTGAGTGACTGCACGGTGACATCACTGGCATGTCATGCTCTTTGCGCTGGCCAGAGACAAAAGTCCCGGAGCACCGGGCATTTGTTCGGCAAAAGCGTGTCCTTTTCCCCGGCGGAGGCGCGGAGCCGGACGAGTGCAACGGACGGCAGGTCGGCAGCACGCACATGATGACTGATGAAGTGATGAGCAGTGGCCGCCAGGCGCCAGGCGCGCGCGCGACCCCACCGCGGTCCACCAGTCCTTGAAGTCCACCACCACCACGGGGTCTGGTCTGCAGCAGAAGCCACGAGCCCAACCAGCTGGTGGCAGCGCCATCCTTCCCGCGGCGGTGCGTGCCCTGCCCCGTGCGGCCGTGCCCCCACACCATTAGCACCGGCGGTTGGCTGGGGCCGTGCGTCACGCCGAGAAAGGCGCCGGGACGTCGCTGCCGGGCGGGGCACGAGCAGGTCACACACGTCCAAATGGCGGACGCGGGCCGCCACGGGGAACGGGAAGGCCGTACGTGTCGCGTCGCGTCAAGAGCTTACCTACTCCGTACCTGGAGCTACCCCTCCTGCGCCTTGTATAGATGCGCCTAAAATTTAGAATTTTTTCTCTCTCCGTCACATCAATCTTTGACCCATGCAAAGTACTAGTAGTAAATATAGGTTAAAAAATAACTAATTACACAGTTTAGTTGAAAATCACGAGATAAATCTTTTGAGTCTAGTTGATTCACGATCGGACAATATTTGCTAAATAAGACGAAAGTGGTACTATTCATCAGGTTTATTTTTTTTACGATCTAAACTGGGCCCTGATCTCCATCGATCGCATTCCGGAAAGGAAAGCCGAAAGCCTGCGCAGGTGGCTAGCCTGGCCACTCATCCTTCCTGCCCCGCTGCCAGCCCACTAGTACAACCGCCGGTGCTGCATAGGCGCGCCCACCCAGATCGATCGATCCGCCGACACTCTGTTTCCTCACGGCCAACGTTCCGTCACGTCAGCCATCAGTGGGATTATTGCTAATCCTCGCCACGGTCATCCACTATTAATGGAGCATTAACTTCATGGCGGTGCAGAGGTACTCCTCCCGGCGCCAGCATAGATTTGGCGGGTACTACCTGTGCTGCCAGTCTGCCACAGAGCCACCACTACTGCGGCCGTACGAGAGCAAGTAAGGCATGTAAAGTTTACGTAGCAAGTGTTCCGTTACACTGTAACTATTTTATTTTTATTTAGTAATAATTGTTCAAACATTGATTAATTAGCTTTAAAATATTCGTCTCGCAAAGTATAACAAAACTGTGCAATTAGTTTTTGATTTTATCTACATTTAGTACTCCATATATGTGCCGATATTTTGATGTGATGGAAAATCTTCTTTTTACATAGTAGAATTTGAGATGAATTTGGTATATAAACGAGGCCTAATAATAAAGCCGGCGCCGCACAGGCTGACGACCAACGCGGCGCGGGGCTGTAATCTGTATAATAAATGAGGACTCGGCTCCAGCCAGGCAGGCGGCAGCCACCGCTCGCCGTGCCGCGCCCGCGCGAAGGTACACGTAGCGTGGCCACCGATTCTCGGGTGCTTTCCCTTGTTAGTCTCTCAATTCTCCCCAAATTTCACTATGCAAAAAGAAGATTCTCCGTCATATCAAAATGTCGGTAAATACATGGAGTACTAAATGTTGATGAAATTAAAAACTAACTGCACAATTTTGTTGTACTTTACGAGACGAACATTTTAAGCCTAGTTAGTCAAAATTTATATATTTTTTATCAAATACAAACGAAATAATACAGAAATTCTGATACAGTGTTTTTTTTCCCTATTCTCTGAACTAAACGAGGCCTTCTATTCACGTGTAAAGAGGCCACGGGTAAACGCCAAGGTCTTGTGGATAGCGACGCGGACGGGGGCGGATGCGGTGCCTTCCGTTCGGTGGTGCGGTGGTGCCGCACCACAATAGGCACCAAACGGAGGTGCGCAACCTTTTCTTTGCTGCTGGGGCTGGGACGAGTGTCCACACGCGACGCGAGCGAGTTGCTCTCCTCCATGGCCAGTGACCGCTACCGGAAAGCCTGAAACTGACACACTCACACAAAAACAACTTTGGCCCTGTTCGGCTGGAATTATAAGCCGGCTGAAAAATACTGTTGACTGATTTTTTGTGAAAGAAAAATATTGTTCCGGCTAAAAAAACAAACCGAATAAGACGGATTATAAGCCAGATGAACAGGGCCTTTGTTGGAAATATTACAATATTCACTTTAATTTATCGGCTCAACTTATCAGCCATGATACAATATTTTTTCTCACAATAAAACAAAATCAGCCAGCTTATCCGCCAAAAAAAAACCATGAGCCTAACAGCTCGATATATGCTCTCCGACACCGAGAGGGGTGGTGGAGATTGGATAGGGCTCAAAAGAGGACAGGGAAATTACTCTACTAGTGTACTTCCTTCCTGCAACTACGCGTCTTCTGATCGCTGCTTATTTTTGCCGAGAGTTGTCAACTTGTCAGGCCTAGTTTGTTACTCCTACAAAACGCTACAACCAACATCGTGCTGGCCCGAGTGCCACTAGTCTAGTGCACCAATCCATCCGGGGTGGGGGTTCTATAGTTCTTGAGAAAGAATTTTCCCAGAATTTCAGCAGACAAATCAAAGTGCGCCCTAGTGGAATTCTGAAGAAATTTTCTAGCTAGAGAAAAAAAAAACAGAGTGATGATTGCTCCTGTGCTGTCGATCAACACAAAGAGAGAGAGGGCAGGCAAGCGAGAGAGAGAGAGAGAGAGAGTCGGACACGGGTGAAGGGATGGATGGGACGCACCAACGGTGTCGCCGCGGTGGAAGGTCTTGGAGCTGGCCCAGGCGGCGTAGTCGGGGTTGCCCATGACGGTCCACCCGGTCTTGTCGCCCACCTCGTACACGGCCGCCGACGCCACGCCCGCCCACAGCACCACCACCAGCGCCGCCGCCCTCAGCGCCATGGCTCCGGCCGAGCTAGCAGCAGCGAAGGGACGAGACGCGAGCTGCCGTTACTCCTGCTCAGTGCTCACGCGCACTAGCAGTGGGAGAGCGATGGCAGTGTGCAGTACTGGCTGGCTGGCTGGCTGGCTGACCAACCGAGCTGTTAAATAAAAGCCCCGCGGCCTTTCCAGCCCGGCCCGCCGACCCCGCCCCTGGCGAGATTCCCGGAAATGCCCTTGCGTCCAGCGTTTGGTAGGTTTGGTGTGCCGTGTGCCCGAGTTTTATGTGTTCCGGGTGGTAATTTCTCGTGGTCTTCCGCTTTGGCCTTCCGGGTTCCGGCCTGACCAGGGTCTCGTCTGCGCTGCTGATACGGTCCACCGGCCGGCCAGCCGGCGGGTCGCTGTCCACGGCACGCGACCACTGCTGGCAGTTGCTACTCGTCTGCTACTGCTCGCTTCTTCATCATCCGAACGAATCTGCACACGGGGTGCAGAAGCGATCGAAGGCCCAAGCGAACGAACATGTGGATGCATGCCCTGTCGCCCAGATATTGTTTTGCCCCCTTGGTCTTCCTACGCAGCCGCAGGAGATGAACCGGGATACTCCCGTAGACCGTAGCTCATAAGACGTGCATGGCGCGGAGAATACGTCCAGGAGCGAGACCCTGCAGTCTTCTCGCCGTCGACGGAGGCGTTTTGCACGAGTACACGGCATAAAAACAGGCGCCCGGGCTGAGGCTTTCCAGTTTCCACCCGGGTCCCCCAAGGCCCCAACGCTTTTGGCGTGTGCGTGCATATGCACGCATGGTTGTCGTTGTCGGCGGTGAGGCACTGATGAGTGCATATCCGCGCTCGTAACAAGGGTATGTTTGATTCTCCCTCTAAACTTGAGAGCTCTAAACGTAGAGCCAGGGCTGGCCCTGAGGGCAGGCGGACGGGGCGGTCGCCCTGGGCCTCCAATTCCATGGGGCCCATGCCAAATACTCAGTAGTACTACTATAGTAGGAGTATTCAGTAGTATTATATCCGTTGCTTGGTTAAGGCCCAGCAGTGCAGTTTGCGTCCTTTCTAAATGCTAATGCTAGCCTGCCCTGAGAAGTGAGAAGGCCTTCGGCAATCGGCACAACTCGCGACTCCTATCTGGCTGACTCCCGATCGACGAGTCGACGATCGTTGGGCCGCTCCACACCTCGACGCAGAGACGTGTCTTGTCGAGACGCGAGTAACGCGACGCTGTGACGCCGACGTGATCAACCGATCACCCAACGGGCAATGGTGGCGGCCGACGGGGGCCATCTCGGACTCTCCTATCTAAAACGATACTAGGCGTAGCTCCGACTGCTTCGTATGAACCAGGACACCAGGTATGTGAAAGGTCTTGATGGCTAGAGGGGGGTGAATAGCCTTTTAAAAAATTCTACAAAGACAAGCTAAACAAGTTTATCAATACAACAAATAGCGAGATGCGAGTTTTGCTTAGCCTACGGGGTGTTTGCAAGCCACCTATCCAATTCCCAATTCTAGTATAATTGCACTCAACCGCACAAGTCAAACAGAGAAGGAAACTACAACTAGCAAGCTACACAAAAGAGCTACTCTAGCAAAGTAACTAAGAAAAAAATACAAGAGAGAGTTAGAAAGGTATCACCGAGGGGCGAAGTATTGAGCCAACCAAACAATATGATCGAGAGATGAATTTCACAATACACAACCACCGAGATTGATCAATCACAATAAAAATGATGACACAAAGATTTATCCCGAGGTTCACGTGCTTGCCGGCACGCTAGTCCCCGTTGTGTCCCTCTTCACCACGTGGTTCGGTGGCTAATCGGTCTCATACTGAGCCTCTCAAAAGGCGCCACAAGAACCTACCAAATGGCAAAAGGTTGCAAATGACACGAACAATTCACTAATGTTGTCTTTGGCGCTTCGCCGAGGTAGGCACAAACCCCTTACAAACACCGGAGGTGGTCAAGAACAATCACCAACTCTTGCCAATGCCTCCAAGCTGCTCCAAGCCGTCTAGGTGGCGGCAACCACCAAGAGAAACAAGAATCCCGCAGCAAATCAACCACCAAGTGCCAACTAGATGTTATCTCACAATGCAAATGCACTTGGATCACTCAATCTCACTTCGAATATGCAAAGAAGCAAGAGAGATGAGTGAGAGGGGAGTTTCTTAGCTCAAAGTGCTCACAAGTATGTCAAAATATCCAAGAGAGGGAGCCTTGAGCCGGCCAACGAGTATTTATAGATGTACCCCTTCGAATATAGCCGTTAGGAACTTGAAACAGCCGCAGTCGCGCTGACCGGACGCGCTGGTCCAACTGACCGGACGCGCCGATCACGCAACGGCTCTTTCACGAAACACCGACCGGACGCGCTGGTCGCAACGACCGGACGCGCCGGGCTTGACCGGACGCGCTGGTCCCGAGACGGACCGGACGCGCTGGTCAAGTCTGAGCAGCGCTCCAACGAAACAGTGATCGGACGCGCTGAAGAACTGACCGGACGCCACAGTGCCAGCGTCCGGTTGGAGTCCAGTAAGCTCCCTGAACGACCGGACGCGTCCGGTCGGTCGTGACCGGACGCGCCTCGCGTCCGATCAAACAACTGAAACACGCGCACACGCTGAACACTGACCGGACGCGTCCGGTCAAACAGAGACCATGTTCGGTCCAGCGTCCGGTCACTCCTGTGACCTCCGTTCGCCTCCGTTTCTTTTTCGACTTTCGGCGTAGTGAAAAATAGACGTTTCAACTCCTCGAAAACGCCTGAATCCCGCCTCGCAAGCTCGGCGGGAGGGAGAGAGGACCCCCAAACCCTCTCTACCGCTCAAACTCCAACGCCAACGCAAATGTGCTAACACCACCAAGTGATCACGTCATGTGCGAGTGTGTTAGCATTTTCACAATCATTTTTCGAGGCGTTATTAGTTCTATCCAAATGCATATGATTATGAAATGCACACCTAGAGGCACTTAGAAGTTCAATAGCCGCGTCATTCCCCTCTTTATAGTACGACTATCTATCCTATAATGTAACCACACCCACTAGGTGTCTTGGTTACTAAAACACAACCCTTAAGCATATACCTTTGCCTTGATCATGTAAGGTTGCGTCCAAATCCAAGTGTGGCCATCATGATCACCATGTCCATCTTGCCACCAACCTTGGAATGTACTAATCCTCATATGCTACATACAACTTAGGCATAGGATTAGTACTTAGGCATTGTCACTAATTACCAACACCAAACATAGAACTTTCAATCTCCCCCTTGTTGGTAATTGGTGACAACCCTTTCACAAAGATATTATGATAAAATTTTGATCATGAATTCAAATTGATAGCAATGGCTCCCCCTACATGTATGCTATATGTTTGGATTTTGGAAGCATACATGTTTAGATAGGTAAATATAGGAGCATTGACTACCAATAGGTGCTAAGTGTTTTAGATTATAGACCTTTGAAGCGTGATACCATCGGAGTTGCGATAAACACCATCTTAGCACCTTGTGTAGTTAGATACCACTTGGAAAAGCATAAGTAAAACTAGAAACCTCGTGAGATCAATATTATAAGCAAGATTCTAGTACCACTTTGAAAAACATGAAGCAAGAGAAATCTAACTACTTCCTATTCATGCTAGTACTTCAATTCATCATTCAAATTATACTAGCAAGTCACCATACAAGCAAAGTATCGAAAAAAAAGAAATGCATAACTATGCATCATACATATGAAGTGCACATAGAAATGCAACATTCATATTTAAGAGCTTGCTCCCCTACTTGTGTGCTCAAAATTTTAGTTGATCCCAATTCTCCCCTTTAGGTTTTCTCCTCCTTTAGAATCTATCTTTATGAACAACATTTTCTCCCCCTTTGGCACCAATGACCACAAGGGACCAATTTTAGATAGATTATCATGTTGAATTATGGGGTGAGGATCAAGTTTATGATTCAACCTAGATTGCTTGCATAAATAAAATGCTTCGGTTTGATCTAAGGGCAAGCTTCTTCACACCTCACTAGAAGGGTTATCATGCACCATGTTGAAGCAAATATTTAAACAAGTGATCTAGATTAAACACTTAGGATCACAAGCTACTTAAACAAGTTATATGCTACCACTAGATCATACAAGTCATGGAAACAATAGTGGCACCATATAAACTTCAAAGTCATTTGATTTTCATGAATGAGCCTAGAACATAAGAAATCATGACTAGATGCACTAAACATGTCCTTAGTATAGAATGTATGACATGTCAACCAATTATACCTTGGGGCTCGAAGGAGAGGCATGTCATATATGGGGTGCATCAACTCATGTTGGAGAAGTCAATTATGTTCAACTCATTCTTTAGCTTGTGAAATCTCTTCTCATCAAGTGACTTGGTGAATAGATCGGCTAATTGATCTTCGGTGCCCACACTCTCAATAGCAATGTCACCCTTTTGTTGATGATCTCTAATAAAATGATGACGAACATCAATATGCTTTGTTCTTTGATGTTGAATCGGATTGTTGGTTAGCTTCACGGCACTTTCATTGTCACATAGCAATGGCACATTCTTGAAATTGATTCCAAAATACTTCAATGTTGCCTTCATCCACAAGATTTGTGCACAACAACTACCCGCAGCGATGTATTCGGCTTCGGCGGTAGATAGTGCAATACTATTTTGCTTCTTGGATGACCATGAGACAAGTGATCTTCCCAATAATTGATAAGTTCCGGAAGTGATCTTTCTCTCCACTTTGTCACCGGCATAGTCGGAATCCGAATATCCAACTAGCTCAAAGCTTGCACCTTTGGGATACCATAATCCAACATCTTGTGTATGCTTCAAATACCTCAATATTCTCTTTGTTGCCTTCAAATGACTTTCTCTTGGTGAGGCTTGAAATCTTGCACACATACATACACTAAATATCACATCGGGCCTTGATGCCGTCACATAGAGTAGGCTACCAATCATTGATCTATAAAGCTTTTGATCTACCATGTTGCCACTCATGTCACTATCCAAACTTCCACTAGTGCCCATTGGGGTTGTAATGCTCTTTGCATCTTCCATGCCAAACTTCTTGAGCATATCTTTGATGTACTTGGTTTGGCTCACAAATGTTCCTTCCTTCATTTGTTTGATTTGAAGTCCAAGAAAAAAACTAAGTTCACCGATCATTGACATTTTAAATTCCTTTGCCATCATTTTCCCAAACTCATCACAATAATCTTGATTGGTTGAACCGAAGATGATATCATCAACATATATTTGTAACACAAACAAGTCTTTCCCAATCTTCTTGGTGAAGAGAGTAGTATCCACTTTGCCCATGACAAATCCTTTGGTTAGCAAGAAGTCCCACAATCTTTCATACCATGCTCTAGGTGCTTGCTTCAATCCATACAAAGTTTTTCTCAATTTGTAGACATGATTGGGTTTCTTGTCATCTTCAAAACCAGGAGGTTGCTCCACATACACCTCTTCTTGAATATACCCATTGAGAAATACACTCTTCACATCTATTTGATATAGCTTGATATTATGAGCACAAGCATAGGCAAGTAAGATCCTAATTGCTTCCAATCTTGCAACCGGGGCATAAGTTTCACCAAAGTCAAGACCTTCTATTTGTGTGTAACCTTGAGCCACTAGTCTTGCTTTGTTCCTTACTACTATTCCATCTTGATCTTGCTTGTTGCGAAAGACCCATCTTGTTCCAATGACATTGTGATCCTTAGACCTCTCAACTAGTTCTCATACTTCGTTTCTCTTGAAATTGTTGAGCTCTTCATGTATTGCATTTACCCAATCCGGATCTCTCAATGCTTTATCAATGTCCTTGGGTTCTTCCATTGACACAAAAGAAGAGTGAGCACAAAATGATGCCAATCTTGATCTAGTTTGAACTCCCCTTTGTATATCACCAATGATGGAATCCAATGGATGGTCTCTTGCAATGTTAGTTGGTTGAAGCACTTGGACTTGATTGCTTGGATGTTGATGTTGATCATGAGTTGGAGATGATGAACTAGCCACTTGTTGATCTTGTTGCACTTGAGATGATGTACTAGCTTGATTTTGCATTAGAGACCCACTAGCTTGTGTAATTGGACTTTAGAGCACTTGATCTTTGTTGTCATCCACATCAATCACTTGCTTTGGTCTAATATCACCAATATCCATTTCTTTCATAGCATTAGTCAATTGAGTTCCTCTCACATCATCCAAGTTATTTTCCTCATCTTGAGAGCCATTTGTTTCATCAAACTTAACATCATGAACTTCCTTAAGTAAACCACTAGGCAAATTCCAAACTCTATAAGCTTTGCTAGTAGTGGAGTAACCAAGTAAGAATCCTTCATCACATTTCTTCTCAAACTTGCTTAATCTAGTGCCCTTCTTCAAGATGTAGCATTTGCAACCAAATACCTGAAAGTATGCAATGTTGGGCTTTCTTCCATTTAAGATCTCATATGGTGTCTTCTCTAGAAACTTATGGCAATAGAGGCGGTTGCTATAGAAGCAAGCTGTGTTGATTGCTTCGGCCCAAAAAGAATGACTCACATTATACTCATTCAACATTGATCTTGCCATATCAATCAAGGTTCTATTCTTTCTTTTAACTAAGCCATTTGATTGAGGTGTATACTTGGCCGAGAATTGATGCTTGATTCCAAGCTCCTCACATAGCTCATCAACTCTTGTGTTTCTAAACTCACTTCCATTGTCACTTCTCACTCTCTTGATTATGGTCTCAAACTCATTTTGTACCCTCTTGATGAACTTCTTGAATATGTTAAATACATCACTCTTGTCCACAAGAAAGAATACCCATGTGTATCTAGTAAAATCATCCACAATCACAAAACTATACTTGTTGCCACCAATGCTTGTGTATGTAGTTGGTCCAAATAGATCCATGTGCAACAACTCAAATGCCTTGGAAGTACTCATAATGCTCTTCAATGGATGAGTGTTGCCTACTTGCTTTCCGGCTTGACATGCACTACATAGCTTATCTTTCTCAAATGTGACATCCTTCAAGCCTCTAACTAAGTCATGCTTCACTAACTTGTTCAATTGCTTCATGCCAACATGACCAAGTCTTCTATGCCATAACCAACCCATACTTGATTTGGTGAGCAAGCATGTTGAAAGTTGAGTGTCACTAGCATTGAAATCAACCAAGTATAGATTCTCATATCTAAAGCCCTTGAAGATCAAATTGGAGCCATCAACACTAACTATCTCCACATCATCAACACCAAATATGTACTTGAAACCAAGATCACACAATTGAGCAACCGAGAGAAGATTGAAGTTCAACTTTTCAACTAAGAGCACATTGGAAATGCTATGATCATTTGAGATTGCAATCCTTCCAAGAGCCTTCACATCACCCTTGCTATTGTCACCAAATGTGATACTATCAATGCCACTATCATTTGATTTGAGAGAGTTGAACATTCTTGAATCACCGGTCATATGTTGAGAGCACCCACTATCAAGCATCCAATGCCTTCCTCCGGCCTTGTAATTTACCTACAAAATAAATTAATGTTTCTTAGGTACCTATACTTGCTTGGGTCCTTAGAGGTTAGTAACTAAGCTCTTTGGTACCCAAATGGCCTTCTTCTTTAGACCCACAATTGGTATACCAACAAACTTAGCGCACACACCCTTCTTACCCTTGGTAAGAACATAACAAGAATCAAAAGGAATGTAATCCATTTTAGCATGAAATTTGTTGTTCTTCTTGTTTATTTTATTACAATTAATCTCTAGATGCCTAACTTGCTTGCATCTATTGCAATAACGACCATTGCTCTTCACAAAGCGAGACTTTGGAGTAGCAAAGGCCGCCTTACCCTTCTTGGGAGTATAGCCCAAACCCTCTTTGTTAAGAGAGAACCTTTGGCTACCCAAGCATTTTAGCAAGCGGGCATCCCCACCATAGGCATTGCCTAATGCGCGGGTGAGATCATCCACCTCTCTCTTGAGAGTCTCATTCTCAACCACAAGTGATGAATCACTAGTAGTGGAGATAGAGTTGGTTGTGGTGGATGATGATGAGCTACATGAAGCATTAGTAGGACCAACAAATAAAGAATCATCAATAATATCACATGTTAGTCCAATATCACAAGTGACAATCACTTGCTCTTCCTTAGCTTCCTTCATGAATTTCTCCAACTTGAGGTCCTTTTCCTTGATGAGCTCAAGTAGAGTGGAGTGGGCTTCCTTAAGCCTAGTGTGAGCAACTTCAAGGTCCTCGTGGTCTTCCTTTAGACACTCACGAGAGGCCTCTAGCTCATCAAAGGATTTCCTAAGAGCTTTGAGCTCTTGTTCAATTCCTTTGCACTCCTCACTCTTTTTGAGAGCAACAAGCTCCTCCATCAAGACATCATTTTCATTGCTCTTGGCAATAAGCTCTTGTTCTAAGATTTTGTATTTCTTGGTTGTCCTCTTGTAGCCCTTGCTCATTTGATCTATTATGCCTAATAGATTATCCTTGGAGTAGTCCTCATCCTCCTCATCATCACTCCTACAACCATCACTAGCACAAGAATCATCATCACTATCATCATATTTTACCTTGGTAGGCTTGGCCATAAAGCATGTCGATGTAGTGTCGAAGATGGATGACTTGTTGGAGAGGGCGATGCTTGTAATGGCTCGCCAAGTGGTCCTCTCATCATCACTAGAGCTTTCATCATCATCACTATCGGAGTTGTCACTATCCCAAGTGACCACATAACCACTACCCTTCTTCTTGTTGTTGATAGTGAAGCTCTTCTTCTCTTTCTTCTCCTTCTTGTCCTTCTTGTTCTTCTTCAACTTCAACTCCTCATCATGATATCTTTTGTCTTCATAGG
The DNA here is from genome assembly GCA_038087645.1 of Saccharum hybrid cultivar R570. Classification (NCBI taxonomy): domain Eukaryota; kingdom Viridiplantae; phylum Streptophyta; class Magnoliopsida; order Poales; family Poaceae; genus Saccharum; species Saccharum hybrid cultivar. Next base: position 1,436,477 of record JAQSUU010000377.1, read on the forward strand.
GGCACTTTGCCACTATATGATCGGGGCTATTGCAATTATAGCAAAGCACCTCCTTTGCCTTCATGAAGTTCCTTCTCTTCCTTGCACCATATCATTTCTTCTTCATAAACCTCCCCATCTTGTGCACTAGGAGGGCCATGGTCTCATCATCGAATGGATCATCATCATCACTCTCCACCTTGCTCTTGCCCTTAGAAGATGAAGCCTTGAATGCAATGGGCTTCTCTTGCTTGACCTTGGTCTCTTTCTTCTCTTCTACCTCATCTTCATCATCATTGTATTGGGCATCGGTCATTATATCTCCAAGTACATCGGTTGGTTTGACCTTGTCCAATCCCTCTCTAAAGATTATTCTTCTCAAGGTGGCAAACTTCTTGGGTAAGCACATCAAGAACTTGTGTGAGAAGTCCTTGTCCTCAACCTTCTCTCCAAGCCCCTTGAGATCATTGACAATGACTTGGAGCCTATAGAACATCTCCGGGATGGATTCATCATCCTTCATCTTGAAAGTGGAGAACTTGTCCTTGAGCATATATAGCTTGGCACTTTTTACCGTTGAAGTGCCTTCATATGTTTCTTCAAGCCTTATCCAAAGCTCATTTGCCTTTTCAAGATCTTTGATTTGCTCAAATACTTTGTCATCAATGGCACGGTAGATTGTGTCAAGTGCCGCCGTGTTGCATTGTTTGTTGATGCGGTCATTTGGAGTGAGATTTTCTTCATCAAGAATGATGTATCCTTCTTTGGTCACATCCCAAACCTTCTCATGTATATTGCCTAGATATTGCTTCATCTTCCTTTTCCAATGATCAAAGGAAGAGACGGCATCAAAGAATGAAGGCTTGCCATTAATATGGTTGAACATAACTTGAGCCATCTTGCACCGAGGTTGTTAAGCCTTGCAAACGGTGACCACGACTCCGATACCACATGAAAGGTCTTAATGGCTAGAGGGGGTGAATAGCCTTTTAAAAAATTCTACAAAGACAAGCTAAACAAGTTTATCAATACAACAAATAGCGAGATGTGAGTTTTGCTTAGCCTACGGGGTGTTTGCAAGCCACCTATCCAATTCCCAATTCTAGTATAATTGCACTCAACCGCACAAGTCAAACCGAGAAGGAAACTACAACTAGCAAGCTACACGAAAGAGCTACTCTAGCAAAGTAACTAAGAAAATAATACAAGAGAGAGTTAGAAAGGTATCACCGAGGGGCGAAGTATTGAGCCAACCAAACAATATGATCAAGAGATGAATTCCACAATACACAACCACCGAGATTGATCAATCACAATAAGAATGATGACACAAAGATTTATTCCGAGGTTCACGTGCTTACCGGCACGCTAGTCTCCGTTGTGTCCCTCTTCACCACGTGGTTCGGTGGCTAATCGGTCTCACACCGAGCCTCTCAAAAGGCGCCACAAGAACCTACCAAATAGCAAAAGGTTGCAAATGACACGAACAATTCACTAATGTTGCCTTTGGCACTTCGCCGAGGTAGGCACAAACCCCTTACAAACACCGGAGGTGGCCAAGAACAATCACCAACTCTTGCCAATGCCTCCAAGCTGCTCTAAGCCATCTAGGTAGCGGCAACCACCAAGAGAAACAAGAATCCCGCAGCAAATCAACCACCAAGTGCCAACTAGATGCTATTTCACAATACAAATGCACTTGGATCACTCAATCTCACTTCGAATATGCAAAGAAGCAAGAGAGATGAGTGAGAGGGGAGTTGCTTAGCTCAAAGTGCTCACAAGTATGTCAAAATATCCAAGAGAGGGAGCCTTGAGCCGGCCAATGAGTATTTATAGACGTACCCCTTCGAATATAGCCGTTAGGAACTTGAAACAGCCGCAGTCGCGCTGACCGGACGCGCTGGTCCAACTGACCGGACGCGCCGATCACACAACGGCTCTTTCGCGAAACACCGACCGGACGCGCTGGTCGCAACGACCGGACGCGTCGGGCTTGACCGGACACGCCGGTCCCGAGACGGACCAGACACGCTGGTCAAGTCTGAGCAGCGCTCCAACGAAACAGTGACCGGACGCGCTGAAGAACTGACCGGACGCCACAGTGCCAGCGTCCGGTTGGAGTCCAGTAAGCTCCCTGACCGACCGGACGCGTCCGGTCGGTCATGACCGGACGCGCCTCGCGTTCGATCAAACAACTGAAATACGCGCACACGCTGAACACTGACCGGACGCGTCCGGTCAAACAGAGACCGCATTCGGTCCAGCGTCCGGTCACTCCTGTGACCTCCGTTCGCCTCCGTTTCTTTTCTGACTTCCGGCGTAGTGGAAAATAGGCGTTTCAACTCCTCGAAAACGCCTGAATCCCGCCTCGCAAGCTCGGCGGGAGGGAGAGAGGACCCCCAAACCCTCTCTACCGCTCAAACTCCAACGCCAATGCAAATGTGCTAACACCACCAAGTGATCACGTCATGTGCGAGTGTGTTAGCATTTTCACAATCATTTTTCGAGACGTTATTAGTTCTATCCAAATGCATATGATTATGAAATGCACACCTAGAGGCACTTAGGAGTTCAATAGCCGCGTCATTCCCCTCTTTATAGTACGGCTATCTATCCTATAATGTAACCACACCCACTAGGTGTCTTGGTTACTAAAACACAACCCTTAAGCATATACCTTTGCCTTGATCACGTAAGGTTGCGTCTAAATCCAAGTGTGACCATCATGATCACCATATCCATCTTGCCACCAACCTTGGAATGTACTAATCCTCATATGCTACATACAACTTAGACATAGGATTAGTACTTAGGCATTGTCACTAATTACCAACACCAAACATAGGACTTTCAGTATGCCGTATGCCCAGCCTATGCAGCATATCCGTATGCAGCATATCTGTATAGTCCCAGAAAGCCAAAATCACCCCAACATGAAAATAAGCTTCGAACAGTGAAAAAGAAAAAAAAAGCAAGCACAAGTAGATAAATTAATATGATCACAGAGATGGTCTATATATACATAAGTTTTTCTAAGAATAATTCAAGCGCTGCAAGAAATCTAAGCAAGTTGGTGATAGTTGTTGTCGAGGAACTAAAATATACCATCATTAATGACTTCGCATCGTTAGCCAAAATTTTTTTGAAGTATTTTAATATGTACAAATTATTTCTTATAAATATTGCTTTTGTATATGTAGTTAAGTGTTTACCATCAACACTTTTCATATATATAAGCGTTTAGTTCATATGTATGCAAGGGCCCCTAATTTTAGGTTTTGCCCTGGGTCCCTAAAAACTCAGGGCCGGCCCTGCGTAGAGCTAAAGCTCCAAACGGATAGTCTAAAGTTAACTCTAAATTTTAATTCACCTTATATTAAAATTTTAGATCTCAAAAGTGAGCTAAAGTACTCTAAAGTGTTTAGATCTCTAAACTTTAGAGGAGAGAATCCAAATAGGCTCTAAGGTACCGAGAGGATTTTTTTGTGGAAGATGTCAAAACATCTTGACAAATGACAACCGCAGCGGGTACTTGAGAGTCCATATGTAGGTAGACACGCGGCCTTGTTTAGTTTCCACCTTAAAACTTTACACCCTATTACATCAGATATTTGACACATGCATGGAGTATTAAATATAGACTAAAAAATAACTAATTATACATATTGCATGTAATTTGTGAGACAAATCTTTTAAGACTAATTAGTCCATGATTTGATAATAAAGTGCTACAGTAACATATGTGCTAACGACGGATTAATTAGGCTTAATAAATTCGTCTCGCGGTTTATTGATGGATCCTGTAATTTATTTTTTATTAATATTTAAACACCATATATAATATTCCTATATGACATCCGACGTGACATCGCAGACTTTACACCGTGGAACTCAACACGGCCTGGTAGGTCGCTTGGCACAACCGCACACAACGGAACAAACAGCTTACTACATTTCGCGCGAGTTGCCGGTAGGGGGTGTAGCTATGGATGGTTTAATTTTGTTTAGGGGTTTCCAGTCATTCAGTGGAGTCCACTGTCCCTTCCATTCTCCACAGTCCACAGGCTACAGCACGGCAAGCCGGACTCTCTAGCTTGTCGTATCCGTTTTCACAGGATGACTACGACACGGCGCGAGTGTTGTTGATCTGAATATCTGATCGGTGACGGCTGACGACGGGCGCTGACCGGCCGATCGATCGATCCTACACGTCGCGCACGAGCTTCCGGAAACGACGGGGGCGGCCGGCCCCGCCACAAGTGGAAGATGCAACTCGACAAACGTGTCTTCGTGAACCGGCTGGCGCTGCTCGTGAGTGAGTCGTGAGTTACTGCTGACGGCTGACGCTCGGCGTGATGACACCATGAGCTCAGGCCTCGCCGGACGCCGCGAGCCCTCGAGGCAAGCATTTGGCGGACGACGAGAGCGAGGGCCCAAAGGCCGGAGCAGTACATATTGGAGCACATGTGTGGCCCGTTTCAGAATTCAGATGTTGCCACTCCGGATCTCTTTACTTTGCCTCACCCTCACCGATAACAGACCGGCCCACATGCACGCGCCTTTGAGCGTCTTAGACTTGAGAGACCGCAACGACGGGGCCGTGTTGTTCCTGAATGCGCTTGATGGCGGTGGGATCGTGTGTGTTAAGACTTAAGATTACAAATCAAGAGACCTTAACAGTAGTAGGACTGCGTATCGATCATATTTAGCCATTGTGACTAGTATGGCATCACTAACCTCGAACGATAATTTGGTTAATTTGACCAATATATGTTGTTCTCGAATTTGAGTATGAATTCTCTTAGTCGTTCTCTAGGTTTAATATATCATAAAATGACGAAAACCCTAATAACCTCCTATTATTTTTAGAAAATATAAATTACCTTTTGAACCAGCTAGATGACAAAACTTGTCTGATAGTAACAGTTTGGTGCTAAAGCAAAATCTAGTTTTATAATTGCATTCCAAAATCAAACTTTGGCAATAGTTAGTAGAATTGCCTAATTTAGCCTTGTTCAACTGTGCTCGTCACAATGCCAAAAAAATCGGCTTAGTTATTTTTCTTTGACAAACCAATCGGCGAGCTTTATTGATTAGGAACAGTTACATCGTTTATCAAGAACTCATGTATAAAACTAGGGGGCTCATCATTCCAAAAACAATTATCCTTAATTTGCATACCTCGCCTAGCCAGCTGAAACCCACTCCTTATATTCATCATACATGGCGGCAGCCGAGAAGCCTCCGTTTCTCTCTTTTTTTTTTTGAGGGGACCGTTTCTCATTGTTTATACAACATCCATGCAATCCTATTGGACAATAATCTGCAAAACCTGAAGCAAAAAGGCTATTTTATCCGTTGGACAGCTACAAGGCTCTCTGAATGTTGTCGGAGCAGGGCCAGCACTGGCCTAAGTGAATTTAGTCCGGCCTGGCTAAGCTCCGCGCTGGCTAGGCTCGGAAAAGCAAGTATCGGTAAAAAAATTGGCCTGGCCCAAACTGAGAAGCCCACTGAAATGGCATAGCGATAATGGTCTGTGTTTTGCCGTTTTGCTCATGTATTAGATATCAGAGTAGTGAAGAACATCGTATGTCATGCACCGGCTCTAGAGTTAGTTATCACTTTTTCACCCTTCCGAAGTTCATAACTTTTCAACAGGAATTAGCAAATGCTTATGATAAACTACAAAAGGATGCCTTTCTCAGTTAGCAATAGTTAATATTTTTTTTCGCGAATACGCACGAGTGTGCGTATCTTTGTATTAGGAAGATAGAAGTTCGAAAATTACAAAAGTGGCCGTGCCCGGCCCGACCAAATCCATGAAGAGCTACATTTTAAAAATAACAACCTTGGGATCCAATAGGATTAACCTAGAACACTCGTTCACCGTAACCTCCCCCTACAAGCTGGGAAGATCGCGTCGAGCGCCTCAGCGTCTGCGTCCGAAATGTCGGCCTCGAAGAAGGACTCGTACGAGTGCTTAGCCGCAGAGGAGGGCGGTGCTGAAGGTTCCAGGAACCCCATCTTCCTCATGAGGAGCACTTCGCCACGTTTGGACGCCAAGATGTGGTCCATCCGCTGAGCGGCAAGCCGCCTGCTCCTCTTGGGCGGGGTCCGCCTGGGCGCTGCCTTTTGCCTGGGGGGAGAACCGATGAGGGGTGGTGGCCTCGCCACCCGGACCACCTCAGTGAACCTGGCCAGCTGCCGGGCCGCCACCCCAGGAGAAGGGGAAGGCGACTCGTCCTCCGACAGCGTCATGGTGCCTGCCAAAGGTGCCGAAGGCGCACCCGGCACCAGCGACGCTGGAGGGTCCGCAGTGCACTGGGAAGCTATCGTAGGGCCCCCCAACGAAGCTTGAGCTACCGGTGCGTCCCCCGGAGAAGGCGGGAACTCCTCCGAAGGCGCTGCAGCAGACGCTGGCGCGCCCCGCACGGGAGACGAGGGAGGCGACTGCGCCGTGCACTGAGGAGCCGTCGACGTAGGTTCCCACAGCGAGGTGTGGCCCTCCGGAGACCGGCAGCCCGGTGGTGCGGCTGCTGACCGGGTGACGAGCACGGCGGCGAGCTCATCCATCATCGGGTCGACCGAGACAGGTAGATCCAGGGGACCAGAGCGGACACCGAGTGCGTCGGCTAGAGGGTCAGGCCTGAGGACGAAGCGCAGGGCAGTAGAAGCAAAGGCGTCGCCGGCGGTGGATGCCTTGGCGATCTCCGCTGACGGCGTACCACCGCTGCACCGACGTCTTCTCCGGCGACGACGTGTGGCGTGGACGCCCCGTGTGGCCCCCATCACGGTCCCCCCCTCAGATGGCATACCACCGGGGGGCGTTGGCTGGGAGGATGGTCGACGGTCGGCGCATGCGTGGCGAAGTCGGCGCCTGCCAACCGTCATTGCCTTGGTCTGGCCACAGTCCCTTGCGATGTGACCGAGGCCTCGGCAGCGCAGATAAGGCTGGATATCGAGCCAACCGTAGTTTTTTTCGAGCTTTTTTTTAAAATTGGTATAATCTTATTCATCATTATTTCCTGCATTGTTTAAGACCCAACTTCATGACGAGCCTAACGAGCCGAGCCGAAGTTGAAAGTCGTTCCAAATCAAGTCATTTTTATTTTAAAAGAAAAATGAGTCTAATCGGAGCACTTTTGTACCGAGCCACCGAGCCAGCTTAACGAGCTTTTTGTCCAGCCCTAAGCGCAGACACCGCCTAGGCACCCGGTAAGTCGCGACGCGATACGAGAGGGAGAGGCAGTTGAAACATCTGCCGCGAAACTGCGGGGGGATCTTCTGAGTTCGCCCGCGGTGACCGGAGCCGTGGTGAGGCTCAACCGACGCCGAAGCAGGTCCCGCCTCCTGACGTGGTAGAATCTCCCTCCAACCGTCGTCGTTGGGGGCAGAAACCCGCCCTCGTGACCCGAGGCATTGCCGGATGTGTGCCCGACCCTCGACAGGGCGGGTAGGCAGGGCGTGCACCAACCAAGGGCGCGGACGGCTACGCCTCCTACGCCACCGTGCCGGCCACTGCCCTGCATCTGCACTGCTCCGGCGCCCCCGAGCAGCCGGACGGGTCTGGACGAAGGCGGGGGACACGGTGGCCGGCCTCGCCGGGCGAAGATCTGCCTCGAGGTAAGTTGGAGGCCGTTCACCGTTCGACTCGTCGTCGTCATCATCCACCCAACAACGGTGCTTTGGGCGTCTGAAAGCTCTATGTTTGGTGTTGGTAATTAGTGACAATGCCTAAGTACTAATCCTATGCCTAAGTTGTATGTAATATATGAGGATTAGTACATTCCAAGGTTGGTGGCAAGATGGAAATGGTGATCATGATGGCCACACTTGGATTTGGATGCAACCCTACGTGATCAAGGCAAAGGTATATGCTTAAGGGTTGTGTTTTAGTAACCAAGACACCTAGTGGGTGTGGTTACATTATAGGATAGATAGCCGTACTATAAAGAGGGGAATGACGCGGCTATTGAACTCCTAAGTGCCTCTAGGTGTGCATTTCATGATCATATGCATTTGGATAGAGCTAATAACGCCTCGAAAAATGATTGTGAAAATGCTAACACTCTCGCACATGACATGATCACTTGGTGGTGTTAGCACATTTGTGATGACGTTGGAGTTTAAGCGGTAGAGAGGGTTTCAGGCAATTTTGGGGAAATGAAATGCATATTTTCCACTACGCCGGAAGTCGGAAAAAGAAACGGTGGCAAATGGGGGTCACAGTGGTGACCGGACGCTGGACCGGACGCGGTCACTGTTTGACCGGACGCGTCCGGTCAGTGTCCAGTATCTGCGCGTTTTTCAGTTGTTTGGTCGGACGCGAGGCGCGTTCGGTCACAGGCGACCGGACGCGTCCGGTCATCCAGGGAGCTTACTGGACTCCAACCGGACGCGGGCACAGTGGCGTCCGGTCAGTTCTTCAGCGCGTTCGGTCGCTGGTTCGTTGTGCGCGGCTCAGGGTTGACCAGCGCGTCCGGTCAGTTACGGGACCGGTGCGTCCGGTCGTGACCGGCGCGTCCGGTCGTTGCGACCGGCGCGTCCGGTCGTGACCGGCGCGTCCGGTCGTTGCGACCGGCGCGTCCGGTCGGTGCTTCACGAAACTAGCCGTTGCGCGACCGGCGCGTCCGGTCAGTTGGACCAGCGCGTCTGGTCAACGCGACTTCGGCTGTTTCAAGATTCTAACGGCTATATTCGAAGGGGTACGTCTATAAATACTCGTTGGCCGGCTCAAGGCTCTTACTCTCGAATTTTTGACATACTTGTGAGCACTTTGAGCTAAGCAACTCCCCTCCCACTCATCTCTCTTGCTTCTTTGCATATTCGAAGTGAGATTGAGTGATCCAAGTGCATTTGCATTGTGAGATTGCATCTAGTTGGCACTTGGTGGTTGATTTGCTGCGGGATTCTTGTTTCTCTTTGTGGTTGCCGCCACCTAGACGGCTTGGAGCAGCTTGGAGGCGTTGGCAAGAGTTGGTGTTTGTTCTTGGCCACCTCCGGTGATTGTGAGGGGTTTGTGCCTACCTCGGCGAAGCGCCAAAGGCAACATTAGTATATTGCTCGTGTCATTGCAACCTTTTGCCATTTGGTAGGTTCTTGTGGCGCCTTTTGAGAGGCTCGGTGTGTGACCGATTAGCCACCGAACCACGTGGTGAAGAGGGACACAACGGGGACTAGCGTGCCGGCAAGCACGTGAACCTCGGGATAAATCTTCGTGTCATCACTTTCATATTGTGATTGATTGATCCCGGTGTTTGGTTATCTTGGTATTCATTGTTGATCATATTGGTTGGCTCAATACTTCGCCCCTCGGTGATACCCTCCTAACTCAACTCCACATTACTTTCTTAGTTATCTTTGCTAGCTAGTTAGCTTTGCTAGAGTAGCTTCTTTGTGTAGCTTGCTAGTTGTAGTTTCCTTCTCGGTTTGACTTGTGCGGTTGAGTGCAATTACTAGATTTGTGAATTGGTTAGGTGGCTTGCAAACACCCCGTAGGCTAAGCAAAACTCGCATCTCGCTATTTGTTTTATTGATAAACTTGTTTAGCTTGTCCTTGTAGAAAATTTTTAATAGGCTATTCACCCCCCCTCTAGCCATCAAGACCTTTCAAGTGGTATCGGAGCTGTGGTCACCGTTTGTAAGGCTTAACAACCTCGGTGTAAGATGGCTCAAGTTATGTTCAATCATGTTAATGGCAAGCCTCTATTCTTTGATGGCGTCTCTTCCTTTGATCATTGGAAAAGGAAGATGAAGCAATATCTAGGCAATATACATGAGAAGGTTTGGGATGTGACCAAAGAAGGATACGTCATTCTTGATGAGGAAAACCTCACTCCCAATGACCGCATCAACAAACAATGCAATACAGCGGCACTTGACACAATCTATCGTGCCATTGATGATAAAGTATTTGAGCAAATCAAAGATCTTGAAAAGGCAAATGAGCTTTGGATAAGGCTTGAAGAAACATATAAAGGTACTTCAACGGTAAAAAGTGCCAAACTATATATGCTCAAGGACAAGTTCTCCACATTCAAGATGAAGGATGATGAATCCATCCCGGAGATGTTCTATAGGCTCCAAGTCATTGTCAATGATCTCAAAGGGCTTGGGGAGAAGGTTGAGGACAAGGACTTCTCACACAAGTTCTTGATGTGCTTACCCAAGAAGTTTGCCACCTTGAGAAGAATGATCTTTAGAGAGGGATTGGACAAGGTCAAACCAACCAATGTGCTTGGAGATATAATGACCGATGCCCAATACAATGATGATGAAGATGAGGTAGAAGAGAAGAAGGAGACCAAGGTCAAGCAAGAGAAGCCCATTGCATTCAAGGCTTCATCCTCTAAGGGCAAGAGCAAGGTAGAAAGTGATGATGATGATCCATTCGATGATGAGACCATGGCCCTCCTTGTGCACAAGATGGGAAGGTTCATGAAGAAGAAAGGATATGGGGCAAGAAAGAGGAGAGACACTATAAAGGCAAAGACCCTTTGCTACAATTGCAATAGCCCCGATCACATAGTAGCGGATTGCCCCTATGAAGATAAGAGATTTCATAATGGGGACTTAAAGCTCAAGAAGAACAAGAAGGATAAGAAAGAGAATGAGAAGAAAGCAAAGAAGAGCTTCACTTTCAACAAGAAGAAGAAGGGTGGTGGTTATGTAGTCACTTGGGATAGTGACAACTCCGATAGTGATGATGATGAAAGCTCTAGTGATGATGAGAGGATCACTCGACGAGCCACTGCAAACATCGCCCTCTCCAACAAGCCATCCATCTTCGACAGTACATCAACATGCCTTATGGCCAAGCCTACCAAGGTAAAACATGATGATAGTGATGATGATTCTTGTGCTAGTGATGATTATAGGAGTGATGATGAGGAGGATGAGGACTACTCCAAGGATGATCTATTAGGCATAATAGATCAAATGAGCAAGGGCTACAAGAGGACAACCAAGAAATACAAAATCTTGGAACAAGAGCTCATTGCCAAGAGCAATGAAAATGATGCCTTGATGGAGGAGCTTGTTGCTCTCAAAAAGAGTAAGGAGTGCAAAGGAATTGAACAAGAGCTCAAAGCTCTTAGGAAATCCTTTGATGAGCTAGAGGCTTCTCGTGAGTGTCTAAAGGAAGACCACGAGGATCTTGAAATTGCTCACACTAGGCTTAAGGAAGCCCACTCCACTCTACTTGAGCTCATCAAGGAAAAGGACCTTAAGTTGGAGAAGTTCATGAAGGAAGCTAAGGAGGAGCAAGTGATTATCACTTGTGATATTGGACTAACATGTGATATTATTGATGATTCTTTATTTGTTAGTCCTACTAATGCTTCATGTAGCTCATCATCATCCACCACAACCAACTCTACCTCTACTACTAGTGATTCATCACTTGTGGTTGAGACTCTCAAGAGAGAGGTGGATGATCTCACCCACGCATTAGGCAACGCCTATGGTGGGGATGCCCGCTTGCTAAAATGCTTGGGTAGCCAAAGGTTCTCTCTTAACAAAGAGGGATTGGGCTATACTCCTAAGAAGGGCAAGGTGGCCTTTGCTACTCCAAAGTCTCGCTTTGTGAAGGGCAATGGCCGTTATTGCAATAGATGCAAGCAAGTTAGGCATCTAGAGATTAATTGCAATAAAATAAACAAGAACAAGAAAAATGCTAATGTACCTTACATTCCTTTTGATTCTTGTTATGTGCTTACCAAGGGTGATAAAGGTGTGCATGCTAGGTTTGTTGGTACACCAATTGTGGGCCCAAAGAAGAAGGCCATTTGGGTACCAAAGAGCTTAGTGACTAATCTCCAAGGACCCAAACAAGTATGGGTACCTAAGAAACATTAATTTGTTTTGTAGGTTAATTACAAGGCCGGAGGAAGGCATTGGGTGCTTGATAGTGGGTGCTCTCAACATATGACCGGTGATTCAAGAATGTTCAACTCTCTCAAATCAAATGATAGTGGCATTGATAGCATCACATTTGGTGACAATAGCAAGGGTGATGTAAAGGCTCTTGGAAGGATTGCAATCTCAAATGATCATAGCATTTCCAATGTGCTCTTAGTCGAAAAGTTGAACTTCAATCTTCTCTCGGTTGCTCAATTGTGTGATCTTGGTTTCAAGTGCATATTTGGTGTTGATGATGTGGAGATAGTTAGTGTTGATGGCTCTAACTTGATCTTCAAAGGTTTTAGATATAAGAATCTATACTTGGTTGATTTTAATGCTAGTGACACTCAACTTTCAACATGTTTGCTCACCAAATCAAGTATGGGTTGGTTATGGCATAGAAGACTTGGTCATGTTGGCATGAAGCAATTGAACAAGTTAGTGAAGCATGACTTAGTTAGAGGCTTGAAGGATGTCACATTTGAGAAAGATAAGCTATGTAGTGCATGTCAAGCCGGAAAGCAAGTAGGCAACACTCATCCATTGAAAAGCATTATGAGTACTTCCAAGGCATTTGAGTTGTTGCACATGGATCTATTTGGGCCAACTACATACACAAGCATTGGTGGCAACAAGTATGGCTTTGTGATTGTGGATGATTTCACTAGATACACATGGGTATTCTTTCTTGGGGACAAAAGTGATGTATTTGACATATTCAAGAAGTTCATCAAGAGAATACAAAATGAGTTTGAAACCACAATCAAGAAAGTGAGAAGTGATAATGGAAGTGAGTTTAGAAACACAAGAGTTGATGAGCTATGTGAAGAGCTTGGAATCAAACATCAATTCTCGGCCAAGTATACACCTCAATCAAATGGCTTAGTTGAGAGGAAAAATAGAACCTTAATTGATATGGCAAGATCAATGTTGAATGAGTATAATGTGAGTCATTCATTTTGGGCCGAAGCAATCAACACGGCTTGCTTCTATAGCAACCGCCTCTATTGCCACAAGTTTCTAGAGAAGACACCATATGAGATCTTAAATGGAAGAAAGCCCAATATTGCATACTTTCGGGTATTTGGTTGCAAATGCTATATCTTGAAGAAGGGCACTAGATTGAGCAAGTTTGAGAAGAAATGTGATGAAGGATTCTTACTTGGTTACTCAACTACTAGCAAAGCTTATAGAGTTTGGAATTTAGCTAGTGGTCAACTTGAAGAAGTGCATGATGTTGAATTTGATGAAACAAATGGCTCTCAAGATGAGGAAGATAACTTGGATGATGTGAGAGGAATTCAATTGACCAATGCTATGAAAGAAATGGACATTGGTGATATTAGGCCAAAGCAAGTGTTTGATGTGGATGACAACAAAGATCAAGTGCTCCAAAGTCCAATTACACAAGCTAGTGGTTCTCTAATGCAAAATCAAGCTAGTACATCATCTCAAGTGCAACAAGATCGACAAGTGGCTAGTTCATCATCTCCAACTCATGATCAACATCAACATCCAAGCAATCAAGTCCAAGTGCTTCAACCAACTAACATTGCAAGAGACCATCCATTGGATTCCATCATTGGTGACATACAAAGAGGAGTTCAAACTAGATCAAGATTGGCATCATTTTGTGGTCACTCTTCTTTTGTGTCAATGGAAGAACCCAAGGACATTGATAGAGCATTGAGAGATCCGGATTGGGTAAATGCAATGCATGAAGAGCTCAACAACTTTAAGAGAAATGAAGTATGGGAACTAGTTGAAAGGCCTAAGGATCACAATGTCATTGGAACAAGATGGGTCTTTCGCAACAAGCAAGATCAAGATGGGATAGTAGTAAGGAACAAAGCAAGACTAGTGGCTCAAGGTTACACACAAATAGAGGGTCTTGACTTTGGTGAAACTTATGCCCCGGTTGCAAGATTAGAAGCAATTAGGATCTTACTTGCCTATGCTTGTGCTCATAATATCAAGCTATATTAAATGGATGTAAAGAGTGCATTTCTCAATGGGTACATTCAAGAGGAGGTGTATGTGGAGCAACCTCCCGGTTTTGAAGATGACAAGAAACCCAATCATGTATACAAGTTAAGGAAGGCTTTGTATAGATTAAAGCAAGCACCTAGAGCATGGTATGAAAGATTGAGGGACTTCTTGCTATCCAAAGGATTTGTCATGGGCAAAGTTGATACAACACTATTCACCAAGAAGATTGAGAAAGACTTATTTGTATTGCAAATATATGTTGATGATATCATATTCGGTTCAACCAATCAAGATTATTGTGATGAGTTTGGGAAAATGATGGCAAAGGAATTTGAAATGTCAATGATTGGTGAACTTAGTTTCTTTCTTGGACTTCAAATCAAACAAATAAAAGAAGATACATTTGTGAGCCAAACCAAGTACATCAAAGATATGCTCAAGAAGTTTGGCATGGAAGATGCAAAGGGCATTACAACTCCAATGAGCACTAGTGGAAGTTTGGATAGTGACAAGAGTGGCAACATGGTGGATCAAAAGCTATATAGATCAATGATTGGTAGCCTACTCTATGTGACGGCATCAAGGCCCGATGTGATGTTTAGTGTATGTATGTGTGCAAGATTTCAAGCCTCACCAAGAGAAAGTCATTTAAAGGCAACAAAGAGAATATTGAGGTACTTAAAGCATACACAAGATGTTGGATTGTGGTATCCCAAAGGTGCAAGTTTTGAGCTAGTTGGATATTCGAATTCCGACTATGCCGGTGATAAAGTGGAGAGAAAGAGCACTTCCAGGACATGTCAATTGTTGGGAAGATCACTTGTCTCATGGTCATCCAAGAAGCAAAATAGTATTGCACTATCTACCGCCGAAGCCGAATACATCGCCGCGGGTAGTTGTTGTGCACAAATCTTGTGGATGAAGGCAACATTGAAGGATTTTGGAATCAATTTCAAGAATGTGCCATTGCTATGTGACAATGAAAGTGCCGTGAAGCTAACTAACAATCCGATTCAACATCAAAGAACAAAGCATATTGATGTTCACCATCACTTTATTAGAGATCATCAACAAAAGGGTGACATTGCTATTGAAAGTGTGGGTACCGAAGATCAATTAGCCGATCTATTCACCAAGCCACTTGATGAGAAGAGATTTCACAAGCTAAAGAATGAGTTGAACATACTTGATTTCTCCAACATGAGTTGATGCACTCCCATGATATGACTTGCCTCTCCTTCGAGCCCCAAGGTACAATTGGTTGACATGTCATACATTCTATACTAAGGACATGTTTAGTGCATCTAGTCATGATTTCTTATGTTCTAGGATCATTCATGAAAATTAAATGAATTTGAAGTTTATATGGTGCCACTATTGTTTCCATGACTTGTATGATCTAGTGGTAGCATATAACTTGTTTAAGTAGCTTGTGATCCTAAGTATTTAATCTAGAAAACTTGTCTAATTATTTGCTTCAACATTGTGCATGACAACCCTTCTAGTGAGGTGTGAAGAAGCTTGCCCTTGGATCAAACCGAAGTATTTTATTTATGCAAGCAATCTAGGTTGAATCATAAACTTGATCCTCACCCCATATTTCAACATGATAATCTATCTAAAGTTTGCTCCTTGTGGTCAATTGGTGCCAAAGGGGGAGAAAATGTTGTTCACAAAGATAGAACTCAAAAATGTTGTGGGGGAGAAAATGTTTGAAAATGTTTCACAAAGATCCTAAAGGGGGAGAATTGATAAAAGAAGAATTGATAAAAGAAGCACACAAGTAGGGGGAGCAAGCTTTTAAACATGAATGTTGCATTTCTATGTGCACCTCATATGTATGATGCATAGTTATGCATTTCGTTTTCTCCGATATATTGCTTGTGTGGTGACTTGCTAGTATAATTTGAATGATGCATTGAGGTACTAGTATGAATAGGAAATAGTTAGATTTTTCTTGCTTCATGTTTTTCAAAATGGTACTAGAGCCTTGCTTATAATGTTGATCTCACGAGGTTTCTAGTTATGTTTGTGCTTTTCCAAGTGGAATCTAACTACACAAGGTGCTAAGATGGTGTTTATCGCTACTCCGATGGTATCACGCTTCAAAGGTCTATAATCTAAAACACTTAGCACCTATTGGTAGTCAATGCTCCTACATTTACCTATCTAAACATGTATGTTTTCAAAATCCAAACATATAGCATACATGTAGGGGGAGCCATTGCTATCAATTTGAATTCATGATCACTTGTCCATACTTCTTACACATGGTAATATACTTGGACAATGTGACATGGGTTCAATCAAAATTTTATCATAATATCTTTGTGAAAGGGTTGTCACCAATTACCAACAAGGGGGAGATTGAAAGCTCTATGTTTGGTGTTGGTAATTAGTGACAATGCCTAAGTACTAATCCTATGCCTAAGTTGTATGTAATATATGAGGATTAGTACATTCCAAGGTTGGTGGCAAGATGGAAATGGTGATCATGATGGCCACACTTGGATTTGGACGCAACCCTACGTGATCAAGGCAAAGGTATATGCTTAAGGGTTGTGTTTTAGTAACCAAGACACCTAGTGGGTGTGGTTACATTATAGGATAGATAGCCGTACTATAAAGAGGGGAATGACGCGGCTATTGAACTCCTAAGTGCCTCTAGGTGTGCATTTCATGATCATATGCATTTGGATAGAGCTAATAACGCCTCGAAAAATGATTGTGAAAATGCTAACACTCTCGCACATGACATGATCACTTGGTGGTGTTAGCACATTTGTGATGACGTTGGAGTTTAAGCGGTAGAGAGGGTTTCAGGCAATTTTGGGGAAATGAAATGCCTATTTTCCACTACGCCGGAAGTCGGAAAAAGAAACGGTGGCAAACGGGGGTCACAGTGGTGACCGGACGCTGGACCGGACGCGGTCACTGTTTGACCGGACGCGTCCGGTCAGTGTCCAGTATCTGCGCGTTTTTCAGTTGTTTGGTCGGACGCGAGGCGCGTCCGGTCACAGGCGACCGGACGCGTCCGGTCATCCAGGGAGCTTACTGGACTCCAACCGGACGCGGGCACTGTGGCGTCCGGTTAGTTCTTCAGCGCGTCCGGTCGCTGGTTCGTTGTGCGCGGCTCAGGGTTGACCAGCGCGTCCGGTCAGTTACGGGACCGGTGCGTCCGGTCGTGACCGGCGCGTCCGGTCGTTGCGACCGGCGCGTCCGGTCGGTGCTTCGCGAAACTAGCCGTTGCGCGACCGGCGCGTCCGGTCAGTTGGACCAGCGCGTCCGGTCAACGTGACTTCAGCTGTTTCAAGATTCTAACGGCTATATTCGAAGGGGTACGTCTATAAATACTCGTTGGCCGGCTCAAGGCTCTTACTCTCGAATTTTTGACATACTTGTGAGCACTTTGAGCTAAGCAACTCCCCTCCCACTCATCTCTCTTGCTTCTTTGCATATTCGAAGTGAGATTGAGTGATCCAAGTGCATTTACATTGTGAGATT
Source organism: Saccharum hybrid cultivar R570 (assembly GCA_038087645.1). Lineage (NCBI taxonomy): Eukaryota > Viridiplantae > Streptophyta > Magnoliopsida > Poales > Poaceae > Saccharum > Saccharum hybrid cultivar. The sequence goes on from JAQSUU010000377.1 coordinate 1,453,853, forward strand.
GCATCTAGTTGGCACTTGGTGGTTGATTTGCTGCGGGATTCTTGTTTCTCTTTGTGGTTGCCGCCACCAAGACGGCTTGGAGCAGCTTGGAGGCGTTGGCAAGAGTTGGTGTTTGTTCTTGGCCACCTCCGGTGATTGTGAGGGGTTTGTGCCTACCTCGGCGAAGCGTCAAAGGCAACATTAGTATATTGCTCGTGTCATTGCAACCTTTTGCCATTTGGTAGGTTCTTGTGGCGCCTTTTGAGAGGCTCGGTGTGTGACCGATTAGCCACCGAACCACGTGGTGAAGAGGGACACAACGGGGACTAGCGTGCCGGCAAGCACGTGAACCTCGGGATAAATCTTCGTGTCATCACTTTCATATTGTGATTGATTGATCCCGGTGTTTGGTTATCTTGGTATTCATTGTTGATCATATTGGTTGGCTCAATACTTCGCCCCTCGGTGATACCCTCCTAACTCAACTCCACATTACTTTCTTAGTTATCTTTGCTAGCTAGTTAGCTTTGCTAGAGTAGCTTCTTTGTGTAGCTTGCTAGTTGTAGTTTCCTTCTCGGTTTGACTTGTGCGGTTGAGTGCAATTACTAGATTTGTGAATTGGTTAGGTGGCTTGCAAACACCCCGTAGGCTAAGCAAAACTCGCATCTCGCTATTTGTTTTATTGATAAACTTGTTTAGCTTGTCCTTGTAGAAAATTTTTAATAGGCTATTCACCCCCCCTCTAGCCATCAAGACCTTTCAGCGTCCCCCAAAGAAGGGTAGAACGGGTTCGCGGATGGCGATAACGTGGAGCCCGTTGTCGGCGGGTGCGTCGATGGCACCCCAGCCCGCGGGGGCATGGCCACGCCGGGGAAGGCAGCGGTGGCGTCTGCGGCCTCATCTCCGTCCTCGTCAACCGGGACGTCCTCAACGACGACCGACTCGTCCACCGCGGTCGCGGTCAGCGGACGGCGTGGCAGCGGAGCTGCGGTGCAGCCCATCGAAGGTCCAGGCGGTGGGGAGGCGGCCCGGGGAGGAAGGGCTCCGGTGGCAGCCTGTGGCGCTGCCGGCACGGGGTCCGGAGTGGGAGGCCGCGCAATCCCCGGCGTTGGGAGGGAGGAAGAGGTGGAGGGCGTCGAGGAGAGGGCGGTGACCGGCGCCGCCAGCAGTGCCGGCGGTGGCAGAGCAGACCGGGCGCCGCCGCCTAGGGTTCGGGCGGTGGCCGGCCCATCAACACGCCTGGCCCTGTGAGCGCCCTCAGGCGGCGCGTGGGTGAGGTGGTTCACCGGATCCGGTCCTGGCGGCACCCCGCCGGCCGGAATCGCCGCCGCCGCCGGAGAAGCCGCTCCAGGCGACCAAGTGGCCAGGGCCGGATCGGGAGCGGAGGCCTCGAGAGCGGGAGCAGGGGGCCCGGTGAGGGGAGAAGAGGAGGTGGGGGAGAGGGAGTGGGTGGGGGCGGCGGAGGCGGGCGCCGGGGCCGGGGAGGCGGCCAGCGCCGTCGGTGGCGGCGGGGATGCGGGGTCGCCCAGGGCGAGCGTCTACGGCGTTGCTTTCAGAGATTCTATCAATCATATTGCTCGCAATAGTTAATATATATATGGGAGTCATTCTAGCTTTGCTACATTACAGAGGAAAAGAAGCTTTTTTCTGAAGATAATGTGAAAGATTCGTCAGCTAATCTACAAAGGGGGACACTTTCTTCTTTTTGCCCTTTTATCTGTACGGAGATTCGCAATGATGTGGCAAATTGTCCATTGGAAAAAGGTCACTCACCGACGAGTATGTACGTACATGGAAAAGGTTCTAGAATCTATCCAAAAGCAAAGGAATAGGAACTTTTTTTAATCTATTCACTGATATTTTCTCAACCAAGACGTCCTCCTGTTTGCCGGTTCTATGCTTATGTCTGGATCAAGTAGGTTGCCGCATTTGACTAAAAGCCACTATGTCATATTGAGTTCAGCATCTGAATAATTGGTGCTGGAACTGGAACAAGAACTTCTAGGGTGTGTTCAGTTGGTGAAAAGTGGGTAAAAAGTTACTGTAGCAACTTTCGTTGTTATTTGACAAAATTTATCCGACCGTGGACTAATTAGGCTCAAAAGATTCGTCGACATTTACAAACAAACTATGCAATTAGTTATCTTTTTTACCTACATTTAATGCTCCATGCATGTGTCCAAAGATTCAATGTGATGGATGGAAGAGGAATTTTGGGTTTGCCTGGAAGTGAACACACCCCTAGTGTTTTTTCCGTTGTCTATTACCGATTGAGTAATTGATATGAACATCTGAAAAAGGGTGAGGGTTGTCTGGATTTTTTTTTTTAACTTGGGCCCCGCAAACCGCATGTCTTCGAAATAAAAACCCAGCGCAGCTTGGGCGCTGGGCCGGGGGATGGTTTCGCGGGTTTCGTCGTTGGCAGCTTGGGCGCTGGGCCGTGGATGCACGTTTTGGGCTTGGCGCTTTGCTGGAACTTTTGATGCAACCTCAGACTTGCCATGATCTCTTTTTGTGATGCTCGTAAATAGACGGAGTAGTAGCCTCTCACCACCGTCTTGTCGGTACATTATATTGTCACCATCTCTTCTGAATCAAATGTCTGAATTGTTTCGTCCTATTCTCAGTCTCAGGTCCCTATTGTGAAATTTTTGAGGCTGAAAACAGACAACAGCCACGGGCACGTGGGCCTCTCCGGCTCTGGGCAGTAGTAGATGCAACTTTGGCCCGGGCTTACGTATCAGATCTATTCATAATCTTCATTAGAAGATCTGTGGTTAGTAGTAGGGAGTAAATGCTTGATATTTTCATCAGAGCTGAAAGGGACGTGCTCTTTGGCGCGACCGGCTCACCGGCTGTACCCAGTCGTGGATCGTGGGCCTCAAGATACCCCTACCAGTCTACCACCACCGCCGCCGTCGACCTCTCCAGTTGCACGCACAGGCCGACTGGAGCGTCGGCGGAGGGGTCGACACGTCTCGCGCCGACAGGGTCAGTCTGCGACAATTACGGACGCTGATGCCTCCACGGGTCCACGGCACGGCCGAATGGGGTGGTGGCCCGCCTGGCCCTGGTCCTGGATTCTCTTGCTGTCGTGGCAGGGCGTGGGTCCCGGCTTCGTGGCAAGGTGGGCCCTTGGGCAGGTCCCGTCCTGTCTTCTGCTGTAGGAGTAGCAGCAGCAGTGGGACTCCGATAATTACGAGGCATATCCGTTGTACTCCTACCAGCTCTTATCCCTACTCCTAGGCTCTGGCAGGAGTAGGAGTACATGTACTCCTACACTAGCATAGACTGCCTACTGGGCAGCTTTTATCCCTACTGGGCAGCTCTTGAACAGACTGGTTACGTGCGTGATGAGGCTGTCAGTTCATTAGCACGTTGACACGGCAACATGGGCGGATCTAAGGGTATTGCTTGCTATTCCCGAGAATACCTACTCCCTCTGTCCTAAAAAGCAAGTCGTCGTCGTAGGGTTCAAAATCTATCTCGGAATAAAAGTCGTTGTAGAGCTCTGCTGCTACACCAGCTACTGCCGTAGCCTAGTTCCAGCATGAGTCAGGCGCATCACCTGCCTTTGCCCCTCCACCTTGTTCATTTGTGTGTAGTGGCCACTTTACAGCAGCAATTAATGCAGTTCTTTTCGTTTAGTATTTATGTAGAGGTAATGCAGACTATTTTCTAATTCCTTGGTACCCCTCAGCCGCAGAACGACATGCATTCTGGGGATGGAGGGAGTAACTATTTTGATATACTCTTATGTATATATATATATATGTATATATATATGTATATATACTTATATATATTTGTGTATAATATATATTTCTAGAGTATTCAGTCATTGTAGCCTAAAATAGCGAATAATACAGCCTTATTTTTTATATAGAGTATCCAAGGTTACAATCCTGGCTCTGCCACTGCACGGCAACATCAATCAGGCAGTCATTTTCCACGACGAGATACGGCAACATTAATGGGTTAGCCACGGATTTTTGGATTAGACCATGATTAGCGCCACATCTTGGTATTGAAACTGGAAAACAACATGACCACGTTGATTAGGCCATCCTCAACGCCTTCTTGTAGCGCGATTTTTTTTGGGTAAAGATTACTGGACACAAGAGAAACGATGAGAGAAAGTTCGTTCGAGTATCAGGGGGCTGGTTGGTCGCCGGCCGACGTACGTCACGCCACACCTGTGGCTGCCACGGAGAGCAAGCCCACCACAGACTGTGGCGACCATGGGCTCTGCGGCTGCTGCTTGGTTCGTACTCTATGAAAGCTGCGGCGGCCACTCCAACTTCGAGCCTGTTTAGTTGTCTATGCAACCTAAAAAAATTTGCACAGTACCTGTCACATCGAATCTTGCGGCACATGCATAGAGTACTAAATGCAGACGAAAGATAAAACTAATTACACAGTTTAGTTGTAAATCACGAGACAAATCTTTTGAGCCTAATTAGTCCATGATTAGACACAAATTACCAAATAAAACGAAAAGTGTTACAGTAACCAAACCTAAACTTTTTCGCCAACTAAGCAACCCCTTCCAGCACAAATTCGCCTTTGGCGCTGCCGTTGCTGCAGCATGCGCGGGCCACAGCCACGGACGAGAAAAGCTGGGCGGCGCCACACATGGCGTGGCAGACTTGGGCGGCCAACCACTCATTCTCTTACTCCCTCCGTCCCATAAATAATTGCACATTTTTTATTTTTACACTTCTTGTTTGACCGTTCGTCTTATTTAAATTTTTTGTGCAAATAATAAAAGAAATAAAACATTATGAAAATATCTCTAATGATTGAATAAGTCGTAATAAAATAAATAATATTTATTAAATTTGTTTAAATAAGATGAACGGTCAAACAAGAAGTGTAAAAGTAAAAAACGTGTAATTATTTGTGGGACGGAGGGAGTACACTGCAAGGCTCGACTTCTTAGGAAACGCGATAAAAAAAAAGACATCTGCAGCCAGCCAAGCAGCCGACCATACCAAGCGCCGGATGCCAGCCAGAGCCGCAGAAGCAAGAACTCAAAAAACTCCATAAGGCGAGGGAGAAGAAGGTGGAATCGGGATCATCTCGCCCGCCGTGACCGTGAGTAGCGGGAAGAAGAGAGCGAGAGACTGAGACTGGCCGGCGGGCGCGACGACCTCGGTGGTGGCTGGCGGTCGGCGTGGAGGCCGCTCCTCTCCTCCCGCTGAGCCTATGGGTAGTGGGTACCCAGTGAAGCGCTGGCCCCGGACGGCGGCGGCGGCAAGGCAACCCCATTCGCGTGGAGAATGGCGTGATCGTCGTTGCAGCGGAGGAGCGGGCAGCGTGCCCATATATATAAGCCAATCTAGTTGGCCCGTCGCCATCCGGGCCCCAGGGCCCGGTGCAAAGCTCGACCTGTAGCAGAGAGAGAGAAGAAGGGCATGTAAGCCCACAGCAGAATCCGTGGTATGGTATCACCGACCGCAAGTCGTGCGAGGGCAATTATCAGGTGTGGTAGACACTAAAGTAATTTTAATTTGGTTCAATTAAAATAAAATAAATACCACTCCATATATGTGTCAACATTTTAATGTGATAGAAAATATTTTTTTGTATAGTAAAATTTAGAGATGAATTTAGGTATATCTAATCAAGGCCGCAAAGTGGTTAGCCGATCATCGAGCAGAAGATCCCCATTTCCCTTCCCAGACTTCCAGCTATTACTCGTACAGGCAGCTACCCTACCCCCGGCCCCTCGCGAAACCTGTCCACTGAACCACTCATCATTCGCTGGTCCTGGTCCCCCGACAGCTACCACCAAGCGGGCCCACATAGGTCCAGCAAGCTGGGTCCCAAGAGCCAGAACTGGCATCTCTTCAACGCGGGCGCGTCGCTAGCCCCACCACAGTCAGAGCTCAGGCGGGCCCGTGACGCACGCTGCCGCGAGATAGGATCGCGGCCTCGCGGGGCCGCCGCCACGTCTGGTGTGGTGGGAATGGATTCGGCGGCGACCGTGCGATCAGCCACGTCGGCGGGCCTCCCATTGGACGGCGCTGATCACGGGATCAGGGATCTTGTGGGGTAGTGGGTCATCGTCGTCGCGTTGAGCCTTGCCTAGCCACGGCATGCATGCGGTCTCCGACGGCCGTCACGATCAAGTTAACGGCTTGGGATAGCGATCCTTTTGTCTGGTCGCTGGTCGATAAAACGTGATCGAGAATTCCGACACCTTCTTCCGGTTTTATTTATCTCGAGAAATTGTTCCGTATACAAACTATACTAGACGTCTAGACCACACGTTATTGCCACGTACGTCCACGTTATTGCCACGTACGTCCCATGCACGATAGAGTAGCCAGCTCACCGTGTCGAGTGCGATCGAGCGGCATAGGAGGCCCAAAACACACAATCTTTATTTTACGTGCACGCGCTGCAAACTTCACCGATGCAGGAGCACCGTCTTCCTCGTGCAGCTGCCGGAGTTAAGGTTTAGGGCTATAGTGAGGAACCTCCAGTGTTCTCCAAACTTAGAAGGAAGGAGCCTAGGGGCGGTGGCTGGACCGACGGTTTGACTGGCGGTGGTGGAAGACATCCGGTGGCTGAAGTTGGCGAGGTAGCAACGTCTTCCTCCTATGATTCAATTTATTAGAGGAGGGCAGAGGCTGGCCGGTGAGGGTGGTTGGTGGGCGGGGCGCCACTAGTCACCAATGGTGGATGAGGCCGGCGGAGGGCAGGGGTGGAGGTGGGCAAATCCTCCGATTCTGATTGGGGCAAGCGGGGAAGGAGCGGTGGTGGTGGGCGGCAGGAGACATGGCCGGCGGCGGGGAGCTCTTATCGATTCCGGTTTGAGGTATCTATTGACCGTAACAAAAAGTCAATTTTATTTCTTCTCTCATAATAAGTTAGTAGCTGGTAAAAGCCATTAGTTTTGAATTCACAGCTCTCCTCCTTCGTACAAAGCTAACTGTAGTCAAACATACAAGCAGGTTTGAATTAAGTCAGCTTTAGAGATTAATTTAAATTCTGAGTGTTGAAGTGCTTAAAGGTGAATTAATTTGTTGCATCATACCACCCTTCAAAGAAACTTGGCATGCTCCATGGTTTTTGGATGGATGCATTTTTTTTTACAGGGGTCCTTTGGTCACTCGGCAAGAGAGTGCATTCAATACCATCACGGGCCGTACGGTACAGGATAGTGGCTGCCACACGCTGCTGTGAATATCTGCGCACCGGCTTCGTCAGTAGTACTGCTGGGTGAAATACAGAGGCATGCCAAATTTCAACCCAAAATCCACTATAAAAAAGAAGATTCTCATCACATCAAAATACCGGCACATGCATGGGGTACTAAATGTAGATGAAATTAAAAACTAATTACATAATTTTGTTGTACTTTGCGAGACGAACATTTTGAGCCTAATTAGTCAAAGTTTGGACAATTTTTACCAAATACAAACGAATTGGTACAACGTACATTTAATACACACTGTACCAATTCGGGCGACCGGATTAGGCATCTAAACACGACCAGAGTAAAGTTTAGGATGTCATGTCAAGTGTTACATGAGAATATCATATCGTTATAGGAGTCCTTTTGAATCCACGAGGCGAATTTATAAAACCTAATTAATCTATTATTAGCATATGTTTACTTTAGCATCACATTGTCAAATTATGGATTAATTAGACTTAAAAAATTTGTCTCGTAAATTGGTCGCAATCTGTGCAATTAGTTATTTTTTAGTCTATATTCAATACTTAATGTATGTGACCAAATATCCGAGGGATAGCAACCAAACTTTATGAGAGGAAGGGCCTGTTTAGTTCACGAATTTTTTTGGGAAATGGTACTGTAGCACTTTCGTTGTTATTTAGCAATTAGTGTCCGATCATGGTCTAATTAGGTTTAAAAGATTCGTCTCATGAATTTCGTCTAAACTGTGTAATTAGTTTTATTTTTTATCTATATTTAATACTTAATGCATACGTCAAATATTCGATGTGACGAGAAATCTTGAAAAAATTTAGGAACTAAATAGGCTACAGCGACAGGAGAAGGGTCGCCTATTTGGGACGGGCTGCTGGGCTCCAGCTCCACCAGCTACGCTGGGGTCACTGGCACACTGGCCCATTGGCTCCGGGGCTCGTTGCTGGGCTGGGCACATAAAGTCAGCGACGAAAGTCGGGCCCATACAGCCGGTGGGGCCGCTCGGTCAGACGGGCATCATTGCGGAATCCAACGCGTACGATATGCTGCGGCCTGTGGCAGGTGGGGGCATGCACGCGTTATGCCTGTGCGGTGTCATGTGTCCTATGGGGGCAGTGGTCTGCCTGCTGGCTGCAGATGATCCGACTCCCTCACCCCCGAGTGCGAGGGCCGAGGGCATCGGATCAAAAAAAGTTCACGACGCCGAGCAGCAGGGTTCGTCATTCGTGGACGACTAGAAATCATGCGCGGCGTTGCCGCGCCCTGCCTGTGTCTGGCCAGCCTGCGATACTATTGTGTGAGTTTATTTGGGGACTGTATGTTGTCTTCGCCAGGTAGAAATAGAACGGATTCCATACGTACTTTACTGACGTATACGTGTACAACCTGATTAAGGAGATCATTCTCAACAAAAAGTATGATGTGCCTAACTGCCTATATGAACTTGAAGAGAGGAAAAAGAAGTTCAAAATATACGATAAGCTTAGATAGTGTAGTGATTCAGAAAAACAAGTCAAGACCTCAGTGTTAACCAAAGCAGACGTGTCAACATCTCATGAATCTGATTTTGTATATGTTGCAGCATATACACGATAGATACCACGGGGTAGCACATGGACATACACAAAGAAGTTGCTAGAACTCCTATAATGACTGCAGCATATGCAATGGCTACATAATTCTTGTCTTCCAATTCTGTCTTTTGTTTAGAAATTGTGTAAAACGGGAAAAAAAATCAGAACGTGCTCTTTTGGGTATGCATCCCTATACTAAGTTTCGGAACTATGGAGATTGGAGAATAGGATAAGCATGATACAGGGAACTGCAGCCAGAGACACTATTTTTATTTTTACTTATTTTTTTTTCAATTGTTAGTTTAGCATATTGGAAGGTTTCAAATAAATATTGAATGAGTTCCAATTGGTTAAATTTTGGTAGGTCTTGGTGCACTTTTTTTTTCTTGTACAAAGACAACAAATTTTAAAAAGCTTCTCTTACTGTTGCTCTATTTCTACTGCTTAGAAGGAAATTTTGGTATGTATCCCTATACGAACTGTTCGCGTGGCTGTAGTTGTAGAAAACAAAAGAACCATGCCTATACACTACAGCAAACTGGAATTGCCTTGGGGGCCAAGAATTTCCTTGAGTGCCAAAATGAAACCGCCAAGGAAAGGGTAGTTTCCTTGGCGGTGGTACTTAACGCTCAAGGAAATATATATTCCTTGGAGGTGGAAATAAACCGCCAAGGAATATGAGTGTTTCCTTGGCGGTTCCTAGAAACCTCCAAGGAAATGGCATATTTTCTTGAGTGTTTTTCTTTTCCGCCAAGAAAAATTACCATTTGCTTGAGTGTTGTTATAAACCGTCAAGGCAATTGTTGTTTCCTTGGCTGTTTACAGAAACACCCAAGGAAATTACACTTTTTCTTAAGTGTCGTTGCAAAACCTCCAAGGAAAGTTATGAAACTTTGTGGTTGAAAACTTTTTTATTTGAGTTCATCTTGTCATGGTAAACTACGTTTGAATTTCTCAAATTTAAAATTCAAATTTCATAAATGACCTTGGATGGAAAAACTTCGTAAACGAAAAGTGTAGATCTTGAAAAGTTATTAAACTATGTAGTTGACAACTTTTTAATTTGAAGTCGTTTAGGGCCTCTAACAAGCAAATTATTCTCGGTTTAGTACAATATGTGGGGAACTAAAACTATATATAAACACGTGTGATAGTGTAGTGCAGTGGTTAAGGTAGGAACCGCGCGAGGGAGAGGTCACGAGGTCGAATCCCACCGGCCGCGAAGCGCGCGATTTTCGTGCGAAAAATACCGCGACTTGCCAGTGAGTCCCTCCCCCAATTAAAAAAAATTTCCTATTTTTTTCGATTCGCAATTTGCCGAGTGTATGTCCCAATAAAAAAAAACTCCTCCAAGCCTGTAGGTCCGATACAGATCTTTTAGCTTTTCTTTCCTTCCGTTATTAGCATATGAGTCCGGTTGTTTTTTTTTTCTCTCTGTTTTTTTCTCTCTTTCAGTTTGTTTTTTTCCTGGAGTTTAGATGTTGTACGCAAGGAAGGGAACCCATCGCGCGCGCACACAAAGCGAGTTGGACGCGAAAACACCATCTGGCGCTAAAATTTGGCAAACTCCCGCGTGGCCTGCGCCCGTGACTGAGAAACCCTAGTAGCTTACCTTATCTCCAGAATCCAGCCGCCGCCACTCAGCCAACGAAAAAAAGAAAAATTCGCTCGACCTTAGACCCGTCGCTCTCGCTCTCCCCCGCTCCCCCGTCGGAAGCCCAACCTCCCCCGCCGTTCCTGGCTCGCCGGCCATCCTCCCCCCGCCGTTTTCCGCTTCCACGCCGTCCTCTCCCCGGCTGTTCTGCACTCAGCCCCCATCTCCCGCGTCCCCTCCATACGCCCCCATCTGCTGCGTGCCCTAGGCCCTCATGGTTCCTCCGGACCGATGCCCCCCACCGTGAGCACAGTCCAGGCCGTTCAACCTCCCTCCTGCTACTGATACTCGGATGCACCTTGCTTCTTGTTGCAAAAATCACGTCAGCAGGCAGAGGTAAAAATGGTACTTTTTTTGCAATCCGGTCACTCCTTAAGTAACCTTGCTGGTGTGTGTGAATGGATCAGATGGATATTAGCACAGATCTGTCAATTTCTCTTCTTTATCTTGGGATTTTTTTATCCAATTAGGTCCTATTAGTACCGATCGGTTAAGGTACTAGTAAAAGAGAACATGGGATTGGCCTGTGGTGACGCTTAGTTTATAGGGTATAATCAGACATACTATATGCATGATTGGTGCGTGCGCGCACACACACACATATATCTAGCAAATTAAGTATGATGTCTAAAATAGATTGTGCCCTGTTTTTTTAGGTTTGGTCTTTGAGCGGAAGGGCGCTGGTCAGTGTTGAGGACTGCTGCTATACAATTCTCTGTGGAAAGGTCGTTATCTTCTGCTTACATTTCATCGGTTTTAGAATTACAGCAATGTGATCTTGTGTTCATTAAATTCAGCAAGCTGAAGCACTATGATTTTTTAGGGGCAATCTAAGGATATATGGAGGCATTTCCTTGTACGAGTAGGAGCATTGACTGAATTTGAGAAGGTTACCTGAGGAGCTTTGGGGACAATACTCTGTTTGTCATGCACCAGCGGCAACATCGATTGGATTTCTAGAAGAACAGAAATCTAAAATAGTAGTAAGTATCCATATATCTGTGTTAACAACTCTGCAATTACATTTGTGTGTTAACGCATTGATTAGAATATTTCTGTTTAGTAGGATGCACACTTTGTTATTAGTCGGTTGAATATCTATCAATATTTACTAGAATGCACATGTTTCTGCATAGCTAGATTTGGGTGATAGTTATGTGAATTTGTGATGAAACTGAAATATATCTCATTGCTATATATTTTTAAACAGAACAAGAGTAATGACAGACCATGAGTGGATGTATAGTGGTTGGTCTCGTGGGCAGGCTCCCACTAGTGAGTGGATTGAAAACACAAACATGTTTCTGGACCATGCATTCTCTAGGGTTGATCTTGTTGAAAATGGCACCATTAAGTGCCCATGTGCCTTGTGTTGGAACTATGTTAGGCATATAAGGTTTGATGTGGAGATGCACTTGTGTAAACATGGGTTTAGAGATGACTACAGAATATGGACATCACATGGAGAGAGTCATATAGAAGTTGGAAGTGATGAGAGTTTTGATGAAGCTGATCAAATGGATGATATGTTAGTTGACCTAGGTGGTGGCCATGCACCTACCTTTGAAGAGGAGCCCATAGGATCAGCGCAGGCTTTTTATAGGATGGTTGCTAGTGCTGATCAACCAGTCCATGAGAACACAACACACTCTTCTCTTTCTGCTGTGGCACGTCTGCTAGCTTTGAAATCACAGTACAATATGTCTATTGCGCACTTTGAAGCAAACCTACAGTTAATCAATGAACTTCTGCCTCCGGAATATAAGATTCCCAAGGATTTCTACCAGTCAAAGAAATTATTAGAAGGCCTAGGCATGCCATATCAGAAAATTGATGTGTGCTATAACAATTGCATGCTTTACTATAAAGACAATAAAAATAAAGACAAGTGTGATGTCTGTGGTCTCTCGTGCTACGAGGAAGGCCAGAATAAAGTCCCACGCAAAGTGTTGCGGTACCTTCCTATACAAGATAGACTTGAAAGATTATATCGTCATGAAAATACAGCTAAGCTCTTGCAAAAAGAGGGAGAGCAAAGATGTCAAGGACAGAATTGGCGGTGCCTCCTCGTAGTGGGAGGGTGGAGCTAGAACCTGTTGGTCATTGGTAAGTACATATATGAGCCCTTTTATATATAATACCACAATTGCTTGTTATTTTCTGCTATTAATTTAAAATCTAGGGATGACTAATGCCAATATCAACTTCTCTGTAGTCAATTCAAATATGTGGGGTATACCCCTAAAGGTAAAGGCTACAAGTATCCCTCACAAGTTGGTGTCATTCTGAAACGTGAGTACCCTGGTATTATCAAGGTATATGAAGATGATGGCACAGTTGTCAAGCGACAACCTGCATTTTCATGGAATGATTATTATTGGAAAAAAGATGAGCATGGAATCTGCTATGCAAAAAAAGTAAAGGCAGAGTTCTGGGTAAGCAAACTACCTAGACTAGATGCAATTTTATGATTTGAGTATTTTCTTTCAACTGATTGGCTTCTACTATTCTGTTTACTTTATGTATGTATATATCTCTATGCAGAGTTTGTTTACATGTCATCCACGACATAAGCAAAAGGCTGAAAAAGTGCTAGAGAACTATCTAGTGAGAAGAGTAACAAATATGATGTACCAAGTCCGTTTGGAGGCTGTCAAGATGTTCTGTGACAAACTAGGTGAGGATTGCGATGATACAAGGGCACGCACCATTCAGCTTACCGAAGAACAATACTTGACTTGTAGAATTGGATGGTGCAATAAGGCAGTTTGGGCATGGCTTTCAAAATATTGGACTTCTGATCAATACATACAACAGAGGGAAAAAGCCCAAGAAGCTCGCATGAGGTCTGATGACCCTGCTCCAAATAGAGGAGGTTCAAGGAATTTTACAGAGACACAACAATTTCTAGTATGGGAAATCCTTGACTCTTGCATACTTAGGTAATCAACCCTCTGCTAAGTTTTCTCATGCAATTTTTTTGGTTTTACAGGAATATACTTTTGGCCCTGAGAAGAGCGGCACCATAAATACATATGTTGTAATGAAATCTAGAATGAAAAGAGTGGATAGCACTGGAAGGAGTGGTCCAATACCCAGTGCGAAAGCACAGAAACGCTTGGTATTACATTATTGCTTCCTAGAAATTTTGTTTGTTTGTTTCAGTTTAGCTGGTCCATATTTTGTGTGTGAAATGAGCCAATGTGCAGTATCAGTTTTGTCTACAGATGCTTCAATTTCAGCACCTAGTTTCATTAGTTGTACTTCTGTTTTAGTTTGAGATGAGCTAAGTTTTTGTTCCAGCACATAGTTTGAGATGATTTCTTGTCTATTCCAACATCTAATGTAATTTTGGCACGAAGTAGTTTATTTTTGTCAATTTTTGTTCCAGTTTGAGATGAAATAGTTTTAGTTCAGATCTAATGCTTATAGCTTTTGCTAATTGTTTTTCAAGAATTTGATGAGCCTTAAAATAATTTCCACATCTATTTGCTTTTGTTTAGGATGACTATAAGGCCTTAGTTCCAGATGAAACCTCACATTAACTTGATGGAAAGGCTTTGTACATAGTAGGATGTGGCATGGCCCATGGACGTGTTCCAATAGGTGATGGTGCTGTGGAAAAGGGGGTTGTCCTAAGGCATGCCAAATCGACAAGAGTTATACCAATCAGTCCTGATAAATATGAACAAGTGAGAAAGGAAAATGTTGAATTGAAAGAAAATAATGAGATGCTACTAGAGGAAAATAGTATTCATCGTGAGCTGCTGATGGTAATAACTTTTCCGTTGCTTGTATGTGTCAGTTTGCTCAATGCATGCATGCATCTTTATTTGAATGCTTTTCAATTGCAGAACATGTTTGAACAAACGGGAACACAGCCACCTCCTGAACTGCTACAGTGTCTAGCAAATATTGATGCTCGTCGTCATCAGGTTATGTATACTGCATTATTGTTTCGACACTTTATCTATTGTGCTTGGAGGATGTTTATCTAGATAGTAATTATTGTTTGGTGGCAGACTGCCAACTTGAGTTGCAGCAGTGAACAGGTGGCTTCCTGTTGATTAGAAACGACTTTGTCAGTCTTATCTAATAACTGGTAGATTTAAGGTGATACATTGTCTGCTCCAAATAATGTGAATTCAAAGATCGCAGCACTTTATATTTAATGATAGTTCATGTTATTACTTTAGTTTTGCTTGTCACATGAATCCAGAAAATAAAGCGCATATATATTGTGTATTTTGCAGGCAACTGGATCATCACATGGATATGATGGCGAAGACGACAATGCTAATTTAGAAGAAGAAGATGATGATGATGACCACACCTGGTGTGGAAGCGACAGCGATGATGACCTTGACTGTGATGTTGATGGCCACTTTGAAGCAGATAGTGATGATGACCTTGAAGAGGATGGTGATGACACCAGTGATGAAGACCACTACAATGACCATGTATCAGGTGGTCCTATAGGCAGCAGGGAGATCAACATGCCTACGGATGGAATTGGCACAAGGGCAACTAACTAATGCCAACAGCTCCAAGTGGCAGGCATGGACATTCTTTTGGTAGATTTTAGTACAAACTAGGCTGATGTGCAGCTAACCTTTTGCTAACGTTTAGTTGTGGGCAATTGTTTCCATATGCATGTGGTGTTGACATGTTGGAATGATACTATATTGCCACCTAGACTTAGTAATATTTGCAAACTGATGAGTATTGCCATCTAGGCATGAACTTGTTGGCTGGATTATTGCCTTCTAGGCATGAATTTATTGGCTGGAGTATTGCCATGTAGGCATGAACTTGTTGTAACGAATCACTATGGATGTTGGTTGTATGATGTTGGCTAGAATATATATTTGTATGGATGACTTCCTAGTTATATTTGTTATATATGGCTCCTACTGTATGCAAATTAGATTGTAGTTTCCATGCTGGTTATATACTGAGAATCAACTTGGCGGCAATGGTAGCCAAGGAAAATAATGATTACCTTGAGGGTTTTGTTCAGTCAAGGAAAAACAGTTTACTTGGCGGTAATGGTCGGCTAGCAGCCTCCAAGAAATGGTCTTTCCTTGAAGGTTTGTAACCGTCAAGAAAACTACTTTCTTTGGAGGTTGTTCGTGCTCAGGGAAACTTGTTTCCTTGGAGGTTGTTGGCGTTCAAGAAAACTAGTTTCCTTGGAGGTTGTTGGCGCTTAAGAAAACTAGTTTCCTTGGAGGTTGTCGGCCCTCATGAAAATTTGTTTCCTTGGCGGCTATAACATTTCCTTGGCGCTTCGGCAAATTAAGTCAGGCACTAGTTTCCTTGGCGGCTAGCCTCCAAGGAAATCATCCTTGAGTGTCAAAACCGCCAAGAAAACTAATTTCCCTTGTCTTCTATCCTTGAGTGCGTTTGCTTGACGGCTTGTGGTCAGGGATCATTTCCTTGGCGGTTTACCCCCTTTCCTTGGCGTTTTTTGGCCCTCAAGGCAATTTGGGATTGTGGTAGTGATAGGCTATAGCAGTGGGCAGTGGCTGCAGTTCTGAAGCTTTTAAAACAAAGTAAAAAATTTAACTACACATATTAGCCAAATCATTACAGAAGGAGAGAGATAGTAGCGCAGCTAAAATCCAAATTAGGAGAAGTCGATGATGAGTTGAGAAAGTTATGTGGAGAGCTTTAGCAATCAACACCAAATATAGGAGAACAAAGATGGAATATTTCGGCTCTAGTTAGCGTAAGAGAAGATTGACGTAACAACCACAACAGATAAAGCAACACTCATTCCAAACGGCCTTACACGGTACAACATACAGGCATTCACTCTCTCCAACTCGACACATCACTTGCATCCAACGACCAAATGACCTCAACGACTACGGACGAAGGATAAGGGAAAGGTTACAACACTGGCGAATACTGATGAAAAACACTACCAACTACGGTTACACCTCCCCTAGGACGACTAATCCACTTCGTCGGGGCGAACGACTTCATTCCAGGGCTCTTGGGGCTCTTCTGCTAGACTGGCCCGCGGATCCGCTTCTTCTCCTGGCAAAGGTTGGGTGAGGGAAACTATAGTTTATGATGTACTCCCTCCGTTTCAGGGCCCGCGGATCCGTTTCAGAATAAGTATTAATTTATAAAGTTGCCTTAAGAATCGTTTTTTCATTTGATCAAATTTATAGAAAAATATTAATATTTATGCATCAAATAATCATATTATGAAACTATAGTTTATGATGTACTCCCTCCGTCCCAGAAAAAAAATGACGTTTTAGGATTTTCAGACATCTTGTTTGACCTTCCGTCTTATTCAAATTTTTTTAATAAATATTATTTATTTTGTTATGACTTATTTTATCATTAGAGATACTTCAATAATCATTTATTTATTTTATAATTTGCACAAAATTTTTGAATAAGACGAACGGTCAAACACGATGTCTGAAAATCATAAAACGTCACTTTTTCTGGGACGGAGGGAGTATCTAATAATTTGGTGTCATAAATCTTGTCAAGCTTTTTTATAAATTTCATAAAACTTTAATGAATTTTACTTAAAAGATAACTTAAGAACTTGATTTATTATGGGATGGATATAGTAATAAGTATCTAGGTACCCTTCCTCGAGGATCAAACTTCTAAAAGTTTTAATCAGATATATTTAAAGCAATAATATTTATAAAGCATAATAAATATCATTAAGTATATGTAACAGAACCGTCCAAATTATAAGAGCACAAGTACAAAAATAATCATCGAAGTGATCAAATTCTCGCACTTGAGCCCATATAACTCCGGTAGTCCAATGAAATCACGAGGGATTTCAAACCAAACAACATACAAGCCAAGATCGTAGTGATTCAACATAACAAGTCACATGTTACAACCATTTCATAAGTAATTCAAAATATACAACGGAGTTCAATAAAGTTATTACAACTTAAGTTCAAAAGTAGCGGAAGCAAAATAATTTGAAACTAACATTTCTCTTATTTTAAATACATGCCAGTACCAAGGTCGACTTCCAACACAAGCATTACAGAGAAGATAACTCAGAACGATCATGCCCGTGATCACACTCCGCCTCTACGGCAGGAGCCAACCTACTCTTGCAGTCGCCAAGATACTTCACAACCTGCAACAGTGGGGATAAAACCCTGAGTACGAGAAGGTACTCAGCTAGACTTACCCGTCAAAAACCAGAAATAAAGTGACACCAAGGATCATGCAAGGCTGATATAAAGTGGGCTAGCTTGACAATATTTTGCATAAAAGCTTAATATGGATAAGTAATCATTAATGCTTATGCATCAAGTTAATTATCATTAACCTATCATCTATATTAGAACCTGTACTAGAGCACTCACTTTATTAGGAGCAAACAATATTAACCATAGCAGGTATGAATTGAGGCAACCTTTCCATCGTTATCCAATTAACCATCCGTTTAATTTAATGGAATCTACGTTGCCGCTGCTCAAGTCAAGTGCTCACTAACCGGAAGCGACGGCGATTCGAATCGAATTCCTATCCAGCTGGAGATTTATTCCTCACACAAACCATGCTTCCCCCGTCAGGGTCGCGTAGATTACCAATGACACTTTCCGAGAAGCCGCGGGATAACAATCATGGATCGCACTACCCAGGGACCGCCCGACTGCCAGGACGCACCTTGGGCTCACTCTTCGCGTCCCCGTTACACCCCCTTCAACACCAGTCTGCCAACCCGAGTTTATCCCGGCTCAAAAAGTGTCACTAGCTTCGCGGTCGAAAGGTGCTTTATTCGGCCAGCTAAATGTGAGGCATGCGTTCAACATGACAAGAGGGACGAGCAACGATCGGTCCTTAACCGACACAGACGGAATCACTATAGTCCAAAACCCTATAAGACTCCGCCCGGTCTCCGTTTATCCATCAACACTTGGTTACTATTCATGATCACAATTACAGCTAACCATAACCCGGTATCCACCTATAACTCGCAGGTGACAGGAAATCACCCGACTTCTACCGGTCTAAGCATGGCTAAGCAATTTACTCGATCCTGACCTAACAGGGTAACGATAATCCGATGGCCAAGGTAATAATGCAACAACGGTTTCACTCAACTCCTATAACTTAATGCAACAATATATAACTATAACTTATGTAATTAATTGCTTTGAAGGTAAGAGGCTTATAATGCTCCGGGGCTTGCCTGGGATCCGACTCAAGTTAGAGTATGTCAGAAGAAACTCGCTTGGCGAGCATCTCCCAATCTATCACTTGTCCGGTCCCTTCTATCTTCGGGATAGATCCGCCAACTCCATCTTTAGGTTTGGCTCCACATCAGGTCCTTCACGTGCTTCAGCTAGCGTACCTAAATGAGGTGCAATAATGCATATGTATGAATGCATAGAAGTGCAATAAACAAAGTAATCATGCAAGCATACCAAAGTTCACATAAACCCTAGAGCTAATTAACTTAATCCTCATTAAGACATAACATAGAAGAGGGCAAGCACATCAATCAAGAAACAAGTCTCACAAGATCACAGGGTACCACCCAAGTATCATCAAAGATATGAGTCACACTTCAATACCCAAGCATGACAAAGTTAATCAAAGTACTAGAACTAGAAATTGCTACCTTCTGGACATCAGACCAACAGCTGAGTAATTTAATCATAACTGGAGATCTACAACTCCAAATGACTTGCAAGAAGACATTATGGAAAGCTTATGAAATTATATATATTTTATTTATAATCATCACAGCATGATTCCAAAGTTTAACATGTCGAATTTAGATAAACACAGCAACTGATCTAACAAGACAGAGAGCAAGCAATTCTGTACCCCAACTTTAAACAGCTATAACTCCTAAACCACATGGCCAAATACCACCAAATTTTAACAGCAGCTAGATACATAAATTATCTACAACTTTTGTATAAATAAGTTTCACAACAAAGCACATTATCATGAAGAACTTTGCTAAGTTCCCAGATCTGTCCAGAAATCTCATTTGCAAGAAATAATTATTAACTTATGTTGCAAACATATAATTAGACAAAACCAACTTTACTAACATGTCACACATGACTAATGAACACTAGAAAATATAGTGTCCACTCCTAAATAAATTCTTTTAATGTATTTTCTTAATTTATTTAGATAATTAGGTGGAATGATGGACACATAGCAAAAGTGTACAATAAATTCTACCAAAATTACAGAGGTCTACAAATGCTCCCAAAAGTATACTATCCAAATTTCAATCCATTTGGACAAGTATATCAACCTATAAGAAAAAGACAAATAGCTATTGGGATAAATCATGTGAGAGCAAGTAAAACCTAAAACTCAATATTTTCTGTGAACACAAGGTCATATTATGAATCAATATGATAGAGAAACATCATACTAAGGTAATGGAACAACATTTTCTATTTTATCATTTATATATTATTTATAAACTATTTATCAAGCTATAAACAAGTTAAATCAATAACTTGAGCATACAGTAAGCAATGACCATAAAATTTATACCACAGTACATCCATTGCATGACAATCCTACCATAAAAATTTCACATCAATTGGAGCATCACAACTCAAGATATAAAAATAACAAGGAAAACAAGCATTTATTTTCCATTTACAAAGATCTAGGTAAAACATCCTGAAACCCGAAAACAACCTATAAGTTTTATATTTTTCTAGGTAATTCATCTAGAGTCATTTGGGCAAAGTTGCAAGGTTTGGTTGATGGTCTATAATTCTATTCACTTAATGGTGCAAATTCCAATAGGAATGGAACTTATCATTTCATGTGACTTTTTGATTCCAAACTTCATGAAACTTTTCCAGGGATCAATATAGATAGTTATTGAGGTGAGACATGTGAAGATACTTTGATAACAATGCCCAAGCATATATCTTTTAATTGAGCCTATACGTAAGCAAGGGTGCAACATTCAACTTTAGGGTAGGCTCATCTCCGTAGGTTGATCTTAACATCGTCATCTCTACTTAATCTATCATGTTTGAGCTCAAACCCACTACCTAATTGGTAATAAACACCTGAGGTGTTACAGCCCTCCCCCCTTAAAAGAATCGCGTCCCAAGATTCGGAATGGAAGATCTTTTAAGGAAGAGAGACACGTTATCTAGTTCCCAACATCTGCTATAGCATTCAGCTAAAAGCTTCAACATCGGTGAACAATTTGACCAAAGGCACTTTATGATACCTACTCTTTATGGTAAAATTTGTCTGAAGAATTTCCTTCATTGACTTCCATGAAGCATTGTTACTTTGGGAGAAATCCCAGATACCACAGTACTGCATTCTCAATGTGCGGAGATCGTTTGGTCCATGAGCGAACCACTAACAAGTATCTGATTCTTAAGTGAGCACAGCATAGTCCGTATGAACTTTACACTAGACCGAAATCTTCAAAAAGATACTCGTTAAAATGACTCTATGTTCATGAAGTTTGAAAAGCAGTCCTCTACCAAAATGGCTTGAGCACAACCTTCCAAAAGGGTGAGATCATAGACGACAAATATACTCTGAGGTTATAGGATACTGACTAACCAATAGACAGGGTCTATGTTGGTCGTAAATGTTCCTGCATTTAGACACCAACTAATGAAAAACTACTTGAGGTTCCATGTGTGCAGTTCTCTTTCTTTGATGACAACACTGCATTATCTGAGTTTGTCGAGGGGTCAGTGAATGTGATAGCTGACTCTGTCGGCTTCGTATTTCTGTCAAATGTTACCTAAGAAGATTCTCTTATCCAATGATAACAGTTATCTAGGTTGAATTAGATGCAACCTCTTGGGTAAAGACATGTATAAGGTACCAAAGTATGTCATCATTGGAAAATAATTCCCAAAGAAAGATGTAACGAGGCCTTAAGGACAACAAAAGTTGTAATTATTCACTTAACTGCGGGGAGTAGTCTACCACCAAGCGATTAAGTAAAAATTTTCCTTCGTGACTTAGTTGCACTATAAGTTGAGTTGACTTGCAGCGTAGCAACTTTGTCAGGCCAACTTTCACCCGAGGCTTCCTCTTTGGGATCAAACAGCAGCTCTAAGATAGGAAATCTGTTGTTTGACACTTCTCAGATTGCTTTCAAATATTCCTCAACACTTTGTCCAATAGTTATGGACAAACCATTTGTGGCACCTAAGGGCACAAGGATGTTGATCGAAACTAGGGCATGCTTTCTCTAATTCTTTACCGCAGCTGATTGAACACCTTGCACTATCTGTGTGATTGTCCAAGACGGAATTGACTTGATCACAATGGCTCTAGAAGATAGGATATCTCTTAAGTTGTTGGCTAGTTGATTAACTTCTTGTTGGTTATTGCTCTGTAAGACATAGCCTTCGTAGCTACCAAAGAGTCGTTACCTAGCTGGAGATTAACCTTCCTATTGGTAACTAATCAGTTGTCTCTCAACACTAAAAAGTTCCAAATCTTCACTCTTGACCACAACAATTGTGGTTGAAACAGAACAGATGGTTGCCATCGAAGTTAGCAAATACGAAGTTATTTTAGAGATGGTTGATTTCGATTGTATGGTCATTATGCGCCCAAGATTGTGACTTGGATAGCCCCGGTCACATGCACAATGCGACAATCGATTCTCATCCCACAGATAACTTGTCCAATAGTAAGTGTTGTGTGTCCTTTTTATCCAACAGAAATGAGATACTTCGCTCACTAGATGATGTTCGTCAATACAGGGGCAACTAAATAGAGTCATTGGGCTACCACATATCGTAGTCTGTTAATGTTTATGTCGGTGACCTGTTCTTCAAAGATTATTCTTTATATTACTTCAAATGGAAGTTCTACTACTTTCGGTTTATATTACTTCAAATGGAAGTTCTACTACTTTCGGTGTGAGATATGGGTCTTATGATAAGATATGGGAAGACAAGCAAGGAAGAAGGTCACGTGAAAATCACATCAGCGTTGTTCTACAATGGATTAGGATTAGAAACCATGATACTAGCGCGTGCCGAGCAGCACAACCTTAGTGTGCACCCACAGGAGGCTCTCGGTTTCGTCGCGGCACCATTAGTTGCTACTCATAACACCATTACTGAACATACACCCGATGAGAAATTTCAAATGGCACAGATTGGGTTGTCCGAACAAGCACCATACCAAGGAGGGATAGCAAGTAACGGTAGTCACAAGGTTTAGAATCAACGAGGAGGTGATCCAAAAATTAACACACACCACAAGGGAACATAGCCCAATTCCTAAAGACAACTTAGCAATGGACTCTTCTTAAATTCTATGCACAACTTGCGTCCACCGAGGTGAGTTCCAGATAAAAGATTAATAGGAGATTTACTCATGTTGGGCAACAACATGAGATCAAGACTGATAAACATCCCGAGACTTGGGAAGATTGGAGACGAATTAAGCAAATTTCATGGACAAAATTTAGGTACTACTCAAAGATTGAGTTGATATAGTGGATACACGAATTTGCAAACAAACAATTTTGAGGCCGCAGCAAACAGACGTTGCGTCATACTAGCTAACCTTTGGGAGAGGCAACCGGAAGGTCCAACATAGATTTGGGTACGGTCTCCACAACTGGCAACGTACGAACCATGGTCAAAGGCTAGTGTTGATAAAAGTTAACTTGGTTGGTCAGTCGATAAGGGTCTTCCCAAAAATAGTTGCAAAACATCCATGGCTTATGCAAACATATAGGAGAACTCAACTTTGGGCTTTCGGTCCAGCAAAGGCATGGATACAAACATTCAAGGACTAACCACCAAGTCTACAGGCTCAGGCTCCTAAGGGAGAAAACCTAATTGAAGACAAAAACCACATAATTACATAACGTGAATGTTGTTCTAGGATAAAGCTATGTGACCCTCGTATGCTTACCAAGGACAAACGAGGTGACAACTAGGACACTACCTAAATAACAAACACAATACAACATCTCAATCAAGCAGTCATTTGAGAAAATTCAAACGAATGGGCTTAAGCAACCAATACAAAGCATAAGGCTCACCCAAAATAAGCGTTTATCTCAAGCATGAACTAACTACAAGTTTAGCTCAAAACAAACGCTAGCTAAGGTGGGTAACTTAGCAATACATACAATCTGGACAGCAGCACAGTAGTTACTTGTTTCAACCATAACTGAGGTTGTAGACATCCCACAAAGGTGATCCTAGACTTTCTAGAAAGCTTAGGAAGATGACTACACTTTATTTATTCATACCAAAAGTAAATTCATAGATTAACATGACCAAAAAAATGCTAATGTTTCAGATCTGTACCAATATGGACAGAAAACTGATAAGAACTTCAAAAATGTATAACTGGAGTTCTAGGGACACAACAAGGCTGAGCCTTCACTTTATGTACTTATTAAGTTGTCTATAACTTTATTATTATCATATTAAGATGATTCTATATCTAACAAGAACAAACAAGACAAAGAAGACATCTCTGCCTAGATTTGGATAGATTCTGTCATTCCACTTTACAAGCTCATAAGTAGAGATTTAGACCACCAAAATTAGTGCTATAGGACATTTTGGAAATCTTAGAAAAAGTACTACACTTCTTCTATTATCTCCAAGACTTGATTCCATATTAACACAGGTCAAACAAATCAAACATTCAGATCTACTCAAAGCATAAGCAAAACCTGATAGTAAACTTCTAAAAGTTATAACTCTCAAACCATAAGGCCTAGTGTCATGAAATTTTAGTAAAAGCTAGAAAAGTAAGTTAGCTACAACTTTGGTATTCTCTATAACTACAAAAAACACCATTATGATCATGAAAGCATCACTACAACAGAAACCGCTCTAGCAGCCAACGTTTAATAAGCAAAACAAAGTTTGCCTTTGTTCTACTTAACAAGAGAGCACACAAACATATCATCCTAGTGGCTCTAAATATTGTTACCTTAGACCAACACCAATTTAATTCATTCATGAGAATCCAATTTACTTAAGTGAGGTCTAAAACATTTTCAAAAACTTGTATGACAGCACATCCACCACTTGGCTAAACTAGAGGGCATCTATAGGTTCAAACATGTAACCATAATTATTTCTAGCAAGGCTAAGCACACACCTTTTTTTAAGCGCTTTCTATTCAAGCAATCATTGAAAAAGGCATTCATATCTAACTCCACACAAGAAAGATAGTGTACCACATCAATCATAAGTTACTTCGTATAGGACAAGGGTGAGAGGAGCATAGTTATGCATAAAGCAACAATCATGAAGATGTATGCTTCGTCCTATTCGTCCTCACAAGATTGCCAACCTAAGGTGGCGATCACGTTCTATGTCGGTGGCATAACACGCACTCTCTCGATATATAGCTAGTCGACAACTACATTCGACTTACACATTCGTGGTTAGCATACCTGCAGAAAAGTTTTATTGCAGCCCAACATTTCCCAATATAGCACACAATGAAAGTGGAGAAGTAAAATTCTAAGTACTTCCATGTACATATACCCCCGTATATATACATGTAGCACCAAAACTACCCGAATCATCAATCACCCACAATTAAGTACCTTCATATATACATGTGTGTAACATGTAAATAATCCAGTAACCAAAACTAGCTCTCCCCTATACCGCAGTTTGTACGGTCATGCTCTCACAACTCACACTTACCTGAGCGTAGGTGCGATGTTGCATAAAAGTAAACTAGCGACATATATGGCTATTTCATATATGAAGGCTACCTCTAATCTAACACACCGGTAGCATAGTGTGGGAGAGTCATCACACATACATACCTTGGCCTGGGCGTAGATGCATAAATGAAAACTCCCAAGTTAGTACTTATATAAGCCACCTAATAATCCTTATATGGGCATAAGGAAATTGACCACTGGCATATATAGGTTTAAAATTTAGATTTGGCAAACCTATATATAGCTATAAGTTAATAAAACTGATTTTATAAAACAAAACATTTGTTTTAAATACACATACGACAAGTTTAATGTTGAATCTTGCTCCGATGCCAGCTGTAACAGAACCGTCCAAATTATAAGAGCACAAGTACAAAAATAATCACCGAAGTGATCAAATTCTCGCACTTGAGCCCATATAACTCCGGTAGTCCAATGAAATCACGAGGGATTTCAAACCAAACAACATACAAGCCAAGATCGTAGTGATTCAACATAACAAGTCACATGTTACAACCATTTCACAAGTAATTCAAAATATACAACGGAGTTCAATAAAGTTATTACAACTTAAGTTCAAAAGTAGCGGAAGCAAAATAATTTGAAACTAACATTTCTCTTATTTCAAATACATGCCAGTACCAAGGTCGACTTCCAACACAAGCATTAGAGAGAAGATAACTCAGAAGGATCATGCCCGTGATCGCACTCCGCCTCTACGGCAGGAGCCAACCTACTCTTGCAGTCGCCAAGATACTTCACAACCTGCAACAGTGGGGATAAAACCCTGAGTACGAGAAGGTACTCAGCTAGACTTACCCGTCAAAAACCAGAAATAAAGTGACACCAAGGATCATGCAAGGCTGATATAAAGTGGGCTAGCTTGACAATATTTTGCATAAAAGCTTAATATGGATAAGTAATCATTAATGCTTATGCATCAAGTTAATTATCATTAACCTGTCATCTATATTAGAACCTGTACTAGAGCACTCACTTTATTAGGAGCAAACAATATTAACCATAGCAGGTATGAATTGAGGCAACCTTTCCATCGTTATCCAATTAACCATCCGTTCAATTTAATGGAATCTACGTTGCCGCTGCTCAAGTCAAGTGCGCACTAACCGGGAGCGACGGCGATTCGAATCAAATTCCTATCCAGCTGGAGATTTATTCCTCACACAAACCATGCTTCCCCCGTCAGGGTCGCGTAGATTACCAATGACACTTTCCGAGAAGCCGCGGGATAACAATCATGGATCGCACTACCCAGGGACCGCCCGACTGCCAGGACGCACCTTGGGCTCACTCTTCGCGTCCCCGTTACACCCCCTTCAACACCAGTCTGCCAACCCGAGTTTATCCCGGCTCAAAAAGTGTCACTAGCTTCGCGGTCGAAAGGTGCTTTATTCGGCCAGCTAAATGTGAGGCATGCGTTCAACATGACAAGAGGGACGAGCAACGATCGGTCCTTAACCGACACAGACGGAATCACTATAGTCCAAAACCCTATAAGACTCCGCCCGGTCTCCGTTTATCCATCAACACTTGGTTACTATTCATGATCACAATTACAGCTAACCATAACCCGGTATCCACCTATAACTCGCAGGTGACAGAAAATCACCCGACTTCTACCGGTCTAAGCATGGCTAAGCAATTTACTCGATCCTGACCTAACAGGGTAACGATAATCCGGTGGCCAAGGTAATAATGCAACAACGGTTTCACTCAACTCCTATAACTTAATGCAACAATATATAACTATAACTTATGTAATTAATTGCTTTGAAGGTAAGAGGCTTATAATGATCCGGGGCTTGCCTGGGATCCGACTCAAGTTAGAGTATGTCAGAAGAAACTCGCTTGGCGAGCATCTCCCAATCTATCACTTGTCCGGTCCTTCTATCTTCGGGATAGATCCGCCAACTCCATCTTTGGGTTTGGCTCCACATCAGGTCCTTCACGTGCTTCAGCTAGCGTACCTAAATGAGGTGCAATAATGCATATGTATGAATGCATATAAGTGCAATAAACAAAGTAATCATGCAAGCATACCAAAGTTCACATAAACCCTAGAGCTAATTAACTTAATCCTCATTAAGACATAACATAGAAGAGGACAAGCACATCAATCAAGAAACAAGTCTCACAAGATCACAGGGTACCACCCAAGTATCATCAAAGATATGAGTCACACTTCAATACCCAAGCATGACAAAGTTAATCAAAGTACTAGAACTAGAAATTGCTACCTTCTGGACATCAGACCAACAGCTGAGTAATTTAATCATAACTGGAGATCTACAACTCCAAATGACTTGCAAGAAGACATTATGGAAAGCTTATGAAATTATATATATTTTATTTATAATCATCACAGCATGATTCCAAAGTTTAACATGTCGAATTTAGATAAACACAGCAACTGATCTAACAAGACAGAGAGCAAGCAATTCTGTACCCCAACTTTAAACAGCTATAACTCCTAAACCACATGGCCAAATACCACCAAATTTTAACAGCAGCTAGATACATAAATTATCTACAACTTTTGTATAAATAAGTTTCACAACAAAGCACATTATCATGAAGAACTTTGCTAAGTTCCCAGATCTGTCCAGAAACCTCATTTGCAAGAAATAATTATTAACTTATGTTGCAAACATATAATTAGACAAAACCAACTTTACTAACATGTCACACATGACTAATGAACACTAGAAAATATAGTGTCCACTCCTAAATAAATTCTTTTAATGTATTTTCTTAATTTATTTAGATAATTAGGTGGAATGATGGACACATAGCAAAAGTGTACAATAAATTCTACTAAAATTACAGAGGTCTAGAAATGCTCCCAAAAGTATACTGTCCAAATTTCAATCCATTTGGACAAGTATATCAACCTCTAAGAAAAAGACAAATAGCTATTGGGATAAATCATGTGAGAGCAAGTAAAACCTAAAACTCAATATTTTCTGTGAACACAAGGCCATATTATGAATCAATATGATAGAGAAACATCATACTAAGGTAATGGAACAACATTTTCTATTTTATCATTTATATATTATTTATAAGCTATTTATCAAGCTATAAATAAGTTAAATCAATAACTTGAGCATACAGTAAGCAATGACCATGAAATTTATACCACAGTACATCCATTGCATGGCAATCCTACCATAAAAATTTCACATCAATTGGAGCATCACAACTCAAGATATAAAAATAACAAGGAAAACAAGCATTTATTTTCCATTTACAAAGATCTAGGTAAAACATCCTGAAACCCGAAAACAACCTATAAGTTTTATATTTTTCTTAGACAGTGCATATTACTAGAAGACCAACAAAATTGGAATCACTAATTTTGGACTTCTAAAACTCCAGATATTGATGAAAGCAAGTTAATCCATTTCCAAAACCACTTTTCACTAATGAATTTCTACAGCACAAACACATGCATGCATGGCACAACCGACTACCCTAACATGCAGAGAACTTCACAAGGATTCCAACAAAACAAATTGCATAATTTTTGGAGCTACCAAATATGAGATATAGATTTTACAAGATAAAAGAAAAATCTGTAAATTTGGGCACCAAATGAAGTCGAGCGGGACCCACATGTCATACTCTCACCCAGTCTTCTTCTCCCTTCAGTTCCTTCAGTTCGCATGAACTAAACAAACAGAGAATGGGAGGCGCGTCGTCACCGTGAAAGCCGAAGGGGAGGAGGCCGGTTCGGCCTGCCGGCGGCAGCCAAGGGCCACGTGGCCGCGGCAGCAGCAGCACCGCAGCAGCGCCCCAGCAGAGCGGAGCAGTAGGACAAGGCGGTGGCAGAGCTTCAGCTCGCGACCATGGCCATAGCTTCGGCGGCAGCTGTGAGCAGCGGCGCGGTCGGCAAGGCGGCGCGGAACGAGGGAGGAGGCGACGGTGGAGCTGGCAGCGGCACTAGCTAAGCGTGAGGGCAGCCGAAAGTGGCCGGACGGGCAGCGGCGATGCTCTGCGCGGCTGTGCTGACGAGTGAGAGTGAAAGGAATAGAAAGAGAGAGAGTGACTAGCAGGGAGGAGGGCGAGCGCTCGGCTTTTCCCTTCTCCACGCGGCGCGAGCATTGGCATGGTGGCGAGCATGCACGAGCGAGGGCAGCCACGCGGCATTGCTCTCTGTGCGCGGTGTCGGCACTGTTCGTCAAATTTCAAATTTCCAATTCTACCTCAAACATACCACTAAAACTCATACTTCGTGCCTCTGTAACTCCTAAACTACGACGAGTTAGCAAAAACTCTATTAATAAAAGTTGTAGATCTACATACCAGCTCCAACTTTTATTAAATCTTCAAAGTCTAATTAGGCCTAGTTAGAGAGATAGAAGGACCTAAATTGGGGTACATGAAACTGAAAATTCAGGTTTCAGTTAACTCAGACTTAGAATATTTTTGGACTCTGAAAACAGCAGTAGATTCCAAGTTTGAGCCTCGGTTTGACTTAGTTCCAAGTTGATCTGGCTCTTGGTCCAAAAACAAAGTTTGTTCTACTCCACTCAAACTTCAACTTTTATTTAAGGTGCAACTCCATGCAAGCACTGTAAGGCACAGTTCGAACCAAGTCAAAGTAGCGTCACGATAAAGCTTAAATTACACTTTTTGATCTATTTGAGCATTTTCTAGCCACTTGCTCAACATGAACCCTTCATAACTTGTGTTGTAGAATTCATCTAGAGTCATTTGGGCAAAGTTGCAAGGTTTGGTTGATGGTCTATAATTCTATTCACTTAATGGTGCAAATTCCAATAGGAATGGAACTTATCATTTCATGTGACTTTTTGATTCCAAACTTCATGAAACTTTTCCAGGGATCAATATAGATAGTTATGGAGGTGAGACATGTAAAGATACTTTGATAACAATGCCCAAGCATATATCTTTTAATTGAGCCTATACGTAAGCAAGGGTGCAACATTCAACTTTAGGGTAGGCTCATCTCCATAGGTTGATCTTAACATCGTCATCTCTACTTAATCTATCATGTTTGAGCTCAAACCCACTACCTAATTGGTAATAAACACCTGGGGTGTTACAGTATACTTTCATAATAAATTTATTTAAATATACAAACGTTGATACTAATTTATATATAAATCTAGTCAAACAAACTTAGAAAAGTTTAACTAGGGGACAAACTAGATTTTTAGCTTTAGTTATGATTTTTTAAAAATTTTATTTAGGACTTAAATTTTTTTGCATCAACAGATTTTTTAGCTTTAGATATGAATCTAGACAAATTAGTTATGATTCATAGCTAAAATGTTATTTATTTTGGGCTGGAGGGAGTAGAGATTTATTTTTTCTCTCTAAAAATTTTACTTAGACTGATGATCTATTTGTTAATGTGATCCAGAGTCCATGCGGTGACAAAACAGTGTGTGTGTGGGTGGGTGGGTGGGTGGGGCGGGGTGGGGGGCGCTTTGGTCCGAACGCGAAGGGTGTGGTGCCCGTGAGGCCGTGAGTTGTGATGGATCTTGGATGGCGACCGTGCGCGCGATCACTCTTTGCGGTCTCATTGGACGGCGGCGCGGCACGCCGCGGTTCTGGCAGGAGTCGCGGCGTTTCCCCTACCATGGAGCATCTGTGGCCTGGATGGATGGATCGACGCGGACGTTGTTCTAATTTACTCCTTGCTACTAGTACTGTGTACCTGTTGACTTTGTGGACTTACTACTATAGTACGAAGGACTACTCACTGCGTTCCTAGTACTATACGTACTCGTACGCGGTACGCGCGTCATTGTTGTCTTAGCTTACCAAATGATGCTGCTCCTTTCGACCTACCGTACATGCTTTCGTTTTCCAACCGTGACGAAGAATCAAACAACATGTACGTACTGTATATGCAGCAGACAGCATGGACCACATGCTTCTTCAAAGTTGAAACTAGTCTCCCCTAGTTTTTTCCCCCTACAGCTACAGGGGCGGCATGATTTTCAACTGCGCGAGGAGGACAGGCGCGACGAACCCGGCCGGAAACACGATCCTCGGTTGCCCAAAGTGCAGCAGCCACGAGTCACCCACTGTCGTCCCCGGGCGGCAGGTGCCGTGCTAAGTTACGCATGCACCAGCAGGAGGCAGGCCGGCATGAACTGCAAGGAGAAGTCGACCGATCGAACAGTCTGGACGCCTGGTCCTTCCGGACGATCCGACGTGGCGACGCGCTTCTCCACTCCATCCAGCGACGTCGTATAGCAGGGGTGGCCGGCAGGCCGGGACACGATCGAGTCAGCAGAGACGGCGGCCGCACGCCAGACCACCTGCGACCTCGCCGATATTCTACGTAGCTAGGGGGCTAGGACGGCTAGGAGAAGAGAAGCACAAGTTGGTTTCTCATATCCGATGCTCCGAATCGGCCGTTATGCGTCGCTTGGAATTTTGTCCTGTCCGCCCACTCATCGGACAGCATTGGATATTCATTCGACCTTCAGTTTCCTTCCTTTTCCTCTGAGAGCATTAATTCGATATGATTTTCGCTCGGGCGTCTAATCATGCGTCTGGACCAACTGATGCCCAGATAAAAAAGTCGTTTAGGCCCGTCTTAGTGGAGATTTCATGTTACTGTTTTCAACACATCTAAAGTTTTATTTCCATGAAACTCTATCTACTCCTATGAAACTCTTATCATCTCTTTCTTCATTAACATAGTGCCACGTCAGCATAATTAATGCCTATGAAACTCTGATGAAACCCCATTTAAACTGGCCTTACAGCATGCTTGACTTTTTTTTTTTTTGTCCCTGCCTGCCTTGGGCATAGTACTGCTCCTACTCTACAACTACCGCAGCCCGCACTGGTGCGTACACTACGGCCACCACTTTTCACGGCGGCGACCGGCCGCCGGACCGCCGGAGAGAGCCGTGGGAACGGGCCAAGGGAGGCACGCGACCGGCCCCCCGGTGGCCCGGCGACCCCACCAAGGCAAGCTGCGCCGCCGCCTCTGTGGCCCATCAACTTCTAACCCACCACCAAACCTTATCGCGACAGAACGGCGGGGCCCCGCCAGTCGACCTCTGCCGCGCAAGCAAGCTGACGACGTGTCAACGCTACAGCGGCGCAACTGGTGGGCCCGGCCGGTACTAGCGTGTCGCTTCTGCGTGGGCCTAGCGGTGCCTGGCCCCACTCCTGAGCGGTGGACCCTGTCCTTCGCGGATCTAGTGCGGCCCGAGACATACTGTAGTAACTGTAGTACATACATGGAGGGTTGGTTTAGGTCGGCGAATTTTTTTTGAGAAAATATCACATGGTATGTTCCATACGACGTCGAAGAAGTTTTCGAATACTAATAAAAAACTAATTATATAGCTTGTCTAAAAACCACGAGACAAATTTATTAATCCTAATTAATCCGTCATTAGCACATTTGTACCGTAGCACTTTAGTGTCAAATCACGGACTAATTAGGCTTAAAACGTTCGTCTCACGATTTTCAACTAAACTGTGCAATTAGTTTTTTCGTCTACATTTAATGCTCCATGCATGTGCCGCAAGATTCGTTACTATAGTTTTTCGTGAAAACTTTTTGACCTAAACACACCTAGAATAAAGAAAACTGTACATACGTAAAACAAGAATCTCTACGGTAACTACTCCTAAAAAAATCTACAGAATTTACTGTTAGAGATTTTACTTTATACGGAGTAGTTTCCTAACTACTACTATTGTGGTTGCAAGTGGGCTATATGCTGACGTGGAGGAGAAAAAAAGAAGCGGGCTGTGTAACAGAATCGACCAAATTATAAGAGCACAAGTACAAAAACAAGCACCGAAGCGCTCAAATTTTCGAACTTGAGCCCATATAATCCCGGTAGTCAATCAAAATCACGAAGGATTTCAAACCAAACTGCTTACAACCAGGATCGCATCATTCAACATACAACATCATACGTTACATTTCACAAGTAGTTCTGAAATAAGTTTACACACACGGAGTAGCAAATATTACAAACCAAGTTTGAAAGTAGCGGAAGCATAACACACACTAGTTAATTAAATACTGCCAGTCTGGATGATCGACAACCCGCAAAAGCATGAGGAAAGTACATAAAGACGATCACGCCCTTGTGATCTAGTCATCATCACCCGCAGGGTGGAGACACGTCTGGCAGAATCCCTGATAAAGCATGTCATCTGCAACAGGAGGGAATAAACCCTGAGTACTGGAATGTACTCAGCTAGACTTACCCGTCGAAAACCAGAAATAAGATGACACCAAGGATTATGCAAGGCTTACACAAGAGGCTAGCTGACATAACATTTTGCATAAAGGCATAAGTAATTGAAACTCTTATAACCTGTACTAGCAGTTATTTTTAGCATTTACCTGTCATCTATCTTAGCACCTGTACTAAACATGCACTTGATTATAATCAAACAACATGATTATTATATCCATAGCAGGTATATCATTATGGCAACATTGTATCATTCCCTTAACCACCAGTTCATTTAATGAGTTCTACGTTGCCGCTGCTCAAGTCAAGTGCTCACTAACCGGGAGCGACGGCGATTTGAATCGAATTCCTATCCAGCTGGAGGGGTATTTCTAACACTCACCGCACAGGCCCCTGCCAGGGTCGCACAAGCCACCGTTTCATATGATTCAGGAATCGCGGGTCCGAATGATGTCGCGACCCCAAGGGCGACACTCTGCCAGGTGATAGGGACTCTAACCCCCCCTTGGTCTCACGCCAATGTCCCCAAGCACATCCTTTCTCTCCTCCAAGAAGCAACCTACCATTCGATTCCCGGCCTGAACCACATTACTCGGCTTCGCGGTCGGAACGGGTTATCCGGCCAACTAAGTGTTAGACTGCGTTCAACATGACTCAAGGACGTACAGCGAATCGGTCCTTAAACGACTCAGACGGGCATAGCTCCACACCCAAGACGTGAAGTGTCTTGCGGCTGTACTATCGAACTCCCGTCCGGTCTCGATTTCATTTTTAAGCATGGTTCCATCACGATAGCCATAAGCCACTCGCGACTCCTTCCTACATCTCGCGGATGACCGGAAATCACCCGACTTCTACCGTACTAAGCAGGGCTAAGCATTGACACGTGCCTACACCTAATATAGGATTCAGTACGATATCTGGACAAGGACAGGTATAATGCAACAAGTGTTTTCATATAACTCCTACAACTTAATGCAGTAAACAATTAAAAGTACTCAAGATTAATTTATAAATCAGTAGGTTCAGCATGCACGGGGCTTGCCTTTTAGAAAAGTTGAAGGCCGGTGGTCTGGACACTCAGGAAGGTTGTCTGCGGGCACTCCTTCGCCTGCTGGATCCTCGGGCTCCTGCTGCTCCTGGTCCTCCTCCGGAATCACAGGCTCGAATTCGAGGAGAGTTACCCCCTCCGGTGCACCTATTGCATGAATGCACAATAAATATAATGGATGCAGAAATAGGTGCAACATGCTCGGAATGTAATGCATTTCAGAATAAATTACTCTATTCAAGTTATTTTATTAGTACGTGCAAATCTCTTCTCCAGTAGAGAAGTACTCACCTAATCTACTTAACCTAAGATAAAGCTGCTCATCCTCAGTTAAGGCCCTAACACCTAACAATTACACAAGTAGCATGTCTTAGGATAATACACCATATCAATCAGCAAAACACCACAGTAAGCATTCTGGACAGCAGCTACTTGTTTTTATCACAACTGAAGATTTACAATTCCAAAAGATATGATCTAAGACAATCTGGAAAGCCTAAGAAATGCACTACAATTCATTTTCAGACCTCAACTCCAAACTCCTAAGTTTTCCATATTAAACTTCACAAGTTCCAGAATCTGTCTTCTCCAACACAGAGAGTAGCAGATTTTGAACTGCCACTTTAAACAACAGCAACTCTCAAACTACCAAGCCAAATGCTTCTAAATTTTAACACAAGCTAGTTCATCAAGTTTACTCCAACTTTGGTATTTACAAGTTGTCCAGCAACCAATTTTTATCAAAGCCAAATTTAGAATTACTACTTAGCTGTCCAGAAAACCTAAAATTACAAAGGTTAAACATTTATTGATGTGGCAAACATTCTCTAAAACCAAACTAATGCTACTACAAGTTCACAAATATCACAAAGACACCAGGAAGTAAGGTGTGTCCACCTAGAACATTTATTTAAACCCATTTCTCAATTTACTTAAGTAATTAAGTGGAATTTCAAACATATGTTTAAACTGCTCCTAAAATTCTACAAAAATTACAGGGGACTCTCTGACCCACAAAGAGGCTACTGTAAAATTTTGAACTCAATTTATTCACAGGAACTTCCTACAAAAAATTCCCAAGCCAAAAAGGCTGATTTTTGTATAAATAACAAAGCATAGTAAAAAGTGTCAAACAACAGATTTCTTAATTTTCTTGGACACTCTAGGGTACCAAGACATTCTCCAAAAATTTATATGAACATTGCACATATAGAAAAATTACAAAAATTCATTTAAGTATTTCCTAGAATAACAAGATAGCATTATAACTTGGAGATTACTTAAGCACTGATGCCCAAATTTTTACCAGAGCTAGGGCTAGCATAGAGTAACCTAACCACCAAATTTTATGATTTATGGAACAATACAGCTCAAGTTATAAATTTAACAAATTTGCATGCATTCCAAAACACATTTAAAGGATCTATTAAATTCTTACAGAATTTAAACATCTCATGCCAGATCCATATTTTTCTAAAATACTACACATCATGTAGACCCCAATAAAATTTATCTCATGATTTATGGATCATTAAAACCCTAGATCTATATTTTTCCAACTTGTACAAAAATCAGTGACAAAATAATAAAAATGAATTTCATTTCGGATGACTGGGCCGGCCCGGAAAAACTCGGCCCACACTCGCACGCGCGCGGCCCGCTCAGCGCTCCCGCACGCGCTTGGCAACTGACAGGCGGGCCCCCGCAGTCAGGGATAGAGGGACAGGGGAGGCGGAGACCCGCGAGCTCCGACGAGCTCGAGCTCGCCGGAGAAGAGCTCGCTCGGCCAATTGAGCACCGCCTCGTGTTCTCCATCACCCGGTGCGTCGATTGGTGCTCGTGGAATGGATGGGGATGGGATGGAAGGGGCTTGTCACCGCGAGCAGCGGCCGATGATGTCCGGTGGCGGCGCACCGTCGCCGGTGAGGATGTACGGTGCGGTCTAGGCTCGGTACGAGCTTCACCGAAGCTAGGCGGATCCATTTTGCTAGGAAGGGAGGATGGAGAGAGACCCGAAGCACCCCGACCACGGTGAGGTCCCATGGCGGGCTCCGGCGACCTCTCGGAGACGGGGAAGAAAGCAATGCGGCTCACCTTGAGTCAAATCGCTGGCTTCGGTGGGTCAGGGAGATGGAGGGTGGTGAGGCGGAGGGATTGGCGAGGTCTAGCGGCCGGGGATGCGGTGTGGCTCGCGCTTGAGCTCGCCGGAGAAGAACGGCAACGGCGGCTCGGTTTCGGTGTTCTTGGCAACTGGAAGAGAGGGGGCGGAGGAATGGAGGCCGGCTCGCGCGTCGTGGCGTCTTGAAGGCGTCGCGGCCTGACTGGTGGGGCCAGGGCCGGCGTACGGGCGCCACCGCGCGTCCACGCGTCGACGACGGCCTGCGGCCGGTCGGCCACTCCCCGACTGACGAAACTGAATCGGCTGAATGGCGACAGCGATGACCGACTGACAGAGCGACTTCCACGATGATTATCTCCTAAACCGGTTCGAATTAGTCGAAGATGATTACACCAATTTTGTAGAGCTACATGAGGTCTACAAGTTTGTCAATTGGAGTTTGGACTGGTTCGGCCTAGATTTGAAACTACAGAGCTCCAAAGTGGTGCCCCTTGAAACTGAAATGCAGTTTCAGAGATCAACGCCGACTGAAACCCTAACTTCTTGACACTATATCTCCTAAACTATTGAGAACCAGGTGATGGTGATATTGACAATGTTGTAGAGCTATGTGTGGACAACAACTTTGTCAATTGGCTCAAAGGCTGGTTTGGCCTGGTTTGTGAGTTACAAGTTGCTAAAGTGAGGTACAGTGAAACTGAAAAATCCAATTTCCAGACTTAGAATTTTTCTAAGTGTTGATCACCACTCAAGCTGACTTGTGGGCCATTTTTGAGCATGCTCTGGTCATTTTCATGAGATGGCCATATTAGAACTTTTGTTCCTCATGAATTTCTCTACAACTTTACTTAAGGGTGCTCTTCCATGCAAGGTCTCTAAATTAGACTTTTTAATTGGTCAAACTAGAGCCTTCTAGGGTCAAATGGTGGTCAAACTTTTCTTGGAGGGCAATTTTGTAATTTTGGTCAACATGAACCTTGTTCCAAATGTTACCCTAAGTATAACTAAGGTGTTGTAGGTCATGATTGGCTACCTTACCTTTTTGTTACACCAACTATCAAATACTTCATGAAATAAATCAAACAAACCCTAGAATAATTACATGTGTTGCATCACATAAAATAACAAACATGAATGATGCATGCTTAT
This sequence comes from Saccharum hybrid cultivar R570, assembly GCA_038087645.1. Classification (NCBI taxonomy): domain Eukaryota; kingdom Viridiplantae; phylum Streptophyta; class Magnoliopsida; order Poales; family Poaceae; genus Saccharum; species Saccharum hybrid cultivar. Next base: position 1,491,488 of record JAQSUU010000377.1, read on the forward strand.
GTTTATGCCATGCAAATGCAATGCAATTAAGGACTAAACACTTGAAGTGTTACAGCCCTCCCCCCTTATAAAAATCTCGTCCCGAGATTTGGAAAGCGTACCATTTTTCATAGAATTCCTTATAACCATCTCGCAAATAGTCCTCCCGTTCCCACGTAGCATCACTCTCACTTCCCTGATTACTCCACATCACTTTGTACCACTTAACCACTTTACTTCTAGTTACTCGTTCCTGAGTATCGATCACTCGGACTGGCTTTTCTTCATAGGTTAGGTCGGATTCCAGCCTGATATCACCTAAAGGAACTTGTTCCTCAGGAACTCGAAGACACTTTTTAAGCTGAGATACATGGAAGACGTTGAATATGGCACTCATTTCTGGAGGTAACTGAATTTTGTACGCAACAGCTCCACTCTTGCCTATGATTTGAAAAGGACCCACGTATCTTGGCGCAAGTTTCCGCTTAACACCAAAACGTTGGACACTTTTCATTGGAGAAACTTTCAAATACATGAAGTCTCCAACTTCAAACTCGAGTGGTTTTCTACGACGATCCGCATAGCTTTTCTGTCTCGCTTGTGCTGCAGCCATGTGTTTCTGGATGGTACGAACTTGTTCCTCAGCTTCCTCAACAAAAGCAATACCATAAAATCTTCTCTCACCAGATTCGATCCAATTTAGTGGGGTTCTACACCTACGACCGTACAAAGCTTCGAATGGAGCCATCTTAATACTCTCTTGATAACTGTTATTGTACGAGAATTCGGCTAAAGGTAACCATTTTTCCCAAGAACCCTTGGATGAAATGACGCATGCTCGCAACAGATCTTCCAAGATTTGGTTAACTCGTTCTGTCTGACCCGATGTCTGGGGGTGATAAGCAGAGCTTCTCACTAACTTGGTTCCCAGAAGGTGATGCAAGTGCTCCCAAAAGCGAGCAGTGAACTGGGGACCACGGTCAGATATGATAGTACGAGGTATCCCATGAAGCCAGACTATCTGATTGAAGTACAACTCAGCATAGTCAGTGGGACGATAGTCCACTCTCACTGGGATGAAGTGAGCTGATTTGGTCAAACGATCAATAATTACCCAAATAGAGTTATGATTTTTGACAGTAGGAGGAAGTCCGACAATGAAATCCATACTTATCTCTTCCCATTTCCAGCCTGGAATGGAAAGTGGCTGAAGTAGCCCAGCTTTCATGTGCACAGCTTTAACTCTGCAACAGGTGTCACATCTAGCAACATATGCAGCTATCTCTTTCCGCATCTTGGTCCACCAATAAAGCAGTTTCAAATCATAATACATCTTATTGCTGCCAGGATGGATGGACAACTTAGAGGAGTGTGCTTCAGACATAATATCATTTCGAAGCTCTCGGTCCTTAGGCACAACTAACCTATCCTTGAACCATAGTACACCCTCTTCATCTATCCTGAACTGTGTAGTTTCTTGCTCTTTCATCTTACGCTTGATGTGGAATATACCAGTGTCAGTATTTTGGAGCTCAATAATTCTGCTTTTGAGAGTACAACTGACAGTGATGTTGTACAAGACTGCTGGATGTAGAAGGCGAGATCGATGAAAATCAGTTTCAACTAAGGAATGACAATGAGACTTACGGCTTAAAGCATCCGCAACTACATTTGCCTTTCCTGGATGATAGTGCACTTGAAGGTTATAATCTTTAATCAACTCGAGCCATCTTCTTTGACGCATATTCAACTCGGGTTGGGTGAAGATGTATTTGAGGCTTTTATGATCGGTGTAGATATTGCAGACATTTCCCAGCAGATAATGCCGCCATACTTTCAAAGCATGAACAACTGCAGCCAGTTCTAAGTCATGCGTTGGATAATTCACCTCATGCTTCCGAAGTTGTCGAGAAGTATATGCAATTACTCGGCCTTCCTGCATCAACACACCTCCCAAACCCATGCCTGAGGCATCACAATAAACATCAAATGGTTTCTCGATATCCGGTTGTGCCAAAACCGGAGCTGATGTTAGGAGGGTTCGCAGTTGGTGAAAAGCCGCATCACACTCAGGAGTCCAGACAAACCTGGTGTCTTTCTGCAGCAACCGAGTCATTGGCTTGGCTATTTTGGAGAAATCCGGGATGAAGCGACGATAATAGCCAGCCAACCCAAGAAAACTTCGGACCTCGTGAACCGAAGTAGGAGCCTTCCAATTCAATACTTCTTGTACCTTAGTGGGATCCACCATAATTCCTCCATCTGACAACACATGCCCAAGGAAAGGTACTTCACGAAGCCAGAATTCACACTTACAGAACTTTGCATATAGTTGATGTTCACGCAGTCTTGTGAGGACTATACGCAGATGTTCAGCGTGATCCTCCTCATTCACAGAATATACCAAGATGTCATCAATAAATACCACCACAAACTTGTCCAATTCAGGCATAAACACCGAATTCATCAAGTACATGAAGTGTGCGGGGGCATTTGTCAAGCCGAAAGACATAACAAGATACTCATAAAGACCGTATCTGGTAGAAAAGGCTGTCTTTAGAACATCTTCCGGGCGAATTTTAATTTGATGGTAGCCCGATCTTAGATCGATCTTGGAGAAAACTTTAGCTTTAGACAACTGATCGAACAAGATGTCGATTCGCGGTAGAGGGTACTTATTTTTTACAGTGACTGCATTGAGAGGTCTATAGTCCACGCACATCCGCAACGACTGATCCTTCTTCTTTACAAAGATAGCAGGACATCCCCACGGCGATGAGCTAGGACGAATCAACCCTTTCTTCAAAAGTTCATTCAATTGCACCTTAAGTTCAGCTAGTTCATTTGGAGGCATCCTATAGGGTCTCCTAGAGATGGGTGCCGTGCCAGGCAACAACTCAATTTTAAACTCCACATCCCGATCCGGAGGGAGTCCCGGCAAATCATCGGGAAAAATGTCCGGAAACTCATTTACTACTGGAATTTCGGCCAACGCCTTTGCTTGCACAGCATGAATTTCCCCCGACAATTCAATCTTTCTGGGAAGTTGTACTAGAAAACCTTTTTGATCTGTAGGATCTCTGAGCATAACTACCCGCGCGGATGTGTCAATGAGTACACCGTTCTGACTCATCCAATTCATGCCCAAGATAACATCTATGTCTAAACCAGGTAAAACCAATAGGGCAAGCGAATAACTTCGCCCTTCTATCTCAAACTTAAGGTTCCCCACTACTTTGTTTGTGGAAATATTCCCACTTGCAGCGCTAATACAATAACCCACACCTTCAACAGTATGCAACTTGTGTGCAAATTTAGATGCAAACTTAGGACTGATAAAGGAATGCGAAGCACCTGAATCAAAAAGTACCACTGCGGGGTGTTGGTCAACTAGAAACTTACCAGCGGTGACCACCTCACCAGATGGAATTTCCTCAATGCTGTTATAATGGGCGTGTCCCTGACGACTACCTTGGTTGACATTTTTCTTCGGGTACGGACAGTTCCTGGACCAATGGCCTGGCTTGTTACAGTTCCAGCAAGGCATGTTGCTAGGAGGAACACTGGAGCTGCCTTGGCCCGCATTACTCTTTGGCAGAGCCACTGTATATGCCTTACGAAACCCAGTTTTCATTGGCACCTTCTTTTGTGGAGGACGGAACTTAGCATTTATGGCAGGAGGGCGAGGGGAAGACCTCGGTGTCGCTGAGGCCCTTGACTGAGAAGCACTTGCCTCAAGGGCCCTTTTACGGCTCTTAGAGGCAGAATAAATAGTATTGTTGTTCTCCTGGGTCAAAGCATCGCTGATGAAATCATTGAAAGTAGTACATTTGCTAGTGCCCATTGTTTTCATCAGTTTTGGGCCGAGGCCCCTTTTGAAGCTAGCAATCTTTTTGGCATCGGTATCCACAAACTCTGTGGCATACCTTGCCAGGTTGTTGAAGGACTGCAAGTATTCAGTCAGGCTTTTGTTTCCTTGCGACAGCCTCATAAACTCTGTGTGCTTGATTGCCATAAGACCGGGAGGGATATAATTTCCCCGGAATGCCGCCTTAAACTGATCCCAAGCAATCGGGACATTGGCAGGTAGTGTGGAACGATAGTGGCTCCACCAAATGCCCGCCGGACCATGCAACTGATGGGAAGCATACTCAGTTTTCAGCTCATCAGTCAGGCGTAGCAGACGAAACTTTTGTTCAATTGTATTCAACCACTCGTCAGCCTGCAGGGGTTCTTCCGCTTCCTTGAAGAGCGGGGGCTTTGTATCCAGAAAGTCCTTGAAATCGCTGTACTGATTTGGCTCTGGGCCCTGGCGGCCAGGACGAGCTTCCCGGTTAGCCAGCTGGCGCATAGCATCTGCCAACATGCGCTGCCCTTCGACCACTGTCTGCATCAGCTCAGCCGGAGTAGGTGGTGGCAGAGGGGGTGGCTGTTCCTCCTCCTCATTTCCACGACCCCGACGTAGATTGTACGACATCTGCAAAAATGCATAGCCAATGAGCACTGACGATGTGGGAAATTTGTAGATGAATTATTGCGAAATGTCAATCTGACTGTATGAATAGATTTCTCATAATAATTAAGGCACAATAATTCATCACAACCGCACAATCCATTCTAGCGCATCTTTTGACGAGATCATACTTGGTAATCCAACAAGATGCTCTTTGATAAAGGCTCACTCACAGGGAGCACAACGGTTACCGGACCGTTTGCGTTGCTATCTACGTGATTTTTGACCTTTTGCACGGTACTTGGATTCGATCTCAAGATTTTTAGTTGACTGTGAAAGGCTACTTCAAACTGACCACAAAGAGACTTCTCAATGAAGAGTTCCATGGTGGATCATGACTAGCCACCTCGATACCTGCGCGTGCCAAGCAGCAGCCTTATGTTGCGCGCCATAGGAGGCCCTCGGTTTCGTCGCGGCACCGAAGGGTGCTAATCGTGACACCATCATCGAACGCAACATAATAAGACATCAAGTTGTGATCGAAATTAACAGGTTCAAACTACATTAGGAAACATACGGTTCAACCTTACATCTCAAAGTCAAGTTATTACAAGGCCTCACTCCTTCACAGGGAGGGCACAAAAGACGATCCTAACATTATGGGCACGTGATGACTACTCTAAGCATCATCCTCCGAGTCAGTGTCAAGGATCTCCCCGCCGTCCTCATCACTGACAGGCTCTAACTCCTCGTCTTCTTCTTCTTCTGGCTCTTCCTCTGGTGCTTCTGCAGGTGGGGCATCCTGTGGTCCATCAACCTCCACTTCATCATCATCCTCAGCCATGAAGATTCCCGAACCCATGTCCTCATCGGCGTTGTTGTTTTGAGGCAGCAGGGGATTAAGCTCGTTGTTCAGGCGGTGCACTTCTTCATGAAGATTATCATTGTATTCTTCAGCATTCTCCAACTGTTGCTCGAGCTCAAACTGACGAGCTCTCAGAACGTTCTCCTCGTGCCAGGCTTCATCCCTCTGTTCCATCACACGGACCAACATGCGTTAACAGTTGCGGTTTGCCACTGTCAACCTCTGGACTGCAAGCGTTTCTTGATCACGATCATGAATCACTTGTTCCAATTGTTGTCGTGCTGCATTCCTGGCGGCAGTCACTTCAGCCAACTCTACTCTCAGCCTTTCCACCTCAGTAGGCTCAGGGCGGGGCTCACGTGGAGCGAGCTGGTGACGCGGTGCCCTGCCCCCAGTGGACTTACGAGCGGTCCTCTTGGTACGTGCCATCTGTAGCAACAAGATAAGATACGACTTAAAGTGAGGATCATTTAGGGGATACGAAATTTACTTTAGTTGGGAGTACAGAAATTCTTAAGGAGGGAGTAAATGATATGTATGATATAATTAAACATGATGCATGCACGTTCCGTACGCCCTCTCACCTTAGTAGAAACCTAAAGTTCTAACGCTAGGCGGTGGCATACATACGTTCTCTCATATAAGCGAAACTATCGGTCTACTCGTTACGCTGTTAGTGTACCTGCAGAAAATTTCATTGCAGCCCAACAATTCCCAATATATGCACACAAGAAAGCAGTAAATTAAATACTTTCCATATACACATCCCCGGATGTATATATTTCAGTATCACAGCTACCCAATTGATAGATGCCCACAATTAAGTGTTTTTACATAGTTACATGGTTTAAACATGTAAAGATGTAAGTCACCAAAACTACTCTCCCCTAGACCGCCGGTTGGACGATCATGCTCTCACAACTCACACTTACCAGAGCGTCGAGGTAATTGATCCATACATTACCACCCAAGTGGATGGCATCCATACAATATCACGCCGTATGGACGACGAAACAGAAACAAACAAGGCCCCCAAGTTAGTCTTTATAATAAGCCACCTAAGAGTCCTTATTTGGGCTAAGGGATGTGATCACTGGCATACCTATAAAATAATTTTTTTTGAGTTTAACCCTTTTCGCAAACAAATACTTTTGTTTTTAATTACCCGTAAGATGTGTTTAATGTTGAATTATGCTCCGGTACCAGCTGTAACAGAACCGACCAAATTATAAGAGCACAAGTACAAAAACAAGCACTGAAGCGCTCAAATTTTTGAACTTGAGCCCATATAATCCCGGTAGTCAATCAAAATCACGAAGGATTTCAAACCAAACTGCTTACAACCAGGATCGCATCATTCAACATACAACATCATACGTTACATTTCACAAGTAGTTCTGAAATAAGTTTACACACACGGAGTAGCAAATATTACAAACCAAGTTTGAAAGTAGCGGAAGCATAACACACACTAGTTAATTAAATACTGCCAGTCTGGATGATCGACAACCCGCAAAAGCATGAGGAAAGTACATAAAGACGATCACGCCCTTGTGATCTAGTCATCATCACCCGCAGGGTGGAGACACGTCTGGCAGAATCCCTGATAAAGCATGTCATCTGCAACAGGAGGGAATAAACCCTGAGTACTGGAATGTACTCAGCTAGACTTACCCGTCGAAAACCAGAAATAAGATGACACCAAGGATTATGCAAGGCTTACACAAGAGGCTAGCTGACATAACATTTTGCATAAAGGCATAAGTAATTGAAACTCTTATAACCTGTACTAGCAGTTATTTTTAGCATTTACCTGTCATCTATCTTAGCACCTGTACTAAACATGCACTTGATTATAATCAAACAACATGATTATTATATCCATAGCAGGTATATCATTATGGCAACATTGTATCATTCCCTTAACCACCAGTTCATTTAATGAGTTCTACGTTGCCGCTGCTCAAGTCAAGTGCTCACTAACCGGGAGCGACGGCGATTCGAATCGAATTCCTATCCAGCTGGAGGGGTATTTCTAACACTCACCGCGCAGGCCCTTGCCAGGGTCGCACAAGCCACTGTTTCATATGATTCAGGAATCGCGGGTCCGAATGATGTCGCGACCCCAAGGGCGACACTCTGCCAGGTGATAGGGACTCTAACCCCCCCTTGGTCTCACGCCAATGTCCCCAAGCACATCATTTCTCTCCTCCAAGAAGCAACCTACCATTCGATTCCCGGCCTGAACCACATTACTCGGCTTCGCGGTCGGAACGGGTTATCCAGCCAACTAAGTGTTAGACTGCGTTCAACATGACTCAAGGACGTACAGCGAATCGGTCCTTAAACGACTCAGACGGGCATAGCTCCACACCCAAGACGTGAAGTGTCTTGCGGCTGTACTATCGAACTCCCGTCCGGTCTCGATTTCATTTTTAAGCATGGTTCCATCACGATAGCCATAAGCCACTCGCGACTCCTTCCTACATCTCGCGGATGACCGGAAATCACCCGACTTCTACCGTACTAAGCAGGGCTAAGCATTGACACGTGCCTACACCTAATATAGGATTCAGTACGATATCTGGACAAGGACAGGTATAATGCAACAAGTGTTTTCATATAACTCCTACAACTTAATGCATTAAACAATTAAAAGTACTCAAGATTAATTTATAAATCAGTAGGTTCAGCATGCACCGGGGCTTGCCTTTTAGAAAAGTTGAAGGCCGGTGGTCCGGACACTCAGGAAGGTTGTCTGCGGGCACTCCTTCGCCTGCTGGATCCTCGGGCTCCTGCTGCTCCTGGTCCTCCTCCGGAATCACAGGCTCGAATTCGAGGAGAGTTACCCCCTCCGGTGCACCTATTGCATGAATGCACAATAAATATAATGGATGCAGAAATGGGTGCAACATGCTCGGAATGAAATGCATTTCAGAATAAATTACTCTATTCAAGTTATTTTATTAGTACGTGCAAATCTCTTCTCCAGTAGAGAAGTACTCACCTAATCTACTTAACCTAAGATAAAGCTGCTCATCCTCAGTTAAGGCCCTAACACCTAACAATTACAAAAGTAGCATGTCTTAGGATAATACACCATATCAATCAGCAAAACACCACAGTAAGCATTCTGGACAGCAGCTACTTGTTTTTATCACAACTGAAGATTTACAATTCCAAAAGATATGATCTAAGACAATCTGGAAAGCCTAAGAAATGCACTACAATTCATTTTCAGACCTCAACTCCAAACTCCTAAGTTTTCCATATTAAACTTCACAAGTTCCAGAATCTGTCTTCTCCAACACAGAGAGTAGCAGATTTTGAACTGCCACTTTAAACAACAGCAACTCTCAAACTACCAAGCCAAATGCTTCCAAATTTTAACACAAGCTAGTTCATCAAGTTTACTCCAACTTTGGTATTTACAAGTTGTCCAGCAACCAATTTTTATCAAAGCCAAATTTAGAATTACTACTTAGCTGTCCAGAAAACCTAAAATTACAAAGGTTAAACATTTATTGATGTGGCAAACATTCTCTAAAACCAAACTAATGCTACTACAAGTTCACAAATATCACAAAGACACCAGGAAGTAAGGTGTGTCCACCTAGAACATTTATTTAAACCCATTTCTCAATTTACTTAAGTAATTAAGTGGAATTTCAAACATATGTGTAAACTGCTCCTAAAATTCTACAAAAATTACAGGGGACTCTCTGACCCACAAAGAGGCTACTGTAACATTTTGAACTCAATTTATTCACAGGAACTTCCTACACAAAATTCCCAAGCCAAAAAGGCTGATTTTTGTATAAATAACAAAGCATAGTAAAAAGTGTCAAACAACAGATTTCTTAATTTTCTTGGATACTATAGGGTACCAAGACATTCTCCAAAAATTTATATGAACATTTCACATATAGAAAAATTACAAAAATTCATTTAAGTATTTCCTAGAATAACAAGATAGCATTATAACTTGGAGATTACTTAAGCACTGATGCCCAAATTTTTACCAGAGCTAGGGCTAGCATAGAGTAACCTACCCACCAAATTTCATGATTTATGGAACACTACAGCTCAAGTTATAAATTTAACAAATTTGCATGCATTCCAAAACACATTTAAAGGATCTATTAAATTCTTACAGAATTTAAACATCTCATGCCAGATCCATATTTTTCTAAAATACTACACATCATGTAGACCCCAATAAAATTTATCTCATGATTTATGGATCATTAAAACCCTAGATCTATATTTTTCCAACTTGTACAAAAATCAGTGACAAAATAATAAAAATGAATTTCATTTCGGATGACTGGGCCGGCCCGGAAAAACTCGGCCCACACTCGCGCGCGCGCGGCCCGCTCAGCGCTCCCGCCCACGCTTGGCAACTGACAGGCGGGCCCCCGCAGTCAGGGACAGAGGGACAGGGGAGGCGGAGACCCGCGAGCTCCGACGAGCTCGAGCTCGCCGGAGAAGAGCTCGCTCGGCCAATTGAGCACCGCCTCGTGTTCTCCGTCACCCGGTGCGTCAATTGGTGCTCGTGGAATGGATGGGGATGGGATGGAAGGGGCTTGTCACCGCGAGCGGCGGCCGGTGATGTCCGGTGGCGGCGCACCGTCGCCGGTGAGGATGTACGGTGCGGTCTAGGCTCGGTACGAGCTTCACCGAAGCTAGGCGGATCCATTTTGCTAGGAAGGGAGGATGGAGAGAGACCCGAAGCACCCCGACCACGGTGAGGTCCCATGGCGGGCTCCGGCGACCTCTCGGAGACGGGGAAGAAAGCAATGCGGCTCACCTTGAGTCAAATCGCTGGCTTCGGTGGGTCAGGGAGATGGAGGGTGGTGAGGCGGAGGGATTGGCGAGGTCTAGCGGCCGGGGATGCGGTGTGGCTCGCGCTTGAGCTCGCCGGAGAAGAACGGCAACGGCGGCTCGGTTTCGGTGTTCTTGGCAACTGGAAGAGAGGGGGCGGAGGAATGGAGGCCGGCTCGCGCGTCGTGGCGTCTTGAAGGCGTCGCGGCCTGACTGGTGGGGCCAGGGCCGGCGTACGGGCGCCACCGCGCGTCCACGCGTCGACGACGGCCTGCGGCCGGTCGGCCACTCCCCGACTGACGAAACTGAATCGGCTGAATGGCGACAGCGATGACCGACTGACAGAGCGACTTCCACGATGATTATCTCCCAAACCGGTTCGAATTAGTCGAAGATGATTACACCAATTTTGTAGAGCTACATGAGGTCTACAAGTTTGTCAATTGGAGTTTGGACTGGTTCGGCCTAGATTTGAAACTACAGAGCTCCAAAGTGGTGCCCCTTGAAACTGAAATGCAGTTTCAGAGATCAACGCCGAGTGAAACCCTAACTTCTTGACACTATATCTCCTAAACTATTGAGAACCAGGTGATGGTGATATTGACAATGTTGTAGAGCTATGTGTGGACAACAACTTTGTCAATTGGCTCAAAGGCTGGTTTGGCCTGGTTTGTGAGTTACAAGTTGCTAAAGTGAGGTACAGTGAAACTGAAAAATCCAATTTCCAGACTTAGAATTTTTCTAAGTGTTGATCACCACTCAAGCTGACTTGTGGGCCATTTTTGAGCATGCTCTGGTCATTTTCATGAGATGGCCATATTAGAACTTTTGTTCCTCATGAATTTCTCTACAACTTTACTTAAGGGTGCTCTTCCATGCAAGGTCTCTAAATTATACTTTTTAATTGGTCAAACTAGAGCCTTCTAGGGTCAAATGGTGGTCAAACTTTTCTTGGAGGGCAATTTTGTAATTTTGGTCAACATGAACCTTGTTCAAAATGTTACCCTAAGTATAACTAAGGTGTTGTAGGTCATGATTGGCTACCTTACCTTTTTGTTACACCAACTATCAAATACTTCATGAAATAAATCAAACAAACCCTAGAATAATTACATGTGTTGCATCACATAAAATAACAAACATGAATGATGCATGCTTATGTTTATGCCATGCAAATGCAATGCAATTAAGGACTAAACACTTGAAGTGTTACAGGCTGTAAGCTTATGCTAGTTTTAATGGAGTTTCATAGCATTAAATATAATGACATGACATTGTATTTATGAAGAAAGAGATGATGAAGCTTTCATGTAAGTAGAGAGAGTTTCGTGGGAATAAAACTCTTCTGATGATGAAGCTTTCATGTAAGTAGAGAGAGTTTCGTGGGAATAAAACTCTTCTGGTCTGTTTCTAAAATATAAATGTGTTGGAAACTGGGCAATGAAATTCCCATTGAGACTGACCTAAGCTAGCTTATATACAAGAACCAAGAAGTTCTGTGAGACAAATGAGTGGGCTGTAAGCTAGCTACTCGTAACTATTATACGATTGAGATGATAAATTGGCGGTAAGTTTTTATACAACCGCTAGCTGGCTGTGTTATTAACCTTGCTCTTACATACACAAAAGACACAATCACAATGGTAGCCTAATTTGTGTTGATCCAAAACACGTAGCTGTTTTGTGGCGCTAGGAAACAAAATTTAGGTTTTGTTTAGTTACAGGGTGTAAAGTTTTGGGGTGTCATATCAGATGTCACATGGGAGTGTCACATGAAGTGTTCGGATACTAATAAAAAATAAATTACAGAATTCATCATTAAACCACGGGACAAATTTATTATGCCTAATTACTATGTTATTAGCACATGTGTTATTGTAGCACTTTATTGTCAAATCATGGACTAATAGGCTTAAAAGAGTCATCTCGCATAGTAGTCACAATCTGTGCAATTGATTATTTTTTTAGATTATATTTAATACTCCACGTATGTGTTCCAATATTCGATGAATCAGGGGTAAACTTTTCAGGAGGAACTAGACAAGGCCTGAGAGATACGGAGTACTCTTGTGCTGATACTAGCTACTGTATCCGTATGACTGTATGTACGGCTGGAGTATGTACTGTACGACTACGACACTACAGGCTGGTTTGGATCATTGGATGGCAGTCAAGGTACAGCTATGGCCGTGTTTAGATGCCAAATTTTGGACGGCCTGAATCACTGTTGAGCACTGTAGCAATTTTGTTTTTATTTGGTAATAAATGTCCAAACATTGATTAATTAGGCTTAAAATGTTCGTCTCGCAAAGTACAACAAAACTGTGCAATTAGTTTTTGATTTCATCTACATTTAGTACTCCATATATGTATCGATATTTTGATGTGATGGGGAATCTTCTTTTTGCATAGTAGAATTTGGGGTAAATTTGGGAATCTAAACGAGGCATATCAACAACAACGAGCTAGAGCTAGAGCCAGGTTAAGAATGCAATTCTAGTTCATTTTTTGATTTCCGTGTCCAATGTTTGACCGAATATATAGATAAAAGTATTAATATTTTTGACACCAAATAAATATATTATGAAAATATATCTCATAACAAATCTAATGATACTAATTTTATGTCATAATTATTTATATTTTTTTATATATAATTAGTCAAACTTGACATACTAAAACATTGCACTGTGCTAGAATTGCATTCTTTTCAGGACGGAGGGAGTAAATAAAGCGAAAAGGACAGCGGTGCCCTCAAAGGCCTAGCTAGGGCGCGCATATATAGCGGTGCAGTCGTCACTGCAGTCGCAAGCTCCATCGCGGCCGGCCTCGCTCGCTGGCTCTGGCTCTGGCTCGCGTGGAAGAGGAAGAAGACCAGCCGAAGCCTGCGCTGTTTTGCTCCAACTCCTCTCGTCGTCGCCGTGCCGGATCGATGGTGCAGTCAATGGCGATCTCCGCGGCTGTTAACAGTCCCTTGGAGTCGCGCCGAACGACGAGAGGTCGCTACACTACTGTTCTTTGCATTCTGCTCTGATCCGATGCTCATGCCATTGACATTTGGGCCGGTTTTATTTCTTCTCGCCATTTCTCGTGACTCCCGTCTTTGTTTCCTCAAATCTCCTGGTAGAAGAAGAGCACACTCCTGTGCCTTGTACGGAGTAGAAGGAGGAGGTGTGGCTAGCTACAAAAGGAGGTGTGGCAAGATTCGCCTCTCATCTACTGGTAGGAGTACGGAGTATATTTCCTTTCCGTTTCCAATGGGGTCGGCAGGCAGAAGGACGGAGGACGACGGACGACTCGAGCAGAGTAGCAGCCAGGCAGCATCCAGCAGGCACCAAGCAGGCAGGCAGCTCTGTCAAGTGCCATGCATTGAACGCAATCACGGATGGACAGACCGACAGACAGAGACAGGTGGCCGTGCCACTCGCTGCGCCTCTGAATATTCTGAGCACATCGATGGCGACGCCACTGCTGCAAGTTGACATGGCTGCAGTGGAGAGGTTGCTCGCAAGGGCTCCACCGCCCGCCTCCGGCGGTCCGGCCTCCCCCACTGGCCTGCACTGCACTGCACTGCTGCAGCCTGCCGCGGCGGAGCGGCAGCAGCTGCAGGTCCAAGCGACAACAGTGAGAGACTGGAATCAGAGACTGCTGCTGCTGCTGCCGGAGTGCTGGTGGTGGTCTCCGCCGCGCGGGTCCCCCGTGCCGTCGCGGCATCCGATGCGTCCCTCCTTGCTTGCATGCCGCGGTGGAGGCGGGGTCCGGTAGCCGTGGTCCCGTCCCGTGTGCTGCAGGGCCGTAGGCCGTACCACCTTTGCAATTGAGCGGGCGGTGGTCCGTGGTCACCTCTGTCTGTTTCCGGCGAGAACAGGGGCGTTGCATCTGGTCCAAACTCAAGCAAGCCATGGACCGCTCTCGCTCTGAGTCGGGGGGTTGGTGGTTCGGTACCCTTTTCGGCTTTTCTGCCTGACGAAATGGCGAACATTGCGGTGCCCCCAAGGCCCCAATCCCAATCCCATCGCGGCTCTCTCCTCACCACCAACTGAAACCGGAAGGGTGATGTTTTAAGTGCCTCATCCAACAGGAGATTTGTCACACAATATTTTTTTATAGAGAAGTAATTTATAAAGCGGTAATTCTCCCGTGCGGACGTCCGGACAGAACGGACGTCGCTTCCTCACTTGCTACCGCGCCGTGTGTGCCCCTTCCGATGCCGCACGACCCCAACTCCGCATGGCTGCTGCCGCCTGCGTCCGGATGCTTCTTGGACGCTGGACGTCTGGACGGAAGCGACAACGTTTATAAAGAGGTATTTGGTTCATGGATTGAGATGGTCCATCGTCATTTCACTTTCTTTTTTGTTTGGTTTATGAAATAAAATGAGTTGATCCACCAGTCTATCACCACCTCATTCCTCACAAGCTTATAATTAGTACATAGTGCAATGAATGAGGTCATTTCACTAATTTTAAGAAATAGACCCATTACGCATTCCTCTATTTAAAATTGTTTGATTCCTCGAACCAAACACTTCATTTAAAATGAGTATGTCCTAAAATAGATACTGTTTATTTAGAGAGAAATGATTTGTTAAATCTCTATGAAAACAAAATCTAACATGACTTCGCAGGCCCTAGAGGAGGAGAAATGCCCGCCTTGCCCCTGTGCACGCTTGAGAGAGTTAGTAAACCGGCGTTTGGTCGAGAGACAAGGTAGAGTGAATGGTCCTAGCTCTGATTGCAGAGATGTAACACTCTCATCTAATGTTTTGTTGAAGGGGACAGGAGTGCCCCTGTTTTTGATATGGTCTGTAGACAATAAATGTGGGATCGGTCACCTGACATGTGGGGCCGGAGGCGGAGCTCGTTCACGCGGCATGGATGATGATGGAGCTCACCCGCGTGACATGGCCGGTGGCGGAGCTTGCCCGCCTTCGCCCGCGCTCGAGCAAACGAACACTCGTCCGAGGTTAGACGACTCTGTCCTTAAAAAAAGAGTGACAAGAGTCACATAGTTTAAGAAGCATATTTTCTAGTGAGACGTCCTTGACTCTGCTTGTCTCATTAGCCCTGGGCGTTCGGGTTATCCGAATTTTTCGGGTCGGGTAGTTCGGGTAATAAGAAATTCGGGTAATGAAAAACGTTACCCGATTTCAGGCCCGAAATGCCACTACCCGAAATTTCGGGTACCCGATAATTCGGGTTCAGGTTCGGGTATTCCCGAACTACCCGATATTCAGAAAAAACAGCATATGTCGGGGGCTCGGTTGCGTTCGGGTAGGGTTCAGATGGGGGCGTAGGGGGATTTGGGGAGTGGGGTTGTGTGGATCTAGGGGCCACTGCCGCTCGCTCGCTCGGTCTCGGCTGGAGCCTGGAGTTGGCAACGTTGCTAGGCTATGTGCCTGTGTAAGCTCCTGCGTAGTTGATGGGCTTTGAAAAGATCGGGTAAAATGGGTAATTCGGGTACCGGGCAGTGCTACCCGAATTACCCAAACTAATTTCGGGTATCTAGAATCACTATTCGAAGTAGCAATTGGGTAATTCGGGTCCGGGTAGTTCGGGTAATTCGGGTTCGGGTATTGGGTAGCGGGTAATTAGCCCAGGGTGATGTCTCATAACCAAAAACCATCCCAAAGTGGGATATCCCACCAGAGTGTCCCGTTCCTCGAACCAAACACTGCCTAACGGAAAGTTGAGCTGTTTGTGTGTGTCTATTTGTTGTGGTGGCAGCAATAATGGCATGTTGATCTTAGCAGCCACGTTTCTAAAAGGGAATGAGAATGTGGTACGAGCAGTGGTGGAGGACGAAAAAATTTAAGGCGTGGCGAAGTCGATAACATATAAAGCAAAGTAAGATCTATGTAGGACAAACAAAAAGATTTAAGTGAAGTCAATAGACAAACCGAGTGACGATGAAGCTTGTTGAAAATATTGGTCCTTCAATCCTTCTTGAACCTCTCTACTTCATGACCAAAACATTTGTGGGGCCGCCACTAAACCAAACACTTCTCAAATCTGCATTCTACTAACTACAATTGTATAAATGTATAATAACACAAGTGTCAAATTATTTTATATCATATTTTTGCTAAATACAAGTTTGCAACATGTATCTCTAGTTCTGCCATTGCCTTATCCCTTGCCTTTTCCTTTTGATTCCATCTCTGTTTAATAATTGAATGTGCTTCAGAATCAACCAATCAATCAAATAATTAATTGATAAGCAAATCGAATAAACAACCACGGAAAAAAAAAAAGAGGTTCAGGTTTGAGTAGAACTAGATTATTGTGTGTTTATGCCACTGTCGTGCGGCCGGCCGGCGGCTACTGTGACCCAGTTCAGTTGCTTGTCGCATCGTCGACCGTCGGCAGGCAAGGTGAATCAAAGTGGACTAGAGGAGCTGCCAGGGATTGCAAGGGCAGGCGCTATGAGGCAGAGGGTAGCGGTCTGCCTCATCGCCGTCCCGCCAGCACCGCAATGAACGGCGAATTCATGATCGAAAGAAACGCGAAGCGTCGCTGTTTCAGGGAAAGGAACGGACGAACTATGACCGACACTGTAATCTACAATTGGGAATATCTAAACTAAAGACCTATGGCCATATGTGGTGATTCGGGGTGGGGTTCTGCGGTAGCGCCACGGTATGGCAAGGGCCCTGCCGTGTCCTACCGAGCCCTCCGCCTCTGGTACGAGAACGGAAACTTAGGGCATTCTTAACGGGCGTATATAAATAGATACTTCCTCCGTCCCAATTTATTTGCACATATGGCATTCAAAATTTTTCCCAAATTAAAGTGCCATATAGGGTACAACATCTACTGACTATAGAGCCGCAGCAGGTTCACCAGGCGTACGACCATGAAATAAAAAAGAAAAACTGGACAAAGAAAAAGCAACGTAGGATCCAGAAGCTCTCCCATCCACTCGTTTGGTTAACCCGTTTGGACCTCCGTACGACGCCACCAAGGCTCTGGATCACGTCAGATGGATGTTTCTAGGGGTAGCAACGTCATTTTATGCCTGTCTTGATTTATGTGCCCAAACCTAGATGTGCAAATATTATGAGACGGAGGGAGTAGTTGACATCAGCTTTTGTCACACGTGGAGGAGAGAGAGCATGTGAAAGTAGTATAGCGCTAGCGACGGATGAATTGCCTAGCTCGCACGCTGCCCAACGAAATAATAGTCTCTGACAACTTGCCCTCACATTCTCCTATGAACTGGATTCCAGGCTTTTGTTTTTTTATTCTTTCCTCCGCCCACGTCTGCTGGCGATTTGGCCACGTCGTTGGAGAAGTCCTTAGGGCAACCCATAGATAGGGTGCTGTCTGTTTGATGATGTCAAATAACAAATAGACAGCTAAATAGACAGTTTGTACAATAGGCTGTCTGTTTGGCTGTCTATTATTTATTTAATGCTTTTATGTAGTTAAGATCAAGTGTGAATATTATTTGTGTAAACCATTGAGATGCTTATTGATACAAAATAGATCAAACGAAAAATAATAAGAAGATCATGGTTATAACACTTTTTTTGGAAGCATCAATATATAGTATATTTATATATTTGTATGTAATATAATATGACGGATTCTTTTTGGAACCTATTTAAGATCGTCGTATATTATTTTATTTTTTATACAAATGAGATGTTCAGTGACAGTTGCATTCATTCATAAACAATACAGTGCATACACAACATTTGGTCGCGCGAAAACAGATTTTGCCACCAGCCCTCGAGCACCATGGCTCGCATGCACTCGATCCAGCCACTGAGTCGCTCGCTACCATCGGCTGGTACAGCGGTATAGACGAAGCCGTCGATTTGCCTGGGAGCACGAGACGGGGCCGTCGTCTCGTGAGACGACGGACACGCTCTCTCACGAGACGACGGACACGCTCTCTCTCCACATTGAATACGTCGTATGGAGGGTGTATCTGCAAAAACAGCGTCATACAGACGGCCTTCCGCAGCGCGTTGTACGTGCCCTTAGGGCGCCATTTCATAAAATGGAAACGTAAATGTTTTCAAATCGGGACAGGATGTTTCTGGAACGAGGAACGTGACCATGTTCTAAGTTTCCAGCTGCTAAGATATTGACTATATAAACCGCTACAAAAAGAAAAGGAGACCATTGTTAAACTTATCTGTATAGTACTGATCGTTCATTACTTGTTTGTCAATACAAGCCAGAGATCCACGATTAAGTGGGCTGTTACTAATTACTAAAGGATCAAGTGGGTTATTAAAGAAAGAGTCAGGAGTGATACGGTAGTACTACAATACTTTAATACGTCTGCCTGCTCTGTACAAACATCGGTGCCTACCTGTTCACGGAAAGGAAAAGAAACAATAAACATGTTGTAATGGTACATAACTACGAGCATAATCTACTCCACGTCTCCATGATAGAGCAACTATGGCCATCTTGAGTGGCCTAGTCACCAAAACTTTCCAACATTAGTTGTTCATAAATGGTATGCTTTAGGAGATAGACTTTTGATTTTTAAAGTGTCAAAGTCTCTTAGGACAGAGGAAGTATTATCTTGTCAGACTTGCCAGGTATCTTCTGCAGATTTATTGGCCCTGTTCATCCAACTTATAATCCGTACTTTTCAGCTTGTTTTTTCAGCCGAAACAGTGTTTTTCTCTCATACCAAATCAGCCAACAGTGTTTTTCAGCCGGCTTATCAGCCCAACCGAACGGGGTTTGCCTGTGTATAAGTAGAAAAACAATGCAACCATTGGATAATGATTTAGTAGCCCGGATCATTCATACACTCATTCTCTAAGGACACGCCAACCAGAGAGTAGATTGATTTCTACGACCATCAATTAGACTGCCAACTAAAAAAAGTTATGATATAGCATTAGAATTAAAGGAGGGTTAAAAGGAATTGGTTTCTTACGTAATGAACTATGTCTACATTAGAACTAGGATCTGTCTAGGTGATATTTAGTTGTTTTGGCCCATCCTGTCAATTGAATTTTTCTCATGCACTTACATTGTCATCTACTTATATTTACATTGTCTTGTTAATATATTTACACTAATTTCTTCAGTATAATTTATTGGACAGAGTGATGTAATTTAGGGATACCACACAACTCACTCTATAAATTGCAGATCCCAGATAAATATATGCCAATTTTTTCAGAAAAAATTACAAATTATTTCTATGGATTGCAGGTACCAGACAATATATATGTCAAATTATTCACAAATTGTTGCCAAATTTAAGAAAAAATAACAAATGTTCAGACATCGCAAATGATGGGGCTGTGCCCGTGCAAGCATTGAGGATGGCCAGCCGAGGACGCCCGCGCCTGCGCCGGTGGGCGGCGGCGGAGGGAGCAGCAGCTGGTGCTCTGGGGCACGACGGAGGAGTGGCTTGGGGGCCGTGGTGGTGGACAGCCGGTGCCAGGAGGGAGGCGGCGGACAGCAGGTGCCGAGGGAGGTGGCAGATGGCCATTGCCAGGGGTGCGGCGGTGCAGGGAGGGCCGGTGCCAGGGCGCGCGGCGGCGGAGGGAGGGCCCGTGGGGGTGGCGGACGAGGGAGAGCCAGGAGCCACAGCCATCGGGCGGACACCCATCCAACGGCAGGGCTATCGGGTGGACGCCATCGGAAGGCCAAAAAGCTCGGCTGATACAAGCGCCTACAACGATATATGACATGCGGATGATAGGAGAGAAAAGGCACATAATTAAGAGAAATCATATCTTGTCCATTAAAAATGGTGTAATGTCTACTCGGCGAGCTCAGAGTTTTGACCACACTTCAGTGTTCGGGATTCCCTCCCAACATGAAGAAACGGTGACTACGGTCACATTATATTATATTATACATACACGTGCTTTTGATGAGCTAGAGCTGGACAAACTTGTCCTATTGCTGAAAACCTTGGCCTTGACGCAGCATGAAGCCTGAGTCACCGGCTGAAAAACAGGCGCTGCCTGCTCCAACTAAACCGACGGCGGCCCCAGCGCCGGAGCGGCATGGGGTCAAGGAAACCGCCATTCAGCATGACGAACTTCACACGGAAACAGAGGAGGATACACCGAACCAGAAGAGGTCGTCACAGCCTAATATGCAACAAACGGCTGACGACGGAAAGTCTGCACGAGTGGAAGGTTAACTGAAATCTTTGACCACAGCCATCCAGGATGCTGGCCTCTGTTTCTGTGTTCATTCACGAGATGAAAATGACTGGTTTTCTCCGAGTCCACAACTCGTGCCAAAGCCCAACCGACGATGATTAGCGGGCGCACGTCGACGTTGGGCAGAATCTGTAACTTGCAGGGAACATCCTCGCTCACTCCCTTTGCCACGGCATCGACAGCGACCGGGAGGCACCGCAGCCACATCCCACATGGTGACGTGGAGCAGCAGCTCCTCGCGACGCCGCCCATTTTTACACGCACGCCTGCTAAAAGGGACCAAAGAAACGCCGCGGCCATCTCTCCCCTCCCAGTCCATCCATTCCACGCCAATTATCTCCGCGATCGACAAGGACCACCGGGCCAATGCCTGTCCGCTTACAAGATTTCGCGATGACCTACCTGCCCTTCCCTGCCCATGAGTGCAGACGGGGCAGCTCTATCTAGTACTATCTTGCTCGCCCACCAGGTAGTAAAAGCGTCCTCAACCCGCTGGCCTGGCCTGTGTTGGACAACGATCCATCCTGCAGCGAATTCAGTCACATGTCGCCACCACCCAAACCCAAGCTGGCTAGCGGGTGAGCACTGGATCTGGACAACGGAAGGAGCCCATCATACGGTGCACAACCCTAACAGCACCACCTCCCCACGGCCCGTGCCCCCACTTGGGACAGGGAAAGTGTCAACACCAAACAAAACTTGCCTGTTGCTTGATGGTGCTCCAAGATACTTTTCAACCTTGCACGTCGAACGGCGATGGGCACGGGCACGTGTGTTCACCTACAGCTTCAATACACACATCTTTCTATCCCCATGACATGGAGCACGGCGCCTTGCCCATCCACAGAAATCGAAACAGATGCTGGAGCTGCTAGACTCCCACATGCACTGTCCTCCTTTCGGATGAGGGGTGCACAGTCATCAGTCATCACAGAGAGGCGAATAACTTGTCATCACAAACAGGCCAGAGGTACAGCATCCATAATTAGTCACTTCCACTCATTCATTTCCTTTCCCCCAAAGCTACTTACAACAACAAACCCAGAAGCAGGCAGCTCATCTAGTCACCCCCACCAATCATGGCTGGATCCTATTCTACTTGGGATAGATATTTTGCTACTCATCTAGTTGCTAAACAATCCAAGCAGAGTGTATCGACAGACAGTGTATAATGGGAGCACCAACTGCATAACAAAGTTGCCTGATCTGCATTCTAATTGAATCCTTCCTCCTCCAGTTAAAGCTGAGAACCAAAAAACAAGGAAATAGCAAAGCTACAAGAAAGAGAGAAACCAGCCTTGGGCATCCATCCATAAAAAAAAAACGGGCTAAGAGACAGATTCTATGCACCTCCTCCAGTCCCCCGGCCTTTAACCCCATGGGAGGATAACCAGTCAACTACACAAAAGTATCACTCCCATCAACCTTCCCAAAATCCGAACTCTTTTAGGTTAGCGAGGCTTCTGCTCCGATGGAACTGGTGCACAGCGCCCTTCCTTCCTGATCAATACAGCAGCCAAGCGGGTTCTTCGAGCTGCCGCTGTTGCTGTGATTGCTTCTCTTCTAAAGAACCGGAGAGGTGTAGCTGCCATTTGGGCTTCCGCTGAATAAGCAGTTACCTCGCCAGTTCAGATTACCACTCCGATGCATGGTCGTCTGGATTGTTTATTTTCCTGTTAAAAACAAGACAACTTACTCTGTAAGCTAAAAGAACTGAACTCTGTGTTTAAATGATTCGGTAGCAAGTCAAGTACCAGCAGCAGGCTTCTGGTCACTTGAGGGTTTTAAAGGCATTGGCATTGTCCCGAAAGTCAATTGTGCCGCGGACATGTGGGTGTGTGGCACGCCACCTGCAGACTGGGTTGCCGCTGCAAGATGCATAAATCCACCGGATGAAGGATGAAGCGCTTTCATGTTATTGCCGGCGGCAGCTGCAAGAGTTCCCTGGGTCAGCGGGGTTCACAACAGAGGAAACTGAAATGGAAACACAGGAGTGGGAAGGGATCGAAGACAAACCTGACAAGGCGTTCTGCTGGTGTGGTGCCTGCTGCTGCGTCTTGTCGCCTGGTCGCTTCTGGTAGAGGCCTAGGGCAGCAGCACCACCGGCTCCTGGAGCCTGAGGAGCATAAGTGTTGGATATGAAGAAATGGCCTTGCTGGAACGGCGGCTGTTTCATTGATGATGGTGGCATATGTGACTGCTGCTTGCTCCCCGGATTAGAACCAGGTGATGCATTAGGCTGTTGGCCAAGGATAGATGGCATAGCCATACTGAAATGATTCGTAGGAGTAGACTTGGAGCCAGACGTCGATGCAGAGTTTTTGGCTGACTGCTGCTGCGGTGATGGCAACTGGACAGGCTGCTGAACACCCTTTGCATTTCCCGTGGCAGGTGGGCTGCCACCAGTACTTTTGGACACCGAATTTGATGGTGAGCCAGAAGCAACAGGGGCATTCGAAGATCGAGATAGATCCCCTCCAGTAGAAAGGTTAGTTACAGAAGGCCCCATCTTTGATGAATTCATGCTTAAAGAACTCGGGGGTTGGTGACCGGGAGTAGAAAGAGCCTGCATAGGAACTTTTGCTTGTTGCTGGTGGAGACTACTGTTCTTCATCACAATCAAATTAGGTGGTGGAGCAGCAGGGGGAGTTGTAGCAGTAGATGAAGGTGTCCCTCTCCCTGAGGATGCCTTCAACTGGGGGGATTGAACTCCCCCTTGGGCAGCACTTGATGGGTACATCATATTCTGAAAACTTGCCATGCTCAGACCGTCCGGATACCGACCTGTACTATTTTGTGTACTTGGTGCAGCAGATCTGGGCCGATTCATATGGTGGTGCTGAATCAGCTGCTGATGCTGCTGATGCTTCTGTTGCACTTGCATCTGAAGGAAATGCTGGTGCTGGTGCTGCTGCTGCTGAGAAATGCTGGATGAAGCTGCAGCTGGTGTAGAGGCTGGGGTGGTGGAATTTGTGGGTTTGCTTCCCATAAATGCATTTGAAGATTCTGTTCCAATAAGGCTCAGGGTGCGGGATGAACTTTCATTTGTACTGCCACTTAGGAAAGGAGTCACATAATTCTTGCTTTCAGTCCTGGTGAAGGACAGGGAATGCTGCTGTGAATCACCGGAATACTTTGTAGAAGTTGATTTCTTTCTCTCACTGTCTCCAGCAATGGGTGTTGAGGATGAATCCCCAGCAACAGATTTTGTTTCTCCATGCTGGGGCTTGTGCTGTGTGGATTGCATAGATTGAGCTGCAGCAAAATTAAGTTGAGGATAACCATGTCGTGCTGCTTCTTGATGGCTCTGGAAAACTGCAGGGTTCTGTGCCAATGCTGAAAAGTCAAGACCAGTTGGGGTAGATCCAGGACCAATGGAGCCAAAGGGCATCACAAAAGGTTGAGAAGACGCAAGATCAATCCTCACACCCTGGCCTCGACTGACTTGTGGCTGCTGCTGCTGCTGGTGATGGTGATCACTTGACTTCTTCTCACTCTGACTGCCAGCAGGTTGAGCAGCTGGCATCATTGCAAAATTCGGTAGATGGACTGGAACAGCAAAATTGTGTTCATACCCGCTCTTCTGAGAGTGAGATGGCTTGTCATCAGTCGACGGACCATCTTGTCCAGTTTTGTTGCCCTCCTGTCGGTGCGTAAGGCCAGGTAGCAGGACAGGGCGCTGATTGCCACTTGAATAATTCTGCAAATTACTAGCAGCAGCTGCTGCTGCATTAGCATTTGGTGCATATCCCAATAGCCCTTGGGACTGTTGTGGCTGATGCTTCTGTGACGAACTGGGCAAGTTTGGCATTTGGGTCTTCTGATGACCTTGTGGTTGCATGCCTTGCTGCTGTGATGGGTGCAGCATAGGAGAGGAGTACACATGCCCATTGAAGAATGGAACAGCTGGGCCTGGTGGTGCCATGCCTCGATATGGAGGCCCTCCAGGATGGGCAGCAACCTGGAACGGGTATCCATTCTGTAAGATTGCCAAGAACTGGGCATCCGGTTGCAAGTTGGCAAAGCTCAAGTTCATGGCCGCAGCACCAGAGTTTGCTGCCGAAGTGTGAGCGCTGGCAGATGGCGGCATTGCATTGCTGGCTCCAGATGATTTTGCATCCCCTGCTCGATTGGCAGCATTTGCAGCTGCCACCATAGCATGTTGCTGATTGAACGGAAAGATAAATGCCGGGGCTTGCTGAAAAAGGGGGGAAACATCTTGTAAGAAAAAATCCAACAGAAATTTTCAGTTAAAAAAGATTTCCTGCATGCACGTACCAGCATGTTTGGCATGGGAGTGGACTGCTGTGTTTCATGAGCAGGTGGTTGTTTCCTCTGGCTTGATTCAGCACCAGCAGCATTGCCTAGTGCTTTATCCTTCGAGAGACTCCCCTGGAATGGTGATGTAGCCATAGAAGGAGCCTTTGCTTCTTGCATTGGGGTGTGGGCCCTAACAGCGTAGCTTCCCTGCATTGGGTTCACAAGCATAGAGGCAGCATCCGTCGGTGGCACAACACCCATGCCGAATGGCCTTGCACCAAAGAATGGCCCCGATCTATTGGCAGCGGCGGCGGCTGCCGCTGCAGCAGCTGGCGGCCAGAAAGAGTTCATCTTTGCAACTCGCTGCTGGTGCTGGATAAATTGTGCAATGTAGCAATGTGTAGAACATCTCTTTGAGCGTGTAGGCGGTGGAAGCAATGCAGCATGCTGCAATATAGAAGACTGTAAGATTTCAAGAGAGGGGGCAGGGCAAGGGGAACAAAATACAGACAACCACAGCGCTGCTGAGACAAGAATACATACCTGTAATCCACTAGAAGACCCTGGCTTCACGTCCATGGGATGATGAAGACCAGCTGCTGATAGGCCTGGGACTGGACTAAGGTAACTGCCAAGACACAAAACCGCAGCTTCAGAAACCAACCCACTGAACAGGAGTGCACATTACGAATCCAACAGCTAAAAGAACTCACCCAAACGGTGGGAAATTCCCAAGCCAGCCTCCAACAGGTATAGGCATAGGTGGTGTAACAGCAGGCATAGCTGCAACAAAAGAAAATCCAGATTAAAAAAAATGAAAACAAACATCTTCCCTAAAAGGCAAAACCAAGGATCAAATGCAAATGACACAGCAAAACACTTACCAGATTTCTCGTGCTTTATCTCAGCCTTTGAGGGCTTCTGCTGCTGCAATTGTTGTGGCTGCGGCTGCTGCTGCCGTCGCTCTGATGGTGATTTTTCATCACCAAGACTGGGCTTCTCCAAATCCAACTGCAGTGTGAACTTCTTGGGCACGAACTCATCGGCTGGAATTCTTTGGACCTTCTGGTCCTCCAAATCAATATCCAGCCCTCTCCGAATCCTTTCACCATCCTTCTTTTCCGAATTTCCTCTCCCCAACTAAAATGAAACCCAAAGAAAAGTAGAAAAAGATCAATCAGAATCCAATATCCAATGCTCCAGCTGATGATGCCAATCAAAAGAATTGGTGCAACCGAAGTCCTCACCATGTCCATCTCAGAATCCAATCCCTTCTTATCTGCATCTAGGTCGGAGGAGCCATCTATATCATCAGATAGCTTCCCAGGAGGGGGAGCCTGGAACAAAAAAAAAAATAAAAAGATAAGGCAAAAGAAAGTCAGAAAAAGGAGGCAAAAGATAACAAAACACCAAGCAGCAATTGCGGCAAAAATTGTCGCTTTCACTCTTTGCCCACAAAATTCCGCAAGACCAATTCAACCACACACACGTAGACAAGAAAGCATATACCCACCATGAGATCAATGGAGAACTTCTTGTCTTGCCGAGCGCCATCCGATGCCAGCTCACTGGGAAAAAAAGATCGTTCACACAAATTGTGAATATACTAATCAGATCGGCACAATCCAAAAACAATAATGGCTATCGCAACATCAATAATACAAAATTCAAAGTGGCCCACATCTTTGTCGTGGCAGTAGCTTCGCCGTTCCTTGCCTCGGAGCCCACCGGCTTTGCTTCAGCATCCGGCTTGACCGAAGGCGCCGGCAACGGCGCCGGCTGCTCGGCTTGGCTATCCAGCCTGTGATCTCGCCGATCTGATTCGCTTGGCCGTAGCTCCGAGTCTCTGTTTCTACCACGGTCCTCCGGCTTCTCTGGCTCTCGTGAAGTCTCATGTTGGGCGGCAGCCACAGGGGCGGTGCTGGTGCCACTTTCTGCTGCTACCGACGTTGCCGTCTTTGCTTCTGATCTAGCCACAGGAGGTGGCTCTGGCTTTGAGGACGGCTCCACCAACTCTGGCTTCGCTGGGCTCGCCGGACGGCTATCTTCGTCGTACTTTACCAGCCGTGGCCTCTTCCTCTTTGGCGCTGCAACATCCAGCGGGGGAGCCGATTAGACCCGAAAAACAAAATTGGCAAAACAGGGAGGGGAAAACGAAGGCAAAACCACCAACCGAAAGAGCTACGCACCTATAGTGGAAAGGGAGGTGGAATCTGACGGTCGGGCGCCAGAAGACGAGGGGGCTGGCGAAGAGTTGCCGGACTTGGCCTCTGGCGCATCTCTGGGCTCGACCTTGTGGTTGCTCTCCTGCTTGGGGGGAGGGCACGGGAACTGCCTGGTGAGCCCGAACAGCACCTCGGCAACCTCGATCTCCTCTTGGATGAAAGATGGCGACTTCGAAATCTTCGGCGGCTGCGGTTGTGGCGGGGTTGTTGAAGGCGCTGGGGACGGCGACGGTCGCTGCTTCGGCGCTGGCCCTGGACCACCGCTGCTCCCACCGCTAAGTGGTTTCTGTAGAGGCAAAACCGAAGCGAAAAAATTAGCAAACACGAGCGAGAACTGAGGAAATATAGAAGGGAGATGAGGACCGGAGGGCTCAAAAACGCACAAGCTTCTTCCGAGCAGGGGCGGTAGTTGAGGCCGACGCCGGAGAGATCGGCCGTGACGAAGGCCGTTGGATATGCAAGCCGTCTCCTGCGCCGGCGCTGCCTCCACTGGTTCCACCGCCGGGGACAGGCCACTCGTGGGAAGAGCGTTTCGTTGAAGCTGGCAAGAGCACAAAAGCAGATGTCAGCCATGCGGATGAAACCGCCGGGGAGGCCCAAAAATCCGCTCTTTGACGATGGTACGAGCGCCTACCGGAGCGGGCTTTCCGCGGGACAGGCACGCCGATCATTTCGTCTACGGCCTTGACCACGATGGGGCTCTTCGGATTGGAGCCGCCGCCCTTCCGCTGCATCTGGTGCTGCTGGCCGTGGTGGTGGTTGTGGTAACCTCCACCGCCGCCGCCGCTGCTACTACTGCTGTGGTGGTGGCCGGCGGCGGGCTGCGGCGGCGAGGGTGGCGGCGGCGCCGTGCTCGGCGACCGCCGCTGCTGCTGGTACCGCGGCGCGAGCTCCTCCTCGGCGTCGTCGTCGTCGTCGGCGAGGCTCTCGTCGGAGGTGTCGTCGCCGTCGTCCCGGCCGGCGCCGCCACCCCCGCCGTTGAGCATGAGGCGCTCGCCGCGCCGCCGCTCGGAGCGCGGCGAGTCCCTGGGGCCCCCACCGCCGCCCCCTCCGCCGTTGCTCCTGAGGCGCCTCCTCGGAGGCGGCGGCCCGCCACCGACGGACACGCCGCCCCTCCTGCCGTCCCGGATCCTGTCCATCTCAGATCTGAGACATGCGGCGCCGATCCCCGGCAAATCACCGCCGCCTCGCCGGATTCCGACGAGCACCGCCGCCGCCCCGTAGATCCGGGGAGCAGCGCCTCGGTAATCCCCGCGAATCTAGCAGCCGCGGCCAAGGATTAGGCTGGCGGAGGAGAGCTCCTCGGCTCTCGTCGCTCTTCCTCCCTCCCTCCCTCTCTGCTCTTCTACTACTACTTGGCGCTGCCCCTCGCTTCCCTTCTCCTCTGCGCGGTGCCAAGGCTCGGTCCTGCCCTTCTCCACGCCTGCCTCTCTTTCCGGCTGCGTGCCGCTGCCCCTCCTCTCTCTCTTGGTCTGGGCGTCGTCTGGCCGCTTCCCTCCCCGTCGGGTTCCCTTTCTAGGCGCCCGCCTCACGCCCTCACCTCATCTTCTTTTTGTCGCTGCGCACGCCCGCATCGGACGGCCCAGATCCGCGCTCCCAGCGATCCCGCATCCGACGGCCCCGGCTCCGCGGCGCCACCGTGGCGTGTCCCGCCACCGTCGGATCCTGACAGGACCCACTCCCGACGCTCAATAAAATCTCCTTCGCGCTTCCTCTGCCCCTTCCTTACGGCTCAAGCATGGGCCGCAACCGACACGTGGCGGTCTCGGATGGCCGGGAAAAATCTAAGCGTCCACCGGCAGTAGAGGTGGGTGGGGGACGGGCCGAGGCAGAAGGCGCCATTAGTTAGCCAATTAATTCAATTATATATTATAATATAAAATATTATTAACCAGCTGAGTAATGAGAAAAATGATTTTAAACCTCCGTCCAAAAAGAATATAACCCTCGCTTCCCGAGTAGTCAAAGATTCTTAACTTGAACTAAATACAAATAAAAACATATTGATGCTTATAATGTGTAATAAATATAATTGGATTAGTTATGAAATATAGTTTCATAATAAACCTAATTAGAGATTAAAATGTAGATAATATTATCTATAAATTTGGTCAAATTTAAAGATTCTTTGACTCCTCGGAAACCGAAATTTACATGTTTTTTTTTTGAGACGGAGGGAGTAGATCGGTTGTCCGCTTTTGGCGGGGCCCACGCGCGGAATGGACCTGAGATGGCAAACTTTGGAGGCAAAGTTTGCATAGTAAGTGTCCCGTCACAATGTAGTAATTTTGTTTTTATTTGGTAATAATTGTCCAAATATTGATTAATTAGACTTAAAATGTTCGTCTCGCAAAGTACAACAAAATTGTGTAATTAGTTTTTGATTTTATCTATATTTAGTACTCCATATATGTGCTGGTATTTTGATGTGATGGGGAATA
This sequence comes from Saccharum hybrid cultivar R570, assembly GCA_038087645.1. Taxonomy (NCBI): domain Eukaryota; kingdom Viridiplantae; phylum Streptophyta; class Magnoliopsida; order Poales; family Poaceae; genus Saccharum; species Saccharum hybrid cultivar. The sequence goes on from JAQSUU010000377.1 coordinate 1,520,691, forward strand.
GAAATTCTGCATAGTGAATTTGGGAGGCAAGGCCTGATCTGGACACTGCGCGGCTGTTTTACCCCACGGTGCTGACGTGGCGCGCCCTGGCACCGGTTGCTGCGGGTGGTGGGTTAAAAGCGAAGGAAAAGTCTCTAGGGCGGCAGGCAGTGGCGGTGGGGCCGAGGGACGGAGCGCGCGGGACCCGCGTCCTTGCCCCCGCTTTTGTTTATTGTGCTGCTCGTGGGCGCCGACGTGGCAGCGCGGCTGACGTCACACGGAGAGCCCACAGCCACCAACCTTCACCGCTCCACTCGCCTACCCGAATAAAATATGGAGTGCGTATTTATTTACCCTTGCAAGTTTTTTTGTTTTAATTAGCAGGACCGGTCAATTTTGTAGAGTAGTGGTACGTGGAGAGTAGTCCAGTTGCGATACGTACTTGTCCGCCAGGAAAGAGGTCGTGAAGACGTCACCATTTCAATACTCACGGATTAAGAGCATCTCTACCGGTTCCCAATAAAACTCCCCCAATAACTTAGTATTGGGTAACCTAATATTTACTTTTTGAGTTATTAAGGGAGATGTTTTTACAGTTCCCCAATATCTCATCTCCAATATGTGATTTTGGCTCATATTACAAATTCTGGACCATGTTAGAGCAAATTGACCCATGGATATTTTTCACGTCAAAATAAGTTGTTGATGTCTTGTTTGTCGCATACTTAAGACCAAAGATCGAAAATGCAATAACAGTTTGTTCAACAATAAGAAAATGAAATTAAACATACTCACACAAGGATATATCATAAACAAGATATAAAGAGAGATGTCATGTCATTGTTTCCGAGTGCAGAATCACCAATGGGTGTGTTTGCGCCAAAAGAACATAGGATTGGGGGAGGTTGCAAGTGCCCCTTTATTTGAGGGGAGATGGGTATTTTTTTTTTGGTGGCCACCAAAAATTGGGGAAGGTATTAGGACACTGTTGGAGCATGAAAATTGATCTATCTCCTCCAATAATTCTGTTTTATGGGGATGATGGGTTGTATTGGGGATTTGTTGGAGATGATAAGTAAACCGTGACAACAAAGATGGAGTAAAAGTTACTCGTTCGTTCACGCGGAGAAATCTCAATCCGGATGGACCACTAGCTTCTGATCCGATAATTAATGAATAATAAAAAAGATAAAGGAATCAAATACTAGTTTTTCACACCGATGAGCAATGGCAGTAATTATTTACCGTAAATAAATTGGTGTTAATAGCCGCCGCACCGCTCTCTCTTTTAACCGCGGGTTCCCCCCACGGCCACGGGTTCCTCGCTGGGACGATACGAACACGTGTGGATGCCGGTCTCCCTCCCCCGGCATCGCCAATAAAGGCAAGCGAGCGCGCGGCATGGCAGCCCATCAACGCCGGCACGCCTGCTTTTGGTAGCCGGCAGGCGGAGGCGGAGGCGGAGGCGGGTCAAAATTCACAGCGCCGGGCCCGCCGGCAGCGCCCCGCCAGACCCGGGGCTCAGATACAACCCGGTGGGCCCGGCCGCTTGAGCTAGTCCTGGTTTAGATACCAAAATTCACTCTAAATTTTACTATATAAAAAAAGATTTCATATCATATCAAAATACCGATATATGTATGGAGTATTAAATGTAGATGAAATCAAAAACTAATTACACAGTTTTGTTATACTTGGCGAGACGAACGTTTTGAGCCTAATTAATCAATGTTTAGACAATTATTATCAAATAAAAACAAAATTACTACTGCACAGTGTATTCGGGGATCACCAAATCGGTGCCCTTGTTTAGTTCCCAAATTGGGAGAGCCAATTTGGAATAGTATAGGTCACGTCGCACTGTAGCAACTTTTGTTTTTATTTGGTAAAAATTATCCAAACTTTGACTAATTAGGCTCAAAATGTTCGTCTCGCAAAGTACAACAAAACTGTGTAATTAGTTTTTAATTTCATCTATATTTAGTACTTCATACATGTGCCGACATTTCGATGTGACGGGGAATCTTCTTTTTGCATAGTGGAATTTGGGAGGAGAAGTTGGGAACTAAACAAGACCGGTGATGTAAACAGGGCCCTGGATGGATCGCACTGCAGTACTGCACTGCGCCACAGCAGCTGCCAGCATCTGGTAATCGCGCGGTTAGCTGAGCTGTGACTGTGAGTTAACAGAGGTCCCTGGGCCCCGCGTGACGGGGCACGCGTGGGCGCGGTCCACCATGGGCTGTCGTGCACCGCCACCACCACCGCCAAAAAGAGAGGGTGTGCGGTGCGGATGTGGTGGGCCCTCCCAGAGGATAAGCCGGAAAAAATATTATTTGTCATGGTTTGTTTTTTTTTTCTCTCTCGCTGGCTCCACGGCGCGGAGGACGGAGAATGGAAAAGGAGGGCAAGGAAAAGCCAGGCTCGTCTCGCGCCCGGGCGCCTTTTCCTGTTGGCGGGGGCCCAGTGACACGCGGGGCCCGGCCCTCGTGTCAATCCCCTTGCTGTTTTCTTCCAGCCGGTGGGGCCGGCCGCGGGCGGGCGGGTTCGTTCGGTGGTGAGAAAAGCGTGTGGGGCAGGGGGTGGTGGTGGGGGCGGGCACGGACCACACGCCACTCACGTGAACACCGGATCTTGACAAGCGGGCACGTGGTCGTAGGCCTCGCGGGTCCCTGGCCGGATCCTCTGCGGATCGCCGCGGAAGCGGAGGGCGGGCGGGCGAGCAAAAGGTGAAGCGGAGGGCGATCGGGCACGGCCGGTGCGGGTGCGGGTGCGCGCGGGGCCGTGCGAATGTGCGACGTGCGACGGTGCGAGTACCAAAAAGCCCCCTTGAATTTTTTTTTCTGCAACAACAACATAGCATTCTGTCCCAAACAAGTTGGGTAGGCTAAAGATAAATCCCAAAAGAGACGAGAAAACAGAGAGACACATAAAAGGACAAAAAAGAGCACAAGACAAAAAGAGGTCACGGTTCAGGCACGTTGATTGCCAATCTCCAAACGCTCTTATTCATAGTTAAATCCTTAGGGATATTCCACTTCTTAAGATCTCTCTTAACGGATTCGTCCCAAGTTAGTTTAGGTCGACTTCTACCGCTCTTTACATTATCGGCCCGTTTTAGAACTCCACTACGCACCGGCGCCTCAGGAGACCTCCGTTAGACATGTCCAAACCATCTCAACCGATGTTGAATCAATTTCTCCTCAATTGAAGCCACCCCAACCCTATCCCGAATATCGTCGTTCCGGACTCTATCCCTCCTTGTATGCCCACAACACCAACGCAACATACGCATCTCTGCTACACTCAATTGCTGGACATGTTGTAAGGTCCAAAAAGGCTAGAGGGGGGGTGAATAGCCTAATTAAAACTTCTACAAGAATTACTTAACCACGAGTTAGTACGAAAGGTGGCGAAGCAAAAGCACTAGCTCTAACTAATTAAGCAAGCCACCTACACAAGTCTAGTACAAGGCTATTCACTAAACACAACAACAACTAAAAGCTAGAAACTAGAAGTAATACGAGAGAAGAGCTTTGATTGATTATACCGCCGTGTAGAGATGAGATGTACCAATCAATCGATCACACAAGAGAAATCCTCGGGAAGAGAATGACACAAGAATTTATCCCGAGGTTCACTTGCTTCCCGGCAAGCTACTCCCCGTTGTGGCGATACACCCACTTGTCGGTTCACGAGCTAATCGACTATCAAGAGTCGAGCCCTCGGCGGGCGCCGCACAACCGCACACAAGATGGGGATCCTCCAAGCCACGAGCTCCACTAGAGTATCCAATTCACGAACTCCCGCGGGGAAGGATCAAGAACCCCTTACAACACTTGGTGAACGCTCCAACAATCTCCAATTTGCGAGCTCAATCACCTTCGCTGCTCCAAGCCGTCTACCGTGTCGGGAAACACGGAAGAGTAACAAGAAATCCGCAGCAACTCGAAGATCAAGTGCCTCTAGAATGCAACTCTTAAGCAATGCACTTGAATCTCACTCAAGATGTGCAACTATGCAAAGAGATGAGTGGAGGGGTTGTTCTCTAGCTCAAAGTATGTCTCTATGTCTCAAAGTGTGCGAGAGTTACCCTCAAACCCCGGACATCCTCTATTTATAACGAAGGGGTACGCAGCTAGCCGTTACGGACGACGCAGCGAAAATCGTGCTGACCGGACGCTCCGGTCAGGGTGACCGGACGCGTCCGGTCACTACACGACAACCGTGAACTGTGCGCGTCAGAACTAGCCGTTGTCCTGACCGGACGCGCTGAACCGAGTGACCGGACGCGACAGTGCCAGCGTCCGGTCGCGTTCCAGTAAGCTCCCGTTGAGACCGGACGCGTCAGATCACACGTGACCGGACGCGCTCAACGAGTGACCGGACGCGACAGTGCCAGCGTCCGGTCGCGTTCCAGTAAGCTCCAGCTACGACCGGACGCGTCCGATCGTACGTGACCGGACGCGCCGCGCGTCCGATCGTCACTCCGCTTCGCTCTGTGTTCCTGGACGCCTGACCGGACGCTCCGGTCCCGTGAAGGACCGGACGCGCCGGTCGCGCGCTTCTCTCTTACGCTCAGTTGTACTGACCGGACGCGCTGGTCAGGCCAGACCCGCGTCCGGTCACAAACCCTAGCGCTCGCGCCGCATTGAACTGACCGGACGCGTCCGGTGAAACCGTGACCGCGTCCGGTGCAGCGTCCGGTGCAGCGACCGATCAACGCAGTGACCTCCTTTTGCCTCCGTTTCTTTTCCGACTTCCGGCGCAGTAGAAAATAGGCATTTCACTTCTCCAAAAAGCGCCGAATCCCGCCTCGCAAGCTCGGCGGGAGGGAGAGAGGGAACCCAAACCCCTCTCTACCGCTTGAACTCCACCGCCTTCGCAAATGTGCTAACACCACCAAGTGTACACCACCATGTGTATGTGTGTTAGCATTTCACAATCATTTTCCAAGGCGTTATGTTAGCTCTTTTACTAGATCATAATGCATATGCTCAAGACAATGATCTAGTGGCACTTGATTCCCGAGCTAACTGTGATTGCCCCTCTTGATAGTCGGCTATGTATCCTAAATCCGGTCAATCACTTCTCTACTCATCTTAGACCGGCAAAAGGAAAATCCTATGGTTATACCTTTGCCTTGCGCTCTTAGATCCTTCTCTTTCACTTGATCATCATGTACACCATATTATGTGCATCTCCACCACTTATGATCTTATGGCTATCACTCCATGCCACATGCTCCTTCATCACATGTGTTGCTTGTGCCTAACTCAAAACACTTAACACATGGCATTAGCAACTTGGTGTCATTAATTACCAAAACCAAACTTGGGCTTTCAATCTCCCCCTTTTTGGTAATTGATGACAACCATCACAAAGATATGAAATGAAATTAATTTTCAATTTCGATAGTATTAGCTCCCCCTACATATGTGCTTCTATGAGTTTGGTTCAATTGTGCACATATGTATGGATTTGAATTTTGGGAGAGTTACTACTATCAAATTGATGCTAAGGTATATAGAATGGACCTTTGAAGCGTGATACCAATCGGAGTTGCCTTTATATACCATCCTTAGCATCGAAGTAGCTAGACACCACTTGTAATACATCACTTGTAAAGATCACAAACACTAAAGTACCCCGTGAGATCAACATTATGAGCAAAGGTGTCTAGATACCACATGTAAAGTTACTCTTAACAAAACATCATTCAAGTTCTATTTCTAGCATACACCATACAATCATGAATTATTAATTTAAGCTTTGCAATGCAACAATTCATTATGTTAATGCACATACAAATGCAACAAATAATTCATGAGCTTGCTCCCCCTACTTGTGTGCTCAATTTTAATTGATCCCTTTCTAATGTCATATCTTTTGCTTTCTCTCCCCCTTAGTAACTTAACTTTTTATCTTTGTGACTTTTCTATCTTTGTGACTTTTCTCTCCCCCTTTGTCAACAATCACCAAAAAGGTGCCAATTTTAGTGAGAGATAAGTCAATCAATATGAGGGAGTCCAAATTATGGTTCAATCTAGATCACTTGCCTAGAATATGTAATTCGGTTTGATCCAAGGACAAGCTTCTTCACACCTCATAAAGTATAAGGGTTATCTTGACCATGTTGAAATACACATCATGAGCTCATTTTCTAGATTCAACACTAGGTTTGCAAGCCCACAAACATGTCATATACTACCACTAGATCAATCAAACATAGAAGCAATAGTGGTACCATATATACATCAAAGTCATTTGATTTTCATGAATGAGCCTATTTGTCATGCAAATATGTCTATATGTTCTAAACATGTCCTTAGCAAAGTATGAATGATATGCCAAACAACTTTACCTTGCTATGTTGGAGGAGAGGCATGTCATATAAGAATGTAGGGGTGCACTCATTTCAAGTTGGAGAAGTCAAGTATGTTCAATTCATTCTTCAACTTGTAAAATCTCTTTTCATCAAGTGGCTTTGTAAAGATGTCGGCTAGTTGATCTTCGGTGCCAATGCTCTCAATGCTAATATCACCCTTTTGTTGATGGTCTCTTATGAAGTGATGCCTTATGTCAATGTGCTTGGTTCTTGAATGTTGAACCGGATTTTGTGTCATCTTGATAGCACTTTCATTATCACAAAACAAAGGCATATTCTTGAATTTAATTCCAAAGTCATTCAAAGTGGCCTTCATCCAAAGCAATTGTGCACAACAATTACCGGCACTAATGTATTCGGCCTCGGCGGTAGATAGTGCAACACTATTTTGTTTCTTTGATGACCATGAAACAAGAGACCTTCCAAGCAATTGACAAGTGCCACTTGTGCTCATTCTATCAATCTTGCATCCACCATAGTCGGAGTCCGAATATCCAATCAACTCAAAATTAGACCCCTTGGGATACCATAATCCAACATCATGAGTGCCTTTGAGATATCTCAATATTCTCTTGGTTGCTTTCAAGTGACTTTCTCTAGGTGATGCTTGATATCTTGCACACTTGCATACACTAAACATCACATCCGGCCTAGAAGCGGTGACATAGAGCAAACTTCCAATCATGGATCGGTATTGTTTTTGATCTACCATGTTGCCACTAGCATCAATACCCAATTGATCATTAGTGCCCATTGGTGTGCTCATTGGCTTAGCTTCTTGCAATCTAAACTTCTTGATCATGTCCTTGATGTACTTGCCTTGACTTACAAAAGTGCCATTCTTCATTTGCTTGATTTGAAGTCCAAGGAAGTAACTAAGCTCTCCAATCATAGACATCTCAAACTCATTAGCCATCATATTTCCAAATTCTTCACAAAAGTCTTGGTTAGTTGATCCAAAGATAATGTCATCCACATAGATTTGCAACACAAACAAGTCATTTCCAAGCTTCTTGGTGAAGAGAGTGGTGTCAACCTTTCCCATCTTGAACCCTTTAGAGAGGAGAAAGTCCCTCAACCTCTCATACCATGCTCTAGGTGCTTGCTTCAAACCATACAATGCCTTCTTTAGCTTGTAAACATGGTTAGGCTTCTTATCATCTTCAAAACCGGGAGGTTGCTCAACATAAACTTCTTCATTGATGTAGCCATTGAGAAATGCACTCTTAACATCTATTTGATAGAGCTTGATGTTGTGTGCACAAGCATATGCTAATAAGATTCTAATTGCTTCCAATCTTGCAACCGGTGCATATGTCTCTCCAAAGTCAAGACCCTCAACTTGAGTGTATCCTTGTGCTACTAATCTTGCTTTGTTCCTTACAATCATGCCATCTTGATCTTGCTTGTTTCTAAAGACCCACTTAGTGCCAATCACATTGTAGTTCTTTGGTCTATCAACAAGTTTCCAAACTTGATTTCTAGCAAAGTTGTTTAGTTCTTCATGCATGGCATTTACCCACTCGGAATCTTTCAATGCATCTTCTATCTTCTTTGGTTCTTCTAATGAGACAAATGAGTAATGCTCACAAAATGATGCTAATCTTGATCTAGTTTGAACACCACTTTGAATTCCACCAATGATTTGGTCCAATGGATGATCTCTTGCAATGCTAGTAGGTTGGAGTATTGGGAGTTGATTGTTTTCACTTGTTTGACCTTGAACTTGCACTTCATCATGAGAACCACTAGAGCTTGCTTGATTTGTATTAATTTGCACACTTTGGTTGATCACATGAATATCATCATCATCAACTTGCATCGGCCTTATATCATCAATGTCCATGTTCTTCATTGCATTTGATAATTGATCCCCTATCACATCATCAAGGTTTTGAGCTTCATTTTGAGACCCTTGGGTTTCATCAAACTCAACATCATGAACTTCTTCCAAGGTGCCATTTGTGAGATTCCAAACTCTATATGATTTGCTTGTGGTAGAATAACCAAGTAAGAACCCTTCATCACATTTCTTTTCAAACTTGCTCAATCTAGTGCCTTTCTTAAGAATATAGCATTTGCAACCAAACACTCTAAAGTATGCAATGTTGGGCTTTCTTCCATTCAATAGCTCATATGGTGTCTTCCCAAGCTTCCCATGGCAATAGAGACGGTTGCTACAATAGCAAGCCGTGTTGATAGCTTCACTCCAAAATGAATGACTCACATTGTATTCACTAAGCATTGATCTAGCCATGTCAATCAAAGTCCTATTTTTCCTTTCAACTACACCATTTGATTGAGGAGTGTATGTTGGTGAGAATTGATGCCCAATACCAAGATCATCACACAAATCTTCAATTCTTGTGTTCTTGAACTCACTACCATTGTCACTTCTAATCTTCTTGATGGTGATTTCAAACTCATTTTGTACCCTCTTGATAAAAGACTTGAATAGATCATAAACATCACTCTTGTCATAAAGAAAGAGCACCCAAGTGTATCTAGTGTAGTCATCCACAATCACAAAACCATACTTGTTGCCACCAATGCTAGTGTATGTTGTTGGCCCAAACAAGTCCATGTGCAATAGTTCAAATGCTTTTGATGTGCTCATCTCACTCTTACTAGGATGTATATTTCTAACTTGTTTGCCGGCTTGACAAGCACTACATAGTTTATCCTTCTCAAAGGTAACATCCTTCAATCCTCTAACTAAGTCATGCCTCAAAAGTTTGTTCAATTGTTTCATTCCAACATGACCAAGCCTTCTATGCCATAACCAACCCATACTAGATTTACTAAGCAAGCATGATGTCAATTGTGTCTCACTATCATTGAAGTCAACCAAGTATAAGCTATCATGTCTAAATCCTTTGAATATCAAATTTGATCCATCAACACTTATGACTTCAACATCATCACTACCAAATATGCACTTGAAGCCCAGATCACAAAGTTGTGCCACCGATAAAAGATTGAAATCTAAGCTCTCAACTAGCAACACATTAGATATGCTCATGTCATTTGAGATAGCAATTTTACCAAGCCCCTTGACCTTGCCTTTCTTGTTGTTGCCAAAAGTGATAGCATCAAAACCACCATTTTGACTAGTATCAATTGATTTGAACATACAAGAATCCCCGGTCATATGTTGAGTGCACCCACTATCAAGCACCCAATGCCTTCCTCCGGCTTTGTAATTGACCTACAAGACAAGATCAATTCTTTTTAGGTACCCAAACTTGTTTGGGTCCTCCAAGGTTAGAGACTAAGCTCTTTGGTACCCAAATGGCTTTCTTCTTTGAGCCCATCCATGGTGCACCAATGAACTTAGCATGAACACCATTTGTACCCTTGGTAAGTATATAGAAAGAATCAAACTTGATTGAGGATACATTAGTATTGGATTTCTTGTTCATGCATTGTTGCTCTATGTGACCAATTTGCTTGCAACTTTTGCAATAGCTACCTTTGTTCTTCACAAAACGAGTCTTGTGAGGAGCAAAAGCGGCCTTGCCTTTCTTGGGGTTATAGCCCAATCCCTCTTTGTAGAGAGACGCTCTTTGGCTACCCAAGCACATAAGCAAGCGGTCCTCACCACCATAAGCCTTAGCTAAGGTGTGATTGAGCTCTTTTACCTCCTTCTTGAGATTTTCATTTTCAACTATTAGTGTGGAATCACAAGTGAAACTGTCACTACTAGATGAGGAAGATGTGGATGTGCTACATGAAAGATTAGTGGGAGCAACAACAATAGGCTTATGACAAGATTCATCAATTATATCACAAGATATGCCTATGTTGCAAGTTTTAGCTTTCTCAACATTAGTTGGCATGTTTTCACATTTTTCAACTAGAGAGGAATGAGCTTCTTCAAGCTTAGTGTGAGACTTTTGAAGCTTCTTATGGTCTTCCTTTAGACTCTCATAAGATGCCCTAAGCTCATCAAGTTCTTGCATAAGGTTTTTCTTTTCCTTAAGCAAGCCCTTGCACTCCTTTCTAGATTCTTTAAAATGTTGAGTGCAATCTTCTAGCATAGTGATTAGTTCATCTTTGGTGAATTCCTCTTCATCACTATCACTATCACTAGCATTATCATGATCACTCTCATCATCGGATGATACCTTAGCGGCCTTAGCCATGAAGCATGATGGAGTGTCGAAGAGGGAGACCTTCTTTTGGATGGCAATGCTAGCATGTCCCTTCTTCTTGCTCTTGTAGTCATCATCATCATCACTTGAGGAATCATCACTATCCCATGTAGCAACATGAGAATCATTCTTCCTTTTATGAGAGCTCTCCTTCTTTTCTTGCTTCTTCTTTTGCTTCTTCCTCTCCTTCTTGATAGCATCTTCATCATCACTATCATAAGGACACTTTGCAATAAGATGATCCTTGCTATGGCATCTAAAGCATCTCATGTTATGCTCATTCTTCTTAGATGAGTTCTTCCTCCTCCTTGCACGATAGCCCTTCTTCTTCATGAATTTGCCAAATTGCTTGACAAAGAGAGCCATCTTCTCATCAATGTCATTACTATCACAAGAGCTTGAGTCTTCATCACTTGATGATTCAATCTTGGACTTGCCCTTGGATGTGGTGGCTTTGAATGCCACACTCTTCTTCTTTTCATCATCTTTCTTTTCATTTTCCTTCTTCTTCTTCTTGACCAACTCATCCTTCTCATCATCTTCTCTATATGAATCATCGGTCATCACCTCTTGAAATATTTGTTGAGGAGTTGAATCCTTCAATGTAGTCCTTACTAGCACGGTGATCAATGTATCAAATCTCTTGGGCAAGCTTCTCAAGAACTTCATAGAGAATTGATTGTCCTTGACCTCCTCACCAAGTGCCTTGAGTTCATTAACAATGACTTGCAACCTATGAAACATCTCCGGTACACTCTCATCATCTTGCATCTTGAAGCTTGAAAATTTTTCTTGCAAGATATATGCTTTAGCGGTCTTTGTGCCTTCGGTGCCCTCAAATGTTTCTTCTAGCTTGGCCCAAGCATCATGAGCAATCTCAATGTTCTTCACTTGCTCAAAGGTCTTGTCATCTAGTGCCTCATGAAGAGCACTAATGGCAATATCATTGCATTGGAGCTTCTTCTCTTCTACCGGTGTAGGTGCTTCCGGATTAGCAACCTCAAATTTTGTTTCGGTGACCTTCCACACTTCTCTATTGATTGACTTTAGGTGTGCGGTCATCTTAACCTTCCAATAAGCATAATTTGTGCCATCAAAGTGAGGTGCCTTCTTGGTGTTGTTGATGTGCAAGCTTAATTGAGCCATTTCTATTTCACCGTAGGTTGTTAAGCCTCAAATAAACGGTGCCTCGGCTCCGATACCACTTGTAAGGTCCAAAAAGGCTAGAGGGGGGGTGAATAGCCTAATTAAAACTTCTACAAGAATTACTTAACCACGAGTTAGTACGAAAGGTGGCGAAGCAAAAGCACTAGCTCTAACTAATTAAGCAAGCCACCTACACAAGTCTAGTACAAGGCTATTCACTAAACACAACAACAACTAAAAGCTAGAAACTAGAAGTAATACGAGAGAAGAGCTTTGATTGATTATACCGCCGTGTAGAGATGAGATGTACCAATCAATCGATCACACAAGAGAAATCCTCGGGAAGAGAATGACACAAGAATTTATCCCGAGGTTCACTTGCTTCCCGGCAAGCTACTCCCCGTTGTGGCGATACACCCACTTGTCGGTTCACGAGCTAATCGACTATCAAGAGTCGAGCCCTCGGCGGGCGCCGCACAACCGCACACAAGATGGGGATCCTCCAAGCCACGAGCTCCACTAGAGTATCCAATTCACGAACTCCCGCGGGGAAGGATCAAGAACCCCTTACAACACTTGGTGAACGCTCCAACAATCTCCAATTTGCGAGCTCAATCACCTTCGCTGCTCCAAGCCGTCTACCGTGTCGGGAAACACGGAAGAGTAACAAGAAATCCGCAGCAACTCAAAGATCAAGTGCCTCTAGAATGCAACTCTTAAGCAATGCACTTGAATCTCACTCAATCTCACTCAAGATGTGCAACTATGCAAAGAGATGAGTGGAGGGGTTGTTCTCTAGCTCAAAGTATGTCTCTATGTCTCAAAGTGTGCGAGAGTTACCCTCAAACCCCGGACATCCTCTATTTATAACGAAGGGGTACGCAGCTAGCCGTTACGGACGACGCAGCGAAAATCGTGCTGACCGGACGCTCCGGTCAGGGTGACCGGATGCGTCCGGTCACTACACGACAACCGTGAACTGTGCGCGTCAGAACTAGCCATTGCCCTGACTGGACGCGCTGAACCGAGTGACCGGACGCGACAGTGCCAGCGTCCGGTCGCGTTCCAGTAAGCTCCCGTTGAGACCGGACGCGTGAAGGGTCGAGATGGCGGACTAGAGGGGGGGTGAATAGTCCTTTCTAAAACTTAAACGCGTAGGCTAACCAAAACAAATGCGGAATTAAACTTATCGGTCTAGCCAAGACTATACCCCTCTATCTAAGTTCTCTAGCACCTTGCAAAGATCCTAATTAAGCAACTAAGGTGCTAAGCTTACCAAGAGCTCACCTAAACAATTCTAGAGCAAGGTCACACAAACCTATGCACTAGTACTTTGCCAACCGAGGGAGCTCCTACACAACTAGTGAAGCAAAAGCACAAAGCTCCTAAGCTCACTAGCAATGCTCAATAACAAGGCAACTAATGCCAAATTAGAGAGCGCAAACTACTTAGCTACACAAACTAAGCAATGTGACTAACAAGGTTACACAAACCAAATTAGTCACGCAAAGGGAAGCTTCTAGCTACACAAGCAAGAAGACAACTAGCAAGCTACACAAGCAAACTAGTTAAGAGAGCAACTACACAAGCACAAGTATATATATGAAAGTAAATACAAGCTTGTGTTGCACGAAGGCAAACCACCGAGAAGAGTAGACAATGTTGACACGGTGATTTTCTCCCGAGGTTCACTTGGTCGCCACCAAGCTACGTCCCCGTTGTGTCGACCAACACTTCGTGGTTCGGCGGCTAATCGGTCACACACCGAGCCTCTCAAAAGGCACCGCAAGAACCTACCATAAAGTGTGGTAGCTCAATGACACGCTCAACTAGAGTTGCTCTTCGCGATCCCCGCGGGGTGAGCACAATCCCCCTCACAAAGCTTCTCCGGAGCCTCGCACAATCTTCTTGCGAGCTTCGACGGAGCCACAAGCCACCAAGCCGTCTAGGAGGTGGCAACCTCCAAGAGTAACAAGCACCACCGGCTTGCAACACGATCACCTAGTGCCACACGATGCAATCTCTCAAAGCAACGCACTAGAATCGCTCTCTCACTCGATCCGATGAACACTATCAAGCATGAGTGAGTTAGAGGGCTCCCAAGCACTACCACATAAGCCACCAAGGCTAAAGTGTGCTCAGCTACCGGCCAAGGCCGGCCACAAGGTCTATTTATAACCCCACGGTCAAATAGAGCCGTTACCCCACTTTCCGTTTTTCCGCGGGAGCACCGGACGCGCCGGTGGTAACTCACCGGACGCGCTCAACCGCGTCCGGTGCCCCTCCGACATCCGCGTGTCCACCGAATTCAAATTCGTCCGTTAGATCCACCAACGGTCACTGCGCGCCAACGGTCAAACGACCCACCGGACGCGCTGTTGCGAACCACCGGACGCGCCGGTGCGCACAGTACCCGCGCCCGCGAAGACAAGACCGGACGCGCTCCTCGCAACCACCGGACGCCACAGTAACCGCGTCCGGTGCGAGTCCAGTAAGCACCCTGGACCACCGGACGCGTCCGATGGTGTGACACCGGACGCGCACCGCGTCCGACGTCCTCGTTTCCCTCAGGGCGCAAGACCGGACGCGCCGGTCCCGTGGGTCACCGGACGCGCCGGTGCCAAACCCTAGCTCGCGCGCCTGACGCCCGCGCTGCACTGACCGGACGCGCCGGTCCACCGTGACCGCGTCCGGTGCAGCGTCCGGTGCAGCGTCCGGTGCTGCGACCGGTGCTGCATCCGGTCACCTCTGTGACCGCGTTCGCCTCCGTTTCTTTTCCGACTTCCGGCATAGTAGAAAATAGGCGTTTCACTTCTCCAAAAAGCGCCGAATCCCGCCTCGCAAGCTCGGCGGGAGGGAGAGAGGAACCCAAACCCTCTCTACCGCTCAAACTCCACTGCCTTCGCAAATGTGCCAACACCAACAAGTGATCACCACCTTGTGCACGTGTGTTAGCATTTTCATAATCATTTTATAGAAGGAGTTAACCACTCAACTTGCCTCGCCACTCGATCCTAACACGTATGCAAAGTTAGATCGCTCAAGTGGCACTAGATGACCGATATGCAAACAAGTTTGCCCCTCTTGATAGTACGGCCATCTATCCTAAATCCGGTCATCAACTTCTCTACACACCTATGACCGGTGAAATGGAAATGCCCTAGGTTATACCTTTGCCTTGCGCATTCCACTCCATCTCCTCCGATGTTGATGCAACACATGCACCAACCAATCACCAAAAGATATGATCCATTTCATATCATCACGTGACTGTATTGGTTCATCGATCTTGACCTCACTTGCTCTTCACCGTTGCCTCGGTCCTTCGGTGCCAAGCCATCACACAACTTGCCCTTCACCCTAGCAACCGGTCCATCAAGCCAAGCCTCATCTTGATCTTCTCCACCTTGGTCACATGACTCCATGTCATGTCTCATATGCAATGAGCTCCTTCATGACACCATCATATGTGGACTAATCTCCTGTGTATCTCATATAACCACATATTAGTCCATCTAAGTTGTCACTCAATTACCAAAACCAAACAAGGACCTTTCAATCTCCCCCTTTTTGGTAATTGATGACAACTCTACAAAGATATGGAAATTAAGCTTTTTCAAGCTAGCACTTCACACAAAGTGTAAATTGCTAACTTGTTTTGGATTTAATGTTACTTATCCAACTTTTAAGCTCTATGTTAAGATTTGGATAAGCACCATAAAATCCGACTTGGTAGTGATAACTCCCCCTACATATGTGCTCAAATGGTTTGGTTTCAAGCTTGCACATATGCATAAATATGAAATTTGTGGGAGGGTTAGCACTACTAAGTGATGCTAAGGTGTATAGAATAAACCTTTGTAGCTCGATACCATTTGACAGCTTGATACCATTTGAAAATCACAAGTTTGCCATCATCCTTAGCATCATGAGTAGCTAGACATCAAAAACACTAGAAACCCCGTGAGATCAACATTATAAGCAAGGTTCTAGTTTTTGCATGATAATCACAAGTCTAGCTAACATCCTATGCATGCTAGTTATCAAATCATCATTCAAGTTCTATAACTAGCATACACCACACAAGCATGCATATTGAATTTAAGAACTTATGCAATGCAAGCAAGCACATGAATTATGCACATATCAAATGTAATCAATCAAAATTCATGAGCTTGCTCCCCCTACTTGTGTGCTTTCTTTGTCCAAGAATGTTTGATCCCCTTACATTCTTCAATGTTACTCCCTCTTTGTCCATGTTCATGTCCAATCTTTCCAATCTCTCCCCAAAGCTCAAAAAGCTTCTTTCATATCTTTGTCCAACTTCTCCCCCTTTGTCATCAATTTCCATAAAAGGTGTTCTTCTTAATTGATACAAAGGCTTGTATTGGGGTAGATGGTTGAGACTTGAATATTGCATTTTTGATGGACATTACCACATATGTTGGAATGACAAACTTTATGGTTGCTCTTGAGATACCACATAGGATCTTTGACCTTGATACCAATCGGTGGGGCTCCTCCCCCTATGTCATAGCATGTGTCATTCACTTGAGATATCACTTGAAGATGAGGGTAGCATTTCTTGATTTGATCACTTAAAGTTGAGGATCACTTGTGAAACCATCGTCTTGCATGAATGATACCATGTGAAGATACCATGAGTAGAAAAGTGATACCATTTGAAAGAATTTTCTAGTATGGATTCACTTTGAAGGATTTGGCAATAATATTCACTTCTTGAACATTTGCTAACTTCATGAGTACCATTTGTAAGATATCACTTGTAAGTTGATGATCTAGACACCACTAGTGAATACCACTTGGAATTTGAGTCTAGATACTACTTGAAACAAACTAGATATCTATTTTCATTATTGTCTTGTGCTTGTACTCTTATCATTGTCATGAGCTTCTTGTATGACTTGAACTATGTTGATTTGCCTAAGATTTCAAGTCCGGTTTGATCCAATGACAAGCTTCTTCACTCCTCATGCTAAGGGTTATCTTGCCAATGTTGTACTTGTCACTTGTTAGCAATCCAAACTAGATTAAGTACTTGGGTTTACTAGCTCATGAACAAACTCATATACATACCACTAGAACATTTAGACAATCAAGCAATAGTGGTAGGCTATGAATCTAAAAATTTCATTTGTCATGCATGATCCTAATAAGCATGTACTATATGCACTAACCGTATACTAGTAAGGGATGAAATGATCATGCTCATTACAATGATACCTTTGCTATGTTGGAGTAGAGGATAGTCACATAGATTCCAATTCATTACTCCAATAGCAATATGAAGTCCAATTTATAAGCTTGGTGAAGACCAATCATCATAGATAAATCCATTCTTCACCCATATGAAAATGTAAACCACTTATGATCAAGTGCACTATCTCTTGAGTTGTGGTTGGCTTGCTTCATCCTTTTGATCAATGCTTGCATGAGAGAACTACTTAGAATACCACTTGAAATACATGACTAGCTCTCTTTTGGGTGTTGCTTGCTCTTTAGATCAATCCTTTTGATTGCTTCAACTAAGCATCACAAGTTTCTCGGATCACCACTTCCATGTTAGCCTTCCAAGTCCCAAACTTGGTTTCACCTACACACGGCGGCAAGCCCCTCACTAGGGAGAAGTGACCTTTCTCCAAAGAACCACTCTTGATACTCACTTGAAATGATATAGTTTGATTGATCCAAATGATGAACTCAATCTTGATGAATAATCCTTGAATCTACATTTGAGTCCAACTCTTTCTACTTGTTTAAGTCCTTTTCCTTCTACCAAATGATCTCCAATCATCACTAGAACTTAAACTTCACCTTCATCTTAAGTTTGATCTTGATCTTCAAATTGAGTACCAAATAAGTATACCAAGTATATTTCACAATACAAAAGTCTTGTACTCATTGCTTTTCATGCTTCTAGATCAATCCAAAACCAAACTTAGGTACCTCAACCACTTGTAAGCATGTTTCCAACTTGAGGACCTTTCAATTAAAAGTGACTCTAGATTAATCCAATGATTTTTACTTTTCTGGCAGATTCTGTACCCTTCAAAGAATAATTCATATCTCCCAATGTACAGATCCAAATGCCATGAAATTTGGTGGAGATGTGATTCACTAAGTCATCTAGCAACTGTAAAAATTTGAACTTCTTTTGACTTCGAGATTGCTACTAGATTTCAAATCTTCCACCACTGCTACATGCTGAAAACTGCTGCACTATAGCTGACAAGATGCACTCCAAAACCGAAGCATCTCTTATCCATTTCTCATGAAATTTCTACAGCATCTTCTTTCATAAGTGTAGAGCATGTATATCAAATTTCAAGCCAATCCAAATAGATTTGATCACTCAAACATGGCTAAGATCACTGCTAGCTCAGATTTTCAACTTTAGACAGATTTCAATATATTGAGCAATACTTCATCAAATATGAATCAAACTTAAAACTAACTTGTTTGAATACTTTCACAAGACATATATCCATTCAATCCACTTACTAAAAATTATCTCATGAATTTATTCAACCCAAATCAATCCAAACTTGATTGCTAAGCATTTAATCCATTCAATCATCTCATAGCAAGCAACATTGCACATTTATCCAATTCAATCAACTCATATGCACCCAAATAAAATGATCAACAAGAGATATACCTTGGTTAGCTCATGATCATCCAATAGCAAGCTTTTACTCAAATAAATTGCAAGCCATCAAATATATCCAATAAATCACCACAATCTTGAATGTTGCACTTGTATGTTGTAGCATTTGGACTCCACTTATTTTGACTTGGCATTGGGATAGAATATGCACTAAGCTTTAAAACTTGATTCAACATATGATGACCAATATGAATCTAAATGAATCAAGCCTCCAATGCCGATGGTACCTATAAACAATCATCCACTCTTCGATGGTACCCAAACAAGTTTGGGTCCTCTCAAGTTAGGAGCAACATACTTAGGCAAAACCTTAGTATGGTTAGCGGGATGTTTTGCAATTCCAACCAATGAGGTACCATTGCCATCCTTTCTAAGCATATTAGTATTATCAATTGAAATAGGCTTAGAATTGTTACCTAGGGGACATGAATGAGCCATGTGTCCCCTTTCCCGGCATAAGTAGCAACTTCTTTTAGAGTGAGCCTTTTCTTCCTTGCTCATGTGTTGCTTTTCAATGCCTTGCCTCTTATGAGTTGCTTGAGCTTTCTTCTCAAGCTTGGTAGGACACCCCGAGACAAAGTGTCCCATATCTCCACACTTGAAGCACTTGATGTGAGCATGTACTTTCTTCTCGATTTGATTCTTGCTCATCATCTTGGCATCTTGGATTTGCATTGGATGCCTTGCTCTACCACCCCTTCTTGTTTTCTTCTTCTTCTTCATCAAGTCATCATCATCTTCATGGTTGATTTTGACTTGATCTTGGGGCTTTGCTTTTGGCTCAACTTGAGACTTCTTGGTAGGGCAATACTTAGCAATATGTCCCATTTCATGGCATCGGTGGCACATGAGTTGGGATAGCTTCTTTGCATTTTGCTTCTTCATAATCTTGCCCTTGCTCTTGTTGTAGCCAATACCACTCTTATCACCATATCTTCTTTGATTGGTCATGATATGCTCAATGGCGATTTTAGAGTTGTAGCACCTCTCCAACTTGTTGCTCAAATTCTTCACTTCACTTTTGAGCTCATTGTTCTCCTTCAAAAGGTTAGTCTCACAAGACATAGAAGTAGAACAAACATCTAATTGTGAAGAACATGGCATATCTAATAAATCATCACAAGAGGTGGATACATGCTTCTTGCCTACATCACAAGGGTTAGTAATATGTGATTGATCATTTGACCCAAATGATGAGCTCTCACTAGATTTGGTTTCTTCATTAGAAAGCTTCTTAGTGAGTAAAGCATGTTCTTGTGCCAAATTATCATGAGTAACACTAAGTTTCTCATGAGCCAATTTTAGCTCCTCATGTGAACAAGTAGTAACATAAAGTAGATGCTTTTGTTGTTCACATGTGGTTTTTAGAAAAGAGTTTTCATTTTCTAATTTATTTACTCTTTCCATTTCCCTTTTCAAGGCTCTTGAGAGTTTATATAAAAGCTCAAAATTTGGATCATCACAATCCACAACAAAACCACCAACATGTATCTTATTGTTACCATGTGATGATGTCGAAGAGCTTGTTGAAGCATCACTCTCATAGCCATCATCTTCATCATCAAGTGTGCATGGAGTAAAAACATTGCTTGCATCACTTGTGGCATTATCATTCTTCTTGTCAAGTGATCTTGTGATTTGATCATCTTTGTCATCACTTGACCGTGAGGTGGAGCAATCCTCTACAACCACCTCGTTGTGGTCATGCTCAACATCCTCATGTACCTCCATCACTATGTGATCATCCTTCTTGAATTTTCCATCATCCCAAATTGAGGAGTCACCATAGTGATGCTTGAGTGCCATCCACATGCTATGTGCACTTGTGAGGCCTATCACCTTATCAAAGATCTCAACATTCAAAGCTTTAATTAGATAAAACTTAGCTTGTGCATCAAGTGTTCGGCAATCCTTTTGAGCTTGGGTACGGTTACCACACCCATCCAAGTCATGAGAAAAGCCAACAACTATGATCCACCAAAACTTAGGGCCAAGAGCACGAAAATGATCAAGCATGTGATTTTTCCACCGTGCATAGTGAGTGCCATCAAAAATGTGTTCCACACAATCATCTAGCCCATAAGCCGCCATCCTCTCGGGTCGATGAAGACCGCAAATGAGAGACCCGGCTCTGATACCACTTGAAGGGTCGAGATGGCGGACTAGAGGGGGGGTGAATAGTCCTTTCTAAAACTTAAACGCGTAGGCTAACAAAAACAAATGCGGAATTAAACTTATCGGTCTAGCCAAGACTATACCCCTCTATCTAAGTTCTCTAGCACCTTGCAAAGATCCTAATTAAGCAACTAAGGTGCTAAGCTTACCAAGAGCTCACCTAAACAATTCTAGAGCAAGGTCACACAAACCTATGCACTAGTACTTTGCCAACCGAGGGAGCTCCTACACAACTAGTGAAGCAAAAGCACAAAGCTCCTAAGCTCACTAGCAATGCTCAATAACAAGGCAACTAATGCCAAATTAGAGAGCGCAAACTACTTAGCTACACAAACTAAGCAATGTGACTAACAAGGTTACACAAACCAAATTAGTCACGCAAAGGGAAGCTTCTAGCTACACAAGCAAGAAGACAACTAGCAAGCTACACAAGCAAACTAGTTAAGAGAGCAACTACACAAGCACAAGTATATATATGAAAGTAAATACAAGCTTGTGTTGCACGAAGGCAAACCACCGAGAAGAGTAGACAATGTTGACACGGTGATTTTCTCCCGAGGTTCACTTGGTCGCCACCAAGCTACGTCCCCGTTGTGTCGACCAACACTTCGTGGTTCGGCGGCTAATCGGTCACACACCGAGCCTCTCAAAAGGCACCGCAAGAACCTACCATAAAGTGTGGTAGCTCAATGACACGCTCAACTAGAGTTGCTCTTCGCGATCCCCGCGGGGTGAGCACAATCCCCCTCACAAAGCTTCTCCGGAGCCTCGCACAATCTTCTTGCGAGCTTCGACGGAGCCACAAGCCACCAAGCCGTCTAGGAGGTGGCAACCTCCAAGAGTAACAAGCACCACCGGCTTGCAACACGATCACCTAGTGCCACACGATGCAATCTCTCAAAGCAACACACTAGAATCGCTCTCTCACTCGATCCGATGAACACTATCAAGCATGAGTGAGTTAGAGGGCTCCCAAGCACTACCACATAAGCCACCAAGGCTAAAGTGTGCTCAGCTACCGGCCAAGGCCGGCCACAAGGTCTATTTATAACCCCACGGTCAAATAGAGCCGTTACCCCCACTTTCCGTTTTTCCGCGGGAGCACCGGACGCGCCGGTGGTAACTCACCGGACGCGCTCAACCGCGTCCGGTGCCCCTCCGACATCCGCGTGTCCACCGAATTCAAATTCGTCCGTTAGATCCACCAACGGTCACTGCGCGCCAACGGTCAAACGACCCACCGGACGCGCTGTTGCGAACCACCGGACGCGCCGGTGCGCACAGTACCCGCGCCCGCGAAGACAAGACCGGACGCGCTCCTCGCAACCACCGGACGCCACAGTAACCGCGTCCGGTGCGAGTCCAGTAAGCACCCTGGACCACCGGACGCGTCCGATGGTGTGACACCGGACGCGCACCGCGTCCGACGTCCTCGTTTCCCTCAGGGCGCAAGACCGGACGCGCCGGTCCCGTGGGTCACCGGACGCGCCGGTGCCAAACCCTAGCTCGCGCGCCTGACGCCCGCGCTGCACTGACCGGACGCGCCGGTCCACCGTGACCGCGTCCGGTGCAGCGTCCGGTGCAGCGTCCGGTGCTGCGACCGGTGCTGCGTCCGGTCACCTCTGTGACCGCGTTCGCCTCCGTTTCTTTTCCGACTTCCGGCATAGTAGAAAATAGGCGTTTCACTTCTCCAAAAAGCGCCGAATCCCGCCTCGCAAGCTCGGCGGGAGGGAGAGAGGAACCCAAACCCTCTCTACCGCTCAAACTCCACTGCCTTCGCAAATGTGCCAACACCAACAAGTGATCACCACCTTGTGCACGTGTGTTAGCATTTTCATAATCATTTTATAGAAGGAGTTAACCACTCAACTTGCCTCGCCACTCGATCCTAACACGTATGCAAAGTTAGATCGCTCAAGTGGCACTAGATGACCGATATGCAAACAAGTTTGCCCCTCTTGATAGTACGGCCATCTATCCTAAATCCGGTCATCAACTTCTCTACACACCTATGACCGGTGAAATGGAAATGCCCTAGGTTATACCTTTGCCTTGCGCATTCCACTCCATCTCCTCCGATGTTGATGCAACACATGCACCAACCAATCACCAAAAGATATGATCCATTTCATATCATCACGTGACTGTATTGGTTCATCGATCTTGACCTCACTTGCTCTTCACCGTTGCCTCGGTCCTTCGGTGCCAAGCCATCACACAACTTGCCCTTCACCCTAGCAACCGGTCCATCAAGCCAAGCCTCATCTTGATCTTCTCCACCTTGGTCACATGACTCCATGTCATGTCTCATATGCAATGAGCTCCTTCATGACACCATCATATGTGGACTAATCTCCTGTGTATCTCATATAACCACATATTAGTCCATCTAAGTTGTCACTCAATTACCAAAACCAAACAAGGACCTTTCAATCTCCCCCTTTTTGGTAATTGATGACAACTCTACAAAGATATGGAAATTAAGCTTTTTCAAGCTAGCACTTCACACAAAGTGTAAATTGCTAACTTGTTTTGGATTTAATGTTACTTATCCAACTTTTAAGCTCTATGTTAAGATTTGGATAAGCACCATAAAATCCGACTTGGTAGTGATAACTCCCCCTACATATGTGCTCAAATGGTTTGGTTTCAAGCTTGCACATATGCATAAATATGAAATTTGTGGGAGGGTTAGCACTACTAAGTGATGCTAAGGTGTATAGAATAAACCTTTGTAGCTCGATACCATTTGACAGCTTGATACCATTTGAAAATCACAAGTTTGCCATCATCCTTAGCATCATGAGTAGCTAGACATCAAAAACACTAGAAACCCCGTGAGATCAACATTATAAGCAAGGTTCTAGTTTTTGCATGATAATCACAAGTCTAGCTAACATCCTATGCATGCTAGTTATCAAATCATCATTCAAGTTCTATAACTAGCATACACCACACAAGCATGCATATTGAATTTAAGAACTTATGCAATGCAAGCAAGCACATGAATTATGCACATATCAAATGTAATCAATCAAAATTCATGAGCTTGCTCCCCCTACTTGTGTGCTTTCTTTGTCCAAGAATGTTTGATCCCCTTACATTCTTCAATGTTACTCCCTCTTTGTCCATGTTCATGTCCAATCTTTCCAATCTCTCCCCAAAGCTCAAAAAGCTTCTTTCATATCTTTGTCCAACTTCTCCCCCTTTGTCATCAATTTCCATAAAAGGTGTTCTTCTTAATTGATACAAAGGCTTGTATTGGGGTAGATGGTTGAGACTTGAATATTGCATTTTTGATGGACATTACCACATATGTTGGAATGACAAACTTTATGGTTGCTCTTGAGATACCACATAGGATCTTTGACCTTGATACCAATCGGTGGGGCTCCTCCCCCTATGTCATAGCATGTGTCATTCACTTGAGATATCACTTGAAGATGAGGGTAGCATTTCTTGATTTGATCACTTAAAGTTGAGGATCACTTGTGAAACCATCGTCTTGCATGAATGATACCATGTGAAGATACCATGAGTAGAAAAGTGATACCATTTGAAAGAATTTTCTAGTATGGATTCACTTTGAAGGATTTGGCAATAATATTCACTTCTTGAACATTTGCTAACTTCATGAGTACCATTTGTAAGATATCACTTGTAAGTTGATGATCTAGACACCACTAGTGAATACCACTTGGAATTTGAGTCTAGATACTACTTGAAACAAACTAGATATCTATTTTCATTATTGTCTTGTGCTTGTACTCTTATCATTGTCATGAGCTTCTTGTATGACTTGAACTATGTTGATTTGCCTAAGATTTCAAGTCCGGTTTGATCCAATGACAAGCTTCTTCACTCCTCATGCTAAGGGTTATCTTGCCAATGTTGTACTTGTCACTTGTTAGCAATCCAAACTAGATTAAGTACTTGGGTTTACTAGCTCATGAACAAACTCATATACATACCACTAGAACATTTAGACAATCAAGCAATAGTGGTAGGCTATGAATCTAAAAATTTCATTTGTCATGCATGATCCTAATAAGCATGTACTATATGCACTAACCGTATACTAGTAAGGGATGAAATGATCATGCTCATTACAATGATACCTTTGCTATGTTGGAGTAGAGGATAGTCACATAGATTCCAATTCATTACTCCAATAGCAATATGAAGTCCAATTTATAAGCTTGGTGAAGACCAATCATCATAGATAAATCCATTCTTCACCCATATGAAAATGTAAACCACTTATGATCAAGTGCACTATCTCTTGAGTTGTGGTTGGCTTGCTTCATCCTTTTGATCAATGCTTGCATGAGAGAACTACTTAGAATACCACTTGAAATACATGACTAGCTCTCTTTTGGGTGTTGCTTGCTCTTTAGATCAATCCTTTTGATTGCTTCAACTAAGCATCACAAGTTTCTCGGATCACCACTTCCATGTTAGCCTTCCAAGTCCCAAACTTGGTTTCACCTACACACGGCGGCAAGCCCCTCACTAGGGAGAAGTGACCTTTCTCCAAAGAACCACTCTTGATACTCACTTGAAATGATATAGTTTGATTGATCCAAATGATGAACTCAATCTTGATGAATAATCCTTGAATCTACATTTGAGTCCAACTCTTTCTACTTGTTTAAGTCCTTTTCCTTCTACCAAATGATCTCCAATCATCACTAGAACTTAAACTTCACCTTCATCTTAAGTTTGATCTTGATCTTCAAATTGAGTACCAAATAAGTATACCAAGTATATTTCACAATACAAAAGTCTTGTACTCATTGCTTTTCATGCTTCTAGATCAATCCAAAACCAAACTTAGGTACCTCAACCACTTGTAAGCATGTTTCCAACTTGAGGACCTTTCAATTAAAAGTGACTCTAGATTAATCCAATGATTTTTACTTTTCTGGCAGATTCTGTACCCTTCAAAGAATAATTCATATCTCCCAATGTACAGATCCAAATGCCATGAAATTTGGTGGAGATGTGATTCACTAAGTCATCTAGCAACTGTAAAAATTTGAACTTCTTTTGACTTCGAGATTGCTACTAGATTTCAAATCTTCCACCACTGCTACATGCTGAAAACTGCTGCACTATAGCTGACAAGATGCACTCCAAAACCGAAGCATCTCTTATCCATTTCTCATGAAATTTCTACAGCATCTTCTTTCATAAGTGTAGAGCATGTATATCAAATTTCAAGCCAATCCAAATAGATTTGATCACTCAAACATGGCTAAGATCACTGCTAGCTCAGATTTTCAACTTTAGACAGATTTCAATATATTGAGCAATACTTCATCAAATATGAATCAAACTTAAAACTAACTTGTTTGAATACTTTCACAAGACATATATCCATTCAATCCACTTACTAAAAATTATCTCATGAATTTATTCAACCCAAATCAATCCAAACTTGATTGCTAAGCATTTAATCCATTCAATCATCTCATAGCAAGCAACATTGCACATTTATCCAATTCAATCAACTCATATGCACCCAAATAAAATGATCAACAAGAGATATACCTTGGTTAGCTCATGATCATCCAATAGCAAGCTTTTACTCAAATAAATTGCAAGCCATCAAATATATCCAATAAATCACCACAATCTTGAATGTTGCACTTGTATGTTGTAGCATTTGGACTCCACTTATTTTGACTTGGCATTGGGATAGAATATGCACTAAGCTTTAAAACTTGATTCAACATATGATGACCAATATGAATCTAAATGAATCAAGCCTCCAATGCCGATGGTACCTATAAACAATCATCCACTCTTCGATGGTACCCAAACAAGTTTGGGTCCTCTCAAGTTAGGAGCAACATACTTAGGCAAAACCTTAGTATGGTTAGCGGGATGTTTTGCAATTCCAACCAATGAGGTACCATTGCCATCCTTTCTAAGCATATTAGTATTATCAATTGAAATAGGCTTAGAATTGTTACCTAGGGGACATGAATGAGCCATGTGTCCCCTTTCCCGGCATAAGTAGCAACTTCTTTTAGAGTGAGCCTTTTCTTCCTTGCTCATGTGTTGCTTTTCAATGCCTTGCCTCTTATGAGTTGCTTGAGCTTTCTTCTCAAGCTTGGTAGGACACCCCGAGACAAAGTGTCCCATATCTCCACACTTGAAGCACTTGATGTGAGCATGTACTTTCTTCTCGATTTGATTCTTGCTCATCATCTTGGCATCTTGGATTTGCATTGGATGCCTTGCTCTACCACCCCTTCTTGTTTTCTTCTTCTTCTTCATCAAGTCATCATCATCTTCATGGTTGATTTTGACTTGATCTTGGGGCTTTGCTTTTGGCTCAACTTGAGACTTCTTGGTAGGGCAATACTTAGCAATATGTCCCATTTCATGGCATCGGTGGCACATGAGTTGGGATAGCTTCTTTGCATTTTGCTTCTTCATAATCTTGCCCTTGCTCTTGTTGTAGCCAATACCACTCTTATCACCATATCTTCTTTGATTGGTCATGATATGCTCAATGGCGATTTTAGAGTTGTAGCACCTCTCCAACTTGTTGCTCAAATTCTTCACTTCACTTTTGAGCTCATTGTTCTCCTTCAAAAGGTTAGTCTCACAAGACATAGAAGTAGAACAAACATCTAATTGTGAAGAACATGGCATATCTAATAAATCATCACAAGAGGTGGATACATGCTTCTTGCCTACATCACAAGGGTTAGTAATATGTGATTGATCATTTGACCCAAATGATGAGCTCTCACTAGATTTGGTTTCTTCATTAGAAAGCTTCTTAGTGAGTAAAGCATGTTCTTGTGCCAAATTATCATGAGTAACACTAAGTTTCTCATGAGCCAATTTTAGCTCCTCATGTGAACAAGTAGTAACATAAAGTAGATGCTTTTGTTGTTCACATGTGGTTTTTAGAAAAGAGTTTTCATTTTCTAATTTATTTACTCTTTCCATTTCCCTTTTCAAGGCTCTTGAGAGTTTATATAAAAGCTCAAAATTTGGATCATCACAATCCACAACAAAACCACCAACATGTATCTTATTGTTACCATGTGATGATGTCGAAGAGCTTGTTGAAGCATCACTCTCATAGCCATCATCTTCATCATCAAGTGTGCATGGAGTAAAAACATTGCTTGCATCACTTGTGGCATTATCATTCTTCTTGTCAAGTGATCTTGTGATTTGATCATCTTTGTCATCACTTGACCGTGAGGTGGAGCAATCCTCTACAACCACCTCGTTGTGGTCATGCTCAACATCCTCATGTACCTCCATCACTATGTGATCATCCTTCTTGAATTTTCCATCATCCCAAATTGAGGAGTCACCATAGTGATGCTTGAGTGCCATCCACATGCTATGTGCACTTGTGAGGCCTATCACCTTATCAAAGATCTCAACATTCAAAGCTTTAATTAGATAAAACTTAGCTTGTGCATCAAGTGTTCGGCAATCCTTTTGAGCTTGGGTACGGTTACCACACCCATCCAAGTCATGAGAAAAGCCAACAACTATGATCCACCAAAACTTAGGGCCAAGAGCACGAAAATGATCAAGCATGTGATTTTTCCACCGTGCATAGTGAGTGCCATCAAAAATGTGTTCCACACAATCATCTAGCCCATAAGCCGCCATCCTCTCGGGTCGATGAAGACCGCAAATGAGAGACCCGGCTCTGATACCACTTGAAGGGTCGAGATGGCGGACTAGAGGGGGGGTGAATAGTCCTTTCTAAAACTTAAACGCGTAGGCTAACAAAAACAAATGCGGAATTAAACTTATCGGTCTAGCCAAGACTATACCCCTCTATCTAAGTTCTCTAGCACCTTGCAAAGATCCTAATTAAGCAACTAAGGTGCTAAGCTTACCAAGAGCTCACCTAAACAATTCTAGAGCAAGGTCACACAAACCTATGCACTAGTACTTTGCCAACCGAGGGAGCTCCTACACAACTAGTGAAGCAAAAGCACAAAGCTCCTAAGCTCACTAGCAATGCTCAATAACAAGGCAACTAATGCCAAATTAGAGAGCGCAAACTACTTAGCTACACAAACTAAGCAATGTGACTAACAAGGTTACACAAACCAAATTAGTCACGCAAAGGGAAGCTTCTAGCTACACAAGCAAGAAGACAACTAGCAAGCTACACAAGCAAACTAGTTAAGAGAGCAACTACACAAGCACAAGTATATATATGAAAGTAAATACAAGCTTGTGTTGCACGAAGGCAAACCACCGAGAAGAGTAGACAATGTTGACACGGTGATTTTCTCCCGAGGTTCACTTGGTCGCCACCAAGCTACGTCCCCGTTGTGTCGACCAACACTTCGTGGTTCGGCGGCTAATCGGTCACACACCGAGCCTCTCAAAAGGCACCGCAAGAACCTACCATAAAGTGTGGTAGCTCAATGACACGCTCAACTAGAGTTGCTCTTCGCGATCCCCGCGGGGTGAGCACAATCCCCCTCACAAAGCTTCTCCGGAGCCTCGCACAATCTTCTTGCGAGCTTCGACGGAGCCACAAGCCACCAAGCCGTCTAGGAGGTGGCAACCTCCAAGAGTAACAAGCACCACCGGCTTGCAACACGATCACCTAGTGCCACACGATGCAATCTCTCAAAGCAACACACTAGAATCGCTCTCTCACTCGATCCGATGAACACTATCAAGCATGAGTGAGTTAGAGGGCTCCCAAGCACTACCACATAAGCCACCAAGGCTAAAGTGTGCTCAGCTACCGGCCAAGGCCGGCCACAAGGTCTATTTATAACCCCACGGTCAAATAGAGCCGTTACCCCACTTTCCGTTTTTCCGCGGGAGCACCGGACGCGCCGGTGGTAACTCACCGGACGCGCTCAACCGCGTCCGGTGCCCCTCCGACATCCGCGTGTCCACCGAATTCAAATTCGTCCGTTAGATCCACCAACGGTCACTGCGCGCCAACGGTCAAACGACCCACCGGACGCGCTGTTGCGAACCACCGGACGCGCCGGTGCGCACAGTACCCGCGCCCGCGAAGACAAGACCGGACGCGCTCCTCGCAACCACCGGACGCCACAGTAACCGCGTCCGGTGCGAGTCCAGTAAGCACCCTGGACCACCGGACGCGTCCGATGGTGTGACACCGGACGCGCACCGCGTCCGACGTCCTCGTTTCCCTCAGGGCGCAAGACCGGACGCGCCGGTCCCGTGGGTCACCGGACGCGCCGGTGCCAAACCCTAGCTCGCGCGCCTGACGCCCGCGCTGCACTGACCGGACGCGCCGGTCCACCGTGACCGCGTCCGGTGCAGCGTCCGGTGCAGCGTCCGGTGCTGCGACCGGTGCTGCGTCCGGTCACCTCTGTGACCGCGTTCGCCTCCGTTTCTTTTCCGACTTCCGGCATAGTAGAAAATAGGCGTTTCACTTCTCCAAAAAGCGCCGAATCCCGCCTCGCAAGCTCGGCGGGAGGGAGAGAGGAACCCAAACCCTCTCTACCGCTCAAACTCCACTGCCTTCGCAAATGTGCCAACACCAACAAGTGATCACCACCTTGTGCACGTGTGTTAGCATTTTCATAATCATTTTATAGAAGGAGTTAACCACTCAACTTGCCTCGCCACTCGATCCTAACACGTATGCAAAGTTAGATCGCTCAAGTGGCACTAGATGACCGATATGCAAACAAGTTTGCCCCTCTTGATAGTACGGCCATCTATCCTAAATCCGGTCATCAACTTCTCTACACACCTATGACCGGTGAAATGGAAATGCCCTAGGTTATACCTTTGCCTTGCGCATTCCACTCCATCTCCTCCGATGTTGATGCAACACATGCACCAACCAATCACCAAAAGATATGATCCATTTCATATCATCACGTGACTGTATTGGTTCATCGATCTTGACCTCACTTGCTCTTCACCGTTGCCTCGGTCCTTCGGTGCCAAGCCATCACACAACTTGCCCTTCACCCTAGCAACCGGTCCATCAAGCCAAGCCTCATCTTGATCTTCTCCACCTTGGTCACATGACTCCATGTCATGTCTCATATGCAATGAGCTCCTTCATGACACCATCATATGTGGACTAATCTCCTGTGTATCTCATATAACCACATATTAGTCCATCTAAGTTGTCACTCAATTACCAAAACCAAACAAGGACCTTTCAACGCGTCAGATCACACGTGACCGGACGCGCTCAACGAGTGACCGGACGCGACAGTGCCAGCGTCCGGTCGCGTTCCAGTAAGCTCCAGCTACGACCGGACGCGTCCGATCGTACGTGACCGGACGCGCCGCGCGTCCGATCGTCACTCCGCTTCGCTCTGTGTTCCTGGACGCCTGACCGGACGCTCCGGTCCCGTGAAGGACCGGACGCGCCGGTCACGCGCTTCTCTCTTACGCTCAGTTGTACTGACCGGACGCGCTGGTCAGGCCAGACCCACGTCCGGTCACAAACCCTAGCGCTCGCGCCGCATTGAACTGACCGGACGCGTCCGGTGAAACCGTGACCGCGTCCGGTGCAGCGTCCGGTGCAGCGACCGATCAACGCAGTGACCTCCTTTTGCCTCCGTTTCTTTTCCGACTTCCGGCGCAGTAGAAAATAGGCATTTCACTTCTCCAAAAAGCGCCGAATCCCGCCTCGCAAGCTCGGCGGGAGGGAGAGAGGAACCCAAACCCCTCTCTACCGCTTGAACTCCACCGCCTTCGCAAATGTGCTAACACCACCAAGTGTACACCACCATGTGTATGTGTGTTAGCATTTCACAATCATTTTCCAAGGCGTTATGTTAGCTCTTTTACTAGATCCTAATGCATATGCTCAAGACAATGATCTAGTGGCACTTGATTCCCGAGCTAACTGTGATTGCCCCTCTTGATAGTCGGCTATGTATCCTAAATCCGGTCAATCACTTCTCTACTCATCTTAGACCGGCAAAAGGAAAATCCTATGGTTATACCTTTGCCTTGCGCTCTTAGATCCTTCTCTTTCACTTGATCATCATGTACACCATATTATGTGCATCTCCACCACTTATGATCTTATGGCTATCACTCCATGCCACATGCTCCTTCATCACATGTGTTGCTTGTGCCTAACTCAAAACACTTAACACATGGCATTAGCAACTTGGTGTCATTAATTACCAAAACAAAACTTGGGCTTTCACATGTCGTCTTTTTGTAGGCCAACACTCAGCACCGTATAACATCGCCGGACGAATCGCCGTCCTATATAACTTACCTTTCAGCTTCTGAGGCACCCTTTTGTCACAGAGGACGCCAGAAGCTTGACGTCATTTCAACCAGCCGGCTGAAATTCTATGCCTAACATCTTCATCAATGTCTCCGTCCTTTTGTAGCATCGACCCTAAATACCGAAAAGTATCCTTCTTGGCCACCACTTGCCCATCGAGGCTAACGTCTCCCTCCTCATGCCTAGTCGCGCTGAAATCGCACCTCATGTACTCGGTCTTAGTCCTACTAAGTCTGAACCCTTTCGACTCTAACGTTTGCCTCCATAGTTCTAACTTCCTATTAACCCCTGCCCTACTGTCGTCAACTAGCACCACATCATCAGCAAAGAGCATACACCAAGGGATATCACCTTGTATGTCCCTTGTGACCTCATCCATCACCAAAGCAAATAAATAAGGACTCAAAGCTGACCCCTGATGCAGTCCTATTTTAATTGGAAAGTCACTGGTGTCGCCATCACATGTTCGGACAAACGTCACCACATCCCTGTACATATCCTTGATGAGGGTAACGTACTTAGTTGGGACTTTGTGCTTTTCCAAGGCCCACCACATGACATTTCTCGGTACTTTGTCATATGCCTTCTCGAGGTCAATAAAGACCATGTGCAAGTCCTTCTTCTGCTCCCTATATCTCTCCATCAATTGTCGTAATAAGAAAATCGCCTCCATGGTCGACCTACCAGGCATGAACCCAAATTGATTTTGGGTCACATGTGTCACTCTCCTTAGGCGATGCTCGATAACCCTCTCCTAGAGCTTCATCGTATGGCTCATCAATTTAATCCCACGGTAGTTAGTACAACTTTAAATATCTCCCTTGTTCTTGAAGATAGGTACTAATATACTTCTCCTCCATTCTTCAGGCATCTTGTTAGACCGAAAAATAAGGTTAAAAAGCTTAGTTAACCCTACTATCGCTTTGGCGCCTAGGTATCTCCACACCTCAATGGGGATACCATCAGGGCCCATCGCTTTACCTCCCTTCATCCTCTTCAAAGCCTCTCCGATCTCTGCCTCCTGAATTCTCCTCACAAAGCTTCTGTTGGTATCGTCAAATGAGTCGTCCAACTCAAGGATAGGACCCTCATTCTCCCCATTAAACAGCTTGTCGAAGTACTCTCTCCATCTGTCTTTGATCTCCTCATCCTTCACCAGGAGTCGATCTGTCCCATCCTTGATGCATTTTATTTGGTTGATGTCCCTTGTCTTTCTCTCGCGGATTCTAGCCATCCTATAAATGTCCTTCTCCTCTTCCTTTATGCCTAGCCGCTGATAAAGGCCATCATACGCCTGACCTTTTGCTACACTCACATTTTGCTGGATGTGATAAATTATTACAGTATAAACTAACAAAGATGCCTTAGCATTGCAACGAGAGGAAAAAAGCTATCGAACGTTAATAGCAAACGAGGGTAGAATTATATATATATATATATATATATATATATATATATATATATATATATATATATATATATATATATATATATATATATATATATATATATATATATATATATATATATATATATATATATATAACTTTAAAAGCTCTAATTTATCTTATAATGACCACATTACATGCATTAGGCGTGTATCATTGGTATAGATGCGGAACCGGCCACGATGACATCTAGACTCATCTTTTTCGGTGAGACAGTGTTGTTGATATAGATGTGAAGCTATTATAGATGGCGTCCGGGCTTACCTCCTTGATGCGGCAGTATATTAATGCCAATAAAGAGTTAGATGAAAAACTCACTTGAGTTGAGTTTTCGCATGCTAGCCATCGTTGATGATTGTATCATTTATTTAGACCAGATTAGACAATAAACTATTTAATTTTTCTACTCACATCATGTTAATCTAGGTTTGAATATTTTCTAATCAAAATTATGTTAACAACTTAGCAGTAGAAAAAATCTTAAAGAAAAATCAGGGTTTAAAAATTTATAATAATTATTCTTAAAAAATCAATAAAAAAACCACCTACGAGGATAACGGATGCAACAAAAGAGAAATCAGATGCAAAGCTAAAAAAATTCAAACGAAAGAAAATTTATATGGTAGAAGTTTTACCTAATAAATATAAAGGTATTATTGTAACACATAACATGTTGTAGTGTGGTGATAGACAGTTTGTTTATCAATCCTAGTACACAGGGTTCGAATCTCACTGGTGGCATATTTTTTTTTTTTGGCTACCGGAAATTATTCAGACCATAGGCTAAAGTGAGGCCATTGAGCTAGCTAAATTAGGGCACGAGAAAGTCCTGATCCGCTGCCGGGAGGGATCAGATGAGCTCACGTCAGGATAGGTAAACTGGCGCTATAATTTGTACTCCCTTAGTTTGTGAAAGAATCAATTCTTAGAATTCATGCCAGTCAAACTTTTTAAAGTTTGATTAATTTTATATAAAAAAATAGTAACATCTGTGACATGAAATAAACACATTATGAAAATATATTCTAAGATACATTTAATGATACTAGTTTGATATCATAAATTTTGATGATTTTTTCTATAAATTTGGTCAAAGTTTGAAAAGTTTGACTTCGGACAACTCTAGAAATTGATTTTTTTAGAGATCGAGGGAATATTTATTTATTTATCTGCTGTCATCAGTTCATTATTATGGAGTACAGTACAGTATTATACTGCTGCTAGTGTCACCAGTTCATCACAAGGAACATGCGTGTAACTGCTTGGGAAAAAGACGTTAGTATTTTATTCGCGGAATCGTCCCTGTTCAATTTTGTCGGTAGATTTTCTATGGCGTCGACTATCGACTGTGGAGCGACCATGACTGCAGGATTTATTGGTAACACACAGCTTTGATGTAGGGTAGGTGTTGTCACGGTCAATTTCCTCTTTTTCAGCATAACGAGTGAGGGCTTGTTTAGTTGTAACTTTTTTTTTGTAAAATGATATTGTAGTAAAATTTTGTTGTTATTGGGTAATTAGTGTCCAATCATGGTCTAATTAGTCTTAAAAGATTCGTCTCGTCCATTTCGTCTAAACTGTGTAATTAATTTTATTTTTTATTTATATTTAATGTTTGATATATGTGTCAAAGATTCAATGTGACGGAAAATCTAAAAAAATTTGTAAAATTTTTTAGAAACTAAACAGGCCTGAGTGATCGATCGAGAGAGAGACGGCAACGTACGTAGAGCCCACGTTGTAGAGTACAGTAGACGATTAGGATCAGAAAGAGGGAGAAAAAAAGAAAGCCTTGTTTAGATTTCAAATTTTAGAACTAAATTTTACATAGTAAGTGTTCCGTCATACTATAATAATTTTGTTTTTATTCGGTAATAATTGTCCAAATATTGATTAATTAGGTTTAAAATATTCATCTCGCAAAGTATAACAAAACTGTATAATTAATTTTTTATTTTATCTACATTTAGTACTCCATATATGTGCCAATATTTTAATATAATAGAAAATTTTCTTTTTATATAGTGGAATTTAAGAATGAATTTAGGTATCTAAACCAAGGCCATAACTGAACTGCCAGTGCCAGAGGACGGAAGGCACAAGAACATGAGAGCATGCACGGTGCAGAAGGCAAAAGCCCAGTGATCCTGTGATCCTTTCACTTGGGCCTAGTTTAGTTCTTAGAATTGGGGAGAAAAACACTGTATCAGAAGCATTTCGTTTGTATTTAGTAAAAATTATTCAAATTTTGACTAACTAGGTTTAAAATGTTCGTCTCGTAAAGTACAACAAAGTTGTACAATTAGTTTTTGATTTCATCAATATTTAGTACTTTATGCATTTGCTGATATTTTGATGTGACAAAAAATCTTCTTTTTGCATAGTGGAATTTAAGGAGAATCAGAGGAAGCCCTTGTTCAGTTCCCAAATCCAACCCCAAATTTCACTATGCAAAAAGAAGATTCCCCGTCACATCAAAATGTCGGCACATGCATGGAGTACTAAATGTAGATGAAATTAAAAACTAATTGCACAGTTTTGTTGTACTTTGCGAGACGAACATTTTGAGCCTAATTAGTCAAAGTTTGGACAATTTTTACCAAATAAAAACAAAAGTTGCTACAGTACGACGTGACCTACACTATTCCAACTTCTCCTCCCAATTCCAACATCTAAACAAGGCCGAACTAAACAAGGCTTCATGCAGATGCAGTGATCCTGTGAAGGCAGAGGGTGATGAGGTCACCGGCAGCCGGCCTCGAACTGCGTGTCCCGGCTGCTGTGCTCTCCTGACACGGAAGCCCGAGACGACCAACCCGTGGTACTACTCCGGCCGGGCGGCCGGCCGGTTCCCTTCGCCGTCAAGATGGTCTTGTGGATGCTTAGGCCCAGTTTAGATCCAGAAAATTTTACAAAAGAACAGTAGATTCCTCGTCACATCGAATCTTTGGACACATGCATAAAACATTAAATATAGATAAAAAATAAAACTAATTACATAGTTTAGACGAAATGGACGAGATGAATCTTTTAAGCCTAATTAGACCATGATTGGATAATATTTGTCAAATAACAACGAAATTGCTACAGTAGCATTTCCTAAAAATTTCCGGGAACTAAACAGACCCTTAGACTAGCCGCATAGGGTACTCTAAAAGATTCTTTAAAACTTTAAGTACGAATATAGAGTAAAAACTGTTACACTAAGTACTCTAAAATGATATTTTATCTTATCTCTTACTCTATATTTAAAGTAGTATAATGCTTACTCTATAGTGGACAGTAGCGGACCCCACTAGCTAAATAAAGAAAAAAATGCTATAACTCACAAACCAAAAATCCAAATTAAATTTCGATTGCACCATTAAATTTGTCTCAATAAATCCTTCAAAACTAGATCACACATAGATATATTTAGATAAAGTGACAAGTGGGTAGATAGATGATGGATAGGTACGGGAGAATTAAGTATAGAGGAGAGAATCTTGCTGCCTTGGACGTATAAAGCCTTGGACGTATAAAGGATAAATACAGAGGTCCATAGGTACGGATAGCCTTAGAACGGCAAAGCCAGCGTGCAGTAGGGTGACACGGAGAATTGATGGATGGTGCAAGGCAGAGCTGAGCGCCCGGCGGCGGCCTACCATCCGGCCCACCGGCGGCTCGACGGCGTGGTGCAGTGCCACGGCCACCATCCAACGTCGAAGACGCGACGGAGGGCCGAAGCCCAAAAGGCGGCGGCAACCAAAGCAGCTTCATCAACGTACCTTGCTCTTCGACAGGCACCACACACCAGTCACTCACACGGGCACGAAGCCACGAACACGATTGATCCCAGCTGGCCGGCGGACGCTCTAGCCATGGACGTTGCCGCAACGCCCGACCGGAGGGCCGCCACCAGCTCGCTTCTTCTCAACCAGCGCAGGGGCACACGGGGGGTGGCGCTCTTCTTCATCTTCACCGACGGCCGGGAGACACGCGCTAGCAGCTAGCCTTGACGGACGGGGAGAAGGACGAAGGCGCACCAAGAAACGCGCTTAGCGACACTCTGCCCCGCTTTTATAACGCGGGAGGGAGGGAGGGGGAAAGCAAGGGCCAGCCAGGCAGGTAGGCACCACGCACCAGCTTCTACTTCTACTTCTACTTCTAGCCGTTTCTTTTGCTCATCTTGTGTGTGTGGGTGCCGGTTGGCCCGTTGCTATCGGCAGCCCATCTCTCTTTTTATTTGCGCCCGCGTATTATTAAAATTTGTACAAAAGGGACAGCACCCTTTGATGCACCCTGGGCGATTCTATATTGGGATCCACTTGTTCTATGGCTGACGCTCTGACGTGCAGGCGACTTCCTCCGGTGATGGTCTTTTGAACGCCACCAAAGGCGACTGGACCCTTTCTTGGGTTGATTGATTATTATTTTGTTTCTTTGGGCATGGAGAATCCTCGCTGATTACCTACTACTCCGTCTCAGAAAGAAAGACGTTTTATGTTTTCGTGCCACAAGTTTAACTCGATTTGTATAAAATACGTACAACATTTATGTCTCTAAATAAATTTATTAAAAAACTAGACTTAAAGATCTTTCCGATGATACTAATTACTTAGCATAAATATTTATATATTTTAATATATAATTATCGGCAGTTGTTTCTCGGGAAGCGAAAACGTCTTTCTTTCTGGGACGGAGGATTATGCAGTAGTAGGATGTACATAGGATGTAGCCGTTGCACTAATTCCTTTTTTAACCAAAACAAGTACTATTTACGTTGTCCATCTCTTGTACTAGTTTTTTGTTTTCCTTGATATAGTATATCAGATACGAGATACTTTTTTTGAGTGTCTTTATCCAAAAAAAATACTCATATGTCTATGGTTCTCAAATATAAGGGATCAAAGCATTTTAGGTATGTCTCCAAGTCTACTCCGTCTCTCCCTAAATAAATAAATTTATTTCTAGAGTCATATAATCGTCTTAAACCATTTTTTATGTTTAACTAAATTTATAGAAAAAGCACAAACATTTGTAGCACCGAATGAGCATATTATGAAAAATGGTGTATCTAATAACACTATTGTGGTGTCATAAATCTTAGTGTTCTTCTATATAAATTCAATCAAAATTTGAAATGTTCGACTTATGACAACTCTGGGAATTGGTTTATTCAAAAATTAATCTTAAATCAAATCTCTTTTCATTGGTTAGTTAATGTGTCTCACCTAATTTATTTCTGGTAAATGATATCAAACCGTCTTAAAAATCTCTCTTAAATTGTCCTAAAAACCTAGAATCCTTTTTGTCATTGGGGATGGATGAAGTATAAAGCTTGAGAAGTAGAAGTTAATTAGGAAAGCATGGGCAAATAAATATGTTTCTACTGCATTCTTTGACGAATAAAAACCCACCATCTAAAATAATCATCCCATTTACTCGATGTGATAGAAAAAATTTTAGATAATTCCTTCATTTTTTGTTAGTAGTAACATGTACTCTGTCCATTTGTATACACGATATCATGACCTAATAATTTGTTCTAAACATCATATTCATATTTAAAAAACGAGGGGTGTATACCAAACACAATTTATTCATACATCATTATTCACTTTTTCTATTACAATTATATACAACCACCAACAATAGCACATCAAACATGATGGATATTTTTCACTTAAAATACCAAGTGTAAACGATATCAAATATCGACATCCACGTGATCGAGTGGATCTAGACAATTTTGTGTGGTCCCCTTGCTTTGTGGACCTAACCAAAACTGTGAGCTACCTCATGGCATATGACAAGGATATATACGCATCTCTAGGATAAATTATCTTTGTCTGCACATTGCAGGTCTATTCATGAACGCTCCCTTGATCGCTGGGTCCAACCTATATAGGAGTACATGTCATTAGGGTAGGGTGATGACCTTAGCACACACTCACATGTAGATGGAAAAGGAGGGCGAGCAAAGCCACACATTACTATAGTGCATACACTCCTTAATTATTTGACCACATGGCCTAAGCAATGACTAAAGACGATGATGCACGTATATGGCTTTGTTTTCTATGCTCTCATGCAGTTTGTTTGTCCCTTCTCAATTAGTCACTTCAATTCTTGCCCCCTTTTTCATGTGTGTGTCTTTTTTTTGGGCCCACATTGTTTCACTTTTGGTATATGTCCAAGCTTTTAGGTCTTAGCATGCCTAACATAGTGTATAGTTGGGCACTTATGGATGTAGCTCATGAGTAAAAATGACTTTTGTGATTTTCCTTGTTGCTCTCAAGCTGAAATGGCAAATATACACATTTTTTTCGATGGAGATTGAACTTTTCTCTATTCACGTCATGCCTTTTCTTTTCTTTTTCTGTTTGCTCTTGATGGAGATTAAACTTTAGTACAAAGCATCTCCTTTTTCTCGAAAAATTAAAGAGAACATTCTTTTGTGTCCTCAACCGTTTGTATTTTTTGGTTGTCTTTGTTTGTTCTTTTCTCAACCCATGTTTGTTTGTCTCGTTTTATTTTCTCACTTATATATTTCCATCCATATTATATAAACAAATTGTAAATCCAATAATTGAAGCATATATATGTGTATGACAATAAAAAATGGAACCTCCATCCGACTCTCTTCTAAAATAAGATAAATAGTATAACAAACTATGAAGTGAAATTTTGTTGTTCTGTACGTATCTCGGCAGTTTATTTTCTATAATTTTCAATTAAGCAGTCCCAGATCTTCAGATTTTAAGAAACATGTTGTCTTCAATTACTCATGAGATCATCACATATGTGCCCATGAGTTTAAGCATATGCACTTACTTAGACGGTTAGACCCATCATGCTAAATGTTTTTATTGGAAAAGTGGCATACCGAGCTATATATCAGTGAAAGCTAGTTACATATATGTAGTTCAATGCAAGATGCTAAAGTTGGCTTGACTTGGCCTCCAGAAACGATGAAACAAAAAAAATTAGTATCTTTTTGGGTCGATCAATAAAATACTTGAACTCTAGAACCGTCTTTGTCTGTTTCTTTGGATAGTAAATCAGTCAATAAGACATCAGGGAGGTGATTCCTCTCTCTGTATATAATAATTGGATTGACAGGAATACAATATTCAACAATTTCGCGTATAGCTAACGGATGCGTGTATGCTCCTTTTATCTTAAGAAAATCGTACTGTACTATCACGTCACTTAAAAATCGGAGGCACACTTCATAGTTTATATTTAATAACTAGCAGAGAGCCTAATGGTACAATGATTCCACATAAAAATATGGTTGCCAATTCCACTAGGCCTCTTATCTCAATATGGCTTGGATCCGTACCCGAGAAATACCACGGATTCTTCACTAGTGTCCAGTTCAGATGTAGCACTAACTTTATGCTATTTTTAATGGGCAAGAGTGCACGCAGATATATATTCGGTAAACCATCCAAAGCCATTCGATGAGAGGTCAAGGGACGAGATCAAGACGAGCTGCTAGCCACCTAACCATTGCGAGGATGTAGCGAATTCCACGGTAAAAGATTCAAGTAAAATTCACCAATATTTCTTTTCTTAGAAATGGTGAATTATGGTTGGACACTAAACAAAAGTTACCACTCCCACATGCATAGTATCTCTCGTGCACGTGCTGAATGCATCGAGGCCCATATATATAGTTTAGGTTTTGGTGATTGATGGCTAACTTTGTTTTTAGA
Source organism: Saccharum hybrid cultivar R570 (assembly GCA_038087645.1). Lineage (NCBI taxonomy): Eukaryota > Viridiplantae > Streptophyta > Magnoliopsida > Poales > Poaceae > Saccharum > Saccharum hybrid cultivar. Next base: position 1,561,629 of record JAQSUU010000377.1, read on the forward strand.
GTATATAACAAATGATTAGTCACATTGAGCCAACTTGGCATTCGTAGTCCCTAGTGATTGAATTCGATGAATGACACAAGGATATTCGTGAAAACCAAAGACACAGTGGTGTCTAAATGTAACTTGGCGTTGAAGGCACTTAGATGTAGTGTTAGGGCTTTCATTTTTCTTTGGTTGTACTATTATAGGGGGTCGAGTCGGTAACTTGATCAAGAGTTGGAGTCAAGAGCGTTTTGATGCACATATGAGATTTACCCTAAGAAAGTTGATCGATCAAGAGTGGCTAGATATGATAGTGAATAAGTGGAGGATCTAAAGAAACCAAATTGGATGAGATCAAACTTCAAACAGAGACAAATTTGAAGTTATTCTGTACATACACTAGAGTAGTTGATCCAGGCCGCTGGATTGTCCGGCGATATTGTGCCATACTTAGCGTTAGGCAGTGTCACTCACCGGATAATATGACCAAGGTTCCATAGTGTGGACTGGAGTGCATGATGGTCATTCGATGGTACTGTACAATGGCTAGTTCAACTTGTATAAGCTTACTAACGTGCACTATATGATCCGCCATGGACCTTAGTGCTCACATTAGATAATTCGGCAGAGAATGTTCGCGACCATTGAAAAAAGATAAAATAGTATCATTGGATAATCCAGTACCCATCAATGGGATATGGTAGATCTTTCGGTGTTGCATGTCTCAACAACCTTTTTTCAATCGCTAGGACTTCAACCTCGGGCTATAAACGTGTGTTCAGCAGCTCATTTTGAGCTCTCTTGGACCCAAACAATTTCACATACATAGGAGGCCTTGTGAAGGGTTTGAGGACAGTACAAGTCAAGATGAGTGACCTTAGTGTGCATCTTGTGCTCTTGGCTTGAGTTCATGATCATGTGAAGTTCGAAACTTGTTACTTGTTATTCTAGTGGAGCTTGACCATTTATGACTCAAGGGAGCATAACCGTCAATGGGTTCTCCAACGTCAACTACAGGGTAAACTCGGTTGTCTCTTGTCATCACTTTACTTCCATGAGCTTTTCGATGGATGCTTATCCCGTTATGTGTATTAATAGTTGTGTCAAGCTAATTATGCTAGATTTACTCAAGGTAGTGCCAGTAGGAAGTAACTTTTCAGTACGTAGAAATAAATATTTTGTGAGATAAGTGAAAGATCAACCATAGAAAAGGAGTAAAATATGCTGAGGGAAAATGCACGTCCACGAGATTGGCTAATAGAGCAATGATGACGACGACGATGCTCGTTGGCTCATTGCTTCAAACCTGGGAAATGAGGTTGAAGTATTGGTCTTGATGATTATCTCACGGAATCTACTTTACGAAAGTTGGACCAGCCTAACTGTCTCTGCTCTCCCACTTTTTTTTACTCCAGATTAGACTATACCTACTTCCGGATCGAACTAAAATTCAACTCACGATCATTTGTATTCCAAATAGAGCTCTTTTAGCCAGGTCAAAACTGTCTGTATATAACTTATAAGAATATAAGTACTCTCTTCGTCAAAAAAAAATACAAGTTTCACTTAACGATTTGAAGTTTGACCAAAATTATATAAAAAACACTAATACTACCATAAATTAATTATCAAATATATTTTCGTAGTAAACCTATTTATAGATATAAATATTGGTACAAAATTAAGCTAGTTTGACTTGCATAAATTATATATTTGCATTCTTTTATGAACAGAGGGGTACGGAAAGATGTGACTACCTAAAATATTTAGACAAAGGGAGCTGTTTGTGTTTTCCGAAGGATTTTTTTTTGAACTTCTGGGTTTTAAAATTTGTCCATAAATTTAGGATTCTAATATAATCCACTTAAACAGGCAGGATTTAACACTGTCATTTATGCATCGGTTATCTAAATGGGTAGGGTTAAATAATTTCACTGTGATTTTCTAGGTGTTTGATTGAGAGTTACATGCATTTTCCCCTCCCTATACTTAAGCTGTTCCAAAAGTCCTTAAACTTTGTAGACGGAGATAGTAGTATTTTGCTCAATTCTGTGGCAACTATCTCCATTAACTGTAACTCTTGGGTTTGCGATAAGAAAAATACTATAGTAGCTTAGAAATGGTTGCTGTTTACGGAGATGGTTAAAAATAATTTTGTTTATTTTAAGTTGAAACCTTTTTTTTTTGCGAATCGTAGTATTTTACGATGAACCTGACCTAGGCTGATCAGTTGTGGGTCGAAGCAGTCGATATAAATGTGAAAAACCTACTAGCCATGCATACTCACTCATATAAGATCACATCGATCAAACATACTTAGCACAGATCACCATATCTGTTGGATGAATACATTTTTGTGGTTAGATTATTACCCCTTGTATTATTTTAAGATGCATGTGCTAATGCTACTCAACTGCTTCCTATTGGGCAAGTGAGGGAGAAGGGGCTACAAAAGACTGAAAGGCTGAAAACATGATAATTAGGTTCAAGAAAAGAGATGCCCAATGCTTGAAAGGCTCTTTCATTGTCCAGTCTCTTTAGCATACCGCCTCCCCCGCCAATAAACTAATGCTGTGGTAGGCAACTCGATGTGAATTGGTTCTAATCTTTGTGTTCTTTTGTGCATAGTATATTAGGCCCAAGGGTTATATTATATCTGGGGATCATGTTTCTAGGTTAAAATTTTCTCAAGGCTCACATTGACATGGACAAGCAACCCAAATGCTGCTGCCACCTCCCCTAGAGCTTGATGATCCTCACAAGCTTTGGTGCCATAAAAAATCCCCAATATTCTACTTGCCTGATACATGCATATAATATTATTTATGTGTTTACCAATAGGTACAAAATACTTGGTGGTAGGCCCAATTATTTAGGGCAAGTGCAAGGCTGGGAACCTTTGTTTGACCACTACCATGATAGCTACCATGAACACACATCTGAACCTTTGTATAATGCTGGGGCTATGCACGGCCATCCTCACACAACCATTGTTTAAGGAGCCCCTGGCACTTCTTTATGTGCCAAGATTATCCTCATCATTAAACAATTGCCCATCTCCCTGCTGCCCAACTTGTTTTTTTTTATATGGTGTGCCACGGCGATTACTTTACAAGTAAGTAGTAGTGGCTATCGTATATACGTATATTGTGGTAGTCGCAATGGTTTGACAGGGACCAAATTGGAGTCTGGAGCAGTTAACAGGAGTAGCGTGGCAGGAAAGAGGAAATAGTGATCCAGAATGGCTTAGTCATTAGTGCCTAACAACGTCTTAAATTTTAATAACATCGCTAGTGTACTTCCAGAGAGAGTAGTTGCTAACTTAGGCCAGTTTCAGTGGAGAGTTTCATTTCGTTGTTTTCAAGACTGTCATATCATATAGAATGAAATAAAACTCGGATGAAACACCCACTCTCAATGGAAAGTTTCATTCCACAGTTTCATAGACATTTAATTCTATGACTCATAGAGAGTTGGTAATTGTGCCAAGAGAGTTTCATCCCTATGAAACATAATTCTTCTCTCTTCATTAAAACATTGACATGTCATAAAAAATGCACATATGGTAAGCTATTAAATGCAAATGAAACTCTTGAAACTCCCACTGAGAGTGGCCTTATTGTATCATTTTGTGGACCATGACTGCTGGGTATTATAAAGTGTAAAATATACCTGGCATGTTACCCCCAGAATACCAACATTGCAAAGTGACAAAATAACAAATACTATAAAGGATGAGGTTGGAAGAGCGCATTGGTATCATCTGTCAGAGACGAAAACATAATACTGGAAGAGCTCATGTACCCTTGTACAACCTTATATGATGCATAATACGCGTACAGTGTATTATGTTTTCTTTGCTAAGGAAAAAACACAAGTATTTTGGCGTGAATCCCTAGAAACCTACTCCAAAAATATGGTTTGGTACGAGCACTGTATTGCAGATCTGATGTGTAGTTTCATACTCCTAGAGCACGAATCATATTCTCCTAGGCCTAGCTTGCAGGCATCCTTTGTACTCGCCCTTCACTTCGGCGATGTTTAGTTCTCCTCCAACTCCTGACACTATGAACAAAAATTTCCGTCACATTAAACTTACGGTACATACAAAGTACTAAATGTCAGCAAAATCAAAAACTAATTGTACAGTTTGATTGTATTTTGTGAGACGAACGTTTTAAACCTAATTAATCAATGATCGGACAACTATTACCAAACACAAACGAAATGCTACAGTATACTACAATGCCATGCAGTTTGCTACAGTAGCCTTGCTAGGATCATACTACTCCGTCCCAAAAAGAGTGACGTTTTTGACTTTTAGACATCATGTTTGACTGTTCGTCTTATTCAAAAAATTTATACAAATTATAAAATAAATAAATCATTATTAAAGTATCTCTAATGATAAAATAAGTCATAACAAAATAAATGATATATTATAAAACTATAGCTCTACATATTAGCTATATTATGAAAACATATTTCATGACATAACTATCTATACCTAATAATAAAAAAGCAAAATTTAAACTGAAATCTTGATTCGTTTGTCACCAATCTAATCAAATTAAATGTTTTTCCATGTTATCTGCATATATCAGTGCAAATCTTCAATTTGTTCATATATATATACACCGGTATAACTCTCAACAAAGGCTGACACGTGGAAATCGAGAGAGATCTTAGTCATACTTTGTACTCATCAATAGAGAGACCAATTATTGAAATGATGATGACTAATCCTTTACCGACTTTAATAAGATATTAAAATTAGATGTTTTTGTGTAGCCTCAAAAGAAGCCACGGAACTTGATATTTAACTATATCAACGCATAAATAGTATGAAAACTAAAGTTATGATATATTTACGAGTAAATATTATTTGCTTCTTACAACCAAAAAATACATCAAGGTTATATTTTAATTGAATATAGAATTATTAAGATATTATCATACATTATTGCTAATATTTACTTATATTATGGATGCCATGGTCATCACAAAATAAAATATAACTTTTGAATTTTGTAGAAAGGATAAAAAGTAAATAGATATGTAACATTGACTTCCTTTTTCATTAACGAGCCTGTTTGTCTGTGATCGGTGAACATCAAAAGTAGCACTTATATAAATTTAAGCTGTTGCAGCCGTTGTAGCTGTGAAGCAAGCTAAAGTGAACAACTCGAATATTTGATAGCTTTTTGTTTACCTCCCATTGTAACGTACGGACATATTTGCTAGTAATAACTTATTTGGTACCATACACATCGATATTTTTTATATAATTTTGGTTAAACTCAAAATATTTTGACTAAATACTAGTCTATAGGAGGGAGTGGGCAAATAGCATGGGCTCAGAAGGTGTGGCTGTGCCACCGCGGATTTACTGCTTCCATGGCCTTTTTCTTTTTTGAGCTGCAATATATACTCCTACCTTGTACTGCAGTAGTACATCCTGTTCCTCGGGTGATAATGCCTGCATAAGGGATGAAAACGGATGGAATTTTTCTTGTACTGTCCCGTTCTGTTTTCTATATTTTCTCATCCGTTTTCGAATTTGCGAGATCCTGTTTTTGTATTTGCGTTAGTAGAAAAGGGTATTTTCCGTTCGTTTCCGAGTAATGCTGTTTTAATACGGAATAGACCTGTATTTATCATGTTTTCAATCTACGCTCAACATATTCAACAATTACATGTCCTTATGTTATGTTAATATAACTACGAATCACCAAATATGCATGTTATGTTCACGTTCATAGCATGTAAATGAATATTAAACTTTGTATATATATTATTATATGACTTTATATATGTATACTTTAAGAATATTAGATTATGTGATCTTAATTTAATTTTCCGGCTCTTCATCCATATTTATCCGTTTCCGTATGTCTACATATTCCGATTCCGTTTTCAAACCCACATTTTCCGAACCCGCTCCCGTTTCCGCCAAAAAATATAGAAACAAAAGTAGAAATAGGGTTTTTCCGTCCGTTTCCGTCCGTTTTCATCCCTACCTGCATACAACATGTTAAATGGCGTTTAAACGCGCATTTCTAGTGCAGTGGTCGTTATATTTTTACGTTTCAGATGTTTGCACTCCAGTATTTATGTCAAATAACTGTTTGATTGATTTGTTCTTTCATGAAAGGAGCATTTTTGTTCTGAAAATACTGAAAAACTGGGAGCCAAAGAGTTTATGTTTTGCATCGGGCTTACACACTAATCCATACGCAGATTAAGTCTAACCTCTAACCTCAAAGGCCTCCCCCAACACGTCTACACTAGCCGTCGAATGTTCGGCTACATGGTAGGGTACTAGGGTGAATCAGAATGGCCCAACATAGACATTTTATCTCGAGCTGTTTAGGCTGACGATGTAGGTAGGAGTACATCACAAACAGTGGTGACCTGTTCATTTCCGGGCAAAAAGCCTCCGGCATCACTTGCTCAATCAGGCAATCAATCAGCAAGTATCCGCTTTCAATCAACCAGAAATGGTCGAAGCAAGCGCCAGATGGTAGTTTCATCTAGAACTCTTGCCCATCCCTTTCATCAACAAAATTTTCTTGTCAGATTAACATGGCGCAACATACCTTTCAGAGGTGAACCTCATGGGGAAAGGAGACCAATAATTTCCCCAGTGCCCCAGTGAGGCAGTGAAGTTGCGTCAGAAGCTGGACTCTGGTACATTACAGAGAAACGGAGCTGAAGAGAACAGATGATAAAGATGCAAACTTTCTCCATTAACCACCTGGCATGTGGGGTGTGCATTGACAGGAACAGAAATCTCATCGCGTCGCCATCATCGTAGAAAGGACAGATCTCGACACGAGAAGGGATCATTGCCAATGCGGAGACAAAATCAGGTACTAACTTGTATCATTAGATATTTTCCTCCCTTAATATATTTGTTGCTATGTACAAAGGTCACAGACTCACAATTGTTGGGGGCGGCCTTATATTTTTAGCACCACAATAGTGCAGGAGAGCCTTTAGTCTTGAGCTGATGGTTGATGCATGGTTATGTACAGTGTATCATTGCACTTTCCTGAAGAACAGTAGCAGCAAACAGTTGTTGAGCACAGTTTGAATTTCCCAGTCAGTTACCACATTCTTCATGTTAATTTTCCTCTCTAAACTTGATATAAGTATACACACAAATGAAGAAACCAGATCGGTACCCAGGTCGAATCATTTTGGTAAGCCAGAAGAAGGTTCAGAGGCAGAAAGCTCGGTTTCCAACTTTCTACTGATCTCTTGCTCCTGCTGTGTCCTGAGATAACCCTGTGCTGTAGAAGTAACTATCTGGATGATGAAGTTCACAACCATGAGCCACACCAGGGTATTCCAGACCAAAGAGAATGACAGATTCCACTTCTTTCCCTAAACAAACAATATGAACATTTTGAAACAATGTAAGGGCAACGAAGATGACAACAAGATAGTAAAATAGGCAGAGTAAATCACTGGAGCTTCAGTGTTATATCAGCATTTTTTTTTTGTCTGAACCGATGTCAGCACCAGAACTGTCCCCCAGATCAGGAGCTTAATTTTATAACCACTTACTGCACACATTTCCATGGTGTGGTATTCTAGGCTGAAACTTCGTTCCCTTATCTAAAAAAAAATGTATTTACATGGCCAATGGTAAAATATCGAAACATAACTACCGTCAGATCACTTTACAGTGGGCAAGTGAAGTATATGGCTCCAGTAAATTTCGGATTTTTGTAACTGAAGTCGAGTGGAATTCATACCTTAACAGAACTAGAAGCTGATGCAGCAACATGGGCTGATAAAAACTTATTTTTGTCCATCTTCAGCTTGGAAACTAAAGACGGAAGGACAGATGCCACTCCAGGAACATTGCTAAATGCCCATGTAAGCCTTTTCTCCACCAAATCAAGAAGTTGGTTATTGCAGAGAGTAATCACCAATGTAGTCTACATAAGTGATTTGTAAATGATAGTCAGTTGGCTTAACGGAGATGAGAAGAAATCTGCATGATACTATGACTACAATTCACAGCAGAATGCAAATATATGAATTGCACCAAGAAGTTTGACGAACCTGGATACAAACTTTAACAATAGCCTTTCCAATCAAAGTTGCTAGAAAAAACTTCCAGAAAGGGACGTTGAATTGTCCACACAACATACCGGCAAGATCAAATAGAGGGTTTGGCACCTGACAGAAGAAATAGTCATACAGTTTCTCCATGTCATACATCTCATAAGGAAAGGAATAATATATGTCAATAAGTATAAGACTTCGGTGAGACCAAAAAATTCAAAAGATTTAACAATAATTCATGCAAATGTCTAAGTTTTAAAATGTTTCCTTTGTCAGCAAAGAGTGAATGTGAGTTTCTTCAATGATTTAAATGGGCCTCCACCTTATTACAGCCTAAATTGGCAAGGTGCTACAAGGCAAGTCAGCAAGTAGGGTAAAAATGCAACATACTAAAATATGACTTGAACAAACAAATTTTAAATGTTAACAGAATAATACTAACCGAAGCAAGTAGCAATATTAGAGTGAAGCTTAAATGCTGTGAATGAGACATGAGCCATCGTTTGGCCTGACGTAAAGTTGATGATAGAAAACCTTCTGAAATGGAAGCATCCAAATCTTCTAACTCATCAATTACGCGGCCTGACATGCTAGCTGTGGTTCATTATTTAAAAGGAGTCAGCAACATAACACATACTTAGAAAAAAATGGGCTTACTGCATCATTCAAGTTGAAGCCTTTAACCAATGGCACAATCTTGTAAGGTACATTTGATCCTAAATATGATGGATTGTTGTGGTTAACTTAATATGATGGATTGTTGTGGTTAACTTAATATGATGGATTGTTGTGGTTAACTTGTAAGCTAGGTAACCCTGCTGGCGGGAGAGCTGTAAAACTCTTTGGATAGAACAAGCACACTATTCCTTTGATACCTATATAAGCCCCATGGGTCATAAATGATTTCAATTTCTTAGTAGAAGGGGGACTTAGCCTGTGATATAAGCTAATAAGACGGTTACCATTTTCATGTATATGTATAACAATATGAAGACATCATTGTTTATATCTACAAAACTAAAAGGAGACAAGGAAAAAAAAGTATTTAATGAAAAATGCTGCATTCTCTTGTGCATGTCTTATTTTTTTTCTTGAAAACATGACTTATATTTGTTTCTTTAGTTACAGAACAGGCAGACTTTGTTTATAATGGCTGTAGATCGCTGTTATTAAGCATTTTGTTTTCTTTTTACTGCCTTTGCACCTATTCTAATAAGGACCGGCTGAAGCATCTCACAATGTGGAGGCTGGGATATTTCTATTCCATCATCTAAAAAGAACAAGCAGACTATTACATAATTTTAGTTTGCTACTCTGACCAGGAAATCCTAGCACAAGTACGCTTCAATGAAAGGTGGTATTATTATCATTAAAATAGGCAAGAGGTAGAATTGTATTTTTAGCCCTTTGACAACTGATGAGGCAATGATTCAAAGTGGAAGAGGTGGATCAAGTGGACAAGCAAGAGAAAACAGCTGTAATAATCAAGTAGATTATGCTATAGTTAGTACACAGAGCAGTATGAACAAAACCTGCTCTTGAGAGAAAATATGGAGGAAGCTCTCCAAGTGCAGTTCCAATGCCCCAAAGAACAGCTTCGAGACAAACTTCTTGCAGTATTTTGCTGAATGGAATCGTTTCATGATAAATTGGGGGTCCAAACTGCAGACAGTCTTTCTCCAACCAGGATGGGCTCCTTTTAAGGAGAATAGTGTCATAAGGAGCACTTTTTAAATCAACCCTACCACACTGAACCGCTTTGATAGTAAACAGGGCAGCATGGGGACCTAAATACATTATGAAAGTGTGCAAACCAGAACCTGCAAGATAAGTACAGTGTAAGCAGAAACACTTGTTATATTTAAATCAACTAATTAAACTCCTAATGCACAATTTCACCACATCTGAAACTATTTGTAGTTACCTAATCCAATCGATGAAGCAACCCCTAGTATGATCCACCACAATCCAAACCTGACATACCAAAGTAGCTCCTGTAGATGCTGCATCAATGACAACATACCATGTTTATCCAAGCTGCATATTGGACACGCAATGGGAGATATGGGAAGCAAACTATTATTAAGATGACCAAGCTATAGCAATGTAGATGAAATTCTCTTGAACAATATGCAAGCAAATTTGCTAATGGCAGATAGTTTTAGGGCTTCCCTAAATATAGCAGCCTAAAGAGTAAAGAGTGAAAAGCAGACTGCAGTTTCTCATCCACTTTCAGATATTCGTGTCAAACAGAATACAAAAAGGGCAAAACTTTCTTGCAACATTAAGTATCTAATATGTAGCATCTATGCCACTCAGACTGTTCTTAATCCTATGAAACACAGATGTTCTGATTAATTAATTTAAAAGAAAACAGTACCTTTTCATGCAGGCCATCAGTGAACAAGAGCAGAACCCAAGTAGCAGCAACCAAAAGCATTGCGATTTTTAACCGAGAACCTTTTTTCAGAACAGATGAACACGTTCTTTCCAAACTCTGAGCAATGGCTAACACAAAGAATGCCAATGTCTTGAACGGTCGTGATGTAATTGTTAGCCTCTCCAGGTCCACACGATGTTTTTCCCGGAGCTCTGAAATATAAAGTGCACTGGTTAGAGCATGGACTACACTGCAGTATATCTCATTATTCGTTCAGTTAGCGAAGTGTTAAGAAAAATCATGGTTTCATCTCATCCTGTAGTGCCATTTGGAGAATGCACACTACAAATTATAACATTCTAGGTAACTGGTTCACATATCGAAAATCGTAATTAGGCAAGTTCTGCAACGCATGGTGGAAAAATGGCAGCTACCCTTCCATAACACAGTTTTCGAAGAAAGGAGGCTTTGTGGCAGTGACATCTGTATTTGTCTTCAGGCTAGAAAACTAAGGCTATGTTTAGTTTGCTTCAAAACGTAAAAAGTTTTCAAGATTCCCCGTTACATCGTATATGCCGGCACATGTACGAAGTATTAAATGTAGATAAAAAAATAACTAATTACACAGTTTATCTATAAATGTCGAGACGAATCTTTTGAGCCTAATTAATCTATGATTAGACAAAGTTTGTCGAATAGAAACAAAAAGTGCTGCAGTGCTTTTTCAAAATCTTTTTGCAAACTAAACCTGGCCTAAATTTGCATTGAAATCCTGCCACAAGGGCAAGACAACAGAGAAAAAAAACAAAATAGTAAAATTACCACTCCTAGATGCCAATATTCGAAGAAAAAATCAAGTAAATAAAGATAATTCAATCAGACGCCAACCGCCAAATACGATCTAAAAATCTAACTTGAAAACCGTGGAAAACCTCAGTTTTAAGTTTTAACCATCAAAAGGTGTGTTGTAACTTCTAAAAGCATCCAATGCTTGAATAAAACAAAATCACAGATTGAAAGAACCGATACCATTCATACCAAGCATGCAATTTCGCTGAACGGTTCTACTCTGCTTTGAATCGCGGGCGGGCAAGAAAAGGAAATAAACCAAACCAAAAAAAAAGTCACTGTATTTCTTAAAATAGAAGGGGTTATACGTATCACCGATCCGAATTTTGTAGGGAAAAAAACCAGAAAAAAAAACATGAAATATTCCAACTTTGTAGGAAAACCTCAGACACGCATTCGCAGCTCGAGCAGCAACAACGATTTCCAAAATTCCACACAACAGATGTCAAGTATGAACAGCGCAAGATGATTTAAAACACAAGAACTAAACCAGACAGCGTATCTCCAAGAACAACGGGCGGACCAAAAAACAACGACCCCTCCGCAGAGCCCGCAGCCGATCGACTCACTCACCTGACATGGCCTTGTCCTCGCCGGCGCCGACGGCAGGCCCCATGGCGCAGCTCCAGGTCCCTCCCCTCTGCCGCTGCCGCGTAGAGTAGATCTGAGCAGCGAGCTGTGGTGCTTGAGCTAGGCGCCGGCGCTATATGAACCGAAAAAAGGGCGCGGGCGAGCTTTGCTTCCCGTTTGGCGCGGAAACGCCTCTTCACCGTCCTGGGGAAGGAGAGGGTAGAGCAGCACGAGCCTGGCGAAGCGCGGGGCACAGAGGAATCGCTCCTTCCACCTGAAAAGACGAGCTTTTTCGCGAGCGCAAGGGGGAAAAGGGCGGAAAAGGGAGGGCCAGGTGAGAACGGCGTTTTTTTAGGGGGGAGAGGCTTTTTATAATCCATTCAACATTATTTTTCAGTCAGCTTATTACCGTAGCCGAACGGGGCCAAAGTAACTGATTTTGCCAAAAACCGGCATGGTTGCTTGAGCGCTAGAACTAGTAGCACAAATCCAATCTTCAATTCGGGAAGGAGTTTATGAGATGCTGCTAACTTTTTCCTTTTAAAAAAAGTGGAAATTAAAGCTTTTTTGTGCTGCACGGCTAGAATACTGCTTTAGGCTCGAGCCACGTCATCATTGCTGATGCTGACGACTGGACTAGATTTGTGACAACTGACAAATAACTCGTGTACATTCCAAGAATGTATAACATCTCGATTAGTTGGGATCGTTACAATCTGAGTGTTGGTGAATTGTAAACAACTAGCTTTCATCGTCTGGGATGGATAGTTTTAGCTTTGAGATTCAGGTTATATATACAATTTATACACTACAATATAATTGTTTATATAATATTATCATTAGCACTTCTCCTATATTTCATGTGCTTGAATTTTAAAATAATTTCAGGCAACTCTTTTGTACTATCAATTAGTATAAGTGAATTTTCAGTTTTGTGATTTGTTACTTGTCTTTGTGATGTGTCATAACATATAAAATTTTTATCCTTGTCTAACTATAGAAATAAGAGTTGTAAATTATTAAATTATCTTTGTGCGAAGACTCGTCAGGTTTGTCATGTTTTTGGTTTGTCTAATGGGTTTTTTATTCTCGGAACAAAAAATTACAGATTATATCTACAGAAATTGCAATGTACTAAAATTGCAATTTAGTATAAAATATATACCATAATTGTCGCCTGAAAAAAACTAAAATTCAGGCACCTAAAATTTAGCAAATCTCTATCATTAGTCCAAACTATAGGGGCCACTAATTTTTAAACAAACCTACAACGATAAATTTGATCACGACTAACACCCACAGTCAAGTATTTCTTGTAGTTGCCGCAACCACCTAACGCATGACACGCGCACCCCGCAGGCTCCCTAACCACTGCGACAAAAAATGATTTATAGAGAGCAGCAGCGCACGGTAGCGGTAGCGGCAACGGAAGCTCCCAGCTCGACACGTCTGCGTAGCGTTCCTCTCTCTTCTTCGGCAACAAGCGTCGCGTGGCAATGAGGAAGCTACGGCTCTTGTGACCTCTATTTTCTTTTAATGAAACACGTGCAGCGCACGTTCTCAGAAAAAAAAAGAAGCTACGGCTCCCGGTGCGGCGCGGAGGCCCGACCCCTGGTCATGGCATGGAGGGACACCCCAAACGTGGGCCGTGGCAAAGCAGCCCTGGCCCCTGCGCGTGGCGCGAATGGTCGGTGCCCCGGTGAGGTGTCCCTGGCTCGGCCTCCGGTAGAGCGCAGGCATGGGTGAGCGAAGTTTCTCGACGTGAGTGGCTCTAGGTTGTCCTTTGGCAATGACGGCCTCGGATCTCTCATCCTCTACACATGTGTGGAATGACATTATAGCGTGACGGCGTGGTGGGCCCAGCTTACTGTAAATAATACTTTTCCTCTAATAATAGTCTGATTGAGGCAAAATTGATTGAAGGCTCGCACGTCGCATCTGTTTCCCTCGTTTTTTTGCAATACATGATGCATCTCTTTTTTTTTTTTTATCTCGGTTAAAAACAGACTGTAAAAGCATTCAACTCGAAACTGGATCATAAAAAAAATCTGAAAGCCTGCATACTCTCTTAACTGAAATAAAATTTTATTAATTAATGCACATGTAGGCACAAGCATGACAGAGAAGGAAAATCGCAGGGAAAGGAGAGACGAGGGCCTTGAGTAGACCCACCGTGGACTTCCACTGGACGAGGAAGGCATAGGGCGGTCATCGCTTCCATTTACGTATTCGGTACGACTTTGAATTTGTGGTGCGAAGGAACGGTGGCCGGATAGTGTACGTATTTGGTCGGATAATATACATATTTGGTATAATTTTTTTAGTCTTTGTGACCGAATAGTATACGCTTTTGGTATCATCAGGTGGATGATTACTTTAGAGTTCTTTTAAGTTTTAAAAACAGACCGTAAAAGCATTTAACTTGAAACTGGATCCATAAAAAAAATCTCTGAAAGCCTGCATACTCTCTTAACTGAAATAAAAATTTATTAATTAATGCACGCGTAGGCACAAGCATAACATAGAAGGAAAATAACAGGGAAAGGAGGGACGAGGGCCTTGAGTAGACCCACCGTGCTGTGACTTCCACTGGACGAAGAAGGTATAAGGCTGTCACCGCTTCTATCTACGTATTTAGTACGACTTTGGATTTGTGGTGCGGAGGAACGGTCGCCGGATAGTGTACGTATTTGGTCGGATAGTATATGCATTTGATATAATTTTTCTTTAGTCTTTGTGACTGAATAGTATACGCTTTTGGTATCACCAAGTAGATGACTACTTTAGAGTTTTTAGGTGCAGAGATTTAAGATTTTTGAGAGCTACAAATTTGTAGCTTTCAGAATTCAGAGTTTCGCCAAACAGAACATAAGCGAGCCATCATCCGAGTGGTTTAGTTCTTTGATATCCTGATTCTAGAGAAATTGTACAGATAAGTTGTACTAGTACTACTAGCACTGAAGTTTCTCATTATCTAATGTGATCATTAGAAGCCAATCAAAAGCATTACAGGCCACTCGAAAAAAATGTTTTTTTTAATCTGTGGTCAAATGAAACATACTTCCAATGTTCCAAACCAGGAAGACACCAGTTACACCTGATCGATGATTGCCATACCAGTCATACAGTCTGTTCGCTTGAGCTTTCAGCCGCTTATTTTTAGCCAACCAGCAGTATTTTTCTCTCACAACAAATCAGCCAACAGTACTTTTAGCCGTTTATTTTCAGCCCAAGCGAACAGGCTCGTAGATGACTGCCATACTAGTCATTCTCCCTTGGCTTCTTGATATTTACGTCGTGGCCTCAACAATGGCGTCCTCTTCTGAAATTCATCTTTTTTTTATCTCGTAAGATCACTTTCAACCTCGAGCCTCCTCTTTATTTGTTGAGGTCGACCTTAAACCTGCTACCTCGTCCTCACACCTTGTCATTTCTTAATCACCACACACAAGGTACAATATGCACATAACACGTCCTGTTTTTCATTTTCGCGTGGGTATGCTATCTTTCGATCGAGACGTGACCACATTACAATTTCGCCATCGTTGCAGCCCGTCGTTAGCTTCTGAGGCAACCAGCCACGACGGGGTCGCAGGAGCTGATCCCCCGGTTGAGGAAAGCAACGGCGGCGAGATTTCGTGCACGCGAGAAGCGACAGAAAACCGCGATGAGAACCGACGAGTGGAGGACGCGAGCCGCGTGACGATGGCGTCCATCTCCAATTCTGTATCCCCCGCCCCGGCCGGCCGGTCGCCACCTCTCGCTCTTGGGCGGAAAGGCATCGATCCGTTTGGTCTGGGAGGCTCGTGGAATCCGTGTCGCCGAAAGCGTATCCGCATCGTACGCGTCAGCCGCAAGGAACCGGGTCGTCTGCTAGTGCAAGTCACCTTCAGGCGAAGGAAGCAGCCTCAGGCTCAAGAGCAGAGGAAACTGGATTTTTTGGGTTACCTGTGCTGTGACTGATGTCGCTGTACGGCTGTGTTTAGTTCCACCAAAAAAAAGTACTATGTAAAAAAAAATTCCCGTCACAGTGATACATGCATGGAGTACTAAATATAGATAAAATCAAAAACTAATTGTACAGCTTAGTTGTACTTTGCGAGACGAGCGTTTTTGAACCTAAATCGGTCAACGGTTAGACACTATTTACCAAATAAAGCCAAAAACGTACTACAATATATTTTTCACCCTTTTCAGAGGACCTAACACAACTTACACCTCGTCAGATGTTACAACTGATTGTTCACAGCTATTGGCAGATGAAGATTTCTTTACCTTTTTTGAAAAAAAATGTTTCTTTGCAAATCACCAGAGTACAGGGTCAGCCGGTCAGCACAACATGAGCGTCAGCATGTTCAGAAATCAGTCCATATAGGCTGTGTTTACTTCTTAAAAAAAGTACTATGCAAACAAAAGATTCCCCATCACATTAAACTTGCGATACATGTATGGAGTACTAAATGTAGATGAAATCAAAAACTAATTATACAGCTTGATTGTACTTTGCGAGACGAATGTTTTAAACCTAATTAGTCAACGGTTGGACATTATTTACCAAATAAAGCCAAAACGTGCTACAATACTTTTTTTACACCTTTTTGCGGAACTAAACACACCCATACTTAAAAAACAGTGGAATCGGAGCAAACATTCTTGCTCTTGCAGAAAGGCCTGCTTAGTTCCCAAAATTTTGTAAAATTTTTTAAGATTTCTCGTCACATCAAATCTTTAATGCATGCATGAAGCATTAAATATAGATAAAAAATAAAACTAATTATACAGTTTAGATAAAATTCACGAGACGAATCTTTTAAGCCTAATTAGACTATGGTTGAACATTAATTACCAAATAACAACAAAAGTACTGTAGTACAATTTCTTAAAAAATTTTGCGAACTAAACAAGGCCTAAGCAGAGAAACGGGAAGAACCATCCGCCAGCAGTCAGCGAATGGAAGCAGCTCTTTTTATACTCAGTGTTGTCATAAGAATATACGTACCAGTAATTCTCAGCAACAGAATTCAACTCGACATGGATGCCAAGCTTTTCTTACGTAGTAGGTAGCACCTGGGTCGCGCAGCAGTTTCTTATTCTGTTTCCTTCTTTATGGAAGGAAGTTCAACTCCAAAAGCATAAACAAATATAAAAATAACAGTGGGCACAGATATGATTATGAATGCTCGTAGTATGACTTCTGCTGGAATTAAAATATCTTTCCCTGAAAATTTCCCAGTTCCATGTAACCTCAAGCATCCCATTTAACTTTTAAGAATGCTAGCTATATTTTCATGGATGTCATCTTTTGCATTTTTGTCAAAGGGGTCATCTCCAATATAAAGATCTAAGAGAGACTGGCACAAGAGCTTGCTCTGAATGCTCCCCACTTCCTCGCCTTCAACTACACACGTAGAGAAAAAGTTAATTAATCATGAGCATTATAAAGAAGCAGTTTACTTAATGAAATTCATAAACAGATGAAATGGATAAATAGGAAAGTAAAAAAATACATCAGTGTGCAGTGTGTAGACATGCCATTACAAAATCTTCTAATAATGAACATCGATGGCCTTTGAAGCTATAGGAGACTAAGGTTTGATGGTCATACTTGCCATTTCTTTAGGAGAAATGTATGCAACTGTTATAAAATCTAAAATCAAATGAAAATGCAATGAACATATGCAAGCCATGGATGCAGCAGGTGAGTGGGCAGCAACAAGGACAAGTGAGACTCATTGACAACTGCTAATGCAATGCCAGGCAGCCGTTGATGGAAGTGGCTCAACCGAGGTGGTACCATGGCTGGGCAAGAGAGGTGGACGGGAAGGGCAGGAAATATGCAGTGGCGGGGAGTGGTGCAGGCATGGCGTATGGTGGCCGTGACGGGGCAGAGGCACAATTGCACAATGGTGCTGTGGGGCATCAGTGGCAACAGGAGTTCTCATTTGTGTGAGAAAGAGTGCAGGATGGAGGAGGTGAAGCATTACAGTAGCTGATTCAACTGCTTCTGATTGGATTATGCAGTATTGCAGTTCAAAATTGAGATGGTTTGGAACATAATATCAGTTGTATCATATGTTTGCTATACATAACCCATCGAGCATTTAGAAAAACAAGGACATCTCCTAAGTTCGGGAACAGGGTAACTGGATAATAGGATAAGTACTTTCAACATTATTTCTCTGCAGTCAGACTATCTGATTTAACATATGAGCAATTGTGTGAACAAATATAATTATGTTGCCAGGTACTCAGATGTGGGACACATGCATACTAATTGCAACATGAATACATCTTTCAAACTGTTTAAATAATTCCTGCAATCCTTCCACAAAATAAATCCTCCACCTAAATTCTGAAACCAACAAAAGATAAATGCAAACAGAAAATGAAATGAACTTACTACAAATTTTAAGCACATGGTTTGATTCCCTCGAAAGCTCAATCACAGACCCCTTTGGTAATTTGTATTCATCCTTGAAAAGCACAACAAAGCTGCCGAAGAACGAGGTATAAATTCAATGTACGTACTTATGAATTTCAATATATAATAATAATAGAAGTAATATAATAGCATCATTTCCCTAAAGAGCTCCTTAATTTCTCAGCTAGCAACTCTTCATAATTTTGAATGGTTTAGTATTAGCATCTAGCATCCTGACATTCTCAGTTCTCACTAGCTTATTAGGTCCCAATGACAGAGGCTAGGGACAAGTATCCACGTTCTTACAATCATATTGTTCTAAAGTATATTGTGAGAAACATGAAAAGCCCATTTGCAATATAAGAATCACAATTAGCCAACAAATACTCCCTCTTGTTCCAAGCATAAGTTGTTTAGGACATCGACATAGTCTCCAATATGGCAGTAAGATTTGCAACTTATGTAAAAGTATACTATTTTTAAATAGTGGGAGTTATATACCATGAAAGCCTATGACGAATCTAGTAACATTAACCATGTGTTGTCAAATTACGTCACTTTCTATATACTGATGGCTCAAGTTAAAGAGGTCTGACCCAAATAAAATCCTAAAATGACCCACATTTGGAATTGGAGAAAGTAATTAACAAGCTTGCACAATGCACATGGCATATAAATATAAGGTTCATGTTTGTATTGGATGATGCGATAGGAATTTGGAGGAATGTACGTGCTCCTACAAGATTTACTGTGCTCCACTCCAAACAACCCATTCAAGATCTGTGGAGATGGATATGATGTGAGTTCAGTTATATCAATCAATATGAAGCTGAATGCGTTATGTGTGGTCCGTTTCTTCAGTTAAGCCATAACGAAAGGTTGCAAATTGTGACACTACACAATGTTATGGAAAGCAACATATTCAAGTTTGTTGGTTAATGAAAGCATCGCTGTAAGCTTATCAGAACAGGTCTTAAAAGAAGTTTCACCATTTCTCCCACAAAGCCATATATAACCAAAAGAGACCTGAAATACAATTACCTCTGAAGCAACTCTTTGGTGTCTTGTCCACCGAATTTCTGAAGCCTACTTCCCACACCCTTCTCAAATGCGCTGCGAACTGAGCCAATACTCAGCCTCCCATAAACAATCTGCAGCCTGACCGTCATCCGTATGTCACGCTCTAGTGTATCGTGGATCAGCTCAGCATTTTCCTTCAGTTCTGAGGCCGAGAACTTACTGTACTTCTCCTTCAGTTGCTGTTTCAAATCATTGCCATCCGCATACACGCCTACATAAAGCGACATTTCAAATCTCCTCTTTATAGCGCTTTTCTGACGATGGAGAGATCCAATATGTCGTTTTTTAGCGGAAATGCGGAATACCGAATGCGTAGACGTCGATGGACTTGAGCCCGAGGACGCTGGTCTTCCGGAGGCCTACGCCGAGTAGGCGGCTCCCAGCGGCGGCCTCGGTGGGGAATGTCGCGCCGGTCCGGGGTTCGACGGAGCCGGGGGCCGCCCCGTCGGCCAGGGAGAGGGAGGCCCAGAGAGGGGCAGGGTGCGGGACTGGCCGGCCTGCGGACTTGGCCGTGAGGGTCAAGCTGGCCGCTGCTGCAGCTGCGGCCGCGGCCGCAGCGGCGACCGTGGCGGCGATGGCGACGCCGTTGGGGACCTGGGTTGGCGGGAGGCGGGGGATGGCAGCGGTGGGGAAGCGGAGGGAGACCATGGCCGCGGGCCGCAGCCACGAGAGGCGAAGAGGAGGTGGTGAACTTGGAAATTGGAATGGTGAGGTGCGTCCTTGCGGGGGGCGGAGGACTCGATGCGGGAGAGCGGCGCGGGTGGCGCGCGGCGGCAGTGGCGACTGGCGAGGTGACCCCATTCATTTCTTTGTTACGTTTTGTTAAGTCGCAGTAACGTATCAGGATTTTGCTAAGACTAAGAGCAACTCCAACTAAACTCATCCCCCGCTTCTCATAACACTTCAAATGATCTCTTAATTGTTTTTTTTGTATTTTACACTATATTATTATAGGCCTAACTCATAACCCCACCTGTCAACTTTGTGTGAAGAGAGAATGGAGTTGGGAAGGACGAGGGGCTCCTAGCCAGGGGTTTAGGAGAGAGGAATAAGAGCCCCTCATCCATCGAGGACCCGATATGAACTCGGTTAAAAAGTTTTTCATGTGTTTGAACCCTCAAAATGAGACGAAGGTTAACGAGTAACTCACTATGGGTTGAGACGAAGCCACTGTATGGCCACGAGCCCACAATAGACGTACAACCTTGAAATCCATCCGAAATGCACAATGGCATTGTTCACCCCTGTTTGTTTGGCTGAAAAATTATGGCTGAAAGTACTGTTCACCAATTTTGTTGCGAGAGAAAAACACTGTTTGTTGACTGAAAAAGTATGACTTATACAAGCGAACAGGGTAACGTTTACCTTGCTAGGCTTGCTCCAACTTCAGATGCATCCCGTACTTGCACAAAAGTGAACCACATCCTCAGCTGTCCTATTTTAGAGGTGCTGTTAAGTTTAATGAAAGTCATTATATAAAAAACGTGAATTTATCTGAAAAGTATCCCTATAGATTTTTTTCTCTATCTTGCAGCCCTGCACTTATTTTGGTTGAAACTAAGGGCCTATTTGCTTGCTGGCTTGCTGCCTGCCAGGCAGCTTTGTAGCCATGTAAGGATTTGGACCTCAGGCCAGCAAAACCCAACATCTGAGAAATCCTTGTTTGAGCCGGGCAGGTTTTCAGTCCTAAAAACAAATAGGCCCCAAGTGCAGTACTCCTACATATTCTGGTGCCATATAACTAGCCTATATATGAAAGTACATCTCGAGAACATTTTTTCTGATAAGGGAAGCTTTATTAATTCTAAGATCATTATATCGAGATGATACAAAGACCTTGAAACTTTCCCGGCCTCTGTATTACTAGAATACACCTTGATAAATGATAACATATATTCACATATTTGAACATGAGCCAGTGACATAAGGCAGGAGAGCTAAAGGAGCAACTAAAAGGAAGAATTTTGATTTGTCTGCTTCATTCACAATTGTCTATACAGGCAGCAGCTCCGTATCTAATCGGGGGCTAAACATGCTTGATAAATTTGATGGCATGACAACTGCAGTGCTTCCAAAGATGAGATGCTATATGCATCATGTTTTTTTTTGAACGTATATATGCATCATGTTTTCATGTCCAGTCTTAATATCAACGAATTTCACGACCCTTGGTCTCATAAGGAAAGAGGGTACATGCCAGTCCTTTCAGAAAGAGCAATAGGTCCATCAAAAGCACTGCTGCTTTCTGACGGTGGTTCTCTAGCAATGCAGTTATCATGACAGGAGCAACGATACTTCCAATTCGGCCAAAGAAATATGACAACCCAACTCCAGTGTTCCGACAAGATGTAGGATAGATCTGTACAAAAATGTTGATAATAAATGGGATGAGAGTTTACCTATTGTAATGTATAGTCAGCTATATTGCCTATTTCGTGATATATGCATCTGCCTACAATAATGTTTCAAATCGGCTGATGCTCATCTAACACGATTTTCTGTTAAAATCTGCTTCACTATTCATGTAGCATCTTTCAGGCACAAGAGAAATCACCACTGGCTTGACGAGGCATAATAAAATTGGTTCTTTTTGCAGTGATAAACAGATCATGTACTTCGGGGAATATACCAAATGGAAAGAAATACCAAAAATACTCCATCTGTTTTCAAATATGTGATGCTTAGAACGATATAATATGCAGCGTATCCAGTGATGTTTGGCACTGACCTCAGTGGAAAAAACATGTAGAACGGCAAAGGTCCCCATGACACAAGCCCGGGCACAGAAGAGAAGGGTGATTGCTGAACCTTCTCCAAATTGTGTAGCAAGAGGTGCAATAAAAGTGCAGCACAACAAACTCATGCCTCCCAATGTCATTCTCCGACCTATCCAGTCAATCAATAGAACCTGTCATGTGGGGCACGACGTACGTGAGACGCCGTAGGGCGCGCGACGTCCGCAGAGCCGCGGAGCGCCAGGAGCGCGCGCGCGACGCTGCAGCCGCGATGACCGCGGATACACATGGCAGGACCAAGTCTAGTGGCTAGGAGGAGCAGGACCGAGTCTAGTGGCTAGGAGGAGATCAGGCCAAATAATTAGGAGTTTGTTTCTATCCTAGTGGTTAGGAGGAGATCAGGCTAAATAAGTTGTTTCCAAAATTAGTGGCCGGTTGGCCTATATATGCCTTGTACTCAGATTATTGAAAGCAAGCAAGATCAATTACCTATCTCTCTTCTCCCTCTCGTGCTTAAGCCCAGACGGCTGTGAGGGGCATAACCTCCGCCCTGGAAGACTTGGCCGGAGACTACGAGCTCCGTAGTCGAGGGCCTGCTACCCTAGATCACCGTGCCCTTGACAGAACCACTGAAAGAAGACCAGGAATCTCTGCCATAAACAAAGCGTGGCTTTAGCTATTAGGGAGACAAGGAGTACCTCAATGTTGTTGTGGAAAATAGACACAAGAACAACAATTTACATATGATTAATAGTTGTAAAACCTTTTTTTTCCCTTTGGAAGGTTGCAAAACAAAGGCTTTCTTCAGAATCTGAGACCTGCTAAGACCATTGGAAAACAGGAAACACTGTCTCTAAAACAACGTTTAAAGTTACTAATAATCTACAATTTCTTTTGCTTTATCAGCTACCTGCTAAAACAACACAAGGTTCTGATTTTGTCAATAACCATGCTCCAAGAACAGTGGATATGATTTTTTCTTTTTTTGAGGAAATATATGAATTCCCACTGAGAGGCAAGAACAGTAAGGGTCTACACACATACTCCCTCCATCCCAAATTATAAGTCATTCCAAAAATCTTAAAGAGTCAAAGCATCTCAAGTTTGACCAAATTTATATAATAAGATAATAATATTTATGATACCAACTAAGTATACAACAACAACATAGCCTTTTGTCCCAAGCAAGTTGGGGTAGGCTAGAGATGAAACCCAAAAGAGACGAGAAACAGGGAGACACATAAAGAGACATAAAGGGCACAAGACAAAAAGAGGTCACGGTTCAGGCACGTTGATTGCCAATCTCCAAGTGCTCCTGTCCATAGCTAAATCCTTGGAGATATTCCAGTCCTTAAGATCTCTCTTAACGGACTCGTCCCAAGTTAGTTTAGGTCGACCTCTACCGCTCTTTACATTATCGGTCCGCTTTAGAACTCCACTACACACCAGCGCCTCAGGAGACCTCCGTTGGACATGTCCAAACCATCTCAACCGATGTTGAATCAATTTCTCCTCAATTGGTGCCACCCCAACCCTATCCCGAATATCGTCGTTCCGGACTCTATCCCTCCTTGTGTGCCCACAACACCAACGCAACATACGCATCTCTGCTATACTCAATTGCTGGACATGCGGCCTTTTTGTAGGCCAACACTCAGCACCATATAACATCGTCGAACGAATCGCCGTCCTATAGAACTTACCTTTCAGCTTCTGAGGCACCCTTTTGTCACAGAGGACGCCAGAAGCTTGACGCCATTTCAACCAACCGGTTGAAATTCTATGCCTAACATCTTCATCAATGTCTCCATCCTTTTGTAGCATCGACCCTAAATACCGAAAAGTATCATTCTTGGCCACCACTTGCCCATTGAGGCTAACGTCTCCCTCCTCATGCCTAGTCGCGCTGAAATCGCACCCCATGTACTCGGTCTTAGTCCTACTAAGTCTGAACCCTTTCGACTCTAACGTGTGCCTCCATAGTTCTAACTTCTATTAACCCTTGCCCTACTTCCTATTAATGATACCAACTAAGTATCATTAGGTTATTCATTAATTATATTTTTATAACTATATCTATTTGATGTCATAAATCTTTATAATTCTTTCAATAATTTTGGTCAAACTTAAGATGCTTTGACTCTTCAAGATTCTTGGAATGACTTATAATTCGGGATGGCGGGAGTACGTCTTTTCCCCTGGTAATCATCATTGATATTTATTTTTAAATAATATATACTTAAGCATTTTCTAAGAAAATAAGAGAAGTATATTATCGTGTAACACGCAAATATTACCTGCGAAACTGGTCACCAACACATTTGTGTAAACGTCGGAATCCTTTTGTTGACTCCCATGACTGCTTAGTTCAGAGATCAGATATACTAGTCCATAATAGACAAGATGATTTGTAAACTGGACTAGCCAGAGAAGAAGTGTTGATCTTATCAAGTCACCTGACCAAAGAGCTCGAAATACACTGAGGAGATTGGACTTGGAGCTTGTGTCCTCACCACTTATGAGACTATCTTCTGGCATAGGTAAAAGCCTTGTAACAGAAGAATCATGGTTGTTGTCGACTCCTCTTGATGGTTCAGAGGTTACAGTGCCAGGAGGCAGAGCCTTGTTATTCATTCTTGCTATTCTCTCCAAGACAAGCATAGCTTCACTTATTTTACCTCTTGAGCAAAGGTACCTTGGTGATTCAGGTATTACATTAGAGAAGATAAGAAGGATGAAACATGGCGAGGAGGACAACGCAAGCAACCACCTCCATCCAAGTATTGGCATGATAGCCTGCATTCAGGACATATTATGCACATGTCACATGTCATGACTGCTGAGGCACTGGCCAGTAGAACCTGGCAGAACAAGAAGCTGTTGCTCTGATAAAACAGAATTAGGGAACGGTTCCCCTAATATTATTTACATTCTAAATGTTCAATTTTCCAAAAATGAAGTGCATCTTTTAAAATTACTGCCTGCTTCATATGCTGGAGCTATAGAGTTGACAATGCTCTCCTTCAACTGTTTAGGTCTGCTAGAAGTCCCAGGTTCCTCGGGTTGTGTTGTGGATTTTGGGCCCAATTTTCACAAAAAAAACTGGACTGACATTTATCTTTATTTTTTTCTTCTAATAATTTTGTTGGCAAAGGTTTTGCCGTCCTTTAAAAAAAAGAAATCCTAGGTTCCTGGTGTCCACTTATGTAGATGTTTGTGAGCTTAATGGCTTTATTCATTCCTAGTTCATGCAGAGGCCGGAAGTTATAAAAATATTAAGCTGCTGATGAAAGGAGTTTTGAAGCCATCAAATTAATCAATGGACTGATCTAGTGATTCTTCAAATATTGGTAATTCAGATGCTTTAGGATTTTGAGTAAACTGATCCAAAACTTACACAAGTTGAACTGTTGTTCGTAGTATATGTATATGCCTATTCATGTAATGTAACTGAGGCATTCTGCATATTATACACTCTTGGTGTACATCACATGAAAAAAAATCAAAGTCTGACACATATGGCTGAGAGGTTGAAATGAATAACAGAATAAACATGTCATGCATATCTAGGTGCATATCAAAAGCTATTTACCTAGAAAAGCCAGAACGATTTACAATTTGTAACGGAGGGAGTAATAACATAAGTTTTAGGAGTGATGGAGTGAAAAAAAATACCCAAGCAAGCAGAGCCTCCAATATTGTTCCAAGGGTCCAAAAACAAGTAAAAGCAGCTATCCAGGAACCCTGTGTTCAGCCGGAACAAACTCCAGGAACCAAGTAGGGAGCACATGGTTGCCACCTATGCCAAAGCCAACAACAAATCGCAAAACCAGTAAGGTTGCATAGTTTGGCGAGAAGGCGCAGAGGAAGCCAGGTATACCACTGACAATTGCAGTGAACCAAAAACCGGCCCTGCAAATGAAAAATACAGAGAAGACATGAGACTATGAGAGCCTGGTATCATCATGTGAAAAAAGGTCAAAATAGGATGGAGAAGTAGTTACCAACTCCAAAATACCAAAAACATAAGCGTGCTAGGTTTTTGTGGACATTGTAGGAGGGAGAGAATAGATTGATAGGATTGTTGCTTGTATTGCTGAGCCTCTTGGGCGGATTATATAAAGTACTCCCTCCGTCTCAAAAAAACTTGATGTTCTAGGATTTTTCAGACAAATTAGTGAAGGAGACAAATAACTCTACCCCTGTTTTGTTACTTGAGATTTCCTTAAAAGGAGGGATGTCACGGTTAAATTTTCCAATTAAAGTGTGTTGGATAGAGGCATGGTGAATGTCCAGCCTCCTTTGGAGATAAGACAAGCTAGAATCATCATCCTGATCTACCATATTTGAAAACCGAAGATATCCTAGTATACTCTAACAGACATGTAACAAGTTCAATCTTTGCTCCAAGTTCCAACGACAACAGAGTGACTGGACCAATATAAATAATTATTTGGCTATTTCTTCTACCACATGTCCATGGATCACAATTCACAAAGCATCTGTCACAAGAATCTCAATATGCTTGCGCCCATTTCATCAATTTTACTGCACCACCGCCACTGAAGTGAATTCTTTAGAATTTTACTGCGGCATTGAAGTGAATTATTTAGAATTGAAGTCCTGAACATACCGTCTACCGTATCTGTCTGAAGCGAGGCCGCCGACGCACGCCCCGAGAAGCATCCCGGCGTAGACAACGCTGGTGATGAGGCCCTCTGCCCCGCCGGAGATCCCCCACTCCTCCTTCACTGATGGCCCCACGAAGGACAGCAGCATGACCTCCATAGCCTCAGCGACAAAGCCGGTGCCCAGGAAGCCGAGCAGGAGCACCTGAAACCGGCCGAAGCCGAGCAGCGGCAGAGCCGGCCGGAATGTTGATGCGGGCCGCCGATGCGGGAGGAGCCGCGCGAGAGTGAAGTAGTGAGTAGTGACGACGAGCGGGCGCGCAGGTGATGACGACGGCCAAACAGAAAAGCTATCGGCGATAATGCAGCCAACTGCCGTGCCCGTGCGTGTGCAGGCGATAATGCTTGCGATGACACACGAGCTTTCTGCCGTAAGTTGTGTGTATAAATGTAAATATCTGGGGGTCTCTATCAGCAACTTGTTTTCTAGTTTTCTTGAAAGGAACTTGGTTATGATGTTGCCAGAAACTAGTAATACGCCATCGATATTTTGGGAAAGGAAAAAACGAAGCTATCTGACCAAAAAGGCAAAAACACATCGGTATGATATTTCTCAATCAAGGCATCAGACTGTAACTTAAAAACGTTTGATTTGGACAACTCTAGAAATTGATTTATCTAAAAAAGGAGGAAGTACAAAAATCCACACATTTACACCTTTGGTACTATACCTCTCTTGGGTGAGCTTTTTGGATTGTGCTACTTAAAATTTCAAGGATCCAAGTGGCAAACCCATGTATATGAAAACTAAACTACCAATTGATCCATGGAAAAGGGATTTGTATTTACTATATTTTAAAAGTATCTGTACAGCAATCTTAAATTAGGCCACAAAAGGGCTCATGATAAACTGCAATGGTAGCTGTACTATAATTTGCAAGCATACATCCATATGGAATTAAGTCCAAACTCTCACTGGATTTGGCATCCCTTGGTCTCTCGAGGGAAGAGGGCACATGTGACTCCAGCAAGGAAGAGCACCAGGTCAATCACGAACACGGCTTCTTTTCGACGGCAGCTCTCTAACAAGCCAACAATAACGAGAGGTGAAACTATGCTGCCAATCCGACCAAGGGAAGAAGTGATCCCAACACCAGTGTTCCGAGACGATGCAGGGTAGAGCTGCAGAGTAGTGATACAAAAAGGGATGAGAATTTGCTTGTTACAATTCAAAATTGCAATGGCCATTCTATACAGCACAGACGTGAATTACTCATATCTTGTCTTGGTATTGAAGCAGAAGCCCCGCAAGCTCTATTATGATTTGACACACATACACCCCAGTAATTTATGAGGTATACTTGTTCATATAACTAATTGTTCGGTGTGACAAAATGTTGATTTTGTTCTCTGATAAATAGTCCAGTCCTAAATTACGTAATATGCTCAATAGTATTTAGGATTTGACTATTTTCATGTAACTGCAGAGAAGTTGAGAGGCTGCCCGCCTAGGCTGGAACCAAGGTACTTGTAGGTTGTGTGAGTACCTTTCTAGATAGTTCAGTGCTCCCCTCTCTTAAGACTAAGTCAGTGGATGTCTTCTCCCCATGGTTGGATTTACTCAAGTAACAGCAGAAGTAAACATATAGTGGCATATTGTATAGACTTGGTACTGAGTACTGACCTCAGGTGTATAAACATATAAAACTGCAAAGCTGCCCATGATACAAGTCCGGGCGCAGAATAGAAGGGTAGTTACTAAGCCTTCCCCTAGCTGTACAGAAAGAGGTGCCAGGAAAGCACCACATATCAAAAGCATGCCCCCCATAGATCTTTTTCGACCAATCCTGTCGACTAGAAGAGCAGCCAAGAGCAGGCCTGGGAACTCTGACATCAAGTAAAACAAGGTTTTTTATGTTAAATTGAAGCACTTCAGTTAGTTTTCTATTAAAAATTGAAGTCCTTAGCCTTAAGCAATCTTGAACAAAATAAGATTATTAAATGAGATCAATTATTTTACAAAACTATTTTGGAAATAATGGAATGAAAGCATACACCGCGAACAGAAAGGAAAAGCTCACCACTATGCAAATTCTCGATCCATTAAGTTCTTATTCTATTATCAGATTACTGTATATCATGTTTCACGTGCTGAACAATTCTACAGTTTATACACAACATGGCAACACTATTATGTGAGCCAATGATTTTACTAACAAAAACTCACCTTGCGGGGGAAAGACTCCCTCCATGGCATTGCACTTAAGAAGAAGCTTCTTACATGCAGGTCGAGAAACACCACAAAGGCCAGCTGCCCTAGATGTGCCACCGAGTGCCCAAGACACATGCTTGCGGCCATGTGCATCTTGTTGAAAGCGAGTCAGGTGATTACACGCAAGAGTGCATGACTCAAATCACAGTGACGGAGGGTTGTCTTTTGACCCAGACGTGTTTAAATTCGCTCCCCGTGGAGAGTTGAACCCAGGACCCAGGGTGCTACTTGAGTCCAGCTAAACAGTTAGATAGCAGGCCCATTTGACATGATTTTACTAACACCAGGTTCACAGAACACACCCTATCCCTATTCTTCAAAAGCAGAAGCCAGAAATATTTGGGTTAATATTTTTTTTTGCCTGCTACCATTCCTTTTGTCTACCACAAAACCTCCCATACCTTTTTTCTTGGTCACAAACATGTCTGAAGAAAAAATATATATCTTAAGTAGCAAGCAAATATTTTCTTCCAAAAAAAAGGAACATACAAATAAGTACTTTCCTCTAGACTGGTAATCATGTACTTCACTCAGATGATGAGGTGAATCGACAGCAGAAGAGTGAAGTAAAAAAAAAACTTTGAGCAATTATACCTGCCAAACTGGTCACCAGCACATCTCTATAAAGATTACCACTGTTTGGTTGCATCAAATGTGTTCTTACAGATGCACACGTCCTCTTAACATTGCTTAGTTCAGAAGTTAGCGATATTACCCCATAATAAGTAAAATAATTTGCAAGATAGATGAACCACAGAAGAATGGTTGATCTTATCAGATCATATGACCAAAGTGCCTGAAATGCAACACTGCCACTGGAATTGGAACTTGTGTCCTCTTCAATGCCAGCATTATCTTCTGCAATTAGAAGTGCTGTCTCAGAAGTCCCAAGGTTGTTGTCAACATGCTTTTCTGGTATGTAAATTAGTACGCCAGGAGGGAGAGTCCCTTTGTTCATCCTTGCTATTCTTTCCAAGATGACTGTAGCATCCATAGTTCTACCTCTCGAGCAAAGATACCTTGGTGATTCAGGTGTTAGAGGGAAGAAAATGAGAAGGCCAAAGCATGGTGCTGAGGACAATGCAAGCAACCACCTCCATCCAAGTACTGGCATGACAGCCTGCATTAAGAGTATACGATGCCAAGGTAAAGATTTAAGTTAACTACTGTAAATCCTGCAAGCTCATGAGTAGTAATATTCAATCTTTGATGTATCTTTTCTAAGGACGTGCACCTAAGATAATTAACATGCACTTCCCCCAAAAATAAGATAATTAACATACAGTTGACGAAAGGAAAAATACCCACGCAAGAAGAGCCTCCAATATTGTTCCCACAGTCCAACAAACATGGAAAACAACCATCCAGGTACCTCTTTTGGCAGCAGGGACAAACTCTATGAACCAAGTAGAGAGCACATGGCCAGCACCCAATCCCAGACCAACAACAAAGCGAAGGGTGAGTAAGGATGCGTAGTTGGGCGAGAAGGCGCTAAGCAAACCAAATATGGCAGTGACCACTGCAGTGAAAAGGAAACCGGTCCTGGAAATAGCACACATCGAATTATAAGATGTAGCATCGTCCTTGGATAAACAAATAGCAAATAAGGTACATTATAGGCCTGGTTTAGTTCGCGAAATTTTTTAGGAAATGATACTGTAACACTTTCGTTGTTATTTAACAATTAGTGTCTAATCATAGTCTAATTAGGCTTAAAAGATTCGTCTCGTGAATTTCGTCTAAACTGTGTAATTAGTTTTATTTTTTTATCTATATTTAATGCTTCACGATGTGATGGGTAATCTTAAAAAATTTTGTAAAATTTTGGGAACTAAACAGGCCCATAGTTCAAGTAGCTAGGTTCAATTCAGCCAAAATGTCATGTCCATTTCTGCGATATTTTTCCTACCACAGAAACAATTCTGCACGAAATTTATCGAATGGTTCAGTCAAAAGGTTCTACCCTTTATTAAATGGCTCCAAAGTCCAAATTACTCATTAGGAGGGTTCAGTTAAAAGGTTCTTTTTACTGGGTTTATACACGCTCACCAAAAGAAGGATTCAACTAGTGTATGAAATGAACTGGTACAATTTCAACAGCAACGGAAAAATTGGAAAATCATGCCTGTACCAAATTTCTTAAATCGCTCGAAAGGAATTGTGTTGGAACAAGGAAAAGGAAAACTATACACAAGGAAAGGAGGAAAGAGTAATCCTGCAGACTGGGACGCCTGAGAAACAATGCCAGGTTCAGATTTTTGTACTACCTCCTGCCGTATCTGTCCGCGATGAGGCCTCCGGCGATGGACCCGATGAGCATCCCGGCGAAGACGGCGCTGCTGATGAGGCCCTGTTTGGTTTCTTAGTTCGTTGATTTATTAGGTCGGGTGGTTTCACAGTAAGAAAAACGAGAACTCGATTCACAGTAGATGTAACAAACCCTATCGCAACTTCTACTAGAGAAATAGAGGGGGTAAACGGTAGAGGTCGCAAATCATCCGACGGAGCGGGAGTAGCCGATCCGGAGGTGGCGCCGGTGTTGGAGTCATTCGCTGGCGCCATGGGTTCGGTGGAGATGTAGATGACCGGTGCAGTGGCGTCGGGTGGCGTTGCCGGCGTCGGTGGTGCTTCCCGTCGCTGGCAGCGCCCCTTCTCAAGATCGGGATTAGGGTTAGGATGGTGGTGGGGAACTGGCTGCGTGGCAGGTCTCGTACCTCGAGCTCCGGCCCCCACCTCATATTTATAGCGCTGTGCGACGGAGGCCCACCAACCATATTGGGTTGGGCGCCCCCGATCAGGGCGCGAGAACAAGGCCCAAAGGCCGTTGGGCCTAATGGAGAGAGATCATTTCTAACATTTTTCCCCTTGATCTCTCATCACTTTCTTTGTTCTTTAATTTCATATTCAATCTTTCGATTCATATTTTTCTTGTTTCTATCCTATTCCATTGCAGATTAGTGCATTGAACTGTTTCATCGTCACAACAATTAGTGCCGTTAGACTAACAGCCACAACACATTTCTCTGTTTGGAATGAAGTTTCTTCTGGACCCTTCGTATGTTCAGGAATCAAAGGCTTTCCCGTAAACCCATGCCGGCTACGTGTTCTCTGAACACGTTGGGTGGTAAGCCCTTAGTGAGCGGATCCACGAGCATTTTCTCTGTACTTATATGCTCAAGATTTATAATATGATCCCGAACTTTATCTTTTACAACATAGTACTTTATGTCAATGTGTTTGGCAGCACCATTTGACCTATTGTTGTAAGCATATTGTACCGCTGGGTTGTTATCACAATACAACCTCATCGGTTCATTTATATCATCAATCACTTTCAATTCGGGTATGAATTTCTTTAGCCAATTCACCTGCCCCGTTGCCTCATAGCATGCTACAAACTCGGCATACATTGTCGAGGATGTAGTTACGGTTTGTTTGGAGCTTTTCCACGATATAGCCCCTCCTGCGAGAGTAAATATATATCTTAACGTGGATTTTCTTTCTTCTCCCGCATAATCGGAATCTGAATACCCCTCTATCTGCAGGGAATCAGATATTCTATACGTTAGCATGAGGCCTTTTTGTACCCTGCAAATAACGCAGGACTTTCTTCACCAATTTCCAATGTTCTATTCCTGGATTCTTTTGATATCTGCCAAGTAACCCGGTGACAAAAGCTAAGTCAGGGCGTGTACACACTTGAGCATATTGTAATCTTCCAACTGCTGAAGTATACGGTACCGTTTTCATTCGATTAATCTCATATTCGTTCTTGGGACATTGATGTTCCCCAAATCTATCGCCCTTGACAATAGGAGCAGGTGAAGGACTGCACACATGCATACAAATTTCTTCAAAACCTTTTCTATGTATGCCTTTTGCGATAATCCTAGTACCCCTTTCTTCTATCTCGGTGAATCTCTATTCTCAAAACAAACGAGGCCTTACCGAGATCTTTCATATCGAAGTTTGAGGACAAGAATTTCTTCGTTTCCATTAGTAGATTGACATCACTGCTAGCAAGCAGGATATCATCCACATACAAGATTAGGAATATGTATTTTCTATTCTTGAATTTTGCGTAAACGCAATTGTCCTCAACATTTTCCTTAAACCCAAAACATTTTATTGTTCTGTCAAATTTCAAATACCACTGTCTTGAGGCTTGCTTCAATCCGTAGATCGATTTCTTTAGGCGGCATCCCATATTTTCTTTTCCTTTTACAACAAAAACCTTTCGGTTGTGCCATATAAATATTTTCTTCCAAATCCCCGTCAAGGAACGCCGTTCTTACATCCATTTGATGTAACTCCAAATCATAGTGGGCTACAAGTGCCATTATAATTCTGAAGGAATCTTTACATGAGACTGGAAAAAACGTCTCATTGTAATCAATCCCTTCTCTTTGCGTAAAGCCTTTCGCCACAAGTCGCGCTTTAAATCTTTCTATATTCCCTTGGGAGTCATATTTTGTTTTATAGATCCATTTACAACCTACTGTTTTGGCTCCCTTAGGAATAATTTCCAAGTCCCAAACTTTGTCGGTACTCATTGATTTCATTTCATCTTCCATGGTCTTAAGCCACTTTGATGAGTGGTCGCTTCTCATGGCTTCTTCAAATGAGATAGGATCATCCCCCATCTGAAATTCTTCTGTTTCATAAACTTCATAGTCATTAGAAATAGCTGACCTTCTTGTTCTTTGAGACCTTCTAGGGGCCTCTGGCACTTGTTCCACATTGGGCTGTTGTTGTTCTTCCTCATGTGCGACATTCGGTTCTATAGGTTCCTTAAGGACAGGTTCCTCATGTTCATTTATTGTCGCCACGGGAGAACTCTCAACAGGTGTTGGCACTATAGTGTCCTGCACTGTCGGCTCAACAGCAACAGGTAGCGTAAAGAATGGTTCTTCAACCATCGGAGTAGGTACATGTACCCATTTCTCCTGTAGGCTTATTTCTCGTGCTACCATGCTCCCCCTGATCATGTTATCCTCCAAGAACACAGCGTGTCTTGTTTCTATAATCTTCGTATGTCTGTCAGGATAATAAAATCGATATCCTTTCGATCTTTCTGGATAGCCAATAAAATGGCAGCTGATTGTCTTGGAGTCTAACTTTCCTATGTTTGGGTTAAACACTTTTGCCTCAGCTGGACAACCCCACACACGTAAAATGGTTAAGTGAGGGTTCCCTTCCTGTCCATAATTCATACGGTGTTTTAGGCACCGATTTGCTTGGTACTCGATTAAGTATGTGAATGACGGTTTTCAGTGCCTCCATCCATAAACTAATCGGTAAAGTAGAGTAACTTATCATGCTTCTTACCATATCCATTAATGTATGGTTACGTCTTTCAGCCACTCCATTCTGCTGAGGCTTCCCCGGTGTGGAGTACTGAGCGACTATGCTATTTTCCTGTAGAAACTTTGCAAACGGTCCATAAATTTGGCCATATGGGGTATGTCGCCCATAGTACTCTCCACCTCAGTCTGATCGTACTATCTTTATTTTCTTATCGTGCTGATTTTTAATCTTAGCTTTAAATATTTTGAATTTATCCAATGCTTCCGATCTTTCTTTAATCGGATAAATATAGCCATAGCGAGAGTAGTCGTCTGAAAATGTTATAAACGAATCATAACCATCCACACTTTTTCACAGGAAATGGACCACATATATCAGTGTGGATTATTTCTAAAGTTCCTGTGCTTCGTTTGACATTTTTCTTAATTTTTTTAACATACTTTCCTTTGATGCAATCAACGCATTGTTCTAAATCTGAAAATTATAAGTGCGAAATAATTGATTCTTTAATCAGTCGTTCCATTCTCCCCCTTGAAATATGGCCCAAGCGACAGTGCCATAATTTCGAAGAGGTATCATCAATTCGCTTCCACTTCTTAGTTACATTCGCAGATGGGGAATCATTCATATTCTCATCGCATACATTGTTCGCATTTTCATCAAGAGATAACAAATAAAGCTTGTCTTGTCGGAAGGCAAGACCAACACATTTATTGTTAACAAGTATTTTACATTTGCCATTACCAAAATGGCAATCAATTCTGTCATCATCAAGTTTTGAAACACTTATTAAATTTCTTCGCAAAGAGGGAACATAAAGTACTTCTTTAAGTCTAAGTACAAAGCCATTGTTCAATTCTAAAGATAAATCTCCAATTGCTTCAATATCGGCTTGTACTCCATTTGCAACTTTAATCGTTATTTCTCCTCTTTGCAAGGTTCTCGTCCCACTTAACCCCTGTAAAGAATTTGCAACATGAGTAGTTGCTCCTGAATCAACCCACCAAGTGGATTTAGCATAACATAAATATAGGGATTCATCTACAAATGTAATAAATTCATCATCTCTCTTCAGTAGAGATTTCAGGAAGTCTGGATAGTCTCTCTTGTAGTGTCCCTTCTTGAAGCAGTGCTTGCATTGATCCTTTTCAGCTCCACCATAGGAGTTGCTCTGCTGATTTTCAGGTTCCTGGGGTTTCTTTCCCTGTGAGTTTGAGGAAGAGGCCTTGTCCCACTTGGGTTTCCCTTGTGGTTTAAAATTCTTGTTATTAAAGTCCTTTCTTTTATTATCCTTCACAAAATGAGCGGACTCACCCTGTGAGGACTTTATCCTCTTCTCTTCTTGAGCACACATTGAGATAAGTCTTTCTATGTCCTACCTTTCAGGCTGCATATTATAGTTCACAATGAAAGTATCATATTCTTTTGGCAGGGAAGCAAAAATCAAATGAATCAGAAAATCATCTTCCTTCAAATTTATTTCTTTTAGCTTAGATGTCGTGGTGTTCATCTTCAAAATGTGCTCTCTAATGCTACCACCAGTATATTTTTCATTCACAAGCTTCTTTATCAGTGAACTTGCTATGGCCTTGGTAGACCCAGTAAACTGACTCTTGATTTTATCAAGATATTCTGTGACAGTAGCACATTCAGGGATTGAGCCCCTTATCTGTTCTTCTATGGTGGCCTTAGCTATCAATAAGCACTTGCGGTTGGAGAGGGTCCATTGCCTATGTTCAAGATCATATTTCATTCTTATCTCAACATGATCACGCTTTCGAGCAGTGAAATCAGCGTCAGATTCATTTTCTTCTCTCACCGGATCCACTGGTTCAGTGGGACACGGTGAGATGATGTCAAAATCGACCTCTCCCAATGCAAGTTCTAGTTCATATTTCTCTAGTCACACACGGTAATTTGTCCCGTTGAGTGTCGGGATATTCACGATGTTCACAATGTATTTTCCTCCTGAAACCACATCAGAGTAAGTGAGAAATATTTATACATAAAATCATATGCTTTAACTCAACGTTGGTCAAATTAAAACATATAATTCATCCATGCAATAATTTTACATCACCGTTGGACAGAAATAAAATTAATGCATGATTTTCATGAATCAAAATTATAATATTGTTATTAACAACGTTGGTCAGAAAATAACAATACTACAATTCATCTTCAATAATTATTCAATTTTCAAAATCAAATTCTCCCGTTGGTTCGAATTTGATAGTGAAAATAATTACATCAAGTACGCAGCGGAAATATTAATAAAGTTCTCATAATGTTATTTTCCAGAAGCACTAAAAAAATTTCATTATTTTCTGAGCAAAATGTCGTTGGACAAAATTGCACGAGAAAAAAATTCGTATCAAAATTCTATTCAAATTCATTAAACATTCATCAAATACATACAAAATTTGCTTCTGAAAAAAATAAGATAAATAAAACGAAATTCATTTCCTTCATCTATTTGGCCCGAAGGCCCATCTTCCCCGCGCGGCCCATGTTCGCAGCCGGCCCACGCGCGCACACGCGCTGTACTGGCGCGTTCTTCGTGTAGCGCAAATGGGCGGCCCGACAGCGGCCCACGACGGATCGGTTCGATCCGGCCGAAGCCGGCCCGTGACAGGAGGGAATGCCGCGCCCAGGCCGCAACCTGGGCCTGGGCCGGTAATTCGCTCCCCCGATGCGCTCGCCCCTCTCGGGCCTTCTGGAGCCCAGCTCGGTGAGCTGATCGGGGCCGTCTGATTTCATCCGATGGTTCACCTTGTTTCTCGGTTCATCAAAACCGCTGGCCGCCAGCTCTTTCAGAAAACCCTAGACGCAATTTCATTTTCTCCCCCCCGGTCTCAGCGGTGGCGGCGCCCATGGAGGCCGGCCACCACCGGCAAGAAGGAGAGCACCCGCCGGAGTAAATCCGGCCACCGCGCCACTTCTTCTTCCTCCATTTCTTCTTCCTCCCTCTCTTGCGCCGCTCGGTAGAGTAGCTGCCATCCATGGTGGGTGGCGGAGGGAAGCGATAGCGCCACAGCCTAACCCCTCGGTGGTGTGCGAGCTCGCCCTAGGCTGAGCTCGCCGCCGTCGAGCGGTTTGGACAGTGGTCCAGTTCATGTTCACGCGCGGAGGCCGCCGGCGGTGAGAACGACGGGTCCGGGTAAGACATCCTTCGGTTGCTCTTTCTTGTTACCCGGTTAGGGTTAGGGTTCAGTTGAACCTTTCTTTGCCCGATCTGAAATCGGGTTGTTTTTATTTCTTTATTTCTTTCCCTGATTTGGAATCGAGATACCCGATCTAGGTTTCTTGTCAATACACCGTGGCTCCGGTACCATTGTTTGGTTTCTTAGTTTGTTGATTCATTAGGTCGGGTGGTTTCACAGTAAGAAAAACGAGAACTCGATTTGCAGTAGATGTAACAAACCCTATCGCAACTTCTACTAGAGAAATAGAGGGGGTAAACGGTAGAGGTCGCAAACCATCCGACGGAGCGGGAGTAGCCGATCCGGAAGTGGCGCCGATGTTGGAGTCATTCGCTGGCGCCATGGGTTCGGTGGAGATGTAGATGACCGGTGCAGTGGCGTCGGGTGGCGTTGCTGGCGTCGGTGGTGCTTCCCGTCGC
Organism: Saccharum hybrid cultivar R570; assembly: GCA_038087645.1. Lineage (NCBI taxonomy): Eukaryota > Viridiplantae > Streptophyta > Magnoliopsida > Poales > Poaceae > Saccharum > Saccharum hybrid cultivar. The sequence continues at coordinate 1,599,554 of JAQSUU010000377.1, forward strand.
TGGCAGCGCCCCTTCTCAAGATCGGGATTAGGGTTAGGATGTTGGTGGGGAACTGGCTACGCGGCAGGTCTCGTACCTCGAGCCCCGGCCCCCACCTCCTATTTATAGCGCTGTGCGACGGGGCCCACCAACCATATTGGGTTGGGCGCCCCCGATCAGGGCGCGAGAACAAGGCCCAAAGGCCGTTGGGCCTAATGGAGGGAGATTATTTCTAACAGGCCCTGCTCCGCTCCTAATATTCCCCAATCCGCCTCCACGGCCGGCCCCACGAAGGAGAGCAGCATGATCTCGAACGCCTCCGCGACCCAGCCCAGGCCGGAGTAAGCTAGCACGAGGGTCTGGAACAGGCCGAAGCCGAGGAGCGAGAGTGCGTCGTCCGTAGTGTAGTGCATTGACGCCTCACCTTCGGCGGCCATGGGTGGAGACGTAGGACGCGAAGTCGCGAACGCCGGCAGGGCGGACGGCGAAGCGCCGGGCGCACAAAAGAGTGGCGACAGAGGACGAAGGAGAACGAAAGGGAGGCTGTTGACTCTGCAGATCCGGGTCCATGATTTCTTGCGTGGACTGCCTAGTGTTCGGTTGGAGCAGGGTAAGTGTTCGGGTTTTCGGTTTGGTTTCTTAATTATTGGCGAAATTTGGTTTTTTAGGAAATAGAAACCGATTGGTTTAAAAAAATTTTAGAAAATGATTATTTGGGCTTTTGGGTTTTTTCCCAACTGAACTGACCAATATTTTCAGCAAAAGCTAAGACAACAAAAAAACAAATATACAAGTTTTAAAGCAAATTTAGACAATACTACCTCTATTTTTAGATAAGGGAACAAAAACAATATAGTAACACAAATACATGCTATCAATATGAGACATCACACATAAACTAAACATAATCTTATTATAAATTACAATTAAGTGACGTACAATTCATCTATTTTGGTTCTTTTTAATTTAGTTATTTGAGAGTAGGAACTGAAATTTTTTCAGTTATTTCGGTTCCTTGCTATCTAGACCATAAGGAATTTTTTTTCGGTTTTTCGATTTTGGATCCGATTCTTCAGTTTATTTTTTCGGTTTTGGTTAATTATGCCCACCTCGTCGAATGAGATAAAATGACTTGTTTTTATAATAATTGTTTGGTTGAGAGATTCATAGAGTATGGAATATTGCATGGAATCAGGGGCCAGTAAACTCATCCCCACAAAATAGCCGGACTAGCTCATCTGGCTCCCATGGTGTGGAGCTTCCTGGCATGGGCACAGGCTCTCCCGGGCACAAACTCGCGGGTGCGGAGCGCCTTGGGCGTAGACTCCCAGGTGTGGAGCTCTCTGGGTGCGGGCTCACCGGCGTGGCGATGACGAGTCTGGGCAAGCTCTCTGGCGGGACAGGCTAGGCTTTCGGCAATGGACGACGACGTGATTTCTGAGAGCATGCGTTAGACAATGGAATGTGAGGGCCCATAGATTACTGTATCTAACGGTGTTAAATCCCATCCACTCCATCCCGCTAAATTCTTCCCACCAAAACAGAAAACTAGAATGACTCTATCCCTTGAACCAAACATAATAGTCACAATGATTGTGTCGTCATTAATCGCCAAAATTAAAATAGGGGCCTAGATGCTGCCACCATCAACCCGAGTTAATCCTTTTACATGAAGCGAGAACGAAAGCACAAATATGTTGGTGATAGTGTGTAGTTCACTCAACATATAGAGTGGATTTGAGCCATTTAAACTCTGGGATATTACAAATGGTATTAGAGTCGACTCTCACCGACATGGTCGCTTATGGGCCAGGGGCGTGGACATGTGGCACATGTTGCATGCGGGTGGTGTGGCGCATAGCATGGCACATGTGCCAACACCGGACACACAGTTACGTGTATAGTGCCAAGAAGGAACATCTCTAGTCATCGTTTTCTAGTAGTGGGTATATTGGACCGATGAGTGGACCCTTTTGAGGGGAGGTGTATGTGACATCCGACCAAGTTTAATTAGATCCACGATGATCCATGTGTGTGTGTTGATGTGAGATTATGCGGGGTTTATGTACTTCCACCTTTGTTGTCGAGGGTGGGTTAGACAAGGCATTTTGAGTCCTTACCACCGACCCTCTGGATTAATCCTTTTAAGTGAAGCGATGATGAAAGCATAAGTGAATGACGGTAGTGTGTGGTTCTACAAAATAAGAAGATATGCAATCAAGCCTCCACATAAAGCAACTCTAAGCTACACATGTGAAGATGCTACTACACTAGCCATGCTGCCAATATAGATGCAATGCTATCTCCAGATGGTCCATCTGTACGATGACCTGACCTGTAGTCTTTATCCACATACAACACACAAGCTCCAATAACCTAGGCCATCTTCATCAAGGCAAGGCTACAAGAAGTTTACTATGTCCTCATGGCTGGGGCTGGACCACTTCTTAACTAAAGCTTAGATAATGACCTTATGGTGAAGACTCTTAACAACAATCACAGATTTGAGATTACCACACTGGAGACTAAAGCTTTAGATCACATAATTGATAATTTGAACACCTCAACATAGTAACTCAACACAAAGTTTTGAAGATAAACATGGCATCAAACAAAACTACACATGTTTGCAATGCAATCCAAAAATATTGTAAACTACTCCCTCCAGTCCTGTTTAATTTGTAAGGCACATGCATGTTAAGATCCAAACTTCACAATCTTTGACCAATAATTTTTAACTATTGTAATGCAAACTTCATACGGTTAGATTTATAATCAACTATACTATCTAAGAGCATCTCCAAGAGTACCCAATATGTTCTTCCTAAAAATATGAAGTTTTATAACTCTTAAAAAAGTATTGGAAGGAATAAAGAAGGTCATCTCCAAGAGTTTCTAATAATCCACTCCTAAACTATAGAAGACAATTTTACATCAGGAATCCTATACTATTTCTAAATTATCCTCACCATTTTTATATATTCTTTCTCTTATACATTTGCATCAGGAACCCTTTCCTACTCTTTATTCTTTCCATGCCCTTTTACCTTTAGATTGTCCGACAAACACGCGCGGGAGAAAAGATACGCGCGACTCGGAAGCGCCTATATAACTTTACGCAGAATAGGGTGACTTTTCTCAAGTTCTAAAAGATTAGGAGGATAGATTAGTTGTTGGGAAGGGTTTTTTCTCACCTCGCTAAAAACCAAGGATTAGGGATCTCTTAGAGATGCTCTAATGGCCATAAGTTTATAATAATAAAAAACATAATACAAAACAAATAAATGGTGAAAGTGTAATTTGGGAGACCGCAATGTTAGACTACGCCTTGTAAACAGGGCCGGAGGGAGTATTAGGCTATTAGCCATGGTTTTTCTCTCGTAATTGCATAGATTTAGTAAAATAGGAAATCCTTGATATACCACGGGATTGCATAGATATAATTGATATGTACTATTTATAATTATAAATGTATTTAATTACAGAAAACAATGAAACCATATTCTATCTACAACATATTTATGCCAAAACCGAACCGGTTGAGGTTCCTTTTTTGGAGAAAAATAAATGCAAATTAGCATTAAGATAGCAACACATCATAGAGCGTTCATTTACTGCGGTAGAGCACCATGTTTCCACACAAGCTTCATAAACATACGCTAAAAATATCCAACGCTCACTCATCATATATTTAGCTACACATATCCACCAACTCCTGTCCTAAACTCCACACACACATCAAACATATAAGAATGAATCTCATACAATCCACCATGCCTTGCACTCTCTCCATGTATGGCTTGCCCTACTAAAGAGACGGTTGTAATCCAAGATTGGTCCTCCTTGCCAGCAGACCTCGTGGATCTAGTAGGTGAACACCTCTTGGAAGATGATGACATCGACTACTACATGGACTTCTGTGCTGTTTGCAAGAGCTGGCACAAAGCCACCAAAGATCCTAAGGAAGAGAACTGCATCGATAATGGTCACTTCCATCCTAGAAAGTGGATCTTGCTAGACCGATGTGATGATGTTCTCACGTTGGTGAACACTGAGACTGGTCGGTTCATCATCAAGAACATGCCCCTACTTCACAGGTACTTCTTTGTCGGTGCCACGAGTGGTGTCCTAATCATCCTTGATGATCAGTCAACACCCCCTTATCATGCTCATGTGCTCAGCCCTTTCACGGGATTAACTGCACATTTCAAGGCATGCTTACCCATTGGAGGGGTTAAGGATGTTGTCGTGACAACATCATCAATGATACTCTTTGTCTCTAGTAGACTTGGCAATAACATCATGTGGGCAGATCAGAATAGCGAGCACTTCCAAGAGCTTTTGATCGATTACCATAACAAACCTATGTCCATGGCGCCCTTCATTAGCAATTTGTACTTCAATGACCAAGAAGGATCCATCCTCTCATACACTAACCCGATGCCACTATTAAGGAACAAAGCCACCACTTTGTCAAACAATCTCTACAGAGACTACCATTCCTAGTCATGACGAAAGTCACCCAGCATGGGATTATTATCTTGTGGAGTTTGGGGGAGAGCTACTCCTTGTGAGAAAACCATGGTATGACATACTCAGAAATCCAATAGTTCATAGGGTGGACACCAAGAACAAGGAGCTTGAGATGGTCAGGAGCATTGGCAACCGAGCTCTCTTTCTTAGTGGTGTAAGGAGCCTATCTATTAATGCCAACAGGTTCCAAACCATCGAAGGTGGTTGCATCTACTTCGTAGATCCAATTTTAACAGTAGGAAATTGCCAAGCTTCACTCATGACCATTTTTCACATCGTTGACCAAGTGCAAAATGTCATGTTGAATCTAGATACTATGGAAGGTTGTTCCCGACCATTCACTCTCGCCCAAGCTTTTGCAGAGTACTTCATAATAAGGCCAACTGTTTGAATGTGACAATGAATCATAGTATGATGACTCAGAACTTGATAGAGTATCCTATGAATGTGAAGAGAGATCCAAGATGCATGCATAATCTTTGATATCTAGAGAAGGAAATATCCAAGTCTTCCATACTACTACTAGTTCAACATTTCGTGGTGTTAAGTTACTAGGTTTCTCTAGCTAGCTGTATTTTTAATCTTTAGATGGGAATTTTTTTTATGTTTGATCATGTAATGTTCTCTGGGAGATGTAACCATGCTTCAATATACTTTGTTTTAGCAATCACAACTTTCAAATGTCATGATGAATTTAAATTATAATACAATTCTTCATTTAGAATGGTGATTTCCACGTTTTCAATGATTTTAGGTTGTGACCTTATATTACTTGATTTTAAGCCCATGAATTTGGTGGTTCATTGTTGTATTAGCCATATGTGCGGAGTTACAAGATGGTATAAATCTCTTCAACTTCAACTGATGGTTTGTAGCTTTAGGCCATGTTGTTTTAAAGAAATATTGTAGAGATATTTGATGAGTGCTTTGGAGCCTATATGACAGGATTCTTACCAAAATTTGCAGGATCCATGATAAACGCTCTGTCGGCCACTAGTTAGTTAGAAATGTTTTTGGTGATTCTCCTGTTTTGTAGGAGGGGTCATAATCACTTAAAAGGTAGTCTCACTACTGGAGCCAGCGGCTTTGCCGAGGGCCCCAGGCTCTCGGCAAAGCCTCTCAGACCCTCGGCAAAGGCATTGCCAAGAGCAGCCTCGACAAACCGGCCTCGGCACTCGGCAAAAATTCGATCGGCAAAGCCTTCTTTGCCGAGAGCCGTTTATCGGGCTCTCGGCAAAGGCTTTGCCGAGAGCCAGCGTGGCTCTCGGCAATGAAAAGGCGCCGTTAACGGCCCCCAGCGTTTGCCTTCTTCGTCGAGAGCCCATCTGGCTGGCTCTCGGCAAAGAGTTTTCCTTTTTTTTTTGAAAAACTCTTTGCCAAGAGCCAGTCTGGCCATGCTCTCGGCAAACATTTTCCTTTTTTTTAAAAAAAATCTCTGCTGAGAGTCTTGCTGGTCTGACTCTCGGCAAAATATTTTTCTTTTTTTTTTAAAAAAAAACTCTTTGCCGAGAGCCAGTCTGGCCAGGCTCTTGGCAAAGCCTATCCTTTGCTGAGTGCAATGGTCATTGCGCTCGACAAAGCTGGGAAATGGGTATTCTTCCAGCCTTGTTTTCCAGCTTTGCCGAGTGCAATGACCGTTGCACTCGGCAAAGGCAGCCTTTGCCGAGAGCAACCCTCGGCAAAGTGGGAAATTTTGTTTTTTTCTTTTAATTTTCCATTTTATTACACATACAAATCGCATTCATCACATATAAATCACATTCATCACGTATAATACATATATCACATGTACATATCACATTCATCACATATATGTCACGTTCACATACACCACGCATATAGCACATTAATCACAATATTTGAACCAAACGAAAGTTAACCATCACAAGTTATCATCAAAACATAATAAGTTTTCAATCTAAAGTTCATAATCTACTAGAGTCGACACTCTAAACACACTCATGACCAACCTTGCTCTGGCCACCCCGGAGAAGTAGTCCCGCCTTGACCCCCAGGCGTGTTCCATCCAGACGCTTGCGGGTTGTTCGAACCCGCCGACAGAGGCTGCAAAAAGTAGACGTCTATGTCAGACAAGCAAATATAGAAACAAAACACTGAGGTATCGATACTCACAAGAGTAGCATCCGCGTTCTGAGACGGCGGTGGAGGAGCCATGAGCGCCGCGGGCACCTGCATGCCCTAGGAGGCCATGAACGCGATGAGATCTTGCATCTGCTTAGCTTGGGCCTCCAACCGGGCCTCCATCTGGGACCGCATCTGGGCCTCCATCTGCTGGCGCTCCTCTCTTTCTCTTTCTAGGCGGGCCTGCGATAATACAAAGGGAATGTTAGAACAATGCAAACATTTAAACATCAATGTACAACGAGTAAAACAAAAATAACCTCGAGCTCGGCGACCCGCGACTGCGAAGGCGACGGGCATAGGTGTATGGGGACGCTCCCGCTCGTGGTCTGTGCTCGGAGCTGGGCCAGAGTGGGAGTGGAGGACGAGTCGATGACGCCGTCGCCAAGCCAATACCGCCCATGCTTCTTGCCTCCTCCGATCCTCATCACGATGCTTCCGTCCAGGTCCTCGCTGGCCAAATCAAAGTCGGCCCCATGGACTGCCCTTGCCGCCTCTGTGTAGTCAGTGAGGCGGGTGTGGACGCTGGAGTTGGAGTATGCCTGGGGGGGGTCGTCGGGGTTGTAGGAGGTCTCTGGTGCGGTGGCCTTGCCCTTGTGGGACATGGCGTATGCCGTGAACGTGCTGCAAGGCTGGCCACCGTGTGACGCCGTCTGCGAGGAAGACAACAAGATCATTAGTAATTAGGCAACATTTGAGCGTTACAATACATAAAGTGTTTCACGTACCCAAGCTTGTGCGTACTCGGCGAGGTTACGGTTGCCCTGGTGGTGTGATACACCTGGCATCTGCAGACGCGCCTCCCGGGCCTCGGCGTGCTGGGTGCTCCACTCTTCAGAGAGCCACCGATCCACGATCATCTCCCAGCACTCGAGAAACGACTGGCACCATTGGGGGACCATCTGCACATCATCAAGTATTTCACATATAAGCGTTAGATGAAATGAGCATAGCTTAATCTCAAAAGGAATCACTTACCTGAATGTACTGCGCCCGGCTCAGCGTCATGCCTCTCGCCTCGACCTTCGACACCCTCCATCCTTCGACCGTGGCGTTGTAGTTGACGATGGCCTGAAGTCTTGCCTCGTAGATGATGTCGGTGACGAGCTTCCTACAGGCCCTTGTACTCACCACCTCCGCCTGTGCCTCCTTCCCCTGCTCGCACCTATAGAAGTCCTGCATACAGATGCAATACAAACTCTAAGTAATTCAAGAAAAGTACGATGAATGCGATGTTGTGTGACAAAGACTTACCCACAGCTCTGCTCTGACCCTCGCCGCCTTGTTTGGGTAGTCCGGGTCTGGGGCGACGGTGTAGTGGTCAAAGGTGTAGGCCGGCTCTGTCTTCCCAGCATACTATACTATGCCGGGGTAGTGGTCGCGGCACAGGAGACCCAGGATGCCATTGGGTTTGCGGTCGAGACCCTCCACAAACTCTCAATGCCTGCACAAGTGATTCAGAAAGATTATTAGTTTCTATTTCAATTTTGAACATATCATATGAACGAGTAGTTAGAACATGTTCCTTTGTCCAACGGGGCGGATCACTGGTGTAAGGTCCTAGGTGGCTAGAGGGGGGGTGAATAGCCTATAAAAAATCTACAAATACCACTAAGCAAACTTGTTAGAATAACAAACGTCGTAAAGCGAGTTTTGCTTAGCCAAAGGTTGTGATGCAAGCCTCCTATCCACAAGTCTAGTAGATTATGATCTCTAGTTCACACAAGAGCTATGTCACTAATTTTACACTAGAGAACAAGCTAACAACACTACTAGCAAAGGTACCACTAGAGCTACACAAGATAATCTAGTAAAAGTAAGTGCAAGAGAGAGGATTGTGAATCTTATACCGACGGTGGAGTGAAGATATTACCAATCACCAAGATGATATACAATCAACCAATATTGACAACAACACAATGTGAAGACCAATCACCGGGAGATAAGAGACATAATATTTTTGTTCACCCGGTGTTCACTTGTGCACCGACAAGCTACGTCACCGGTTGTGTCGACCAACACTTAGATGGTTTCCCGGTGTGACCCTCAAGTCACTTTCCCCTCAAGGCATGCCCCGTAAGGCACCGCAAGACACCACTCACAAGTGAGGTAACTCAATGACACGCGCATTCCACTAGAGTTGCTTTTGGCGTCCCACCGAGGAAAGCACAAGAACCTCTCACAATCAACCGGAGGTGGCCAAGAACAATCACCTTCTCTTGCCAACGCCTCCAACAATCTCCAAGCCGGCTAGGAGCGGTACTCTCCAAGAGTAACAAGAAATCCACCGACTAAACCACCCACAAGTGCCACTAGATGCCCTCAAGCTATGCAATGCACTTTGGGAACACTCAATCTCACTTTTGATTTGCAATCAAGCAAGAGAGATGAGTGGGAGGAGATGATTTAGCTCAAAGGATGCACAAGAGTGTTAGAAATGCCAAGTTACCTCCCCAAGGGCCGGCCAACGAGTATTTATAAGCATCCCATACAAATAGAGCCGTTGCCACTCCACTGACCGTTTTCTCGGGACGACCGGACGCGCCGGTCGAAACTGACCGGACGCGCTTCACCGCGTCCGGTCGCCCTGTGCCGTCCACATGTCCCTGCGCCAATGGTCAAACGCGACGACCGGACACGCCGCTCAAACGACCGGACGCGCCGAACACATAGTGTCGTGCTCCCGCGACGCAACGACCGGACGCGCTCCACGCAACGACCGGACGCGACAGTGCCAGCGTCTGATCAGAGTCCAGTAAGCTCCCTTCGTGACCGGACGCGTCCGATCGACCTTGCGAACTGCAGTTCCCTCAGGGCGCCTAACCGGACGCTCCGGTCCCGCGAGTGACCGGACGCGCCGGTTGCAAACCCTAGCCCGCGCGCCTGACTGCTGCGCTGTACTGACCGGACGCGTCCGGTCAAATCGTGACCGCGTCCGGTCACCTCTGTGACCTCCGTTCGCCTCCGTTTCTGACTTCCGGCGTAGTGGAAAATAGGCATTTCAATTCCCCAAAATCGCCTGAATCCCGCGCTCGCACGCTCGGCGGGAGGGAGAGAGGAACCCAAACCCCTCTCTACTCGCACGCCACAGCGTGACCAACACCACCTTTGCAAATGTGCCAACACCATCAAGAGTACATCTCCATGTGCTTGTGTGTTAGCTTTTTCTCAATCATTTTCAAAGGTTTTCTAGTTAGCTCACTAGGCCCTACATGCAATGCACTTCATGAATTCACCTAGTGGCACCCGTGCGTCGAATAACCGATAAGACTTCTCCTCTTTATAGTTCGGCTATCGACCCTAAACCACTCACACCCTCTATGGTGTCTTGAGTGTAAAACAAAATGGCCCTATGGTTATAACTTTGCCTTGAGCCCATTTTATTTCTCTAAATGATATGATCCACTTCATATCATCACATGACCGTCTCGATCCATCGACCTTGACTTCACTTGCCCTTCACCGTTGCATCGGTCCGTCGGCGCCAAGTCTTGCTCAAGCTTCACCATCGCATGGTCCTTCGCTTCAAAGCCTCGACTTGCCCTTCACCTTCACAACCGGTCCATCGAGCCAAGCCTCATCTTGGTCTTCACCATCTTGGTCACATGAGTCAATGTCACGTCTCATATTCAATGACCACCTTTATCTAAATCATCCACTTAGATACAAAGGTTAGTCCTAGGTTTCATCAATTAGCCAAAACCAAACTAGGGACTTTCAACTGGGCGTTGGTGAAGTGGTATCGGTCGGGCCGGGAGGCTGGTGGGACCTCGCAAGTAGGGCGTGGACGCCTCTGAGGCAGCTGAACCCTCGTCTGCCTCGGCCGACGGCTCATCCTCCTGCTCGGGTTCCTCCTGCCCCTCGTCCGCCTAAGCCTCGGCCTCGGGCGTGGCCGACACCTCATCCTCCGGTGGAGTCGGCTCCCTCCGGCGGCAACCCCTCCTTTGCCGAGATGGCCCATCGTCCTGCGAGGCCCGGTACAGGGAGCTCATCGATCTCTGAGGTCCGCCCAGCATCTTGGCTCGACCTCCTGCATTTAAACAGAACAAACAATATTGTATTAGAAATAACATAATGAAATATATGCAAAATAAATAAAACCCTAGATCCTAAGAATATTAGAAAAAATATAACAGGAGTAGAATATAACATAATATTACGTGAATTAGAAATAATCTGCATCATCAGGATTAGCCGGAGCATAAGTGTCATCATCGCTATCAACCATGTCTAAGTACTCCTCAGTATCCGAAGACGGGACGTCGTCTTCATTTGCTTTGCCTAAAAGGAATCGTTCTAGCATTTGTATGTCCTTCTCATTTACCACCTCATTCCCAGTGTCCTCGTCATCATTCTCTACTTCCATTTCCATCGCTTCGGTTAAGTCTATCGTGAACGTCCCTTGTAGCCCAGCTTCTTGAAATAACTCCCCATCATACGTGTTTGTGTTGAAGTTATAATCCTCATCGTTGGGGAGAGGTAGTTTAGCATGTGGCGATATCTTGTGCACAATATACTAACCCAAGATATGCTCTTTGCTTTTGCATGCATATGCGTGTAATAAACCTGCGTGGCCTGTTGAGCCACAATATACACATCAGCTCCTGGATAGACAGAATCCTGTTGAATTTCAACTAGCCCAAGATTAGGTTTGAGCCTCGTTACTTTAGGGTCGAACCAATGGCATTTGAACATTACAGGATTCAGAGGCTTGTCACCGTGAAATGAAAGTTCATATATTTCTTCAATTCTTCCATAGTAGTCACGGTTGTCATTGCCTGGAGTACAAACTCCGCTGTTTGTGGTTTTTCGATTGGGCCGACTCTGCTCGTATCTCGCTGTGTGGAAGCGATATCCATTCATGTCGTAACCGTTAAATGACTTGACCCTACGGTCAAAGCCGTTTGCAACCTGTCTCAGCTCTTGACTCATAGACGCATCGGTCTGAGCCTGCAAGGTGAAGCAAGGTATAACGTTATACGGTCCGAACGTAGGAGCAAGTTGGAACGTCGAACTAAGTATGACCTCGGTTGGACAGGACCTTCTGTCGGAACCAAGAAATGAAATCGGGCCTCCCTTGCCCCGCACTGTTTGCAATTAGGGTTTTAGCTACCGGGTCAGAAGGAGGCCTTGGCCCATTCCAGAACTGATGAAGAAATTACCTGTACGAAAGAAAAACAAGGGTGTTCGATGCAGAATAGTATCGACGAATTGAATGAACATAGTTGAAAACTTACCCCATGTACGGCTGCACCTCATCAAGGTTGGTAAGCATGTATAGCATGATCTTTCGCCACTCTTCATAGTTCAACTGCTTAACTGTGGATCCACTTGTCGTGCCTTGCTGGCCTCGGAAAAGGCTAAGACTCGATTCATTTTCTCCAACATTGTAACGAGGGGGTGCATTATGCACGCTAGGAAGGTTCTTGGAGTAGTATTGTTCAGTGAAGTTTGACACCTCCTCTAGAATGAATGCCTCTACAATGGAAGCCTCAATTTTGGCTTTGTTTCTACATTTCTTACGAAGAGTCTTTAGATTTCTCTCGACTGGATAGCACCAACGGCAATGCACAGGCCCTCCCATTCGAACCTCATTAGGGAGGTGTACGATCAAATGCAGCATTGGAGTGAAGAAGCCTGGTGGAAAGATCTTCTCCAGCTTACAGATCAACACAGGTGCAGCTTTCTCCAAGTCATCAATGACGGACCGAGATATCTCCTTGGCACAAAGTTGGCGGAACAAATAGCTCAACTCTGCCAGGACAACCACATAGGCTCAGGAACATAGCCTCGAACCATCGCCGGAAGAAGGCGCTCGATCCATACGTGGAAGTCATGACTCTTCATTCCTTGGACTCGCAGACTAGATAAGTTGACTTGTCTCCTCAGATTTGCTGCATATCCATCAGGGAACGTCAATGTCTGGATCCACTGAAGTATTTCTTTCCTTTATGGCTGCTCAAGACGAAATCGGCCTTGGGCCGTGTCCATCTCCTGCCGGGTTGAGGAGACCGCATCTCTTGCTTTGGTCTATCGCACAAGAGTGCCAGGTCTAGTCTAGCCTTAGGGTTGTCCTTGGACTTTTCAGTGTCCATGAGTGTTCCCCAAAGTGTCTCGACGATGTTCTTTTCAGTGTGCATTACATCAATATTATGTGGCAGAAGAAGGTCATTATAATAGGGGAGCCTTTCCAAGCCTGACTTATGAGTCCACATATGTTCCTGACCATACCCCGCAAAACGACCATCTCTTTCATTGAACTTGAGAGCATCTATCTGAGCATGAACCTCGACACCGGTCAGCATCCGGGGTGGAGGATCTGTCACCACGACCCCTTTGGTGAAGTTCTTGGTGTCTTGTCTGAATGGATGGTCAAGAGACAGGAATTGTCGATGTTGGTTGAACGCCGAATACTTGCCACCCTTCTTCAACCAGATAAATCTCATATCTGTCTTGCAAACCGGGCATGAGAACTTGCCGTGGACACACCAGGCACAGAATATCCCATATGCCAGGCAGTCATGCAGTGAGTACTGGTACCAGATATGCATTGTGAAGTTTGACCTTGAAGCTCAGTCGTATGTCAATACCCCTTCGTTCCAAGCAGTTTCCAATTCATCAATCAGAGGCTCCATGTACACACCCATGTTATTCCCCGGGTGTCCAGGAATTATCAACGACAAGAAGACAGTATGACATTGAAATAGGACGCCGGGGGGAAGATTGAGGGGGATAACGAAGACGGGCCAACAGGTGTAGGGGGCAGCCATGAGTCCATAGGGGTTGAAACCATCTGTTGCAAACGCAACACGAACATTACGAGCCTCTCTAGCTTTGTCATGATGAATGCGATCAAAGTGGGCCCATGCTTCACCATCGGCGGGATGTACCATCTTCTTAGGACTGTATCGTGTACCTTGTTTGTGCCATCTCATCTGTTTCACGGATTCCTCGGTCATGTAGAGACGTTGGATCCTCGGTGTGAACGGCAGGTAACGCAAGACTTTCATGGGGATAGAAAGTTGTCTCTTCAGGCCTTCACCATCATCTACCTCCATGTATCTCGACGCTTTACATTTCGGATAGTAACCTGCATCGTTGAGATCTTTTCTGAAGAGGACGCACCCATTTGGACATGCATGTATCTGCTCATACGACATCTTCGGTGCACGAAGCAGTTTCTGTGACTCGTACAGGCTCTTTGGCAATATGTGGCCGTCCGAAAGCATGCTGCCAAATAGGACCAACATACCATCGAACGCTTCTTGACTCAGGTTGAACTGGGACTTGAACCCCATCACACAGCCAATGGCATCCAGTTGAGAAACCGTTGTCCGATCATGAAGGGGTTTCTGTGCCGAAGACATCATGTCGTAGAACGCCTTTGCGGTTTTCTCCATCTCCTCCTCCGTACATCCTGCAGCGTACTGTGCTTGTTGAAAGTCATCTAACAGGTCTGCTACCCCAGCATCAGCATCAAAGTCCTGCAGACGTGGTCGCACTGCCTCCTCTCTCAAATGATGTACTTCACCATGGTAGATCCACCGGGTGTAGTCCGGCGTGAATCCATGGTTCAGAAGATGTTTACCTATGTTCTCCTTATCTTGCCTTCTCCGGTTCCCACATCTGCTGCACGGGCACAATACTTTCATCTCTCCTCGTCGAGCTGGGCCAAATGCATGGTTCAAGAAAGCATCTGTCTTGTGCAACCATTCATCACTGAAATCACTCTTGTTTCTGCGGCCCTAGTACATCCACTGACGGTCATCCATCCTACTGTCATCCATCCGAGTACTTACATCTACATCCAAGTACTTACATCCTATTGTCATCTAATAGGTGAGGATAGGTCCTAATCCCACCCGCGGATGCGTAGACGAGGCTAGTTCCTATTGTCTACCCCAACCCAAGACAGAATTTCGGCAGCACCTCCCCGCTGTTCTCCCGATACACGTCCCTGTAGGGAGAGTGTGTATCCGGAGAACAACAGGGAGGTAATGCGGAAACTCCGTCTCGAAGCAGGGCAGACAATGGGAGCTAGCCTCATCAACGCATCCGCGAGCTGTCCAAGTAACGTGGACAATCCGAAACAGATACAATTATCGACATGCAGAGATCTGCATACCTCCAACTGTATCTCTTTCGGACGAGAGACGCCTAACTGGGTTCATGACCTATGACCCTTATCCGGGAGGAGAGGTTATTTATACCTAAGGTGGCGGCGGAGTCAGGCTAGCGGCGCAGTGACGAGTCGGTGCAGTGGCGAGGCGAAGCGGTGCAGGCAGACCGCAGTGGATGATCCTGCAACTACATATGCACGGTCATTTGAGATTGCTTTAGCTATGAGAGCAGTGAAAAATAAAGGAACATTCCAAGGCATCAATTATCTCACAAATTGCAACAGAATAGTGTAATTTATATAGTTTGCAATCAATTTTTGCTAAATTAAAAAAAAGGTGTATCACAATCCAGCATGAGTTGGCAGCAACCATTCACTACATCAACCATAGTAACAAATATGTTATTACAATTTACAACATATATCGCCAAGCAACTGTTAGACTACACCTTTGCAGAGACCTTATTGAGGTATGAGAAACAAGGATGCTTTTCTACAACTACAACTAAAGTCTTGAACACAAGTCCTCAAGTCCAGCTCATCCCATCTCCAAAGATCCAAAACACAAGCATATTTACTTCGGTTGAGGCCCACAATATCCATTCCAAAAGGAACTAATCAGCCTAGCACTCGTGCCATGGGTCCATCCCAGCTTCTCCACCATATATAGCAGCTGCCACTGCATGGCTCATCTCCAGCACCAATCGATCGGCCAACGGAGCACTTAACATTCTCAGTTTTCTTATTGATATATGGATGGACGTCTCTTATATTCTTTAGTCCTATACAAATATGGGAACAAGCTGAAAATCATGTGCTTTCTCTTCTGAATTTGCACGTCTGAATTTTAGTCCTAAATATGATGCCTTAACAATGATCTAAACAAGTTCTGCTCTTCTATATTCAGATTCTATTTGTGCAATGTAACCTTTATGTGCAAAGTGTATTCGGTTTGAAGTGGGTAAAAATGAGCTCCAAGCTACAGAGCCAAGGGACTGGGATTTCCTCACTTCCTTGGTTAACTGCAGCAACTTGATGGACTTCAATATTCAACTTAATAACCTTTCTTGTGTTCTTCCAACTGCAGCTGGTAATCTCTCACAAGAGCTTCAATACTTTTACTTGGGAGGAAACAAAATTTCTGGGCATATACCAGCTGGAATAGGAAGGTATTACAAACTCAGAACCATAGAGTTCGCAGATAACCTCTTCACAGGAACCATACCTTCAGATCAGGCAGATCAGGCAGTTGGTCAATATTGGCAAAATTGATCTCTCATCAAATAAATTATCAGGGTACATTCCAAGAGCACTTGGTAGTTGCCTTGAGTTGCAGTTCTTGTACTTGCAAGGCAATTTTCTAGAAGGACAAATCCCAGAAGTTGATATGAAATTTACCAAAACCTTCGGCAGAGCAAGGCTGAAGGTGGCTGCACTTGCGCCTGAGCGCATCCCTGAGCTTGTTAATGTGGTGATCGGAGATTATGTCTCCGGGCTTCAATTTCTGGTGGAGACTGAGGAGGAATCAAAAAATCCTAGTCCCATTTATCTGGATGAAGGCCCAGGCATGAAGACAACAAAGAGCAGGAAAAAAAAAAGATGCTAAGAAGAAAAGTGATGAAAATCAAAGGAGGTGGCCAACTTTGATCAAACTCCATTGCCGCCGCCTACTCAGGCTCCCGGGAGTTCTGCTATGCCGCAGCAGGCTGCTTCCTCGCCGACGCTGGGCCGTGATTCGGCTTCAGCCCAGCTGGGTGCAGCACAGGAGCCGGCGGGCAAATCTGCTGAAACCAGGCGTCTGGCAAGCAAGCCAGCGGTGATGCTCAAGCAGACCGGCGACACGCAGCCCACAAAACAGTGGGTAGCAGAAAGATTTTATGGTCCACCCACAACTCCAGAAAAAGCCCAGAAAGACACTTCTCCTGCTGAGAGTATCACTCCAACACGGAAGAGCAAACGTAATGCTGCAACAGCTGACAGTGATTCATTGGAGAAGGCAACAAAACTCAAGGCTCATAATCTCCGATCACCACATTAACAAGCTCAGGGATGCGCTTATACAATATCAGTCAATTTTAATTTTGTTCTCTGTCACAGTTCCTCTATAAAAACAGTCTACGCAGGAATGTCTACGCAGGAATGTCACCACATTAACAAGCTCATGAATGTCTACGCAGAACATGAGATTATTTTTACTTCGGGAATATAAAAAATAGTACTGTCTCATTTCACGAGCTCGGCTTTAGGAGGTACTGAGGCCCTGTTTTGGTTTATTGCAGTTATATATTGATTACATATTAGGAAATTTCATTTTCCAGCCACTAGAAAATAGACACCAAACCTAGCCACCATTTTCGTGCAATGAACTGACTCACAGGTATCACTTGGTTACTGCCAGTGCTTAAAAGACATTTACCAATTTGCCTGCCTATTCATTCTTGAGATACCATTACGAGGATAGCACAGTGGCTGAGAAATGTTTCTTTCTGGGGTTGATCCTACGACTAACAGAAAGCACAGACTTAGTTGAGGTTGCTATAAATGCTTGCAATTACTAGCATCTCAATTCAAACCTGCTGTTGAATATGCAATGGGAGAACTCACCCTACTATCTAACTTACAAGACATTGCCCATTTGCATGCGCCTCTGTGGGTGGGCATTCAAGAATGGCATATCAAGCACACACTACTTTCTCGCCCAGACTTTCAAGAATTCAAGGGTATACCTTTGCCGGTGAGCGGACGGTGACGGCTGTGGGGACGACGTGAGGTGGGCGCAGAACTGGTCTGCAGCGAGCTCCTCCTCCCTCCTCCACCGGATCTTGGACGGCCGGGGCGAGCTCCTCCTCCCCCTCTTCTTCCACCTCCTACTCTCCTTCTCCTCCACCTACTCCCCCTCTCGGCCTCCTCTCCAACCGGCCGGGCGGGCGGTGGAGCGGGGGGCGCGGCGGCGGCGGCGCGGGGCCGGCTGCACAGTCGCGGCGTGGCTGGGCGGGGGACGGCCAGGGGCCGGGGCGCGCTCGGGCGGGGGCGGGGGCGTGGCCGTGCGGGGGCGTGGTCGGGCCAGGGCGAGGACGCGGCCGGGCGGTGGCGCCGGTGCGGGGGCGGGGGTGCGGCAGGGCGGCGGCGGCTCGGGTGAGGGCGTGTCCGGTCGGGCAGGGCAGAGGGGCACGTGTGTGCGTGTGAGGGGTGAGGGGCGGGTTTTTTTTAATGTATGAACCCCTTTGCCGAGAGCTAGATCAGGCGGCTCTCGGTAAAGAGTTTTTTTATTTGTCGAGAGCCCCAGCCCAGGCTCTCGACAAAGAGACTCTTTGCCTATATATATATATATATATATATATATATATATATATATATATATATATATATATATATATATATATATATATATATATATATATATATATATATATATATATATATATATATATATATATATATATATTTATATATATATATTTTTGATTTTTGCTCTCAATTTTTTCATGCAACCTTGATATAGTACTAGGAGGCCATGTTTGAAATTTGGTGTATTTTCCATTCATCTTGCTATATTTCATGCATTTTCTTTATTTTCTTTATTTTTTTCGCAAGACGCACATTTGAACTGCAGGTGCATGAAATAATGAATCTCAGCGATTCAAAAAAATGATATTCATGCTTCCGAGGGTATTTCAACACCGTATCTAGGGACAGACGCAGAAACTCGACCATCTCGTGCACGAGACATGGCGACCAAGTTGTGTAGGATTTGATTTAAAATTATATAAAATGCGAACGGAGTCGGAAAATCATGAAAATAGACGGGAGGCCTTGACAGGATACATAGAGTTTATGAAAATAATTTGAGAATGTTTGGAACAAGTTGTGAAACAACATGGTTGAAACCCTGAGATCTCCGCATGTGATATCTTGTTATCACATATGGAGATCTCAGGGTTTCAACCATCTTGCGGCACAACTTGCTTCAAACATTTTCAAAAATTTTTATAGCCTCTACATGCGATGTTAAGGCCTTCCGTCCATTTTCATGATTTTCCGACTCCGTTCGCATTTTATAAATTTTTAAATCAAATCTCACGCAACTTGGTCGCCATGTCGTGTGCACGAGATGGTGAAGTTTTCACGTATGTCCCTGGATACGGCGTCGAAATACCCTCGGAAGAATGAATATCATTTATTAAATCTCTGAGATTCATTATTTCATGCACCTGCAGTTCAAATGTGCGTCTTGTGAAAAAAATCAAGAAAATGAAAAAAATACACGAAATATAGCAAAAGGGATGGAAAATACACCAAATTTCAAATCTTGGCTTCTAATACTGTAGCAAGGCTGCACAAAAAATTTGGGAGCAAAAATCCAAAAAAAATATTTTGCCGAGAGCCTTAGCTGAGGCTCTCGGCAAAGAAAAATATTTTGCCGAGAGCCTAACAGCAGGCTCTCGGCAAATATGACGGCGTAAGTGGGCCGTTTGTGGGGTTGAGGCTTTGCCGAGATTCTGTTTGTACCAAGAGTCGAGCTCTCAGCAAAGCTGGCTTTGCCGAGAGCCAATCTTTGCCGAGCGCTGGCTCTCGGCAAAGGATTCTTTGTCGAGTGCCCGATATTTGACTCTCGGCAAAGAGGTAAGCCCTCGGCAAAGCTCCTCTGTCCGATAGTGTCTCTCATGATTTTGATTCTTTCTTACTATGCCTCCAGTATATATAACATTTATACTGATTACTACTATAACACATCCGTACTAGCTCCTAACCTTCAATCATGCAGTTATCACATCTGGCATAATGAAGGAGGCTCGAATACTAGCCAGTATCTGTAATAGCTTTGGAGCCGGTACAAAAGGGGCCACATCCATACCGGTGCCTATATAGAACCGACATGAATAATTAGGATAATTGAGCCAGCCTCAAATCTAGTCCTGCATGGATAGTGTCCACTTCAATGTCGGTTAATTTCATCGTCAAAATGACCGTGATACTATTTTTTTTCGAAAGCGTGCATTGCACGTGCTTCGTTAAGTGGAAATGGAAAAGTTACACGCCCTAACAAGTCTTGCGGCAAGAAGCCATATTTTTGTCGGGGAACACACTAACACAAATCACCGCCGAGCGGTGAAGAGCAAGGTTGTACTAAGTAAATAATTCGTTTCGCGATGGGTGGGGACGCCGTAGCCTCGTTACTAGAGTTTATGACTGACTTGTGTAGTTTGACCAAATCTATATCTATAGAGAAATTCATTAACATTTATGACACCAAATATTCTATAGAAATATGTCATGTGATGAATCTAATGATTCTTATCCGGTAATATAAACATTAGTATTCTAGTGTATAAATCCGATCGAACTAAAGATAGTTTGACTTAGGACAAAACTCATCGGTTTTCAAGTTTTTTAGGACATATATATAGGGAGTATATTGAAGCATATATTCATTGAGCTAATGACTTAGGACTTTTATGAGTTAGGGCTATAAATTAGCTAGCTTTAATAATTAGTCCTAGCCGGACACTTCTAACTGCTCACAAGTCCGACAAGTATAATAGTACACCAGCTTGTAAACGAGTTACAGTCCTCAACGGATTGTGCTTGCGCTGTTGTTATCGGAACACAGTGCAAAAGGATTGTGCAAAGCGCTGTATGTTCTTATCGGAACAGTGCAAGAAGAGAGCTTCCTAGCAGGACTCGAACTCCTTCCCATCGATGTAGCAGGTCCATGTTCCCCGTGTATAAATTGCAACGCAGGTCGTCGTCTGAAACCCACGCAGCCCTCTGTTCGTCCGCAATTGCGCGCCGATCGAGTAACTCGGCAACTCGCCTCTGATCGATCGAAGACATCAGCCAAGCCCATTCGGCAACTCGCCTCTGATCGATCGAAGACATCAGTCAAGCCTGCTCGTCGGGCGCCGCCTGCCAACATGAAGCTTCTTTTCGCCGTCGTCTGTACCCTCCTTATCCTGCTTAGCGGTGCGTATATTACGTTAAGTTGCATTGTTGTCGACAAGTTCTCAAACTACTTGATCTGCCCTGGCCTCTTGCATTATACATTGACCTGTTCTGCGAGTTTTAATTAATAACATCGATCGTCTTCTTGTTGCTAGCAGCTGGTAATGTGGGACTGCCGGCGCCATGGCGACAGCGACTCTGACCGGCAGTATAAGCTGTTCGTGTTCGGCGACGACAACGCCGACACCGGAAACTACCCGCTAGCAGACTTGTCCAAGATGACGCGTGCCTGGTATTACCCGTACGGCAGCAATGACAAGGACCACGGCATGAGTGCCAGCGGACGCTTCTCCAACGGCTTGGTCCTACCTGATTTCATCGGTACGTGCTCCGATCCCCTGCCCGTAATAAGCAAGTTTGCTCGCGCAGAATGTAGTTAGCTTAGCTAAGTACTAGGATCGTTGTGGATCTCATGGTTTTCTTGCATTGATCTTTGCTTGCAGCGAGGATTCTGGGGCAGGAGGAGTCCCCTCCGGCGGAAAGGAAGAGGGAGCAGGACGGGGTCGACCCGTCCGGCATGAACTTCGCCGTCGGCGGCGCCGGCGTCGTGGAGGGGACACACGAGGCGCCCAAGCTCGGCACTCAGGTCGACAAGTTCAGGAGGCTGGTCAGGCACGGCATCATCGACAAAGACCTCACGGATTCCGTCGCGCTCATCGCCTTCTCCGGCAAACGCGACTACGCACGCGTCAACGAGATGACCAGCTCCGAGATCAACGCCATGGCCCAGGACGTGACGGACAAGATCGCCGACGCCGTGGAGCAGATGATGGACCTGGGTGTGGAGAAGGTGCTGGTGAGCACGCTGCCCCCGATCGGCTGCACGCCGTGGCTGTCGAGGTCCAGTGACTACAGCAGCTCTTGCGACAGCCAGAAGGTCGCGAGCATCCATAACGCGTACCTCGAAGAGAAGGTGTTTAAAGATGCAGCCGTCTTCAACCTCGACCTGAAAACGATGTTCAAGCGCCTCACTTCCGGGTCCGGTTCCCTATCGAAGAAGTTCAAGCACAAGCTGGAGCCATGCTGCGAGATCTTCGACCAGAGTGAGTACTGCGGCCAGATGGAGGACGGCGTCGCGGCGTACAGCTTGTGCTCCACGCCGGACAAGTACTTCTACTGGGACGACATCAACCCGACGCATGCCGGTTGGAAGGCCGTCGTGAAGGAGCTCGAGGAGTCCATCAAGAACTTCCTATAGACATATATAGCTAGCTTAGTCGTTAACATATGGATGCTTGTGAGCAGTGACTATGTTAATCATTATAGGTTCTGAATTAATTAGTTCCAGTCGATCGAGTCGTCTGTTCTAAGGTTTAGGTCATGGGAGTGTGAGACTTTGGTGTTCAACTGCTAGCTTTCTATATATGCATCTTTCTACATTTAAATTGGTTGTTATTGAAGTCCGTGGGTGTCTTTGGTGCAACATTTTTTCTTTCACTTCTCCTATATTATGTGTGCCTGAATTTTAAGATGATTTCAGTCAACACTCTTGTACTACCAATTATCATAAGTATATTGTCACTTTTGTGATTTTTTATTTGTCTTTGTGTCATAACATATTAATTTTTTTTTGTCATTGTCTGACTATAGAAATAATTGTAAAATATTAAATTGTCTTCGTGCTAACACATATCAGATTTTGTCATGTTTATGGTTTTGTCTAACAGTTTTTTTTATTATCGAAACAAAAAATTACAGATTGTGTTTACAGAAATTGCAATGAGCTAAAACTACAATTTTAGTATAAAATGTATATAATAACTGTTGTCTAAAAGAAAACTAAATTTTAGGCACCTGAAATTTAGCAAATCTCTTTTTCTTTACATAAGGGGTGCCATACTATTTTTTTTTTCTAATTAATGGCCATATAAGTTTGTGCTTGGTTTCTGGCCATGACTTTTGACACGCGAGATATGCCTACATGGCAGGACAAG
This sequence comes from Saccharum hybrid cultivar R570, assembly GCA_038087645.1. Lineage (NCBI taxonomy): Eukaryota > Viridiplantae > Streptophyta > Magnoliopsida > Poales > Poaceae > Saccharum > Saccharum hybrid cultivar. The sequence goes on from JAQSUU010000377.1 coordinate 1,622,264, forward strand.
TCTTTTCTCTGGTACAATCACGGGTTGTTCCACGTCAGCCCAAGCACAACCGTCGTTCACGTGCTTAAACAAATCTTGCCGTCCACCTACAACCGAGCTAGGACTTTCCAGATCTTTACAGGACGAATCCTGCGGACAAAACTCGAGCCCTCATTTGGCCACGTCGTCCGCCGTTCCCGGCCGTCCGATTCGGCGCGCGGACGGTCCAGATCGTACTATCCTCGGTCTTTTTACAAAAAAAGTCCTCATACTTTATGAAAATCAACCCGTAGTCCAACCTACTCTCACAGTTTGTCATTTTGCAAAAAAATCCTCGTCATTTCTCGAAATCAACCCGCCGTCCAACATCCTGTCACAGTTTCATTTGCAGAAAAGACCTCAAACTTTGTCAAAAACAAGCCGCAGTCCATGCCTTTTAATGGGCCACGCTGCCACCCACTAGCTAGGCCTTAGTGGGCCGAATTCAGCCCGAAGATGTTTTCTCTTATACATTAATCTTTTTCTTTTACAAATAAATTGGCTCAAACTTTGAAATTATGTAGCAAATCACAGAAAAAAAGTAAAATATAAAATCAAATTGTTTCAGAAAACTCATGAATAGATCTATGCAGTAGATCCAAAATACAAGATATTTTACTACAAAGTTTTAACTATACATTTTTACCCTATGTTTTTTATGGGTAAATATGAAAACCAAATAAAAAATGCAAAATAGAAAAAAGGTTTAATTCTAACTCTGATTTCCCACCTAAACAAAAATTTACTACCACTCTTTAGCCGCAACAAACATAGCCAACAAAAAAACATATATCTCATTGTTCAAAAAAAACTTAGGTAAATTATAATTACGAATTACCACGACAAACACCATTAATGTATTATATAAAGAACAATTCAGTTACTATTATTTGTACTCATCTATCTAACTACAAAGAAAAAAAAATGATGGCCATGCGCAGCAACGCCGCGCAATTTTTCTAGTACATCACGAAAACAAAAGGCCTTACCGCCGTCGCCGACTTGAGGTCTGCGATCCCTTACGCCGGGCGCCGGCCAGCTCACGTGCCGCAAGCTCCTGCCCACTCCGCGAACACTTACGCATATATGGCGCCTCCTCGGCGGCGGCACGCAGCGGCCACCCCGACTCCTCACAACCGTTGTGTGCGAAGGCGAACGCAGCTCCCATGTCGACGGCTGTCAGGCATCACTCATCCGGATGCGATGGCCACCGCTGTGGGTAGAGAAAACTAATAGCCGCAGCCGGCGCCTGATCCGGACGCCTAGCTCGAGGATAGACCACGCTTCTCCTGCAGCGGCCCAGAAGTCGCACGAATCGGCGACGAGGCCGCGCCGACTGCGGTGGCCATGGCCAGGAGCTCATGCGGGGACCAACCGGGGAGATACGACGAGGCCACATCCTAGATGCTCGAGAACGGTCGAGTACCGACAACGAGCCACCCGCCAGCCTCCGCCTAGCCTCCCTCCGCCACTGACACCAGACTGGTGACAGCCTCCCCTCCTCCAGTTTCACCTCCACCAAGCAAGCAACGGACATGCCGCAGAAGCCTGGTATGTGAGTCAGCGATGGCGTCGACCGCATCAGACGGACAGACTGCCCCCCATTGCATCCATGTCGCCTGCAGCACCATGGACGTCCACAGGGCCTAGATAAATGTGGATTGTTGCATTGCATCCTATGGATTGGTCCAGGCTTCCAGGGAAGGGAGCCGACTGCACAGTGCACACTCGCACAGTCGCACTGCTGCTAAACAATGCCTGGACATCGTGTGTTCGACTGATTGTCTGTTAGAAGTGCAGATGGTTGAAGAGTGTGAAATAGAACTGTCTAGCAGCCGGCTGTGGAGGTGGAGCTGCTCAACCTGGATATCTTCAAAGCGCTTAAGCCACACTAATAGACATAGAAGACTGCGAGCAAATCATGCCTATGCCATCCTTGTTTCCAAGGGCCATGCCGTATGATTGTTGAGTCATCACATGTCTCAAAATATTTTTTATGGATCTTCATATCCATCGTTTCCAGACTGTTGGGAGCTATCACAAAGAGAATAACTACAATCCAGACAGGCAAAGGCACCACTCTATCACTACAATATTACAGTTCATCTAAAACACTGGTTCTGGCTGTTTTCCTCTGTTTATCTGTCTCGATTGATAGCATTGACAGAATATAAGAACCATATAAGTTACATATGAACACTCAACTAACATTAGTTAGATGACATTATTTCTGTGATTTACCTAACAAGAGGTACTAAGGAGAGTGAGAAAACAGCTATACTGCCATGACTACTGATGAACTGGCTAACCAATCCACCTTTGTCAGAAAACGAGCAAACATATGATCTTAATTTAAGAACTGTTTTGAATTTGGCTAGCTTGTCTAAAGGCTCCTCCATTAATGGTTAGAGAACTGCACATGTTTTTTCCCTCTTTATAGCACACGAAAGCAGTGGAATGTGGAACCTGATCATAGCCAAAATTATCACAGCACACTAAACAACTAGTTCCAAGATACGACACTGCATGTGCTACCAACAAATTTGTTCTATTCAGAAGATCATAGAGAACTCAATCAGTAAACGGAGATAAGAAAATTGTCAAGTCTCATTAGTCATGACCAGATATCCTAAATAGCCATTAAATCATTTTATTGGTATAGAAAAAATACAAAACAGAGGTCAGGGTGGGCGTTCGGTTCTCTTGGTTATTGATGAAATTCAGTTCCTAGAAAATGGAACCGATTGGTTCTAAAAAATTTTACGAACTGAGCATTTCAGTTCTCGGTTATTTCGGTTTGGTTCCGGTTCTAACCGAACTAACCGAATTTTTTCAGACGACCTCAAGACAACAATAAATATACGTGTTCTAAGACAAATTTATGCAACATTACATTCATTTTTAATAATAATAATGTATAAGAAAACAATAGCAATATAATAACACAAATATATAGCAGTTCAAATATAAAACATTACACATAAACCAAACATAATCTTACAAGTGAAGTATAATTCATATAATTCGGTTCTTTTAGTTAATTCGGTTAACCGAGAGTAGGAACCGAATTTTCTTCGGTTATTTCGGTTCCTCAATATCAGGAACCGAATAAGGAACCAAATTTTTCAGTTTCGGTTCTTTCGGTTCGGTTTTCAGTTCTCGGTTATTTTTGCCAAGGGCTAATCAGAGGAATCTTTTCTATTCATGAGAAACATTAAACATCAACGGACAAAATCCAGGTTTATACGAATTAACAATATTTTCCTGCAGACATGGATGCAAACATAGACCGAACATTAGAACTTCATAGAGAAAGGGGTGGCAGGAGCCCAGGCCAGTTTGGCATCCATGAGGCTCCCACGTCCCCTGATGATAGTATAATATACTAGTCTTTATTCAGCTACTCATCGATTTGCATAGTTTTTATTGCATCGAGGTCAGATCGAGGACTTCATGATTATTCAAGAGATCCAGCGTTGTAGACAAGAATAGTTTTTTTTAAGGGAAGCCATCTGCAAACATAGTTACATCGTTCACCAAAGCTTCTAGGATACTCCTAGGGGTTCATCGTCCCAGATACAAGATAATTTTGAATCCATAGCTAACCTGGCTAATTCATCCGCTACCCTATTTGTATCCCTATTACAATGCTCTATGGAAATAACAACAAACTCTTGCCATAACTCCATACATTCATCATAGACTGGAGCACTCGCCGTCGCCGACATTCCCCCTGTCTTCATTGTGTCCACCACCTCTGCGCAATCTGAATGGATGATCAAACGGCTACACCCCATATGTTGCGCTAGCTTCATTCCTTCCCTGAGTGCCATCACCTCGGCCATGGGAGCATCTAGGACATTTGCATAATATTGAGCTGCACCCGCGATGAACGATCCCCTTGCATCCCTAATGACGGCTCCAGAGCTCCCTGTACTCTGTTCATAATTGTAGCTTGCATCCACATTCAGCATCAGGAAATCTTCAGGCGGCTTCCTCCATCCCACCCTTTCCTTTACTGTTTTCTTTTCTGCCTTCAGATAGTTCGTAGTTAGCGTTGCAATCGATATGGCCGATCTTGTCAGATTTTGGACAATATCACTGTGCACCAGCTTCCTTCGTTCCCACCAAAGATACCATCCCCCTGTTAGTATTAATTCTGCAAGTCCAACTTGGTTCAGATGCTTGATTGGTCTTGATACTCGGATTGCATCCGCAACCAATACTGAACCCGACCGGTCATTTCTGATGAACTTCTGAATTTCTTCAGAAACTCCCATTACCCGCCATACCTCTTTGGCTCTTTTGCATGAGAATATAACATGTTTAATATCTTCACAATCCTCTTGGCATACTGGACTACTCACCTCAGCAATATGTCTATTTGCCAATATTCCTCGACAAGGCAGTAGACCATGCAACACTCTCCACCCAAATATTTTTATTTTTTCTGGAATATTCAGTTTCCATAGCAATTCCCAAACTCTTTCATCTCCTGATCCCCTGCTTGCTGAATTCCTCTATCATTACCAAATTTATGTTGCCACTGGACATGGTATGCTGATCCCACTGTAAAGAGGCCATTCCGGTTATAGTGCCAAGCTACTGTATCATCCCTTCCTTGCATCAAAGGGATTTGCATGATTCTGTTTGCATCTACAAACCAGAACATGTCATTTATGAGTTCTCATCCCACACTCCGGTGACTGGATTAATGAGCTCTTCTACTGTTGTCACCAAATTGTGTCCTCTCGGTGTTAGTACCTTCATATTATGACTAGCAGGAATCCAGCTATCCTCCCAAATATTAATCTGTGAACCATCTCCCACTCTCCAAATGCACCCTTTCTTGAAACAATCCAGTCCTGCTAGTATACTCTACCATGTATATGAACTACCACTTTTCATTCTTGCATTCAATAGCTTACCATCCGGATAATATCTAGCTCTTAGCACCCTCGCACACAAAGAGTCTGGTTCAAGTAACAATCTCCAGATTTGCTTTGCTAATAGTGCACGATTGAAACTCTCTAGATCTCTAAAACCCATCCCTCCTTGTTTATTTGGGATACATAATTTCCACCAAGCATTCCAATGAATTCTTTTATGGTCATCGTCATCACCCCACCAGAATTGAGATATGGCATCAGACATCCCTTTGCAAATTTTTTTTGGGATTTTGAACACCATCATCGCATATACCGGAACGGCTTGAGCAATGAATTTTATCAGAACCTCCTTCCCCCATGCTGAGCAGTTTTTCCTTCCATCCCTTCGTCTTGGACCTTGCTCTGTCAAAAGTGTTGAAAGCAATCACTTCTATCAATCCCCACCAACGCCGGCAGGCCTAGATATTTGTCACTTAAGGATTCAGTAACAATGTTTAGCGCTGTGCACACTTCAACCTTCATATCCACATCTGTATTCTCATTGAAAAAAATACTGCATTTTTCATCACTAACCTTTTGACCCGAGTTTGCACAATAGTGATCCAGGATATTTTTCAGGTTTACTGCCTGCTCCCTATCTGCTTCCATTAGTATTAAAGAATCATCCGCAAATAATAGATGGGATATTACTAGTGCATTTCTGCACACTCTAACACCCTGGATTTCTTCTCTGCTTTTGGCTCCCTTCAACAGACTTAAAAGTCCCTCTGCCACCAACAGAAAAAGATAGGGTGATAGTGGATCACCCTGCCTTAAGCCTCTAGTTGGAATCACTGTGTTAGTTTCCATAGCATTCACTTTGACCTTATATTTGACAGTCTTAACACATGCCAAAATAAGGTCCACCCATCTTTGGTCAAACCCCATCTTCAGCATAATCTTCTCTAAAAAACCCCACTCCACCCTATCATATGCCTTGTGCATATCCAGTTTTACAGCACACAGACCTTTCTTACCACGCTTCCTTTTTATAGTGTGAATGCTTTCATAAGCCAAAAGGATATTATCAGTAATTAATCTCCCTGGTACGAACACACTCTGGTTATCATTTATGACCTCTGGTAGGATAGATCTCAATCTGTTTGCTAGCATTTTTTATATAACTTTGTACACAACATTGCATAGGCTTATCGGGCGAAATTGTGAAACCATAGTCAGATTATTTACCTTGGGTATGAGAACAACAAAGGTGTCATTCCATCCGTCTGGTATTTTCGCCAGGTTCACAACCTCAAGTACTTCCTTCACCAAATCTTCTCCCAACAAGTCCCAATATTTTTTATAGAAAATAGCGTGCATACCATCCGGCTCAGGGGCCTTCAGGTCACCTATTTGAAATAATGCCTTCTTTACTTCTACCCCAGTGAACGGGGCTGTGAGCAAACTATTCATGTCTGATGTGATCCTGCATTTAACATCTGCTAATATATTCTGGTCCACCTCCGTGGTTTCAGACATAAATAGATTCTGAAAATATTCTTCTACGATATCACACATCAGGCCTCCATCCTCCTGCAGTACTCCATTATGGTATATAAGCCCCTTAATGGAATTTTTCTTCCTTCTCTTGGTAGCATAATTATGGAAGAAACTAGTATTTCTATCTCCCTTCTTGAGCCAATTGGCTCTGGATCTCTGTAGCCAATATATCTCCTCTTGTTCTAGCATCAATTTTAATCGGACCATTATCTCCTTATGTGATTCAGCATTTGTTTCAGTCATTGGGCCCCTTCTTAATCTCTCCAGCTCTCTCTTAAGATCAGCCATTCTTTTTTCAGGTTTTTTAAAACCTCTTTATCCCATTTATGCAAATCCTCATGAACATCACTTATCTTCTCCGAGAAAGTTGGACCCTCCCCACGGGCTTTTGCTCTAGCCCATGCAGCCTTTATTATCTCTTCTATTGTGTCTTCCTGAAGCCAACGTGCTTCAAATCTCTTCTTACTTCCTCCCCTTTGGATCGGAGCGAGATAATTAGTATCCATCAGAATAGGCCTGTGGTCAGATCGAATCATTTCACTATTGATCAACGTTGCTTGGGGAAACAAATTTGACCACTGCATATTTGCCACGGCCCTATCCAATCTCTCTCTGATTTGACCTCTCTGCCATGTAAAAATATCACCCGTGAAGCCCATATCATTTAGTTCACACTCCGACAACACATCATGAAAAGCTTGCAATTGCCTTTGTCCTTGGTCTCCCTCCTTCCTTCTCTGAATTATATAGTATCTCATTAAAATCCCCCATAATCAGCCATGGTGCCGACAGATCTTGCTTAATTGATCTGATAGCTTCCCATGTTCTTCCTTTCTGGCTCCAATCCGGTTCCCCATTGTCGGTGTTCGGTCCCGAGGGGGTCCTAAACTGACGAGTAGATGCTACGTGTCCCTTTCCTGGATGGTGATGTAAGGAGAACACACGGGGGTTTATCCTGGTTCGGGCAAAAGAAGGCCCTACGTCCAGCAGGGGAGAGAGAGTTATGTATTTCCTTGCACCGAGGTGCTTGTGTAGGGGTTACAAACTTGCGAGAGAGGGCGGTGAGCCCAAGTCTCAAAGAGGGTAAAAAAGAGTACAAGGATGATTGCTTGAGATGTTGATCTCTATCTTGTACCTTGCTTGTTGTCCGTTGTCTTTTGGAGTCCCCCGGCTTGCCCTTTTATAGGGCGAGAGGTGGCCAGGACGACGGGGAGTCTTGAGATGATGTTTTGTCGATCCCTGTTAAGGTGACTGTTGCGACGTGCCCTAGGAATGGAAGGCCATCCCTGGACACCGCGGTGACGTAGAGGACGAGACGTCGTAATGACCCGGAGCGCCGTGCCATGCTGTACTTCTTTCCCTATTAAACTGTGCGGGGCGTCGAGGTTGGGTCGAGGCCGGGTCGAGGCCGGATGGATAAGGCCAAATCCCCAAGATTGCGGAATATGGGCCTCATCGTATCCTTCCTCGAGGGTGACCGACGACAAACAGTGCACGGTAAGGTGTGTATAGTGACAGGTTTCACCTCCCATCAAGGGATGGGCGGTTAAACAGTAAGGATTGACACTGGCATTGTTCCCACATCGACCCTGATCGCAGTCATGCCAGTAGGTGGTAGTAGGTAATCGCATTAAATGCCATAGCTTTTGTCCTGGGGTAGGTAAAGAGATGGGATCGAGCATCTCAACCCGGGCTCACGCGAGTCAGAGTTTTTCCCAGTGGGCGGACGAGCCTCGCGCAGGTCGGGGCGCGGTCGAGGCGCTTTGCCGTGCGAGACAGGGCGTGGTCGAGGCGTCCCCGTCGAGGGGGCCTCGTACGAGTCGGAGACGGGATGTGGTCGAGGCACTCCGTCGAGCCAGCTTCGTACGAGATGGACCTGACGCGCAATTTGAAGTGGGCTGCGTTCTGCCGTGGTTTTAGTTATTTTAGTTTTTTATTATCGATGGATATGGGTACCCCCATGCTGTTGGTACCGACAGTAGCCCCGAGCCTTTGGGCGAGTGTGTGATCACTCTCCCAGAGGCTTGTTTTCAACTGGAGTCGTAGCATTGTAGCTTTTTTTGGTGGGGGCGCGCGAGCGCACCCGCCGGGTGTATCCCCCGAGGCCTCGGTGGAGTGTGGGGACTCCTCCGAGGTCTTTTGTTCGTTCTATTGGGGAATAATTCGTTGCGGTCGAGCCCCCGAGCCTCGCGCGTACGAGGTCGATCAGAGTCCCGTCCGTCTTTCATCGTGCGACCCTCACGCTCCTCCTTCAGAGAGGAGGAGGGGTGGGGAACGCCGTAGTACCCCGTTTGGGCGAGTTTCGACGATCTCCGGTGAGCTACTTGCGGGGGAATTCGAGTGTGAGCCCGTGCTCCAGTCGTTAGGAGTCGGCTAGTGGCCCGGAGGCGCTCTCAAAAAATGCCAAGGAGTGGTCGTGTGGATGTCGGTTCCCTGTGACAGGATCCGAGGGCTCGGTGCCTCCCCCGAGGGGATTCCTACATCGACCTCTTCCTACAGCCTCGAATACGTCCTGGGGTGCCTCGAGAGCGCGGCTCGAGCCCTGGCCATGTACGAGCGCACCCTTGGTCGTCCCTTGCTCTGTCGCTCGAGGGCAGCTGTCGAACCCAGGTCGAGGGCCAGCTTCCGCTCCCTCGAGACTTTTAGTGGGCTCGGAGCCCGTTTACCAGGCATCTGGGAATATCCATCTGCGGATCTCGCCCCGCCCGTTAGCCAGGCGCGTCTTTTTAGGGCGAAATCGGCGCGGTAGTGGGTGACATGGCGTTCGATTACGGCGTGGGGGACGGCCACGTGCCCGGCACCTGCGAGACGTGGGGAAAACGGTTAGGTGAGCGCATTTAATGCGGGAAACTGTTCCTACCTTTTTGCGCAGCCGTTGGGCTTCCGCCAGGGCATATAAAATCAAAACCTAGGGGTCTGCGTTCCCCACTGGTCCCTTGTGCTCTTGCAATCTTCTGCCCCAGACAGCCCTTGCCTTCTTGTGTTCTCCGCCCACATCGCCGCCACCACCGCATCCTCTTCGCCCACCCCCCTCCCGACAGCACCAATGGCAGGAAAGAGCCAGATCCTCCCTGCCGACGACTGGGCCGCCTCCTCGATGACGGAGAGGAGGTTGGAGGAGTTGGTCGAGGATGGGCTGCTGCGGCCGAGGATGAGTCGGTCGCAGCCGGAGTGGATCGCGCCGCCTCCTGCCCACCGGGAGCCGGCGCCCCCTAAGGGGTACGTGGTGAGCTTCGTCTGCTTCCACGAGCGGGGGTTTGGCGTTTCGGCGTCCGCCTTCATGCGCGCGCTCCTTCACTACTACCGGGTGGAGCTGCATCACCTCGCCCCCAATGCCATTGCGTAGGCCGCCATCTTTGCGGCGGTCTGCGAGGGCTACCTTGGGGTGGAGCCACAGTGGAACCTGTGGCTTCACCTCTTCAAGGCCGAGCTCTTCGCTAGGAGAGCGGGGGAGAAGGGGGTCCTGTGCGCGGCTCGAGTAGGGAGTTGCGTCCTGCAGGTGAGGTCGAGCCGGGCGGATCTGTATATCCCGGCTCGCCTCATCTCCTCGAATAGCGGTTGGCACGAGGGTTGGTTCTACCTCTACAACGATGAAAATCAGTTGCCGAGGTACACCGGCTGAGTGCTGACCGCTCGAGAGGACCGCTGGACGTACGGAGTGCCGGAGGCCGAGAAGCCGTGCCTAGACCCGCTGCTGGCGGCGCTGCAGCAGCTTCGCCTTCGGGGCTTGACGGCAGCGGCGGTGGCTACGGCCTTCCACCGCCGCAGAGTGATGCCGCTGTGCCGGCGTCGTCTCCGCCTCGACCAGATGACTCCGGAGGCATCCCTGGAGGGGACCCGGATGTCCCACGAATCCCTTGCCCTCGAGGAGGTCCTCCGGCGAGCGCGTCAGATGGTCGGGAACTTCAAGGTGGAGGAGGTCAACCGGGTCCCCATGAGACCTACCGAGGGGTTCGAGCCCGTGGTAAGTGTTTTTGGGTCAGTACGTTCACTTATCTTATTTATTTTTGGATTCCGCTAATTTGGTCGAGGCCGGCGCGTAGGATTTGTCGGCGCTGCGGGAGACGCGGCCGCCAGTCCCAGAGGACCGGCCCGCCCGGGAGGCTCGACGCCAGCACGCGTCCAAGAAGAAACAAACCAAGGAGACGGCCAAGAAGCGGACGATCCGTAAGGCCAAGGAGGCGGAGGCGTTGAAGAAGCTCCGGCGCTAGCAGACCATCGACGGGGTCCCCCTGGCGCCGTCGCCCTCCGAGACGATCTCGGGGGAGGACGACAACGCCCTATCGCGGTATGATGCCGCGACGGGTTTGGGGGACCTCCCCGACATCCGCCCCCTGTTGGAGCCTACCAGGGGGGCGTCCTCCTCGGTCGTCGTGGTCGAGGAGACCGAGGAGGAGGAGGAGGAGGAGAAGAAGGAGAAGGAGGCGGGCCCCTCGACGGGAGGGGCCGCCTTACCCCGGACCCAGCAGGAGGGGTGAAAGGTCTTGATGGCTAGAGGGGGGGGTGAATAGCCTATTACAAATTTTCTACAAGGACAAGCTAAACAAGTTTATCAATAAAACAAATAGCGAGATGCGAGTTTTGCTTAGCCTACAGGATGTTTGCAAGCCACCTAACCAATTCACAAATCTAGTAATTGCACTCAACCGCACAAGTCAAACCGAGAAGGAAACTACAACTAGCAAGCTACACAAAGAAGCTACTCTAGCAAAGCTAACTAGCTAGCAAAGATAACTAAGAAAGTAATGTGGAGTTGAGTTAGGAGGGTATCACCGAGGGGCGAAGTATTGAGCCAACCAATATGATCAACAATGAATACCAAGATAACCAAACACCGGGATCAATCAATCACAATATGAAAGTGATGACACGAAGATTTATCCCGAGGTTCACGTGCTTGCCGGCACGCTAGTCCCCGTTGTGTCCCTCTTCACCACGTGGTTCGGTGGCTAATCGGTCACACACCGAGCCTCTCAAAAGGCGTCACAAGAACCTACCAAATGGCAAAAGGTTGCAATGACACGAGCAATATACTAATGTTGCCTTTGGCGCTTCTCCGAGGTAGGCACAAACCCCTCACAATCACCGGAGGTGGCCAAGAACAAACACCAACTCTTGCCAACGCCTCCAAGCTGCTCCAAGCCATCTAGGTGGCGGCAACCACCAAGAGAAACAAGAATCCCGCAGCAAATCAACCACCAAGTGCCAACTAGATGCAATCTCACAATGCAAATGCACTTGGATCACTCAATCTCACTTCGAATATGCAAAGAAGCAAGAGAGATGAGTGGGAGGGGAGTTGCTTAGCTCAAAGTGCTCACAAGTATGTCAAATGTTCGAGAGAGAGAGCCTTGAGCCGGCCAACGAGTATTTATAGACGTACCCCTTCGAATATAGCCGTTAGAAACTTGAAACAACCGAAGTCGCGTTGACCGGACGCGCTGGTCCAACTGACCGGACGCGCCGGTCGCGCAACGGCTAGTTTCGCGAAGCACCGACCGGACGCGCCGGTCGCAACGACCGGACGTGCCGGTCACGACCGGACGCACCGGTCCCGTATCTGACCGGACGTGCTGGTCAACCCTGAGCCGCGCACAACGAACCAGCGACCGGACGCGCTGAAGAACTGACCGGACGCCACAGAGCCCACGTCCGGTTGGAGTCCAGTAAACTCCCTGGATGACCGGACGCGCCTCGCGTCCGACCAAACAACTGAAAAACGCGCAGATACTGGACACTGACCGGACGCGTCCGGTCAAACAGTGACCGCGTCCGGTCCAGCGTCCGGTCACCACTGTGACCCCCGTTTGCCTCCGTTTCTTTTTCCGACTTCCGGCGTAGTGGAAAATAGGCATTTCATTTCCCCAAAAATTGTCTGAATCCCGCGCTCGCACGCTCGGCGGGAGGGAGAGATGACCCCAAACCCTCTCTACCGCTTAAACTCCAACGCCATCGCAAATGTGCTAACACCACCAAGTGATCACGTCATGTGTGAGTGTGTTAGCATTTTCACAATCATTTTTCGAGGCGATATTAGTTCTATCCAAATGCATATGATCATGAAATGCACATCTAGAGGCACTTAGGAGTTCAATAGCCGCGTCATTCCCCTCTTTATAGTATGGCTATCTATCCTATAATATAACCACACCCACTAGGTGTCTTGGTTACTAAAACACAACCCTTAAGCATATACCTTTGCCTTGATCACGTAGGGTTGCGTCCAAATCCAAGTGTGGCCATCATGATCACCATGTCCATCTTGCCACCAACCTTGGAGTGTACTAATCCTCATATGCTACATACAACTTAGGCATGGGATTAGTACTTAGGCATTGTCACTAATTACCAACACCAAACATAGGACTTTCAATCTCCCCCTTGTTGGTAATTGGTGACAACCCTTTCACAAAGATGTTATAATAAAATTTTGATTGAACCCATGTCACATTGTCCAAGTATATTACCATGTGTAAGAATTATGGACATGTGATCATGAATTCAAATTGATAGCAATGGCTCCCCCTACATGTATGTTATATGTTTGGATTTTGGAAGCATACATGTTAGATAGGAAAGATTAGGAGCATTGTCTACCAATAGGTGCTAAGTGTTTTAGATTATAGACCTTTGAAGCGTGATACCATCGGAGTAGCGATAAACACCATCTTAGCACCTTGTGTAGTTAGATTCCACTTGGAAAAGCACAAACATAACTAGAAACCTCGTGAGATCAACATTATAAGCAAGGCTCTAGTACCACTTTGAAAAACATGAAGCAAGAAAAATCTAGCTACTTCCTATTCATACTAGTACCTCAATGCATCATTCAAATTATACTAGCAAGACACCACACAAGCAAAGTATCAGAGAAAACGAAATGCATAACTATGCATCATACATATGAAGTGCACATGGAAATGCAACATTCATGCTTAAGAGCTTGCTCCCCCTACTTGTGTGCTCAAAATTTTAGTTGATCCCCTTCTTTTATCAATTCTCCCCCTTTAGGATCTATCTTTGTGAACAACATTTTCTCCCCCACAACATTTTCTTCCTCTTTGAGTTCTATCTTTATGAACAATATTTTCTCCCCCTTTGGCACCAATTGACCACAAGGAGCAAACTTTAGATAGATTATCATGTTGAAATATGGGGTGAGGATCAAGTTTGTGATTCAACCTAGATTGCTTGCATAAATAAAATGCTTCGGTTTGATCCAAGGGCAAGCTTCTTCACACCTTACTAGAAGGGTTATCATGCACCATGTTGAAGCAAGTATTTAGACAAGTTTTCTAGATTAAACACTTAGGATCACAAGCTACTTAAACAAGTTATATGCTACCACTAGATCATACAAGTCATGGAAACAATAGTGGTACCATATAAACTTCAAATTCATTTGATTTTCATGAATGAGCCTAGAACATATAAATTATGACTAGATGCACTAAACAAGTCCTTAGCATAGAATGTATGACATGTCAACCAATTGTACCTTAGGGCTCGAAGGAGAGGCATGTCATATATGGGGTGCATCAACTCATGTTGGAGAAGTCAAGTATGTTCAACTCATTTTTTAGCTTGTGAAATCTCTTCTCATCAAGTGGCTTGGTGAATAGATCGGCTAATTGATCTTCGGTGCCCACACTCTCAATAGCAATGTCACCCTTTTGTTGATGATCTCTAATAAAGTGATGGCGAACATCAATATGCTTTGTTCTTTGATGTTGAACAGGATTGTTGGTTAGCTTCACAGCACTTTCATTGTCACATAGCAATGGCACATTCTTGAAATTGATTCCAAAATCTTTCAATGTAGCCTTTATCCACAAGATTTGTGCACAACAACTACCCGCGGCGATGTATTCGGCTTCGGCGGTAGATAGTGCAATACTATTTTGCTTCTTGGATGACCATGAGACAAGTGATCTTCCCAACAATTGACATGTCCCGGAAGTGCTCTTTCTCTCCACTTTATCACCGGCATAGTCGGAATCCGAATATCCAACTAGCTTAAAGCTTGCACCTTTGGGATACCATAATCCAACATCTTGTGTATGCTTTAAGTACTTCAATATTCTCTTTGTTGCCTTCAAATGACTTTCTCTTGGTGAGGCTTAAAATCTTGCACACATGCATACACTAAACATCACATCGGGCCTTGATGCCGTCACATAGAGTAGGCTACCAATCATTGATCTATATAGCTTTTGATCCACCATGTTGCCACTCTTGTCACTATCCAAGCTTCCACTAGTGCCCATTGGAGTTGTAATACTCTTTGCATCTTCCATGCCAAACTTCTTGAGCATATCTTTGATGTACTTAGTTTGGCTCACAAATGTACCTTCTTTCATTTGTTTGATTTGAAGTCCAAGAAAGAAACTAAGTTCACCAATCATTGACATTTCAAATTCCTTTGCCATCATTTTCCCAAACTCATCACAATAATCTTGATTGGTTGAACCGAATATGATATCATCAACATATATTTGCAATACAAATAAGTCTTTCCCAATCTTCTTGGTGAAAAGAGTTGTATCAACTTTGCCCATGGCAAATCCTTTGGATAGCAAGAAGTCCCTAAATCTTTCATACCATACTCTAGGTGCTTGCTTTAATCCATACAAAGCCTTCCTTAACTTATATACATGATTGGGTTTCTTGTCATCTTCAAAACCGGGAGGTTGCTTCACATACACCTCCTCTTGAATGTACCCATTGAGAAATGCACTCTTTACATCCATTTGATATAGCTTGATATTGTGAGCACAAGCATAGGCAAGTAAGATCCTAATTGCTTCCAATCTTGCAACCGGGGCATAAGTTTCACCAAAGTCAAGACCCTCTATTTGTGTGTAACCTTGAGCCACTAGTCTTGCTTTGTTCCTTACTACTATCCCATCTTGATCTTGCTTGTTGCGAAAGACCCATCTTGTTCCAATGACATTGTGATCCTTAGGCCTTTCAACTAGTTCTCATACTTCATTTCTCTTGAAGTTGTTGAGCTCTTCATGCATTGCATTTACCCAATCCGGATCTCTCAATGCTTTATCAATGTCCTTGGGTTCTTCCATTGACACAAAAGATGAGTGAGCACAAAATGATGCCAATCTTGATCTAGTTTGAACTCCTCTTTGTATGTCACCAATGATGGAATCCAATGGATGGTCTCTTGCAATGTTAGTTGGTTGAAGCACTTGGACTTGATTGCTTGGATGTTGATGTTGATCATGAATTGGAGATGATGAACTAGCCACTTGTTGATTTTGTTGCACTTGAGATGATGTACTAGCTTGATTTTGCATTAGAGAACCACTAGCTTGTGTAATTGGACTTTGGAGCACTTGATCTTTGTTGTCATCCACATCAATCACTTGCTTTGGCCTAATATCACCAATGTCCATTTCTTTCATAGCATTGGTCAATTGAGTTCCTCTCACATCATCTAAGTTATCTTCTTCATCTTGAGAGCCATTTGTTTCATCAAACTCAACATCATGCACTTCTTCAAGTAAACCACTAGCCAAATTCCAAACTCTATAAGCTTTGCTAGTAGTTGAGTAACCAAGTAGAAATCCTTCATCATATTTCTTCTCAAACTTGCTCAATCTAGTGCCCTTCTTCAAGATGTAGCATTTGCAACCAAATACCCGAAAGTATGCAATGTTAGGCTTTCTTCCATTTAAGATCTCATATGGTGTCTTCTCTAGAAATTTATGGCAATAGAGGCGGTTGCTATAGAAGCAAGCCGTGTTGATTGCTTCGGCCCAAAATGAATGACTCACATTATACTCATTCAACATTGATCTTGCCATGTCAATTAAGGTTCTATTTTTCCTCTCAACTAGGCCATTTGATTTAGGTGTATACTTGGCCGAGAATTGATGTTTGATTCCAAGCTCTTCACATAGCTCATCAACTCTTGTGTTTCTAAACTCACTTCCATTGTCACTTCTCACTTTCTTGATTGTGATTTCAAACTCATTTTGTATTCTCTTGATGAACTTCTTGAATATGTCAAATACATCACTTTTGTCCCCAAGAAAGAATACCCATGTGTATCTAGTGAAATCATCCACAATCACAAAGCCATACTTGTTGCCACCAATGCTTGTGTATGTAGTTGGCCCAAATAGATCCATGTGCAACAACTCAAATGCCTTGGAAGTACTCATGATGCTTTTCAATGGATGAGTGTTGCCCACTTGCTTTCCGGCTTGACATGCACTACATAGCTTATCTTTCTCAAGTGTGACATCCTTCAAGCCTCTAACTAAGTCATGCTTCACTAACTTGTTCAATTGCTTCATGCCAACATGACCAAGTCTTCTATGCCATAACCAACCCATACTTGATTTGGTGAGCAAGCATGTTGAGAGTTGAGTGTCACTAGCATTGAAATCAACCAAGTATAGATTCTCATATCTAAAGCCTTTGAAGATCAAATTGGAGCCATCAACACTAACTATTTCCACATCATCAACACCAAATATGCACTTGAAACCAAGATCACATAATTGAGCAACCGAGAGAAGATTGAAGTTCAACTTTTCAACTAGGAGCACATTGGAAATGCTATGATCATTTGAGATTGCAATCCTTCCAAGAGCTTTCACATCACCCTTGCTATTGTCACCAAATGTGATACTATCAATGCCACTATCATTTGATTTGAGAGAGTTGAACATTCTTGAATCACCGGTCATATGTTGAGAGCACCCACTATCAAGCACCCAATGCCTTCCTCTGGCCTTGTAATTTACCTACAAAATAAATTAATGTTTCTTAGGTACCCATACTTGTTTGGGTCCTTGGAGGTTAGTAACTAAGCTCTTTGGTACCCAAATGGCCTTCTTCTTTGGACCCACAATTGGTGTACAAACAAACCTAGCATGCACACCTTTCTCACCCTTGGTAAGCACATAACAAGAATCAAAAGGAATGTAATCCATTTTAGCATGAAACTTGTTGTTGTTCTTATTCATTTTATTACAATTAATCTCTAGATGCCCAACTTGCTTGCATCTATTGCAATAACGACCAATGCTCTTCACAAAGCGAGACTTTAGAGTAGCAAAAGCCGCCTTGCCCTTCTTGGGAGTATAACCCAAACCCTCTTTGTTAAGAGAGAACCTTTGGCTACCCAAGCATTTTAGCAAGCGGGCATCCCCACCATAGGCATTGCCTAATGCATGGGTGAGATCATCCACCTCTCTCTTGAGAGTCTCATTCTCAACCACAAGTGATGAATCACTAGTAGTAGAGGTAGAGTTGGTTGTGGTGGATGATGATAAGCTACATGAAGCATTAGTAGGACCAACAAATAAAGAATCATCAATAATATCACATGTTAGTCCAATATCACAAGTGACAATCACTTGCTCCTCCTTAACTTCCTTCATGAACTTCTCCAACTTAAGGTCCTTTTCCTTGATGAGCTCAAGTAGAGTGGAGTGGGCTTCCTTAAGCCTAGTGTGAGCAATTTCAAGATCCTCGTGGTCTTCCTTTAGACACTCACGAGAAGCCTCTAGCTCATCAAAGGATTTCCTAAGAGCTTTGAGCTCTTGTTTAATTCCTTTGCACTCCTTACTCTTTTTGAGAGCAACAAGCTCCTCCATCAAGGCATCATTTTCATTGCTCTTGGCAATGAGCTCTTGTTCCAAGATTTTGTATTTCTTAGTTGTCCTCTTGTAGCCCTTGCTCATTTGATCTATTATGCCTAATAGATCATCCTTGGAGTAGTCCTCATCCTCCTCATCATCACTCCTACAATCATCACTAGCACAAGAATCATCATCACTATCATCATGTTTTACCTTGGTAGGCTTGGCCATAAGGCATGTTGATGTAGTGTCGAAGATGGATGGCTTGTTGGAGAGGGCGATGTTTGCAGTGGCTCGTCGAGTGATCCTCTCATCATCACTAGAGCTTTCATCATCATCACTATCGGAGTTGTCACTATCCCAAGTGACTACATAACCACCACCCTTCTTCTTGTTGAAAGTGAAGCTCTTCTTTGCTTTCTTCTCATTCTCTTTCTTATCCTTCTTGTTCTTCTTGAGCTTCAAGTCCCCATTATGAAATCTCTTATCTTCATAGGGGCAATCCGCCACTATGTGATCGGGGCTATTGCAATTGTAGCAAAGGGTCTTTGCCTTTATAGTGTCTCTCCTCTTCCTTGCCCCATATCCTTTCTTCTTCGTGAACCTTCCCATCTTGTGCACAAGGAGGGCCATGGTCTCATCATCGAATGGATCATCATCATCACTTTCTACCTTGCTCTTGCCCTTAGAGGATGAAGCCTTGAATGCAATGGGCTTCTCTTGCTTGACCTTGGTCTCCTTCTTCTCTTCTACCTCATCTTCATCATCATTGTATTGGACATCGGTCATTATATCTCCAAGCACATTGGTTGGTTTGACCTTGTCCAATCCCTCTCTAAAGATCATTCTTCTCAAGGTGGCAAACTTCTTGGGTAAGCACATCAAGAACTTGTGTGAGAAGTCCTTGTCCTCAACGTTCTCCCCAAGCCCCTTGAGATCATTGACAATGACTTGGAGCCTATAGAACATCTCCGGGATGGATTCATCATCCTTCATCTTGAATGTGGAGAACTTGTCCTTGAGCATATATAGTTTGGCACTTTTTACCGTTGAAGTACCTTCATATGTTTCTTCAAGCCTTATCCAAAGCTCATTTGCCTTTTCAAGATCTTTGATTTGCTCAAATACTTTATCATCAATGGCACGATAGATTGTGTCAAGTGCCGTTGTATTGCATTGTTTGTTGATGCGGTCATTGGGAGTGAGGTTTTCCTCATCAAGAATGACGTATCCTTCTTTGGTCACATCCCAAACCTTCTCATGTATATTGCCTAGATATTGCTTCATCTTCCTTTTCCAATGATCAAACGAAGAGACGCCATCAAAGAATGGAGGCTTGCCATTAACATGATTGAACATAACTTGAGCCATCTTACACCGCGGTTGTTAAGCCTTACAAACGGTGACCACGGCTCCGATACCACTTGAAAGGTCTTGATGGCTAGAGGGGGGGTGAATAGCCTATTACAAATTTTCTACAAGGACAAGCTAAACAAGTTTATCAATAAAACAAATAGCGAGATGCGAGTTTTGCTTAGCCTACGGGATGTTTGCAAGCCACCTAACCAATTCACAAATCTAGTAATTGCACTCAACCGCACAAGTCAAACCGAGAAGGAAACTACAACTAGTAAGCTACACAAAGAAGCTACTCTAGCAAAGCTAACTAGCTAGCAAAGATAACTAAGAAAGTAATGTGGAGTTGAGTTAGGAGGGTATCACCGAGGGGCGAAGTATTGAGCCAACCAATATGATCAACAATGAATACCAAGATAACCAAACACCGGGATCAATCAATCACAATATGAAAGTGATGACACGAAGATTTATCCCGAGGTTCACGTGCTTGCCGGCACGCTAGTCCCCGTTGTGTCCCTCTTCACCATGTGGTTCGGTGGCTAATCGGTCACACACCGAGCCTCTCAAAAGGCGCCACAAGAACCTACCAAATGGCAAAAGGTTGCAATGACACGAGCAATATACTAATGTTGCCTTTGGCGCTTCGCCGAGGTAGGCACAAACCCCTCACAATCACTGGAGGTGGCCAAGAACAAACACCAACTCTTGCCAACGCCTCCAAGCTACTCCAAGCCGTCTAGGTGGCGGCAACCACCAAGAGAAACAAGAATCCCGCAGCAAATCAACCACCAAGTGCCAACTAGATGCAATCTCACAATGCAAATGCACTTGGATCACTCAATCTCACTTCGAATATGCAAAGAAGCAAGAGAGATGAGTGGGAGGGGAGTTGCTTAGCTCAAAGTGCTCACAAGTATGTCAAATGTTCGAGAGAGAGAGCCTTGAGCCGGCCAACGAGTATTTATAGACGTACCCCTTCGAATATAGCCGTTAGAAACTTGAAACAGCCGAAGTCGCGTTGACCGGACGCGCTGGTCCAACTGACCGGACGCGCCGGTCGCGCAACGGTTAGTTTCGCGAAGCACCGACCGGACGCGCCGGTCGCAACGACCGGACGCGCCGGCCACGACCGGACGCACCGGTCCCGTAACTGACCGGACGCGCTGGTCAACCCTAAGCCGCGCACAACGAACCAGCGACCGGACGCGCTGAAGAACTGACCGGACGCCACAGAGCCCACGTCCGGTTGGAGTCCAGTAAGCTCCCTGGATGACCGGACGCGTCCGGTCGCCTGTGACCGGACGCGCCTCGCGTCCGACCAAACAACTAAAAAACGCGCAGATACTGGACACTGACCGGACGCGTCCGGTCAAACAGTGACCGCGTCCGGTCCAGCGTCCGGTCACCACTGTGACCCCCGTTTGCCTCCGTTTCTTTTTCCGACTTTCGGCGTAGTGGAAAATAGGCATTTCATTTCCCCAAAAATTGCCTGAATCCCGCGCTCGCACGCTCGGCGGGAGGGAGAGATGACCCCCAAACCCTCTCTACCGCTTAAACTCCAACGCCATCGCAAATGTGCTAACACCACCAAGTGATCACGTCATGTGTGAGTGTGTTAGCATTTTCACAATCATTTTTCGAGGCAATATTAGTTCTATCCAAATGCATATGATCATGAAATGCACATCTAGAGGCACTTAGGAGTTCAATAGCCGCGTCATTCCCCTCTTTATAGTACGACTATCTATCCTATAATATAACCACACCCACTAGGTGTCTTGGTTACTAAAACACAACCCTTAAGCATATACCTTTGCCTTGATCACGTAGGGTTGCGTCCAAATCCAAGTGTGGCCATCATGATCACCATGTCCATCTTGCCACCAACCTTGGAGTGTACTAATCCTCATATGCTACATACAACTTAGGCATGGGATTAGTACTTAGGCATTGTCACTAATTACCAACACCAAACATAGGACTTTCAAGGGGTCGAAGGGGATGCCTGCACCAGCCTAGGCCCCGCAAGCTCGGGCGGAGGCTGGAACGGTGGTACCGGCGTCGTCATCGGCGGTGCCGCCGGTAGGCGTGAGGACCCGAGGCCAGCTGGCCTCGGAGGCGCAGAAGACACAGGGCGGCGCGCCGGCCAGGGCCCCAAGGAGTGCCCGGCCTGCTGGTGGAGCCGCCGTGAGGCCACCGCCGCCCGCCCTGGGAGGCTCGGACCGTACGGGGTCAAGGCCCTTGGTGCCAATTTCCGGGTAAGCGTTTATGCTTGATTCTTTCGCTTTTCTCTGACTCCGTTCGCTGACGTTCCTTCTCGTTTTATAGTTTAAAGCGGAAGGCGGAGCCAATGGGGTCTACCCCCGTGAAGTCGCTGCGGGCCAGCGCCGTTGTCCTTAACCAGACGGCGGAGCAGGATGCGGTCTGGGTCCAGCAAGTCGAGGCCGCGAAGGGGTGCCTGCAACAACAGCAGGGGGCGGCCCAGGTGGCAGCAGATGCCACGGTGGTCGCTGGCTCCGATCCCGCCGCGGAGGGGTCCGGACCGGCAGAGGCGGTGGCGCCCAGTACGGTCGAGGCGGAGCCCAGGCCGTCGCCGACGGCCAAGGCTGCCATCGAGGACGTGACGGGCGAAGCATCCGTCCGTGGCGCGGAGCGGGCGGGTGCTGATGTGACAATGGAGGAGGTCCCGTCGGCTCTGGCATAGGAAGCGGCGCAGGCGAGGGAGCCACGGCCATGGCAAGACCCGTCGGCGGGGCCGGCGGGTACGGTGGAGGGTGGGGCCATCGAGCCCCCGCCTGAGGCTCTAGAAGAAGAGGCGCCGGCGGTTGAGGCGCCGGCGATCGAGGGGCTGGCTCCCATAGAAGGGCGGGCACCCGTGACCGTGGACCTCACCCTCGACGATTCCCCCCTGGACAAAGGAAAACAAGTGATGGGGGTCGAGGGGAGTGAGGCCGCGGACCAGGCTGGTGCCTCGACGGCCGTCGAAGAGGCAGGAACTGTGGGCGAGGCTGGTCCTTCCGCGGGGCCAGGAGACGCCCCGGCCGGGTCGTCGTCGTCATGGCCCGACATCGCCGCGCTGGCCATAGCGCGGGCGGAGGCGGAGATACCGAGGTGGGGGGGCCGTCCCTCCAGTTTAGGGACACCGCGAACCCCGACGCCGAGCCCATCTTCACCCTAAATGACAGGGACGAGGTGCACCGCTGGGAGTACCTCGAGGGTGTCCGCCGGCACCTCGATCGGGTGCTCCATGTGGCAACCGAGGCCGTGTCGCGAAGTATGCGGGATGCCACCGAGGTATGATCGATCCATCGGCCTTCTTCGTAGTTCTCTTGGTGTCTTTTTCCCTCGGCTTTTTAACCTTTTTGGTTTTTTCGAATTGTGATCAGGAGCTGAAGGAGTACTCCCGCCGCAAGTCCCTCTTCATCCGGGATGAGAGTGGCGTGTGGGCCACGCTGTCTCAACAACAGGTCCTGGTCAAGGAGGCCCAGAAACGGCTTTCCGATCGGAATGCCGAGATGGCTCAGTTGCGCGTCGCATACGCGGCGGTGAAGGAGGAGGCGATGCAGGCCTGGGCGGCCAAGGCCGTGATGCGCACTGACGTGGACAAGGCTCGAGAGGAGGCTGCCCAGGCCCACAGGGATCTCGAGCCCCTGTCGGCACGAGTGAAGGAGCTTGAGGAGGACGTTTCCTAAGTTAGCCGTCAGTGTGATGCCCTCAACGTTGAGGTCGAGCAGGTCACTGCTCGTTTTGGTGCTCTGAAGGCCGAGGTCACGACGCTGAACGGAGCCGTCTAGGAGAAGGACGCGGCTCTCTAGACCGCTCGCCAGGAGATCGAGGCGCTGAAGGTGACCATCAGTGACAAGGACAGCACCCTCCTAGAGCTCGAGCGGACGTGCGGGGGGCTCCGCAACGAGGTCGTGGGCTTGCAGACCCATATCGAGGGTAAGTATGATTGTTATGGCCATGGCGTCGAGGCCCTATGTTAGATATTAATTTGTTTTATCATGTTTCAGAGCTAGAGGGGGAGAATCGGGTGGCCCAATCGTCTGCCAACTCTTTCCAGAGCCTCCTGAAGCCGAGACCCGGAGGACCCAGCTGCTCCAGGGTGCGATCACCACCGTGTGTGATGGCCTGGGGGTCGAGCCCGATGCCGACACCGGAGAAGATGTTTCGGGGAACTCCTTCATCCGTCGGATGGCGGCGCTGGGCCGCCTTGCTCGGGAGAAGATACGGGATAGCCTCCATCACGGCGTCAAGAGGGCGCTAGCCGTCGTCCGTTCAGGGTTTGTGTTGACATGGAGCTCGTTGCTGACGGCTTCATCACAGACCCGGATCGGACGGACGAGGAGAACAAGAATGCCTGCCTGGAGCTGATTGAAGCCGCAGAAGGGCCTGGGAGCCGTCTGGCCTCGCTTTTTGAAGCCGAGGTGGTTCCGCCTGCTGACGACGAGGGCCTGTGAGCCAAATCTGGGCGCAAAGGCCCATGTAATAAGTTAGTATTTCGGATTCTGGTCATGGTGGCCTCGGAGGCCCTAAAAACTCAAAAGACAAACCGGTTCGTGGTTATTTTAGTTTTATTCGAGCTTTTCTTCCCTTTATCGCTTGGACCGTGTTCTCGCTTGATTTACTTAGCACGCAGTTGCGTCCTTTGGCGTAAGGGAGCGAGTGGAGGTACCGTAGCCTCGGAGGTGCTAAGTAACCTCACGGCTCAACTGCCCTTGAGCTTCAGGGTGCCGTTGCGGCCTTGTAGATCGCGTGAGGACCTGATCTGAGCGACAGGGAGTGTGTTCTTTTTCAAAGTTAGGAACCATCTTTTAGATCTCCCTAGCGTGAAGTCGCACCTCTAGAAGGCGTAAGGGGTGAGTGGAGGTACCGTAGCCCTAGAGGCGTAGGTGATACTCCTGGCTCGAGGGCCCTTTCGAACCTTCGGGCGCTTTTGCGGCGCGGTCGATCTAAGAAGCGGCTCTTAAATTTAAAAAAGAGTGCAAGTTTTTTTGGGGACTGGGGGGTTCCCCCCTTGTATCCCCCGAGGGAGGGTCGATTCTGGGAGAACAGAGTCGATCCTTCCTCATTGTTTGTAAAATGAAAGTTTGAACATCGCTGTATTCTTTATTGATGAGATTGAAAAAGAAATTACAGAGCCTCGAGGCTTTTTAAGGGAAAAAGCGACGTAGCTGTTCAATGTTCCAAGCGTTGGTGAGGATTTCGCCCTTCTCGTTGGATAGCTTGTAGGTGCTCGGCTTTAGTACTTCTGTGATGATGTACGGTCCTTCCCATGGTGGCGTGAGCTTGTGCCGTCCCTTGGTGTTCTGGTTCCGCCGTAGCACCAGGTCACCGATGTTGAGGTCACGCTTGTGGACGTGTCTATCGTGGTAGCGTCGGAGACCCTGCTGGTACCTGGCAGAGTGCAACAGAGCCACATCCCGGGCTTCCTCGAGCTGGTCGAGGGCGTCCTCTCTTGCGGCGTCGTTATTTCTTTCGCTGTAGGCCTTCAACCTTGGGGATCCGTATTCTATATCAGTTGGGAGCATTGCCTCAGACCCGTAGACTAAGAAGAACGGAGTGAACCCCATGGCTCGACTCGGTGTTGTTCTTAAGCTCCACAGGACCGAGGGCAGCTCGGCAGCCCATCTTTTGCCATGTTTGTTTAGCTTGTCAAAGATTCTAGGTTTCAGGCCTTGTAGGACCATGTCATTGGCACGTTCCACCTGGCCATTTGTTTTTGGATGGGCCATGGCTGACCAGAGCACACAGATGTGGTGGTTGTCGCAGAAATCCAAAAACTTTTTACCAGTGAACTGGGTGCCGTTATCCGTGATGATACAGTTGGGAACCCCGAAGCGATGGATGATGTCGGTGAAGAAGAGCACAGCTTGTTCGGACCTAATACTGGTGATAGGGCGGGCCTCGATCCACTTGGAGAATTTATCGATGGCAACGAGCAGGTGGGTGAAGCCGCCGGTTGTCCTTTTCAAAGGTCCGACAAGGTCGAGCCCCCAAACGGCAAACGACCATGTGATGGGGATAGTTTGCAGGGCATGTGCCAGAAGATGGGTCTATCTCGCATAGTACTGACAACCCTTGCAGGAGCGTACTAGCTTGACAGCGTCGGAGACCACGGTCGGCCAATAGAATCCCTGTCGAAAGGCATTTCCGACGAGGGTTCGAGGCGCTGCGTGGTGACCGCAAGCCCCCAAGTGCAGATCACTGAGCAGGTCCCTGCCTTGTTCATTTGTGATGCAGCGTTGGAGGATGCCAGTAGGGCTGCGGCGGTACAGCTCCCTACTGCTGCCAATGATCACAAAGGTTTTGGCCCGGCGGGCGATCCGTCGAGCCTCGGTCTTATCCGAGCGGAGGTCCCCTCAGATAAGGTAGTCGAGGTACGGAACGCGCCAGTCAGCCTCAAGGTCAGACGGTGGGGTCAAGCCTTCCACCTGCATGGCTTCGGCCCTGGTCGAGGGGGCTTCTGCCTCAGTTGGGGGGGTCGAGTGACGTCCTGTCGACCCCTCCGTCTGGCCCAAGGTCGACGGATGGCTGCAGGAGGTCTTTTGCGAAAACGTCTGGTGGGACCGTAGTTCGACTGGACGTGATTTTTGCCAGTTCATCGGTGGCCTCATTATACCTGCGTGCGATGTGGTTGAGCTTGAGGCCGTGAAACTTGTCCTCGAGGCGCCGCACCTCTTGGCAATAAGCTTCCATCTTGGGGTCACGGTAGCTCGAGCTCTTCATGACCTGATCGATTACGAGCTGGGAGTCGCCTCAAACGTCAAGGTGTCGATTACGCCATTTGGGCCTGGCATCTTGAGCTTGAGGTAGGTGTAGTTTGGGACTGCCATGAACTTGGCGTAGCATGGGCGCCCAAGGATAGCGTGGTACGTTCCACGGAATCCGACTACTTCGAAAGTGAGCGTTTCCTTTCTGAAGTTGGCCGGTGTGCCAAAACAAACAGGCAGATCGACCCGTCCGAGGGGTTCTGCCCGTTTCCCTGGCACGACTCCGTGGAAGCCCCCGACACTAGGTTGGAGGCGCGCTCTTTCGACCCCCAGAAGGTCGAGGGTCTGGGAGTAGATGATGTTGAGGCTGCTTCCGCCGTCCATGAGCACCTTGGTGAGGCGTGTGTTGGCGATGACGGGGTCAACAACGAGCGGGTAGACTCCTGGATTAGGGACGTAGTCTAGGTGATCATCACGGTCGAAAGTGATGGCCACCGCAGACCAATCAAGGAAGCGGGGGACTGCCGTTTGTACGGAGAAAACCTCACGCCGTTCTCGCTTGCGCTGGCGTGCCGAGAGGCGGGTCGAGGGTCCTCCGTAGATCATGAAGCAGTCATGGATCTCGGGGAAACCCCCATCCTTGTCGTCACTCTTAGGGTCCTCCTTCTTGTCGTCCTTCTTGACGCCGACGCCCTCAAAGTACCTGCGGAGCATGTGACAATCTTTGAGGTTATGGTTAGTGGGTCCCTTGTGGTAGGGACACGGCTCTTTGAGCATTTTGTCGAAGATGCCCCCACCGGGGGGGCCTCGAGGCTTCTTGCGCTCGGTAGCAGCGACAAGTTCGTCGGCCGGGGCCTCGAGCTTGCCTTGCTGGCCTTTCTTCTTCTTTCGGTTGTTTCTCTTGGAGCCCCGGGTAGGGCTCGCGGGATCGTCGACCTTCTGCTTCCCCTTGTTCTGGTCACCACCAAAGATTGCACCAACCGCCTCCTCGCCGGTGGCAAAGTTGGTGACGATGTCCATCAACCCGTTGGCTGTGAGTGGAGTGTTACGGCCCAACTCCTCGGACCAACCTCCTTGCAGGTGGTGCCGGAGAGGAAGGCCATAATTACGTCGGAGTCGGTGACGTTGGGGGAGCTTGGTATGCTGCCGGGAGAAGCGCCGATGTAATCCCGGAGGGATTCACCCGGTTTCTGCTTGCAACTCCGGAGGTCCCACGAGTTGCCGGGGCGCATGTAGGTCCCCTTGAAATTTCCCTCGAACACCCTCACGAGGTCGTCCTAGTCGTGGATCTGCCGAGGTGGTAGATCCTCGAGCCAGGCTCGGGCGGTGTCGGAGAGGAATAGGGGGAGTTGTCGAATGATGACCCGATAGTCGGTGGCCCCGCCCAGCTGACACGCCAAGAGGAAATCAGCGAACCAAAGTTCGGGTTTGGTTTTGCCGTTGTACTTGGTGAGAGTTGTGGGAGGGCGAAACCGAGCCGGGAGCACCGTCTCACGGATAGCTTTACTGAAGACCCGAGGGCCCGGAGGCTCGGGTGAAGGACTACGATCTTCCGAGCTGTCGTAGCGTTCGCCCCTATGCACATGGTAGCCTCGAGCCACGCCGTCACCGTGCTTGCGCGTGCGGCGCTCGACGATGTTGCCATGGGTGTCTCAAGGTTCACGGTCGTGGGTGGTGGGCTCAGGGGCTGGAGCTACCCAGTTTCGTCAGGCAGGCTCGGGATGAACCGAGGCTTCTCTCTCCTGTCGGGAGGGCTCGATGATCCACTCCGAGGCAGGCTCGCGGTGCCTCGAGGCAGAGCTCTCGGCCTGCTACATGGCAGCGGTCTCGAGAAGTTCTCGGATTTCATCTCGAGCCCGGCGGGCATCGGGGTTTGATGGCTTGGGCATGTTACGGAGAAGCATGGCGGCGGCGACGACGTTCTGGCTGGCTCGAGCGAAAACCAGGGGGTCGACCACCCGGTCCTCGTCGATGCGACGGTTGACGTCGCGAGCTCTCTCACGAGCTCTTCTGCCAAGTGCGCGTTCCGCACGCTCACGCTCGAGGGTTTGTTGAAGTAGATGCAGGTTTTCTCGTTCCTCATCAAGCCTGTCCTGCAATTCGCGAATCTGCTCGAGCTGCATTCCTTGATCCGCAAGGAACTGAGGGTCGTCCTGCTCAGCAGGAAGCTCGACATGAGGTGGCGTGTGCCTTCCTTCGACTGGCTCTTCATCCTCCGATTCCGACGTGCTTTCAACATCGATGTTGAAGCATTCACGGGTCGGATCATAGGTGTCATCAACCGAGTTGGAGTCAGGAGCGCCAAAGTAGTAGTATGACGGGGGAATGTGAGGCCGTTGCAAATCGCCCCCGTGATCGTGACGCCGGAGTCTCCGTAGAGTCCAGATAATCAGAGGCTGGCGTGGATGCAACGAGGTCCAGAGTGGAGCGTAGATGGTGCCCAGGGAGTTCCTCGTAAGTACTCATGCTAGTGCTTACGGAGGAAGCATAGGTCCGGGCAGCCGAGTTTAGCCCAAATGGGAATGGCGATGGAGATGTCGCTGTCCACGCCGGAACGGATGCTCCGGGCAGTGGTGTCTCACCGGACGGGGGAGCGACGGGATTCTCCGTCGGCATGTTACCCTCATCCAAGCTCATCCTACCCAGAACTTCAACAAGGAAATCTGGGCCGGCGTCTGGCTGGGGGGTGCTGGACCGGGGAATCCCATCACCCTCCGCGAGGTGAAGACGGTGGTTGCGCCGGGCTCATCGTCGTCGGGCGGCTTGCGCCTGCCTGGAGCGACGGTACCGGCGGATTGCTCCCCTAGGCTGGGAGAGCTCATAATCCTCGTCGGTTGGGTGCCTGGGCGGGAGTAGGACCATATCATAGCCATAGCCGAGTGACATGAACTCCAAACTCCCGAACCAGATCACCGTGGCCAACGGGATAGGGCGTTCGGGGTCAGCCATCCAGGAAAAAAATGGGAAAGCGACGTTGGCACGCAGCGATCCCCTACCTGGTGCGCCAACTATCGGTGTTCGGTCCCGAGGGGGTCCTAAACCGACGAGTAGATGTTGCGTGTCCCTTTCCTGGATGGTGATGCAAGGAGAACACACGGGGGTTTATCCTGGTTCGGGCAAAAGAAGGCCCTACGTCCAGCGGGGGGAGAGAGTTATGTATTTCCTTGCACCGAGGTGCTTGTGTAGGGGTTACAAGCTTGTGAGAGAGGGCGGTGAGCCCAAGTCTCAAAGAGGGTAAAAAAGAGTACAAGGATGATTGCTTGAGATGTTGATCTCTATCTTGTACCTTACTTGTTGTCCATTGTCTTTTGGAGTCCCCCGGCTTGCCCTTTTATAGGGCGAGAGGTGGCCAGGATGACGGAGAGCCTTGAGATGATGTTTTGTCGATCCCTGTTAAGGTGACTGTTGCGACATGCCCTAGGAATGGAAGGTCATCCCTGGACACCACGGTGACGTAGAGGATGAGACGTCGTAATGACCCGGAGCGCCGTGCCATGCTGTACTTCTTTCCCTGTTAAACTGTGCGGGGCGTCGAGGTTGGGTCGAGGCTGGGTCGAGGTCGAATGGATAAGGCCGAATCCCCAAGATTGCAGAATATGGGCCTCGTCGTATCCTTCCTCGAGGGTGACCGACGACAAACAGTGCACGGTAAGTGTGTATAGTGACAGGTTTTACCTCCCATCAAGGGATGGGCGGTTAAACAGTAAGGACTGACACTGGCATTGTTCCCACGTTGACCCTGATCGCAGCCATGCCGGTAGGTGGTAGTAGGTAATCGCATTAAATGCCATAGCTTTTGTCCTGGGGTAGGTAAAGAGATGGGATCGAGCATCTCGACCCGGGCTCACGCGAGTCGGAGTTTTTCCCAGTGGGCGGACGAGCCTCGCGTGGGTCGGGGCACGGTCGAGGCGCTTTGCCGTGCGGGACGGGGCGCGGTCGAGACGTCCCCGTCGAGGGGGCCTCGTACGAGTCGGAGACGGGATGCGGTCGAGGCACTCCGTCGAGCCGGCTTCGTACGAGACGGACCTGACGCGTGATTTGAAGTGGGCTGCGTTCTGCCGTGGTTTTAGTTATTTTAGTTTTTTATTATCGATGGATATGGGTACCCCCATGCTGTTGTTACCGACACCCATAAATACCAGTAAATCTCCACCCTCCATCATCTTCAATTATGACATTAATATAATACTTTGTTATGTCTTGCATCCGAATGTTGATTTCCTCCTTCCGCAGCAACAACAATCCTCCACTCCTCCCGTCACTCTCATGAACCAACATCTTATCAAAGTCAGCTCTCCTTCTCAAATTGTCTGCCTTTTCATTATCCAAGTGTGTTTCAGACAGAAAAAAAACACATCTGGATTTAAACGCTTCCGGACCTCCAGAAGTGCACGAACTGCGCGGGAACTCAAGAGCCCCCGACAGTTCCAGGCTAGGAGTTTCATTGTGCTCGGCCACTCTTCTCGAAGGAGAGTGACGATCTTGCATTAGGATTTTCTTGGTTCTTCACCTCGCCATCTTCACTTCTTCTAGGCCTCTTCTTTTCTTGTTCTGCTATTGGGCTAATAGTAGCATTCTTTGCACTTTGGTACTCTAGCAGGTTTGTTTGTGCCAGGTTTGTGAGCCCTTGTGCAATCCCTTCCTTTTCTTTCGCTGCCTGATCATCTTCTCCATCAGCATCCATCCCCAAAGATATATCTATATCATATGGTTCTTCCTCGAAACCCCCTCCACGACTAGCTCCTCTTCCATGCCCTCGTCCTCTCCCTCCACCACGTCCTCCACGGTCCTCCCTCATCGGCACCACGGCCATGTATGGAACTCTCAGCCAATCACCCTAGTCACATGTTTCTTTCGGATGGACACCATCTCCACATTCTGAGACCTCATGGCCTAAGCATCCACAAAAAGAAACAGAAGCTAGGTAACTTCTCATACTGTACCAGGCACATCATATGATCCTTGAGTGTTATTGGCACCACTCGAACTAGAGGCTTCCTTAGATCAATCCAAACCCTCGCTCACAGATATGGAGTTGAATTAATCTTCCTGTCATTTACTAGAATCGTGATAATCTCGCCCACTTTCTTGGCTACTTTCTTAGCTAGGTCTTGCTTCTTCATCAGCATCTCCGGGACACCTTGAATCCTTGCCCAAATTGGGATCTTGTCCAATCTGTACGAATTCACATTCGAGTAGCCATCATATTCTTCCATTACAATGACTGCCCCTCTGAACAGCCAAGGCCTTCCCTCCATGACCCTCGTCCAATCTCCTAAGCAATGAAATTGCACCACGAACAAGTTAGGTTCCCGAGCTTTGAATGTCACTTCCTTTGCTGTCGACCATGCGTTCCTCAACGCACTGAACAACGCTGCATGACTAAAGGGTTTTGAAGTATGAACCCTAAACAGCGCGAGCCAACGGACTTCCTTCACGAGTTCTTCAAATTCCCCTGAAAAGTCGAGATCTTCTTCCTCTTCACCTTGTAGTTTCATCGCTTCAAGATGCTTCTCCAAACTCGGCATCCCTCCGCCTTCATCCTTCTCCTTCGCCTTCCCCTTATCACTCGTCGCCTTTTCCGCCATGCAGAAACCGCCTGGTGACTCCTTCCTGTTCTATGTAGGTATGGGATCATGTCGATCTTGACGTGAGACACTTTTACTCCGGTGGCGCCGCCAGAGGACCACGAAACCCTAAGTTAGGGGATGTGCATAATGCCGCCTGTTCCCGAGTTGGTTGGACGACTCACAGCCGCAGCAGGCTCTGACGATTTGAATTACTCCCTCTGTTTTTTTGTAGACAAGAATAGTTTACTAGCGTTAATCTTTTCATAACTAACAAATAGCAACACATTCCACGCATAAAAAAAGACATATTTCATGTAATACTTAGTCAAGACGCCCGTCCGCGTTGGATGCTCCTTGACGGGCCGGCACTCTACCACAACGGCCCAACAAGCAAGAAAATATCTCTCCACCCCGCTTTCCTATCACGTGCTTCATCGCGCGAGGACGCGACTATGCTTGCGCTCGCGTTTTATCGTGCCTTCCGCATGCCTTCCTCTCCACCGCACCTCCTGTCGGCCTTCATCTCTGTCTGCACCGCCGCGGCATGCTCCTCCACGACCGCACTACCGATGCCACCTCGCCGCGCGAGGCTGCACCCACCCGATTGCTGCTATCGCCTCCACCACAAGCACCGGTTGTTTGGGGCACCGCATGCACCCTACCGCCGGGGGTAGCGTAGCCGCTCACTGGGGGCTGCGCAACCGCCCGCTGCCTGCCATCCTCCTTCTCCACCGCGATCACACAGCTAAATCCTGCTGTGCAGTGCTCCGCTCCTCCTGCCTGCCAGGTTGTGTTGAATACATATGTTGCAAGTGTATGTTTCAAGTGTTTCAGATGAGTGTTGTAAAAATAGATCGTGATGTTGCATCTGTTGCAATGGTTGTACATTTATGTTGCAAAGGTCTATTATCAATATTTCATCTGTGTTTTTTGGATGTATGTTGAAAGTATCTGGATGCTGCATATGTTTCACACACATGTTGCAAGTGTTTTATCTGGATATTGTGTATGCTTGCAATGATTTTCAAGCATTTTCAAGAGCTTTTTTCAAGTGTTTCAGAAAGATGTTTCAAGTGTTTCATTTGTCTTCTTTTGTATGTTATAAGTGTTGCATCTGAGTTTTAAAAGTAGATCGAGCGAGTGTAGTGGATCTCCATCTGGTTGGTGTAGATCAGATTTCTAGCGGTGTTTCTTGACTCTACGGTGGTCAGTGACGGCGAGCAGACCACGTCTCTACAGGGGGTGGTCAGCGGCAGCACGAGGCAGCTCTCGTGCTGGTGCCTCCGGCGCGTGAGCCTCGCGGACCACGTCTCTACAGGGGTGGTCAGCGGCAGCACGAGGCAGCTCTCGTGCTGGTGCCTCCGGCGCGTGAGCCTCGCGTGGGGCGCCTGAAATGGCATGGAAGGAGTTTTAGTGGTTGTTATGCTAGGCCGTATAGGGCCATGCCAGGCCAAGTGCAGCTAACGTGTCATGTCATGGAATACATCGTGCCAATTCTCGACACGGCACGGCCTTCGTGCCGAAAATTTATCTTGCTGTGCCACACTTTAGACCGTGCCGAAGTCTGAGCTCTACAAAGACCCAATTGGAGAGTGCGATTTCCAGTACTCCAACTCGGCAACTCCTACGTTTAGAGCGAGTGCAGCAATACATATGCATAGGGATTAGAACGTGTCGTTCTGTCGCGGAATCTCGAATTCAATAGGCTTGCCCGGATCGGACGAATCTTGAGAGTAGCAAGGCGCTGAAACCACGTAACCGAGGAGCCTCTGCAAGGCACTTGAAATCTGAAGGAGCACCCAACTGTTTTTACCAAACTTGAAATATGAAGCAAACCGTGCCGTTTTCGCTGGTGACCTTTATGGCAGGCAGGCAGTGCCTCTTGCAGCAGCATGAATTTCTGATCAGAAGCTTTGCCTGCAGCAGCCTGCAGCTCGATTGCGACTGAGACCGACGATTGCGACTGCGATAAGGCACCGATTTTCACATGCCTAGCTTCTGGTTCGCCAGATAAAGTTTTCCCTGAAAGGCTGAGGCCCTCTTGTGGCCTCTAGAAACAGGTGGCCCTGTACCAAAATACGCAGAGATGGGCATGGCTGCCCCTGCCTGTCTGGGGCTCTTGCGTTGCATGAGAACTGATGACAACCAGTTTCGATCACTTCATTGATTGAAAGCACTGCTGCCACTCACATGCTGCGAGCACATGTCCACGTAACTTGCCCGATTTTGCAAACGTAATGTTGAGTTATACATTACAGGCTGAGTTTATCGTCGTTGGCGCCTACAAATTGAGACCCCCATGGTGACACCAGGGCACAGTCCTACACTGCGACCACCCCACCCCCTCTTGCTGCTGCTGCTGCTGCTTCACGCTGTGGAGCTCAACAGCCATGTCGTCGTCGCCACGCCACCCTTGCTTCGGCGCCCTCCCGGAGCGCCTCGGCTACGTGCAGTGCAACCTCTGCGCCACCATCCTGCTGGTAACAACGGCTTGTCTCCTGCATGCTCTGAAAACTGCCAATGCCCACACGGTCTCACGTACGGCGTGCAACGCGACTGCCTGCCTACCTACACATGCAGGTGGGCGTGCCGTGCGGCGGCAGCCTGCAGCTGTTGAAGACGGTGGCCGTGCAGTGCGGCAGCTACTGCGGCATCCTCTCCGTCGCGCTGCCGCCCCCGGCGCCGGCGTCCGTCGAGCTGCCCCTGCAGGTTTCCCACCGTCTGTCTTCTTTTCCTTTGCATTAACGCGTGCATTGGCCAAACGACGTGTCCGTCCGATGAAACAGGAGGCCGGCGTTGATCCGCCGCCGAGGGACTCCGACGAGAGCAGCGGAGAGGACAGGGAGACGGAGGCCACCGTTGCTGAGCACCATGCCTTCCCTGCGGTTAACAAACGTAGGTGATCATGCACAGTTTTAACAGTGACTTCCTATATCCAGTGGTCGTTCTCACTGATACAAAGCATGCGTTTGAAACATTTCGCAGCTCCAGTTAGGAAGCAACGGACGCCGTCGGCCTACAATTGCTTCATCAAGTAAGAGTGCGCTTAAATTAAATATAGTCACTCGTGATGCTACTCAGACTCTGATAGGGCGACTGCAGCATTTGCCACAAATTGCAGAGCAGCAAGAGCAGCCAATCTACTACTCCCTCCGCTTCAATTTTTTCCATTTTATAAGTCGTTTTGGCTTTTCTAGATCTATGTGTCCAACATATACATAGCAAAAGCTAAAAAAGCCAAAACGACCATAATTTAGGACAGAGGGTGGTATTGTGTAAAATAGTTTACGAGACATAAAGATCGTGTTGTCCGATATACTCATACAGGTCAAATGCATAAGAAATTTATATTATTTCACTGGAATTGTCAGCGTTCTTAGCAACAAACCAACAACTGGTTCTATAGTGATTGAAATTTCAGCTGCTACTCTGGTAGAGACAACAAATGGTTCTACAGTGAATGAAATTTCAGCATGTTTTCAGCTGCTATTCTGGAAGAGGCGATGAGATCTCTAAAATGTGTTCAATCTGTTTCTCAGGGAGGAGATACAGAGGATTAAGGCGAGACATCCCAGCATCACCCACAAGGAGGCCTTCAGCGCTGCTTCTAAAAATGTAAGCATTCGTCAGCTGACTGAAAGCTCCAAACTGTTCAGATCTGCCTCAACTAGTTTCTGGATTATTTGTTCACCAAACCATTATCCACCAAAACTTCATATTGTTAGCAAGCTATCATATGTGTTGCTTCAATGCAGTGGGCTCACTTACCTAGGATCCAGAAGAAGGGAGAGTGATGATCTGCTGTTGCACGCAATTTCCAGATTTGCAAGCTGCAAAGAGGGGAAAGTGGGAAACAGATTAATTGCTACCTGAATAAGGCAGTGCCGCAGTGGTGTATGCAGGTTCAGGTAAAGCAAAGATGATCCACGTTGTAGCTTCAGATGAGTTAAATCCATGGATTTCAATGTTGTACATAAACCTAAAACCTTAGGCACGTGGTGCCTGAACTTAGAATCATGCGATGAATGCTGCATGGTTTGCAGATCTTATCAGTTGCAGTACTGAGTACTGACAGAACTAGGATAATACCAAACCTGATTAATGCAGTAAGATCACTGCTGCTTTAGAACAAAAAAGTCAAATGGTTCTCTGGAAGTAGCTGATTTTTTTTTCCATGCGAGGTCGAACCCCATTCCCATTCAAAGAAAGAACGGAAATACAATTGTTTGAAGATCACAGTTGATCAGAGACAGCGAAAGCAAAAGACTCTAGTAAACCTAGACTCTGGCTCAGAGCTAAGAGGATACTAGACGTACGAGAGTTTAGGGAGCTAAACGTCTGCATCAAACCAGAAAAAAAACCTGATTACAGAGTCATTTCAAAAAGAAGGCCAACCAGACTGGCCAAACATAACGTTCAACTGATAGCAGTCACGCAGAGCTTTTCGACAATCATCACGAGCAAAACTCATATCACCATCATGGTTTTGGATCCTCGTCATCATGCTGACCCTCAATCTTCAGACGCTTCAGCTGGATTATGAGAAACGAAGATCATAGTTATCGATTCCATTCCGGTACCGGCCGGAATGACCGGTACATTCCATTCCAGCTGTCAAACCGAGATGCAAATGACTTCATCCCATACCGGTTAAGTTACCGGCCGTTCCAGCCATTCCTCTTTGTACCGGCCGGAATTTAAATACCAGCTGTATCGGTACCGGGCACAACAACTGGCTTTGAGGGATCACTACATGCATGACAGCCCTTTAGCAAATGCACACTGCCCAAGGTTTCACACAGTGATTATCTCTCTAGTCTCTGCACTATAGTACACGACTAAAAAGCTGCCGTAAAGGAGTGTATTTTGCTTTGACTACATGCAGCCATGGTTAAAGAATGATAATTTTGGTGCAAACATATATATCGTGCATTTATAAGGTATAAATTAATAAACATACCTTAAAAATAAATAAATATGCATATAGATAAAGATATTTAAAATTTATTTGTTACACTCCGAAACGGTACACCGGTATTGTCCGGTATCGAAACATTCCATGCCAATAGATGAACCGGAATGATGTCCTAAACGGTATTTATAAGTATGATGAAGATTTTACCCTCAGCATGGTATTGACGCCGTCAATGAGCATCGCCCTATCCATTTCAGGATACAAACCTGTCCAAAAACGCATTAGAGCTATAGCATGACAGAATATCTCAATCGGTTTCCTGATAATTTTCCCGTCAAAACAGGCCCTATTGCGCGCCTTCCAGATTGACTAGCATATAGCTGAGATACCCTATAAGTGATATTTCTTGCCATGAGGTAACCAGTAATCACACCAAGCCCAGCACTGAGATAAAGAATCATATATGTTACTGGCACCAATGCTTTTGGCTACTGCAGCCCACACTACCTTAGCAATGGGACAAGTAAAGAACAGGTGATCACAGGATTCATCTAAGTTACAGAACTGACACGCAGGATTTCCAGATCAATTTCTCTTAACCATGTTGTCTCTGGTCAGCACTGCATTGTTAGTCAATAATCACATGAAGTATTTGACTTTATGAGGAACTTTGCCTCTCCAAATTCTTTTATGATCATGCCCAGCATCATTCTTAGTTAAAGCATTATATAATGATTTCACTGTAAATTTCCCTTGCTTCCCAAACTTCCATGTGATTTTATCATCATCAGCATGAAGTTGGAAGTTGTATCTAGTTCAATTAGACTCCAACAACTTTGCAGCTCAGGAGGTAACCATCTTCTAAAAGTGATTTCGACCCTACCAGATTTAGCATCAGCAACACTGACCTCCTTCTGGTTACATAGGATAAACAATCTGGAAGTAGCTGATATATTAATAGAACTTGCCCAACCAGATCTAGTGGTAAAGCGATTTGATTAGCATACACAAATCTGTTGCTTTTCTCTTCAGCACAAAAACAGTAAAAAAAAAGGTAGGTTGATATTACACAAACATCTCAAGCTCTATTTGTAGTGTGTAATCCAATCTAGTCTATGAAGGCATCACTCTTTTGATGCTGGCATCAACCGGAGCCTCTCTTCGGAAGCTTTACCCGAACCATTCTCTTCCGATAAAAGCGCCTGCAGGTCACTCCCATTTGCCAGGCTGTTGAACTCTACTGATTTTGAGGGCAGTGCAGGGTAACGCCGCTGGCAAAGTGTCATGAGCCTTTTGATTGATTGAAGGTACTTGCGAGTGGTCTCATCATTCATGATGTGGGCAACACTGTTTGTGTAGATCTTTTCTCGGGCAGAACGCTCGTGGATACCAACCATAGTGACTCCAATGGGCCATGGTGCATTCCCAATTGCCAGCTTGATGTATTGGTCCATTGCTGCCAAATAATCACGCTTCATGCAACACTCAACAATAACAAGCAATGCTTGACGGATGTCATCAGGAAGAACCTAAATGGATCCAGCGATAGATGGCATCAGAATCAGTGAAGCACCAAGAAACTTGATGGGAGGCTGTAACCACATTAGTAGTAAATGGTATAAACATAATCAATATTCAGATGAGCATCATGAGGCAATACTACACCCTAGTTATATCAAATCTGAATCTCTGCCAGGAACCAGAATTTAGTTGATTGTTGAACTGAACTGCAATCCTACACCCTAGGTAATTCCATTGAAAAACAAATCTTGGGGCATTAGTACGGAACAAATGCAAAACAAAGAACACAAGAATGCTCAAGAAAATATTGTATGTGTGAAGTAGGACTTAAAATTCGCACAATACAATGTATTCCCCTGCATCCCAAAGTATTCAAAAGAATTTCTTCCCATAATGTATATATGACAACAAGAATATGATAACCCAAGTATTTGGATCTCGTCAATTGTCTGTCTCTCTAGGTACTCCTTGCATGCATGAGGTATACAGAAGTAATGTTTATATACTTGCTCAATATACAATGGGTAGCAGACAACATAACATCAAATGTAGAATGAAATGCTTTTCAAGAAAGCATGATATTCAGTATATAAAAGTAACGCACAGAATTGAGGGAATGGCCAAACAGAAACTGCTCAAACGGATTGAAAAACGTTACATGTCTATCGTAAATGTTTTCCATGGTGCAGACAACCCGATACTAATTAGCTCTTGCAAAAAGTTAGATTGCTTGATGCCACACTGCTAGCCTAAGAATTACAGAAAGATGGTGTTTTAGTCTATACAACCTATCAGAATATACCATAACTAGTTCCATGTGATAACCTTCAAATACTCACGAAATACTAGTGAAATAGATTGAGTTCGAATGGTTGTTGAAATCATGCACATACAAAACAGATCCTATATGACACCATCTACAAACTGCAGTTACAAAACATGAATTTCATGTTACTGCAGAAATAGAAGTTGAATATTCATTTCTCTGTCAAAAAAAAAGTATTCCATTACATTCAACAAGTGACAGCAGGTAATTTTGCTCAACAAAATTATGGCAATGTTTCAGGTTATCATCTTAGTTCCCTTCAACATCTCGAAGCTAGGTTGCTAGTTTGCTACTCAAATCTAAACTCTGAAGAGCGTTATCAAAACAAGCATGTCATCTTGTTTTTTGAAAAGCGCAACAAACAAAACAATTTAAGCAACAGTGTTCAAACCAACAGAAAACTATGGCAAGGGTTAATCCTTACCACGCATTCTTTGTAATCCACCTACGAGCCCTAGAATTACATAACTTAGTCATCACATCACCTAGTTGTCCATAATCCTAAATTTTCCAGGTACACATTACTTCAACTAGATAAATTCACATACTACCCACTCAGTTTACCGATTAGAGTTTTGCATAATTGTGTCAATTTGAAGTGTAATCAAATTGATAGCCCTGTTTTCATATCGGACGACTAATCGCGATTAATCACGATTAGTCGTCCTTATCGCAAATTCATGCACGATAAGGGCGTTCGATTAGTTTTGTTCGATTAGTTACCTTATCGTCCGACTAATCGCTACTAGTCATGATTAGTCGTCCGATAAGCCTTGTCGGACGACTAGTTGGGCCAGTATGTAGGGACAAGGGAGAACTCAGCCCACCTTTAGCCGGCCCATTAGGGTTTAGGAGTGACTGAGTGAGTCTGTCTAAATAGCAGCAAGCACAAGTTACAGGTAAGTGGCCAAATCACCATGGTAATGATTCATTATGGACATGATTTCATAAATTTACATCATATATATATAGTATATACATGGTCGATCAGGTCATCCAGGCACAAGGACGACTAAATGTCCGATTAGCCGACTAGACCGATCAGGACCGACTAATCGACCCTGATCGACGACTAATCGCGATTAGTCGTCTGATCGGTGGTCATACGACTATCCTCGATAATACGATATGAAAACATGGATTGATAGCACAATTTAAGCAACCAACAGATGGAAATGGCGTAAGAATTCATACCTTCTTCCTGCAGAACTCAAACAGGGGACTGAGATACCGTGCACACTGCTTGAATGTTGCAACCATGGACTTCCCCTTTGCTGTCCGCTTCTCCAGCTCAGTCATCTCATCCAGTTCCTGGTTCCACTCGTTAAGCAGCTTCTTAAAGAACACCAAAATCTTGTCTTCGTTGCAAAGTTCCTCAAACTTGGTCCTCATCCTCTTGGAGTCCTTGTCTGCATCAGCATCATCGCCGCTCCCCTTGGCATCCCCATCATCTGCACTATCTCCAGCAGCACCCCCGCCGCCACCATCACCCCCACCTACACGCTTGCCCTTACCCTTGGCGTAGGTGTCCCTCCCGGCCTTCTGCCGCTTGCGCATCTCGATCATGTCGCGGAGGAAGTCGTTGGTCTGCCCCTCGGTCATGTCGATGTCGTCAATGTCGTCGATGACGCCAGACTTGAGCACGAGCTTGAAGCGCGCGAGGCGGGCGTCGTCGTCCTCCCCGAACAGCGTGACGGGCTCGCGCAGCACGCGGAGGCGCCGCACCACCTCGTGCCGCGGGAGGTCGAGCTCGTCGATGCGACGCTCCTCGGAGAGCAGCGCCTCCTCCTGCGTGGTCTTCTTCGGCGCGAGGGCGGGCGGGACAGAGGGCGCCGACGAGGCAGAGGAGGAGGAACCAGGGTTAGGGTTCGCCGCCGCCGCCGCCTGAGCTGCGGCGTCGGGGTTGCTGGTGTCCGAACCGGTGGCGGCTGCGGCGGAATCCGCGGAGGGCGCCGACGCGCTGGCCTTGGCGAGGAGCTGGCGGTGCTCGTCGCGGCGCTTCTGGAGCTGCTTCTGCTCCAGCTCCGACCGCCGTACGAAGCTCTTGCCCCCGAAGTCGGCCGTCGCCGCCTTCCGCTTCTTCTCCAGTTCCCGCTTCAGCAGATCCATTACGCCCGCCGCCCGGCCCGGCTCGGCTTCGATTCTCCGAGAGGCGGTGTGCGCCGTGCCGGTGCGGATACCGGCCGTGAGCGTGTATTTGACCGTTCCCCGCAAATAGAAGAGGACTCCGACTTGGCTCCCCCCTGTTTTGTGCTACTAGCACTACAGCAGACCTAGCTAGCAAATAAGGCGCCGCAGAGAATCCGGCCCGATTCACTTTCCCATCGCGTGAAGAGGGGCGTTGCCGTTACCGACCATGTCGCAGCAGACGGCACCGCCGCCGCCGCCGCCGTATCGGCCGTATAGGCAAGTGCGGGAGGCGGCGCCCCACAGCCGGGCGGTCTCCTGCGTGCGGTTCTCCCCCTGTGGGCGCCTCCTCGCGACAGCGTCCCTCGACGGAACGGTCGCGCTGCTCTCCCCGTCCTCGCTCGCCGTAATCGCCGTCCTGCGCGGCCA
Organism: Saccharum hybrid cultivar R570; assembly: GCA_038087645.1. Taxonomy (NCBI): domain Eukaryota; kingdom Viridiplantae; phylum Streptophyta; class Magnoliopsida; order Poales; family Poaceae; genus Saccharum; species Saccharum hybrid cultivar. The sequence goes on from JAQSUU010000377.1 coordinate 1,663,779, forward strand.
CTCCGACGGCGTCTCCGACCTGTCCTGGTCCACGGAGTCGTACTACCTCTGCTCCGCCTCCGACGACCGCACCATACGCATCTGGGATATCCGGCCCGTCCTCGCCGGCGGCGCCCAGGCCGCCGCCGCCGACCCCGGCGCCGACCGCTGCATCCGCGTGCTCAAGGGGCACACCAACTTCGTCTTCAGCGCCAACTTCAACCCGCAGACCAGCTCGCAGATCGCCTCCGGGGGATTTGACTGTACCGTGCGCATTTGGGACGTCAAGAACGGCCGATGCACCCAGGCCATCGAGGCGCACTCCGAGCCCGTCACCTCCGTGCATTTCATTAGGGACGGATCCATCGTTGTATCAGGAAGCCATGACGGGAGCTGCAAGATTTGGGACGCCAAGACCGGGGCTTGCCTCAAGACGGTCATCGATGAAAAGAAGCCCGCGGTCTCCTTCTCCATGTTCTCGCCCAATGGCAAGTTTATCCTCGTCGCCATGCTCGATAATTCACTGGTATGACCAACTAGCTCGTTATTGATTCATAATAATACTCATTTAATGATCAACTTCTCATACAGTATAAAGTCTTTGTGATGAGAATGACTACATCTTGCCATAATCATAGTCCCTGGTGTATCTCTCTAGCATAGTCTTTTTCAGGTACTTCTGGGTATTTTGAATAGGTAACTGCAGACTCTAGATGTTTTATCCTGAATTTCAGTTTCAAATGAATATCTCTTAACTATGAATTAGAAGTTAAAAGCCCATCTCAACTATGCTTTCTGAAGCTACAGTATTGATCTTTGCAAGCAGATTGCAGATCTGCTCTGCGTCAAGTGGCAACAATGTTATTCTATTCTATATTACAGGTTATCTTAGTGTATCCTTTCTCTTGCATAGATGCACTATTTTTTTAAAACAAAAAACTACAGGTACGGAATAACTAAAATTCAGCTGTTTAGGTTCATGACTAAATTAGTTCGTTTATACTTTCTTACCAGTTTCCTGCCATCTTTCTCTCTTGATAATGTTTGCACGCATTGAGCCCTTTGATTTATAAGGAATAACCACACAACTTTGAACCATTTGTTCTCCTGGTTGTGAAGGAATTGTTCAGATGGGCAGTATTTATAGCAGTGCTCGTCTTAAAATTCCTTGTATAACTATTACTATTAGGACTGCAATTGTCATAGTTTAAGTCTTATTGGCATGGAAGGTCCATGTGCCACCAGCCCACCAACAGGGATGGAAAATTTAGATATTATAAACTGCCATGGTCTGAATCATTGTAGTGGGAGAAAATCATTCTAGGTTCATTGAGTTTTAGGGTAAGGGCTTGTTTAGTTCCTAAAAATTTTCCCAAAAAACTACAGTAACGAATCTTTGGACACATGCATGGAGCATTAAATATAGATAAAAAATAAAGCTAATTACATAGTTTAGCTGTAAATCACGAGACGAATCTTTTAAGCCTAGTTAGTCCATGTCCATGATTGAACACTAATTACCAAATAACAACGAAAATGCTACAGTGGTTTTTTTCAAAAAAAATTTGCGAACTAAACAGGCCCTTTGTCTGGCAGTTAACTTTCCCCCCAAAAAAAAAATGTCGCTGTAACATATGTTCACATTTAACATATTGCCATGCAATATGGCAACTGCAGCCAAAGGATGTTAGATCAGTTGGTCTAGCACTCCGGCGGCACCCCTCAGGTCCTGAGTTCGACTCCCGGTGGGAGCGAATTTCAGGTCTGAGGGTTAAAAAAACCCCCTCGCTGGTCCCATGTGCCAAAGCACTAGTGGTGCGGCCTGTCCGGCCTGCGGCAACGGAAGTCTGGGCAACGGATGACCCGGCCTACGGGCAACGGAAGTCACCGGCCCGGCACCGGCCCAGGTAACGGTCCCCGCAGTGTCCGCTCCTAGTGTCGGGACGGGGCCAGGGTTCGGGGGTTTTCTCGGCTCGGGGAACTGAGAGTTCCTTCTTATTTGAAAGCCGTGGGGGCGGTCTTTCCCCCACCGGGTCGATTTTTTTTTTAATATGGCAACTGCACCTGTCCTTGGTATTAATTTGATCCACAGCAACCACAGGACATTAATAATAGAGTTAAATGCACTGTAGGTCCATTAACTTTTGGTGGTGTGTCATCTATGTCCATCAACTCTCGCACTGCATTTTTAAGTACCTAAACTTTTTAAATGGTTCACCGTAGGTGCATACCCTTCGTTTATGTTTATATTTTACAAAAACATCCCTATGTTTGGTTTTCTTTCACACGGTTACCCCTTTCCATCCTCTGAACGCCTCATCTTGGTCTGACGATGCGCCACCGTCTCAGTTCAGCACACACGCGCTCGCTGCATGACTTGGCGAGGCCGCAACCACTAGCACTGTCTTGGACGCCAATGAAAGGCGCTGCCTCAGGGCGGCACGATCTGTGACTGCACCGGCACACTCCAGCGCGGCATGACGACACCGTGACCGTGTTGCCGTGTTGGCCATGTAGTCCAGGACGGTGCCGTGAATATAATGCGCATAAGCTTGACACCGGATTTGGAGGTGAAGGACGCGTCGTCAAACCGGCCGCTGAGTGTCCCTACACTTTCGTCTGTCAGTGCCAACGTGCCGGGGACACCTTCTGGTACAGCTCAAGTTTCGTCAGCGTGTGGCTCGACATCGTCAACCTCGCCGGCGTGCCCCTTCTGCCACACGCCGACGTACAGCATGGCAGTACGACCATGGCCTCGACGAGCGCTATGGAATCACTCTCCCTCTCTCACTTGTGGTGTTTATTACAAACACTCGCACACTCACGTGTTCTCTACGGTGGTGGACAAACGCACACACATACAGAAGCTCGCACACACATATAGAAACAATACAAGCTAACAAGCTTTGTTGACACAGCCACACGGTCGTGCGTCCCGGGTCCCTCGTCGGCGATCTCCCTGCTCCCCGATGGACTCCCTGCTCTCTTGCACCCGTCCATGGCCTCCGCTGGCGGGCCGGTGCCTTCAGTAGGTCGACACCGAAGAGAAGCACGGCCTTCAGTGGCGCCGGAGCCAACCCCACACGGAGTTTGTCGAGGCGACCGGTGACGCAAGGCCTTCACAGTGCAGCTTGCAGGCCACCTTGTCCTTGACGAAGCGGCTCCAGCAACGAGGTGGCGGGGAAGGTGCGCTTGTTCTGCGCGAGCTCGTCGAAGTAGGTGTGCTTGTGCAGCATGTCAACAACCTCGGTTCTCGAACGGGACGCCAGGAACCGGAGCTCCATGGCGGCATCCGGATCGGCATCCCCGAGTGGGCTGGTGACCGCGTTGTGCCTTGTGGCTGCGGAACCACTGCGCCGCGATGTCGTAGGCGCGCGCGGTGTCAGCCTTATTGCCCATTGGGCTGCGGCAGCTTCCTGCCCATGCCCTTGTACCTAGACGATGGCAGCTTCCCGCCCATGCCCACCGCGGTGGAGCCAGAGTCCGCCTCGGCGCTCGGCTTGTACTACCCGTGTGATTAGAAGATGAACAGGGGTAACCATGTGAAAGAAAAAGAAATAGAGGGAGGTTTTTGTAAAATAAAAACATAAACGAAGGGGTATGGACCTGCAGTGAATCACTTAAAATGTTTAAGGACCTAGAAATGCAGTTTGAGAGTTGATGGACCTAAATGACACTTCCTCAAAAGTTAATGGACTCCTTGTGCATTTTACTTTTAATAATACCCCGTCCAAGCTTCATGTAGGCTGGATAGTGGCATTTTTGTCTCATACTTCCATGTCATGTAGCTGAGTTGCTAGCACAGTTTTATTCATAATTGTAGTTGTGCTTTCTTTTTTTTTACATTAATTGTAGTTGTGCTTTCTATTGCACACAAGATATTTAATTTTTTCAAAAATTTGTGGTTGCTAAAATGTGCCTCCTAACTTATTATTGCACCTTGCAGAAGCTATGCAATTTTGCTACGGGCAAGTTCTTGAAGGTATACAGTGGACATGTGAACAGACAATATTGCATCCAGTCTGCGTTTTCTGTTACAAATGGGAAGTACATTGTCAGTGGATCAGAAGACAACTGCGTGTATATATGGGACCTCCAAGGGAGAAATATTCTTCAGAAACTAGAAGGCCATACAGACACTGTCATCTCGGTGTCCTGCCATCCAACAGAGAACAAGATTGTTTCTGGTGGCCTTGATAATGATAGGACTGTAAGATTATGGGTTCAAGATAGTTGATCAACTTGTAGGTGTGAACTTCGCTCAGACCAGACCTAACAACACTTGGCTATCAATGAGAAATATGTCTGCTTGCCATGGATTGCTATTCCAGATACGTTTACAACTTTACACGGAACACAAAAAAGATATTAACCATGCAAGCTTTGTTTTAATCTAATGTGTTATCCTAAGTTGTGAACGTCGACAAATCAACATTTGTCCTAATGTTGTGATGTTATGCCCAACGGCTGTATTCCAATCAATATTGGTGCTCGTAGTTTGCAAAGTTTGCCCCTGTAAGATGCAAGATACTTTGTTGTTAGCTGTCTAGAAGGCATGTCCTTAGATAACTTGTTTGCTGATGTCAATAGATTGGCATTTCTGCCAAAGCTCTAGAAACTATAAGAGTAGTTTTGACATCTATTTGTATCTTTGTAAATGGTTATAGTATTTACCACCAGGAGGCAGAGACATGACGGAAAATGCAGAATGTACCAATTACTATTGTACTCCATCCGTTCTAAATTATAAGTCGTTTTGACTTTTTTGGTTCATCCATTTTGCTATGTATCTAGACATTGTTATATCTAGATGCATAGCAAAATGAATATACCAAAAAAGTCAACACTTATAATTTGGAATGGAAGAAGAATATGATATATCGCGTACAATAGATTCTGAAGATGGTAGCGCAGGTACCTTTAAACTAGGATGCAGCCACACAGGATGCATGCCCTTGCACGCCAACATTCCTTGTCGTCAAGCTCTGATAGCTTATTCTGATCGGGCTATATTATTTGAAGGGACGTGATGTGCTACATTTTACAAGCGTCTGAATCAATCAAATGTGTCGTTCATCTTATTGCTGTTGAAAATCATATCATGGTTCTACTTCTGAACCTTCTTAGCAGGGATGCTCCTCCGGCAGATGGCGATGTCCCTTCCGTCATGTTCCCATGGTTTCTACAACCGCATGCCTACTGACCGTAAAGAGTCCAATTTTCAATTGATTGACAAGCCTACTGACCGTAAAAGGTCCAATTTTCAATAGATTGACAAACTGAAATTGTTGTGTTAAAACTCTTGCAATGGAATAAACGGCACAATCATTTGAACTGGGATTATATAAAAGAAAACTTCGCCTTTCTAATCATGGGCACTTGGTAGAGAGTTTTCAATGTGCCATTTGCCTGGATTTATGCACACACGTAACACGATAAATAGTGAGCAATATCCTCCTTGCCAAAGCAGGGTTTGAAGCATCTACCCAAGAGATCAATGGCAACAACAGAATGTGGTCCGCGGCCAGTAACATTACTGTAATTGCAGCACATGTACACGGTGTCCGCGCTCATGTACCGGGAACCCCTGCGATGCATGGAGAGTGAATGTCTCATGCCCATGAACAACGTACGCCCGCCTAGCTTGTGCATGGGCACCGTGGGCTTGGTTGTCACAACTCACAATAATTTCATGAGCTATTATGAGCTGTTTTATTTGCCAAACACTCATTTTCAAAACAGTTTCATGGTTAAAGCTGTTTTTCTCCTCCTCTCACAAAGACATGAGTTGAGATGAAGTAGCTTATCCTAGCTCTCTCCCTCATTTCTCTCTCTCTCTCATTCATGCATAAACCTGTTGGTGAAGCTATTTTGTCAAACATTTTTTCTAAAACAGCTCAGTTTCAACTAGAAAGTTACTCATGAAGCTGTTTTCCAAACAAAAAACAACTTTACTAGTGAAGCTGAGCTGTGCCAAACGAGGCCTACGTTTCATGTATCCAATTTCACCTGGTATGTTGTATACGTCCCAGAGGGGTCGCCCATGGGTTGGGGTTGTCATGCACAATGGACCAAGATTAACACTCCCCCATTGTCAACTAGCTGCACCTCATCGCTCATCCTCACCTTTACAAGTAAAGGCATTGTCTGGCTTGAAATCGACGGTCACCTTCAGCTGCGGCTGCTGGCCGTTCGCCATGGTTTCCACCACCAAGATATTTCTGAAGGTGACGCAGTAGAAGCGGCCTGCAAAGGACAAGGCTGACTTCAACCCGAGGACAGGTTTGAGCTTCGTCCAACGCTTGTCGCCAGGCTTGGCAACGGCTACAGCAGAATCGCCGTAATGGAGCGCGACCGGCGAGGCCGGCACACCCCACCCGGACAGAGTTTAATCGGCTGCGGTGGTTGGACAACCGCAGGGTGAGCAGCGTGGTCGCCGGTGGGAGGTCTGCGTGCTGCCCCGTCAGCGGGTTGAGGAGCTGGACGACGAGGTTGTCCTTCCGGCACACGACGAGGAGGCCCTCAGCGGTGCGCCCGAAAAGGTGGTGGCGGCGGTAGAGATCCGGGAGGCACACGTGGATGGACCCGCCGGTGGAGACGTTCAGGAAGGATCGCCGGTGGTTGTTGATGTGGAAGGCCCGCGGGAGCATGATCCACCGCCGCGGGTGCCAGCGCGCCACGCTCTGCACACCGCGCGGAAGCGGACGTAGTCGGCGACGTCGTTGGAGAGGACACGCTCGGCGACCAGCCCCGCCGGCCCGGCGCTCAGGCCGTTCGCCGCCCAGTCCCTCCAACTGTACCCGCGCGCGCGGTCGCAACCGATGGGTAGGTCCCGGTGCCACTGCGTTCGAGCGCGTTTCGCTCGCCGGCGACCCATGTCGATCTGCGTCGCGTGGGCTCGAAGAGTCGTCTCGTGGTCAACGCTAGTTGTACTCCGTACTAAACTGACACCGTGCAAATTGAAACTTGAATACCACCGGTTGGGAGCACTAAGACATTGGGCATTGGTAAAGTCACCCACGCTGTTTTTAGTTGCGGGTGGCTTCTACATGCATATGTATGAACACACGCCAAACCATAGCACGCAGATTTGGTCAACATCGCACTTCACTACATGAGATAGACAATGTTACCACAAGTTCTAAGTATCTGATAAATAACTTAGCTTATTTTGGTGAAATTTACTGTTTTTTCTCCATGGTTGACAAAAGTCTTATTTTACTATTATTTATTTAATAGGACATGATTAGCTCAATTGGCATCTAGTACGGCAGCCTAATAGCTTTGTTCTCATTTGTTATAACGGTTAATACAAGTTTTAGGTATATTTTCCTTAATGACAAGTGTGTACTCTTGTTTTTAGCTGTAAGCATGTACTTGGTTTAATGAAGCACAAGTACAATAATATTCTGCTCTGATGATTGATGATTTTTTCTCCAAGCAACTCCAGCAGGCCCACTACTTAAGCCCTCGTAGCTAAATATGAGTGCTCATACAAAAAAAAAACACAGCTCCAATAGAACACCCAAATTTGATTGGGCACCCAAATTCTCCCTTTGGCACCCATTTCTGGGGGCTCACCGCCGGACACCCAAAAGGCTGTTTTCTGCCCACATGCTGAACCATTGCGGCAACCCTCCCCTCCCTCTAGCTCCCATTGGCAGTGCCCTCGCGGCCACCCGAAGGCACGGATTTCAACGAGATACAACCGGTCGTAGCTCCTTAGATGAGGTCTGTTTAGGCTCCCTCCTGCGCGCGATTCCGACGGTTCCTCTGGTCACGGTTGCCGAGGCTCCCTCTCCCTCCCCACGACTCCACGGCGACCCGGACTCGACTCGAATCTGCGTGTATCAATGTTTTTCCTGCGGCTCGACTCACTCGGCATCGCGACTTCCCCAGCTCCCAAGCCTCGTTCATGGAGGCGGTGGTGTGCATGCCGGTGGAGCTGTGCCAACGCCCTCGCGCCAATAGTCCACCTCTGCCTTGTGGGCGTGGCCATTGACCTCCCTCCGCCGCGCGAGAGCGGCCCTAGACGTCCGCCTATGTCGCGTTGTCATGCTCGCAGCAGCTGGAGCCAACCTCGCCCATGGGAGGTGGTTGGATTCTCTCCTGGCGCCGATGTGATCTGCCCGGTGTTGCCCAGTAGGTAGAAGAGGAAGAAGAAAGAGAGAATGATGAGCGGGTCCCGTTTGTCATTGTCTATCGGAATGGATTTGATGGCTCAAATTTATGTGTTGCTATTGAAGTGAAAGCAAAACAAACTGAACCAACAAAAGTAGAGGAGCACACAAATCAAAAGCAGGGCTCCTGCTAAAGTTGCTCTTATGGCCTTATGTATATCCAATTAAATGGTTAGTTATCTACCAACTCACAACATAGGAATGTCACTAATTTCTCTTTAATATTGTATTAAATCATGCCTAGACAACTATAATGGTAGAACTGTAGTTTCAATTTTCTCAGGTTCTTCCATTAACACATTTTTATAGTAAAAGGAGCTTTCTTGCCTCATTTATGGTTAATGCGATCACTTCTAAAGCAGTCGAGTGGGGTTCAACTCCCGGTAAATCAACTACTTTTTATTTATATTAAAAAATAAGAACCATGAAAACAAAGAAAAATAATTTATTTATATTAAAAAATAAGAACCATGAAAACAAAGAAAAATAATTTAGAATAGAGTTGTGCAATTGTTATGCCCTCAACTGCATAGTACTACTAATTTTCATTGTACTGTAACTAACTAGTACAATTGTCCCTAAGGTCTGAAGGTGGGTGGTGGAGCCGGCGTTTGTAACGCTTTTCTTCTCCTTGAAGGCTTTGCGCATGCACTCCGTACAGGGGAAGTGTCCTTTGCAGCAGCGCCAAAGCAAGCACGCATGGCCTTAATGAAGAGCCCGCTAGGTGAATCGGGAGCTTCGCTATCGGAGCCCTGGCGCTCGAACGCCTTGTGCTCCGCTTGTGGCACGGCGGCCGCCTCCTCGGCCTCGGCAGCAGCGCCATAGTCCATTCAAATGGGTTCGGGGGTTTTGGGAATTGGGGAGAGGTGGGCGGTTGGGTTCGGTAGTCCATTCGGATGGGTTTGAGAAGAAAAGAGGACACAAAAGGACACCTCGTCGCCAGTTTCCATAGAACATATACCCTCACCATGAAGCTCACCGCCTCTCTTTCATTTGGGCACCACGATCGTAGCTCCTTCCTAACATCCACATTAAGTTCTAGTACCCTCACCATAATTCTACGTCTAAGCACTTTTTCAAATTCTTAAACTACTAACGTAACTTTAGTAGCTTTTAATTTATTTCAAGCTTGTCTATGATACTGTCGTTCTATAGTGAGAGTCCAAGCCTTGCATGTGAAGAGCGTGCAGTCTGGGATCCCCAGCTATTGTCACTTCACCATCTATAATTGGTATTAGCTAATCCGCTGGTGAGATCCCTATACCTTTTCTATATTGTTGCATGATCAAAAACCAAGGTTAAGTGTTCTCTGCCACCTTTTGGTAGTCATGTCACCCATAGAATTAAGTGAAGCCCCTGTTTTATCTGAACATTGATTGATCGGGTTATGATTCAGTAGGAAGAACATGTGATTTTAGCTGAGGACTTCAACCAATGCACAAGCTCTATAATTTTAGTGGCTGATTTTACCCCGGTGAAGGTACGAGTACCCCGGTGAAGGTACGAGGTGAAGGGTAAGCTAGGGTGCTAGTCCCACACAGAAAGAAGGTGGAAACACTGGAGATTGGTTTGGAGAATAAGGGGAACGCCTTTGCCCTTTACAAATTACATGGGGTCCTTAGACCACATGGGCCTTAGGCCTTTCTACATGTAAGGGGTAGGCACAAACGCCCCTACCCCCAACACACATCATCCACAACTAAAATAATATTGTCGTTAAATCCTAAAGTAAATGAATCTATAAAAATATGAGTACACGTGCTAAGTCAAGGATTTAAACCCGAGTAATTAGGTTTCAACATAATTAACCTAACCATGCAACCTAGTTAGCTATGTTATATAAGTGTATTTGCCTATGCCAATACTTCATATTGAGGATTTGTGTAATTTTCGACTAAGTCTACCTATAAATGAAAGGACATCAACCCTTCATAGGGTGTGAAAAGCTCCCCCCGCGCATGCGCATACACCCTCCTCTAGTTCTCTCTATTTTGTACATAGAGGTTGCATGTAAGGAATATGGTCCCTTTGGCATATTTATTGTGATTTGGTGACTGAAGCGACACATGATCAATAGCACAAACAATTGCGTCAAAGATGTCAAATACAAGTGTGTAGGTCCTATGGATGTAAGATGAGAAGTTGAACAAAGACAAACAGCAAATCAAGCACAAATAGCTAAATGGGAGGAGAAAAAGGCTTGATCGAAAGTTCTAATGCCTTACAAAAAAAAAGAATAGATTGGAGTATCACACAGTGCAAGTCAAATTATCAAGGATGGGTTCAAAATAGACTTATCGGAAGATAGCCAGTGCAATGGAGTGTTGAAGACTGACCCAAAGAAAGAGAGTTTATACATATTGGAAGATCCGATGAGAACGGCCAAAGTATTGTTCATTGTTTCAAACTAACGCTAAAGGAACACATACACAGGATGATACGGTGGTTTTGAAAAAAAAAGGGCGCACTAGATTATTGTTCGAAGGATTAGGCAAAAGGTAGTTCAAGGTTGGGGTTCAAAAACTGCATGTCGGAAGCATATAGGCCACCAATAAGTGGTTTATGTGGCTACTGATAGCCATGCAATTTGTGAATAACGTGTGGTTTGTATAAATGATTTTTTTATGTTAGGTCACAATGCATGAGAAGATTGTGCCCCCCAGTATTGATGAGAAGGTTATCAAAGATTCATGGTTGAAGGTGAAGAATGTTTTAAGAGTCAAGTATCACCAAAGGGGATTTGAGTACTTGTAACTTGACCAAGTGTTCCGTGAGTGTAAAGATCGATGCAAACTAGGTGAACAAATGGTCTAGAGCTAGTTCATGAAGAGATGAGCTCAAGGAATCATTTGAATTGAATCATATCAAGGACAAAGAAATGGGAGTCGTCGAAACATTTTTTTATGCACACGTCAGGCAGACTGCTGGTGACGAAAATGAAGTAGCCGGACAAAAGGGTGTTCATGTCCGACCAAGGATTTATGTTGAGGGAATTGCTGCCACCGGACAATCTGACCAAGGTAAAGATGGTGTTGCCAGACAAATGAGCTATTATCATACCAGATGAACCATGCAGACACTGTTGAGATCAACAAGTCGAACAGTACGGCGATCTTGGTGGTGTGCGCGCTAGAACTCGAGGTTGGCTACGAACATGACAAGGGTGGGATGGGACGAACCAGGCCACCAGGGTAAGGGCAATCCTAATTAGACGAGTCTGTAACTTCCAAGATGCAAGACAGTTAGTAAGCAAACGAGACAAGTGGCGGTCAACGGGGTGAGCAGGAACAAGGTGATGGCAAGTTAGCAAGTGTTAAGTGAATTTTTTTTAGCAGGGATGGACTTTCGGGTAGAGCAACTCTAACAGAGTTCGTAAAAATAGATGGCTAAACTCTCATGATTTAACCAATCTCTAAAATAGAAACTCCAGCCAAAAAACATAAAACTCCAATAGTCTTTCCAATAGGGTGAGGCGAATGGCTAGCGGCACATGCAAAACATGCGAGAATTCCGGGATATATGACTTGCTATTTTAGAAGCCATATACAATAGCTGTTGGACTCTTCCCCCCAAATAGTCAAATATAGATTACACAATATGGACAACTCTTCTGTCAATGTTTGCACAAACAAGATAATATATATACTTAAGTTCTAATTATTCTCATCGTAGACCAAAACATGCAAATATCTTGATACACAGCGCCTTCAGTATGTACTTTCTCCTTGATGCAAAGCATGCAAATATTTAAACATGTCTCTTGCATGAGGTCTCCCTTTGTATAGGGAAAAGTAAAAAATTATAAACTTTAACCAAAAGTTAATTAAATTAGACACAGATTTAGGATATAAAAACATGCATCTATAAAATTTATATTCAAAGTGACTCTGAGATGTCATAATATTAATTCTTAATCACATGACAACATATTATAAGATAACTTAAGGGTCAAAATCTATCTTGTATAACTTATCTTTTATTAAAACTAGCAAATATATCCGTACGTTGTAACAAGAGAAAAAGCTATTAAATATTTATAGCAGAAATAGGCAGCCTTTTTGGCTGTTTCTACAGTGATTTGTGAGAGGAAATCCTGCAGCTGCAATCGCAAGGCACCACAGCCAAGCAGGCTGAGGAATGCTACATAACTACTTCCTCCATTCCAAATCCAAATTATAACATATTTTGGCTTTTCTAGATACATTCATTTTAGTATGCGTCTAGACATAGTGTGTATTTATAAGTGCATAGCAAAAACTATGAATCTATTAAAAATCTCAAAATATTTTATAATTTAGAATGGAGGGAGTATTTATGTTTTCCCCTTTTTCTAAAATTTGAAAGTTATAAATTATTTGTGACGACTGTAAATACAATAATATGACAATGTCCAATTAAGCTTGTATTAAATTAAACTATGGCCTTGATAGATCTTTTTGTTCTTTTGCCAAGTACAAAAATATTTGCCCATAGATAATATCTTAAGTTTATAATTTTGTAATATCCATGCATTGGTACATTTAAATCAAGTTTTATAAATTCTTTTAAAAACATGTAAAAAACTGTAATTCAAATTGACAGGTAGTTAGATATAGATATAGATATTGCAGTTATGGTCTCAGGGTCATTGCAAAACGGTTCATTCATAAATCATGATGCTTGATTGATTTCGGAACAATTCCACTGGCTTGTTGCATGACTCCGCACTTCCCAGAACATCTACTGAACGAGCTCACTCAAGACAGTAAAGTAAATCAATTAATCAAGGACATTTACGTTGGTTAAATCGAATATTCATTTTGTGTTGCTGAAGAAGGCACGCAGCTGCTGCACCTCGCATCAGAATGCCAATCAGATGGTGGCGCCGAGAGCTTGAGCAAAGCACGAAGCAAATGAGCTTGGCGCTCCTGATTGCCGAAGCTACCGCAGCCACGTCGTCCATTGTTTCGCAGTGGTGGCGTCAGCCTGGACTGGTACTCGACGAAGAAGAGTATGTAGATGTGCTGGGCGCCTGCGACGCCAACGGATCCGAACTTGAGGAGGCACAACCACGCCAAGGCCGACGCCGCCACGAAAGACGACGCCTTTGCATCTGCCATAGCCGTTGTGCCCTCCTTAATCTATATGGTATGTGAAGAATCGATCTAGACATTTTTCTTGGTCGCTATATAGGTCCTCGACGAATAAGCGTTTGAGTTTGTTTTGTGTCTCTTAGGGAGCCTGATCTCTTTTTTTCTGTCCCGTGGCAGGTATTTTTTATAAAGGATTCGGCTAGAAAATTTTGAATATGCTTTTGTTTCTAATGATATTGAATCGCTTTTTAAAAATAGAAAACTCTATTGATGGTCGCCTGTTGTGTCCCTGGAATCGGTCAAGAAAAAGCCAAAAAGAATCCTTACTGAAATTGAACTCCCGCATTGACACAGACACGGACTCGACGCACGCACTCAAACATACACGTTTAGTTGGAAGAAATTGGACCTAAGCATGGACACAGGTACGGACTCATGTCACGCATTGCCTCTTTAAAACGGACGTTGCTCGGCGTGTGTGAGCCAGAATACTTGGGCTTAGCTCAACCGTGTTTCAATTAAACACTAATAAGGCCCATAATAAATAATATATGCACTAAATTATTTATCCCGTATAGAAAATCAAGGAGAGATTGACCCAGTTTAATTAGGTGGCTATTATCCCGTATGCAAAATCAAGGAGAGATTGACTCGGTTTAATTAGGTGGCTTGTCTATATCTGTTGTAAATCTATACCTAATAATAAAGAGACAATGCGAATAATTTTTTCAATTCTAAACTAAGAAGAGTGATGTTGAGTAGTGGTTTTTCAATTCCAAACTAAGAAAAGTGATGCCGAGTAGTTAGGAGAGGGCCGGACGAAAAAAAATATGATGCCGAGTAGTTAAGGGAGGGCCGGACGAAAAAAAATGAGGGTGAGAAATTTTGCCTCTTTATTATTATATAGATACAATCATCATTTGGGGAGGGAGGAGTATTTCTATAATTATGTAGCACACTACAACTCTAAATTTTATATGTAAATCACTGCTGAGGAATGTATTAAACGAATGCATTCTTGACATCAAAGATATTTTTTTCTCACAAATCCTTGAGCTTGCGCGTGTCATGTGTCATGCCCAGTGAATCACGAGGATCATCGTAGTAGTATTACGAACACTAGTAGAAATATGCACATCTATGACGAAAATCTTAATGACATGGAATCTAACATTTGTGTATACTAGTAGGATTCTCCACGCGTTGCTGCGGGTAGTCAAAAAGAATTATGATGATTTTGGATGTTAACAACTGAAAATTAGGACTATACATATCTATGTTGTTGGTAATGCAGGTACATTATGAACTTGTGATGTAAGTAAATGACACGGAACTACAGGAAATAACTCACAAAGCAACATGATTTAACTATACCGACATATATCACACGGTATAAGAAAATAGATATACGATAGAAATTTGGATAATCATAGTATAAATATAAATAAACTAATAGACGATGGAATTAATTTGAAGAAATAATTAACTAAACTGATCGACTTCATTGACTGGGACACGTGGTTGCTAGTACCGGCTTCCTCGTTGTTTTTGGACGGATGCTGGTCACCGAGCACGGACGGAGCCTCATGGAGGCGATACTGGGCTCTCGTCCCTCTTCCTCCGAAAGATCTCTAAACTTCTACTTCGTATAATTTGCTACACTTGCCTTAACCTGATCGTCCATCATGCGTTAACCTTCTGCCGAGAAGCAAAGAGGAGGCTAGGACGCATCGTCGGATCGTCCCATTGCAGGATTCCTTTTCTTGCTCGTAGCTTGCATCACACAACTACTTGCTGGCTAGGTGCATCGTGATGCCTTCTCGCTTTGTTCGGCTGTTCGAACTGCTGGTCCGCTGCTCTCCCGCCGTCGGCGGCACTTGCTGGGGGGCACCGTCACCCGGAACCTAGGAAGAACAGCATGCATGTACAGGCTTGCTACGGGGCTAGAGCTTGAGCCTAGTAATCTTTTTTTTTAATTGATTCTTCATTTTTTTCTCTGATTTGACCCAGATGCATGTAGATCGAGATGCTTCACGCCATCGTACTTTCTTGGGAACTTTCTGCTAACCAGAGATGTTTATGCAGCTAATTAATTTTGTTGATGCCTCAAGCATGCATGACCAGGACGACGTCTAGCTAGTTTCTGCTCTTATAGTGCAGTAGTGAGGCATTGTAGGCCCCTTCGCATACAGTTTTGTTGCTTCTTGGACAGAACGTCGGTCGGCGGACATGCAGTACCAGTCATGCGTGAGTCTGGCGAAGAGACGCGTGCGGACTGCGGCATCTCGCATCTCGCGACTCGGAACTCACTCTGTTGCATGCATGTTGATGGGTTGGAGCAGCGAGGCGGCAGGCGGCAGACACAGCAGAGAATGGTGAGTAGGACGGTGGTGGCTTGGAGCAGTTACAACCGACAGCGATTTCTTCACTAACACTATCGGTTTGTGCTGGCAACCGACAGTGATTATTTTACTAACACTACCGGTTTTTAATTCTAACCGACAGTGATTTCTTCACTAACACTGTCGGTTTGAGTGTCAAACCGGCACTGCCTTCTTCACCATCACTACCAGCTTTGAGCTAACCGTAAACGAGGCTCGCTCGTAATTTTTTGTTTTATAATTTATTTATTTATTTAATGGGGAATCGGGTTTCACAATATATCCGCTACCTAGACGACAAGTTCATCATCATTAAACATTACACATGTTACAGTTACAATTCAAATGTTCATATGAACAACTCGATCCATCAAATTTAAAAAGAAATTACAATAATCTAGCGATCCGCTCTGGCCCATACTAGTTCTTGTACCTCTCGGACTGTGCAATGGAAAATAGTCCATCTTTGTGCAATACCTCGGCTAAAATGAAGGATGCCAACTCCGATTGCAGTGCGACGATCTCCATGTCTCACAACCTTCGATGTTTAAATTTCTTGCTTTGTCGTTGAAAAAAAGATGATATCCAAAGGCATGAATGAAAGAGAAATCAGTAGATTGTTTTTTGGAATTATTAACATATATAAATGGTATGGGGATTATACACACCAACTTATCTGCTTCTGGCGATTTTCTGCCGATGTAGCGAAGCATTGCCCACATTGCATAAAACCCGCATTCATTGTTTCCTACCGGCTGGTCCAGGTACGACCCCACCATTTCGACAACCTCGAATGCAACCTCGGTCCCACCGATATGTCTTCTCCAGACATTGTGCCACATTATAAAGTGTTAAAAGGGGTTATTAGAATGCACTATGTGTGATTAGAAAATAATTTGTTATTTGTTACTACGATCGCTTACTTATTGAGCACCGCCACTAGTGGATCTAGATGATGAAATGGTTTTTTCTTTGAGTCCCACACCTTGATCTGATTTGTTTCAAGATTGATAACAATGAAGACGAAATGGTGGCTGCAATCACAAAGTCCTAATTAATGAATAATCTTAACTAAAAAAGAAGCATAGGTTTTTTGTTCATCACTAAATTGTTGAAAACATCAACTAATGTATCTTGAAGGCCTTCCATGTGTCCTTCCCGGCCTGTGCATGTGTTCTCATTTACTCGCACGGGATCCAAGAAGCCTATGTGATCTCATCTCTTTTTCAATGTGCAAAATTTTGCTATGCACCTGCATAAATCATGGGAAATGCTCGAAATTAACAATTTGTGTATGAAGAGAGTAGTTAATTATAATATCGTGCGAGTAGGTTCTTACACAGTCCATAACGACAACATTTGTGTATCGAGAGAGCGTCTCTGGTATAGCTGGAACAAGCACTCCCACTCGACATCGAACTTCTCTTCTTCAGGATAATAGTAAACAAACGAGGAACACATAATAACCTCAAAACCAAAGTCAGTTGTCTCTGTTGCTTGAGCCATGTAATATTCATGCAACTGGCGCATATATGTTGTCAAATTCTTGAACTTGTCATCAGAAACTAAAAAATTGCCCCTTTGATACTTCATTGTCAGTGTTGCCATCCCTTGTGTATCATAATAGATGTTGCAGCCTCTTCCATGGTTATTTCGGAGTTGTTTTTTACCAACTTCTGTATCTCCCTTTGATCCTCATGGTGTACTTGTTTGGCTTTCTTTGTTTGCCTTTTAAATTCAGACTGCACCCTCCACTTTGGTAGTGAGGCACATAGATTGAAGAATGTAATACAATCATTTGTGTTCATGTTTGCGCTGAATTTTTGTGCCATCAAGTTTGTAAAACTGCCACTGAATAGCCTTTTCTTTTGTTGGTGTCCTCTTTGGGAGCATTAGCGACCGAATCCGAGGACCTTTTCTGCAACTTTGACGCCCTTGATCTTGTATTCGGCTCAGATGGAGGACGATGAGAATTATTTTCTCTCGAGGCTAACTCAGAGGGACGAGAAGTGGGATGAGGAGGACGAGGAGGAGTCTTCTCTTTTGTCCGGTCTAGTGAAGATAGAGGCAGACAAGGAGGAAGAGAAGGAGACTTTCTCGGGGGTGATGGCAACGGAGGAGGTGAGTGATCTCCTCTCTCAGGAGATGGTGAGTGATCACTTGCATCTCTGTGGGGCGAAGACTCACGGTCCTCCTCATCCTCCGAGGAGACCTGGTGATCAAGCTTAATGAAGCACTTGCACCAAGCCACATGAGCGTCCTTGTTCTGAACAAGTTTCGGCCTGTCTTCCGCTGTGGGGTAATCAATGCGTATCTTGTTATACTTCTTATCAACTATTGTAACAATGCTGACGTTGGTGTACCCTAGTGGAATTGGGCGGCCATTAACGGTCTTGTCTCCTGCAGGCCAGGCCTGGCCGTACGCCACCTTGTCAGTTGTCCATTATTGACGGATGTACAACCTGACATTGACGGGTTCAGTGATGTTGTCCACCGGATGAGGCGCATTCGCCTCTTCTCCATCGAGCGGGGTTGATCCGTAGCTGCTGTGACCCCTAAAATGTGGGCTAAAGCTAGTTGGAATAGGGTCTGGTGGTACTGGAGGTACTGCTGATCCTATGGACTGCAAAACTTGCTGCATTCGTGCTTCAATAGTCGCCTCAAGCCGTGCGTCGAATCTTTCTTCATTCTCTTTCAGTCACCTTAGTGTCTCTGCCTCCTGTTCTGCCCTACCCCTCGAGCGGCTCCAGTAAGCATGAGCTTCTTCCTCAAAGGATAGTCTCCAAGCAACAACACCGGCTCCTCTAGTGCGACCAGGGTGCTCCCTGTTTTCGAGTGCTTGGGTGAGCACGTCTTTCTCCCTATTAGAAGTCCAAGTCCCTTGCCTCACCTCATTAGTTACCTCAGAGATCCTCTAGGCGAGGTTGCTCATAGCTGGATTTTGTGAACTAAAGCTCCCATCCGGGGCGTGACGTACCTCCCTCGCCATACAGTATAATATTGATCTTGGTTCCCAATTGGCAGTCTCAACTTGAACACCTTCTTCAGCAAGGTGTGCCATCCTATGAAGTTCTGCTTCAAATTCTGGCATCTTTTTGGCATAGCCACGAGAGCCGAGATGATGAGGATTCGTTGCTTTCTGCGAGTTCTCCTTATTCTTCCTGCTTAGCTGCAAGTACTCCTTGGATGACCTATATTCCTTGAAATCCTGCCAAAAGTCCCTTTGCTTGGTGTACTCTCCACCATCAAAGTCTGGCTCTTTACCTTCGAGGACATACTTCCTGTACAATGTCCCCTTGAAAGTCTTGAAGCATGTACCCATGATTTCTTTTGCTTTTTTCTTCACTTGCTCCCTGTCATAGTCCACTGGGAAAGTGAAAATATTGTGGGATCATGTTCTCCCATATGGCATCCTTCTCACTTTCAGGAACCTTCCAGTCGTCATTATCTTTTCCAATCCACTTCCTATACTTAATTGGGATGAAATCCCTTACAAGCAACCCGAGGATAGTCTTATATTTCACGATAGCTATTGACGGTACGACCGGCTCCCCAAATTGGTCAAACTCTATGATGTGCCAATGTGCATTCCTACCTGTAGGTAGCTATGACACACCTCGCTTCGATCTAGCATTCCGGCTACCCGAACCCTCTGACTCAGCAACCAACGGAGGCTCCTGCTGGAGACAACAATTAAACTAATACTCTGAATTGATTAGCGTATG
This sequence comes from Saccharum hybrid cultivar R570, assembly GCA_038087645.1. NCBI lineage: Eukaryota > Viridiplantae > Streptophyta > Magnoliopsida > Poales > Poaceae > Saccharum > Saccharum hybrid cultivar. The sequence continues at coordinate 1,683,116 of JAQSUU010000377.1, forward strand.
TGGCTACATAGTCACATGATACCTAAGTTACCTAGCCATCTGGGTCATCTTGACCTAGGTTGAGACAATGGCTTGGGCTCCATGACTCCACGTTCCCACCGTTCTGATTGACACTGTCACCGTTTGTCAGATCATGTGGCTCTCTCATCCTAGAGATATCAGCCGCTTCCTGTTGCCTCTCAATTCTTTGGTGACGGGTTACCATGCGACGACAAGTCATGGCTGTGACATGATCGTGGTCAGTTTAGGCCATATATAACTACTAGTACCATTTGTGCATATAACCAATTAGTACAGAGATTTAATGCAAAGTCTAATAATAAGTCCACATATTGTTCACATAGAACAAATTCATTGTCCACCTGCTATTCTAGGAAAACAAAGTCTAAATGAACTTACAAATAAGAAAACCAATGACCATAGCACTAAAAAAGCAAGGCATCTTTCGAAGAACAAGGAGCAATTCTCCTAATCTTCACATCTCTGGCGGGTGGCTTCTCTTCAATCTAAATTTTCGGCTGATGGCTTAGGTTTGCACTCCTTGCTCCATAGTAGGCCCTCAATGCTTCAGCTTCTGTGTTGTATTTTTTGTACAAATTACTAGGGTAGCGATTTACTTGAGCATAGCAATCTTCCCAAGTTCGATAAATCCTAGGCACACGACCAACATGCACTACATACCATGTCATGGTTGCCTATACATGTAACCAAATTAGTTTGATAATGCTATGTCATTATAATATTGAAACTTAAATTTCTAACACCACTAACTCATGAATTCCAACATCTAACTCATTTCAGGGACACTTTGAGCACCCGTCAGATTTTAAGTTTTTAACACTACTGCACTCGGTTTCAATATTCCACCACACGTAAGAAACACATACAGTGTTTGCTTTTATTATCAAAAAAGCTAACATATATAGGGTCACATACATAGGGTATAAAACATATTCCAACAAATGTAATAAACATATACAGTGTAAGCTAACACTACAGCATGAACTAGAAAGTTAAGTATTACATATATCTCTTAAGTTTAAGTGCTCACATACATAGGGTCACCGATTCAAATATGTCCTAACGGTCACATCAACAAACACATAGGGGCAGCGATCGGCGCACTCACCATCATAGAGTTCTACGGGCGGCGGCGGTGTTCTGGCGGTGTCGAGGAAGTCGAGGGCACGGGCGTGGTGGACAGCGTCTCACATGGAATGGAGGTCGTGCTACACGAACAGGGAGGGTGTTATCCTTAGAGACAATTCATCGAACACCTAAGGAGCAGTGAGAGGGAGGCACGCACCGTGTTCGTGAGGACGTCGCTATCCACGTGCTCCTGTGTCATCAGACGCCTGGAGTGGTGGACCACGGGATGGATCACTCGGCGTGGAGGACCTTGGGGTAGAGCACGTTGGCGCTGAGCACCGCAGAGTGGAAGAACTCAGGGTGGGTACGACGTCAGGCGGCTTCGGCTTGGCCGCCGTTGAAAGCCCAAGTTTGGTTTTGGTAATTAATGACACCAAGTTGCTAATGCCATGTGTTAAGTGTTTTGAGTTAGGCATAAGCAACACATGTGATGAAGGTGTATGTGGCAAGGAGTGATGGCCACAAGATCATAAAGAGATGGTGCATCGACATGAAATGATGATCATGGTGGAGATGCACATAATATGATGGACATGATGTTCAAGTGGAAGAAAAGGATCTAAGAGCGCAAGACAAAGGTATAACCATAGGATTTTTCTTTTACCGGTCTAAGATGAGTAGAGAAGTGATTGACTGGGTTTAGGATAGCCGACTATCAAGAGGGGCAATCACGGTTAGCTCGGGAATCAAGTGCCACTAGATCATTGTCTTGAGCATATGCATTAGGATCTAGTAAAAGAGCTAACATAACGCCTTGAGAAATGTTTGTGAAATGCTAACACACTTGCACATGGTGGTGTACACTTGGTGGTGTTAGCACCTTTGCGAAGGCGATGGAGTTTAAGTGGTAGAGAGGGGCTTGGGTTCTTCTCTCCCTCCCGCCGAGCTTGAGAGGCGGGGTTCGACGCTTTTTGGGGAAGTGAAATACCTATTTTCTACTGCGCCGGAAGTTAGAAAAGAAACGGAGGCGAACGGAGGTCATTGTGGTGACCGGACGCTGCACCGGACGCGGTCACGGTATGACCGGACGCGTCCGGTCAGTTCAATCCGATCAGCGCGCCTAGGATTAATGACCGGACACTGGTCTAGCCTGACTAGTGCGTCCGGTCAGTTTACCTGTGCGCAAAAAGTAGAGTGAGCGATCGGCGCGTCCGGTCCTTCATAGAACCGGCGCGTCCGGTCAGGCGTCCAGAGGGGCAGAGAGCAGCGAAGTGATGATCGGACGCGGGGCGCGTCTGGTCATGTACGATCGGACGCGTCCGGTCGTGCTGGGAGCTTACTGGACTCCGACCGGACGCCAGGTGCGGCGCGTCTGGTCATTCGCTAGAGCGCGTCCGGTCATTCGCTAGAGCACGTCCGGTCATAGCAACGGTAACTTCTAACGTGCACTGTTCACGCTGGTCCTGTAGTGACCGGACACGTCCGATCACCCTGACCGGTGCGTCCGGTCATCCCGTTTTAAACTGCGTCGTCCGTAACGGCTAGCTGTATACCCCTTCGTTATAAATAGATGTTGGCCGGGGTTTGAGGGTAACCCTTGCACATTTTGAGACCTAGAGACATACTTTGAGCTAGAGAACAACCCCTCCACTCATCTCTTTTCTTAGTTGCACATCTTGAGTGAGATTGAGTGAGATTCAAGTGCATTGCTTGAGAGTTGCATTCTAGAGGCACTTGATCTTCGAGTTGCTGCGGATTTCTTGTTACTCTTCCGTGTTTCCTGACACGGTAGACGGCTTGGAGCAGCGGAGGTGATTGAGCTCGCAATTGGAGATTGTTGGAGCTCTCACCAAGTGTTGTAAGGGGTTCTTGATCCTTCTCCGCGGGAGTTCGCAAATTGGATACTCTAGTGGAGCTCGTGGCTTAGAGGATCTCTATCTTGTGTGCGGTTGTGCGGCGCCCGCTGAGGGCTCGACTCTTGATAGTCGATTAGCTTGTGAACCGACAAGTGGATGTATCGCCACAACGGGGAGTAGCTTGCCGGGAAGCAAGTGAACCTCGGGATAAATTCTTGTGTCATTCTCTTTCCGAGGATTTCTCTTATGTGATTGATTGATTGATTGATTGGTATTTCTCATCTCTTCACGGCGGTATAATCACTCGAAGCTCTTCTCTCGTATTACTTCTTGTTTATAGCTTGTAGTTGTTGTGTTTAGTGAATAGCCTTGTACTAGACTTGTGTAGGTGGCTTGCTTAATTAGTTAGAGCTAGTGCTTTTGCTTCGCCACCTTTCGTACTAACTTGTGGTTAAGTAATTCTTGTAGAAGTTTTAATTAGGCTATTCACCCCCCCTGTAGTCTTTTTGGACCTTACAGCCGCACGGGAACACTGGCGTGGAGAAAGAAGAGCGCGCGAGAGCACCGCACGGCGCCCGGGTGGTGCGAGAGGCAGCGGTGGTGCGGGGTAGCGGCGGTGGCGCCGGGTGGCCGTGGTGGTAGTGGCATGTGTGGGCACGGTGGCGCGGGGTGGCAGCGGTGGCGCGGGTGGCCGACGGCGTCGTGGAGGGAGGCAGACGGTGGTGCGTGGCAGACGACATTTGAAATGGGGGAATTTTTGGCTGCGGCCGCGCGGGTTATATACACAGGCATCATCACTGTTGGTTCACATCTAGAACCGGCGGTGAAGTATCATCACTGTCGATTTTATATCTGAAACTGACAGTGATGAGAAGTGATGAAATTGGCGAATTTTTGGCCACGGCAGCCGCCCGGGTTATACACCAAGTCATCATCACTGCCGGTTCGTCTTTGGAACCGGCATTAAAGTATCATCACTGCTGGTTTTATATCTAAAATCGACAGTGATGAGAAGTGATGAAATGGGGGAATTTTTTGCGCGGCCACCCGCGGGTTATATACCCAGGCATCATCACTGCCACTTCTCGTCTGGAACCGGCAATGAAGTACCATCACTGCCGGTTTTATATCTGAATCCGACAGTGATTTTCAACATCATTGCCGGTTGGATATGGAACCGGCAGTGATGTACATGTATAAAAAATATATTCGGTAGAAACTGAATAAATAGAATCATGTGTATTCCTATGTCGAAATGGCTTAAAATTTTTTTGGCAAGCATGTACACCCAAATTAAGGCCTCACACAAGATCTTAGGTTTTTTCTGATCATTTTTACTATTATTTTAATTTTCTGTTCGCGGAAAGAGACAAAAAAAGGGAGAACTACATCTTCAACCCAATAGATTTTTTATCTACCTCCACAAAATTCTGATCCCTAGGACACACGAGACCCTGTGAAAAAGTTTAGGACCATTCTGGATCATTTTGGGGTAGACTCAGTTCAACCTATAATTACTCAGTGACGTTGCGCGGAAATTCATTTAAACCATAGAAAGTAGCAAACCAACTCCGAAAAATCCAAAACTTAGTGTGTTCCATCACTCGTGGCACGTACCAGCCTGAGAAAAAGTTTGAGGTCAATACGTCTCCGGAAATCATATGAACCACAGAAACCTTGAGAACCTGTGTATAGTCAGGGTTCGATGAAAGAACTCATATACCTCTGTGAAACATGTATACTCTACCTTTGTCGAAATGGTTTGAAATTTTTTTGGCAAGCATGTACACCCAAATTAAGGCCCCACACAAATCTTAGGTTTTTCTGATCATTTTTACTATTATTTTAATTTTCTCTTTGCGGAAAGAGACAAAAGAGGGAGAATTACATCTTCGACCCAATAGATTTTTCATCTATCTCTATAAAATTATGATCCCTAGGACACATGAGACCCTGTGAAAAAGTTTGGGACCATTCTGGATCGTTTCGGGGGTAGACTCAGTTCAACCTATAATTACTCAATGACGTCGCGTGGAAATTCATTTAAACCATAGAAAGTAGCAAACGAACTCCGAAAAATCAGAAATTCGATGTTTCCTTTACTCGTGGCACTTGCAAGACTGAGAAAAAGTATGAGACCAATGCGACACCATAATGTAGATTTATAGTTGCCGAACAAACGTTAAACGAATTACAATAATTAAACACACAAGCCATACAACATTGCAAACCTAGCTAAATAAACATTAATTACTGTCAGAATCACTCCCGAGATCGATCGGGCCACGCATATTAATATACCTCTATAGCCATATATTGTAATTGATGTCATGGATTATGTATCCGCTTGCATCAGTGACGGTCAATGTCCGTATGAGTGCACTCTCTTTTTCCTCACAATGCCAAAAGAATGGTCGGCTATAGATGTAACCTACTGAACGTCCACTACCCGTGTTAGTCATCCTTATGCAGTACTGGCGTCCTTCGGTAGTGAGCTGGCTGAGGTTTCCATTGCAGAAGTCCCAATCGTACCCGAGTTGCTCCGTAGCTTGGTCTAGAACGGCCGACAAGCCACATGCAGCATAGGTAAGGTCCTGGAGCTCAATCTGCATGCGGGAAAAAACAAAAAAATAGAGAATGTTATTACAATACTAAAGAACAAATAACCACGACTGAGGTATAAGTGACCATTTTAACACATTAGCTCGCATACATTTCGCTTGCTTGAGGAATAGGGATATCACTAGCATTCAAAGCAAGTGCCTTGAAGTGCGAGAAATCAGGCACATCATAGCAAACACATCGAAGTGCATCTAAACAGAAGCGCATGGCACTGGACTGGGTGCTTGTCACGTCCGGGCTCGGTCTTCCCGTCTCGTGGATAAGGTTATGATGATTTGCACCCCTAGAAGGGATGTAAAAACTCAGTTCACATGTCCATAGCCGACCACTTGTATTAGATACCGTGTTCTCGACGATGTCCGAGATAAAGAACCAGCTAAGTGCGGTTCGTAGTCAATCTATCGGGGATATAGTCTGCGACATATATATATATATATAAACAATGATATTAAACTAATTACACTTATTTGTTAGCTTCACAAAACAAAGATGTTGGAAAATATTTCATACAATAGCTGGAAGAGGGAATCGTCGAATGGCCACATCAGGAGCGAATGCCTCATCGCCAGCGTAGAAACCTGGCACTTGTGGTGGGGGAGGTCCCGTTGATCGATAAAATGCAAAAAAAATGTGTACATAAATATATGCTCACCGCCAGCTGAGAATAAGAATATATACATAAATAATCTATAATGCAAAGAATTATATATAAATGTGAATATACATAATGCATCTAGAATATTGGAGAAGAAAATATATCAATACCAATGAAATATCTAGGAGGCATGACCAAATCACGTACATAGAGAGAGTGGATTTGTGAGAAGCGAGAGTAAAATAATAAGAATGTGAGAGAGAGTGTCCGGTGGGTGGGATGTATGTGGCCGGTTTGTTTTATAGGGGGTGCCGGTATATCACTGTCGGGTCTTAGATTGAATCGACAGTGAAACACATTTCACTACCGGTTAATAGAAGGAACTGTCAGTGATGTGCCTGACACTCAGCTTTTTAAATGCATGCATGCAGCAATAAATGCTGTCATGTATGCAACACTATTATTGGTGACATGTTACATAAATAAAACATTAATCCTACGATCATTTTTTTCAAAGATTATTAATCCTCAGAGGCTCCCTAGCCGGGCGCCAGCCATTTTCCTATCACTGTCGTGATTTGTGGGAGCAGTCCTCCTGCTGGGATATCACTATCGGTTTTTCGTTGAGAACGGACAGTGAAAGGGATCAACTGTGCCGATTTACGAAACCGGCAATTATTCCTAATATCACTGTGGCGACTCGATTATCACGTGGTACATCATTTGTAGCAATCGGACAGTCTCACAGCGTCACAGCGATATAGGTCCGTTCTCATCATCACTCGCCAATCGCCATTCAACGGATGGCCCAAATGTCACGCCGGGCAGCTATGCTTCCTCTCCTCCTCGCCGCCGTGCTGTCCATCACCGCAGCGGCGTCGGCGGCCTCCTCCCGTTCGAACCCCCACCCGCTCGACCCCCTCACCCCCGAGGAGATCACGGCGGTCCGCGCCGCGGTGCTCGCCTCCCCGCTCGTCCCCGCCCGCCCGCTGACCTTCCACTACGTCGGCCTCGACGAGCCCGACAAGGCCGACGCCCTCGCCTACGCCTACGGCGGCACCGGCACCGGGGGCTCGTCCTTGCGTCCTCCCCTGCCGCGACGGGCGCTCGTCATCGCCCGCGCGGGCGGGCAGTCCCACGAGCTCCGCGTAGACATCGCCAGCACCAGCAACGGCACCTCGGCCACCGTCCTCTCCCACGCCGTCCACCGCGGCGCGGGCTTCCCGATCCTCACGCTCGAGGAGCAGTTCGCGGCGGTGGCGCTGCCGCCCGCGTACCCGCCGTTCGTCGAGTCCGTGCGGCGGCGCGGGGTTGACATGGACGACGTGCTCTGCGCGGTGTTCCCCGTCGGCTGGTTCGGCGGCGCCGGGACGGCGAAGCGGGTGGCGAAAATGCTGTGCTTCGTGGCCGGCCCCACGGCCAACTTCTACGCGCGGCCGATCGAGGGCGTCACCATGGTGGTGGACCTCGACGCCATGGCCATCGTCGGGTACAGAGACCGGGTGACGTACCCCGTGCCCAAGGCCGAGGGCACGGACTACCGGGCGGGCAAGACCGGGCCGCCGCTCCCCGGGCTGCAGCCGGCGCCGGGCGTCGCCGTGCAACCGGAGGGCAGGGGCTTCCACATTGACGGCCACGTCGTCAGGTAATTCGAACAAAAAAAATACTGCTCAGTAAGTCAGTACCAATGTTGCTCTATCATCTCTGTTTTCTTGAGTAATCGATCACTGACCAAAATCAAATAGTCTCCATAGATGTCTATCTCACCATCCCCACGATCGCAATTGCTTAAATGCTTATTCATTTCAGCTTCATCATTTCTCAAGAATTTGGAACCGACTGACAGGCTCAACTAAAACATCATAGGCCTCAAACTCTTGCTTAAATGCTTATTTGCAGTGTAAAACGGTCTGCTTGCTTTGTGCATTTGAAGTTTCAAGTAGATTGAGAGGGCTGCACATGCAGTTGCAGTTGCACCATGTAATTGGTCCAACTTTGCAACTTGCTTATACCGTGACATTTTTCACAAAATCCAATTCACGTGGGTTCTTGGCTTGGCTTATCGAAGCACACCACGTGGGCTGGTCTCATGTTTTTGCAATCGAAAATTTGTCGGAGCATTTCGAACTTCAAACGCTGCCGATGATAGGCTGATACGCCATATATAAATAGCAGGCTTCATGTGGATAGCAATTGTCCAAATAAGGGTTTGCTTCCGGTCTCTGAAAATGTCAACCGCACGATGCCACACCGAATTTCAAAAGAGCCAAAGGTATTTGGTAGTGGTGTTTGGATTGCATGATGTCCACGTTGATGACAAGGACCACTATAATTTATACTCATGAATTCGATAGAGAAAAAAAAACCCGGCAATAATTAATTTTGACGGGCTTGAGAGTCCCAGTCTCCATCAATGTCCTTATCTTATTCCAACTACTCTTTTTATATACAGTACATAATTAAATAGGTCATTATCAAGATCATTGCGACTGAGTTTTTAAAGTTGTAGTACCTACTACAAATATATGTAAGAGAATCAATAGTGATCGTGTAAGATACTATTTATTATATTATGTTTGATTTGAAAAAAGATTGTGGCTATCTTTCGCAGGAGTTTCAAATCAAAAGGTTTTAAAAAATAGTCATGAAAATTGGTGTTGGGCCAAATCTGCTGCCACTGCAGGTGGGCCAACTGGGAGTTCCACGTGGGCTTCGACATGCGCGCGGGCACGGTCATCTCGCTGGCCTCGGTCCACGACGCCGACGCCGGCACGCGGCGCCGGGTGCTGTACCGCGGCTTCGTCTCGGAGGTCTTCGTGCCCTACATGGACCCGGTCGAGGAGTGGTACTACCGCACGTTCCTGGACGCCGGCGAGTACGGCCTGGGCCTCTGGGCGTTCCCGCTCCAGCCGGGCGCCGACTGCCCCGCCAACGCCGCCTACTTCGACGGCTCCTACGCCGGGCAGGACGGCAAGCCCGTCAGCGGCGAGAACAGGATCTGCGTGTTCGAGCGGTACGCCGGCGACGTCGCGTGGCGCCACACCGAGGCCGGGTTCCCGGACCAATTGGTGAGCAAGCAGCAACGACTCTGAAGAGCGCGAACTGTCGAGTTATTTATTACACGTTGTTTTGACGGCAAGATTGTTCCCGGTGCATGCAAGATCACGGAGGTCCGGCCTGACGTGACCTTGGTGGTGAGGATGGTGGTGTCGCCCGGCAACTATGACTACATTTTGGACTGGGAGTTCAAGACCAGCGGCTCCATCAAATTCGTGGTAACGTATCTGAATTCTGAAGCAAACGCGATTCTGCAGTGACCGCTTGTTTCTGATTGAGCTGAAATTGTACGATGCGTCATTGGCGCAGGTGTCTCTCACCGGCCTCCTGGAGGTGAAAGGCACGTCGTACAGGCACGCCGACGAGATCACGGCGGACCAGCACGGCTCGCTGGTCTCCGAGAACACGCTCGCCATCTACCACGACCACTACGTCACGTACCACCTGGACCTGGACATCGACGGCACCAACAACTCTTTCGTCAAGAACATCATCACCACGAGGCGCAACACGGGGGACCCGGCCACGGGCGGCGCCGACACGCCGAGGCGGAGCTACTGGACGGTGCGGCGCGAGGTGGCGGAGACGGAGGCGGACGGGCAGGCGGACGTCAACGCCGGACCCGCCGACCTGCTGTTCGTGAACCCGGGCAAGAAGACCCGGATGGGGCACGAGGTCGGGTACCGCCTCATCCCGTCGGGGGCGACGGCGGCGTCCGTGCTGGCCGACGACGACTACCCGCAGCGGCGGGCGAGCTACACCAAGAAGCAGGTGTGGGTGACGCCGTACAGCAAGGGCGAGAAGTGGGCGTCCGGGCTGTACGCCGACCAGAGCACCGGGGGCGACAGCCTGACGGCGTGGAGCAGGAGGAACCGGGGGATCAAGGACGAGGACATCGTGCTGTGGTACACGCTGGGACTGCACCACATACCCTACCAGGAGGACTTCCCGGTGATGCCCACGCTCAGCGGCGGCTTCGAGCTCCGGCCATCCAACTTCTTCGAGAGGAACCCGATTCTCAGGATCAGACCACCCAGCACGCACGGCGCCTCCGCCAATTGCTCGTGCTATTCCAGGTGACGTGTCACGTGTGCCCGTGCAATGCAACTCAGATCACAAACCCTGTTCGAGTTGATGAATTGGTTGAGAACTTGAAGCTTATTTTTTGCGAAAGGAAGAGGGGATTATGTTAGAATTTAGCATAGTACATCTCTAAATTACACATGAATCTGAAATAAAAAGGATATTGTGTTCAGATTCTTCCATTGTCCTCTAAAATTTGGAACAATTTGATTCGCCTTTCATCAAGAAAAGATCAATTGATCTGAGCAAGGCAACGTACTTGTGGCAACCATCTAACTCCCAAACTCTCGAGATTTCTCAGAAGTCAGAAATCAAAGGGCTGATTCAATATATGAACAGGAGTGTATCAGGAAAAGGGTCCGTGTTGGTGATGCAGCAATTTTGCATGAGCGCGCAGTCCCTCATCTTATTTGGTGATGCATCAGCATGGATATAAGGCTGTCTCATCGCACGACACAAACGGTACAAGTGACGCAAAAGCGAAGGACACCAAACAGCAACGGACTGTGAGTTATGGCAAGACGCTTGCCGGTGCCCGGGAGCCGGGATGAAGGCATGAAGCTATACGGGTGCACCATCTCCATTCTCAAAGCATGAATCGTGGCGTCATGGGTCGCTGCTTACATCCGCAACATTGTACCAATCGATTTTGTACATCTAAATCAGCCCGTCCAAGCCCACCAGTTATCCCACCAGCAAGCCACATATCCACATGTGAGTATGTGATGTCGTTGGCTACCCATTTGCCCGATGCCCAGGATGGTATCATGGGCCTACTTGGGCCGGGCTCCCAAACCCTCCTCCCGTTGCTGTACGAATCACGAATCCTTTCCGTATGACACGGGGGTCACACGGCACACGGGGGTGTCACGATCTCCCCCGGGAGAAGCGGATCTTGCGGAGCTCTCATGTCCGCCGGTAGGGCGACCTGTCACAGTGATTGGACAGTGCAGCTGCACCTCGTCCCGGCAGCATGCTGCCTGCGTCCGCGTCTTTTCTGGTGCCCACATTCCCCAACGCCGCGCCCGTACCGCGTACCGGTGCTGGTCGCCCTCCCCTCCTCGTCCTCCCAGCTTGTCCTCTTCTTTCCACCAGCTTGCTTTTGGTCACTCCAACGCCGCCGCTACGTGCTAAACCATGGGGAAAAGGAAAGGGGCAGAGGCTAGCGCCGACCGCCGAGCCGCGCCTGCTAGTGGCACTAGTTTACTGCTGCTGAGGGAGGGAACACGCTGTTGTGGTTGTGGAGCAGGTGAGTGAGTTCGTTCCTTTTTAGTCGGGGTCAGGTGTAAAACGCAAGCGAAACGGCCGCCCATTGGATTGGCCTCTGTCCGCCTCTTCATCCCCTTTCGTTGTGCTTATTCCTTGGCGTGCACTATCCATCTGGTGATTTCGTCCTCCGTTGGGCTTGTGCTGCTGCCTGCTAGCGGTTCTCGATTTGGCCTGGAAAAGGTTTGTTTTTATCTTTACGTTGGTTGGGGTTGGAAATCACAGGATGCGACTTTCTGGTCCGCGTTCTTGATTTGTTGCTATCTCAGTTTTCAGGTCGAACAAACACGCGTGCATTCGGCGGTGGTTATCTAGGAATATCGTCTGCAAAGATGAGAAGATGACGGATGCGTTCCACGACTGCTTCGGTCCTTGGAGGAATTAGGCGTCCTGGTAGAATCCAAATGCAGAAGCCAGTCTCCTGACAAAAAAGGGCAGCTGCGCACGTGGTGTTCGTCAAAAAGCCTCACCGCACTGAGGGAAACCGTCACAGTCGTCACAATGAGAGATTTTGCATCTTGCCTAAGTCAAAGCGCTGTTCAGGTTGCGCATTCCTCTTCCTCAAGTGGGCAGAACTTGGTGCAGTGTGCATACCTGGCGCACCTGCGCGGCAAGCCTTGCGTCGTCACCGTCACCTGGACCAAGGTGGCCTCGGGGCAGGCTTTGGCCATTGCCATCCATGACTACTCCAACCGTTGCCTTTGCAAGACGGAGGTGAAGCCCTGGCTGTTCTCCAAGAGGAAGGGTTCCAAGGTCATGGAATTGGATAGTGGCAGTGTGGAGATCATCTGGGACCTGTCAGCCGCAAAGTTCGCAGCTGGGCCAGAGCCACTCGAAGGCTTCCGTATCGCTCTGCTCTATGATCTTGAAGTTGTCCTTGTTTTGGGTGACTTTAGCAAGGAGGAGGATCACCGGGTTCTGTCGGATGCTTTGCATTCTGATGCAGTCATGATAGCTAGGAAGGAGCACATTTATGCGAAGAAGGTGTATTCCGCGAAAGCTCGGTTTTTGGACATTGGTCAGATTCATCACATCTCCATAGAGTGCGACACGGCAGGAGTGAGGGATCCCAGCCTAGACATTAGGATTGACAAGAAGAAAGTGTTGCAGGTGAAAAGGCTAGCATGGAAATTCAGGGGGAATCAGACTATCTATGTCGATGGACTTCCAGTGGAGGTGCTCTGGGATGTGCATGACTGGCTATTTGGTTCCTCGAATGGATGCGCTGTGTTTTTGTTTCAGTCAGGCCACTCCATGGAAAAATCCTTGTTCAGAACATGCTCACAGAATGAAAAGGAGGCTCAAGCACATCGTTTTGGTTTCACATTGATATTAAAAGCGTGGAAGACTGAGTAAGCACTAGGGCAGAAATATGATGGCAGGTTTCTTCAATTACTCTGCTCTGAATGTTGAATAGTAACAGTAGGAATCTAGGATCTAGCAAGTCTAACAAGACCCTTTGCAAGAATTACGTGCTTGTTACATATGCTGTCCTAGTGGTAGCTGGTAGTTGACAAGTTGAGATTTTGAATATGCATATGATCTTTGGTATATCATCAAAGATATTTAGATAGGATGTGGGATTCTGGTGCTCAGGTCAATTTAACATCATGTCTCACGATTTACACGTTTTGATCAGAAACTGATTATTTGCAATTGTTATGTCGCATGTTTACAATGACACTCAGTACATATGGCATCAAATTGAGCAAATCTGCCACCATATAGCAAATATGCCCTTTCCTATATATTCCACTGTTTTCTTTTCACCAAAGCATAATGGTGGTAGTCAGTTCATTTCATAACTTTGCAACTCTGAACATTCTGCACTTTCCTTCCCAATGTATTGCACATCAATGGCTAAACATCTAATTGAACTTTACTAACTGAATCACTGGGTACAATTGAGAAATGGAAGTTAGATGTCCAAAACCCAACATATACTAGTAATCAGTACCTGGTGATTACTAAGAGTGCCAGGCACTTCTTCAGGCCTTGCAATAATTATTCCTTTCATGTTTAAAATGATGGTAAGTACGGATAGCATTTAGTTGGGAAAACCTTCAGCAGATTGTTTACCAAGTCTGCATCATTATGTAAAAGGCAATAGCAATTATTATTATTTTTGTTTCTATTATATTATTTTCTTTTTTCCAAAGTATAATGGTAGTAATCAGTTATGCCATTTCTTAGGGGGTGTTTGGTTTGAGGAGTTAAAGTTTAACAAACACTGTAGCACTTTCGTCTTATTTGACAAAAAGTTTTCAATTTGGGACTAATTAGGCTTAATAGATTCGTCTCGTAAATTACTCCTAATCTGTACCGACATGCATGCAATTAGTCTACATTTAGTACTCCATGCATTTGAGGGAACATTGATGTGATGGGAGATAAACTTTAACAACTTGAAACCAAACAGGCCTTTATATTAGCACGGGAGGCGCGCTTTGTCACGTGTGCACCTGCTCTAAGCGCTCATGGTAATCATGTAGGCCACCAATTTGAGCGTTCATGGCCACGCGCTGCAGAGTAAGAAAAACAAATTCTAAAAGGGAAATTTTGATTTTGAATATTCATATGATCTTCTATATATGACAAGGTATTTAGATAGAATGTGGGATTTGAGTGCTCAAATTTTCTGTTATCATGTCGCGTCACCTTTACACCTTCTGATGGAAAGTCCATGATAGAATACTAAAAATGGTGTCCATACTCTTTCGCAAAAAAAAAAATGGTGTCCACACTTCTAATCTTCACAATTGCTATGCCTTTGGGTGTTTAAAGTGAGGCTCGGGAGAAACAGCATAGAGTTGAGCAAATATGCCATCATATGACCATTATCTTCTTTCTTATCTACTCCATTATTTCGTTTTTGCCAAACCAATGGTGGCAATCAGTTATTCTATTTCACAAGTGTGCACCACTGTACATGATTCGTTTCCCCTCCCAATGTGTTCCACATTAGGGCTCCTTCCCTGGAATGATTCCAACCTGGATTGCTTGTCAAATTTATACAAGATTCGAGCAGTTGGAACAATTCCTGGTGCATTCCTGAACAACCGAACAGGCCCTGGTAAATGTCTTACTTTTTTTTCCACAACGGCAAAGCCGAATTTCATTACTCGAAAGCAACGAAATTACAAGAGTTTAAAAACCATAAACGCAATAGTAAACGCAGTACTCGCGAAAGAACAGCCCACTTGGTCTGAACACAGAGGGTTCAAACCAAAGGACAGGACAGAACTTACGTACCATACTAAAGGACTAGCAGCTAACCAAACGTCTCCGCGCTCGTTAACTAACCGAACAGAACACTGCGACTTATTACATGCCTTTCAAGGCAAAGCAGCCGTCCAAAAGACAGACCGCACCTTAACAGTAAGCCAAAAAGAAACACTAAACATGCTGCTTCCTCAAACAATCGCCATCCGGTTATCACAACCCTCCATTTGCACTTGATGATGGAAATGTAACGCCGTCTTCTTGAGAGCTTCCGCACCTTGTTCCATCTGCTCCGCAACTGGACCCTTCTGCAGACCTGCCCAGTATATTAGCGTGGAACAAATTAGGCAAATAATTTCAGTTGGAGCTTTCATCCGTTTTTCTTCAAAACAAACATTGTTTCTCGTCTTCCAAACCGACCAGCACACAGCTGCCAAACCAACAACAAACACCTGTTTTCCTTCCGGTAAAAACCGATTGATCCACACCCAGTACTGCGTAAACGAGTTTGGTCTAACTTTTGCTCCAAAACAGAAAGCAATGATACTCCAGACATACTTGACAATAGGACACTCAAACATTAAGTGTTTAACTGTTTCTGCTTCTTGACAAAACACACATGCAGCACTACCCTTCCACTTTCTTTTTAGTAAGTTGTCTTTGGTAAGAATAGAATCCTGCAATGTCAACCACATGAAAATCTTAATTTTAAGAGGCAGCTTCGCATTCCAAAGCTGCTTATTCTCTTCCCCATCCCCATTTCCAAATGTATGCTTATATAACGATTTCACAGAAAATTTTCCAGATTTTTCCCATTTCCAAATCGCTTTGTCAGCATGTTCATCGCATTTGTATTTAAAAAGCATATTATGCAAATCCCGCAACTGATTCTGCAGCTCTTCAGACAACCATCTTCTAAAATGAAGTCTCCATTTTCTATGGCAGATAGTAGCTACAGAACATTTTTGATCAAAACAAATTTCAAACAAATTGGGGAACCTATCCTTCAGGGATAAAGATCCACACCAACTGTCATTCCAGAAATCAACATTCTTGCCATTACCAAGATTTATGACTCTTCCACTGGTATAATAGTGTTTAATTTTGATCAAATCATTCCACACAGGGGAATTAGAAGCTTTGTAACTAAGTTGAGCTATCCATTTGTTTTTCATGTATTTTTGTCTGACAATTTCTTGCCAAATTCCCTCCTCATTTTCTAATTTCCACCACCATCTACACGGTAAGCTTATATTCATTCTCCTCAAGTCTTTGACACCTAGACCCCCTTTCTTCTTTGGTTTTGTGATTTTTTCCCATTTCACCAAATGATATTTTCTTTTTGTCCCCCCTCCTTGCCAGAAAAATCTTTTTCTAGCTTTATCCATTCTCTCAATCACTGAACTTGGAAGTAAGTACATAGACATAGCATAAGTGGGCATACTACTTAAGCAAGAATTAATCAGTATAGTTCTTCCCCCAATAGACAAAGAACTACCCTGCCACCCATCTAATCTCTTCATGATTTTTTCATTCAGAGGCAACCAATCAGCAATATGAAGTCTGGAGCCTGAAACAGGGACTCCCAAGTATTTAATGGGCCACTTACCATTGGAACAATTGAAAGTTTCAGCATATTCCACCGCCTTGATCATATCCTGACTGACCATCAGTACTTCACTTTTATTGAAGTTAATTTTGAGACCTGACATTGATTCATACAAGTACAACAAGAATTTCAGATTAGCAGCTTGTTCTGCGCTATCCTGAATGCACAGAATAGTGTCGTCAGCATATTGAAGAATTGCTATCCCATTTTCCACATAATCAGGGACAAGCCCAGTAATCAGTTTATTTTTCTGAGCATTAACAAGCATCTTGGCCAAAGTATCAGCAGCAATATTGAACAAAAATGGAGATAAAGGGTCCCCTTGTCTCACACCTTTCCCCGTGGAAAAGTAAGGGCCATAAGTATTGTTGACTTTCACACTTAAGGTGCCCGAAGATACAATACCTCTAATCCAGCTGCACCACTGGTTATCAAAGCCCCTCTGTTCCATCCAGTTAAAGAGAAAGTTCCAATTGATTTTATCATATGCTTTTTCAAAGTCTAGCTTGAGGACTAGGCCATCATTTTTCTTGACTCTAGTATCATGTAAAATTTCATGAAGTGTCATCACTCCATCCATAATATTTCTAGATTTGATAAAACCAGATTGACATCTATTAATGATTTTGTCCATCACCTTCTCCAGTCTTAACATAAGAGTTTTAGTAAATATCTTAAACACCACATTCAGCAAACAAATTGGTCTGTACTGCTGGATTTTATTGGCATCTTTAATTTTTGGTAACAAAGTTATCACTCCATAGTTGAATCTACCAATGTCAAGAGAATTCTGATGAAATTCCTGAAACAGACACAGAAGATCAGTGCTAATGATGTCCCAACAACTCTGATAAAACTCGATGGGCAAGTGATCAGGCCCAGGAGCAGTATTTTTTTCCATAGAAAAAATTGAATTTTTGATTTCCTCAATAGTAAACTTCTTGGTCAACTCAATATTATCTTCCTTCGAAATTTTTTCCCCAGGATCCCAACAACTAGGATCAAGTTGTAAGTTCATATTATCCGACGACCCAAACAGGTTTTTATAGTACTGAGTAGCATGATCAGCAATCATCTCGTCCCCTTCTATATTACCATTTTCACCCTGAAGACAGAAAATAGTATTTTTTCTCTTCTTCCCATTAGCAACTCTATGAAAGTAAGCAGTGTTATTATCCCCTTTTAACAACCAATTTGAGTTTGATCTTCTATGCCAATAACTTTCCTCCTCCTCCAAAAATTTAATTAACTCTTTCTGGATGAACATCTTCCTCTCCATGAGGCTGGTTGGCAGACTGGAGTTCTCCTCAAGGATCTCCAGTTTTACTAACTCATCTTGCAAAAGATTCTTATATTTTCTACTATGCCCTTTAATACTTTGCCCCCAACCTCTAAGAAACCTCTTTACTCTATTAATTTTAATGCACCATTTGTCAATGTTGCTTTTTGCATTTACTTTCTTGTTCCAAATTTCCCTCACTTTACTGAAGAACTCAGGATGCTTGATCCAAGAATTTTCAAAGCTGAAAGGCTTTGCCATCTTGATTTGATTAAGCTCTCTACTGTAAATGATAGGATTGTGATCAGAAAAGTATCTAGGAATCTTCTTGATATTACAAAGGGGAAATTCATGTTCCCAGCTATTAGAGACAAAAACTCTATCAAGCCTTTCCAGAGTAGGATCACTTCTATTATTACTCCAGGTATATTTTCCACCTTGCAAAGCCAAATCTCTAAGCTCGTACAAGTTAATAATTCTGTTGAAAGTATCAGAAAATCTATTTGAGACAAAATTTTTGTTTTTATCTTCACTAAATCTCAGGATATTGAAATCCCCTCCAATCAACATAGGATATTTACATTTTAGGCACATATTTGCAAATTCACATAAGAATTGATCTTTGAATTCATCCTGAGCAGGCCCATACACATTTACCAAGGACAATTGCTTATTAAGCATCTTGTCATGAATGTTAGCAATAATGGTGAAATCACCACTCTCAAAGCTTTCCAGATCAAATCTCTCAATTTTAAAGCCACTAAGCATTCCACCAGATTTTCCTTTTGCACTGGTCCAAAACCAATTAAAGTTTTTCTGACTATCCAATGTTCTAAAAAATTTCTCAGTATAATTCTTTCTCATAGTTTCTTGAATACAAACAAAATCAACTTTGTGTTCCCCAATCATGTCTTTAAGAAAGGTGCTCAATCCTTTCTTAAATACCCCCCTACAATTCCAAATGAGACCTACAATTTAATAACTTTTTTGATTTTTTGTCTGTCTCTGAGATTAAATCTAGGGCTAACCATGGATTTATCTCCATCAGAGGTGGAGGACCCATTCCCAGGTTGGACCTCCTTGCCCGGTAAATGTCTTACTTAACTATGAGGAAGTTGAAACTTAGATGTCCAGAACCAGCAAATCACACAGTGCTAGAATAGTAAGTAGAAATGCAGGGGGTCTGGCAAGTCTAACAATACCCTGTACAAGGATTCCATGTTCCTCAATTCGGTCATTTTTTTTTTTGTAAAGACCGTTCCTCATTTATGTCCTCGTAGCTATAGAAATTGTTGACTAGTTTATATCTTCATATCCATGTGTTTTTGTATATCAGAAGAGGTATTTAGATAAGATGCAGAAGGTGAGTGCTCAGATTTCGTGTTGTCATGCCTTTTTCACCTTTACTCCTTTTGATGAAAGGTGTAGGATAGAATACCAGAAATGGTGTCTGCACTTCAGCAGTCCTTGCAATGTTCATGCCTCGCGTGTTTAAAACGAGGGTAGGTGCAGATAGGGAAAATCTGCCGCACAATATTCTGTTCCTAGTTATTAGCAACACCATTGAGGGCAATGGTGGCTATCTTCTTTCCTTTTCTATTCCAATCATTTTCTTTTTGCCAAAGCATTATGGTGGTGATCAGTTACTTCATTCCCTGACTGTGCAGCTCCAAACAACTTGCAGATTCTTACCAATGTGTTTGCGCATTATTATCAGGTAAATAAATTTCTGAAGCTTCAGTAACCATATCACTCCCCCAAATGTGGGAATCGAAAGTAAGACGCCCAAAATGAACAAAATAGTTTAGTGGTAGAAAACTACTCCTATATCCTTGTTTCATGTGCCGTATTTCAAAAAAAAAAAAATAAGGACAGAACCGCTACCTGAACGCATAAAACTAAATAGCAGCAGTATTAATTGGATATGTCATATGTGATTGTATCATGCACTCTGTACAGGATACACCTATAGATGATACCAAAAAGTTGCCCTTGTTAAAGTAAAAAACAAGAAAGGAAAAAAACTAACTGCCACATACTCCGTGTGCACTATGCAGCAAATGCAGTGATCAAATTTTTTAATGGTCCATGGTTAGCTCATCTACACCTAGTTTTATTCGCATGCTAACCGCAGACTAAATCACATCAGAACAATCTAGAGTGCAAATCCCAATGCTATTCGTTAATTCGATCGCAAGAATGGCATGCTCTAACTCACTCCCTCACACAAGACAAGACGTTCTCACTGACCCCATTCTCTAGAAGCACTCACGCAATTGGTTGTTAGCAAGTTCATAGTAGCTGTAGCACGGAGGAGATCATCTGGCGAAGCAAAGAATATCCCAGGCGAGGCGAGCAGGGGTAGGGCCGGAGATTGACTTGGCATTCCATTGATGCCTCTCATGGGCTCCATCCATATTGAGATCTGCAGGCCGTCGGCTGGTCCCTGAACAAGCGTCAGCGTCTCTCCTCAGGGCTCAGGCCTCAGGGAAGCGAGGGAAGGAAAGCGAGGAGGCAACCGCCGCGAACACAGGGGCCCGCTCCGCCCGGTTAGCTTGGCTCTCGCCATCGCCTCAGATACTGAAACCATCGCGGTCGCAGCAGTGCCTACTGCCTACGCACGCACGCACGCACGCACACACCATTTTCTTCTTCTTCTTCTTCTTTTTCCTTGTGGTGTGCTCGGTCGTTGTCGTCTCGTCTATCTTCTGTTTGCGTTTGTCTCGTGCCGGAATGGGGATGTTCCAACCGATGACGCTGAGCCCTGTTTGTTTGGCCCCGTTTCGCATTTCGATGGACGTGTGCGCGCGCGCGGACGGATACGGACCTGTTCACGGCTGACCGCGCTGCTCTGTTTCTGTTCACCGATCGAAGGAGAATTCGGCCGCCGTGCTTTGGTTGTGAGGGTTTTTTCTTTCTCGATACTTGTGTACATGGAAAATATATGTGTGCTCTGTGACAAAGACTGAGAAAGCTCATCTGACGCGTGAAATAAGATAGCTGTTCTTGACATAGGAAGTAGAGCTAATGTTGACCGTCTGTCCACCTGAACGTATATATCTGAGCATGCCGACGGATCAGAAGCCCACAAACTGATTGCTGAACACCTCATGCCATGCCGACAGAAACGGCTGTTACTGAATTTGAGCACGTCGGTCGTTTTTCTTTTTTGAAACGAAGAGCACGTAGCTCAATAACTCATACAATTGTTCTTCGAAAAAAATAACTCATACAATTCTCATGACTTGTGTGTGTTTGGTCGACAAAAAAGTGGGGCAGTTCTCCCTCTCCCTCGCGTCGAAACTTAACTAATTAGAGAGGAAGCAGGCGGCCGTCGATCGGTCGGCGGATGAACAACGTGGCTTTTTGTTGGTGATGATGACGCGGTAGACCAGGGGCACCATAAAGATTTACTACAATGATGACCTAACACGGAGATGAGATTTTCCCCCTTCAGGTTGCGTCGCGAGGAGGCCTTTAGTTTTCTCGAGCGAAAGGCTCCCGCGCGCCCGCTTGTTGTTTATTCGTGGGGGGAGATATGGACGGACAGCGACGCGGCACCGGGAGTTTTAAAGCCCTCCTCCCCTCCCCGCTCCCGGTGATTATTAAGAGCGGAGGCGCGGTCGGCGGTAGGAAGGAAGCAACTGTGGAAGTAAAGCGGAGGACTTCACCCGGCCGGCGTCCAAGCAAGCAAAAGCAAAGCAACCAGGGCGTTCGACGGCTTGGGTTCGGATAGAGACCGGCCGGCCATGGCGTGGATGCGGTCGCTCTTCTCGCCGCTCAAGAAGCTCTGGATCCGCATGCATTCCGCGCAGAACAAGAGTACGTGCCAGCCGTCTCCCGGTTCCTGCTCTAGCGCTCGTGCTTTCATCGCCGATCGATTGCATGCAATCCAATCCAATCCATGTTCATGTTCTGATATGTTGTCTGCTGTGTGATGATGATGAGCAGAGAGGAGCATCTACATCCTGTACGAGGACGTCAAGTCGTGCCCCTGCGAGGACGTGCAGATCCTCTGGTCCATCCTCGTCGACTCGTCCCACCCGCCGCCGCTGCGCCTCAAGCACTGACTCCCTCCGACCACCGGGCTCCGCCCGCCGCGTCCTCCCCGTCGAGCACGGCGCAGTGACGTACCGACGGCGGCTGCATGCGGCGCGCGGCCAGAGCATTAGCAGGCGACTGATTGGTCCGACCGACACAACGAAACTGTCGGTGTACATAAAGTCAAGATGTCCAGTCTCCAGTGGCGCTAGTTCACCTTCTTCGGCCGTGATACGATCGCTTCGAAGCATGGAGATGAGCTCCTTGATTCATCCTGCCCCGTCCTCCAGCAGAGCAGGCGTCCGTCCCTCACCGACACCGCGAAGCGATTTTTTTCCCTTCTCCTTTCTCCCTTGCTTTTGTTTTTGGAAAAGGAACGGCACGGTTGGTGATCTGGGTCAATGGGCCGCGTGTGCCTCTGTCTAGCTTGTAAAGACAAAAGGCAAAGAGCAAAAAAAAAAAAAAATGTGTATATACTCCTACTCAGTACTACGCACGCATCACTACTACAGCGACAAGTGATGAAAGTTTTTAAAAAAGGGTCGTCGGTTGTCACGAGTTGCAGGCGTCGCGTGGCTCGCGTGCACACAGCAGCGCAGGCATGGGTGGTGGTTGACCCCCGGGAGCACAAGTGTGGGCCGGGCGGCATGGTTAATGCGCTCGTGACGACGGACGAGGAGGGATCCATGGCCATGATCCGTCCCGTCCAGTGGCGGGTGGCTTTCGATCGCCCGCGCCGCGCCATCGCATTAATTCGCATTGTTCGTTTGTCAACGTCGCTTGCTAGGTTGGTTGCGCCACTTCGCCGTCGCGTGACGGGCGCACCGTGCCAGCAGCGGGGAGCCCAGCCCATCGAGCCGACGAGCAGGGGAAAAGCCTCGCCTCGTTTCAGGCGTTACGTTCAGGGCAGGCCATCTCGTTTCAGGCGTCACGTTCAGGACAACCCGCAACGTTTCGGTGACGAAGCGGCACAAAAGGCGTTCTGAGTAACCACATCGCGTTTTAGCTAGGTCTGGAATGCCAACAAGTCCACACACACTAATCTTCCACTCCACCAATTCAAATAATACAGCGTGTCAAATTAACATTATAAGTGCAGTTTTCCTCTCTCTCTCTCTCTCTCTCTCTCTCTCTCTCTCTCTCTCTGGTTTGGGCCCATGGTGGTGGTTGGTGGACACACAAACCACGTGTATTCACTATTCATGCTCACGTGCGCACCACCGTAGCGAGCTGCGAGTACCGACAACACACAGGGTCATAGTACATGGACATCTGCTGATTCCCAAAGCGTGCACCACTCGCGTTAACGGACCAGAAGGGAAGGCAAAGGGCGGCCAGTAGAATTTTCGGCACAGCCTACTACTATTTAGCAAAATGTATTCAAGGTCTCAATCTTTAATAACTCCCAAAATTATTGCAGTCTTTAAAATTAAGTATAAGCATGTGTTTGACTCTTGATACTCACCAGGCGCTAAGGTTCATGTATGCCATCAGGAACCCTGCTTAGAATTGCTTATATATCATAATATTACATGTATTAGTTCATATGACCATCTCTCCTTTTTTTCCATGAAAAGCCTCAGTGTCCCAGTTATGGTCTCTGTTTCATCATTTACAGCAGAATTATTCTCGAGACAATATGACACTAGCGAGCTGTTTGGTTTCTCATACAGTAACGCAAACGTAAACAATATCAATCGTCAGCTAGTTCAAATTTATTCCCGCCGGTAACGTTCGCAGATTAATTTCATTTACGTTTGCGTTTACATCGACACAACCAAACAGCTCGTAGATGGGAACACTGCTTGCTTAAACTACAATGTCGTAGAACTACTGTCACAGTGACTTACTCTTCAGTCGAAAAAAGAAGACTTCGAACTACAAGAGTAACATGTGAGCCAATCTATACAAGCAACAAATGGGCCTATTTCTGTGATCATTAGAAGCCATAGCAAATGATTCATGAGGCTATCCTTTTCACATGTGACAACCTTTTATCAATTGTAGAAACAAGTCTATTTCTTCAGTCTTCAAGTCCCTAAGAAGTACATTGGTAAGGCAACAGCTTATAACAAGAAACAGGGAATATTTGTGAACTCTTTTATATATTAGAAAAGTCTTACCATATCCATTTTTTTTCTGAAGAGGAACTAGGGAAGACTCACAATCATGTCCTACCTGAATGCTGCTAGTGTCATTTTGAAGCTACCTTCAGTATTCGGTTATGGACTTCTAGTACTTGATACCAAGCAAGCAAATGCATATCTGAAGCTCATGTTACCTTCTCTCTCAACGCATCTGGAATGAGCAAGCTAAAATGGGTCATACAGGAAAACACGATGCAAAACACGCAATGCTCCCGTAATCACATGGATAAATGGAAACAGAAATGAGAATACTGAAGAGCATATAGAATAAGTAAACAATAGTGAAGAGCATATACAGAATAAGGACTAAAGATGAATTGATCAATAAAAGTCACTTAAATCCATCATACATGTATGTTGCATCAAAAGAGGTTTTCACTACCCTTAAAGTAAAACGAAATCAAAAGGCATGACAGGCAACAGAGCAAAGTAAAACAAACCCTTAAAATCCATTGAAATCCATTGGTTCAGGTTCATACAGTCACAGATATTGAAGGAGCATATTGTACAATGGAAGATTCAAAGGAAGAAAAATATTCCAAACATCCGATACAAGTGCAATGGTACTATGAGATTTTGGAAATCACATTGTTTGTTTTTATATCTCGCTCTGGTTTGTCATAAGAGTAATTTGGTAATTAAATTTTTGTTCTTTGTTTCTTTAATACATGGATTAATTAAAGTAGTTGCATGCTGTTCTTGTTTCCTCCTGATTTTATATCAGTATAATATTACTGATTTGATTCAAAATAGTTTTATGAAAAATATAACACTTCCCAGAAAAAATGAATTAATAATATGAAATAAATTAAAATATCAAAATACAAAGGCCTAAGAAGAAGAACAGTAATTGAACTATGATGGTTAACAAAATACAATAATTGCGTTTCACAGAAGCTTAGTTCAAGAAATATCAAAATATGAGATGAAATGCACCAACGTCCCCAAACTGGACATTATAGATTTAACAAGGGCAATAATGAATGCAAATAAATATAAAAATACTTAAAAGATATTATTAGATCAAAGAACAATAACATGCTTTTCATGCAAACAATGATTAGATTGGGAAGTGTCATACTTATTTTTCCTTGCATGAGAGTAACATAGTCCATACTGTTGTCCAATGTTTTCAGATCGTATTATCGAGGCTAGTCGTATGACCACCGATCAGACGACTAATCGCGATTAGTCGTCGATAAGGGTCGATTAGTCGGTCCTAATCGGTCTAATCGGCTAGTCGGACATTTAGTCGTCCTTGTGCCTAGATGACCTGATCGACCATGTATATACTATATATATGATGTAAATATATGTAAACATGGCCATAATAAATAGGTAAATGTTAGAGGCAAGCAACCAAGCACAGTTTGGCATGTAATCATGTTTGCAATGAATCATTATCATGGTGATTTGGCCACTTACCTGTAACTGCTGCTTGCTGATGCATGATGGTGTCATGGTGAGTGCTGACTGCTGACCAAAGAAAAACTAGGCACGGGCGGAGCTGTGGGCGGAACTGCTGCGGACGGACGGACAGACGGAGCAGCTGCGGGCGGTGCTGCTCGGACGGACGGACGGGCGGAGCTGCTCGGACGGAGCTGCTGCGGGCGGAGCTGCTGCGGACGGACGGACGGAGCTGTTGCGGACGGACGGAGCTTCTGCGGGCGGAGCTGCTGCAGACGGACGGACGCGCGGAACTGCTCGGACGGAGCTGCTGTGGGCGGAGCTGCGGACACCAGCGAGGGGTGCAGCCGGAGCTGCGGACGCCGGCGAGGGAGATCCAGAGGCAGGCCGCCGGCGGCTGAGGCAGAGAGCAGCTGGAAATTTGCCGTCACTCAATCACTCACTCACTCCTTTCTTCTTACCCTAATGGGCCAGCTAAAGGTGGGCCAAATTCTTTAGCTGGGCCAAATTCTCCCTCCCCCAAACTAGTCGTCCGGCTAGTCTGATCGGACGACTAATCGTGATTAGTCGCAACTTATCGGACGATAAGTTTTCTAATCGTTCTAAACTAATCGAGGGCCCTTATCGAGCACTTGGTTACGATAAGGACGACTAATCGCGATTAATCGCGATTAGTCGTCCGATCTGAAAACATTGCTGTTGTCTCTCCAGATATATGGAAGCACGCTTTGATACATATAGAGTGTTGGACAGATTCCAGCATCTTCCATCCACTGCAAAACCTACATGGACCAAACAAAGACAATAATTAGAGAAGAGATTTAAGTTCGACACCTACAAAATATCGTCCATCTTTTTCCCCTGTTGCATACATATTTTGGGTCAGATACTAATCAACTCCTAGCTTAAAATGCTTGTTACAGTTTGCTAGAGGCAGAAGGTTAAATGAATAATTTACCATAATTCAAAATTTTCTAACAGATCATAGTGGATGCAGGCTTCACAACAAAGAACAAGACAAAAAATGTCAAATGAAAAAAAATGTATGACATTCTGATTTAAAAGAAATAATGCAGATCTTTAATACACCACCATCTTATCACAATTTAGCAAGTTGCGAATGGAATCTAGCAAATATAATTCTCTCTTTTTAAGGGGATTTTTTATGAAGGACTCATCAACTCTTATTCAAATGATGAAATGAGATAGTAGCAATAGGCCCTGTGTACCTCAACATACTTTCTCCATTTCCCCACAACTAAGAGATTTCTCAGCAGAATCGTATAAGTAGAAAGGGCCACAGTAGAGCATGAAGTCACCATCTTATAGAACAGCTGCACGATAGAAAATCATAACAATAAGTATCATCCTTCAAAGAGTCCAAGGAGCAGCAGTAACAGGAAATGCACGACCAACAGACAAAGCACCACTACTGAAATAGTTTTCTCCACAAGTTTTATGAACAAGTCGGTGTGTTCCTCAAGTATCAAAGCATTTCACAAACGAAACAGTGATTATTCAAAACTAGTCAAGATGGTAGTATTATTCTTAATGCACAAATCATTTATTTGGTAGAGAGCAGCAATATATATGTTATGCATGGAGGCTATATCTTGCTGTCACACATTGGTGCCATTAAGAAACCAATACAGTAACACTGAAGGAAGATTAACATCTGTTGGAATGTGAGTGTATTAGGCCCATGAGGCTAGGCCCATGTGGCCCATGTATGGTTACCTATATAGCTACCCTTCTAGGGTTAGCCCAAATCAATAGATTCTCATTCTCTAACATGGTATCAGCAGCCTAGGGTTAGTTTCCTCCCCACCCTACCTCTCCCAGCCGCCGCCGCTGCTGGTGGCAGTCGCCGCTGGCCACCGGCGCCATGGCCGGCGCTCCTCCTCCTCCTTCTCTCTACAGCCACTTTCCTCCCCTCTCCACTTCCTCCTGGGCCCAAGTCCTGGCGGCGACCCCTGCTGCTCCTCCTCCAGACGCGGCAGCCACCACTCCTCCAGGCGCGGCCCTGGCCGCCGCCCCTCCTCCAGGCCACCCCTTCCCCGGCGCGCCTCCTCCAGGCGCCGGCGCACCTCCTCCAGGCGCCGGCCCTCCTCCAGGCGCCTCCTTCCCAGGCGCAAGTCCTCCAGGCGCCGGCGCACCTACTCCGGTGCTGACCGCGGTGGGGGAAACCGGGTCAGATGTGAGCGTGGCTGCTGCTGGCCTGCACCTGCCGCCACCTGGGGTCGACCCTCCCTTGGCCGAGGGTGCGGCTGGCCTCCGTCTGCTGCCGCTGGGGGGCGTCCATCCACTGACCGCGGGCGCGACAGGGGCTGCTTCGGGCCTCCATTCCGCAGCCGCCTGACGGCCTCACTGGTCTGGTCCACCCCAGCGGCCGGGGTTCCCTCCGCGGGGCGGAGCTGCTCCAAACTGCACCTTCCTCGCCTCTCCACGGCCCGGGTCCGGACTCCGCCCTCGCCGCAGCTCTCGTCGCTGCCCGAGCTGCCGCCGCGGAGGGGCAGGCTCGTGTGCGCGCGGCTGCCCTCGTGTGGGAGCGTGAGCGCGACGCGGCCGACGCCCTGGCCCGCCAGATCGCCGAGGCGGAACAACTCCTCGCCTCTCCCGCCTCCCAGGACGCTGGGGCCACCTCCTCCGCCTCGTCGGGACGCCGCATGTCCCACACCGCCGTCCTCTGGCACGACCCGGCCGACCCGCTCGTGACTCAGCTGCACTATCAGGCCGGGGGGGTCCAGAACATTCGCCTCCTCGTTTCGGTCGTCCTCGAGCCGGAGTCGCCCTCCTACGCCCGCTGGCGGGATCTGGTGCTTCTCACTCTCCGCCGCTACGCCCTCGACGACCACGTCCTTGTTGACGCCTCGGTCGCCGTCCAGACACCGTCCTGGATCCGTCTCGACAGCATCGTCTTCTCCTGGATCCTGGAGACGATCTCCCTGGACCTCCACGACCTCGTCCGCAACTCCCCTGACGCGCGCCGGGCGTGGCTTGCCCTTGAGGGACAGTTCCTGGGCAACGCCGAGGCCTGGGCTCTGCGTCTCGACGCGAGCTTCCGCACCTTCGTCCAGGGTGACCTCTCCGTTGGCGAGTTCTGTCGTCAGATGAAGGACATGGCAGACTCCCTTGGCGACCTCGGCTGGCCCGTGGAGGATCGCATCTTGGTCCTCAACGTCCTCCGCGGGCTCAGTGACCGCTACGCCCACCTCAGGACGTGGATCACCCGTCAGCGGCCCTTCCCCACCTTCCTACAGGTCTGTGACGACCTTGTCATGGAGGAGCTCACTCAGGGCATTCAGCCGGGGTCCGCAACTTCTCCGAGGTCCTCGTCTTCTTCGACGGCTCTGGCTGCTACTCCGCAGCGTCCGTCTGCTCCACCACGTTCGTCTGCTACACCGCCGTCATCTCTCCTGGGTCCCCCTCCCTCCGGGCCGAGCGGGGGTGGGGGGTCGTGGCGGTCGTCGTCGCCGTGGTGGGGGTCGTAGGGGAGGCCGTGGTGGTGTCACCCAGGCTCCGGCTGGTGGTCAGGCACTGACTGGACCGCAGGGGGGGCACCATGGCCTTCGTTCCACAACCCGTGGTCAGGGCGCATCTCTATGTGGCCCTACCATGCTCCCGGTGGTGAGCCTCGTCCACCGGTAGCCATGTTCACTGGCGCTCCACCTCTTGGCGTCTCCACTGCGCCTCCGTGGGCTACACCCACCGGCACCCCTCCTGGGGTTGCCGGCTTGGACCAGGCGGCCTTGGCTCGCTCGTTCAGCACCATGGGCCTGACACCTCCTGTCGGACCGGAGTGGATCGCCGACTCGGGTGCCACCTACCACACCACCCCTGACCCTGGTATACTCTCGTCTGTCCATTCTCCCTCTTCTTCTCTCCCTTCATCCATTATGGTTGTAGAAACACCGCACACCCTAATTAGGGGGGTGACCTTCATTATATAGCCTAATAGGCTAGGGTTACAATGTACATGGGCCAATGGGCCATACGCCCAATATGGGCTGTTACAATTACATTCTAACATCCTCCCTCAGTCTAAGCGGGAGTGTCACGAACACAAAGACTGGACCTAAAGTCAGTGAACAACTGTACAGGTAACCCTTTGGTCATAATATCCGCGAACTGATGAGATGATGGAACATGGAGCACCCGAACCTGTCCCAAAGCAACTTTCTCACGGACAAAGTGAATATCTATCTCAATATGCTTCGTACGACGATGATGAACTGGATTGGCGGTCATGTAGACAGCACTAACATTGTCGCAGTAGACGATCGTCGCCGAAGAGATGGGTGCGTGGAGCTCCTGAAGTAGCTGACGAAGCCAACAAGTCTCAGCCACAGCGTGTGCAACAGCACGATATTCCGCCTCCGCACTCGAACGAGAAACCGTAGTCTGTCGTTTAGAGGACCAAGAGACTAAGTTGTCGCCGAGAAAGACACAGTACCCTGAAGTGGAGCGCCGAGAGTCGGGACAGCCAGCCCAATCAGCATCAGAGTAGGCAGTCAAGCTGGTGATACTGCCCGTGCCGATGTGAAGTCCGGTAGACAGGGTGCCTTTAACATGCCGCAGGACACGCTTGAGCATTGCAAGATGAGGCTCGCGCGGGTCGTGCATGAAGAGGCAAACCTGCTGAACTGCATAGACAAGATCCGGACGAGTCAGCGTGAGATACTGTAGAGCACCGGCGAGACTGCGGTACTGAGTGGCATCCGCCACCGTAGCGCCATCAGTAGCTGAGAGCTTGGCGTGAGTGTCAACAGGAGTCGCCGTAGAGTGACACTCAGCCATGCCGGCGCGCTGGAGCAAGTCCACAGCGTACTGGCGCTGAGACAGAAAGAGGTCATCAGCAGAACGCGTGACAGAGATCCCGAGGAAGTGATGAAGATCCCCGAGATCTGTCATGGCGAACTCGGAGTGAAGAAGCTCGGTGAGTCGTCGAAGAAGCGAGGCTGACGAGGCTGTCAGCACGATGTCGTCGACGTAGAGTAGTAAGTAGGCGATGTCGGATCCCACTTTGTAAACAAAGAGGGAAGTGTCGGAGGCCGAAGCTGTGAAGCCAGACTGTCGGATGAAGCCAGAGAATCGCTGGTGCCACGCCCTGGGTGCCTGCTTGAGCCCGTACAAGGACTTT
This sequence comes from Saccharum hybrid cultivar R570, assembly GCA_038087645.1. Classification (NCBI taxonomy): domain Eukaryota; kingdom Viridiplantae; phylum Streptophyta; class Magnoliopsida; order Poales; family Poaceae; genus Saccharum; species Saccharum hybrid cultivar. The sequence goes on from JAQSUU010000377.1 coordinate 1,713,529, forward strand.
TGCAGGAGGCATACGTGGTCGGGAGCCGCCGGGTCGACGAAGCCGGGCGGCTGCTGACAGTAAACCGTCTCGTTCAGATGGCCGTGGAGAAAGGCGTTCTTCACGTCCAACTGATGAATCGGCCAGGAACGAGAGGCGGCGATGCTGAGGACGACCCGAATGGTGGCCGGTTTGACAACCGGACTGAACGTCTCGTCGTAGTCGACGCCGTACTGCTGCGAGAAGCCACGAACGACCCATCTGGCTTTATGACGAGCCAGAGAACCATCAGCATGATACTTGTGCTTGAAGACCCACTTGCCGGTGATGACGTTGGCTCGAGGTGGGCGAGGGACAAGACGCCAGGTGCCATTATCCATGAGGGCCTTGTATTCTTCAGCCATTGCTGCGCGCCAATTCGCATCAACAAGCGCGGCGCGAGTGGTGCCTGGCAACGGAGAAGCCAGACTGGAGGCTGCCGCGGTGAAGCCGTACCGCTGCATGGGCGGCGGCAGGGAGCTCGTCTGGGAACGAGTCGCCCGCGCAGGAGCCTCCTCCTGCGGTGCTGGAGCCGTGGGCGCCACCTGCTGCGTTGGTGGAGATCCCGAAGACGTCGCCGGTGGCGGTTGCGGTACCGGCGGCGGAGCTGGACGACGACTGTAGTGGACGCCGAACCGCTGCGGCTGCGGTGCCGGCGGCGGAGCTGGACGACGACTGTAGTGGATGCCGAACCGCTGCCGGGCAGGGACAGGGGTGACAGCACCTGCTGGCGAAGGAGGTGCTGGAGATGCGTCCTGCCGAGGAGCCGAAGACAGCCTGTGAGCCGCGCCATGCCACAGGATGGCAGGGTCGAGTCCGACGGGATCGCCAGCATCGTCAGCGTCGTCTGGGCTGGACGAGACAGGCGCCACCGAAGTCCGCGTTCATGAACTTCTGATTTATGACGAAGAGGAAACGCCCAGCAATAATGTGTATAATCATCAACTAACACAAGATAGAATTTATAACCAGAAATACTCGCAACTGGAGAGGTCCAGACATCACAATGAACAAGTTCAAAAGGTGCTGATGTACTAGAGACCGAACTAGCAAAAGGCAGCCTAGCGTGTTTACCGAGCTGACAAGCATGACAAAGACGACTAGCTGCTTTATTACACTGGATAGCTGATAGTTTATTTAGAGTAGCGACGACAGCAGGTGCAGGATGACCAAGGCGGGAGTGCCACAGCTCCGGAGAGACGACAGCGACATGACAACGAGGTGGCATGCGATGTGGAATGGTGTAGAGGTCCCCGTTGCTATTGCACCGAAGGAGGACCGTCTTGGTCTTGAGATCCTTAACAGAAAAACCAGAGGCGTCAAACTCAATTGAACAATTATTGTCGCGAGTAAGCTGTCGAACGGATAACAGGTTACGACTGAGGTGCGGAGCGACAAGAACATTATCAAGATGAAAAGAACGATCAGCTATTTGTAAGGAAGATGTGCCACGACTAAAGACAGGAATAGATTGCCCATTACCAACCGTAATAGAGGACGGTGGTGACGGGAGACGGGAAAGAAGTATACCGTCATTGGAGGACATGTGGGATGTCGCTCCGCTGTCCACGACCCAGGGGGAAGACCCCTGTACCGCCATCTGATTGAGGGCGGCGATCAGGCTGTTCGCGTCCCAGGATCCGTACCCGTGTCCTGGTGGTGCGGTGGAGTACTGGGCTGGCGCGAAGACAGTGTGCGCCTGCGCCTGCGGAGGGGGCGGCTGCACGCCCCACTGCTGCTGCTGGACGGCCCAGGGGTTATAGCAGACCCAAGGACCGGCCGGCTGAGGAGCGTGACGTCCGCCTGGAGCGCCCTGCTGGGCGCCATGCTGCTGGTTGCGGTCGCCGCCTCCGTTGTTGCCGTTGCTGCCACGCCCTCCTCTGCCTTTGCCCCCCTTGCCCTTGCCACCGCCCCCACGGTTGGATGGCGCGGGAGTGGACCTGCAGGATGGCGAGGTGCAAGAAGAGGTGGAGGAAGCGACGAGTGCTGATGCCGAAGCCTCCTTTCCCTCGGAGCGAAGACGGAGCTCCTTGACGCGGAGCATGTTGGTGGCAGACTTGAAGTCGGGAAGCGGCGACGTGTTGGAGATGATGTCGGCGGTGTTGGCGAAGCGGGGGTTGAGGCCGCGCAGAAGGTTGAGCACGAGCTGCGCAGGGGAGACGGTGTGACCGACCTCCCGGAGAGCATCAGCAGTGCGCTTCATCTGCTGGGCGTAGGCGTCGATGGAGAGGTCGCCCTGGGACAGGTTGTGGAACTCCTGCTCGAGGACGACGGCGCGGGACTCCTTGTTTGCCTGAAACAAGGCCTCGATGGAGACCCACAGAGCGCGTGCATCCTGTGCAGGCTCCATGGCGAGGTCGAGGACGGCGTCGTCGACGGAGCCGTATATCCAGCCGCGAATGCAGGCGTCAGGCTGGGACCACAGGGGGTCAGTCGGGCGCGCAGCCGTCGTACCATCGATGTGGCCGAGCAGCCCGTACTTGCCGCAGAGAGCGGTGAAGAACGCCGTCCACTTGGAGTAGTTGGGGCGCTCGAGGCTGAGGGCGACGGGGACGTGCTGCGTGACGTTGACGGCAGCATAGGCGGCGTAGAAGGCAGGGGCGATGGCATCCCCCAGGGCGCCGGAGTTTCCGGAGCCGAGAACGCCGGAGGTAGCAGAAGAAGTCGTCGAGGACGTCATGACGAAGACGACGCGCGGCCTGTAGGGGTGTCTCGCGCGGAGGGCGGCAGCAGCTGTGCGGGGGCGGCGGCGGCCCTGGCAGCGACTGTGCGGGGCGGCGGCGGCCCTGGCAGCGGCTGTGAGTTGGCGGCGGCGGCCCTGGCAGCGGCTGTGAGGTGGACGGCGGCGGCCTGGTGCGGTGGCGCGTGCCCTAGAGTTAGGGCACACGGGCAGCGGAAAAGGAAAGGAAAAATCCCGGGATCAGGCCCCCAGAACTCGTGATACCATGTAGAAACACCGCACACCCTAATTAGGGGGGGTGACCTTCATTATATAGCCTAATAGGCTAGGGTTACAATGTACATGGGCCAATGGGCCATACGCCCAATATGGGCTGTTACAATTACATTCTAACAATGGTTGCAAATGGTTCGTGTCTTCCTGTCACGTCTGTAGGTACCGCCGGTGCTCATGGCTCCTTTCGTCTTCCTGATGTTCTTGTTGCTCCTTCTATGGTTCACAACTTTCTTTCTATTCGTCGTTTTACAGCTGACAATTCTTGTTCTGTGGAGTTTGACTCTTCTAGTCTTACTGTAAAGGATTTGGCTTCCCGGCGACCTCTGCTCCGATGTGACAGTACCGGGCCCCTTTACACTCTTCGCTTCCCGGCGGCTACTTCCTCTACTTCGCCGTCCGTTTTATCAGCTGCTTTCACCGCCTCTACTTCCTCTACCACTTGGCACCGGCGCCTCGGCCATCCTGGACGTGATGCCCTGATGCAGCTCAGTCGTAGCTCCGGTCTTCCATGTACTCGGGCTCATGATGAGCATTTGTGTCATGCGTGCCAATTGGACCGACATGTTCGTCTTCCTTTTCATAGTTCTACTTCACATGCGGCCCGTATTTTTGATCTTGTACATTGCGACCTATAGACATCTCCTGTTATCGGTATTTCTGGTTACAAGTACTATCTTGTGGTGGTCGATGATTTTTCGCATTATTCGTGGACCTTTCCCCTGCGTGCGAAGTCTGACACGTTCCCCATACTCCTCACTTCTTCACTTGGGTGTCCACACAGTTCGGCCTCACCATCAAGGCCATCCAGTGTGACAATGGTCGTGAGTTTGATAACTCCACCTCCTGTGCTTTCTTTCTCTCTCACGGTGTTCAGTTGCGCATGTCTTGCCCATATACCTCTTCCCAGAATGGCAAGGCTAAACGGATGATTCGCACCACCAACGACACCGTGCGCACCCTTCTATTTCAAGCCTCTCTTCCTGCTCGTTTCTGGGCTGAGGGCTTGCACACCTCCACCTACCTCCTCAACCGTCTTCCTTCCACTGCCTGTCCCGCTCCTACGCCACACCACGCCCTCTTCGGTACCCCTCCTCGGTACGATCACCTTCGTGTCTTTAGGTGTGCGTGTTACCCCAACACCACTGCCACTTCTTCCCACAAGCTGGACCCCCGCTCCACTCTCTGTGTCTTCCTCGGGTACTCCCCGGATCATAAGGGGTACCGGTGCTTTGATCTTACCTCCCGACGGGTCCTCATCTCTCGCCATTTGGTGTTCGATGAGTCCGTCTTTCCCTTCTCCAGCACACCCACCACCACTCCTCTCCCTGATCCCTCCTCCCTCTTTCCCGCTGACACAGTGGTCCAGCCACCTTTTCCGTGGTTTCCTGCAGGTACTGCTTTGGCTCGCTCCGTGCCGGGCACCTGTCCCGGCTCCCCGGCGGGTCCGGGCCCGTCGTCCTCTGGCGCGGCCCCGACCTCTCCGTTTGGCGCAGACCCGGGGACGTCGTCCCCCGATACTGCCCCAGGGGGGCCGTGCCGGTCGTCGTCGCCTGGTCCTGCCCCGGCACCTCCTTCGCGGTTTGCTGCGCCGGTACGGGTGTACCAGCGCAGGCCGCGGCTGCCGCCACTCGCGGTCCCTTCTCCACCGGGGACACCGACACCACCGCCGCAGTCCCCGCCGGCCCGTGACGCACCGTCGGTCTACCACCCGCCGCTTCTTCACCGACACCCGCGGCATGTTCACCCGATGGTGACACGGCATGCGGCTGGCACAGTGCCACCCCGGGCCCTTGCGGCATCGACCGGCGACGCGCTGGTCTCCCCGGTACCCTCTTCTGTCTGTGACGCCCTGTTGGATCCTCACTGACGCCGCGTGATGGAAGAGGAGTACGCTGCGCTTTTCGCCAACCAGACGTGGGAGTTAGTGCCCCGGCCACCGGGCTCCAACGTCGTCACCGGCAAGTGGATCTGGACTCACAAGCGTCGGGCTGATGGCACTCTCGAGCGCTACAAGGCTCGATGGGTTCTCCGGGGTTTCACTCAGCGCCCTGGAGTCGACTATGATGAGACCTTTAGCCCGGTGGTCAAGCCGGCCACAGTCTGCACCGTGCTCTCGTTGGCGCTTGCTCGGTCATGGCCCGTCCATCAGCTGGATGTCAAGAATGCTTTTCTGCACGGCCTTCTCACCGAGACAGTGTATTGTAGTCAGCCGGCGGGGTTCGTTGATTCCTCCCGTCCTGACATGGTCTGTCGGCTCAACAGGTCTCTCTACGGACTCAAGCAGGCACCCCGGGCATGGAACCATCGGTTTGCTGTCTTCTTGCTGACACTGGGGTTTGTGGAGACCAAGTCTGATACATCTCTGTTTATCTATCACCATGGAGCTGACACTGCGTACTTGCTGCTCTATGTTGATGACATTGTCCTCACAGCCTCCAGTGAGCCCCTTCTCCATCGGATCATTGCCGCTCTTCAGCAGGAGTTTGCTATGAAGGATATGGGTCTGCTCCACCATTTCCTTGGGGTCACTGTTGAGCCTCGTCCTGCCGGGTTACTTCTTCACCAGCGGCAGTATACTCGGGATATTATGGAGCGGGCTGGTATGACTGACTGCAACCCCTGCTCCACTCCGGTTGATACTCAGGGCAAGCTGTCAGAGGCTGAGGGCCCCCCAGTGTCTGATCCCACTGCATACAGGAGTCTTGCTGGTGTCCTTCAGTACCTCACCTTCACCTGGCTGGACATCACCTATGCAGTTCAGCAGGTCTGTCTTCACATGCATGATCCTCGGGAGCCCCACCTCACGGCTCTTAAGCGCCTCCTTCGCTACCTCCGGGGCATGATCGACTACGGCCTCCTACTTCATCGGTCCTCCGTCGACCTTGTCGTCTACACTGACGCTGACTGGGCAGGGTGTCCGGACACTCGGCGCTCCACCTCCGGCTACGCTGTCTTCTTGGGCGGCAACCTGGTGTCCTGGTCATCCAAGCGCCAGCCTGTGGTCTCCCGGTCCAGTGCCGAGGCGGAGTACCGCGCTGTCGCTAACAGCGTGGCTGAGGCCTCCTGGCTCCGGCAACTTCTTGCTGAGCTGCACACTCCGCCCTCCCGGAGCACATTGATCTACTGCGACAATGTCAGTGCGGTCTACCTCTCCACCAACCCCATCCAACACCAGCGGACGAAGCATGTGGAGATCGACCTCCACTTTATCCGGGATCGGGTAGCCATGGGCGAGGAGAGGGTCCTTCATGTTCCGACCACCTCCCAGTTCGCGGACATCTTCACCAAAGGTCTCCCGTCCTCGACCTTCACCGAGTTTCGCACTAGCCTCAACATCACCAGTGGTTAGTTGCGTCTGTGGGGGGGGGGGGCGTGTAAAAGTCCCTAGTTTGGTTTTGGCTAATTGATGAAACCTAGGACTAATCTTTGTATCTAAGTGGATGATTTAGATAAAGGTGGTCATTGAATATGATACATGACATTGACTCATATGACCAAGATGATGCTTGGCTCGATGGACCGGTTGTGAGGGTGAAGGGCAAGTCGAGACTTCGAAGCGAAGGACCATGCGATGGTGAAGCTTGAGCAAGACTTGGCGCCGACGGACCGATGCAACGGTGAAGAGCAAGTGAAGTCAAGGTCGATGGATCGAGACGGTCATGTGATGATATGAAGTGGATCATATCTTTTGGAGAAACAAAATGGGCTCAAGGCAAAGGTATAACCATAGGGTTATTTTGTTTTGCACTCAAGACACCATAGAGGGTGTGAGTGGTTTAGGATCGATAGCCGAACTATTAAGAGGGGAAGTCTTATCGGTTATTCGATGCACGGGTGCCACTAGGTGAATTCATGAAGTGCATTGCATGTAGGGCCTAGTGAGCTAACTGAAAAACCTTCGAAAATGATTATGAAAAGGTTAACACACGTGCACAAGGTGGTGATCACTTGTTGGTGTTGGCACATTTACGAAGGCGATGAAGTTTGAGCGGTAGAGAGGATTTGGATCTCTCTCTCCCTACGCCGGAAGTCGGAAAAAAAACGGAGGCGAACGGAGGTCACAGAGGTGACCGGACGCTGCACCGGACGCGGTCATGGTATGACCGGACGCGTCCGGTCAGTACAGCGCAGGCACGGGTGCTAGGGTTTGCAACCGGCGCGTCCGGTCACTCGCGGGACCGGCGCGTCCAGTCAGGTGTCCAGAGGAAACTGAGTTTCGCAAGGACGATCGGACGCGAGGCGCGTCCGGTCACACATGATCGGACGCGTTCGATCGTTGAGAGAGCTTACTGGACTCTAACCGGACACGGGCACTGTCGCGTCCGGTCATTTGACGGGCGCGTCCGGTCGTTGCCTGGGGCGCGTTCGGTCGTTGTTTTTGACCGTTGGGGTCAGTGACCGTTGGAGGATCGGACGCGGTTGAGCGCGTCCGGTCAGTTATGACCGACGCGTCCGGTCATCCCGATAGAACCCAGTGAAGGGGTATAACGGCTCTATTTGGATGGGATGTTTATAAATACTTGTTGGCCGGCCCTTGGGGAGGTCTCTCGTGATTTCTAACATTCTTGTGCATCCTTTGAACTAGAACATCTCCTCCCACTCATCTCTCTTGCTTGATTGCAAATCAAAAGTGAGATTGAGTGCTCTCAAAGTGTATTGCATAGCTTGAGGACATCTAGTGGCACTTGTGGGTGGTTTAGCCGGTGGATTTCTTGTTACTCTTGGAGAGTACCGCTCCTAGCCGGCTTGAAGATTGTTGGAGACGTTGGCAAGAGAAGGTGATTGTTCTTGGCTACCTCCGGTTGATTGTAAGAGGTTCTTGTTCTTTCCTCGGCGGAGTGCCAAAAGCAACTCTATTACATTGCGCGTGTCATTGAGTTACCTCACTTGAGAGTGGTGTCTTGCGGTGCCTTGCGGGGCGTGCCTTGAGGGGCAAGTGACTTGAGGGTCACACCGAGGAACCATCTAAGTGTTGGTCGACACAACCGGTGACGTAGCTTGTCGGTGCACAAGTGAACACCGGGTGAACAAAAATATTGTGTCTCTTATCTCCCGGTGATTGGTCTTCATATTGTGGTGTTGTCAATATTGATTGTTTGTATATCATCTTGGTGATTGGCAACATCTTCACTACACCGTTGGTATAAGATACTTAATCCTCTCTCTTGCATTTACATTTACTAGATTATCTTGTGTAGCTTTAGTAGTAGCTTTGCTAGTTGTTGTTAGCTTGCTCACTAGTGCAAGATTAGTGACTTAGCCCTTGTGTGAACTAGAGATCATAATCTACTAGTCTTGTGGATAGGAGGCTTGTATCACAGCCGTAGGCTTAGCAAAACTCGCTTTGCGCCGTTTGTTATTCTAAGAAGTTTCCTTAGTGGCTTGTGTAGAAATTTTTATAGGCTATTCACCCCCCTCTAGCCATCTAGGACCTTACACCGTGTGTGTGGTCTTTCTTCTTCTTTCTTGTTCAGCCTGGAACTCCGCTGCGCCGGTAGTTCAGACTGCGGGGGGTGTTGGAATGTGAGTGTATTAGGCCCATGAGGCTAGGCCCATGTGGCCCATGTATGGTTACCTATATAGCTACCCTTCTAGGGTTAGCCCAAATCAATAGATTCTCATTCTCTAACAACATCAGACAGAAGTAGTAATTCCTCTGAAACAAGGAGTCTGTCGGAATTTCTGATGTTGATATCAAATGATTCTTAATTTGTAGGAAAAAACATTATGGTGCCAGAGCAGTTTCTGCCAGGTAACTGGGTAATGAAAATAAATGATAACAAGGTAGTTATTTCCATTACATTGTCTTAGTTGGAAATTGGAAATTATATAAAAAAAAATATGTTACACATGGCACCTTCTTAAGGGGAAAAATTATACCTTCATCATGCTCTCTGTCCTGCCACATTTCCCAAGAAAATTTTAAATATGGTTTAGTGTGCCACAAGAAATCGATGAGAGAGAGGAATCCAAATGTTCGATTATTTGACTTGCTGTTTTCCAATCCCGTAGCCTGTTGCCAAGCAGTAAAAGTCCCACACTCCCACTAGTTAAATTACCAGGACTAGTAATCTTTCAAAAGAAATATAACAGAAAATAGAACATCAAACTACTCCTTGCATCAAATATCCATGAAAACAAGATAAAAGCATGACATGATCTAGATGATAATAGTTATTGGTGCAGAGGCTCATTTTCTAAAACTGCAATGCCCAACAAGTAATAAAAAAGGATGTCACTGGATAATTGAACAATCATTCGAACAGAGTAAGCAAACAAATAGTTCCAGTAGCCTCAACACATCAGTTTGTTAGTACACTATTTGATCTAGCACAAAAAAGAGACATTTTACCCATGACAATGTTTTATCCTGCTATCTCAACAAATATACGACTTTAGTTCTATTTCTTCTTATTAACTACTCCCTCCATTCCAAATTATAGGTCATTCCAACTTTCTTAGAGAGTCAAAGCATCTCATGTTTGACCAAAATTATAGAGAATTACAAAGATTTATGACATCAAATATGTATACTATGAAAATATAATTAATGAAGAATCTAATGATACTTATTTGGTATCATAAATGTTATTATTTTATATTTTTATTATATAAATTTGGTCAAACTTGAGATGCTTTGACTCTCCAAGTAAGTTGGAATAACTTATAATTTTGGATGGAGGGAGTAATTGTATATATTTGGCGAGGTGACACCAAAACAACAAGCAGGTACATGTCAGTATCTCAAATGGTAACACAATAAAATACAAATGGTAATTCAAAAGCTCGGCTGCATAATACTATGTACATAGCAGGAGTGAAAGTTACCCACGCCTAAATATGTAGTACAACCAAACATTGTGATGCGGCAGCAAAATGTAAATACATTTAACAAGTCAACATAATAGTGGAGAGTGAACACTGTTTCAATAATAATCAAGCCACCAATTCAAGAGTGCACATACAACTTAAAACAGTGGATAAACATACATGGTGCATGAAGATATTATCTCAAAATAAGCCTTTTGGTTCAATTGAATCTGTTTTTGCTTCATGAATTCCATCAACTGAAGGACCCTTTCAGGTTGACCTCCCTTATTCAATGCTTCCATGAGGGATGAACAGACAATAGCATCTGGCTGTATGTCATTACTTTCCATCTCTTTGAATAGGTCCCATGCTCTCCTCCAGCTCCCTTATGAGTTATGATCCATATGGAACACGGGATTAGTTAATAATTTAAAACTATTGAAATATTTTTCGTCCTAAGAGACTCTTACCATCATCACTATAGGCTTTAATCATTGTCGTATATGTCAAAACATCAGGGAAGCAACCAGATTCTTTCATAGAATTAAAAGTAGATGCTGCTTCTGTTAGTTTTCCCTGAATTAAAGTCATTGTTAGAATACTAATTCTTTACAGTGAACCAGAGAGATAATGCCAGCAACACTTGCCTGTTTGACATATGAACAAATCACGGACGAGTAGACTTCCTTGGTCAAATGAATATTCAAGTCCATCATGTCTTCAAAAAAATTCAGAGACTCCACATACCTTCCCAATTTACAAGATCCGCTAATGAGTATATTGTAAGTCACAGCATCTGGCTTCACATAGCCTGCCCTCATTGACGTGTACAACTCCAAAGCTTTCTTATAATCTCCCAAACTTAAATAGCTTCCAATGCCTGAGTTGTAAGCAACTGTATTTAGTTGGATCCCTCGAGACTTAGCTGCTGCAAGAATTATGCCAATTTTAGTTAGCTGCCTGCAGCGGCCACATGCTGTTAACAGAGTACTGATTGAAATAACATCCGGTTGAATGCCATCTTGCTCCATTTCATGCAGCAGACTAATCGCTTCCTTCAACATTCCAGCAGATCCATAAGCATCAATAAGTGCATTGTAACTGACTTTATTTGGCTTGCATGCATTCTTCCTCATTTCATTAAAGACCTCCCTAGCCTTCTCAGGTTGTGCAGATCTACCATAAGCATTAAGTAAGGAGGTATAGGAAACTATGTCAGGTCTCAACCCATTTTGCTTCAGTAATTTAAAAGTCTCCAAGGCCTCTGTGTGCATACCATGTGAGGCATAAGCACCCAAAAGTGCATTGAAGGATACAATATTAGGTCTGACACCATCAGCAACCATCCATATCAAAGACCGCCTTGCAATTTTCAGCTTGCCCACAAACAGAGTAAGAATACATTATGCTAGTATGTGTAACAACATCTGGAGGACATATTGTTCTTCTTTCCCTCATTGAGTTTAACAATTCAATAGCTTCCCCGTCCAGCCCAACCTTTACAAGGCAATGGATCACAATATTCATAGTGCATGTATCAGGGGCAACTTTAGAGGATTTCATAATTTCAAAATAAGCTATGGCTTTTGAATACTGAGCTCCATTCTTGAAAGCAGACAAGACAATGTTGTGCGTGATCAAATCTGGTCCTACACCATTTTCAGTCATCTTCTTACAAAGTTCTAAAGCTTTCTTCCAGTTACCAGCAGCCCCACACGCATTTATAACATTATTATACGTAGTTCGGCTAGGAGGAATCTGCAACAAAAAGTATCTTTTAAAAGAGTAAACTAAACCACCATAATGTATAATGACTAGGTTTTTTTCCAATGATGTTTATTTGTTAATGTCACTCCATGAGCATTCAGATGCTAATTTTGTAGAATATCTTTACAAGCATGTGCAGTTCAATTCAGGCAATTAGTATTTTTAAGCGGTAATCCAGATCTTCATAGTAATCCTCAATGTCTATTCTGGTTTAGTGATGCTTATTCACTTTCAGCAACAACTCTCAAAATTTCATTAAAAAAAATGACTGCTGCATGTATTAGGACCAAGGTAGCTTTTTTTTCTCTAATCAATGGATACTTATCAAGAAATTAAACATAACATCAGAATTTGAGAAAACACAAGATTAGTCAGATGTTTTAAAATGGAAAGTAAGCACAACATAAAAAATGTACCAGGAAGTACATATCTTTGATGTAAATGAGATGATTTATGGCATTATAAAACTAAAGTTGTAGCAAAGCTACATGCAGCACTATGTATTTTAGTAATTGCCATTAATTCATTATTGGTGTTGGTGCAGGGGTAGTACTACTTGAATTCACTTCCATGGGTATTCACACACGAAAGCATGTGCAAGTGTGCTTCTATCATTGTTCCTGAGGCCTACACAGGACTGACCTAAGGACTATCGAGTTTCTTTTTATGCGGATGATGCTGTGGTCTTCCTGAGGCCTCACAGGACTGACCTAAGGACTATCAGACACCTTCTTGACATTTTTGGACATGCCTCTGGTCTTAGAACAAACCTGTCCAAAAGTTCAGTCTCTCCTATTCATTGTTCTGAAGAAGAGCTGGCGCTTACAGCTAATGTCCTGTCTTGCTCTATCAAGGAGTTTCCTTGTACTTACCTTGGGCTCCCGCTCTCAGTTCGCAAACCAACCAAGGAGATGTTGATGCCATTAGTTGATAAGATAGCGGACTACCTTCCAGGTTGGAAAGCCTCCCTCATGAACAGAGCTGGGAGGTTGGTATTGGTAAGAACGGTTCTAACTGCTGCTCCCATTTACTTGATGATTGCCTTGGACCTTCCAAAATGGTGTCTTAAAGCAATTGACAAAAAAAAGGCGGGGTTTTCTCTGGAAGGGGCAAGAGCAAGCTAATGGTGGCAATTGCTTGGTCGCTTGGGAAAGGGTGCAGCGGCCCCTTGAATTCGGAGGACTTGGAATCCATAATCTAGAGCTTATGGGCTGGGCGCTTAGAATCCGTTGGCTGTGGGCGCAAAAGACAGACCCTTCAAAAACCATGGGCTGGCCTCCCAATCCAAGCCCCAAGAAATGCTCAGGCTCTTTTTAATGTTGCTGTGGATGCCATTGTTGGCAATGGGGAGAAAATTATGTTTTGGACTGATCGCTTGTTAGATGGCAAAACCATGGCAGAGGTAGCTCCCAACTTGTTCAGGACTGTATCGAAACGAACTGCCAAGAGACGAACTGTAGCCCAAGCTCTCCAAAATAGAAGGTGGATCAGAGATATAAATGGGGATCATACAGTACAATTTTGGGTTGAATATTTTCAGGTTTGGGACTTGTTGGAAGGTACTGTCTTGCAACAAGATGTACCCGACCAGTTTAAGTGGAAACTGACCCCATCAGGCTCATACAGCAGCAAGTCCGCTTATTCAGCCTTCTTTGTTGGAACAATCAAGTTCAGTCCTTGGAGAAGAATTTGGAAGAGTTGGGCCCCCCTGCGTTGCAAATTCTTCATTTGGTTGGTGGTTCATAATCGGTGTTGGACGGCAGACCGCTTAGCAAAACGGGGTCTGCCACACCCAGAGGTCTGCCCCCTTTGTGATCAGACTGAGGAAACAATCAATCACCTTTTGGTTGGCTGTGTGTTTGCTCGCCAAATCTGGGTTTCGATCTTTCAACTCTTGGGCATAGTACATTTAGCACCTAATCTTTCGGTGGGTCGTTTCTCTGGCTGGTGGAGTAAAGTTGTCAGAGCTGTACCAAAAGAAGCGCGCAAGGGCCTCAACTCTTTAATAATCTTGGTGGCTTGGGAGATTTGGAAACACCGCAATGATTGCGTGTTCGAGAATTCGAGGCCGAGTCTTCAGGTGGTGCTAAGGGCTGTGAGCAGGGAGGGTGGTCTCTGGTGTTCTGCGGGGGCTTCTAAGCTCCAAGAGCTCATACCCAGGTTGTTGTCCCTTGGTGTTTAGGCCCTTGGGTCGCTGGTTGTTTTCCTGGTCATTTTGTGAGTTTCTAGCTTGTCTATTTGTGAGGTGTGGTGTGGGTGTGTGTGTTTGTTCTTTGTACTCGGGTTTGGGTCCTTCTGGACTCGTGTACTTATCTTTTCTACCTTAATGAAATGACGCGCAGCTCTCCTGCGTAGTTCGAGAAAAAAAAAGTGTGCTTCTATCCCTTTTTTTCTCGAATATGCAGGAGAGCTGCATGTCAATGACTCATTCAATTAAGAAGGTGCTTCTACCTCATAGCCCGGAAAAGAGGAAACAAAAGAAAAGAAATTCTCCCATGAGCATCTATCTACGAAGAATGGAGATTATGAATTTATACTGCAACAATAACTTGTTACATTCATTCACAAGGCTAGCAAGCCTCCACCTTCTAAGCATAGTGAGCAAAAAATTCAATAGTGAGTTCACAGTCTGAAAGCAATCATGAGCAACGATCAAGAAAACTCTCCAAGTTGCTCCATAGCATTAAGAAAGTACAAAGCACGTCCAGACAAGTATGGAATTATGATGGAATGAATAATATAACTGTGAAGAATACTTACAGCAGCACGTTGCATATCATCCATAATGTTGATGGCCCAACGCCACTGGCCAGCTCGAGCATGAGCATGGATCAAAGAGTTGTATGTATCAGTATCAGGCTTGCACCTATGGATATATTGTTAGTGTAAAGCATACTAAGAGTGAATAGATAATGGAAACGCTACCATTTCACCAAACTAACGAAAAGACAATGCAAGAACAGCTGCATGTAAACTATATTTTAAGCAATATATCTGATGGGTGTGCGTATGATGGCCTTTATCAGCGGCTAGGCACGAAGGAAGGGGAGAAGGACATTTATAGGATGGCTAGAATCCGCGAGAGGAAGACAAGGGACATCAACCAAATAAAATGCATCAAGGATGGGACAGATCGACTTCTGGTGAAGGATGAGAAGATCAAAGATAGATGGAGAGAGTATTTCGACAAGCTGTTTAATGGAGAGAATGAGGGTCCTACCCTTGAGTTGGACGACTCATTTGACGATACCAACAGACGCTTTGTGAGGAGAATTCAGGAGGCAGAGATCGGAGAGGCTTTGAAGAGGATGAAGGGAGGTAAAGCGATGGGCCCTGATGGTATCCCCATTGAGGTGTGGAGATACCTAGGCGCCAGAGCGATAGTATGGTTAACTAAACTTTTTAACCTTATTTTTCGGTCTAACAAGATGCCTGAAGAATGGAGGAGAAGTATATTAGTACCTATCTTCAAGAACAAAGGAGATGTTCAAAATTGTACTAACTACCGTGGGATTAAGTTGATGAGTCATACGATGAAGCTCTGGGAGAGAGTTATCGAGCATCGCCTAAGAAGAGTGACACATGTGACCCAAAATCAGTTTGGGTTCATGCCTGGTAGGTCGACCATGGAGGCGATTTTCTTATTACGACAATTGATGGAGAGATATAGGGAGTAGAAGAAGGACTTGCACATAGTCTTTATTGACCTCGAGAAGGCATATGACAAAGTACCGAGAAACATGTGGTGGGCCTTGGAAAAGCACAAAGTCCCAACTAAGTACGTTACCCTCATCAAGGATATGTACAGGGATGTTGTGACGTTTGTCCGAACATGTGATGGCGACACCAGTGACTTTCCAATTCAAATAGGACTGCATTAGGGGTCAGCTTTGAGCCCTTATTTATTTGCTTTGGTGATGGATGAGGTCACAAGGGACATACAAGGTGATATCCCTTGGTGTATGCTCTTTGCTGATGATGTGGTGCTAGTTGACGACAGTAGGGCGGGGGTTAATAGGAAGTTAGAACTATGGAGGCACACGTTAGAGTCGAAAAGGTTCAGACTTAGTAGGACTAAGACCGAGTACATGAGATGCGATTTCAGCGCGACTAGGCACGAGGAGGGAGACGTTAGCCTCGATAGGCAAGTGGTGGCCAAGAAGGATACTTTTCGGTATTTAGGGTCGATGCTACAAAAGGATGGAGACATTGATGAAGATGTTAGGCATAGAATTTCAGCCGGCTGGCTGAAATGGCGTCAAGCTTCTGGCGTTCTCTGTGACAAAAGGGTGTCTCAGAAGCTGAAAGGTAAGTTCTATAGGACGGCGATTCGTCCGGCGATGTTATACGGTGCTGAGTGTTGGCCTACAAAAAGGCGACATGTCCAGCAATTGAGTGTAGCAGAGATGCGTATGTTGCGTTGGTGTTGTGGGCACACAAGGAGAGATAGAGTCCGGAACGACGATATTCGGGATAGGGTTGGGGTGGCACCAATTGAGGAGAAATTGATTCAACATCGGTTGAGATGGTTTGGACATGTCCAACGGAGGCCTCCTGAGGCGTCGGTGCGTAGTGGAGTTCTAAAGCGGGCCGATAATGTAAAGAGCGGTAGAGGTCGACCTAAACTAACTTGGGACGAGTCCGTTAAGAGAGATCTTAAGGAGTGGAATATCTTCAAGGATTTAGCTATGGACAGGAGCGCTTGGAGATTGGCAATCAACGTGCCTGAACCGTGACATCTTTTTGTCTTGTGCCATTTATGTCCCTTTATGTGTCTCCCTGTTTCTCGTCTCTTTTGGGTTTCATCTCTAGCCTACCCCAACTTGCTTGGGACAAAAGGCTATGTTGTTGTTGTATATCTGATGGGTGTGATATAATAATAGCAGAAAATAAGGAGCATGGAACAGAAAAGGATGTAGCTGGTAAACGAGAGGAGACAGGGGGCTGGGGTCAAGCCTGACTTCCCTGCGCTTGGTAGAGAGAGAGGTTGGAGGGAGTAGATTAATCTTGTTTGGTGTTTCCAAAATACATCAAGGACTTATATTATATAATAGGCCTGATTACAATCGCCCCATGCACAAGCAACTAACTTATCTCTAGACAAACATAATCTCCTAACAACCAATATCTTCTAATAAACTGAATCCTCCTTGAACCAAGAGCCTAACTGAAACTAAACTAACTCTGAAACTTCGCCGATTACCCTGACGCGGCTACTCCTGACTGCTTGCACCTGCGTTGGTACTGATGGCCCCACATTACAGAGTGGTTCATTATACATTGAAGAATATTACTAAATAACATAGTATTCACACAATACACCACAATCATATGTGGGGCCTATAGCGAGTATCCTATTCTGAATCAATTTGGTATTCAGCAGCATAGGATGGATTTTCTCTTCAATAGTGTACAACAAGGAAAGGCAAAACAAATCAACGTCATGAAACTTTGCAAATGACAGTCTAATATGATGAATCAGTAGAACTTCTACAGCAAACTTATTATTTGTAGTTAACTTATATGAGTCTGAATTCTTGTGAGGGTGAAAGAAAAGAATAGGTAATTATTGTTCAAGGTGTTGAAAGTATAACATATGACACCCATACCGCCATTCTTGCATCTCAAAGAACAGGCCACGCGCTTGATCAACCTGATTGTGTCTAGCATGTAACCTAATCATCATGCCATAAATGTCATTGCGAGCACAGTAGTTCTCCTGATTTTTCATCCAGCGGAACACATGTACAGCATATTTCAAGGATCCAGAAATTGTAATTTCCTACAGGTGATACAAACTGTGTGAGTGCATTATCACTGGAACAGGATAACTTGTAATCAGTGAAGTTATGGAGATGTTTGGTTTGTTACAAAGAACCATGACTTGCAAGTGCAGCAGCTACTAAGGTGTTCTATAATACAGTCTCTAATAACACGCCCACAAAAAATATGGCAACAATTGACTATTGCGAGAACAACTAGATTTTCTGAACTGATTGAGAAAACCATAGCTTTAGAGACATATTGATAGTCAGATAGTGAACATCAAAGTTGTAAATGTCCATCTGAGAAACATAGCAACAAACACTGCAAAGTAAATGGAACTAGTGTGCACAATTATGAAATCCATAGACAAAACAAAATATCAGCAGAGTTGCCGATGGCACCTGCAAATAGACGCAGGGCTACCGTAGACTGTAGTTTAATCCTTATATAAAACACCAAAGATAGTTGCTACAGAATACTTGCACTACTACGGTAAATTGATTATCTGATGGCATGTTAGCAACAAACAAAAGTGGTGATTGTAAATTTGTAATCATTGCATAGCGAAAATGATCATAATCTCAACTGAGAATGAACTTGTTACCATCAATACCAACTAGAACTCAACACTAACCAATGTTTTCAGATCGGACGACTAATCGCGATTAATCGCGATTAGTCGTCCTTATCGTAACCAAGTGCTCGATAAGGGCCCTCGATTAGTTTAGAACGATTAGAAAACTTATCGTCCGATAAGTTGCGACTAATCACGATTAGTCGTCCGATCAGACTAGCCGGACGACTAGTTTGGGGGAGGGAGAATTTGGCCCAGCTAAAGAATTTGGCCCACCTTTAGCTGGCCCATTAGGGTAAGAAGAAAGGAGTGAGTGAGTGATTGAGTGACGGCAAATTTCCAGCTGCTCTCTGCCTCAGCCGCCGGCGGCCTGCCTCTGGATCTCCCTCGCCGGCGTCCGCAGCTCCGGCTGCACCCCTCGCTGGTGTCCGCAGCTCCGCCCACAGCAGCTCCGTCCGAGCAGTTCCGCGCGTCCGTCCGTCTGCAGCAGCTCCGCCCGCAGAAGCTCCGTCCGTCCGCAACAGCTCCGTCCGTCCGTCCGCAGCAGCTCCGCCCGCAGCAGCTCCGTCCGAGCAGCTCCGCCCGTCCGTCCGTCCGAGCAGCACCGCCCGCAGCTGCTCCGTCTGTCCGTCCGTCCGCAGCAGTTCCGCCCACAGCTCCGCCCGTGCCTAGTTTTTCTTTGGTCAGCAGTCAGCACTCACCATGACACCATCATGCATCAGCAAGCAGCAGTTACAGGTAAGTGGCCAAATCACCATGATAATGATTCATTGCAAACATGATTACATGCCAAACTGTGCTTGGTTGCTTGCCTCTAACATTTACCTATTTATTATGGCCATGTTTACATATATTTACATCATATATATAGTATATACATGGTCGATCAGGTCATCTAGGCACAAGGACGACTAAATGTCCGACTAGCCGATTAGACCGATTAGGACCGACTAATCGACCCTTATCGACGACTAATCGCGATTAGTCGTCTGATCGGTGGTCATACGACTAGCCTCGATAATACGATCTGAAAACATTGACACTAACTAAGTGAAATAGATGCTGCACTATAAGTTCACCGCGTACTGCTCCTCTCAAGCATTTGCCCATTTGAATGCCACACTACTGGCTAATAGTAGTATCGGCACCAATAGTCATTTCGCCGAACATGTAGCAGGTATAGCAAGTAGGCGTGCAGAAAAAAAAAGGGAGAAAATGAGGCTTTACGCGGATGAGCAGCGGGAAATTGCGGCGTGCGAAGCGACCGGCCCAGCAGTTGAGCACGGCGTCGACGGCGTGCGCGTCGGCAGGAGGCAGCGCGAGCACGCGCGCGGCGACCTCGGACACCTTCCAGTCCCGCTGCCACCGGTTGCCCTCCACGCGGAGGAGGTGCCGCGCAGGGAGCGACGCGGCGCGGACGCCGTCCACCTCGGTGCGGACCCAGCGACGGCCGCGGTCGAGGTCGACGGACACGGCAGGTCGACGCTCCGCCCACGGCGGCGGACCGGGCGCGCGCGGAGGAGGCCGCCGCGGCGGCACGCGGACGACGCGCGGGGGCGCGTCGGGGTTCAGCGACGGCGGAGGCGGGGGTGCGGAAGACATCGCCGCGGCGGCTTTACCGTTGCGGATGGATGTGTGGGCGAGGCGTTTCCGGACTGCGTCGACGTCAGTGTTGGGAGCTATCTTTTCATGGCCCTGTTTAGTTACCAAATTTCTCTCCTAAATTCTACTATGCAAAAAAAAATTCCCATTACATCAAAATGTCGGCATATGTATGGAGTACTAAATGTAGATGAAATCAAAAACTAATTGCATAGTTTTGTTGTTCTTTACGAGACGAACATTTTGAGCCTAATTAATCAATTTTTGGACAATTTTTTACACTTAAAAACAAAATGCTACAGTGCGCTACAGTGCGCTACAGTGATGAGAAAGCTGGGTTCCATGACATACCAAACATGCCATACATATTGGTGAGCGCATAGTCTCCATGTGTTGAGTGGGAATTTCTAGCAAGGGTGATGAGAAAGCTGGGTTCCATGACAGATGGATTTCACTGATTATGAAGTGTGTGTCCACTGTGTCATATCGAGTGAGGGTGAACGAAGATCAAGGTAGATTGTAGGGGGTTTCTATATGTGACGGTGCACCAAGCATTACTCATTTGCTATTTGCGGATGATTCACTGCTCCTTCTCAAGGTAAACCAAGGGAATGCAGACCATCTCAAAATGTGCTGCAACTTTATGAGGAGTGCTCGGTTAGATCATAAATAAAGAGAAATAGCAAGAATTATGGTGACTTAACCAAGGAAGAATTATCGGCGGCTCTAGACTTGTCACATGAGGCAAAGAGTGACAAATATCTCGGCCTACCAGTGTACATGGGTCGATCAAAGGCAAAAATGTGGTCTGACCCACTCTATAAGCTGGTGATCATCGCATGTCCCTAAACTTGGCAGAGGGTGTCATTCAGGTCCCTAGACTTTCAAGGTGATCACGCTGACTGTACATTAGATGTGAATCCAACATGTGTCAATTAATCAATCATTATTTATATAATATTTATCATAAAATTATAAATTATAAATTATATAAAATAATTTACATCAGAAAAAAATAAATTAAAGTATTAAAATGATTTACAACAACAAATATATTAGGTTTAAACTAAAATAGAAAAATACTAAAATTAATTTAATATTTATGTAACATTAATAGTATTAAAATAATATTAAAAGGTACCTATAGTATTAAAAGTTATTTTAATATTATTTTAATACTATTAAAAGTTATTTTAAATATTATTAAAAGTTATTTCAATATTATTTTAATACTATTAATGATACATCAATATTAAATTAATTTTAATATTTTCTATTTTTAGTTTAAACCTAATATATTTGTTGTTGTAAATTATTTTAATACTTTTATTTTTTTTATTGATGTAAAGTATTTTATATAATTTATAATTTTATAATAAATATTATATAAATAATGATTGATTAATCGACACATGTTGGATCCACGTCTAACGTACAGTCAGCGTGCCACGCTAGCTTATAGAGTGGGTTAGACCATATTTAGACCGAGATGACACCGTCGGCTAAGTTTAGAGACATACGGTGATTACCTTAAAAGTTCAGGGACTTGGATGACACACTCTGCCAAATTTAGGGACCTGCGGTGATCACCTTGAATGTTTAGAGACCTGGATGATACTCTTTGTCAAGTTTAGGGACCCACAGATATCACTTTGAAAGTTCAGGGACCTAAATGACACCTTAAGCCAAGTTGAGGGACCGATGATGAATTTTTCTCTAGGAGTAGCTAAAGTGACGCCGGTACGTGATGCTATGATAGCGGAAACCTTGGCCTGCAAATTTGCATTCGAAGCAATAGAGGTGCATGGAATTTTCGAGGATTGAGATGGAGACAGATCCCTCCTTGTCGAGGGAGGAACTGATCACAAAATCCGAGGATCTAGCCCTAGAAGGTGTATTGTTCAAAGGTATACGAGAACTCCTCGCCGATCATTTTATATGTAATAGAATTCCTAATGTTCCACGCTCTTGTAATTCAGTAGGGCATGAAATTGCGAGGTTAGGTATGAGTTGGACCCGGGACAACGTGTTGTTTAGTCAGACCCCTCCTAGAGTTTGTAAATACTCTATTTGCTCGCAATTTGGCTGGGCACTTGGTTGTAAATCTAGGGCCATGAGAGCCTGTTAAGATAAAAAAAGATACCTTATGAACGGCGGCCACCATTAGCTATGTATACAATCTTCTATTTAGCTCCACTAGACATTTCTTTCATGGTCTGTGAGACTGTGGCACGTTTGAAATACGGAAAACACAAAACAATATTCTTTTTGACGCCAAACAATTATGCAACTAAGAGTCTGTTTAGATAAACTAGAACTAACAATTAATACTATTAGCTCTTACATGTAGATTAATGGACTGACAACTAATTTGTAGCTAAGAGCATCTCCAATAGTTTGGTAAAAATAACTTGCCAAATCTTGTGATTTAGCAAGTTGCTAAATGTTATGGCAAGTGAAAAAAGGATGCATCTCCAATAGTTTGGTATTCTAACTTGGTAAAATTAAAAAATTAGGCCCACATACCTGTTGACGGGCCTCCTCCTCATGCCGCGACGACGTTGTACTCGGTCCCTCGCGTGGTTGAAGGAGTTTCCGCCGCTGGTCGATCCCTAGCGTACGTGAAGGAGTAGCCGCCAATCCCTAGCATCTCGTGAATTTCTTTGCACCGCCCGTCCCTAGCATCTACGTTCTTCTCCTCCTCCTCTACGTACGTGAAGAAAGCCGGCCGTCCATCCGTAGCGTGAAAAGAAGGCGGCCATCTACTGCTCCGATCAAGGCTTGGTCTCTCACCTCCAATCTGCCTCCACATCCCATCGGCCTCTACAGATATTGTTGCGGCGTCACGGTGATGAAAAACGAGAAAACCGCGACGACTACTTGATATATACCGCAGGGTTTTCATCGCGCGCGCAAGGGAGAAACACGGGAAAATGGACTTGGCGCGCGCGGGAGGGGAGGGGATCGCGTGGGACAGGCGAGGGCGACGGAAAATTTCGCGAATGGCAAGTCTTCTCCAACTGCGCAAATATGGGAGTGCGAGGCTGGAGGATAGCAAGTTGCCAGGGATAGCAAGTTCGTTTGAGGAACTGTTGGAGGGTGGTTTTTGTGGTTTTGCCAAATAAATTAGGATAGCAAGTTGATTTACCAAACTACTGGAGAAGTAGACTTATAGTTAGTCTATCTGTTTATGTTTACGAAATAATGATTAGTCAATCTATAAATCCGAACAAGACCTAATATTCTTTACGCTATTGGTTAGGGCTTCAAGATTTGGCAACACCACTTTGTGAAACTAGTCAAGCAAATGAACCTTGATAGACTTCTTTTTTTTAAGCTTGTAATATATTTTTTCATAATTCCTATGTATCAGTCGACTGGTTTTTTGGGGTCCGTTCAGGCGATGACAGGCCATCAACAGTGCGTTCTCTGTTGCCAAAAAGCCAGACGTGACTCTGCTATCAGCGTTGTGGCACGTTGCTGGCCGTGATGTAGTTCCAGCTCGTACTGCCGTGCAGCCGTGGAGTACTGTAGTTTTACCATGCCCTCGCGGTGTCTCTTAGACATAGTATGTTGTGATTTGTTAATTGTTCTTGTGTTGTAGTATATTGAAATTTTGTCCTTGTCTACCTATAAAAATAATTGTAAATTGTTAATTGTCTTTGTGCCAACAACGATAAAATTTTGTCGAGTTTGTGATTTTGTCTAACGAGTTTTTATTATCGGATCTGAAAATTGCAGATTATGCATACAGAAATTGCAACAAACTAAAACTGCAATTTTAACATAAAGCATATGCAATAATCGTCACCTGAAAAAAAAATCTAAAATCCCATATTTTTAATCAAACCATTCGAAGAATAAAGTCAACTTGTAGAGATTTATATTGTTTGGGGGGGGGGTGGTTTGGAAAAAAGAGACTGTCCTCGTTCTTCCTCGGCTCACCGCGCGCCTCCTTCGCCCGCCTCGCGCCGCCGTCCGCGCCCGCAGGACTGGGCCCGCTACGCCTGTACCCAACGAATTCCTCTTCGACCGTCCTATCGACCCCTATCCCCTCCCCCGCGGCGAGAAAGAACGCACGCGCTCCATCCGCCCCTTCTCAGCCCGCTCGCTCCCCTCTCCTCGAGCAGCCTCCCTGGCCCGAGGGTGCTTCTGCTCCTTCCGTTGGAGCGGAACACGACGCCTGGCCGCCGACAATCGAAGCGATTCCTCTCTCGCGGGCGTCCTCGTCTCGTCCTCGTCGTCTTCGCCTCCTCCGTGCCAGTGGATCGGCGCGGCGAGGGGATCCGTCCAGGGGTTTGGATCGGTCTCTTCTCCACCTCCATCTGGTAAGGACAAAGGAACCCTAATTTGGTTTGGTTGCTTCGACGGATCGTGCGTCCTGTTTTTGGGATCCTTTTATGCTGGGACATCTGAGGAATCGAATCCAGATCTTTCCTGCTATAGTCCGCATAATTTGTTGCTTGTTTCTTTACTGCGTGGATACAAACATAGTAAATTCTTGCGGAGAAATTAAAATCTGGGGTAAAATTTGGGGTTTAACTGGATCCCCACGGCTCTGGGTTACATATTGTTCTTGCCGTGCACCATCATCTTACATATAGTATAGACATGCTCTATGGGTACTGATGTTTACTAGTTTGGTAATCGTCAAAATTCTGAAAGAATCAGTTTAATTTTTATTCCAAAATGCGAGAATTTAATTTATGTTGGGTGGAATGTGTGTAGTTCTCCATGCCTGTTGACATTTCGTGACAGATTGCTTATTAATTCATCTGTCCTCCCATGCATTGCTTGATCACAACTGTTCTTTTGTCACAAACTTGCACCACCAGTATTAGTTATTTCCCAAAATTTGGGAGTTTCAAATTAAACTATGTGCCACATTAATGTCATGCCATGGTCAAATTAAACTATGTGCCACATTAAAGTCCTGCCATGGTGGTAAAATTGTATTTTTCCTGTTCAAACAACATAACTGCATCTCTGATCTTTATGACACTAGTAAAACTTTGTTTTCTTGTTTAAAAATCATTTATTAAGAAATACGCAATTACATTTGGTGCTTTCATTATTGATTCATTGATGCACAGTTTTAGAGGAATCTTTTTGGCTGGTAATGCTTTAATAAATTATTTTATTGGGATGGATATCATAGATATAGGGGGCACTTTGTATTCTATAATTTCTCATTATGAACTGTTCTAGGAATGTCTATTTTTTTTAGTTTTTATGTTATATTTATTTTTGGGTAACATGTACTGGATCCCATGTATGTTTGGATCATTAGTAAAGTCATATTTCCGGTGTTCACATTAGTACATAAACTCATAACTGACCTAGCTTGCACCAAAAAATATTCTGTACTGTTCCTTTGCAACTACTGTTTCCGTGCATGGTCCACAACTCCAGATCTATGCATCAACCTTGTCAC
Source organism: Saccharum hybrid cultivar R570 (assembly GCA_038087645.1). Lineage (NCBI taxonomy): Eukaryota > Viridiplantae > Streptophyta > Magnoliopsida > Poales > Poaceae > Saccharum > Saccharum hybrid cultivar. The sequence continues at coordinate 1,738,456 of JAQSUU010000377.1, forward strand.
ACTACTTTGGTTAATGAGACTGTTTGAATCCTTGCATGGTCCAGAACTCCAGATCTATGCATCAACCTTGTCACACTACTTTGGTTAATGAGACTGTTTGAATCCTACACCTTTGCACCTTGATAATGACTGAATGATATCTAATACTTTTGCATAGTGTACAAAATTATTTGGCTTTATGCTATAGAAATACATTCTTTTATTGTCCTAGTGGTGTGGCCGCATTACCCCTATGCCTGAGCAAAATAATAGAGATCAAGACATTATTATCAATTATATGATGAAATCTAGAAATTCCTTCCTTGCTTCTGCTCTAACTAACATTAATGGAGTAATATGCCAATAATTTTTTGGTTATTGCTTTTGATGTTATCTTATTTTTCGAATCACTAAAGATTTCATTTCTGGATTGCCAGTTGAACTTGGAGTTAGACAATGGATCTGGAGACAGAGAATCGACTTGCTTCTTTGCTAATTGAAGAGGCGCGGAGATTGCAGTTAGAGGCTGATAGGGAAGGTGTTCATGCATATCTTCGAAACCCTAATGTTAGGCATCGTCCAAACTCACGGTTCCTCACAGCCACAGTTCGTGGAGTTCAGCAAGGTTAGCATTGTTTAGCTGTATTTTTAGTTTATTGAATCATTGTTGTCACTCATTTTCTATATTTTCTATGTTTTTGGAGGAGGTCCTGTGGAACAAATCAACATTAGAAAAAACAGTTGGAGTCATGTAATCCTGTAAAAAATATGAGCTTGGCTCTTGTGAGTATAGTGACCTTCCGATCTTGGGGAAGAAAGTATACTGGCCATCTGGCTCCACGTCACCAATTTTAAATGACACAAGTAATCAACTTAGAAAAGAACACTTTAGTCACATAAAAAAAATTGAACTGGGCTCCTGTATTATATCGACCTTATGTTCTTGGGCAAAAAGTATACTGGCCCCATTCACTCATTTTTTAATTACATCAAGTAGCATGTTCGTACATTGTTCTTAGTTGAAATATGCTGTTTGTCCTGCAGCAAACCGTGTTGTGGAGGTCAATGAAATGTGGCGTGCCAGGGAAAAGGAACTGGAGTTGGAGTCAAAGATGAAAAGCAGAAATAGCAGAAGTAATGACCGTGATGATTTTAGAGGCGAGAAGCGCAAAAGTGAATTGAGAAACCATAGCTCCAGCTCAAGGGTTGAACAAAAAGGGACCACTTATAATAATTCTTACTCAGACCAGGAGGATGGTCTCAGGGATGATGAGATTGAAAGATTTCTTCATTCAAGGTCAGTTAGAATATTCATTTATTTTCTTCTATGCGAGAAATATCCATTTCTTTCATGATGTAACACCTGTCATATAATATAACTAAATCATTAATTTTACTCTTCTATTCTTATATGAAAAATTGCGCAGTCTGTGTAGCTCTTTGATAATACCACATTGTCTATTGATGAGTGCTGCTATCCTATTATGTGGTATATTTAAATTTATTTATGCTGCAAACCTTTCTGTCTGTTAACTATTTTTCTTGTGTTACCTATCAGCATATTGTTGCTGACATGTTTATTGTTGTTGTAATGTTAGGGTGAAGCGAGGACGTGGGGCCGTTGGTTCTAGGATGGACGAGCCTGGTCCATATCTTGATTCTTTGTCCCGTCATCAGGACAACAGACCTAGTCCTGACATACGTGTGGAAGAAAAATGGGAACGCCGAGTACAAGGCCCAGAGAAACCTTCATTTTTGAGATCCAAGTCTCCCGATGGTCATTGGCATAAGGATACTTTGGATGGAAGGGCATCGAGCTCTGAACCACTGAGTAAAAAGGAAAAGAAGAAGTCTGAGAAAAAAGATAAGAGAGAGAAAAAGAAGGAAAAGGACAAGAAGAAACACAAACATCGTCATAGCCGCGATCACAAATGCCGAAGATGAGAGTGAATGAGTGATGTTGCATGCTAGCAGAACAGAAAAATGTGCACAACGGTTGTGCCCTGAAATGAGCAAGCAGATTGTTGCTGTATCTTGAAACCTGTAATGTATGGAAATCTCGATACTGTGTAGAAATGGATGGTTCTTATAATACAGTGTTGTTGTGATGTCACATAGTTTTTTGAAGTTTTATCACTTTGAAGTAGCATGGCTAACATCTCAAGGTGTTTTTTTTTACCTTTTTGTTGATTGATCATCTGATCCTGCTCTTAAAGCATGTGAGTTTGTTAGTTGGGGTTTATAGCTGAATAAACCTGCGTAGACAGATTAGTGCACATTTTCTATGATCATCATTTGGCTACGGAGTTACTTGTCAGGATCCATTGAGCATAACATTAACAGTTGGCTCAAAACGACTAATTGATGACTGTGATGAAAGACAATTTATGAGATCTAGCAGTGCTATCAAAATGGACCTAAAAGCATGGATCACTCTTCGTTTGTTTTTTTTTTAAAAGACCCAAGAATTCTTGTTCATCGACATGAATCAATTACTTAGGCTTTTGGAAGCTCCCATCTTTTCCAATTTCTGAATCGATGTTCTTTCAGAGTTCAGATAGGCGTTTTATATGTGGTGTCTTCTTCAGAAACAGTTCGTGGGAATGCAGAGCGCATGGTGTTAGGTTGCAGTGCAATGGCTTGCAGAATTGGAGCCAGTGTCGGGATTTCAGAAAAAAAAAGATGCTCACATCAGTAGAAACTGGAGTCCACAGACCATTTTCAAGAACAGAAAATGTTAAGTATGCGAATTCAATTTTGAATTATTTTACAGGACAATCTCTTGACGTATACCACTGAAAGTACATCACATGTTCTTGTGTGATTGCACAAACACTTGCAAGATGATCACAACTGAAAAATCCTAGAAACAAAAGAAAGTCATCCTCCTGTTCTGAAGTCCGAAGGCATCCATCTCTGTACAGTATAATGCTGTGTATGAAATGTACTGGGACGAAAAACGCACTATCTGCAACAAGAGATAGATCATTAGATAAAGTCGTAAGAAGACTTAAGAAGCAACAAGGAGAAAGAAACATAGTGCCTCGTGTTGACATTATTGCCATGCAAACACCACAGTGAAATGAAATTGGTCGTGAATGAATGCTCAAGCTATAATGAAGACATCTTTTATACAACCACTGGACCATGGCAAAAACATCAAAAGCACAACTGCACTGTATATGAAATATAAAGATTGCCTCAGCACGTATGTTGAAACTAGTTTATATCCAGGAGTAGCGACTTCAGCTACTTCCACTGGAAGTCAGAGAAGTGTTTATTTTCAGGTCAATCAGGATTCAAGAGATTCAATAAACACACTGCGGATGCAGAGGTGATACTGTCCCAGTCCTTACACTGAAAGCAATACTTATGTTTTCCGTTTTGAGGGAACAAAATATGGTGTTCTTTAGCCTCGGAAGCTTAGTAGCTAACTAATATTAGCTTTTGTAAATAATTTGGACACTTCGTTACCAACACGAATGAAAACTAGAGGTTGGATTCGGTGATAAACAAGAATAACTGACAATACAATGAATAGAGGATTCCCTAACTGTACCATTGTATTATGTCCTCATGAACCACACCTGATCATGAGTAAAGATATACCCAAAAATCATGTAAGTAGCATTCCAGTTGATAAATGACACTATGGCAGTACATGATCATGACATCTATTTTCGTCATTTTTGTTTCTTTGGGTAAGGAAAATCATGATCTCTAGTTCAGCTAAACCTAAAGAGTAAAGAGAACTGTAACATTCCACCAGTAACATTTCCTTTCCCTTCTTAAGTACTACATATTAGTACTAAATGATAATCCCAACTAACAAAAAAACATTTGTAATGTCAGGATAAAAAATAGAAGATCTGTGAACTAAAACATGCACATTCCTCTATATCACAAACTTTCGCAAGAAAAATGTTTTAAAAAAGTCTGAATGATCTGCAAGTTTGTTAATCTTCTCAATTCAGAGGTAAGGACGACCTGACCTGATCACTGACCTAAAATGAAGGAACGAATGAAGCACCAAAGCCGGTCGAATAACTCAGCCGACAACGAATGGGCTGATCTCGCCGCTGCGCATGCCGCGGGCGACCTCGTTGGCGATGACCAGGCAGGTGGACACCCAGCCGGCGAGCACCGCCCACACCATGTCCACGATGCAGGCCGCGAGCCCCCACGGCATCGTCATCCTTGCTCCCTCTCACCAGCCACCTCCAAGGAGGCAATTCCACAAACACCGTCCCTGCCTCCCTGCAATCGGCAAGCACCAACGAAACAACCATGGTTGAGCCGAGGAGGGGATCGATTGAATTCTGAGGATTTGACAAGCTATCACAGGAGAGCTCACCTCTTATCTTGCCGCCTTGCCGGTACCGTCAGCACGCAAGAATCGATGCAAGTTCGTCCGATTAGCGCCCGTCCTACGGATTCAGCTAGGATCTTACGCACCAGCAATCGGCAAGAAAAATTGCGTCCACAAGAGATTTGGCTGGATTTCACTGCCTCCTCTGCCACCTAACCCTTGTTTCCCCCCTTTTTACACCTCCTGTTCTGCAGGCCACCAAAGCTAGGATACGGACAGAGATGATCTTTGCTCTTGCTTTTGCGCCAATAACCAATCCAACTCCGACACTTACTATTGACCCGAAATTCCACCTTCACCATGGATTCTTTGATCAGAACTTTTTTTCCCCACCAGAGAGTTAAATAGAGACGAGGCTTGAAGAGTCTTCTCTCCTTTGTTGCTTGGCTTCCACATCTTCTCTCCTTTTGAGGTAAGCAGTTCACAATTCAAGAAACAACTAGCACGTACTCCTGCCACAGAAGAACCAACTGGAGATTGCCACCTAAGAGCTCGCACTCTGTCGGACTCTAACTGCAGATAGTGAAACTTTATCCAATCATTCGTGGATTGGATTGCAGGGTTAGTTAGGACTCAGGAGCATTTGGATTTTGGACAGGTCCTGGGCGTTTTTTGTGCAGTTCTACACAACACAAGCGTTGCTGACTGGCTTGGCTTCTAATGGTCTGGTCGTCTAACACCTGTCACATGCTGGCCTACTCCACATGAAGAGGGCAACAATTGGCCGCCTGAGTTGATGATTGATGAAGGAGCCAAGTGTTGCATTTTTTGTACTCCAAAGCCTGGGCTTGGGACGAAACAGAGGAGAAACAAAAGCAGCTTGATCTCAGAACACACAAACAGAAGACTAACAGCTCACTGATAGTAACGTGTTTTCATATATTTTGTAGACTCTATGACCGGTATCATGTTTCTTGCTTCTGTACGCGGGCGGTGATGAGTTATACTGAAAAGGAACTACTGTGCTTATTAGTGTACTTACCCCTTGTTTAGTTCCTCAAAACTCCTGAAAAATGCACTGCACAAAAAGAAAATTCTCCGTCATATCAAACTTGCGATACATGCATGGAGTACTAAATGTAGATGGAATAAAAAAACTAATTGCACACTTTGGTTGTACTTTGCGAGACAAACGTTTTGAGCCTAATTAGTTAACGGTTGGATAATTATTACCAAATACAAACGAAATGGTACAGTGACACTACAGTAATTTGGCACTCCCAAGTTTGAAAACTAAACAAGACCTTATCAAACAAGATGATTTGAACATGTAGCAAGAAGTATCTAGGGCCATGTCGTGATCTTGCTCTCGTGCATCATGTCACACACATTCTTTGACTTCATTCCTTTTTATTACCATCTCCTAGTTTTTATATTTCTACTGTAACTAGGTTTTTGTGTCCCTGCAATTGGCAAGCATCAACCAATGCTCATCCACGGTGGTATTCAGAACTCTCCCCCGAGCGCCCCCACGGGGCGACTCGGGCGGCTAGCTGCCGCCGCACCAGCGCCCCCTTCCCAGCACCTCTCCGCCCGCCGCCGTCGCCCTCTGGCGTGCGGCGGCGGCGGCCCACGACGGCCCGAAACTAAGGCTCCCGTCGCACCCCTCTCCTCCTCCTCCCCCATCCCCACCCCTCCTCCACCACGCCCACTCCTACCTCTACCACCTCCGCGCGGGATGGCCGACCAGCGGGCCAGATCCGGTGCCCCTGGGGCCGGATCCGCCCTCCCCCTCACCGGATTTGAAGCTTTGTGCGGTGTCTAGGGTGCAACTGGCGAGGCGGCTCTGGCCCCTCCCTGGTCGGCCAGAGCCGTGGCTTCCTCCCCAGCCGCTCAGTGGCGGCGGGTGTGGCCGTGGCCTGCGGCGTTGCTCCAGTGGGCCGGCCTGTCGGCGGGGGCGCCTCCCCTTGTGGCCGGCCTGCCTGGGCTGCGGCTTCCTCCCCCAGCCGGCGCGGCGCCACCGTCCCCGGTGGTTCTGGTCGGCCAGGGCTGCGGCTTTCCCCCGGTCGGCTGGTGGCGGCCTGCATGCTAGGGCCTGCTCTGGAGTCTACTATTGCCTGCCGGTCAGGCTTTCTGCTGGCGTGGGGTGACCTCCTCTTCTATCCGTCCGCTGCCGAGTAGTTGCTAGGTGAAAACCTTCCTAGGCTTCTTGCTATGGCCCGGCGGCGATGGCGCGGTCTGCGTCATGTTCTTCTTGGAGACGTCGTCGTAGTTACTACTCGTCACGAGTGATGGGGCAGGTTTTAGGACGAAAGTCCTCGTGCGTTTCTTCCAACATTGATGGCATCCGCGAATGTCACTCCCTTCTTGAAGGCCTTGTTGGCACACGTCTGCCATGTCGATCCTCCCGCCATGGTGTCTCTGTGCTGTGCCTATGTATGCCTCAACTTGCCTTCACTTTGCTTCGTCCACCGTGTCTAGTGTTGCCGCTGTCGTTTTGGTTCTTTGTAGCGGATGCTTGGCCGCTCGCGCTCTCCTTGACGGATGCTTTGCCGTCGTTGTTCCTTGGCGAGGGCTTTGCCGCCGTTGTCGTCCCGGTCTCCACACTTTGGCAGAAGCTTTGCTGCTGAGTGCGTGATGGCCCTCTCCATGACGGATGCTTTGCCGTCATTGTTCCTTGGCTGATGCTTTGCTGCCGTTGTCGCCTCGGCCTCCTCACTTTGGCAGAAGCTTTGCTGCTAAGTGCGTGATGGCTCACTCTTTACGGATGCTTTGCCGCTTTAGGTCGTCTTTGGCGGATGCTTTGCCGCTGTGCTGTGGTTCTGGCGAATACTTGGCCACCGTGGTTTCTTCTCTAGTGGATGCTTTGCCGCCAAGGTCGGTTGGTCTTTGCCTTTGCGGCTTACCTACACTGTGGACTACCAATGTGTTATTATCTTCATGTAATAGGGTTAGTCGGGTCGGGAGCTGTGGTGGACTGTACCCTCCTCCCTCGTGTATTATTGTTGTTCGTTTGTGTTTGTGGGTTTGTGTTGGTCATTTTAGGATTATCTGCAAGTCCTGTGTAACCTTAAAACTTTACTTCTGCTTAATGAAAAACGTGCCATAGGGTACGATCTTGAAAAAAAAACCATTGGAGCCTCCCATTGAGACTGACCTAAGTACTCAACACATGAGATGCGGTGCTCCAGCTTGTCACCTTAACGATAATTAGTGGTATTGGCTTTTGTGAATAATTTAGACAATTCAATACACTCCGCCACTTTATTGACCTTTGCTCTAGTTCAGCTGAACCTAAAGAGAACTGTAACATTCCACCATTAACATTTCCTTTCCCTTTTTAAGTACTACTATATATTAGTACTAAATGATAATCCCAAATAACAAAAACATTTGAACTACCAGGATAAAAAACAGAAGAGTTGTGAACAAAAACATGCAGATTCCTCCATAGCACAAACTTGTGCAAGAAAAAGGTTAAAAACAGTCTGAATGATCTACAAGTTTGGTAATCTTCCGTCAACTTGGCAAGCTTGCTCGCCGAGATTTGGCAGGCCAACTGTTTCAAAGGCCATAGAACTTCAATAACCAAACTGAGTTCTATTTATTTATATATTCTTTTATGTCAAGAGAGGTAAATAAGTCATGTCGCTTAATTTTTCTGTTTCCAGTTCTCACTACTTGAAAGCTTAATTTCACATGACATCTAATACTAGTTTAACAAAAAAGAAACAAATCTCTAGGTTGCGGTGCCCTCATGGCTGACCGTTGCAAATTCGTATGGCCCTTTGTTGTTGATGGGCTGCTATGATGCTACCTGGCTATCTGATCTACTACTTTTGGCTGCTCGCCAATTCGCCATAGACAACGTAGGCGACTAGGCGTAGCAGAGAGGCCGCGTCAGCAGTGGCGGAGCTTGAAGGGGATTTGAGGAGGGGGCAACAATACTTAAGTTATCTATATTGTGCAAATCTTTATTACTTTCTAATGACTAAACATAGATATCATTAAGAAAATGCAATCACCAAGGGGGGCCACAACCCACTTTGGCCTCTACATAGCTCCGCCACTACGCGTCAGAGTGGTACAAGTAGCAACGGCGATGACACATGTCAATGTCCTGCAAGACTCTGCGTTGGCCTAGCGTTCTCCCTCCTCCGCGTCCCATGGCTCATATCCGTCCCCGTCATCCTGGCACTCGCCGCGAGGAATCAGACGAGGACAATCTTGACGACCGTGACCACGGAGCGGCCGCCGTGGCAGATGACTTTGATTGTGAAGCGTCCGTGTTAGTGGCGGAGGGTGAACCAAGATTAAGGAGGGGTAAATTAAAAAATCTATTGCTCCTCCTAGCTACCAAAGCTTTTCAAATATGACTATAGCTGTACTCTAAAAGCATCTATGAAATTACAATCTACCAAAGCTAGGATTAATAGGTACCAAAGCACAGAGGAAGGGGGCGGAGGCCTAGTTTTGCCTCCATGAGCCTCCGCCCCTGGCCTGTGACAGTGCATGATCCTGATCGTGGCACACCTGCCACGGTGATGGGGCTGCTTGACAACACACTCGGTCGTGGCGCCCCATCTTCGATGTCATTCGGCTCCTCAGTGCAGTCCCTTCTACAGAGTGCAAAGGGTTGCGCCTACGCCGTTGCAGGAGCAGGATATCTCCGCACATGGTGTCCGCACAAAGTATTCCCATATTAGGCAACCACCTATCAAGCCATTCCGAATCCGGTTATGTCTCCCCGTCACTTTGTCCGGCGCGTGAGCCACATCATGGACTTCACATATATTCTAGTGGCCCCTGCGCTGTCCCTACCATGAAGGGCCCATTTGCTCCGCCTGCAGCACCACTAGTTTGAGAAGAAAAGGCACATGTTAGCAGTGTAGCTAGACGTGTTTGATTGCTTCATATTGTCCTATCCCTTCTCATACTCAGTTGTTGATATAACAATTATTTTGGTAGCACAACCACGCAATGTAAACAAAAATAGAATGAATTGTCTGATGTTGTGTGTTAGAGAATAAAAGGTACACGTACCAACCCTACAACAAGCTTTGCAACTTAGCAATAGTATTTATCTCCTTCAGGGTCATGCTCTAATGCAATTTCATCTATTTTTGTCTAACTATTAGCACAACCCTCATGTTGTACATGTATATATATTTAATAAGATTAATACAAGTGTTTTTGTTGGCTCCAATCTACATGGTATCAGCTAGCACTTCATGACTTCTTTCTATTTGATGTACTAGTTTTGGTTTTGCCAACAAACATGAGAGAGCGGAGGAGAGAGAATGGAAGAGAGCCAAGTGAGTAATCATTCAAAGGTTCCTCTCCACTTCCCCCTCTTCCCTTTTTATAGGTGAGGTAGGAGGGGCGGTCCTCATTATTTTCCCTGGTAGGGCTTGTGTAGTTGTATTTACAAAAGACCCTTCAAAGGCTTTGAATGGGCCATAAACATTATCTCATAAACCTTTTGGCTATGTATTTGGGTCCTAAACATAGTAATGGGGTCCCTAACATATAATGCACCCCAACAACTATCCTTCTCTTCCACTACCATTAACGCCAACTTTGGGTTTGATTTCTTTGTCTAGGTCCTCTGACTCCTCTAATCTTAACACGCCCTAGCAGTCACCATCTGGCTTGCTGTTGTCCTCCAAACGGTGAAAATTAAATCCCATATTCATGCCATCCATGACATCACCAAGGTGAACCATGCCCATAGGCATTGTTTCTTTGATAGCTTCATCAGCTATAGTTTGACCTCACCTCTCACTTCTTTGTGCCCTTACTATTGATCAGCGCCACGACCTCGAATGGCACATGGTCAACCAAGGCATTCTTAGTTGGATATACAACTCCATGTACAAGGATGTCATCGACATCATTATTGGTGTTTCTTATGCTTAGGTGAAATAATTTTGCAAGTGCACATAATTAGGTTGTAGCATTTCACCAGGAAGTATTACTGAGTATCGTATTTTTATCTTCATGGAAAACTATAATAAAAATATTTCGATAAATAGGTTTCACTGAATATATCACAACTAGAAACCAAAGTCTAGGGGGTAGTAAACAATAAAGAAAATAGTGTCAAGTAGAAGGGGGATACAAGGAAACTTTATTTAAAGATAAAGATAAAGTAGAAGACCTAGTGTGTTGGGAGAGTAACAAGTGAGTAAAGTTCCCTATGAAATTCTCTACACCTTAGTACAACTCTAGTTAAGATCTAAAAGAAACTAACAACAAATTAGCTCAAATTAAACAAATTACTTTAGTACTTGGGAACAACAGGACCCATCCAACTCTTGGTGGGGAAGGGGTGAGAATGTGTAGTCAGTTGGTGGGGAGGGGGTGAGAATGCGTAGTCAAGCAAAGGCTGCTAAAAAGCTCTATGATAACACCAACTTAAACGTGGTGAATTATGTCGACCTAACAAGGCTATCACCACTAGGGCTACCACAATTATCGTGGAGTTAGACGCAATCTTAGGTAACCTATAGTCTAGACACCATATCTACACTATGGATTACTACTCTAATCAAACATTCAAGACTAGAGTACTCGATGTTAGTGAAGATCCCATGATAAAGCTAAATTAAGGTAAGATAGACTATGTTGCAACTATACAACTTTAGTGTACAACTAGATTTCTACAACGAGAGCAAAGTAGCAGCGAGTAATTGCTCGAAGTAAAGAAGATAACTCGGTTAATGATTCAAAGTTATATGAGGACAAAGGTACAAGAGGTCAAGAGCTATACTGAACTCAGAAGACAATTTTGGAACCTCGAGAGAAGCTCAACTTGACTCCAATTTCCAACTACACTATCCTAACTACTAAGCGAAGTGTGAGTGGAACTAAAGATTCTTGATCTCCTCCATCTTGTACCTTTTAAGAATTGGTGCAACATTTAAAGCTAAGGCGGTTTGGCACTAGGCCTAGGTTGGCCGACCTAAGGGAGTGCACCTAACCCTCTGATTTACCACCACTACCACTGTAGGGTGTGGATGCATTCATGATGGTTGTTGGAAGATGTAAATGTTGGTTGGCACCCTGGATGCTCCGGAGCCAGGTAGCCTGACCTAAGGCTATTTGCACCGTGTGGACGGAAAGGAAGACGGCAAAGGGGCTGGGTCCTAGTTGACAGCAGCGCTACAGGCTGAGGTGCTGCCGCGCGCGAGACTGTAAAGCTCCCGCAAAAGCAAAAAAAAAGTAAGAAGCTCGGCAGGGGCGAGCGCGGCGACGGCGGTCGAGCGGTGGGCCCGATGGGCGATAGCGAGAGGAGAGAGGAACGCTGAACTCGGCGTTTCACTGTGGCAAACTGAGCGGTAGCGTGTGGTATCCAGTCCTGCGGTGCAAGCGTGGAGAGCGCTATATTTGGAGTACCGGTCCGGTTCCAGTCCCGCGGTGCGGTCAGTCTAAGGTAGGTTGGCCGACCTCCTACGGACTCTGATCCACCTATTCCTCCACATGTAGCTCATCAGCGGTGTGCAGATGCTTGTGGTAATGTGCGGTGCTTAGGTTTGCGTTTAATTTCTTTGCATGAAAGTGGGCCCCTTGATCCATATGCATGTCATTTCATCGTGCGCACATAAACTTAACCGACATTGACCCAATGGTCCACGATGATTGCACTGTGTTTCCTTGCATGTGACCAAAGTCGAGGATCATTGGGCCAGGGGCAGGCCGGTCGACCCCAACTTGCCCCATTTTTTCCCATTTTGTTCTTGAGATTCAATATGCAACAAAACTTGATATAACTACGTTAGTTAATAAAGAATGGTGCATACAAGATAGTTTTACCTCTCATACCGAGGAATGTTGGTGGTCTAAGTTGTAATGCCCATCAAAATTAGAAAAATTTAAAAATTCACATTTTTCCTATAACTAAATTTGCTCTAGCTTAAAATAAACTTGGTAAATTTTATCTAAATATTAAAACCTTTAATTTCATTTAGTGTTTTCTATGCACAACCCACCCTGACCTGCTAATCCCTAGTGTATATAGTAGTATATATACTGGTTAATATATATGTATGTAATAGCTGATTAGCTCCTCCCATTTAGCACAAAGGTAAAGTGTATTTGAGACCCAATAAGAAGTAGGCCATTTAAGCCTATCCGGCTGCTTACGATTGTGAATACGAAGCGTCGAAGCCTTCCTTCGTTCCTCGCGTAGACGACCGTCGGCTCGTATGCTCTGTTCTTGTCTGTTCGTCTTCTCTTCTGCTTTGCCAGTTCGCCGGACACCGGCACCGCTAGACGCTGGTACTGCCAGACTGGGAGGCCAGACGTGAGACGTCACGCCGCGGTCGCCACCGTCCCAAATTGACACCGTCAACTCCCGTCCAAATAGTGTCTATTATGTACTGATTAATCTGGCCACCAGTAGCAGTAGGTAATCCCTAATCATCCTGTGGTATTCTCTTATCTAATCATTTAATAAACAGTCCAAATTGGCTTGAATATTCACCTCACACAAATCGTGCTTACTGTTTACCATATTTTTTATTTTCCAATAAACCAATTGAAAAAGTTAGATCAAATGCATTAATAGATATGTATTTTTTTAGGTTAGGATTTGTGAAACATATTACTATTATATATGTGGCTACAATCTGGTATGGTTTACTGCTTCTACTCTTATACATGCCCCCCTATACTCAATTTGTGGCTCCGCCCCTGGTTCTACTTCAGTGAACTGCATTGCGCTATCTACCTGGAATAGGGATGAAAACGGTACGGATATTTTCCGACCGTATTCGATACCGAATCCGTTTAGAGGGGTTTTAATCCGTCCGTATCCGAGTCCGGATATTTAACATCCGATACCGTATTCGTATCCGAATATTTAAATCACATATTTATGATGTCGATATCCAATCGTATCCTATCCGACATTTTTTATACTATCCGTATTCGAATCCGAATCCGGACGTAAATATGAAAACAAATACGATATCAGTCATATCCGTCCGTATCCGATCCGTTTTCATCCCGAACCTGGAAGCCAAGCTATGGAATCTCTTTCTAAAGAAGCTCGCTCATGCTCTACATCCGCACCACTCAAGATTGGTGGTATAGATTGAGGTGAGATCTAGAATTGGATAGCAGTGCCAACCTGAAGAAGATATTAATATTTAAGCTTTATATAATTGTTGTTAACTCTAAAGGAATCTAAAAGATAGTAAAGTAGTCACCTTTGTCCCCACTAAATACACCCTCCCCCGCTACTCAAGATATTTGAAGTTTCTTATAAAAATATCTCAATTCCATTCTAGCAAACGTTCGCCTAGAATTAATCCAGCGAATGATATCACCAGCGCGTGATCGCTCACTCCCCTCTCTTCATGCTTCTCCATGGTGCTGATGTCATCTAAAAAATACAATGCATTTATTTTAAAATGTTACAACATCTGAACGGTGTATCCTTTTTTAATTATGTCCGATGTGTTTTGCATGACGAACAAAACTAGATCACACTTTTATATGTTTCAAAGAATTTTTTCTACTAGCAATTTAGTGTATTAACTTATGACATATAACTTATAGATTACAACTTATGTACATATATAAAATTACTTATGTACATAAGCTGTGTTCCATAATTTTTTGTGTTTCCATATTTTAGCATAAGTTATAAGTTAATTCGTTCTTTTGTATTTAATAACTTTTGTGTTTCTAAGTTTTGGCATATACGTTATAAGTTAACTGTTTCTTTGTGTTTAATAACTTTTGTACATAAGCTTTGTTTCATAACTTTTGAGTTTCTAAGCTTTGAGATATGTTATATGTTATAAGTTATATAGTATAAGTAGTAAGTTCTACGTTAATATACATAAATTGCTACTAGAAAAAAAAATCTTTGAAACATATGCAACTAGGGTCTAGTTTTGTTCATCGTCGCGTAAAACACACCGGTGCAAATGAAATTAAAAACGGATACACCATTCAGAAGTTATAGCATTTTAAAATAAACATTGAGCTCGCTCGCTTCGCTGAAAAGTCATGGCTGAAAATATTGTTCGCTAATTTGTTGTGAGAGAAAAATACTGTTCTGGCTAAAAAAAACAAGCTAAAAAATATGGATTATCAGACAAGCAAACAGGACCATTTTTCTTTTTTATAACATAAGCACTCCTAGAAAAACGCGTAGGAGGGAGATGCACGGTACTAGTGCGTATGCACGCGTGCAACTGTTTGTTGGATCCTTTGGTTGAGTAGCTGCCAAAAAAAAGAAAGATGTGAGATTTTTTTAAAAAAAGATATGTCTGAAAATTATTCGCTTGATTTATTTTGGGTGAGCGTTCGCCCTTTAGTGGCGCCGTAAAAATATATGTATGGCACTATTTTTTATTATAAAAATAGAGTCCTACAAATATATACATATGTTAAACATGTCATTTAAAATATATATAGTAGCAACAATTTAGATAGATTATATGTTATAAATATTAGTATAATTTAAATAACTTGTTAGTGTCTTTAGCGTATGAGTCATTATTGGAGTAACTTTCACAATTGGTAAAACATAACATATATATGCATCATACATATATGTGTACTTGATCTACATGATGGCACAACATGTATATTTACCCCAGTTAGTTTTAACATATTATTATTAATAAAAGTGGGTAAGATACAACATAAAAAAACTCAATCCGTGAGGGCTATGATTGCCCCTGAGCATGTGCTTAAGAAGAGGACCTTGTCACGTTGGTCGAGAAAACACTTAAACCCCTGCCTCCACCCATACACAGTAGCACCGTAGTCTACATAAGAGCACCGTAGTCTACATGAGACTGGGCTAGACTTTATACCTGTGCTTTGACATGGGACATGCGATAGCATTTTTTTACAACGCAGAAATATAAGCATGCGGAGGTGGGGAGTCGAACTCCCGACCTGGAGCTTCCCACAACCAGAAGCTACCAACCGAGCTAACAGCTCGTCCGCTACAATACCACATACATATGCTTACTTTTGGGTGTTATTTTTTTAATAGCACAAGTAGTAACTTAGATATAAATTTATCGTTATATAGATCATCAACCACCATAGCAGGTGGGTAAATAGATGTAAATTTAGGGTTACTTTATATTATATTTCATAATCACATAGGTGGGTGGTCTATATACGAATTCATGATTTTATCTGATGTTGTTTCTATCGATGTGGGACCCACAGGGTTCCCTCGCGATATGACTACAAGTCGTGGGCTTTGGCCTGGCCCACGGACCGAAACAGGAAGGGGTGCAACAACTGCTACACCAAATCCGAGTAGAATAGGCCAGACTAGCCGGACCCTATAGGAAAGTACATTCGGTATTTAGATCAGGACACCTTTTTTGGATCCGACTAGGATTATAATCGCACCATAGTCTTCCCTATTGATATAAAGAGAAACTATGGGCACCCCTGTAGAGAATAATACAATATACCAATCAATCCAACGCAAAAGGCTAACGCCAACTTGACGTAAAGGGTATTACTCGATCACGGTCGAGAGTCCGAACCAGTATAAATCGACTATCTCTTGCATTCACCGTTGAGTTCTGCACCCGCTGAAACCCGAACAACTGTCCCGGGTACCCCCGTGACAGGCTATCGGTGGTAGGACATCGACAGCTAGCGCGTTAGGTAGGAGCGTTTCAGCGGATTTGCATACCAAGAGCTCAATGGACCTTGACAACATGATCTTCTTGACAGGATCAACCTTCATCTTCGGATCATGGATCTGCGAGGTGGACGACAAAGGCGAGCTTTAAGGACGTCTCCTCGAGGATCAAGAAAACCAGGAAGACCTCACTCTTTTGGCGAGATTGACAAAAGAACTCGCTGGAAGGCTCTCACGTCTCGCGATGTCTGAATCAATTTAGGTTTTACCGATGATCGAATTCAACTCAGACTCTAGGACAAAATCCGTCTTGAAAACCAATCTGGGTTCTTTTCATGACAAGCTAGGTTCTTTTCTAATGGGACTTCGGAATACAACTTCAATCCATCAAGAGATCAACTCAAGCTTACTTTAGAATTCTTCCATAAAGTTAGACCCTTTCCTATTTAGACTCAACAACATGGCGAAGTCATGCTAGAAGTATTCATGATTCAGCGACCACCTCTGATTCTGCCAAAAGCACTCGACGTTAGGTCCTCAGATGATTCAGAGTCTAGCATATTACCCAATGCTCTGGAGTACGATGGCAAGACTAAAAGCCAGAGACAAACTAGAGAAAGAAGGAACATACTAAAGCAGGGACGGAAACGACGGGCCCAGCAACGCAAAGAAGCTTGGGTCAAGTACAAATGGAATATGGTCGAGTACAATAAGAAGAAATCAGAACAAGAAGCTGAAGAAAGGCGTGCAACCAAGATGCATAATTCCCGTATGACAAAATTCAAGAAGTATTGGAAGAACTCGAAGCCGTCTTGCATCCCAATAAAGAACATGAACGACTCCGGGAGGTTCTTCGGTTGATAGCCTTAAGAACACACGACGAAAGGACCCGCTCAAGACTACCTGCCAGATCAGCATCTCACAGATAAGAAAATCAAAGTCAAAGGAAGTCCGCTTTCGAACAATAGAGAAAGTAGAAGGGACCATAGTCAAAGCAATTGAATTGAGCAGCCGAGGGAAAGCAGGAGCAGAGTACCCATCCAAACAGCCCCACAGAACTACTCTCACCAGAACGATAGCTGGCAGGAAGGAGGGGCTGAATCAGAGTATAGAGAAGCCGGAGCACACGACAAGTTCCCTTGCTTTGCAAACCGACTTGCTTCGGTACGGCTACCTCACAAATTCAAGCCTTCAAACCACTCCAAGTACGATGGCAAAACCGAACCTAGGCAGTGGCTCAGGATCTACTCTCAGTCAATTGAACTAGCCAGTGATGATGTGACATCAAAGCACTTTTCTTCCCCATGGCGCTAGAAGCCATCCCACTCTAATGATTTGATAAGCTAAGCCCTGGATCAATTAGGGGATGGGAGGACTTGCAAAGAGCCTTTTGTGAAAATTTCACAGGTATCATCACACACCCTATCACCCATGTAGAACTGAAGGGACTCAAATAGAAAGGTGGAGAGAGCCTCAGAGATTATTACCAATGATTTGGTGAACTGCGTGCTCAAGTACATGACATCACTGAACGAGAAGTAATCAAAGCCTTCTCCCACTGGATCATGGCCAAGTGGCAATTTCAGGACTTCTGCAAAGGGAACATGAGAAACAATGAAGAATTTAGATGTACAGTAGAGAAGATGATTACTGCAGAGGAAAAACATGAGAAAGGTTCCTAGATAGAAACAACCGAGACAATCTGGATAAGCAAAATCATTGAAACAATGGGCATCAAGAAAGCAAGCATGGACCTGACAACACTGTTGCGGAAGCTGACAAATCAAAGAAATTTTCTAAATTTAGAAAGTTCAAAGACATTAAAAATATGCATTGTATCTAGCACCCTCAGGGAAATCACGCAACGGGAGACTGTCGTATCTTCCTTGATCGATACACAAGAAAAGGTAATAAGGGGGACAAGAAAGAAGATGATCAGAAAAAAGGAGAGGATAACATTGAAGACAAGGGATTTCAGCAATCAAGGGTACAGTAGCAGTCATTTTTGTTGGAATTCTAGGTTCTAGCAGCAAACACCAGAACAAGCTAGCTCTACGAAACATCATGGCAGCAGAACCGGCTACTCCCAGGTACCTCAATTGGTCACAGTATCCAATCTAGTTTTCAAGAGAGGATCAATGTGACAGAACCACCCAATTCATATAAGATTAAGTATGACAGTCCCCGTTAAACACGTTGACACGCGCATACCATCACTCATATGAATCCGGTAGTCCATTGAGCACCTCAAAGGGTCTCAATAAATCAACTTCACAACCAAGATCGTACTTGATTAAGCAAATACACATCATATACACAGAGTTTGGCAGTGGAAATAATGTTACAATAATGTCACAAGTATTTAATACAAGTTTAGTTTCTCATTCAATAGGTTAAAACAACATAACTTTGAAATGATTACCAAATCATAAGTTTGAATCATATTGCTAGCTTAGATGACAACCTCCAACAAAAGCATGGGTGAGAAGTATATACGGAGTAGCTGAGCCCACCGACACTTAGTCACCACCTTCAGCAGATATAGCACTTCACCTGCAACAGGGCGGGATAAAACCCTGAGTACTCAATTGTACTCAACAACACTTACCCGACAGGAGGAAATATAATAAAATGACTCCAAGGATATGCAAGCTTTATTTAGTGGAGCTGATTGGATAGCATAACTTTGCAAAAGAGCATTACTAACATAAGTCCTTGCTTTCAACATTTTATCAATGTTTTAGCATTGATTTAAGTAGGACTATTTAGAACTAAGTTTGCACCTATTCTATAGCAATCATTCAATTACTATGCATCACAATAGTAACCATACTCAATTATCATAATCCATAGAACCATCATATTTCATCAGTTACTACGTATGCCAGAGCAAGGTATGAGTTTCTCACTATCCGAGAGAGACGATGATTCGAATCGATTATATCCAGCTGGACAAACCCCAAACACACACCCATACGAGCGCACATTAGCTCATGTGGATCACCGTTCACTCCATTCAGCGGTGAGTTTGGACCGCTTCGCAAAACTCATGGTCCTGCATCCTCACAAGACATGCTTATTCAGCCCGTAGCCCATAGCAAGCAGGGTCTTGGATCAGTCCCCTTACTTCAAACTCTCCACCCAATAATGCTAACGGTCCAATTCTCAACCCGAACGAGGATCGGCTTCACGGTCAACTATAACTCAGGCCCCCG
This sequence comes from Saccharum hybrid cultivar R570, assembly GCA_038087645.1. Lineage (NCBI taxonomy): Eukaryota > Viridiplantae > Streptophyta > Magnoliopsida > Poales > Poaceae > Saccharum > Saccharum hybrid cultivar. The sequence goes on from JAQSUU010000377.1 coordinate 1,757,591, forward strand.
TTATGTGTTTGGTACCTTCAATATCAACCAAGGTACGATAACGGAACGGTCCTTAAATGACACAGACGGGATCAAAGAATGCATGCCTAACCGACATCAACAACAATATAATAACACCGGATCCCGCCCGGTCTCCAGTTATCCATCATCACATGGTTCTTTTCTATGATAGCAAATATAGCCAACCGTGATAGAGTAGCCACCTATGTCTCACGGATGACGGAATCACCCGACTTCTACCGGTCTAAGCATAGCTAAGCATATAGCGGCTTAGACATACCAGTAAGGTTGCAGGTATATATATTGTAGACAAGGTAGGTCATGCAGCAATGGTTTCAGTTCAACTCCTATACTTAATGCATAACACAAGATATAAACTCAAGTGGATTTTTTAAAAAGAGAGGTAGGAGGCTTGTAATGCTCCGGGGCTTGCCTGGGTAACTTAAATCACAATAAGTTAGTAGATTCCAACTTCAGCGAACGATCCACCATCATCTTTTATCTCCTGGACTTGGTCACCGTTACACCATCTTTTGGTCGGTTCCACCTTCTCGTCATGCATCTAGCGTACCTAGATGATATGTAACAATGCAAGATATGAATGCATAGAAGAGCAATATACGATGCATAAATACAAGGAATGCATAGGATATGCAATAGATGGATGTCATGTATGATATGGTGCAATACACAACACATACTCCTAATTAAACATGGCAACAAGATGATAACAAGATTTAACTTAGTTTACTGAGTAGGTGTAAATCTCTTCTCTGGTAGAGAAGACAAAGTTTGTAAGTCATCTAAGCATACAAGTCATTATCATTTTATGCTTATCAATTATTAAGTCAACATGAGACCCTACTCTAGGTCATTACAAGATTCCATGGAACATCTATATATATCAAGCATGAAAGCAAGCAAAAGGTCATGGCTTAACTACATGTATCCACTCACAAAAAACATCACTCAAACATTGGTTTAAACCACCTTTATTACTTAACATCAAATTAAAAGTAGTTATCACAAAAGACTAGGTTAGCATAGAGGATCAAGATCTTGACAAGAGGAAACATACATAACCTAATCTTTTTACCCAAGAGGTTGCATCCAAAAGGTAATCAAGATCACATACTTACATCTACTAATAAAAGGCTTATTTAACGAAAAAGTATTTGTGAATCCTTAATATCACAGTTGATTATGAACCTATTAGGAAGGTAGTCACTTTACCATGAAACAGCAGAGATGGATAAGCCTCATGGTCACCAATCAACCCAAACACGCCTAAGTCATGTTATGATTTAGGTTAGTCCCTCAGATAATTATAAACTAATAATTAAAGCATATAACTAAAGATATAACCAAACATTATCCAATTGGACCCAAATTTTTTGTGGAGGTTAGTATTAACATAAAACAGTTACATGAAAAGTTTTATGATCATTGGATAATTATTTAAACCTATAAAAATCATGGAAGGTCCATTTATTAATTAAATGGGTAATTTTGAAGCATAGCAAAACTACTGAAAATGCTCATTTAATATTTTTCCTACATAGATCACATCATGATAGGGCTACACAAAAATTTTCATAATTTTAGCATGCTTTTATAATTAGTTATGAAAATAACAAATATCATGACTGTTATAGAAATAATAAAACACTGAAAAAGAAAAAACAGGAACTCGGGCCCGAACCGGCCCAGCTTGGCCTGGCTCGGCCCAGCTGCACTAGCAGGCTAGCCCAACGCGGCCTGCACAGAGGTGGCCTGGCGAGTTTTTCAAATAAACCCCTATGCTTAACATAAATTAACTCGCAGTAAAAACAATATTTAGCACTACCCTAGAAAAGTTTCTATTCTAATTTCCTCACCCTTTTTCTCTGAACGGGGGCAAAGCAGAGGAGGGCACACAGGGGCTGAGGACGTGCTTGGGTGGCCCGAATCCGGCCGTGAGGTCACCGAAGGCGGCAAGGAGTCAGCGTCGCGGCTTTCCCGCTTCCGAGCGCACCCTCCGGTGGCCGCACCATGGCCGCAGGTGGCCAGTAGCGCTCGGGCCACGCACACAGCGGTTGCGGTGGGTGGCTGCACGGCGGTCACGGCACAGCCGGCGGTTCCCGGCTCGGCTGAGGTGTGCCTAGCGGAGAGGAGGGCGAGGTGGAGGCGGTGGTGCACGCGGTGGGGCGTGAGGGAGCCTAGAGGCAAGGAAACAAGTGGTGGCCGTGGGAGCTTGGCCGATGGCCATGGCGGACTGGCCGCGGTAAGAACGGCGGGCGCCAATGGTTCCGGTGACTAGGGCCAACGCGAGTGGGTCAAGCAGCAGTGTGAGGAGGATACAGAGCTATGGGCACTGGCTAATGAACGGAGGCAGAGCGATAGTGACAAATTTCGCTGGTGGGCGGAGCACCACGGCGGTGGAGCAGTAAGGGGAGAAAAAGGAAGGATGGCCGTCAACGTCGTGTTTTAAAGGGTGAGGTCGCAAAGTCTGGCTTCGCTAGCTCCTGTGCAAGCTCCGCCTTGAGGACGGTTGCGCGTCCACGCGTGAGAAGCACCCCGAAGACGCGACGGACATCACACGGTGGTGAGCAGGACAAGCACGCTGGTCGATGTTACTGTAGCAGACTAACAGACCTAGTTCCTCCCCCTCTATCTCTCGTTCCATTTACCCATAGCTCAAGATCCAAAAAAAGTTGTAAAGCTAAGTAAGATCTCCAACATTGCTTTAAGGGTCCAAGACTAAAACTCAAAGGTTAGTGAGATCAAGAGTTTTGAAAACCCCTACGTTGAAACTGAAAATCACATTCAGTTAAAGAATGTTACAACAGATTTTATTAGCTAACTTGGGTAATTAACTAGGAGTTAATCACTGTGCTAAAATCATAAACAAAGGTACAGTATCAACATGCAACCTTTATACTATGAAATAGTGCTATTGTTGCACAAGTTTTATTTATGAAATTGATTAAATAATTGCTCAAACACTAAACTTGCTAACTGTAATTCTCAGACTTAGGAAAATTTTGAAGGCTGAAAACAACATCACATTCAAACTAGGAGCTACTATTAGGACATGTTAGAGATTGATTTAGCCCTAAGTCCTTTAAACAAAGTTTGTAGTACATAACTAATACTTCAACTTTTATTTATGGCAAAACTTCAGAACTAAAACAAAAATCAAAGTTCTCTATTGATCAAAGAAGTAACATGAAAATGTTTAAACTAGAGTTTTAGCCATTTTAAGCATTTTCTTCACCCTTTTCCAAGAGAAACCCTAAACAACTTTTGTTCAAGAGTAATAATAGAGTTGTTTGAACATGATTGCAAAGTTAGTTGACATCACATATTTCCATTCTATTAACAAAAGTATTTTTAAGCAAAGTTGAAACTATCATTTCATGTAGCTTTTTGATCCAAAACAACATGTAACTTTTTCATATGCCCAAGATATGTTCATGATTAGGTGATGCACATGAAAAGACATGATTTAAACTACTCATGCATACTTTGAAAAGATATTAACATGTCAACAAAAAGGAACTTTCCTCTATCTATCAAAGGTTCAAGTTAGGTCTCATGGAAAAGAGTTAACACCTTGCCACCACTTGACAAAACTTGTTTAAGCCTAATCTCACTGCTTAGCCTACGCTAACACCTAGGGTGTTACAATCAATGGACTAGTGTGAGAAACATTGGCCACTACCCACTGGTTTTAGATCCAATAATCGTTGGTATGACCGTCACACAGGTGCTAATCAATGGGGGAGCCAGACTCAATATAATATTTTTAGAAACACTAAGGAAGATGGGACTAGAATTCACTGGGACGATTACTCCAACAAGCGTTTCTTTCTACGGGATAATACCCGACAAGGCAATCATGCCACTTGAATAGATCACTCTACCTGTTACTTTTGGGACTCAAACTACCATATAGAGTTCATTAAATTTAAGGTTGCAGACTTCAAATCTTCATATCACGCTATCCTTGGAAGACCAACATTAGCCAAGTTCATGGTGATACCACACTACCCATACCTCATACTCAAAATGCCAGGGCCCAATGGGGTCCTCTCCCTCATAGGTGACCTAAAGCGTGCTTTTGACTGCGATGTACAAGCAATCCAGATTGCAGCTAAAGCACAAGTAGCCAGCGAAAGAGAAGAGATAACAACTGTAGCAGCTGAAATCAACCCAGAAGAACTAGAGATCCTAGCCAAGAAGCCTAGCATTCTTGCTCCTCCAAAAGAAGCTGACGTGAAGCAAATCGACTTGAGTACTAGTGATCCATCCAAAATGGCGACCATCAGTGCCCACCTATCGGCAAAATAGGAACTCGCGCTCACCAACTTTCTTCGGAACAACAAAGATATCTTCGCTTGGAAGCCGGCCGACATGTCAGGTGTCCCAAGAGAGTTGGCTGAGCATAGAATTAATGTTAATAAAGGCTCCAAACCTGTGAAGCAATGGCTACGATGATTCTCACCTGACAAAAAGGCAACAATTAAAAAGGAGATTGCAAAGTTGATGGCAGCAGGGTTCATAAGAGAAATCCTTTATCTAGATTGGTTGGCCAACCCAGTTTTAGTACAAAAAAGAACATGGCCAAGTGGTGCATATGCGTCGACTATACAGATCTCAATAAACATTGCCTGAAAGACCTGTTTGGACAACCACGCATTGATCAGATAGTTAATTCAACAGCAGGATCTGCCCTATTCTGTTTTCTTGATTGCTACTCAGGATATCATCAGATCACATTAAAGGAAGAAGACCAGAGCAAAACATCTTTCATCACTCAGTTCGGTGCATACTGCTACAAAACCATATCGTTTGGACTAAAAAATGTTAGTGCTACTTACCAGAGAGCTATCCAAACATGCCTTGGTGAGCAGATTGGTGAGAACGCAGAAGCATATGTGGACAACATAGTAGTAAAGACAAAGAACCCAGACACACTAATTGAAGACTTGAAACAAACTTTCAAGAATCTAAAGAAGTGGAAGTGAAAATTTAACCCAAACAAGTGTGTATTCGGAGTACCATCATGACAACTACTCGGATTTTTGGTCAGTCATCGTGGAATCGAGACCAGCGCCAAGCAAATTAAAGCTATAACAGAGATGGGCCCTCCTCGATGTGTCAAGGATGTGCAAAACCTGACAGATTGCATGGTAGCCCTCAATCATTTCATATCATGACTCGATGAAAAAGGGCTACCTTTCTTCAAGTTACTAAAGAAGACGGTCAAGTTCAAGTGGACAGAGGAAGCCAAGGAGGCTTTCAAAAGCCTTAAGGCATACCTCCAAAGAAGCATGAAGACATGATGCTATACATTGTGTCAACTTCTATGGTGGTCAGCGTAGCAATCGTTGTGGAGATTTACTATATTAGTGAGGTACTATCAGATTCTAAAATCCGGTACCCATATGTGCAAAAACTGCTCTATGCCCTCCTGATGACCTCCCGCAAGCTTCGCCACTATTTTAAAAGCCACAAGATTAGTGTGGTAACAAAATTTTCACTCAGAGACATCCTACATAATAGAGACATAACAGGGCGCATATCTAAGTGGGCAGTTGAACTTGGCGCTCTCAATGTTGATTTCACCCCATGAAAAGTGATCAAATCTCAAGCCATTGCTGATTTTGTTGCCGAATAAACAAAAATCCAACAACCTACGCCAAATGTCATTCTTGACCATTGGAAGATGTACTTTGATGGATCACTCAAACTAGGCAGAGCTGGCGCAGGCGTTCTCTTCATCTCTCCAGATAGAAAGCAACTCAAATATATCCTTCGGATATTATGGCAATCCACGAACAATAAAGCAGAATACGAAGCACTCATCCCATGGGCTCCAGGTAGCTATCTCCTTTGGAATCAAGCGACTTCTCGTCTACGGTGATTCGGCAGTAGTTGTCAATCAAGTCAACAAGGATTAGGATTGCACCAAAGATAACATAGATGCTTACTATGCTAAAGTACGCAAACTGGAGAAAATTTTTTAAGGACTAGAAATTCTATATGTCTTGCATGATTCAAACATCACGACAGACATCCTCGCTAAGCTAGGGTCAGACAGGGCGAAGATCCCACCCGGTGTGTTTGTGAAGGAGTTATCAGCACCCTCTATCAAACAACCTGGTGAGATAACCCCTGAACTCCTAGCACCAGCTACTCAGATTTTGGTAATCACCCAGTCATGGACTCAAGACTTCACCGATTATATCAAAGAAAACAAGTCACCGACAAATAAAGAAGAAGCTACTCGGATAATTCAAAGAAGCAAGAACTACGTCCTCATGGGAGACAATCTATACAGAAGAGAAGCATCATCAGGAGTACTCCTCAAATGTGTCTCATCAGAAAAAGACAAAGGTATCTTAGATAAAATCCACTCAGGTTGATGTGAAAATCACACCGCTTCAAGAATGTTGGTCGGTAAAGCATTTCACACCAGATTCTACTGGCCAACTGCTTTGAAAGACACAGAAGAACTTGTCAGAAAATGTAAAGGTTGCCAAATATTTGCAAGATAGGCTCACGTCCCAGTGCATAATCTCATCTGCATCCCGTCCGCTTGGTCGTTCTCGTGCTGGGGGCTAGATCAAGTAGGGTCTCTCAAGAAAGCCAAGGATAGTTTCGAGTACATCTTTGTGGCCATTGATAAGTTCACCAAGTGGATCGAGTATAAACCACTCATGAAATATAGCGCAGCCAAAGCAGTCGAGTTCATCTAGGACATCATGTATCACTTCGGCATGCTCAATCAAGTCATCACAGATTTGGGTTCTCCCTTTATGGCTATAGAATTCAAAAGTTAGGCACAGGATTGTGGTATCAGCATAGATTACGCATCAGTTGCACACCCAGAGGCCAAGGGACAAGTAGAGAGAGCTAACAGACTCATACTAGTTGGATTAAAACTCAGGTTGTGTGAAGAACTAGAGGTCTATGGATCCAAGTGGATTGAAGACTTGCCCAAAGTAGTATGAGGGCTACAAACTCAAGTAAGCATAGCTAACAGATACTCACCTTTTTTCCTAGTCTATGGATCAGAAGCTGTATTACCTGTTGACCTGATCTGGATATCACCAAGGATTGAGCAATATGATGAAGGAGAAGCCAAACACACCCGAAGACTAGAACTAGACAACACAGAAAGAAGTCAGGGTCAATGTCACCTTACAGTCAGCTTATTACCTCCAAAGTTTAAGATGCCACTACGACAAAAGTACCCAACCTCGTTCTGTCAGAGTCGGGGATCTGGAGCTTCGAAGATTACAAAAGGCAGATGGACATCACAAACTACTCAGCCCATGGAAAGGCCCTTTCATCATCGCTAAGGTTACCGGACCAGGAACATATGAGCTAATAACCAAAGAAGGGATACAAGTCATAAATTCATGGCACATCAGCCAGCTATGAAGATTCTACACCTAAAAAGCACAGGACGGATTCTTCTGTAGCAAGAAAACACTATGTAATCAAGATTTATGATCAAAGTAATAAAGATAATGTTTCTCACCAACATTTATCTTACTAAGACCTACAAAACCTATCCTAGAGTTATTCGACCTGGATGAGAGCAAAAGAGCTAATCAAGATTGAGCTCGCCCTATCCCAAGCCTTTTTTTCAGACTTGGATGAGAGTAAGAAGGCTGCCAAGCCAACACTTAACCTATCCAGAGTTGTTCTCACAATGTGGATGAGAGCCAGACAGCGCTCGCCCTGTCTCGGAGTTATTCAACCCAGATAAGAGCAAAAGAGTTAACCAGGCTTGAGCTCGCCCTATCCCAAGTCTTTTCAGACTTGGATGAGAATAAGAAGGCTGCCAAGCCAACACTCGACCTATCCCGAGTTATTTTCACAGCGCGAATGAGAGCTAGATAGCGCTAAGCCTATCACAGAGTTATTCCACACTGGATGAAAGAGCACGATTGACCTAGCATCGATGTTCGCCAAGACTCATAAAGATGCAAAAAACAAGAGTACAACCAGTTGGAGGGATATAACTCTAAGGCACCTAGATACGCCTACAACGATTAAGGTTTATATCCAGCACATAGCTAAAGAAAGTTCCACGATCCGGGGAAACAACTCAAAAAGAGTCTCAAAAGGATGACTACTCAAATAATCCAAGCGAGATAGTAAAGATGTATCTAAAGAACCATAGTTTTTACAAGACAACATATAAAGTATATCTTTACAAAGGAGGAAGGAGGCGTCTGGGCACTACAAAGCCTAGCTATCAGCTTTATCGTTAGAAGAAGGGAGCTAAATACCAAGCTTCTTAGTGATAAAGTTGACTAGATCTTCAACCTCAAGCTCAGCCTTCCCGATGGACTCCAAGTAGTTGTCATCATTGACTTCCTCCCTAAGTTTTTTTAGAGGGACCGTTGGAGCAAGAACTCGGACATGTGCCAAGACATTCTTGACGCACGTCTGGACCCCCTTCTTGACAAAATACTAGAGGGACATAGGGATCAGCTAGATGAAGTCACCCCAGGTCTTTCTATCGTCTTTAGGAGTCCAGAGAAGCTTGTCAACGAACTTGAAAGATTTTCATAAAGTTAAAAATCTTTGATCAAAGATCTCCAGCTTGCTAGACAAGTCTACAATGGTCTTCTGGGCCTGCATAAGATCCCTATCAGCTCCATGTCTAATCAGCTTGGCGAGAGCAAGCTCTTCCTCAGCACACGTAGTTACCTCATCCGTCCGGTTGAACTCAACCTGGAGAGTTGTCTTCATCGTCTCTAGATCCTCCGAGAGCTTTTTGATGCTCTTATGAAGGGCTATTCACAAAGAATACGGATCAAGAAATCCACAAGAAAAAAAAACAAAGGAAGCACACAAAAAGTACTCGGAATACCTTCATACTCCCGCTTGTAATCATCAGATTTCCTAGATGCCTCCTTCAAGGCAGCAAGGGCGTCCTCCTTTCTCTGCTCCGACTCACCGATTTGAGCACGGAGGACCTCTTCAGATGTTCGGCATCCCTGACGCTCTAATTCTAGCTCAACTTGTTTGCAAGCTAGTTCTGCCTTCAGCTGATTCACTTCAAAGACCAATTTCCTCTTGATTTCACCCGAGCCAAAGAAGCTGGATTGGTCTCGAGAAAAGGCCTTTACATAGAAGAGAGGAAAAATAAGAAAGAGAAGGAACAAAAAGGAGCCAGACCACCAAAAAGAATAAGGAAAAAATACCTACCTGGAGTAGCTCACCAAAAGGAGTCGCCCCAGCCAAAAGGCCCTCCCACGCCGTAGTCAGCTTCGAGAGGTGGTGGGTGGCATCAAATTCCCGCACCACATCCTCTGCTAAACATTGGGTGGGCGAGGAAGTCGATGCCAGGACCAAAGCCGTGTCCAACACAGCAGAAGCCCCAACTGTATCCTCAGTCAGGCACCCCACCACGGTCATGACTGTAACGGATCAACGTAATTATACGAGATTAAGTAAGAAAATCTTCCACCGAGGTGGTTAATTTATCAAACTTAAACCCGTATAACCCGAGATTCCGTGAAATCACGAGGGATTTCAAACCAACCAACATACAACCAAGATCGTACTAATTTAGCAGCTATAGTTCACATGATACATAGAGTTCATAATAAAAGCGGAGTACATCGGAGTTTGGAATAAAAGTTATTACAACATAGTTCAAAATAACATAGCGAAAGCAAGTAGTTTTACACACACACTTAGTTCAAATACAGTGCCAGTAGATAGTCATGGTCCACAAAAGTATTAGATAAGACGAACAGAGTGACCCTTGCCTAAGGTCCTAGTTGTCGCCCATCGCCGGATACAGATAGTTGGAGTAGTACCCATAGTACATCTGACCATCTGCAACAACAATGGGAACAACGCCCTGAGTACGAGAATGTACTCAGCTAGACTTACCCGTCATAAACCAGAAATAAAGGACACCAAGGATCATGCAAGGCTTTATAGATTGGACTGGCTTGACTCATTTGTGAAAAGCATAAGTTGTTATGAAAAACTATACCAGTAGTTTTTTCATCACTTTTAGTATAACCTATTCAAGCTAGGTAAGCACCTATTGCTAAAACAATCACTTGATTCATCATTAACAATCTAGATTACCATATCAGGTTTAGCATTTCCAACATCATTCACTTAACCATCAGTGTTCCATTAATGTTACTACGATGCCATAGCTCGAGTCAAGTGCTCACTAACCGGGAGTGACGGCGATTCGAATCGAATTCCTATCCAGCTGGAGATTTATTCCTCACACAAACCATGCTTCCCCCGTTAGGGTCGCGTAGATCACCAATGACACTTTCTAAGAAGCCACGGGATAACAATCATGGATCGCACTACCCAGGGACCGCCCGACTGCCAGGACACACCTTGGGCTCACTCTTCACGTCCCTGTTACACCCCCTTCAACACTAGTCTGCCAACCCGAGTTTATCCTGGCTCGAAAAGTGTCACTAGCTTCGCGGTCGAAGGTACTTTATTCGGCCAGCTAAATGTGAGGCATGCGTTCAACATGACAAGAGGGATGAGCAACGATCGGTCCTTAATCGACACAGACGGAATCACTATAGTCCAAAACCCTATAAGACTCTGCCCGATCTTCGTTTATCCATCAACACTTGGTTACTTTTTATGATCACAATTACAGCTAACCATAACCCGGTATCCACCTATAACTCGCAGGTGACAGGAAATCATCCGACTTCTACCGGTCTAAGCATGGCTAAGTAATTTACTCGATCCTGACCTAACAGGGTGAAAGATAATCCGGTGGCCAAGGTAATAATGCAACAACGGTTTCACTCAACTCCTATAACTTAATGCAACTATATATATAACTATAGTTCATGGAGTAAGGAACAACTTTTATAAAATAGGAGACTTAAAATGCTCCGGGGCTTGCCTCTTTTGAACGAGCTAGGATAGTGGTCGACGCACTCTGGCAGCTCCTCGCCTGACTCTTCCTCCTCGGGCACCTCCTGTGCCTGGGGCTCCTGCTGATCCGTCCAAGCCTGCTCCTCCTGTACTGCTACCTGCGACTCTTCCTGCGATCCTGTATGATGCAAGTGCATAAGTAAATATGCGAATGATGCATCAGATTGTGGTGGAGTGCTTTGATGACATGAAATGCAGATGAGCACATAGAATGAGCAGTTTGAATATAACTATTTCTTCTACAAGGTAGTCAACGTCATCCAAGAACATATACCCTAAAATATGCACCTTATTCTTCTATTAGTTAGCCTATCATCTACACATACAAGTGAACCTAAGCTACCAAAGCTTACCAACCTAACTCAACCACAACATCAGCAAGGCATAATGATGCTTCAAAGATACACCAAACATATTTTATTTCTCTTAATTTCTCATAAAGAATAATCTTTTATTCTCTATTTAACTAAGGTTACACAGTAACACCTATTTCTGGTATAGATAAAAATCTACAAAAATTACAGTAGATTACTCTTACCCTAACTAACCTACTACTAAATTTTCATGAGAATTGCCTATGTAAAACTGCCTATACAAAATAAACAAGTTATAGCCTAAATATGAGCATGAAATTATTTTGTACTAGAAAAAGTATCAAACAATATATTTCACATTTTCCTATGTTACTAACAGTAAACTAACATACTACAAAAATTATCACATGTATGTTCTATACAAATTTAGCCCTCTACTAAAAATAACAAAGATTATCAATTAAAAGCATTTGAACTACACTTCAAAAATTTCTCACAGAACATGCTTCACTAATATTTTTCCTAGAAAGTACATCACTAATAAAGATTAAAGCAATAAGAATCACATTTTTCCCTTCATTATTTTATTTACTACATATTTTCTAAGATATCAGCATTTATAGCAATTAAATAAATCTACGCAGAAAAGTGTCACCAATTTATCATGAAATATTTTTAAACTGTAGATCTATTCAAGAGGAACATTACAAAATTTGTTTCATAATTTTTGGAGCTATACATCTGGAGATATGATTTTTCAAAGTTGTTTCATAATTCTGAGAAATCATTTTCCTTAATTCTTTTAAAAATTCGCCGGTGAAAACGCTGAATACACCCGGTGCAGTGCACCCACACGCGCTGACACGCGGGACCCATGGGTCAACGGACCCACCGGCCAGCCAGAGCAGCGCGGGGGAGGCGCTGACCGGTGGTGAACTCGCCGTCGGTGAGGTCTCCGGTGACGGGTAGGGCACCAGCGTGCTCCTCGCACCGAGACGCACCCAGCACACCAACTCCGAGCGGCGTGGGAGCTCTGGAGGAGGCTCGCCGGTGGAGATGGCGGCACGGCGGCGCTGGAGCTCGTTGGCCAACAATGCAGGCCACGGGGGCGGCTGAGAAGGCGAGCGCGAGCACCGCTAGGCGAAGGGGAAGCGGATGCTCGAGACCGAAGGAGGCATGAAGGGCCAGGGAGCTCCGACCATGCGCGCCGACCAACGGCGGCCATGGCGGCAGTGGAGGAGGGGGGGCGTCCAATTGGCCCTCACCTGAGCTCGAGCGGCGGAGTGGAGGCACGCACACGGTGGAGGGAAGCGGGGCGGAGCTGATGCCGGGAGGAATCGGCTGGAGAAGCAGCCACGAGCGCGAACGGCGGTGGCGGAGCTCCGAGAGCCGGTGATAGCGCGGTGGTGCGCTACTGCTGCTGTTGGCGGGGCGAGAGGAGGGAATGGAGGGAGCAGCCGAGGCGGACGAGCGCGCGGAGGGAGGGTAAGCGAGCGCGGTGTTGCGGGGGCCACAAGGGCGCGTGTCACGTGGCGTCGTCGGCGTCCGGCCACGCGGCGGCCGAGCTCTACCGCGGCGCCATGGCGTCACGAGCGGGCGCGCGCGGGAGGACGCCGGCGCGGGGCTACGAGCCGGGCTGCCAGAGCCGCTGGGCCAAAAAGGAGGCCGCGACCCAGTAGGGTGAAAACGAATTTTCCTTTATAAATAATATTTTCAGATTTCCTTATTTGTTTCAAAATTGAATTTGGAGATGAAAAAGAGGTTTTCAGAATTCTGGCCCAAAATAAAAGTTGTTCAAAATTTAATTCTCTACAACTTTCATGCAGGGCACTTTTCAAAATTCTAAATAGATTTTGAATTTGGGATTTAAAGCTAATTTTTTAAGTAAAAATTCATTTTTCTATACTATTTTTAAAAGCAAAATTTGAGGGGATTTGAATTCAAGAGTTGCTCCAAAAATCATGTTAATTTATTCTAAATTATTTAAAATTGCTAATACCCAAAAGTATACTACCTTTTTGGCACTTACATCAAAGTTAGGGTTCTAATTATTTGCTTTTCAAGTTTAAATTTAAAAGAGCTATATTTCATGCAATGCTAGTCATGAAATGATGCTGAATGCTTTATGCTTTGAAATGCTAATGCATGTTTAACACCTAGGGGTGTTACAGCCCTCCCCCTTATAAGAATCTCGTCCCAAGATTTCGAGTTACGAACCATTTATCGTAAAAATCTTTATACGCGGTTTGAAGATATTCTCCCATTTCCCATGAAGCATCACTCTCATCATGATGGTTCCACTGAATCTTGTAGGTTGTTACCACTCTATTCCGAGTGACTCGGTCCTTAGTATCCAGAACTCGAACCGGTTGTTCACGATATTCCAAGTCCGCCTTGATCCGAATACCCTGCGGTTCTATTCTCTCTTCCGGAACACACAGACATTTTTTCAACTGGGATACATGGAAGACGGGAAAGATCGAACTCATCCCTTCTGGCAATCGCAACTTGTACGCCACGGGACCCTTTTTCTCTATGATCTGGTAGGGTCTGATATATCTAGCAGACAGTTTCTGCTTGATTCCAATCCGTTTCTTCTTCATGGGGGGTAACATTCAAATAGACATAGTCACCCACTTGGAAATCCAATGGTCTCATTCTCTTGTCTGCATAACTCTTCTGACGGGACTGTGCAGCTTGCATGTTTTACCGGATAATACGGACCTTCTTCTCTGTCTCATTTACAAAATCAATTCCATAAAACCTTCTTTCTCCAGGCTCTACCCAATTTAACGGTGTCCTGCACTTCCTGCCATATAAAGCTTCAAAAGGTGCCATCTTGATACTCTCTTGGTAACTGTTGTTGTAAGCGAATTCTGCCAATGGTAACCAGGATTCCCATGAGCCTCGGGATGATAGTACACAAGCTCTAAGCATATCTTCAAGTACAGCATTAACTCGTTCTGTTTGCCCGTCTGTCTGTGGATGGTAAGCCGTACTATGAATCAAACTAGTACCCAAACCTTTATGAAGATGTTCCCAAAAATGAGAGGTAGACTATGAACCACGATCAGACACGATCGTATTTGGTATACCATGTAATCAGATAATCTCAGCAATGTACTTTTCTGCATATTGAGGTGGTCAGAATGTTGTCTTAACTGGCAGAAAGTGAGCTATCTTGGTGAGACGATCTACTATTACCCAAATAGAATCATGTCCCTTCTATGTGGTGGGAAGACCAGTGATGAAATCTATACTTATATCATCCCATTTCTAATCGGGTACAGACAAGGGTTGCAGAAGTCCTGCAGGTCTCATGTGAAGAGCTTTAACTCTACAACACATGTCGCAACGAGCAACGTATGCTGCAATTTCTTATTTCATCTTAGTCCACCAATAATGGGGTCGCAAATCTTGGTACATCTTACTACTTCCGGGGTGAATAGATAGCTTGGAATGATGGGCCTCATTCATCAACTTGTTCTTAAGCTCTCTATCCTTAGGCAACACCAGGCGATCCTTAAACCATAACACTCCTTGGTCATCCAATCGAAAGTGTTTGGTGGGTTCCCTCTTCATCTTCTCCTTGATATGAAAGATTCCCTTATCTGTCTTCTGACCTTCAATGATCTGGTTTTCCAGAGTACAATTGATCTGAATATTATGCAACACAACAGGATGTAACAATTTGAACCCTTCTTCAAACAATGGTTGCACATCAATAGCATGTGATTTTCTACTTAGTGCATCTGCTACTACATTAGCCTTCCCGGGACGATAATGCACGTTTAGATTATAGTCCTTTATCAGCTCTAACCATCTTCTCTGTCGCATGTTCAACTCAGATTGGGTAAAAATGTATTTGAGACTCTTATGATCTGTAAAGAGATTACACACATTACCCAGCAGGTAGTGTCTCCAAATCTTTAGAGCATGCACTACTGCTGCAAGCTCCAAATCATATGTAGGATAGTTAACTTCATGCTTCCTCAATTGACATGAGGCATAGGCAATGACCCTTCCATTTTGTATTAGTACACATCCTAACCCATTCTTAGATGCGTCACAGAACACATCAAATGACTTTTCTATATCCGGTTGGGCCAGAACAGGAGCAGTGGTCAACAACTTTCGCAAGGTGCAGAAAGCTGCCTCGCACTCCTCTGTCCATACAAACTTATGATCCTTTTGTAACAGGCTTGTCATTAGTTTGGCAATCTTTGAGAAATCCAGTATGAAGCGACGATAGTAACCGGCTAAACCAAGAAAACTGCAAACTTCATGCACCGAGGTTGGTGACTTCTAGTCCATAACCTCTTGCACCTTACTAGGGTCTACGGAAATGCCATTTTCAGACAACACGTGGTCGAGAAAAGGAACTGTCTTAAGCCAGAACTCACACTTGCTAAACTTCGCATACAGTCGATGTTCTCTGAGTCTAGTCAAGACAATCCTGAGGTGTTCTGCGTGATCTTCATTCTCTGAATATATTAGAATGTCATCAATGAACATAATCACAAACTTGTCCAACTCTGGCATGAAAACAGAATTCATCAGATACATAAAGTATGCAGGAGCGTTTGTCAATCCGAAGGACATGACAAGACACTCGTACAAGCCATATCTGGTAGAGAACACAGTCTTAGGCACATCTTGCGGCCTAATCTTTATCTGATGGTATCCTGATCTCAAATCTATCTTAGAGAACACTTTGGCTTTAGACAATTGGTCAAACAAGATATCAATCCGAGGAAGAGGATACTTGTTTTTAATTGTCACTCCATTCAGTGGTCGATAATCCACACACATGCGTAAGGAGTTATCCTTTTTCTTTTTCACAAATAGAGCGGGGCATCCCATTCAGATGAGCTGGGACGAATCAAACCTTTCTTTAGTAAGTCCTGGAGTTGCTTCTTCAATTCGGCTAACTCATTGGGAGGCATCCGATAGGGCCTTCTCGAGATCGGTGCTATTCCCGGAATTAACTCAATGGCAAACTCAACATCTCGGTCTGGTGGAAGTCCAGGTAACTCATCCGGAAACACATCTGGAAACTCACAGACCACTAGAATCTGGGCTAGCAGAGTAGTTTGGACCGCACAAGTCATGCTAGCTAGGTCTACTTTCTGAGGTAGGACCACCCGAAAGTTGCCTTCTCCACTTGGTTCCTTAAGAGAGATACTCCTTCCTCCAATATCGATTACTACCCCCATCTTATTCATCCAGTTCATACCCATGATCACATCCAAAACTAACCCTGGCATGACTATCAGATTAAGCTTATATTGTCGGTTTGATATGTTTAGGGTTACTCCCTGAACTATCTGATTAGTCAACAGATCAGCCCCAGCTGAACTGATTTTATATGCACATTCCAATTCGACTATCATTTGCTCATGCCTCTTAACAAATGCTTGACTTACAAAGAAATGAGATGATCCAGAATCAAACAAGACTACTACAGGATGATTGTTGATAGAAAACATACCAGCTGTTACCGGTTCTCCTTCTGGGATGTCATCCACGGTGGTGTGATGCACATGAGCTTGATACTGCATCTGTTGTTTCTTAGAGTAGGGACAAAACTTTGCAAAGTGTCCGAGTTGGTTGCCGTTGAAGCACGGTCCCTTCACTTGAGCCACAGTTCTAGATGAACTGCCTTGTCCTATCTTCGCCTGAGACAATGCCATCTTGAATGGTTTCTGGTTCCTTTGGGGTTGCTGAGCATTCTAATTCTTCCTTTGCGATGGCCTAAACCTTGCACCTGGGGTAGGCGATCGATAAGCTAGACGGTTGGCCACTAGGGCTCTAGACTGGGACGGACCCGACTCGAAAGCTCTCTTACGGATCTTGGAAGCAACATAAACATTGTTGTTCTTCTCTTGCTTCAGACAGTCACGAACGAAATCATTGAAACTAGTCCTCATATTTGTACCCACATGTTTCATCATCTTGGGATTCAGGCCTCTCTTGAAGCTAGCGATCTTCTTGGCCTCAGTATTCACCATATCAGGAGCATAACGGCTCAGGTTATTGAATGCATGTAGATATTGAGTTACAGTCTTCGTGCCTTGATTCAGTGCCAGGAATTCCCCAAGCTTCATCTCGATCAGACCAGGTGAAATGTACGTTCCACGGAAGGCTTCGGTGAACTCCCTCCAAGTGATGTGAGCGTGGGGAGGAAAAGTGGTGCGGTGATGTTTCCACCACATTCCTGCCGGACCTTGAAGCTGATGAGCTGCATACTCAGTCTTCAACACTTCAGTCATTCTCAAGACACGAAACTTGTCTTCTATAGTATTAATCCACTCTTCTACATCTAAGGGTTCTGCGGCTTCCTTGAAGATCGGTGGACGAGTATCCATGAAGTCCTTAAAACTGCTGTACTGATTTGCTTTGTGCCCACCCGGGTTTATCCCTCGACGGGTGTTATCTGCGATACTGCGCAACGTAGCTTCCATATTCTGTTGCATGCTCTCCATATTACGTTGGCTTCCAAGAAATTATGCGAAAAACTGTTCCGCAGTGTAGGGTGGAGGAGGCGGTGGTGGATCACGGTCATCACTAGCAGCTGCACTGCCACCAGCCTCAGCGGCACCATACACGGTACAACGAGTGTTCGGCATCTACATGTTTCAGCAACAGTAATTATTAGGTGATGTTGTAGGAATTGCGATCGAATGAAAAATCATGCCGAACTGAATTTACTGGAGAGAATAAATTCATACAATAAAACAGGGGCACAATAAGTCATTCTAATTAACACAACATTACTAATTAGATTACTTAAAGCGCACACATCGCGTCTATTACAACCAAGTTGCCAGCATACATACACTAGACTTTTTAACGTTCAGATACCGCCACAAACACATCCAAGCTTTCCAACATTACATCAAAGCCTTAGTCTTTCTACTCATTATTACATGCCCAACGTGCCAACAAAGCAAAAGATCATGTAGATGGAACCTAGTAGCTAGCACAACAACTACTAGCCTACTCATCGTGGTCGCTGTCTAAGTCCGAGACGTTGGCGTTGTCGCCATTAGCAGCATCGTGGTGCTCCCCAACTGGTCCTTCGGGCTCCTCAGGATCTTCGTCTTCATCCAAATCCATCTCTGCCGCACCAGGAGGAACATAGGGGTTGAGTTGATTGTTCAACCGATGAACCTCCTCATGCAGATTGTCATTATATTCCTCTATAAATGCCAGCTGTTGCTCTAACTCAAACTGTCTAGCCCTCAACACATTCTCTGCGAACCAGGCTTCATTCCTCTGATGGAGCACATGAGTCAACATGCGCTCAGCGTTCCTGTTGGCGGTGGTCAGTTGCCCAACCTGCTCTCTCAGGGCACGTACATCTCCCTCGAAAGCCACAGTCCTTTGGGTAGCCTGATCTCTCTGACGAGTCAACTGAGTCATCTCTATGTTGAGCCTCTCAATCTTAGCGTCGTGATCTCTCTGAAGCTAACGGCGGTCATCACGAGCCTGACCAAGAGCACTAGACACACGTCTCAGGCTACCTTCCACTCCATCAAAGACCCTCATCACTGTGAACATGGCACTCATAGCGAGGTTGTCACTGTTCTGTGCTTCTGCGGCGCTAATCTCTAGAGATCTTCCTCTTGCCTGCTGCCATGAGTCAGTGAAGGGGTTGCCCCTCAGAAAGACTCCAACTATAGCTGCTGCCAACTCCTGAGGAAAGTGATCCATGATATCCCTCAGGATCCCAAAGGCTGCCCTCTCGGCGACTTCTTCAGGGGTCCTGCCAGTTGACTCAAAATGCCAACCGGTCCACTCAGAACCATCACCTCGGGGACAAACTACTGCTTCCACAGTCACCAAAAGTCCTTCCCCCAACTGCTCATTCGACCAAAAGTAGTGGGGCTCCATCCCATCAGGATAGCCTACATAGCTGAGTACTCTCCACAAGAGCGTAGACATCCCAAACTCTCCAAGAAAAGTGTGGCGCTGACGAGTGCGTGGAGCAAGCTGATGACGAGGAGCTCTACCGGTGGACTTGCGGGTTGTCTGCTTGGTACGTGCCATCTGTAGCAAAATTTTATTACCGTGGTGAGAATAGATTTTTAAGTTGGCATTTTTATCGAAATGAGATAATCAACTTATAAGGGGAGGAACAATGCCATGAATGAAATGCACAACATGATACATGCACGTTCCGTACGTCCTCACAAACTTAGAAAACTAATAACTACTAACGGAATAAATGGTGGCATACAACGATCTCTTGTAACATAACTAATACATACTACTCGAAAGCGTTGTTATGTACCTACAGAAAGTCACTTTAGCCCAAACCTCACAGTATGAAAATATGCAAGAAAGTAGTAAAGTAAGTTACTCGCTCTACACGCATCCCTAGATACGAGTATAACAGTAACAACTACCTGAATCGTCGTCCTATTGACGGCATCGTCACCGCATGACGAAAGTCCCCACCATTTGAATACCCTCATACGAACATGCGCATGGCACGTAAGTATTTCAGAATCACATAAGCACTCCCCTAGATCGGCAGTGTATCCGACCATGCTCTCATAACTCTCACTTACCAGGGCGTAGATGGAATTGATCCATACATTACCACCCAATTGAATGACACTCATACAATAGCACGTCGTATGATGAGGACATCTTCCACTATTACCCGCTAGCAAAGACGCAACAAAAAAGGCCAAGTGGCCTAGTTGTAGTCGGGCGGCGACCATGTGAGCCTCTGAATAATCCCACCTTGCTTAGCTTGGGAGGAGGAAGCCACCTTAAAAGAGAGAGCCACCCTTCCCCTATCAGACTAGTCTTTTAGGGACATTGGGCCTTTCCCCGAGTGGGTGTGCATAAAAACTATTGGGGTCCGGGCAATCTTAATTTATTGGGCCTCGGCCAACCCCACCTAGGCCGAATGCATCATTTGGTATCAGAGCTGGGCCCTTGTTTAAGGGGGTGGGAATGATGAGGACATCCTCCACTATTACCCGCTGGCAAAGACGCAATAAAAAAAAGGCCAAGTGGCCTAGTTATAGTCGGGCGGCGACCGTGTGAGCCTCTGAATAATCCCACCTTGCTTAGCTTGGGAGGAGGAAGCCACCTTAAAAGAGAGAGCCACCCTTCCCCTATCAGACTAGTATTTTAGGGACATTGGGCCTTTTCCCGAGTGGGTGTGCATAAGAACTGTTGGGGTCCGGGCAACCTTAATTTATTGGGCCTCGGCCAACCCCACCTGGGCCGGATGCATCACCGTATGAGCGACGAAATTTAAAATATGATGCAAACCTCCAAGTTAGTACTTAATTAAGCCACCTAGAGTCCTTATTGGGCATAAAGGATATGACCACTGGCACACTCTTAAATTTAAAAGCTTAGTTGAAAACACAGTTTTGTTTTTAAATACCCATGTGAACAGTAACATGCTAAACCATGCTCCGATGCCAGCTGTAACGGATCAACGTAATTATACGAGATTAAGTAAGAAAATCTTCCACCGAGGCGGTTAATTTATCAAACTTAAACCCGTATAACCCGAGATTCTGTGAAATCACGAGGGATTTCAAACCAACTAACATACAACCAAGATCGTACTAATTTAGCAGCCACAGTTCACATGATACATAGAGTTCACAATAAAAGCGAAGTACATCGGAGTTCGGAATAAAAGTTATTACAACATAGTTCAAAATAACATAGCGGAAGCAAGTAGTTTTACACACACACTTAGTTCAAATACAGTGCCAGTAGATAGTCATGGTCCACAAAAGCATTAGATAAGACGAACAGAGTGACCCTTGCCCAAGGTCCTAGTTGTCGCCCATCGCCGGATACAGACAGTTGGAGCAGTACCCATAGTACATCTGACCATCTACAACAACAATGGGAACAACGCCCTGAGTACGAGAATGTACTTAGCTAGACTTACCCGTCATAAACCAGAAATAAAGGACACCAAGGATCATGCAAGGCTTTATAGATTGGACTGGCTTGACTCATTTGCGAAAAGCATAAGTTGTTATGAAAAACTATACCAGTACTTTTTGCATCACTTTTAGTATAACCTATTCAAGCTAGGTAAGCACCTATTGCTAAAACAATCACTTGATTCATCATTAACAATCTAGATTACCATATCAGGTTTAGCATTTCCAACATCATTCACTTAACCATCAGTGTTCCATTAATGTTACTACGATGCCATAGCTCGAGTCAAGTGCTCACTAACTAGGAGCGACGGTGATTCGAATCGAATTCCTATCCAGCTGGAGATTTATTTCTCACACAAACCCTGCTTCCCCCATCAGGGTCGCGTAGATCACCAATGACACTTTCTAAGAAGCCACGGGATAACAATCATGGATCGCACTACCCAGGGACCGCCTGACTGCCAGGACGCATCTTGGGCTCACTCTCCGCGTTCCCGTTACACCCCCTTCAACACCAGTCTGCCAACCCGAGTTTATCCTGGCTCGAAAAGTGTCGCTAGCTTCGCGGTCGAAAGGTACTTTATTCGGCCAGCTAAATGTGAGGCATGCATTCAACATGACAAGAGGGACGAGCAACGATCGGTCCTTAATCGACACAGACGGAATCACTATAGTCCAAAACCCTATAAGACTCCGCCCGGTCTCCGTTTATCTATCAACACTTGGTTACTTTTTATGATCACAATTACAGCTAACCATAACCCGGTATCCACCTATAACTCGCAGGTGACAGGAAATCACCCGACTTCTATCGGTCTAAGCATGGCTAATCAATTTACTCGATCCTGACCTAACAGGGTGAAAGATAATCCGGTGGCCAAGGTAATAATGCAACAACGGTTTCACTCAACTCCTATAACTTAATGCAACTATATATATAACTATAGTTCATGTAGTAAGGAACAACTTTTATAAAATAGGAGACTTAAAATGCTTCGGGGCTTGCCTCTTTCGAACGAGCTAGGATGGTGGTCGACGCACTCTGGCAGCTCCTCGCCTGACTCTTCCTCCTCGGGCACGTCCTGTGCCTGAGGCTCCTGCTGATCTGTCCAAGCCTGCTCCTCCTGTACTGCTACCTGCGACTCTTCCTGCGATCCTGTATGATGCAAGTGCATAAGTAAATATGCGAATGATGCATCGGATTGTGGTGGACTACTTTGATGACATGAGATGCAGATGAACACATGAAATGAGCAGTTTGAATATAACTATTTCTTCTACAAGGTAGTCAACGTCATCCAAGAACATATACCCTAAAACATGCACCTTATGCTTCTATTAGTTAGCCTATCATCTACACATACAAGTAAACCTAAGCTACCAAAGCTTACCAACCTAACTCAACCACAACATCAGCAAGGCATAATGATGCTTCAAAGATACACCAAACATATTTTATTTCTCTTAATTTCTCATAAAGAATAATCTTTTATTTCCTATTTAACTAAGGTTACACAGCAACACCTATTTCTGGTGTACATAAAAATCTACAAAAATTACAGTAGATTACTTTTGCCCTAACTAACCTACTACTAAATTTTCATGAGAATTGCCTATGTAAAACTGCCTGTACAAAATAAACAAGTTATAGCCTAAATATGAGCATGAAATTATTTTGTACTAGAAAAAGTATCAAACAATAGATTTCACATTTTTCCTATGTTACTAATAGTAAACTAACATACTACAAAAATTATCACATGTATGTTCTATACAAATTTAGCCCTCTACTAAAAATAACAAAGATTATCAATTAAAAGCATTTGAACTACACTTCAAAAATTTCTCATAGAATATGCTTCACTAATATTCTTCCTAGAAAGTACATCACTAATAAAGATTAAAGCAACAAGAATCACATTTTTCCCTTCATTATTTTATTTACTACATATTTTCTAAGATATTAGCATTTATAGTAATTAAATAAATCTACACAGAAAAGTGTCACCAATTTATCATAAAATATTTTTAAACTATAGATCTATTCAAGAGGAACATTAAAAAATTTGTTTCACAATTTTTGGAGCTATAAATCTGGAGATATGATTTTTCAAAGCTATTTCATAATTCTGAGAAATCATTTTCCTTATTTCTTTTAAAAATTCGCCGGTGAAAACGCTTAATACACCCGGTGCAGCGCACCCACACGCGCTGACACGCGGGACCCACGGGTCAATGGACCCACTGGCCAGCCAGAGCAGCGCGGGGGAGGCGCTGACCGGTGGCGAACTCGCCGCCGGTGAGGTCTCCGGCGACGGGGAGGGCACCAGCGTGCTCCCCGCACCGAGACGCACCCAGCGCACCAACTCCGAGCGGTGCGGGAGCTCCGGAGGAGGCTCGCTGGCGGAGATGGCGGCTCGACGGCGCTAGAGCTCGTCGGCCGGCCAATGCAGGCCACGGGGACGGTCGAGAAGACGAGCGCGAGCACCGCTAGGCGAAGGGGAAGCGGATGCTCGAGACCGGAGGAGGAATGAAGGGCCAGGGAGCTCCGGCCATGCGTGCCGACCAACGACAGCCATGGCGGCAGTGGAGGAGGGAGGGTGGCCAATTGGCCCTCACCTGAGCTCGAGCGGCGGAGTGGAGGCGCGCACGCGGTGGAGGGAAGCGGGGCGAAGCTGATGCCGGGAGGAATCGGCCGGAGAAGCAGCCTCGAGCGCGAACGGCGGTGGCGGAGCTCCAGGAGCCGGTGATGGCGCGGCGGTGCGCTGCTGCTGCTGGCGGGGCGAGAGGAGGGAATGGAGGGAGCAGCCGAGGCGGACGAGCGCGCGGAGGGGGGTAAGCGAGCGCGGTGCTGCGGGGGCCACAGGGGCGCGCGCGGGAGGACGCCGGCGCGGGGCTACGGGCTGGGCTGCCAGAGCCGCTGGGCCAAAAAGGAGGCCGCGGCCCAGTAGGGTGAAAACGAATTTTCCTTTATAAATAAAATTTTTAGATTTCCTTATTTGTTTCAAAATTGAATTTGGAGATGAAAAAGAGGTTTTTAGAATTTTGGCCTAAAATAAAAGTTGTTCAAAATTTAATTCTCTACAACTTTCATGTAGGGCACTTTTCAAAATTCTACATAGATTTTGAATTTGGGATTTAAAGCTAAATTTTTAAGTAAAAATTCATTTTTCTATACTATTTTTAAAAGCAAAATTTGAGGGGATTTGAATTCAAGAGTTGCTCCAAAAATCATGTTAATTTATTCTAGATTATTTAAAATTGCTAATACCCAAAAGTATACTACCTTTTTGGCACTTACATCAAAGTTAGGGTTCGAATTATTTGCTTTTCAAGTTTAAATTTAAAAGAGCTATATTTCATGCAATGCTAGTCATGAAATGATGCTGAATGCTTTATGCTTTGAAATGCTAATGCATGCTTAACACCCAGGGGTGTTACAATGACCTCCATTGGATGTGTAGACTCAATGGCAGGTTGCTCAGCCGGGATCACCATTTCTCCCACTCCCGCCTCACTAATCGCCCGCTCCGAGCCTTGGGACACAATGAGTGAAATGGGCCTAATCGACTAAGAAGAAGTCGATAGGGGATTAGGGGAGGAAGTTGATGATGATCTTCAAAGCATAAAAGAAGCCATAAAAAGCATAAGGGTCAAGAGGCAAAAGGATGACAAACAAGTCAGAAAAAGCTTACTTGGCGTTCCTCTTCATGCCAATTTTTTCAAGCCACCCAGAAGACTTGGGCGGGGGCATGGGGACTGAAAAAATTTTAGTACCAGCCTGCTCCAGGGCCAGCGAGACTGGAACTTGAGTTCCTACAGAACTGTGACTTGACCCCCGCTTACCGCCAAAGACAAAAAAAAGATGAGTCATCAAAAGAACTAGGGACATTGCAAGGTAATAATGGATTGACACTCTAACTACTCACCGATGAGTAACGAGGGTCGTGCTATCGTCCTCATCCTCATCCTTGAGGATCTCCACCACACTGTCATCTGAAGAGAAAAAGTACTCAAGTAAGGAAACATACAAATAATAAAGGAAAATAAAGAACATTGATATGCTCACCTAGGAGCATGCAGCCTATGGTCTGAGTACCTGAGCGAGTACTCAGAGGATGAGGCTTCTTAGTAGTAGACACACTGGTGGAAGTGTCATCCGCCCACGCCCTCTTGCTGGTGGAATGAAGAGCTCGAGGAACTAGGCTAGGCACATACTCAATAAAAGGATCGAGTTCTCCAAGAGAAACACTAGAAAGAATAGTAGTGGTTTGAAACTTACTAACTATTGAGGCTCTAGCCTGGCTCCCATCGACCACAGCCCCAACAGGATTGTCCTTAGTAGGAAGCAGGGGCAAATCATCAAAGTTTCACCCCAAGTGCTACAGATAACCAAACAGGAAGACTGAGCAGAAAAAACAAAGAAGAAAACTAGTCATGAAGAATTAACGAAAACAACTTATAAAAGGGGGCAGATTCATAGTGGTGTACTCCTTGACTTGGAGAGGAGCAACACTCACATCCCTCAAGATTTTGCGGAGGTGTCCCAAGACCTCCTCCTCCATCAGCTCCTGCGTAGGAACCATCCAGGATGGGTCCTCCGCTCTAGTATACTCAAAGTCGTACCTCTCCCTTGCCTTCAGAGGCTACACTCGATGACAGAGGAAACTGGCCATGATACCGAAGCTAGTCAAGCCCTGTTGTTTCAAGACCTTGATCCGCTCAAGGAAAGGCTTGATCTTCTTAAGGTCTTCTGACGGCAGAGGCAGCTTCTCCTAGCGGTCATTCACAATTAGACCGTCATCTGAATGCACTGTGAGGGGAGGGGCCATGTTCCCAGCATAAAACCACTTGGATCACCAATCTTTAACCGAGTCAACCAGGTTGTACTCGAAGAACTCTTTCTGCTTACTTTGGTGAAATTGGATACCACAACTACCTAGGACAGAAGTACTATCACTCTAGGGATGTGGTTTCAAACAGAAGAGGTAGCAGAATAAGGAGATAGAAGGGAGGATTCCAAGAAAGGTTTCACAAAAAGGAACGAACATAGAAAGATGAAGAACTACGTTCGGAGTCATATGGTTTAAAGAAATATCAAAATACCAAAGAAATCGGTGGAGAAAAGGAGACGCTGGGTGGCGGAGTCCAATACGGATGAAAGATACAAAGAGAACGATCTCACCAGGAGTCTTCCACTTAGCAAGACCCTGATCCTAGATCAAGCCGTTGTTGACCAACTCCCTCAGCTGATCCTCCGTGGTGCTCAGAGCAGGCTAGACCTTCTCCGCGGCCCTCATGGCAATGAATTCTTGGTTCTCGATCACCTAGAGCACCTCCTCCTCATCCACTAAGATGGCCTTTGACTTGCTGGACAAACTTCTCTTCCTGCCCATACACTAGATGGTGCTCTTCTCTCAGAAAACAAGATGGTGATGACGCGTGAGCAGTGGCAGCACACGAATGGCAACGACGGCGGCGGCCGAGCTCTGAGAAGGGATTAGGGTTTAGGAGACCAATGGCAAAAGGCAAATAGCAAGTGAAGAGGAGAAGAAGGGAAAGAAATTGTTTTTATAATAGTAAAAACGTGGCCTAAACGGTCCGTTAAGCTAACGGATCATTTCCACCTTTTGTGCACTGAATGTAGGATGTGACCGAAGCGACAGATGGCATGCCTTTTCACAATGGAACAGTGCAACGGGCAGATTTCAGACTTAATCGTCCATATGGTACTATTGTCGACTAGTTTCAGCACGCACTACTCATTGAGAAGCCGACATTTACAAGATAAATAAAGAAGACCCAGAAACAACCTAGGAAATATTTAGAAGAATTTAGGAAAACTCAAAAGACAACATTTAGGCAAAAGATCCTTTTCATTAAAAATATCTTCGAAAGATACAAGATTACGGATCTTACAAAACCCAATAAACTCAGCACTACGACGAACAAGGTAGCAACGAGGAGCCCAAAAAAAACATGGCTCTAGAAATGACTACGCGCTCCTAGTTGCTATGCGGCAGAACACACTCTACTCGACCACACAATTTTCATCAAAGGAAGAGTGCAGTGCATCTAAGATTGGTGTCAATGGCACAGCAAGGCAACATGGACTAGGTGAGGCTCGCAGGCATCAGTCTACCCAAGTCTGATGTGACGCTGGATTAGGTGTTGATCCGCACCAGACAGTCGCGAGGCAAAGTGGAAGGATCAACCCGGAGCTGCAGGATGAGGGAATGCATCTCGCATCACAAGACTTCTTCCACCTGCGAGCACGTACTACCAGAATAATGCCGCTGTAAGATTAGTCTACCTCTAATCCTTATCACAAGACTTTTTCCATCCACTACAAGCAATACAAGACTTCTAACTCACGCTCGGGGGCTATTCTACCTCACAAACTATCATATTCATGATCGTAAGACTACAATTTCTACACCAAGACTTTCCCGATTTGCAGCAGCTCACCAGGGGGGTATTTATAGGCCAAGGAGCGGTGTACATGGAACAAGTGCACCAACAACAAAAGATTCAGAGAAGTGACAAAAGCAGTAATGGAAAAGCAACCGCACGTGAAGAAACAGTACTCGAGGATACTATATCCAAAAGAATATGCCAACACTGTGCAACCCAAGACTACGCAACATTTAATCAACTCAACCACCACCTACCACCTACCTGTGATAGAAAGCATGCTACTTGAGAACATGACAAAAGACCCTCTATCCGAGTTCTTCTTGAACAAAAGAACCCGGATATATGCTCAGGGGCTGTAGGGTACATATCCTCAGAAGAGATTTTTAGTTTTTCCAACGATAAAGATCCAAGACCCTCCAACTTTTTGTTTCAAATAACAAGAGGCTCGGAAGCTACACTAAGGAGACTTTTTCAAGAAAAGACCACTTCAAGGCTTTTCTTTAAAAGAACCCGGACCAGGTTTGTTTCACCTAGCAAGGTCAGAGAAACAAGGAGGCTTTCGAGTTCTCCAGCGATATGACTATAAGTCGTGGGCTCTGGCCTGGCCCACGGACCAAAGCAGGAAGGGGTGTAGCAACTGCTACACGAATCTGAGTAGAATAGGCCAGACTAGTCGGACTCCTATAGGAAAGTACCTTCTATATTTAGATCAAGACACCTTCTTTAGATCCAACTAGGATTATAACCGCATCATAGTCTTCTCTTTCAATATAAAGGGAAACTATGGGCACCCCTGTAGAGCACAACACAATATACCAATCAATCCAACACAAAAGGCTAACGCCGACTGGACATAAAGGATATTACACGATCATGGTTGAGGGCCCGAACTAGTATAAATCGACTATCTCTTGTGTTCACCGTTGAGTTTCGCACCCGCTGAAACCCGAACAACTGTCCTAGGTACCCCCATGACAAGCTATCGGTCGTAAACCATCGATAGTTTCTCATAATTGCATAATTATTTTGAAAATATAATAGATTCAATGATTGTTATTACAGTAATGATACTTGTAGGTCGTCCGACCACATCGAACGCTTATCCACTGTTCACCACTCCATCTTTCCTCTTTCACCTCTCGCCTCACACTCCCTACCGCTCCTTTGTTGCCCACGCCATGCACTCGCACGGTGCTGCTACCGCACGTTGTCCCCATGCGCCTTCCTCCCCTGTGCGCCCTCCACATGCACCGCCACGAGCTGCCCCTCCCTCCCTTCTTCTCTCTGGCTCCCTCTCCCTCCCCCTGCTGTGACCCTCTGCACCCTCCATGCCACCGAAGTGGGGGTGAAGGCAGTAGCTTCTGGTGAGCCCGTGCGCCTCCCTCCCTCTCTGCTCTCTCTTTCTCGCGCACCACGACCTCCATGTATCTAGAGACGAGGATGATGGTGCGGCTTCGATGAGGTAGGTAGGGAGGGATTTGGATTTGAGGCCCCCTCCCTCTTTCTCAAAATCTAGATCTGAGCCCTCCTCCCCTTCTCCTCCACCACCTCCTCCTCCTCCACCTCCTCCCCCCTCTGGATGTAATCGTTTAGTGGTGGCTAGGGTTCCAGCGAGCCCTCAGGGGTCAGATCTCGTCCTTTTTGCAATGATTCTATTTCAATGTTGCAACAGATAATGTGGATTGTTGCAATAGTATATTTTTTGGTTGTTACAATAGAGGATTCTCTAATGTTGCAGGAGTAGTTCTTGACATGTTTCAATAATTTTTTTCGTTGTTGCAGCAGCTCCCCCTGATGTTGTAGTAGGTTTTTGTTTGCAATAGGCGTTTTTTCTCGATGTTGCATTAGTAGTGCTTCTGATGTTGCAATAGTTTTTTCTCCTTGTTGTAGCAGATTCTCCCCATGGTTGCCGTGGATGTATTTTGAATATTGCAGTAGACATTTTTTGATGTTACAGTTCATATTTTTTGTTTGTTGCATTAGTTGTTCTTTCAATGTTTCAATAGCTTTTTTCGTTTGTTTCACTAGTTTTTTTCGTTTGTTGCATTAGGTGTCTTTCGATGTTGCAATAGCCTTTTTTTCCTTGTTGCAGCTGAGAGGGGTGGACTATGGTGGTGAGCTGGTGGTGAGGCAGATGTGTTGGGGTCAGCGAGGTTGCGTGCAGGGGCAGATCCGTGCGCGGGGGGCGTCTTTCTTCTCCGTGCGGGGGCGGGGCGGGGGTAGCGTTTCTTTCTCCGTGCGAGGCGAGGCGGGGCAGGGGTCGCATTCTTCTTTTCTTCTTCTTTTTCGTGGGAGGCGGTCTGGTGCTACTCGTTGCGGCGTTCAGCGCTAGCGCAGGATCTGGATGTCCGGGCGCTAGCACGTTATCAATTACACCTACTGAGGTTGGAGTTCCCAAGGTCTCGGAAGATCAACCGTAGAGGTCAGGCTTAGCTTATACCGTCCACTGTCCGACATGCACACGCACCTTGAACGGGCCTACATGAAGCACTGGAAGCACGTCGGCAGTTCTTCTGTGAAACAGCATAGTGTCCGGACTCAATCTCCGTCGTTTTGTTTTGCCCCTTTTTACTTTCGATCCGAACGAAAGAAGTCTCTGCCTACTCTGTTTTCTCCTTCCGCATTTCGAGGGTGGTGCTATTGAACTAGATGGTGAAACACTCGAGATCCCCATCTGACGATGATGAGGAGAGTCTCTCCTCGCGGTGCCAAGCGGCGGGCAAGCATCACAACCAAGCCGCCACCATGCGCGCTTGCATCAACCTCATCACCTTGGGCGGGCCTAACTTATGGACCGATAGGATTCATTGCCGTGCATAGGGATGAAAACGAAAATGATAATCTCCGATTTTTCGAAATCGTTTTCAAGTTTTTTCCGATTTTTATGCCTAAACGAAAATGATAGCGGTAACCGAAAAAATGAAAATGATAACGGTAAAAATAATCGGAAACGAAAGCGAAAATGATTTTGCCCTCTTCCGATCGTTTTCGAAGATTCCCGTATTTAACCGGTAATTTACCGTCTGTAATTATCGATTCAAAGGCCTTTAACTAATGAATCCTTATTTATTTAGAGATATACAACGCATTACACATGCAAGCACACAAGGTAAATTTTTTTTTGGAAAGGATCACATCTGTACACGCAAGCTGCAAGCACACAAGACAATTTTTTTTGGAAAGGATCACATCTGCACACAAGGCAAATAATTTTTGGAAAGGAACTATCTAACGGAAGTATTTCATGTGTATAACAAGAAGGCAATCAACACTCGAGGTTCTTTTTTCTAGCCTTTACCTTGTATATGATGTGTTGGTTGCTACCTGCGACACATACATATATTGTGTTTGCTTCTTATTGGCTATATGTTTCACAGATTTTTATTTCTTATTAGCACTATTGCGCTAATACATCTATTGCTACGAGCCTTACATATCTCCGTACATTAATATGATGCTTGTAACTAACTCATCTACAGTTGCCTTGTATGAGAACTAACATATGTATGTATCCATCACAAATTATGTAGGATGAATACTCAGAATATGTACGGGAAGATGTGGCCGGGGACGACGATGACATGCCTGACGTTCAGGCTATAGCCTCCACTGAAAAAAGAACTCTAATAATTCATGTTTTGATCACTATTTATATCGAGTCAACTTAGAACATGGTCGTTTATTTGTATCTTTGTCAAGAATTGTTATACTGTTGCGTGGTTTGCCACTATTTGAGACATAAGATTGTGTGAATTATGTGGTTTCAGCTTGTGATCTTGTCAATTGTGGCTTTATTTACTATTGTCATGTGAGATATGTCGAGTTATATGGATCTTCTCATGTTCTACAGTTTGGCGTGTTTATCATTTTTTAGATACCGTTCTCATGGATTCCAATCGTTATCGATGTATTTTTCGATCGACTACTATCGTTTTCGAAATTACCGGAATATCGGCGCCGTATTCGTTTCCGACAATATCGTATCGATTTTGTTTTCGAGAAAAAGATGTGAAAACGAAAGTGATTTGGCCTCCTATCGATCGTTTCCGATCGTTTTCATCCCTAGCCGTGCGCGCGCTGGCATACATGAGCTTCCGGGCCATGTGTCGCGTGTGGCGGCGGGGCACTAAGGTCGGCACCCCTCGACCTCGAGCGCACGGGTGCCTGGCCGACCGCCACTTCTACCCGCATCGTTGGATCATGCTCCGCGAGGCCGCGTCGCCGGGCCCCGGCCGCCACCAATGGCGCATCCTCAACGTGTCCATCGGCTAGTGTGTCCCGACGGAGCTCCCAGAGCTTGAGGGGCACCACTAGCTCGGCGCCACCATGGAGGGCCTACTCACCCTGCTTGACGTGTCCACCTACGTGGTCCGCTTGCTGAACCTGGCCATGAGGCAGCTCGCCGAGCTCCCCACGCTGGACCCGCCATTGCCCCCGAAGATGCACGTGGACATCTTTGAGTACAACCTCGCGTACATGCTCAAGGTCACAGGCCTCGGGCTCATTAGCGACGGCGATGACTGTTAGATGTTTAAGCAAATTTCATGTCAATTTAATCTAGAAAATTAACACCATATAGATGATGACATATATAAAAATTAGCATAGTAATTATAACATCATATATACTTATATGAACCATAAAACTATGATTCAAAACATGTAAGCATGGTATATTTGTCATATAAAGCATACTAGCAAGATCGTGTATCATATGAACAACAACGACATGACCCAAAGCATCAAAACATAGCAATCAGAGAGAACATATATAAATATAAAAACAAGAGTGAGTTTGCGGATATACCCAGAGGAGGGTCCTATGCCGAAGGCATCGGAGGCTCCACTCACACTAGCACCTCCAGTCATGGTGTGTAGATTAGTGCGTTGCTTGAAGTAGTGGACCACAGTCATTGCAGGAAGGCGTTCGCAGTGCCGACTCCCATGCAACAGAGAAAGAAAATGATGGCATGCACGAATTAGGGAAGAAGATGTCGACCGATGACATGGAGAGGAGCAATCGCGTAGTCGCCCCCCAAAAACCTAATCTCCTGCACACCCTGAGCAGGATTCTCAGGCGAGCGGTGGTTCCAGAGGCACCTGCTCTCCCGCAACCTCGTGCACGCAAAGCCACAGGACAAACATCGCCATCTAGCAACGGAGCGGTGGTGTCTGTGTTTCTATTGTCGCTTTTAAGAAGAAGAATAGGAGCGAGGACTCTTATTCCTGCAACGGGGAGGAGAAGGGGCCCACCGAGGAGATTAGGAGATGGTAACTCACGCGATTAACCTGCCTGCCTGCCTGCCTCGCCATGCCCATGCCCAAGCCCTAGCTCGGCCCGGACGACAGTGACAGCGGCGACGCGTGTGCACGCGTGTGACACGCCTTTATCATTTCCTCAACCACTCAATATAGATGGATAAAATCCAACCATATAAGTTGAGTCAACATTTAGTCAAACTCCCATACGGTACAAATCATACAACACATAATGTTACGGACCATAGAGTTTATTCATTTATTAAATATATTATGGGCCAAACCCACAATAAATCCAACAGTCCCCACCAAACTCCAGGGTTTGTAACAAAATAATTTCAGAACCACAACTCTTTTATATACTAGTGTTTCGATGGAGACTGTTAAGTTGAATATCCATCTAGAACAATAGTTTCACTCAGTCACAACTGAACAATGGACTATGCCTTGAATTGACAGTTTTGTGTGAGGTGAGATTTACTAAAGTCCATTACTGATACTAGGCTGCAATAGGCATCCCCTTTGTTTTGAAGCGTATAAATCATACTTTAGTGCCTTTTATGAGTATTTAGATGTTACCCAAACCTCATAGACTATGACTAGTAGTCTAACTCATATAGGTGCGTTCCTCAAAAAATGTTTTGTAGGACAACATATTTTCTTAATCAAGACACTTGAAACGCATTAAGGTAAACATCAACCTGCCTTACAGAAGGAAAGATGTGCATCAGAAATGAGCCTTTATAAGGGATCTTTCCTCACAATCTACTACTAGCTTGTTTCACCATCCTACTTCATGGGATCTTCAATCACATAGGACAGGTTACCACCATAGTAGATTTCAAATGGGTCTCATACTCATCTCTCTTGATGCACTCTCTATCATATTTTGTGATAGGCCCTTTATAAACTGATCTACCAGATTATTAGACATGTGAACATAGTCCAACGCAATAACTCCAGAGTTTCTTAATTTTCTGATAGATTTTAATCATCTCTTAACATGTCTCGTGGACTTCATGTTATCCTTAGAACTGTTAATCTTGGTAATCACAGTCTGGTTATCACAGTTCATAGAAATAGCCAGCATTGGTTTTTCAACAATCAGTAAATCTATAAGAAGAACATGCAGCCACTCGTCCTCAGACCCAACAGTGTCTAATGCTGTGAGTTCTGCTTCCATTGTAGACTTTGTTAAGACAGTATGCTTGCAAGACTTTTAGGAAATAGTGCCACCTCCAAGCAGAAACACATATCCACTCGTGGCATAAAGATCATAGCATCAGAAATCTAGTTGGCATCACTACAGCCTTCTAGCACATTTGGGTTCCCAGTATAATGTATACCATAGTTAGATAATGCATTACTCTCTCTAGAGCTTGTCAATGATCATCTCATGGGTTTGACACAAATCGGCTTAGCTTGCACACAACATAAGAGATGTCAGGTCTTGTTGCACTAGCAAGATACATGAGCAAACCAATGATCTAGGAATATCTCAATTGATCCCTTGCTATTCTCTGATTTTTTTCTCAATAGCACGCTAGGGTCATAAAGTGTAGGAGCAAGCTGGCAGTCACTAAACTCAAAGCGACTCAGCACCTTTTCCACATAGTGAGATTGTAAATAAATCACCCCACCATCACCTTCTCTTAAAAGCTTGATATTAAGAATAACATCAGCTTCTCCCAAATCTTTTATCTCAAAATTACTGGATAAAAATTTCTTCACCTCCTCAATCACTTTGAGTCTTTGATCCAAAGATCAATATGTTATTAATATACAGGCACAAAATAACTCCTTCACCCCCACCATACTGATAATACACACATGAGTTAGCTTCATTCACAACAAAGCCAGCAGATATCAAAGTTTTGTCAAACTTCTCGGGCCATTGCTTTGGGGCTTATTTTTGGCCATACAATGACTTTAATAGCTTACACACCTTGCCCTCTTGACCATTTGCTATAAATTCATCTGGCTAATCCATATAGATCTCCTTCTTCAACTCTCCATTTAGGAAAGCTGTCTTAACATCCATTTGATGAATGGTAAGACCAAAGGAAGCTGCCAGAGAAAGTAACACTCAAATTGTAGTTAATCGAGCAACTGGTGAATAAGTATCAAAGTCTTCACTCTCTTTTTGAGTATAACATTTGGCCATAAGCCTTGCCTTGTGCCTCTCGATAGTATCATCAGGCCTAAGCTTTTTCTTTAACACCTATTTGTAGCCAATAGGCTTGCATCCATATGGACGATCAACTACCTCCTACGTTCCATTAGACATGATAGAATCCATCTTACTCCGTACTGCTTCCTTCTATGTCAGCATCAGGAGAGGAATATGCTTGTTCAAAGGTCGTTGGTGTGTCATCCACAAGGTACACAATATAGTCATCCCTAAAAGATTTTACAACTCTCTGTCGCTTGCTCTTTCTGGTGACTACAATGTTACCCTCCTTAGGATTTTGCATAAGGGGCTCCTCAATTTGTTCTATAGAATAAAATTTTTATGCTCATGGGAAATTACAGATTCATGACTAGTCGTGCTAGGTGCAATTTTCATGGAAAATTCATTCTAAAAAATATAGCATCTCTAGACTCCATTATTGTATCAACATGCATGTCAGGTACCTCAGAATTTATAATTAAAAACCTATATCCAACACTGTGAATAGCATAACGAAGGAATACACATTTAATAGTTTTAAGCCAAAGTTTGCACTTCTTGTTGATCGACATATTCACTTTAGCCAAGCAACCCCAAGTGCACAGATGTGAGAGATTTAATCTTTTCTTTTCTCATTCCTCAAATGGTGTGATTTCTTTATTCTTTGTAGGAACTCTATTTAGGACATGACACGCAGTCAAAATTGCCTAACCCCACCATTCATTAGATAGTCCCACGGTGTCTAACATGGCATTTACCAACTTAGTTAGAGTATGGTTCTTTTTTTTGGCAATTTCATTAGATTGTGGTGAGTATGGCGGTGTCCTCTCATGAATAATACCATGTTCTATGTAGAATTCAGAAAATTCACTAGAGAAATATTCTCCACCTCGATCAGACCTTAACCGCTTAATTTTCCTCTCAAGTTGATTTTCTACATTAGCTTTATAGGCCTTAGAATAATTTAACGCTTCATCTTTTGTTTTAAGTAGATACACGTAGCAAAATTTAGCGCAATCATCTATAAAAGTCATGAAGTATCATTTACCGCCCTTAGTCAAATCGCCACCCTTAGTCAAATCGCCATTTATTTCACATAAATCAGAATGAACGAGTTCTAGCGGTGCCAAATTCCTCGTCTCAGGAGTCTTGTGAGGCTTGCGTGGTTGTTTGGATTGTACACACACATGGCACTTAGAACCTTTGACCATGTTAAATTTTGGGATTAAATTCATATTTGCTAACCGCATGAGACAGCCAAAATTAACATGACAAAGACGTGAATGACATAAATCCGACTCATTCGAAATATCAACGGTATTCACAACCTTATTACACACATCAAGCAACGATAAGCGGAATAGACCTCCGTAGTCATAATCTTTACCAACAAATGTACCATGTCTCGACATGACACACTTATTAGACTCAAGCACAATCTTGTAGCCATCACGACACAACATAGAACCACTAATGAGATTCTTCCTGATGGAGGGGACATTCTGCACATGCTTCAATAGCACCGTCTTTTCCGAAGTAAACTTTAGAACGATCGTGCTAACACCAAGAACACGCGCATGCGAGCCATTTTCCATCAGTAGGCTCTAGTCCTACCGATCTGGTATGAGGTAAACAAAGAAACATCAGCACATACATGAATATTAGCACCGCTATCTATACACCACTCAGGTGAATAACAAACTAAAAGAACAAAAGGTAAATGATTACCATACCCAGAAGTTCCTCCTCCAGTATCGCTAATTACCATGTTGGTTGCTTTCTTCTCTTACTTAAATTTGTGGTCTCGGCACGCACTTGCCCAATGATCATCCTTACTGCAAACAAAACAATCTCCACCTTTCTTATTGTTTTTCTTCTTGAACTCAGTTGTTTGCTTAGGCTTGTTCTGATTGTTCTCTTGTTGGTTCTTCTTCTTCTTGTTATTACGGAATGCAAATGAGTTTTTCTTTTGCACCCTGTTTGCAGCAGAGGCCTCAACCCCTTTTCCACGCCCATCCTTTGCTCTCGCACTCTCCTCAACATCAAGAGTACCAATAAGCTCAGACACACTGAATTCTTTATGTTTTAGAAAAGTAGCAAAATCCCTCCAAGAAGGTGGCAGCTTAGCGATTATACAACCCCTTTTCCACGCATGTCCTTTGCTCTTGCCCTCTCCTCAACTCAAGAGTACCAATAAGCTCAGACACACTGAATTCTTTATGTTTTAGAGAAGTAGCAAAATCCCTCCAAGAAGGCGGCAACTTAGCAATTATACCGTCGGCCACAAACTTGTCAGGTAACGGACATGGGAAAAGCTCAAGTTCTTTAGCCAGTGCCTGAATCTCATGAGCCTGTTCCACCACAGAACGATTTTTAACCATCTTGTAGTCATACAACTGCTCCATGAGATACAACTCACTCTCAGCATCAGAAACTCTAAACTTTGCCTCAAGAGCATCTCATAACTCTTTGCCTGATGCACAGGATATGTAGCTTTTCTCATACTTGCTATGAAGAGCACTAATCACAGCGCCTCGAAACAGGTTATCAGTAGCTCGAAACTTAGGCTCATCCTTAGGAGCTAAGTTCTTAGGCTTCCCCTGTGCGACGTGATAGCAACTCATAGCAGTTAGCCACAACTCCATCCTAACACGCCATATCATGAAATTTTTCCCATCAAAAGCATTTGGCTTCAAAGCGGCAGTAAAACCACTGAGAAAAAATTACCTAATAATAGGTTTTTGGAATGTTAGATGTTTGAGCAATTTCCATGTCAATTTAATCCAAAAAAATAACACCATAAAGATGATGACATATATAAAAATTAGCATAGTAATTATAACATCATATATACTTATATGAACCATAAAACCATGATTCAAAACATATAAGCATGGTATATTTGTCATATAAAGTATACCAGCAAGATCATGTAGCATATGAACAACAACGACATGACCCAAAGTATCAAAACATGACATACCAGAGAGAACATATATAAATATAAAAACAAGAGTGAGTTTGCGGATATACCTAGAGGAGGATCCCATGTCGAAGGCATCGGAGGCTCCACTCGCACTAGAACCCACAGTCATGATGTGCAGATTAGTGCGTTGCTCGAAGTAGTAGACCACAGTCGTTGCAGGAAGGCATTTGCAGTGCCGACTCCCACGCACCAGAGGAAGAAGACGTCGACAGATGACGAGGAGAGAAGCAGTCGCGTAGTCACTTCCCAAAAACCTAATCGCCCACACACCCCAAGCAGGATTCTCAGGCGAGCAATGGTTCTGGAGGCACCTGCTCTCCCGCAACCTCGTACACGTGAAGTCACGGGACGAAGATCGACGGAGATCGCCATGTAGCAGCGGAGCAGTTGTGTCTATGTTTCTGTTGTCTCTCGGAAGAAGGATAGGAGTGAGGACTCTTGGCATGCCTTTATCCTTTCCTCAACCTCTCAATATAGACAGATAAAAACCAACCATATAAATTGAGTCAACGTTTAGTCAAACTCCTATACGGTACAAATTATACACCACATAATGTTACGGACTATAGAGTTTATTGATTTATTAAATGTAACCGCACGCTCACCATCTCCTTCTTTACCCCGACAATGCTCATCGTCGCCAAGCCTGGCGACGACCACTGGACGGTGGACGCTGGTCGACGGCCAGCAGTGGTTCTACTCAGCCATGTCGTTGTCTGGCAACTTCTACTGTGCCATGGCTAGAGTCATCATGGCATTGGAGTTGGAGGCAATGACCACGACCATGACCAACCTGCAGCCGCCGCCATGGCTGGCGGTGGTCGTTATGATAACGTGTATGGTGTCTCTCAAGTGCAAGAACACCGTGCACTTGGTGGAGAGCGATTTATGAGGACATGACACCATCGGATATGACCATTAATAATAAGGTGCGCTTGTTTCTACATTTGCATAGTAATTTTGGGTACAATTCACTTGGTTCCATATGTACATGTCGTTATTTGAATGTAGGTACACATGTGTCTCAAAGTGCAAGTTCATCAAAGTTGAACTTTTAGTTCGTCGACAGCCCGATAGTGCTTCATTGGGAAGGCCATAACTCATCCATCCGGAGTACGATCGAGATCAATGAGCACTTGATGGACTTTCAAATAGATCTGGTCCCACCTCAATATCACATTGGCAAGATCTTCAAATCATCAAGACATTCTGCCGCTATTTCTGTCGGGTGCTATGATGTCATAGTGGG
Source organism: Saccharum hybrid cultivar R570 (assembly GCA_038087645.1). Lineage (NCBI taxonomy): Eukaryota > Viridiplantae > Streptophyta > Magnoliopsida > Poales > Poaceae > Saccharum > Saccharum hybrid cultivar. Next base: position 1,796,864 of record JAQSUU010000377.1, read on the forward strand.
CTTATTATTCACACTTGAGACCCAGGCCCAAGTTGGAGCACGCCCCAAGAAGATGGAGAACACCTAAGAGATGCCCAAAGACATCCTCCTCCTTGGCCATCACCTTAGGAGTCAAGCAAGGGCGCTCAAGCCAAGTTGGAGGCCAAATCCATATCAAGTTCGAGTCCATCTCGGGCTCCAGGATCAGTCTGTAGTAAAATGGACGCCTAGGACGCATCCAGATCTATTTTTGATGATCCACATATGGATGGAAAGATAATTTCATAAGCTAACCAATGGCTTTGATTTGAGGCCTAAATTCTATTGGAGTCAACGGGAATCATCGAAACAAGTTGACGTCCAAAATCTGTCAGGGTGCTGCGTCGCCGTCTTTTGGGTCGTTTGGCCCTTGTAATGTGTCGAGACTTCTTAGCGACGTGAGTAGGGGTCCTTGGATGCCCCTTAGGCTTTATAATCAGTAGCCGCCACCTATGTTAGGATTTGAGTTTTGCTTTAGATAATCTGTCTTTGAACAGTCGCCGTTATCGGTTTGCGAGACCCTAACTTCGAGTGCTTAATCATATATCCGCAATTGTCACTTCAATTGAGTTACGTTTTATCTTGTTCTTGCTTATGTTCTTCGATTCGTAGCAGGGATTAGCCTTCGTAGTGAGGTCAACTAGATTGTGACACAGTTGATAACCAGAGGAGACATGGTGCTAAGGTTGTAGGGTTTGGTCTTTGTGATCTGAAGCCGGATCGGTGTGTCGCTCTTCGACCAAATCGTTGTTTATTTTGAACCTGACGGAAGATCAGAAATCATGTCCCCATCAAGTGGTATCAAAGCCTCAAGTAAACTGTCAAGTTCATATTTATCCTAGTTTAGTTGATTTTCACCTTCGTCTCATAGTCCACCGCCATATTTGTTTCCTGTCCTACAACCATCCGCGCCATAGCCTTTGCATATTTCTGTTTCATAGTCCGTTGTATTGAGTTTGTGTCCCAGGTCAAGGTCTTGTTGCTGGTTTAGATTATGTTCTTTTCTAGTTTGTGTTGATCCCTCCACCCACCGCCATCTTGTATCATTATTAGTTTGCATCTTGTGTCCACTGAAACCCTGATTCGAGCAACTTCCTTAAAATTGTCATAACTTTTGCATCCGAACTCGAAATACGGTGAATTTTATATCTACGAAAAATGCTAAAAAAATTTAGATCTATTTCATCCTAGCAAAGCTGGGTTTATAAAAATTAGATTTATGAAATTCGATTAGGAAAATCAAGTTTCCAAGCCCATAAGTTTTGATATGTCTTTTGGAGCACAATCATGATTTTCTATAGGTCACATCTTTTATCCAATTGAGCTCAAATTTTTTAGGGTTTATTGTTGTGTGCTCCTTGCTGAGAAAAAATATCAAAAAAGCAAAAGCAAGAAAAAAAATTGGACAAAAAAAGAAAAGAAAAAAATAGCAAAAGAGAAGATAAGAGATAAAAAAGAGCACATAAGGAACACTCGATAGATCTATTGTTTGTGGTGCCTTTTGCCTTGTCTGTATTTCTATTGCTACTTTTCATACTTGTTTTACTCCCTTGTGTGTCACAATTGGTGCTAGGAACACGTATAGGCTAGCAACTAGGACAAGTGCTTTGGACATTTATTCAATATTGTTATCTGTTACTGAATTGTGTGCCATATATATATATATTTGTTCTTTGTGCGCCTTTCAAGCTCCACATATATACTCTAGATCAGCACAGAAAAAGATCCTTGCAATCTTGGTGCCACGCCCTCACAGGTATCACGAACCAGCCACCGATTTTACCATCCACTGCATTGCATTGGTAAGAACCTTGTAAGAACTTAGTAAGACATGTGAGAGTGTGTTTTCACCGACAAATATAATAGTTTATAGGAATTTCTTTTGATTTCTAACATTATCAAATAACGTGTTTCTATTTAAGAGTGAATTGCAGGAAATCATGACCCAAATGTTTGCAAGGATGGACCACATGACGAACAATCCACCATCACATATTGACTATAATCATCAAGGTATAAGAGGTAAATTTACCATACCATCTTTTGTTGGATCTTATGATGGAGAAGCATATTTAGATTGGAAGATGACTGTAGAACAAGAATTTAATTCTCTCCTAGTTCATGAGATACATAAAGTTAAACTTGCTACTAGTAGATTCAAGGATTTTGTTCAAATCTGGTGGCGACAATTAGCTAATTTGCATCAACAACCTCAATCATGGGATAGATTTAAAGAAGCAATGCGTGATAGATTTATTCCTGTTTCGTATAAACGAGATTTGTGTAAGAAATTACAACACTTAGAGCAGGGAGATATGCCTATTTAAGAATATTTTTCAGAGCTCCATAAGGGCATGATTCGTTGTGGGATAGAGGAGGGTCCGGAGGATAAAGTGTGTCATTTTTATAGTGGTTTGAGACGTGAAATTCAGGATATTGTTTATTATAAAGATTTTAACACTACCAACAAGTTGTTTCAGCTTGCCATGCATGCAGAAAAAAAAAATTGCAGGGATGTCAGCAAAAGGACCAGAGTAATATTGACGACAACCTCAACCATATTTTAGTAAGAGTGGAGCAAGCATTTGCGAAGGTTGAGATCGCGATAAGTAGGCGAGAGGTCGCTTCCGCTGCTGCTGCAGCATCTTCACCACCATCACCCACATCCACTTAGGAGTCTGGTAAAACTTTAATCCATGCTGAAATTGTATAACTTGATCGAGAGAGTGCCCCTACTGAGAAGAAAGAATTCGATATTAAATCCAAAAATCACCAAATACCTAAACTAGAAGATCCTTTTATGCTTGCTACAAAATATGATAATGTTCAAATTGGTGATGATGTACTGAATTTGTCCACCACTTATGCTATAATAGAGCAACATTTAGTGGACACAAAGTCTGAATTTCCTTTGTCATAAAATAATTATTCTGACAGTGCTTGTGATAAATAAGAGTTGTAAGACAATGCTTTTAATATACATATGCCACAACTAGTGAATGAGCATAATGCTTTTGTTTTGAAACTGAATACTTGTGCTAAAAATAAGAATTTGAATGAGCATGATACTTTTATTTTGGAACCAAATACTTGTGCTAAAAATAAGAATTTCCTTCCCATTGCTGCTAAAAAAGATGAGCTAAAATTATTATATTCTTTAGATACTTTGGGTTATATTGAGTTTGATACTTTGTGTGCTCTTACTACTTTAGAAGAGAAATTTTGGTTTGCTCATTTGTCACAGTCATTTAGATGTACATTTCACTTTATTAGCAAATATAATAATAAAACAGAGTATATGGTACACAAAGTTTATATTTGTTTAAATCTGAAATCTCCTTTTGTTGTGCAACAATATGATAATTTCGAGGCCTACAATAGATATAATCATGTCATGTCAAGATCCCCAAATTTTGTTATAAAGCAACATATTAAATTTCAAAAAGGGGAGCAATATTGGCTACTAGCTACAATCTGTCCTCCAACTAAGTTCAAATCGAAGACGGTTTGTTGTTAAGAAGCGAAGGATGATGATGACATAACGCCATCAGATACGACCATTGATTATAAGGTACGCTCGTTTCTACATTTGCATAGTAATTTTGGGTACAATTCACTTGGTTTTATATGTATATGTCATTATTTGAATATAGGTACAAATGTGTCTCAAAGTGCAAGTCCATCAAAGTTGAACTTTCGGTTTGTTGGCAGTCCGATGATGCTTCATTGGGAAGGCCATAACTCATTCATCCGGAGTGCGATCGAGGTCAATGAGCACTTGATGACAAGCTTATTTGATAAGCTTTCAAATAGATCTGGTCCCACCTCAATATCACATTGGCAAGATCTTCAAATCATCGAGACATTTTGGCGCTATTTCTGTCGGGTGCTACGGCGTCGTCGCGGGCTTGTTATTCATATTTGAGACCCAGACCCAAGTTGGAGCATACCCCAAGAAGATGGAGAACACCTAAAAGATGCCCAAAGACGTCCTCCTCCTTGGCCACCACCTTAGGAGTCAAGCAAGGGCGTCCAAGCCAAGTTGGAGGCCAAATCCATATCAAGTTCGAGTCCATCTCGGGCCCCAGGACCAGTCTGTAGTAAAATGGACGCCTAGGACGCATCCAGATCTGTTTTCAATGATCCACATATGGATGGAAAGATAATTTCATAAGCTAACCAATGGCTTTGATTTGAGGCCTAAATTCTATCGGAGTCAACGGGAATCATCGAAACAAGTTGACGTCCAAAATCTATCATGGTGCTGCGTCACCGTCTTTTGGGCCGTTTGGCCCTTGTAATGTGTCGAGACTTCTTAGCGACGTGAGTAGGGGTCCTTGGATGCCCCTTAGGCTTTATAATCAGTAGCCGCCACCTATGTTAGGATTTGAGTTTTGCTTTAGATAATCTGTCTTTAACAGTCGCCGTTATCGGTTTGCGAGACCCTAACTTTGAGTGCTTAATCATATATCCGCAATTGTCACTTCAATTGAGTTGCGTTTTATCTTGTTCTTGCTTGTGTTCTTCGATTCGCAGCAGGGATTAGCCTTCGTGGTGAGGTCAACCGGATTGTGACACAGTTGATAACCAGAGGAGACGTGGTGCTAAGGTTGCAGGGTTCGGTCTTTGTGATCTGAATCCAGATCGGTGTGTCGCTCTCCGACCAAATCGTTATTTATCTTGAACCTGACGGAAGATCGGGAATCAAATCCCCATCAGCGATGGGAGGTTGCTGCTCCTCAACCGCTGGCTAGAGTGGTGAGGGAAGGTGGAGGACAACTCCTACTGTTGGATCAAGGGGTACAAGGCGTACGAGGTGGACCTCGCCAAGCGGGAAACGGTGTCCATCCGTGGCCTCCGCGGGCACGCCGTGTTCCTGGGCAAAACACGGGCGTTGTCTGTTTCTCCGCTCGTGTTCCCGTCGATCCGCGGCAACAAAGGTCTACCCTGTCGCCGACAGCTGGGAGATGAATTGGCTCCTACAACCTTCTCAACGGAAGGATTGAACGTTGCAACGTTAGGACATGACGAATGATAATGATGATCATGATGATGATAATGGCTGGACGCAACCATGTGGTATCCGTGACTATCTTTCATGGTACGTCTCTGGCAGATGCAACGACATTGAAGAAATATAACCGGGATCGGACAAACCTTGTGCATCTTATTACTCCCTCCGTTCTAAATTATAAGCCGCTTTGATCTTTTTAGCACATCTGGATGTACCAAAAAAATTATAATTTGGAACAGGAGGAGTACATATGACGTTCCATATTGAGTGACCTGGGATAGATAGTGCGATTGACTTCAGTCAGGTTGGTCGAATCCTGTTCTTTGTTTATGGTTGCTTATTCGTCGTTATTATGTGTGTATTCTTTACGAGATTCACCTATGGCATTACTGATTTCATAGACGCTGGACTATCGATACGGAGACGGAGACTGCTGCACACAAATACAGCAACTAGCCTAACAATCTTAGTACAAAACGAATCTTGTATTTAAGATGCCTTTATCATTATCGTTTGTTTTTTCTTTACAAGTATCAACTATGCCCATCTCCCCTGCTGAACCCATCTCACGCATGCGCGCTCCTCTTTCTCTACCTCTCTCGCATGCCATTTAGCCATTTACTTCCTACCTATAGTCTCCATACACGCGGGGCTAGCTCGTCCTCTTCCTCCTCCTCCTCCCCGCGGATTGACTCTGCAGCTCCACCAAATCAACCTTGCATTGCTTCTTCCCCCTGGGGGCGAGTCGACGAAGCTAGGAAGAGACACTTCACACACAAACGATCTTTTATAGACACGCCTCGTTTTCGATCAGAGGCCCTTCTTCTTCCTCGTCATGGAGCCAACAGCGGCGGCGGACGCCGTGAAGAAGCCAACGACTAGAGCGATGATCAGCAAGGCGTTGTTGTTATCGTGGGCATTATTCGAGACGGCGATGCTGCCACTGGGCATGATTCTGGTGCAGGTGTTCACGATGGTGACGCTGCTCATCGGCAAGATAGCACTCAACGCCAGCATGCGCCCCTTCGTCTTCCTCGTCTACCGTAACCTCATTGCTGCCGCCGCCATGGCGCCGCTCGCCCTCATCTTTGAAAGGTGCACACGCCCACGTATTACTACAGCTGCGTCACTTTCTTCCGCTACGTAGGTGCTTGAATTATTCTCCGTTTCCGCCGTTGCTTCGGTTTATGATATATGATAGGCCAGTGCTTTTGTTTCAATTTTTAGTTACCATCATTTGCACTGTGGATGATCAATGATTACGTGGTTAACCTAATGCATGCCGTTACAGTAACAAGAAAAGTATACGCAAAAATGGATACTCCCACAGTCCCACTTGTGACAAACTAAACAATAAAAGATGTTTACCTCCAATAATAAGATCGACTCAGGTATCAACTCTTTAGATGATATCTCATCTTATATACCCCCACACAAGTGCTTAGGCTGTCCGCACTGCGGACCTACACGGGTGCGTAGCGGCCGGCCGCTACGCGCGCTATACCCAGAGGTGCACTGTGCATGCACGGGCAAACACTGTAGCAGAAGAGAGACAGAGAGTTGGGGAGAGAGAAGGGGGAGCAAGGGGAATAAAATATGGAATAGTGGGTATAGAGTATGGGATAGAGATAATATGGGTACGGGAGAAATGGATATAGAGTAGAGAATCTCGATGACTAGAATATAATATTCCTTTTTAGAGATGAAAATAGAGGTGGACGAGTGCGGATAGCCTTATATAACTGACAGTAGTTGCTGCCTGCTGACTCATCACAAATCTCCTCACAAGCCAAAAGGCAACTATTGCAGTTGGAACTTGGGCCTCGTTTAGTTCACTCCAAAATGCAAAAAGTTTTTAAGATTTTCCGTCACATCGCATATACCGGCACATGTATGGAGCATTAAATATAGATAAAAAATAACTAATTGTACAGTTTGTTTGTAAATGTCGAGACGAATCTTTTAAGCCTAGTTAATTCATAGGTGGACAAAGTTTGTTAAATATAAACGAAAAGTGCTACAGTACTTTTGAAAAAAAAATTGAAAACTAAACATGGCGTTGCTGCTGGCATCTAAACTGTTCACTTCTCCTATTGCCCACGGACCATCGTACCGCTGAGCTTAAGATTCGACGAGATGGGAAAAACTCAGGCCTTATTTAGTTCCCGAGTTGGCGCCCCCGATTCGACGCATGCTGCTACAGTGTTCCGGTCGGAACAATGTAGCATCTTTTGTTTTTTATGCAAAAAAATGTCTAAAAATTGATTAATTAGACTCAAAATGTTCGTCTCGCAAAGTACAACAAAACTGTGCAATTAGTTTTTGATTTCATCTACATTTAGTACTTCATGCATTTGCCGGCATTTTGATGTGATGGAGAATCTCCTTTTTGCATAGTGGAATTTGGGCACCTGAATTAGGAACTAAACAAGGCCTCAATGCAATTTTGGCAGTGTTTTGACTTTCCGCAGTATGCTAGTTTGGCTCAGGCCCCCGTTACTTTCCAAAATATTTCCTCTTCCACCCATCATATTAAATCTTTGGACGCATGTATGGGGCATTAAATGTAGATAAAAAAATAACTAATTACATAGTTTGTCTGTAAATGTCAAGACGAATCTCTGAGCCTAGTTAGTCCATAGTTGAACAAATTTTGTCAAATAATAACGAAAGTGCTACCGAAATTTTTTTTCCCGAAAATTTCAGATTTGAACACAGCCTCAGTAACAACTCCCTGAAGAAATACAACAGGGAACTGCTGCCCAGTGGGAATGGGTGCACGCCCGCACCCGCCATGCCATGCTAGTGCTGGCCTGTCTCACACGCGACCGTGCACGTGCGCTTGCTGGTGGTACTGTTGCCTCTACCCACGTCGGTCGCGCACTCACTCGGGTTCACGCCGGCCGCGCCGCTGCCACTGTTGCTGACGGTGCTGCTCCCGCCGCCTCCACAGGACACTGATGGGCGTGGCCACCTGGCTGAGCGCGCGTATGGCGTGGGCGGCGACCGTGTGTCCTCCTAAGGATGCGCCGCGGCGGGGCTCGTCTTCGTCGCCATGACTCTCGCCCCGGCCGACTCTCGTGCATGCTGGATGCGCGGCCTGTGAGCTCCACGAGGTGCAGTGCGTAGATGAAGATGGGGGAGCGCTTGATTGGGTTAGACAGCTCCAACGCCGTGTGATGATGGACGACACGATGCGAGTGATGTGCGCCGTGTGCTCCGCGCCGCACGTCGGCCGAGTGGTGTTCACACACGCCATCATGCGCAGGCGCGGCTCTGCGTTGTGCTTGGACTGCTGCAGAGGTTGCGCCGCTTGTAGCTGACCAGCCGCCGCGCCGGCGTGGTACGTCGTCGTCACCACGGGCATCACGAGCACAGGAGGCCGGACTCTCTCGATCTCCACACTCGCCGCGCTGACGGACCTGGTCCCATCCCATCAGCGCTCGGCGCGGGTCTCCGCCGCCTCCGGCTCCTCTCGTTGGCGGGGAACCAGCTGACGGGCGCCGTGCCGTCCTCCCTCGCGGGCCTCCCAGACCTCCACACGCTCGACCTTGGCGGGAACCGCCTCGACGGCGCCGTGCCCGCGGACTACTCCTGCCGGACTCGCCCAGGCTCAAGGTGCTCATCCTCGCCAACAACGGCGGGATCTCCGGGGAGATTCCCGCCGGATTCGCGAGCTGCCTCCGGGCTGTTCCACGTTGACCTCGCAAGGAACGCCCTCGCTGGGCGGCTACCGCCGCTGCCCACCACACTACGGTACTTCTCCGTCGCCGGTAACGCAATGCAGGGCACACTCGACGGCTCGCCCACACGCCGCGGCGCCACGCGTGCCCCCGCGCGCTACGCCGTCGCCACCTGAGCCCATGTCGGGCTTGCACCGCCGCGTCTCACGTTGAACGGAGCGAGCACTACAGGAAACAGCTGATTTGCCGGGTGTAAAATAATTTGTCGGGTGTTTTTTATCGGGCATCCGGCAAAGTCATTCTTTGCCGGGTGCCAGACCTAGAGGCACCCGGCAAAGAAAGGCCTCCGGCAAACCAGCCTTTGCCGGGTGCCAGGCACCCGGCAAATTACAACCGTCGGCAAAAATTAGCCTTTGTCGGGTCCGGGCACCCGGCAAAATATGGCCGCCAGCAAAGGTGGCTGGTGTGACGGCGGCCACCTGCCGTCAGTCTTTACCGGGTGCCATGCCGTTAGGCACCCAGTAAAGAGTTTTTTATTTTTTTAAAAAAAATTCTTTGCCGGGTGCCTCCTGAGCTGGCACCCGGCAAAGGCTTCTTTGCCGGGGGCCAGGTTTGGCACCCGGCAAACTATAATTTTTTTTGTGTGTTTTTGGCCCCATTTTTTCTGTGGCCTTGGTACAGTAATTATAACTCAATATCAAAATTTGAGACATTTTTGACTTTTTATACTATATTTCTTTAATTATTTTCATTCACTTGATTTTTTTCGACTACTCTAAATTTGAACTGCAGGTACATGAAATAATGAAATACGGTCATTCGAAAAATGATATTCATGATGTTTGGCGTATGTTGACGCCGTATCTAGGAACTCGCATTAAATTACGACCATCATGTTGTCGTAACATGACGAGGTAATCGCGGGGAAAGTTTATTTAAATTATATAAAATCCAAATGAAGTCCGAAAATCACGAAACTTGTCGAGGTTTCTTGTTATTGCATTTGGAGGCCATGGTTAAAAGTTGAGAAAGTTTTGAGCAAGTTGCGACGTCGGATGCCTAAAACCCTGACATCTCCACTTGCAATTACATGTGATCACATGTGGAGATGTCTGAGTTTTAGGTATCCGAGGTCACAACTTGCTAGAAATTTTTTGAATTTTTTACCAAGGCCTCCACATGCAACAACAAGACACATCAACAAGTTTCGTAATTTTCAGACTTCGTTTGGATTTTATATAATTTAAATACACTTTTCCCGCGAGTACATCGTCATGTTATGACAACATGATGCGCGAAAATTCATGCCACTTCCTGCATACAGCCTCAGCATACCCTAAATATCATGAAAACCATTTTTTGAATAACCAAATTCCATTATTTCATGTACCCACAATTCAAATTTGGAATAGTCGCAAAAATTCAATGAAACGAAAAAAATTAAGGAAATATAGTTAAAAAAACTCAAAATTGTTCCAAATTTTGAAATAGGGATTTATTTACTGTAGCAAGGTCTCACAAAAAAATGAGACCAAAAAAACAAAAAAATAAAAAAAATAATTTGTCGGGTGCCAGCCTGGGCCCCCGGCAAAGAAGCCTTTGCCGGGTGCTAGGTTAGGGGGCACCCGGCAAAGAAATTTAAAAAAAATAAAAAAAATATTTGTCAGGTGCCAGGCTAGGCGGCACCCGGCAAGAAATTTAAAAAAATAAAAAAATCTTTGCGGACCAATATACAACACAACAGCCCGAGCCTCACAGTCCAACCGCACCCCCAAACCCTATCCTCTCCACCCGTGAGAAAAAAAAAGAGCCGACCCGTCCTCATGGCTGTGGCGCCCTCGCCGCCGCCGGTCTAGCCCGCAGCCACGCTGCCCTCTCCGGCCGCCGTCGCCGCCTGGCAGGAGCCGCGCCGCCCTCTTCGGCCGCCGCCGCAGCCCGGCAGGATCTCCTAAGTATTACCGCTGCCTACGTCTGATCCCGGCCCTGGGGCACGGCGAGAGGGCGCGAACGTCCCAGGCCTAGGGAGCCGATGGGCCTGTCCCCGAGGTAAGCATACACCAGTAGTAGTATTCTGTCAACCCAGCTAACATACGTATACTAGGCTGCTGCATGCCGCAGACAGCAGCAAGTCTCTTCCACTAGAGTTGCAGATCCTCTTTCCTCTGCATACGTAGACTGCAACTTGATTAGTCAAATATTCAATCTGCTAGGCACTAGGCTCCCTATTGGTCTATATTCCCTAATGATTTGGATTCCTCACTACCAGCTTAACTTGCGAAACTTTCAATTTATTCAAACTTTGCCTATTAGAGACAAAGTGTCTCATCATTTTGAAGAGACAAAGTTGATTGTTGTTTGATATGCTCGTTGGTCGTGGCAGAGTATCACGATCGTTCATTTGGTTTGCTAGGTCAGGGGTGATGCACGGGATCTTCTCAATGAGATTAATTAATTTAGGCTCATGATGTGGACACTCTATTTGCTGGAATGAAATGGAAAATTAAATGAGAAACAATTGATTGAAGAGGGGCAATCAATGCAGGAACGCTTGGCTTTATAAGATAATCTTTTGGTGAACTTTTTTCATGCCACTCATGCTTCTTTCATGCCGATGGTGGTTCATTCAATAGAACACTACTGTTTCAATGAGTTTGCTCTACTAGAAGAGTTTAACTAAGAACATCCGGCCAAATGGTCATTGTTTTCTTTTAATTTCAACATTATGTTACCTTTAAGACAAGCTGGTCAAGGTGAAGGCATGCTTGTTTTTAAAAACAAATGCAGTAGCTTTTACCTTTTGCCATTTTGATACACATATCATAGCCATCAAGCAGTTCAATGGTCACAGTCTTTTCCCCAAGAATACAAAGTCTACTGTAATGAATCTACCGTAATTGTTGATTGCGAAACACCAGGCAGAATTTCCCTGTGCTGTGGTATACTTGTGTACTTTAGAATTTTCACCTGAAAATGAGTAATTCACATACTTCATAACTTCTTGGAAATGGAGTATTCGTTGTTGTATTCAGGTAGCATCTTTTCCATGCTTATTTTGCTTCTTTTGAGAAATACTATATTTCTACTGTAAATTTCGGTGTGCTAGTTAACATCTGCAGCACGGTCATAACTCGTTTATATATTTTTGTTCTAGGTCCAAAAACCCTCATAACGCTTTTGTGTGATTGGAACCTGACCATTGCTAACATTTTGGCTTCTTTTGCTAATCATCCATCCTTGGTTGTAGTATGTGTATGTGCTGGCTTTTGGCTTCTTTTGCTAACCAGACATCCTTGCTGTTGTAGTAACTAGTAAGTATATATATATGTGCTGGAAGGTTGCTACTCTATGCTGGAACTTATTATATTGCATGGTTCGGACTGCGTGCTGCAACTCATCATGTTGTATGTCTAAGACAATGAGCTAGTCCTTTTAGTGTAATGGCTGGACACTTGGATGGATCTAGAATGTATTGTGATTGGAACCTGTTGCCTATATTCACATATTGGAAGACATTTGGATAATATATATGCATTTGAAATTTGGCATGAGGTGATGTCAATTTCAGGAATAGATGTTTCTAGCATACTTCTCTCTTTTCTCAGTTGTTGTGAAATGTCTGGAGTTATCTTTTAACTTTTATACCATTAGATATTTTTATTGTGTTTAACATTATCTATCCATCATCTCTCATCCCTTCCCCGTGCCATAAGGTGATGTCAAGTAATTATTTTTATCATGCCCTCACTGAATTTACTGAGTTTGTTTTGCCTCTTTGATTAACAGCGATAATAAGATGTAGAACTGATATGTCCATATTTTGTTTACAGTTGAGCAACTGACTCTGAAAGTCAAGCATCTTTTTTTAAAAAAGCAAACATCCATCGGCAGTTGTACACAAGAAGGTATGCAAAATCTTAGTTTCTCTTATGATTTATTTGTGCTGGTTTACCACATGTGGGGGCCATGCTTTTTGATCTATTTTATCTTGATTCATTGTATGCAAATGCAGTTGAGATCCCTCAGTTTATCCTTCACTGCAGAGTTGTATTATTTGCATAAAACAAACACTATGTGTATTTAATATTTGGAAGTACTTATTTTCATTATTTTCTTGTGACTAATGCCGCAATCCATCGAAAATGTGTCACTGTAATGATTTGTGATGACAAATTTTGTTCATCTGGACTATATGCAATGGCGCCGTGATTGGCCAATTGGTCCTTTTGTGTTCAGAATACGCTGGGATGTTACACTCGTCAATATTCCTTTTTGTTTGTTTGAAAGTTGCTTGGCCAGTTGATCATCGTCCGAACGTTTTGTGTTCAGACATTTTGTTTTCTTATCCCTTTTTGGAGTCTATGCCTCTTTGGAAAAGTGGATCCATGCTTTAAATTGCTCTAATGATCAACATGTCTGTTGGTTAAACTCTGTGAACCATCCTGAACCTGACAAATACTTGCGTGCGGAGCATACAACTTGAACTGAAATATTGAGCTAATGTTGTGATAACTGACAGAAATAGATGAAGTGCCTAGGCAGGAACGTTTCTGATGCTTTGATAGGTAGATCATGTAGTAGTTCATATGGTCACACATGGCACTGTGTGGACTATAAATAACAAGCAGCAGACCAAAGATGCTTCCATGGAATTTACCTCAATTAAATTATCAAAAAGTTGGCTGAGTGCAGACATAGTTCATTTATCAGAGGATGCTTGGCACTTACTTTAATAAATATGCTCGCATATACAAAACTAAAATCACCGATACCCAGCAACCATAATGCCATCATGAGCTCTACTTGATTGATGATAATGTCAGCTATATATGAACCAGAAAGAAGTGGCGGACACCCTGTCTTTCCAGGCAAAAATAGAACCTAGTTTCACTGAGCTTGGTAATTCTCTTCTATTACCAGAAGTGACTTTCCATGTTCAATCTGCACTTTAGCTTATTTCACAAGTTGATACAATTGGTAATTCTCTTCTATTACCAGAAGTGACTTTCCATGTTCAATCTGCACTTTAGCTTATTTCACAAGTTGATACAAGATTCCGATTTTGTAAATGACAATGCATCATGATCACAACACTGTGAGCTCTGCTAGCTGTAAATTCACTTAGCATAAAACTTCCCTTGAAACTGGAGGAACTATGATTTATTGCATTAGAGTGGTGTATTTTTTTGTTAAAGCTTGATTGCCATGATGATGTCACTTATAAAGTCCTTTTTTGTCCCATTGGCTGAGAATAAATATTACTGTTTATTGTGAGTCGACACTAACCATTTTTGTCCCATTGGCTGAGAATAAAGTCCTTTTTTGTCCCATTGGCTGCCAAAATTTTGAGTCGACACTAACCATTTTTGCCCTTTTTTGCAGGACCTGTGGGAGGGACTTGACGACCCCGATCGACTTCGTCGGCGCTGCGGTCTTCCTGCACTGCGTCGGCTCGCCACTGCACCGACTCTGCACCGCCCCGCTACCCGGACCTCACCGTCACCCTAGGTATAACCCCTCTATCCGTATGTGGTCTTTGGTCGCGTAACCTAGTTAGGTGTCTCCCGTTCGAAAGAGATACGGTCGGAGATATGCGGACCTTTGCATATCTGCGACCGTATCTCTTTCGGATTGTCCACGTTTTTTGGACAGCACACGGATACGTAGTTGAGGTTAGTTTTCATGCTCCGCTCTATTTCGAGATGGTGTTTCAGCATCACCTCTCCGTTGTTCTCCGGATACACTCTCCCTTGCAGGACGTGTATCGGGAGAACGGCGGGGAGGTGCTGCCGAAATTCCATCTCGGATAGGAGCGGAGCATGGAAACTAACCTCATCTACGCATCCGTGGGTGGGATTAGGACCTATCCTCACCTATTAGAGAGTAGGGACACCGCGTAGATGCAATTGATGGTCACCTATGGTGATATTTTATATGCTAGAGGATGGATGACCGTCAGTGGATGTACACCGGCCGGACAAGTGAGGGTCATGCCAACTATGAATGGATGCAGAAGACTGATCGTTTCTTGAATCGTGCATTCGGCAAGGCCGTAAAATTCCCGAAAATGGCTTTGTGTCCCTGCAGCAAGTGTGGTAACAGGAGAATGCTAGACAAGGAACTCATGGGTAAACATCAGCCCGGATGACCCGCCCGAGTCGTACAGCAACTCGAGCGCCTACACCCGCATCAGCTCCTACGCGTCGGAGGCAAGGTCGGTCCAGGGGCCAGAGTGGGATCCGAACGCCGACGACATTGATGGGTCGACTGTCATGAGGATTGGACAGGGTAAGAAGCATGGGCGGTACTGGCTTGGCGATGGCACACTCGAGTTCGGCTCTGTTCCAACCCTCTCCCAGATCCGAGCAGAGACCCCGACCGGAGGCCCGGTCATACACCAACGGCCGTCCCCTTCACAGCAGCGGGTTGATGCACTCCAGGTTTGTCCCGTTTAACTCTTCGTACATTGATCTTTACATAACTTAGTTGTCTTTACATCACTGAAACAGATGGGTTGAAATGTTACAGACCGAGAACGAGAGGATGGCTCAGGAGCTGTGGGACCTGGTGGCGAGGACCGAGCAGGCTGAGCGGGAACGAGAGGCCGAGCGGGCCGAGCGGGAAAGACAGGCTAAGCAGCTGGCAGAGATTACGGCGTTCTTGCAGCACTTTGGACAAGTCAACGGTGTACCTGTGCTGCAATTCGCTCCACCGCCGCCAGTTCTATCTACTCCTGTGAGTATGAAACCAAATTGCTTCGACTAGTGCTTTCATTAGATGACCACTCTAACACATGCAATCTCTTGCCCTTTATGCAGCCTCCGTCGGCGGGTTCGAATAACACATCTCAGGGGCAAGTAGGCGACGGCGCTTTTCCTTCACCAGGCACTCAGTTTCCCCCCACCTCTAGTTTGATTCTCTTTTTCACCGCTTGATGGACATGTGGTGCACTGTGAATGACTATCGACTTGTGACGATGGATATTGGACCTATTATATTTGCGATGTCGTGTATGTGAGATATTGTGTTGGCGATGTGATATATATATGTGGGATTAAGTTTGTGATGGGATGGATGTGCTATATTGTGTTTGTGATGCTTCAGATGTGATATCTATCTTTTATATGCTGTGTTTATAATTATAGAAAAAAAATAAAAAATTTTGAGGCTTTGTCGGGTGCCCTGGCCCTGGCACTCGGCAGCTTTGCCGAGTGCCAGGGCCAGGGCACCTGGCAAAGAGTTTTTTTTAAAAAAATCTTTGCCGGGTGCCTCCATGACAGGGCACTCGGCAAAGAAAATACTAAAAAAATAAAAAAAAAACTCTTTGTCGGGTGCCCAGAGGAGCGACACTCGGCAAAGAAAATTTGGAAAAAAAAAAAATCTTTGCCGGGTGCCTCTGACATGGCACCAGGCAAAGAAATTTTAAAAAAAATTATAAAAAATCTTTGCCAGGTGCTCCCGGTAGAGCACTCGGCAAAGAAAATATGGAAAAAAATTAAAAAAATCTTTGCCGGGTGCCTCTGACATGGCACCCGGCAAAGAAATTGTAAAAAAAATTAAAAAAATCTTTGTCGGGTGCCTCCCGGTAGGGCACTCGGCAAAGAAAATATGGAATTAAAAAAATCTTTGTCACGTGCCTCTGACATGGCACCCGGCAAAGAAATTGTAAAAAAAATAAAAAAAAATCTTTGCCAGGTGCCTCCCGGTAGGGCACTCGGCAAATAAAATATGGAAAAAAAATTAAAAAAAAATCTTTGTCGGGTGCCTCTGGCATGGCACCCGGCAAATCAAAGGTTGAGGGAGCCGGCGTCGTAACGGCCACTTTTCTTTGTCGGGTGCCGGATTTGCACTCGGCAAAGATATCTTTGCCGACTAACTTTTTGCCGGCGGCTCTTTGCCGAGTGCTGCACCCGGCAAAGACTTTGCCGAGTGCAAAGTAGCCTTTGCCGGGTGTTTTCGGCACCCGACAAAGCGCCTGAGTCCTATAGTGGAGGGGTCAGGAAAAGGAGGCGCCCAAATCCGGCTTCCTTGCACGGGAAGGGTAAGCTGGCGAAAGAAAAAGAAATATATGGTTTTTTATAAAATATAAGCATAAAACGAAGGGGTATGAATTTTTTATGCACCACTGATCAAGATTTTAGACCTAAAAATACACGTTCAAACTTAGGCCCTATTTGGTTTGGAGAGTTAAATTTTAACTCTCATCACATCGAATGTTGCGGCACATGCATGGAGTACTAAATGTAGACTAATTGCATACATGTTGACACAGTTTAGAGGTTTTTCACGAGACGAATCTATTAAGCCTAATTACTCTATGATTGAAAACTTTTTGTCAAATAAGACGAAAGTGCTACAGTGCGAGTTAAATTTTAACTCCTCAAACCAAACACCCCCTTAATGGACCAAATTGATACAGTCTCACAGGTTAGTGGACTATCCATGTATTTTACTAAAAAAAAAAAGCCTCGATTCAGCCATTCAGGGTAATAACCTCGTCAGCTTCAGTCCAATTCAATGTCAAATGAAATTGAGGTTGAGTAAACTGAAATTTCAGTTGGAAAACGCAGGGTATAATTTGAGTGGTAAGACTGTAAGAGACAACAACGCCTTGTTTAGTTTGCCTCAAAGTTCCAAGTTTTTTCACTCTCTCTCCATCACATCAATTTTTAACCGCTTGCATGGAGTATTAAATGTAGGTAAAAAAATAACTAATTACACAGTTTAGTTGGAAATCACGAGATGAATCTTTTGAGCCTAGTTGGTCCATGATTGGACAATATTTGCCAAATAAGACGAAAGTGATACTATTCATCGGGTTGAATTTTTCTTCGATCTAAACAAGGGCAAGATGGTATGGTAGATAGTCTACCGTAGATTCGTACTTGAACCACCGTTTGGTTCAACAGTCACCATCATCCAACCTCTCCTACTTTCCCACCCGTTTTTCCTCACCAGTCACCACCTCACTCCACGTCTCCTCGGCCCCTCCCGCGCTGCTCACTGCCCACCGACACTCCCCCTCCGCCGACATGGACCGCGGCCCTTCCGTCTCCGACGAGGACGACGACCTCGAGACCCTCGTACCGCAGAACCACGCCAAGCCCCCGTCCCCCTCCGCCCGCTCCCGCTCGCCGCCCTCCTCCTTCAGCGTCGCCGCACTCCGCCCGGCGCTTCCCTCCGCCGCCTCCCTCGGGCGCGTCCTCTGGTCCCGCCGCTACCTCGTGCTCTTCGTTTCCCTCCCGCTCCTCTTCCTCATCCTCTTCGTCTCCCTCGGGGGCGCGTCCTCCCTCCGCCTGCCCTCCTCCATCCGCCTCCCCTCCGCCGCGCCCGCCGCCGACCCCGCGGCCTCCCGCATGCGCGAGGCCGAGCTGCACGCGCTCTACCTCCTCCGCTCCCAGCGCTCCGGCCTCCTCAGCCTCTTCAACCGCACCGCCGCCTCCACCAACGGCTCCGCCCCCGCCCCCATCTCGCTCTCCGATCTCCAGTCCGCGCTCGAGAGCCAGATCAAGATCAACCGCGAGATCCAAGCGGCGCTCCTCTCCTCGCACCACTCCGGGTCCGGCAATGCAACAGAGGACGGCCTGGATCTCGATCTCCCTTTCGCCGGGTGCAGGAGGAGGGAATTGCCGGCCAACCGGCGGACCATTGAGTGGAACCCCAAGAAAGACCGGTTCCTCTTAGCCATCTGCATCTCCGGGCAAATGTCCAACCACTTGATTTGCTTGGAAAAGCACATGTTCATGGCAGCACTCCTTGGCCGTACCCTGGTGGTGCCCAGCCAGAAGGCGGATTACCAGTACGATCGGGTGCTTGATATCAACCACATTAATGATTGCATTGGGAGGAAGGTTGTGATCACCTATGAGGAGTTTGTGGAGAAGAGGAAGAAAGTGGCCATCGATCAGTTCATATGCTACGCAGCCTTGCCTCCATGTTTCCTTGATGAGGACCATATTAAGAAGCTGAAAGGACTGGGTGTTTCTCTGGGCAAGATTGAGGCAGCTTGGCCAGAGGATGCGAAGCTGAAGGAGCCAAAGAAGAGATTTGTTGGGGATATTGCACCAAAGTTTTCGACAGAGGCTGAGGTCCTTGCCATTGGCGACATGTTCTATGCTGATGTGGAGGATGAGTGGCTGAATCAACCTGGTGGTCCATTGGCTCACAAGTGCAAGACTTTGATTCAACCAAGTAGGCTCATTCTGCTCACTGCTCAACGCTTCGTCCAGACTTTCTTGGGAGGAAACTATATTGCTTTGCATTTTCGACGGCACGGATTCCTTAAATTCTGGTGAGATACACAAGATCTTTTAACCTGCTGAACATTATCTATTTGTGAATTTTGTGAGACAAACATATTATAGTGGCTGCATTTACTTTTTATAAGGTAATGCTTGATAGGCTCTTCTAGTAGATGGCTTCATCCTTTGTACATCTTGGGAATTCTAGGCTAGTCACAATCATATCCTCTTTTAGTTATTCCATGATTTCTGTTCCTTTGTACAGTGCAATTGGTCTTCCCTTCTGTGATGCACATGGCACTTGTTCTGACAAAGAATGGTTGGACTTGGTTCTAGATGCTTCTCTCAGATCTAGGAAAAATTTTATACTGCAAGTCAGCATCTGACATCTGCATGGTTGATCAAACTATTTTGTTCTTGGTTAATAAAGCTATTCAATGAAGTGCCTGCTTAATAATGAATTTACAATACCAATATATGGTAGGTTTTTTTTTGGATAATGGGACAAAGGTCCCCGCCTCTAGAGTAGTGTATTCCATAGCTTACTTTCATTAGTTATTCTCGGTGATGTTGAGTGATGGTATCTGCTCTAGTATTGAGTATTGCATTGAAACACTATCCTTGTTAGTCTTTTAAGTTGACTTTGTTTTCTTGGATAATTCTACATAACGTGCAGTTGCTGAGAAGTCTCAAGGCATTTGTTATATCAATATGCATTCATTGCACTAGTTTGACCCTTGGAACTATGTGTAGTTGTGTACTGTCATGATGCCTGAACTAATCTCTGTGTTTTTTGTCCTTTTTGCTTTGATGGGGGTCCTGTAACGCTCATATTGTGGTTGAACATTTCTGACCAACTGATCTTGATGCTAATGGCCTGTTTCTGACAACAGAGTGGTGCTATATTCAACAATTTATAACAATATTCCAAAAACTCAATAACATTATGGAAACATCTATTAGTTACCTTTAGCTTGTCACAAGGGGTCGACAAGGCTCACAAGCAGCTCGGCTTGGGTTTTACATCGTCACATGTCTTGACCATAAAAGGAAACTCTGCACATAACTGCCTAATTTTGAACTGGTAGCTGCACTTTGTTTCCAATGATAATAAAATCTGACTAGACCAACTCAGCAATCAATGGCTTAGAGTGACTCAAGAAGAAACAAATTTCAATAGCAATAGTTACACACAATAGTCATGCATTGCTGGACATGTCAGTATGTTTAAATCTCTTGTTTGTCAAATGATTTCATAAATAAATTTTAACTGACCTTGCATGCCAATCAAGCTTATTCGATACAGACAGGCTGTCTTTAGTTCTGTGGCTCATAGTTTCATAATCTATTAAACATCTTTATTTGCTTTATCAAAAGCTAAGAAAATCTTATTTCTAGTTCTATTGGGCTATTTACATCAGGTTGAGTGGTGTGAGTTGAATATGCTATTATTTTTTCCTTGCTATGTTAGATATACAGATCTACCAGCTATGCCTTAAATGTTATTTACTGACAGTTATTAGGTGCTTAAGATTGTGCTATAATTAGCTAGCAGTGTATAGGTTATACGAATGCAACTGCATGAACCTAGTACCTGGTACATCACAACTACAAAGTTTTTTTTTTCTCGAACACGCAGGAGAGCAGTGTATCATTGTATATTAAGAAGAAGAAAAAGGGGTATAAAACCACAAAACCCAAACAACAACAACACACACCACACCTCACTCAAAAAAACATTGCTCACCTATTACAAAAAAGACTTGACCTCGACCGAGAAAGAGAGCCCTAGTTTGCACTTGGCACTAGAGCGAGGAGATGAGAAATTCCTCTAGCCCCAGCCAGACTCCATAGAAGTAACTCCTCTCTAATGAGCAACAGAACACCATTCAGGTTGGGGGTAATCCTATCAAACACGCAGCGATTGCGATGATTCCAGATTGATCAAGCCACCAAAATTATGATAGAAATGAGACCTTTTTTAATCTGACCATCCACTCTAGAAATCTGACCATCACAACTACAAAGTGATCTTGTTGGTATTTGAATATAGCTTGTTGGAGCTGGGCATGATATTTAGCACTGAATCTGGGGACTTTATATGGTGATACAGTTTAGTTGGATATGAACATGCAATGATTTTTCCCCATTTGTTGGAATATATAAATATATAGATAGATTAATGATCTATGCCTTAAGGATATCTCATTGCTGTTGCTTGTGGTGACAGTTGTTGGGGACTTAAGTTTTGTGCTACAATTAGTTGCCTGTGTACTGAATTCTATGTCTAAAATGGTATGATACTAGTACCCAGTACACATAAAAAAAAATATTGTTGGTATTTGGATATTAGCTTGGTTGGACACGACATTTAGCACATACTCTGGGGAATGTGTAGTGCTATTGCTAGTTAAGTCTTTGTGGTCTGTGCATCATTTGCAGTTAACCCTGTTGATAATATTACTGTGGGACATTTGACTAATTTTCTCTTGATGTTCCTGTAGTAATGTGAAGAAAGAGAGCTGCTTCTTCCCCATCCCTCAGGCGGCAGAATGCATTCTGCGAATCGTTGAGAAGGCTAATGCACCTGTGATATATTTATCTACCGATGCTGCAGAGAGCGAAACAAATCTTCTGCAGTCCTTGGTTGTATTCAACGACAGACAAGTCCCTCTTGTGAAGAGGCCAGAGCACGACAGCTCTGAGAAATGGGATGCCTTGCTACACAGAAACCACATGGGTGGAGATACTCAGGTACATATATGGTCTTTTGTAGTTTTTTTCATCTTGAGTGTGACAATTTTACTAAACAACAATACTCTTCTGTAATGCTTATTCAGGTTGACGCGATGCTTGACAAGACGATCTGTGCACTATCAAACGTATTCATAGGATCATCAGGGTCCACCTTCACGGAGGACATCTTCCGGCTGCGGAGGGGCTGGGGATCAGCGTCGCACTGTGACGAGTACCTCTGCCAGGGTGAGCTGCCCAACTACATAGCAGAGTTAGACTGAGAAGGCTTCCCAGGAGGATCGATAGCTGCAATTTTTCCCCACCATGTCCATATGTTGTGTAAAAAATTGGTGGTGTGTACATCTAGTGTGATTTGTGGTAGAGTGGTCTGTGTATCGTGGTCGTCTGCATTGATTTGATCGGTGTCAATTCTTACACAGGTAGGTAATACAAAGAGCTTTGAGAAATTTTTCTTTGCTGTCGTTTCTTGTTTGTGCAGTGTTTAACCTTTAGATGACGCTGGTGCAGCGTTCTGGTTCAATACTAATTCTTGATTTGCATTGTTTTAAAACCTTGCTGTCATTGGTGCACCGGAACTTTGCATAATTTAATGTTGATTCATGTGTAAATCATCAGATTGTTATTTTTTGAAGCAAAAAGTAAGGAAAGGGTGGGGGATATGGGCGTCGTTGCGGCCCTGAACGTGAACAACGCAGGCCCATAGCTCTGCTGATTCACTACACAGGCCCCAAAGACTGCACGGGCCGAGATTCCAGGGTTAGCTTTGCACGGTTCAGAAGCGACCGGGGAGGCCCGGAGTTTCCGATCGCCTCTCGGGCTCGCCCGGCTCTGCCGCCCGCTCTCCACTCGGACTAACGAGCGGGGAGCTATCGCAGCCGTCACCCCTGCGCTAAAGAGGGTTTGACGTGTGCAAGCTACACCTCGTGCACTTGCATTCCTGAATAGTAAGCTTAGCTAGCAAAAGCAGTCGGGGGTGAACATTCTAGAGAAGAGATGGAGATGGGAGGAAGTTAAAACGCAACCCGTCACGCTATAAGACTAGCCGCAGTGGGTACTCTAAAGGGTACTCTAAAGCTTTAGAGTATGAATATAGAGTAAAAAGTGCTGCACTGGGTACTCTAAAACGATACTCTATCCTTTCTCTCACTCTATATTTAGAGTGGTACAGTGTTTACTCTATAGTGGACAGTGGCGGGCCCCACTAGCTAAACAAAGGGAAAAAAATGCTATAACATAAAACCAAAAATCCAAATTAAATTTTGATTGCACCATTAAATTCGCCTCAATAAATCCTTCAAAACTAGACCACACATGGATATATTTAGATAAAGTGACAAGTGAGTCCATAGTGGATAGAGGATGTATGGGTGCGGAAGAATTAAGTATAAAGAAAAGAATCTTACTGACCACGACATATTAGAGGATGAATGATTGCGTAAGGGGAGCCCGTAACCCTGCCGCTGCCATGGTCATGGTCCCCCGGTTCCGATCTAGCTCGGCCGCATCCTTTGTCTTGCCGCCGTCTCTCCGGTTCCGTCGCCTGGCCTACCTGCTTTCTCAGTTTTTTTTTCAAAGGCCTCAGGGATGGGGAAGAAGAGAGGGCACGCGTCGTGCCGTCACGCTACAGCGCGACAGACGCAGGTTATAGTTTACGATGGAGATGCTGTGCCGCCTTCGAGGGCAGAAATGCGGCCGTTGGCAGTCGCTAGCAGCTGCACGCCGTCGTCAACGGTCAGAAGTGGCGTGCGATGTGCTGCCTGCGGCCTGTGACTGCCGTTGTCAATCCCTGCACATTTTTCTTTAATTTTGATGATGGATGGACAAATGTTTTGAAAAATGCGGAATCATCTTTGACTTTTTTTTGTTGCACAGGTCCTGTTTAGTTCTAAAAAATTTTGCAAAATTTTTCAGATTTCCCATCACATCAAATCTTTAGACACACGCATGAAACATTAAATATAGATAAAAAATAAAACTAATTACACAGTTTAGACGAAATGGATGAGACGAATCTTTTAAGCCTAATTAAACCATGATTTGACACTAATTACTAAATAACAACAAAATTTGCTATAGTATCGTTTTGCAAAAAAAATTTGTAACTAAACAGGCCCACACTTGAAGTCGTCAGCGCTCACCGGTGCCTATTGAAAGCATGATGACAAGTACAGAAGTAGGAGTACTCTCCTATTCCATGGTGAGAGGGTGTTTAGTTAGTTGAAAAGTTTTTTTTTCATATAGATGTTTTATGGGATTTCAGAAGAGGTTTTCAGATATTAATAAAAAAAACTAGTTACATAACTTGCCTAGAAATCACGAGACGAATTTATTAAGCCTAATTAAACCATCATTAACACATGTGTGTTATTGTAGCACTTAAGACTAATTATGAACTAATTAGGCTTAAAAGATTTGTCTCGTGGTTTCCAACCAAACTGTGTAATTAATTTTTTTCGTCTACATTTAGTACTCTATGTATGTGCTCAAATATTCGATGTGATGGGATGAAAATTTTTTGGGTGGGAAGTAAACACCCCCTGAATTGCCGGCAGGGGACAGCTGAGGGGGTGTTTAATTTCCACCCAAAATTTTTTTCATCTCATCACGTCGAATGTTTGGACAGATGCATGAAGTACTAAATGTAGACGAAAAAAATTAATTGCACAGTTTGGTTGGAAATCACGTGACGAATCTTTTAAGACTAATTAGTCTATGATTAGCCTTAAGTGCTACAGTAACACACTTATGCTAATGACATCTTAATTAGACTTAATAAATTTATCTCACGGTTTTCAGACGATTTATATAATTAGTTTTTTATTAGTAGCCAAAAACTTCTTCCGACATTTTATAAAAACATCTAACGTGACACGTAAACTTTTCACCTCCTAGACACCCCTTGAGTTCGCGCGCGCGTGTAGCGGCCGGCGGCCTGCGACCAGACCACGTCAGCCCAATAGGCTGTGACCAGCTGGGGCTATCATACATGCGCCTTGTTGATGATCGATTAGTACGTGTACTTATCAGAGGATATCGCCGTGTGTATATATAAATGTTTGTCTTTGTACACCGTTCGAAGAAGATAGCTTGGGCATTGGTCTCCGTACGCATCGACATCGTGTAAATATACTCTACTCTATGGACGCATCGACATCGTGTAAATATCTTCTACTCTATGTTACCTAGTTCCAAATTATATTTCTATAGATAATTAATTTCTATTATATCTAGACATAGCATATTTCAAGATGTATAACTAATGATATATATTTGTATATATACTTTGAAAAGTCAAAATAAATTATAATTTGAGGTCACTTTACGGTAGCAGCTCCTGGCCAGAGTTGTTTGGCCTAAACAGGGCTCCCACATGTTCGATTTTAGATGTCTGACGCTGACATGCATCTACCTTATATGGCACAAACCAAATAAGCCCTCACTGAGTGCATGCACTTACTCGTTTTAGAACTGCCGATTGCCGACACCTTGCTTTCGTTAGGTACAGGATCACCATGGTCCGTGAGCATAGTAGCGCTACTGTGAAGAACGTGACTTACCGTGGCACTAGGGCGTCGGTTGTTTTGACTTGACCGTTTTTTTTTTTTTTTTGACAGCAGACTTTAGAACAGTTTACCTGCTCCTGCTCCCTGCCTATAAGCTACAACACCGCTCGCCTGCAGCTTCGTCAGTCAGTAGTGGGTCGATTCTGGTGCCAAGAAAACAAGCAGACTCGTGTCAGTACCATTACGGAGTGTCGAAGACGCGTGCCAGGCTGCCGGCGTGCATGACTGGCCATTTTTAGGCCTCGTTTAGATCTCTAAATTGGGATACCTAAATTATTGTTTGGCACTATAGTATTTTTGTTTTTATTTAATAATAATTATCCAAACATTGATTAATTAGGTTTAAAATGTTCGTCTCGCAAAGTACAACAAAACTGTCCAATTAGTTTTTGATTTCATCTACATTTAGTACTCTATGCATGTGCCGGCATTTTGATATGACAGCGAATCTTCTTTTTGCATAGTGCATTTTGGACCCAAATTTAGGAAACTAAACATGGCCTTATCCTATTTCAGATGTGCCAAAAAATAAAAAGTAAGGGGTGTTCAGATGCCAAAAAAAAATCGAATTTGGCTACTGTAGCACTTTCGTTTGTATTTGACAATTAGTGTCAATCATGGACTAATTTGACTCAAAAGATTTGTCTCGTGATTTATAACAAAACTGTATAATTAATTATTTTTTTATCTATATTTAATACTTATGCTATGTCAAAGATTCGATGTGATAAAGAGAAAATGTAAAAATTTGTAATTTAGAAGGTAAACCAGGCCTAAGTCGGGCTACCACACGCTACGGACCGCCGGGCCATAGCCCATAGCTCCTCGGTCGCGGTTTGGCCCCTCCCGTGGTCCGTCGCACCGGCAATGTCTGTGCATCCCCATTCCCCAGTGCTGGAGAGTCCGAGATGCCCGTACCGTTACATGCGTGACATGTCCGGCCGCGTGACATGTCGGAGGCTCGGAGCTGAGCGAGCGACAGGCGAGGCGATAGCTCAGTTGCGTACAGTACGCTCTCGCCGTCTCGCGCTCCAAGCGTCGATAGCAGCCAGGACTGACCGCACACGCGGCCGTGTGGAACCGCTGGCTGCGCCGCGGCCCCGGGCACAACACAAGCCAATCCTCGCGATCCTCCGGTGGAGGCGATCTGGCGCGGCCCCGCCGCTTCCCCCACCCCATGTGCGGCTGCGGCTGCTCGTCCGGTCTGCTTCCCCGGCACCCAGCCCCACCGACCGCACTGATTGACCGCCAGTCCGCCACACCCACACTCCACTCTCCACACCAGGCCAGGGCCCAGGAGCCAGCCACCACGTACGCATCCATCCATCTCGTCCCTCGTGTCGCCGCCCCTCCACCCCAGACGTCGCACGGAAAAGGACGCGGGGAAAACCTGAGGGCGGGCGGCGAAAACCAAGGAAAAACTACTGTGCTCGTGTCGTGTTCTCGCGTGCACAAAGCAGAGGTTTCTGAGAGATGTTGGACTTTGGAGGCAGCAGCTCTGCCGGAGCGTGTGCCTTGCTGCACTAACGATGCTGCTGATCATGTTTCGTCACGGCAGCAATGCTACTACTCCATACTACCTGTGGAGTTGTGGTTGACTGTAGCAGAGCGTAACGTCAGCTGGCTGGATGGCAACGCCACAATCAGAGACTAGTAATTATTACACGCGGTGCACACGGGAAAAGAAATAATGATGCAAACCGGCCTGACGTGCTA
The DNA here is from genome assembly GCA_038087645.1 of Saccharum hybrid cultivar R570. Lineage (NCBI taxonomy): Eukaryota > Viridiplantae > Streptophyta > Magnoliopsida > Poales > Poaceae > Saccharum > Saccharum hybrid cultivar. The sequence goes on from JAQSUU010000377.1 coordinate 1,823,853, forward strand.
TAGAGATTCTAGATTAGTAGTACTCCTAGCAAAGCAACACGTCTCGCTCGTTCGGATATCTGTTCGGCTGTGCTGATAAGCCAGCTGAAAAATACTGTTGGCTGATTGGGTGTGAGAGAAAAATACTGTTCTGGCTGAGGCCTTATTCATTCAGCTTATAATCCGTCTTTTTCAGCTTGTTTTTTCAGCCGGAACAGTATTTTTCTTTCACAACAAATCAGTCAACAGTGTTTTTCAGTCGGCTTATCAGCACAGCCGAACAGCTCGATTGTACGCTGGTCAACATTGCTGTTCTTCAGTTCGCAAAAACAATAAAGCGGACCTTGATGTTCTTCTTTTCAGTGACGTACATGCTGACCTGGTGAGATTACCATGGAAATTAACTGGTAAGATTAGGGGCATATAATAGCTTTTCATGGCTTATCGTACTTGATCGCTGATTTGTCCTGTTGCTTTGTCCAAAGCCTGTATCTGCTCGCTAATATTTAAATCCAGTCTAGAAAAATCCAAAAGTTCTGAAGGACAAACTCTAAACTCTGTACTACGTACTCCCTTCGTCCCACAATATTTGCATTTCTGGGTTTGAGCATACATACCAAGGCAGGTGTAAAATGACGATTCTGCCGCTGTAAAGAGCCTGTGTCTACTGTCACAATTTCAGTGGAGAAAAAACAAACACAATTTCATAGGGAGAAAAAACAAAAAAACTAATAATTTCATGCCGCGAGCCTCGTACGCGGCACATCCAGGCCTCCCCGCCCGATCCAACTTGACTGCTCACGAGGGCGCTCCAGCCCCTCTCCACAGCACCGTCAGCCATGCCCCGACCTTCGTCTTCCACTTCGACAGAGACGAGCTCGTGCCATCTGCGCAGACCCGCGGCGTTGCCGGGAGCATGCGGTGTCTGCACCTAGCCCCACTTTTTGCGGCGCCGGGGATGAGCTCGTGTTCCCCGCAGTGGCCGGGACTAGGGCGCCATCTTCATATTCGGAGTCGGCGACGTATATGTCGCCGTGGGAGTCGATGCACATGCCAAAACACTCGATCCGATGCCCGTGCGCCTAGATCGAGGACTCCCCCGCCGAATCAACACCGGTTAGCTTCTCAACCTCTGATTCGGCGCCATCTGACTCCACGACGTGGCCAAGGAACTGCTTTGGTACGGAAGGGGAAGGAGCGGGCTCGTAGCTCTTGTAACACCCCGGGTGTTATAATTGCTAATTAATCTGTCATGTCATCATATTGCATCGCAAAGCATCCATGATTAGGTCAACCCTGTTATGCATTAACTAAAAATGAGTTTACCTTTCTAGGTTGGATGTGCTTCTCAGTGGTGTAATTCGAACCGAAAACCCTAATTTCGAATGTCACCGCAAATACTTAGTCCATGCCCTGCGTAATTTGAGGTGTGTGACTGTGTTACACACTAGTGTCAAGTGTAGGGTATGAACTCAAGTACAACATATAAAATGAAGCTCCAAGTTTGAGTTTGAATTGGAATCTAAAAACTTGTCGCGAGTTTTCCGATTCGAATTTGAATTCAAATTTGGGGAAATATTAAAAGATTTTCAAAAGCTGAATTGGTCAACCAAGAGTGGCATTTGGTCAACTATGTGATAATTGACTCAATGGTGCCCTTGGATGATGGTTTGATCATTAAGTAATCACCAATTAAGGTAGCAACAAATTTCAATTGAAAATTCTTTCCGAAAACCCTGAAAAGCAAAACCCTAGTTTTACCCCTTTTTGAATAAATCAAAATCTAAGCAAAATTTGGGAAAAAGTGTAAAACCAAGTTTGTAGATCTTTTTAAGGGCTACAAGTTTGATGTTTTGAATTTTCAAAGTTTCAGTGTAAAATTTGAAGTAATTTTGAAAAGATTCAAATCTCAAATTTGACCTCTTTTCATTTCCCATATCCAATTTCAAAATGGAGTTAGAATTTGAAAATATTTTGAATAGAAAAATTGTAGGTCTTTCCTAGATCTAAAACTTTGGTATTTTGAGTTTTTGAAGTTTCAATACAAAATTCAAAGTAATTTTGAATTTACAGAATTCCAGAAAATGACCCCTTTTGAATTCAAATTAAAATTTCAAAATATAAGCTGAATTGGAAAATTTTCATATTGAGAAAGTTGTAGAACTTTGAAAATTGAACAACGTTTGTATTTACATATTTTCAACTTCTGTAGAAAAATTGAGAGTAATTTGCAAAATTGTGACAGTAGCATTTCGGTAAATAATTTGAAATCAGAGCCAACCGCAGGGCGCCACCTCCCGCCGACGTCGGCGACCTTCGAACGCCTTCCAGGCGCGCCCTCGACCGCCAGCTCTTGCTCCAGCGTGTTCGTGACTTGCCACACGTCGTTGTGAGGCAGTTTTCATCACCCTATATATGCTGAGCACCGCCTGCGTCGCATTTTTCTTTCCCTCGGTTTCCACCGCCACCGCAGCTCCACCGCTCGCCGTCGCCTCCGTTGAGCCACCTCTGGCCACGCAAATCCTTCCAACGCAACCGTCTCGATCCTGCGCACCTCCTCGGCCACTCGCGTCCACCGCTACCGCCCCGGAGTGCCCGCACAGCCGCCGTCTTCCTCGCGTCCGGTCGGACCCCCGCCATCACTGCCCTCACGTGGTCAGACCACTCCGACCCTTCTTCTTCATCACTAAGAGCATCGATGTGATCGCTGTGAGTACCTAAACCTTTTTCTAGCTTCAATTTGGTTGCTAAGGCGCTGGTGACGCGTTTTCACGGCTCACTGTCGACGATGGTCCGCCGTCGTCGTCGGTGATGGGTCGTCGGTGCTTAGGCTTCGTGGTTGAGTGGTGTAGTGAGTTCGCAGGAGGGAGTAGGCCATGTTGGTCGGTCGGATTAGGCTCCCGAGGTCGTGGTCGCCGGCCGACCACCGTGCCACCGCGATGGGAGGGAAGAGTGGGAGGTAGGGGATGACACGCTGAAGGGTCGAGATGGCGGACTAGAGGGGGGTGAATAGTCCTTTCTAAAACTTAAACGCGTTGGCTAACCAAAACAAATACGGAATTTAAACTTATCGGTCTATCCAAGACTTCACCCCTCTATCTAAGTTCTCTAGCACTTTGCAAAGATCCTAATTAAGCAACTAAGGTGCTAAGCTTACCAAGAGCTCACCTAAACAATTCTAGAGCAAGGTCACACGAATCTATGCACTAGTACTTTGCCAACCGAGGAAGCTCCTACACAACTAGTGAAGCAAAAGCACAAAGCTCCTAAGCTCACTAGCAATGCTCAATAACAAGGCAACTAATGCCAAATTAGAGAGCGCAAAACACTTAGCTACACAAACTAAGCAATGTGACTAACAAGGTTACACAAACCAAATTAGTCACGCAAAGGGGAAGCTTCTAGCTACACAAGCAAGAAGACGACTAGCAAGCTACACAAGCAAACTAGTTACGAGAGCAACTACACAAGCATGATATATATATGAAAGTAAATACAAGCTTGTGTTGCATGAAGGCAAACCACCGAGAAGATGAAGAACAATGTTGACACGGTGATTTTTCTCCCGAGGTTCACTTGGTTGCCACCAAGCTACGTCCCCGTTGTGTCGACCAACACTTCGTGGTTCGGCGGCTAATCGGTCACACACCGAGCCTCTCAAAAGGCACCGCAAGAACCCACCATAAAGTGTGGTAGCTCAATGACACTCTCAACTAGAGTTGCTCTTCGCGATCCCCGCGGGGTGAGCACAATCCCCCTCACAAAGCTTCTCCGGAGCCTCGCACAATCTTCTTGCGAGCTTCGACGGAGCCACAAGCCACCAAGCCGTCTAGGAGGTGGCAACCTCCAAGAGTAACAAGCACCACCAGCTTGCAACACGATCACCTAGTGCCACTCGATGCAACCTCACGATGCAATCACACTAGAATCGCTCTCTCACTCGATCCGATGAACACTATCAAGCATGAGTGAGTTAGAGGACTTCCAAGCACTACCACATAAGCCACTAAGGCCAAAGTGTGCTCAGCTGCCGGCTAAGACCGGCCAATGGGCTATTTATAAGCCCCTCCACGAAAATAGCCGTTGTACCCCTTCACTGGGCACAACACGCGTTGACCGGATGCTCCGGTCCATCTGACCGGACGCGCCGGTCGCGCAACGGCTAGTTTCACGAAGCACTGACCGGACGCGCCGGTCGCAACGACCGGACGCACCGGTCCCGTAACTGACTGGACGCGATGGTCAACCCTGAGCCGCGCACAACGAACCAGCGACCGGACGCGCTGAAGAACTGACCGGACGCCACAGTGCCCGCGTCCGGTTGGAGTCCAGTAAGCTCCCTGGACGACCGGACGCGTCCGGTCGCCTGTGACCGGACGCGCCTCGCGTCCGATCAAACAACTGAAAAAAACGCGCAGACACTGGACACTGACCAGACGCGTCCGGTCAAACAGTGACCGCGTCCGGTCCAGCGTCCGGTCACCACTGTGACCCCCGTTTGCCTCCGTTTCTTTTTCCGACTTCCGGCGTAGTGGAAAATAGGCATTTCACTTTTCCAAAAAGCGCCGAATCCCGCCTCGCAAGCTCGGCGGGAGGGAGAGAGGAACCCAAACCCCTCTCTACCACTTAAACTCCACCGCCTTCGCAAAAGTGCCAACACCAACAAGTGATCACCACCTTGTGTACGTGTGTTAGCATTTTCACAATCATTTTACCGAAGGTGTTAACCACTCAACTTGCCATGCCACTCGATCCTAGCAACGATGCATAGTTAGATCACTCGAGTGGCACTAGATGACCGATATGCAAACAAGTTTGCCCCTCTTAATAGTACGGCCATCTATCCTAAACCCGGTCATCAACTTCTCTACACACCTATGACCGGTGAAATGGAAATGCCCTAGGTTATACCTTTGCCTTGCGCATTCCACTCCATCTCCTCTGACGTTGATGCAACACATGCACCAACCATATCACAAATGATATGATCCACTTCATATCATCATGTGACCTTGGTCCATCGATCTTAACCTCACTTGCTCTTCACCGTTGCATCGGTCCATCGGCGCCAAGTCATGCTCAAGCTTCACCGTCACACGCGGTCCCTCACTCCAAAGCCTCTGACTTGCCCTTCACACTTGCAACCGGTCCGTCGAGCCAAGCCTCATCTTGATCTTCGTCACCTTGGCCACATGACTCCATGTCATGTCTCATATGCAATGAGCTCCTTCATGACACCATCACATGTGGACTAATCTCCTGTGTATCTCACATAACCACATATTAGTCCACCTAAGTTGTCACTCAATTACCAAAACCAAACAAGGACCTTTCACACGCGGGGCCGGCATGTTAGCGTCTGGAAGAGTGCGGGCGCGCGCGAGCGGGCCGTCTAGGCGTTGCTGGGCCGAGCGGAGGAAAACGGGCCGCGCGCGCGAGCGAGAGAAAGAAGAGTGCGGGTGAGCGTGGGTCCGCGCGCGCATCATCGGGCTGGGCCGAGAGAGAGGAAGGAGGAAGGGAAGTCGGCCCGAGTTGATTTTTGTTTTTCTTTTTACAAAATGTGAATAGTGTTGATATTTGTTTATTTCATTAAAAATTCTATGGAGCTCCAAAAATAATGAAAAATTTTGTGTAAGCTTTTCAAGGTGTAAACTGTTTAGGAAAAATATTAAATGCTAATTTTGATTACTTTTTGCAAGATATTTAATTAGTTCAATTAAATATTAAATGCAACTTCCATGAATTTTAATAATTAAATTATTAATCCAAAAATTAGGAAATTTATTTTGACACTGTTTTAGGCCATGATTAATCCATAGAAAAAGTTTAAGCTTATTTAGATGAAATTTGATCAAATATTAATTATGCCCTAATTAATTAAATGTTAAATTGATAACTTTAAGTGTTGTGTGCCCTTTTGATTGAGTGATGACTTTGGGTCACTAATCCTTGGTGATCTTTGGCACCTTAATTTCATGATTAAGCTCGTTAGTAACATGTTTGGTAAGAAACGCTAGTATCGCTTAAGTTATCGCTATTAGTTAGTAGGTTTTACTGTTTCACGACTGTACCGCGAAGGAAAGTTGTACTCAAGTCGTAAACCGTGGCATATCATCATCAAGCATCATGTTTATCACCGCATCATGTTGAAACATGTTATATACTCGTGTAGTTCCCGCTTTCGAAGAAGTTGAAGTTAGCGAGCAAGTCTCCGGAGAAGAGTTGTCGTGAGTGGGTTCCGGACTAGAGGTCGGAGTCTTTGAGCCCGAGTCAGTCATCGCGTCAGAGCAAGGCAAGCCCCGGTGCATTTAAACCCTACCTTGAGATTTACAAATCTTTATTATTTATATTATGGTTTACTGCATTAAGTACTTAGGAGTTGAGTGATAACCCAATTGATGCATTGTCATCCTTGATTATTGCGATATCAACCTTGTAACACCTCAAGTGTTTAGCTCTATAATTGCATTGCATTTGCATAAGCATAATGTAACAGAACCGCCCAATTATACGAGATTAAGTAAGAAAATCATCCAACGGATGGACAATTTACCAAACTTAAGCCCGTATAACCCGGTAGTCCGTGAAATCTCGACGGATTTCAAACCATTTCACATCACAGCCAAGATCGTAATAAGTTCAGCGATTACCTTCATAAGTTACACAGCAGTTTGCGGCACAAAATACATCGGAGTTTAAACATAGTTATTACAAACCAGTTTCAAATAAAGTAGCGGAAGCATTAGTTCAAAGCACACACACACACACATCTTTTCCAAAATACAGTGCCAGCTCGCGATCATCTCCCACAAAAGCATCAGGCGAGGAGTAGTGAGTGACCATTGCCCATGGTCCTAGGCTTCGCCCATCGCAGGGTAGAGACAGTTGATACAATACCCATAGTACATCTGTCCATCTGCAACAAGTGGGAACAAAGCCCTGAGTACGAGAAGGTACTCAGCTAGACTTACCCGACAGAACCAAAACAAAAGACTCCAAGGATCATGATAGGCTTTTTGGTGGGGTAGCTGACTCATTTGCAAGAAAAGCATTTTTAGCTTACCAAATCATTTACAAAAGCATGTCATCTTCTAAATCTTTATTCTCCTGTCAACTATATTTACACTTTATGCTAAAGTAACCATGTAATTGAACAAGCAAGGATTACCATTGATATTTGACAATAATTACCATGTCATTTTCTCATAACTATCCAAGTGTTGTATCCATATTACTACGATGAAGTAACTCAAGTCAAGTGTTCACTATCCAGTGAACGATGGCGATTCGAATCGATTATTGACCAGCTGGTAATTTATTCCTCACACAAACCTCACTCACCCGCTAAAGTGAGGTATTGGTCACCGAGTCAACCATTCAGGTAAAGTCGCGAGCTTGCCAGGAACCACATGTACCCGGGGGCCGCCCGACTGCTCTTTGGCCTTATCATCGCGCCCCCGTTTCCTGCCACTACTGCTCCGGTACAGTGCGTTGCGGGCAATCCACTCGGCCCGAATAATCTCCCGGCTTCGCGGTCGAAAGGTACTTTATCCGGCCAGCTAAATGTGAGGCATGCGTTCAACATGACCCGAGGCCCGACATCGGACGGTCCTTAATCGACACAGACGGAAGACACTACAGTCCAGAACCCTGTAAGCTTCCGCCCGGTCTCACATTCATTTCCACACTTAGTTATTCTCACAAGACATTCTTTTACATAGAACCAGGTAATCCCCTATAGCTCGCGGATGACAGGCAATCACCCGACTTCTACCGGTCTAAGCAAACTAAGCAAGTATTGACCGTGGACACCAGGGTGACAAGGATCGGGTAAAACAAGGTGGAACAAGGTATAATGCAGCAACGTTTGCAAACAACTCCTAAACTTAATGCATCAGATTAAGTAAAATTAATAATTAATTATTTGCAAACCGGGGGAGAAATGCTCCGGGGCTTGCCTCGCTCGAAGGAGCTGGGACGATGGTCGGGGCACTCCGGAAGCTCTTCACCGGACTCCTCTTCTACTTCTGCTGGCTCCGGCTCCTCGGGCTGCTCCTCTGCGTCCTCGGGAACAACTGTCGGAACCACTTCCTGCGATCCTGTATGATGCAGAAGTATGAGTGCAACATGCATAGGTGCATTGCCGAGGTGACAGGAGATGATGATGATGCGGAATGCATGCGATGTCATGAATGTGTTATGTTATCGGATTATGTGGAACTTATGACTCTTCTACAAGGTAGTCTACGTCATCCAAGAACATGTACTCGGAAACTACCAACACTAGTTCCTACCATGCGAGAGTACTTGAACACCCAAGGTGCTTCAAAGATACACCAAAGTATAATTTTCCAACTAACTTTGCATTAAGAATAAATAGAAACCCTAATTAGTCCTAAGGTTGAACAGCAACACATATTTTAGTAGCTCAGAAAAATCTCATAAAATTACAGTGGGTTACTAATATCAAGAATAGCTTGACATAAAATTTTTACTGCATTTGGATAATTAGAACTTACTATACAAAAATAACAAAATATGGCCTCAAATAGATATTTAAAATACTTTACATTATGAAAAGTATCAAACAACAGATTTAGGAATTTTTTCTACTATCTACTACCTAAACAAACACTATGGAAAAATTATCACTTGCATGTTTTATTCAAATTTATTTAATTAACAAAAATAACAATTATTGGTAACAAAAAGCATTTGAACTGCAACTACAAATTTTTATACAGAACACCCAAGATATAAAATTTCCCTAGAAAGTACATGACACAAAAAGATTAATAAATTTGGAATCATATTTTTCTGACTTTTCTAGGATTTATTAAGTATTTATCAAGAAAATAGCCATTTTACTATTTAATTATAAACTCTACAGAAAAGTACATCAAATATGACATGCAACAATTTTATACCATAGATCTGGTCCCAAAGAGTCTATAGAAATTTGTTTCATCAAATTTGGAGCTAAAATGAGCAAGTTACAATTTTTTTCTAAAGCATTTATACATTTTCTGAAAAATCATTTCCAAAAATCCTTTTTAAATCCAGTCGCTGAACGGCTAGACGCACCCGGCGATCTACACACGCGCGCGCACACAGAGACAGACAGGCGGGCCCGCGGGTCAACCGGGTCCCACGCGTCAGCCGCTCCGAGTCAAGGAGGGCGCTGACCGCGCGGATCTCGACGACGGCGAGGTCGCCGGCGACGAGGTCACCACCGTCGTGATCCTCAAGGCGAGGCGGTCCCGTTGAGATCATTGGCATGACCGGAGGAGCTCGAAATCGAGCTTGCCACCGGCCATGGCGGCTCGGCGGCGCTGCTCACCGGCGGGAGCTCCTCTCCGGCCACGGGGCGGCACGGGAGATGGTGTCCGAGCACCGGGAGGAGGAGGCGAACAAGATGCTCGCGCGAGTGAGGGAAAAGAAGAGGCGGAGGCGGGGTTTCCACGGAGCGGAGAACCACGGTGAGCTCGGCCGGAACTCCGGCGAGCGATTGGCGGGGCTGTGGAGCTTACCGCGGGAGATGGAGGTGAGCACGGGGTGCGCCAGAGAGAGAGGAAGCTCGTGGCGAGATGGAGAGGTCTGCGGTGGCCGGAGCTCGTCGGAACGCGCGCGTCCGGCGAGCGCGTGCGGTGGCGGAGGCGGAAACGGCAGCTGCGCTCGGTGAACAAGCGAGGAGGCAGAGCGGAGGGAGGAATGGCGAGGCGCTGCGCGGGGGGGGGGGGTTAAGGCGTGGGCGCTCGCGCTGGTGGGGGCGACCGAGCGCCACCTGGCCGCTGTGGCCGGCATGCGGCCGCCACGCGGCGTGCGTGCTCTGCCGGAGCGCCAGCGCGCGCGGGCGAGGGCGCGGGCGGAGGAGGGAGACGGCCGGCTGGGCCTGGGCCGAGGCGGGGCAGCGCGGGCGCGCGCGCGCGGTGAGGCGGGCCGACTCTGGCTCTGGGCCGAATCGGTGGCGGTGGCCCGCGAGGAAAAGAAATGAAATTTTTGATTTTCGATTTTCAAATTTAAATGCATTTCAAACTTCAAACCCAATTTTGAACAAGAAGAAAGCATTTTATGGATTTGGCCCAAAAATAAAAGTTGCTCAAAATTGAATTCTCTACAACTTTGATTAAGGGGCCATCTCAAAATTCTTAATAGATTTTAAATGACAAAATAAAAGCTAAATTAGGGAATAGTTTTGAATATTTTTCATAATTATTTTTGAACAAGTTTTTGACAAAATTTGAGCTCCAAAATTTGAACTAAAGTTCCAAGTGATGTAAGAATTATGGTTGCAAGGCTTTTGATATAATGTGATTATCATATTATTATAGTCCATTAAATATAGCATGTTTAAGCTTTTATTTTAATCGAATTATACCATTATCATACATGATTATAATGATATGAATGCTATGCAATATGATTGCCATGCAAAAATGCATTGCTTAACACCGGAGTGTTACAGCCCTCCCCCCTTATAAAAATCTCGTCCCGAGATTTGGGTTACGAACCATTTATTATAAAAATCTTCATAGGCGTTCTTTAAGTATTCACCCGTTTCCCAAGATGCATCCCCTTCATCGTGATGACTCCATTGTATCTTATACGTTTTCACCACACTGTTTCGAGTAGTCCTTTCCTTGGTATCCAATACTCGAACTGGTTGCTCACGATACACCAAATCTGACTTTAGTTTTATGCCTCGAGGTTCAATCCTTTCCTCTGGAACGCGCAAACACTTCTTGAGATGTGATACATGAAAAACTGGGAATATAGCACCCATTGACTCTGGTAAATCCAATTTGTAAGCCACAGGACCCTTCCGTTCCAGGATTTTATAAGGTCCCACAAATCTGGCGGCCAGCTTTCTGCGCACACCAAATCTTTTCTTTTTCATTGGCGTAACTTTTAGATAGACATAGTCACCAACTTCGAACACAAGCGGTCTCCTTCTCTTATCTGCATAACTTTTCTGACGTGACTGGGCTGCTCTCATATTCTGCTGGATGATATGAACTTTCCTTTCGGCTTCTTCTACGAAGTCAATACCATAATACCTTCTTTCTCCGGGCTCAATCCAGTTTAACGGTGTTCTACACTTTCGGCCATACAGAGCCTCAAAAGGTGCCATCTTGATACTCTCTTGATAGCTGTTATTGTATGAGAACTCTGCTAATGGTAACCATGACTCCCATGAACCTCTGGAAGACAACACACAGGCTCTTAACATATCTTCTAGAACAGCATTAACTCTCTCAGTTTGACCATCTGTTTGAGGATGATAGGCAGTGCTACGAATCAGACTAGTCCCCAAACCTTTGTGCAAGTGCTCCCAAAAGTGAGCAGTGAACTGTGACCCTCTGTCAGACACTATAGTCTTTGGTATGCCATGCAACCTCACAATCTCCGCAATATACTTCTCAGCATATTGAGGTGGTCTATGTTCCGTTTTGACAGGCAGAAAGTGGGCTGTCTTAGTAAGACGATCCACAATTACCCAAATGGAATCGTGACCTTTTTGAGTAGTGGGTAGACCCGTGATAAAATCCATACTTATGTCATCCCACTTCCAACTTGGCACTGACAAAGGTTGTAGCATTCCGGCAGGCTTCATGTGAATTGCTTTTACTCTACAACATGTGTCACATCTGGCTACATACGCTGCAATTTCCTTCTTCATCTTGGTCCACCAATAACGAGGTCTTAGTTCTTGATATATTTTACTGCTGCCAGGATGAATAGACAACTTAGAGAGATGAGCTTCATCCAAAATTTTATTCTTAAGCTCTCTATCCTTTGGAACAACAAGACGGTTGTCGAACCACAACACATCCTGCTCATCCACCCTGAAGTGTTTCGAGGGTTCTTCTTGAATCTTCTTTTTGATGTGGAATATCCCCTTGTCTGTTTTCTGACCTTCTATAATCTTACTCTCCAAGGAACAACTGACCTGAATACTTTGTAGCACGGCAGGGTGCATTAGATCGAAACCATCTTCAAGCAAGGGTTGCACATTCATACAATGTGACTTTCTGCTTAAAGCATCAGCTACCACATTGGCTTTCCCAGGGTGATACTGTACATTCAAGTTGTAGTCTTTGATCAGTTCTAACCATCTCCGCTGTCTCATGTTCAATTCTGGTTGGGTGAAAATGTACTTGAGACTCTTATGATCGGTGAAAATGTTGCACACGTTACCCAGTAGATAGTGTCTCCAAATCTTTAAGGCATGCACCACAGCGGCAAGCTCAAGATCGTGGGTCGGATAATTGATTTCATGTTTTCTCAACTGCCGGGAGGCATAAGCAATGACTCTTCCTTCTTGCATTAGCACACACCCTAATCCTGTTTTTGATGCGTCACAGAACACATCAAAAGGTTTTTCGATGTCGGGCTGTGCAAGAACTGGAGCAGTGGTCAACAGTTTCCGCAAGGTATGGAAAGCTGTCTCACACTCCTCTGTCCACGCAAACTTGTGATCCTTCTGTAACAGACTTGTCATAGGCTTGGCAATCTTCGAGAAGTCTGGGATAAAACGGCGATAGTAACCCGCTAACCCTAGGAAACTTCTGACTTCTGACACTGTGGTTGGAGTCTTCCAATCCATAACCTCTTGCACTTTACTCGGATCTACAGAAACTCCATTCTCAGATAGGATATGACCGAGGAAAGGAACTTTCTTCAACCAAAATTCACATTTGCTGAACTTAGCATATAACTTATGATCTCTCAGCCTGGTCAAGACAATTCTCAGATGCTCTTCATGATCTTTCTCGTTTTCAGAGTATACTAGAATGTCATCAATGAAGACAACTACAAACTTGTCCAACTCTGGCATGAAAACTGTATTCATCAGATACATAAAATATGCAGGAGCATTTGTTAGTCCAAATGACATAACAAGATACTCGTACAACCCGTATCTGGTAGAAAAGGCGGTTTTTGGAACATCTTGAGGTCTAATCTTTATCTGATGATACCCAGACCTTAAGTCTATCTTGGAGAACACTCTGGCTTTAGCTAACTGATCAAACAGAACATCAATATGAGGCAAGGGATATTTATTCTTGATGGTTACAGCATTAAGAGGTCGATAATCCACACACATCCTGAGAGTACCCTCTTTCTTTTTCTTTACAAACAAGGCAGGACATCCCCATTCAGACTTACTTGGGCGAATAAACCCCTTTTTTAACAACTCTTCCAACTGTTTCTTCAACTCAGCTAACTCATCCGGAGGCATCCGATAAGGTCTCCTCGAAATTGGAGCTGTCCCGGGGATCAACTCGATTCCAAACTCAACATCTCTGTCTGGAGGAAGGCCAGGCAACTCGTCTGGAAACACATCCGGGAACTCACATACTACTGGGATCTGATGGATAGGAGCAACTTCCATGGCACAGGTCACACTCACAAGATCTGTTCTTTTAGGCAATGGTACCTGGAAAGTACCCTCTGCCTGGGGATCTTTAAGGGTAAGCATCCTACTGCTTGTATCTATGACTGCTTCCCAGTCTTTCATCCAGTTCATTCCTATTATTACATCCAAAACTAGTCCAGGCATAACTACCAGGTTCACTCGGAACTTCCGACTACCTAACTCAAGGGTTGCCCCTCTAACCATCTTATTGGTTAACACATCAGCTCCTGCTGAACTTATGCGATAACCATAACTCAATTCTGTGCATAGCTGTTCATGCTTCCGTGCAAATGCTTGACTCATAAAAGAATGCGAAGATCCAGAATCAAAAAGAACAACTGCAGGGTGATGGTTCACAAGAAACTTACCAGCAGTTACGGGCTCTCCCTCAGGAACTTCATCAATGGCGGTGTGGTGTACACGAGCATTGTAAGTCTGTTGCTTCTTTTTAGGCGGATAAGGGCAGAACTTTGAAAAGTGGCCTGGCTGACCACAGTTGTAGCAGGGCCCTTTCACTGTACCAGCAGACCCTATAGCTCCCTTGGAGTTGCTCTGTTCTGCAGCTGCGCTGGTCTTTGTTGGCGGCACTGCGATCTTGTACGGTTTCTGTGGCCCCTTGTAATTCTGGGTTTTATGCTGCGGCGGCCTGAACCTCGCACCAGGTGCGGACGGACGATAAGATGAACGGTTGGCAGGGACAACTCTGGACTGGGATGGTCCTGACTCGAACACTCTCTTGCGGTTCTTGGATGCGGTGTAAGCATTATTGTTCTTCTCTTGCTTCAAACAGTCACTGATAAAGTCGTTGAATCTGTTGCGGGTATTGGTACCCACATGCTTCATCATCTTCGGACTCAACCCTCTCTTGAAACTAGCAATCTTCTTTGCATCTGTGTCAACCATGTCTGGGGCATAGCGGCACAAGTTATTAAAGGCATGCAGATACTGTGTCACCGTCTTGGTACCCTGATTCAAGGCTAAAAACTCTCCAAGCTTCATCTCAACCAACCCTGGGGGAATATAAACTCCCTTAAAAGCTTCAGTGAAATCCCTCCAAGAGATCTGGGCATTAGGAGGAAAAGTACTGCGGTGATGCTTCCACCACATTCCTGCTGGTCCTTGTAACTGATGTGCAGCATACTCTACTTTCAGAACTTCTGTCATCCTTAACACACGGAACTTATCTTCCATAGTGTTAATCCATTCTTCGGCATCAAGTGGCTCTGCTGCTTCTTTGAAAATAGGTGGCCTCGTATCCATGAAATCCTTGAAACTGTTGTACTGGTTCACTCCATGGCCACCACCTTGATTATTTCCTCTTTGAACATTTTCCGCGATGGTACGCAGAAAGTCTTCCATATTCCTCTGTGATTGTTCAGTACTGCGTTGACTTCCAAGAAACTGTGTGAAGAACATTTCTGCGGTAAGCGGTGGAGGAGGGGGCAAATGTGGTTCTGGACGTGGTTCCTGGTGGTTGACATTGTTGGCACCACTTCCACCAGCTCCTGCACCGTTGCCACCAGTCTCAGCGGCTTCGTACGTAGCACGACGAGTGTTGGCCATCTGTAGCACAAGTTTTAAATTACCCGGTGAGAACATATTTTAGTTGAGGTCACTTTTATCGAAATGGGATAATCCTTTTATAAGGGGAGGAATGCATGCCATGAATGGAATGCACAAACAATATGATGCATGCACGAGTCTTACGTTCTCACAAACTTAGGAAAAAAAAAGCATCTAACGGTGAATTCGGTGGCATACAACGATCTCTCATATACGTAACTAATTCGGTCTACACGATACGCTGTTATGTACCTGCAGAAAACTCATTTCAGCCCATTCCCCATGAATGCATGAAAGCAGTAAACCTACCTACACGCTTTACACGAATCCCCAGATGCGTGTACAACGGTAGTGACTACCCAAACACATCGTCCTATTGACGGCATCGCCTCAACGGACGGAACACCCACACATGCGACACTTTTATAAAAACATGTGTAAAACATGTAATTATCCAAGTATCATATAAGCACTTTCCCTAGATCGGCGGTGTATCCGATCATGCTCTCACAACTCACACTTACCGAAGCGTAGAGGTAACTGATCCATACATTACCACTCAATTAAGTGGCACTCATACAATAGCACGCCGTATGAGCAACGAAAAAGAAATATGGTGCAGAACCCCAAGTTAGTACTTAAATAGCCACCTAGAGTCCTTAACTGGGCATACAGGATATGACCACTGGCACACTTTTTTTTAGTTTCAAAATCACACTTTTTAAGCAGGGTTTTGGTTTAAATACACTTATGAACAGTAATTACGCTAAACCATGCTCCGATGCCAGCTGTAACAGAACCGCCCAATTATACGAGATTAAGTAAGAAAATCATCCAACGGATGGACAATTTACCAAACTTAAGCCCGTATAACCCGGTAGTCCGTGAAATCTCGACGGATTTCAAACCATTTCACATCACAGCCAAGATCGTAATAAGTTCAGCGATTACCTTCATAAGTTACACAGCAGTTTGCGGCACAAAATACATCGGAGTTTAAACATAGTTATTACAAACCAGTTTCAAATAAAGTAGCGGAAGCATTAGTTCAAAGCACACACACACACACACATCTTTTCCAAAATACAGTGCCAGCTCGCGATCATCTCCCACAAAAGCATCAGGCGAGGAGTAGTGAGTGACCATTGCCCATGGTCCTAGGCTTCGCCCATCGCAGGGTAGAGACAGTTGATACAATACCCATAGTACATCTGTCCATCTGCAACAAGTGGGAACAAAGCCCTGAGTACGAGAAGGTACTCAGCTAGACTTACCCGACAGAACCAAAACAAAAGACTCCAAGGATCATGATAGGCTTTTTGGTGGGGTAGCTGACTCATTTGCAAGAAAAGCATTTTTAGCTTACCAAATCATTTACAAAAGCATGTCATCTTCTAAATCTTTATTCTCCTGTCAACTATATTTGCACTTTATGCTAAAGTAACCATGTAATTGAACAAGCAAGGATTACCATTGATATTTGACAATAATTACCATGTCATTTTCTCATAACTATCCAAGTGTTGTATCCATATTACTACGATGAAGTAACTCAAGTCAAGTGTTCACTATCCAGTGAACGATGGCGATTCGAATCGATTATTGACCAGCTGGTAATTTATTCCTCACACAAACCTCACTCACCCGCTAAAGTGAGGTATTGGTCACCGAGTCAACCATTCAGGTAAAGTCGCGAGCTTGCCAGGAACCACATGTACCCGGGGGCCGCCCGACTGCTCTTTGGCCTTATCATCGCGCCCCCGTTTCCTGCCACTACTGCTCCGGTACAGTGCGTTGCGGGCAATCCACTCGGCCCGAATAATCTCCCGGCTTCGCGGTCGAAAGGTACTTTATCCGGCCAGCTAAATGTGAGGCATGCGTTCAACATGACCCGAGGCCCGACATCGGACGGTCCTTAATCGACACAGACGGAAGACACTACAGTCCAGAACCCTGCAAGCTTCCGCCCGGTCTCACATTCATTTCCACACTTAGTTATTCTCACAAGACATTCTTTTACATAGAACCAGGTAATCCCCTATAGCTCGCGGATGACAGGCAATCACCCGACTTCTACCGGTCTAAGCAAACTAAGCAAGTATTGACCGTGGACACCAGGGTGACAAGGATCGGGTAAAACAAGGTGGAACAAGGTATAATGCAGCAACGTTTGCAAACAACTCCTAAACTTAATGCATCAGATTAAGTAAAATTAATAATTAATTATTTGCAAACCGGGGGAGAAATGCTCCGGGGCTTGCCTCGCTCGAAGGAGCTGGGACGATGGTCGGGGCACTCCGGAAGCTCTTCACCGGACTCCTCTTCTACTTCTGCTGGCTCCGGCTCCTCGGGCTGCTCCTCTGCGTCCTCGGGAACAACTGTCGGAACCACTTCCTGCGATCCTGTATGATGCAGAAGTATGAGTGCAACATGCATAGGTGCATTGCCGAGGTGACAGGAGATGATGATGATGCAGAATGCATGCGATGTCATGAATGTGTTATGTTATCGGATTATGTGGAACTTATGACTCTTCTACAAGGTAGTCTACGTCATCCAAGAACATGTACTCGGAAACTACCAACACTAGTTCCTACCATGCGAGAGTACTTGAACACCCAAGGTGCTTCAAAGATACACCAAAGTATAATTTTCCAACTAACTTTGCATTAAGAATAAATAGAAACCCTAATTAGTCCTAAGGTTGAACAGCAACACATATTTTAGTAGCTCAGAAAAATCTCATAAAATTACAGTGGGTTACTAATATCAAGAATAGCTTGACATAAAATTTTTACTGCATTTGGATAATTAGAACTTACTATACAAAAATAACAAAATATGGCCTCAAATAGATATTTAAAATACTTTACATTATGAAAAGTATCAAACAACAGATTTAGGAATTTTTTCTACTATCTACTACCTAAACAAACACTATGGAAAAATTATCACTTGCATGTTTTATTCAAATTTATTTAATTAACAAAAATAACAATTATTGGTAACAAAAAGCATTTGAACTGCAACTACAAATTTTTATACAGAACACCCAAGATATAAAATTTCCCTAGAAAGTACATGACACAAAAAGATTAATAAATTTGGAATCATATTTTTCTGACTTTTCTAGGATTTATTAAGTATTTATTAAGAAAATAGCCATTTTACTATTTAATTATAAACTCTACAGAAAAGTACATCAAATATGACATGCAACAATTTTATACCATAGATCTGGTCCCAAAGAGTCTATAGAAATTTGTTTCATCAAATTTGGAGCTAAAATGAGCAAGTTACAATTTTTTTCTAAAGCATTTATACATTTTCTGAAAAATCATTTCCAAAAATCCTTTTTAAATCCAGTCGCTGAACGGCTAGACGCACCCGGCGATCTACACACGCGCGCGCACACAGAGACAGACAGGCGGGCCCGCGGGTCAACCGGGTCCCACGCGTCAGCCGCTCCGAGTCAAGGAGGGCGCTGACCGCGCGGATCTCGACGACGGCGAGGTCGCCGGCGACGAGGTCACCACCGTCGTGATCCTCAAGGCGAGGCGGTCCCGTTGAGATCATTGGCATGACCGGAGGAGCTCGAAATCGAGCTTGCCACCGGCCATGGCGGCTCGGCGGCGCTGCTCACCGGCGGGAGCTCCTCTCCGGCCACGGGGCGGCACGGGAGATGGTGTCCGAGCACCGGGAGGAGGAGGCGAACAAGATGCTCGCGCGAGTGAGGGAAAAGAAGAGGCGGAGGCGGGGTTTCCACGGAGCGGAGAACCACGGTGAGCTCGGCCGGAACTCCGGCGAGCGATTGGCGGGGCTGTGGAGCTTACCGCGGGAGATGGAGGTGAGCACAGGGTGCGCCAGAGAGAGAGGAAGCTCGTGGCGAGATGGAGAGGTCTGCGGTGGCCGGAGCTCGTCGGAACGCGCGCGTCCGGCGAGCGCGTGCGGTGGCGGAGGCGGAAACGGCAGCTGCGCTCGGTGAACAAGCGAGGAGGCAGAGCGGAGGGAGGAATGGCGAGGCGCTGCGCGGGGGGGGTTAAGGCGTGGGCGCTCGCGCTGGTGGGGGCGACCGAGCGCCACCCGGCCGCTGTGGCCGGCATGCGGCCGCCACGCGGCGTGCGTGCTCTGCCGGAGCGCCAGCGCGCGCGGGCGAGGGCGTGGGCGGAGGAGGGAGACGGCCGGCTGGGCCTGGGCCGAGGCGGGGCAGCGCGGGCGCGCGCGCGCGGTGAGGCGGGCCGACTCTGGCTCTGGGCCGAATCGGTGGCGGTGGCCCGCGAGGAAAAGAAATGAAATTTTTGATTTTCGATTTTTAAATTTAAATGCATTTCAAACTTCAAACCCAATTTTGAACAAGAAGAAAGCATTTTATGGATTTGGCCCAAAAATAAAAGTTGCTCAAAATTGAATTCTCTACAACTTTGATTAAGGGGCCATCTCAAAATTCTTAATAGATTTTAAATGACAAAATAAAAGCTAAATTAGGGAATAGTTTTGAATATTTTTCATAATTATTTTTGAACAAGTTTTTGACAAAATTTGAGCTCCAAAATTTGAACTAAAGTTCCAAGTGATGTAAGAATTATGGTTGCAAGGCTTTTGATATAATGTGATTATCATATTATTATAGTCCATTAAATATAGCATGTTTAAGCTTTTATTTTAATCGAATTATACCATTATCATACATGATTATAATGATATGAATGCTATGCAATATGATTGCCATGCAAAAATGCATTGCTTAACACCGGAGTGTTACACATAAGCACGCATCAGGCATATTATTTTATGTGATGCAACAAATGTGATTGTTTTTAGAAGTTTTATTTGGCTCACCTCATGTGATACTTGATAGTTGGTGTGACAAAAAGGTAGAGTAGCCAATTATGTCCTACAACATCTTAGTTATACTTAGGGTAACTCTTGGAGCATGGTTTATGTTGATCAAAATTTCAAAAATGCCCTCCCAGAGGTGGTTGACCAACATATAGCCCTAGGATGCTCTAGTTTGACCAATTAAAAAGTCTAGCTTAGAGACCTTGCATGGAGGGGCACCCTTAAGCAAAGTTGTAGGGGATTTTATGGGGAACAAAAGTCTCAATATGACCATCTCATGAAATTGACCAGAACATGCTCAAAAGTGGCCCACAAGTCAGCTAGAAGGGCTGCCTCAACACTTAGAATTTTTCTAAGTCTTCAGTTGACCCTCCAGTTTTACTGAGGCCTACTTTAGAAGCTTGTAGTTTACAAACCAGGCCAAACCAGCTTCCACTCATGTTAACAAACTTGTAGCCCTCATGTAGCTCTACAACATTGCCAACATCACCCATACCTGGTTCTCAATGGTTTAGGAGATATAGTGTCAAGAAATTAGGGTTTCAGTCGGTGTCATTAACTGAAAACATGTTTCAGTTTCACCGGGCATCACTTTGGAGATATGTAGTTTCTAATCTAGGCCGAACCAGCCCAAACTCCAATTGACAAACTTGTTGCCCTAACATAGCTCTACAAACTTGATGTTGTCACCTTGGACCGAACCGAGCTGTATTGGAAAATTATCAGCGTCAAACTTGCTCTGTCAGTCGACCACCGGTGTCACGTTTGCAGCGTCGATTCAGTCAACGAGCTCGGACACCGACCGCGTCGTGGCGCTCGGGCAGAAGAGCATCGCCGCGTGTCGACCGAGCGCTGCCATCGCCACCACGTCGCGAGCCCAGGCGCGGGATTGAACACCGAGCGGCCACCTCCACCCCCTCACTCGCGCTCATTTTCTTCTCCCTCCCTCTCGCTCTGGCCGGGCTCGCCGAGGCGGAAACCAGAGACACCATTGCCGCCGCAGCCATCTCCGAGCTCTCGCGCACTCACCACCGCACCACCGCTCACCAGATCACGTTCGTCCCTCAGCTTTACCACCCTACACCTCTGCGACCAACCGGTGGCTTTGATTGAGCCCGAGGTGAGCCGCATTGCCGCCTCCGCCCGTTCCCGAGAGGTCACCGGAGCTCCGCCATGCAGGTTCACCGTGGCCGGGGTAGTTCGGGCCTCTCTCCGTCTTCCCTTCCTACCTCAATCGCTCCGCCTAGCTGCAGTAAAGCTCGTACCGAGTTTAGATGTGACCGTGCGGCCTCACCGGCGGCGGCGCACCGTCACCGACCCTCACCGACCGCCGTTCCCGGTGGCGAGCCCCTCCCACTCCAACCCAAGCCTTCCTGCTTGCACGAATCGAAGCACCGTATGACGGAGAACGCGTGGGTGTGTTTGTTTTCCTGAGCGAGCTCCCCTCCGACGAGCTTGAGCTCGCCGGAGCTCGCGGTTCGCCGCTCCTCTGCCCTCTGTCACTGACCGCGGGGACCCACCTGTCTGTGCCGCGCGCGGGCGGGAGCCCGAGCGGGCCGCGCGCGCGTCGGTCTCGGGCCGGCCCAGTGGTTCCTTGTTGTTTGTTTGAAATTTCAGTTTCTTTATTATTTTTACAGATTTGAATAATGTTTGTGATTTTCATATCTAGGGTTTGGTAGATCCAAAAATGGTGATCCAAATTTTGTTGGGCTACAAGTAAAGTGTAGCTTTTAGGAAAAATATCAAATGCTTGTGTGATGTTTAATTTCTGTAAGAATTAATTAGGGTTTTGAGATGTGTTTTAAATTACATGCAAGCTTGTTTAAATCATATCTCGAGTTTCAGTGTTCCAAAAATTATGAAATTTGGTGGGTATGCTAATTTATACTTGCTCTAGCTCTGGTAAAAATTTGGGTAGCAGTGCTTAAGTACTTTCCAAGTTATAATGCTATCTTGCTATTTTAGGAAATACTTAAATGAATTTTTGTAATTTTTCTATATGTGCAATGGTCTTATAACTTTTTGGAGAATGTCTTGGTACCTTAAAGTGTCTAAGAAAAATATGAAATCTATTGTTTGATACTTTTCAATAAGAATTGTTAATTATACAAAAATCAGCCTTTTGGGCTTGTGAATTTTGTTCAGAGAGTTCCTGTGAATAAATTGAGTTCAAATTTTTACAGTAGTCTCTTTTTGGGTCAGAGAGTCCCCTGTAATTTTTGTAGAATTTTAGGAGCAGTTTACATATATGTTTAAAATTCCACTTAATTAATTAAGTAAATTAAGAAATGAATATAAATGAATATTCTAGGTGGGCACACCTTACTTTCTGGTATTTTTGTAACCCATGTGAACTTTTGGTAACATTAGTTTGGTCTTAGAGGAAGTTTGCCACATCAATAAATATTTAATCCTTGTAATTCTAGGTTTTCTGGACAGCTGGAAGTATTTTTTTGGTTTGACCTTTGATAAAGGTGTTTGCTGAAAAACTTGTAAATACCAAAGTTGTAGTAAACTTGATAAGCTAGCTTGTGTCAAAATTTGGGAGCATTTGATTTAGTAGTTTGGGAGTTATTACTGTTTTAAGTGACAGTCCAGAATTGGCTGCTCTCTGTTTAGAGAGGACAGATTCTGGAACTTGAGAAATTCGAAATGGAAAACTTAGGAATTAAGGGTTGAGGTCTGAAAATGATTTGTAGGGCATTTCATAAGCTTTCTAGATTGTCTTAGATCATATCTTTTGGAGTTGGGAATCTCCAGTTATGTTAGAAACAATTAGCTGCTGTCCAGAATGTCTTGCTGTGATATTTGGTGTTGGCTGTGGTAACCTAAGTAATGTTACTCTTGTGTTTGTTAGGTGTTAGGGCCTTAACCGAAGAAGAACAACTGTATCTTAGGTTGAGTAGCTTAGGTGAGTACTTCTCTACCGGAAAGGAAATTTGCACCTAATACTCGAAGTGATTTGATTAGAGCTTTAAGATTGTTGAAATGCATTTCATTTCGAGCATACTGCATCTTTCATTATGCATACATGAGATTTATTATGCACTCATGCAATAGGTGTGCCGGAGAGGGTAACACTCCTCGAGTTCGAGCCAGTGATCCCGGAGGAAGTCCAGGACCAGCCGGAGCAGCCAGAGGTACCAACCGGCGACGAAGCTCCTGCCGAAGATCTACGAGAGTGTCCTGACCACCGGCCCTCGACCTTTCTAAAAGGCAAGCCCCGGTGCATGCTGAACCTACCATTTTATAAATTAATCTTGAGTACTCTTAATTGTTTACTGCATTAAGTTGTAGGAGTTATACGAAAACACTTGTTGCATTATATCTGTCCTTATCCAGATATCGTACTTAATCCTATATTAGGTTTAGGCACGTGTCAATGCTTAGCCCTGCTTAGTCCGGTAGAAGTCGGGTGATTTCCGGTCATCCGCGAGATGTAGGACTGGGTCACGAGTGGCTTTATGGCTATCGTGGATGGAACCATGCTTTAAAATGAAATTGAGATCGGGTGGGAGTTCGATAGTACAACCGCAAGACACTTCACGTCTTGAGTGTGGAGCTATGCCCGTCTGAGTCGTTTAAGGACCGATTCGCTGTACGTCCTTGAGTCATGTTGAACGCAGTCTAACACTTAGTTGGCCGGATAAGTCGTTCCATCCGCGAAGCCGAGTAATGTGATTCAGGCCGGGAATCGAATGGTAGGTTGCTTTCTTGGAGGAGAGAAAAAATGTGCTTGGGGACATTGGCGTGAGACCAAGGGGGGGGGTTAGAGTCCCTATCACCTGGCAGAGTGTCGCCCTTGGGGTTGCGACATCATTCGGACCCGTGATTCCTGAATCATATGAAAAGGTGGCCTGTGCGACCCTGGCAGGGGTCTGCACGGTGAGTGTTAGAAATACCCCTCCAGCTGGATAGGAATTCGATTCGAATCGCCGTCGCTCCCGGTTAGTGAGCACTTGACTTGAGCAGCGGCAACGTAGATCTCATTAAATGAACAGATGGTTAAGTGAATGATACAATGTTGCCACAATTTGTACCTGCTCTGGATATAATATTGATAATTGTTTGATTATAATCAAGTGCATGGTTAGTACAGGTGCTAAGATAGATGACAGGTAAATGCTAAAAATAACTGCTAGTACAGGTTATAAGAGTTTCAATTACTTATGCCTTTATGCAAAATGTGATGTCAGCTAGCCTCTTGTGTAAGCCTTGCATAATCCTTGGTGTCATCTTATTTCTGGTTTTTGACGGGTAAGTCTAGCTGAGTACATTCCAGTACTCAGGGTTTATTCCCTCCTGTTGCAGATGATATGCTCTATCAAGGCTTCTGCAAAACTTGTCTCCACCCTGCGGGTGACGAAGACTAGATAACTAGGGCGTGATCATCTTTTATGTACTTTCCTCATGCTTTTGCGGGTTGTTGATCAACAAGACTGGCAGTAGTTAAACAACTGGCGTGTGTGTTATGCTTCCGCTACTTTCAAATTGGTTTGTAATAATTGCGACTCCGTGTGTGTAAACTTATTTCAGAACTACTTGTGAAATGTAACGTATGATGTTGTATGTTGAATGATGCGATCCTGATTGTAAGCAGTTTGGTTTGAAATCCTTCGTGGTTTCAATTGACTACCGGGATTATATGGGCTCAAGTTCGAAAATTTGAGCGCTTCGGTGCTTGTTTTTGTACTTGTGCTCTTATAATTTGGTCGGTTCTGTTACAAACCTTGATACATGTTTTACTGAAAATACGTAGTATGCTTCGCTATGCTTATGAATTAAGCTTTTTAAATGAGTGTTTACATGGCCATGACGGCATACTTAATGAATATTGAAATATGAGAATGAACTTGTAAGATCGGGCGGGTGGTTTGGCCACTGCTAACATGCATTGAGAAAATGAGTCTCAATGTAGTGTTTCCGCCTTGTCGACTAAGGACCGTTCGTTGTAAATCGGTTTGTGTTTCGAGACTTTGCAACTAGCCTCATGCCTTGGGTAAGCCCAAAATGTTGGTGATTCCATTTCAAGAACGTCTAACCTCGCACTGCGAGTGGAGAGATGGTGGGAGTAGCGTGTACCCTCGGGGCTAGAATCGGACTGGGTTCGAGGAGTATTGTACTCTCGGGTAGCGATGGACACGTTCTGGTTTTGGGAGATCTGAATGATGGTTGGCATATGCAAGATTCGGTTCTACATATGTCGTGTGGTTAGAGATCCCCAGCTGGGTATAATTGATTCGAATCGTCGTTGCTCCTTGGTTATGGAGACTCGATCGCCTGACTTACATCGTAGTTAAGAACTGGAATTGAAAGAGAATGAGCAAGATCTTGATTCGAATTACTTTGATCTAGATTAGTATCACTTAGAATTGGTTAATGAACCATCAATGATAAAAATAAAATGTTGAAAGTAAGGACTTACTTTAGTAAGCTTTTCTGCAAAAGAAATTTTGATTCTCGAATACCCGTACCTTGATTCTCTAAAAGCTAGCATGCCCTTGAAGTCTTTTTCTTAGTCGGGTAAGTCTTGTTGAGTACTCTCGTACTCAGGGTTTGTTAAATCCTTGTTGCAGGTGCGGTTCATGAACAAGTCTGCTTTGAGCCTTGTTGCATGACCGTTGTGGCTGAAGAAAGTGACGACGAGTAGACTGTGTGGCCTCTGGGCAAGGCACTTCGTTTGTGTGATTGTAATAAAGTTACTACTGATATTTCTCTACTACTGGTTTGTAATAATGCTACATAAGGTTTGAAGTTTGGAAACTATGGTTTGTAAACTTAAGTTATTGTAAGACTTCCGCTACTTTACTTTGTTGATATTTTGAATAAACTGTTGTAATATTGTAATACTCCTGTGATTGGATCCTGTTCGGAGGAAAGCAGGCCTTTTAAGTTATGAGGAACATAAGTACGGCTGTCAAAGGTCATTATGACAATGACAGGTACATGTTGGTCATCATAATTAGGAGGTTATGCGACAGCTCTCCATCTGTGCTGTGCGCGCGGATGGGGAAGGGAATTAAGGAGAGGACTAGCATAGGCGGCAGCTACGAGGAACGAATCTGCGGCGGCGCGATGGTGAATGAACGACGAATCCGTGCGTGAGGGTGAGAAGAGGATCTGTGAAGTGGATCAGGAGCTTCTGGAGACTCCCTCGCAAGTCTGGACGGGACGCTCGGTGGGGATTTTTTTTTTACCTCCGCTTGGTGGGGATTCAAACTTGTGGACGAGAGCACTCCGGTAGTTTTTTTATTTCCATGCCTGTACTACAGCTACTGGCAGACTAGGACTGCTATGCTTCAGATGTCATGGAGGCCTTGATTTTGGGATTTTTTTTGAACCGCGGACGAGCAATTAAAATGGGACAGAGGGAGTACTATATTAGAGAAAGAAAAAAGAATGTTAGTCATGCAAGGATATTGTTGCCTCTCCTTTTTATCGTCAGCACGGGCACGCACGGCTACCATCTTTGTGTCCGGCTAATGTTTCAGTTCGTTGGTCAAAGGCAATCTACTGCTTTTCTGCTTAGGCCTTATTTAGATACGCATGTATTAATCGTAATCTATTTGTGCTAAAATGAATTAGAGTAAAATTAAACTGAATTCTATTCTATTTCACTCCAACACATAAGCATTACGGTGGATACGTATTGCACTGGTCTGGTCGGCAAGCAAGACGGAAATCTTTTTCAGCCGCCGCAACCAGCCCGCGCCGGAGGTGACAACGGTCGACGGCCAAACACAACGACCAAACCGGTATTACGGTGGGGCGAGCAAGCACGGAAAGAGCCATACGGATGGCGAAGCTGAAGCCCGCACGGCGCCACGGCCCCACGCCACGCGTGGGCGGGCGGGCCCATCCCACGCGGCGGTGGGCGCAAGAACGCAAAGCTGCCAAATCCTCCGTGACGAGCTGGGCCCCGCGCCGACGCGGTGGCGCGTCCGACACGTCGTCCGCGACGGGGACCGGACGCCTGCCTGCCTTTTTCCTTGTGGAGGCCTCGACTGGAGGATGGAGCCGTCAACGTCGCGAAGGCGCAATTATTTTATGCAAAAAAAAAGGCGCGCGAGCCAGCGCGGGTGCCGTCGCCGTACTACAAGCTCGGGGATTCCGTACGGGGCGTCGTGTACCGCCCGCCCGTCCGTCCACGGTCCACCACCCCGCCGGGGCCCGCGGGCAGCGTGGCGTCACTGGCGCGGCCACGAGGGGGGCATGTGCGCGCGCTGCCCCTGCCCCGGGCTGCCGCAGCGGACACCGCGCGTGGCCTCTGGTTTTCTGCCGCCTGGATGGTCGGACTCGGATCGGTGTGCTGGCTTGTGGCATGTCCTTTTTTACGATCCCACTGCCCACTGCCCACAGAGGCACAGACGCACAGGCCACAGTGGTAGGTCGAGCTGATGCCTGCTGGTAAGACTACCCGCACTCATCCATCCTCTATATCATCCTCTATACGTCCTAGTCAGCAAGATTCTCTCCTCTATACTCAATTCTCCCGCACCCATCCATCCTCTATATCATCCTCTATCCACTCTATTCACTGTGGGACCGACTTGTCACTTTATCTAAATATATCTATGTGTGATCTAGTTTTGAAGGATTTATTGAGACGAATTTAATGGTGCAATCGAAATTTAATTTGGATTTTTGGTTTGTGAGTTATAGCATTTTTTCCTTTGTTTAGCTAGCGGGGTCCGCCACTACAGAGTATAGAGTAAGCACGGTACTACTCTAAATATAGAGTGAGAGAAAGGATAGAGTATCGTTTTAGAGTATCCAGTGCAGCAGTTTTTACTCTATATTCATACTCTAAAGCTTTAGAGTATCGTTTTAGAGTATCCACTGCGGGTAGTCTAATGACCGAGGCCTGGTTATGCTTAGAATTTTTTCACTTTCTCCGTTGTATCAATTTTTAGCCGCTTGTATAAAGTATTAAATATAGGTAAAAAAATAATTAATTACACAGTTTAGTTGAAAATCACGAGATGAATCTTTTGAGCCTAGTTGGTCCATGATTGAACAATATTTGCTAAATAAGACGAAAATAGTACTATTCATCGGGTTCGAAAAAAAAATTACAATCTAAATGTGACCCAGTTTACCGGCCAGCACTTTTACTGTTAATTTTGTCTCCTGCGGCAGCCAGCCATTACGTGAGTACTGCCGACGAAGTTCTGCTAGCACTAGGGCGTGTTTGGTCGGGTTGTAAAGTTTTTTTTAATGTAGCATATGTGTAATTCTAATAATTAGTATCTAATTATGAACTAATTAGATTTAAAAGATTGGTCTCGTAAAATACATGTAAACTGTATAATTAATTATTTTTTATCTATATTTAATATTCTATATATGTCTCAAACATTCGATGAGATGAGGTGTAAAGTTTTTGGATGGGAACAAACACCCCTTCTCGAAAACTAGCGCATTTCTCAAGTTAATCTGGTCACCTAGCAAACATTAAAAAAAAAACACGATGGGTGCTGTTACTCGTAGGCACAGGGTGTTGTCATTGCTGTGTAAACTTGGAAGAGATCGTGTGGCCGTGTTTAGTTCCGTTGAAAAGTGCGCTATGTAAAAAAAAAATTCCGTCACATCAAATTTACGATACATGCATAGAGTACTAAATATGGATAAAATTAAAAATTAATTGTATAATTTAGTTGTACTTTACAAGACGAACGTTTTGAGCCTAATTAGTCAACGGTTAAATAATTATTACCAAAGGACATGGCTGCGGGATTGGGGCGAGAGCACCATCGCGATTCTCTCCTGACCCCGACCCTACCCGCCCCCACCTCCCCCACCTCCCTCCCTCCCTCCACCTCCCCTGCATCCCCCTCCCCCTTCCCCTCCCCAACCCCAGCCCCCTCCCTGGCCCCCTCCCCGCCGCCGCCGGCGGCGACACCGGCCGCCAAGCAGGTGCCGGCGCCCACCACTGCCCCTGCCTCGATCGGATCCGCCACGCCACCACCTGGATCCGTCGGCTCCTCTCCTCCCCGTGGGCACGCACGCGCCGCGGCGGCGCCGCCCGCGTTGACCACCGTGGTGACGCCGGCTCCCCATCCGTCGGCCTTCTCCTCCTCCCACGCCTCCCCTCTGCGTCTGGGGGCGCGCGCGCGGCGTGGCCGTGAAAGCCCAAGTTTGGTTTTGGTAATTAATGACACCAAGTTGCTAATGCTATTGTATCAAGTGTGATTAAGCTAGGCATAAGCAACATGTGATGGAGGTGGAAATGACATGGAGAGATGGCCACAAGACCACATGATTTGGTGCATGAAATGATGAGCAAGATCATGGTGGAGATGGACATGAAATGATGGACATGATGATCAAGTGGAAGAGAAGGATCTAAGAGCGCAAGGCAAAGGTATAACCATAGGGTTTTCCTTTTGCCGGTCTAAGATGAGTAGAGAAGTGATTGACCGGGTTTAGGATACATAGCCGACTATCAAGAGGGGCAATCACGGTTAGCTCGGAAATCAAGTGCCACTAGATCAATGTCTTGAGCATATGCATTTAGGATCTAGTAAAGAGCTAACATAACGCCTTGGAAAATGTTTGTGAAATGCTAACACACATACACATGGTGGTGTACACTTGTTGGTGTTAGCACTTTTGCGAAGGCGGTGGAGTTTAAGCGGTAGAGAGGGGTTTGGGTTCCTCTCTCCCTCCCGCCGAGCTTGCGAGGCGGGATTTGGCGCTTTTTAGAGAAGTGAAACGCCTATTTTCTATTGCGCCGAAAGTTGGAAAAGAAACGGAGGCGAACGGAGGTCACTGCGTGCACCGGACGCAGCACCGGACGCTGCACCGGACGCTGCACCGGACGCGGGGCGCGTCCGGTCAGTTCATCGCGGTGCGGGTGCTGCTAGGGTTCGTGCACCGGACGCGGGGCGCGTCCGGTCACGTACCACCGGACGCGTCCGGTCGCGTCGGGAGCTTACTGGACTCCCACCGGACGCGGGCACTGTGGCGTCCGGTGGGTCCTTCGGCGCGTCCGGTGGATGTTTCGCGGTGCGCGGCTCGGTGCTGACCGGCGCGTCCGGTGGGTCACGGGACCGGCGCGTCCGGTCGTCACCAGCGCGTCCGGTGGCTCGGTCGAGCGCGTCCGGTGGTTGCAACGGCTAGTTCTGACCCGCGCGATTTTGTTTGTCGCGTAGTGACCGGACGCGTCCGGTCACCCTGACCGGCGCGTCCGGTGAGTACGATTTGAACTGGTTCGCGCGGTAACGGCTAGCTGCGTACCCCTTCGTTATAAATAGATGGTGGACGGGTTTTGAGGGGATCTCTTGCACATTTTGAGACCTAGAGACATACTTTGAGCTAGAGAACAACCCCTCCACTCATCTCTTTGATTGTTTGCACATCTTGAGTGAGATTGAGTGAGATTCAAGTGCATTGCTTGAGAGTTGCATTCTAGAGGCACTTGATCTTCGAGTTGCTGCGGATTTCTTGTTACTCTTCCGTGTTTCCCGACACGGTAGACGGCTTGGAGCAGCGGAGGTGATTGAGCTCGCAATTGGAGATTGTTGGAGCCTTCACCAAGTGTTGTAAGGGGTTCTTGATCCTTCCCCGCGGGAGTTCGCGAATTGGATACTCTAGTGGAGCTCGTGGCTTGGAGGATCCCCATCTTGTGTGCAGTTGTGCGGCGCCCGCCGAGGGCTCAACTCTTGATAGTTGATTAGCTCGCGAACCGACAAGTGGGTGCATCGCCACAACGAGGAGTAGCTTGCCGGGAAGCAAGTGAACCTCGGTAAAAATTCGTGTGTCATCTCTTTGCCGAGGACTTCTCTTGTGTGATTGATTGATTGGTATTTCTCATCTCTAAACGGCGGTATATTCACTCGAAGCTCTTCTCTCGTTTTACATCTCGTATCTAGCTTGTTGTTGTTGTGTTTAGTGGATAGCCTTGTACTAGAATTGTGTAGGTGGCTTGCTTAATTAAGTTAGAGCTAGTGCTTTGTGCTTCGCCACCTTTCGTACTAACTTGTGGTTAAGTAATTTGTGTAGAAGTTTTTATTAGGCTATTCACCCCCCCCCCCTCTAGCCTATTTGGACCTTTCAAGTGGTATCGGAGCCGAGGCACCGTTTATTTGAGGCTTAACAACCTACGGTGAAAAAGAAATGGCTCAATTAAGTTTGCACATCAACAACACCAAGAAGGCACCCCACTTTGATGGCACAAATTATGCATATTGGAAGGTTAAGATGACCGCACACCTCAAGTCAATCAATAGAGAAGTGTGGAAGGTCACCGAAACAAAATTTGAGGTTGCTAATCCGGAAGCACCTACACCGGTGGAAGAGAAGAAGCTCCAATGCAATGATATTGCCATTAGTGCTCTTCATGAGGCACTAGATGACAAGACCTTTGAGCAAGTGAAGAACATTGAGATCGCTCATGATGCTTGGGCCAAGCTAGAAGAAACTTTTGAGGGCACCGAAGGCACAAAGACCGCCAAAGCATATATCTTGCAAGAAAAGTTCTCTAGTTTCAAGATGCAAGAAGATGAGAGTGTGCCGGAGATGTTCCATAGATTGCAAGTCATTGTAAATGAGCTCAAGGCACTTGGTGAGGAGGTCAAGGACAATCAATTCTCTATGAAGTTTTTGAGAAGCTTACCCAAGAGGTTTGATACATTGATCACCGTGCTAGTGAGGACTACATTGAAGGATTCAACTCCTCAACAAATATTCCAAGAAGTGATGACCGATGATTCATATAGAGAAGATGATGAGAAAGAGGAGTTGGTCAAAAAGAAGAAGAAGGAAAGTGAGAAGAAGGATGATGAGAAGAAGAAGAGTGTGGCATTCAAAGCCACCACATCCAAGGGCAAATCCAAGATTGAATCATCAAGTGAAGAAGACTCAAGCTCTTGTGATAGTGATGACATTGATGACAAGATGGCTCTCTTTGTCAAGCAATTTGGCAAATTCATGAAGAAGAAGGGCTATCGTGCAAGGAGGAAGAAGAACACATCTAAGAAGAATGAGCATGCCATGAGATGCTTTAGATGCCATAGCAAGGACCATCTCATTGCAAAGTGTCCTTATGATAGTGATGATGAAGATGCTATCAAGAAGGAGAGGAAGAAGCAAAAGAAGAAGCAAGAAAAGAAGGAGAGCTCTCATAAAAAGAAGAATGATTCTCATATTGCTACATGGGATAGTGATGATTCCTCAAGTGATGATGAGGATGACTACAAGAGCAAGAAGAAGGGACATGCTAGCATTGCCATCCAAGAGAAGGTCTCCCTCTTCGACACTCCATCATGCTTCATGGCTAAGGCCGCTAAGGTATCATCCGATGATGAGAGTAATCATGCTAATGCTAGTGATAGTGATAGTGATAGTGATGAAGAAGAATTCACTAAAGATGAACTAATCACTATGCTAGAAGATTGCACTCAACATTATAAAGAATCTAGAAAGGAATGCAAGGGCTTGCTTAAGGAAAAGAAAAACCTTATGCAAGAACTTGATGAGCTTAGAGCATCTTATGAGAGTCTAAAGGTAGACCATAAGAAACTTCAAAAGTCTCACACTAAGCTTGAAGAAGCTCATTCCTCTCTAGTTGAAAAATGTGAAAACATGCCAACTAATGTTGAGAAAGCTAAAACTTGCAACATAGGCATATCTTGTGATATAATTGATGAATCTTGTTATAAGCCTATTGTTGTTGCTCCTACTAACCCTTCATGTAGCGCATCTACATCATCCTCATCTAGTAGTGATGGTTTCACTTGTGACTCCACACTCATAGTTGAGAATGAAAATCTCAAGAAGGAAGTGAAAGAGCTCAATCACACCTTAGCTAAGGCTTATGGTGGTGAGGACCGCTTGCGTATGTGCTTGGGTAGCCAAAGGGCTTCTCTCTATAAAGAGGGATTGGGCTATAACCCCAAGAAAGGCAAGGCCGCTTTTGCTCCTCACAAGACTCGTTTTGTGAAGAACAATGGTAGCTTTTGCAAAAGTTGCAAGCAAGTTGGTCACATAGAGCAACATTGCATGAACAAGAAATCTAATGCTAAAGTATCCTCAATTAAGTTTGATTCTTTCTATATACTTACCAAGGGTACAAATGGTGTTCATGCTAAGTTCATTGGTGCACCATGGATGGGCTCAAAGAAGAAAGCCATTTGGGTACCAAAGAGCTTGGTCACTAACCTTGGAGGACCCAAACAAGTTTGGGTACCTAAAAAGAATTGATCTTATCTTGTAGGTCAATTACAAAGCCGGAGGAAGGCATTGGGTGCTTGATAGTGGGTGCACTCAACATATGACCGGAGATTCTTGTATGTTCAAATCAATTGATACAAGTCAAAATGGTGGTTTTGATGCTATCACTTTTGGAAACAACAAGAAAGGCAAGGTCAAGGGGCTTGGTAAAATTGCTATCTCAAATGACATGAGCATATCTAATGTGTTGCTAGTTGAGAGCTTGGACTTCAATCTTTTGTCGGTGGCACAACTTTGTGATCTTGGTTTCAAGTGCATATTTGGTAGTGATGATGTTGAAGTCATAAGTGTTGATGGATCAAATTTGATATTCAAAGGATTTAGACATGGTAGTTTATACTTGGTTGACTTCAATGATAGTGAGACCCAATTGACATCATGCTTGCTTAGCAAATCTAGTATGGGTTGGTTATGGCATAGAAGGCTTGGTCATGTTGGAATGAAGCAATTGAACAAACTTTTGAGGCATGACTTAGTTAGAGGCTTGAAGGATGTCACTTTTGAAAAGGATAAACCATGTAGTGCTTGTCAAGCCGGCAAACAAGTTGGAAATAAACATCCTAGTAAGAGTGAAATGAGCACATCAAAGGCATTTGAGCTATTGCACATGGACTTGTTTGGGCCAACAACATATACTAGCATTGGTGGCAACAAGTATGGCTTTGTGATAGTGGATGACTACACTAGATACACTTGGGTGTTCTTTCTCTATGACAAGAGTGATGTTTATGATCTATTCAAGTCTTTTGTCAAGAGAGTGCAAAATGAGTTTGAGACTACCATCAAGAAGATTAGAAGTGACAATGGTAGTGAGTTCAAGAACACAAGAATTGAGGAATTGTGTGATGATCTTGGTATTGGACATCAATTCTCTCCAACCTACACTCCACAATCCAATGGTGTAGTTGAAAGGAAGAATAGAACTTTGATTGACATGGCTAGATCAATGCTTAGTGAATACAATGTGAGTCATTCATTTTGGAGTGAAGCTATCAACA
This sequence comes from Saccharum hybrid cultivar R570, assembly GCA_038087645.1. Taxonomy (NCBI): domain Eukaryota; kingdom Viridiplantae; phylum Streptophyta; class Magnoliopsida; order Poales; family Poaceae; genus Saccharum; species Saccharum hybrid cultivar. The sequence goes on from JAQSUU010000377.1 coordinate 1,857,885, forward strand.
CGGCTTGCTATTGTAGCAACCGTCTCTATTGCCATGGGAAGCTTGGAAAGACACCATATGAGCTTTTGAATGGAAGAAAGCCCAACATTGCATACTTTAGAGTGTTTGGTTGCAAATGCTATATTCTCAAGAAAGGCACTAGATTGAGCAAGTTTGAAAAGAAATGTGATGAAGGGTTCTTACTTGGTTATTCCACCACAAGCAAAGCATATAGAGTTTGGAATCTCACAAATGGAACCTTGGAAGAAGTTCATGATGTTGAGTTTGATGAAACCCAAGGATCTCAAAATGAAGCTCAAAACCTTGATGATGTGAGAGGAGATCAATTGGCAAATGCAATGAGAAACATGGACATTGGTGATGTTAGGCCAAGGCAAGTTGATGATGATGATGATATTCATGTGATAAACCAAAGTGTGCAAATTGATACAAATCAAGCAAGCTCTAGTGGTTCTCATGATGATTTGCAAGATCAAGGTCAAGCTAGTGGAAGCAACCAACTCCCAATACTCCAACCTACTAGCATTGCAAGAGATCATCCGTTGGATCAAATCATTGGTGGAATTCAAAGTGGTGTTCAAACTAGATCAAGATTAGCATCCTTTTGTGAGCACTACTCATTTGTGTCACTTGAAGAACCTAAGAAAATAGAAGATGCATTGAAAGATTCCGATTGGGTAAATGCCATGCATGAAGAGCTGAACAACTTCACTAGAAATCAAGTTTGGGAACTTGTTGAAAGGCCGAAGAACTATAATGTGATTGGTACTAAGTGGGTCTTTAGAAACAAGCAAGATCAAGATGGTGTAGTTGTGAGAAACAAAGCAAGATTGGTAGCACAAGGTTACACACAAGTTGAAGGTCTTGACTTTGGAGAGACATATGCACCGGTTGCAAGATTGGAGGCAATTAGAATCTTATTAGCATATGCTTGTGCACACAACATCAAGCTCTATCAAATGGATGTCAAGAGTGCATTTCTCAATGGCTACATTAATGAAGAAGTTTATGTTGAGCAACCTCCCGGTTTTGAAGATGACAAGAAGCCCAACCATGTTTACAAGCTCAAGAAGGCATTGTATGGTTTGAAGCAAGCACCTAGAGCATGGTATGAGAGGTTGAGGGACTTTCTTCTCTCTAAAGGGTTCAAGATGGGAAAGGTTGACACCACTCTCTTCACCAAGAAGCTTGGAAATGACTTGTTTGTGTTGCAAATCTATGTGGATGACATTATCTTTGGATCAACTAACCAAGACTTTTGTGAAGAATTTGGAAATATGATGGCAAAAGAGTTTGAGATGTCTATGATTGGAGAGCTTAGTTACTTTCTTGGACTTCAAATCAAGCAAATGAAGAATGGCACTTTTGTAAGTCAAGGGAAGTACATCAAGGACATGATCAAGAAGTTTGGATTGCAAGATGCTAAGCCAATGAGTACACCAATGGGCACAAATGATCAATTGGGTATTGATGCAATTGGTAACATGGTAGATCAAAAGCAATATCGGTCTATGATTGGAAGTTTGCTATATGTCACCGCTTCTAGGCCGGATGTGATGTTTAGTGTGTGCAAGTGTGCAAGATATCAAGCTTCACCTAGAGAAAGTCACTTGAAAGCAACCAAGAGGATATTGAGATATCTTAAGGGCACTCATGATGTTGGATTATGGTTTCCAAAGGGGTCTAATTTTGAGTTGATTGGATATTCGGATTCCGATTATGGTGGATGCAAGATTGATAGAATAAGCACAAGTGGCACTTGTCAATTGCTTGGAAGGTCTCTTGTTTCATGGTCATCAAAGAAACAAAATAGTGTTGCACTATCTACCGCCGAGGCCGAATACATTAGTGCCGGTAGTTGTTGTGCACAATTGCTTTGGATGAAAGCCACCTTGAATGACTTTGGAATAAAATTCAAGAATGTGCCATTGTTTTGTGACAATGAGAGTGCTATCAAGATGACACAAAATCCGGTTCAACATTCAAGAACCAAGCACATTGACATAAGGCACCACTTCTTAAGAGACCATCAACAAAAGGGTGATATTAGCATTGAAAGCATTGGCACCGAAGATCAACTAGCCGATATCTTTACAAAGCCACTTGATGAGAAGAGATTTTACAAGTTGAAGAATGAATTGAACATACTTGACTTCTCCAACTTGAAATGAGTGCACCCCCACATTCTTATATGACATGCCTCTCCTCCGACATAGCAAGGTAAAGTTGTTTGGCATATCATTCATACTTTGCTAAGGACATGTTTAGAACATATAGACATATTTGCATGACAAATAGGCTCATTCATGAAAATCAAATGAGTTTAATGTATATATGGTACCACTATTGCTTCTATGTTTGATTGATCTAGTGGTAGCATATGACATGTTTGTGGGCTTGCAAACCTAGCGTTGAATCTAGAAAATGAGCTCATGATGTGTAATTCAACATGGTCAAGATAACCCTTATACTTTATGAGGTGTGAAGAAGCTTGTCCTTGGATCAAACCGAATTACATATTCTAGGCAAGTGATCTAGATTGAACCATAATTTAGACTCCCTCATATTGATTGACTTAACTCTCACTAAAATTGGCACCTTTTTGGTGATTGTTGACAAAGGGGGAGAGAAAAGTCACAAAGATAGAAAAGTCACAAAGGGGAGAAAGATATAATAAGAGGGGAGAGAAAAGTCACAAAAAGAAAAAGTTACTAAGGGGGAGAGAAAGCATAAGATAAGACTTTGGAAAGGAATCAATTAAATTTTGAGCACACAAGTAGGGGGAGCAAGCTCATGAACTATTTGTTGCATTTGTATGAGCATTAACATGATGAATTGTTGCATTGCAAAGCTTAAATTCTTATTCATGTTTGTTTGGTGATCGCTAGAATTAGAACTTGAATGATGATTTGTTGAAAGTAGCTTTATAAGTGGTATCTAGACACCCTTTGCTTATATTGTTGATCTCACGGGGTACTTTAGTGTTTGTGATCTTTACAAGTGATGAATTACAAGTGGTGTCTAGCTACATCGATGCTAAGGATGGTATATAAAGGCAACTCCGATTGGTATCACGCTTCAAAGGTCCATTCTATATACCTTAGCATCAATTTGATAGTAGTAACTCTCCTAAAATTCAAATCCATACATATGTGCAAAATTGAACCAAACTCGTGAAAGCACATATGTAGGGGGAGCTAATACTATCAAAATTGAAAAATTGATTTCATTTCATATCTTCGTGATGGTTGTCATCAATTACCAAAAAGGGGGAGATTGAAAGCCCAAGTTTGGTTTTGGTAATTAATGACACCAAGTTGCTAATGCTATTGTATCAAGTGTGATTAAGCTAGGCATAAGCAACATGTGATGGAGGTGGAAATGACATGGAGAGATGGCCACAAGACCACATGATTTGGTGCATGAAATGATGAGCAAGATCATGGTGGAGATGGACATGAAATGATGGACATGATGATCAAGTGGAAGAGAAGGATCTAAGAGCGCAAGGCAAAGGTATAACCATAGGGTTTTCCTTTTGCCGGTCTAAGATGAGTAGAGAAGTGATTGACCGGGTTTAGGATACATAGCCGACTATCAAGAGGGGCAATCACGGTTAGCTCGGAAATCAAGTGCCACTAGATCAATGTCTTGAGCATATGCATTTAGGATCTAGTAAAGAGCTAACATAACGCCTTGGAAAATGTTTGTGAAATGCTAACACACATACACATGGTGGTGTACACTTGTTGGTGTTAGCACTTTTGCGAAGGCGGTGGAGTTTAAGCGGTAGAGAGGGGTTTGGGTTCCTCTCTCCCTCCCGCCGAGCTTGCGAGGCGGGATTTGGCGCTTTTTAGAGAAGTGAAACGCCTATTTTCTATTGCGCCGAAAGTTGGAAAAGAAACGGAGGCGAACGGAGGTCACTGCGTGCACCGGACGCAGCACCGGACGCTGCACCGGACGCTGCACCGGACGCGGGGCGCGTCCGGTCAGTTCATCGCGGTGCGGGTGCTGCTAGGGTTCGTGCACCGGACGCGGGGCGCGTCCGGTCACGTACCACCGGACGCGTCCGGTCGCGTCGGGAGCTTACTGGACTCCCACCGGACGCGGGCACTGTGGCGTCCGGTGGGTCCTTCGGCGCGTCCGGTGGATGTTTCGCGGTGCGCGGCTCGGTGCTGACCGGCGCGTCCGGTGGGTCACGGGACCGGCGCGTCCGGTCGTCACCAGCGCGTCCGGTGGCTCGGTCGAGCGCGTCCGGTGGTTGCAACGGCTAGTTCTGACCCGCGCGATTTTGTTTGTCGCGTAGTGACCGGACGCGTCCGGTCACCCTGACCGGCGCGTCCGGTGAGTACGATTTGAACTGGTTCGCGCGGTAACGGCTAGCTGCGTACCCCTTCGTTATAAATAGATGGTGGACGGGTTTTGAGGGGATCTCTTGCACATTTTGAGACCTAGAGACATACTTTGAGCTAGAGAACAACCCCTCCACTCATCTCTTTGATTGTTTGCACATCTTGAGTGAGATTGAGTGAGATTCAAGTGCATTGCTTGAGAGTTGCATTCTAGAGGCACTTGATCTTCGAGTTGCTGCGGATTTCTTGTTACTCTTCCGTGTTTCCCGACACGGTAGACGGCTTGGAGCAGCGGAGGTGATTGAGCTCGCAATTGGAGATTGTTGGAGCCTTCACCAAGTGTTGTAAGGGGTTCTTGATCCTTCCCCGCGGGAGTTCGCGAATTGGATACTCTAGTGGAGCTTGTGGCTTGGAGGATCCCCATCTTGTGTGCAGTTGTGCGGCGCCCGCCGAGGGCTCAACTCTTGATAGTTGATTAGCTCGCGAACCGACAAGTGGGTGCATCGCCACAACGAGGAGTAGCTTGCCGGGAAGCAAGTGAACCTCGGTAAAAATTCGTGTGTCATCTCTTTGCCGAGGACTTCTCTTGTGTGATTGATTGATTGGTATTTCTCATCTCTAAACGGCGGTATATTCACTCGAAGCTCTTCTCTCGTTTTACATCTCGTATCTAGCTTGTTGTTGTTGTGTTTAGTGGATAGCCTTGTACTAGAATTGTGTAGGTGGCTTGCTTAATTAAGTTAGAGCTAGTGCTTTGTGCTTCGCCACCTTTCGTACTAACTTGTGGTTAAGTAATTTGTGTAGAAGTTTTTATTAGGCTATTCACCCCCCCCCTCTAGCCTATTTGGACCTTTCAGGCCGCCGACGCCACCAAGCTCCTGCCCCCCGTCGGGGACGGGCCTCATCAGCGGTAGCGTCACCGCAGCGGCCGAGCCCGGGGAGGCGCCTCCCACCTCCATTTCCCCTCCCCTCGCCGGGGATGGGGCCAATGCCGCTGGGGGCTCCGCGATGCCTGCTGCCGCGGGCTCGTCGATGGCAGTGGCCCCGGGGCCCTGCTCGTCGCGGCGTGGCGGTCACGGCTCGGCCCCCCGGGCGGGGGCTGAGCTGTTCGAGCCGCCGGTCCTCATCGAGGATATTACGGAGTGCGACGACGGGGAAGACGATGTCGATGAGGACGACGGCGATGATGCCAGTGGAGCTGCGCGGGCGTCCACTCCCTCTGCGGCTGGGTCAGGCGCCGGCCTCGACGCCTTGCTCGTCCACCCGTCTGCCCCCGCTCCGAGCCCGTCTTCCACCTTGTCCCCCAACGCCGCCCCTTTCCGCCCGCGGGGCAGCACGGCGGGACGGCCCAAGGCCCGTCGTTGGCTGACGAGGACCTCATCGACGCCTCTGACGCGGACTCGACGCCAACCTCAACGGCGCCCTATCTGGACACTGTTCGTCGGGGGCCGCAGCCGTCGAGGTCTTCGACGCGTTCGGCGACGCCCCTGCCGCGCACCCGGCATCCGCCTTCGGGCTGTGGCGATGCGACGCCGGGCCGTCGGGGCGCTGGCCGAGGGGGGAAGAAGCGTCGTTGGCCGCGGCCTCAGTTGGTGCACGGCATGCCGCCTCGCCCAGTGGCGGGCCGCATCCCGGCACGCCAGCGCCTCGGCCGCTATCGACGGGTCTCCGCCCCTGACGCCGACGGGTGGCGGGAGATCCTCCACCGGCAGGAGACACGTCCGGTGACCGCCTCGGTTGTGCAGCTTGGCCCAGCTCGCGGGGGTCAGCTTGCAAGTCGTCGACCACCGAGGCGCATCCCGGTCGATCTGCATGGCAAGTGCTTCAACTGCCTATCCTCCGCGCACCGAGTGGCCACCTGCAGACTGCCCCAGCGATGTCTGCGGTGCAGGGGCTTTTGTCACATCGCGCGTGACTGCAAGCAGCCAAGGCGCGTGGGCGATCGTGCTTCGGGCGGTCGTGCACTGGTCCATTCCGATGGGCCGCGCGGACCTTGCTGGTTCGCACGGTCTTGGTGGAGCCACGACAGGCACCACCGTCCCCCCCACCGGTGGTCGACGACGGCGAGGGCAGGGACGACGCAAGCGTCAAAGGCGTCGCGCGAGGTCGGTAGGGTCCGTTGTTGAGTTGCCCAGCGGGACGGGCATCGCACAGCCGGACGACGTCGCGGCGGCAACGTGTGTCGCCACCGGTGGCAACGGTTGTTCGGCCGATGCCGCCCACGTGCCGCCGGGCCCCACCGTGGGGGCGCCCGCGCTGTGCCTCCCAGAGCACGACCCGCTTGCGGAGGCGATGTGCGCGGGCGACGGTCCTCCCGCTTGGGTCGTCTCCTTCGACCCGATGCTGGAGGAGCTCCTAGCCGCCGTGTTCGTTGTGAGTTGCTCTGTTGAGGCCGCCCCCCCGGGGTTCGCTGAGCCGCCTCCGGTGGCGGCCGTCCTCTTGCCTCAGCCTTCGGCGCAGGAGCTGGCGCAGCTCATACCTCCTCGGGCGGGTCATCCTGACGTCGAGTTTGGCGACGTGGCTGTCCCCCCGGGGTTCGCGGAGCCGCCTCCGGTGGCGGCTGCCCCCTCGCCTCAGCCGTCGGCGCAGGACTTGGCGCTGCTCACACCTCCTCGGATGGGTCAGCCCGACGTCGAGATTGGCGACGAGACGCCCACGCCGCGCGAGGCCGCTCGGCGCCTCGCACAGTTTGTGGATGAGGTGCGGGTCATGCGGGAGCCGCCCTTGATTGCCTCTCCACCGCGACAGAGGGCGAGAGCGAGGAGGCCCCTGCCTGTTAGGCGCAGGAGCACACGGATTGCCGCCCAACCGTTGGCACACATACCGGCCTCCCGGCGAGGCGAGGTACTCCTCGAGCAACGGTTGGGGATTGCGCCGCCGGCCGTTATGGTTTCACTTGCGCCCAAGGGGATACTCGACGCCTTACGTTCTGGGACCTTGTCGTCGAGCCAGGTGGAGGCCCTTGACGCGCTGTTTTCGGCGTTCAACGGGCGCGCGTGCGAGCTCTTCGCGGAAGGCCCGTAGGGCGTGGCGGTGTTCGCACGTTGGTTGTTCTATTTATGTAATATCGAACCAGCAAACAGTATGCTAGGTTGGTCCGGATGTTTGACCACCTAGCGCGCTAGATGCGCGTCGTATGTACTGAAAACTCTCTTCTTCTTAATTGCAATGATACACAAATCTTTTGCGTATTCAAGAAAAAAAATATTATCAAATACAAACAAAATACTATAATGTCGCTACAGTAAATTTTGGCAATCAAATTTAGGAACTAAACGCAGTCTAGTACCGTGGAAGTCAAGCCGGACGTTACGATCGATGGCCTGAATGCTGGCCGCGTCCACCTACTGCCGGAATAAAAATCCTTCAGACCTTCCGACCCCACTTTGTTAAAACGTGAGGATTAACAACAGATGACTAAACGGAGATATATAATAATAAATTAATAATAAACAAAAGATTGCAGCTCTAGCTTGTATCAATTCCAGATGTGCTGAAACTACCTCTCATTATTTTATAACAAGGAAAGGCAGCACCATAGCTATATATAGATAATATTTATATGTGCACGCGAATGATTTTCAGGATTGGTTTTATATCACCATTTATAAATTCTAAATACTGCAGCGGCAGCTGCAGCTGCAGCATGCCACGTGAAGAGGATCGGAGGGTAAGGGACAACGTGGCAAGTTGGCTCAGTCAAGTGATATGTCAAACCTACAAGGAACTACTCCCTCTATTCTAAATTATAAACTATTTTAGCTTTTCTAAATATATAGTTTTTGCTATGCACTTAAATATACACAGTGTCTAAATACATAGTGAAATAATGAATTTAGAAAAATCGAAATGTCTTATAATTAGAAACGGGGAGTACTGTTTTGGATTTTGACAGAGACTCCCCGGATTAGTACTCTCTTTATCCAGTGAGGGCAATGGATAACACTCAGTCCCCAAACAAATACATGGAAGAACTAGTATGTATGCCCTCATGTGATGCCATTTAGCATTTTTCAGGGGATAATTGGATTTGGAATTTGAGAACCACTTGGATCAACCAAGATAAAACAAGTCTAGCATATTCCGAGGCACAGCGTTTACAATTTTCTAAATTGCCCATGCTATTTGCATTGTAAAACCATTACGGACTCATTGAGATTATACTGTTTTCATAAGATGTTTGATTTTTTTCTTGACAAATATACAAATGTCTTTACATCTCTTTGACGTGCCTATAATTGTGATTAGGCTATCACAGTTCCATGATTGCTTGGAGGTATCAACCAAAAGAATCCAAGGAAAAGGGCAAGTTGTAGAACATGGGTCATGGCCTACCCATATGGCTAATACTAGTATTTTTGCGTTTTTTCTATGGGTATGAATGGACCACCATGGCACCCACTTGGCCCAAATGTATTTGCTCGGGGAAGCATAGCATTTAGTTGTACTTCAGCATCAGAGGGCAGAGGCAGAAACTCAGCACAAGGCAGGTCGTTTTTACGTTGTCACAGAAAAAAAAAACAGGTCGTTTTTTCCCCTTTGTTTTCACCCTTTTGATGCAGATTTGCTACACAAAGGACAAAGAGTCAACAAGAAAAGGTCCCACGGTATTTAATATTTTAATATAATTCTTGTTAGACCACCGTTCTCGAAAGGTTGGCTGATAAAGATAAGAACATAGACATTCTTTAACTGCTTCCATAGTTTCCCCCTATATTTTTTATGTCAAAAAGTGAACAGTGTTTTAAATAGCGGGCTACCCTAGAATTATAGTGGCTAACTTCAGTTGTCGCGACGGGCTGAATCAGTAGTAGAGCTCTCCGCTAATGCTATGACCCGCTTTTAAAATGCAAACATTTTCATGATGAGTTTGCTTGAGATCAAATTAAATAAAACAAAAATCACCCGAAACCTTAAACTCTAAAGCAAATGGAATTGTCACATACTCTCTCCGTCCAAAAAAGAGTGTCGTTTTTTTACTTTCAGACATCTTATTTAAATTTTTTTATATGAATATCATATATTTTGTTATGACTTATTTTATCATTAGAGATATTTTAATAATGATTTATTTATTTTATAATCTACACAAAATTTTTAAATAAAATGAACGGTCAAACACGATGTCTGGAAGTAAAAAGCGTCACTTTTTTTTGACAAAGGGAGTACTCCTTTTATTTTAAAGTTATAAGTTATTTTGGCTTTTTTAGACACAGAGTTGTTACATTCTAAATTGTAAACTATAGAAAGACAAATAGTTTACAATTTAGAACAGTGGTAGTAGCAGCTTTCACAATTTTCTTTGGAAATTATTTACCATTTTTGCGACCCTATTATTGTGCACCACATTTTTATGTTTATAATAAATAGTCGGCTTAAAGCGACCTGCAATATTTGATTATTGTTAAGAGCAACTGCAATAACTAGACCATGTCAGGTTTGAATAATCACCCAACTAATAACCTACCATCATATCTAGAATCCCATGCCCCCTACCAGCAATATCAGAATTAAAAATACAGTCAAACAGAATTAAAAATACAGTCAAGTTCTATCAGAATTTAAAATCCAGTCAAGTTAATCTGAGTAAAAAATTCGAGTAAAATCATCTGGCTTTTCCGTGGCATCTCACGCGCATCGATCTAATCAGCCTTGCTTTCGCGTTTAGCCTCATGCGGTCATGCTCTTCATCCCCATCTGCATCCTCTCTCTCTCTCTCTCTCTCTCTCTCTCTGCCCACAGGCCACAGCATGTGTGCCCAGATTCCCCTCTCTACTGAATCTGTCCCCTCTTCCCCTTCCCTCTCCTCAGTCCCTATCCGCTGCTGCTAACAGCAGAAGCTGCGGCACGGAGGTGCGCTCTCCCCGGCGGTAGTTTTGGGAGCTGCAGGGGGAAGAAGCGAGCTAGAGCTGCAAGAATGATAGGCGCCAACACCACCGCCGCTGTCTGCCCGTGCCCGGAGTACGCGGAGGTCGACCCCACCGGCCGGTACGGACGGGTATGGAATCGCCGCTACCACTGCAGCTCCTCCTATCACCGTTTTTTGATCCGTCTGCTCACCGATTCGCTGATCCGTTTCCCTGCACCTTTCCTTTTTGTTTATCGCAGTTCAGCGACGTTCTTGGCAAGGGCGCGTCCAAGATTGTGTAAGATCCGGCGCTGTTCTCGCCAAAGCTGCGTGCTTTCATTTCGCTTGCCCACCGAGTCCCTGATCCGAGGTGCGTGTGCGGGGGGACTGCAGGTACCGGGCGTTCGACGAGTACCAGGGGATGGAGGTGGCGTGGAACCAGGTGAAGCTGCACGACTTCCTGCAGAGCCCCGAGGACCTGGAGCGGCTCTACTGCGAGATCCACCTCCTCAAGACGCTCAAGCACCGCAACATCATGAAGTTCTACACCTCCTGGGTCGACGTCTCCCGCCGCAACATCAACTTCATCACCGAGATGTTCACCTCCGGCACCCTCCGCCAGTAAGCGACCAACCTCCTCCGCTCCTGTAGCGACTAAAAGTTGTTGCCTTTTCATGTCCGGTTGCAGAGAGTCCCTTTTTTTTCCCCCTCGCCAGTCGCAAAAGTTTCGTCTTCTTACCCCTCCCCCCCCCCCCCCCCCCCCCCCCCCCCCCCCCCCCCTTCGCTCTCTCTCCGTGCTTGATTGCCTCTTGGACTGATTGATTGTGGTTACGCGTCTGGTGGTGATTTAGGTACAGGCAGAGGCACCGGAGGGTGAACATATGGGCGGTGAAGCACTGGTGCCGGCAAATCCTCAGCGGCCTGCTGTATCTGCACAGCCACAATCCGCCCATCATCCACCGGGACCTCAAGTGTGACAACATCTTCGTGAACGGCAACCAGGGCGAGGTCAAGATTGGCGACCTCGGCCTCGCGGCCATCCTCCGCAAGTCCCACGCCGTCCATTGCGTCGGTAAGCCATCTGATTAGCTCATTAGCCCGAAATTATGTTGTCTGAGCACAACTGGCAATAGCTATGCGGTAATTTGATGGGGGCTAGATGTGTCGGATTGGTTGGACAGGTACACCGGAGTTCATGGCACCTGAGGTGTATGAGGAGGAGTACAACGAGCTGGTGGACATCTACTCGTTTGGGATGTGCGTGCTCGAGATGGTCACGTTTGAGTACCCCTACAGCGAGTGTACACACCCGGTGCAGATATACAAGAAAGTGATCTCTGTAAGAAGATGCCTGGACCCTATAAGCCATTTTGCAGCAACTGTGACTCTGGTGTGCAGTTTGAAATGATTTTCCTGATTTCAGCTAGCTGTTTGATTTGGTAGGGTACTAAGCCAGAAGCTCTGTACAAGGTGAAAGATCCAACGGTGAGGCGCTTCGTCGAGAAGTGCCTGGCAACGGCCTCTCAGAGACTGTCAGCGAGAGAACTGCTTGAGGATCCCTTCCTACAGGGTGATGACGTGGCTGTTTCTTTGGATGGTGGAGATTATCATGTACCGTCTAATTATACACGGCAGCCTTCATATTTAGGGCATACCTATAGCAATGGCTCCATGATGAGTAATGGATTCTCAGAAAGCATTGATGAAGATGCTCTGAGTGAAGACTGCGAGGATGATGACATGAAAGGCCAAGATGGCATTGACTTGTTCAAAGAGAATGAAGATGAGCCTCTTGGCAATGTGGATATAACAATCAAAGGGAGAAAGAGTGAGGATGGAGGCATATTCCTCAGATTGCGGATTTCTGATAATGATGGTATGCACACTTTGTAATGCATAAAGTTCTGAATTAGTCCATATATGAAAATTCGTTTTTGGTATTATTGAAAGCTAATTTTTCATATTGCAGGACGGGTACGCAACATCTATTTTCCTTTCGACGTTGAGGCTGATACCGCACTAAGTGTTGCAACTGAAATGGTAGCTGAGCTGGATATAACTGACCATGAAGTTACTCGAATTGCTGACATGATTGATGGTGAGGTCAGTGCATTGGTACCAGATTGGAGGCCTGGTCCGGGCATAGAGGAAGCTCCTGACACTTCATACTGCCATAACTGTGGATCCAACGTGTCATCGTGTGGTTCACTTTATGCTTACATGTCATTAGGCCGTCAAGGTTGCCAATGTGCAGAGCTACATGGGCGGTTTGAGGAGATCACGTTCCAAGCCGATGGTGAGCAGTGTGATTTGCAGGAATCTGCTGACTGCTCTGATGATGGAGGTGGCCAAACAGAGCATTATGTCAAAAGCAAGGAGTCCACTCATGTGAATGGCCTTGTACAGATGGGTAGAAGAGATCTTTCTAGTCAGCTTTGCTTCAGTTCATTTCAAGAGCAATCATGTTCATCTAACTATTATGAGAATGACACTAACCATAACACAAATGGGTTCGACATGAAGCATGAGGTAAAGATTGCCAAGTACAAAGCACGGAAAATGGCACAGTTAAAGAAGGCTATCCATCCATCTCTTGACTTTGACAATGCATATGGAGTAAATAGGATGAAGCCTTCACTGAACAAGCTGCAATCTTTCCATATTGGAAAGAACCACAGTTTCCGCGTACCAACAAGCCCAGGTAAAGCAAGTACGGATTATCATTCTGACTTGAACAGCCAAGTATGGCATAGCAGGCACCCCGATCCGGGAGCCCAAAGGGCCCGCCATTGTGAGGTCAATGCAGCTGGGAGCAGCCCGGATTATATGTTTACAGCGAGGCGCTACTATACCGGAGCTCAGTTGCCACCAAATCTCCCGAGAACAAAATCTGTACCCCCCCTAAGTGCTGTCGATGCCTGAAATGCTCTTGCCCTGTAAATTTTATAGAGTGTAAATCTGTTTTGGTTCTTTTTTGTATCCATTATGAAACATAGTTGTTGAGCAGGAGACTGAATGTGACGAGGATGCATGTGGATTAAGGCTGAGCTGTTTGTAAATTTCCATGTTGTGAATCCACAGAGGTTAGGCTGTACAAGTGCAATCTACACCATTTGCCTCACTGGGACAACCTGTTTTATCCTCCTTAATATAGGCAAGAACCTTTCTTTCACATCTTCGGATTTCAGAGATGCAAAGTTACTGCTACTTAATTAGGCAGAAACAAAGCCAGTGCCAGAACTGATCACATGATCAAAATCATGAGCTGGAGCTCTATCCTTGCTTTGGTACAATGGTACTAGATGTCACCTACGAAAGGGACACCCATCTCTCCTAGTTGCAGATGAATATACATCAAATCTGCATCGAAGGTACAGACATGCCAGCCTATGCATTTGCATTGCCAATGCCAACTGCTGCATGGATGCTACGCTAATCAATTGACGCTTTCATGGCAATGACTCCATCCTGATCATTTGGCATTTGCCAACCCCACATTCCTTTGATTCTTTCTCCGATGCCCCTTTTTTCATGTTAAAAATCTATTGTTCGCATGCGACGTTAAAAAAATGGGAATTATTCGAGTATTGACAGATATTTGAGCATCACTTACAAAAGCTTCTTATAGATTTTCATTTTATGGCCATATACTTTCTTTGTCCAGCAAGGGATGCCCACTACATGCTGCCTGATATTTCATTAATTCAGTTGTCTGTTTCGCAAAAAAAAAATTAATTCAGTTGTCTAGATCGAGATCACTATAGGATACGCAGCCATTGGTCCACATCTTGGGACTTGGAGGCTTGCAACTTGCATGTATGGCGTGCCTGATGCCGGATCAGAACAAAGGTGTCCATATATCGCCATAGATAATTTATGAGGAATTTAGGAAAATAGGTGATCTTGTTTGGAGTTCAAGGAGATCTTTTCATCCTCTTCTTCTCTCTGTGTTTGCGACATTTTGACAGTGCCCAGGTCAGTTGCAGTTTATGTTTGGGTCATCAACAAGAGGCAGAAGCGAAGAACTGGTCGTCGTTGGATCTGAAAACCAATCTGAAGTGGAAATGCTTTTATCAAATCAAAGGAATTATAACTAGTTATGAAACTATAGTTAATAGTGTTTCCATTTGATATGGACAAATTTGTGGTCATGAAAAGCGGTGACGATGTGAAGACGAATCAAAAGTGACAGTTTTAAGGAACTCCAAAAGCCCTGATAAAGTGTTTCATAACAACAATAAGTGCTCCTACATCTAATCAACCAACCTTTTGAAGGTAGTGCGGTGCTTAGAGATATATATTCAGATAAGATAGGAATTGAAGCAGTCAAGCACCAAGTTAGGCTGAGGATGGTAGGAAGTGAAAGGTGCAGCACTGCCCTTTCTAACAATTGTTGAATAATTCAGTCATCAGCCGATGGTCTTGTGCACGGTTCGCCTGCCCAAAATTGATTGGTTCAGAGGGGGAAAAGGAGTCGGCTCTCCTGCCTGCCTGCTTTGTGTGAGGGGCATCGCACGTTGCCCTGCTGCTTGATTCAGAAACTTCAGCAATAACTGGCCATACAAATATATTCACAAGATAACAGATCGTTCAAAATTTTATGGTTGTTGTCTCCCAATTTGTGTGGTTCAGTTTTGCCCAAAAGGAAAATATGTGATTGGCCGCTAAAAGCAGTTCCTGCAAGCCGGAGCTGCTTGATTGCCTGAAAAGAAAAAGGGAAAAAAGCTACTAGAAGCATGATCTTGAAGAAAAAACACAACTTTTTTTTACTGCAGAATGACAAACTGGTCTGGCTCCTCGGTGGCAAAAGCATGTGTAGGATAGGAGTAGGGCATGGAAAGGCTATGACCTTATCCAGAAACGCGGACGAGGAGGTTGCTCTCTTGAGAACCACCACCACCACACTACCAAGATTCCAAGAACCGGATTGCTCGATAGGGGTAGATAGAATAGAGATGCAGTAGAGTCTACGGTTTGTTACCTACATCTGCATTGTCCCCAACCTAACCAAAGCATTCTTTTCTGATACGGCAAAAAGATACCATGCTTTGAGAGGATACGAAGAAAAAGCTCTTCATGCCAAGCCGATAGAGCAGCAGGTACAAAGTGCAGTGTATGTATCTTTCACGTTTTGTTTTGTCAAGAGACGAAATTTACACGAGTTTTTGGCTTCCTGACTGTGTTGTTATATGGAAAGCTGCCGCCGGACCTGATAAGGTACGAGGCTGCTTTCTGCATAGCTGCCTCGTCACTCATCACTTATAATCATAAGTTGAAGCAGCCTGCTGTCTGCTGAGTGCTGACACGAGTGGCCGTAAACTTTGGACCTGCACATTATGTATCGCAACGGTGACAAATGACAACGACGTCTCGCCTAATTCCGTAATTCTACGTCGTGATTCAATCTTGTGCTGGTGTGTTTATGCTCTTGTGCACGTGGTCCGGATCGGATTCGCTGTGTAAAGTTCGATGGTTCAGTAAGAACGGCCAAACAAAGATGGTTAACATGAAATTTCTGCATCACCCAACAAGTTATATTGTCACTAGTACATCAACTCATGCTCACTGGCCGGATTTTAAGAGACGTAATCTTATGATGTCATAAATCTTGATTTTAGTTTTCCAAATTTTGATCCTATCGGTTACTATAGATTTTTATCCTTAAGTTAATAAAAAATATTGTGCTCAGTTTGTATTATTAACTCTCATTTTTTAACTAAAAATAAAAATTTTAGGTCACTGCACTCTCAACTATTACAATATCATGTTACTCAAGATCACCGATAGAGCTTGAAATGAGATACTCCCTCCGTTCCAATTTATACACTTTGATCTTTTTGGTTCATCTATTTTACTATGTACCTAGACATATTATTATATCTATATACATAGCAAAATAGATATACTAAAAAAAATCAAAGCGACTTATAATTTGGAACGGAGGGAGTAGATAGTAGACGATGGGGTAATGGTGGTCAAGAAGGAGTTATTTTGTGTATTTTTCATATAGGATTGGTGGGTATTTTTGTATAAAATAGAATTAGAAGGAACCCCGGGAATCAAGAATGATTTGAAATTAACTTAGACAACTTATATTTACTTGCATGAAGTGACGAATCATTATAAATAAATTTTAGTGGATGTGTCGTATTTCGAAGAGAGATGGCTAGTGGGGTTTTACAATTATGAGATATATAGATATAGATATAGATATACAATCCGATGGTTATTATTAGCTAGCGATGATGATTAGACTCTAACAAATTAAAGGCTAGATGTTTTTTTATCATTTTAAGAATTTTTAGGATTTATAATTTTTCCAACACATCTGTGAGGATTAACGTGGATGTTTATTTAGGCCCTCTAGTTATATTTATTAGACTCTACCTTTTCATATATATTGGTCAGGGTGAGAAACTGAGAATACTGTAGCTTAAACATATACGAAGAATAACATGAAAAAAGATTGAGGAAGAAGAACAAGAAAGTATGAACAAGTTCTCACGTAACAAGTGTAGTGACTTTGTTTTCGAGAGAGGGAAAATGTCAGAGCAACTCCAGCAGGGCCTCTACCTGAGCCCTCATAGCTAAATATGGGTACCTAGACAAAAACACAGCTCCAACAAAGCCACTACTAGAGCCTCCAATTTTAGGTGGCCACCCAAATCCATCCCATTCCTGTGGGAAAATGGGGTCTCACCCCTCGGCCCCCATCCGCCAGCCCGCCTGCTTGCTATGAAGCCGCGCGCGCTGGAGAGTGCGTCGTTGCTTCCTTCCCGTTGACGTCCGCCCAAATCCTCTGCCTCCTCGCGCGCGGACCGTCCCCTACCCTGCATTTGGCTCGCGCACAGGCCCCTTCCATTCGCCTGCGAGCTGGAAGCGACGACAATCATTGCCCGGCGAGCCCCTTCCCGGCGCGGCCCCTTACCTGCAGCTCCCTCTGCCGCCGGCGCTCCTCCCGTTCCTCAGCCCGCGTGGCTCCACCCAGAGGCGCGGATCAAACCTTCCTGAAGGCCGGCGCAGCAAGCCCGTGGCCACCGGCTCTAGCTGCCCCACCGCCAGCTCTTTCCCCTGCTTCGGTTGTTGCCGCTCTAGGCCGGGAGTCCGTGAGGCTCGTCGAGCCTCTCCCTTCCTCTACGCGTGTTGGGATAAGATTGAAGATGACAAGTGGGCCCCAATGATTAGTGTCTGTTAAGAGAATTTGGGGGCTTTGGTTTAGGGACTTCTGCTGGAGCAAATGCAAAATAGAGAGCCGACAAAAATAGAGGGAAGCACCCAAATCCAAAATGGAGACCTTGATTTGGGGGCTACTGCTGGAGTTGCTCTTACATTGCTTTTTATATAGGCTACCTTAAGAGGAACATATTGTCTGCAAATTTAGACGATGTTCTGACATAAAGGCGCAAGAAAGATAGTATGCCATGAGTCAGACACTGGCTGTAGCCCTAGATGTTCGCCCTGTTCTGCAACACTACTTCAGCAGTATTTTTTAGCGAACGAACAATGCTTTTCTTTCACAACAAATCAGATATAAGCCAAATTTCAGCGAAACGAACAGGAAAGTAAAGAAATAAACTATGTTTATGATTTTAATTTATTTTGATCAACATATAGCTAAAAAAATTGTAATAAATTGGCGATATGAATAGATGGAGACGCTTGGGAAGCCGATGGAGGGAATGGGGATGTGGTAGCTGGTGTTATCTGATAGCTTTGAAGTCTTGAATATGAGCTCAAGATGCTGAAGGGGGACACTTCTTCCTTGATGCAGGGAGAAGACTTGAAATTGTTTCTTGCTCACTTCAGCTTCTTTGGCTGTGGCTGTTTGATGTAGTAGCTACAGTAGATAGCTATTCTTTGTTTGCAGTCATAGCCTGCAGCTGCAACCAGAAAATCTGCAGCGAGTAGGCCATTTGTGCTGTTGTTTGCTTGCCTTTGTCCTCGGCAGCATGAAGTTGTTTCTTTCTGGAAGTACGGAGTTTTTGGGAGTGGTGTTTAGCACGCGTTCTAATTTGTTAGTTTTAATCATTTATAAGCTAGACTAGAGGATAGGTTCGTGGAGGTTTTCCTACACCTGAGTTTGTAAGCTGGCAACCCTAGCACATCTTTGGTATTTTTTTCATCACCGTCACCACACTATAAAAGAGCGAGTTTTTTTTATGGGGCTCTCCCTCTATAATAACTGTTCGATCTATACGTCGTGCTATATGAGCCCTCCATCATGCGTGATATTACTCTTCCTCTATAACAACCTTTCGATCGACACGTCGTGCTATATGAGCCCTCTATCATCCTTGATCTTACATGTAAGATGTAAGACTCCTATTCAATCTCGAATACGTCTCACGGTACGTCTATAATCCCACCCATCATAAGTCACGTTTATTTTAGGTACATGAGTCAAGTACGACTTCTATCATTGACGTGCACCGGCTTTTTTCACGTTTATTTTAGCTACGTATATGAGTTAAGTACGACTTTTATCCTTGACCTATACCATCTTTTTTTCTTGGACTCATGAGTCCTGAAGGCACGTCAATACGAATGCAACAAATAAATAAATAAATTACGTGCACTGCACAAGCTTTAAGTCTAGCCCAGTGTATGTATTAGCAATTAAAAAAGAAACAATAAAAATCTGAACACACATTATTTTGTTTGTTATATGAAAAAAGAAGAAAAAACTAACACTTGAGGAAGATGCCGACTACGGAGCCTCTTTCAATGATGCTTCAGATCCAGGAATAACATATTGAGCTTCCCTGGATTCGGTTTTTTCAAATAATTAAAAATTACAAATTGACTTCCTTGGTTAATGGGCCAGTCACATTAGAGAGCCTAATAGAGTACTGGTCCTTCTACGTGTTGCATTACTTATAGTACCACACTGTGAATAAATAGTAGTTGTAACGCGAAGGTGGAAATAAAACCGAGACACGCACAACACAATTCACACATGAGGGACATATAATCTCTACTATAATGCACTAATCAAAATTATACTTGGTCTCCCAAAAAAACGTCCCCCGTTGAGAGTCTATAACTATTGTGCACCCATAAAAGTGTACATAGAAATCTGTCTCTATTAAAATCAAGGACTAATAAAACACGTAAACCAAATCCGATGGCCACGATTGGATGTGTGATGCCAGGCTTCTCACCCACCTACACCCCCGCGCCCTCCTCCGTTCGAAGCCAACCGCGATTCAACCTGAAGGCAATCATCACCGTATAAAAAAACGACGTTCCAAGCACCGGCCACCAGGCGATGGAGCGCCTCCACCTCAGATCCAACCCCCACCGATGCGAAGGCACTGGAGCTAGGTTTTCAATAATCGGCGGCGGCGCGTGGGAGCTCCTGCGGGCACGCGACCACACCCGGCGGCGCGCGGGACGAGGAGCGTGGTTTGGGCTCGAAGCACGGCGGCACGCAGGACGGGGAGCGTGGTGTGGGCTCAGAGCGCGGCGACCTCCATACTCGCCGTCGTGGACGCCATCCCGGCCGCCGCGGCCCACAATCCCTGTTGCACGGCCGTTTGAGACGCCATCCGCGCTGCGCGCTCGTTGGGGTCGCTGTGGCCAGGATCCCCGGCCTGACCGCACGGGCGATCTAGATCCAGGTTTGTTCTCTCTCCCTCCCTCACCTAGATCCGTCCACTTGGGGTGTAGTTACTATTTTGCAACACAGATATGCTTTTTTTGTTAATAGCAAAACAAGTGCGTTACTGCAATATTGTCAAGATATACTTATTCTATTTCTCAGACTGATTAAACATATATCATCTTTTCTTTCAGACTGATTAAACATCGAATTGAAAAAGATTCCCTGCAATATTGTTGCATACATTTTCGCATGGAGACTGGGAAAAGGTGCAACTGGAGATGAAGGCATCAGGCGTTCCCAATCTAGGTGACCATGAGTGACATGACATGCTGGTAGTCTTTAAGTCATGATTCCGTTTCTTTTTATTTTTCCAATTTAGCTTGATCGTTTTGCTGATTAAGTTAATGTACTATGTGCATCCATTGATTCAGTGCAGAATGAGATGTGACTTGTGGATGACATCGGTGCAGCATATAACAATCCATCACTGCGTAAACTATCTTCTGCGAGAGTAGAGTCATTCCACGAGGACAAGGACGTGACCAAGATTGAAGAAAGTTGAGTTGCCTCACTGTTCTCATATGTCCATCCACTGGTTATGTTTCTAGGTACTGACAGAATCTGTTTTAAAATCGTAGCCTTCCTTCTAGAGGTTGGGTTATAATCCAATCTGCGCCTGTGTGTGAGGAGCGCGATGGCAGTGATTCAAGGGGATGTGTCACATGTGTTTTTGTTCTTTTTATTCATTATTACTATGCTGACAGTGCCGAACCATGCCACAATAAATACATCACTGAATATCTGGATCGATTCCTCTTTGTGAATATCATTGAATAAATTCTTTTTATTCAGTACTATGCTAGGCAGTTGTCGTTATCTTCCAAACAATAAGGAGATGTACGTGGATTATATATCTTTTCTTTTAAATTTTAGAAAAGTCTGAAAGTCAAGCTCATCACATTTATAATCTTTTTCTTTATGTGTGCTCCTAGGCCTAGCCGGTTTACATTAGAAGCTATGTTCTGTCAGTTTTTCCTCATGTTAGTTTTGCAAGTTGATAGCTGGCTAAAAACAGAGGAAAGACATGGCAACTCAAAGAGCAGAGCGCACTGTGTTAGGCGGAATAACAAACAACAGCACAGGTATGAACGCTTCCTCAACAGTCTTGGCATTGCTCTCAATATATTTTTGTAATTCTCAGTTTTGTATTTCTGAACATAAATAAACATTTGCAGCACCTAGATGAGGCAACATGGATTGGCTATGTCCAGACAAGATAACCGACCTATGATAATTCTTGTGTTCCGAACAACATATCAGGCCACACTCTATTGGATGCAAGTGCATCAACTCCAGGTGCCATCATGCTATTTTTTTTTCATTTGCAATTTGCAATGTCAATGTTTTTCACCCATTGGTGACCAGTTGGCAGCTCAAATAGGCAAAAGGCCCTCGCACAAAGAGAGAGGTACAACAATATGGATGAAAACATCAAGTCAAATTTGTTGCAAAGAAAGAGGAACTACAGTAGAAATATGAGATAACAGTCAGTCGGTCATCTTGATGATTAGATAATCTCCTTTTGGTCAGAACTGTTGGTTGTCATCAGAAACCAATCAAATCAGCACCATATATTTTTCTTATATAAAAGGTAAAAGAAATATTTTCACCATCTTTGCTGCAAAGTTGTGGCTTAGCCTAATCTCGGCTACACAGGCCTTTCAGTTATAATGTGCTTCTGCCAATTTCTTAAAAATTTGGAATCTCATAGCCAGAGACGACCGCCCACGCGAGATCCCTGCGACACCACCAGCTCCTCGACAGCGGGCAGCCGAGCCAAGCGACCTCAACCAGAGACGGGAAGACACTGCCGAGCCGAGCAATCTCAGCCAGAGACGGGATGAAGACAGCGTCACCACCAACAGCGAGCAGCGGATGCCGAGGCGTTCAAGGTATCTTCCATCTCTTCTCTCCCTTCCTTCCTCTCTTCTCTTTTGTGAGGAAGAAGCATCCGAATTGCTCAATAAGAATCAACGTCATGGATCAATATTAAACAAATGGTGATCCACTGGCCACTGCCATTCCATGCCCACCAGATGTTGTTTGTATGCCAACGTGGTGAAGCCATCCGCAGATGCGTGCATGGTTCTGCCAAACGTGGTGATTTTTCTATCCACTTTATAGGATGCATGCATGGAATCCGACCCCGTTGATTCTTTTAATTTTTTTTGTCTTCCTTCAATGGGTGATAGATTGATCATGCTCTATTTTATTAATTGCTGCAAGTGAAAAAGGAGCTGCTGGTGCTAATTGCCCTGCCCTTCCTCCTGTTGTCTGCAGTCAAGGAAACAGGATCAGGAAGTACTTTGCAAGATAGGAGAGTGGCCAGAGGACGGGAGACTGTAAGAGATTGTGATCTGGCTTAGGTAATTAACAGAATGTTTCCCCTTCCTTTCTCTCCATGTTCAGGACAGTTTCAGGTTGGGTAATTAGGTGCTAAATCTCGTCAGGTGTTTGGCTCTAGAGTTCGTCAGTTCTGAATTTGAGCATGTTCAGGGCTGTTTCAGATTTGTGTTTGTTTAAGGGGTTTTTAGGCCGAATTTCAATTGGTGATGATCTAATTAGTCTTGTGTAATTTCACTACACTTCCATACATTGCTTAAACGCTAAATTTAATTGAATATTTTGGGAGATTTTGAATTCTGAATTCATGCTGTTTTTAAACAGTAAGGAATTAGTATGCAGTGTACATCAAGTAGGTTTTCAGAGGCTATAAAGGCAGAAGATGGAAACAGGGTCAGGAAGCACTGAAAAATGCTCAGATTTTTTTATGAGTTTCTGTAAAAATGGTTATTAGGATTACTGTTTCAAACTTAATCTGGCTGAACTATGTTTGTAGGTTTTTTTGGTAGGATTCTTCAATGCATTGGGTGGCAGTTGCTTTTCTACAATGCATTGGAGATTTGAGCAATTTCAAGTCCTTCAAATCCATGCATTCACCAATATTATATATCAAGACGTTGTATATTCACCTCTCAAAAGTTGGATAAATGTTTCTTAGTCTTACTGCACTAAGGCTCTATTTTTTCTGTAATTTGTCTCATGCCACATCTCCTGTACAGTATATGGCAATAGGTGCTAGCCTGCCACCCACAATTGTAAAGTATTTATCAAAGTTTAGCCATATTTGACATATATGAAAATTTTATATATTGAGTGTTACTGTCAAAACTCTCTTCAAACAATTCAAAGTGTTGAAAGTTGAAGCGTGGTTAAAACCACAAAGTTCTTAGGTACACATAGATTAATTGCATGGTTTGGGATCCATATTTCATTGCCTCGCTAACTTCTAACCATAATGGCTATTGATTTATGATGTTATAGTCTGTTTTACCTTATTTTCTTGTTGTGGTAGCTTGTCTGGGCATTAGTGTATATATGGCTAATTACTCCATAATGTTGGTGAGTCCTGTCTTAACCTTTTAAGAGTTATGAACTGCAATGAAAGTTTCTACACTGGATACCAGTCAAACTTCAGGGCATCAATGCTGCTTAAGGTTGAACTTAAAAGTTTGATACATAATCTACCATCTGTTCTATCCAACACCTGCTTGATCAAGTATGCCATGTAATTTGTCTGTTTATGTTACTTTCAAATTCTCATTCTTTTTTTGTGTTAATTTCTTTTCCTGGCAGATTGATGGAGGCTATTAAAATGCTATCAAATTGGTCTCCCATGGATTAAAGGAGGCCAAGCTGAAACCTGAGGTATATAGTTATCTCATTGGCTGAACTGCCTTGGTTAAAGAGCAAAAAGGATTCTCAAAGGCTTGTGAAAATTAAATTCATCAGTTTATTTCAAAAAAAAATCAGTGACGGATGGCCCAATTTCTAAACTAGATGCTGAGAACACAATATTGAAAAGTGGCTTGGAAGCTGAGCACCAACTTTGGGAATGAAGTTTCGCGGCAGAGAACCTAATACACGGCTCTATGATGTTGTATCGCCCATTTGTGCTTCTCAAGGAGAAGCTGCTGTTGTCCGTTGCTTGCTTGAAGGAGTAGAGTCAACAAGTGTTTTGAAGGAGTCACGTCAATAAGTGCCGGAAGAAGGAAGTAGTCTATGTCATGGTTACTGTGAGGCTATGTCAAAGGCGCTGCCATCGGAAGGCGCTGCACGTAAATCTTCCAGTAAATCTTCCAGTGAGAGTGCTCCTCGGTCGTGAAATCGTTCTTTCGTAAATCACGTTGTAGTTCTCTTTGTATGGGTGATTGCCGGGTTGCTACTTGCTACCTGTTCCATCAATGCATAAGTGTGTGTTTTCCAGATTATATACATTTGCGTGAAATTGAACTATGGAAAAAATATCATCACTTGGTTGTTTTCATGTATATCCCTGAGATGAAACCGTGGCGTTAGCACGGGCACTATACTAGTCCCTTAAATCCAACTAATGTATGACAAAAAAGGTGAAAAACAAAAATCTAAACATGTTTGTAAGAAATAATGGAAAAAAGATTATGTACATGTGCTTTATCCTCTACTTTATGTGGTCAAAAAGGACACATGAGGGACAGACAATCCCCTAAATCCAATAATGTATGACAAAAAAAGCGAAAAACAAAAAACTAAACATATTTGTAAGAAATAATAGAAAAAATAGATCATGTATGTGTGCTTTATCCTCTACTTTATGTGGCCAAAAAGGACACGTGAGGGACAGACAATTTCCTAAATCCAATAATATAAGACAAAAAGGATGAAAAACAAAAATCTAAACATTGTAAGAAATAATGAAAAATAATAGATCATGTACATGTGTTTTATCCTCTACTTCATGTGGCTAAAAAGAAAAAAAACATAAAGTTACGTTGTTTATGGAGCCAAAAAAACATAAAGTTATATTTAGATGGACCTGCTAAATAAATTAATGCTACATTGTTTAAGTCATAATTATTTTGCATCTACATATGCTTGTTTATTTATATCACATTATTTTATATCTGTTCATTTAGGCACAATCTTATTACATCACTGTTGGTATTTATTAACACCGCGCTTGTTTTAGTAGTCACATATTAATTACCTACACTTCTAGCATTACTAAAGTAGGTTATCTCTAGTGATGGTGTCAGAAATGTTGTTGGAACTGACTAACATTACTACAAGAATAATACTAAATAGATGTTTATCATTTTATGTGACTAGAAAGAATATAAAGACATGAATGAAAAGGATTCTACAAGCGAACAGATAATTATACCATTGTAGCACTTCACTTAAGAGTATACCAGGTGTCGTATTTATATTTTACCACAGAGAAGGTGTAGTTTTGAACATGTATTAATAACTTATAACATTGATGGAGAAATAAATCATAACCAATCACTCTACTCATAACAGGGATAAGTCATGAGATAAGATGTATATAATAAACACTGATCAAGCATTATAATAAGTAAATCACTTATAGCACTCCTATCTACGGTAATAGCATGGTCAAGTTAGAATATTAGATGAATAATTTCTAAATCATTCTTAATTAAGAGTCAAAGCATACGTTGATTAATGCAATTACACTTAGTAATCATTGCTAAGATCGCCATTCTATCTATGCATAAGGGGCATTACTTAGGGAAGTTTGAGAACAGAGCTTTCCCTTCCTTCGTAACCGGGCCCTACTTCTATGACCTATATTCGGGAGAGTGGACTACAAAGGACTCAACGATAGTATCACACCCGCGATCTACCACACGACCTGAAATATAGAGTGTATTCACATGTAAATAGCATATAAGCACCGCGCTTACACGGTCTCTACCACCCACCCTGTGTATATTGGGGTGAATGCTATACGAACTTATGCATAAACACAATGATAAACTAACTATACTAAGCATATAATCAAAGTAGACAATAAACATTGCAACCTTGAACATGAATAAGATGAATACTATATTGTCATAACAATTGTACCAAAGCATATAAAAATATTGGAGATACAACGAGAGAGGGGTACAAGAATTATACCGAACCAATCTCTTGACACGGTTAAAAGCCCAAGTTTGGTTTTGGTAATTAATGACACTAAGTTGTTAATGCCATGTGTTAAGTGTTTTGAGTTAGGCATAAGCAACACATGTGATGAAGGTGTATGTGGCAAGGAGTGGTGGCCACAAGATCACAAAGAGATGGTGCATAGACATGAAATGACGATCATGGTGGAGATGCACATAAAATGATGGACATGATGATCAAGTGGAGGAGAATGATCTAAGAGCGCAAGGCAAATGTATAACCATAGGGTTTTCCTTTTGCCGGCCTAAGTTGAGTAGAGAAATGATTGACCGGATTTAGGATACATAGCCGACTATCAAGAGGGGCAATCACGGTTAGCTTAGGAATCAAGTGCCACTAGATCAATGTTTTGAGCATATGCATTAGGATCTAGTAGAGAGCTAACGTAACGCCTTGAAAAAATGATTGTGAAAATGCTAACACACATGCACATGGTGTTGTACACTTGGTGGTGTTAACACATTTGCGAAGGCGGTGGAGTTTAAGCGGTAGAGAGGGGTTTGGGTTCCTCTCTCCCTCCCGCCGAGCTTGCGAGGCGGGATTCGGTGCTTTTTTGGAAAGTGAAACGCCTATTTTCTACTGCGCCGGAAGTCGGAAAAGAAACGGAGGCGAACAGCGGTCACTGTGGTGACCGGACGCTGCACCGGACACGGTCTCGGTTTGACCGGACGCGTCCGGTCAGCTCTCACAGCAGTCAGGCGCACGGGTGCTAGGGTTTGCAACCGGCGCGTCCGGTCCCTCATGGAACCGGAGCGTCCGGTCAGGCACCCAGAGGGGCAGAGCTGGTCGTAGAGCCGACCGGACGCGCGGCGCGTCCGGTCACGTGCGATCGGACGCGTCCGGTCGCCGTGGGAGCTTACTGGACTCCGACCGGACGCCAGATGCAGCGCGTCCGGTCACGGCAATGGTAACTTCTGACGCGCACTGTTCACGCTTGTCGTGTAGTGACCGGACGCGTCTGGTCACCCTGCCGGAGCGTCCGGTCAGCACGTTTTTAACTGTGTCGTCCGGTAACGGCTAGCTACGTACCCCTTCGCTATAAATAGAAGTTGGCCGGGGTTTGGGGGTAACTCTTGCACATTTTGAGACCTAGAGACATTCTTTGAGCTAGAGAACACCCCTCCACTCATCTATTTGCTTGGTTGCACATCTTGAGTGAGATTGAGTGAGATTCAAGTGCATTGCTTGAGATCTAGAGGCACTTGATCTTCGAGTTGCTGCGGATTTCTTGTTACTCTTCCGTGTTTCCCGACACGGTAGACGGCTTGGAGCAGTGGAGGTGATTGAGCTCATAATTGAAGATTGTTGGAGCCCTCACCAAGTGTTGTAAGGGGTTCTTGATCCTTCCCCGCGGGAGTTCACAAATTGGATACTCTAGTGGAGCTCGTGGCTTGGAGGATCCCCATCTTGTGTGCGGTTGTGCGGCGTCCGCCGAGGGCTCGACTCTTGATAGTTGATTAGCTCGTGAACCGACAAGTGGGTGCATCGCCACAACGAGGAGTAGCTTGCCGGGAAGCAAGTGAACCTCGGTAAAAAATCTTGTGTCATCTCTTTACCGAGGATTTCTCTTGTGGTTGATCATTGTGATTGATTCTTCGAGTGCATTACTTCTCTACATCGTTGGTATAAGAATCAAGTCGCTTGCTCTTTACTTTCTTGTACTAGTCCTAGTGTAGTTTGCTTAGTGTAGCCTTTATCACATAGGAGTAAGTAGCTTAGTGACTTAGTCTTGTTGGTGTGTATTAGAGATCATAGCCTTGCTTCACTAGAATTGTATAGGTGGCTTGCATAGTGTAGTTGAGCTAGTGCTAGAATTAGCTTAGCCATCTTTTATACTAACATGGTTATTTAGTAAAGCTTGTAGAATTTTAAATAGGCTATTCACCCCCCTCTAGCCATTTGGACCTTACAACGATCGGGAATCCAAGCGAAGATCTGCTTGCCTCCCTCTAGATCTAGTCTAACTACCTAATGCCCTAGAAACTAGAGGAGCTCTGAGGATATTAGGGTTTCTATCTTCTCTAAATGACTTGATGTCTCAGGGGGGCTGGGGTATGCTTATATAGCCCTAAATGTGAGCCCTTGGATCAAACCGACTTGAAGGATGGCATGGATGCAATCCTAGGAGACGGTGGAAGAACATTCTAGAAGCTGACAAGTAGGAGGTGTAAGGTCCAAATGGCTAGAGGGGGATGAATAGCCTATTTAAAAATCTACAAGCTTCACTAAACAATCACGTTAGTATAAAAGATGGCTAAGCTAATTCTAGCACTAGCTCAACTACACTATGCAAGCCACCTATACAATTCTAGTATAGCAAGGCTATGATCTCTAATACACACCAACAAGGCTAAGTCACTAATCTACTTACTCCTATATGATAAGAGCTACACTAAGCAAACTACACTAGGACTAGTACAAGAAAGTAAAGAGCAAGTGACTTGATTCTTATACCAACGATGTAGAGAAGTAATACACTCGAAGAATCAAACACAGTGATCAACCACAAGAGAAATCATCGGCTAAGAGATGACACAAGATTTTTACCGAGGTTCACTTGCTTCCCGGCAAGCTACTCCTCGTTGTGGCGATGCACCCACTTGTCGGTTCACGAGCTAATCGACTATCAGGAGTCGAGCCCTCGGTGGGCGCCGCACAACCGCACACAAGATGGGGATCCTCCAAGCCACGAGCTCCACTAGAGTATCCAATTTGTGAACTCCTGCGAGGAAGAATCAAGAACCCCTTACAACGCTCAGTGAAGGCTCTAACAATCTCCAATTGCGAGCTCAATCACCTCCGCTGCTCCAAGCCATCTACCGTGTCGGGAAACACGGAAGAGTAACAAGAAATCCGCAGCAACTCAAAGAACAAGTGCCTCTAGAATGCAACTCTCAAGCAATGCACTTGAATCTCACTCAATCTCACTCAAGATGTGCAACTAAGCAAAGAGATGAGTGGAGGGGTTGCTCTCTAGCTCAAAGGATGTCTCTAGGTCTCAAAATGTGCAAGAGTTGCCCTCAAACCCTAGCCAATTTCTATTTATAGCAAAGGGGTTCGTAGCTAGCCATTACCGGACGACACAGTTCAAAACGTGCTGACTGAACGCACCGGTCAGGGTGACCAGACGTGTCCGGTCACTACAGAACAAGCATGAACAGTGCACGTCAGAAGTTACCATTGCCGTGACCGGACGCGCTCCAGCGTTTGACTGGACGCGCTGCACCTGGCGTCCGGTCGGAGTCCAATAAGCTCCCACCGCGACCGGACGCGTCGATCGCACGTGACCGGACGCGCCGCGCGTCCGGTCGGCACTACGACCAGCTCTGCCCCACTAGGTGCCTGACTGGACGCTCCGGTTCCGTGAGGGACCG
Source organism: Saccharum hybrid cultivar R570 (assembly GCA_038087645.1). Classification (NCBI taxonomy): domain Eukaryota; kingdom Viridiplantae; phylum Streptophyta; class Magnoliopsida; order Poales; family Poaceae; genus Saccharum; species Saccharum hybrid cultivar. The sequence continues at coordinate 1,887,141 of JAQSUU010000377.1, forward strand.
GACGCGCCGGTTGCAAACCCTAGCACCTGTGCGCCTGACTGCTGCAAGAACTAACCGGACGCGTCTGGTCAAACCATGACCGCGTCCGGTGCAGCGTTCGGTCACCACAGTGACCACTGTTCGCCTCCGTTTCTTTTCCGACTTCTGGCGCAGTAAAAAATAGGCGTTTCACTTCCCCAAAAAGTGCTGAATCCCGCCTCGCAAACCCCTCTCTACCGCTCAAACTCCACCGCTTTTGCAAATGTGCTAACACCATCAAGTGTACACCACCAAATGCATGTGTGTTAGCATTTCACAAACATTTTTCAAGGCGATATGTTAGCTCTCTACTAGATCCTAATGCATATGCTCAAGACATTGATCTAGTGACACTTGATTTCCGAGCTAACCGTGATTGCCCCTCTTGATAGTCAGCTATGTATCATAAACCCGGTCAATCACTTCTCTACTCATCTTAGACCGGCAAAAGGAAAACCCTATGGTTATACCTTTGTCTTGCGCTCTTAGATCCTTCTCCTCCACTTGAACATCATGTCCATTATTTTATGTGCATTACTTCATGATCTTGCTCATCATTTCATGCACCAAATCATGCGGTCTTGTGGTCATCTCTCCATGCTATTTTCACCTTCATCACGTGTGTTGCTTATGCCTAATTCAAACACTTAACACATGGCATTAGCAACTTGATGTCATTAATTACCAAAACCAAACTTGGGCTTTCAGGAGACCACTTGCTAGACCAGGTGGCATAGGGGTCCCACCTGGCAGCCCCTCAGGGTCCGTCGCGATGTGGTGTCCTCTGGTGTCCTATGTAACCTTCTGAAGTAATTTTCGTCACGGTTAAGTTAAGTTAATTTTGACGTTTTGATTCTCTTTTCGGTTTTCTGAAATAACCCTACTGAAAATACAGATTCACTAAAACTTGTGGAAATTGTCAGTTCAAACCCCTAAATTTCTATTGGTGATCCATTTCAAGCATTTATTCCTGTTATGTTGACGGTTTAATATGATTGTTAACTACCGTCAACAATCACTAATAAAATCATAATCCCTCACATTGTTTGTACGTGCCTACAGTAAACATTGGGTAGCCAAGTATGGAAAGTATAACTACTAAAAACATAAAAGCAGTAAGCTCACTCTAAGATGAGTGTTCTCTTCTCCAATCTCCCTAGAGCCTCCGATAACACAACTCAGACTACGACGAGTTCTCCACCCATACAAGGATGGATCGACATAAGTATGGAAATAAAATAAGATAGGGGCAACACGAACTGTTTAAAAAGGTGTCAAGTCAAAGTGCAGTGATATATGCAGCTGAGGCATCCTAACGAACAAAATATTCGAATCTTGTTCTATACGATCCTTTCAAATCGATCAAGCACTTATTATCTACCTTTATTGTATATGAACAATTTAATTAATATTTCCATTGCATTTGAAATAATTCTTAGAAACACGTGCGTGTCGTTGTGCATATTGGCTAGTAATATATAAGCATGACTAAGCTTTTGGTCTAAAAATACCCAGCCGTAGAGTCCTGGAGAAACTCTTTTTTCTCTTTTTTTTGAAAATTTTCTCTAGTTTTTAATAGCATGACTAAGCTTTTTATGTTGTTGTTAATCTAAATTGAACTAAAATGGACCATGATTTCGTGGGGTTATTTGCTTGATGCTGCTAGATGGGCCGAGAGCCCGAGACCAAGAGTCCCGACGGTGACGGGTCAGCATTAGGTTGAGCTTATTAGACTACCTGCACTCATAGACCTTTATATTCATCCTCTATATGTCCTAGTCAGCAAGATTCTCTCCTCTATACTTAATTCTCCCGCACCCATCCATCCTCTATATCATCCTCTATCCGCTCTATCCACTGTGGGACCCACTTGTCACTTTATCTAAATATATCCATGTGTGATCTAGTTTTGAAGGATTTATTGAGATGAATTTAATGGTGAAATCAAAATTTAATTTGGAATTTTGGTTTGTGAGTTATAGCATTTTTTCTTTGTTTAGCTAGTAGGGCCCGTCACTCTAGAGTATAGAGTAAGCACAGTACCACTCTAAATATAGAGTGAGAGAAAGTATAGAGTATCGTTTTAGAGTATCCAGTACAGCAATTTTTACTCTATATTCATACTCTAAAGCTTTAGAGTATCGTTTTAGAGTACCCAGTGCGGGTAGTCTTAGGCTTCACCGTGTGAACCGGCCCAATATGAGAAATCGTTAATGCGCCAGCAGTCCACCACTACATAGAGAGCGGGTCTTGTCATTTCCAGGCTTCTAGGTTTCGGTCTCGCCGCCGCCGCCAACTTGTCACTCGCTCTCCCTCCTGCTCGCCGCCACCCACCGCTCGCCGCAACCGCCGCCATGGGTCGCACGTACGGCCCCGGGAAGGGCATGTCCTCGTCGGTGCTGCCCTACACTCGCGTCGCCCCTGGCTGGGTGAGGTCGACCACTGGGGAGGTGGAGGAGATGATCGTGCGCGCCACCAAGAAGGGCCACCTGCCGTCGCAGATCGGTGCGCTGCTCCGCGACACGCACGGCGTCCCGCTGGTCCACGGCGTCACGGGCGGCAAGATCCTGCGCATGCTCAAGGCCCGCGGGCTCGCGCCGGAGGTGCCCGAGGACCTCTACTTCCTCATCAAGAAGGTCGTGGCGATCAGGAAGCACCTGGACAGGAACCGGACGGACGTGGATGCCAAGTTCCGCCTCATCCTCGTCGAGAGCAGGGTCCACCGCCTGTTCCGCTACTACCGCCGCACCAAGAAGATCGCCCCCAACTTGAAGTACGAATCCACCACCGTGAGCGCTCTGGTGGCGTGATGGCTGTGAATTGATTGTCTAGAACTTTGGAGCTTGTCTTAATCCTAAGGAAGTTATGTGATAGTAGTAGTACTTTATGATATGTTACTATGTGAGGTCTTTAAATTGGAAAAAGTCTACTTAACCCCCTGAACTATCAAGGGTGTCTAACCTACACCCCAAAGTATAAAACCAGGCAATCAACACTTTAAACATTGCAAAACCGTTTAAGTTACACCCTGAAGTGGTTTTGACCGGTGGTTTGGCTTACGTGGACATCCAGCATGGCTTAATGGACACGGTGGCTCTTGGTCCCAGTCGTCAGGTTCATGTGGACACGGAGCTTGGCTTCAGATGGAATCGCACGCCTCGGCTCTGGAATCCGTCTCCATTCTGTGCATCTCCTCGCCCAAATCCACCGTACAGTGACGCCCTCGGCCGCACGCCACCGTCGGCGGTCGCACGCCCCGGCCCCCTCAGCACTTGTCGGGCCGCGGCGCCGACCCTCCGCACTCTGCCGCGCAGTGGCCCCTCGTCACTGGAGCCTTCGGCCTCTCATGTCCTGCAATGCTGCCGCCGGGACGCCTGGGCGCCGAGCCCCTCGCGCTGCCGCCGGGATGCCCGGGCGATGAGCTCGCTCGCGCTGCCGCTTTGACGACCGCACGCCGATCCCGCAGGGGCGCCGTCAGGATGACCGTGCTGAGCACCTGAGCACCGGTGAGCAGGAAGATGGCAGTCGCCACGACACCCACGTGCGCGTGTGCGTGCCCGCCTTCGCCCTCAACTATCGTACAACAACGAGGTCAGGAGGAGGAGGGAGTCGTATTCCTCTGCTCCCATGGCTGAATCGAGTGCTCTGTGTGTTGCTGATGATCAGCTTGCTGGTCATTCTGTTGAATGTAAAGATGGCTTGAAGCCAGGCAGTTGAATGCGGTAGTAGTAGTCAGTCAGGCAATGTGGTAGTAGTAGTAGTCAGTCAGGCAATATTTTTGCCGTCCTTGTTTGGCACATGTTGATGATGGAAATGTAAGATCAATAGTTGAATGCTTGCTATGAAAAAGGTGTATGTATGACATCAATTTATGGTTGAATGGTTCCAGAAGAATGTCCTTTGCATTGTTATCATTTTTTTGCAGTACATGTATAGAAAAGCATGTTTGAATGCAAATTTTTGCAGCACATGTTAATGATGCCAGTTGCAATGTGATATTAGCATCTGTGATGTCACAGTTGCTGCAGCTAGCTCACACATGAATGTTTGATTTCAATGAACAGCAATGGAGATGGAAAAAATGAACAGAACTTGATACATACACAGAAAGTTAACTTGTTCCATAATAGAACTTGCATGCATTTTTGTTTCAGCAGGTATATTACACAGAAAAGCTTGCACACTGCAGCACAAATCCTAAATTCCCAGGTGGTTCTTACACACACAAAAGCATCATCCCAGCAGGTATTTTACACACAAAAGGTTGGCACTTTGTATGCCCAGGTAGAATGGCATCTCTAGCCATCTAAGTTTGCAACTACAGGTTAGCAGTTTGCATGCCCTACAGCTTATAATACATATTAGTGAACTTGATCAGTAGTTGTCTCCAAAGAGCAAATGTTGCAGACTCTTGTTCCCAGCCCTGGAGCCCCTCCCTACTCCACTTGGACCAGCATGTTGCCTTGGGCCTTGTCTTAGAGCATTGTACCTAGGAGGGACATTCCTTGCAGCAGGCTGGTTTGGGCCTTGTCTTGGACCATTGTACCTAGGAGGGACATTCCTTGGAGCAGGCTGGCTTGGAGCAGGTTGACTTTGGCCTTGGCTTGGAGCAGGCTGACTTGGGCCCCCATCTTGAGACATTGCTCGGCTTCCTGAAGGCTGCATGAATAGACCATCAGGATTGCTTGTTATATGATGGTTAAATACTAATGGAAATAGGAGTTACCTGTGCATGACAAGTTTTGCTTCTCTTACTAGATGTAGCACCATCAGTTGAGTTCTCTATAGCCCTCTTATTTTTTTTGGCTCTTGTGATGTGAGCATTAGCTTTGTTCCTAGCTTCAGGATTTCTTGGGCACCTTCTTGCATTGTGATCACCTTTACCACATAACCTGCATCTCATCTTCAGCCCTACTCTGCTGAGCTTGCTGCCTTTTGGTTCTTCTCCAACTTCCCTCCTCCTTTCTGTCTTGGGCCTGCCAGGCATCTTCACATAAGCTGGGGGATCTGGCCTTGGCATGTTTGAAGTAGGCCAGTTTGCAGGACCTTCAATAGGTTGCAGGACATGAGCATAAGTCTTGTGGTATTCAACAATAGAGTAGCAGCTTGCAATGTAGTCATCCATTATGAGTGAAGCCTTGTATATGCAACTAATTGCATGACAGCATGGTAGGCCTGAGAGTTGCCAATACATACAAGTACAAGTTCTCAGCTGCAAGTTGACCACATATTTCCTGTCTTCCTTCTCCTGCACTTCAAATCCCTCTACTCCATTCCACAGGACAATGCAGCACCCAGACCTCTCAATATTGAGCTTTAACTTCCTAAAGATGTTTGGACATATAGTCCCTATCCACCTCTCTGCTTTAGTTCTGTTTTCTTGAATTCTCACCATTATTTTCTTCCTTATGGCTTCCATCATGGAGATGACTGGGTAGAACCTTGCATCCATTATGCTATTGTTGAAGCTTTCACTGTTGTCTACAAAATCACAATTTGAACCCACCCTGAAGAAAGCCCTACTCCAATGCTCTGGTGAAGTTGACATCATGTCCTTTGCTCCATCTGGTGTATCCTAGGCCAGATATGCTCTGTACAGATTGAACATAGGCCTGCAGGAAGCCTTTGCACACCTCCACCATTTCTTTTGCAACCTCTTGTCAGTATACTTCTTTCTCCAGTTAGCATATATGTGTCTAGCACACATTCTGTGCTCTGCATTTGGCACCAGCTCCTTTACTGCCTTGAGCAACCCCTGCATTTCAGTAGCACACATACCATTGTTAGGGACATGTGAACACACATTCATACAAAAAAAAAAGAAGTTTGTAGCTATTTGTACCTTCTGCTGATCAGATATGATGACCCAATCTTGACCACCATTGTTGATGTTAAGGTCTTTCTGGAGGAGACCAAGGAACCAGTATCAAGTATCATAGCTTTCTATTGGAACAGCTGCCCATGCAACAGGATACATTTGATTGTTAGCATCCCTTCCTATTGCACATAGTAGGTTGCCATTATGGGCACCTTTGAACCAACAACCATCTAAGCCTACCACTTTCCTACATCCTGCAATGAATCCCTTCTTGCAAGCATCAAAACATACATAGAACCTCTCAAACACTTTTCTGTCCTCAATCTCTGGGTCTAATGTCACAACCACAGTGCTGCCAGGATTTGTCCTAAGTAGTTCCATTTGATAATCATATACTCTTGCATACTCTCCCTTCATTCCATCTAAAGCTTTCTGGGTGACAATCCATTTTGCTCTCTTACACTTGGACACTGACACATCTACTAGGAAATCTTTCTGCACTCTTATCTGCATCTGCCCTGCCTTCCAAGTGGGGTTGTCCTTTATTTCTTGGTAGTAGTGCTTAGCAATCAGGCTTGATGTCACTAGTTTGTTATCCCTCCTTGGAGCACAAGTGTGCACATCATCAAAAGTAACCACCTTCATCCACTCAGATCTGGTTGTAATAGACCCATAAATCAACCACTTGCATCCTGGCCAAGTACACTTTGCCCTAACCTTTGTCTCTTCATCTTTGGTAAATTTGAGATGTCTGTGGGTCTTCAGTCCATATTTGAGTAAGGCCTTCTTGAACTGCTTTTTGTCTCTGAAGGCCATCCCAAGAGAAAAACAGGAATTGGAGCCTTGTTGTCAAACCTATTCTCCTGGCTCTTCCACCTGATACTTTCACCATCACTATCTTCACCATATGAATATTCTTCACTGGAGTCAACATAGTCTTCACCAGGCTCATCAAGATTAGGAACCTCTTCAACTAAATCTTCCACTCTTATCTGTCCAACTTGACTACCATGGATGGCAAGCTTCTCTGCTTTCTTCTTTCTCTTGATCTCAGATGCAAACTTCTTTATTTTTGCTGCTTCTTCATCATCTGCAGAGCTATCTTCATCTTGGGGCTGCACATAATCTGAATCCACATAATCATCATCATCACTGTCTTCATCTGCCACCTTGTCATCACCCCATGCATTGTCAGGTTGATCTTCACAATTCACATCCACCTTTGAACTGTCACAGTTCACTGCTGCTTCTGCTCCTACAGCTTCAAGAAATGGTACCTGATCATCATCTGCCTCATCTTCACCTATCCAGATGTCTTGATCATCTGCAATCATCTCCATACCCACCTCCTCTGCATACATATCTACCATAAGAACACCTTTGTGCTGCTCTAGCATAAGCTGACAGGAAGCATCATTCACCAACATGACCAGTCCATTCGATCCAGTGAACCCTGGCTTGGTCCAATATAGCCGCAAAATACTATCAGTTCTGAAATGATCTTCTAAATGACCCCTGATCTCAAAACAGGACAGCTTGTCCACATCAATCCAGGACTCTGCAATGTCTCCACCCACATACCATGAATGCCCACTAACAGATTGAAACGAACCACCAAAATGGAACCTTATAGCAATCTTGTCTAGGTCGTCCATCCTGACATTGAAAAATAGAACCCAAGATTACAATCCATAAAAAATCACAGCCCGCTATAGCTACAGTAAACACGAACCAAACCCTAACCCAGTACACCGTTAATCAGTGCAATCGTGTACAACAAGCACACAAATTAACCATTATTTCATCAGAAAATGGCCTCTACTTCGACTAAAACACACATCTCGCCACGAGCAAGGGCCATTCGATCAGACGCCAAGAAACCCAAGAAAATCATCTTCCCCAAATTTTCTCCAACTCACCCATGTCATCACAAAGAACAAATCGGGGAGGGGGTGGAGGCACCACGTACCTGGAACAACTACCAGAAGCCGATCACTGACTGCCGCCGATCATCACCGTGGTGCCCGCGTTGCCGGAGTCACCGCAGGTCGAAAGAAAGGAAGCAGCGGGTGGAGAGAGGGAATGAGACACGGGAGGGGTCAGGCTTTTATTTTTAAGTAAGCAGCCTTGGCTGGCTCTTCCTGTGTCACCGTGCCATACCGCCGCCACGCTGGCTGCCACGTGAGCGAAACTGCCTTGGCAAACCACCCAGGGTGTGAAGTAGACTGTTTTGGATAGTTTAATGTGTAGATTAACTGGTTTTGTAGTCTGGGGTGTAGGTTAGACACCCCCTGATAGTTCAGGGGGTTAAGTAGACTTTTTCCTCTTTAAATTTATCTACCCGATGCACCTAGGAAGAGGTATGTATCTTGAGATTTGACAGTATGAGACTGGATCAGGTTTTTGACCTTTGAAGGTGCATAACTCAAAATGGTTTGGAGTTGGGCTTAACCTTGATTAGGTTGGATGGTGCTCTCATCAAAAGTTAAGAATGAAGCAAGAGACTTGGTATTTGGTTTCGCTTTTTTCTGCCCTTTCGATCTTGGTTTCACCAATTGGTTCATGTTAAGTTTTGGTATAGCTTAGCTAGTGAGCTACTCTACATTGTTTGAGATTTGAGGAGCCTCCAAGAGCACAATGGTACTTATGGATGTGGGTTTCCTTATCCCATAGTTCCAAATGATCTGTGCGAGTGTTATGTTTGGTTGCCTATATCAAGTTTTTGGTTTAGGTTCTAGAATCATTCAGGGGCGCTTCCTTAGAAATTTTGGGATGTAATTCCAATTTGAACTAAATATTAAGGATTTGGATCCTGCTGCCCAACAAGTATCTTTGGTTGGTAAGTAGCATTCCCTATGTTCTATTGATGTGTGGTCATGAATCATGCTATGTTTTTCTGTAATTTATTTTCTGAGAGGGGAATACCTAATAAGTAAGAAGCTTAAAAAGTTATTAGAGCAATGGTGTTTTTTCCCTCTTTGGTTCTAGGTGCCATTAATTTTAGTTCCATGTAAGGAGATCATGCAATGGTGTTTCTATTTCTATTTCAGAGTAATTTAATCGAGTGACCGTGAAGTTGAGATTTCCTTGTCATGCTATCATGCAATTTAGAGTGAGTATTAATACTTCACTTTAGAGCTAAAAATAAAAAACATTGACTGGCAAGGTTTTACTTGAAATACCATTGTTTTGGGCTCCTACCTGTCACATGTCATGTCTGGTTAGTTCCTGGCTTCAAATTTTAACTCTGTTAAAGTAGATTGCATGCCTAGAGAATGTAATAGGGTTAGTCATGATTTAGCTGCTCTTGGTCCATGTGCTCTGCAGAAGCCAGCTATGTGCTTGATGTAACTCCACACTGTATTGTCCTAGTTGCTGAGAATATCTCTCATGATTAGTTAAAGTGCTGTTTCCTCTAAAAAATGGTTAGTGATATACTCCCTCCGTCCCACATTATTTGTTATTTTAGCTCTGGGCATGGGAATTAAGGATGAGTGGAAAAGGTGTGAGAATGACAAATATTTTGGGACAATTTTAGAAAGCTAGAATGACTCTTATTATGGGACGGAAGGAGTATTTATGTTCAGAGAGTGTCTACTTCTTGATTGGGCTGTTTCCTTTGCTAAGGGTCTAGCAAACATGGTTAGATATGCTAGATTGCTCGATGGTCTCTGTTCTCACTAACAGTCCACTAGGTTTTTTTAGGCAAATTATTTATATTTTCCTTTTAAGAATTTTATCCCAAAATGATTCAAGACTGGTATTTTTTTGGTTTAATTTATATCATGTACATTCTCTGTGAGGGGTACGACTAAACCTCCAAAGGTTATTATTTTCAGAGCAGTGGTGTAACCGATCCTGTTCCACTAAATTTAGATCTCAAAGCTGTATATAATTTGTATATAGTGAGCTTGAATCTTTGTAACTCCATAACTTTTCATGCTATGTTGAGTGACTATTTGCTTTATCGAGCTGGAACCTAGAACTATTGGGTGGCAAGGTTTTAGTCGACTTTGTTTGTTTTGGGCTTTTGGCTGGCTTTCATGTTGTAATGCCTTTAGATAACTAGGTGGTTTTTAAGTTGCTATAAGTTCATGTTTATTGCTTGGGTCAGGTCTGTTTACTTGGGATGTTTCCTTGGCAAAGGATCAAGTGTAACAGGCATAGGATAGCTATTATCTCCTTGCTACCACCCCATTGAGAATTCACGTTGAAATTGTTTTGAGAATATTTTGACCATAATGATTATGGATCTGGGGGCAAACCATCTAGTTAGACTTTGCAGTATTTTGACCATAGTGAGTGTGTCCTTGCTACCAGCTATAGCTCAAAGATCTGGTAATCTGGTACACAATCCCTTTAGTCCAGTGTAGGTGCTTCCAGTTATGACAACCAGATATTTTTTATCATCACTTGCTTGCACATATATTAGCGGTTGCATATAAGTTTAGTGCCTAATTAGAAAGTCTAATCCCATCCATGGGTGACAATGATTGATCAAATAAAGCATCCGCGCTTTATCATGTGGACGCACTGTTGGCTAGTGCTTGTAGCGCTGGGAATTGTTGTCGCATGCATGCCACTGGTCAAAATAATGCAGCATGATTTTCGATGCAGTTGGATGCTTGATTTGAATTGATCGCGGGCATCGTCTGCACTTGCTGTCTGGATCATGATACCATTATTTTTATTATTCGCAAAGGTCTTGAACAGGATTCAAATAGTTGCAGCGTTTGGACTGTTTTGATCACTGCTACAGTGTTTGGTTTCGGTTGTTCAACCTCTTGTGTATGATTTCAACTTTGAAGGAACGAGAAACTCATCTTGATGAATGATTCATTTCAGTTGGTTGGATAGTTGGTTGCATGTATTACATATATCTTGCTGGATGTGAAGATTAGTTTTTGGGAGAGATGCTGCTCAACGTCTCTATGTTTTGGACCACCCAACCACTATTAGTAGTTGGCTTAGTTTATCTCGGGAACCTTGGCTTGGATAGTTCATCTTATTGGTGGACCATGCTTTCGTACTCATATCTGCTGCACATGCTAGCAAACATATTTGTACTGCTGAGTCAGGTCAAGTCAGGCAGATCGAGATGCCATCTAGTCTAGTCCGGTCCCTTGCTTCTGATGTGGTATACTCGCATGTTCTGGTCAAAGCCGGGCAAGAATTCCCTGATGCCGCAAAGTGCAGGATTAACAAGGACGTTGCTGGTACACTTGCCATGTTATTAAATCGAGCACACCCTTTGTTATATATGTATAAACCAGAGATCGCCGGCCGACATGTTGCCATGGCGCCGTCTGATCGGACAGTTCATCGCCGAGCAATTTTTTATCGCTGGATCCAACAGCTTCCCAGCCTGCGAATCTGTATAAATGTTTATGATCGTTCAGACAGTTGGGGTAGTGCGTACTGTTTTAAGCATCTCATCTCACAAAAAAGTCTCGTCGGCTTATACTATCCTCTTCTCCGGTGCGGCGACCTCCGTCCCTCCCCTGCTCGCGCTTCATTCTTGTGTGTTGTGTCCATGGCCAGCCTCGTGCACCAGGCGTCCATGCCGGCGATGGCGCCGCCGTGCGACGAGGAGCTGGTCCCGCAGGGCTTCAGCTGCTTCGGCCGCTCGCTGTCGCGGGCGTCGTCGTCGAGCCGGCTCGAGTACAGGGCGCTGCAGCACGAGCAGGGCGAGGAGAGGCGCGCCGCCGCCGCGCAGGACGCGCGGTCGGCGCGCGCCAAGCTGCGGTGGAAGGCGGTGGCGCACGAGATCATGGCGAAGGGCAGCGGCGGCGCGCGGCGGAGGAAGAAGCATCAGCAGCTGGCGGCCTTCAGCTACGACTCCCGGAGCTACGCGCTCAACTTCGACCAGGGCGCCGACGAGTAGCAACAGCAGCAGCGGGCGCATGTCTGCGTGCTGAGCTTGCTGCGGCCGGCTGACCCTGCGCGCGGCGCGGTGCGGATCGGAGGCTGAAACAGCGTGGTGGCACGTGCGTGCGACCCGGGGAGCAGCGACGACCGGCCGGCGAGGGAACAATGGCGATCTACCCAAGGTGGAGAGGAAAACATGAGTTTTACTGTGTAAAGTAAAGATCTACTCCGTGCTAGAGATCAAGTCCAGCCCTTGCTCTAGTTTCCGTTGTTGGAATTTTTCTTTTTTTTCATTCAGAATGGCACGGTCATGTTTGGGTGATTCGTCCTGGAATGTTCGAGTGGTGCAATAAGAGCTGGCTCCTCAAGGTAATTTCTTCAGTCAGTGTTATTTTTACTACCGTTCTTTTGTCGCTTCATGCTTCGTCAAGACGGTACAGTATAATGTACTTCCTCCATCCGTAAAAACATGCGACTATGAGTTGTGTACCAGGAAAAGTAGTTTACGTTTGATCAAGTTTATAGCGAATAATATTCATATTTATGGCTCCAAATCAATTTATTATGAAAATATATTTTATAATTAATCTAATGATATTTATTTAATATCATAAACATTGATAATTTTTTATATATAATTGGTCAAAGTTAAGATACTAAAACATGACGCTGTGCTAGAATTGCATGTTTTACTGGATGAAGAGAGTATGTGAGCCAATGTAGTTTAGACTCGCCACATCATTCACACTGTTTAGGTGCCACCTTGCTGATGAATAATCAAGCTGTTTCTAAGCTGAATCAGCCAAGAATGACATGATTTCGATGCACCATTCAAGTAGGTGTGAGCTGGACTTTTCAATAAGGACACGGTGCATTTGTTTCTACGAACAACACTGAAATATTGATCAGTGTCTAATATAACAATATAAATTTTAACAATATAAATTTTAGGACCCTAGGGTGGGTTGCAACTCTTCTGATCTCTGGGCGTCGCAAAGGCGTGTTATATTAAACTTTTCTTCTATCTTAATACAAAGACGCGTAAATCTTTTCCGTGATCAAGAAAAAAAACTGATTCAGACGAATTTTGTGATTAATTTGCAAGTTCTTCAAATATGCCTAGTTGTCACAGCACTTTGAAAAATGAACAAGCAAGGTGAACTTTTTTTAAAAAAAAAACTAATCATTGACATAGTCAGCTTGACATCCTTTTTACCAGTCGAATATGTCAGCTGGGTTGTGTGCTCCACGACTCCACATGACTTGTTTGTAGCCAAGACAAGTACCCACTCTGTCTTAAAAAGGGGCAATTCCTCGTTGTTGAGAAGTCAAATAATTTTAAATTTGATCAAATTTTAAAAAGAAATAACAACATTTATACTTTGAATAATTATTATTAGATTAATTATGAAATACGTTTTTATAGTACAAGGGTAAGTTTATAATTTCATAGATCTTAAGAAATATTAGTTTGGCTTCAATCTAGAATTCTACTTAGTATAAGCAAATCAGTTTTTTTTGGGAGAAACATAAGCAAATCAGCATGGAGAAGACTCTTGGGCCATGTTCGGCTGGCTGGATGCCAGCCAGTCAACAGTGCTTTTCTCTCACACCAATTCAGCACTAGCCATCAACCAACAGCCAGCCAACAGTATTTTTCTCTCCCAACGAATCAGCCTCAGCTACCGGCCACCATCCAGCCGAACGAGGCCTTGGGCCTTGGCCAGCATCAGCAACAAATCAAAAGAGCCAGCCCTTCGTGAGAGAACACGTCGGTGCCAGCATCAACGGAGCCCCACCAGGCACTGAGGCACCGCACTGCCCATGGACGCACGCCTCGCGGCGCGCCCACCCCGCGCGCGTGCCACTGTCCGCCTCCCGTTTGCCTCCTCCACCGCAACGCGGCGCGCGGGGTGGCGGTGCCCTCGCGATCCTCGTGTCGATTCCAGCGGCGGGGGTACCTTTCCCTTTCCCTCCCCTGGCCGTTGCCCGCGCCTCGCGGTCGCGCACCGGAACCGGAGCCTCGCGGCGAATCTAGGTTTTCCTCCGCCCCGCCCTCTCCTCCCGAGACTCCCAGCGGCTGGAATTAGGACGAGGGTAACAGGCGACGGAGGCTGCGAGGGACGCCCCCTCGTCGAATGCACCGGCGACCGATCTGTTGAGGAGCAGCCGGAGCACGCAGGAGGTTAGTCTAGGCACGTATCGCCTCTCACCCTCTCTTTTCCCCCTAGACGGTTCGATCCAATGTGCTTGCTGTTGGCTGATCGGGTTACGCGGATGCCGGATGCGTGTAAATTGAGCGGAATTTCAGATTTAGTCCCATTTATTCGGAGTAGTATAATCATATTTCTTTCACTTCCGCGAAATTTTGCACTTGATCGTCTTGAGTTGGTGGCGAAATGCTTATTCTGGGTTTCTACCTCGAGCGCGACGGTGGTCGGTGGTGGACATTTTTATGCGGCCGTGAGGAGGACCGAGGAGGCCACGGGGCCGAAAGTGTGAGAGTGACGCGGTGATGGGAGGCGTGGGGCAGGGATGTCCGGATGCGTGACTCATCAAGGGTCTAGAGAAAAGGAAGGATTGCAGAAATTGTTTAGACAATTCGAGTGCGATGTGAGTGAGGATAGGCGGCCAGCCACACTCGCAATTTATTTTCTGCGCGTCAATCAACAAGCTGCCTACCAGTTCATTTTCCAAACTGGTTTAGATCTGTTTGTCTGATTACTGACCTAACCCCGTGCTTTCTACTCCTATTTACTATTGTGACTTTTGACTTGAGGAATTAGAAAGCACAGCCTAATTCGAGCAAGCTGTTCTGTTATTGTAAATGTTCAATAAAGAGCTGCTATTAATTGAGAAGAAAATCTACTAATTGATGGGCGATGAAGTTGCATGTTTTTTTTTTCATTTGCTTGAAAAGAATGGAGCCTTTCGTGTTGTTTTCTGAAGGATATAACTGGACACTGTAGTTGAGGGGAAAGCTTTGAATATGTCATCCACTGTGCCAAAGTCATCAAATATCTTCTGGCATGATTGCCCAGTTGGCAAGACTGATCGCCAGAAGCTACTCAAGCAGAAAGGCTGTGTTGTGTGGATTACAGGCCTTAGTGGTTCAGGTAAGCAAACCGTGCTTTCTCTCGAACTGGTTTGTTGTGTGCTTCTTGCACTGTTGATGCAATTGTTAAAATTTCCAAGCTAAGATAATGTCAACTGCAGTTGGTGACTCTTTCTGCTTCGTATATATTATGTCCTCTTTGTTTGTCTCCTGTTGACCATTGTTGTTGTTGGATAATGTCATCTGCCATTTTTATGTACATGGACTGAGATTTCTATACTGCACGGTTTTGCTTGAATTATTGAATTCTACTAAAGTCATTTGGCCCAATGCTTTGATTACTGTTCTGTTCATTTTATAGTACACAAAATTGCTGCTTACACAGTTTTGTTATCGAATGGCTTTCTAGTTTTCTTCTCTCTGCATCCATGCATTTCCATCTTGTTCACAAATTTGGCCAAAACTTTTTATTTGTTTCAAGAAAATAAGTTCAACTCTGTTCTAGATTTATCAATAAGCAAACTATTCATTTTTTGCCTGGATAAATTGCATACCTTATTTTCACTTGCCTCAAATTCATAAAATAACTTTCAGGTTCTTAAAAGGTAAATATGCACTGAAGCTGTGTAGTACTTACATAGTTTGCTGGCATGTATTGACGCTCTTTTGGGTGGTTACTCTGCTGGTCTCTCGAAGTTTGGTTTTGTTTAGTTTAGAGGGAAAGTGCCTTGAGCACCTTGATGAATCTCTTGTAAGCTGGTGACCCCAGCAGAACTAAACTTTAAATCAGTAGCAATGGTCTTTGGTCTAAAAAAGGTAAATATGCAAAGTTTCCAAAAGAACTGTATGGCATATGCCTATCCTGTTTACTGTCACTACATTCCCTCTTCACAGTATCTTCTGGACTTACATTGCATTTTTTAAAATAAATCAGAATCTATTTTCTGTTCTTTCAAAGGATGGCTACATTTAAATGAGAAATCTCCAATATCTTTTGTGTTTCCAATTGAAACTTTTAGTTTTTTTAATTGTATTTTTAATGTAATCTCTTTTCAATTTTTTTCATCTTGCCAAGGTAAAAGTACCTTGGCATGTACATTAGGTCGGGAGCTCCACACACGAGGGAAGCTTGCATATGTCCTTGATGGTGATAACTTAAGACATGGTCTGAACAAGGATCTTGGCTTTAAAGCTGAAGATCGTGCTGAAAATATAAGGAGAGTTGGTAAGTGTCTTGTCAACATAGATATGTCTATAATATTTAAAGAAACTCCCATGAAAGTAAAAGAATGATAAACAAGTCCAGCTTTTGCCATTATTTTATCTTTCCAGCATTCTGCAGTTCACATTTCGTTTCAACTATTTTGGGCAGGTGAAGTAGCAAAGTTATTTTCAGACGCGGGCCTTGTATGTATTGCAAGTTTGATATCTCCATATAGGAGAGACCGTGAATCTTGCCGTGCATTGTTGTCTGATGGTAGCTTTATTGAAGTAAGAGATCCATTTTATTTGTTTTGTATTTATGAACTTAGCGACCTCATGGGTTTACCGCCAAACACTGAACTTTTGCAGGTTTTCTTGAACATGTCCTTGGAATTGTGTGAAGCAAGGGATCCAAAGGGCCTCTATAAGCTTGCTCGTGCTGGAAGAATAAAGGGTAAGGTTCATATGATGCTTGTTGTCCAAAATGGAAATAGTTTAGAGTGCTTAGTGCTTCCTGCAGAGCAAAATTGGATCAAAACTGAAATATTTTAAAATGTGAATCACATTTCCGGCTTGTTCTGTAACGTTAGGTTCACTGCCTAATGAACAATTCAAAATACTAATTGAGTTGAATTATGCTTTCTATGGGAAGCAGCTCCTTAGTTATGATATGATTTTGCAGCGACAGTCAAATTTTGATAATGCATGCACTGTCAATGTGAAAATGATTTTATTTTCTAGAACACGTAGGAGAGCTGTGTCTCATTATATTAAGAAGAAAAAGGGTATAAGAAACCCATACAACAGCCACTCACGCCAGCACCTTTAGACTAAGACAAGAACGACCTTGACCTGGACCTGATAATACACTACTAATGTAGCCTTGGGGCAATCAGATTTTTGGTCACATGCTATGTTTAGATTATTCCATTTGGTTCCTTGGCTATACTGTAATGACCAATGGTGTTGCAGCTAGAAAATGTGTAAGCTTACTTGTAGGTTCTATTTTGTTACGGAGCTCTTTTTTCACATTTGCTCACTCATTGATCATGTTACTTCTGAATGCTGAATTTAAATAAATTGAACTGATTTGTTTTGAATCTGGACCTCACCTGAACCATGGAGTTAGAGTTAGAGGCCAGTGCATGGTAGGGCCCTTAAATAATTTTCTTTTCAGGTGTTAGTTAGCTCAAAGTGTTCTCTAGTCGAGAAATGGAAAAGCAGAAAATAAGTAAACCTGAAAGTTTTAACCACTAATCATCTACTGTAAAAGGTTATCTTATATGAACAGAAACATGTTCACTGCAAAAAATTCTGTTGTGGGCAGGCTTATCTTCATTTTTAAAGGCAACCTGTCTTGTTAACTCATATAGAGTTTAGTGAAATTTTAAACATGGTTTGTTGCAGGTTTTACAGGAATAGATGACCCTTATGAAGCACCACTGAATTGCGAGGTACATCATTATATTAGATTTTCTGTCATCTTCACATGTTGAAGTATGCATTATTATTAAGGTGTTAATGGAGCTGTTAGTTTTGGTCCATATAAAAACTTAGCCTGAAACTCGAGATTCAATGTCATAGGAAATGCATGGTTGGGTTAAGAGAAGAAAGTGTGCTTTATGCCTTTATCATTTTCTTTTATTGCAACATGGTGAGTTTTGTAGCTCTAACAGGCTGTTTAGCTGTTTGCATAGAAGGACAGTTGTTGGTAGCAAACGTTGGCTACACCATGACACTGTATATGAGGATCTTTACAAGACATTCTAAAAGTGTCATATTTATAGCTGTCAAAGATGGTTAAATTGCTTTGCTGGTATAAGAACGAAATCATGTTTGATTCTTTTCTATGCTGGTATCAAGTTAGTACTCTTTGTTTATGACCTATACACGTTGACTCTCTTGCTTTACTTGCAGATTGAGATCAAGGAAGTAGATGGTGTATGCCCTTCGCCTTCTGACATGGCAGGGCAAGTGGTTACTTACCTTGAGGAGAAAGGATTCCTGCACGAGTAGGCTGAATTGAATCCAAGCAACATTCGGGGAAGTTTCAATAAGACTAGCGCAGAACAAGCCAAATGCGCTGTACCGTATAGTTACATAGATTGATCTCAATGTCTAGTATTTTCTTTCCGTACTTCCTCTGCCACAAGTTCCATGCAGTTTTTCAGATGAGCCTAGATGGTTCATGATTTCTGTGACTTGTGGAATAGATGACTTGTATTGCGATTCTGATAACCACTTGGGGGCAATATCGATGTGGCAATCATTGTCAGGGGAAGGTGCACCTAATGTTAATAGAAGCTGTCTTCTTATTATGCTCCACTTTCTGCAGCGCCGAGATGTACAGCGTGTTAAGGTTTCAGTATTGACATTGACACGCTGAAACATCCGCGTGTGGCAAGGTTTCAGTATTGACACGCTGAAACATCCCCGTGTGGCGTGGTGCAAATGGCAGGTTACCAGTACCAGGACGTCAACCATATTCCAGCCCTAAAACTCTTGACAAGTGCAATGCAAATAATTTTCTTGAGTCAACCTGTTTGGTCATGACTAGTTTGCCTCGCTTGCTCAATCTGGTTTTGCTTGCCAGCATCAACAAGCGTCGGGATAAAGGTCGTACATATTTCACGGGAGTAATGCGCTCGGCGCTCCGCGTCCGCGGACAGGTTGGACCCGGTAGGCCGGTGCGCTGGAATTGGCCAAGTATACAGCAGCGTGCTGCAACGTGCGGTTTTTACCGTGGTCTGCCGCCTACTGTTCTATGCATCCGGCCACGCCATCCCCAGCCGAACAACGCAGGTAGCTGCGTACAGGCGTACAGCAGTCCAAGGAAACAACCGCTCAGCACGCGAGAAAACGACCAACACAAAACCGCCGGGCCGTGCGCCTTCCTCGCGCGCGCGGCGGCGGGGACTTCTGGGCGCCGGTTGGCCATCGTGTACGGTGTATCCCTGGCCCCCTGCCTCACGGAGTCACGGGAATCACCCTCGCCCGCACAGGCGCGCACACACGTAAAAATTCCCGCGCGCTCGCTTCCCTTGGGCTCTCACCTCTCAGCCTTCCACATTCCCACTCCACGCAATGACGCAACCAGATTAAAAAGCCCGCACCCAGGTTTACACCGCGGCGCGGCAACGCGACGCAAAACCCGACGAAAGCCAAACCGAGCAAGCAAAGCAAGCATCCGACCAGTCCCGTCGCGCGACGCGAGCAAACTTAGCCATCGAAATGGTGTTCAGCGCCTCGTTCGTGGCGGCGGCGGCGCGCGTGCCGGCGGAGCTGTGCCAGCGGCCCCCGCGCCCGGGGCGGCGGCGGGTGAGCGCGGACGATGTCCTGCGCGCGCTGTTCCTGCCGCCGGCGCGGGAGCTCGGGCGGCTGGGGGACTTCCTCTTCGCCTTCTTCTGCCTGCCGCTGCCGGAGTACTACCTGACGGGGTCCGGCCGCGGCGGAGGGTGGGTGGCGCGGATGCCCGACGCGATGCTGTACACCTACCGAAGGTCTCTCTCGGTCAGCTCGTCGTCGTCCTCCTCATCCTTCTCCTCGTCGGAGGACTGATTGCCGACGAGCAATAATAAATTGTATATAGGTTGCGGAATGCAACGGCCTTGGTTTGGTTGTGTTTGTTTGTTTTTCTTTGTGTAGGAAAATCGATTAGGTGTGACTTGTACGCCCAATTCTTTTATGATTTCTGTATATATCCAATGATTTGATATGGATAAATATTCAGTTTTCTTGTGAGCTGCAAAATCTAAATGATTCTTTTGGCTTTAATCAGTGTACTCCTAAATTACATTACACTACTCGCTCAGGTGATCATAAGTGTTGTCTTCGCAGTACTTTACCTTTTTTAGAGGAACCAATTGTTTACTTCTACTTTTAATAATGTATATAACATCTTTTGTAATGTGATTTTTTTTCCCTTTTGAGTGGACATAGGGGTGTTGGCTTCTGCTAAACAGTGGCAAGCAGCTGCCTGCCGAACAACCCATACAATCTGGGCAAATTGTTGCATGTTCAAAGGCCCCCATGCTTGTAGAGGGCTAGAGGCCCGGCCATAACCAAACTGGGCCTTAGACAATCTCATCCTATTAGCCCAGTTCAGTTCTGCTCCAAAAAAAAAAAAGGCCAGTTCAGTCCACGCGCTAAGACTGACTGCACTCATCGTACTCTATTTTCATCCTCTATAAGGAATATTCCATTCCGGTCATCGAGATTCCTTCCTCTATACCACTTTCTTCTGCACTCATCCATCTTCTATGTCTCTACTCTATATCAGTGGGACCCACCGGACGCCCTCCTCCCCATTCTCTCTCTCCCGCCCCTGTTCTCCCCGCACAGGGAGGGGAGCAGCGGGTCCCTAGGCAGAGCTCGCCCGCGCGGCTCGATGGCGGAGCTACTCCCGCGCGGGAGGGAGATTGACGCCGACGCGAGATCCGTCGGGCGCGCAGGCGGAGGGGAAGTCGCACGCAGCGTTGGCATAGGAGGAGGAGGCCCTTGCCCGCGCGCTTGAGGAGGAGGCCGGAGGAACAACAGCTGGGGCGGAGCTCTAGCCGAGCGTCCATGGTGGGCGCGCGCTCCGTGCTCTCCCTCTCTCTCTCCCCTACGTGAGCGGCGGGCAGGCGAGCGAGCAGCGGGCCCCGCGCCACTCAGGCCGGACGCTCGCTGCCTTCGCCAGATTTGACAGATCGAACCCCATCCACTACTTTAGCGGATCCTTTACAGGATCCCGCTGCGTCCCTCCGGTAAAAGCCTTTACAGGAAGCTTTTAACGAACTCGGTGCGGATAGTCTAACCCGCCGTGTCGGACGAGACGAGCAGTTAGCCAGTTAGGACGACGCGGCAGGCGAACTCCCGCGAAAAGCGAGACGGAATCCACCAAAGATGCATCACCACCGTCCACTTCCACCATCCGGCCAAATCAAACGGTTACCGCGAAACGTCACGCTCCAAAAAAAAAACAAATAAAAATCCCAGAGCTGAAAACCAACACGTCAACCTCCCCCTCCCGAAGCAACCCCACCTTCTTTTCCTTTCCCCGTGCAACAAACGCAAACGCGGACGCGGACGCGACCCAACGAATCGAATCAAATTCGCCGTCCACCTCGTCGGAGTCGGCGCCACCGGCCTCGAGCCCAAGCCCCCGTCCGATCAGCCACCGGAGATGCAGCACGGGAGCGGCGACTACGCGTCCTCCGCCCCCTCCGGCCACTACTACCAGCACCAGTACGCGCCTCCCGGCTCGAACCCCTATCCAGCCGCCACCGACGCCCCGGCGCCGGGTGCAGTGGCGGCGGGGGGCTACGCCTCCGCGCCGCCCTACTCTCTCGGCGGCGGCTACCCCGACCAGCCCCCCTCCGCCCCGTCCTACCCGCAACCACCCTCCGCCCCGGTCTACTCGCAGCCGCCGCCCCAGCCCCAGCCCCAGCACAGCGCCGGGTACCCGCCTTACAACACCAACCCCACGACCTACCCGCCGGAGGCGTATTACACCTACACGCCGCCGCCCACCCAGACAACGGCCCCGCCGCCTGCGGAGCCCAACCCCACGCCGCTGCCCTACGACGCCCCGTACTACGGGGGCGAGTACCAGCCGCCGGCCGCGGGGTACGACAACGAGGATTACCTGAACGAGGGCGCATACGCGTACAGCGGCGGCGGTGGCTCGGAGCCGTACGGGGCGCGCGGCACGGCCCCTGCGCGGTCGGGATCCGCGCTGTTTGATGACTATGGGCGGTCGATCAGTGCCCCATCTGATGACTATGGGCGGTCGATCGGTGCCCCATCTGGATGGGAGGAGCAATCGTGGGGCAGTGGTGGCGGTGGCGGAGGGGGTGGGAGCTACGGGGTGATCGCAAAGGCCCTTCCAAAGGCCGAAACACATGAGGATGCGAGTGGTGGTGCACAGAAGTTTCGGGTTAAGCTGCTGCCAGAGGGTGCTGGAAACCCTACTGATGTGCTTTGCCAGGTACAGTGATAATAATCTTGATGAAATTATGCATCATTGGCAACATTTGTTTGAAGACTGGGAGGTCTTGATGATATTATTCTAGGATTCACTAATTTTCCTTGGGAATTGCTGTAACTCATTGAACCCACATCTAGTATTTGTTGTTTATAAATTATAACAAATAAAAGCAACTGCCATTTTGGTACATGTAACGTCTTGACGGTGGTGTTGCAGATTGGTCTCGATGGAATTCGCATGCTTGATCCGAGTACAAGCAGGACCCTAAGGATTTATCCGCTTGATTCACTGACAAGATGGGAGGTGAGTTGGCCAACTTCTTCTTATGAAGACAATATTTGTATCTTTGTACAACACAAATTCATTACAGTTTTTATATTAATGTTTGTTTGCTCTGCTAATTTAGGTTTTGGATGCAACTATATTTGCATTCTGGGCGAAGACATCAGTGGATGTTGAACCAAAGAGAATTAGGCTGAAGTCAAGCAGTTATACTTCCAATACTATGCTTGACACTGTGACAGCAGCAACAGTGCAGGTATTGCAGCAACACTGTTTTTCCTGTCCCTGATAGTATTTAGCCTCATATTTCCTACTAGCAAGATGCTTCTGTGATGATGCCTTAGTTTCTTTTTATATACATCTTTTTGCTTCCAGTCTTATTTGTCTTTGTTGTTGCTTCATATCTGAACTAAATCTGTAATGAGAAGCCGGAAGATTTAATCCTATCTGCTAGCATGCATCAGTTTTAAGATTGAACTTCATCCTGTCCAACATGTTTATCATCATGCACATATATACTAAGTAAGGAGTTCATGTTTTAGTTCTTTACATGGTTTACCCCTATTAATTATGGATTGTATAAACTTATATCTCCTCGATACCAAAAGTAATCAATAGGAATAATTGTTAGAGGAGAAGACAAAACTTAAATAGTTTCCAAATAAACTTCTATAAAGCAGGAGGTTGTCACAATAAAATTGTATTCTAGTTTTCCACATTGCTAAATGAGACGTAACACATAACCTGTAAAATGGCATGTTGTTCTTTATTGTCAATGTTTGCATTTTAAATTTCTTCTATCCCAATGTTTGCTCTGTATGAATCACATTCTTTTTTTATTTCATAAAAGGGATACAAATTGGATGACTTGGATATCAGATGGATTTTAATCTTTTTTCTATAGAAATGGTCCTGTTTTTTATTATGTAATTTTCAGCACAAATATAGGCTGCAGCAAACTTTAAATTGTTTTCCTGGTGGTCTATTTTGTTCAGTGGATTTCATGCAATGCTTTAAGCAGTTTTGCTTTTTGATGAATTGAGCAGCACTTCTTAACTTTGTGCTTCCGTATAATTAGTTTAAGGAGATAGGTGGAGATGCAAGAAGCAAAGGAGCAGTGGAAACTGGCAAACCTTCAGTACAATCAAATGAGAAAAAGAAAGGTTTTGATTGGATGTTTACAAAACCTGTTGATGAAGTGAAAGACCATTGGGTATGCTGAGCCTGAGCTGTATTATGCGTTGACTACTTATACTTTCAATATTCTTGGAACCATTTTGGTTTAAGCTATTTCATCGCTTATATTGTCTGCATGTTATTTTTGATAAGAATGTCTGCTTCTCTGCTACCGCTACATGCATATAGTTGGCTATCTGTATTTTCTAACCTTTCATTGAACATTGTGTCAGCTCATGTTTGTGCTTCAGTTCTATTAATTATATGTTAATATGTTGGTGTTATTGATCTTATTCCAAGTTCTTGACAATATTTATTATATTGTATCAATGTATCACCCTTTCTAATCTTATGATTTTTTTTCTTCACTTGTAATTTTGTTAAGTTTCTGCAATACATTTAATTTTGTACCTTATAGGTCCCAGATGAGGTTGCCAAGAAGTGCCACTCGTGTGCCGTTGATTTTAGCCCTTTCAATCGCAGGGTAATCTATATTAGCATATTTGTCCTTGTATCCATTATCTCTTATGGTAAAATTCTAATGCCTGGAGATGGGTTCCTTTCTCGCAGCATCATTGTCGGAACTGTGGTGAAATCTTTTGTGACAAATGCAGTCAGGGAAGAATTGCTCTGACAGCTGAGGATAATGCTCCACTTGTCAGAGTTTGTGATAGATGCATGGTAGGTTCTGCTACTCAATTGTTACTTATAATTTCTTTATTCTTACATTGATTGGAATTACTTTGCTTCAATGTTTGTTTTATACTGTTAGCTCTTTGCTTCAACTCCAATTTTATGGGCACTAGCATTATTAGAACAGATTACCCAGTAGTTGTTAGTTCAGTCATCACTTCTTCGTTGCTAGCTGTTTCGAACCAGGATTGCCTGTTATATATGTAGCGTGTCTTGCTGATTTCTTTCATAATGTTACTTCAGAGTGGGCCCACCCTATATAGATAAGGTTATTTGGTTATTGCAGTTCTCTCTGCCTAATTATTACTTCCTAATTCTTGTTTAAGAATGTATTTCTGGATTGTTACTTGTTAGTATTGTTGTGGACGCTTTCATTGGGAAGCGGTACGGCAGGAAGAAGAAGGCGCCAGCAGCCTCTAGTGGCTGATTATGGGCCATAGTTATCTGTTAGGGGGGCTGTTGCTACAAGTTAGGATCTGGAGAGTGAAAATAGGAGATTGGTTCACAGTTTGTTAGTGCTCAGCCGGCCATTAAGGGATATAACTAAGGGCCGTCTGATTAGGGGAGTCAAGCAGAAGTAGAGTCGTCTTGTTCAGAGCCTCCCAGGGAGGGTGAACTAGCTCTACCACTGCTGCCATTGCTAGGTTTAGCCATTGTTGAATAATCCCATCAATAAACAGCCAGTTCCCTAGCCTTATCAAGTATCAACTTAAATACATCTTGTCTATGTTTTATTCTTGCTTTGCTACTTGTGAGTTCTGTTTTATTAAGTTCCTAGCTGCATCAAATGGTTCAGGAGTTTCTGATAGGTTTATATGGAAACTATGATTTTCCATTGGTGAAGTTGCTATGCCATTTGTTCATAGTAGTTCTTATGTCATACAGGCCGAGGTCACTCAAAGGCTTAGCATTGCTACGGAAGCTGCCAACAGATCTGCAACTGTGCAAAGTCATGAAGATCTTGCAAGAAAACTGAAGGTAATATATTGCTTTTCCTGTCATATATTTGTTTAAGTGGCTGTGCACTTGAGTTAATTGTGCATGCTTGGTTTGAAGCCAAGAGTTGTGAAAGTACTCCATTTCAGAAATGTTAGGCGTATTAGAATTCAAATAAAGACAAACATAGTAAAGTTTGACCATCAGTCTGTCAAAATATATGTATGTTTAGTGCCAATGTTATGCATCAATAGATTTGTACCTCACATATAATTGATAATATATTGTAAGAGGAACTAATGGTATAGTACGCCTTCAAAGATTTTCTGAAATCCTAATAGGCCTTATAAAAAGATATGGGGGGAGTATTTGGTTCACTGCTAGAAATATGGCAGGATTTTCATTTCCTTATTGATGTGTCCTATATAATCTTTTGCCAAAGCATGACCAGACTGTGGATGGACAATTTTCAGAACCAAATTTGGTTTTTCCATATTTTGTTGAGTTCTGATAGGGTAAATGTAGGCACTAAAGCACCAAAGAGGTCAGTACAGGCAGTGCCAACATTCTCCGATGATGATTGGCAATATTGCTGTTGTAACGCTCATTGTAATGAAAGCTGTGATAATGCTTCAGGACGTTTTACTAATCTACCTGCAAGTTTCATGTCATTTTAATTCAAGAAATAAATTAATGAAGTTGCAAATGAGAAGTAAATAGCACATCATTTTGGTTATTCACAAGGCAAATGAAGACTAGATAATCATGAAGCTGCAATAATATATATATCTATGATTCTAACAAAATTATGTTGTGATTAGGAGGAAATGGAGAAAAACCGCAAGTCTTCAGGTACTTGTTTCTTTCCATCCCTTTTACAAGTTCAAATTACATAGATTATGAGCGCCTCAGAATTGTGAAATCTCTGCTTCAAAAGGTCCAGCATCTGGTGGTGGTGCATCTGGTACCAGAATGAGGGAAGTCGCGTGCCCTACCTGCACAGTCCATCTTCAGGTATGTCAAAAAGTTACTGTCACAGCATAACACAGATTCTTATGCCCTAACTACTCTGGCTGTGGAATTGCAGGTTCAGGTTCCAACATCTGGCTCAGAGACAGTGGAGTGTGGAGTGTGCCAGCATGCCTTCCTTGTCAGCGCCAATTGATACACCGGGGAGACAGTGCATGCTATAGAAATTGTTCTGTTGATAACTATTCCTTTTCTATTATGCTGTATACATAATAAGTGTGTGTTCTGTCAGCCTGTACATGTTTCCTTGATTGTGTTGGTGATCACGGTTAGGATATGTTTCCCTTTCCCCCAGTACATGGGTGAATTCCAATTCGGGAGTATTGCAATGCTGGATGTATGCAGAGAATACCATACCATTAGATTATACTTGGTGGACCCTGAAGAGCGAAGACTGCTCACGCACGCGTGTGATGTCCGCATTAGACTATCTGCACTCATGAACCTCTATATTCATCCTCTATATATCCTAGTCATCAAGATTCTCTACTTTATACTTAATTCTCCCGCGTCTATCCATCATCTATATCATCCTCTATCCACTGTGGGGTTTACTTGTTACTTTATCTAAATATATTCATGTGACATCTTGTTTTGAAGTATTTATTAAAACGAATTTAATGGTACAATCGGAATTTAATTTGGTTCTTTGATTTGCAAGTTATAACATTTTTTTGTTGGTTAAAGTAGTGGGGTCCGCCACTGGAACCTCTCACCTCTCTCCTCTCTCTCCCGCTAAATTGCTCGGCAGGCGCTATATTTAGCGGAGCAGCTGCCGTAGCGGACGCTATTCAGTACTTCGGTGTAGCAGTATTCATCCTAGAGGAGATGTTATCGGATGAGATAGAGGTCCCGGTGCAGATAGTCTTATGCCTGCTTGAAGTTCTACCATGCTGCTTCTTTAGTACCTTTGTGCCCTAGAGCAAAAAAAAGTATATGTTTTGAAGCAAATTTTGTACAGAACGTCACCTGTCTGGTATTATCGGATTGAGGTGCGTGTTTTGCATAATAGCAAGTGTGGAGCTCTGTCCTGTTTACATCGTGGCCGTTGAGGAACGTATATACAGTCGAAAGTGCCGCTTGTTTGTGCGTGTGCCTTTTTTTTTAAGGCAAGGGTAGGAGTTCTGCCGTTCAATTAAGTAGGAAAATAGGTTTATATATACATGGCAACTGCTACGCCAAAACACTTGGTCATTAAACCAGAATAGAAGGAAGATCCAAACTCCACTAAATTGTTTGCTTACCTATTGACATGGCCCTATGTCTTTGCATTATGTTATCTTTGGTCATGAAGGCAACTTGTTATGCCGTCATGTGCACGTTTTGAAAGATCCTCCTATTCCTTTCCTTTCAAAGGTTCCACACGATATATATGCAGACTCCATTAAAGCGTCTACGTTCATGTTATGGCACCTTGTTTGCCGTATGCTCCCACCAGATGGCAAGTGAGGCAAGGTTTTGCTGAGGCAGCTGCACAACAAAATTCTCCTAAGACAACACTTGACAACACTTATCCCAAACAGCACGTGCAAAAGAGCATAACAGTGAGAGGTGTAGCTCATTCTCCAGAGGACCGTTACAAAGGGCACAATGTTCCTGGTGCAGCGATCCCCTTTTATAAAGATTGTCTGTTGTTAGAATTTTGTCATGCTGTAGGATCCAGACATGAATTTTACATTTATTCTCCGCTTTTGCTTTCTAAATGAGGTCGGCAAACACAATCGGTTTTCTAGAAAAGATCAATGCCAAACAGAAGCGATCATTACCAAAGAAGCCCAAGTCGGAGCATGCATGTCGCTCTATTCAAAAACCTCAAAAAGCCAACTGTCCGTCTCTTTTTCAACCGATTCATCATTCCCCTCGAACAGGCATTCTTGGCAAACAAACAGGGTTCAGAAAAAGGGCCATCAAATGATCAAACCTAAAGCATACATTCTCTGCGCAGCTAGCTTGAAGAGCTTTCTACTGCTCGTTCCATCGAGGCAAGTATCGCAGGGACGGGGAGGGCCTAGCATCATCCATGTGACAGACATGCATCCATGCACGGGCCCAGCAAAACTGCCCCCTCTGGCGTAGGCTGTGTAGCCTTTGTCTACGAGCATCATACATGTACACGCGTAGATGGCAGTGGCACACGTTATCTGGCCGGTATACGCGGGCGGCGCCTCTACACGTCGCTGTGCCGGCTGCCGGGCACGGCGGGGCGGTGCGGCATGTTGCTGGCATGATTGGTCGCCATGGAGCCTAGAAAGCAGCGTCCACGGCGCGCGCGCCTCGGATAAGCCGCGGCGCAAGCACCATCATCGTGTTCCTGAAAGCGTTGTATCATGAAGCAGGCCTGCAGCAATGCCAAGCACGGACTCGAGTAGCAAGCAGTTCAGTCCGTGCAGGTACCATGGAGGATTGCAGGCAGACGCTGAAAGACTCGACAACGAATGACAAGTGCACTCTCATGGCTAAAGAAAGCCTACTCCTTACTGTTACGCTCTACAGAAACCGGAGCAGGCTCTAGAGGTGGCATGATTCGACGTGATCTGATGAGTGTGTAGAGGCTGCGTGCGGCTCCCGGCTCCGGCTGGCTGGCCTATTCCGGCATGGCAGCGGCGGCGTCAGCCTGACGGATGTTCGTATCGCAGAACCTGAGCTGAGGTGCTTGAGTTTCTGCATCTACTCCCACATGAGAGCAGAGCTACTTCTGCTGCTAAAATGCTGTAGCATCCAGCACAAGTTCGACGGGGAAATCCTTCCCGAGCAGGCTAATCGATTGTGAGATCGTGCTGTCTTTTTGACCGGCAATTTGGCAACGGCCGGACGGTATGATTACTTGGCACCTGACTTTCTTGTCAGCGTTTGTGTTCTGTTTTTGTGCAATCAATCTTTGACAGTAGTTGTACACTTGTGCTGCTGATGAGAATTAGTTAGGGGGAGATTTGTTCATTTCTTGCCGGAAAAAGAACAGCCAATGAGTTTTGTGCTCTATGTGAAGTTGTATTTGCTCACCTGCTCTGAACTCTGAATAATCTTGCAAAAGCATCTGATGCAAACAATACCATATAAGAACCAATCGTCTCAATTATCTTCAGGCAAAGGCAATTTTCGTTTGCTTTTGGCTAGCGAGGTGTATTTCTGTTCCGCATGTGGACGCTACACTGCGTACGTGGGAGAAACTTGCACGGCTTTCCGCGCTTCACTAAAACCACCCTTTTTCTGTTCATGATGCCTGACATGTATATAAATATTGGTACATTCCCAAGTCTCAACCACCATATGGCCATACTCTTTCCCCAGTTCAGCAAAATCACCCTTTTTCTGTTCATGAAGCTTGGCATACTCTTTGTAGCCCGTGAACCTTCCGTATACCCGCTAAGAGTCAAGGCATAGAAGAAAGTGAAGAACGCAAAGGGAATCTCATCCAACTGAAATACTGAATTTCTTCCAGTAGTGGCTGCAACTATCACGTACAAGATCAAATTGTCAGTTTAGCGGGTGCCTGCCATACTACTACTATACAATAGCACCAACCATCTATCATCTTGGACAAATTCCCCAGTATAAAAACCCAAGTTGTCCACAAAAGGATTCGAGATCCCATCTTTCAATCGCCACCCCGATTGATACGGCGGAAACGATAAGTTGCCCCCTCTTTCCAGCCTCCCAAAAGTTTGAAAAGAGGCCATAAGCTTGCATGCAACCAACAGTCCATGCCCTTCATCATCTGGCCGTTTGGAAGTTTGGACGTTTGACGTTATCCATCCGTGCCCATTATGCAGCAGCTCTTTGATCAGATCAAGACATCGAGTGCATGCCATCCTCTGTCCAGAAGAGCAAATTTGTATTGTTGCATGCAAGGACACTTAGGACAGGCATGCATGAAGCCGCATCGGCCATACTTTGCTGCCCAGGCGCCTCTACCACCCGGCCAGTTAGCTCAAACTCATCCATCAGACCATCAGTCTCAGCAGCTCGTAGAGGACAGGCTGCAGGAGGACAGACGCCCGATACATAGGGCTGGGTAGGGTAAGGGTATGGACCTCCAATCGTCCGTTCCATTGGGCCGCCGGCTGGGCAGATAATGCATATGCATGGATGGTGGTTGCGATGGGGACGTGAGCGAGAATTGTTCCAGTGGCCAGGCCAACCAACCGGTGATCGGCTGGGGCTCATCGATGGCTCGATTGGAATTTGGCCTCTTGGATCCTTGCCCACGGATGTTACGAATCCGGATGTTCTCTTCCATCAGATGGAAGTATCATATGGCCTCATTGCAATGCAACCTAGCTATTGGAGGTTGGAGGTCGACGACCGATGTCCTTTCTCGTGAACTTTGTGAACTGGACAACACTGAATTCGTAGCCGTGAGAGGGCCGTTTCTCTGAAGTCTGAACAACTAAATGAGGCTACGGCCTGATTAGGCATGCCGTTAGGCGTTAGGCACTTACAGTAGGTAGTTAGGTGTAGCAGTGGGCTGCTCCTACTGCCCTCCCTCGTAGTAGTAAGTACTCCCATGCTACTGCGCTAAGCACAAGACGGGACATGCATCTAAGCACACGCTCGCGAATCCAGAGAACGAAGCGCTGTAGTGCGTGATGAGAGCAGGTGGCGTGGGTTTGCGTCGACGCAGCCACGGTTTCCCGCGTTGCTGCTCTCTAGGCTGGTTGCGCCCGGTGCCAGCGCCAGCCACGATCGTCCGAAATCCTATGCTATCTGTGCTGCCAGGCCGCCTAAACCCAACTGCGAGTCTCAGACGCGGAAATCGTTCAAAATGGACAGTCTAAACGCACGGCGACTTGCTTCTCCGTTAGAAAGACTGGGACTGGGACTGGGACTGGGAGGGAGCGAACTTCGTGTGCGCTATTCGTTGGCCTAAATAAAGTTTCCCTCGAGACCGGCCAAAATCCAGCTGGTTTTTGCCAGATTTTCCTGCAAATTCCGCCGTGACTCGAGGAGCTGTCCACACATACGGCGTGCGGAAACAGTAGCGATGCCGTATCAGCATGTCGGCGGCGGCACGTGGGGAACCTCCTCGCGAGTATATGCATGCAATGCGTACCCGGACGTGCGGCGCTAAGCTTTACGCTTTACACGGAGGAAACAAGAAGCACTCGCTCAAGACGAAACAGCTTTTACTGGGCCATCACGCTGACCACCAACACTGCACTACTTAGGCTTAAAAAAAACATGCACTACTATGCGACATGTATGGATGCCTCCCGGCTGTGTTCTTCGGTAGCCTCCACAAACAGTAGGACCACGGCCCAACGCAATACTCTTGATATTTTACATTTAAGTTTTTGGAAACTTGTATTAATGTCACTTTAGGTCCTAAACTCTCAACTTTTGATATTTAGACCCCTAAAACTTGTACAATAGTATTATATATCTAGATCCTAGAATTTGTGGCTCAGCACACATTTTTTTTTATTTTTTTGAGAAATCAGGAGGGGTTTGCACCCCTACTGGAATTTATTAATAAAAAATACCACCCATATTACAAAAAGTCTCATGAAACATAGAAAGTTAAAAAGAAAATAAGGAAGATTACATAGAGGCTTGGAATCATAAGTCAGTCCTAGGATGGTATGCTGCTTTTGCTCTAAGCATAACTAGACCAAATTCATTCTTGAAAATCTGCTTGCAATGGTGAACTGAATGAGGCGTGCCTTTGAAGATCACATCATTTCGAGTCACCCAGATAGACCAAGACATAGTGACAATTATCTCCATGAGGAAAGGCAAACCGAGCTGCAACTTGAAGCTTTCCACACTCAGCACACAATTATGATGACCCGTTAGCGTCATCTGTGTGTTGATGTGTAAATTCGGGGATCTAGGTGACACCGCCATACAATTTTGAGGATATAAAGATCAAAGTCTGAGAGTTGAGACTCGAGTGACACCACATACAAGTTTAGATACCCAAATATAAAAAGTCAAGAGTTAAGAGCAACTCTAAATATCTCTTTACATCATTCCGATAGGAATAGAGATTTTTTATTTGAAAAAATCCTTCGGACATCATTTCTGTCAATTAAATCTTCAAATATTGTCATACGCTATTTCTAGTTTCTCGCTAGTCAAAAGATGAAGAATGAAGATAGCCCCCCAAAGTATGTAGAAGATATAAACAAAGTGTTAGATAATCAAAAGATATAGAGAACGATTTTTATTGGAATGACTTGTTTTATCTTCGAGATGTTCCAAGGATCCAGATGACGTCGGCGTCTCTTCCTCCCCCAACAATGTGCCCCTACCCCAGCGGCCTCCTCTTCTTGTGTCTGGCGGCGTAACGTAACTGCCGCCACGGCAGCACCTCGCGCTGCGTTGCCTAGCTAGCTAGCTCCGGCGTTGTTCACAGGGCATCGACTGCACAAACTCCGTGGTTTTCAGTCTAGCAACACCATGCACGGGGCGGGTGATGCACGCGATTGGAATCCAGTAGTGGAAACGTAACGCGACGCTGGTCCACTACGGTACGAGGAACGGAACAGTCGAGCATGTGAGTAGACGATTCGCGCGCTAGTCCACCCCCCAACAACTGCTTGGAGCTGTACAAATTCGTCCACTTTCAGACTCCAGCCCACCACTTGAACCGTAGTCGAGGCGACGTGGAAAAAAAATGTTTACGTAGAAGAGAGGGCGACCGGCCCGGACGTGTACAACGCGCACGCAACGTCGGCGTCAACCACGGAGCCCGCCGCTGACCTGCGACCGTGCGGCTGTGCGGGTGCCGGACGCACCGCACCACATCCACATCGCACGTCCCCGTGACCAGAGACTCGGCCGTGCGTGCCCCTCGTACGCCCGCACGCACCGAGAGCCCCCGGCGGCCTTATCGTTCCGCCTTGGGCCATCAGGTCTTGTCGTCTCGGCCGGTCCCCTGCACGAGCCTAGCCATGGCATGGTCCCGAACCCAACCCGGTGCGCGTCGCATCGCATCGCAGGTCGCGGCGCACCACCGCCCTCCCCTACTGATGACGGCACAGAGAGACACGAGCGCAGGGCGTTCGCGTCTCCATCCAGCCTTTAAACGCCACGACGACGCGACGCCACCCCAGGCCGGGAGCGAGCGGCGCGGCAGCCGAAGCGAGCAAAAACGACACCAACTGGCGGATTTTTAAGTCCGCTTCCCTTCGCCTTCGCCTTCGCCTTCCCCGTCTCTTCTCCTCTCCTCTTTCCCCCGTGCCATCCCCATCCTTTTTTTTACCCGCCAGCCGCCGTTTCGGTTGCTCGGCTGGGGAGTGCCAGTGAAGTCTATGGCGGCGTCGGCGAGGGCGTGCTTGGTTGCGCTGGCCCTGGTGTCCGCGCTCATCCTCGACGGAGCGGCGGCGGCGGCGGAGGCCAATGCCGGGGGCCGGTCGCTGACGCTGAGAGAGCGCCGCCGGCAGCTGCTTCGCCAGCGGCAGGTGCGCAGCCACCTCAAGCGCCTCAACAAGGCGCCGCTCGCCACCATTCAGGTACTCCTGCGTGCTGCCCACCCCCCCTACCCGTCCGTCTCCTCGCACCGCACCGGCGACGGCGAGCGAACGCCATCCATTTCCAACCATGGGTTTCGCATTCCCTCGTCAGCGGTTTCGTTTTCTTCGGGTCATTGTTGTGGGACAGTGGGAGTGAATCCAAGCGAATCGATTCCATGGGTGGAAAGAAAAAAAAGCGAAGGTCCTGCATTTGGCATGGAAGTAGGAGCAGGAGAAAGCCGCCCCTTTCGAGGCAGCCGCAGCAGGGTTCTTGTTTATGCCTGCGCGCCTGCCGTGGTCGCTTGGTCCACTTCGTCTCTTTGGAAGGGTTGAATGGCTGTTCCTCGTGGACCATCCCCGTGCCATCGGGCTCGCTTTCCTTCCGTCGCGGGAGAAGAAAGTCTCGCTTTTGGACAAGTTTTATAGGTGCCCGTGCTTCCTTTGGTTCATTGAACTCGAAGCTAGAGACGCTTGCTTTTGCTCGCTTTCCTTTCATCTTTGGAGAACTATCAGGGATACTCCTTTCTTTCCTGATGAACCATTGTTCGTATGCAGAAACATTATATGCTTAGTTTGAGAAAAAAAATACTCTCATCTTTGGATTTTTTTTTTGTGCCATATCAATGTAGCATTGCTTGAATATGGAATTTCATCATTTTTTTCTTCTCTTTTTCTGCAAATGAGAAAATCATACATGTACAGGAAAAAAAGATTCAGAGAAAATCGTACATGTTCAGAAAAAAGTTCAGCACAATCCTTTTTTCTCTGCATTTTTGCAACCGGTACTAAGTATGAGAAATCAACTTAACAGAGTCCAGATGGAGACACCATAGACTGCGTGCATATCTCCAAACAGCCTGCCTTGGATCACCCATTCCTCAAGAACCACACCATCCAGGTTGCTCTCTCTGCAGCACCATTGCTCTTTCCCATTTCGCTTTCTGCAGCAGTGCTTCTACCCCACACATCACTACAGCAGCACTCAAACATGCTCTATCATCACATCACCTTTGCAGATGCGGCCTGCATACCACCCGGAAGGTCTGTATGATGAGTCCAAGGTTGCGTCGCAGCAGAATGCCCAAACAATCACCCAAATGTGGCATCAGAATGGCAGGTGCCCCGAGAACACGATACCGATCAGGAGGACCAAGGAGGAGGACGTCCTGAGGGCCAGCTCCGTCAGGAGGTATGGCAAGAAGAAGGGCAGGAGTACCGCGAACCCCATGTCGGTTGACCCTGACATGCTCAACGAGAGCGGCCACCAGGTTAGTACAGATTGTTTCATCCAAGAACCTTAATACCAGTACCGATTATCTTGTTCCTGAACTGTAACTGTGATTATCTCTGAAGTTGCTCATTTAACTTTGTTCCCTCTACCTCCCATGGAGCAGCATGCCATAGCATATGTGGAGGGGGACAAGTACTATGGCGCCAAGGCTACCATCAATGTGTGGCAACCGAAGATCGAGCAGGCTAATGAGTTCAGCCTGTCCCAACTCTGGATCTTGGGGGGCTCCTTCGACCAGGACCTCAACAGCATCGAAGCAGGATGGCAGGTGAGGGAGAAAGAGAAACCCACTTCATGAAAAGTTCTATTAAATGCTGCCTTGCAGTTTCCATTCCTGTTCTTCATCTTCTTCCATGGGCTCAATAACTTTTCCTCTGCACGCGTCAATAATTTCTCTCTTGTGTGCTGCAATGATGATATGAGAACTGCTGATGAAAGAGCCATTAAATGAGTAGGAGCTAGACTAGATTCTCCTTTGACACAGAACTTTTCTATTTCATGAACTATACTAGCAATATGTGGTGTTTAGGAGCTAAGCATGCTGTAATGGTGGATTAAAATGTGCAGTCGCTTTCATTGTGGCTAATGGCTCTGTGCTCTGCACGAAATTGCAGGTTAGCCCAGACCTGTACGGGGACAATAACACTAGGCTCTTCACCTACTGGACTGTAAGATAAACATCACATTCCTTTCAATCTTCATGAACAATTATTTTTAGTTTATCTTTGTCCTCTGCCTAGATCTACATCCCTATCTTATGATTATCAAATTGGGGAATGGCCTAATGATACTGATTTTGTATTGCTTTGGATACTGCAGAGTGATGCGTATCAAGCAACAGGATGCTACAACCTGCTGTGCTCGGGTTTCATCCAGATAAGCAATCAGATCGCCATGGGCGCCAGCATCTTCCCTATCTCCAACTATGGTGGCTCACAATATGACATCAACATTTTGGTCTGGAAGGTAAATTCCAAAAAGCTCTCACATGCCGAGCATACTACAAATCAAATTCATGAATGGGACCGGAGAGAATCCGTGGTGCCCACCTGTCTCTTGTTCTTTCTGAAGGCGCCTTCAGGCTTGAGTCAAGGCTACAACTGTGGCTCTGGCCCTGTTTGTGGACGCACTCGCAGAGTGACAGTTGGTCCCACGCACGAACCAGATTTGTCTGCAAATGCAGCCACTGATAATGATTGCCATTTTTAATAAATTTCCACAAGAATATTCACCTCGAGCTCATGTTTCTTCTGTTAGAAAATCTTACCCTTTCCTGCCAGCAGATATTTCAAATCTGGCTCTTTCCCTAAGCATTTGTCTAATGGCATTGCCATGTGCCATTATCTTGTTTTTCCATGGATTTCTGAAATTTCGTTGAAAGATGAGATGATGTGCAGGTCATTATCATCAAAGGCAATTACCTTTCCGTAGTGCATATGAGAACACAAACTTTCTTCTGTGAAAGCATGATAGTAGCACTAAAAGGACCCTACCAAAATAATACTTCCGGATCATCATGAGCCTATCAGATAAATTCACCCAAAAACTGTGGTTTTTGCGCAGGACCCAAAGGAGGGCAACTGGTGGTTGCAGTTTGGCAACGACTATGTTTTGGGCTACTGGCCGTCCTTCCTCTTCTCCTACCTGGCCGACAGCGCCTCCATGATCGAGTGGGGCGGCGAGGTGGTGAACTCGGAGCCCGACGGCAGCCACACCACCACGCAGATGGGCAGCGGCCACTTCCCGGAGGAAGGGTTCGGTAAGGCCAGCTACTTCAGGAACATCCAAGTGGTGGACTCGACCAACAACCTCAAGGCGCCGAGGGGCGTGGGAACGTTCACCGAGCAGTCCAATTGCTACGACGTGCAGAACGGCAACAATGGTGACTGGGGCACGTACTTCTACTATGGCGGCCCCGGGAAGAACTCTAACTGTCCATAGTGAAGATTGAAACCCCCTCTATCAGAAGCCTAACACCCCCCCTTGACACCTCTGTATCATCCAGTAAATTAGTTTATACTACCCTCATTTTCTTCATTTTTTTCTCTCTTGGTTTTGGTTTTGTTTCACTCTTACTACTTCTACCTCCAGTTTATTAACTTCTAGGTGAGTGAGTGTGTGTTGACATGCATGTGAGATTGTTCTCTCTGCCTCAGAGAGAGAGAGAGAGAGAGAGAGAGAGAGAGAGAGAGAGAGAGAGATGTTGGTCGTCTGGTTCGTTCTAGGGAGGAGAGGAGAGGACTGTGGTCAAGTTTCTGAAGAGAAACAGGCCTGTTGGTTTGGTTGTGCCTTGTGTCTGTCAAATAATTTTGTTTGTTTCACCCCATACCTTCAACCCTGTCAAGTTGAATCGGATTTGTTAATTGTTGGTGCCTGTGAGCCTCGCTAATCCTTGTACCGCCGGGTGTGTTTTCTATTCTGAAAAGTGGGTAATCGAGTGCTTAGCTGTTGGAAGATGTGCAAAGATGCCAACTTTTCGTGTGCCGAGTTTGGAGGCCACTGAGTCACCTCACCTGGAAAAGTGCAATGTGGGTGATTATATTTATTTATAAATATATGGTGAGTATATTTATTTATAGCAGCGTTTGGAGGAGGTGCTGCTGCTACTGTAGGCTGGTGGAGTTCACATTGCAAGCAACAACGCGTGCTCCATTGCTTCAACGAAATGGTGAGTGGCATACTGGTTGCTGCTGATTGGCACTACTACTACTACAACAACAGCATGTGTGAGGTGCCTAACTTTTGACGTTTTGGTGGTGGTTTTGGATTGGATTCTGAGTGACCCATGGTCTAATGGAGATATGTATCTCCACTACTTTTGGTAGTGGCATCCAGTGATCAACTCCCCTCGCTATCGCTAGTCAACCCTATTGTTTTCAGTGGAAGTGGAACATTCCGTGCGCTTGAATAGAATGTGCTGGAACGAATAACGAGTGTTTGGTCAGTTGGTCATCACTGATGACCACTATTTGGTGGTGTACCAACATTCTCCTGCAAAAAGTATATATAGCAGGCCCAGTCTTTTCAAGCATTAAGAAAACTTT
This sequence comes from Saccharum hybrid cultivar R570, assembly GCA_038087645.1. NCBI lineage: Eukaryota > Viridiplantae > Streptophyta > Magnoliopsida > Poales > Poaceae > Saccharum > Saccharum hybrid cultivar. The sequence goes on from JAQSUU010000377.1 coordinate 1,924,976, forward strand.
TGCAAGTAGGAGCCTGTTTAGTTGGCAAACAATTTTGCCTTGGGCCAAAAAGCTGCCAGGCAGTAGGTGGACCCACAATTGTGGCAGCCCAAACTTTTTTGGGTGGTGTTTAGATGCCAACTTTTTTTTTGGCCCAATCAGCCATGCTCTTTATGACCACAGTACCCTGCACTGCATGCATGTCATGAGCCCAATCAGCAATCACCACAACAGCAATATCTGCTCATCTCAAACATGCTCTGGTTCCACACAAAACTGACATTTATGCAAATCATACAGTAATTACTGTTCCGCACACAATCAATTCTCAACAATACACATGATCCGGACACAAATCAATGGCAAACAACAGATTGTCGGACAAACGCCGTTCAACAAACCTTTTAAGTACGATTAAAAAAATGATGCGCAAGCGAATCACGAAACAAATTCATGTCATCAGCTTCATCTTCGACTTCTTCTGTGTCCGGCTGATCCTCGTACGCTTGACGAGGCACATAGTCCTCATCACGGTCACAACGACCAAAGTGTCTATCTTCTAACCCACTACCCCTGACGAAATTATGCAATGCACAAGCTGCCTGAATGATTTTGCTTTGCTTATTAGGTTCATACCTAGGTATCTCCTTTAACATCCTCCACTTCATTTTTAACACACCAATTGACCTCTCCACCACATTCCTTAGAGATGAATGTGCATAGTTGAAGGTCTCTTCCATACCTTGTGGAGGTGCGGCACCTCGATACTCCTGCAGATGGTATACTTCGTACCCTTGTAAGGTGCTAGGTACCCCATCTGGTTGCGATAACCGGAGTCCACTAGGTAATACTTCCCTGCACCACAATAGATGAGCTAGTCAGATCGCATGCAACTAATTTTGACAAATTGGAAAGCACATACCAAGTTTACCTTTTGGTGGATGAGGAAACACATGGCTATATGTTGTCATTGCATCATTGAATGGTCTCATATCATGAACAGACCCCGGCCACCCACTAAGCACAAATGTAAACCTCATGTTAAAGTCACATGCAACCATAACATTCTGGGTGGTCATACCCTTTCGGCACAAATGCTGCATGAACAGATTATTCGGCACCACACAGGGTACATGAGTCCCATCTATGGCCCTTATGCAATCCTTGAAGTATGGATAGAACCTACTATTCCCTAGTACAGGATGCATTTCCCTAAATTGAGGGTCCTCCGGTTTTATTATATCCACAGATAGCTTCACTACACTATTTAGGACTTTGCTAAACATGCTGCTAACAGTCCACAAAGACCTCTCAAATCTGTCTTCAGCCTGCCTAACTGATTGAGGGGCCCCAAGCATCCAAAGAAACATGCCTAAAGCCTCCTTCGAGATTGATTTGCCAGTAGATTTGAGGCCATAATATTGGACCAGCAACGAATGTAGCCTACGAAACAAATTTGGGCTCATTCTAAACATGGCGTAACATGCCTTTGGATCCCCCAACTTATGTTCTACCCATTCCAAACCAGAAAATTTAGGTTTTCTATATGGTGCTCTACTCAAATGCTTTTCAGCATGCACGGCATATTCGTACATACCAGTGAAGAACGTGTCCTCATCGGCATCATCATCTTCATCATCTAAGCACAGTTGAAGCACTTCGAATAGATCACCATCCAAACTGGTGACCGGCAAACTTGAATTTGCCACGGCAGCCTGTCAATACAAACATAGATTAAAATTGTATCAGCCCAATGGACACATACGCAATATTAAATTCTTCCACCAGCAAATTGAGTATTGCAAATCACCCCAACGCAAGCACGAAATATTACAAATCAGCCACAGTTCCAATACACTTGAAGTTCAACCACAAATTACTTCCAAATTAACCATAGCACATACCAGTTGTTCCAACATAATTAGACGTAGTTCAACCACAAATATTCTAAACACAGACATAGTAATAACACAAATATAGTTCAAACATAGACTTAGAACAAACACAGTTGTAGTTCATAGACTAAACATATTGCAAATAATTTAGTTGGGTCTAGTTGTCCACCCTCGAGCATTCGGTCAACATGAAGCGCCTGTCATCAGCAGTGGCGGCGAGGAACAGTGTCAGTTGTTGCTCTGAATCCACAATGCGCATCAGTCCACGAACCATGTCTGGTGTCGTGGCTGAACTCACACCTAACTCCGCTGCCATCTTGTAGGCTTCCTGGACTCTTGCCTCCTTTTTCCGGAACAGGTCTTGTATTAGTGCAGTCCTGTTACTCATCAGCTCATTCCTGTTAATCATGATCTCATTGTGGCGGTTCATGCTGCAGATGGTGTTGCTAACAGCAGGACTCTGGGACCTTTTCCTAGGGCTATGGGCTGTGGTGCTGTTACTGCTAGTCCGTTTGCTGGGGTTGGAGTGAGGGGTACTGCTGGCTCTTTTGCTACGGTTGGAGCGAGAGGTGTTGCTACTCCGTGGGGTGACCTGCTGATCTTTGTCTTCACCATCCTGTGCATCGTCCTCTTGACTTGACGAATCGCACCGAATTGGAGAACTCTGAGGGGACACATTGGCAGCAGGAACAAAGGAGGTAGACCCATCAACATTATGCTCGTACATTCTGTCCATTTCTTCCAGGTACGAAGGGTAGCCATCCTTGAACGCTAGCCATGATTTGTGGCCCTGAAAACACATAAGCCGAATGAGATAATGACTTATGAAGTCTATCTACAAGGACAACGACCAAGGCGTACCTTGGTGTGATTTTTCCACCATTCGTCGTCGGCGACAGGTCTACCGGCTGAATCTCTTCCTATGCCCGTTGCCTCATAGCGGAGAAAATTACAAAACCTCCATTCAGCTTTGAGGTTTCTGTAATGACAAGACAACTGCTCCGTGGTATGCAAGAGGCCTGTGGCTGCAAGGAACCTAGTTCTGATTTCCACCCACCCAGCCTTGCTCATAGCACCATTTTTGCAATTGCCTTTATCTATTTGCTCGCAGTAAAGGTGACAGTAAATGGCCTTATGCTGTGGACTCCAATCGGCCCTATTTTTGCTAGATTTGGGACCCTATCACGTTTTCAAAGACACAACAAGGGTGTACAAAATGACATGTAAAATGCGTTAATGAAATGTTATCGCAAACAAATAGAGTATGCAGGGGGCAAGGATATGTACCAGCGGTTGCGCCGGGGGGGTGTTGAAGTTATCGCCGGCGATGGTGGGACCGCGGCCGCGGACCTGCGCACGACCGCGCCTCTGGCCCCTGGGACGAAGGCCAGCACCATGTCCATGGACCGGACCCTCGGTTCCTCCTCCACTTCCATGGAACTGTTGGGACGTCGCTGGAACTCCTCCCGCTGCATCACCGCCGGCAGGCGCTTCGAGCCTGGGGCTGGAGCAGTTGTAGGCGACGGGCCTCCGAGGAAGTAAGGGGGCGGCATTACGTGCACCTGCTGGCCCGAGCTGATGTAGGACGCGTAGGCCGCCATGTCCGGCCACGCGTTGCCGGCGTTGAGATGAATCGTGCTGAACGCGTGTACGGGATTGAACGCGGGGGCAGGATTGCTGCTCGTCGATCCGCCTAGTGGATGGGAGGCGGTACTGTAGGCGGCTGGGCCGGGACCTAAGGTCCACGAACTCGGCGGCGCCGAGAAAGCCGTGGCTACCGTGACCGTGGGGAATGAAAGGATCAAGATGCCCAAGAGGGGGGGTGAATTGGGCTTTTCTAAAAATTAAATGCAAGAAATAAATCCTACAAGCCGGAATTCACCCCTAGTGTCTACTTGTGTTCCTAGAGAGTCTACCGATACAAAGTTTTGCACCCTAGTTTCCAATCCTAGTCTAGCATGGCAAGTCTAGGAATGTAAACAAGCAATGAAAGTAAATACGAGAATGTAAATGCTTGAATGTAAAGGGGCAAGGAACACGGCGATGTTTTTCTGAGGTATCGGAGAGTCTCCACTCCCCACTAGTCCTCGTTGGAGCACCCGCGCAAGGGTGTAGCTCCCTCTTGATCCGCGCAAGGATCAAGTGCTCTCTACGGGTTGATTCTTCGACACTCCGTCACGGTGAATCACCCACAACCGCTCACAAGATGAGTTGGGTCATCCACAAGCTCCGCCGGATGATCACCGAACTCCCAATCACCACCAAGCCGTCTAGGTGATGGCGATCACCAAGAGTAACAAGCTAGAACTCTCACTTGACCACTACGAGCCCAAATGAGAAAGTGGATGCACACTTGCTACTCTCTAATCGTTAGTGAGGAACTCTCAAGCTTTGATTCTCAAATCTCTATCCTCACTAGTGCTCTTGCACTCCCTTGCACTCCAAAGGTGTTTATCAGCTGATCAAATGAGCAAGAGACCTCTAAAAGAGGTGGTGGGGATGTATTTATACACCCCACAGACAAAACGAACCGTTACCTGCTGACTCAGCAAAACACGAGCTGACCGGACGCGCCGGTTGAACTGACCGGACACGCCGGTCGCTCGTAACGGTCGAAATCCGAAAACAACTGAGTGACCGAACGCACCGGTCAGGGGTGACCGGACGCGTCCGATCGTGCAGGGAGCATACTGTACTCGCACCGGACGCGCGACCGCGTCCGATCGGTGATGACCGGACGCGTCCGGTCGTCTCTGGACCTTACTGGACTGTGACCGGACGCGCCGATCACACCCAGGTCGCGTCCGATCGGGTGTTTCCCTCAAGTGACACATGTTGACTTCTGACCACCGCGTCCGGTCCTCGCGAGGACCGCGTCCGGTCGTCAGAGCTGAAACCCTAGCCGTGGAACTGAACTGACCGGACGCGTCCGGTCATGCCGAGGACCGCGTCCGGTCAGGGGAAAACGACCCGAAACTCTCCGAAACGCGTCACAACTTGAACCAAGTTGCTTCCAACTGAACTTTGAGCTATTCTAGAGCTGCCTAGCGCCAAGTTTAACAAGTGTGCACCACACCTAAACATAGGACTCGCCTAGGTCAAGCTACCCGCTCATGCCCCCCCTTAATAGTACGGCCAAAAGAGAAAAACGAAGATCCTAACGACTATTCCAAATGTCTCTCAACACCTCGACATCCGGAACTAACCGTCTTTAATCTTGACGTCACTCTTTTGAAAACCGAAATGATTTCCATCAAGGGGCATGAATACCATGGTGCCCAAAGCAGTTAAAACCTCCATGACCTAACTTACCAAAGTTTCTGCAAAACACACGTTAGTCATGGTAATAAAGCGTTGTCATCAATTGCCGAAACCAAACCTCGGGGCCTAGATGCTTTCAATCTCCCCCTTTTTGGTGATTGATGACAACACAAAGATATAAAAGATTTGAGTTGAGGTTTTCGAGCATGCATGGTTCACATAAGCAAAAAGCAATAAGCACAAGGGGTTAGGAATTGCTTATGTGCCCCAAGCCAAAAGAATGTACTCATAAGATAAGACAAAGAACGTTAGTACACATACAGATATAGCTCATAAGAAATCGGAGTTAGGCACGGAAGCACAACCTTAGAGCTATAATTAAAAACGGTGACAAGCGCTAACACTGTGACTGGATAAAACATTAAGGCTCAAGGTTTATCACACGACGACATGTCACACGAATGCAATGACTGAAAAGTAAATAAGATGTATGAAAGAAGCACACAAGAAAAACGAAAACCCTCTCTCAAAAACTCCCCCTGAAACTACTCTCTCTCCCCCTTTGGCATCAAGCGCCAAAAAACTAATCTAAGGATCTAACGGGGGGACAGACGGAGTCGTGCCGGGTGCCGAGGTGCGCGGAGTAATCATGAACTGTAGAGAATCTCCCTCGGAATCTGAGCTATCTGGCTGACCCTCTGAAGAAGCATGTGGCTGTGTAACTGTCTGGGTCTGAACGGTAGGAACAGGTACTGTCGTAGTAGCAATAAGAGGATCCGTCTGAGTGACCTGAGCCTGTAGCGAGCCAATAGCAGGAGGATCTATCGAGGCAACTGACGAAGGTAGAGTCTCTGTAGTACCGGTCCCTGTCACTGGAGGAATAGCTGCCTCTGAAGCTGACAACCCTGAAGAAGTAGCAAAGGTAGTGTGCGAGGGCGTCGGCTGACCAGTCAACTCGCTGTAGGTAGCACTGAAATCACCGAAGGGTGTGCCTGTTAGGAGGTGAGGGCGAGGCTGGTCTGAAGGTGTAAACCCCGTGTGAATAGGCGTGAAGCTCGGGGACTGGAATGACTGGGGAACCTGCTGCTGTGGGGATGTGAACTGGAAACCCAGTTGTCCCTGACTCGATGGATCACTGGATTGTAAAGCAGAAGTCAGGACAAAAGCAGGCGGAGGAACCCCAACAGTGACTAGGTGGCACAGGAGATCCAAGTACTGCTGCTGACTAGCTGCACTCTGTCGCTGAATCTCGTACTGCTGTCGCTGCATTTCAACCTGCTGCCTCTGGATCTCAAGCTGCTGACGCTAAAACTCGTCCTGACGAGCCTGAATCTGTGCAAGTGCTGCAGCTGTGTCCTGAGCCTATCGCTGTATTTGCTGTTGCTGCTGCTCCTGTGCCTGGGTCAACCTCTCAAGTATTGCCACCATGGCTGGGTCTGTGCGAGAGGCTGAACCAGAGCCACCGGCCTCGTGGTCGTGAGACCGAGGAGACCGGTACCTGGGGATGGGCTGGTAGTCCTCATCAGTGCTGTCAGATGTCACATCCTCAGGAAGATCAGCAGGCTGAGCGTCAAGATCGGCAAGCTCTGCCTCTGCAAGCTCATCAACTGTGGCGTCCTGCTCAGCTGCTGTCTCAGGAACCTCAGGTCGCACACGCTGTCCTGGCACTAGGGCCTGATCTCTGGTGACTGAAGCCCAAAGCTGACGGATATCATACTCAGGGAAAACAGTAGTCGTATCTAATATCTCAGCTCGGATCTCTGCTGGTAACTGGATGGATGATCTAATGATGAAGCAGATCCAGTGTGCATAGGGCAGCTGACGATTACCCTTGAAGCCCTCAGCTATGGTGTCCTCCATCTCACTAAGTATGAGATCCCAAATGTCAAACTGTGTCTGTGAGAGGAGGTGGTGAACAACCCATAGCTGCATCCGAGTCAGTCCCTCTCTGTAGCCAAGTCTGGGAAGTAGAGTGCGTCTGACTATAGCATCCAGAACTCTGGCAAGTGGTGTCAAACTGGCAGACGTGCGACGAGACCCTTCGCCAAAAGGCTCACGGAAGCAGGGTTGAACCAAGTCTGTAGGTGGCACTGCACCGCCATGAGGGCGTCTCGGTGGAGGAGTCTGACCAAAACACAGCTGATGTATCTTCATGTTGGAAGCTGGGAGTCTGAGAATCTCCCGCACTCTGGTGCTGTAGAGACGGTGATCGTGGCCTCGGAATGCAAAGTGAATGAAATCATGGGCAGGATCAATCCATAGTGAAGCATAGAACTCTCTGACCCATGTGCCGCAGTATGCACCTGTCCGTCCAAGAAGATCTGACAAGCCTGGCAGAAAGGACAGGTGCGGACGTAGCTGCTCTCCCACAACCTCAACTAGTGACTCAAGTCGACAGACCCTCTGTGGTCGGAAAGCAATACCGCTGTCAACTAGAGCCCTGTAGAAATCCTCCTGAAGTGGGGTATAGAAGCCTTCTGAAGCTCTGGGATCCCTCACAGGCGAAAACCACTGACTGACCTCCACGAACCTCAACCCCTGCACCTGTCGTGCTGTAGCACCCCTCAAGTCAAAGTGCTCGACCGGGGGTGAACCTCTAGCTCTGGGTGGAGGACGTGCTCCACGACGCTGGCCCTCTGGCCTAGGGGTCACCTGAGTACGTGCGCATGTGGAGCGGCGACGTGGTGGAGACTGAGCTGGCTGCTCCTCTGTGCCCTCTGTAGTCTCTGGAGCCTCTGGAGCCTCTAGAGGTGGATCAACAGACATACCCTCTGTAGCTCCAGTATCCTCAGTACCCTCAGTGGCCTCTGTGCCGAGCTGTCGACCTTCAAGATGAAAGCGACGCTCGCCTATGCGTATGCCACTGCTCCTGCCACCTCTCTCTGCCTGCTCTGCTGCATCTGCCATGGCCTGAGCAATCTCTGCCTCTGTAAGTGTCTTCTTCTTCTTTCTGGCCATGACCTTGATACGCTTTCCACGTGCAATCTCAGACCGACGAGGAGGACTGTCGTCCCCGTCACCAGGAGCACCACCGGCGTTCTTGCAACGCACCATGCTGACAAACTGACCGAAAACCTCTGAAAGATGGTGAACTGTCACTCGAGAGGCTTGGCCTCAATCCGTATCCGCAGGTTTGGCCTCGGATTCAGCGAACTGATCTCACCCGACACACGGACAGACTCGCTGCAACGACGGAATAGAGAGATCTACTATAAGCATATATATGACTAAAAGGTACGAAACCCTAGAGATAGCAAGCATATGTGATATGATGTGAATCGAGACGTGAAGCTACCTCGGATCAACGAGACGACGGTGACAAGATGAGATGACCTAGATCGCGAGATTCCCCGAAATCGCCGGACGAGCTCTTGCGAAGAAAACGACGCGCGACAAAACCTCGACGACGAACGATCGAACGACGTTACGTGAACCCTAGGGTTAGGGTTAGGGCAACGTGACGAAGATCGATCGGAGGCGAGCGTGAGGCAGTCCACTCCCGGAGATGTTGCTGGCAAGCAAGGAGCGCGGCTCACCGGCGGCAAGGTCGCGTGCGGGCGGCGGTGGCGCGGTGGCGAGCGGGCGGCGGTGGCGCGGTGGCGAGCGGGCGGTGGTGGCGCGTGCGGGCGGCTGGCGTGGGCAGGCACGGGCAGGGCTGGCGCGGGGCAGGAGACGCGGCTGAGGCGCGGCGGAGGCTGCGACGGAGGTGATGGCGCGGCGGCGGCAGAAAAAGCTCGGGCTGAGGAAGAAACACGGCCGAGGTCGAAACGGTATATGAAGGGTCAGATCCGCTCGACGCGTGATGACCGGACGCGGTGGTCGTTATGACCGGACGCGGTGGTGCAGCGTCCGGTCACACTCCAGTAAGCTCCTGGAGTGACCGGACGCGTCCGGTGAGGACTGACCGGACGCGGTCAGAGTCCGGTCGAGGGGAGCTCGGGAAATCGTCGCGAATGACCGGACGCGGTGGTGATAACCGGGACCGGACGCGGTGGTCAATAGAGGCGCGTCCGGTGCAGCGTCCGGTCACTAGATCTGGAGTTGGTCTTCTGGATGACCGGACGCGCTGGTGGACGCCGGGACCGGACGCGGTGGTGAAGCATCACTGCGTCCGGTGCAGCGTCCGGTCCAGCGTCCGGTCACTGTTCTTCGCCCTTCTTCATTCCGAACTACGACGCGACTTCTCCCAATCAGGTTCCAATTCAAGAAGACACAAATAAACACCAATTGGAACACGATATGAGTGACCTCACTCAAACCCTCAAATTTTTTAAAATAGATTGCCTTAGGCTAGTATTATTTTTAATAAAATAGGCAATAAACACCCAAGGAGCAACGTATGGCCATGCAATAGAGTTTTTGAACCTTTAGGAGCGTCAAAACGCTCTCTCTATCCATGGACGAACACAGAGGTTGCTCAAAGCTTAACCGAAAAGAAACGACAAGGACAACAACCATGCATATGCAATGCAATACAAGAAGGTAAAACTAGAATGCTTGTCAAGTTTGATCCACGGTTAGGCTTTTTCACTCCTCCAAAGAAGGGTTATCGTAACCGTGTTAGCCAAGCCCTAAAGACATTGTGATAAAATAAACATGGCATATTATACAATGCAATGCAAGGGACAACACACGCTCATTTTTTAAAGTTACTAGAATCAAGCACATTGAGTTCACTTCTTAACCTACAAAAAGTTGTCTCATCCAAAGGTTTAGTGAAGATATCCGCTAATTGATTTTCACTTCTTACACCTTCTAGTGATATGTCATTTTTAGCAACGTGATCTCTTAGAAAGTGATGACGGATATCAATGTGCTTGGTGCGAGAGTGTTGTACCGGATTGTTAGCAATTTAACGGCACTTTCATTATCACATAAAAGTGGCACCTTTTCAAGAACAATTCCATAGTCTAGGAGGGTTTGTTTCATATATAAGATTTGTGCACAACAAGCCCCCACGGCAATGTATTCCGCCTCGGCGGTGGACAAAGCCACACACTATTTTGCTTTTTAGATGACCAAGATACTAAGATCTTCCAAGCAAATGGCACCCCTCCGGATGTGCTTTTTCTATCAATTTTGCAACCGGCATAGTCCGAATCGGAATAGCCAACTAGTTGGAATCTAGCTCCTTTGGGATACCAAAGACCAATGCTTGGGGTGAGCTTAAGATATCTTAGAATTCTTTTTACGGCACTTAGGTGAGGTTCTTTAGGGCACGCTTGAAAGCGGGCACACATGCACACACTAAACATGATATCGGGCCTAGATGCGGTAAGGTACAACAAGCTACCAATCATAGAACGGTAGAGAGTTTGATCAACCGGTTTACCTCCCTCATCTAGGTCGAGATGTCCATTTGATGGCATTGGGGTCTTGATTGGTTTGCATTCTTCCATCTTGAATCTTTTGAGAAGATCCTTGGTATACTTTTCTTGAGAGACGAAAATCCCTTCTCTCATTTGCTTTACTTGAAATCCAAGGAAGAATGTGAGCTCACCAATCATTGACATCTCGAACTCCTTCGACATCAATTCACCAAATTCCTTGCAATAATCTTCATTTGTTGATCCGAAGATGATATCATCAACATATACTTGACAAATAAAGATCTCCCCATTAAACTTCTTGGTGAATAGTGTGGTGTCGACCTTCCCAATGGTGAAGCCCTTCTCAATGAGGAAGTCCCGGAGGCGCTCATACCACGCTCTAGGGGCTTGCTTGAGCCCATATAACGCCTTGGACAACCTATAAACATGATTAGGATATCTAGGGTCTTCAAACCCGGGAGGTTGATTAACATAGACTAGTTCATTTATAAAGCCATTTAAGAATGCACTTTTCACATCCATTTGATATAGTTTCATATCATGATGTGATGCATATGCAAGGAGGATACGAATGGCTTCAAGTCTTGCAACGGGTGTAAAGGTCTCTCCAAAATTAAGACCTTCAACTTGAGAGAACCCCTTTGCAACTAGTCTTGCCTTGTTCCTCACCACTATGCCTTGGTCATCTTGCTTGTTTCGGAACACCCACTTGGTTCCAATGACTCTTGCACCTTTAGGATGCTCTTCAAGTGTCCATACTTGATTGCGGGTGAAGTTGTTCAATTCTTCATGCATTGCATTCACCCAATCCGGATCTTGAAGAGCTTCTTCTACATTTTTAGGTTCAACGCAAGAGACAAAAGAGTGATGTTCAATAAAAGAAGCTAGCTTTTGGGATCGAGTCATTACTCCCTTTGTAGGACTCTCTATGATGAGATCTTGTGGATGTGCTTGAAGTAGTGGTGAGTTTCTTCTATCAACCATTCGAGGAGGTGGATGGGGAGCATCAATATTTTGAGCTTGTGCCTCGGCTTGATCATGAGAGACATAAGTGTCTTCATTTTCAACTCTCTCATTCTTGTCATCATCTTGAGGCACACGTGATGAAGATGGTGGATCAACATTTTGTACATCGTCATCATCATCTTTTGGCTTGATGTCTCCCACCGGCATGTTCTTCATGGCCTCCCTCAAGGGTTCATCACCTACATCATCACAATTCTCAATTGCTCCTTGGGAGCCGTTAGATTCATCAAATTCCACATCATATGTTTCTTCAACCAAACCGGTGGCATGGTTAAATACTCTATATGCTTTGGACTTTGATGAGTAACCAACAAGAAAACCAATATCACAACGTCTTTGAAACTTCCCTAGGTGTTGACGCTTCTTGTAGATGTAACATTTGCAACCAAACACCCGGAAGAAAGAGACGTCCGGCTTCTTCCCATTAAGCAACTCATAGGGGGTCTTGCCAAGAAACTTTTGTAGGAAGAGGCGATTTGAAGCATAGCATGCGGTGTTGATTGCCTCGGCCCACAACTTCTCCGGAGTGTTGTACTCATCTAGCATTGTTCTTGCAAGGGTGATCAAAGTTCGGTTCTTTCTCTCAACTACACCATTTTGTTGAGGAGTGTAGGTTGAAGAGACCTCATGCTTGATTCCAATTTCATCACAATAAGCTTCAATGTTGGTGTTGTCAAACTCTTTCCCATTGTCACTTCTAATCTTCTTTATCTTGACTTCAAATTCATTTTGAGCTCTCTTTGCAAACTTCTTGAAGCAATTTGTCACTTCGGATTTGTCATGAAGGAAGAAGGTCCATGTATACCTTGAGTAGTCATCCACTATCACAAGACAATAGAGATTACCACCCAAGCTCTTGTATGTTGTAGGCCCAAACAAATCCATGTGTAGAAGTTCTAGCACTCTTGAAGTTGACATGAAAGCTTTGGTTGGATGAGTGTTTGCAACTTGTTTGCCCGCTTGACATGCACTACAAGGTTTGTCCTTTTCAAACTTCACATCCTTCAATCCTCTCACTAGTTCTTTCTTCAATAGCTTGTTGAGAGTGTTCATTCCAACATGAGCAAGCCTCCTATGCCAAAGCCAACCAAGTGAGGTCTTGGTGAACAAACATGTCATCAAATTTGCATCTTCGGAGGTAAAGTCAACAAGATAAAGATTGTTGTATCTAAAGCCTTTGAATATCACTTGCTTGTCATCTATCTTTGAAACTTCCACTTCATTTGGTGTGAACAAGCATTGGAAGCCAAGGTCACAAAGTTGCCCAACGGATAACAAGTTGAAACTCAATGAAGCAACATAGAGCACATTTGAGAGTGAGTGATCATGTGATATTGCAATCTTGCCTATACCCTTGACTTTGCTCTTTGAATTATCCCCAAATGTGATCTTCTCTTGACATATTCCATTATCTTCAATGGTGGTGAACATACGAGGATCACCGGTCATATGTTGAGTGCAACCACTATCAATAACCCAATGAGATCCACCGGTCTTGTAGTTCACCTACACATAAGAGATCAAGCTTTTTGTTTAGGGACCCAAACTTGAGAGGGGCCCTTGATTTTCTCCACTAGTGACTTGGCAACCCATATTTTCTTTGGCCTATTCTTGTTTAGGGGACCCAAAAACATGACTTTCATCTTTCCATTTGAATCTTTTCTTAGCATATAATGAGCATTGAAAGCGAAAGGTCTAGCATGCTTGGGCAAGGGTTGTGGTGGTGGAGTTTTGCATTCATGAGCAAAGTGACCTTCTTGACCACACTCAACACATCTCTTTGGCTTGGACTTTGACTTGCTTTGTTGTTATTGAGCTTTTGCTTTCTTCTCTTGATTTGCCAAGTACCCAATACCACTTCTATCCATCTTTATTACGGTGTTCATGAGGAGCTCACTTTACAAATGTTGGCCTCTTGTGAACTTGCTTAGGCCGATCTTGAGATGCTCTTTTTCTTGCTTGAGCTTTTTGTTTTCTTCAATGAGTGACTCATTTGTTGGTTGCTTCTCAAGAGCCATCAAACCTTTTAGCTTCTTGTTCTCATTTGCAAGCTTCTCATTCTCACTCTTAATCTTGGCATAATCATCATGGTTGCTTGACTCAACCACACTCTTGCCTTTGCTACTAGAACCTTGCTCAATGCTTTCAATGATCAAGTCATCACATGATGTAGCTATATCACACTTAACAATATGGTTAGTAGCATCATGTGTCTCAAGAGCGAGTTCATTAGCAACCATGAGACTATCATAGTCAATTTTTAATGTGGTGTATTTGTCCTTTAGAGAATTATGTCTAGTGATGAGCTCATCATGCTTCTTCTCAAGTTTATCATGTTGATCTTTAAGCTCTTTATAAGAGGTTTTGAGCTCCTTGAGAGTGGAAGACATCACTTCATTTTGAACTCTAAGCTCACCATTAGTCTTTTGAATATTTTCAAGCTTGGATGAGAGTGATTCATTTTCATTTTGAAGATCATCATTTTCACTTCTAGTCCTTCTTATGATTTTAGTGTATTTGTTTAGCAATTTTACAAGTTCATCATAAGAAGGTGAGTCATATTCATCATCACTATCACTATCATCATCATCATCACTATCATGGTTTTGTACCTTTCGTTCACCCTTGGCCATAAGGCATAGGTGAGTTGTGGACGATGATGGTGAAGAAGGCGGTGAAGGTGGTGATGAAGATGTTGGTGAAGATGATGGCCCCATCACAAATGCGGCAACCTTCTCTTTCTCATCATCGCTCTCATCTTCGGAGGACTCACAAGATGATTCAATGTCGGTGAGCCAATCACCAATAATGTATGCCTTTCCTCCCTTCTTCTTCTTGTGGAACTCTTTCTTCTTGCCATCCTTCTTCTTGTATGGCTTGTTCTTCTTCTTCTCTTCTTCTTCATCACTTGAATCATTTTTCTTGCCCTTGTTCTTGTTCTTGTACTTGTCTTTTGGTGGTCTAGGGCATTGATGAGCTAGGTGGCCAAGTTCACCACAATTGTAGCAATCCATCTTCGAGATTGGCTTTCTCTTGCTACTTGTGAAGAATTTCTTCTTCTTGCCATCGAACTTGATGCCACTCTTGTTGAGCTTCTTTAGCATCTTGGTGGTCTTTCTCACCATGAGTGCAAGTGATTCATCATCAATATCACTTTCACTTGAGCTTTCTTGCACCATCATGGCTTGGCCCTTCTTCTTCTTCTTGTCATGACTAGCTTTGAAGGCCAAGTCTTTCTTCTTGGAAGATGATGAGCCCTCTTCCGGAGTGATATGCATGTACATCTCATGAGCATTGATTTTCCCTAAAACTTGAGTCGGTGTTGCGGTGGAAAGATCACTTTGATGAAGCACGGTGACAATGTGTCCATACTTTTCAACGGGAAGCACACTCAAGATCTTCCTTGCAACATCCGATTGGCTCATTTTGGTGAGCCCAAGAGCATTGAGGTCCTCTACAAGAACATTCAAGCGAGTGTACATGTCATTAGCACTTTCTTTGGGAAGCATCTCAAAAGAATTAATTTTCTTTAAAGCTATGTGATAGCGTTCCTCACGCTCACTCTTAGTTCCCTCATGGAGAGCACAAAGATTTTCCCACAATTCATGAGCGTTCTTTGCATTACGCACGCGATTGAAGATATATTTGCCTAAGCCCCGGTAGAGTGCATTTTTGGCCTTTGCATTCCACCGGTCGTACTTCTCCTCGTCACCACTTGGGTTAGCGGGATCCCTTATGGGGGGAAGCCCTTCGGTTGCGGCTCTAAGACACCCAACATCTATGGCTTCGAGGTACGCCTCCATACGAATTTTCCAATATGGAAAATCGTCTCCCTCAAAAGTGGGAGGTGGTCCTTCCCCATTAGACATCTTGCTCTAGGCGGTAAAGCCTAAAAATAGAGCAACACGGCTCCGATACCAATTGAAAGGATCAAGATGCCCAAGAGGGGGGGTGAATTGGGCTTTTCTAAAAATTAAATGCAAGAAATAAATCCTACAAGCCGGAATTCACCCCTAGTGTCTACTTGTGTTCCTAGAGAGTCTACCGATACAAAGTTTTGCACCCTAGTTTCCAATCCTAGTCTAGCATGGCAAGTCTAGGAATGTAAACAAGCAATGAAAGTAAATACGAGAATGTAAATGCTTGAATGTAAAGGGGCAAGGAACACGGCGATGTTTTTCTGAGGTATCGGAGAGTCGCCACTCCCCACTAGTCCTCGTTGGAGCACCCGCGCAAGGGTGTAGCTCCCCCTTGATCCGCGCAAGGATCAAGTGCTCTCTACGGGTTGATTCTTCGACACTCCGTCACGGTGAATCACCCACAACCGCTCACAAGATGAGTTGGGTCATCCACAAGCTCCGCCGGATGATCACCGAACTCCCAATCACCACCAAGCCGTTTAGGTGATGGCGATCACCAAGAGTAACAAGCTAGAACTCTCACTTGACCACTACGAGCCCAAATGAGAAAGTGGATGCACACTTGCTACTCTCTAATCGTTAGTGAGGAACTCTCAAGCTTTGATTCTCAAATCTCTATCCTCACTAGTGCTCTTGCACTCCCTTGCACTCCAAAGGTGTTTATCAGCTGATCAAATGAGCAAGAGACCTCTAAAAGAGGTGGTGGGGATGTATTTATACACCCCACAGACAAAACGAACCGTTACCTGCTGACTCAGCAAAACACGAGCTGACCGGACGCGCCGGTTGAACTGATCGGACGCGCCGGTCGCTCGTAACGGTCGAAATCTGAAAAACAACTGAGTGACCGGACGCACCGGTCAGGGGTGACCGGACGCGTCCGATCGTGCAGGGAGCATACTGTACTCGCACCGGACGCGCGACCGCGTCCGATCGGTGATGACCGGACGCGTCCGGTCGTCTCTGGACCTTACTGGACTGTGACCGGACGCGCCGATCACACCCAGGTCGCGTCCGATCGGGTGTTTCCCTCAAGTGACACATGTTGACTTCTGACCACCGCGTCCGGTCCTCGCGAGGACCGCGTCCGGTCGTCAGAGCTGAAACCCTAGCCGCGGAACTGAACTGACCGGACGCGTCCGGTCATGCTGAGGACCGCGTCCGGTCAGGGGAAAACGACCCGAAACTCTCCGAAACGCGTCACAACTTGAACCAAGTTGCTTCCAACTGAACTTTGAGCTATTCTAGAGCTGCCTAGCGCCAAGTTTAACAAGTGTGCACCACACCTAAACATAGGACTCGCCTAGGTCAAGCTACCCGCTCATGCCCCCCTTAATAGTACGGCCAAAAGAGAAAAACGAAGATCCTAACGACTATTCCAAATGTTTCTCAACACCTCGACATCCGGAACTAACCGTCCTTAATCTTGACGTCACTCTTTTGAAAACCGAAATGATTTCCATCAAGGGCATGAATACCATGGTGCCCAAAGCAGTTAAAACCTCCATGACCTAACTTACCAAAGTTTCTGCAAAACACACGTTAGTCATGGTAATAAAGTGTTGTCATCAATTGCCGAAACCAAACCTCAGGGCCTAGATGCTTTCAGGGAAACCTGTGCGGCCGCCGGAAGGGATGTCTGGATTCGCATGGGAGGAGCCGCCGTTGAATCCGTCGCCGTCGGAGCTATCCATCGGCACGACGGGAGGCGGCCGGGGGGAAGGGGATCGGGGGGAGCGGCGGCCGGGGGAGAAGGGGAAGGGGGGAGCGGCGGCCGGGGGAGAAGGGGATGGGGGGAGCGGCGGCCGGGGGGGAAGGGGATCGGGGGGAGCGGCGGCCGGGGGAGAAGGGGATGGGGGGAGCGGCGGCCGAGGGAGAAGGGGATGGGGGGAGCGGCGGCCGGGGGGAAGGGGATTGGGGGGGAGCGGCGGCCTCTGAGTCGCGATAGGGACGAGCGAATGGATAGGGTTGGCGAGACCGGAGGCGGATGGGTATACCTTCCACGTTACTGGGCTGCTACAGTGAAATTTCGCGCACGGTGACATGCCGAAAAATATTGAGGCCTTTTCGGTTGCCATGCAGACCCAGGCCGAAATTTTTTGTGACAGGCCGAGGCCGAATTTTTTCGGGCTCCGTCTAAAAAGGCTCTAGGAGTACTAGTACAGTACAAAAAGCAAGCATTAGGCTATTCTCTGTGTCTTTTTACTACCATACTCCGAATCCATCAATCTCAGCTCCCCGGCTGCAGTGGTCGCTAGCTCGTCAGTTGGAACGTCGTCGGTACATGCCCGCGGCTCACGGGCACGCACCAAACTCTCTCACGTCTCACGTCTCACGACTCACGAGAGGGCCTGCCTGCCCTTCACATGGGAAACAGGACGTCCCTGCCTCCTTTTGGTTGGATTCGAACGCTGAAATAATTACACCAGCAAAATCCAGGACGTGCGTCAGTGCGTGACTGCATGGCATGCATGGAATCATGGATGCTGCCATAGGTTCCCACTGCAGCGCAGGCCTCTGCTCTGTGCCGCTGCCTCCTCACTGAGTCACTGCATGCAGGCCTGCCTCTCGCTTGTTGCGAGTCTGACCTCCCGCTAGCTCGGCGGCAAGGGCAAGGGCGTGTAAGGATCAGGAATTCAGGGTGCATGGGGTATGGGGAGAAGATGGATGGCTGGGGAGGCCATGACAGTTGACAGCCTTCACGGTCCGTGTTCTTGCCCGGTGGACAGACGCCCCGGCGGTTTGTTTCACTGCCGGCCTTGTTTGCGAGAGGCCCTATTCCTACTACATCCAGATCACCACACACGCATGCGTGTGATGGTTGTGCCTTTTCCTCTCACTCGCAGTATCCCCTCCCACCGACCTGTTCTTACCATGAATAATACAGTTCCGCACGCTCTTTGTTTCGCTGTGCCATTTGAAGGTGCTGTAATTTAACTGTACCTTGCTGCATTTTGTTGAACTGGGAAGAGACCTGCTGAACCTAGAGATCATGAGTCCCAGGGTTACGTAGGGTTTTCTACTAGACTACTACGATGGAAGTTTGAATAGCTTATGGAACAGCAAAGACATCGCGCATTCTGATGATCTGATCTCTGAACTCCGTAGGATGGTCATTATCATCCCTAGCTTGGGTCCCCCTAATTGGTCATGCATGAAACAGGACACAGAGCAGCAGCACGTCGCAGAATCGGATGGTATAGCTAATAGACGTACATGTACACAATACGCCTTTATCACCAGACACCAGTATGGCGTCCTGTCTGCAGATGCAGCAGATACCAGATAGGCAGAGGTAAAAAGCTCGCCGGCGTCTTCCGGCTTGGAACGGTGTTACTGGATGTTACCCCGCTCCGCTTTCCCCAGCCCAGCCTTTCGTATCACCATTCAGCAAAGGGGAGCAGTCTACACACGCGCGCCGATTCAAAACGCCGAGAATCCTCGAAATGCACCGTTAGAAATTGGGATGGATGCGTCGTGGCTACTGGCTATGGCTTTCAGGATTCAGAAGAGTGTTTGCCCTGCATCGTCAGTCTCCAACCTTCCCCCGGTCGGGCAGCCTGACTTAAAACTTGTCCTTGGGCCTACGGCCCACGAAACGCCCCAAGCCACAAATCCAGACAGCCCAAGCTGGAAAAGGCGGGCCTTTGCAACGGCATACTCCAAACCTATGGCAATACTCCACTAGCGCGCATGAGCGACGTCGTGAGAATCGCGGATTTTTCCCTGCGTTCACCTATACGTGTCGCGCGAACCGCCATTGAAAAACCTGTGTGGTTACCGAAGCCATTTCCCTGACCCGTGTTCTATGTTGAACGTGAATGTAAATAAACAGTGATTTAAGAATAACTGTGATGTCTTAGATATATATACATGTGAAAAGGTATCTCTTTACAGGGAAAAGACCACTGTTCACTGGAACAGTCACAGCTGAAGGGACATGCACGTGCCCCTTCGTTGATGCTAACTACTAATGTGTTAACTAACTGCTAATCCTAATCCTTTGTTGATGAGATCACCGAGAGGGAAAAGGTTTCTGTACCGTTTTGCAACACTCTCCCTCGATCGAATCTTCCTTGAGATCATTATAGCTGTAAGCTTGGATTCCTCGAAAAACCACGTGGGAAAAATCTGAGAAATATGTATGTATAGATATGCTAACAAAATTCTTCTAAAAATTATAGGGAAATAAGGAGAAAATAGCATATGTATGTGTGATTTAAATAAACCACTATGTTATTGGTATCTCATTAAAAACCCCAATGGGAAAAATATTGGAGATATGACATATAGATTACTCCTCCAAAAACCTTTTCAAGAAAAAATATGAGAAGCAATATAAAGTGATATGCCGCTAAAACTCCTGTAAAGCCCAGTGAGAAAATTAGGAGACGACATATTATTGGTATTGCCTCTTGGATAACTCACATGAAAAACCTTTTCAGGGAAAAACCATAGATGAGTTGTGAGGACAATATGTGTCTTTGATATTTCCCACAAAAACCCTGGTGGGAAAAAATAAAAAATATGACTCATGCTTATGTTAATATTACCTCATTAAAAACTTTAACAAGAAACCTTGTGAGTAAAACTTGTGAAAGAAAAGAGTATAATATGATGTTGGTACATGTCAACATTTAGAGATGTCTTCCCCTGATTCAGGCAAATCTCGAAGTCACCGCATACCAATTCCATGTACCAATTTTTGAAACACCGAAGTTGGTAAAGACTTAGTAAATAGGTTAGCGAGATTATCACATGACTTGATTTGCAAGATATTCATTTCCCCGTTTTCTTGTAATTCATGGGGATAAAACAACTTAGGAGCAATGTGCTTAGTGATATTGCTCTTTATATAACCTGTTTGCATCTGTGTAACACAAGCGGACTTATCTTCTTAGGTAATTGTAGGTGATTCAATTGAAAAAATACCACATGATTGTTGTATGTGGTTAATCATTATACGAAGCCATACACATTCTCGTGATGCCTCATATAGAGCAATAATTTCAGAATGATTAATAGAGGTTGCCGTTAGAGTTTGCTTAGAAGACTTCCACGAGATAGTTATACCTCCATGTAGCAATACAAATCCTGTTTGAGATTTTCCCTTATGAGGATCAGATAAGTAACCAGCATCAGTATAACCAATCAATACTGGGATCATGATTTTTCTTAAGAATAAACCAAGATCCTTTGTGCCATTAAGATATATGAGGATACTGTAACAGAACTGTCCAATTTATAAGAGCTCAAGTACAAAATCAGCGATTACCCGCTCAATTTACATACTTGAACTCATATAAACCCGGTAGTCCGTGAAATCACGAGGGATTTCAAACTTTTTCAAGCTTACAACCAAGATCGTACATGATTCCGTAACCACAGTCCACATGGTATATCAAGTTCACAAATACATCGGAGTGCAACATAACTTAGTGCAAAACCCACTTCAAAATAGAAGTAGCGGAAGCGAAATAGCTTGAAACCACCTTTTACACACACTTAGTTGAATTATAGTGCCAGCACATAGTCATGTCCAACAACAGCAAATAGATACGATCAAAGAAGGGACCATGCCCATGGTCCACTCACCACCCGAAGTGGGAGAGAAGCCCAACTTGCCGCCACAGTAGTACGCCTTACTACCTGCAACAGGTGGAAACAAAACCCTAAGTACTGGAATATACTCAGCTAGACTTACCTGTCATAAACCAGAAATAAATTGACACCAAGGAGTATGCAAGGCTTTATAAGTGGACTGACTTGACTTGCTTTGCGGAAAAGCATATGTTATCATATATGAACCATTTTAAGTTTATTAACAACAGGTTACCTTTATAGCCTGATTAAGCTAAGTTAGCACCTGTACTAATGGCAATCACTTGATTAATCATTAAACAATCAATAGTACCCATAACAGGCTTGGCATTTTTTAACATCATCCATATAACCATCCTTCTTTTCATAGTAACATTACTACGATGACGTAGCTCAAGTCAAGTGCTCCCTATCTAGTGAGCGATGGCGATTCGAATCGATTATTAACCAACTGGTGATTTATTCCTCACACAAACCACACTCACCGATCAAGTGAGCTACAGGTCACCGAACCAACTATTCAGGTAAAGTCTCGAGTTTGCCAGGAACCACATGTACCCAGGGGCCGCCCGATTGCCAGGACGCACCTTGGACTCACCATCGTGCCCCTGTGTCCTACCACTCCTACGCTAGTACAGTGCGTTGCGGGCAATCGACTCGGCCCGAATAATTTTCTGGCTTCGCGGTTGAAAGGTACTTTATTCGGCTAGCTAAATGTGAGGCATGCGTTCAACATGACAAGAGGCCCACCAACGGTACGGTCCTTAATCGACATAGGCAGGGATAGATAGGCACCCAAGACCTCCATGCCTTGTTGCTTCTCTATCATCGTCCCGCCCGGTCTCTAATTATCCATCAACGCTTGGTTCTTCTCCATGATAATAATTATAGCCAACCATAACCAGGTATCCACCTATCTCTCGCAGGTGATAGAAAATCACCCGACTACTACCGGTCTAGGCAGGGTTAAGCATATAGATTCGATCCTGAATCTACATAGGGTTCTAGGTGTATTTACTGGACAAGGAGTGATATATATGCAGCAAGGGTTTCACCCAACTCCTACACTTAATGCAACAATACATATATACCATATATATACTCAATTGCATTTAAAAGTAGTGGGAGACTTATAATGCTCTGGGGCTTGCCTAGGATCTGACACCTAGTCAAGTCAGTTAGTTGCGCCGTCTTGCCGACATCTCTGATCCTAGCACGTGCCCAGTCCTTCTATCTTCAGATGGTCCACCAACACCGTCTTCGGGTTCGGTTCCACACCACGTGCTTCTCATGCACCTCGCGTACCTAAAGGAGATGCGATAATGCAAATGTATGAATGCATGAAAGTGCGATAAACGTACATGATGATAAGGAGTGCACTTGAAAGGACTTGCATATGACATGATGACGTGAATGTGAGCATACATGCAAACATAGCCACATTCAGGTGATAAGCAAATTAACCCTATTTGACCGAGTAGTTGCGTATCTCTTCTCTAGTACTTATAGCACATATTCATCATGATCAAGTAACATAAGACAAGCAACTTATCATATGTAGCTAACATCATGTTTCTCTAAACATTCGTACACACGCATCAAAGAGCTACCTGCGTTCATTCATAAGCAAGCATGCATGCATACATACTAACAAGGTATACCTAGCGATACAAGGCAAGTCTACCCTATACATATAACATACACATAAACACATACTACAAGTATGACTAATATGCTAAGACATGCTAGCAGGTTATTAGTGCTTCAAGGATACACCAAAGCAACATGCATTCGCTAAGCAAGGCAATTATACTCACATATGGCAAAGCAACTTATTACTTGTACTACATCATGTTTCACTTGGACTAAACATTTTGTAGCAAGCATCACAGAGCTACATGCACTCACAAGCAAAACATGCATGCTCACTAACAAGGTATACATACCTACACCATTCAAGTTTGTACCCACATATACCTGCACACATGAATGACCACATGGCATTTCAAGTTAAACCAATCCAGACACACCAGCAAGTTACTCATGACACAAAAGTACATAAAAGTGCCATGAAGCATTTACATCACATGTAACAATTCATTTTAATTACATTTATTGAAATGCATAGAACTAGGGCACATATTTCTAGAGCTCCTAAAATTCTATAAAAATTACAGCAGGTTAAACATGCTCTCTGGACCCTACCATAAAAATACTATGCTCAAATAATAAGCATATTGACCTACCCAAAAATGACAAATAGCCGGGCAGAGCATGCATGAAAATACTTTGTACTATGAAAAGTGACAAACCATAGATTTACTATTTTTCTTAGCTACTTCATAGCACAGGAGCAGTCCACAATTTTTCTCAAGATTTATCTATGCATATTTTATTTACTAAAAATGCCACAAGAATCAACATTAAAGCAATTTAAATAATAAGTACAATTTATTCCATAATAACAGCACCTCAAAACTTTACCACCAATTCTACACCTCAAGATCTATCAAGCAAATCAAGTCTCACATTTTTCTGACCCCTATTCTATTTACTGCACATTTCCAAAGATCACAAGCATTTAGCACATTAAATAAAACTCTATATAAAAGTATCACAAAAATGCTATTTCACATTTTTAACCGACAGATCTATTCACTAGAAACACAACACAACTTGTTTTACCTTATTTGGACACCCACAGCTCAAGATATTAATGAAACAAGCTTTTACTTCTTTTTTTCTAAAAATCATTTAAACCACAACCGCCCCTTTTGGCTAGGTGCACCCAGATCTGGTGCACCACAGACACTGGCAGCTGGGTCCCGGGTCCAACCGAGCCCCACCCGTCAGCCTCACCGAGGTAGGGGAGGCGCTCCGCCGGCCAGATCTCGCCGGCGGCGGGGGTCTCCGGCGGCGCTGTCCTCATCCCTGGCTTCCTCTCGTCGAGGCGAACCCACCCAGCTAGGATATGATAGCCAAGGCGAGCTTGAGCTGCAGTGGCGATGGCCGACGGTGAGCGGCAGCGGCTGGTTCCGGTGAGCCTGGCGCTCCTGGCCATGGCGGGGCCTGGTGAGTGGTGCAGGGGCATCACAAGGCCGTGGGGGAGGTGGTGCGCGCGCCTGCGAGGGAGGAGGAGCGGAGCGTCGTGACCATGATGGTCGTGGTGGCGGCCGTCGCCGGGGAAGAAAGGGGGCGCGCCGATTGGCGTTGTACCTTGGCGATAGCTGCTCCAAAGCCACTCATGGGGTGGTGCGGAGCAAGGCGGAGCGATGGGCGAGGCTAATTGAGAAATGGCACGACGGTGGCGGGGTATGGCGCCGGCGGCGCTGCAGTGGGTGTGGCGTGCTCTGCTGCGCGAGAAAGCAAGGAGGAAAGCAGGGCGTGCGGGCACGGAGTGAAGGGGAGGCACACCCGAACGCCCTTTAGACCGCCTTCTCAACGCTGGTCGGAACGCGGCGGTCGCCGGTGGTGGGGCGACACGTGGCAAATGGGGACCGGGCGAACGGGGCGGCGGCCGTGGCGTGGGCGCGCGTTCGGGTGCTGAGCGCGTGCGCGTGGAGCGAGGCTGGGCCGCGGCGCTACGGGAGTGGGCTAGGCTAGCTGGGCCGGCAGCGGAGCTAGGCCAAGCGCGGGAGCTGGGCCGCAGCGCGCGCATGGGCCGCCAGGCGTAGCTGGACCAGGGCGCGGGCACAGGAGCAGTGCGGTGCTGGTGGGCCAAAGCCAGGACGTGGCCCAACGACGGTTTTCTTCTTTTCTATTTAAAGAAATAGCCCTATAAATTGCATTTTAAGGTATTTTGCAAACATTTTCAGAAAAAGGTTACAACATGAAAGTTGCAGATATTTTCAAAATACACCTTTCATCTATAACACTCCAAGCTAAATTCTTTTTATAATTTTAATTATAATTCAAATCAAACAAAGCCACCTCTAGGTCAATCATTAGCATGCCATTAATTAAAAGCTTAATTAGCCAAAGTTATTAACATGAACATGGTGTCATTTTAATGTCCTAAACATGAATTAAGTATTGTTATACCCATAACTACACATTTGCATTATTAAAACTACAAAAGTCCAATCATAGCATATGAAACATCACATTGTACTAATGAGACATTCTCAACTCTAAACTTGAAACATTGTGTTGCAAAGGTTATAAGTGCAATGTTTTACTTATTTCATTTTGCACCCTAACCATGTCTAGGTGAGTTTAGTGACCAAGCAAAGCAATCACTTATATTAACCAAGCATAATTATAAAACATACACATCATGCAACATAAGATAACAAATATTGTTTCATTAACACATGTCACACGTTTCAGATGTTTCGAATGTATGTTTCAAGTGTTTCTTGTGTTAATGCTCATGTATGAATAAATTATGCTTATACCCATGAAATGCAAGTACAAAAATGCATGCTTAACACTAGGGTGTTACAGATACACTTCGCTCCTGTCCAATGACGGCGAGTTGGGTCCGCACTATGCCTAGCTAGTAAGTTCACTGTAAATGCGATATCAGGCCTGGTGCAATTTGCAAGATACATAAGTGTGCCATTGACATGAGATATGGGATTTCTAGTCCCAACATCTTTTCCCCAATATCCTATGGTCTAAATGGATCTTTCCCTATTTCTAAGGAGCGAACAACCATCGGGGTTTTATTAGGGTATGATTTATCCATATTGAATTTCTCTAATATTTTCTGGATTATGCTGATTGATGCACTAAAATCCTTGAAGGACGGTGCTCAAGTTGTAAGCCTAGGCAATATTTGATCTTACCTAAATCCTTCATCCTAAATTCCGTCTTTAGGTGATTACGTGCTTTTTTATATCCTTTGGACTGCCAGTGATATTTAAATCATCAACATATATGGATATAATATAAAATCTCGTTAGAGATTTCTTAATGAAAACATATGGGCAATCATCATTATTAGTGTATCATTTCTTTATAAGGAATTCACTCAGTCGGTTGTACCACATTCGTCTCGACTACTTCAAGCCATATAATGACTTTTGTAGTTTTACACAGTACATGTTGCGATTTGTGTTTGGATTTGGAATTTGAATTCCATCAGGAACCTTCATGTATATGTCTGAATCAAGTGACCCATATAGATATGTTGTCACCACATCCATCAACTGCATAGATAGATGATTTTAAACTGTCAATGATATTAAGTATCGGAAAGTAATTCCACTCATTACCGAAGAATAGGTTTTATTGTAATCAATGTTGGGTCTCTACGTGAACCCTTGTGCTATTAGCCTCGCTTTATATCTCACCACCTTATTGTTCTCATTCTGTTTTCGGATGAAAACTCATTTAAAGCCTACGGGAAAGACTTTGGAAGGTGTATGTATTGCAGATGTGAATACCCCTCTTCTAGTGAGCGAGGCTATCTCAGCTTGAATTACTTCTTTTCATTGAGCCCAGTCCGAGCGCTTTTTGCACTCTGCCATGGTCTTGGATCTGGATCATTGAGAAAGATTTCTATAATTACTGCGGAGAAGTACATGTCGACAATAGTAGTTTTACGATCATATGATTCTTTAGAATCGATATAATTGATGAAAATTTCTTTCACCCCATTAATTGACTCGTCATTTCCCAAAATTATGGAGTCAGGGTGTTTCGATGTTCTAGGATTAGAATTTGGATGCACCGTTAATTTAGGTTGTAGATTTGGTCCTAGTTTTGGATTTTTATCCACTATTGGGTGTCTACCAACTTGAGGTTAGCTTGGATTTATTGATTTGGAGGATTTAGTTCTCAATATCCTAGGATGCTTACTTGGAGCATTATCCTTAGGATCAACCGTACTTCCCTCCCTCTTCTTTGGAAGTGGGAGTTGAATGGTTTTTATTGGTACCTCCACTCTTTCAGGCGCATTACGAGTAGGATAAGAGGTTATAGTGACCCTTATAATCAGTAAATGCTTCTGGCAGGTTATTTGTAATACGTTGCAACTTTATGATTCTCTGAACTTGTTGTTCAGTCTCTTGAGTATGTGGGTCTGAGGATGAAATACCTTAGGCATTTCAGTTGATTTCTTGGCATTCACTTTGGTACATGAAATCTCCCCCTAATGCCAAAAAATGGTCCTCATTAAATATGCAGTCGGCGTACCGGGTCGTGAATACGTCCCTATAAGAGGCTTGGAGGTATTTGATAATCGATGGAGATTATTATCCCACATAGATACCAAGTTTCCTATGTGGGCCCATAAAGGTACGCTTAGGCAGTGAGATCGGTACGTATACAACGCAACCGAATTTTCACAGATGGGAAATATTTGGCATATTCCCACGTACTAATTGCAATGGGGAGACAACGTGATATGCGGTTAGTCGCAATTGAATTAAGTCAGCAGCGTGTAAGACTGCATAACCCCAACATGAAGTTGGTAGGTTGTAATTTTGTAATAATGGTGTTGCAATGAGTTTAATTCTCTTAATAAGAGATTCTGCTAAACCATTTTGTGTATGGACATATAAGACAAAGTGTTGAACTTGAATTCCTAAAGCCATACAATAATCATTGAAAGCCTTTGAGGAAAATTCAGCAGCATTGTCCATTCGAATTAATTGAATCTGATGTTCAGGATTATTGCTCTAAGTCTAATAACTTGAGCAATAATTTTTGCAAATGCATGGTTACGTGTGGACAAAAGACACACATGAGACCATCAAGCAAATGCATCTATTAGAATCATGAAGCACATAAACGGTCCAAACGTTGGTTGTATGGGGCCACAAATATCTCCTTGAATACATTCAAGAAATTTGAGTGGCTCATTTTGGATTTTAACGTTTGAGGGGTGTAAAATCAATTTCCCTGTAGCACATGAAATGCATATAAAATCCAAAGATTTTAGGAATTTAGCAGTATTTAACTCATGGCCATTAGAATTGATGATAATTTTTCACATCATCCCTATACCAGGATGGCCAAGACGTTTATGCCAAGTTTTGAATGCGTAACATTATGAAAAATTATCTTGTACGCAACATGTGGTATGTATTTGATGTAGGTGTAGTACAATCCAGATGGAAAAGAGGGAATTTTCTCAATAATTCGTTTGCCATATCAGCTATTTTTAGTAATAAGAAGAATTTCCTCATTATTGTCATCACGGGTTTCTATATGAAAACCATTTTTTACGGATATCTATGTAACTTAATAAGGTATGCTTTGAATCGGGATACAATGATGCATCCTCAATTCTAATTTGGGTACCCATGGGAGTACGATAGTGGCACGATGAAAGCCAACTATCATAGCATCGCACCCGGTGATTGTCAAAACATTTCCTTATCTTTTTTAAGAGTTTAGAAGTACTTTGTTTCTCTAAGTATAGAATTAGTGGTACCACTATCCAATAGGCATAATTCCTCCTCCATAAGATCGACCGTCGTAGAAACTATATATAAATGAAGAATTTGATATGAAACTCTTTGATAATATATAGAATATATACTTTATTTATTTATTGAATATCAAATGTGTACAATACATTTATTGGATATTCAACCTAAAAAATGATGTATAAACCATTTTCAACACATAGGACATAAATTGTGTTTAGTATTACAATCACTAGGACATAAAGACGTTAGAATCTAAGAGATTGTGTGCCTTTTCAAAAGTCTCCAAATATATCATTGGATGCATATTCCACGATCATGTTCCCTGTATTAGCAAGATCCTCGTCTCCTCGTATGTTGTTGTTGCTTGGTTCTACAGGAACTTGTTGCGAACAATCAGCCTCTTCCCTAGTGATGTCAGGTCAAAGATTGAAATGGGCTTTATACTTTTGTCCTGGTGCAGCTCGTCCATGGCCCATAGACTTTAAGTAGAGATCAACAAGATGATTTGGGGTACAACATTTCTTTGTAGCGTGGCCATAACAACCACACTTCTGACACATAGGTTTGTCATTCCTGTGTTTGGAAATATTCTTACCATTGTTGGAAACACAAGTTTGGGATTTCTTGTTGCGTCTGTGTTTGTTTTTATCCTTCTTGGAATTTACTTGATGATGGGTCTTAGAAGGTCCACCATTAAATTTGGGTTTATTCTAAGTGTAGGCATGTACTTCAGGCAATGGAGCAGACCCTATGGGGTGTTGCTGATTATTCCAAACCATAAGTTCAGAATGTTTTTCGACCTCGAGTAAAGTTTGTATGAGCTCAAAATAAACCTAGAAACGCCTTTCACGATATTGTTGTTGAAGAATCCTTTTAGAGGGAAGCATAGTAGACAGAGTCTTTTCTATCTTATCCGCATCTGTAGGTTCTTTCTTGCAGAATTGCAACTTTGAGCAAATCCTATGAACAACATGGTTGTAATCACTCACAGTTTTGAAATCTTGTAAGCGAACTTGCGTCCACTCATAGTTGGCCGCGGGCAGGACAAGTGCCTTTTGTTGTTCGTAGCATTGCTTAAGAGAGTTCCATAAATTTCATGGATTTTCTTCCAACAAATATTTAGCCTTAAGGTCAGAATGAATATGGCCCCTAATGAGATATAGGGTCGTGTCTACATGTTGATCATCAAGTGGTGCAACACCCTCTTGGGGTGGTAACACTGCTTGATAAAGTCCATAGGACGCAAGACTAACTTTTATGTCCACAGCCCATGTGGGATAATTGTGGCCATCTAGAGCAAGCAAATCAAACTCTTTTGCGGTCATTGATCCTACACGAGGCAAACCATCGAAACATTTTAAGTTATTAAAATGTTGTGGTGTGTTGTAATTATGAGATGCAAAATAGAGACAAGATAAATCTTGCTTATTAATGGTGTAGAGATATCTCATGTGCATAAATTATAAAATGGAGGTAGTCACCATAAGGTGTAGACATCAAATAGGGCATATGTTAACAGCAGATGTCAAGAAATTTATGTAAGTTGTATATGAACGCGTCTTGAGGTAGTCATCATATATTGATGTAGACCTTAGATAATTCGCAAACGAATTGGGTACACACATTGAGGATAGTCACTAAGTTATAGACTTAGTGTAGACCCCGCAGTAGAAACTATGGTGCTAACTTGTGTATAGCCAATGAGAATGCGAATTATTGGTAGTCATCTTTGTGAAAAGATATAGACCAAATATTCTAATTTGTGATGTTTGATACGCACGTTGAGGATAGTCACTAAGTGTTTACTTAGTGTAGATCCCACAGTAGTGCTTTAAAGTTGTGTATGGCCAACAAACAAATAGAGAGCATGCACGTTATACAATTGGTGAGAAAAATACACATAAAATGTCACATCCATTATTTAAGTGTGTAGTGCTTTAAAGTTGAAAAGCATAAAAGGGCTTAAATAAAATGATTGATTGCAAATGAGAGAAATGAATAAATAATTTACAAGATCATGGTCGTACTAACAAGGATATTATTTATGGATTTACCATACATACAGGGACAAATACTTTGAATAATATCATAAATGGATTTTAAAATATCATAAGTACAACTATAGTTAAAGTCAGCGACTAAACATAGTCATACAATATTTACAGCACATAATTACTGGACTAACAGAGTCTTAACGAATTAATAATGCTGAAAATATAAGATAGGATAACAAATCTGCTGAGGCAATAGAGATGAGAAGCAATCTTCATCACGTTCAGGCCCAATCGGGCTAGCACAGTGGGAGAGGGAGGGAGCGGCTGGGCACCGGCCATTGGGCCGGCCCATTTCGGGCGTGAGGGTCTTAAACTGGGAAGGGGCAGCCGGCAGTTAGGGCCTTAAACTACACACCGCCGCTGCCTCCAAGAGGCCGCCGCCGTCGCCATTTGGCCGCCTCGCTGCCACACTCCACTGCACCGCCGCTGCCACTGTTCTTCAGTTGGAGGAGGGCTCCCCCTCGTTGGGAGAGTAGAAGTCGCCGCCGACTGCCATGTTGAGCACCTGTACACGGCACCACCTTGTGGCCAAGGAGGCGCCGAATCGTTGGGGGCGTGGTGGCGGTGCCCTCAGCCGAAGTTGGAGGCGCCGCCTGGAGGGCCTACGCCTTCATGCGGGCCGTAGCTTTGGCGCGTGTCGCAGCCGAGGAAGCAGCCGCCGGTGCTGGGGTCGCCACCATGCCCGCGCGAGGGTCGAGGATGTACCGGGGAAGAGGCAGCGCCGCCGCCGGAGGAGCCGAAGGGCCAACCGCGTCCATGAAGTTGTACGGCTGGGCGCCGTGTCGAGCCGCGAGCGTGACGCCGGGGTGGTCGAGGACGCCGATGCCGGGGCCGGTCACCACGGCCTCTTCTTCTTCAACCTTCACAGCGTCGAGCATGGGTGCCGCCTGCATGTTCAGGATCCACGGGGCGAAGGTGGTGGCGGGGACGCCATTGCCTGGAGCCACTGGAGTCGGAAAGACGGGTGTGGGCGTCGATAGCGGGTAGTTGTACTCCAGCATGTGCGGAACAGCATCTGCACGGAAGCCACGAACAGTGGAGTCCAAGAGGCGGCCGAAAGGACCATGGCCTCCATTGCCAGCATTGCGGCAAACTCGAGGCCCAAGACGCTCGAAGACGCTGCGGTGTTGTCCACGTTGGCCGTGGTGGCGGATCGGACCATGACGAACTCCACCGACACGGCAAAGGGCGAAGGATAAGCCACGAACGACGTGGGACGGTAAGTTAATCTTGGCCATGGTGCTTACCGTGGAAGGTTCAGAGGCATGCATTGCCGGTCGTTGTCCTTCTCTCTGTGCAGTAGAGCGAATGCCTGTCGTTGTCCTTCTCTCTGTGCAGTAAAGGGAAAATGACTGATAACGTGTTAAACGTGAATGTAAATAAATAGTGATGTGAAAACAACTGTCAATTCTATTGATCTCTTAGATATATATACATGTGAAAAGATGTCTCTTTACCAGGAAAAAGGCAACTATTCACGAAAACAGTCACAGCCGAAGGGACATGCCCCTTCGTTGATGCTAACTACTAATGTGTTAGCTAACTACTAATCCTAATCCTTTGTTGATGAGATCACCGAGAGGGAAAAGGTGTCTGTTGGTACAGACACCGTTTTGCAACATTCTACACTTCTACTTGCGGCCTTTGGGCGGGATTTTTGCCACGTTTTCGTGTATAAGGATGTACAGTATGTAAGACAGATTATTTACGAATCGGCAGATAGGATTAATTTTTGCAGATCAGCCATAAACCTGATAAAGTTGATAACCCTAAAAAAGTAAATATATTTACGGGTTCACAAACAACCTACCTTACATCCTTCGTGTACAATTGATGCTGTCCCATGGCAACATATAAATTTGGTGATGCTTTGACTCTCCAAGATTCTTAAAATAACTTATAATTTAGGATGAAGCAAATAATAAGGACCATGGTAAAAATGAACCGAATATAGTGGATATAGATCTGGATAGCGATATTATTTGCCATATTTGAATATGAACATACATTAAGATATCATCACAAAACGCAGATGTAAGTAGATTGTTTGAATTTAGATTCGAATTCAGATATCTATTTGATATGGGAGATAGCAAATAATATCCATTTGCACGTGCACGTGTTCATCGCTAAATGAATAGCCGCATAATGAGAAATAAAGGTTCAAACATTTGCATATGAATATATTAAGTTATTATGCAAAAAATACAATTATATTGCACACTTTTGGTATAATTAATTCCTATTCAATCCCCAATGTTTTGAATAATGGCACTGCTAGCGGCCGGACGGACGTCCATGGCTACAGTCCGCTTTTGTGCCTCTGTTTCTCGTGTCCACGCGAGGGCCTGCGCCACTTGGATGTCGCCCGCCCGCGCCTGCGTTTCGCTTCCCACACGGGGGCCTGTGTTGCACGTCACGCAGGGACCGCTCGTGTCCCCTCCCACTTCCACGCGCATCCCATATGCAACACTTGATCTACTTTGAAATATCTAATGCAATATTTGCAACATACAAAAGGAGATAGATTAAATACTTGAAACATGCGTGCTGAAACACTTACAAAAATATGTAAAAACTCTTGAAAAACCATTGCAACATATAAGCAACATCCAGATAAAACATTTACAACATATATATGAAACATATGCAACATCCAGATAAACGCACTTGCAACATACGTCTGAAAAACAAATGAAACATTAGGAACAGACGCTCGCAACGTACGTGTACAAACCATTGCAACATAGCAACATCCCGATCTACTTTTGCAACATCCGTATAAACACATCTGCAACATACCTCTGAAACATCTGAAACATCCAGAACATACGTTTGTAACACGCGTTTTCAGAGCAACGGACAGCGCGCCGAACTGACACGGTGGAGGCGGCCGCGACAGCAGATGGCGGCACCCGATGCGGTGGAGGTGATTGCTGCAGTCGAATGGAGGCACACGGCCGCGGTGGAGTCGGGCGCGGCAGGCCTACCTAGGCGTTGCGGCTCAAGGACGGCGGTGAGGAAGGACACGAGGCCGGTGCGGCCAAAGAACTTGGCGACGAAGACGATGGCATGGCCCTGTCCCTCGGTGCCGTCGATCCACTACAGGGGGCGGGTCGAATCTGTGCAGGCAGGAGCGCGCAGCGTGAGGAGTGGAGCGTGTGGAGTGCTTTGTCTATGTAGTGGTTCAATGCGTCCGGATGAGAATGGGGTGCCCGAACGCCATAGACAAAGTATTACCATTTGAATAATGCATTCAGCATAGAACCACAAAATTCATTCCGTAGGCTTGACGATGGACCCCATAGACCTCGATCATTAAGTATAAAGTAGTTCCCACATAGACCTCATAGACCGCGATCATAGACGTCCATTGCTCACTCCTAATGAAAGCTTGAATGATCTCCTAACGACACATATAGACATGCAAATTATTGAAACAACTACTTCTATCTTATTAATCTCTCGAAAACGTCTATCTTCTACTCAAAGTCTCAAACTCTTCAAAGCTTTGTGTCCGATCAAGTCCTCCTTGGCACGAGGCGCGGGCGCAGCGGTTTCTTCATGACGGTGGTGAACTCGCTCTTCTCCCCGAACTCCACCTCGTCGCCGGGCGCCTCCCTCCACTCGAACTCCCTCACCATGTTGGCCACGAAGAACTCGAGGTGCAGCATGGCGATGGACAGCCCGGCGCAGATCCTCCGCCCCACGCCGAACGGCATCATCCTGATCCCCTTGGTGCCCGTCATGTCCACGCCCACGCCGTCACCGCCCTCCAGGAACCGCTCCGGGACGAACTCCATCGGCCTGTCCCACTCCTGCTCGTCCCGGCCCATCTCGGCCACCATGAAGTTCACCGTCGCGCCCTTCGGGATCAGGTACCCGCCGACGTCCATGTCCTCGGCGGCCTTGTGCGGAAGCACGAAGTGGCCCGGCGGGTGCTTGCGCAGGCCCTCCAGGATCACCGCCTTAAGGTATGGCATCCCGTGCACGGCCTCCTCCGAAACCGCCTCGGCGTCGTCGCCGCACGTGGCCTTGATCTCCGCGTGCAGCCGGTTTTGGACGGCCGGGTTCTTCACAAGCTCGGCCATGATCCACTGCAGGCCCGTGGAGGTGGTGTCGGTGCCGGCGGTGAGGAACTCGGAGCAGAGGGCGACGATCTCGTCGTCGGTGAGCGTGCGGTGGCCCTCCTCCGCCGGGAGCGTGATGTCGAGCAGCGTGTCCACGTACGAGTGCTGGAACGTGGTCTCCCTCGCCGGGACCTGGGCGGCCTTGGCCTGCCGCTTGTACTCGCGGCGAGCGTTGATGAGCGGCACGAAGAGCTCGGCCTGGCGCCGGCGCAGGGCGCGCGCGGTCTGCAGGCGGCCGCGGAAGACGTGCCTGGTGACGGACGGGAAGAAGAAGAAGACGCTCATCTGCTGGGAGATGTAGAGCAGCCACGTGCGCTCGGCATCCTCGATGGCGCGCACCGCGGGCTCGTCCAGCCGCTCGCCGAAGCACATGAGCACGAGGAGGCAGAACATGGTGTACCGGAACGCCTCCATGACATTGCCCGGCTCGTCGTCCCCAGCACCACTTCCCGCCCGCAGCTTGTCCATGAGGACGCCGCGCACCCAGGCGCGCGCGGGCGCGAACAGCCTGACGCGCAACGGGTGCAGCGTCTCGGCGACCAGGTTGCGGCGCAGGAGGCGCCACACGGGCCCGTAGTCGGCGCGGGTGATGATGTTGTCGCTGACGCCCAGGAGCGAGCTCGTGGCGGCCTGCGGCCGGTTCGCCATCGTGACGGCGCCGGCGCCCACGAGCGCGGCGTGCGCGAGGCGGCGGTCGGCCACGAAGATGGCGAGCCGGGAGCCCATCCGGAGCGTCACGACGGGGCCGTACCGCTTGAAGAGCTTCCGCAGCAGGGGCTCCACGTCCGCCGCGGTGTTCCTCAGCCACAGCAGGTTGCCGAACAGCGGCACGGCCGGGGGACCCGGCGGCAGGCGGCGGCGGTTCTTGGCGTGGCGGCGCAGGACGAGGAGCGAGAGCAGGAGGGCGCCCGCGAGGAGGATCCAGCTGGTCTCCATTGGAGGTGTTGTGTTTTTGCGACGAAACTCTGTTCGTGTTGATGTTTGTCGTATGATGATGAGACGAGGAGATTAGACGAACGGGATTCCAGTTTTATAGTGAGGTTTTGTACGTGGAGTCCCGAGTCCGTACAACATGTCGAGGGAGATATGGTTTCGACATGGTTTCATGCTGGGATAAGGTCTGAACATGGTTTTCTAGACTAGAAGAATTATTGTTGTTGACTTCTTGCCTTCTGCCGAGTTTGTCCGAGACACGGTAGCAGCGGCCAAGGCCATCTATGATCTGTCCGTGTTGCACACGTGCAGGCGCATGTTCCCCGTTGTCATCTCTAGTAGCAACGGCCAAGGCCATCTATGATCTGTCCGTGTGGCACACGTGCAGGCGCATGTATCATCTACCCTACCCACCCATACTTTTGGTTTTTTTTATGCATGTTTTGATCTAGAGTATTACTTTGAAGTGGGAGTATGGGAGCACTGGAAGATCTTCATGCGAGGAAGGCAGGAAACAAACAGATGTCAACGGCTACCATCAGTTTAGTACCCTTCATGACCATCCACTTCGTTTGGCTACGAATTCTTACTCCTTCGAAAACTTGATCGCACATCATTCTTGTTCTGGCTTCCATCTCACGCACGTTCTCCCTCATGATGCAACGATGTTCACAGTGCTACTAGAAAACCATTCTACAGTGCGCCAACTGCCTGATCTTGTGTAGGGCATTCGAAGAAAAACACTCTCTTCTGCCAGCGTGCAGGACGAAAACTCTATTTCTGCTGCTGCAGCTTCCCAACTGAGTGCAGGTACACAGAGACAGAAACGACCCTGAAAATCAATGAGACATAAGAGCTTGTTAAACTAACATGGATTACAACCGTAGTCTAGTCAACACAAGTTGCGACCGTGCTTCCATGAGCACTTACGTGGATCCAAGCAAGAACGCAAGAGACAGGTGGAAGCCAAATAAGAAGACTGATACTATTGCCGTCAGAAGCATTGCAACTGATGTTGAGTAAACCTGTGTGCATGCAACTGCACATTGTTAGCACATGGTGATATGAAAAGATTGTTAGATGCCTCAGTAGTTATATAGACAATTCATTGTATCCATGGCGAGACATTTTGGTGAAACTTAGCGATTCCTCAAATATCAGTCTAGACACTGGACTGGTGCACTATAGTCGTGGTGTTGCTTCTACAATGCATGGCCAATGGGGAACCTGTAGTCCTTTGTTTATTGTTTAGACATCTAGGGATCACATTACATAGTTATTAAAATATTTCTTCAGAAAAAAAAGAAGACCTCCTTGTTCTCCATCAAGATGGTGTGACACAAGTTGTGCTGCTACTGGATCATGAAATATGACATTTTCTGAAGTGATAACTAATGTAAATCGTGCACATAAACCAGAATAGACATGTTGACAGAGAATAGACAAGGTGGTGAGGACGGTGTGAAGGATCTTGGGTCGGTTTAATAATGTGATTATCTCTAACCCTAATCCATACCATGTTACTAACCTTGAGATTAGACAAGACAAAATACTTCATTAGTGGAGAAGACAATATATATAGAAAGCCTCATGGGTCTATAGGATGGGCCTTCTTGATATATATACGTACTTAACAGATGCATCAGTTATCCATTTGGTGTAATTTCGATGAAGATTGGAACTACAAGTACAGCTAGTAAAGGCCGAGTTAAAGACTTAATATGCCATGCAAAAAAAAACAAAAAGGGTATTCTCTAAATGGGAAACAACAATTTTCTTGTACAGTTTTTTCTTTTTTTTTGCATCGTCTAATAAAACTAGCGGCAAAGCTTTTGCCGTCCTTTCTAAAAAAAAATGGGAAACAACAGGATGACAAATATTCAGATGATAACAACTCCGGCTGTAAGAATAGGCTACAAAATAACTAAATTGGAAGGGGGAGTCCCAGTAGGCGCATGAGACAACATAGTGACGTTTGTAGAAAAGATATTAATGAGGTTGCAACACATTCATTTAACCTCGAAATAAGTTGCTGAGGTTCAGACCTACACTGTTTGCACACACATGTAACTGAAAAGATAGTAGTGAGTACCTTGACAATATTGTCAGCATACTTCATCACCATTGATACAGCAATTCCACTGCAAAGCAAACATAAACACTTGATTTGATTGGGAAGAAAATAAAAAAGGATGCAGCTAAGCCCAACAGGGCAATAGTGAAAGCAACTAATATGATCCAACTGTCAGTACCTCAGAGCATGGTTAAGAATCATCAAAACTGTAATAAACGAATAGCCATGGAAAAAACCTCTGCACCAGATGGCACATTCAAATGGAATGGTCAATATCATGAACTGTAACAGGTGACATGAATGAAGCACTAGTAGAAAATTCTGCACTAACTTGTTCATGACAGCATCGAAGTCCTGGACACAAATTGCAACCAAATTGAAGAGCATCCCAAATATGTACAGCCAAAAATTCTGTGCATTGATATTTCTTGAAGGATGTTTCTTGATGATAACCTGGATTGTTCAAAATATAAAGGAATATATTACATTCGTAAAGAAATTCATTGATATTTCGTATCAAATGTATTTTCCAAAAAAAACAAGAATACAAACTTCTGTATATACTC
Source organism: Saccharum hybrid cultivar R570 (assembly GCA_038087645.1). Taxonomy (NCBI): domain Eukaryota; kingdom Viridiplantae; phylum Streptophyta; class Magnoliopsida; order Poales; family Poaceae; genus Saccharum; species Saccharum hybrid cultivar. Next base: position 1,963,127 of record JAQSUU010000377.1, read on the forward strand.
CTGCAAAACCACTTAGAAGAGCCATCACCTGCAAAAAGGGAAAAAGAGAAAAAGAGCATCCAGGTAGTTGTTAAACACTTCCTCTAGTATGTCCAAAAGCCAGGATTGATTATTTTTTCTGCTTCACTCACAATTGCCATTACCCAACCTTGAATAGGGGTCTGAAGAACATGGTCTGACCTGAAAAAGGACAGATAAGAAAAGAATGAGGGGGGAAAACGTTGACAAACAAGAAAAAGAATGAGGGGGGAAACATGTTTGGCTTACGAGGGACTGAGCTGAGCAGTAGTGCATCCAGCACATAAAAGAATAAATGCAGCCCACTGAATTTCACTTAACCTGCATTAGTTCAATAAATTAACAATGGAAAGCAGGTGTTGGGGAAGAAAATATTAAAAAGATTGTTAGGAATGAAGTGCAAAACAAGAGAGGTTTTTGTTATGATGGCTGATGGCCAGTCAGGAGGGTAGCAAAGTATTAGATTCAACAAATGAGCCAATTTCAGATTCAGAGTTAGGATTTGCATAGTCCATTAAGCAGCCAGTTGCTCAAGTTAGACACTTCAATAGAGTATGGATTCAAGCCTAATGATGACTATTTATTTTACAGATTGAACTTCAGCGCAACTCTTTCATCACAGAACTATAATTCATGTCTTCCAGCTTTAGCATCCGGACTGCATCAAAGACTTCAAGTGAAAGTGAACCCAATGACATAGTGGATGTCACTTGTCAGCAAAGAAAACTGATAAAAAAGAACAAGCTCATTAGACTTGCCTTTTCTTGAGAATTATACGGTACAGGACACCAGTGCTGATAATATTCAAGTTCTTCAGAATCTGGTAAGCTGGTGCATCCACATATGCAAAGATATAATACTGATAACCACGGAAGCAGGGAAACATGGTTATGTTTTGTTTGTTTTTGCTTTATTTTTTTATTTAAAAAAATCCTACAACAGAATGACTGGGCAACTGGAGACACCTGCAATAAGTTCTTCACCAGGTAAAGCATTGCAGGAATGGGGTAAACTCTAACTTCATCAAACGATGTAGTTAACCTGAAAATAATAAAACCAAAGGTCTAGAAGGTGGACGAAGACAACAAGCACCTAATATGTACTATTGGCAAGCATGTAAAATCATCACCTATTATCTTCTGTAACACCTTCACTGTTCCATGTCCTGTACAAGGCTACAAGTGACAGTAGACATTTCAAAGCTTCCACCTAGACATTGAGAAAACAGAATACATAACCACATCACAATACTGAAAAACTCCTGAAGATATAGTCACTGAGAGAATTCAAGCATTTCGCTCACCGAAAAATTTGCTGTTGTGATACTATATTCATACTTCCCAGCTCTTTTCGACCATACAATGAATATTGCCTGGGAACTTGTTAGCAATGTCAATGCAAGTGTAACAACGGACCTGAAAAACACATTGAGGATACAACAAATGATTTCAGAAAGAATGAGATTTAGTAAAAATATTGCAAGAAATAAGCCTTACTTTAGCTTCCAACTATCCTTGCCCTTCGGCCCTCCTGCAGTGCTAAGACTCGAAGTTGCTATATCTGTGAATGGTATAAGTATTAATGCTAAGAATCTCCCATTTACAGCCCATCCGAAAAAAGAACATACGCATGATGAATCAAGAGCTTACTGCTAGAAAGAGATCTCCTATCAAAGCTCTCTATGTCCTTCTGAGATACGTCATCACTCTCCTTTTCGACGGGTAAGACAAAATAAAGACAGCGCGTCAATGCATGCTCTGTTATTGAAGTACAAGATTATTGTAAAGCTATTTTTTCAAAAAAGGAAACGAACTAAGCAAGCTATTGCCAGCGTTTAACTTTATGTATGACCAATGACAAACATCAGCAAGATAAAAAGTACAGGACAAATATAAATTGAATTTAACGTCTAAACCATACTGGACTAGTCTATTTTCACTACTAACACATAATAGCAGGCACAAATTATGTTTATTACAAAACAAAAAATGAATCAGATGGCTTCTGTATAACAAAAGCTCTGACAATTGCGAGCACATGGATGGATAGAAATGCTGCATTCACAAACTCAGCCATTAAATAGCCATATGTAAATTTAACAAATAAATTTGTAAATTAGAAGAATTAATGTTAGCATGATGTTAACAACTTGTAGTCAGCCATGAGCAATATACACTGGTTGAATAATCACTCACCTGCCATGCCTACATGGGTACATACCATCTACCAGAATCAACAATTAATGGGAGTGAAGCAGGCAACTGTGCCTAGATGAGAAATATGAGATTGAGACTTCAAATCAGACAAAAACGAACCAAAAATGATCACAGATGTATTTCAGTTTTATTTCAGTCACAAATATATATAAAAAGGAGAGGAAATCAAATCATCTAACTCGCGCAGCACATTTTGCTATAGAAACCCCCGAATCTCAATTCCAAGCGCTGAAGCGCAGACATTAAAGATGTTAAACTAGAGAGGGTAAGATAAAATCGAGATTGCGGTTGCGGCGGTGGTGAGGAACGAAGTGAAAACCTAGAGAGGCCAAACAGTTTTGAAGAAGAAAATCACCGCCGCAGCAGCGACGGCCGATGTAATCTAATATGGAGATTCGGACGGCGGCATTGCTGTAGATAAACATCGCGGGCTCATGCTTACCTGATCCTTCACTCTTCTGTGCTCCATCTCTTCCCCACGAGCGGCGAGCCTCTGCCTCGCCGGCTCTGCAGTTCTGCTACTGCGTTTTCTTTCACTGGAAGGAAGGAATAACGCAGACGTCAGGGACTGAGGGCGGCGGCGAAGGGCTGGGGAAGCACCGCTGCACGCTGGTCGCTGGGGCCTCGTGTAGTCGTGTGTCGGTGTGTGTGATCAAGTGGTAACTGACAGGCAGTGGCGTGCTGGCGTAGCTAACTGGCCAAAAAAAAAAAACCCCGAAAGCTGGCAATATTTTACAAGTTGGGTGTACATACAGTTAATTATGGGCAGTAAATAACTTTTTGCTAGGAGCCTAGGATGTACAGTGTTATGGCTTCTTCAATAGACTCTTCAAACTGACTCATGGAATGAGCCGACATCCAATCCAATGAATCGATACATGACCATTAGAGGTCTACCACTACCAATGCATACACATTCTCATAGATCAACTCCTAAACATAAGTGGATGCACACATATTAAATAATATGTCAATACAACTGCTAACCACTGTCTATTGCCTAGCTAGTCGTTGTGCAACTCTCCTCTCCATTCTACAAAACACAACCAACAGGTACAAGTGTTCTCCCAGGAGAGCGAAGCACTTGTATCTGCTGCTTGCGTTTTATGAAATGGAGAGGAGAGAGCACTTGTATCCCTTGTTGCTTTGTTTTGTGAAACAGAAATGACAGTGGTGCTTTTTGCAGAGCAATGAGACGACGACTAGCTGTGCAATGGACAGCGGTCATATAGTTGACCGTGCTGATATATTATTTTAATATGTGTGCATTGACTCATGTTTACAGTCGATTTCTAATAATATGTGTGCATCGGTAGACCTCCAGTGGTCATGCATCAATTCATTGGATGCTAGCTCATCCTATGATTCGATGCAGAGTCCACACGAGAAGCCCTTAGGAAGCCTAAACTTAAACAGTTTGACAAAGTTTATCTCAAGCAAAGTTTATATGTGAATTATGATCGAAAGCAATTAGGAAGCCCAAACTTGAAGACTCCAGCATCTATTCAGTTAAATACATGCACCAAACATCTCTCTTCAAGCATTCCTAGCTTCACACCTGGAGATATTCCTCTTAAAATGGCTTATTCTGATTAGGAAAATAAGTGAAGAATGTTGAGTCATGGTGACTGATTGTTGTGCTAATGGGGAGCGGAATGTGAATTTCAAAAGAAGCCGTACAGAGAACGATGTTCACCAAGTGAGTGACACGTTGGATAACCTGAAAGAGGTGACTCTAAATGATAAGAATGAGGCATGTTTGGCTAACCTCAAATTAGACCGCACAAGTAAACTTTAAAATCTATTTAGTTTAGCTGTGGAAAAGTTGCTATAAGCTGTGAAAAAGCTGTTGTGAGTTATGTACTGTGAAAAAATTGTAAGCTGTTTGATTGAAATAAGTTCACAGCCATTTGGTGAACAATCAGTTGAAAGAGTTGCACATGTCAGTAAGTACAAATATACTGAAGTCGCTCTGTATTCATATTCATCCAACTACAAGTACTTCAAGCGCTCATTTTTATATACAAGGTCGTGTATCAATCCATGAAATTTATGTGGCTCCACCTTCAGTTGGTGCAGAGATTGGATGGAAACCCAAGAACTCTTATTCATTAGGTTTACTTTCATTTGCACCGACAGATTCATCAGCTTCCAGGACGACGATGACATCATTCAGGATCTGAAGATGAGGCTCTTGCAGCTTGGAGCATTTCCACAATTAGTGTCTTAACATCCCTGTACAACAGTAACAAGCCATGTCAGAGAACCGGTCAATGAATATTCAGAAATAACTGCATTTTAGGCATCAATTTTAAATGGCGTACAAAACATAGTGAAAGCCGACAACAACAACAACAACAACAACAACAACAAAGCCTTTTAGTCCCAACCAAGTTGGGGTAGACTAGAGTTGAAACACAACATGAGCCCCTAGTCATGGTTCAGGCACGTCAATAGCTGCTTTCCAAGCACTCCTATCTAAACAAAGATCTCTAGGTATATCTCAACCCTTTAAATCTCTTTTTATTGTCTCCCCCATGCCAGCTTCGGTCTTCCTCTACCGCTCCTCACATTAGTATCTCGACTTAGAATTCCACAATGCACTAGTGCCTCTGAAGGTCTCCTTTGGACATGCCCAACAAAGTGAAAGACAACCATGAAGAAAAAACATCTAAGCTTAATAGCACACAAATTAAGGACCACTTTGGAACACAATAAATTCACAGAAATTGTATAGGAATTTCATAGGAATCAGTTCATTTTTCATAGGAAAAGAAGAGTTGTGCCAGATTAGAAGGCTAAGAGTCAAGAGTGAGGGACCCACTTCCTGTCTTGCGCCTGCCTTGGGAAGGGGATACGCAACTTCAGAACACTTCCATCACAACCAGCCTGGGCAGCAGAAATAGGCATATTAGAATTTATAACAGAGTTGGATTTTTTTTAATACATGAGAACAGAGCTCATAATTAAAGGTGCAATTGTCTAGCCAAATAAGTAAAAGATCACAGTCGAACAAATAGTATTATCCAGACCACAATAAAGGCCAGAACATTGAAATGTTGCAATTTTGTTATGATATTGTAATGCTGACCTTGTGGTTACTGATCCGTTTTTTAGTCCTACTGATCGGAACTGAGTAGGCAAAATATAGCATATAATTTCCAGGTATTATTTTGTCTAATTTATGGCACTGTTACCATTGCATTACTCAGTATCTCAGTATAACGTTGAGCAGGTACGGGGCATTTCCAGTACAAATTAGCAAAGTATAAGGCACATACCGTAAAGAGTTACCTTCACATTAAAACCAAGGCTGTCCACATCCAGCATATAAGCAAAATCCACCTGAATTGCATTTGTCATCTTTCAAGTTTCAATATATTTGAAAGCAATATTTGGTAAAAAGTGTAACAACACAAAATGGACAGACTGTAAAAGAAGTTATGCAAAGCACTGAAGAATTCCTCCTTTGCTACTATCCCATGCTCATGGGTGATCAAGAGTTTCATGACTGCATTGTTTGGTAATACTGATAACTAAACACTAAGTACAATGCTAACTACAGCAATGAACCCAGTTCTTTGATGCAGATTCCATTAAACCACAGAATAACACTTCTGGTTGCCAAGTATACCGACAGATATGCATAACAAATAGACTATAAAGCAAATGGTTACATTCATTTGTAAACTAGTTTGCAATTTTGAATGAATGGCTGGCTGGTTTCCCAGGGCAAGAATTGCACAGTTGCACGCAGATCTAGCCCTGGATGATGTATCTACCTTTGCACCCGTGTATTGACAAGACTGCAAGCATATGCTTAAACAGAGTACAATTTTCACTTTCCGAACTACAAGCAACACAATGTGTCAAGAACAAAAGATACACATATATGATCAATAAAAAATGCTAGTTATTTAGTTACAGAAATAACTACATTATAAAAAACAGACAGCGCCTCACCCCTCAGGAAAAGAATATTTAGGCACAATTTTCTTCAAGATATATCAGGTTTTGCAGTAATATTACTGGAAGTAATACTTTATTGTTATATTGTTGGAACAAATGCTAAATAAGTACACTTCATCATTTACTTGCCTTAACAGTAGTGGAGTGTTGCACAATGAGCTTTGTATCATCGGCATGATCCTTGTTCATATGGCTCTGTAGGGCATATACATAATGGAAGGTTGAAACATTTAGTCTAAAGCCCAATGAATATATAAGGGCAAGGAGTAAAGGGAAACAGAATCCAGACATACTGTAATAGGAGTTGAGAATTGAGATATTGGATCAACTTTTGCTTCCTTGAACTCAGCAGCACTGAATTCTGGGGATTTTGACATTAGGTTAGCATATTAGGCAAAAACACTATCACCAAATTATTTTTTGTCTTTGTTGGAGTATGTGTGTGTGGGCCTCCAGCCCAGGCCAGCCCATGTAGGGCAAGGCCCATTAGGGTTAGGGTTAGGCACTGCCTATATGTATCCTGGGGGTTCACCCTCTATCAATCAATACATAGAGTTTCACTCTTCTACATGGTACCAGAGCCGAAGGTTTGATCTTTGCCGGTCGCCTCCCACTCCTTCTTCCGCTGCGCTGCCCCTGGGAGGAGCGAACTCCACTCCCAGGGGCAGCAACCTGAGCACCGAGCCCTACCCACCTTTTTCCTTTTCGTACCAGTTTATGCAGCAGCAGCAGCTCCTCCCCGAGTTCAAATCGTGCGTCGTCGGCGTCGATCCGTCTTCCCCGATTGTAGATCGGGCGCCGCCAAGCCTGGATCCAGTCCGACCGGTGCCGGATCTGAGCCACCGAGCCGCCGCCACTTTTCCCACTTCCCGGCGCCGCCGCGCCGCTCTCCACCTCCCCGTTCGATGCGGCGCTGGCCGCGCTCCAGTCGCGGGTGGGCTACGCCTTCCGCGCGCCGTCCCTGCTGCGCCGCGCCATGACGAACGCCTCCTACTCCCGTGAGAACGGCCGCGCGCTCGCCGTCCTGGGCCTGGCCGCCGCGGAGTCCGCCGCGGCGCTCCGCGCCCTGGCGGCCGACGGAGACGCCGCGCCCTCCGCCGTGTCGCGCGCCACCAGCGAGGCCGCCTCCGGCGCCGCGTGCGCCCGGGCCGGGGCGCGCCTCGGGATCCCGCACGTCGCGCGCGTCGCCGGCCAGACCAGCGCGTCCGCGCCGACCGTCGTCTGCGGCGCGCTTCGGGCGCTCGTCGGCGCCGTCGCCGTAGACGCCAACAACACCGATGCCGCTGGGGAGGTGTTTTGGAGGCTGCACGCGCTCACTACGTCTGCTGCCATCGCCGCGGTGTGATGTCAGAGGCTGGGTTGCTGACCCAGCGCAGTTTGCATTTCATCTCCTCATCAGTGTCCACCTAGTGCTACGGTGCTATCGTGTTTATGTTCAGTTTAGTGACTCTACTGCTGCTCCGCTATGTATCTGTTCGTTTGCTTTGTGTCGCCCTGCCGTTCATCGTCTTCATCGACACCCCCGAGGACGAGGCCGCTGCTGCGCCCTCTAGGCTACAGCGGCGCCGCTCGTGGTCTGCCTTCACCGCCGGTGCTGCCGCCTTTCCAGGCGGTCGTGCCACCCGCCGCCGGTCGTCGTCAAGCAAGCTCTCCGTCCGGAGTCCACACCCTTCGCCGTCTACCGCGGACAACGCCCCCCTCCCCGCCACCCCTGATCTGAGCGCGGTCTCCGAGGTATCCGGGTGCGCTGCCATCGCCTGGCGCCCCTGCCGCCGCATGGCTCGGCTCACCGTTCCGCGGCCACGACAGCTCGGTGTTGCGACTACGTCTTCGACCGTCTTCGCTGCCACCTCGACTCGGCGAATTCTACCTCGGCTACGACCACAACGACCTCGACCTCGGCTACTTCGGCACAAAAAGGGCTATCCTCCACTTCTTCGCTCCAGCCACAACGTCCGCGACACGGTTGCGACTGCGGGAGGATGTCATCGCTTCGGCTTTGTTCGTCTCCAGTCTCATCGTGTGCTCGCCCCCGTTGTGACTGCGGGGGGATGTTGGAGTATGTGTGTGTGGGCCTCCAGCCCAGGCCAGCCCATGTAGGGCAAGGCCCATTAGGGTTAGGGTTAGGCACTGCCTATATGTATCCTGGGGGTTCACCCTCTATCAATCAATACATAGAGTTTCACTCTTCTACGGTCTTGTTTACAGAATTGACTAAGATGCAAGTGCATCTCAGATATGTAGTTGCTATTGATGCATTTATGCTAATAGTGGGAGGATAAGTGAGGTCCATAAGAACATGGTTACTCTAAAAATATGTGAAAGCTGCAGAACCATAAACTTCTGCATCATGACAGTGTCCTTTTGGTGACTAGCATTCCTATAGGCGATTCAAAAAGGCACCTACCTCCAGAGCCAAGGAGAGCAGTTGCAACGCCAGATACATAGCGCACAGCTTTAGGTTTGATGTGCAGGAAACTGAAGTCACCAAAGTCAACCTTAATTTGGCAAATAATTCATCATAATCAGTACTCCATTAAAGTTGGTCTTTGCAACAGTAACAGCATTAAGAAAGTATACCCAAAAAGCATCAGGGTGCCTTCGTAGGTAAGCGGTTCTCACTGAATCTTTTTCTTCGTCAGAAACCTGTAAATAAGAATAAGGGCGTCAGCAAACACAGTTACTATCAGGTGACATGCAAATTATGATTTTTATCCCCAGCTTTAGTGTCTCTTGTTGGGTTTCACCGCTAGCCTGCGCTAACTTGCTTAAGATTAAGAGGTTTTGCTGTTGTATGCAAAATATGATTGGAAAAAGTATAAATAACCCCCTGAACTATGGATCCTGGAACACATAACCCTCTGAACTATGAAACGGTCTAATTTACCCCCTGAACTATCCAAAACCGTCTATTTTACCCTCTGGGCGGGTTTGGACGGCGGTTTTGCTACAGTAACAGTAGGTTTGCTACAGTAATATCGTTTTGCCTTTTTATTTATTTTCGCTGAATATTTGAAAAATCATAGTAAATCACAGAAAAATCATAAAATAGAAAATCTAATTTTGTTGGACTCCACATAAGTAGATCTACACAGTGAATATATAATACGGTACGCTTTAGTACAAAGTTTTTGCTGTAGCTTTAGATTAATTGGAAAATCCAATTTAGACTAAAGTTACAGCAAAAACTTTGTACTAAAGTGTACCATATTATATGTTCACTGTGTAGATCTACTCATGTGGAGTCTAACAAAATTAGATTTTCTATTTTATGATTTTTCTGTGATTTACTATGATTTTTCAAATATTCAGCGAAAATAAATAAAAAGGCAAAACCATTATTACTGTAGCAAACCCACGGTTACTGTAGCAAAACCTCCGTCGAAAACCGCCCAGAGGGTAAAATAGACGGTTTTGGATAGTTCAGGGGGTAAATTAGACTGTTTCATAGTTCAGAGGGTTATGTGTTCCAGGGTCCATAGTTCAGGGGGTTATTTAGACTTTTTCCAATTATGATTTAACAATGTATCTGGAATGTAACAAGGAAAAGGCATGATCATATATCAGTGGGAAAGCAGAGGAGGGAGGAAATTACAGGAACAGCATCACCATATACAGTTATTACAGTATCTGTTCTGTCCTCAGGGTCTTTCGCGACAAGAAGTGAGCATTTAGGATTTCCGGAGAGATTCTGCAACATTGGCAGCAAAGCATAAGGGTCATTGGTGAAAGAAATATGTTTACAACTGTTGCCTGTGTTTACTGAACGTAGACTAGACAATTATGCAATTCAAACAAATGTTCTAGCAGTGATAGATTTGCATATCTATGCATATTTCTTTGTTCGCCCACACATGGGCTTCGATGTATTTTCTAGTGATGCTACCAAATTGTAAGGCATCCATGCATAATGGACATGGAAAGGTAAAACAAATGGCTTCGTATACAGAATCATGAAAGCAAAAAAAAAAAAAAAACTTACCTTTGAATGAATTGCTAAACTACTGACTGCTAATATGGGGGAACCATCCTGATCACATGCAAAATCAACCATTGAACCAGATGGATAACCAGCATGATCCTGCAAGCATAATAATATGAAATCTCCGAATAAGATCTAGTATAATTCTGCAAGATTACATATATTGGAGTTCTGGAACTACAAATTCCCTGTTTGTTTAATCAAAAGAAAACTATGAGTTTGTCTTCACTCAATTTGTTTGATAAATATTATTGCTCCTCATCAAGTAGAAAAACTTATGCTTGAAGGAGGCAGTTGGTAGCATGTACAAGTACAAAACTACTCCCTCCGTTCCATATTGTAAATCGTTTTAGCTTTTCTACATATAGTTTTTGCTATGTATCTAGACATAGTGTATATCTAGGTGCATAGCAAAATGTATGTACTTATAAAAGCCAAAACAACTTATAATTTGGAACAGAGGGAGTAGAAATCATGCTCTGGTGAATATGGAAAATACCTAGATTAGCACCTGGTCCAGTAAAAACTGGATGTCACCAAAGCATTCGAAACAAAACAATAACTTCCACAGTTTCAGGCAGTGTTTAGATCCAAAATTCAAAATTCCAAAAGTGTCACATCGAATGGTTGCGGCACTTGCATGGAGGATTAAATATAGACGAAATAAAAAACTAATTGCACAGTTTGCTTGTAAATTGCAAGACGAATCTAATGAGCCTAATTAGGCCATGATTAGACACTAAACTGCTACAGTAACACATGCTCTAATGACGGATTCAGAGTTTACAGGCGAGTTCCGTAATTAGTTTTTTTGTTGGTATCCGAAAACCCCTTCCGACATCCCACGAAACATCCGATGTGACACCCAAAAACTTTACACCGGGGAACTAAACACCCCCTCAATAGACAAGATTGTTCTTCATGAACAATGGGTTAGTCTCTTCACATTATACAATGCTCACTGACTACTACAGAACTTGTGAGGGTAGATGAAGGAAAAGACTAGCTAAGTGTTTCTCCAATAAGATATGCAAATATAACAACATTTGTTATTGCATTTGCATAGTCTAGGTACCTGAGAATGCGTAGCAAGAACGCCTCTGACACTTCGGTCCAGAATGGTCCGTATTTCTTCAACTGGAGAAAGACGAGCAGCTTTTGCCTATAATTATGAGGATATTGAGTAAATCAGAAAGATCCAAAGACAATGACTAAATCAACATTCCAAAGAGCTCAGGTACAAGCTTAAGCAACTCACAAACTTATTTGACTATTGAACCCTACTGCAGTTGTTGCAGATACACTCACTGAATCACATGACAAGTTGATTAAACATGCTGTAGGAATTGTCAAGGTTCAGTTGGGAATACCTATGATTTGCTATAAGAGACAATGAGGTCTCACAACATCGGAACATGGGACTCTGGTCTTTGGAAAGAAAACATTTGCACATCATTGTCATCAATGTTTTTCTTCCTCACGTTGACTGTTGAAAAGAAAATAACCATACTAAACAATTCACATATTTCAATTGAATAAGTCCTTTTGGTGAATTTATTTGACCCTTTTGGTGAATTTATTTGACCCCACACCCCTTCGGCCCCTCACTATTGTCCCGAAAATCCAAAATTGTGGACAAACTGGGGTCCTGCACGACTCAACGGACCCAAAACACCCGATTCACTTCACTTGAGTTGCATAGCTACTGCACACAGGTCATGACACACACACGGTCCCCAAAGCCAACGACAAAAGGCCAAGAGCCACACCTGGTGAACGCGGATCACCTCGAACGCGTCCGAGGAACCACCGGGGGCGTCGGCAGGCGCCGCCATCTGCAACGCAGACAAACAAAACACCAAAGCACCATCAGCCGAATACATCACCGCCGCGGAGGCATTTCATCGAACATCTACCCGCACGAAACGGTTAATAAGATTAGGGGCGACCGGCGGCAGGCGGAGAGGCGAGTCGGACCTGAGACGAGGAGGAGGACGCGAAGAATCGGTCGCGGCGGTTGCGGAGGCGAGGGTAGAGGAGGGGGGAAGCGGAGGCGGAGGCGGAGACGGAGATGTGACGGTGCTGGTGGTTGTGCCGGCCATTAGTAATTTGTAGGTGGAGCGGACGGAGTAGGCGCGAGAGCGTTGACGGCGAGGGCGCCGCCCGGGCGCCCGGCGTGAGAAGGAAGGGCATCGTCGTTGCGTGCACGCGCGCGCCACGGAGAGCCTCGCTGGGCGCTTGGTGGTCGCTCGGCACGGCAGGCCGCGACCGCGAGCTGTGCTGCCTGTGCACACGGACGGGGTGGAATGAGATCCTCTGCAGTCGTGGAGAACGACTCTTCTCTGCGGTCACAGCATCCGTGCCGTTCGTTAACAATCCGACGATGAAGCTTGAGAACCCACCTAGGAGGCTATACGGGTGGGTTACGGCGGCCCATCTAATCCCACGACACCGAACATACATGTGCGAGTCGGTCCTTTCCCTGCGCTGCCGCCCGCCGTCTTCGCCGTCGCTGCAGGTCATCGCCATCGTCGTCACGAGTGCTGCGACCTGCTCGTTTGGTGCTGCATGTTCGAGCGTCGTTCTTTTGTGCTGCCACTCCTCTTTCCTCTCTGTCTCTCCTACAAGGCCGAGCTCACCGGTGTGGTCGGAGACTCATGCTACGGCGGTCCTACCACTCTGTGGCGGCCACTGCCTTCATCTGTCAAGCGCGGTCGCTACGGCGGTTCTACTCCGCTGCGGCGGCCGCGGCCTTGCTCCGTCAAGCGCCGACGACCAGGGGCGAAGCTACGTTAGAGGTTGTGGGTGCCCAGGCACCCACAAAAATTTGAAAAACCACTATCAGGAACAAAATTTCACCATGGTTGCGCATTAAATTTTCACACCTATAAGAGAAAGGCACCCCCTTCTAGTTTGCTCTAGCTTCGCCACTGCCGACGACCGCGCGACCCTCCAGCTCGGCATGCGCAGGCGACCTTAGCGGCTTAGCCCTGCTCCGTCGAGCGTTGACAGCTGCGCACCCTCTAGATCAGCGCGTGCAGGCGGCTGCGGCCATGCGCCGTCGAGCGCCAATTTATTTCTTCCAGTTCTAGTCATCGTCCGCGGCGACGACGCCCGAGCTTTGCGGCGGCGGCTTGGTATTTTTAACGAAGCGGCAGCGCACGACTTGGTGGATGCCTCACGCGGTGTCCCTAGGTTGATGGGCCGGCTGCTGGGCCGTTTAGAATGGGAAAGCTTCAGAGTTGTAGAGTCACCGTTTGATTTGAGATGGACGGTTTAGATCACGACTGCAGAGAAGAGTCGACTGGAGTGACTGCAGAGGATCTCATTCCGACGGGTGGCGTTGGCCAGATGGAAGAAGGCCGTGACTGCAGTGCACAAAGAGATCTTCCTTTTTTTTTTTGAGAATCAAAAAGAGATCAGCTAGCCCATTATAAGGATTTGGGGCCAGACTTGGTTATTTAGATGTTGGGCCGCAGCAGAGTCCTTAAGCGGCACTAGAGACTACTGGGCTAGCAAGAATGTACGATGCTGGCACAAATTGCCTGGCGGAGATTACCCGTGACCAAAGCTCGTTATTACGCGGGCATTCCCGAATTGACCATGCCATGTCAAAATACAAGAGCAACTTCAAGAGACTCTCTATATCTCCTACAACTAAATTATATCTCCTTCTCCTATGACTAAAAAGAAAGAAAGTAAGATCATCGTTTCGTGCGACAATCGTCGCACCCTCGGTCCGCTTCACCCCCTGCGACCGCGTCTTCTCCTGCGACCGCAAACACCGCTCGCCCCTCGTGCGATCCCTCCGCTCCTCGCCCACTCGACGCCTCTCCTGCCCTCGCCCGCCTGCGACTCCTCGGCCTTTGTGTAACCCTAGCTGCCGCCGGTTGACCCGAGGCCACTACAGGCGCGCCCCCTCCAGGCGTCGGGAGGCCGCGGCGGACGGGGCACCGCCGGGAGACGCGAGGCCACGATGGGGCGCTCCCGACCGAGGATGACGTGCGCCGCATCCTAGGCTCGTCGGTGCCATGGTGGAGGACCGCCTCGACCTACTCTTCGCCCTCATGGATGGTGAAAGGTCCTTATTTAGTTTTGGTAATTGAGTGACAACCTTAGGTGGACTAATTGTGTTTAATGTGAGATACACAGGAGATTAGTCCACAGGTGATTGTGTCATGAAGGACCTTATTGCATATGAGACATGACATGGAGTCATGCGACCAAGGTGGAGAAGATCGAGATGAGGCTTGGCTCGATGGACCGGTTGCAAGTGTGAAGGGCAAGTCGGAGGCTTTGAAGCAAGGGACCGCGTGTGACGGTGAAGCTTGGGCAAGACTTGGGCCGATAGACCGAGGCAACGGTGAAGAGCAAGTGAGATCAAGATCGATGAACTAATACAGTCACATGATGATATGAAGTGGATCATATCATTTGGTGATTGGTTGGTGCATGTGTTGCATCAACGTCGGAGGAGTTGGAATGGAATGCGCAAGGCAAAGGTATAACCATAGGGCATTTCTATTTCACCGGTCATAGGTGTGTAGAGAAGTTGATGACCGGGTTTAGAATAGATTGTTGTACTATCAAGAGGGGCAAACTTGTTTGCATATCGGTTATCTAGTGCCACTTGAGCGATCTAACTTTGCATATGTGTTAGGATTGAGTGGCGAGGCAAGTTGAGTGCCCAACTCTTTCGAGAAAAATGATTGTGAAAATGCTAACACACATGCACAAGGTGGTGAACACTTGTTAGTGTTGGCACATTTAGGAAGGCGATGGAGTTTGAGCGGTTGAGAGGGGTTTGGGTCGATTCAGGCGTTTTCGAGGAATAAAAATGCTAAGTCTCTTTTACGCCGAAGGTCGGAAGAAGTGGCGAGTCATAGAGAAACACTTGACGGACGCTGGCCACGGTGGCGACAAATGCTGCCCTGGCATCTATCGGCTTACCCTAGGCACGACCTGGATCGAAGGAGGCGATGGACGCGTGGACGCTCACACGACAGACGCTGACGTCAGCGTCTGTCGCTCAGTGTTCGGTGGCCTGGCGAGCGCGCAAGCGTCAGACGCGTCTATCGTGGCTGAGCGGGGTGCAAGAGCGTTTTGGACCACGTCTGTCACGCGACAGACGCTGGAGCGGTCTCGCGTCGGACGCGTCTGACGCTGGGAGTCGATCATTGGATTTCGAACGAGCAGTGGACATGTGGCGACGTTTGAGAGTGACAGACGCTAGGATCGCGTCTGTCGGCTTGGCGACAGACGCGTCTGTTGCCCCTGAAATCTGCCTAATGAATTGCTAACGGCTATATTCATTTGTGGGGCTATAAATAGAAGTGGTGGCCGGCCTTGGCTGGTGTTGAGCACCCTTGGAACTTAGTGTCCATGCTTTGGGAGTGCTTGAGAGCCTCTAACTCACTTGTGCTTGCAAGAGTGCGAATCGATTGCGAGTGAGTTGATTATAGTGCGTTGCTTTGAGAGATTGCATCGATTGGCACTAGGTGATCATGTTGCAAGCCAGTGGTGGTTGTTACTCTTAAAGGTTGCCGGCTTAGTGGCTTGTGGCTCCGTCGAAGCTCGCAAGATTGTGCGATGCTCTAGAGGAGCTTTGTGAGGGGGATTGTGCTCACCCCGCGGGGATCACGAAGAGCAACTCTAGTTGAGCGTGTCATTGAGCTACCACACTTGATGGTGGGTTCTTGCGGCGCCTTTTGAGAGGTTCGATGTGTGATATCGATTAGCCGCCGAACCACGAAGTGTTGGTCGACACAACGGGGACGTAGCTTGGTGGAACCAAGTGAACCTCGGGAGAAAAATCACTGTGTCAACATTGTTCTTCATCTTCTCAGTGGTTTGCCTTCGTGCAACACAAGCTTGTATTTACTTTCATATATACTTGTGCTTTGTGTAGTTGCTCTCGTAACTAGTTTGCTTGTGTAGCTTGCTAGTTGTCTTCTTGCTTGTGTAGCTAGAAGCTTCCCTTTGCGTGGCTAATTTAGTTTGTGTAACCTTGTTAGTCACATTGCTTAGTTTGTGTAGCTAAGTATTTTGCGCTCTCTAATTTGGCATTGGTTGCCTTGTTATTGAGCATTGCTAGTGAGCTTAGGAGCTTTGTGCTTTTGCTTCACTAGTTGTGTAAGAGCTCCCTCGGTTGGCAAAGTACTAGTGCATAGGTTTGTGTGACCTTGCTCTAGAATTGATTAGGTGAGCTGTTGCTAAGCTTAGCACCTTAGTTGCTTAATTAGAATCTTTGCAAGGTGCTAGAGAACTTAGATAGAAGGGTGTAGTCTTGACTAGACCGATAAGTTTAATTCTGCATTTGTTTCGGTTAGCCAACGCGTCTAAGTTTTAGAAAGGACTATTCACCGCCTGATCCGCCATCTCGACCCTTCAGAGGGCAAGGATATCACCAGGCTCATCGCCACGGGCAGGAACGCGTGCTCTGGAGCCGCCGCCGTCGTGGTCACCGCTCCTACCACTGCCTCTACCAAGGCCGAGGAGGAGGCCAAGAAGGAGGACGAGAAGGACGTCGGCATCGTTCGCCGTCGCACCCATGCCGTCGCCGTCAGCGCCGCCCTCCCGTCGCTAGCCGCGGCCACCCTCGCCCGTCACACGTGTGATCCAAGTGAGTCAGACTCCAAATCTTCTCCCTGCCGCCCCTCTCACTAGTCGCTGCTATTGCGCCTGTCGGAGGCCGTAGCCCGGCCTCGACAGTACACTCCGAGCGAGGCTCTGGCGGCCTCATCCAAATCCCCCTCCCGCTGATAACCCTAGCAGTCAGTTGAACATCTGTTAACTCTGTACATACCCAAAAAAATACCACACATCCTTAGTAGAGATAGTCTGACACCCAACACCTTCAATCACATTTTGTTCAGTAGCACAGTACGTATACATGTTGTTAAGGAGGGTTTTTTTGTTCCCATCATTCCCATAGGCTAAGTATATGCATATGTATGTCTATATGCAGCAACCATTTTCTTCTTCAACAATGCCCATCACATGAAGATGGATTCAGGGTAGGTTCCGTTTTTCACATTTGATTCCAGGAACAACAGAATGATGGTCATTTGTTTTTTTTTGCCTCACCGTCTCAAACTTATTCACTCACTGGAGAGAGATAATGTATTGTAGATTTGTGGCCCAAATAAGCTTCAGGATAATTAGAATTAATTATGGTTTTCTCCTACAATGTTGCTACCGATGCATACGATTCCTATATGCCTTGAAAGACAGTTTGATTCAGAACCCTGAAATTGTTTATATATTGCTAAACAACCATCAAGAAATAGTGAACCTTACAAAGCAGCAAACATGCTTCTCCACCTAGACATTATTAATTTGTAAAGCACTGTGACTTAAATCATTAATTTTTCTATGATCTGAACCTTTATATGATTTAATAATCATGAAGCATGAACTGTTAGTAGCATGCATGCTTATGTGACTAACTCTTGCAGCCTTTAGCAGCTGCATCTATGCATGATTCTGCTTGCTATACATTTCTAGATATTTTTTATAAGAATAAATTCTATCATGTCCTCTACAATTTTATCAGTCATGGATGAACAGAAGAGATGCTTTCCTGTTCTCAAGTTAGTGATGCCCAACCTTTTGCCAAATTCCGCTGCGCAAAGTCATAGGAGTTGCACTTGTTGTGGTGAGGATCATAAGAGAATATATTTTTTGGGTTGATGAGGACAGTAAGGCTCAAGTATATGTTTGATCCATGTTCTTAAACTTTGCTTCGAGAGATATTGGAATTACTCAGTTACTTCTAATCGGAAAGGCTTACCTTTCATTTTTGTTTAAACTTTAAAGACCCCCTTTTTTAAGTGTATATATATGTGAGCAAGTTTTGACTGAACAATAGCAGCTTGACAAAGGCCTATTTTTCAAATGTATATATTTGTGTACTTCACAATGACTGCCTCTATGTTTCTCAAAAAAAATTATGTACTTCAATGGCTCTATTTCTCAAAAGAAAAAGAAATCTCTGTACTTCAATGACTGTCTCTATTTCTCAAGAAAATTAAGAGATCTCGAATCCTTCAAGCTGCAGATGTTGTGTTGTGCTCAATAGCAGATATTTCAGTGTTCTTTTTTTAATATGCTATATATATTCTCTTATGAATGTTCAATAGCATACCATAGCATTATTCTTATCTCAATATCTGTGTTCTATGCAGGTTCTCTTCTTTGTCTCATGATGCATCTCATGTACCACATTTGGTCATAGGTGACTGTAATTCATGGTGATTTTTCACTCAGACCAATCCCGGTGATCAGGTAATTCAGTCGTGCACTCAGACCATTCATAGTTTCAAACTCAGTTTGGTTTTAGATTGCATTTTGTTCAGTTTGGTATACCAGTATTAAATTTTCTTTCTTATTATTTGGCTTTCAGGTTAGGATTGAATGCATGTTCCTGCATACCAGGCTTTTGGTTTTGGGTCATGCAAACTGATTTTGTCATAATAGCTTGCATATAGGAGTGATTGGTGTTCATTGCTATACGAAATAAGCGCTAGCCGCTGGGATCTAGGTTGATTTGTGGAGTGTCGCTTAGCAGCGGTAAGTGACTAATTAGTTTCAGTATATGACTCAAAAATATTATACAATATTGCAGACCTTTTCAGTACAACATTTTGATAGTACATCTATTGCACCAAAGTGAATGATAGATATCTTAATGGTACTGAAGTATTATCATTTGCCTTCTTATAAAAAGAAATTGCAGTTTAGTACAAGAAAACACCCACCTATAGCACAGTCATACTTTCAGGCTTGTTCTCGAAAAAACTTTGCAGAGCAGTTTTTCTCCTTTTTCATCATTCAGTTTTGCTCTTGAATCTTCGGAATTTAGCATCAGGAAGTAGAACATCTTTCTTTAGAGGCTTCAGGGCTTATTGATAATATCACCTTATGATTTGTATTCTAATCATTAAACTAGACTTACGTAAGATGCTTAAATGTAGCAAATATTGTCATCATCATAGATCATATTGATACTTTGTTGACACATCGCTCCCCAAAAACATCAGGCTTCAGATATTACTATAATTGAGGATATTTGTATATTTGGGCCTTGAGTTGTGGATCTTTTGATGAATGATTCATTTTATTAGAGAAGAAACAGAATGATCTTCTGCTGATTTGCACACATCGTCAAATTGCTCTCTTTTTTTTGGGAACAAGGCTGTTAGTATTTGCATTATTAATGTATACTATCTGATAATCGAGGGCAACAATGTAACCCTGTCTCATTCTTCGTGAAGGTTCAAGTTGTTGATGTAAACCCTTCATGTCGTTGGGATCTCACACGGCAAATTCAAAATCCCCAACCAGCCAAAGCTGGCCTCCATAGTTACTTCACCTGAGAATAAAGTGAAGGGAAAGGGCATTTAGTTCCCTCGTGGTGCTGCGACGTGCCAGTTGTTTGTCAACGGCTGCCTTGGCTAGAGTGACATTGCTGCAGGATTACCTGCCTCAGGATAGACTCAAGTGTTGGACGTCTCCAGTGCAGTGCGTTCAGGTGAACATTTTTCTCGTGTGGATGATAGCGGTGAGAATGAGAGTTGCAGCTGAGAATTAGAACTTGATGCTCCCTTGATTACTAGAACGGAATCGATGATCAGTTGTATCTATGTGAGGACAATGTTGTTTACTTGGCAAATGTGATCTGTTCCATGTTGGCACTGCTATATGTTTATGCACATAGCAATAGCTACTTTGTCATATATCATGTTATTCTTTGTTATATTATCTCGGGTTTTTAAGGCACATACACAAGACCCATGCCTGACATGTTTGGCTGTGTGCCGGCAGTGCCAGGTTGTGCGTGGGGTTTATCTTTTGTTTTAGCCCTTAATCATGTTTGCCTTCAATGTGTGTCATCTTGTCTTCTTTTGTTGGTTTTCTACGAAGAAGGGTTTCTTAGATACACGACAAAAGCTATTGCATGTAAGAAAGGACATCAGTTGTAATCTTTGGAGTGTTGGGTAATGATTATTTTCTAATCGATTAGCGTCCTGTTCGTTTGGTTTATAAGCCGTACTTTTTTAGTCAGCAAACGATATTTTTCTCTAATAACAAATCAGCGATCAGTACTTTCAGCCATGACCTTTCAGCCAAGCGAACAGGACGTAAATTATTATGCAACAGGAAAAATAATACCACGGTAATGTAAACAATCGTATCTTATTCTACGGTATATGTCTGCGTGGAATAGATCTAAAGCCACACATATATATGATGAGTATAACATACTTTGTTTCAATGTTTTATGAGAGATTTTTCAAGACACGCAGTATCGCCCATGTGACAGGTACTAATATTTAGGATGGTACGCAGATGCAACGGAACTTATTCATGGGTTTATTGACACACGAAAGAAATAGATATCGGATTTATTAGCGTACAAAAGAAATGGATACCAAAGATTTCTTGCTGCCGATATAAAACATTATCTTAACCACATCACGGAAATGTCTATAAAGTAGAGTTTGTGAGCCTGCAACGCCGCGCTCTCCTTAACTATGTTGATTTCAAAGACTTTATTTTTTTGAATTAAATGTCACTTTAACGTTGGCATTTAATTTTTACTGTATTATTATCTTATCGTGCGATCCATGTGTTTTTAGTATAAATTGTTAGCTATCCCGTAGCAACGTACGGACACGCTACCTAGTCCTTCCTAAATGCTAGGAATAGAGATTTTGGTGAAAAATTACCCTCCAACAGCTTGTCTAAATGATTATGCAAATATAGCTATCTTCTATTTCAGATTTTTCGCTAGCCAAAAATAGAAGACGAGGATGACTCTCTAAAGTGCGCACAAGATATAGAAAAGCTATTGGAGGGTGAAAAGATATAGAAAGCGATTTTTATGGAAATAACTCTCTAAATGATGATTTAGAGAATGATATTTAGAAAGACTCTTGGAGATGCTCTGTACCTAATATTTTCTTTCAAAAAATATAGAGTTTTATAACTCCTAAAAAATATTAGAAGAAATAAAGAGGTCATCTCCAATACCAAAATCATAGAGATATATTAGGATATGAAAAATCAACATAAAATGTTTAAGTTGTTTAAAAAACATATTTAGAATTCGAAACAAATAAAAACTTCAAAAAATGAAAACGACATCTAGAAAATCTAGAAAAAAAGTGAACATTCTAATTCAGATTTTTTAAGCTTTTAGAGGCGTTTTCTAAAACAAACTTCCTATTCCTACTTTGATTTTTTTAATAAGGAAACTACTGGCGCCCGGACGTTCATTAGATACAATCCATAGATGGTACCGTAGCCCATGCAATTCGTTTCCTGTGCGCATGCGCCTGCACTCCGTGCCCGTGCCAGCATGCCCCCACCCACGCTGCGTCTGTGCGCCCACGCGGGGGCCTGCGCCACCCCAACATCGCCCACGCCGCACACTCGCGTCCCCTCCTGGTTTCCACGCGCATCGCGTGTACAGTATCTGATCTACCTTTGAAATATCTAGATGCAATGCTTGTAACATGTATTTGAAGACAAATGAAACACTTGAAACATGCTTCTGAAACACTTACAAAAACACCTAAAAACACTTGAAAACCATTACAAACAAACGCAACATCTAGATAAAAATGCTTGCAACATATGTGTGAAACATATGCAACATCCAGATAAACCCACTTGCAACATACGTCTGCAAAAAGCAGATGAAACATTGGGGACAGAGACTTGCAACATACATATACAACCATTGCAACACATGCAATATTTTGATCTACTTTTACAACATCCGTATAAAACACTTGTAATATACCTCTGAAACATTTGAAATGTACGCTTAAAAGGATCGTATCTTGGTGCAGCCTACTCCGCCGTTTGCATCGAGGCGCCGCAACCGTAGTAGAAGATGAGGCCGGATGGCTTCCGTGCTAGGGCCAGCGCTTCTTGCACTAGCAACGCCTGTCGGCGTCATCGAGCGCGAGCACGCGCGTAGCGAACATGTGGGCGCGTCGGGCGGCGGAAGGAGCAACGACAGGGGCAGCGGAGCAGGAGCAGGAGCGGACACGATGATCGTCGATGGTGAAATAGAGCAGAGCAGGGGAGCAGGCGAGCGGCGCGGTGGTGCCCCATAGCTGTGGGGAATGCCGTGACGGCTAATACGAGATGGGGAAATGCTCCTCTGTAATTTCTTTTTTAGTAAAGGAACAGAAGTAGAGTGCAGGAAGCTTGATGCACCGATTCGCAAACCCAAAAAAAAGTGTCCGGACGGGAGGCGTCTTCACGAACGTCCTCTCCACAGCATTTCTGTTTTAATAAAGAGCCAGAACCAAGCCATACTGCCAAAATCAAGTACTCTAAGGGGAGGTTTGCTGGTTACGTGGCTCTAGGGCTGGATATCGAGCCAGCTTGGCTCGTTTTAGCTCGGCTCGTTATAGCTCGACTCGTTATACAAACGAGCCAGAAGACTAGCTCGGCTCGGCTCGTTAGCGAGCTCGAGTTAGTTCGTTTGGCTCGCATGCCAAAGCACAAAAACACATGACATGCATATTTAAAATGAAATAAACAAATACATATGAATTTTACAATAGAAAGTATGCTATCATCCATGACCATGATCCATCATCATCTGTTGATCGATTCCATGCCGTGGGGGTAGGCCGATGGGGTAATCGGGTAGGGTCGTGGTTTCTATTGGTCTAGGGTTTTAGTGTTTAATCGTGTTGGGCCACAGGCAGAGGAATATGTGGACTACTTAAAGTTGTATTGGTTAGAGTTTTGTCGTATTAGGCTAGGCCGAGAGACATATGGGCCAATTGTTGTTGCTGTCATGTGAATCACCTTGGCTCATTTTGGCTCACGAGCGGCTCTCGAGCTAGCTCATTAATTAATCGAGCTGGTTCGAACTGACCTGTTAATTAAAAATTCAAACGAGCCGAGCTCGAGCCGAGCCACTAACAAACGAGTCGAGCGAGTTAGCGAGTTACGAGTTTTTCGACCAGGCCTATTTGGCTCTCTTGCTTGCTTCTTGAATACACCCGGACACTCCTGACTTCTGCTATCCGCACGATCACAGATTCACGGTTCACGGATCACTTGTGTTGACGATGCCATCGCCCAACAACTTCAGCGAGCATCACGGGTGTCGTGGCGCGGAAGTGTGCATCGTCTCCGCGCTCCACTACTCCAAATCCAGCACATGGCCCGCGCCGGCGCCTCCCATGACGTTTCCAGGACGACGCAAGCAAGCAAAACTGCTGAAGTCCCACGCTCCGCACGCTCGCTCTCGGCTCTGCCCGTCGGCCAGTCATGGCATCGGCGTGGCTCCCGGTCCCGGGTGTCGTGACGCGCGAGAAAAGCCGGCGACCAAACAGTGCCTCGCGCACGCCGCAAAAGCAATGACGACCATAGCAAAACCAGTCGGTCGGTCCTGCCCAAGAAAGGGAAAAAAATCAAGAACATTACAGTCGCAGAGCCGGTACGGTACCTAACGAGGGTTTACCACCACAGGCCGGACTTTGCCTTGCCTCCGAGACTTTTCAACGCTCGTCACTTGCTCGCTCGCGCTGTCGCGCACGGCCTTCCAGACCGAGCTTCTTCAACCGCCCGTCACGTCTTGCCAGCCGCTGTTTTGTATTGTAAGCACCGTGCGTGAACGCGTCGCTTGGTCGTTAGAACGCCGCAATCAGATGGACTGAGCCCGGTTTGTCCGCTGGCCACATTTCCACCGCCGCCGGAAGCTACCGCTGCGGATCCAGCGAAACGGCCAGACGGTCTGCTCGGTGGAACGAGATATCTGGCCTCCGTGCCAAACGGTCAAATTTTCGTCATTTCGTGGCCTCCTCGTGCTCGTGGTTGAAGCTGAAAGAGTGAACAGGGGCGCGCGAACGCCGGATGGAACAAAGGAGAAGGGGGGGGGGGGGGGGGGGGGGGGGGGGGGGGGTGGCAATGTGTCATGCCGCATGCATGGCAGACCAGCAGGACCAGCACGGCCCGATCGCAACTGTCACGCCAGCTGTGCCCACCTCACCAGGCTGGTCTTTGCCCATGCGCGCATGACCGTTTGCTACCGGGATCCTCTGGATCCGCCTCTCCATGCGACCCCTCGTGGGGCTCATGATGCCTCGTCGCCTCGACTCGTCGCGTTGTTCTATACTTGCCAGCGAACACGAAGAATTCGTGCAAACGCACCGTGTCCGAAAACAACGGGCGAAATTCACTCCACCGCAGGATCTGAACTCGGTTCGATACCATGAAACGTTCTCAAGCAACTTTTTTTTTTTGTTTTGGTCAAGTTAGCCAGAATCGCGTGCTGCTACCTGCTAGCAGCACCAGCAATATGCGCACGCAACGCAACGAAGTTTCCTCGGCGCGGCTCGTGCCGTCCTGAGGACGCGCAGCGCGGGCGGCCGGCGACGCGCTCAGACGCGCGCGTGGTCAGCAGAGCAGAGAGGATCCCAACGGGCCCCGCGCCCGGCGCGCTCGCGCAACCGCAAGGCAATGCCAGGCTGCCAGACCGGCCGCGCCACCAACCCAACAAATGGCCAGCCAGCCAGCCGTGCGTCGTGCCAGCCAGCCCTTCCCGGTCGCCCCAGCCAGCCCCACCGGCCACCGCCTCACGCAGCCTACCTGGCCGCGCCGCGCGGGTCCCCTCCGGCCTCCGCCCCTGCCCGCCTCTATAAAACCCTCGCCCCTGCAACACCGCCCTCCGCCACCTCCCGCTCGAGCCAGCAAGCCAGCCGCCTCTCCCGGACTCCGCATCTCTCTAGAGCTTCGTACCCTCGTAGAGAGATCCGGCGCGGCCCAATAAACACCCACCTCACTCCAGACTACTCGCAGAAGATGGCCGGCCTCAGGATGAAGCTCGTCGCCGTCGCTGCCATGGCCGCCGCGCTCGTGGCGTCCGCCGCAGCCGCCGAGGCCCCCGCACCGGCGCCGGCCTCCGACGCCGCCGCCGCCGTGCCCCTCGCCGCGGCCTCCCTCGCCGCCGCCGCCTTCGGCTACCTCTTCTGCTAGATCCGGCCGCGCTGGACGCGTGGTTTTCTGCTTGATATGCGTGATTCGTCTGGCGTGAGTTGAGGTCGGTGTCGTGTGCGTGTTCGTGTGTCCGTGTGTGAGGTGTCGGCGGGCGGGCGTGTGTATGTATGGAGTCGGCGGCGGCGGCGGAGGTGTGCGCGTGGTGGTGGTACGTGCGTCGACGCGCCATTGTTTGTGGCGGCGATCATGTATCTGCTGCGTTTTCTGGTTATCAATGAGATGATTTATTTGATTCTTTCCAGCATGAGCACCAAGTGCACACAATTTCAATTTTACGGTACTATACTGTCATGCACCTGTGCCTATATATCATTTCATCTGCGACCAACGAAGCCTATCTAGCTTGCAATCTGAGGTATCTGCAACGAACGAATTTGTCTCGGCGATTCAATTGATTGTTTGCCTTTGCAAAGAAAACGCTACTCATAGATTCTTCAATTCGTGCATAAAAGTTCAGTGGAGCCAAACAAAAAGAAAGAAATGCAGTAATACAATTGAAACAAAAAAAAATTCTCCGGTGAACAATCATCGGAAACGAACACAGGCAGAAAGCCGTCAAGAAAATTTCTAGTAGAAACGAATATTGTGGCATGGAGTCCTGCGCCATGTGGACGCTAGTTGGTTTGGAGATGCCAGGGCTAGGGTTGTTGAGGGATCCGATGATTGAAATGATTGAAGCATGCTGGTGTTGCCAGCCATGCGCCATGTGGTGTGTGCGGCTCGGTCGTTCATACTGGTCCACAGATGAGTTGTCTTGGGCAGAAGCAGCCCTACCCGCCCCTACCGACTGCATCAACATGGCTGGCAATTCGCATGCTAGAAGCTGAAAGAACATGGCTGGCAATTGGCATGCTACAGGCTGAAAGAAAATGGTGCGCCATCGCCATACACGCAGTAATAAGATACTACTCCTACCTCCCCTGCAAGAACGTAACTATGGGTAGCATGCCACCTTGAGTGCTTCATGTTTGATCAAATTTCTAGTAAATAATAATTATATTTATAACTCTAAATTAATTTATTATAAAAATATATTTTTTAATTAATCTAATGATATTTATTTTATATTACAAATATTTATACTTTTTTAGCTATGATCGGTCAAAAGTTATATACTAAAATATGATACTGTTTCAGAATTATATTTTTTTTACGGAGGGAGTGCAAAGGACCTCAATCAAAGTAAAAGGGAAAAGAAAAATAAATTATGGACGTGGACGTGCATTCGGGCATTCAAAGGACGTGCATTCTGGTATTTCTGCATTAAGTTTTATAATGGAACTCCAAGTTGGGCAATACTCCCTATGTCTCTTTTTATCTCTTAGTTTTTGCTTTCCAAAAAGTCAAACATATTTAAATTTGACTAAATATATAGTATCATTGGATAGATCATTAAGTCTATTTTCATAGTAAATTTATTTAAAGATATAAACATTGCTAATATTTTCTATAAACTTAGTCAAACTTGAAAAAAAATGACTAGCACGAATCTCATGATGACACTTAGGCACGTTTGGCATGGCTGTTGGCTCCACTTCATTAGTAAAACCGTTTTTTTTTTGCTTCAGCTCAATCAATTACCCTGTTCAGCTGAGCTTATCAGCACGGCTTATCAGCCGTAGAACAGTGTTTTTCCCTCACAGCAAAACAGCCACAGCCGGCTTATAAGCCGCAGAAAACAGCCTGCCGAACAGGGTGAATAACTCTATCGATGGAGTTGGAGCCGTTTTGGTAATTGTTTGCCAAAACAACTCCACATTTAGAGTTCCTGAACCCCATGCAAGATGAGGTGAAGCCGATGATGCCACTATCTTTGACTCCATACCATCTCAAATATCTGTGAGAGCAAGATTTAAGGGGTTTCGGTCCTATTTGGCATTGTTTCTCCACCGACTCCTGAAGCCGTTTTGTGCAAAATGGGGTAAAAAAACTTCACCTAAAGAACCCCTTAAATCGCGCTCTCACAAAGGCTTTGTGGAGGGTGAAGCCAAAGATATTGACTTTACCTCGCCCTGGTGGGGCCCTATATGGGATTCTGTGAGAGCATGTTTTTAGAAGCTCTACATGTGAATCTATTTTGCCAAACAATTTAACAAAACGACTCTAGCACCACCGTTAGAGCTGTTCATGGAGCTAAAGAAAAAATGACAGTTTTACCGGTGAGATGAAGTAGAGCCGTGCCAAATAAGGCCTTTGTATGTAAAACCATTTTATTTTACAAAACGGTTTCAAACGGCTTCTCAAGCCAATGGAGAAGTCATACCAACTGGGGAACAGTAGAGGGACGCAGGTGGAGTATTTTTTCAGGCCGACGGCCGTACGTTTACAACCTTGGGCCTACTTTCACTGTCACAGAGAAAACGTGCAAAATAGGTTCACCTCACTTCGGGCCTAGCCCACTAACCGAGCCATTGAGCTAAACTGTAAAATACAATAAGCCCACTAGTTCTAGACTCTGGACTGTGAGAGGCCCAGTTTATTATGTTTGCCGCCGACTTTGGGCCCCCGGCGAAGGATGCCATCCGCTACACCGGTATGGGATACGCTGAAGCTTGCAATGGACTAACAATAATGATACCCTCGTGATGTCCGTCCTTCCTGGACGGGACGGACGCATCTGCCCCGCGTCGTGCACGCACCATGCTTCGTGCCTCGCGCTCAAGGACAGGATGGACGAGGCTGGCCTCGTGTCATGCGTCGCGCGTCTTGTGCCTCGTGTCACGCACCATCGCTCGTGCCTTGTGCCTTCCATCACGCCGCGATCCATCCGTCTATTGACCATGGGCGACCTTGAGCTACGCACCTACGTCGAGCTCCGCGTGAACGAGACTCTATTGTGGTGCAGCAAGTAGTGAGCACATGTTGCAACCGTATTTTTTTATACGTTTCAGATGTATGTTGCATACGTTTCTCTAGACGTTGCATAAGTAGATTTGATATTGCATATGTTGCAATAATTATACACGTATGTTGCAAGTGTATGTTTCAAATATTTTAGCTGTTTTAAACGCATGTTGCAAATGTTTTATTTGGATATTGCATTTGCGCTGACTATACACGTATGTTGCAAGTGTATGTTCTCAAACGTATGTTGCAAGTGCCCATACATATATGTTGCAAGCTTATGTTGTAAATGTTTTATCTATTTCGGATGTATATTACAGCAAATGCTTTGGTGCAAGTGTTTCATCAGCAGGTGCGGCTAGGGGCTGTAGGTAGAGGTGGTCCCCTCGGGCGTAGCGGTCCCTGCGGGTATGACAGCAGGCGCGGAGCACAAATCCAAATCCATGGACGTGGCAACAGACATGGAGCACGAAGCTCCTTCCATGCTTTGCTGCTCTCTCTCTCCTTATTCCAGCTGTATGCGGCCGATCAACAGCAGCGGGCGTGATGATTTCTCCCCATAGGCGTGCACGGTCAGTTCGGAATCGAGTGGTAGAGGCGAGGGAAGGAGCACGTGCTGGCGCTACGCGGGAAAGCCGGACACGAGATGGGCAGCAAGCGCTGGGAGTCGGACGCGCTGCTGGCGCTGAACGTCCAGGCGCCAGACGTCGCGGGAAATTTTGCCACGAACCTCCACAAGACCACACACCACAAATCTGCCGACGAACAATGCATTTCGCAGTCTGCAACACACGAAGCCCCGCTGTACCGAGGTCTCATCGTAGCAGTGAACTTGACACGCTAAGCGCGGCTGCTTCACACGAACTCGCTCATCATGGCGAGCACCTGCGCCATTGTGGGCCGCTCCTCCGGCGCCTCGGCGGTGCACAGCATGCCGATCTTCACCATCCCCATCGTCTCGTCAGTACCCTCGCCGCCGTCCGCGGCCTTGTGGCCAGTCACCACCTCCAGGAGCACCATCCCAAAGCTGTAAACGTCTGACTCCTGCGTCGCCCGCGCGGCCGCGCCCGAGGCCAGCTCCGGGGCCGCGTACCCGTGCCACCCGCCGCTCGACGCCTGGTCCAGGAACAGCTCGGGCGGGCACCGGGTCCGGGTGGCCTGCGGGGTGATGCACTGCTGGATGTTGGTGGCGTAGCGCATGAGCCCGCACTCGGACACGCACGCGCCGCCGCGCTCGTCCAGGAGGATGTTGGACGGCTTCACGTTCGCGTGCACCAGCGCCGGCCGCGCCGGGAACGTGTGGATGTAGTTCAGGCCCTGCGCCGCGCCGAACAAGATGCTCTTCCTCGCCGTCCAGTCCAGATTCCTCGCGGCGCCTTCACCTGCAACAATAGGAGACCGTCAAGAACACTCCCTCCTTTCTTGCAGCAAGTGCAAATTGACAATGCGTTTGGATTTTGCTCATCGTATTTTCACAGCGCACCTGTGGCTTTCAGAAGGGACTGGAGGCTCCCGTTCGGGAGGAAGTCGTAGACGAGCAGGCGCTCCCCGTTGGAGTTGCAGTACGCCCTGAGGCCGACGACGTGCCGGTGGCGGAGCCGGCCGACGAACCGCATGTGGCGGTCGAACGCCTTGCTCCGAGCCGCGGGGAACTGCAGCGCGCTGAGGCGCTTGACGGCCACCACGATGCCGTCCTCTAGCACCGCCTTGTACGTGCTCCCGGACACACCCTTGCCCAGCACCTCGGCGGACGCCTTGAGGAGGCTCTCCAGCCGCAGCTCGTCGCCGCCCTCGAAGCAGACGAGCCCGCCGGTCTTGTGGCACCTGTCGTCCCTCTTTTCTTCCTCCTCGAAGCACAGCGCCGCGTCGGGAGCATCCTTGGCGGACCGGAGCTTTCTCCTCACGTAGACGAACGTGGCCACGGAGATGGCTAGCGAGACCGTGATGAGCACCGCGTTGCCAATGCCGGTGGCCATGAGCGCAGTCAGGCTAATCTTACTGAATCCTCCGTTGCTAGAAGAAACACTACTGACACTAGCATTCGGAGATTGAGCTGCAACAGTACTAGCGGTCGCGTTTGAAGAGCTATCTGATCCTAGAGCACCGTAAGCATGTGCACATTTCGGCAGAGGCTGACCACAGAGAGCGAGATTGCCGCTGAAAGCGGAGCTCGGGAACCTGGACAGGTCGCCGGAGATCTCCCCGGCGAGCTTGTTCCCGGACACATTGAAACTCCTGAGCATTGGGACGCGCAGCGCTTCCAGGCCTCCACGGAAGCCGTTGTGCTCTGCTCGAAGGGTGAGCAGAGCACCCAGCGAGATGCGGAGGCTCCCGCTGAGCCTGTTGTGGGAGAGGAGCAGGTGCCTCAGCCACGGGCTCACCGTGGAGTTGTCCAGCGGCGGGAGGGTGCCGGACAGGGAGTTGTTCCTGACGGCGAGCGCCCTGATCCGGCCGAGCCCGAGGATGAGCGGCGCCACGGTGCCGGCCAGCGAGGCGCCGTCCAGGAAGACCCCCGCCACCCTGCCCCTGTAGCACCTGACCCCGAACCACGTGCCGGAGCACGGGTTGGGGCCGACCCAGGTCGCCAGGGCCGTGGCGTTCGGATTGTACGCCTTGAAGGAGAGCAGGGCGGGGAGGTCCTGGTGGCCGCCATTGGCATGGTCACCGTGCACATAGCATGTCGAAAGGTAGAGGAAGACGGCGAGGAGCACGGACGAGCAATGGTGGATAGGAGGCATTCTCTTGGTTTTTTTAGCTGTTTTCGCCTGTGTTTGAGTTTGACTGAGAAATCGGCGAGCTGAGCTTTATAGCGCGGGCCGCGGGGGTGACAATTATCTGCGCGGGCAAGTAGAAATTTTTGAAAAGCACACGGGTAGAGCCGTAGAGCGACGACAGACACTGGGGTCCAAAACGGAAAGGTGGGTAGCAGCGCCGTCCTGTATGTCAATGTTGAGAGGTGAAAGTGGAAAGGGACGCCATGGACGACAGGAGGAGAGGTCCAAGCGGATGGGGGCGAGGTGGGAGGCGACAAGTCCCTTTTTCCTCGTCGCCCCTTGGGCAGTTGGGCAGAAGGATCTTGGACGTATTCGGTGGGCTGAACGTAGGTCGCCGTGATGGTCGCCGGGAGATACTGGTGCTCGTTCTACTTTTTTACGGGAACGGCTGAAAGGAAGCGAGAGGGCTCGGGGTTCCACGGCGCGTGCTGTAGTATCGGGTTCACGAGCGTGCCGAGGGGGAGCAGGTAGAAGACAAGATGGTGAGATTCCAGCTGCTCAGCTGCACGTTGCACTAGTTTCAGTGTTTCACTTTCACCGCGAACCGGACAGAGCACCGAGCTGGGTTCAGATGTCAGGGCATTCGTTCACGGAGTGGGCCAGAGTCTGGTCATGGAGCTAGCCAGGCCTGCCACAGGATCCAACCCAGTAGCCTAGCCCAACAAGGCAACAAATTCAGCAAGGGCGTCGGGGCGTCGGGCTCAATTCGCGCTAGTCCGAGTTCCGGTGTACGCGTTCAGATGAGCCGATTGGGGGAGACGCGGCATTTAGCTAGAATTTACTACTGTAATAACGACGCGCTTTAAACAGCCACGGGCACTCCCATATCCCTGACGCTTCGAAACCGTTGCTCTTAGTCTGGTCTAGGCCCTGTTCAGTTCCTTTAAACTTTCAAAAAATTTGAATCTTTAGACGTA
The DNA here is from genome assembly GCA_038087645.1 of Saccharum hybrid cultivar R570. Taxonomy (NCBI): domain Eukaryota; kingdom Viridiplantae; phylum Streptophyta; class Magnoliopsida; order Poales; family Poaceae; genus Saccharum; species Saccharum hybrid cultivar. The sequence continues at coordinate 1,994,877 of JAQSUU010000377.1, forward strand.
TGCATGGAGCATTAAATATAGATAAAAAAATAACTAATTACACAGTTTAGTTGTAAATCACGAAACGAATCTTTCGAACCTAATTAACCTATGATTGGACACTAATTGTCAAATACAAACGAAAGTGTTACTGTACTTCCAAAAATTTTACAGGTGCAACTAAACACAACCTTAGTTCCCAAAATTTTTTTTTGTCTCTACCCATCACATCGAATGTTTGACACATGTATAGACTACTAAATATAGACAAAAAAAACTAATTGCACAATTCTCGTGGAAATCACGAGACGAATCTTTTAAGCCTAATTAGTCCATGAAAAGTCTTAAGTGCTACAATACCAACATGTGTTAATGATGGATTAATTAGTATCATTAGATTCGTCTCGTAGTTTCCTGACGGGTTCTATAATTTATTTTTTTATTAATATCCGAAAATTCCTCCCGATATTTTTCCGACACATCCAATATGACACCTATAAATTTTTTTTTTCGCGAACTAAACGCAGCCTTAAGTGCCGTGTGTGTGCCGATGTGCGGCATCCGGAGTGCGGTATGATGATTGATGAGTTCCTAAGCAACCACAAGGGGGCGAACCTTGCACGGCACCATTGCTCTCTAGTTAAACCCAACGAGGTAGGCGACCAAAGGCACACGTACATGCTCGAGGAGTTTGCCAAGCTACAACTCAAGGCGGAGAGTCACGCTCAAGGTGATGGACCAGGAAGACCGCCTCGTCAAACACAGGATGAGGACGACGGACAAGCTCCAGGGCGTCGTGGACAAGTACTACGCCGAGGCACGCGAGGTGGTGGTGATGGAACTAACCACAGGACCACTGACAGTGGGAGCAAGCGGGGATTAAAACTCAGACAAACTTAGTAGTGAATCAACAAAACCTAGTGTAAGATCTAAGCAAAGATTAGAGAGAGAAGAAGAAAACGAGTTAGTATAAACAACCGTCGGATTTGGGCTCAGAGGAGTTGGAGTCGGCCATCGTCTTGAGGTTGATGGTGGCTGCGCACGGGCAGCGACGGTCGATGACGAACTGGTGTCGGTGCCGCGCGGTGACGGCGGCGGTGAGTTTCCCGTCACTAGCTACGGCCCTAGGAGATCGGGTTAGGGTTTGTTGGAGGGAGTGATGGCGGCGGTGAACCTCGTGTAGAGCGCCCCAGCCTCCCTCTCTTTTTATATCCGCAGTGTGACAGGGGCCCACTAGCCATGAGTTGGGCTGGGCTCCCCGATCAGGAGCAGATCAGGGTCCGTTGAGGACCGTTGGGTCTCAACGTGAGGAGATCAAATCTATCATTCTCCCCCTTGATCTCTTCTAATCACTTATCTTAATCTTAATAACTTGTCTTAATCTTAACTTAAACACTTAACTCCCCCTCATTATAAAGAGATTCTTAGAGCGCGTCTCATCGTCACAGAAAAAATCTTCTGTTGGATTTGAAGGCTACAATACACCTCTCTAAATTGAGACAGAGATCTAACTAACGGGCCCTAAGTGTTCAAGGATCATAGGCTTTCCCTTAACCCCATGCGGCTAGGTGTTTTCTAAACACGTTGGGTGGTAAGCCTTTTGTGAGCGGATCCGCTAACATGTTTTCGATCTTAATATGCTCTAGACTTATGACATGATCCTGAACCTTTTCTTTCACAACATAATACTTAATATCAATGTGTTTGGTAGCACCACTTGACTTATTGTTGTGAGCATATTCAACTGCGGGATTATTATCGCAGTATAACTTAAGTGGTCTCTCAATGCTGTCTACCACTCTTAATCCGGGTAAGAATTTCTTAAGCCAACTCACCTGCCCCGTGGCCTCATAACATGCTACAAACTCAGCATACATTGTTGATGATGTAACGAGAGTTTGTTTGGAGCTTTTCCACGATATGGCTCCACCTGCGAGGGTGAATATGTAACCTGACGTGGACTTTCTTTCATCCCCCGCATAATCTGAATCTGAAAACCCCACTATATCTAGGGAGTCAGTCTTATTATAACTTAGCATGAAGCCTTTAGTACCCTGCAAATAACGTAAGACTTTCTTAACTAACTTCCAGTGTTCTGTACCTGGATTTTTCTGATATCTGCCAAGCAACCCAGTAACAAAAGCTATGTCAGGGCGAGTACAAATTTGAGCATATTGTAAGCTTCCGACAGCTGAAGCATAAGGTACTGATCTCATTTGTTCGAGCTCGAACTGATTCTTGGGACACTGATGTTCCCCATACCTATCGCCCTTAACAATGGGTGCAGGTGATGGACTGCACTTGTGCATACTATATTTCTTAAGAATCTTTTCTATGTATGCCTTTTGTGACAACCCTAATACCCCTCTATTTCTATCACGGTGAATCTCAATCCCCAGAACAAAAGAGGCTTCACCGAGGTCTTTCATGTCAAAATGCAAGGATAAAAACTTCTTAGTCTCCATTAGTAGAGTGACATCATTGCTTGCTAGCAAAATATCATCCACATATAGGACTAAGAAGATGAACTTAGAATTCTTAAACTTTACATAAATGCAATTGTCCTCTACATTTGCCTTAAACCCAAACTTTCTTATTGTATTATCAAACTTCAAATATCATTGTCTTGAAGCTTGTTTTAGTCCATAAATAGACTTCCTTAGGCGGCACCCCATGTTCTCTTTTCCTTCCATGATAAAACCTTTCGGTTGTGCCATGTAGACATCTTCCTCAAGATCCCCATTTAGGAATGCCGTCTTAACATTCATCTGATGTAATTCTAAATCAAAATGTGCTACTAGCGCCATTATAATTCTGAAAGAATCTTTACATGAGACCGGAGAGAAAGTCTCATTGTAATCAATTCCTTCTCTCTGAGTAAAGCCTTTTGCCACGAGTCGCGCCTTATGCCTTTCAACATTCCCCTGGGAGTCATACTTAGTTTTATAAACCCATTTACAACCAACCTTCTTAGCTCCCTTAGGAATGTCCATCAGTTTCCAAACTTTATTGGAATCCATGGACCTTATTTCATCTCTCATTGCTTCTAACCACTTCTCACAGTGTTCGCTTCTCATGGCTTGTTCATATGTAGTGGGATCATCCTCCATATGAAATTCTTCGGTTTCATAAACCTCATAATCATCTGAAATAGCTGATCTTCTAACTCTTTCTGATCTTCTAAGATTCTGATTGTTTGGCACTATTTGGGGTTGTTGTTGTTCTTCCTGATGCTCGACGTGTGGTTCTAATGGATCCTGAAGGATAGGTTCCAGATTTTCATTGGATGTCGGCAACGGAGAACTAACAACCGGTGCTGGCACTACAGTGTCTAACACTGTTGGTGCAACAGCTATGGGTAGCACAAAGAATTGTTCCCGAAGCATTGGAGTAGGGGCATAAACCCTTTTCTCCTATAAACTAATCTCCTGTGCTACCTTGCTCCCCCTTATCAAATCATCTTCTAAGAACTCAGCATGTCTGGTTTCCACAAACTTAGTATGCCTATCGGGGCAGTAAAAGCGGTAACCTTTTGACCTATCTGGGTAGCCAATGAAATGGCAACTAACTGTCTTAGGATCTAATTTCCCTAAATTTGGGTTAAATATCTTAGCCTCAGCAGGACATCCCCACACCCTTAAGTGCTTAAGTGAGGGTACTCTGCCTGTCCATAGCTCGTACGGTGTTTTGGGCACCGACTTACTTGGAACACGATTAAGAATATGAATGATGGTTTTCAACGCCTCCATCCACAAACTTACCGGTAGGGTGGAGTAGCTAATCATACTTCTTACCATATCCATTAAGGTATGGTTTCTTCTCTCAGCCACTCCATTCTGCTGAGGGTCTCCTAGCATGGAATACTGGGCAACTATGCCATTTTCCTGAAGAAACTTTGCAAAAGGTCCTGAAACTTGGCCATACGGGGTATGTCGTCCATAATATTCCCCACCACGGTCTGATCTTACTATTTTAATCTTCTTATTATGCTGATTTTCTACTTCTGCCTTAAATATCTTAAACTTATCTAATGCTTCTGATCTTTCTCTTATTGGATAAATATAACCAAAACGCGAATAATCATCAGTGAAAGTTATGAATGAATCATAACCATCCACACTCTTAACAGGAAATGGTCCACAAATGTCTGTGTGGATTATTTCTAAATTTCCTGCACTTCGTTTGGCATTTTTCTTAACTTTCTTAACATATTTGCCCTTAATACAATCAATGCACTGATCTAATTCTGAGAGTTCTAATGGCGGAAGAATTTTAGCCTTGACTAATCTATCAATTCTCCCCCTCGAAATGTGGCCTAATCTACAGTGCCACGATTTCGAAGAGTCAATCTGAAATTTCTTACGCTTTCTATTTGCATTCATAGACGAGGAAACATTTTCATTCTCAACGGATATAGCATTAACATTCTCAGAAACTGATAACAAGTAAAGTTTGTCTTGTCGGATGGCAAGACCAACACACTTATCATTAAGAAATATCTTACATCTGCCATTTTCAAAATGGCAGGCCAATCCATCATCATCTAACTTACTCACGCTTATTAAGTTTCGGTGCAAAGAAGGAACATAGAGTACATCAGAAAGCCTAAGTACAAAACCATTTAATAATGCTAAAGTGAAATCGCCAATGGCTTCGACATCGGCTTGTACTCCATTTGCCACCTTAATTGTTCTTTCGCCTCTTTGCAGGGTTCTCCTCGTATGGAATCCCTGTAAAGAATTAGCAACATGAATTGTTGCACCTGAGTCAATCCACCAAGTAGATTTTTCATAACTAATATACAAGGATTCATCTACAAATGTAACTAAATCCTCACCATTCCTGTTGAGGTACTTCAAGAAACCAAGGCAATCCTTTTGCATGTGACCTGTTTTATCACAGAACATGCACTGATCCGGTGCTAGCCAGGGCTTCTTGCGGAGTGGGTTTTGTGGCCTGTTTTGGTCCTGAGCCCCATTGTTGTTCTGAGAATTCTGAGTCTGAGGGTTCTGAGGGGCTTTACCCTGAGAGTTTGGTGCCTGAGCGCTGGAGGAAGAGCTGTCATCCCACTTTGGTTTCCCTTTTGGCCTGGCATTCTTATGGTGGAACTTCTTATTGTTGTTATGCTTCACGAAAAGAGCAGAGTCTCCCCGTGATTCCTTAAGTCTTTCCTCCTCCTGAGTGGCTTGCCCAAGGAGCTTCTCAATGTTCCAGTCCTCAGGTGCCATGTTGTAGTGCACAACAAAGGCTTCAAACTCCTTTGGCAAAGAAGCTATGATCACATGAACGACAAATGGATCTGGGAGAACCATCTTCATTGATGCGAGCTTAGATGCCAAAGTGTTCATCCTCAGTATGTGCTCTCTGACATCACCACCAGTGTATTTTTTATTTATAAACTCTCTAATAAGCACACTTGCTTGAGTCTTAGTTGTACCATGAAACTGAGTCTTGACTTTTTCTAAATACTCAGTGATGGTGGTGCACTCAGGCAGTGATCCTCTGATGGGCTCTGAAATAGTAGCCTTAGCCAATGTCAGACATTTCTTATTGGAGTTGTCCCATTTTTTCTTAGCAAGATCATAGGACATCCTCACTGACGCATGCTCACGCTTGCGTGTAGCAAACGCTGCATCAGTCTCATTCTGTGCAATGACCGGCTCCTCAGGTTCCTGAGGGCACGGTTCATTGAGAGCTAAGTCATTGTCAGTCATGACAAGGGCTAATTCATACTGCTCACACCACGTCTTATAGTTGGTCCCGTTAAGCTTCGGGACCATCTGCACCCAGTTGGTGAATGCTGAAATTCAGATACAAAAATGGTGAGTAAACTTAGTAAAAGGAAAAAATTTGAATTTGAAATTGCATGTATTAAAACAACGTTGGTCAGTATTAATACATACAATCCTTTGTACATTAAATCTATATCACCGTTGGGCAAGATTTAGAAATAATGCACAATAACTGATGGACTAAGCAATTATAATATTGATATAATCGACGCTGGTCAAAAAAATATCAATATTATAACATTTTCTAATTTCTTAAAATTGCTCCTTAACTAAATCTCTCGTTGGTTCGAAATTAATTAAGGAGCAAAATATACTTACTGAGCAGCGGAAAACGTGAATAAACTAAACTAATTCTTAATTCCAGAAACATTTATGATATTGTCACTAAAAAAAATTTATCACTTTTGATAGAAAATTTGACTAATTTCAAAATCATAAAAAATACTCATGGTAAAATATTTCTGGAATAAAAATTGTACTGATTTCAATGGGCTAAAACTGGCGAGCCGCAGATGCGGCCCGCGACCGCGGCGCGCGCGCAGCCTCCCGCGCCCCAGGCCGCAACGTGGGCCTGGGCCGGGAAAGCGTGCACGGGCCGCGCTTCCCCTCCGCCGGCCTGTCTAGAGATGCCGTGATCTCAGCCGTTGGCTTAGATCGAACGGCTGCCCACCGTTTTCGTCGGTATAAGAAGGCCGACCCGGCGGTTCTAAACCCTAACCCTTCTTCCCCATTCTCATTCTCTTGCCCAGTCACAGCAGCCGCAACGGCGATATGCGGTCGCCGAGGGTTCTTCGCTGGCGGAGGAAGAAGGCGCCGCCGTGAGCCCCCTCGCCGGCGGGCGTGCTCGCCGTCGAGTGGCTTCACGGGCGGGGCCGAGGAGCACCCGCGCGGAAGTTGACTGAACCGGCGGCAAGACGGGCGGATTCTTACCGCCAGCGGCCGTGGAGGTATCCTCTCAACCCCTTTGAACCGATTTTTATCTTCTTATTACTAAGCCGCACGGGTTAGGGTTAGGGTTTGGCTAAGTTAGGGTTTGATCGTTGGATCTCCTCGTGTTTTTTTTAATCGGGTTGATCCCCATTCTTAACTAAGCACCCACTGTTAGTAGGCGATTGATACCATTGATGGAACTAACCACAGGACCACTGACAGTGGGAGCAAGCGGGGATTAAAACTCAGACAAACTTAGTAGTGAATCAACAAAACCTAGTGTAAGATCTAAGCAAAGATTAGAGAGAGAAGAAGAAAACGAGTTAGTATAAACAACCGTCGGATTTGGGCTCAGAGGAGTTGGAGTCGGCCATCGTCTTGAGGTTGATGGTGGCTGCGCACGGGCAGCGACGGTCGATGACGAACTGGTGTCGGTGCCGCGCGGTGACAGCGGCGGTGAGTTTCCCGTCACTAGCTGCGGCCCTAGGAGATCGGGTTAGGGTTTGTTGGAGGGAGTGATGGCGGCGGTGAACCTCGTGTAGAGCGCCCCGGCCTCCCTCTCTTTTTATATCCGCAGTGTGACAGGGGCCCACCAGCCATGAGTTGGGCTGGGCTCCCCGATCAGGAGTAGATCAGGGTCCGTTGAGGACCGTTGGGTCTCAACGTGAGGAGATCAAATCTAACAGGTGGACTATGGCACCGGCAACTTCCTGTTCGAGGGCGTCGTCCTGCGCGGCACCAAGACGCCCGCGGATTATCTCGAGCTGGGGGACGGGGCGCAGATCGACTTCTTTCCGTACGCCACCGGTGGCGGCTGCGAATCCGACGATCCCTGATCGATTCGATCGCGTTCGTGCGTCAGTACGTGTAGCTCGCTGTCGCGGTGCGTCGATGCTACCACTAGTTCAGTTCTCGAGCTATTGTAGCTCGCGCGCTGTCGCGGTCGTGGTGTGCGGTGCCAGAAAAGTATGAATTGCGCAAAAGAAATTTCGTTCGGGTTTTGAAATTCGACTGTCAATTCGCTTTTGGGCTTCTTTGCCAAACGGGCTAGTGGACCGGGATCACAAAATCAACAATTGTGTGTATTGATCCCGGGTTTCCTTGTCGCTCCGGGTCAACTAATAGCCCCGAGCGTTTAGGATCTGATTCCATGCCAACAAAAGCTAAGCTAAATTTTGGTCTTGCCCTTCTTTTTTGGTCCTCATTTGGTTGGCACCCAAAATGTTACGTTGCCCAAACAAATTTGGCAGCCCCCCTAGTACTATAGAGTATAGAGGCCAAATTTTGCCGCAGACGTTGGCCAACAAAATGGGGACCTTGATTTGGCTGCCCTAATACTATAAAGGCCAAGCTCCAGCGCACTTTATTGATTTGAGAACATAGTTAAATTGTTTACCAACTGCTGTAAAATAAAGCTAGGAGGTTCATCGATCCAAATACAATCAAATTTTCATGAAAAGCTACCCAAGCTAACATATGAGCCACCTGATTAGTCTCTATTACAATGCTCAATTGAAACACGATCAAAACCATGCCACATAATAATATTACATTCATAGATGGCTGCAGCAGCCATCGGCGAGAAGCCACCATCTCTCGTTGTCTCCGCCACTTGTAGGCAGTCGGATTGAACAATGAGCCAGTCCCCCCCAATATGCTGGACTAAGAGTAATCTTTCTCGTTGGCCAATCGCTTCCACCAAAGCAACATCTGTTACATGTTCTATAAATTTATTCGAAGCAGCTAAACAATTGCCTCTCCAATCCCTAATAACCACTCATGTGCCTCCTGTACCTGAATTTTCATCAAAGCTAGCATCAATATTCAAAATAATTTTACCTTCTGGAGGCTTCATCCACCGTTCCACCTTCTTATGGTGAGAGGCTTGCATATGGACATACAGTTGATCATTGGCATAGACTGAAATTATAAGATATCGCTACTATTATAAAGAGTTTATTTTGTTAGATTAAATTATTGCTAATTTAATCTATCTACGGATACTTAACTTTTTTACAGTATGGAATCATTATTAATATTTCTCTCTACGTTATACATGATGTTAGTTTATTATAAGTTTAGGTCATAGTTATGCTGACCCCGGCGAGAATTTATCCTAGATTCGTCCGTAGTCATTGGGTAAGCATTACCAAAGTCTTACTTTGCTTTGCATAACAAATACCTCCATCTACCCTTTGGGAAGAAAATCCATCTAGTGAAGTATCAATAGGCCTACTTATTATATTAGTTCAAATACATCCATTTTCCCTCTATCAAGTATCAAACAAGTTAAATGTGCCCTTGAGGGCATGTGCCCCCAGACAATAGTGCACATATCTCCAAGCACATCTAATGGTTGTGAAAAGCCCTAGAGGTGAGGGGCCCTAGAGGTGAGGGGCAAGCAGAAACAATATGGACCTGTCTTGGACCTTCGAAGTAGTTGATGACATCTGTAATTGCTTGTTGGAGCTGGTGCAGATTCTGCGGTTGAGGCGGAGGTGTCAGCGTCACAATGGCAAACTCCTCATGTCGATGAGGTGGATTTCCAGCAATGATCATCCTGCCGCGAGCAGGACGAGCCCAATGCTCTAAGTCAAAACCCGTCGGGATGTATGGGATGGGGTTAACATCAAAGTTGGCCATGGCGTCGCTGGTCGGCGGCTGGTGATCAGCCGACGAGGGTTGGACTTGCACTGTAGATTGGTTTGCGTCAGGGTTTTCTTCTGTTGGCAAGGAAGACAGAGGGTCGGCGTGCTCTCCGAGAAAAGGGGCATCAGCTGCAGTGGAAGGAGCCGTCAAGATATTGGGCTTCCAAAATAACTTGAGCCTTGTACGTGTGATGCACCAACGTGACAAGTGCCCATAGTTAAAACAACTTTTGCACCTAAGCGGACTAAGACATGACTGGGTCAGGTGCCCAGACCTTAAGCAATTTGAACAATTGAGAGCCAAGTTTGGAGCCATTCCAAAATTGGATCCACTAATCACGGCACCAGGATCTGATCTGCATGTATTTTTGAAAATCAAATTTTCCGACGAACACGATGAACTCAAACCAACAGATTTTGTCACTGATCCAAATTTTCGAGTGACTGCAATATCTAAATCCATTGGAACTTGAACTTTGAACTGCCCAAACAAAAGAAAATTAACTGGCTTTGGCTTAGGTGGTGAAAACTTTCTTGGGATATAAACTGGAGAGGATGCAAACATCACTTTCTTTGAAAATTTAGCTTTTCGCTTTTGACGTTTGTTCATCACTTCCATCCACTGCTTTTGCTGTTCTAACTCCCAAAGACGTTTTTCCTTTTCCCAATTAGCTGATCCATCTCTCCAAAGATGAAAGTAAGCATCAAAATGATCCCCAGTAAATCTTCACAGAGAGTAAACATGAAAACCCACTGCTTTGTTAGCCACAGAGAAACGGAAATGCCTTTCACTTTGATATTGAACGTGAAAACTAGCAGGTGCACCACCAAGACAAGAGGCCAAAGCAAAAGCCACTGATTCTTCAGTCAAACGGAAAGTGTAACGACGAAAAGTTACCAACAAGAAGAAAGATCCAGATGGAGTAGCAAGAGTGTGATGAACCGAAGATCCAAAGAGTTGAAGAATTTCTTTTCGAAACTTTTTTCCATGAGAAAAGTCCAACTTTCTCAACAACTCTTCAGGCAAATCCATCAGGAGGAAAGGAGAGAAGAGAGAACCTGGGTGACAGATCGAAGAAGGGGAGCTGACGGCTTTGATCACCAGAGGAAATCACCAGCAGGGTCGCCATCAGGGAGGGCTCTGTAATCGCCGAGAGGGACTCTCATGGTTTTACCAGCCTATAAAACTATGAATGAAATTTGCTGTTCATTCATCAGTCCCTTTTAGGATCCCTTTAGTTTTTGCTAGTTTTTAAGAATTTGGCTTTTGGAAACTGGGTGAAATCCAAACATGCCAGATTTTGCTGTCAGTTTTTACCAGATTTTTAAAAACCAAAAAGCTGTTGCAACACAGCTTTTGTCAGTTTTTTTATGACCCGTAGAGCAATAAATGAAGTCAGATTCTTAAAACCGGGAGATCCAAACACTCCTACCAATTTTTGTTCAAAATCCAGATTTTAAAAACTCGAGGCAAAAACTGTTTTTTAAGAAACCGAAACTCATCCAAACGGGAAGACTCCAGAGAATTTAATAGCTCAACACCCTGTTCGTTTGAGCTATTCAGCGGAATCAGCATCCATCCAACAGTATTTTTCTCTCACAACAAACCAACAAACAGTACTTTCGGCCACAGTAAACCAGCTAAACGAGGCTGCAGGTTGCGAGCCGCGGCTGCATGCAGTCCTATAGTGTTGCATTCACGCACGCGTGAATACGATGCAGACGGTTGTACTATACCAAGGCCGTAAACTTTTTTTTCTCGAATACCGAAGGCCGTATACTAGTAACCAGTAACCACACTCAAGGTTGCCTACCCTTCGAGTGCAGGGCACCGGAGTATGTCGTCGCCGCGACAGGAGAACAGGAGGCAGGTGAGCGTCAAGGCGGAGCCCGATCCCTTGATCACGCTCAAGGTGCTTGACCAGCAAGGTCGCAGGGCCTTCCACAATCCACGCCATGGCTGTGTTTAGTTGAAAAAATTTGGGTGAAAAGATACTGTAGCACTTTTCGTTGTTATTTGGTAAAATTTGTCTAACCATGGATTAATTAGACTCAAAAGATTTGTTTCGAACTTTACAGACAAACTATGCAATTAGTTATTTTTTTACCTACATTTAATATTTCATGCATGCGTCTAAAGATTCGATGTGATGGGTGGAAGAGGAAATATTTTGGGTATGCATGACAAGTGAACGCGGCCCACGAGGATGAGCGACAAACTGCAGGGCGTCATGGATGCCTATTACAAGAAGGCGGGCGACGACGTGACCTACGGCACTGGGACCTTCATGTTCGATTGCTCCGTCCGGGTGCGGGGCCAGAACACGCCGGCGCAGCTCGATCTGGATGATGGAGATGAGATCGAGTTCTTCGAGTCCATGGTGGGCGGCGGATGCCTGGGTTGATGCTTGCGTTGAAGTCATTACTTGTGTTGCTTGCGTTTAAGACTTTTGAGTAGTATTGTTGTCAAGGTTGTTATAATGGTTACGTGCACCATGCCGTATCATGTTCAATTCATTTCTACTATGCTTGTAATGATGTACTCGAGATTTTTTTTTGGTCTTAATTTATCTTCCCGGTTTAGCACTGTTACCGTCTTTTTTTTTACTTTTTAGCCCTTTTTTAAAAGATTTTCTCAAATACGCCCCTGATGGAAAGATTTCAGAAAATGGACCCTGGGCTTGGCGCCACACAGCTTGGCGCCGTTAACATTGGCGCCAAGCCCCCATGCCATTTGGCCGACGACGCTGAGCTGGCGCTGACGTGGCAGCACCTTGGCGCCGTCACCATTGGCGCCAAGCTTGGCGCCATCGTCATTTGCGCCAAGCCTGGCTCCACAGATCAAATCACCATGTATATCATTTTTATCCTAAGTATTTTCAGGTTGTTCTAAGTGATCAAACAGAAAGTCACTGTAAAAACTCTAGAGTTAGTCATATTTCTCAATATCCAAGTCATTGTAAAATTTCAAATTTGTAAATGTCCAAGTCATGTTAAAAAAGTTATTTTTCCATATGTCTACCACATGGTAGTCGGTATTCTAACATATCCAAGCCGTAGCAAAAATCCAGATTTATTTGGCTAAGTCTTTAAATTTACTATAGGATGGGGATGGAAATATGGCTAAGTCTGGATTTTTACTGTGATTTGGACATTGACAAATTTAAAATTTTATCATGACTTGGATATTGAAAAAAGGCTTCATGTTAAGTCATGGAATTAGGGTCCAAGTCATGGTAAAATTTTAAATATCCAAATTCAAGATTTAGCCAAATTTCAAATTATTCATGTTTTGAATTTAGGTCCAAGTCATGGTAAAATTTTATAGTAAAATTAATATGAAACCCTAATTCCATGACTTAACATGAAGTCCTTTTTATCATGACTTAAAATTCCATCTTATAGTAAAATTATGGTCCAAGTCATGGTAAAATTTTAAATATCCTAGTCCAAAACATGAAGCCCCTTTTTAATATCCAAGTCATGGTAAAATGTTAAATTTGTCAATGTCCAAATCATAGCAAAAACCAGACTTAGCCAAATTCTAGCATAGTCAAGTCATAGTAAAATTCAAGACTCAGCCAATTTATAAGTTAGCCATCATATAGTAAATATCAAAACTTTGTCAAAATTTCATATGTACATCTCATAGAAAAATTAGGGTCCAAGTCATGGTAATTTAGAGTTTTGTATGTCTATCTCACGGTAAAATTAGGTAGTCAGGATTTTTGCTGCGGCCTGGATATGTTAGAATACGAACTACCATGCAATAGCATCAAATTTGTCAATGTCATGGTAAAATTCCAGACTTACCAATTTCAACATGTCCCATCTCATGGTAAATTTATAGACTTAACAAATTTTCATATGTCTATCTCATGGTAAAATTTCAGATTGAAGAAATTCCAACAGCTCGACGCCAAGATCCGTGGCGCCAGGCTTGGCGCCAAGCTTGACGATGATGGTGACGGCGCCAAGGTGCTGCCACGTCAGCGCCAGTTCGGCGTCGTCGGCCAAGTGGCATGGGGGCTTGGCGCCAACGTTAACGGCGCCAAGCTGTGTTACCTTGGCGCCAGCGTGGATGGCGCCAAGCTCAGGGTCCATTTTCTGAAATCTTTCCGTCAAGGGCGTATTTGAGAAAATCTTTCGAAAAAAGAGCTAAAAAGTAAAAAAGACGGGCACTGTTACTCTGTTAGAGATGGGATGGTAGAGAATGGGATTGGTAGAGTTTAACACTGTATCTCTCTCCGATTTACAAGTTCACTGCTACAAGAGCTCCTCACGAAGACGGGAGCTCGCCGCCGCCACCAAAGACACTCCCCAAGCCAAAACGTAAACGAGTTATACGAGCTACTGTAGCTACTGTATTCCCTTCTCTGCCATACAGACTCAGACCAATTTAGTTGTTCACCCAATCGCGGCCCGTGTAGCGCAGGTTGGGCTTCCTGGGCCTGAAGCTGAGATGCGTGGGCCTGCTGACGATGGAAAAAGTCCATTTTACCTATTTGAACTATCCTCAAAGTCTAGTTTTCGTCCCTAAACTACAAAACCGGGTAAACCATCTCTCTCAACTTTTAAAACCATTTATTTTACCTCCCTAACCTGGTTATAGGTGGTTTTCAAAAACGGTTTTGTCTTTTTCTTTTTTATTTATTTTGGTTGAATTTTTGAAAAATCAAAGTAAATCACAGAAAAATTATAAAATAGAAAATCCAATTTTGATAGACTATAAGTAGATCTACACAATAAATATATAATATGATATACTTTAGTACAATTTTTTCTATAACTTTAGATCTATGATTTTCTGTAATTAATTCAAAGCTTGAGTTTCTATGGTCAAATCACGATGAAATTTTTATGGTGGGCTAATTATTATAAGATTGAACTGTAGTAAAAATTTCATGCTCATTGGATCATGTATAACTGAGTTATAGATTTATTTAGTTTTATGCTTGCTAAATAGTTTTAAAATAGTTAAAAGTGTGTAAAAATAGAAACGAGTATGAAATTTTTACTATAGTTAAAACATACAATATTTAAACGACCATGAAAATTTTACCACAATTAGACCATAGAAACTGCAGTTATGAATTAATTACAAAAAACATAGATCTAAAGCTACAATAAAAACTTTGTACTAAATCATACCATATTATATATTTACTGTGAAGATCTACTCACGTGGAGTGCAACAAAATTAAATTTTCTATTTTATGATTTTTCTATGATTTATTATGATTTTTCAAATATTCATCCAAAATAAATAAAAAGAAAAAAAAAGATAAAACCGTCTTTCTAAAACAGGGTAGGGGAGGTAAAATGAACGGTTTTAAAAGTTGAAGAAGTTGGTTTATCCGGTTTTTGAGTTTAGGGAGGAAAACTAAACTTTGAAGATAGTTCAGGCAGCTAAAATGGACTTTTTCCGCTGACGATTGATGTCGCGCTGCCGGGGCGCTGGGACTCCTATATTCGTTCGACGCCTGGAACTCGTTGTCAGATAGTGGAGCGCTGACACAGCACTGCTTGGATAATTCGTAATTCACTCCTTGTTTTGTTTTTTTTTCACAATCTACAAGCGCAGTCTTGCAGATTTGGTCGGCACAGTTCGATCAATATAACTATGCTCAGACTGGAAGAAGGTATGAGGCAGCATCTAGGGCTATAATAAGTTGTAGAGTAGCGATATGCTAGTTAGCTCCCCAGTTCCTTGAGGATACGGCTGGCTTCTAGAGGCTTTTGTGAAAAATGGATCAGTTGGGTAACAAGTATTTGTGTGAAGATCACTGATGAGAATAGTAATATATACTTCAAAGCAGCGAAAGGTTTGAGATAGGGGACCTTTATCCCCCTGTTATTTACTAACATGGTTGCCGATGTTCACTAGAATGCTTAGCGAAGCTTCAAATCAAGGTTTTATTTAGTTTTTAATGCCTAGTATCTATCCTGGTGGTGTCATCATTCTGCAGTATGCAGCTAATACCATATTGTTCCTCAAAGATGATTTGGAAAAGACTAGGAGTCTATTTCGTTGAGATGTGTGTGACCTGTGAAAAACCTGTTGTAAAGCTATGTGCTATGCAAAAGTTGTAAGTTCTTTGACAACAACTTAAAACAACTATGAAACATATTCCTTCCCTTTATATCCCTTGAAACAATCATAAAAAGTTTCTCTATTTCCATCCATTTAGAAATGCAGAAAGCTAAAAGCCAAAAGCAGGGTTTATGAAAAAGCACCTTCTAGTTATACCTATTTGGTTGGTGTTCTACTTTTTTGGCAGCTGAAGCGCTTTCCAAAAGATGAACCAAACACAGTCTAAGAAATTGAAGTGACTTTTGTCTTGTTTTAGAACCACTCCGGGGTGATAAAAGTGATCTTATGATTTTGATTATGGAAGAGGAAGTAGCATATGCTTTTCAGGAACTGTTTTTGTTGCAAGAAGGGTGATTTTTCCATTCAGGTAGTTGGGTTCCCTTGCATCACTCCAAGCTAAGGAAAGGGAATTTACATCCTATTGTAGACAAGATTATTAAAATCATAGTTGGATGGAAAGGTAGATTGTTGTCTTACGCTGCTAAACTAACTCCCAAAAATCATGTTTTGCAAGTATTCTAGTTTACCTCTCACATATTCACATGGTCAAGAACACTATAGAGCTTGTATTTGTTGAATTGTTCCTATTGGGTTGTATTTGATTATAAATGGCTGAGGCCTAGTTTGGGTCGACATAAATAAGTTGCATGCTAGTTGCTACAAAAAGCTATAGATGATCCAAATAGCCCAAACTTATAGTTCATTTTTGAACTATTTAACCACCCAGCAATATAAAAAACTATTAGCTAGCTCTCTCCAGCTATTGTAGCTTATAAAAGATTTAGTGCTGATATTGGTGGCATATATGATATATGGTACCCTCTACCCAGCACCAGGACATAACATTTTGGTGGCATGGAAAGTAGACTTCGAGCACGTCCATGTCGTGCTCGTATGTCGCTGCGACTGACAATGATCAGACAGGAACACATTTATACAATGATTAGAATGTTTTGGAAATTTTGTATACTTTCTAGATATTTTTTCTATTTTTCTAGATCTAAATCTATTTTTAAGCATCTAAAGATATTTTCATGAGCCCTAATTATTTTATTTTGATTTGACGTATCACAAACAATGTCCATATTGTTTTCAAAAAATTTAAAAGCACAGAGACAATTTCTGTGGTTTAAAAACCATATCAAGTATTTATAAAAAAAATTAACTAAAAAAGGAAAAAATCACTCCAAACTAGGGTAGGATGGTAATTTGAATGGTTTCGAGAGTTTAGAGGGTAAGATGTCTGGTTTTGGAGTTTGAGGAAAATTAAACTACGGCAATAGTTCAGAGAGGTATAATTGGCTTTTTTTTTCCTTTGACTTAGGAGGCAGAAGGGAGCGCTAAGAGCATTGGTTCTTTCTATGACTGAGTTGTATTTGTATGGTGGGAGATTGAACCTAAGCCTGTTCGCTTGAGCTTTCAGCCGCTTATTTTCAGCCAGCCAACAGTATTTTTCTCTCACAATAAATCAGCAAACAGTACTTTTAGCCGCTTATTTTTAGCCAAGCGAACATGAGTCACAGGGCATCTTCAACCTCGCCACGGAGCTCAGAGCCTCTCCTACATAGTTGACCTATGGTGAAAACTTCATGGGGATAGGGGGGCTCCAAAGGCTGCACAATAGTAGGGGGCTCAAGCCCTTTGCCCTACCACTAGGTCTGCCCCTGTACACAGTTGAATTCAAAAGCAAAGGTGGAGAAAAGATGAAGGTCGAGTGGAAATTTGGACACATCACTTGGAGGGCACATCACTTGGAGAACGAGAATCATTAGGTCTAGATCCTATTAACCTTCCTGTGGAGTGTGGAAGAATTGATGACTTGATGCAGTGACGTGAGCATACATAGTAGAATAAGATAAGATTTGAACCGGTGGTCTGTTGGCAGTCCCTTATGGATGAATTTAATTTGCTCTTGTTATCTTAGCTAGTACTCCTTCAAAAAAGCTAGTACTCCTACAAAGCAACGCATTTTGTTGAGCCACATCATCAATAAACTAATGGCCATTACATTTGAACCATTTATTATTAGAACCTAACCTTAATCGGGATCTTAATTATCCTAATAGTATCATGAACACATCATCCATGCTTAGCATTTAATCGCTCTTAATTAGCACTAACACGTGCCTAACAACGACACCCTAAGGCCAGTCTCAATGTCAATTTCATGTCCCAGTTTCCAACACATTTATATTTTTGGAAACAGCGTAGAAGAGTTTCATCCCCATGAAACTATCTCTACTCCCATGAAACTCTTATCATCTCTCTTCATTAACACGGTGTCATGTCAACATATTTAATGTCCATAAAACTCCATGAAATCCGTATTGACACTGGCCTAAGGGCTATAGAAGTCCCTGTGTGTGCTTGTCCAGTAGGCATGGCGCCAGTCTCCTTTTGTGGCCATCGGTAGTGAAGACTCGTCTGCCGACATATGGATGGCTGGCGGCTGGCTTCTGGTCTTCAGAGCCAATTGCGTGCTCCCATCATATTGGACCTAGGACCTAGGGTTAGAATATCTACGGTCTTAGAATTAGTCACACCTGAGTGGCGTGTCTCTCTTTTCTCTTATAGCATGGGTCAGCTTGGGACTAGGCTAGAAGGGTAATTAGTTAGGCCCTATTTAGATCCTATGGTGTAAAGTTTAGCACTAAAATTTCAACTACATTAGCTTAAGGCTCCAAACTTTTTATATAATGGTGTGGACATCATCCGCATCTCCATGGTAGTCTTCATGGACCGTCACAAGTGCCCATTATGCAACTACAATTTTGCCATCACTACATTTGGCACCAAGCGCACAGTGTAGGGTCAAGATGGCGAATTAGAGGGGGTGAATAGTCCTTTCTAAAACTTAGACGTACGCCGGATAACCAAAACAAATACGGAATTAAAACTATCGGTCTAGCCAAGACTATACCCCTCTATCTAAGTTCTCAAACACCTTATAAAAGATCCTGATTATGCAACTAAGGTGCCGGGCAAGCTAGAGCTTATCTAACAATTCTAACTGGCAGGGTCACACAAACCTAGACAACTAGTACTTTAAGCAACCGAGGGAGCTCCTACACAACTAGTGATACAAAGCACACAAAGCCCCTAAGCTCACTAGCAATGCTCAATAACAAGGCTACACAAGCCAAATTAGAGAGCGTAAATTACTTAGCTACACAAATTAAACTAAGCAATGTGACTAACAAGGTTACTCAAACCAAATTAGTCACGCAAGGGAGCTACTTCTATACTACACAAGCAAGAAGATAACTAGCAAACTATACAAGCTAACTAATTACAAGAGCAACTGCATAAGCACAATATGTGAAAAGTAAGTAAAGCTTGTGTAACGGGGATGCAAATCAATAGAAAGACAAGGATGACACAGTGATTTTTATCCTGAGGTTCACGTGCTTACCAACACGTTAGTCCCTGTTGTGTCAACCGTTCACTTGGTGGTTCGGTGGCTAATTGGCGTCACCCGCCAAGCCCACATGTTGGGCACCTCAAGAACCTACCCTAAAAGTAAGGGTAGCTCAATGACACGCTCTACTAGTGTTGCTCTTCGTGGCTCCCGCGAGGTGAGTACGGTACCCCTCACAAATTCTTCTTTGGAGCACCGCACAATCTTCTTGCGGGCTTCATGATGGAGAACTCGCCACCAAGTCGTCTAGGAGGTGGCGGCCTCCAAGAGTAACAAGCACCACCAGCTTAAATTCGAACACCTAGTGCCACTCGATGCAATCTCACAATGCAACGCACTAGAATCATTCACTCACAATCAATTCGCACTCTTGTAAGTACAAATGAGTTAGAGGGCTCCCAAACACTCTCAAGCATGGACACAAAGTCCCCCCAAGGTGCTCTACCTCAGCCATGGCCGAGAAACCCCCTCTATTTATAGCCCAAGGGCCAAATAGAGTCGTTACCCTTCACTGGGTTTTCTGCGAAGTGACTGGATGCACTGCACGGAATGACCGGACGCGTCGCTCTAGCGTCCGATGGCTGGATGCGCACCATGTGACCCTGTGTTTAACCACGGCCACGCGATCCCAATGGTAGCTTCACCTCGCGCCAACTGTTAAGTGATGACCAGACTCGCTCAAGGCCGATCGGATGCACCGAGGCAGAGTTCGGTCGCTTAAACCGATGCACTCACGTGCTCAGCCAGCCCCTGGCCGGACGCGCCTCCACGACATGACTGGACGCGCCCTAGCCAGCGTCTAGTCATTTCCAAAGACCTCCTGAGGAGGCTAAAACACGATCAGACGTGTCAGATCGAATGCGTCTGGACGCACGGTGGCATCCGATCCTCTCCGTAGCCGCGCGCCAAATCCTGCACCGCCATGTCACCATACGTTAGCAATGACCGGACGTAGCCCCTGCGCGTCTGGTCCTCTCTCTTCGCCAGCATCCGATCAAGGAGTCCAGAGCCACGCCCTCTGCGCCAACTGACCGGACGCGCCTGACAGAGTTCGGTCCTGCTGAGGCCATCGTCTGGTCACTTATATGACCACTTTCTCTTCTCTATTTCTTTGCCTCCTTTTCAAATGTGCTAACACCACCAAGAGTACACCACCATGTGTTTGTTAGCAATTTTACAAACATTTTTCAAAGGATTAGTCACTCATTTCACCACGCCACTCGATCCTAGCAATGATGCAAAGTTAGATTACTTGAGTGGCACTAGATGGCCGATATGCAAACAAGTTTGCCCCTCTTGATAATATAGCCATCTATCCTTAACCTGGTCATAAACTTCTGTACACTCCTATAACCGGTGAAATGAAATGCCCTATAGGTTATACTTTTGCCTTACGCATTTCATTCCACCTCCTCTGGTATTGATGCAACACATGCGTCAACCATATCATAAATGACATGATCCACTTAATATCATCACGTGACCATATTGGTTCATCGATCTTGACATCACTTGCTCTTCACCGTTGCCTCGGTCTATTGGTGCCATGTCCACGACTTGCCATTCACTCTTGCAACTAGTCCATCAAGCCAAGCCTTGTCTTGATCTTCTCCACCTTAGTCACATGACTCAATGTTATGTCTCATATGCAATGAGCTCCTTCATCATATGTGTGAGCCTTGCAACAAATCCAAGCCATTTCACCTCCATGGCATATATTGCTCACACACATGTACTTGTGGACTAATCACCTGTGTATCTCACATAAACTCATATTAGTCCACCTAGGTTGTCACTCAATTACCAAAACCAAACTAGGAACCTTTCACACAATCATGTTCTTTGTCCTCTCGGCACAAAATGATGGACCCAAAGCATCTAAAATGGTTAATGTAGTGTCATGGGTGACCACCATTGGTGCCACTAAAGTGGACCCAATTGTTCTTGGTGAGCCTCCGCCTTGAGGACACAGTAGAGGAGGGAAGGGGGTGTGGGGGCAGCCGCCCCCAAGTTAGTGTAGTTTCCATTGAAAAGTTTTTAATTTGACTAAATTTTGATAAGATTGTATTGTTGGATACTCCAAACAAAAGAAGATTTTGCATTTCTGGTTCCACCACTATGAGGATGGTACCAACATGGTCCCGCTAGTGTTCAACTCATGTTCGAAGAGGAGTCTTACCCCTGACCAAATCATGAGATCATTGTGTGCATGATCTTGGATATTAGTGTATGAGAGCCAAGCTCTCCTCTCTTCTCTTTTCCACATCAACAAAAATTCTAGCTTAGCTATAAGACTATTACTGTACTTGAATGAATGTAGGTGAGATAATCCTGAAAGTCTCCTATCTATGAGCAAGCAAGCGCGCCTCTACTCGGCCCTCTCACCGCCGGAGGATTTTAGGTAGCAGTGTAGCATAGCTGGAGGTTTTGAGGGCTGTAGGCGTGTAGCCATTTTGACTTTTGGAATCGATCAGTCTCCACTCTGTACCTAGTTGCCGAACAGCTAAACAAATTACTGCAATGGCCAATAAGCTCTCCAAGGGCAGTTCCAATCATGAAACTATAGATTTATAGGCCAGTTCCTATACTTACAATATCAATTAATATAGGTAGGGGGGTGACGTGGGGGGCTAAAACAAATCAAAGGAGATGTTGCTTGTCTAGTGCGTGTAAGCATTTGTAATATGGATACAGTGAAATTTTAGTTTTTATCACTGTCTTTCTATTTTTTTCTACATGTACCTCCATCCCTAATGAAAGCCCAAGTTTGGTTTTGGTAATTAATGACACCAAGTTGCTAATGCTTGTGTTAAGTGTTTTGAGTTAGGCATAAGGAACACATGTGATGAAGGTGTATGTGGCAAGGAGTAGTGGCCACAAGATCACAAAGAGATGGTGCATGGACATGAAATGATGATCATGGTGGAGATGCACATAAAATGAAGGACATGATGATCAAGTGAAAGAGAAGGATCTAAGAGCGCAAGGCAAAGGTATAACCATAGGGTTTTCCTTTTGCCGGACTAAGATGAGTAGAGAAGTGATTGACCGGGTTTAGGATACATAGCTGACTATCAAGAGGGGCAATCACAGTTAGCTCAAAAATCAAGTGCCACTAGATCATTGTCTTGAGCATATACATTAGGATATAGTAAAAGAGCTAACATAACACCTTAAGAAATGATTGTGAAATGCTAACACACATGCACATGGTGATTTACACATGGTGGTGTTAGCACATTTGCGAAGGCGGTGGAGTTTGAGCGGTAGAGAAGGGTTTGGGTTCTTCTCTCCCTCCCACCGAGCTTGCGAGGCGGGATTCGGCGCTTTTTGGGGAAGTGAAACGCCTATTTTCTATTGCGCCGGAAGTCGGAAAAGAAACGGAGGCGAACGGAGGTCACTGTGGTGACCGGACGCTGCACCGGACGCGGTCACGGCTTGACCAGCGCGTCCGATCAGTTCATTCGGTCAGCGTGCCTAGGGTGAGTGACCAGACGCTGGTCTGGCCTGACCAGCGCGTCTGGTCAATTCACCTGTGCGCAGAAGCACAGCGCGCGACCGGCGCGTCCGGTCCTTCACGGGACCGGCGCGTCCGGTCATGCGTCCAGAAGGACAGAGAGCAGCGGAGTGATGATCGGACGCGGGGCGTGTCCGGTCATGTGCGATCGGACGCGTCCAGTCGTTGAGGGAGCTTACTGGACTCTAACCGGATGCTGGCAATGTCGCGTCCGGTCGTTGCCTGGAGCGCGTCTGGTCATTGCTTTGAGGGCTCGCGGTGTTGCGTGACCGGCGCGTCCAGTCAGTTTGACCAGCGCGTCCGGTCATTCGCTGCAACGTGTCCGGTCTGCGCGGCCAGCGCGTCCGGTCGTTGCCTCGCAGTTAGCCGTTGCGCGACCGGCGCGTCCGGTCAGTTTGACCAGCGCGTCCGGTCAGTGTGACTTCGGCTGGTTAAAGTTCCTAACGGCTATATTCAAAGGGGTACGCTATAAATAGAGGTTGGCCGGGGTTTGAGGGCAACTCTTGCACATTTTGAGACCTAGAGACATACTTTGAGCTAGAGAACAACCCCTCCACTCATCTCTTTGCATAGTTGCACATCTTGAGTGAGATTGAGTGAGATTCAAGTGCATTGCTTGAGAGTTGCATTCTAGAGGCACTTGATCTTCGAGTTGCTGCGGATTTCTTGTTACTCTTCCGTGTTTTCCGACATGGTAGACGGCTTGGAGCAGCGGAGGTGATTGAGCTCGCAATTGGAGATTGTTGGAGCCTTCACCAAGTGTTGTAAGGGGTTCTTGATCCTTCTCTGCGGGAGTTCGCGAATTGGATACTCTAGTGGAGCTCGTGGCTTGGAGGATCCCCATCTTGTGTGCGATTGTGTGGCGCTCGCCGAGGGCTCGACTCTTGATAGTCGATTAGCTCGCGAATCGACAAGTGGGTGTATCGCCACAACGGGGAGTAGCTTGCCGGGAAGCAAGTGAACCTCGGGATAAATTCTTGTGTCATTCTTTTCCCGAGGACTTCTCTTGTGTGATTGATTGATTGGTACTTCTCATCTCTTCATGGCGGTATAATCACTCAAATCTTTTCTCTCGTATTACTTCTTATTTCTAGCTTGTAGTTGTTGTTGTGTTTAGTGAATAGCTTTGTTATAGACTTGTGTAGGTGGCTTGCTTAAATAGTTAGAGCTAGTGCTTTTGCTTCGCAACCTTTCGTACTAACGTGTGGTTAAGTAATTCTTATAGAAGTTTTAATTAGGCTATTCACCCCCCTCTAGCCTTTTTGGACCTTACAAGTGGTATCGGAGCCGAGGCACCGTTTATTTGAGGCTTAACAACCTACGGTAAAAAAGAAATGGCTCAATTAAGCTTACACATCAACAACACCAAGAAGGCACCTCACTTTGATGGCATAAATTATGCATATTGGAAGGTTAAGATGACCGCACACCTAAAGTCAATCAATAGAGAAGTGTGGAAGGTCACCGAAATAAAATTAGAGGTTGCTAATCCGGAAGCACCTACACCGGTGGAAGAGAAGGAGCTCCAATGCAATGACATTGCCATTAGTGCTCTTCATGAGGCATTAGATGACAAAACATTTGAGCAAGTAAAGAACATAGAGATTGCTCATGATGCTTGGGCCAAGCTAGAAGAAACATTTGAGGGCACCGAAGGCACAAAGACCGCTAAATCATATATCTTGCAAGAAAAATTTTCAAGCTTCAAGATGCAAGATGATGAGAGTGTACCAGAGATGTTTCATAGGTTGCAAGTCATTGTCAATGAGCTCAAGGCACTTGGTGAGGAGGTCAAGGACAATCAATTCTCTATGAAGTTCTTGAGAAGTCTACCTAAGAGATTTGATACATTGATCACCGTGCTAGTGAGGACTACATTGAAGGATTCAACTCCTCAACAAATATTCCAAGAAGTGATGACCGATGATTCATATAGAGAAGATGATGAGAAGGATGAGTTGATCAAGAAGAAGAAGAAGGAAAATGAGAAGAAAGATGATGAAAAGAAGAAGAGTGTGGCATTCAAAGCCACCACATCCAAGGGCAAATCCAAGATTGAATGATCAAGTGATGAAGACTCAAGCTCTTGTGATAGTGATGACATTGATGAGAAGATGGCTCTCTTTGTCAAGCAATTTGACAAATTCATGAAGAAGAAAGGCTATCGTGCAAGGAGGAAGAACTCATCCAAGAAGAGTGAGCATGCCATGAGATGCTTTAGATGCCATAGCAAGGACCATCTCATTGCAAAGTGTCCTTATGATAGTGATGATGAAGATGCTATCAAGAAGGAGAAGAAGAAGCAAGAAAAGAAAAAGAGCTCTTATAAGAAGAAGAATGATTCTCATGTTGCTACTGGGATAGTGATGATTCCTCAAGTGATGATGAGGATGACAACAAGAGCAAGAAGAAGGGACATGCTAGCATTGCCATCCAAGAGAAGGTCTCCATCTTCGACACTCCATCGTGCTTCATGGCTAAGGACGCTAAGGTATCATCCGATGATGAGAGTGATCATGATAATGCTAGTGATAGTGATAGTGATGAAGAAGAATTCACTAAAGATGAATTAATCACTATGCTAGAAGATTGCACTCAACATTATAAAGAATCTATGAAGAAGTGCAGGGGCTTGCTTAAGGAAAAGAAAAACCTTATGCAAGAACTTGATGAGCTTAGGGCATCTTATGAGAGTCTAAAGGTAGACCATAAGAAGCTTCAAAAGTCTCACACCAAGCTTGAAGAAGCTCATTCCTCTCTAGTTAAAAAATGTGAAAACATGCCAACTAATGTTGAGAAAGTTAAAACTTGCAACATAGGCATATCATGTGATATAATTGATGAAACCTTTCATAAGCCTATTATTCTTGCTCCCACTAACCCTTCATGTAGCGCATCTACATCATCCTCATCTAGTAGTGATGGTTTCACTTGTGACTCCACACTTATAGTTGAGAATGAAAATCTCAAGAAGGAGGTAAAAGAGCTCAATCACACATTAGCTAAGGTTTATGGTGGTAAGGACCGCTTGCTTATGTGCTTGGGTAGCCAAAGAGCTTCTCTCTACAAAGAGGGATTGGGCTATAACCCCAAGAAAGGCAAGGCCGCTTTTGCTCCTCACAAGACTCATTTTGTGAAGAACAATGGTAGCTATTGCAAAAGTTGCAAGCAAGTTGGTCACATAGAGCAACATTGCATGAACAAGAAATCCAATGCAAATGTATTCTCAATTAAGTTTGATTCTTTCTATATGCTTACCAAGGGTACAAATGGTGTTCATGCTAAGTTCATTGGTACACCATGGATGGGCTCAAAGAAGAAAGTCATTTGGGTACCAAAGAGCTTAGTCTCTAACCTTGGAGGACCCAAACAAGTTTGGGTACCTAAAAAGAATTGATCTTGTCTTGTTGGTCAATTATAAAGCCGGAGGAAGGCATTGGGTGCTTGATAGTGGGTGCACTCAACATATGACCGGAGACTCTTGTATGTTCAATTCAATTGATACAAGCCAAAATGGTGGTTTTGATGCTATCACTTTTGGCAACAATAAGAAAGGCAAGGTCAAGGGGCTTGGTAAAATTGCTATCTCAAATAACATGAGCATTTCTAATGTGTTGCTAGTTGAGAGCTTGGATTTCAATCTTTTATCGGTGGCACAACTTTGTGATCTTGGCTTCAAGTGCATATTTGGTAGTGATGATGTTGAAGTCATAAGTGTTGATGGATCAAATTTAATATTCAAAGGATTTAGACATGGTAGCTTATACTTGGTTGACTTCAATGATAGTGAGACACAATTGACATCATGCTTGCTTAGTAAATCTAGTATGGGATGGTTGTGGCATAGAAGGCTTGGTCATGTTGGAATGAAATAATTGAACAAACTTTTGAGGCATGACTTAGTTAGAGGCTTGAAAGATGTCACTTTTGAAAAGGATAAACTATGTAGTGCTTGTCAAGCCGGCAAACAAATTGGAAATACACATCCTAGTAAGAGTGAAATGAGCACATCAAAGGTGTTTGAGTTATTGCACATGGACTTGTTTGGGCCATCAACATACACTAGCATTGGTGGTAAAAAGTATGATTTTGTGATTGTGGATGACTACACTAGATACACTTGGGTGTTCTTTCTCTATGACAAGAGTGATGTTTATGATCTATTCAAGTCTTTTGTCAAGAGGGTGCAAAATGAGTTTGAGACTACCATCAAGAAGATTAGAAGTGACAATGGCAGTGAGTTCAAGAACACAAGAATTGAAGATTTGTGTGATGATTTTGGTATTGGACATCAATTCTCACCGACATACACTCCTCAATCCAATGGTATAGTTGAAAGAAAGAATAGAACTTTGATTGACATGGCTAGATCAATGCTTATTGAATACAATGTGAGTCATTCATTTTGGAGTGAAGCCATCAACACGGCTTGCTATTATAGCAACCGTCTCTATTACCATGGAAAGCTTAGGAAGACACCATATGAGCTATTGAATGGAAGAAAGCCCAACATTGCATACTTTAGAGTGTTTGGTTGTAAATGCTATATTCTCAAGAAAGGCACTAGATTGAGCAAGTTTGAAAAGAAATGTGATGAAGGGTTCTTACTTGGTTATTCTACCACAAGCAAAGCATATAGAGTTTGGAATCTCACAAATGGCACCTTGGAAGAAGTTCATGATGTTGAGTTTGATGAAACCCAAGGGTCTCAAAATGAAGCTCAAAACCTTGATGATGTGAGAGGAGATCAATTGTCAAATGCAATGAAGAACATGGACATTGGTGATATAAGGCCGATGCAAGTTAATAATGATGATATTCATGGGATCAACCAAAGTTTGCAAATTAATACAAATCAAGCAAGCTCTAGTGGTTCTCATGATGAAGCTCAAGTTCAAGGCCAAACAAGTGGAAGCAATCAACTCCCAATACTCCAACCTACTAGTATTGCAAGAGATCATCCATTGGACCAAATTATTGGTGGAATTCAAAGTGATGTTCAAACTAGATCAAGATTAGCATCATTTTATGAGCATTACTCTTTTGTCTCATTAGAAGAACCAAAGAAGATAGAAGATGCATTGAAAGATTCCGAGTGGGTAAATGCCATGCATGAAGAACTAAACAACTTTGCTAGAAATCAAGTTTGGAAACTTGTTGAGAGGCCAAAGAACCACAATATGATTGGCACTAAGTGGGTCTTTAAAAACAAGTAAGATCAAGATGGCATGGTTGTGAGGAACAAAGCAAGATTAGTAGCACAAGGATACACTCAAGTTGAGGGTCTTGACTTTGGAGAGACATATGTACCCGTAGCAAGATTGGAGGCTATTAGAATCTTATTAGCATATGATTGTGCACACAACATCAAGCTCTATCAAATGGATGTTAAGAGTGCATTTATCAATGGCTACATCAATGAAGAAGTTTATGTTGAGCAACCTCCCAATTTTGAAGATGACAAGAAGCCCGACCATGTTTACAAGCTAAAGAATGCATTGTATGGTTTGAAGCAAGCACCTAGAGCATGGTATGAGAGGTTAAGGGACTTTCTTCTCTCTAAAGGGTTCAAGATGGGAAAAGTTGACACCACTCTTTTCACCAAGAAGCTTGGAAATGACTTGTTTGTGTTGCAAATCTATATGGATGACATTATCTTTGGATCAACTAACCAAGACTTTTGTGAAGAGTTTAGAAATATGATGGCTAATGAGTTTGAGATGTCTATGATTGGAGAGCTTAGTTACTTCTTTGGACTTTAAATCAAGCAAATAAAGAATGGCACATTTGTAAGTTAAGGCAAGTACATCAAGGACATGATCAAGAAGTTTGGATTGCAAGATGCTAAGCAAATGAGTACACCAATGGGCACTAATGATCAATTGGGTATTGATGATAGTGGAAACATGGTAGATCAAAAGCTATATCGGTCTATGATTGGAAGTTTGCTCTATGTCACCACTTCTAGGTCGGATGTGATGTTTAGTGTGTGCAAGTGTGTAAGATATCAAGCTTCACCTAGAGAAAGTCACTTGAAAGCAACCAAGAGGATATTAAGATATCTAAAAGGCACTCATGAAGTTGGATTATGGTTTCCAAAGGGGTCTAATTTTGAGTTGATTGGATATTCAGACTCCGACTATGGTGGATGCAAGATTGATAGAATGAGCACAAGTGGCACTTGTCAATTGCTTGGAAGGTCTCTTGTTTCATGGTCATCAAGGAAACAAAATAGTGTTGAACTATCTACCGCCGAGGCCGAATACATTAGTGCCGGTAGTTGTTGTGCACAATTGCTTTGGATGAAGGCCACCTTGAATGATTTTAGAATCAAGTTCAAGAATGTGCTATTGTTTTGTGACAATGAAAGTGCTATCAAGATGACACAAAATCTGGTTCAACATTCAAGAACCAAGCACATTGACATAAGGCACCACTTCATAAGAGACCATCAACAAAAGGGTGATATTAGCATTGAGAGCATTGGCACCGAAGATCAACTAGCCGACATATTTACAAAGCCACTTGATGAGAAGAGATTTTACAAGTTGAAGAATGAATTGAACATACTTGACTTCTCCAACTTGAAATGAGTGCATCCCCACATTCTTATATGACACGCCTCTCCTCCAACATAGCAAGGTAAAGTTGTTTGGCATATCATTCATACTTTGCTAAGGACATGGTTAGAACATATAGACATATTTGCATGACAAATAGGCTCATTCATGAAAATCAAATGATTTTGATGTATATATGGTACCACTATTGCTTCTTTGTTTGATTGATCTAGTGGTAGCATATGACATGTTTGTGGGCTTGCGAACCTAGTGTTGAATCTAGAAAATGAGCTCATAATGTGTAACTCAACATGCTCAAGATAACCCTTATACTTTATAAGGTGTGAAGAAGCTTGTGCTTGGATCAAACCGAATTACATATTCTAGGCAAGTGATCTAGATTGATCCATAATTTGGACTCCCTCATATTGATTGACTTATCTCTCACTAAACTTGACACCTTTTTGGTGATTGTTGACAAAGGGGGAGAGAAAAGTCATAAAGATATTACAAAGAGAGAATAAGTTATAATAAGGGAGAGAGAAAAGTCACAAAGATAAAAAGTTAAGTTACAAAGGGGGAGCAAGCTCATGAATTATTTGTTGCATTTGTATGTGCACTAACATGATGATGTGTTGCATTGTAAATTTAATTTCGATATTCATGATTGAATGATGATTGCTAGAAATAGATCTTGAATGATGAATTGTTGAGAGTAGCTTCACGAGTGGTATCTAGACACATTTACTTATAATGTTGATCTCACGGGGTATTTTAGTGTTTGTGATCTTTACAAGTGATGTATTACAAGTGGTGTCTAGCTACATCGATGCTAAGGATGGTATATAAAGGCAACTCCGATTGGTATCACACTTCAAAGGTCCATTCTATATACCTTAGCATCAATTTGATAGTAGTAACTCTCCCAAAATTCAAATCCATACATATGTGCACAATTGAACCAAACTCATGGAAGCACATATGTAGGGGGAGCTAATACTATCGAAATTGAAAATTAATTTTATTTTATATCTTTGTGATGGTTGTCATCAATTACCAAAAAGGGGGAGATTAAAAGCCCAAGTTTGGTTTTGGTAATTAATGACACCAAGTTGCTAATGCATGTGTTAAGTGTTTTGAGTTAGGCATAAGCAACACATGTGATGAAGGTGTATGTGGCAAGGAGTAGTGGCCACAAGATCACAAAGAGATGGTGCATGGACATGAAATGATGATCATGGTGGAGATGCATATAAAATGAAGGACATGATGATCAAGTGAAAGAGAAGGATCTAAGAGCACAAGGCAAATGTATAACCATAGGGTTTTCCTTTTGCCGGTCTAAGATGAGTAGAGAAGTGATTGACCGGGTTTAGGATACATAGCCGACTATCAAGAGGGGCAATCACAGTTAGCTCGGAAATCAAGTGCCACTAGATCATTGTCTTGAGCATATGCATTAGGATATAGTAAAAGAGCTAACATAACGCCTTGAGAAATGATTGTGAAATGCTAACACACATGCACATGGTGATTTACACATGGTGGTGTTAGCACATTTGCGAAGGCGGTGGAGTTTGAGCGGTAGAGAAGAGTTTGGGTTCTTCTCTCCCTCCCGCCGAGCTTGCGAGGCGGGATTCGGCGCTTTTTGGGGAAGTGAAACACCTATTTTCTATTACGCTAGAAGTCGGAAAAGAAACGAAGGCGAACGGAGGTCACTGTGGTGACCGGACGCTGCACCGGACGCGATCACGGCTTGACCAGCGCGTCCGGTCAGTTCATTCGGTCAGCGTGCCTAGGGTGAGTGACCGGACGCTGGTCTGGCCTGACCAGCGCGTCCGGTCAATTCACCTGTGCGCAGAAGCACAGCGCGCGACCAGCGCGTCCGGTCCTTCACGGGACCGGCGCGTCCGGTCATGCGTCTAGAAGGACAGAGAGCAGCGGAGTGATGATCGGACGCGGGGCGCGTCCAGTCATGTGCGATCGGACACGTCCGATCGTTGAGGGAGCTTACTGAACTCTAACCGGACGCTGGCACTGTCGCGTTCGGTCGTTGCCTGGAGCGCGTCCGGTCATTGCTTTGAGGGCTCGCGGTGTTGCGCGACCGGCGCGTCCGATCAGTTTAACCAGCGTGTCCGGTCATTCGCTGCAACGCGTCCGGTCTGCGCGACCAGCGCGTCCGGTCATTGCCTCGCAGTTAGCCGTTGCGTGACCAGCGCGTCCGGTCAGCGTGACTTCGGCTAGTTAAAGTTCCTAACGGCTATATTCGAAGGGGTACGCTATAAATAGAGGTTGGCCGGGGTTTGAGGGCAACTCTTGCACATTTTGAGACCTAGAGACATACTTTGAGCTAGAGAACAACCCCTCCACTCATCTCTTTGCATAGTTGCACATCTTGAGTGAGATTGAGTGAGATTCAAGTGCATTGCTTGAGAGTTGCATTCTAGAGGCACTTGATCTTTGAGTTGCTGCGGATTTCTTGTTACTCTTCCGTGTTTCCCGACACGGTAGATGGCTTGGAGCAGCGGAGGTGATTGAGCTCGCAATTGGAGATTGTTGGAGCCTTCACCAAGTGTTGTAAGGGGTTCTTGATCCTTCCCCGCGGGAGTTCATGAATTGGATACTCCAGTGGAGCTCGTGGCTTGGAGGATCCCCATCTTATGTGCGATTGTGCGGCGCCCGCCAAGGGCTCGACTCTTGATAGTCGATTAGCTGGCGAATCGACAAGTGGGTGTATCGCCACAACGGGGAGTAGCTTGCCGGGAAGCAAGTGAACCTCGGGATAAATTCTTGTGTCATTCTTTTCCCGAGGACTTCTCTTGTGTGATTGATTGATTGGTACTTCTCATTTCTTCACGGCGGTATAATCACTCAAAGCTCTTCTCTCGTATTACTTCTTGTTTCTAGCTTGTAGTTGTTGTTGTGTTTAGTGAATAGCTTTGTTATAGACTTGTGTAGGTGGCTTGCTTAAATAGTTAGAGCTAGTGCTTTTGCTTCGCCACCTTTCGTACTAACGTGTGGTTAAGTAATTCTTGTAGAAGTTTTAATTAGGCTATTCACCCCCCTCTAGCCTTTTTGACCTTACACCTAAACATAGTCATTTTCTATAGATAAAAACTATACTTTTAATGGTAGTTTCTACAAATAAAATTTTTACTCAATCATCTATCTTTTATCTCCTGCCATCTAACTATCACAGCTAGCTCTTTATATTCTAGTTTTCATGTAGATATGATTTTTATATAAGAAATCATTTCCTTTATCTCTTCCTCTTTAATTCTGACCAGTAGCTATGCACGTGCGACACACGTGTTTGGTGCATTTTTCCTACTCCCGGAAGTCCACATACACTTGGTCCGGTCATATACACCCTAAGTCTAGAGATACACACATGGGAGTAACTACTCCCTAGGAGTAGGAAATAATTTCTCTATATATATTATATAAAAAAATATTGTTAGATAATATGGTTTCTAAATTATATATTACTCCCTCTTGTCTTCAATACAATTTATTATTACTTCTAAAATTTATATTGAATTATAAGACACTCTATACAGTGTCTATTCAAATTTGGCAAAGTTATTTTTTAAAAACAACCCAAAATTTGAGGAGAAACTTCTTAATCGGGTTAATCCATGGGTTCATGCGTCATTTGAGTATTTCTTTAAATTGTCTTAAACTTTTTTTAATGCATTATATTACGTGACAGAGGGTTTTTGATAAAGAGCCATTAGGATGGGTTTTACATAGATTGATATGCATGTTGTCTCATGTCATATAGTTGTGCCAAAATTCAACTTGGCAAGAACACTTCTCATATGCATGGGCTAACCTCTCGATCTCCCAAGCACTTCGCATTACGTGCAAGAACATAAATATATATGATTTCCTTGGTATATAGACGAAACTTAAATGAGTGCTGTAACAGAACCGCCCAATTATACGAGATTAAGTAGGAAATCATCCAACGGAAGGACAATTTAACAAACTTAAGCCCGTATAACCCGGTAGTCCGTGAAATCTCGACGGATTTCAAACAATTTCACATAGCAGCCAAGATCGTACTAAGTTTAACGGTTACCATCATAAGTTACATAAATGTTCGCGGCATAAAATATATCGGAGTTTAAACATAGTTATTACAAACCAGGTTCGAATAAAAGTAGCGGAAGCGGTAGTTCAAATCAAGCACACACACAACATTTTAAAATAAAGTGCCATCTTGTGATCATCTCCAGCAAAAGCATCAGACTAGAAGTAGCGAATGACCATTGCCCATGGTCCTAGACTTCGCCCATTGCAGGATAGAGACAGTTGATACAATAGCCGTAGTACATCTGTCCATCTGCAACAAGTGGGAACAAAGCCCTGAGTACGAGAAGGTACTCAGCTAGACTTACCCGTCATAAACCAGAAATAAAAGACACCAAGGAATCATGGTAGGCTTTCTGGTGGGATAGCTGACTTATTTACAAAAAGGCATTTTTAGCATTTAGGAAAACCTTTACAAAAGCTTTGCATCAAGTTAAATCTTTATTAACTTGTCAACTACATTTGCACCTGTACTAAAGTAACATGTAATTAAACAGGTAATGATAACCAATGATCATTAACAACTTTCATTATGTCATAATTCATATAACTGTCCAAGTGTTCCATCAATATTACTACGATGAAGTAGCTCAAGTCAAGTGTTCACTATCCAGTGAACGATGGCGATTCGAATCGATTTTAACCAGCTGGTAAGTTATTCCTCACACAAACCTCACTCACCCGCTAAAGTGAGGTGTTGGTCACCGAGTCAACCATTCAGGTAAAGTCGCGAGCTTGCCAGGAACCACTTGTACCCGGGGGCCACCCGACTGCTCTTTGGCCTTATCATCGCGCCCCCGTATCCTGCCACTACTGCTCCGGTACAGTGCGTTGCGGTCAATCCACTCGGCCCGAATAATCTTCTAGTTTCACGGTCGGAAGGTACTTTATCCGGCCAGCTAAATGTGAGGCATGCGTTCAACATGACCCGAGGGACAACAACGAACGGTCCTTAATCGACACAGACGGAAACACTACAGTCCGAAACCCTGCAAGTTTCCGCCCGGTCTCAAATTCATTTCACACTTAGTTATACCATGACTTCATAGTCATCCAAGCAGATCCGGGTAACCACCTATAGCTCGCAGGTGACAGGAAATCACCCGACTTCTACCGGTCTATGCCAGCTAAGCATTGACTCGACTGCGGATACCAGGGTAACAAGGATATAGTATAACAAAGGTAAGCAAGATATAATGCAGCAACGTTTGCAAGCAACTCCTAAACGTAATGCATCAAATTAAGTAAAGTTAATAATAAATTATTTGCAAACTGGGATAGAAATGCTCCGGGGCTTGCCTCTCTCAAAAGAGCTCGGACGGTGGTCGGGGCACTCGGGGAGCTCTTCACCGACCTCCTCTTCGGCTTTTGTCACCTCCTACTGCTGCACCTCGAGCTGCTCCTCTGGCTCCTCGGGTAAGACGACTGGGTTCTCGGTTTGCGATCCTGTATGATACAATGCGCGTGAGTGATTATGCAAACGTGCATCGAAGGAGATGAATGCAATGAATATGTTGAAATGCAAGGTAGTCAACATCATCCAAGAAACTATACACTACAAGCACATGTCATCTACTGCATTCTCTTCTACTACTAACATGTCAAGTTAACATATCTTATGAAATGCTTCAAAGATACACCAAAGCTTTACAAAATTTCTTAATCGTACTTAAAGCAACACCTGCTTAAAACCTAATTAATAATAAGTTTGAACAGCAACATATATTTCTGATGCTTCTAAAAATCTAAGAAAATTACAGTAGCATAATACTACCCTAAACAAACTACCATAAAAATTTCATGGCATTTGGATAAGTAAACTATCTTGTACAAAAATGACAAGCTATAGCATAAAAATGAGCATGAAATTACTTTGTACTATGAAAAGTGTCAAACAACTGAATTAATATTTTTCCTAGGTTCTTCATAGCATACTATGACTGTACAAAAATTATCATATGCATGTTTTATACAAAGTTTGCTCTCTAGCAAAAATAACAAAAATCAGCCATTAAAGGTACTTGAACTACTTCTCCAAAGTTTTCCACAGCACATGTATGAAACATATTTTTCCTAGGAAGTACATGATATAAGAAGATTAACAAACTTGAAATCATATTTTTCTGATATATATAGGATTTACTAACCATTTTACAAGATATTAGCAATATTAAGAATTAATTAAAGCTCTATAGAAAAGTATCCCAAAAAGACATGCAATATTTTTATATTGTAGATCTAGTTCCAATGAGTTCATAGAAATTTATTTCACAATTTTTAGAGCTTAAATGAATATAAAAACATTTTTCACAACATCCTTTATTATGAATAATAAAAGAAAATAGAAAATGATTTTTATTTTTAAAACTGGGCCGGCCCGGGGAAGTATACCGGCCCATGGCCGTTCTCGGCCTGGTCCACGCGCGCGGGGGGAAAACGAGTGAGCAGGCCCGCTCGGGCTTCGGCCCATGGCCGTTCTCGCGAGGAGGCCGGGGCGGGAGATGCCGGAGGCGACGGTGACCGCAACGGCGCGGCCACGCGACGACTGGCCGGTGGCCATTGCCGACCACGCTCGGGTGCGGAAAAGCGAGCAACAGGTGCGCGGGGAGGAGGCGGACCCGTTTTCGGTGATAGAGAAGCAAGAGGGGTAGCGGGGAATCACTCCCGCGGGAGGCCGCGCGGGCGGTGGCGCCGTGGCCGCCGGCGGCGGATGCACGAAATCCGCACCTGCTTGGCTCGGGTGACGGCAACGAGGTGCGCACGGGGTGTCGGAGAAGGAAGCGAAGGTGGGTGCGCGAGAAGGCGAGCTATGGCGGCTCACCGTCGGCCAATTTGGCCGGCGGGTGCGGCGGTGGCGGCGCTCGCGCGGTGAGGTGCTCGCGCGGCACGGAGCGGAGGAAGGCCGAGGCGGGGAAATTCGGAGAGGGAGGGTGGATGCGGAGCGCAGGCGATTTAGAAGCGTGAGGCGCGCGCTGGCGGGAGCCACCGACGGCCAGCTGTCGACGGCGAGCGGCGCATGCTGGCCACGGGGCGCGCGGTGTCTGCGCGGGCGCGTGCGTGTCGCAGCGAGCGCGGGCGAGCGGGTGGGAGGAGGCGGCCGAGCGGACGCGGGCCGGGCCGAGGCGGCGGCTGCGGCGCGCGCGCGGGGTGGCGCGGGCCGATTCGGCCAGCGGGCCGAAAGCGAGGCGGCGGCCCGTTTAGGTTAGAAATTGGTTTTTTAAATTATTATCTTCAAACAAATTTAAATAAAAATTTTCAAATCTCATTTTGAGCAAGAAAAGGACCTTTTCTGAAAATGACCCAAAAACAAAAGTTGCTTAGAATTTAATTCTCTACAATTTTTCTTTTAAGACCAAAGTCCAAATCAGGATATATTTTGATTTTTAGAATAAAAGCAAATTTAGAGAGGATTTTTTTGAATATTTTCAAATAACATTTTTAAAATAAATCTTTGACAAAACTTTGAGTGATTTAGTGGCTCCAAAAATTTTCCTTATCATTCTAAGTGATATGAAATTTATAGTTGCACAAATTTGATGAGTGTCATTATCACATTATCACAACATGTTATGCAATACTAGTTTCCACACTTTTATTTTACTAAAGGTACACCCTAAGCACATATAATTATGAATGTCATGACATTTTGTGCTCATGATTGCAATGCAAATGCTTGCGTAACACCGGAGTGTTACAGCCCTTCCCCCTTATAAAAATCTCGTCCCGAGATTTGGGTTACGAACCATTTATTATAAAAATCTTCGTATGCTTTTTGTAGGTATTCACTCGTTTCCCAAGATGCATCTCCCTCATCATGATGACTCCATTGTATCTTATATGTTTTCACCAAACTGTTTCGAGTAGCCCTTTCTTTGGAATCCAAAACTCGAATTGGCTGCTCATGATACACCAGATCTGACTTAAGTTTTATGCCTCGAGGTTTAATTATTTCCTCTGGAACGCGCAAACATTTCTTGAGATGTGATACGTGAAAAACTGGGAATATAGCACCCATTGATTCTAGTAACTCCAATTTATAAGCCACTGGACCCTTCCTTTCCAAGATTTTGTAGGATCCTACAAATCTGGCGGCAAGCTTTATGCGTATTCCAAACCGCTTCTTCTTCATTGGCGTGACTTTCAGATAAACATAGTCACCAACTTCAAACACAAGTGGTCTCCTTCTCTTATCCGCATAACTTTTCTGACGTGACTGAGCTGCTCTCATATTTTGCTGAATGATATGAACTTTCTTTTCGGCTTCTTCCACAAAGTCAATACCATAATACCTTCTTTCCCCTGGCTCAATCCAGTTTAAATGTGTTCTACACTTTCGTCCATATAGAGCTTCAAAAGGTGCCATCTTGATACTTTCTTGATAGCTATTATTATACGCGAATTCTGCTAAAGGTAACCACGACTCCCATGAACCTCTGGAAGACAACACATAAGCTCTTAACATATCCTCCAAAATAGCATTAACTCTTTCAGTCTGACCATCTGTTTGAGGATGATAGACAGTGCTACGAATCAGACTAGTTCCCAAACCTTTGTGCAAATGCTCCCAAAAGTGAGCAGTGAACTGTGACCCCCTGTCAGACACGATAGTCTTCGGTATGCCATGCAATCTCATAATCTCTGCAATATACTTCTCGGCATATTGAGGTGGTCTATAAACTGTCTTGACAGGCAAAAAGTGGGCTGTCTTGGTAAGACGATCCATGATTACCCAAATCGAATCATGACCTTTTTGAGTAGTGGGCAAACCTATGATGAAATCCATACTTATATCATCCCACTTCCAACTAGGTACTGACAAAGGTTGCAACAATTCGGCAGGTTTCATGTGAATAGCTTTCACTCGACAACATGTATCACATCTGGCTACATAAGCTGCAATTTCCTTCATCTTTGTCCACCAATAGCGAGGCCTTAGTTCTTGATACATTTTACTGCTGCCAGGATGAATGGATAACTTAGAGTGATGAGCTTCATCCATAATTTTATTCTTCAACTCTCTATCCTTTAGAACAACAAGACGGTTGTCGAACCACAACACGTCCTGCTCGTCCACTCTGAAGTATTTTGAAGGTTCTTCTTTAATTTTCTTTTTGATGTGGAATATCCCTTTGTCTGCTTTCTGACCTTCTATTATCTTACTCTCCAAGGTGCAACTGATCTGAATACTATGTAACACGACAGGGTGCATTAGATTAAAACCATCTTCGAGTAAGGGTTGCATATTCAGACAATGTGACTTTCTACTCAAAGCATCAGCTACCACATTGGCTTTCCCAGGGTGATACTGTACATTCAAGTTGTAATCTTTAATTAGTTCTAACCATCTTCGCTGTCTCATGTTCAATTCTGGTTGGGTGAAAATGTACTTGAGACTCTTATGATCGGTGAATGAAGTCTAGCACTGTGGTTGGAGTTTTCCAATCCATAACCTCTTGCACTTTGCTCGGATCTACCAAAACTCCATTCTCAGATAGAATATGACCAAGGAAAGGAACTTTCTTTAACCAAAATTCACATTTGCTAAACTTAGCATACAACTTATGATCTCTCAGTCTGGTCAAGACAATTTTCAGATGCTCTTCATGATCTTTCTCATTCTCAGAGTATACTAGAATGTCATCAATGAAGACAACTACAAACTTGTCCAACTCTGGCATGAAAACCGTATTCATCAGATACATAAAATATGCAGGAGCATTTGTTAAGCCAAAAGACATAACAAGATACTCGTACAACCCGTATCTGGTAGAAAAGGCGGTTTTTGGGACATCTTGTGGCCAGATCTTTATCTGATGATACCCTGATCTTAGGTCTATCTTGGAGAACACCCGAGCTTTAGCCAACTGATCAAACAAAACGTCGATATGAGGCAACAGATATTTATTCTTGATAGTTATAGCATTAAGAGGTCGATAATCCACACACATTCTTAGAGTACCCTCTTTCTTTTTCTTCACGAACAAGGCAGGACATCCACACTCAGACTTACTCGGTCGGATAAACCCCTTCTTTAGCAATTCTTCCAGTTGCTTCTTCAGCTCAGCTAACTTATCCGGAGGCATCCGATAAGGTCTCCTCGAAATAGGAGCTGTCCCGGGGATCAACTCGATTCCAAACTCAACATCTCTATCTGGAGGAATGCCAGGTAACTCTTCTGGAAACACATCCGGAAACTCACACACTACCGGGATCTGGTGGATAGGAACAACTTCCATGGCACAGGTCACACTCACAAGGTCTGTTCTTTTGGGCAATGGTACCTGAAAAGTACCCTCTCCCTGGGGATCCTTAAGGGTAAGCAACCGACTGCTTGTATCTATGACTGCCCCCCAGTTCTTCATCCAGTTCATTCCTATTATTACATCCAAAACAAGTCCAGGCATAACTATCAGGTTTACTCGGAACTTTCGACTACCTAACTCAAGGGTTGCCCCTCTAACCATCTTATTGGTTAACACATCAGCCCCGGCTGAACTTATACGATAACCATAACTCAATTCTGTGCATAGTTGTTCATGCTTCTGTGCAAATGCTTGACTCATAAAAGAATGCGAGGATCCAGAATCAAATAGAACAACAGCAGGGTGATGGTTAACAAGAAACTTACCGGCAGTTACAGGCTCTCCCTCAGGAATCTCATCAACGGTGGTATGGTGTACACGGGCAGTATAAGTCTATTGCTTCTTTTTAGGCGGATAAGGACAGAACTTTGAAAAGTGGCCTGGCTGACCACAATTGTAGCAGGGCCCCTTCACTGTACCAGCAGATCCTATAGCTCCCTTGGAGTTGCTCTGTTCTGCAGCTGCAGTGATCTTTGCTGGCGGCACGACCATCTTGTACGGCTTCTGTGGTCCCCTGTAGTTCTGGGTTTTATGCTGTGGCGGCCGGAACCTTGCACCAGGTGCGGACGGACGATAAGAAAGACGGTTTGCAGTGACAACTCTGGACTGGGATGGTCCTGACTCAAACACCCTCTTGCGATTCTTGGATGCAGTGTAGGCGTTGTTGTTCTTTTCTTGTTTCAAACAATCACTGACAAAGTCATTGAATCTGGCGCGGGTATTGGTACCCACATGCTTCATCATCTTCAGACTTAACCCTCTCTTGAAACTAGCAATTCTCTTTGCATCTGTGTCGACCATGTCTGGAGCATAGCGGCACAAGCTATTAAAGGCATGCAGATACTGTGTTACAGTCTTGGTACCTTGATTTAAGGCCAAGAACTCTCCAAGCTTCATCTCAACCAACCCTGGGGGAATATAAACTCCCCTAAACGCTTCAGTGAATTCTCTCCAAGTAATCTGGGCATTGGGAGGAAAGGTGGTGTGGTGATGCTTCCACCACATCCCTGCCGGTCCTTGTAACTGATGTGCAGCATATTCTGTCTTCAGAACTTCTGTCAGTCTCAACACACGGAACTTGTTCTCCATAGTGTTGATCCATTCTTCAGCGTCGAGTGGCTCTGCTGCTTCCTTGAAAACTGGCGGCCTGGTGTCCATGAAATCCTTGAAATTGCTATACTGGTTCACCCCATGGCCACCACCTTGATTATTTCCCCTCTGAATATTTTCAGCGATGGTACGCAGAAAATCTTCCATATTCCTTTGTGACTGCTCAGCGTTGCGCTGGCTTCCAAGGAACTGTGCGAAGAATACCTCTGCAGTGAGCGGTGGAGGAGGGGGCAATTGTGGCTCTGGCTGTGGCTCCTGGTGATTGACGTTGTTTGCACCACCCCCACCAGCCCCTGCACCGTTGCCACCAGTTTCAGCGGCCTCATACGTGGCACGACGAGTGTTTGCCATCTGCATATTTCAGCAACAAGTAATAATTGAGCGAAGTGGTAGTAATTGTATTCGAATGAACAATCATGTCATACTAAATTTATTGGAGAGAACAAGTCATGCAATAAAACAGAGGCACAATAATCACATTCCAATTAAAACAACATCACTAATCAAATTACTTCGAATGCAACATCGTGTTCCATACAACCACGTTGCCAGCATACATACACTGGACTTTTATGCGTTCGAGCATCGCATACACAACCAAAATTCAAACGATCGCCAGTCTCAAGATCGAACAGGATACAACACGATACATGGAAACCAAAAGAAGGTCATCGTGACAGAGCCTATCACTAACACAAGGCAACTAGCCTACTCCTCGGGGCCATCGTCGAGGTCGGAGGCGTCACCATTGCTACCATCAGTAGCGGCGTCGTCGTCGACGTCCATCTGGGCGGCGTCCGGAGGAGCATACGGGCCCATCCCGTTGTAGAGGGTATGAAACTCTTCATGCAAGTTGGCATTATACCCTTCTAGCTCCTCGACCCTCTGCCTCAGAAGGTCCCTCTCATTTCAGGCTTCATTCCTTTCCTGCACTAGCTGTCCTATCATGCGGTCTGCATTTCTGTTGGCCTGAGTCAACGTCTGTACCCGCTGCATAGCACTCTCACCTCTCTCGAGAGCCCGGTCTCGTTGTAAGCTCATGTCGGCCAACTGCTCCTGCAAGCTAGCTATAGCACGTGCTTGCTTCTTCTTCTGCTTCCTTGCTTCAAGCCGGTCATTGCCACGCAGACCAGTCAAGGTCCAATAGGTACTCTCAAGACCCTGGTATGCTTTGATGGCTGCATACATGGCACTCATCGTGTGGTTGTCGCTAGCCCGTCCTTCACTTGGGCCTCTAACCAGGGCACTTCCTTGCGGTTGCACCCAAATGGCATCACGAGGATTATCTCTCGGGAAAGTACCGGTCAAAGCTGCTGCCAACTCATTAGGAAACCTGCTCATTATGTCTCGGATGACGTGAAAGGCTACACCCTCTGCACCCTCAACTGGAGTGCGTCCTTCAAACTCCAAATGCCAACCATCCCATTCTGGCGCATCACCAAGAGCAGGGACGGTGATTTCCACTACCGCAAGTCCATCCTCAGCTAACTGGCTCTCACTCCAGGAGTACACCGGCTCTTGACCCTCTGGGTACCCCACATCATGGAGCACTCTCCAAAGCAAGGTGGGCATGCCAAACTCACTTAGAAAAGTGTCCATGCTGCGGCGCTCCTGCGGGGCCATCTGGTGACGGGGTGCTCTTCCGCCAGTGGACTTACGAGCAGTCTTCTTCGTGCGGGCCATCTGTAGCACAAGTTTTTAAATTACCCGGTGAGAACATATTTTAAGTTGATGTCACTTTTATCAAACTGGGATAATCCTTTTATAAGAGGAGGAATGTATGTTATGAATGAAATGCACAGGCAATATGATGCATGCGCGAGTC
The DNA here is from genome assembly GCA_038087645.1 of Saccharum hybrid cultivar R570. NCBI lineage: Eukaryota > Viridiplantae > Streptophyta > Magnoliopsida > Poales > Poaceae > Saccharum > Saccharum hybrid cultivar. The sequence goes on from JAQSUU010000377.1 coordinate 2,037,207, forward strand.
TTACGTTCTCACAAACTTAGAAAATAAAGACATCTAACGATGAATTCGGTGGCATACAACGATCTCTCATATACGTAACTAATTCTATCTACACGATAAACGCTGTTATGTACCTACAGAAAATTTATTTCAGCCCATTCCCCATGAATGCATGAAAGCAGTAAATCTACCTACACGCTCTACACGAATCCCCAGATGCGTGTACAACGGTAGTAACTATCCAAACACATCGTCCTATTGACGGCATCGCCTCAACGGACGGAACACCCACACATGCGATACTTTCATAAAAACATGTGTAAAACATGTAATTATTCTAGTATCATATAAGCATTTTTCCTAGATCGGCGGTGTATCCGATCATGCTCTCACAACTCACACTTACCAAAGCGTAGAGGTAACTGATCCATACATTACCACTCAATTAAGTGGCACTCATACAATAGCACGCCATATGAGCAACGAAAGAGAAATATGGTGCAAAAACACCAAGTTAGTACTTAAATAGCCACCTAGAGTCCTTAACTGGGCATACAGGATATGACCACTGGCACACCTTTAGTTTTAAAATCACACTATTTAAACATAATTTTGTTTTAAATACACTTATGAACAGTAATCATGTTAAACCATGCTCTGATGCCAGCTGTAACAGAACCGTCCAATTATACGAGATTAAGTAGGAAATCATCCAACGGAAGGACAATTTAACAAACTTAAGCCCATATAACCCGGTAGTCCGTGAAATCTCGACGGATTTCAAACCATTTCACATAGCAGCCAAGATCGTACTAAGTTTAACGGTTACCATCATAAGTTACATAAATGTTCACGGCATAAAATACATCGGAGTTTAAACATAGTTATTACAAACCAGGTTCGAATAAAAGTAGCGGAAGCGGTAGTTCAAATCAAGCACACACACAACATTTTGAAATAAAGTGCCATCTTGTGATCATCTCCAGCAAAAGCATCAGACTAGAAGTAGCGAATGACCATTGCCCATGGTCCTAGGCTTCGCCCATTGCAGGATAGAGACAGTTGATACAATAGCCGTAGTACATCTGTCCATCTGCAACAAGTGGGAACAAAGCCCTGAGTACGAGAAGGTACTTAGCTAGACTTACCCGTCATAAACCAGAAATAAAAGATACCAAGGAATCATAGTAGGCTTTCTGGTGGGATAGCTGACTCATTTGCAAAAAGGCATTTTTAGCATTTAGGAAAACCTTTACAAAAGCTTTGCATCAAGTTAAATCTTTATTAACCTGTCAACTACATTTGCACCTGTACTAAAGTAACATGTAATTAAACAGGTAATGATAACCAATAATCATTAACAACTTCCATTATGTCATAATTCATATAACTGTCCAAGTGTTCCATCAATATTACTACGATGAAGTAGTTCAAGTCAAGTGTTCACTATCCAGTGAACGATGGCGATTCGAATCGATTTTAACCAGCTGGTAAGTTATTCCTCACACAAACCTCACTCACCCGCTAAAGTGAGGTGTTGGTCACCGAGTCAACCATTCAGGTAAAGTCGCGAGCTTGCCAGGAACCACTTGTACCCGGGGGCCGCCCGACTGCTCTTTGGCCTTATCATCGCGCCCCCGTATCCTGCCACTACTGCTCCGGTACAGTGCGTTGCGGGCAATCCACTCGGCCCGAATAATCTCCCAGTTTCGCGGTCGGAAGGTACTTTATCCGACCAGCTAAATGTGAGGCATGCGTTCAACATGACCCGAGGGACAACAACGGACGGTCCTTAATCGACACAGACGAAAAACACTACAGTCCGAAACCCTACAAGTTTCCGCCCGGTCTCAAATTCATTTCACACTTAGTTATACCATGAATTCATAGTCATCCAAGCAGATCCGGGTAACCACCTATAGCTCGCAGGTGACAGAAAATCACCCGACTTCTACCGGTCTAAGCCAGCTAAGCATTGACTCGACTGCGAATACCATGGTAACAAGGATATAGTATAACAAAGGTAAGCAAGGTATAATGCAGCAACGTTTGCAAGCAACTCCTAAACGTAATGCATCAAATTAAGTAAAGTTAATAATAAATTATTTGCAAACTGGGATAGAAATACTTCGGGGCTTGCCTCTCTCAAAAGAGCTCGGACGGTGGTCAGGGCACTCGGGGAGCTCTTCACCGACCTCCTCTTCGGCTTCTGTCACCTCCTGCTGCTGCACCTCGAGCTGCTCCTCTGGCTCCTCGGGTAAGACGACTGGGTTCTCGGTTTGCGATCCTGTATGATGCAATGCGCGTGAGTGATTATACAAACGTGCATCGAAGGAGATGAATGCAATGAATATGTTGAAATGCAAGGTAGTCAACATCATCCAAGAAACTATACACTACAAGCACATGTCATCTACTGCATTCTCTTCTACTACTAACATGTTAAGTTAACATATCTTATGAAATGCTTTAAAGATACACCAAAGCTTTACAAAATTTCTTAATCGTACTTAAAGCAACACCTGCTTAAAACCTAATTAATAATAAGTTTGAACAGCAATATATATTCCTGATGCTCCTAAAAATCTAAGAAAATTACAGTAGCATAATACTACCCTAAACAAACTACCATAAAATTTCATGGCATTTGGATAAATAAACTATCCTGTACAAAAATGACAAGCTATAGCATAAAAATAAGCATGAAATTACTTTGTACTATGAAAAGTGTCAAACAATAGAATTAATATTTTTCCTAGGTTCTTCATAGCATACTATGACTGTACAAAAATTATCACATGCATGTTTTATACAAAGTTTGCTCTCTAGCAAAAATAACAAAAATCAGCCATTAAAGGTACTTGAACTACTTCTCCAAAGTTTTCCACAGCACATGTATAAAACATATTTTTCCTAGGAAGTACATGATATAAGAAGATTAACAAACTTGAAATCATATTTTTCTGATACATATAGGATTTACTAACCATTTTACAAGATATTAGCAATATTAAGAATTAATTAAAGCTCTACAGAAAAGTATCCCAAAATGACATGCAATATTTTTATATTGTAGATCTAGTTCCAATGAGTTCATAGAAATTTATTTCATAATTTTTAGAGCTCAAATGAATACAAAAACATTTTCCACAACATCCTTTATTATGAATAATAAAAGAAAACAGAAAACGATTTTTATTTTTAAAACTGGGCCGGCCCGGGGAAGTAAACCGGCCCATGGCCGTTCTCGGCCTGGTCCACGCGCGCGGGGGGGAAAACGAGTGAGCAGGCCCGCTCGGGCTTCGGCCCATGGCCGTTCTCGCGAGGAGACCGGTGCGGGAGATGCCGGAGGCGACGGGGACCGCAACGGCGCGGCCACGCGACGACTGGCCGGTGGCCATTGCCGACCACGCCCGGGTGCGGAAAAGCGAGCAACAGGTGCGCGGGGAGGAGACGGACCCGTTTTCGGTGATAGAGAAGCAAGAGGGGTAGCGGGGAATCACTCCCGCGGGAGGCCGCGCGCGCGGTGGCGCCGTGGCCGCCGGCGGCGGATGCACGAAATCCGCACCTGCTTGGCTCGGCTGACGGCAACGAGGTGCGCACGGGGTGTCGGAGAAGGAAGCGAAGGTGGGTGCGCGAGAAGGCGAGCTATGGCGGCTCACCGTCGGCCAATTTGGCCGGCGGGTGCGGCGGTGGCGGCGCTCGCGCGGTGAGGTGCTCGCGCGGCACGGAGCGGAGGAAGGCCGAGGCAGGGAAATTCGGAGAGGGAGGGTGGATGCGAGCGGCGCATGCCGGCCACGGGGCGCGCGGTGTCTGCGCGGGCGCGTGCGTGTCGCGGCGAGCGCGGGCGAGCGGGCGGGAGGAGGCGGCCGAGCGGACGCGGGCCGGGCCGAGGCGGCGGCTGCGGCGCGCGCGTGGGGTGGCGCGGGCCGATTCGGCCAGCGGGCCAAAAGCGAGGCGGCGGCCCGTTTAGGTTAGAAATTGGTTTTTCAAATTATTATCTTCAAACAAATTCAAATAAAAATTTTCAAATCTCATTTTGAGCAAGAAAAGGACATTTTCTGAAAATGACCCAAAAACAAAAGTTGCTTAGAATTTAATTCTCTACAATTTTGCTTTTAAGACCAAAGTCCAAATCGGGATAGATTTTGATTTTTAGAATAAAAGCAAATTTAGAGAGGATTTTTTTGAATATTTTCAAATAACATTTTTAAAACAAATCTTTGACAAAACTTTGAGTGATTTAGTGGCTGCAAAAATTTTCCTTATCATTCTAAGTGATATGAAATTTATAGTTGCACAAATTTGATGAGTGTCATTATCACATTATCACAACATGTTATGCAATACTAGTTTCCACACTTTTATTTTACTAAAGGTACACCCTAAGCACATATAATTATGAATGCCATGACATTTTGTGCTCATGATTGCAATGCAAATGCTTGCGTAACACCGGAGTGTTACAAGTGCAATAAATTAGATAATTGAACATCTATGTCACAGCTTTAATAAATCCTGGAGGCCATATACATACATGTTATGTACTCCCTCCGTCCACAAGAATGCAATTCTCACATTTTTAGGAATCAAACAGTTTAAATTGTGAGTAAAAATATGTAAAAAAAGCATGAACACTCATGAGACAAAATAAATACCATTAGATTAGTTATAATTTGTATTTGTAGTAATTTTTTTTGAAGATATAAATGCTAATATTATCTACTATAAACTTGGTCAAACTTGAACTAGTTTGATCGGCATAGTTCTCATAATTACATTATTTTGTGGACGGAGAGAGTAACAATGTTAAAACTACCTCGTCATTAGCACTTCTGATATACATGAGTTATCCCGCGTGATCTTTCAAGCAGTTACATGACCTACAAAAAGAAAATATAATATAAATATATACTCCCTCTTTCCTGTAATACAGTATGTTTTAAAAATTCTAAGACAACTTAAGGGAACACTCAAATGACGCATGTACCCATAGATTATTTCAATTATAGAGTTTCTCCTCAAATCAAGGCTTCCTTTTTAACAAACCTTGCCAAATCTAAACATAGTCATTATGTAGAATGTATTGTATTTCAATACAAATTTTAGAAGTCACAATGCACTCTATTTCAGGACAGAGGGAGTATGATTTTTGCTACCTACATGCGGGGTGGAAGCAGAATACTACTATATGAAAATGTAAGTTATTTATGACAACAGAATTAAGAGAACACTTAATAAACCATGAAACTCTAGATTAGATATATGGTTTGATATTGATGTAACCAATTTGGCAACAGCAGTGTCAGCTCTTAAGCGGGCCCGACAAACATTGCAATCATGTCCCTATATTTGTGCCAGCGGAGGCAAGCAATGCAGATGACGTGCATGGACGTGCGGCGTGCCCCCTCTTGCTAGTCGATGTACGCTGTCTTGCATGGACGTGTCCTTGCTGTTGTGCTTGCTATAATCTTACTGCTGCCATTGATTACTGCCATGCTTGCCAGCTCTTGCCATCAGGCTTGGTCGCTGGGCCACGGCGGGTTGTGCCACACTTGCTTCTATTGGGCCACGGCGCGAGCCGCTTATCCAGCGACTGCTGGCCTGATGGGCCATGGCAAACTCATTAAGCCGCGCTATCAGGTGCCTTTGCCATGCCATTGTATCAGCCATGCCTTCTCTTGGTTCTGTCATGCAAGCCGACTCATACCGCCAGTCCGCCACCAAGATGCTGAGCTCTTGCTGGAGCCCGATGCCACTGCAGCATTGCTGGATGCTGACCCCGCATCAGGCCGCTGGATGCCCGATGCCACTGCTGACCCGCATCATACCGCCACCAAGATGCTGAGCTTTACCACCGGGCCGCAGTTGCTATGCTGCGGCCAATCATATTGCCGGCCGACGTATCACTGCTTGCCGTCGCTGGGCTCCACGCTGTGCCTCTTTACCACTGCCGGAGTGCTGATCATATTGCATGGAGATTGGACATTGGAGCCACCATCAAGATGATGCTAATTCTTACGTACTGCCGGGCCGTTGTTACTGTGCTACTGCCTGCCATGCCGTCAACCACCATTGCTTGCCAAGTCGAGCCCCCGATGAAACCACCTGTCAGCAGCCACCCTGAAGGCAGCAACGTCGTGGGCCGGCCCAAGATGCGAAGGCCCAGGAAGAGAACCCGAAATACGCTGGCAAGGAGTGGGCTACCTAGGCACCTGGATGTGCAGAGCGGGGCTCCGCCCTTGTAATACTTAAGGCTCAGCACGTGAGAGAGAGGACATCATGTTTGTAATGACTAAGAGCCCGTTCGCTTCGCTGAAAAGTCATGACTGAAAGTACTGTTCGCTGATTTGTTGTGAGAGAAAAATACTGTTGTAACTGAAAAATAAGCTAAAAAGTACGGATTATAAGACGAACGAACATGGCCTTTACCCTTCCCTTAATTGAAGAACTCCTCCGTCCTCGCTACTCTGTTCTTCTTCCTCCCCAAGTTTGAACTTTGCCTCTCCTCCGATTCCTCCCCCAACTGTTGTCCCTCACACCACCGCACACTTCTTCTGCTCTTGCCGCCGTCGCTGCGCTGCGCGCCTGCGCTACATCGCGACCGTTCATCAAGGGGCTACCATTACTCGTTGTGTTGTGCTTGCCATCAATTGCACTTCCATCTCATGTGCTGCTTAACTGTGTGGGCTACCTGCCGCCGCAATCTCCTACTCTTGCCAGTCAGATAACTAGTGCATGCACAGTGTTGCATCTTTCTTCCGGGAAAGATCCCCGATCGCATCTATAAAAAAAACTCGACCCGGTGGGGGAAAGACCGCCCCCACGGCTTTCAAATAAGAAGGAACTCTCAGTTCCCCAAGCCGAGAAAACCCTCGAACCCTGGCCCCGTCCCGACACTAGGAGCGGACACCGCGGGGGACCGTTACCTGGGTCGGTGCCGGGCCGGTGACTTCCGTTGCCCGTAGGCCGGGTCATCCGTTGCCCAGACTTCCGTTGCCGCAGGCCGGACGGGCCGCACCACTAGTGCTTTGGCACACGGGACCAGCGAGGGGGTTTTTTTAACCCTCAGACCTGAAATTCGCTCCACTACATAAAATCTTTTGCGAGGCATTTGCAAATTGACCTCCGAGGTGGTTGGGCCGATTGCCCGCCTCGGTTATTCGTGGTCGGGCAGCCGACCCAGCAACCGTCTCGCTAAATCATTAACCGAGGTAGGCAACCTAACAGGCCCGTCTCGGTTAATAACTGAGGCGGGCATCCTAATGCAACTGCCTCGGTAAATCATTAACCGAGGCGGGCATTATAACTCAACTGCCTCGGTAAATTAGGCCTAGCCCACTAGCCCAAGAGGCCCAGTTCCAAGCGCACCCCGACACCCCTCACTCCGGCGGTGCGGAGCCCGGCGCCCGACGCGGCCCCTCACTCCCCTCCCTAACCCTCCCAGTGGCCTCCTCCCCAACCATCCCAGCGGCGCCCTCCCTTCCTCTCGCGGCGCCTCCTTCCCATCCCGGCACTCCCTTTCGGTGGCGCGCGCGGGCGGCGCGCGGTGGTGGACAAGGCGAATCGGGTCACGGTGGTGGTGGGACCGGTCACGACGGAGGCGGATCCGGTCGCCGCGGCGCTCCTCCCCTCCTCTGCCGGTGACAGCGTAGTGGTTGGGGGCTGTAGTTGCACCCTTGCTCTAGATCCGGCGATGGGCGGCCTGCGGCCCGATTCGGCGATGTGCGCCTGGATCCTGGAGGCCGAAGGCCGGATCCAGCGGTGGGCGACCAGATCCAGAAGCGGGCGGGTGGATCCTGGCGGTCCGGTGAGGATGCGTCATCGGCGAGCAGCTGCGGCGGCGGCGGTGCGTGGATGGGCTTGATAAGCCCGTGGATGGGCTCGCCGGGCTTATCCATGGATTTTTCCCCTTTTTTCTTTTTTATTTGATTAACCGAGGCGCATCCAATCGTCTCGAAAAATACTTCATTTACCGTGACCTTTTGTCCGAGGCAGTTGGCTTGCCCATCTCCATTTTGCCCGCCTCAGTTAAGTTCTGTGTAGTAGTGTATGACACAAGAAAAGTGAAGAGATGTGATCTAAAATACGTGTTCTTCCGGGAAACATCTCCGATCGCATCTATAACATAGCAGTGAAGAGATGTGATCTAAAATACGTGAAGAATCTCACCACGCACGGGTGTGTGCTGCCATGCTGAAGAACCTCAGTGATGAGAGGATGGAGCGAGAATGCTGAGATGGCACCGTACGTGTGCTTCACGAGCTTGTAGTGACGACGACGACGATATATCGATCATCGACGAGATGTATGCATGTCGAGTCACGTGTGGCATGGATCGATGTGTGTGCAGCGTATCGGCCAATCTCTCGTACGATGGACGAGATGGGACCTCCATTTATAGGCCAGGGCTAGGGCAGCCATGGCGTATTCGAGCGCCGCCTTAGCTTTGCTCCCTTGAAACGAACAACTCGAGATATGGGGGCGTCGGGCGGACGTCATGCGTATAGAGGCGGGTATGTTTTTTTTTGGCGTATGAAAAAAACGGAAGGACGTCCGGATGAGACATCGCTTCTGGACGCAGACCCCGCGTCCCGCATCCCACCCAGCACCAACGTCCATGTCCGGCGGGAGAGAAGGACAGGAGGCAGGGGAGAGTCAAGACGGAGGACGATCCCTTGATCACGCTCAAGGTCCTGGACCTGGAAGGTCGCAGGGTCTACCACACAGGATGAGCGACAGGCTGCAAGGCGTCATGGATTCCTATTGCAAGAAGGTGGCCGATGTGACCTACGGCAGCGGGACCTTCATGTTCGACGGTTCCATCCGGCTGCGGGGCACCAACACGCCGGCGGAGCTCGATCTGAACGATGAAGATGAGATCGAGTTCTTCCCGACCATGATTGGCGGCGGATGGGTCGGTGCGTGATAGGGGCTTAATTTGCGCATGTACTGTCACCACTCGCTATCGTCACCATGCCATATCATCTTGACATCTTCGTATAGTCTTCTATGCATCTGTCGAACTTTTCAAAATCGAATTAAGCAGGAATGCAGTAGTAGTTTATATAGCATCGTTTGGATCTATTTCTTATTCTGTTTATGTTTAGAGAAAAATTCACAGGCGGTCCCTAAACTTGTAGCTGGTGTCACTTAGATCCCCAAACTTTGAACAATATATTTCTGGGTCCCTGAAGTTGGCTTCAGGTGTCATCTAGGTCCTTGAACTTGGCTTTTGGTGTCGCTTAGGTCCCCGAACTTTGAACAGTGTATTTCTGGGTCCCTGAACTTGGCTTTGGGTGTCATTTGGGTCCCTGAACTTGGCTTGGGGTGTCATCTAGGTCCCAATGCTGACGTGACATGGTCCTACATATTGGGCCCACATGTCAGTCGGTTATATTTCTATTTCAGGGGTACTGTAGCTACAATTTCTAAAATATTCCAAAAATTGTATTTTTTTCATATGATCTTCGATGAAGATGATTTTTATATGAAAAATGTAGCTCTCGACGAGATCTAAGTTTTGAGTTTTTTAAATTTGAGATCATTAAATTGCTTAAAAAAATTAAACAAATTTTCTGCAGTATATTAATCGCGTACAAGTGCTTGTCGCCTTGGAAAAATCATATCTTTTTTATATGCTGTCAAATGGAGATGATTTCTATATGAAAGTTGTAGCTCCCGATGAGATCTGCGACTTTCTAGTTTTGAGTTTTTTTAATTTGAGGTTGCTAAAATGCTCAAAAAAATTAAACAAATTTTCAAAAAAAAATAAACAAATTTTTAGGAATTAATATACTGTTAAAAAATTATTTAATTTTTTTGAGCATTTTACCGACCTCAAATTAAAAAAACTCAAAACTAGAAAGTCGTAGATCTCATCGAGAGCTACAAATTTCATATAGAAATCATCTCCATTTGATAGCATATAAAAAAGATATGATTTTTCCAAGGCGACAAGTGCTTGTACACGATTAATATACTGCTGAAAATTTGTTTAATTTTTTTAAAACATTTTAATCATCTCAAATTAAAAAACTCAAAACTAGAAAGTTGTAGATCTCGTCGATAGCTATATTTTTTATATAAAAATCATCTTCATCCGAGATCATATGAAAAAGATACAATTTTTGGAATATTTTAGAAATTATAGCTACAGTACACCCGAAATAGAAATATAACTGACTGACATGTGGGCCCCACATATAGGACCGCGCCACGTCAGCATTGGAACCTAGATGACATCCGAAGCCAAGTTCAGGGACCCAGATGACACCCGAAGTCAAGTTCAGGGACCCAAAAATATACTGTTCAAAGTTCGGGGACCTAAGTGACACCCAAAGCCAAGTTCAGGGACCTAGATGACATCTGAAGTCAAGTTCAGGGACCCAGAAATACACTGTTTAAAGTTCGGGGACCTAAGTGACACCAGCTGCCAAGTTCAGGGACCGCCGGTGAATTTTTCTCTTATGTTTATATAAATTCCTTCTAAGGTTTATCTGGAATTGGGACGTGCGCCTTATAATGATCTAATACGTCGTATCGCGAATAGTCAGCACGTTTTGCCATCAATATTCACACTGCTTGTATCATTATTTTGAAGCATAATCTACGCATTAGGTTTTCACATTTTTCAAAATAGTTGAGAAAATAATGGGGATATAAAACCATATGTGGATTTTCATTTCCATCTGTTTAAGTCTAATCAAATTTTACCTAAAATTCTGTTGCTAAAATATCACAGTAGATCGATTCCACAAACAATGGGGATATAATACTTGTTCGACTGCGATAAAATGCGACGGCAGCAGCTGCTGCGGCGGCTGTAGGCTCTCTCAAAAAGACAATGTAGCAGCAGCTGTTTTTTATCGCAGCCGAACATAACATAACACTAGTATTCTCGCACGCTTTTGTATGAAAATCCACACTTCTTTTTTGAGAACATAATTTTAAAAACACACTATATTTGACTATAAATCGCTGAATTGATCTGGCCTCCTGTCATGTATATGCTATTTCTGAACTATAATGGTACAATTAAGATGTCTGGACGGACGAACGTCTCCCACCGCTCACTCCCTCATGTACCGCTCGCTACCAAAAATATCACCCGCTTCCTCCTCCCCATTCTTATTCCTAACGTGCATGCGTCTTGCCTCACCCCGACGCGTGGCCACGGATGCTTCCTTGGCCAACGGCGGCGCCCTCACCCACCTCGGCATGCGCGCTCCCTCACCCTGGCGTCCTCCTCCCCCACCCCGGCAGCGCCCCTCCCCCCACCCTAGCGTCCTCACCCATTGGGAGCGCCAAACGCCCGCAGATCCGGTGGCCCTCTCCCCCACCCTGGTGAGATCCATGGAGGTGGCCCGGCGGTGTTGCAGGGGAGTCGGCGGCACTCCCCCACCCTGGCATGGTGCCCTATCTCATCCCCGCGACCGAGCTCCCACCACCCCAGCGGCCATGGCACTTCCTGCACCCTATCGCCCACCGTCGCTGTCGAGCCAAGCTCGGTGTCGTTAGCGCTGGTGGTGATGGTGCTCGCGCGCGCCGCTGGTGCTAGTGTTGGTGTTGGGTGGTGCTCGCGCTTAGCCGCTCGCTGCCGGCTCCCACCCCGTTGGCCAGAATCGACCGACCTAGGCCCTCTCCTCCTATGTTGCAAATATACGTTTCAATTGTTTCAAAGGTTTCAAAGACATGTCGCAATAGTTTCATATGGATTCGAAGCACATGAAGCACTTGATTGTTCTCAATCCAACGCAAAGGAATAGAAACAAGATGTCTGCATGGATGTTAGATTTCCTCTGGAATAGCTGCCATATGAAGATTTCCTTCGTTTTTCCCGTGGTCAATTCCTGCGATCTAAATGAGTGAACAGTAGATGAATCCTCGGGATCCCAGATTCTATGTTTTTCCTGCGTTTCTCCTCCACTCCGAAGGAGTCCTTACTGGTGTTTTTTTCTTACAACAAAACATCAGTCGGTTTATCTGCCGTAAAAACCATCACCCGGCTTATCTGTTTTCGCTTTTCCGCTGCCTCACCTTCTCTTCGATGTCTCTTCCCCCTCCTCCTCGTGTCGGCAAGGCATTCGCCACCCTCCCTCTCTTCTAGATACTAGTGTAGCCATTTGCTGTAGCCACTTGCTACAGTTGCTGACCACGTGCATGCACGTGAGAAGCAGAGGGGGCACGAGCGGAGAACTCCCCACGTGCAGTCGGACGGGTCGAGCGGCGTGGACCCTGCATAGGCGGGCATGGGATGCAGATCCGCGGGGGAGATGGAGTGCAAGCACGGGCGTCCAAACGCGAGGGTTCGTCGGGACGTCTGAGGAGCTGGTTTCATCGATCATTGATAGACGCGTCACGCATGGGAATTGAAGAAACCTAACGGACTACCGTTTTCTTACAGTATGTAATGTGACTTTACCTGGTGGAACTGGATTTGACTGAACCAGGAGGGTATTTGAGGCTAAGCAAAACTAGCTGTGAATTGGCAGGTGACCCATCACTCAATGTTTATTTCTATCCATTCCTAATATGAAATGGACGAGTCATCATTGGTTTTCGTCCAAAATGGGTCCATTGTCGTCTGTGGCTCAAAATAGTAGACTAATGGGATGCTGAGTGCACAGAGGAGAGATATACACTGCCAGCGAATTTTTTCTTGGATCGGAGCATCCTATTGGTTCAGAGTTTTATTCTTCTTCTTTTTCTGAATTATTAATGAAAATTGCTTCAGAGTTCTGCTATATGGGTTGTTTTTTTCTCAGAGTTAATGAAAATTGCAGATGATTTTTTTCTAACCCAAAGTTGCAGATAATTGCTTGATGAAATCGAAATTTTTTACACCTCCCTTTGAGTTATGTATAGATCCTTATCTTTTAGTGTCCCAAATTAAGTTATGTATAGATCCTTATCTTCTAGTGTCCCAAATTAAGATAGCTCCAAACCTTGATTTGTTCTATTGCCCAGAATACATGTCCAATAATGTTTGCTTCAGGGTATGGTAAGATCATAAGAGCAGCATCCACTGGTTGCTTTGCATGCTTCGGTGTCGAATATGTTCGGCCTGTAAAGTGTTTGTATCCTTATGTCTAGAGTACAAGATGATTCGTCTTTTCAGAACTTTTTGGCATAAGCGAAGTAATTATCTGCAATTTTATGCAGTATAGGATGAGCATACTGAAACTTTTCATTTTTTTTATAAATACAATGAGGTGGAAATTAGCCAAATAATTGCAGAAAAGAGGACCAATTTTCTATTTTTTTAGCATAAAAGCAGGTGCTCTGCTTTTTTATTCAGTAGGAAGCAAAGTGTACATAATTACAAAGGGACAAAAAGAAAGTTCAAAGAAAAGAAACTACTTGTATGCACTCATCGGGCCGGGGCTCCTTTCATCTAATTTAGCTCCTTGTTTGCGGGTCTCAACATTTGTAATTCTTCTCAAATTGCCTGCCTTGTTGTCTAAAGTGCGCCAACATCCTTTTTTCCATAAATTCTAGGCCACAAACACTATCACAGCAGCTCCCCTCTGCGTCTTGAGCGCTTCCTTGTGGCCGGCGCATATTAGCAGTCCACCACTCTTTGATGTTTCTTATGTTGTGATGTGTTACTAGGCCTTGTAGATCCGACCGAATTTCCACTTGTCTCCAGAGCCGTTTCGTTTATTTGCAAATTGGGTTGGCTTGGTCTCCTCTCTTGATGATGAGATCCACCGTTGGCAGTTTCCATGGAGAAGGAGCTAGATGAAAAAGCGACATTTTAGCTAACTTTGTTTTGTATTGTATTAAACTTTGTGTGCAAAGGCACCAATAAATTCTGTGTTATATGCCAACTTTGTTTTGTATTGTATTAAACTTTCAAAGCACCATGTTACGGCGTCGTTCCGGTCCTCTAGTCCTATTGTTTGCAACTGAGTCCATAGTTCAGTGAGTCGCACAGTTCTTCATCCGTGTTCGTGCGGTGTAGTCCTCTCATCCAGCGCCTACCCAGCCTGTATAGCATCGCTGAAGCCACCCATTGGTTTTTGCGCCACACAAGTTTGAAGCATGCTGCCACGATGTCCTTTGGTGCTCACCCATTGAACCAGTTCTCTTTCCAAACAAATTTCTTTTTACCATTTCCTATTTGGACGGTTGTGCATATTCTTAAAATTAAGTTCCTCCTCTCGAACCGGTTTGTTTGCACAGGCATTCCTGCCCAAGGCTTGTTCGGGCTTGCCTACTTATGCCAAATCCATTTTAGTCAAAGTGTACGCTTGAGACCGGCCAAATCATGGATGCCAAGACCTCCAAGTGACTTTGCCTGCATGACTCATCGCTAGTTTACCAAGGACCTCCTCCATTCCAAATGACATGTCATTCCAACTTTCTTCAAAAATCAAAATATCTTAAGTTTAACTAAAACTATAGAGAGATTATAAAGATTTATGACATCAAATAGGTATAATATAAAAATATAATTACTGAAGAATCTAATAATATTTATTTAGTATCATAAATTTATTATTTTATTATATAAACTTGGTCAAACCTAAAATGCTTTGACTCTCTAAAAAAAGTTGGAATGATAGGATGGAGGGAGCAAACCCATGTCAGCTAACCTTTGCCTTTTTCCGTAAGAAGTTCCATCGAATTTGGTGAATCTTCTCTATTGCCATTTTGATAGTGGGAAAGCTGTCTTGTGATATGTTCGGATTGAAGAGAGAACGGGTTGGGGTAGAGCTAGTCAACACTCAACAAACTTTTGTTAGCAACCTTCCTTTAATTTCCAGGCGGGAGTTTGGTGCCAACCTTGTCAATGAGAGTTTGTTCTGTCTCTTGCTTGAGTCAACCAATACGTAGAGGGGGACCAAGCTATTTGTAAGGGAATTGGCATACCTTGGAATGATTCAGCAAGCTGGTTTCCGCAATGTACAACTAATTTCATATAACTCTGACTTCGACACATTTGTTTGGTCACTTCTCCAAATGTCTGTAGTATCTACAACAAATTTTTAAGGTCTGCATCAAATAGACGGATAAACATGGCCGCATCATCAGCGTAGAGGCAGGTATGCATCCAAATTGAGTCGGATCTGATTGGGCTTAGAAGCCCTCCTTTGTTGCCTTAGTCCATTGCCAATATGAAAAAGCATCTTTGTGATAAACTGATAATGGGCCGCCGGTGTTGAATTGGCCTTTCAAGTCTCCCATTTAGCAAAACTCTTGAAGTGGGTTTTGACCAAATGATAAAGATTAGATCACGCCACCTCTTTCCAAACCCAAGTCATTGTAGTACTTCAGTAAATATTCCCCCCTCACACTATCAAAGGCGGTGGTGATGTCTAGCTTGATGAACAACATCAGTGTTTTCGCTCTATGAAATGGTTGACCACTTCTTGTAAATATTGGAAGTTGCCTAAGATACCTCTCCCTTTTAATGAATGTGCTCGGTTGGCTAATATTTTCCCCATATGATTTTAGTAACACTAATGCCACGATCAACGATGGCATCGACATAATCCGACCCTCACAAGTGCCCATTCTACAACTATAATTTTTCCATCGCAACATTTGGCTACCATAGTAGACCCAACTGTTCCAGCGAGCCTCCGCCTTAGGGACACTGTGGAGGAGGGAAGGGGGCGAGGGGGGCACACGCCCCCTCCCCTCGTTCAACTCATGTTCGAATAGAACTCTTATGCCTGACAAAATCATAGGTGTGCAATATGCTGGTGCAACAGACTAGTTCTCATGGTTTAGATGCAGATTCCTCCACAACACAGCTCCGGTGAGACGAAGATTGCTCCAGTCATCCAGTGACGAGGCCAGGCTATCGTCTCTCGTTCTCAACTATATCACAGCTTTGAAGCTCATGTCCTGCATGAACTCAGTGCAAAACCCGATTGCATCATTATGCTTTGTTGGCGAGGCGGTCATCAGCGAGAACCGAGCACCCATGGTGACTGGCTTCTCATTGTGGGGGTTGAACCCGGGTGTCCTTGAACTCCTTAGGCCCAACGTCGTCGTGCCCAAACAACATATTTTGGCGGCCTGGCTACGGAGTTACAAGATGGATTTGGGTATTTCCATGTCCTGCCCACACATCGCCGATGTCGGCGTGTCGTAGTGTTGATCAATACAAGTACAGTGAGTAGACGTCAACCATGATACGTTCGGTGCTGACAACAATGACTAGGAGATCCAAGGCAATGGGATCATCGGCCATAACGGCAATATCAAGGTGGGAAGACGTGATGGGATTTCAGACACATCGATCATCTAGGAGAACAACAAACGAGTAAGGAGCCAATGGAAGGACTGATGACTCCACCGCGTAGAAGCGTCACTTCTAGAAGAACCTGACACGTGTCTCCACCCACCGCAAATCTCAATGGAGGGTTTCGTGTCCCAGTTTCCAAGACCGACACCAAGAATGAAACATGATGAAACAGAGTCTCTCAATGCACAGTTTCATTTCACAGTTTCATAGGCTAGCTTTATCATTTAATTCTTGTATTGTGTTGTGATCAAATGTGTCATGTGAACTATGCAGTCATTTGGGAACATGATAAAATTGGCAAATAAACATGATTTCAGACTGATAGCAGTTTCATATTACAAACTGATCGGCATTCCTGGAGAAAAGAAAAAGTAATTCAGGTTGAGCTCTCACTAGATGCAGCTCAAACTGAAATTGTAATGAAAGGAGCAACAAAGAAAAGTAATTCAGGAAACAGCACACTAAAAAAAGAGTGGCAAAAGCTGCCTACCAGAAGAGCACAGATGCACCTTGGCGGTAGCACATTCAGAATTGAATACTGTAAAAGCTCAGACTCAGTGGCATGAAAGAAATAGGGAAGAACTGAACAAGAGTACTGCACTAGATTCAGAACTACCAATAAGAGTACTGCACTAGGATCTTGTACGGACGAAAATTCCAATACTAAACAAGATTTCAGAAGCACCAACAGGAGTACTACACTAGGATCTGGAACCGAAACACTAAATCTAGTACAGACGTGCTAATCAGCGGCGCAGGCCATGAACTCGGCAGCGGTTTCCAATGCGTGGGAAACGACGCCCACTCGTGTCGTGGCCATGAAACGATTATCCCCTCTCTCTTCCTGGATACATACAAAAGAGCAGTTTTTGCTGACATGTCACCTTATTCAATGTCCATGAAATATGAAACTCTCGTGACATCCCATTGAGACTGGCCTAAAAGCAAATCCCACAATTTTTTTCTATTTTTATATGCAAGCTATCCACAATGTTAAAGTGTCACCTCATCCACTTTGAGAGCTACAACCCCAGATAATTCTAAAAATATTATCAACCTTGTTGGCTATCGTTATATTGGGCCCCGAGTACATTTGCCGTAAGAAAAATTTTATCACCTTTTTTTTAGCAAGACTTCGTATAGCAACCGACGGGCCTGCTTTGCTGCACGGACCAGAAGTCAGCCCAAAACAAACACAGGCTTCCCGAGTTCCTGTCTAATAAGAATACGGCATCCACTGAAAAAGAAAAAAAAAGATCTAATAAAAATACGGCAAAACTCTTGCCGCGGAAAAAACAAACACGGCTTCGACGTCATAATTCTTTACAAGTGTTATTTCTTTTTTGCAACGAACAAATAAAGCCCCCCACTTTTATCCACGCCTGATGGTTAATCGATGATTGATTTTGCTTGTTGCTCAATCGATTGATCTGCAGACCAGGCGCAAGGAAAACCAAGCCTCTCCGCCGGGGCGGCGCCACCGCGATGTGGTTCAACTCCCGCCGCAAAGCCAACGCCGATCCCCGACCTCAACGTTACTGTAACCGAGCCCTAGCCTCCGCCATCACAGCCGTCACTTCCTCCTCCGCTTGCGACCTGGGCAGCGGATGGGGCTCCGGAGTCTGCGATGGTGGCTTCCTGTCGTTGATCTTCTCCGATCCGCCGGCGTGGCGCGCGCCCACGAAGGGGAGCCGCAGGCCGGGGACTATATTAGTACACTACTACTACTGCATTCCTGCTAAATTCTATTTTGAAAAGTTCGACAGATGCATATATATAGAAGACTATATTATATATGAAGATGTCAAGATGATACGGCATGATGGTGACTATAGCAAGTAGTGACAGTACACACTCAAATTAAACCCTTATCAGTCTATCACGCACCGACCCATCCGCCGCCGCCAATCATGACCGGGAAGAACTCGATCTCATCTCCATCATTCAGATCGAGCTCCGCCGGCGTGTTGCAGGCAGCCCCGCAGCCAGACGGAGCCATCGAACATGAAGGTCCCGGTGCCGTAGGTCACGTCGCCGGCCGCCTTCTTGTAATAGGCATCCATGACGCCCTGCACTTTGTCGCTCATCCTCATGGTGTGGAAGGCCCTGCGACCTTCCTGGTCAAGCACCTTGAGCGTGATCAAGGGATCGTCCTCCGGCTCCGTCTTGACGCTCCCCTGCCTCCTGCTCTCCTCTCCCGGCGGCGACATACTCCGGTGCCTCCTTGTGGAGTATTGTACTATGCGTGAGTCGTTAGTACTACTCTGGCGCAGTGCTACTGACTTGCAACCCGCAACCCTCGTGTTTTTATAGCTTCTCAGGCGGATCAGTCAGTTCAATAATAAATGGACATTGCTCGATCTCCTCGAAACGACGGAGAGCGTCATTGGAATTTGTTTAGCTAGCTGTTCGGCAATTATTGTAGGCGCAGACTAAAAAAAAGTCAAAATGGCTAGTTGGCTACAGCCCTCGAAACCTCCCGTCAGATTTTTTTAGGCGCAGAATACGAGTATAATACGGTTTGTCGATTGTTGCGCTCATGCAAACGAGGATTTCCTTCCCATTTTCTTCCCGACGGTTGCCACGCTCATGGGCCAATCTGCATGTGGATACATTGCACGGAGAACCGCTTCAATTTCTCGGCGCCAAAAGATTCCTTTTCCGTTGCGCCTTTCCTTCCCATTCGTCGCGCTGGTGGAGCTTTAATCCCGCCTATACTCCATCTTCGAAATGCAAGAGCAGACTGTTCGGTTTCCATCCAAGATAATCTCACCTTGATTTGTAGGAGGCACCTAGAGCACCTCCAGCGTCGCATCCCAACTGTGGCAGCAAAATTCGATTCGCCTTTTCTCTGTTCAGCGGTCACAGTGTGAACACTCATTTTTGGTTCTGATGTTGAATAAATAATCATTTTGAGCTAGGTGTGATGTGCTCAGGTCTCACCAAATGTTTTATGACCACAATCGGTGCTGGCACCGTGGACCAATTTCGAAAATGAACCACGTAATCATGTAACCATTAGATGTTGATCCAGTAGCTAGTTAGGTTTGCTTCTTCGACGTCGATTGAGGTCACTCGCCTTGATTTTCGTCCTCGTGGTCGGATGTGTACGGTTAAAACTCTCTTTCTCTTAATGAAAAACGGGTACACACCTCATCGCGAAAAAAAAGAACCACGTGCATATGGTGGACATCACACCTAGCCCAAAATGATTCTTTATTCAACATTTGAACCATCATGAGTAGAATAAAAATATTTTAAAGTCCAATTTTGATTTCTGACGCTATGGTTCGCAACTTCGCATGCTCTACAGTACGTGGTTCATTTTCGATCTCGCTCTATACACTGGAGCTGCCCCGGTTACCAACTTCATGTGCTCCGGCGCCGCGACAGTGACATTGTACATCTCGGCTCCTGGAACACCTTCGTTACCCTCCGAGTCAGTTTGCGGACGTCGGCGTGTCTGTCGAAGACCATCACGAACGACGGGTAGTTGAGGCCGCCGGGGCGGCCGGCGAGCACCCTCGTGCAATTGACGAAGTACGGCACGAACAGGCGCACCTGCTCCATCCGCGGTGTAGTTCAGGGCGCATAGGAAGTCAATGTAGTCCCTCGCACCGGCGTCGTACACCAGGCCCGGGTCCATGGCCAGCAGCGGGCGGATGTGTCCAGCCCCACTGGCGAACGGTGTCGCAACCACAGTGCCACAACCTGCTGTGAGCATAGCAGTGTCGAAGATGTCCCGGCCGGTGTTGTCGAGCGTCCCGGTGGAAGTGATCAGTGCTCCCGTATCATGGCCGACGTCCAGGTCCAGTAACCGTGCTTCTTCTTGATCAGTGCCGCAACGTCGGCGAGGCGCGGGCACGACATGCATGGACGTGCCTGAGTCCACTTCGTAGCTGTTCCTCCTCGCGTTAGTTGGGGAAGGGTCCACGCCAGTCCACGCTGAAAGAATGTTCACTCCCGGCGCGGTGACCATGATGTCGGGCTTGAGGAGCTCAGGAACAATCAGGTTTGGACCCCGCGGTGAGAAGCGGGCCACTATGGGCGTCCGGTTCTTGCCAATGGCCGCCTCGCCAGAGACGCGGAAGGGCGCAACCGGCTTTTGCACCGACTTCATGTAGGCCCCCACCTTCAGAGCTGTGGTGTAGCTGAAAATGCCATACGGCAGCCTGGACTTGTCACTGGAGTAGTCTTCCTCTGGATCGACCAAAACCAGCCCCGCTGCACCAGCATGTTGCACAGCAGTTTTTTTTTTATCCCTAAGGACACATGCCCTACTGTCCGACTCCACGCACACAATGATCTTTTCCCATGATCTAGTCGGCGTAAGACTCCTCTTCGAACACGCGCTGAACACTAGCGGCACCATGTTCGTGCCATTAGCCTTCACGCCGTAGAGGGACTGCCCGGTGAGTTCTGTCCAGTCCCCAAGCCGGAGCCAGCTTTGCCGGGCAGCTGGTCCACGGTGCCAGCACCGATGGTGGTCATCCACGGGCCACGGCGCCACGTTAAGCACCCTGGACGCATCCGGTCCATCGTTGCCTCCGGCAAGAACGACGGACACACCATTTTGCTCAGCGCCGAACATGGCTATTGCGAGAGGATCTGCAGAATGGAGCTGGGGGATATCCGAGCGAAATTGAGATGATATCCACACCGTCCTTTACCGCGGTATCGATTGCGCGACAGTGTCTGCCGTGTTGAAGGACAGTGCGGACACCCTGACATGGCGACCCTAGCATTGGGAGCCACACCCCTCGCCGTGTCCTACGCGAACATGACGAAGCCGGTGTCGCGGACCTCAGAGTCAGGACCGGTTCTACGTTTTGAAGGGCCCTAGGGCAAACTTGGTAGTGGTCCCTTAAGGCTATATGTATCTATAATTTGTGCATTGGATGGGTACACCGCAAGAGTTAAATGAGCCTTTGAGGGCACATGCCCCCCATCCCCATAGCTGTTGTATGCATGGGGATGAGTGCATTGGAAGGGATGTGTTAGTAGACAGATATAGATGTCGAAGGACTAGTTCATGCAAGGCATGTCTTTAGTTGTTACATGCAAGGATTGCCTTAATATTAGCCCTCCGTCAATCCCATTAAAATATGATAAAAAAAAACTCCCCAATGAGAACAAAAATATCCTAAAACTATGTCGATCATTTTCTGTCAAGTCACAAGACATTACTTATAGAAAGAGTTGATTTTATAAGCATCCAACCAATTTTTTCCAACTCATTATTGCAGCGTGCCCCAAGCCAAGGGCTATTTAAATGACCCCAATCGTCCTTATTAATCCCCACCACCCCTTGCATCTCACAAACTTCAAAATCTTATTAGCTGGTACCGACGAATCATGGCATGCAGGTCCAACCATGAGAGCCGTTCTCCTATTTGCCATTGCCGCCATAGCCACTTACCTTGCAGCACCCACCATGGCATATGGCGAATGGTTTCCAATACCCAACGTCAACGATCCAGAGATACAAGAGCTTGGCAGGTGGACGGTCGAAGAGCACGTCAAGCAGGCGAAGGACGGGATCAAATTCAACAAATTGGTGAGTGGCAAAGAACAAGTGGGAGAAGACATGAACTTGGATCTCATCATCGACGCATGGAATAGAGATGGGAAGGATGCCAAGTACGAGGCGGAGTTGCACCTAAGGGATTGATAGACAAACGCACTCTCTTGTCCTTCAAACCAGCTAACTGAGCAACAATTTGCAATCTGCATGATCATGCTACATTAGGCTTACCGAACAACGGTTGACATGATCATGTTATATGTACAATTGTTTGAAATAATTTGTAAGTGATCAAAGGTGTTTTTTGTTCCATGATATGTGTTGCCGCAGATGACAAAGGTTGTTTGGTTATGTAATAACTAATGACGTGGTCCTTGATATATGCAATTCTTTTTTTTTGTTTGGCACGTGAAATGGAATGGGTTGATCCACAACCACAACCAACCATCTCACCCTTTACAGACCAGTAGTATATATCTCTCACTACTGGAATCCTCCTATTTTCCTAGGGCCAAAAGCCCTAGGTAAAGGCTTAGGTACCCTAGGGAAAGGTTTTCCTAGGGTGGTTCATTAGGATTGTTGTCTAGGGAACGGTTTTATAGGAAACTCATAAGTGGCCTAGGGTGTCGCTCGAAAACTCTAGGAAAATTATCTTTACTTACATACAAGCATATATCTAGTAATAATACAATTACGTCCCGCCCCGCTCCCCTTCCCCTATGTACTTCGATCTATATATATATACACTAAAAAATATTAAGCGTTATTGTTGTACCGCCCCGCTCCTCTCCGCCTACGTACGGGCATATATGTAGTAATAATACAATTACGTCCCACCAAAACCCTGTTGAGATCAATTAGCTGTTATTAACTACTTTGGTTCAACAAGTGAAATAATAGTTGTTTATTTAAGCATTCAGCTAACAATTAGCTAAACGATTAGTCAAATCTATTTAGATCAAGAAACTAATTATTAGCAGCTAACTGCTATCTCCTTAAATCCAAACACGGGTCGTGTTCCTTCATGTCGCGACTGTCGGGCCTTGCTTTGCTGCACGGACGAGAGAAGTAGTCCAAAATAAACACGGGCTTCGACGTCACAATTCTTACAATTATTTATTTTTTTCTAGATTTTCTACGACGAACAAATAAAACTCCTCCGCACTTTTATTTTATCCACGCATGATGATGAATTGATGATTTTGCTTGTTGCTCAATCGATCGATCTGCAGACCAGACGCAAGGAAAGCAAGCCTCTCCGCCGCGGCGGCGCCACCGCGATGTGGTTCAACTCCCGCCGTAAGGCCAACACCGATCCCCGATCTCAAGGTTCCTGTAACCGAGCCCTAGCCTCCGCCATCACAGCCGCCACTTCCTCTTCCTCCTCCGCAGCGGATGGGGCTCCAGAGGCGGCGACGGTGGCTTCCTGTCGTGGATCTTCTCCGCGGGCGTGGCGCGCGCCCACGAAGGGAAGCCGAAGGCCAGGGACTGGGACGCGCACGGGCTGCCGGTCACCCACCCGCCAGTGACGCTCTCCAGGCTCGACGGGAGGAAGAGGTACAAGGTATCCGAGCTCAACTTCGTCGACCGCCGAGCCAGCACCTGGGCCGGCGCCGGAGAGAAAGAGAAGAACCCCTTGTTCGACGACATGACCACGCATTGGCCCGGCGGCGTGTACACCCGGTCGCAGCTGCATGATGAGCTCCAGACGATGACGTCTTCCGGCATGTTCGAGCAGGTCAACCTCCAGGGCAAGCCCAAACCGGACGGCACTCTCGCGCTCACCGTCACCTACGCCGAGAGCGTCTGGCCTGGAATTGATTACCAGTTTCACGACAAGCTCGACAATTTCGTAGAGGGAAACACTAACATTGCCGTCATTGACCGGGAGCTACCCCAGCAGGTATATACAGGAGTATAAGTTATTTTGTTTACATCACTATTAGCTCCAAGGTTATTGGTTAATTAGAATGCCTCATTACAGATGGCTATGAATCTATGATTTTTCGTGTAATGCGCCATGAATTGATTGGTTGACATATTCGATTACGATCCTCCAAAACATCTATTGCACACCAACATAGTTTGACTTGTGCCTTTCTTACTATGTACAGCTTGGACCTGGCCATATCTATAACATTGGGGCGGGGAAACAAGCTCTATAGCGTGTCAATTCACTGTCTTTGTTCTCAAATATAGAATTCACTCCTCGCCCTGATGAGACGAAACAAGGAGGTATAGTGGTTTACATCAAACTCAAGGAGCATGAACCAAAATCAGCCCAGCTACTGAGGGGAGCATAGTGACTGATCAAGGACTGCCAACTCTGGTAGTGTACCGCTTATCATTTTAAGTCGCCTGACATAGCCTCACATCTCGTGGATACTTTCTGTTAGGCATCCATTCAACCTGGCGGGACTGTCGCCGCATCCACTAGTACACTGGTGATTTTTCTTGGCGCCATCCGTTTTTTTCACTGGCGGTTCGAAATGAGCAGGCGCCATTAGAAATAAAATTGTGGGTCCAGACCATGAACCGTCAGTGTAAATTCATTTTTACTGACTGTTTTCTCAAGTTTACCGTCACTAAAAATATATGATTTCTACTGACATTAGCCTTAAGAAAATAGCCAGTACAAATGTATTTATAGTGGCGGTTTTCATAACCTAGCGTCACTACAAATAATTTGAAATAGACGCCGAATATTAAAAATTAAGCATTGAAATTCTAATTTTTCAAACGACCTCGGATGGAGAAATGACTAAAATAAAAGTTGTAGATCTCGAAAAGTTATGAAACTTTGTTGTTTACCACTTTTTCATTTGAAATCATTTACTACTTCAAAATACTATTTAAAATTAAATTTTGAAATTGTTGAAGAACTCAGATTTCTCTTTTTAATCTTTGTTTAAAACTTGTAACTAGTCTTTCTCCCTCGTACTAACTTTAAATTTGATGATGTTTTTCTTAAAAATTTCTAAAATCGTGCTCTATCAAATTACCTTGTTCTTACATCTATTAATTTATCCATATTTTTATGTAGCTTTGTTTTATCTATTTGAATTTTGAATTTCAAAAAATGATAACTTTAAACGTTATTTTGAAGTATTAAATGATTTCAGATGAAAAAGTCATGAACATAGAAGTTGTAGAACTCATCAAGATCTACAACTTTTATTTTAGTCATTTATTCATCCGACACAGTGGTAGTAATAAGAGAGAGATGTAAATTTTGTGAACAATGTTACTACCACTATATCGGATAAATAAATGACCAAAATAAAAGTTATAGATCTTGGAAAGTTATAGAACTTTGTAGTTGACAACTTTTTGATCTAAATTAATTTTGTCAACGTTAACTACGTTTGAATTTCTCGAATTTGAAATTTGGATTTTTCAAATGACCTTGGATGGAGAAACAACCAAAATGAAAGTTGTAGATCTCGAAGAGTTATGAAACTTTGTAGTTGACAACCTTTTGATTTGAATTCATCTTGTCATGGAAAACTATGTTTGAATTTCTAAAATTTAAAATTCAAATTTTGTAAACCACCTTAGATGGAGAAACTACCAAAATGAAAGTCGTAGATCTCGAAAAGTTATGAAACTTTGTAGTGGACAACTTTTTGATTTGAGTTCATCTTGTCATGGAAAACTATGTTTGAATTTCTTAAATTTAAAATTCAAATTTTGTAAACGACCTCAGATGGAGAAACTACCAAAATGAAAGTTGTATATCTCGAAAAGTTATAAAAATTTGTAGCTGACAACTTTTTCATTTGAATTCATTTAGGGTCTCAAACAATCAATTTATACTCGGTTTATTATAATATGTAGAGAACCAAAATGCAACATAGATATAAGTGAGTGTGAGGTGCAGTGGTTAGAAAGTTCGAATCCCGTCAGCCGCAAAGTGCCCAAAAAAATGTTACGACCACTAACTTCAGTGGAGTAAGCAGGTGGCTCACTGGGGGTGTTCTCCCATATTAAAAAAAATCCTAGCCTGATTTGTAATTTTTGAAAATTATTTTTAATAGCGATAGTCTTAAGAAAATAGGCAGTAAAAATGTATTTATAAGCGGTTCTCTATAAGACGCCCGTAAAGTTTACGATTTCTACTGATCTTTGGCACTGGCGGTTCATACAAATGCCAATAAAAATAGGTTTAAAACCGTTGTGTGTGCCAGTGATCATTCAGGAAGCTACGGGCGTCTCCGACCGGCCGGAGGATGAGGCTACGGGCGCCACGATGAGAGCTGTCGGTCGTTCATACGCGCATCGCAGGTCAGTGAATTCAGGATTTCAGGTTCACAAAAAACACTACATGTTCAACTTTGTTTCGTACTCCTAATAAGCTAGTCACCGCATCAGTGACAGTGGGTGTGAACCCGGCCGGCAAGACCTATTATTTTTTACTACGGTAGTAATAATCTTCATACGTTTTCATGAAATCGGAACTGCTCTTCTTAAATTTCTCTCAGACACTGAGTGTGCATAAATTGCTTTAATTTGAAAGACAAGTGACGACAGAAAAAATCCCATGGAAAAGTAAGGACCGGGTAATGTTTCCGATCTATATATATAGTTCCTTGTTTTTTGTCAACCCGATCAAACAAGACCTGGACATGGTAATTCAGAACATGAAATTATGCTTTGGTGATGCAACAGGCCTTCACATCAATCTAGAAAAAATTAAAGCTCGGTGGCACCAATTCGTTGCCAGGACATTGATCTAGATGATGTCCTTGCATCCTTCTCTGGGCAACGAGTAGGTTTGCCACTCCCCTACTTGGGTATTCCACTAACAATCGGCCGGCTGCGTTTGGTCCATCTACAACCAATCAAAGACAAGGCCTTGGCTAAAATGTCGGGCTGGCAGTGCAGACTTCTGAACCCGGGAGGTAGGCGAGTCCTAGTGCGATCTGTTCTGAGCTTCCTACCGGTTTATCTTCTCACTGTCATGAAATTAACCTCCGAAATCTTTCATCAAAGATTTTTGACAAAGTCAGGCGCTGCCTTCTCTGGGAGGGGAACCAGCAGCTACATGGAGGCAAGTGTAAGGTCAGCTGGGCACGTTTGCAACGACCGATCAACACGGGAGGTCTGGGGCGTCCACAATGTTTCAGCAGAGCATTAAGGTTGAGATGGCTATGATTTGAATGGAAGAATCCGGAGAAACCATGGATTGGGATGAAGCTGCCGGTGGATGACACGGACAGGGCGCTGTTCTCGGCAGTCACCAGGGTTACAGTCAATGGCGGACCTGGATTTGATCACGACTAGGGCCAAATTTTAATAGTAATATTAAGTTGTAGTATATGGATTAAAACACGTAGACATCTATCTATTCGAGAATTCAAATACGTACACACATAAACACGTGTACAGTCAGTCAATGTATGCATTCTCCCTTGGACGTCCAGCTGCGTGTCTACAGCTCTAACTGCTAGCGGGTGCACCATGTAGCTAGCGCTTCCAGACTTTTGTCTACAATCACAGGTCGAACAGCTTGTTATCTAGCACAACGCAGCAGGTCATGTGCACGATGAGCCACAACAACTAGGGCCAAGGCCCTACTGGCCCTAGGCCTAGGTCTGCCAATGGTTACAGTGTTCACAAATGGATGCAAGGCAAGATTCTGGACAGCTAGTTGGATTGGCGGCACATCACCAGCTCTGCCTTTTCCCCTACTTGTACAACCATAGCAAAAGAAAGAATAGAACAGTAGCAGAAGCAATGCTTCATAATGATCAATGGGTAAGAGATACACTGCATGATCTCACCGTAGGTCTGCTTACTGAATATGTTCAGCTTTGGGGACTGGTCGAGGGAGCAAATTTTAATAATCCTAACAATACAGAGGAGGATACTGTTACGAAACGGTGTCTCTCAACAGACACCCCTTCGGTGATCTCATCAACGACGCCATGAACAGACACCTATTCACGAAGTGATCTCATCCATCAATTACAAGATTAGTGGATAGGATTAGACAGTTAGTTTTACTCCAAAGGGCATGTCTTTTGGAGAACAGTCGTGTCCCTTCGTGACACCCCTTCACTTGTATAAATATATTTCAGAGATCAATGAAAGAAACAGTTCTCTCAAATCTTGTTCATTTACATTCACACCTTAACACGTTATCAGCGCTTTGCTCTGTGGACAAGAGGAAGAACAAAGGCACGCATGCCTCTCAGACCATCACCGTTCCCTCAGAGTTCGCCGAGAACAAGACGAGAAGGACAACAGATCACGCACGCAGTGCTCGCTGGCTGTTCTCTCGGAAGGGGGACTAGACCAAGAACAAAGAAGATCAGAAGAAACTGCAATATCAAATCGAGTTCACACAGTAAGAACTCAACAAAGATGTGGCAAGTTCGAGAATGAACCATTGGATCGAGGTAACTGCTAACCTTTCCAATCATGGATTCCATACTTCTGGATCTCCGTCGGGTTCACCGTCACGGCGTTTCAT
The DNA here is from genome assembly GCA_038087645.1 of Saccharum hybrid cultivar R570. Taxonomy (NCBI): domain Eukaryota; kingdom Viridiplantae; phylum Streptophyta; class Magnoliopsida; order Poales; family Poaceae; genus Saccharum; species Saccharum hybrid cultivar. The sequence continues at coordinate 2,065,446 of JAQSUU010000377.1, forward strand.
TGCTGTTTATGCGCTGCTGCACATCTCCATATGATGCCGTGCTATTGGCATGGCCTCAAACCGGAGCGGCAGCGGTGATCGCCCTCGGCCTCCCGCTATCTGAGCCCGCCGGCCCATGCCTACCGAAAATTCGGAGGCGACCACACGGCTGGCAAACCCCCGACCGATGGACCCGTGATGCCCCGTCCTCCGCGCCCTCGGCCGGCTCTCGCGCGGCCAGGCGCCCAGTCCGGCGGCCGGCCCCTGCCACGGCAGACGGCCCCGCACAGCCCCTGCGCTCGGCCCCACGCCGCGACGTCGGCTTCTCGATGGGGTCAAGAGACAGAACCGCGGCCGGTGGGCCTGCCCACTGCCGGCGATGGCATCGGGGCTCGCAGGCCCCGCTGCGACCCGGAGACGGTCTCCCGCACAGCCTAGAGCCCGCGACCGGTAGCGGCGGCCGGCTGCTTCCCGTAGCAGGCCGCCCACGTGTCCCCCGCTCCTTGCGGCCCTGCGCAGCCTCCGAGCACGCGTCCCCAGCGGTGGTCCGGGACTCTGGACGGCGGCTAGCGCGGTTCCGGCCAGCGATGGTGGCCGTGCACCCGACCGGCGACCCGCGCGTCTGTGGCGCTCATGGTGGCCAGGCCCGCAGCCGCGGCCACGAACTCGCGGCCGGTGACCCCGCGCGCCTCCTCTCGCCCCTGCGGCTGGCTGGCCCTGCACGGCTCCTGCTTCTCCCACACCAGCTGCCGGCAGCCCCGCGCAAGCGGCCGCGCGCCATGGCCAGGCGAGTCCGCGCGAATGGGCCCGCGCCTCGCTGCGGCCTCACGCCGGCGGCCAGAGGCCAGTCCGGCGGTCGGACCCTGCCGCGGCCGACGGCCCCGCGTGGCCCCTATGGTCGGCCCCGCGACGGCTCCTCGCTGAGCCAGGAGACGGGATCCGCGGCCGATGGGCCCGCTCACAGCCGGCGAGACAGCGCCGGGGGCTCCCGTGGCCCCAAGCAGCATGCCCGGAGGCCAAGAGACTCGACCGACCCGAAAACCGTTCGTACGTTGGATAAGTTTGTGCAGAAATGCACGAACACCCTTGTATTTTCTATGAATTACAGGATACTCCAAATGAATTATTTATATAATCCAGATTCATGATTAAGCACTCAGGTTTTAACATGTCTGTAGCATACTATATTTACCTCATGTAAATATTAATTTTAGACCCTAGGTTTAAAATGCATTGTGATGCATAATATTTACCTCATGTAAATAAGTATTTTTGAGACCCATGTGTCATCAAGAATTGCATCATGACATGTATTGCTACAGATGAATTTACCACTGTAAATTCGCTTTCCAGATCTTATGTTTTCTGGAATTTTTTTAGTACTGTTCAAAGCGTTTGTCCAAATTAGCAAACCCAATAAACATATGCTATTAAAATTGCATGTTCAAAGTGTTTGTCCAAATTGGCAAACCTAATAAACATGTAGTATAATCATTACAATGTTCAAAGTGTTTGTCCAAAATGGCAAACCCAATAAACATGTAATATAATTATCACAACCTTTGCATTGTAACTACTTTGTTATTTGCAATTTTCATTTTATGTTAAGCCTATTTATGCTTTATTTAAAGCTTATAGCGCTTATATTTTAATGCAAAATCAATGAAGTGTATTATCTCATTATTTGTACAACACAAATGTTCCACATTGTATGTTGGCCATACACAAGGTAGCGCCATAGTTGCTACTGTGGGATCTACACTAAATTCTTAGTGACTATCCTCAATGTGCGTACCCAACATCATAAATTGGAACATACGGTCTACATCTTTTCACAAGATGACTACCGTTAATTAGCATTCCTATTGGCCATACACAAGGTAGCACCATAGTTGCTACTGCGGGATCTACACTAAGTCCACAACTTAGTGACTATCCTCAACGTGCGTACCCAATTCGTTTGCGGATTAACTAAGGTCTACATCATCTTTTGATGATTACCTTAAAATGTGTTTATATAAATTGCATATATCACTAGGCATCTACTGTTCAACAGACTATGTCCATATTATTAGAGGTCTACATCTTTATGATGACTACCTCTAATGTGTTAGCATAAATGAGGTTTACACTATTAGTGAGATAGATCTTGTCTCCTATTTATTTTGCATTAATTAATACAACATCACCATAGCAATTTTAAATTTACCCTTAGCGTAAATTCAGAAAATCTATGGTTTAAACCTTGTTAGAATAGTAGCCAGCAAAGAGTTTGATCTCTTGCTCTTGATGGTCACCATTATCTAACATGGTCAATAGACGTAATGTTAAACTTGATGTTCTATGGATTCATGGCAATATTTGATGCTCCTCATAAGAGAGCATCACCATTTATGATCAATTAAGTATGGAGTTTTATTTTAAATAAAGCACCATACACATCCAGAACACACATATGTGTATCTCGATGGATGCAAATCGAAGCACTATATGGCTAGTTTTCAATGATTGATACGAACAACACAAGGCAGTCATTCTGCCCAATACGAACTATGATTGGCCACAACTTTATCTCTAGGATCTTAAGTCCACTTGAGAATATAATTATGTTGTTCCAAAATATCCCCCAACATTACGTTTTTGCGAAAGCACACTACTTACCAAATGTATTCTAGATTAATTCCTATATTACTTCAGGTCTAAGTGTATGATAAACTCTTATCGAGGAATCATCATTAGCATTATAGTGATGCTCTATCATCTGAAGTACATTGAATTTCCAGAATCATTACAAGTTCGATGCCATGTAGCAATGACATCCATAGAACTTTAATGGTAAGATTTAACGCAAAAAGAAGTAGCAGTCACGTGCATTCTTTAGGGTCAGGACATTTCCCAAATATGACAGAACCATATTTTGTCCCAATTGTGTATGATACAGCCGCACAACTTGGAAATGTCATGCCTTGAAACATTTAATTGATCGGTATTACAAATCCATTAGACATAAATATCCAGCTCAACAATAAAGATATGAAGCACGCTTCTATCTTCAACCTGACACCACCAGGAAGGCCAGTTGTTCACAACAAGTTTCATGAAGAAACCAAGTAGCAACCAAATACTTAATTAATAAGTGGGTCTTATGAGCATGGAGAGCACGATCATCGAATTTACTTCGCTTGATCCATTTTTGGAGACCAAATTTGTCTTCCATTTACAAAGATACCTAGTATCTACGTCCTATTTTGGTGTTGTAATATAAAATGTTGTCATCAATTTCAATTGAATATCACAATAATGTGCCATCACATTTGATATTCCATTAATTAACTTGTATGTTATCTATATATCTGCAAAGAATATCATTATATTCTTCATGCTATATATAGACCTATACGGGAGTAAATCCAAATGCAAAGAGGAATTTTGCCTAGTGGATAGTTGCACCACAAACTCTATATATAGGGAAGCAAAATATTCCTAAACTCTTACATAGAGACAAGAAAATATTTTGTTAATCGCTTGACGTGATGTCATGATAGTGGGCTTTGGTCGTGCTACTATCATACTCCCTATTGGTACTCAAATAATAATCATGAATCCATTCTTGTATTCTGATTCCATAATGTACCCAATTAAAATTATAGAGATATCCGTCAATGTGGTTTTTATATGGAAACCCCAAGATGACAACTAAGAGGAGTATTTTTCTCTTACCAACGGATATGGCAATACTTAAACAGAACATCCTCAGTTTGATTTGACAACACATACATAACCTGTATCCAATGTTGCGTACAAATAATTCTCTCTCTTGATGTCAACAAGACTTGGCACATTTGCCTTGGTTATTCAACTATAGAGATAACTTGAGAATTATTGTCAATTCTATTGGTCATAGCACCAATATGAGCCACTACATTTCTTGAAGAAATTCAAGAACATACATGTGACTCTATTTACCATTTTATGGACCATAGAGATACTATGTAATGCACATTTATGCATCCAAAATATAGTCCCAGGTGTGTCTCTTAGTCATGAGAACCATCACTATACCAAACACATTGCTCGAAATTTTCAATTTAGAGCAAATTATCCTGGATGCGGGATCAAATCCATTTTATATGAAACTGTTTGGTTTTTGGGTACTATATATCAAGTACCTTATGTCCATACCAATAATGGTTTTATTGAGTCTCTTATTGAGAATCAAATTGCATGACATATTAAAATAGAATTGTAATTTACCATAACTAAGTTGTTTTCATGCGGCCTTACACACCGCATCGTTAATTCAAATTCATCAAGCTGCACTTATACAACTCCCTCCGTTGCAGTATGTACGTGAAACTTTGGCCGCAGCCAAACATTTCCCATCTGCGCATCGAGTATGTTTACACATACCCATATCACCACCCCAACATACCAATGGGCATTAGGGATCCCAAGAGGTAACTCTGTAAGGGATTTATAAATTGCTCGTATGTTGATCACATTTGAGGATAATTCCAGGCATTAGGGGGAGATTTATACCACATTAAGAATGCCAGGAATCAAAAGAGCAATCCTCACATTCACGTACCAAAAATTCTAAACCTAATTGTTTAGAATGTCTTATATTTGCATCATATTGCAAAGAATCTGCCAGAAACATTTACTGATAATAAGGGTGTCACAAAATCCTCTTATCCTACTTATAATGCGCCCGAAAGAATGGAGGTACCAATTAAAACCATTCAACTCCCACTTCCAACGAAGAGGGGGAGAAGTACGGCCGCTCCTAAGGATAATGCTCCAAGTAAGCGTCCGAGGATACCGAGGACAATATCCTCCAAATCAGTAAATCCAAGCCAACCTCAAGTTGGTAGACACCCAAAATGGATGAGCATCCAAAACCTGGATAAAATCCACCCGGATCAACGGTGCACCCAAATTCTGATCCTGGGACATTGGAACACCCTGACTCCATATGGGAAATGACTCGGAGTCCAAAAGGGTCAACATTTTCACATGCTATATTGATTTCAAGAACTGAATCAATCATTTAAAGACTACAAATTGTCGCGGCATATACTCCTCAAAGATTGCCTTTTTACCTTACTAGATCCAAACCAAAAATCCTAGGCAGAGTGTCTTCACACTCAAATTTGGTCAAACTAAAAGGTGGCAATTAAGGAGATTGCTCTTGTTCAATGATGAGAAGTATTACCACAGTAATATCTTCCCTCATAGAGTTTCTTTTCAGAAGCAAGGTGGTGAACAATGAGAGCTTGTAGCATATGGTTTCACGCAGAGACCCAGCATAGCATACCCCATGGCATGTGTGAAAATAAAGTTTTCCAAATTCAATAATTGGCAGATCAAATGAATTTGATAGATTCGGACGTATAAGTCCCAATGGACTTCATATTCTGAATCCAAATACAAATCGCAACATACATTGTGTATAATTAAGCATGATTGCGTATATTGGTTATTTTGATATCATCATGATACAGAAATAATTATGCAATCATTTGAGATACAATTTCCATCATGTGGATTCGAGATGGAGGATTTGGGTAAGACCAAATATTGCCTAGGCTTACAACTTGAGCACCATCCTTCAGGGATTTTAGTGCATCAATCAGCCTATATCCAGAAAATATTGAAGAAATTCAATATAGACAAATCATATCATAACAAAATCCCGATGGTTGTTCGTTCTTTAGAAATAGAGAAAGATCCATTTAGACCACAAGATTTTGGAGAAAAGATATTGGGACCAAGGTTCCATATCTTAGTGTCATTGGAGCACTTATGTATCTTGCAAATTGCACCAAGCCTGATATTGCATTTGCAGTGAACATACTAGTTAAACATAGTGCCAATCCAACTCATCGTCATTGGACGGGAGCGAAGCATATCCTCAGATATCTTAGTGGCACATAGGATCTTGGTTTATTCTTTAAGAGAAATCATGATCCCAATATGATTGGATACACGGATGCTGGTTATTTATCTGGTCCCCATCCCAAACTGGATTTGTATTCTTACATGGAGGTACAGTCATTTCATGAAGTCTTCTAAACAGACTCTAACGGCGACCTCTACTAATCATTCTGAAATTATTGCTCTATACGAGGCATCACGAGAATGTGTATGGCTTCGCAGAATGATTAACCACATATAATAGTCATGTGGTATTGGTTCAATTGAATCACCGACAATTATCTATGAAGATAATTCCACTTGTGTTACATAGATGCAAACAGGTTACATAAAGAGCAATATCACTAAGCATATTGTTCCTAAACTGTTTTATCCCCATGAATTACAAGAAAGCGGGGAAATAAACATCTTGCAAATCAAGTCATGTGATAATCTCGCTGACCTATTTACTAAGTCCTTACCAACTTCTATGTTTTAAAAATTGGTACATGGAATTGGTATGAGGCGACTTTGAGATTTGCCAGAATCAGGGGGAGACATCTCCTAAATGTTGACCTATACTAGCATCATATTATACTCTTTTCTTTCACAAGTTTTACTTAAAAGGTTTCTTGTCAAAGTTTTTAATGAGGTAATATTAACATAAGCATGTGTCATATTTTCTATTTTCCCCACCGGGGTTTTTGTGGGAAATATCAAAGACACATATTGCCCTCACAACTCATTCATGGTTTTTCCCTAAGAAGGTTTTTCATGTGAGTTATCCAAGAGGCAATACCAATAATATGTCGTCATATTTTCTCCTAATTTTCCCACTGGGTTTTTACAGGAGTTTTAGCGACATATCACTTTATATTGCTCCTCATATTTTTCCTGAAAAGGTTTTTGGAGGAGTTATCTTTATGTCGTATCTCCAATATTTTTCCCCATTGGGGTTTTTAATGGGATACCAATGACATAGTGGTTTACTTAAATCACAAATAAATATGTTATTTTCTCCTTATTTTCCAATAAGGTTTAAAGGAGTTTTTATGGCATATCATATATTCCTCAGATTTTTCCCATAGGGTTTTCGAGGAATTTTAGCTTACAGCTACATTGATCTCAAGGAAGATTCGATCAAGGGGGAGTGTTACGAAACGGTGTCTCTCAACAGACACCCCTTCGGTGATCTCATCAACGACGCCATGAACAGACACCTATTCACGAAGTGATCTCATCCATCAATTACAAGATTAGTGGATAGGATTAGACAGTTAGTTTTACTCCAAAGGGCATGTCCTTTGGAGAACAGTCGTGTCCCTTCGTGACACCCCTTCACTTGTATAAATATATTTCAGAGATCAATGAAAGAAACAGTTCTCTCAAATCTTGTTCATTTACATTCACACCTTAACAGATACCATCATCTGGACACGAACAGCTTCGGGGGAATACACTGCACGGTCAGCCGACAATATGTAATTTGAGGGTGGTGGTATGTCTTAAAAACAGAACAATTTGGGGTGTCTGGGCTCCATCTCGCTGCAAGTTCTTTTTGTGGTTACTCCTTCAAAATCGAGTCTGGAGTCTGGACAGCAGATCGCCTTCTCTTGCGGGAATGTGTACCGAAACCTGGAAACTGCACAGCATCTCTTTGTTGCTTGCTCTGCATCCAACAAGCTGGACAGTAACAAATCACTTGATGGACTGGTTCCATGATTTGGCTGTCGGGTGCATCCAACACTAATCTAATTTGGCAAAGGGGCTGCGCTCGTTGGCTATTCTTGTGACATAGGCCATTTGGAGGGAACGGAATGCTCGCATTTTCAACAACAAGGAGAAGACGATCGACAGTCTGGTACGGTGGTGGAAATCAAAGAAGAGGCAAGACTTTGGAGTGCAGCAGGTGCGAAACACTTGGCTGCTTTAGTTGTACCTCAATTGCGCGAGTAATAGCGAATTTCTTTCCCTGTATGTTGTTAGGAGCTCTTCCCTGCTCCAACTGCTTAGAGTCTGTTCTAAGTAGGATTTTCTTATGCGCCTCTGGTGCATGTAATTTGCTTTCCTCTTATTAATACAATACATGCCGGTTTGTACGGGTCTTTCTCGAAAAAAAAAGATCTCTCAGCATGCAAACGAACCTCTGAAAACAAACAATTCGACACTCGACCGCACCTCGATCGGAACACACAGATGTATGTGATATCGTGAACCCTAATTCAGACGGCGCGCAAAAAAAAGCATCGAATATATACCCCATGCGTCGATGGGGAGTTAGGGACTACAATTATCAAGCAACACCACACAGGTCTTACCCGCTACAGCCAAACACCAGCAAATTAAATCAGTCATGTCGGAACCGAGGATCGACGAACGATCATAGTAACACAAACAATAGACAAGCAATATATCGACGACGAACGCCGCGGCGACGAACGCCTGTATCTTAGCTATTATTATTGAATTATAACACAACTCGGCTCAACTCACACGATGCATACGCATGACAATTTATAGCCCCACAACGCACACCAGCGAGCATGCACAGACCTCCATTTCTCCATGAGCCAGGAACTCGACAGACATCCGCGCCACCACGCGTAGCATCCCCAAGAAGCGGTCCTCCGTGCCATGCAACCACACGTCTCGCTGTCCTGCAATCCTAAAATAGAATGCACGCACACACACGCACTCTATCTAGCATGCATCCACATGTCGCCCACACAAACTACCTCGCATGCGTCCACACGTCGCCTCGATGGACTCTAACGCGAGCTCGAACACGCGCACCATCGACGACCACACACCATGCACGAACATGGCGTGGTTTATGCTAACAATCTCCCCCTAAACCACGACATCACCATGCATCCCGCCACACAGGAGCATTAGTTCATCAGTGGCGGCGCCAAACGCCTCCCCCTAATCTTGACTTGTTGTTGCCGGAGTTTCTGCAGCTGCCGTCGTCTTCGTCGCCACCGCCGCCGCTACGGCCTCGCGATCTGACATGGCCACCTCTGCATACCCATCTCCGCGCAAAAGCCAGTCTTCTTCTCGGCGACATACACCGTTTCTTCGGCCGGCGACACACGCCGTGCTCCACACCTCCATAGACCGCCACACGGTCTGGAGCTTGAGCGCCCCACCGCCGTTGATCGCCACCTTGCGCCGACCACCACCAGCACGAACGGACCGCACGACGAGGCTTTGGGATCTCTGCCATGCCGCCGATGACACGCTCCACCACGACCGAACGTGGCGCTGACGTCGACATCTTTGACTGGCTCTCCTCTCCCTAACCTAGGCTCTGGTACCAATTGTTGGAACCGAGGATCGATGAACGATCATTGTAACACAAACAATAGACAAGGAATATATCGGCGACGAACGCCACGGCGACAAACGCCTGTATCTTGGCTATTATTATTGAATTACAACACAACTCGGCTCAACTCACACAATGCATACGCATGGCAATTTATAGCCCCGCAACGCACACCAGCGAGCATGCACAGACCTCCACTTCTCCATGAGCCAGGAACTCGACAGACATCCGCCCCACCACGCGTAGCATCCCCAAGAAGCGGTCCTCCGTGCCATGCAACCACACGTCTCGCTGTTGTCCTGCAATCCTAAAATAGAATGCACACACACGCACTCTATCTAGCATGCATCCACATGTCGCCCACACAAACTACCTTGCATACATCCACACGTCGCCTCGATGGACTCTAACGCGAGCTCGAACACGCGCACCATCGACGACCACACACCATGCACGAACATGGCGTGGTTTATGCTAACAAGTCACACAAGCCCCAAGCCCTCCAAGTCTGCAACATAGCAAACACTCGCTCAAGAGGAATCAGAAGACTCTAGTTATACTAATTAACCAGTGCTAGTAGCACCCACGATCAGGCCGAATGAAATCAGACGAGAGGCTCCGCTAATTATTCTCCAGGACATAGCTATCTGCGAACATAAGGTTGATATAGGCCCTTATGGTTTGAATTTGTGGTGAGTGATTATCAACGCAGCGATTCGTGTCTTGGGTTGAGTTTATAAACTAACCATGTTGTGAGTTGGGTTGTGCAACATGTCTCTTGGGTTGTGGATGTGGAGCTTGGAGGTGATGGTCGAGGGCGAGGTGAAGGTCAAGTAGGGATGTGCCATGCCAATGGACAGTGAAGGATGGACGTGAGACTTGGACCGAGGGACCAGGAGGCCGGGTGACCCGTCGCGGTGGCTAACACTTGGGGACATCAACAAGTGCAAATATACATGGTAGACCGTGTTGACTGAGTTAATACGATGGTCAAGTAAGTTGAGCGAAGGCTCTAGAAGACTTAACGGCCGGACGGTCAAGGACGGCGGTGACACGCGTCGAGTTGCGAGGGACGCATATAGAGTACGCTGCTTGCGAGCGGTTTGGTGGGTTGAGCCTCTAAACCACCGGGTGGACGGTTTTCAGGTTTAGGCCTCAAAACCCGGGTGCGGTTCCGGCGGAAATCAGAGGCGGCATGTGGCGTCATCGCGAGGCTTCATCGAGGCGAAGCTAAGTCATGAAGGGCATGTGGCTGTCGGATCAGCGAATCTTGGAGTTTTATAATAATGCCCTTAGGCTAGGTGGTTCGCTCAAAACTATCTAGGGGCAAATGGAGAATGTGTAGTAGGCCCTATAAATAAGAGAGGGGATGCCCAAATCCTCTTCACCTCTTGAGCATTTTCATTTAATCCTTCTAGTTTTCCCTTCTGCTAGGGTTTGTTCTTAAGGTTCACGTAAACAAATTCATGACTGTGTAAGCTATGTTTTTCGAGTTGGGAATGGAGGCCCGAATCCTCCAGTTGTCCTCCGAGATTCATCACTTGTGTCTGTGATTTTCGTGCCCCTGTGTTCTTGTTTTTCCCTTCCCCTCTCTTGCTTCGATTCATCAATTTGAGGGTGTTTTGGTTCATTTTTTAGTTAGATTCGTGCAGGAACATGGGTTGATGCTAATGTATGAGTTAATTTGATTGAATCGGCAATTTACCGAAATCCTTCCCAACATAAAAGGATCTTCTGATTACATAGCCATCTCCAAGTAGATGACAAATAGCACCAAAGTTTTTCTTGACAGCTGAGTAGAACGGCAGCCTGTACAACTTTGGGTTCTCTTTCTACATAGAAAATTACTGCTAAGAATAGAGTTGAGTTACAACACATAATCAGATAAACCACACATTTACCTTGAATTGGATGCCTCAGATTCAAACCCTACCTAATTTACCTTAGAAGTGAGATCAATCCTCATCCTCTTCCTAGACAGAAAATTAGCGCTAAGAATATATTGGATAGTGTTGCGGATCATACAAAAACTACAAATTTACCTTATAAACTTCAGATTGAACCCGAGTTGTTGAGAACACTTCCAATAAGGTCTCAACCGCTGTCTGGTTAAACCGTTTATCAATTCCACACACATCACATAACACATATCAGCCCTATTCAAATACGGTTCACAGTCTTCCAGCACTTGGCTATTAAGTATGGCATTTACATGCCAAGAGATCTCATCAAGTGCGAGCATAGAACAAGGAGAGCATTCTGAAAGGGATTGGCAGAGAGTAAAAACCACAGTAAAGAACATGGACAAGTGAGAAGTGTATGTCAAGAAAAAAGGCATACCTTTCGGATTTTGTTTTCTGATGATCGGAATAAGAAAATGTCATTGAACTCAACTTTGTGCAATAAGAAGTCAAACTGAACATTGAACTGCATGATAAAAAGAAACCCACTAGATAACAAGGATCCGATTTCTATATCCAAGACTGTGGATCATCAGTCTCCTTGGAAAATAATCAAACTCCAACAGTACATGGATATACATTTTGCAATCACGTGTTTCACCAGTTGAGTTTCAAGTTGTAAATCAAATAAAGAAATAAAATATGCTTGTTTTCTAATTATATGCCATTTAGTGCCTATGGTTTGGTAACCATGTGTGCCCAATGGAGCCAAGCCTAAAGTTTGCTATTTTGACCAAATTTGGAATTTTGGCCACCATTTGATTGGGTGCCAAAATTTTCATTTTAATGGACAAATTGGTGAAATCCTGGGTCACCAATTTGAGGGCAAAGTTATGGCTAGGCTACTGGGTGGCAAAACAAAGTAGGAAAATCTAAATCACCTAAAACATGCTGGCTTGTAAGAGGCCAAACTGAAGCTCTTTCAGATTTTAAGATTCAAGTTGCATGGCTGCATTCTGAGATTAAAGCACTGTATGGCCTATATAAGCAGGCTATGCACAGCTACCTCGTTTCATGTTGCAGTCGTTTCAACAACATGCAGGGCAACACAATCAAACCTAACTAACAGAACCTGGTCCTATTATTTCTGATTACTACTTTTCTTTCATCAAGGGCATAATCAGAAAAGGGTGCTCTTTATCAGGAATACTCCTCTTCACCCTGTAACCAGAGCAAATCGGAAACAAGGCGGGAAGATAAAGTAGAGAATTGTATTACCTCTTCTCCACAAGCGCAAAGAATGACAGGCAGGATCACTAGAAGTCGGCGCTCCGAGCAGTTGACTTTGCCACACTTGGGGCATTTCCAAGTCAACGCCTTCATGTTCTTCCCTTTCGCACTCTCCATCCCTCGCGAAAGCTTGCACCTTGTCGGATAAACCGCTTTCTCCAACCACTTTGTCCTCCCCATGATCCGTTGACCCACCCTGAGGATGGGCCTTATTTCCTCCTCCTCCATGTCTTCTTGTCCAAGAAAGCTCGCCGGAGCAGGGGAGGGAGGGCTCCGTTGACCCACCCTGAGAACACCTGGACAAGCGGCACGCTGCGTCTTCGGCCACACAGCGCTGTGGGGCGGCACGACGGAGAGGTAGCCAGCGGTGGTGCCAGCGGGACGCACAGTGGAGAGGGAGCAGACGGGGTGAGGAAATTGAAACCACAAAGAAATCGTGGGTGGGTGAGGGAGCTTCGTTGACCTCATGAGTTGGTGGGCCGGGCCTATGAGGCTCAGGCCCGAACGGCGGGGTGGACCTGTTTGCCTACGTAATAGGAGGTTAGATATGGAATAGTTATTTAGTACCCAGGTACCATATAGTACTAATATAATATAAAATTCTTGTTTTCATGCTAAGAAGTAGTTACCCAAAAGCTCAAACAAAAAGCCGCCACTCTCAAATGCATGCATGCGTGCATGCGATTTATTCAGAAACACCGTGATTTGAGAAAGCCTTGCAGGGTTAACAGATTTTTTTTTCTAATTTTCTAATTTATTTTTTTCTATACTAGCAAACGTGTCCGTGCGTTGCAACGGGAGACACAACTTGCTGTGTAATTTATTTAGATGGTTTGTAGGTTGAAAATTTATTTAACAAATGTGTGATGCTACTCATATATGATCGAGCATCAGATTTTGAATAGTAATTGAGATTGCATCGTATATTTAAGTTTGTCTTTGCATCGAACTCTATGCCTTGTCTTTGTTTAGCCTTTCGTTTCTTTTTTGTTGCATGTTTCCTTTTCATGTTTCTATTTTGTTTTGTTCAGTCTAAGTTCTTGTCCGTTTCGACTTCTAAGGCCGTGTTTAGTCCCCCCTAAATTTTTTCACCCCGTCACATCGGATGTTTGGACACATGGAGTATTAAATGTAGGTGAAAAAATAATTAATTACACAAATTACGATAAATTTACGAGACGAATTTTTTAAACCTAAGTAATCAATGATTTCACAATGTTGTGGTACACTAATGACAGATTAATTAGACTTAATAAATTCGTCTCGCGATTTTCAGGCGAGTTATGTAATTAGTTTTTTATTAGTATCCGAACAACCCTTCCGATATCCTACGAAACATCCGATGTGACACCCTAAAATTTTTCACCCAGGAACTAAATACCCTCTAAGAAATTTGTTCAATAAAAATTTTATCATGTTATGATTCGTCTTGAATGAGGCCCCATACAATTGCTAGATGTGCACTGTTCTAACTCGTATGTACATTGGAGACTTGGATATTTATCTAATAATTACATCAGGTGTTCCAATTTGTTTTTGATTCATACTCTACAAATTGTATCATCCATTTCGATTCATTTTGGAATCAGCCTTCATACCATGTATGGCATGGTGCTCTAACTCGTATAGAAAATATTTCTCTATTTTATATAGGGAAGGATCAACGGTTCAAACATCCATGACGGTTGAATTTAGTCCTTTTGTTTTTTATATTTATAGGAGAAACAAAAAAACAGTCGCTTAGATGAACGGGTAACGTGTGAATGCTCCGTAAAATGCTCTCACGGATGCTCGGACGGCACACACACTTGCAAGGATGAAAAAAAGAGAACATGTTAGGATAAAAGAGAGAAAAAGTAAGGTGGATAAAAAAGATGACAAAACCATAGTACTTTTTTTTTCTTTTCTATTTTTCTGATTATATTGTTCGGCCTTTCACTATAAAAAAAACGTCGGGCTTTGGTCTATTATGAAGTTTCCAACATTTTCTGGGGGAATGAAAGTTCCTAGCATTAAAAAAAGAAACCGGTCCCTATAATCTACCATATATATTCCGTCAAAAAAAATAAATGCACAACATTGTCGTCAGATATGAGAAATTACAACGGGACATACAATTTATTACGCATTGATCGTGCTAGCGATTGCATGCTTGTGTAGACGAGCTATGTGCATGTGACAGTATATGCCATACATGTACGTGAACTCCTGGCTATGATGCACAGAGCCTCACCCCTTCTTGCCACCGATCGGCGTCGACTCCGTTAACGATGGGCCTTCATAGATCGATCGTAGCTGCCTCTTGACACTTTGTCGTAGATGATGTCCTCTCACCACTCATTTTCATTGGCTCGCAATCAAGTCATCTCCACTGATACTTGTCCGAGTGGGCGGCGGAGCTGTGGGTGAGCAGGCACCTGCATTCGACGGGGATGTAGTGGTCTGTGCTCGTCGTGTACTACGGTGGGAGACGATGGTTTCTCCTGTGAGCGGATGCCACAGCGAGGCGTCGGAGACTTGTCTGAGGATGAGCAGCCATCCTTGAGTCGTCCTGAAGCAGGAGTTGTTTTTCGTGCGTCGCGTAGACGAGATGCTCCGCTCGGAGCCTCAGACAGGTTATCTATGACCATCTTTGTGATTGTGGTAGCAGCAGTAGTATAGTCTGCTGGATCAACGTACAACAGGAGAGCATCCTTGTATTCATAGACGAGCAAAGGCAGGAAGGCAAGGACCTGTCTCAGTGGCTGTTTGATGCAGCTGCTAGTCCCGCTCCCACTTCGTTCATCATCATGCCCATTATGGCTGGTTTCTGTACCTGCTGCCATACATGATTCGAATAAAAAGTGTATATATATTATATAGTCAGATCTGAGGAATCTATTTGATTCAGATTCCTATTCCATATTCGTCTAGACGCGAGCTATTCTAACTCGTACGTAAATAAAGAAAGCGGTGCAAAATAAAGAACGTAATTCTTATCCTTTTCTATTTTTTATTAAGAGTTGTATTTAGATTACTCAGAATCTGAGGAATTTATTTAGATTAGGATTCCTACTCCATATTGGTCTAGACGCGAGCTATTCTAACTCGTATGAGCACGGGTTATATATATAAGTCCGGATAAAAGAAACTCTCCATTGTTCGGTAGTTAGAGGAAAACAGATTAAAAAGAATGGATGGACGAAAAAAAGAGTCTGAAATTTTACATCTTTATTATTAGGTATAGATATATAATCAAAAGGTCCAAATAGAATTCATATCTTACCTCCTCGGTAATTTCCCTCGGCCCCACGCTAACGAATTGCACGTTGCCGACGTAGTTATCTTCCAGACTGGCTAAAGGATTTAGCTACCCAAGATTTGCAATGTACGAATAATGTTTGTAATTCTGAGCCACTTCCAATGCAGGAACCACCATAGTTTCTATGGGCATTAATTGTACTGTCACCTAAGCGTTTTGCTGATGTGGTAATGTAATTATTGAAGAGAGAGAGCAAAAATCATAGAAACTGGGTCTAAGTTATAAATCATGTCTACACAAGAACCCATACATGAAGAGATGTGATTGATAGAGAATGGAGAGAGAATGTATGTGATTGGGTAAAAAATTGTTCCGTACAAACTATCTATTGAGACAATAGTTTCTATATATATAGCACCTATAGAAATTAATAGGTATAGAAACTACATATAGTTTTTAGCATTGGGAGTGCCCTGAGACAAAGGGCGTCATCCCCCTTTATCTATACACCTACATCTACACCCCTAATCTATACCCCTAAATAAAATATCACTAAGGTTATCGTCGGACGCCCCATCGGTTCGCTCCGCTCTACGGACGTATGAGTATTCGGAGTCCGTTGTTTGCCCCGCTTGGGACGCTTCAAGCTCGCCCGGCCTCGGAGACGCGTATGTAACCGAGTCTTGTACGTTCGCGTGCGAGCTAGAAGCAGGAGGTGGGAAAGGAAAAAGAGGAAAGACAGGATTCTAGGTGAGAAAAATGTAAGAGAGAAAAATCTTGTGGAAGAGCTTAAACGGGTATAGAAACAAATTCAGAGTTCCTGATGCAAAACATCATAAATATGAGATCGGGTCAAAAAAAAAGTGGCGCAGAAAAAACTTTTTGAGATAAAAATATTAGAAACTCTTATATATGCCTTTCTTTATTCCTCCCGGTACTTTTTTAGGAGTTGTAAAACTTTATATTTTTAGGATAAAAAATATTAGGTACTATTGCAGATGCTCAAGGTAGCAAGGTGGAGAATGGAGAGATAGAGGCAAGGCGTGAAGCGTGGGTTTGGCTCGGTGTCGTGCATGAACCGTGATAAGGTGCAAAGAGAAAATAATAAAGAGAAGAAAAATGGAAAATGGTAATATGGACATTTTATACGTTTCAACAACGAGGGCAAACTCTTTTACCAAACATTTTTGAACAGTACAAGCTAAAGCTAAAGAAAGCTGATTAATGAGATAAGTTGCAATAGTTTGGGTTAGAACTGGAGCTCAACTAAACGGGCCTTAATTTGTTTATGTCAAATCAGTAATCAATATATATATAGAGAGAAAGATACAATATTTAAATAGTCGTCTCTGCCACCCATCCGAATGCCTCATCATGGTGAGCTATATGCGTCGCCATAGACATATGTAAAAATTAATGATCCTGGTGCAGCGTACAAGCATGTATACTAATGGAAACCGTGCTAACTAATTATCTCCTTCTGTCTATTAAATAAATAGGTGTCCAGTTCCTCAAGAAAAAAAGGTGGCCACCAAATCCTAAAAAAAGTGGCCAAAGTTAATCGAAATGACTTACACAAGTCATCAAAAACCGGATCCACGTGTTCACGTCTGATAAAATGTTTAATATTTTCTATTCTATAAATTTGTCAATGTAACTGTAAAAAAGGCATGTTCTCGTACATCGCTCGGGCATACATATTTTTTTTACTAAAAAAATACGGAAGGGTATCGTCGGACGCCAAGCTACCGCCCCGCCCCACCCCTCACAGCAAAACAAAAACCCTTCGCAAAACAAACTCTTCCCTGGGCAAAAAAAAAATCATTTCCAACGTCCACAGCCAGGAAAAAACGTTACGTTCCTAAAAAATGTTTCCGAAAATAAAATATACGGCAAATTTTTTTTCCCGAAACAAACTCTTCCATGGCAAAAAAAAAAAGTTTCCGAAACAAAATCTTCCACGTCGAAAATCATATAAAGGACTAACTACGTGTTGATGAAACAGATGAGGCACATATTCAAATAGAGGAAATCAGCAAGGGCTTTGCTGACGAAAAAACAGACCATGCACATATTTATACACAGGAAATTTTTGCTGACACCGACGAAAAAAGTTACGTTTCCAAAAAACGTTTCAGAAAATAAAATATACAGCAAAAAAACCTTTTTCGAAAAAAACTCTTCCACAGGCAAAAAAAAGTTTCCGAAAAAAACTCTTCCATGTAATCATATAAAGGACTGATTACAAGCTAATGAAACAGATCAAGCACATATTCAAACAGAGAAATTCGGCAATGGCTTTGCTGATGAAAGAAAAAAATAAATATTGTCTTCGCTGTATACCCTGCCCGTCGCCTCGCTCATTGTGCGCCTATGCCTTCCAGCTACGATCCGTACATGTGGGCCCGCCTTCTACGGTTCTGCCCAGCGCTCGCACCCGCCCCGCTGCAGAGTCCGTGTTCGCGTAGAGTTCGCTTGTGTTTCAAAAAAAAAAAAGCTTCAGCTTTTTCGGAGAAGCCGCTCCCTGGAGGAGCCAGAGCCAAAGCCATTTTTAAGGGTTATTTGGGACTGCTTTGCTCTAGTTTTTGTAGGTTCGCTCCACCAACTTTATCATAGAGCAGCTCTACCTTGGAGTTTGTGGAGTAGATGGTATTGTTTGGCACACAGTTTAGCTCCAATTCCAGAAATATGTTGTTTCCCAGCAAATGCTCTATTACGCCTCTCGTTTATGTTTGTTGTATGTTTTGCAAATGGGTTGTATATAAGTGAATATTTTGCCAAATGAAATCCAACGTAAAATATAAGAAATTGCACTTAGTTTTTCGAGGAAAACAGAAAACAAATATTTTGGTTAAGGTAGTGTTTAGATGGTGTAAAAGTTGGTGTAAAGTTCCTGTAGCACTTTTCGTTGTTATTTGGTAAAATTTATCCAATCATGGACAAACTAGGCTCAAAAGATTCGTCTCGACATTTACAGACAAACTGTGCAATTAGTTATTTTTTTACTTACATTTAATACTCCACGCAGACAGAGAATCTTATAAAATTTTTAGAAGTTTGAGAGATCTAAACACCGCCTAAACAAATATTATGGCCGTTTGGGACATCGTATCCATCCATCCATCCATCGCGGTGACGGCAGCCAGGCCCTGGCGTCGCAGAAAGGAGGCAGCTTTACCGGAAGAAGAGCAGCGGGGGAGAAGGAAGCATCGCAGAGAAAAAATGTCACGTACGAGGGAGTCGGACGGGTGGTAAAAAATGAATAATGAGTAGTAAAGCGTGTAATTACCCTCAACTCCACGTGGGAGTACAAAATTTTAAAATCTGGAGAACTCCTGAGGTGCTAAAAAATATGGAGTGAGCTTTTTACTCCACATTTTTCATGGAGCAGAGTTTTAGAAGTTAGAGGTGCTTAGTAAGATGAAGCTGGAGCGGAGCTGCAAACACCGGAGCAGAGTAGTCCTAAGCATCCTTCAGAAAAGGCAGAGCCCTGCCAAATAGGCCATTCGTCTGGTCCGCGTCGTCGCCCTACTCCCGCAATGCCGCGGAGTCCGCGTTGTGTCCGTTTACACCGTAGAAAACAAGAAGAACCGGTCGGAGCAAGCAATCAAGGAGATAAATTTCCGACTACGGGTGTGTTTAGTTCGCAAAAATTTTTTGGCTTTGACTGCTGTAGCTTTTTTGTTTGTATTTGTCAATTAGTGTCTAATCATGGACTAATTATGCTAAAAAAATTCGTCTCATGATTTTCTACCAAACTATGTAATTAGTGTTTTTTTATCTACATTTAATGCTCCGTATATATGTACAAACATTAAGGAATCTTAAAAAAATTTAAAAACTAAACATGGCGATAAGAGGCATGGCCAGTTTGCTTTCGTTGACTCGGCGGACGCCCGGTTCGTTTGGACTTATCAGCACAATCAGCAGCCATCCAGCAGTGTTTTTCTCTCACAACAAACCAGCGAACAGTACTTTCAGCACAATAAACCAGCGAAACGAACAGGCTGGGAGAAGGCAGGCCTAGGGACCTGGGTGCGACTGATGCGTCGCGGAAGATGGCGTGGGAGCAGCTCCACTCGGCCCCCTAGAGCGAGGTCAACACCGCCTGAAGGGACGCCAACATGCTCAGCCGTCACGCAGCTCCGCATCCGTGGGGCCAGCAGAACACCTCCGCGGCGGAGGCTAAAGTGGCGCAGGGGTCGTGGATATAGTTTTCCAAACGGGCGGCCCGGCACGACACGGCACGGGTACGGCCCGGGCACGGCACGGTTAGACACGACACGATCTGGCCCGCGTGCCTGTCGTGTCGTGCCTGATAGTGCCGCCGTGCCGTCAGCTAGGCACGGGCACGGCACTAAACTCTCTGGAGCGTGCCGTGCTAGGCCGTTTGGCACGGTAACACGCTCGTGCTCGTGCCTGTCCAGGCATGTTTCCAGCAGAGTTACATTTCTTTCAATATAGAAAAATACATCTAACTTCAAATTCAACAAAAAATAAAAAAAAACACAACTGAACACATCACAGATAGCAACAAAAAGGAGCTGTGCAATGGCTGCCTCATTAAAAATCTGTCTAGGTAAAACTCACCCTTGTGAGAAACCCTAGACAGGGAAAAAGAGTGCAGTCAGCTCCACAATATTAGATCAACAGTTCAACACCCCAAGGGTCCAAGTCCAGCTGCTCCAGCAGCAAAAGTCTAAATCTTACTTAAGTTACAGAACCATTACATAAATGACTAATCAACATTAAGATAAAGTTCTTCAAATACCTCCACCAGCTCCTTGTCCTCCACCATATGCTGAATCCTTGTCTCTGCAGCCTCCCAGTCCTTGATGCAAGCAAGTGCCTCCACAGTTTCTGGCTTCAACCTCCGCCTTCGTTCTTCGATGATCCTGCCAGTGGTGCTAAAAGTAGCTTCTGAAGATATGGTGAAAACAGGCACACTAAACACATCTTTAGCAAGAGTAGAAAGAACAGGATATGTCAGTTTATGCTGATGCCACCAGTTCAAGATGTTAAAGTCATCATCCAACTAGCTGACTATGTCACAGTCAAGGTAAGAGGTAAGTTCAGAAGCAGAACCAGTGTTAGAGAAAGAACTTGCTGCATGCAGCAAAGCAGTAGCAGGAATACTCCTAGACATATCAAGATTAGGAGGAAGCACATCATCATCATCATCATCATCATCGTTATATATTTCATCCCAAGCTGTTCTTTTCTTACCAGATAGGCTTGGAGGCACAACCCTTTTCTCCCTGACAGAGCCATATAAATCATCATACCTGTGATAGAGCTTGAAAAGAAGAGATCTAGTTTCCAATACCTTATTAGAATAATCAGCATCGGTGATTAGTTGTAACTTCCTAAGAACTTTGTTGAAACCTTTCATTTTAGCTCTTGGATCCAAGATAAATGCAATACAGTAAAGTGGAGGTATTGTTTTCCAGTATTTATTATACTTATCAATCATGGGTTAGACAACAGGTCTAATATGCTCATCATTTTGATACTTATGCAGGTGAATAGCAATCCTAACAATGTGATGAACCATTAAAGGTGCAGTAGGATAGTAAACACCAGATAAAGCAACAGCTGAGTCATAAAACAGTTCAAGAAATTCTAGAATTTTAGTTGCCATAGCCCAATGATCATGAGTTAAGAGAAAGGCACCACCTCTAGGTCTTGGGTAATTGGACTCAATGAAAGTATGAAAATTTTCCTTGTGGGGCAGGACATGCTTAAGCATCAGATATGTAGAGTTCCACCTTACATCCATGTCCAGCCCAAATGTTCGAGGTCTGGTTCCAGATGCCATGCAATAGCTCTTATATGAAGCAACTCTTAGGTTAGAAGAGTTGATAAAAGAGATAGCAGTTCTAAAAGCATCAATCATAGGAGTTACAGTAACAAGAGCTTCCTTAACTATCAGATTAATAATATGACATGCACACCTTTGATGCAAAAAGAGATCAGCACCCAAATATTGCTTAAGTAGAGGTTTAAGTGCATCCATGGCTTTGTTATTAGAAGAAGCATTGTCTAAAGTTATAGAAAACACCTTATGCAGTATACCATAATCATTTAGCACAACAGTAACACGTTTAGCAATGTTTTCAGCATTATGAGACACATCAATAAGCCTTAACCCAAGCACCCTCTTTTCAAGTTGCCAATCAGAATTAATGAAATGACCAACAACACTCAAATAATCCTGCTTAGCATTTCCAGACCAAATATCAGAAGTTATAGCAACAGATGTAATAGCATTACTCTTCAAAGATTCTACCAGTTTATCACGCTTCTCAGAGAAGTACCTCATAAGATCCCTACCTGTAGTTTGCTTAGAAACAGTTTTAAACCTGGGATTGTGAGCAGTTCTAATGTAATCTTCCCAGGCCTCAGTTTCACCAATACTGAGGGGAAGATCTAACCTAGCAAGCAAACGAACAAGCTGAACACGAGCAACCTCAGGATCGTACTCCCAGTTTCGGATAGTATCATCCTTAAGGAAAGTAATGTGAGACTGAGTCATATGATTTTTTTCACGCTTCTTAGGGCAAGTTTCCATATGACGGAGTAAATGGCCAGTACCAAATTTAGAATTAGCATTATACTCCTTCTTACAGTGGTGACATCGAGCGCCATACCTGACCTTCTGCCCGTTCACAATTTTGAAGAGCTTCTCGAAGTCCTCCCAACATGCAGAGGTGGACTGCCGGTTTGATGGCTTGACGGAGCCCTCACCGGTTGCAGCGGCCTCACCGGTGGCAGCCTCCTCACCGGTGGCAGCGGCCGCACCGGGAGCAGCTGCATCACCATCGGACGCGGAAGCAGCGCCAGTGCCACCGCCACCGCGAGAATGGGCGGTGACGGCGACGACCTCTCGTCGAAGCCGTGCATGAGTCCAGTTGAAGAGCTCCTCAGCAGCACGAGGGCCTAAGAGCGCCTCGGCATCACCAATCACGTCGTCCTCGTCATCTCCGGGCATGCCACAGAGCCACAGCTCGTCGTTGATGGTCATGGAGTGACCAATCTCCTCCGCCTCTGATTCCGACATCGCGCTGATGCCGGCCACCGGTCCCTCAACGGCTACAAAAGAAAAACAAAAAGAAAGAAATTTGTTAGTCCAGATCCACAGATCTAACCGAAAAGATGAAGAAAGGAGAAGATCTGCACCGGATCTGGACGTACCTCTTAGGCCGGAGCACCGGATGTGCCAGCAGCAATGGCGACGGCGGGTTCGACTAGATCCGTCACCCTGGTGCCTCAACGCATCCTCACGGACACGAAGCCCCGAGATGATCGGAGTCCGGCGGCGGCGACGAGGCCGACGAGGCAGAAGAAACAGAGAAGACCAGGGGACGCAAGAGGGGACGAGGCTACATTTATGGTCAGGGAGGAAGCAGATCGGAGTGTACGGCCAATCCGTCTCACCGTGCCGGTCGCGGGCTGCCGGAGTCGAGCTCGAGGTCGAGGAGAAGGGGATCTAGGGTTTCGACGGAGGGGAGCGGGCGAGACAGACGAGAGAGGAGCGAGAGAGGAGAGAGACGAGCGAGAGACAAAATGAACTAGGGTTTCACCGGTGGGGGGCCACGGCCGCCGCTCTGCGTTATATAGCAGCGCCCCCCATGCGGTGATCCAACAGTCGGGAGGCGAGGGGGCAGGGCATCGGACGGCTAAACCGTGCCGCCCCCGTGCCGCCCATTGAAGCGGGCCGTGCTCGTGCCGTGCCGCCGTGTCGCCAATGCGGCCCAGGCACGGGCACGGCCTCGGGCCATGCTTGGCACGGGCACGGTGCTAGCGGGCCAGGCCGTTTTCGGGCCGGGACAAATCCGTGCCGTGCCCGGGCCGGCCCAACGGGCTTAGCCCGTTTGGAAAACTATAGTCGTGGATGAGGAGGCGCAGAGGTGGAGGGAGGAGCTCAACAGGAACCGACATCGTTTATGTGAATTCACATTTGGCTTAAGAGTTTGTGTTTGTTTGTGTGGTTGCTTACCAGACAATGTGCACAAGAATTGTGTTGAAATTTTAGGGACTTGCTGAAGTATGAGTACCGTGCAAAGCTGGTATGCAAAAAAATTGATTGGAAATAGAAGATTTTAGTATAAAGTTCATATTGCAATCTTTCTTTGCGTTAATTTATCAAACAACTGTCCTTATGTGTAGCAGTAGGTCTTTGTGCCGACTCATTGGTGTTTTTACTAAGTAATTTGTATTTAATAAATCTCACTCCAATTTAAATTTATCAATTCCCTTTCATATTTTAGATATAGAGATAAATCAAAAAAAGTATTAAAACAAAGTAAAACCCAGTTTTGATAGGTTTCATAAACTAGATCTACACAATATAGGTGATAAATATTACAAAATGAGCTTTATATTTTCTAGATAATTAGACTTCAAAATTTCTTAATATGTTGGTCTAACCGAAAGCCACGTGCATCGCTATAGGGGTAGGCAAAAAATCGTCACACCGTACAATGCACGGGCATATATCTAATTAAAAAAAAAAGAAAAATGAATTGCACGTTGTACTGACAGATCATTTTTTTGTTTCTCATCAATCGAATTATATTTCTGCCCAATGAAACTACGCCGCATATCAGTGGTCAGGTGATGGAAAATGGGGTGAATGAAACAGCAAATTCACTCGTTTTTTTAGCAAGAGGCAACAAAATAAATGGAGTGAAAACTATATAGTAGCTAGCTAAAACAATCGAAAAACTCACGTCATCCCCGTGTTAGCAGCCGACGCCGGTACAAGCGGCGGCGCTCATCTTCCTTAACACCAACGGAGTCGACCACGGACCAACGAGGTCCGGATGAGTGCTTTCGGTTTAGAAAGTTGGATACAGTATTTTCGATGTCCCCTGATTTCCCCTGGCGATCCCTTTTCTAACTCCCTCACCCTTCTAGCTGGGCCGCACAGCGATTACAAGCCCATTGTGGGCCGAGCACTCTTACATTCTTGCGACGGGCTCTGGTGCTCTTTCTCCTCTGGGCTTCCCTTGGCTGTAGCAGGTGAGGTACGGTGACATCCCCTCCCCCTTGAGGACCGGCCTGTCCCCAGGCCGGAGCCAGAGGAAACTGTTGACGGAGAGCTTCTTCATCCTCCCAGGTAGCCAGCGACGTGTCGAGGCTGGACCAACGGACGAGCACTTGAGGAACCGCCCCGTCGTGTCGCTGATGGATGCGACGTTGAAGCACAGCTGCTCGGACTTGGAGGTCGTCGTCGTTGTCGGGGAGGACCGGCGAGACGGCGTACTTGGCCGACGTAGAAGGCTTGAGCAGCGACACATGGAACACTGGGTGGATGGAGGAAGACGGAGGCAGCTCCAGCTGTAGGCGGTGGCCCCGATCCGCTCGATCACCTTGAAAGGCCCGAAGTAGCGGAATGACAGCTTCTGGTGTGCTCGCGGCGCCAGCGAGGACTGGACGTAGGGCTGCAACTTGAGGTAGACGAGGTCCCCAATGGCGAAGGTGCGCTCCGAGCGGCGCTTGTCAGCTTGGTGCTTCATACATTGTTGAGCTCGAAGAAGGTGTTGCTGAACCGATGCCAGCATAGTAGCACGTTCGGTTTGAAGAGCTTCGACGTCCGGGGCAGAGCAGACAACAGATTTAGAGATACCGAAATGGCGTGGGGGTGGCCATACAGTACCTCAAATGGCGTGCTGTTGATTGATGAATGGTGACTTGTATTGTACCAGAATTCCGCCAGTGGAATCCACTTGACCCATCTTCGTGGACACGAATGGACGAAGCACCGGAGATATGTTTCCAGACACTAGTTGACGCGCTCCGTCTGGCCGTCAGTTTGCGGGTGGTACGCCGAGCTCATCGAGAGCGTGGTTTGGGCGAGTCGAAAGAGCTCGCGCCAAAACACGCTTGTGAAGATACGGTCACGGTCACTGATGATGGTTGACGGCAGACCATGCAAGCGATATATGTTGTCGAGGAAAGCCTGGGCGACCTGCTGAGCACTGAATGGGTGTAACAAGGGAATAAAATGAGCAAATTTGCTGAACCTGTCCACGACGACCATCAAGCAATTTGCATTGCCGGACCGAGGAAGACCCTCGATGAAGTCCATAGAAATGATTTGCCAAGACTCAGTTGGCACCGGCAGTGGAGCGAGCAGCCTTGGGTAGCGAGCACGGTCTGGCTTGGCCTGAGCGCACACTGAACAGGATGCAACGAAATTCTTGACATCAGATTTCATTCCGTGCCAAGCGAAGAGCCTCTTGATCTTACTGAAGGTGACAGGGAAACCGGAATGGCCGCCCATTGCGCTGGAGTGGAAAGCTGTCATGAGGCGGTGTTGGAGGTCGGCGTTGGAGCCAATCCAAATGCGATCGCGTAGACGCAGAACTCCATCAGACAATGTGTATGGTGGCCGGGAATCCGGAGCAACAGATAACTCCTGAATAAGTTGGAGAGCGGCAGGATCCTTGGTATACCCGGAGATGACATCGTTGAGCCATGCTGGTGTGGAAGAAGAAATGGCATGAAGGTGAGCTGAAGGAGCTGGGTGTCGGGACAAAGCATCAGCGGCTTGGTTGGAGTTCCCAGGCTTGTAAACAATCTTGTACTGCAAGCCAACTAGTTTAGTATAGAGCTTAAGCTGCCATGGAGTATGCAGCCGTTGGTCCGTGATGTGCACAAGACTGCGCTGATCTGTGAAAATGATGAATTCTCCATGCTGAAGGTAGGCTCTCCACTGGTCCACTGCCACAAGAACAGCAAGGTACTCTTTCTCGTAAGTTGATAAGCCTCGGGTGCGGGGGCCCAGAGCCTTGCTGACGAAGGCGAGAGGATGGCCGTCTTGAAGAAGCACAGCACCCACACCAAGATCACTGGCGTCTGTCTGAATATGGAATGGCTTGGAGAAATCTAGCAAGGCCAGGACCGGAGTTGTCATGAGCGCCTGCTGTAGGAGCTTGAAAGCAGCAGTGTGATCCTATGTCCAGACGAACAGAGTGCCTTTCTTGAGGAGATCGGTCAAGGGCCGGGCCAATATGGCAAAATGCCGAACAAACTTCCTGTAGTATCCCGCAAGTCCAAGAAAACTGCGAAGCTGCTTGGTGTCAGAAGGAAGAGGCCATTCTCGGATAGACTGAACTTTGTCAGGATCAGTTGCAACCCCTGTTGCGCTGATGACATGCCCTAAATAAGCAATGCGCTGCTGAGCAAATTGGCATTTAGATAACTTGACTTGCCACTTGTCACGAGCTAGAAGTTCAAGGACCTGCCGTAGATGTTCAAGGTGAGCATCAAAGGATGGGCTGAATACCAGGATGTCGTCGAAGAAGACAATCACACATTTGCGGAGCAGTGGACGCAGGGTAGTGTTCATTGCACCCTGGAATGTGTTTGGAGCACCGGTGAGGCCGAAGGACATGACGGCAAACTCAAAATGACCCCAGTGCGTTTGAAACACTGTTTTGTACTCTTCACCGGGTGCTAAACGAATCTAGTTGAATCCCGCGCGAAGATCAAGAACTGAAAACCATGAGGCGCCGGACAGCTCATCTAACAGTTCGTCAATCACCGGTATTGGAAACTTCGATTTCACTGTGAGGGCATTCAACATATGATAGTCGACACAAAACCTCCATTTGCCGTCCTTCTTCCGGACGAGAAGCACTAGGGAAGAGAAGGCGCTCTTGCTTGGGCGGATGAAACCAGACTGCAGCATTTCAGTAACTTGAGCTTCGATTTCAGACTTGAGTGCAGGAGCATACCGGTATGGGCAAACCGAGACCGGTTGGGCACCTGGGACCAGGGGAATGGAATGATCACACGCACGCCTCGGTGGAAGGCCGGATGGTTCTGCAAAAACTGAATTGAACTCATCCAAGAGATGTTGAACTGACGGGTGAACCAGAAGCTGGACAGATTCAGAAACATCACTGGCAATGTTGAACACCTGTACTACAGCACCCGTAGCAAAGTCCGGTAGGTGGCCTCGTAGCACTATCTGAGCAGGCCCATAAGGTATAGAAATCCACTTCTGCGACCAATGGACCTTCATCGGCGAAAATGCCTCAAGCCAATCCATCCCCAATATCATATCGAAGGAACCGAGAGACAACACCTTAAGAGTGGAGTGGAACTCATAGTCCTAGACGACCATACGGCGGTTGGGATTGCTTGGGAGCATGTAACCGAACTGCCATCGACCACTTGGACGGAGACAACAGATGGAAGATCTCGAACGCCGGCCAATTTACCCGCAATTGTGCTGCTGATGAAAGAGTGACTGCTTCCCGAATCGAGTAGAATGAGGATGTCATTGCCTTCAATAGATCCAGAAAACTGCATAGTACGGGCAGAAGAGCTGGAGGAAGAAGCCGCAGCAGACAGCAGAAGGAACAGCTTAGCTGACTCAGTGTCATCGTCAGTGGCAGTTGTGTCTGGGACAGCTTCAGAACAAGCAGGCAGCTCGAACACGTCTTGGCACATTGTCCAAACCTCTTGCAGGGCATGGAGTTGCATGACAGGGGCACACTTATGGCCAGGTTGCCAACGCTCGCCGCAACGGATGCAGAGCCCGCGAGCCTTGCGGAAGGAGCGAAGGGACTGGAACTTGTCCTCCAGCGATGAAGAACACGGAGAAGGTTGACGATCATCTTGGGGCTTCTTATCATCCGACAGAGGGGGGCCACCAGCGCGAACTGGAGGCGAAGGCAAGGGTGGTGTTCCCCGCGGCGCTGGTGGTCTGGTGAACTGATATCCGTCTGCTCTATGAGCTTCACGGCGACGGCCCGGCTCAAACGCCTCCTCCTGTAAAAGAGCCAAGGTACACGCAGAGTCCAAGTCCTTTGGGCGCTGAACGAGAATAATAGCACGAATGTCGTCGCGCAACCCATCAACGAACCGGGTTGTGTAAGAGAGATGATCGGGATTGGTGGTGTAGGCTGAAAGTTGTTCAATAAGGTCAACAAAGCGATCAACATAATCTTGAACGGTCGTGGTTTGGCGGATGTGGAAGAGTTGGCGGATGAGGAGTTCGTGTTGACCTCGGCAAAAACGCTCGCGGATCATACGGCAGAAGTTGGGCCAATCTTGTTTCATGAGTTCGCGTTCCACGGATTGAAACCAACGGCGAGCAGCACCGGTGAACTGCATCGTGGAGCATTTCACCCACATGGAAGGATCGACGGCATACAGATCGAAGTAATTTTGGGCACAAGTCATCCAATATTGGGGATCATCACCATCAAATTTTGGGAAATGTATTTTTGGAAGATGGCTGAGGTTGGGATGAAACTGGGTATGGTGCAGGTTAGGTGGCGCTAGGTGGGGAGGATTTGGGTGGCGGTGGATGTGAGGCGGAGGATTTGGTGGGCGGGGAGGTGGATGTTGATGAGGGTTGAATTGAGGAGAATCGAAGTTGGGTTGAGTGAGCGTACCATTGGCCGGGGACGGCACTATGGTCGTGACCGATCCATAGGCCGGCGCCCGTGTAGTCGTTTCGACGCGGTGCCCGTTGGGCCAGTCGGCCGGAGATCCGCCAGAGTGAAGCGCGGCGGCGGCCGACTCGCGACGCGCCATCAGCGAAGGTTGCTGCGGCTGCATCGCATGGGACTTGTTGAGGCGATGGAGATCGTAGCGGATGTCGTCGATGTAGCCGTCGAGCTCCAGGCGCCAGGACTGCAGATCCCCAACAGCTTGCTCCGCGGCCTCCACACGGTCGTCGCATTCATCGCGAATCTCCGCGAGACGGATGAGCTCGAGATCCGCCATGCGCTGCTCGAGGTCGTCGACACGCGAGTCGAAGTGGGCGCCCCAGTTGTCCGCCACCATGGCGGCGTTGTACTGCGCGTGGGCGAATCCTTCCAGCGAGGAGAGGCGGCCGTCGATGGCGTCCTCGCGCTCGTGCAGGGAAGCAGAGGCATCGTCGAAGCGCTTCTCCAGGCGCTCCCAGCGCTCGGCCGAACGCTTGTCTTGCTCGTCCATCCGCTTGAGCATTTCGTCGAACGTCTTGGCGACCACCGGATCCATGGCACCCCTGGAACGCTGCAGACGAGTGAAGTGGGTATGGGACGGCGGCGCGGGCTCCAGGGCGCGACGGCGCCGAGGAACGAAGTCTCTGATACCAGGTATGTTAGCAGCCGACGCCGGTACAAGCGGCGGCGCTCATCTTCCTTAACACCAACGGAGTCGACCACGGACCAACGAGGTCCGGATGAGTGCTTTCGGTTTAGAAAGTTGGATACAGTATTTTCGATGTCCCCTGATTTCCCCCGGCGATCCCTTTTCTAACTCCCTCACCCTTCTAGCTGGGCCGCACAGCGATTACAAGCCCATTGTGGGCCAAGCACTCTTACATTCTTGCGACGGGCTCTGGTGCTCTTTCTCCTCTGGGCTTCCCTGGGCTGTAGCAGGTGAGGTACGGTGACACCCCGCCCTGTCCACTCGTGTGCACGCCGAGTCACCATAATCAACTCACCGACGCGTCTTATCCACTCCTGGCTCCAAGCTAGAACCCAAACATGCATGAACCCGAAGCACCACGTTGAGGATCTCGTCGTCGCGCTGGTCTGCATGGTTTTCATCACTGTGCCGTCCACTTGCGGTCGGTCATCTCTGGGCAAGCCGGAGGACAGGTCACCTGTGGACTGATGAGCCACGAACTCGTCCGCCTCGAAGGTGTTTTTTTCTTTCTTTCTTTTTTTTTAAAACAGGAGGGGCGTGACTCGTGAGGCCCTACTGCACTTTATTAAAAACCAGCAAATATGTCTTTACGTTGCAACGCGAGAAAGAATCAAATATAACTCCTTGTCGAGAATTTTTTGCTCTTTAATATTTAACAGAAAAAGTGCTCGTGCGTTGCAACGGGATAATAGACGTCTGAAACCACTATAGGCCTGACTTCTTAAAAAGACTTTGGCTCTGATTCATGTGGAGCAGCAACTTCTCTAGCTAGTGGAGCTAAGTCGTTTTGTAAAATATTTGGCAAAAACGACTTCAATAGCAATTTCGTAGTAATTTTGTGAGAAAGAGTTGAGAGAAGCCACATTTTTATGATTCTAGCTCTTCCAGACTCTTTATAAGGAGCCGTTTCGTAGATGAACGTTTGGCAGGACACCTTGTAAGAAGCTATAAGAAATCGAAGCAGGAGCTCTGCTAAGCTGGACCATATATATAGATCTGTCATGTCTAGATGAGCATAGATGCATATCATGGAATAAATGAAAGAAGAAAATGCCCTGCAATGCCATGATGCCACACATGAACACAAGATTGTATATATAGGATCGTTGATAACACGAAAATAATTGCCACAGGTCGAACGCTTTATTGAT
Source organism: Saccharum hybrid cultivar R570 (assembly GCA_038087645.1). Lineage (NCBI taxonomy): Eukaryota > Viridiplantae > Streptophyta > Magnoliopsida > Poales > Poaceae > Saccharum > Saccharum hybrid cultivar. Next base: position 2,096,412 of record JAQSUU010000377.1, read on the forward strand.
CTGACTCCAGACCGTTTGTCTGCTTTATGATTCTCTCTCTAAAATTTGTTCTTATCCTTCTGTCTCCTGTATCACCCCTGGTGTTACGAGCTTGCTTAGCACCTCGATTAGGATCTAAAGGAAATTGAGTAGACTAGCTCTGAAGGTTTACAATTTTCTCTCACAAGAGATAGTAAACTAATAATGTCGGTTAATTGGTTTACTTGGAAACATGCTCATGAGACCTTAATTAGTAAAATAGAACGGTAGGTTGTTTTAATTATTTGGCTTGAAAGACAATTTTTATAACAAAAATAAAACATAACTTGATCTTTGCGCTTAAGTAAAGTTCATGCGCGAGTTGCGTAGATGGAAGTGCAACCTTCATGTTGGGGAATAAATATTGTTAGCTAGAGTTTAGCTAGCTCCGAGAATCGATTTCGAGTTTCAATTCTACCTGAACTCTAGATCTCGTCTATGCTTGGGAGAAGTAATGGCAATGTCGTTTCGACGTTTAACTTCCAACAAAAATACTTAAGCACTAGCATCAAGTTCTTCCTTAGTTGCTTCTAAGTAGGTACCTGGACTTGGTGTGAGTTGCAGTTGAGTGGAAGATCGCGTTGCTCTCTTAAGAAACTCCCAAGATCGCTAGAACACGCTATGAACCCTGAGTGACGGTCTGTTCACGTTACGGCAATGTCAGTGACAATCGTTCGTTGGCATCGTGATATCTTTCTCCTTGGTTGCGCTCTGATCAGGGCAGTTGGTCCACTAGTTAGCTGCTAGCATCAATGATAGGGTATTGGAATTGGTTGGACCATAATCAGATAAATCGATGATTTTTGCTCTGCTTTAATTGTCGTGCTCGTCAACTCTTGCTGGGGTTCAACCGGTGTCCGCGGTCACCATTGCGTGTACGTTGTCGTGCTGGGGCCGGCCGGCTGGCTGTCACCCACGCGCTGGGCTGGCCGCAGCCGCGCCTCGCGTGACTGTGCAGCCGCAAGGCCACTGTGGCGGAGTCGTCGCGCGCGGGCCGGGTCGGCGTCGAGGCCCCGCCGCTGCCGCCTTGTTCCTGGTTCCGCGTACCAACGCACCATGCCGCGCTGCTCCCTCTCGCCCTCTGCCTCTTTTTCTGCACTGAGCCGCCCCGTCCCCGCTGCACCGACCGTGTCGTAATGCCGAGCGTGTCCCCCTTGTCCTCGCGTCGTGGCTGAGGACCCTTGGTTAGTGGGATTGGACGTTCCTCTGCAGCCGCTGCCTCGCTAGCCGCCAGCCGAGAGCCCAGCTCGGGTTCGACCGCTCACAATCAATCACGTCCCGCCTGGGTGGACGCCATCACCGTGACTGTAAGCCGTCCCCGCCTCACCAAGCCTCTAACCCGCGTTGCCGTGCTCGGTCATCTTAACCAAGAACCCTTCGCACGTCCGCTCTCGACGCCCTTGCTGTTTTGCTCCTACCGGTGCATCTTCATCCGATTCCTCGCTCTAGCGCGCAGCATAGGAAGCTAGCTGGCAGCTAACTCGCTCCAAGCCGCAGACAAGCTGTGTTGCCGGCCAATTTTGGAGTTCTTGAGCCGCCGGTCATCCTGTCGCCGTAACGGAGCGAGTGTTGGGGTAAGGCTCTATGTTTGATTTTAGTCCGATTCCTTGAGCTAGTAGTCTGGCCTTGACCCTCTGGTGTTGGTGCTCGCCTTAGCTTCACGTGGGGCGCTTCCGGTGGCGCGCTGGCGCGTCGGTGCCCGCGGAGGAGCGCCGCCAACCGTGCCGCACGCGCGTGGCCAGGCCACCTCGGCGCCCCTCCACCCCAACCGTCGCCACGGCTGTGCTCCTGGTATGATGCTGGTGCTCATGCACCACTCCCTTTCTCCCTCCGTCCTCCTCGCTTTATAGAACGTCTGCGTCGTCCTCGTGAACCACCGCCTGCCGCTGCCGCGAGACCTAGGGCGCCTCCCCTCGTTCCACCGCTTTTAGTCGTCACCGATGGGATCGTAGGAGGTGGTCGGCCCGCTGGCTTGGCTGGAGTGGGCCCCTGTTGCTGGCACAACCACGGCTTGCCGGCCGGAGCCGCGCCGTCGCACGTGGGTCGTCGGGGACCGATCGGGGGAGAAGAAGGAATAGATGGGGGGCTTGTTTGCAAAACTGCTGACAGTAGAAATAGTGCAAATAGTGGTCGTAGCAATAGCCAGAAGCTCGGGGATCTTTCTGAAACATCTCTGTCGCTTGCAGGGGTTCCCCGCCTTGGGCCGGCTCTTTGGGGCTGTTGGGCCGGCCTGCTGGGTACGCGGCTTTGCCCGCGTGGGTCGCGGGTTGCTGCTGGGCGAGATTGCCGCCGACGGCCCGTTACATTTTCTAAAGCAATTTCTTCATTTAGTTTCTAAACTAAACTTGTAAATTCAATATCTAAATGTGTAGTAATCCAAAAATTGTGAAACTAATATTGTTAGATTCCCAAAATCAAGATATAACTGTTAGTATGCTTTTATCCACATAGTTGTATAATATTTTTAGGAGTTCGCTAATTATTCTAAAATGTTTAGTATTGCTAAGAATAAACTTGCGAGAATTTTTGTAAGAAAATGCTATAAGTGTTGACTCAAAAAATTTTACAGTAAACTCCTAATGTCATTATCTGCTCTCCGTAATTTTCATAGCTCCAAAATAATTAGTTTGTCGGGATAGCTAATAAGCCTAGTTTAAATATCTAATAAACCGATAAAATGGATAAAGCAACGTTTTGGGTCCGAGTAACTGAAATGTGTGTCGGGAAATAACGCTATACTCGTCGACCGGGTTACCAGGCTAGGACGTTAGCCATTAGAGCTAGCTCGTTAGCTTGAGAGAACCGTGTTGTACTTTAAACGTTGCGAATTTTGTTGATTATTTACGTTTTCGTGCATCCACATATATCGTCTAGGAGCACCGATGTGGATCGTGGAGGCACCCGGAAGCAGCAAAAAGATGTCGCCTTGATGATCGTATCATCGCGATGCAATGCTAACTTTTGGGTTAAATCTTACCCAGGCAAGCCCCGATGCATAACCCTTATTATTCTGCACTTTATTTTATGCTTGTGCATTAAGTTTAAAGGAGTTGAATGAAACCCACTTGCATATAAATATCATGATCCCATGAGTCTTACTAGAATGTCAGGATCATGTAGATTGCTATGCTACAGGACTCTGGTAGAAGTCGAGTGATTTCCTGTCACTCCGAGAGATAGGAATTATAATATTGTTACTAATATCATGTCACTATCACATGGAATATAAATGTATATGGATAATTGGAGACCGGGCGGAACGGGTGGGATGGACTTGGACCTAGTTGGGCAACAGAGCAGGGCTCTGGTTGCATTTGTTCTGCCTGTGTCAAGTAAGGACCGTTCGTTGCATGGACCCTGGTCAAGTCACAGATTTATTGTTCCGAGCATATACTTGCTTATGGGAGCGGGAAGACTTGTTTCTCTTCTGTCATAGGTTTCGGCTCTTTCTGGACCGGCTTTTTAGGGTGGTTATATATATTGGGTTGAGGAGGTCTAAGCGTCATACTGAGGCCGGGCCTGCAGTATTGGGGCTTAGAGTCCGAGCTTGGACGGGGACTTGGACCCCTTGACAGGAGTGAAACGGGTTGGTCTTGCTTGTGCCCGCGGTAAGCCTCCATCGTCCTCTGGAGGCTGCGCAGTCCGTCGGCCATCGTCCTCTTCCCCTTATCCTCCGATCTGCTGGTTCGGGAAGCGGAGCACCGCCGCCGCCGGCGGAGGAGGGGGAGGGCGAGGGGGAGGAGGAAGCGGAGGCGAAGCAAGGTTCAAAAGTGCTTGCTGGATATGCCCAGGCCATGTTCATGGTTTTTTTTATCGGCCGAAATATCCCGATATTTCCGATATATCATGTTTATCCATAGGTGCCGATAAGAAATAATCTATCTTTTTCGTATAAATTTTGTTTAAATTTATTTAAATTTACTTAAATTTAAATTAAATTTTATTTGAATTTGGTCCGATATTTCCGATATATCTTGTTTATCCTCTTTATCTATGACCCTCGATAAATTATAATTTCCGAAAATGAAAACCTTGGCCATGTTTAGATGCCAAACTTGGGAGACCAAATTTGCATAGTAAACATCATGTCACACTGTAGCAATTTTGTTTTTATTTAGTAATAATTGTCCAAACATTGATTAATTAGGCTTAAAATATTCGTCTCGTAAAGTAGAACAAAATTGTGCAATTAGTTTTTGATTTCATCTACATTTAGTATTCCATATATGTACCGACATTTTGATGGGATGGAGAATCTTTTTTTTCATAGTGAAATTTGGAGGTGAATTTGAGTATCTAAACAAGGCGCCAGTTACATTTTCTGGCGGAGGAAATCCTGCAGCTATGTACTAGCCCAGCCCAGTGCAAGCACTAGAAGGCTAGATTTGTAGGGACTCAGCGTGTGTTTAGTTTGCGAATTTTTTTTCTTTAGCTACTGTCGTTTGTATTTATTAATTAGTGTTTAATCATAGACTAATTAGGTTTAAAAGATTCGTCTCATGGTTTTCTACCGAATTGTGTAATTAGTTTTTTCGTCTACATTTAATGCTCCATACATGTGTCAAACATTCGATGTGACGAGGAATCTTGAAAATTTTTGGAACTAAGGGTGTGTTTAGTTCGCAAATTTTTTTGGTTTTGGTGACCGTAGCACTTTTGTTTGTATTTGTCAATTAGTGTCCAATCATGGACTAATTAGGCTCAAAAGATTCGTCTCGTTGTTTTCTACCAAACTGTGTAATTAATTTTTTTATCTATATTTAATACTTCATGCATATGTCTAAACATTCGATATGACGGAAAATCCTGAAAAATTTTAGGAACTAAACGTGGCCTTAGCCATGCGGCCCATTCCGGCCCAACGGACAACAGGGGGACGCAGAGTTGCCCCTTGGTTCCCCAAGTCTTCCCAAATTCTACTATGCAAAAAGAAGATTTTCCGTCACATCAAAATATCGGCAAATGCATGGAGTACTAAATGTTGATGAAATCAAAAACTAATTGCACAGTTTTGTTGTACTTTGCGAGACGAACATTTTAAGCCTAGTTAGTCAAAATTTGAATAATTTTTACTAAATACAAACGAAATGCTACAGAAATTCTGATATAATGTTTTTCTCCCTTATTCTGTGAACTAAACGAGGCCTTGATCAGAATTCCGAAGTTCAGAACCTCAAGGATGGAAACGGCAGCGCCAGCGACAGATGGAAAGACCTTTGTCGCTTCGGTGCACGCGTAGTTACTGCTGCGCACCAAGGTCTGGTTTAGTTTCCAAATTCTACTATGTAAAAAGAATTCCTCATTACATCGAAATGTCGGTACATCCATGGAGTACTAAATGTAGATGAAATTAAAAACTAATTACATAGTTTTGTTGTACTTTGCGAGACGAACATTTTGAGCCTAATTAGTCAAAGTTTAGACAATTTTTACTAAATACAAACGAAAATACTACAATGCGCTACAGCGTGCTACAGTGTCGAAACACCCAACTTTGAGCTCCTAGAATTGGGAACAAAACAAGGCCCAAGAAAAAAAAACGCGCCGTGACGATGCAAATCCCCGGCCATCAACCACAGCCGGATTGCCCTACATAAACACACAGCCCATTCCTCCGTGCCAAAGGTGAACGCGACCGATCCAGGCACGACGCCACACCCGTTCGACGACGGCGACCTCATCGGCGATGATGCAATCGGGCGCGCGCGGCGGCGACGTGGAGGAGGAGGACCGGAAGCCGGTGATCAAGCCGGGCGTGCACGTGACGCTCAAGGTGCAGGACACGGAGGGGCGCACGGTGGAGCGCACCATGCGGAGGACGCAGAAGCTGCAGGTGGTCATGGACGCCTACTACGCCAGCGTGCCGGACGTCACGTACGGCACGGGCAGGTTCCTGTACGACGGCGGGCGGCTGAGCGGGGGGCAGACGCCCGCGGAGCTCGAGATGGAGGAAGGGGACGAGATCGACTTCTTCACCGAGCTGTTGGGTGGCGGCGGACGTGCTGGCGGTGCTGCTGCTGAACGCCCGGTGCTTGCGTAGCTCGCTGCTCATCACATCGTCGTACATTGTGCATGCCTGGGGCTGGGAGCACACTGCTCGCTGCCCATATCGTCGTACGCTTGCTTTTGATAAATCTGGCAGCTAATATATGCTGAGGCTTCGAGTGGTTATAACATGCGGACTTGCCGGTGACCGGACCTAGGGCGCTAACGTTCCGACGCTGTTACGCAGAGAGCAAACCAGCATATAGCGCGTTGGGCTCGTGAGGGAGCGTACCAGTAGTGTCCCTGCACTACCCTGGACATCGTCCACGCTGCCCCGAACATCATCTACGCGGCCGGCCGTTTTCCACGCGTATCTCATGTGCAACACATAATCTATATTTAAAACATGCAGATATAACAGTTGCACAGAGATACAAAGGAAGACAAATGAAACACTTAAAACAAGCGTCTGAAACACTTGCGAAAACGTCTAAAAAACATTTGAAAGCAATTAAAAACATATGCAACATCCAGATGAAACACTCGCAAACATACGTACGAAATGTCTTAAAATTCTTGAAACATATGCTTGTAACATGTATGTATATACAACATCTTGATCTACTTTTGCAACAACTATATAAAACACTTGCAACATTCGTCTGGAACAAATGAAATATTTGGAACATACACTTGAAACATACGTAGCCATTACAACATGTGAAACATCCCGATCTACTTTACAATATCGATATACAATGCTTGCAACATACCTCTAAAATATCTGAAACACTTGAAACATACTATTGCAACATGCGCTTTTAGTGTAGTATCTGCTTGCTGCTTGGACAAATAGAGGCTCACCGACGCAGAGCTCGATCCTGTAGAGTGGTGCGGAGGTCGCTGGTGTGGAGCTCGTCGGCTGCACGGACCTCGGCAGGGACGGGGCAGGCGGATGGAGCGTGGCCTCACCGGGAGGCGCGAGTTCGGGCTGGACCCGTCTCGGAGCAAAGGCGCACAACGCAGTGGGCGAGCAGGCGACGTGGGCGGGGTGGCACAGACGAGGTGCAAAGCGAGCGGGCGACTTATACAGGGTCCGTCCGTCCTGACGTATGACCTATATGCATCATTATAACATGGTCTTATGAGATTGAGGACCTGAGTTTTCTTTTCTTCTGTGATGTGAGCTTCTTTGTCGTTGCAGAAACGTTTTGATGACGCGTGTCGTGGGGTTCTGCTTTCATTTTTGGGCCGAAAAACGCAGTCGCAACGAAATGGAAAAGGTCAAACGTCCTACCCTTAGCCACGATAGCCACAAAGAAGACAAATCAAACTACATTGATAGTTCAGAGTCAAGTAAACTTAGCAAAAAGATTACAACAAATCTTTAAAAAATACTTTTTTAAAAACATGAAATCTAAAATACCAAATCCTGTTTCATTTTAGGAAATTTATAGGAAAATTATTTTAGCTCACGAAAGTATTAGACAAATTTTAGATTTTTTCCTAAAACCATGATCTATATTATGGTGCATAAATTAGAATTATTTGGATCTTGTGGTGGCGCCGCTGGTCTAGAGAGGATGTCATCTGAAAAGGCCAAGACAAGAAAGCAGGGTGTGGATGTGTGCTGTGTTAATTGCATCTGGTTGGACACGCTAAACTAAATCTACATTTTGCATCAAACGAAGTCGATTGCCATTGTAGCAGTGATAATTTTGCCTTAAATGAAAATACCGACAAATTTGGTTTGAGATTTATAGATAATATAACATGTAGGGTTATAGCCTAAGGTGAGGTACTTGTTGGATGCATGGCAGCCATTTTTCTTGTAACTAGCCGAGGACCAGATGGAAGATGGTGATGGCAAATGAGCATGAGAAGTTGAAAAGCTTGACTAGCATCTCCCTTCTCCCTGTAAAGTGATATATATTGTACACACTAGAAAGTCAAACCAAAATATTGAAGAGCCAAGTTGTACTAGAAAAACGTAGAAATTGAGGTGACATTGTTTCTTCGTTAGTCCCTGAATAAATCAATTTATAGAATTAAGTTAGAAAAACATAGAAATTGAACATGTGCATTGAACTAGTGAACACTTTTATAATCTGGGATATTATTTTGACAGAAAATAAAGAAAAACGCCCAAATATCTACAACATCAAACTAGTATTATTGCATTGGCCATAAAATATGTCATGATAGTGCCACATTACATTTTTTATGACATAGCAATGTTTTAACGAAGAGATAGAAGAATTGGGTTTCATGGCGATGAAACTCTCTTGGCACAGTTACCGACTCTATATGAGTCATAAAATTAAATGTCTACGAAACTACAGAATGAAACTTTTTTTATTGAGAGTGGGTGTTTTATCCAAGTTTCATTTCATTCTATATGACATGGCAGTCTTGGAAACAATAAAATAGAACTCTCCACTAAGACTGGCCTAAGTGGTGTAGTATTTGACTTGAAAAACTTTTAATTTAAGGTACGATTTTTTTTGTCTCATGAAGTTAAAACGTTTTTGTTTTGGCCGAGACATTTGTTTGCGAACTCCTTCGTTTGCGCAATCATGCCATTATTATTCATGAGCCGTTGCAAACGCAATTGGAGATTTACCAAGACTGTATAGCGAGTGGCAAGTATTCATGACTGCATTATCTTCTTCTCGCATCGAATCGATCCCACTGGCTGCAAACGGGCTGTCGGAGACACTTCGTTACCCCACTAATCCTAGGAAGAAGTACATGGGAGGATAGTGAGAACTTATATAAGCACGCGACGCTCTCCTTCACCAAAGCGATAGCAAGGTGCACTCTCTAGTGAGAAAACACATCCGAGAAAGTCGATCATCGATCAGGCTTCAGGCATGGTGTCCCCATGGCGGAAGGAGGAGCCGGTCGCGCGACCCTTCAGGTTTGCAGGTGGAGAGCGCGGCTTGGTCGCCGCCATGGCGCCCGCGGTCGCCGTGAATCCCGTCATCAAGCCTGCCACGCTGGTGACCCTCAAGGTGCAGGACACCCAGCGGCGCGTCGTCACACGTACCATGCGGAGGACCGACAAGCTGCAGGTCCTCATGGACTGCTACTAGGACGTGGTGTGCTCGGCCGGCGCCGGGACGCGCCGCGCGGGACGCTTCGTGTTCGATGGAAAGAGGCTGAAAGGTGAGCAGACGCCGAAGGACCTCGGGATGAAGAGCGGCGACCAGATCGACTTTTTCGGGGATCGGATCTGAGAGCAACAGACGGAGGAGGAGGAGGTGGACCGGAAGCCGGTCGTGCACGTGACGGTCAAGGTGAAGGACACGGCGGGGCGCACGTTTAAGTTCATAACAGTTCGGACTACCCAGAAGCTGCAGGTGCTCATGAACGCCTACTACGCCAGAGTGCCGGACGTCACAAAGGGCACGGGCAAGTTCCTGTACGACGGCAGGCAGCTGAAAGGGGAGCAGACGCCCGCGGAGCTGAAGATGGAGGACGAGAACGAGATCGTGATCGACTTCTTCATCGACATGATGGGTGGTGGCGGCGGGTGGGCCGTGGGCGGCTGCTGCTGCTAAACAGCCACCGGTGCCATGCGTCTAGCTCGCTGCTAACTGCTCTAGTGATCTATCTGGTACCCATGGAATTACGAGGGGCCTGTTGGTTTCGTAGATAAGTCATCGTGACATCGATAATGGCAGCTAATACTTTATATTTAAGCTTCGAGCGGTCATAACATGGTCTTGTGAGATTGAGAACCAGACATTTTTTTTCCTCATGTGATGTGAACTTCGCAATCCCTTTGATGACTCGTGTCTTTGTGCGTCTTGTTTTCATTAAAGGGGTGTTTGGCGGGGGTCCGCTCCGCGTGCTCCCGTGCCGGAGCCGCAATGCCGAAGCCTCAGTTCATGAATTTGCCTGCCGTACAGAAAAACAGCTCCCCCTCATCGATTAAATGCTAGAAGCGCTCCTCAGCTCCCCCTCAACGATTAAATGGTAGAAGCGCTCCCCTTGCCAGCACCGTTTGTTTTTTTCTTGATCGAGGCCAGCACTGTTTGGTGTGGCTCTGCCGTTGGAGCCATGCCAAAAAAAAAAAAGGCCCTAAATCCACGCTAGGCCTCGGTTTCCTTTTTCAAGCCCAAAACGAGGGGGTGTTTAGTTTCCCTCCCAAAATTTTTCACCCCGTCACATTGGATGTTTGGATCCATGCACGGAGTATTAAATATAGATGAAAAAAAATAACTAATTACACAGATTGCGATAAATTTGTGAGACGATTTTTTTAAGCCTAATTAATCCATAAATTGACAATATCGTGCTACAGTAAACATGTGCTAATGGTGGATTAATTAGGCTTAATAAATTTGTCTCACGGTTTCCAGACGAGTTATGTAATTAGTTTTTTTATTAGTATCCGAACACCCATTCCGACATCCCATAAAACATCCTATGTGATGCCCTAAAAATTTTCGCCCCAGGAACTAAACATCCCCTGACTGTAGTTACGAACAAAATAGCAAAAGCAAATAATAAAATAACAAAAGCAACTATTGACAAAGACCAGCCTCAACGGGCTGCATACACCGTCTCACACTCCAGGAGCCCTCTACCACCTTACAAAACACAGTATAGACGCAAATACTCACATACATGCAGACATACACATCCCTCAGGTAGATTGGTTCCACGTGACATAGCCGCCAAGTCGACATGGCGGTCATTGGATCCGTAAAAAAAAAAAAAAACCTAAACTGAAAGCAGATACACAACATTAAAATAATTTTATTGAATCGACCATAAAATATGCAATGATATTGCATTTATTTAACAAGGTGTATATATTTTATAAACCTGATGAAATTTTAAAAAATAATGATGCAGAACTAATTTTGGAAGCGATGGAGTATATTATTTAACTTGACACACTTCTAATTTAATCTAAGCTATTTTGTCTCATAAAGCTAAAATATTTTTATTTAGCTGTGACATTTTTTTTGTTCCTTCATTTGCGCAAGCCTCGCATGCATGTTATTATTAATTGTGGCTGTGTTTAGTTGCACTTTAAAATTTTTGGAAGTACAGTAACACTTTCGTTTGTATTTGACAATTAGTGTCCAATCATGGGCTAATTAGGTTCGAAAGATTCGTCTCGTGATTTACAACCAAACTGCGTAATTAGTTTTTTTACCTATATTTAATGCTCCATATATGTGTCCAAAGATTCGATGTGACGGAGAATCTTGTAAAATTTTTGGAAGTTTGAAGGCCTGTGTTAAATTCTTGGAGGGGTAGAAACGCAGGCAAAACGTTGTTGTTGCTGGCATGCATATGACAAGCACGAACTCGGCTCGATCGGCTGAGTTCCATGCCATTCAGGCCGACACCGATGCGATTGATGAGCCGTTTCAAACGCAATTGGAGACAGTGGCGGATGTGGGATGCGAGATAAGGGGGGCTAAAACAACAGAGATGTTGATTTGCACGAAGATTTAACGGTGAAATCAAGTTTTTGCTACAGTAATTAGTATTGAAATCAAGAAATTAGGGGGGGCTGGAGCCCCCCCAGCCCCCCCTTTGGATCCGCCACTGATTGGAGATTTGTGTGGGAAAAGCATTCATGACTGCATAATCTTCTTCTGGCATCGAATCGCCCGGAGACGCTTCGTTACGACCCCCACTAATCCTCGCAAGGAGTACATGGGAGGACAGTGAGAACCTATATAAGCAGGTTCCTGGCGCGACACTACTTCACGAAAGCGACTGCAGGGCACTATGTCGTGAGAAAACACATCCGAGAAAGACGATCGATCAGGCTTCAGGCATGGTGACCCCTTACTGGAAGGAGGAGCCGGTCGCGCGACCCTTCCGGTGGGCAGCAGGTGGAGAGGGCGGCTTGGTCGCCGCCATGGCGCCCGCGGTCGCCATCAATCCCGTCATCAAGCCTGCCATGCTGGTGACCCTCAAGGTGCAGGACACCCAGCGGCGCGTCGTCGCGCGCACGATGCGGAGGACAGACAAGCTCCAAGGGCTGATGAACTACTACTACGACATGGTGTGCTCGGCCGGCGCCGGCGGCACGAGCGGCGCGGGGCGCTTCGTGTTCGACGGCAAGCGGCTGAAAGGGGAGCAGACGCCGGAGGACCTCGGGATGAAGAGCGGCGACCAGATCGACTTTTTCGGGGATCTGGGAGCAACAGACGGCGGCGAAGCGGCGGCGGAGGAGGAGGAGGAGGTGGACCGGAAGCCGGTGATCAAGATGCACGTGACGGTCAAGGTGCAGGACACGGATGGGCGCGAGGTGAAGCGCACAGTTTGGATTACCCAGAAGCTAAAGGTGCTGATGGACTACTACTACGACAGCGTGCCGGACGTCACGTACGGCACGGGCAAGTTCCTGTACAACGGCAGGCAGCTGAAAGCGGGGCAGACGCCCGCGGAGCTGAAGATGGAGGACGAGGACGAGATCGTGATCGACTTCTTCTTCGACATGATGGGTGGTGGCTGCGGCCTGCGGGTGGGCGGCTGCTGCTGCTGCTGAACAGATGCCGGTGCCTGCGTAGCTCGCTGTCGCTGCGGACTGCTGCTCGATCTGGTGCTGATGGATTTAGAAGGGGACTGATGACGGTTTCGTAGATAAGTCATCGTGACATCGATGGCAGCTAATAACTTATATTTAAGCTTCGAGTGGTCACAACATGGTCTTGAGAGATTGAGAACCAGACATTGTCTTTTCTTTTTTTTTCAGTGATGTGAACTAAAATATATCCTGCTTTTCTTAGTAAAAAGGAGAGACAAAACTATATCCTGCTTCCAGAAGTGGTTTCCTTGTGACGCATGTTTTTGTGCGGTCTTGTTTTCTTTTCTTTTCTTTTTTGAGTGGAGTGCGGTCTTGTTTTCTTTTTTTTTTTGAGTGGAGTGCGGTCTTGTTTTCATTTTCGGCCAAGAAACGCGGTTGCAACTAAATCCACGCCAGCCCTCCGTTTCCTTTTCGAACGAAATAGCACAAGCAAACAAACAAAACAACGGAAACAACTATTGACAAAGACCAGCCTCAACAGGCTGCATACACCTGTCGCCCCACACACCCCCCCCCCCCCCCCCCCCCCCCCAAAAAAAGAAAAAAAAAGGAAAAAAGAGGCTGCATACACCGTCTTCGCACTAATCCCTGCTATACGCCATCTGATCAGATACTTGTACGAGCCCTCTACCCAATTTTTCTACAAAACGCAGATACTCACGTACATACATGCATGCATATTTATCGTTATGTATATACACGCGCGTACACATTCTACACTTATGAGTCAAGTTAAAGAGTCTAAACCTGGGTGGACAAGTTCCACATGACATAGCCATCAAGTCAACATGAAGGCATCATCGCTTGCACCATCTTTATCGATAATATCCCATGTCGCCATTGGATCCACACAAAAAAATACTCAAAAACATATACACAACATTAAAATAATTTTATTGAATCAACCATAAAATATGTCATGTATATCATTTATTTGACAATATATGTCATTTGTATAAACTTGATGAAAACTTGGGCTCCTTTACGAGTCAAAATGTTTCTTTGGCTTGGCTTGCGCCGCGCCACTGGACAGGAGATAGGTGGCTGAGACATGGTCCGGAGGCTAGGGAATTATGCTTCCTGTGCGACCAAGAGCAAGAGATGATTGACCACATCATTGCTTAATTCTCGTACACCCGGGACCTTTGGCACCATATCCTCCAAATGCTCGGCCGGCAGTTACCGCAACTGGCATCAACAACCTTGAGCTGGTGGAGATGACTACGATCTTCGAATTCGTGTGAGACCACCCAACGACCCCGCATGGTTTTTTTAGAAAGGCGGCAAAAGATTTTGCCGGATTTTTATTAGACGAGAGAAAAAGAAAAAAAAGCAGAATTACATAAATACACCCACCATTCTAGACTTGCCAACCCTACTGCCCGCAGGCGACACCTACCCGACTCTATACACTGCTGGTAAAGCACCAAAACTACAAACTCCCTGGACAGAAACAACTAACGGAAAGAAAAACCTGAAGACTTCAAAAAAACTAAACACAACCGACTAAAAACATTAAGACTAAATACTTCACTGTTGCGACAAAAGGTTTACACATTGGTTCTTGTCGCCAACTGATATTGCTTCACCTCTTCCTTGCATAGGAGAGCCACTTGACTCGGCATGAGCCGAGAGAGGCAAGCGCTTGTAGGTCAGCTCTTGGGAAAATCTCTAGCCAACTTGCTGATGCTAATATATGGTCAATTTTTGTCGATGTTGGTGACTGTTGATCATTGCACCAAGTGAATCTTTTCCCCCTCAGATTAATCGGTGTAGCTCCAGGTTGTCAATCGTGACTCTGAACCACGCCAGATGGACGTGTTGTCGTAGGTCTGTGATTTCTTGCATGAAAAGGATTTTGTCTGCATCGGATTGAGGCCCATATACACCGGTAAATGACCATTCTGTGTTATCCGCCAACATCGTAATCCTTGCTGATATCGTGTTGGTTGATAAATGTGGTTGACTGATCTTAAACTAGCGTTCAGAAGCTGCCAAAAGAATACCCCCGCAAACTCCTAAAGATGGCAACCAAACTGCATTACTTGCCATGTCAGGTCCAACCGTGTCTATTAAAGGTATGTAGGTCCATGGGGCAATTTTCGTTTCTTGTAGGCAGACAATTGTAGCCACAGTTGAAAGGATTTCAAACATCCAATGAAGAGTACAAAGTCCAATCAATAACAAGTGCCTGAAGGCACCACGACAGCCACACAAGGCTCTACTAATAACGAAAAGCAGTGAGCTATCAACCCAGCCCCCTTTGCCTGTAGGGGCTAACATTTGCCATTTGAACTACTGGCAGTTAGGCCTGGCGCCACCTTCATGCTCTTGCGGTTGTTTTCCTTCATGTGGGTCTTGGTCCCCTGCTCGATGAGCACCTGAATGGCCTCCATCTTGGACTTGTCAAGGGGTCTTTCAAAATGCTGCGCATAAAACTCAAAATCATCAGTATTATGTTGTTGTTCTTCTCCGGACAGATCCCCCAACTTCTTGACTAATAGCTCCTGGGCAATTTGGATGGCATCTTTGCCCGAATTAGTTGCTGCCTTTTGTGCTAATCGAGAACTTTGCCTTTTGCTAGTACTAGGTGTAGGATTTATATGCGTGCTAATATCGGTTGCTCTAATTGATTGTGTCATAGGTGTCGTGGGACCTCCGTCTAACAAAGGTTGCATGATGGGCAGTGAAATTGATTCTAAGAAATTGTCTATAGACGAAGAAAGTTCACTGTCTATATTGTTTGGCCTCTGTTCGTATTCAGAAGGCGCCCCTTGCACAGGAGTAGGCTCAATTTCTATGGTTTCAGTAAGCTGATCCTCTAACAACGAACCCGATATCTCACTAGTGTTATGAGACTGTTGACTACTCCTTGCATCATTGTCAACATCAACTGGTAAGGACGGTTCTACAGTTGGGGAGCTCACTAGCATGCTCTGCAAATGGCCTAGCACCAGACCCAACGTCTGCCCCATGGAAGTGTTGTGCTATTCCATCTCCATGCCCTCACCGCCATTGCCTGCAGTTAGTTCTGCAGGAGCAGATACAGGAAGTGTATTAGATTCTGGAACGGTACCCTGCATGCTGGTTTGAGCATCTTTGCTCTCACTTGGGGTGGTGAGGACAGAGTCAGCCTGCTTGACGTGCTGCCCCACCTGCGGCTCCCCCTTTGATGGCAGATCCAAACTGATGACATCGGTCATCCCCTCCTCTTTCTCATTGGTGTTGCCCTGAATGTTTTGGGCTTCTAGATGCGGCGGAGCAAACATAAGCTCGACTGTTACAGAGGGATCAGGAACACAGTATTACGACTGGTGGGGAAAATTACCCTTGATAAGCAGGATACTGTCGTCGGGGATGACAACCTTTGGTGGCTTCAGCTCCGTTGCTATTGGGTCTGCAAAGGATACCTTCTTCTTGTGCTTATTTTCCTCCTCGCGCTCCTTGACCTTCCAGGCTAGTGTTGACGCCTGGAGGTTTTGTGAGGCCTGCCTACTTCTGCGGGGTGGCGAATCCCTGTGCCCACGCCACCTGTCGGAGCTGATGCAATCATCCACCCCCACCCGGCAGCATGAGAGGCTGCAGTGACGACGGTTGCCGTGGTTGCGCCTGTCGTCGTGGTTGTCATCGTCCCTCCTCGGCTGACGCCTGCTGTCGCGTCCACGGTCATTGCCGTGCCTACCCTCAGGGCGCTCTCCCTCGGTGTCCGGTGCTCCATAGCTCCAGATAAACTCTCTGCAAGCTCTGCGGTTTGGAGGACCACCAATCCTCCCATGATCCTGCAGAAAGGAGAGATCCTCCACTACCTCAAGATGGTTGCGTAGGAGGTAGACATGGCCGCGCTTGAGGTCGACCGGTTCGTCATGATGGGGAGGCTCCCTGTCCGGCTCAATCACCGTGAGCCAAACCTCGGTGGGGATGTCACAGGGATCGCAGCACCAGGCCCAGAGGTCAAAAGACCTGGTGCGCTCCCGGCGGTGGGTCTTCTCCTTGACGTAGTGCACCGCACAGCTCTTGCCCAGCGCCTTGGCAGCCACCTCCTCCGCCCAGCAGTGGACTGGAACTCCCTCAATGCGTACCTTGACACGGTACTCCCAGATGACGTTGGTGGTGTAGCGGTGCTCGTTCCATGGGGCGAAGTGGAAGACCCGACCGCTATCGGAGATGACCCCCATGTCCACTACACGCTGCCTGACCGCTGGGTCAGAGAAGATGACGAGATAGCGCTCGGGGAAGTGCTTGACCACCTTGAAGTCATCGTGGTGCAGGTTGAGCCTGCAGTGGAGGGCGTCGCCGAGATGGTAGGTCTCCGTGTCGTGGCTGCTGCCGTTGATCCAGCAAACTGCAGCCCTGCCGATGAGCTCGTCTCGCCGCTGCCGGATAGAGCCCGTAGCCGACATGGCACAGAAGCTGCGGGCGGGCCTAGCCCTCAGGTCACCTGGGTATCGCGCAGCCGCCATCGGTTCTTGGCCACGAACCACCTCCGCGAAGGAACGGTGATTGGGCGTGTGGTGGATTGGAGGTGGGCTGAGCTCTGGAGGGGACATGTGATGCCGATGCTTAGTAGAATGCATCCTTTCATGCTGCCCAGAACTTGTGCAATCCATTGCTCTGTGCCCAGAGCGGTAGCATTTCCAGCACCGATGAAGGGAACGGCAGAGCCGAGCAGTGTGGTTTGGTTAAAAACAGTTATAGCACCTGCCCTTCATCTTTGATTTGAAAAATACAGAGCCCACTGATTTGTCTCTGGGTAGATGTGTGGTTTGAACGGTCCTTGACCGCATGTCCGGTCTCTTCCTGCGATGGAGCTTGGCTGTCTCCCATCCCTCTTCGCTGATAACGATGCCCATTTGATGCTGTTGTAGCCGCGTGCTCGGATGCTCGGTGATGTCGCTGGGGGCTGTCTTCGCCGTGGTCATCGAGGTAGTAGCCTGAGCAGCGCTAGATGTAGCCTGGAAGTCATGAATACCATCGGCGCCCGGCACTGCTTTCCCTTTATGGCTCGCCGGAATCCTGGAGCGGAGGAGGTGGCCTTCAATCTCCCGATCTTCCTGGAAGCACATTTCTTTGGCTTGGGAGCTTGCTTCCTCTGGTATTTTGCAGGCATCAGTAGGGAGAGGATTGATGGCGGGCCTGTACCTTTCTGCCTTAGAGCTTGGATGCTGGCCCTTGCACTTGTTCAAATCCTCTGCCAAATCTGGGAGCAACGCCCATCCCTGCGCCTGCAGTCCGCGGTCTATCTCCGTTGGGCTTGCCGGAAGGGGAGTGGGCTCCTGTGGCGCCCCTTCGGTGGAGGGCGCCGGCATCCGTTGGTTGGCTTCGGCAGCTTGCAGACCACCGGGGCTTGAATGCGGCTCAGACTGCGGCACATCACTACGTAGATCAGGCTCCGGGGATAGCGGATCTGGTGTTTGATTTCGAGAGGAAGCTATGAATGGGGCGGATCTGGGGGGGTTGGTTCCGGTGACGGGAGGACGAGAAAGGGGAGGAGCGGGTCGGGGGGTGGGTCGGGGTCTTCCATAGGTGTCGTGGCACGACCCCACATGGTTACTCTGTTCGCCTTGGTCTCTTGGCAGGTATGGAAAGAGTGCAATGCCAGATGCTTCCGGGGATCAACGACCACTGTCGCCGAGCTCCTTCAGATCATCAAGGATGAGGGCAACCGTTGGGTTGATGCTGGCGCCAGCGGCCTCGGTGATTTAACCAGGAGGTAGTCGTGTTCTGCCGATGGTGCAACAACAGTTGTTTAAGCTTCGAGTGGTCGCAACATGGTCTTGAGAGATTGAGAACCAGACATTTTCTTTTCTTTTTTTTTCAGTGATGTGAACTAAAATATATCCTGCTTTTCTTAGTAAAAAGGAGAGACAAAACTATATACTGCTTCCAGAAATGGTTTCCTTGTGACGCATGTCTTTGTGCGGTCTTGTTTTCTTTTTTCTTTTTTTTTTAGTGGAGCGTGGTCTTGTTTTCATTTTCGGCCAAGAAACGCGGTTGCAACTAAATCCACGCCAGCCCTCCGTTTCCTTTTCAAGCTCAAAATGACCGCCATTTCGAACGAAATAGCACAAGCAAACAACGGAAACAACTATAGACAAAGACCAGCCTCAACAGGCTGCATACACCGTCTATCCCTGCTATACGCCATCTGATCAGATACTCAACGAGCCCTCTACATTCTACAACACGCAGATACTCACATACATGCATGCATATTTATCGTTATGTATATACACGCGCATACACATTCTACCCTTACGAGTCAAGAGTCTAAACCTGGGTGGACAAGTTCCACATGACATAGCCGTCAAGTCAACATGACGGCATCATCGCTTGCACCATCTTTTATCAATAATATCCCATGTCGCCATTGGATCCGAAAAAAACCCCACATATACACAACATAAAAAAATATTGAATCAACCATAAAATATGCCATGTATATCATTTATTTGACAATATATGCCGGTGTCATTTTTATGAACTTGGTGAAAACTTGGGCTCCTTTACGATTCAAAATATTTCTTTGGCTTGACTTGCGCGGCGCCACTGGACAAGAGATAGGCGGCTGAGACATGGTCTGGAAGCTAGGGAATTATGCTTCCTGTGCGACCAAGAGCAAGAGATGATTGACCACATGGTTGCTTAATTCTCGTACACCCGGGACCTTAGGCACCATATCCTCCAAATGCTCGGCCGGCAGTTACCGCAACTGGCATCAACAACCTTGAGCTGGTGGAGATGACTACGATCTTCGTGTGAGACCACCCAACGACCCCGCATGGATACTCTCTGTTCGCCTTGGTCTCTTGGCAGGTATGGAAAGAGTGCAATGCCAGATGCTTCCGGGAATCAACGACCACCGTCGCTGAGCTCCTTCAGATCATCAAGGATGAGGGCAACCGTTGGGTTGATGCTGGCGCCAGCGGCCTCGGTGATTTAGCCGGGCGGTAGTCGTGTTCTGCCAACGGCGCAACAACAGTTGTTTATTTTCAAGATGTAGCCCCTAAGGATCGCACCATCAACCGTCGCTTTCTTGTATTATAAACTCTTCTCTTCTTAATACAATGATATGTATACTCGTGTGTATTCGAGAAAAATATAAGCTTGATGAAAACTATAAAATTTTGAATGATGATAGAAATAATTTTGGAAGAGATGGAGTATATTATTTAACTTGACACACTTTTAATTTAAGCTAATAAGCTATTTTGTTCATGAAGCTAAAATATTTATATTTAGCTTAGATATTTTTTTGTTCCTTCATTTGCCCAAGCTTCGCATGCATGACGTTAACTGTGTTGAATTCTTGGCGGTGAGATCCAGAAACGCAGGCAAAACGTTTGTTCTTGCTGCCCTGCCAGGCTGCCATGCATATGGGCATATGGCAAGCAAGCGCGAACCCGGCTCGATCGGTTCGAGTGCCATGCCATTCATGAGCCGCTGCAAACCCAATTGGAGATTTGCTACATGACTGTATATCGAATTAGCGAGTGGGCAAGTAGTATCCATGACTGCATTATCCTTTTCAGTTCTCGCATCGAATAATCGCTCCCACTCGCTGCAAACGGGCCGCCGGAGTCGCTTCGTTACCCCACTAATCCTAGGAAGGAGTACATGGGAAGCGGTAGTGAGCGAGAGCCTATATATATAAGCACATTCCTGACGCGACGCTATCTTTCTTTCTAGTGAGAAAACACAGCCGATCGAGGAAGTCGATCGGTCGATCAGTAGGCTGCAAGCATGGTGATGTCCCCTTGCCGGAAGGAGGAGCGGATCGCGCGAGTCCTCAAGTGGGTAGATGGAGAGGGCAGAGTGGTGGTGGTGAAGCCCGTGATGCTGGTGACCCTCAAGGTGCAGGACACCGAGCGGCGCGTCGTCAAGCGCACCATGCGGAGGACCGACAAGCTGCAGGGCCTCATGGACCACTACTACGACGTGGTGTGCTCGGCCGGCGCCGCAACGCGCGGCGCGGGGCGCTTCGTGTTCGATGGCAAGCGGCTGAAAGGGGAGAGCACGCCGGAGGACCTCGGCATGGTGAACGGGGACAAGATCGACTTTTTCGAGGATCTGATGTCTGCCTGATCGATGGGGCGACCCAGCCGCTTTATATTAGTTTCCTAATAATAATGTTAGCACTACTGGTACTTGTGTCTCATGTTATCGGGCATCTGAAATACTACTACGAAGGATGCTTGACACGAATGGAAGGCTTATATGTTGTGAATGAGTTTGTGTATACGGTTTGATTGCTTTTCTCGTGAATTGTTTGGTAAAGGCTGTAAGGGCCTTCTTTGGTGAGGTTTCTTCTCTTTCTTTTTTGAAGTAGGTTTGATCTTGACGAGGTGCCACTCTGTCAACAGGACTGATGATGCACTTTTTTTTCTCGATAGGGGGATATAGCCCGTTTTTCATTAAGAAGAGTGAATTACAAGTCAGCTATGAGAGAACCCTCGTAGCATAGATTACAGACCATTAAAATAGTAGTGAGTAACCTGGGATAAACATAGGAACAACAACAATAAAAAAAAGATACAAAGAGAGAGCGACCGTCCTCGACATCCTAGACCTGTCACTGTGCCTGCAATAAAAAGAATGCAATGGTTTTCTACGTAAAAGACCAAGCCGTGGTGGCAAAGCATCCACCCAGAGAACGAGCAAGCAGCAGCAACGGCGGCAAAGTATCCGCCAACGAACAGAGCGACCACGGCGGCAAAGCATCCGCCAAGAAATGGGCCAGCACACTCTCGGCAGCAAAGCATCTATCAGAGAGGTGGCCAAAGAGCCAAAGGCGACAAAGCATTCGCCAGGGATCCACAGACGGGCAAGCATCCGACCGCAAGCATACGGCAAAGCATTCGCAGCGGGGGGCGACCAAGACACTCTCAGCAGCCAAGCATCTGCTAAAGAGGGGCCAGCAACAACGACGGCAAAGCATCTGTCAATGAAGAAGACACTAGCGGCAAAGAATCCGCTAGAACGACGCCGGCGAGGTCAAGTGCAGCAGGACAAACCATTGCGAAAGAAAAAAGACACGCACAGACACAGCAAGGGACTTCTCTAAGAGCTCGCCGCACGGCAAGAACAACGGACGCGACGACCAAACGGGGGGCAAGCGACGGGCCATACGAGATTCCTCAGCGACGCCAACAAGAAGGAATTGACGCCCGAGGGCACGACCCTGGACGCCATAGTCGCTGGCCTTAGATGCTTCTAAGGCTGGGCTTTCGCCCGGAATCCGGCATGTGGGCGCAAAAGCACGAGGTTCAGAAGCGACGCCTTCAAGAAGGTCTGCCGAGCTTTCGCCGGGAACCCATGAACTGCAGCTGTTTCACGATGAGGCCCAAGAGCACCGCCGCACCAGCCCCAAGTCTGGCCGGCCAGGCCCCGCCCACCGACAGCGCACGGGATGGCTTCAGGAGGCTGGCGTCGTTGCCGGGGGAGGCTGGCCGCCCCAGCCCCAGGGTGGAGGTGACCACAACACAGGCAAGCGCAGGCAAGGAAACCAGTCGTACCGCCCCGCTGTGTAGACCAGCCGCACACGCGCCATCGAGGGTGCCCAACGTAGGCTCTACCACGCACGGCGCGGCCTCAGGTGAAGAGCACGAGCCACCGCGCCCGTCGCAGATCCGGCGAAGGGGAGAGCTGATCCGGCCCCGGGGCGCTCGGATCCAGCCCGCCGGCCGACCTGGCCGCCGGAGAAGCCAAGGGCGGCAGGCGCCCCAACGACCGAGGCGAACCGAGTAGCACGAGCACGGGCGACCGCGCCCGTCGAGCATCCGGCAAGGGAGAGGGCAGATCCAGACCCGAGAGGCCAAGATCCGGGCCCTTCGGCCGTCCTGCCGCCGGAGAAGTCACTGGAAAGGCAAGGTGGAGGAGAAGGAGAGGGGAGGGAGCCGCGACGGAGCCCTTTTTCGGGACGCCACTGGCCGCCGCCGCCGCACGCAGGATTGTATTTGAGCATGTATACAATCCGGGAAACAATTTTATATAAGAAGGCATAATAAATTTATTTCTCGCATTAACCGTCTAATTTAAAATATGCCTAAATCCTTAAACAAAAACTAATAAAATTTGGTCGAATTAGCAAATATGAAGTTGTGACTTCTAAAAGGTCATGGAAACTTACTCCAATATGTTGTCCTCATTAGGCATCATCAGGGGTTCAAAATTTCGGCGAAATTTTAGCCGAATTTCGCGAAATTCGGTAATTTTGGTTGTGTCCGAAAGAAAACTCCTAAATTTTGTAATACTCTAATACATGTGATGTATAACTCTAGACTTATATTTTTCTATTGATTATATTGTATATTCTTCTATTCAATAGATGTGTAGTCATAAATCATACTAATATTTATTTAGATCTAAACTTTTTTAGAAACAACATACTTCATGTCCTAATTTCTAAAAAAAAAAATCGGCGAAATTTCGGCCGAATTTCGTAAAATTCGGTAATTTCGGTGGTGACCGAAATTTTTGCGATAACGAAATTAAAATCCTTGGCATCATAAAATTGGACCAGGTTCTTGTTTCCTGCCAGTGCTTTCAAGATTTTAACCTCCCTTCCGACATCCTTTATAGCAATGGATGTAGTCATCTGAGAAAACAAAACAGCAAGCAGTGGGTGTTGTTAAAAAGATGATCATGTAAGGAGCCAAGTTCAGACGACAACCAACCGAGAGTATTTTGTGGTACCAGGATGGAGCTTAAATCAGTTTGCACAAAAGATATGATAGGACAATAATGCCAAGTTACTGAAGTCTTCTGGATGGGTAGTTGCAAAGCATCAGATGTAACTTTCCCAAGTAACAAACAATGCCCAGAACATTTGCAGCAGAAAGTCTTACTATATGCTAATTTGCTACCCAGTACCCAAAAAGGCAGAATGCACAGAAAAACAAGCAACCATCCTCACGGAGTCATGGGCATGAAGCAAAGTGTTTGCAATCCTGAATGCAAAACAGAACCATATAATAATGTCACCATGAATCCTATGAATATTTTGTTCGAAATCAGTATTCTCAAGACAGCAATCAGCAAATCAACACCACCTAAAACTTTCCACATGGTCAAAAAAAAATTCCAGAAAAACAGCATGTGTATGTGGTGTCTTCAAATTCAACATATTACACATCAAAACAAGGTGCCAGAGTAGGGCATTGCGAAAGCTGCAGATCACCTTTGCTTTGGCCGCGAACCCCTTGTTGAACCCAAACCCCTAGTCGAGGCCCCTGCCGCCGCCACTGCCCTCCCCCTTGCCGCAGCCCTCCTCGGGGATGGACGGCCGTGACGGGTCGTGTCGCCTCACGAGCGCCATCTGGGATGTGCTTGGCGGGTGACAGCGGCGGGAAGGGCGGCTTCAGGAGGTGATTGTCGGAGGCGGTGTCCTCGGTGTCGAAGGTGATTGCAGCTCTTGAAGCCTGCGTGCGTGGGATGGAGGACACGGGGTCAGGTAAGTCAGCATAATAAATTAGAATGTAAAAATAAAAAGAAGTTTCAGTTTTTGTATGATGACCAACAATACTAACTTTAACTATTTTGAGACATTAGAAAATAATGGAGCATAACACTGTACTATTTTGAGCCACCAACATACCAGTCAGATAGGAGTCTTTCATTGTGCACCCACTGTCCAACTCCACGACAGAGAAATGAAATTGATAGAATAAGAACCTGAATGATGGGATAGAGTAAGCACAATGATCTGCAAATTTGTTTTAGAGTAAAGGTTTATCCCTAGCAATCTGGATCTACAAAATCCAGCACAGAGATAAAAAAAAAGCAAATAGAAGTGGATCACACATTGAAGACCTCGTATGCAAGAGGCGCTAACAAATATATTAAGGCCTCAGCCCAACTATGCTACATGGCAGACTCTTACGAACAATAATTGTGAAGAGTTGGGAACGAAGCTGACATTACATTTGTTGTCGATCTTACAGATAAACGAAATTAGACATATTGACTTCAACAAGGCTAGATTTTGAACCCAATTAAAGAAGATCCTGTGACAAAAAGAAAAGCATCCACACGATTCAAACATTTCATCGAATAGGGTATGTGCATATTTGTAGCACATAGCAGTGAGCCACGCACCTGCAGCCGCCGTGTGGTTGCCAAATGCCCACCGCTGCCGCCGCACCTGAGACGTTCACACGATGGTGGGCGGCTACTGAACAACACCGGCGTCTTGATGATCCGATCCGGTCGCAGGTAATCCGGCATACTAGAGACCGATCCGGTCACGAACACCACGTGATGGAGGCGCGATGGCGCGGGTCCTGGAGACGGGGACGGAGGCTTGATGCTAACGCCACGGCGGCATTTTAAGGATGCATATGAAATTGCCCGTGGTAACGCTAGGGTAAAAAACAAAAAGACTATATTTCTTAAAGCAAATAAATAACATGACAGCCATTATAAAATATCATAATATCATAATTGCAATTGAAAAGATAAAATCAATTCAGGGTAGGAAATTGCAATTGACCTCAAAATTGAATCAATCATCATTTGATCAACACCTTTTTGGAGCATAAAGGCATATTTGCACATGGATTAATCACAAAAATATCAGAAAGCTTTCTTCATTATTTCCTTGATTTGTGATATCAAAAAGGATAGAAAATATAAAACTACATAAGAAGAGTATCATCTCATACACCCTGAATTCAGATATGTTAATTTCTCAAAAAGATCCTCAAAACTGATAAAAATACCTTGATTGGAGCTAACATTGAAATCACCTTCAATGGTACCAGTACCATCAGAGATGTCAGCAAAAGAACCATGTATATCATGGAGTATCTCGTTGACTATTTGCTCATTTTCAGTAGGTATTTTTGCTGGTGCTGCGTTACTCATCAGCTTGCCTCCTTTGCTACTTTCATATAGTGAAGAGGATGCTCCAAACAAAGATTTGACTACTCATAGCGTGCGTACTTCAGGTTTAGGTCACCCAATCACCTTCATAGCCTGTTCGTTCTGCAGATAAGGAACCTTCCACTGGCTGGCCATCCTTCACAAATCCAGAGAACCATTCATTCAACTGAACATAAACATACCACTTCATTCCTGTATGATTAAAACACAAATCCAGAATTTATCATTTCCATCGGCTGTACATGCCCTTTGAAGCAATATCTATCTAATGAAAGATGAGCAGGTGAATTGCCCAATTATCGTAAGGAAAGTAAAAATGAGGGTGAAAAGGAAAACAAACCTGTTGCTGATTCACGTATCCTTGTGCCTGACATCCCACCTTTCCTCCCCTCGCACTGTAGAAACTGAACGCAGCACAACCAGGGTTTTTTTTACCGACCGGTTTCCGGTAACCGCCGGCCTCCGGTAGCGGTAAACCGGCCCGGTTTACCGGTAACCGGCCGGTAATCGGCCGAATTCAAATTTAAATTCAAACGCTCCTTCAGTTCGGTTCGGGTCCGGTTTACCGGCCGGTATTGAACGGTAACCGGCCGGTTTGACCGGTTTACCGCTCGGTTTGAGTTTAGAATTTTTTTTCTTTTTTTTCAAACTTTTATACGTATAAATAAATACTAAACGAACTCGAATTTGAAAAATTTTTACACCATTGGCTTCTATAAATCATGAACTATTTTTAGGAATTTTTTCAGTATTTTTTGTTTTTTTTTAAATTTTAAATTTGAATTTGGGGTCTTAACGGGCCGGGACCGGGATTTTTTTTCTTTTTTTTCAAACTTTTATACGTATAAATAAATACTAAACGAACTCGAATTTGAAAAAAATTTACACCATTGGCTTCTATAAATCATAAACTATTTTTAGGAATTTTTTTCAGCATTTTTTTTTCAAATTTTAAATTTGAATTTGGGAAATACCTAACCGGACCGGACCGGAACCGGACCGGCCCGGTTAGGGCGGTAACCGCGGTTTACCGCGGTAAACCGAGCGGTATTTTTAACCCTGAGCACAACTACATCAGCATGCTTCAAAAGAAGTAATCCAGAAATACACACTTAATTCTGCATATAATAATCAATGTAAATCCAGACAACCTGGTTCTGCCAGCCTATGGGGTGTTGCGGCTTGTTCCAACCATCTCGTGCGCTGTCTGGATCGCTTGCGTCCTCACTTGCAACCCCACCAAGCAGAGGACATGTATATCTATTTCAGAAAAGCTTATGAAACAAACAAAATCTAAATCTTTATCCTCCCCTGGCCGAATGTCTCCACGACGTGTCAAATCAAGCTCCCCCAATGAACTCCCACCTAGCTGCTGGTCTTGTCCAGGGTGAGAAGCAACAGCAGACAACCTACCGTGAGGGCTGATGTAAGTTATAGTTCGTTATTTGTAGCTAGATAGCTCAACGATCCGAAATGCAATGGATCACCAAAACGAAATGATACAGCAGTATTGCATGTGAGTTGCAATGTTATCTTGAATCAAGTCAATTTGAATGGATGATTTAGAGATGCGTCACTTGTTGGGAGCAATTTCTTATCAGTCATGTCTTAAATCAATTAGACTACTTGGTTGTAAAGCTAGATATAATTCATGAAAAAGACACTAAACTAGAAGCAGCAAAACAAGGTTGTAAAGAACAGATGCTCCATACCTGTGGGCATAACATGCGCTGAAAATTTCAAAGTATCCACTGCTTGGCATTAACACCTTCCTTTTTCAACTTCTGAATGAACTGCCCAGGTCTCTCTTCAGAAGTAGCTGTGTAGTTGTTTGCTGAATGAAATGTAACATGAAAACACAGCATACCGATTAAAAGGCAATTCTGCATCTAGTTGTTATAAGCAGAATGAAAATAATAAAATTGTAAAAATAAAAAATAAAAAAAAAGTAGCAGCCTAAGTACAGGGGAGCATTGAAATTGCAGAAACAGTGAATTTTTTAGGCTTAGTCAGTGCATATCACTAATTAATTTATATATGCCAAACAAGCTAAAACCATTTAACTTATAAAGTTCTGAAAAACATTTGAGCACGTGCCTTGAGATGTTCTACTACAATTACAGTAGAGGACCATAAAAACACATCACTTATAGGCAATATCTAGCGATCAAAGATACGACCATTGTAACGGATTAAATAAAACATCAAACATGCAAATTACCATACATTCCCGGGTGCATAGCTCCCAATCCAAAGCACTAAAAGAAAAGTACAGACACAGAGCAATGAGTGATCGAGAGTCGAGAGCGGGCACAGAACATTACCGTTGCTGCTGGGGGAGGACCGCTACGCGTCCGGAGCGCTGTGCACGCAGCAGACCGCCTTGGGCCACCTGGGGACATGTGCCAGCGAGAAGGAATGGAGCAACCGGATGGGATGGCACCCCGCAGCGGCGACCGTTGTACTGCGCCACGAGATCTGGTGCTGCAGCTTCATCTGTGCATAGAGCCCATTCAAGTAATTCCTAAAGGGAAGCATCACAATGAAATTAGAAAAAGAGCTGCGCGAGGGGATGGATCTGGAACCTGAGGATGGTTGTACAGCGGGGATGGCGGAGTGGAGCGAGTGCCTAGAGCTGAGCGCCGGCAGTCCCGCACCTTGCCCACCGCGGACACCACGCAATGGTGGGGCAGCTGCTGACCAACACCGGCGTCCGGGTTCGATGCTTCACCGGCGTCGTGGGGCGGCAAGGCGTGCAGAGCGCATGCGCGAACGCGGATCGGGTGCGGGGCCTGGAGGAGAGCAGCACCGACCGCCGGAGATGTCGCGGCACGTGAATCTGCACCTCTCGCTACTCCGCCTTCTGCGCGCCCCCACATTGACCACCGCCGCCACCGCCCCACAATCGGAGATCCCCATCCACGGCGACGGCCTCAACATGGCCGCCAGCGACGTCGCTACCAACGTCCCGCTCACCTCCAGCCACACGCCGACACTTCTTCGTCGCCGAAACCCTAGCAGTGGTGCTGAGTTTGATGTTTCATTTTTCCCCCCAAGAAAAAAGGTAGGTTGCAGGGAGATCGAACCATGGAGGGAGGGGTGCGGTCATGAGGGGCTAGGTGCGGTGGGAAGCCTCGCGCGATGAGGCGGAGGGCGCGGGGTGAGAGGGCAGGTGAGAAGCCTGCCATCAAACTTCGTCTCTCGGCCCTTCATCTGACCTAGCTCTTTCCTGAGCCCTTGATTTTAATGACGTAAATTCTTATGTACAAATTTCTGTGTACATAATGGTTAGACTATTTAGTGGGAGAGGTTTTTGTTGGTGGACCTAAAATAATTCGAAGTGGTCAATTATAGTAGAGAAGAAGATCTATATGAAACACTTGCAACATAACACTAAAACATCTAAAACACTTGAAACATACACTTACAACATGTGCTTTCAGTGCAACATCTCCTTGCTGCTTGGGAGAATAGAGGCCCGTCGACGTGCCAGAGGCAGCGGCCCGGCGGCGCTTGTACGTGGCGGATCGAGCGGCTCCGCGACGCGGCCGAGAGCCAGCGGCCGCAAGACTAAGAGAGGGCAGTTGCACGTCGCGCCGTCTTGTAGCAACACCTGGTGGTCGTTTCTGAGATCTAGCAGGCCGCTGAGGCCCACGACGTCCATTGCCCAGAGGAGGAAGCGACAGATGTACCCTAGCAGGAGGTAGAGCAATAGCTTCGGGAGCACCCAGCTCCGAGTAGCCCACCGGGAAACCCATGCCGACCGCGACCGGAACCGTGCTTGTCCGGATTTGCTGATTTCCCTTGGCGTGTTCATGCCTCTTGGCTCGCGGCAGTGGTGGGCATTGCCCATAGGAACGAGTGGATGAGAGGATAGGAGCGACTAGATAATAGGATTTTTTATTGAAACTCCTCAGCGGATGGGAGAGAATAGTTGAACTAACGTCACGGCCTACCAAGAAACGTCTGGGCGGACAGACGTGCGCATCACAGTATTACTGTAAATGAGTTACTTGCTCTGATTCAGCAAGTCTGCGTTCAAGACCGGACTCTGGTGTCTGGTCGCGTGTGGGCGTGTTGCATGTGTTGGGCTTCAAACGTATTTTGGGTCTTGCTGCCTTAGGGCACATCACCACACAATGCCCCCCGCTCACATTCAGTTCGCCTTTCCAAAGGAAACCCCTCCTAATCTTGTCAATTTGCTTAATCGCTCATTTCTTGATTAGAAAAACTGTGAGGAAGTGCACTAGTATAGAGGACAACACTGAGTTTACTAAAGTTAGTTGGCCATGTTTCTCTAGAAATTTTGCCTTCCAGGATGGGAGACGTGCTGCCACTTTATCGATCATAGGCTGCACATCAACTCCCCGCGGCGGTCTAACATTCAGAGGCAGGCCCAAATATTTGCATGGAAATGCTTTGACCTCACAAGGGATGACGCCATGAATTTCATCCATAATTGTGTTTTTGCAGGCAATCGGTATACGACACATTTTTAGAGATTAGTTACCATCCCAGAGCCTTGCCCAGATGCTTGAAGAATCTGCAGGGCTGTATGCGGAGAAGGGTTCAAAAAAATTGTCGCATCATCAGTATAGGTTGACTCTTAACTTAACTGATCTGTGCTGGACTAGGTGCAGCAAACCAATTCTAGTCGCTCTCTTCAAAAAGCCTCTGCTAGGGGTCAACTGCTAGGATAAAAAGAAGATGCGACAATGGATCGCCTTGTCTTAAACCCCGTCCATGATCAAACCAATATCCTCTGGAACCATTGACGAAGACAGCCGAGGAACCTGTGCGTAAGAGAGCAGATACCCAAGCACGCCACCGAGGCCCAAAACCAAGTTTCTGGAGAACTTCCTGTAGATAGTCCCATCTAACTGAATCACTGAAGTTGTTGGTCATCTCCGTGACCATTGCAATGTCAAAGAAGGCACAATCGTATCTCTATATGGCAAGCACGAACCCGACTCGATCGGTTATAAACATCTCCAACGTTGTAACGGATCAACGTAATTATACGAGGTTAAGTAAGAAAATCTTCCACCGAGGCGGATAATTTACCCAACTTAAACCCGTATAACCCGAGATTCCGTGAAATCACGAGGGATTTCAAACCAACCAACATACAACCAAGATCGTACTGATTTAGCAGTCACAGTTCGCATTATACATAGATTTGACAATAAAAGTAGAATACATCGGAGTTCGGAATAAAAGTTATTACAACCTTGTTTCAAATAACATAGCGGAAGCAATTAATTTTAACACACACACTTAGTTCAAATACAGTGCCAGTAGATAGTCATGGTCCATAAAAGCATTAGATAAGACGAACAGAGGGACCATTGCCCAAGGTCCTAGTTGTCGCCCATCGCCGGATACAGACAGTTGGAGCAGTACCCATAGTACATCTGACCATCTTCAACAACAATGAAAACAACGTCCTGAGTACGATAATGTACTCAGCTAGACTTACCCGTCATAAACCAGAAATAACATAACGCCAAGGAGTATGCAAGGCTTTATATAGTGGACTGGCTTGACTCGTTTGCGAAAAGCATAAGTTATTATAAAAAAACTATACTAGTACTTTTTGCATCACTTTTAGTATAACCTATTCAAACTAGGTAAGCACCTATTGCTAAAGCATTCACTTGATACAGCATTAACATCTAGATTATCATATCAGGTTTACCATTTTCAAGATCATTCACTTAACCATCAGTGTTCCATTAATGTTACTACGATGTCGTAGCTCGAGTCAAGTGCTCACTAACCGGGAGCGACGGCGATTCGAATCGAATTCCTATCCAGCTGGAGATTTATTCCTCACACAAACCATGCTTCCCCCGTCAGGGTCGCGTAGATCACCAATGACACTTTCCAAGAAGCCGCGGGATAACAATTATGGATCGCACTACCCAGGGACCGCCCGACTGCCAGGACGCACCTTGGGCTCACTCTTCGCGTCCCCGTTACACCCCCTTCAGCACCAGTCTGCCAACCCGAGTTTATCCCGGCTCGAAAAGTGTCACTAGCTTCGCAGTCGAAAGATACTTTATTCGGCCAGCTAAATGTGAGGCATGCGTTCAACATGACAAGAGGGACGAGCAACGATCGGTCCTTAATCGACACAGACGGAATCACTATAGTCCAAAACCCTATAAGACTCCGCCCGGTCCCCGTTTATCCATCAACACTTGGTTACTTTTTATGATCACAAATACAGCTAATCATAACCCGGTATCCACCTATAGCTCGCAGGTGATAGGAAATCACCCGACTTCTACCAGTCTAAGCATGTCTAAGCAATTTACTCGATCCTAACCTAACAGGGTAAAATGGAATCTGGTGGCCAAGGTAATAATGCAACAACGGTTTCACTCAACTCCTATAACTTAATGCAACAATATATAACTATAACTTATGTAATACGGAATAGCTTTTATAAAATAGGAGACTTAAAATGCTCCGGAGCTTGTCTCTTTCGAACGAGCTAGGATGGTGGTCGACGCACTCTGGCAACTCCTCACCTGGCTCTTCTTCCTTGTGCACCTCCTGTGCCTGGGGCTCCTACTGGTCGGTCCAAACTTGCTCCTCCGGTACTGCTACTTACGACTCCTCCTGTGATCCTGTATGATGCAGGTGCATAAATAAACATGCGAATGATGCATCGGGTTAAGGTGGAATGCTTTGATGACATGACATGCGGATGAGCACACGGAATGAGCAGTTTGGATATAACTACATCTTCTACAAGGTAGTCCACGTCATTCAAGAACATGTACCCTAAACACATGCACCTTGTTATTCTACTAATTAGCACCTCATCTACACATACAAGTGATCCTAAATTACCAAATCTTACCAACCTAACTCATCCATAACATCAGCAAGACATATTGATGCTTCAAAGATACACCAAACATATTTTATTACTCTTAATTTCTCATAAAGAATAATCTTTTATTTCCTATTTATCTAGGGTTACACAGCAACACCTACTTCTAGTGTAGATAAAAAATCTACAAAAATTACAGTAGCTTACTCTTACACTAACTAGCCTACCACAAAATTTTTATGAGAATTGAATATGTAAAATTGTCTGTACAAAATAAATAAGTTATAGCCTAAATATGAGCATGAAATTATTTTGTACTAGAAAAAAGTATCAAACAACAGATTTCACATTTTTCCTATGTTACTTACAGTAAACTAACACACTACAAAAATTATCACATGCATGTTCTATACAAATTTAGCCCTCTACTAAAAATAACAAAGATTATCAATCCAAAGCATTTGAACTGCACTTTAAAATTTTCTCACAGAACATGCTCTACAAGTATTTTTCCTAAAAATTACATCACTAATAAAGATTAATGCAACAAGAATCATATTTTTCCCTTCATTATTTTATTTACTACATATTTCCTAAGATATTGACATTTATAGCAATTAAATAAATTTGCACAACCAAGTGTCACAAAATTAACATAAAATATTTTTAAACTGTAGATCTATTCTAGAGGAACATTACAAAATTTGTTTCATAATTTTTGGAGCTATAAAGTGTACACAAATATTTTCTAAAGTATTTTCTTTTCCCAAAATATAATAGAAATTCAAAAACAAAATTCGGGAATCGTTTAACGGGCCGGCCCATTCGGCAATACTGGCCCGCGGACGATATCCGCTGGAGCGCCGCACGGGGAAAAAATGAGGGGCGGCCCGGCTTGGCGGCTCGGCCCAAGGCCGGTGGCCCAGCAAGCAAGGAAGGGGGGACGAAACGCGGAGTGCGGCCACGAGTGCCGGCGTCCCGACGTCGCGGGGGGAGCGATGGTCGCCGTCGGCCAACGGTCGACCTCCGGCTCTGAGCTGCAACCACGAGCACGCATGGCCTCCGCGCAAGGATGGCGAGCACGACCGCGGGAAGCAAGGGAAGAAGGAGGGAGCGAGGGTGCCGGTGGCGGAGCTCGAGCCTGGCGACCGGCGACGGTGGCGCGCGCGGGAAAAGGAGAAATTGAGCCTCACCGTCATCGAGCAAGAGATACCGAGCCCCGTTCGGAGAAGAGGAGAAGGTGGCAGAGCCGGTGGCGAGACAAATCGGGAGGTGGTGCGGCCGTTGAGCGGGAACGGCGGTGTTCGCCTCGGGCGGAGCGGCGGCGGCGCGAGGAGGCGAGAGCGGCGGCTGCTGCTGCTCGCGCGAGGACGAGCGAGGCAAAAATGGAGGGCGTGTAGCCGAGGGAGGAGCGGGCGCGGCTTCAAGGCGCGTAGCGCGGCCGGTGGAGCCCACGGCTCGCCACCCGTACGCCGGAGGCGGCGAGCGGCGGCCACGCGGCGACCGCGGCCTGAGCACGGGCGTGCGCTGGCGCGAGGCGCGCGCGCGGGCGGACGCGCGAGGCGGCGGCCCAGCAAAGCGAAATCCGATTTTTCCTTTAAAAAAAATAATATTTTCAGATTTCTTTATTTGTTTCAAAAGTGAATTTGAAGATGAAAAAGAGGTTTTCAGAATTTTGGCCCAAAATAAAAGTTGCTCAAAATTTTATTCTCTACAACTTTCTTGTAGGACATTTTTCAAAATTCTCAATAGATTTTAAAATTGGGATTTAAAGCTAAATTGTTAAACAAAAATTCATTTGTTTAGAATATTTTTAAAGCAAAATTTGAGGAAAATTTGAATTCAATAATTGCTCCACAAATTATGTTAATTTATTCTAGCTTATTTAAAGTTGTTATTACCCAAGAAGTATACCACCTTTTGCACTCACATTCCAAGTTAGGGTTCTAACTATTTGTTTTTCAAGTTTAAATTTAAAAAGAGCTATATTTCATGCAATGCTAGTCATGAAATGATGTTGAATGCTTTATGCTTTGGAATGCTAATGCATGCTTAACACCCAGGGGTGTTACAAACGTTTTGTTAGATGCTTCTGACTTCCGAGTCCAATTTGTAAGTATATATTAATCTAATGACTATCATTATCAATTATGATTAGATCCTACTGAGTAGATATATTCTTATTAAAATTTCTAGATTGTTTAGGAGGAGAGAGAAGAGGAGAAAAAAGAGGATGATGAACGAGGGACTAGGAGGAGACAGGAGCTTTCCGTAGCTGACTAACGGAGTCCGAGCATCAAGTTTTTCTTAAACTAATCGTATCTCTATATTTTTACACCCTCTAATAGATTCTCTATATTTTGTGCACAATCTCAAGAGTAAGCCTCTTTCTTTTATCTTTGGCAAATGAGAAATTAGAAATATAAAATGTCAATATATCGAGATCTAATAAAAAAAACTGTTAGATATTATGTTTACTAAAATATCAAATTTTATCAATATGGAAGGATATAAAGAGGCTCTAGAGATGTTTTTTATACACATGTCCTTTGAGCCGATTTTATCAATATGGAAGGATATAAAGAGACTCTAGCGATGATTTTTTTACACATGTGTCCTTTGAGCCGATGTGCATGACACGGAAGGGCGCAAGATCAATCGCTAATACTCCTCCGCGGGCGTTCATCCTGGGTCCGCGCCCCCGGACGCTCCTAGCTAGGCCTGCTGACCGGCCCACAGGCCTGCTTCCATCATTAGTACGTCTGCATCATTCTTTAATTAGTGACATGGCTCCTTCTCATTCATATGACGGACACACGGAAGCGCTCCACTTTATGCCTAGCCACACGACGCACGCACTCAGCCCGGCTGCTCTCTAACGCAGCGCCGCTGGGGCCGGTGCCGGCGTCGGTGCGGGTTGCTCCAGCTCGACGAGCGTGTCGAGCTTGTGGCATGTGTGCTATGGTAGCCACCAGGCGCTGCATCTTGCACACCTTCCAGTCCATCTTGGGCGAAGTAGCGTAGTCTGTGAGGGTCACCGGCGCCGGAGGAGGAGCTTTGCTTGACAAGCATGGCAAAGAGGGCATCGAAGTGGCGGAGCAACGGGTCGGCGCAGCGGGCGGACAGGCGGCCGACGCTGCAGGAGAAGATGGAGCTTGACAAAATCAGCTTGCAGCCCTACGCTGCGCCGTGCACCAGCCGGCCAAGCCCCGGCCGAGGCCGCGCCACATCCCCCACCGCAGTTCCCCACCAGGTAGGCCATGGCCACCGGCGACGTTGTGTTTCAAGTGTTTCAGCCGTTTCAGAATTATGTTTCAAACGAGTCTAAAAAAAGACCTATGTTTCAAGCATTTTATCTAAATGTTGCAAAAAGTTAATATAAGATTTTGCATAAGTTGCAACAACAATATACGCATGTTACAAGCATATGTTTTCGAGTGTTTCGGTTGTTTCAAAAGTATGTTTCAACTGTTTCATCATAATGTTGTAGAAGTATACCTGGATGTTACATAACATACATGTTTCAACGCATGTTCCAGTGTTTCAGGTGTTTCATACGTATATTGCAAGTGTTTAGTCTGGATATTGCAAAACTAGATCTGGATGTTGCATATGTTGCTATGGCTATATACGTATGTTTCAACCTTATGTTTCAATTATTTTATATGTTTTCAGTCGTATGTTGTAAGTGTTTCTACTTGATGTTTCGAAAATAGATCTGGGGGAGCACATGTAGTAATGGCCTCGAAGGCTGGCGGACAGCGGCCGGCCATAACCGCCTGCTACTGTTGCTGGGGCGCCGCCCGTGGGTCACCGTGCGGGCGCCTGAGGCCAGCGGACGCCTCCTGGTGTGCATCCGCAGGCAGAGTGAGGCGGGCACGGAGGGCGCGCTCCTGTCTGTTATGGTCCGGAGGGGTAACGATCCTCCTGTTATACAGGCACGGCAGGCACGAGCGAGCACACGTTTTACGCAAAGCACACGTTGGGCAACGATAATATTCTCGTGAGCGACGGGCACAGTGCTGCATGCAGGTGCCCACCAAGCCTTGAGGTCACTACTCCCATGGATTTCAAATAGAGGATGGCGATATGGTCGAGTTTTTCCAGCTCTCTTGGTGCTGCATGTGTGAGGTCACAACTCATGCATGGTGTATGACCATCGACCTCCAAGATCTTCTTTGACACGTGAGACCTGATTGCCTGAATATGGTTCCGAAACTTTTATGTATCAGCAGTGCTTTACGAATTTAAGTTTCCTTTGTCAGTCATATTTGCTTAGCGCACGGCCGGATCACTTCCGTTGCTCATCGCGTCTGGCCATTCTCTGCTTCACCCACATCATTTTTTTTTAAATCTTCACCCACATCGTTTGGTGCAGTGGGCTACTGGGCTGGTATCTGGCCAGGAAGCCCGACCCTGAAGATTTACCTCCAGCGTGTGTATTTGCATGCCCACTCTTCGTAAAATCGAACCGTGCATGACGGGCAGACCTTATTATAAATAGGAACCATAATCACTAATCAGCGCACGCCGGCTGCAGAAACCTAGCGGCGGCAGCAACAACGTCCGGAGACGACGACAGCAGGATCGAGCAATGCACATGGCGCCACCGTGTAAGAGCATCTCTACCAGTCCCCAATAAAACTCTCCCAATAACTTAGTATTGGGGTAGCCTAATATTTACTTTTTGGGTTATTGGGGGAGATGCTTTTGTAGTTCCCCAATATCTCATCCCCAATATGTGATTTTGACCCATATTGCAAATTCTGGACCATGTTGGAGCAAATTGACCCATGGATATTTTTCACGTCAAAATAAGTTGTTGATGTCTTGTTTGTCGCATACTTAAGACCAAAGATCGAAAATGCAATAACAGTTTGTTCAACAATAAGAAAATGAAATTAAACATACTCACACAAGGATATATCATAAACAAGATATAAAGAGAGATAGCATGGTATTGTTTTCAAGTGCAGAATCACCAATGGGTGTGTTTGCGCCAAAAGAACAGAGGATTGGGGGAGGTTGCAAGTGTCCCTTTATTTGAGGGGAGATGGATGTTTTTTTTTTGTGACCACCAAAAATTGGAAGAGGTATTGGGGTACTGTTGGAGCATGAAAATTGATCTATCTCCTCCAATAATTCTGTTTTATGGGGATGATGGGTTGTATTGGGGATTCGTCGGAGATGCTGTGAGCCATTGTTCGTGACCCCCGTCGTCGAGGACGAGGAAGGGCGCACGATCACCCGCACGATGCGGAGGAGCGACAGGCTCAAGGACCTGACGGACTTCTACTACGCCATGGTGCCGACAGTCCCGCGCGGCGAGGGGGCCTTCCTGTTCCGCGGCAAGCGGGTGGAGGGCGGCGGGACGCCGGCGGACTGCGAGATGGAGGACGGGGACCGGGTCCACTTCTTTCTGGCGATGAAGCCGAGCGCCTTCATCGCCGTCACGCTGCAGGACCTGAAGGGGCACCGCTTCACGCGCACCATGCGGAGGACCGACGCGGTGCGCGACGTGATGGACTTCTACTACGCCATGGTGCCCGCCGCCGGCGAGTCGCACTTCGTTGACTCGCGTACTGGGAAGCGTGCTGATGGTAAGCAGACTCCGGCGGACCTTGAGATGGAGGACGGGGATGTATTCGATGTTGTTCCTGAAATCCCTCATACGCCCAGAAAAAACGGGCAAAACATGTGAGGGATACTGGCATACTGCTGCTATAGATTTGTCATCGCATTTCAAAGCTTAGAATGCTACTAGTCCTTAGCAGTAGAAGACGGCCCGTCTGGTTATCCCCAACCCAAAGAATCAAGTGCATCTCAAAGCACCGATTGCTGTGTCCATTACAAGGAATAATCCGCAAGATCATTTTTGCACTCAGTCCATGTCTCTCGATATGTCACACGCGCATGATCATTTTTTTGCACTCAGTCCATGTTTCTCGATATGTCACATGCTTTTATTTTATAGCTGGATTGCAGCGACTTTATTTCCGCGTTGCATTTTGATTAAACCATGGAAATCCTCAATAACGTGGATCCTTTGTTCGTAGATATAGCGCGTTTTGTGTTGAAAACAATGTTGAACTTAAAATTTTTTTTCCAAGAAGTGCAATTAGTTGCAGAAATAAAAAATGCTTTTATAAAATTGTATGTTAGTTTTTTTAATCAAAAAATCCAAAAAATGTTAGTTTTGAAGTAATTGACAAATATGATGTACTCCCTCATTCCCATAATAATAAATAAGTTTATGTAAAAAACGCATGTACCCTTATCTCCTTTCCTTTTTCAAAGGATATCTCTGGTATTTGCAAGTTATCCTTTACATGCACCCATTATTAGCTTCCGTAGTAGAAAATAGTATTCCATATTTATGTAGAATGATATTTATTTTGGTATAGATTTTAAATCTTAGAAAACTATTTATTTTAGGATGAAGGGAATTAGTGGCCATATTCTATTTGTGATTTTCTACTTCTATAATATGCTCTATATATATTGTGATCGTGCTTTGAACAGGACGAGATCCACTAGTAGAGAGGTGCACGTACATAACGAACAACTTTTGTCTCGGTAAAAGCGCGTTCATCATAATTTTTTTTGACGAATTAGCGATGAATTCGGTTTGTTAAAAACGGTACGTCATCTTTATTGCATGGTGACGAACCCTAAATATTGGTCTTAGAATTGAAGTTACTTGATCCATGACAAAACATAAAATTTTGTTATTTGTTGTTCTATGACACGATTTTGCTACGTCACTAAAAATTTGTAATAGATGTGCATATTTCTACGGCTGTGTTTAGTTGAGAAAATTTGGGTGAAAAGTTACTGTAGCACTTTTCGTTGTTATTTGGTAAAATTTGTCCAACCATGGATTAATTAGACTTAAAAGATTCGTCTCGAACTTTACAGACAAACTATGTCATTAGTTATTTTTTTACCTATATTTAATGCTTCATGCGTGTAAAGATTCGATGTGATGGGCGGAAGAGGAAATATTTTAGGTATGCATGGCAAGTGAACGCGGACTACTTGGGGACCATGCGCCGATTTACCTCGTATCACACTGAACAGGTCGACATGTCATGCTTATCAGATCGTGCCACCCATTTACCTATTATAGCACGCCGATCAGACAACACCATTGGTTTACATGGTATAACACTAAGGCCTCGTTCGGTTAGAGCATTTTTTTTTCCACGCGAAGGCCATCTTCGGTTAGAGCATTTTGATGCCAGGAATAATTCCAATAACGAAACTTATATAAATTAAGTAACGGTTCTGGCCGAGAATTATTCATGGTGTCCAACGTAGACTTATATAAACTAATTAACAGTTCCCTCCGAGAATTGTTCCTGGTGTCCATTCTCCGGGAAATGAACGGGGCCTAAACAGAGCGATATACACGTGGATCTGTCATAACCCCTGCTCAAACGTCAATAGCCGGGTTTTGCATATATGAATTTTCATTATTTGTTGGTCTCTTCGTAGCCTCACGGTACCTTATTTTTGTTTAGAACTAACGGAAGCAACAATTTATCTAATTTTGATAAGATTTGTAGAAAAAAATATATTAATACCTAGAATTTTAAATAATTACACTATCAGAATATATAGACACCAAAAAGCAGCTTTGGCCCTACTTTATAGAAAAAAATAGTTTTTAGGGATACCCGATTGTAAAGTTAGGTTTAAAGAGTTACATAGAGTAGTCGCTAACTCTAAGCACAAAATAATACGTGTAATAAACTCTAATAGAACAAGGCTACAACTCTAACACCAAGTTCAAATAGAGTATTATTCTTATCAGGGTAGCCTGCAAGACTATATAGCAGATTGAGTATAGCTCAGCTGATTGGGTTTCTTACGATGAAACTTGTTCATCCTCAAGTCCTCGTGACATAAGTTATTGT
This sequence comes from Saccharum hybrid cultivar R570, assembly GCA_038087645.1. Classification (NCBI taxonomy): domain Eukaryota; kingdom Viridiplantae; phylum Streptophyta; class Magnoliopsida; order Poales; family Poaceae; genus Saccharum; species Saccharum hybrid cultivar. The sequence goes on from JAQSUU010000377.1 coordinate 2,136,619, forward strand.
GGTGGAATCTATCCATCGAGGTGTAGGTCCTTGACTTGACATGACATGAGTGTTTTTATTTTTCTGGATTTATTCAACAATTTAACAGTTATTCTTTTAGTGGTAGATGATGTGTTTCACGATAGCGAGGCGCCTATGATTACTCTGTTAATCTCAAGATTTACCGGACTAATTTTGTTCTTCGGAGGTACTCGTAAGGGTAGGGTCTCGCAAGAAAACATGCACGAAATTGAAAGTATTGTCCGCAGAATCCGTCGATGGTTGGTTTGACTGGGTATACATCGTCAGTCATCTTATGAGCCCCTCCCTTGTATCTATATATAATAATAAAGAGGCAAAATTTTAGGCTTTTTTTTTCGTCCATCCATTTATTTTTGTCTATCTCCCTCTGACTACTGAACAATGGAGAGTTTCTTACGTCCAGACTTATATATATAACTCGTGCTTATACAAGTTAGAATAGCTCTTATCTAGCGCGATACGGAGTTCAATTCCAAACCACCCATATAGATTGGAATCCTAATCTAAATAGATCTATCTGATTATAGTAACCTGAATAGGAATCCTAATTCGAATTCCTTTTCAATCCCTTTTTTGATTTTCTTTTATGTTATTTTATTGCTATCTTTTATGTCATACATCCAGCACCCGTCCAATTCTATTTTTTTGTTTTGATTTTTTAGGTCCGAACGGGATCCCTGTCCAACTCCTATTCGGCCATTGAACTAAAAATATTTTTCTAATTTTATTGTTTAGATCCGAACGATCCCCGTCCAACTCCTATTTGGCCATTGACTAAAAAAGAGTTTCTATTCTTATTTTTTATTTATTTTTTTTATCCAAGTTATATCATATTTTTTTTTCCTGATTTCACCTCTACGTCCCAACGTCCGAGTTCTAATTCTAATTTTTTTTTCCAATTTCGTGTTGTTGGTCCGAACATCCAAGTTTCTATTCTGATTTTTTTAAAATTTATGTTGTTCCGATGGTTGGAGTTAGTTAGTTTTTTTTTTTGCGATTTCAGGTCTGAAAGTTCCGAGTTCCTATTCATGTTTCTTTTTACCAATTTTGCCTCTCTTGTTCTGACAGATCAAGTTCGGACTTTGTTTTCTTTTTACGTCCCATATTCCAAAATGGTTCTGGTCGTTGTTTTCTTTTTACGTCCCATATTCCAAAACAGTTTCGATCCGTATATATGTGGAAAACAAACACAAAGATATATCTCTATCCATCCATCTATTTATCTATCTAACCTATTATATGTTGTTTTTTAACATATCTATACCTTCCTCTAACTACCGAACAATTGAGAGCTTCTTCTGTCCGGACTTATATATATATACAACCCGTGCTCATACGAGTTAGAGCTCTTGACTAGCACGATACGGAGTTCGGTTCCAAAACGTATTGAGTTGTGTATGGTCTATGTTTAACCAAAGAGTTCATACTCCTACGAAAAAATATCCATACCCAATACGATTAATATAGATATATATAGTAAATTTAGTTTTTTTCCTTTTCCAATTCCGTACGAGTTTGAATAGCTCTTGTATAGTTGTAGTTGGGAAACTTATTCCAAATTATGCTCGATTCCTAATCAAAATCCAAATAGAAAAAAGAAAAAGAGAACAAAAATCTATTCATAAACCACGATAAGTCTCTTAGTTGGGTTTTCCTTATTTTGTTCCTGTTTGTCCAAGAACGTTTGGGACTCTTTTTTTTCTTTGCCGTAGAAGACCAACAAAATCCAAATCCAAATAGGAAAAAAAAGAGTAAAAATATATTCCTATAATTAAACCACGACAAGTTTCGGTTTAGTTATTTTCTTCCAGTTTTTCCAAGAATGACTTGAAGACTAACAAGAGGACCGGAACAAGAGAGCCGATTCCCTATCGACCACGATTTTTATGTTATTCTTTTTTCCCGCCTCTGTCAGTTACGTTTCCTTATTTATCACGTTCACACGTTCAACTTAATTAATATACAAATGGGTAGATAAATAATAACAATAAAAAAATAAAGTTGTCAGGCACGATTTTTTTTCTGATTCTTTTTCTTTCGCAGTTCCGTGAGTTATGTTTCCTTATTTATCACTTTCACACGTTCAACTAAATATAGAAACAGGTAGATAAATAATAACAATAAAAATAAAAAATAAAAACAACACAATATATAGGCTTTGAACTTCATACCTTTGACTGATGAGAAATAAATATTCCTAGCACCAAGTTATTAATGTATTAAAAACAAAACTCATATTATTATAACCTAATTTAGTCGATATTCATCAAATCACGAAATTAGATCTTGAGTAGTTTGCTACCTCATGTGCCACCTACAAGTATGCACCAATGCCAACAAACGATGTGGAAAATAGAGAGCGGCCTTCTATCATAATCATCGCACATAGTAGCCCTTGATATCAATAACTAATTCCACCCTAACTTGAGTTACAGATTTTTACTTGTCTTCAAAAGAATTCATGAAATTTGATATTTAACTATGCTAACTATTGATATTATTACTTATATCTACAAGCAAATATTTTTTGCTTAGCAATGCGAGATAAGTTTATCAAGACCTTATTTTAATTTGATACAAGCTTAATTATACATTATCATATTATTGCCAACATTTGCATATATTTTGGATGTCGTCACAAAATAAATCATAGTAGCTTTCAAATTTATAAAAAGAGGAAAACATATAAATAATTATGTGGCACTTTTTCTCCCGTTGCAACGCACGGACATGTTTACTAGTCTTAAAAAAAGAAAAAAAAAACAAAGCAGTCATCCGTGGCCCGCCTGCCAGAGACCCCAGAAGGCCAGAGAAGTAGAGAACCCGTAAACCCGGCGGGCCCGGTTCTGCAGGGACACGCACCTGCGCACGCGGTGACGCGGAAGGCGAATCGGTATCCTCCCGCCGTCATATTCTCTCTCCTTCCCCGATCGATCCCCACCCCGCACGATAATTTCCCCCCTCTGTGTCTGCTAGGGTTCCCCGTCCGATTCCCCCTCGGCCGCATCAGGTAAATTACTGCCCCATCCGCCACGCATTCGATCTGATCCCGCGATTCGAGCCCTCGCGCATCGATCCGGGGCTCCTCCCCCTGCAAATTTCCGCGGCGGAGTTTCGTACTCTCTTTGTTTTTGCAACATTCGAGTTGATTATTCTGGAGGAGTCGCGCTCTAGGGTTGAGCGAGCGTTGTTGGATTTTTGTGCGACGACGGTGGTGTGTTGATTGGATGTTGAAAGAATTGTAGCTGTTTGAGGCCGCAAGCAAGGGCCGCGGAAGCATCTGCGTCGAGCCATGGATAAGGGGCTCTTCACCAACGACGGCTCCTTCATGGAGAGGTTCAAGCAGATGCAGCAGGAGGCGCAGGAGAAGGAGAAGGCCGCTGCGGCCGCTGCCTCATCGGCTCCCAAGCAAGCGAACCCCAAGCAGGGGTTTGCGGTTGCGGCAAACAAGAGGCCTTTCGAGCTGAAGAAGGCTGGTCCGGTGGCCTCGGCTGGTAAGCTGGCCTTTAGCCTCAAGAAGGCCAAGGTCGCGGTTGCACCTGTCTTCTCAGCCGATGATGAGGACGAGGATGCCGCGGATGTGGAGAGGGAGGAGCCCGCCAAGCGCCAGAAGTCTGTGCAAGCTGATGCTCCTGCGGCAGCTGCCCCGGCTGGGGCTGTTGGTAATCATTTATATTTATCCATTTCTTGCTGTTTTACTATTAACTCGTTTAGTGATGATGTTCTGTGTGTTGTAGTTTCCATCAAATGATTAGGTGCAAACATGTTATCAGACTTTTAATTCAGTAACCGAGCTAGAACATCAGTGATCTTTTAGCTTTCCATGCAAGTAGTGTTTTTTTGCCTTCGAATTCAGTTGCGGATTTAGATAATCTCATTGAATTTGATGCAAATCATTTCAGCATGTGACATACCTTAGGTTTTTACTATTGAAATGAGTTCTGAATTCATTTTTCCATTCCTAAAGTATTACCCTGGTGCAGATGATTGTATTATCAGTTTCCATGTAGAGTTCTCTATTCCATACATTTGACGGTGTTGTCCCTACTGCGATAAAATTTGATAGTGAAACTAAGTAATAACTATATAGTTTGCATTTCATTTTCTTACATACTGATTTAACTAGAACCCAGTACTGCATTTCATATATACTTTTATTATTGAAATTACTAAAGGGCTGTTGATGCCGGTAATATTTAGGTTTTGTATGGTTTCTAAAATATACCATAGGATTTAAAGCTTCTAGGTGTTTGGATACATCAATTTAGTTTTACAAACTTTAGGATTCCAAGTACCATGTTATTTGGAGTTCTTGAAGAAAACCCATTCAACACTTCTTTTTTCTAAAAACAAAAGCACGCCTCGCATTTTCTTTCTCACCAATGCGAGTTATGCGGCGTTGGCTTGTCTAATTTCGTGCACTACTATTAGTAAACACACTCCTAATGTACAAAGTTGTATTGTGTACATTCATTTAGTTGATCTTAAAGGAAAATTACTAACTGAAAACCACCAAATACGCCATTGTTTTTATATATATTGTAAAATTGTAAAATATAGTGTTTTTTCACAATCTATGTTATTTTATTTCCCATGTATTAAAAACTATGGTCTTGAAATTTTGTATCATCCAAACATTCCATAATAATATTGAATTTATGCATTTATACAAGTGATAAAAATGAATCTTGATAGCTACAAATTGCAATGCTAGTGGTGGTGGAATTGACTAACAACGTTTTATTTTTAGAAATAGCCATGGAAATTGATTGCTGTTGCACCAAGGTGTTGTAGACTCCTTTTTTTGTATGATGCATACATTCTTAGGTTTACAAAAAAAAAAATCTTCCTCAGCATCTGCATACATTATTGTCAGCAGAAAGTCGTGAAGGTTTTGTCTTTTTCTTATGACTGCAGCTTATAGATTAACTAAATTGACATTGCTGGGAAGGATGTGATTGAGAAAGTTGGAGGCTCTACTGCAGTAATTTGCATTGCCTTGTCATGCGCTTGATATTAATCAGTTCTTTAAGTGACATGCAGCCCCAACCCCACCAAATGATATGACAGTGAGACAAGTTGCTGACAAATTGGCAAGCTTTGTTGCCAAAAATGGGAGACAGTTTGAGAATATCACACGGCAGAGGAATCCTGGAGATACACCATTCAAGTACGACCGAGCTACTTTTTTTTTTCTTACCAACTCTTATCTGTTTTTTGTTGTGGTTTTTCTCAATAAGTTCAATTTTACTTTCAATCTCTGACTTTAAGAAATATTGGTATATAAATCTTGGGTCATTTGCAGGTTTCTATTTGACAAACACTGTCCAGACTACAAATATTATGAGTATCAGCTTGCTGAAGAGGAAAAGGCTCTTGCTCAGTCAAAGGAGGCTGAAGCATCAAAAAGTAGTTCGTGGCACAATTTCTTTGTAGTTTTCTATAATTTTAACTTCTGTACAAGTCTTGATGCTGCATGCTCTTGTTAATGCAGCTAACTCTGGCATTGCAAGCTTCAAGGCACCAGGTGGTACACATAGAAGCTCATTTGAACAGAAGTCTAACTATCAGACACCTGCATCAGCTTTGTATGGTGCATATGAGGGTAGTTCTTCCCAAGGAAGCTCTTCTAGTTACGGTAAAATTTGCATACATTATTTCCTTGTATTTTTCATATGTTATTTAGCTACTCCCTCCATTTTTTTACATGTCGTATTAGGTCTGTCCTAAGTCAAACATTCCTAACTTTGACCATCAATTTCAAAAAATCCATGTAGTTTCAGAACATGTGAACAATATATTATGAAAGTGTTTCTCATAGTGATCTAAAAACATAAATCTTCTGTTAACCTCACAATTTTTTTTTAAAAATGATGGTCAAAGATAGAAATATTTGACTTATTAGGGCAAAACTAATACATGTAAAAAAACAGAGGGAGTACTTTCTCTATGTTACTGGACTGTGTTCACCTGGTTACTATTTTGAGTTTGCAAGTCATCTGTGTCTTGCACTTGTATTGCCTATAAGTATCTTCTTATTTCTGATGTTGTGAATGTTCTGTTTCATTCTTTTGGCTTAATGCATGCAATAGATATGTTGTAGGTTTTCTGTTGTGAAACACCGAGACCCTATGCTTGTCATCTCTCTGATCTATAGTTTGCTTCAAAAATAAAAAACCATCTTCTTCCAACTTGGACTGTTTGATTGTTGTATATGTGCTCAATGCTAGCTAATCTTGTTGCAGGTGATCATATGACTCCACCGTCAGATCCTGTTGCATTGATGGAATTCTACGCAAAGAAGGCTGCACAGGAAGAACGGAAGCGGCCACCAAGGCAGTCAAAAGATGAAATGCCACCACCTCCTTCTCTTCAAGGTACCTCTGCAACATTATTCTCCCTGTTGAAAGAATGTAGAAACTTCAATGTTTATTCCAGCACTACTAATTCTTGTTTTGCAGGTCCTCCTAAGAAGGGACACCACATGGGTGACTTCATTCCTCCAGAAGAACTTGAAAAGTTCATGGCACGCTGTAATGATGCTGCAGCACAAAAGGCTACCAAAGAGGCTGCCGAGAAGGCTAAGATTCAGGCAGACAATATTGGGCACAAACTTCTATCTAAGATGGGTTGGAGGGAAGGTTAGTCCCTGAGTACTTAATAACATATTTACCATTACAGTAATTCTCTGTAAAACCTTGTCACATTTTTCTTTTCAAAAATAAATTGCTTTATATCATTAAATTGACTTTAAAACAAAACTATAACCATTTGAATGATAGATCAAACTCAAAAGTCCACGGTATTCGTGAGGCTGAATGACTGATGGATGTTTAAGTTTATGACAACAGTACAACACCCATCTGGACCCTGATCATCATTGCTTTTATTTGTTGGTGTCTAGCCTGTATCCATCTCTTTCTGTGTTTTTGTCATGTTCATCCAGCAAACCTTCAATATTGTAAAAGTCTGCTTTGAACAAAGCCTTCAATCCCAAACACCAGATAAGAATTATCTATGATAGACTCAGCATTGTGTTGCATGCATTGATTCTCAACATCCCGACACTGGTGGGATTTGTTTGTTGGGCGTGTAGTCAGGCCATTAGACAATATGCAACATTCCACTTCCAGGTGTTACATTTAGTTTACCCTGCAGGTGAGGGTCTTGGTAGCGAGAGAAGAGGCCGTGCAGATCCCATTATGGCTGGAGATGTGAAGAAGGATCATCTTGGTGTTGGCGCGGTCCAGCCTGGTGAGGTCACATCTGAAGATGACATCTACGAGCAATACAAGAAGCGAATGATGCTTGGATACCGCTATAGGCCGAACCCTCTGGTATATTGGCTGCCATTGCCTGCTTCCAGGAGTTCTCTGCTATTTCTTTTTGCCTAATACTTCTGCTATATTTGCAGAACAATCCAAGGAAATCATACTACTGATACAGGGGAGTTCGTCCGAGGGGAGATGTAAGGCACTGATTTTGCTGCATTTTTGCTCACAGAACTAACAGTTAGGGGAAATCACTAACAGCATTGAAAGTTTTTGTTCATCAGCAGAAAAGTCAAGAAGTTCGTTATTCAGCATATTTCTTGGAATGCCACAGATGTGAGGCTTCCAGGGGGGTTCTACGAAGATTTGTTCTGTGCATTGTTGATCTTTGTGGCTTTAAATGTTGTGTTGAAACGTGTATCATGTTTCAAACAGTGATATATTGCTTTCTTGGATCAGTATATTTTGTCTGATCATTCAGGATTTACTCCGCCCCAATATCTTATTTCCGTGACAAGTGGGAATCATGAGGTACAAAATCTGTGTTTGGGAGGGGTTCTGTTTTAGAATGGAGTGTGAATAACTATAGTGAGCATGAGTGTTGGTACGGAACCTCTGGAGTATTTGAAGCAAAGGCCCCGACATTGAGGTCCGGACGTCTTTGGTCCCTCTGCATTTAACAATCAACTGTCTTTCTTTCTCTTAAAATGAACTAGGAACTGGTAAAGTAACTATTTTTGGATTTACCAGCTCCAGCTCCTTCATGTACTGTAGAAAAAGGCCAGGGTCGTTTGGTGTCGTACCAAGCAGGGCCATTATTTGAAGGGGACATAGCCACATAGGCGTGCTCCCTCACCTCACCCAAGTGTCTGGATGTCTTGTTCTGGTGACTTAGTTTTTGTGTCTTGTTCTGTTGGCTTAGGGTGTGTTTAGGTGGGAAGAAGAAAATTTTTGGGTGTCACATCGGATGTGTCAGAAGGATGTCGGAAGCAGTTTTCGGATACTAATAAAAACAAATTACAGAACCCGTGAAAGCCTAAGTTTGGTTTTGGTAATTAATGACATTAAGTTGCTAATGCTATAGTTTAAGTGGTTTGAGTTAGACATAAGCAACACACGTGATGAAGGAGCATGTGGCATGAAGTGATGGCCACAAGTTCACAAGTGGTGGAGATGCACATGATATGATGTACATGATGATCAAGTGGAAGAGAAGGTTCTAAGAGCGCAAGGCAAAGGTATAACCATATGGTTTTTCTTTTGCCGGTCTAAGATGAGTAGAGAAGTGATTGATCGGGTTTATGATACATAGCCGACTATCAAGAGGGGCAATCACGGTTAGCTCGGAAATCAAGTGTCACTAGATCATTGTCTTGAGCATATGCATTAGGATCTAGTAAAGAGCTAACATAACGCCTTGCAAAATGTTTGTGAAATGATAACACACATGCACATGGTGGTGTACACTTGATAGTGTTAGCACATTGCGAAGGCGGTGGAGTTTGAGCGGTAGAGAGGGGTTTGGGTTCCTCTCTCCCTCCCGCCGAGCTTGCGAGGCGGGATTCAGCGTTTTTTTGGGAAGTGAAATGCCTATTTTCTACTGCGCCGGAAGTTGGAAAAGAAACAGAGGCGAACGGAGGTCACAGAGGTGATCGGACGCTGCACCGGACGCGGTCATGGTTTGACCGGACGCGTCCGGTCATTTCAACGCAGCGAGGGTTTGTGATCGGACGCTGGTCTGGCCTGACTAGCGCGTCCGGTCAGTTCTCCTGTGCGCAGAAGAAAAGGGCGCGCGACCGGCGCGTCTGGTCCCTCAGGGAACCGGCGCGTCCGGTCATGCGTCCAGAGGGGCAGAACGCAGCGGAGTGATGATCGGACGCGCGGCGCGTCCGGTCACGAACGATCGGACGCGTCCGGTCGTTGAGGGAGCTTACTGGACTCTAACCGGACGATGGCACTGTCGCGTCCGGTCATTCGCTAGGGCGCGTCCGGTCGTTGCTTCGCGGGCTCGCGGTGCTGAGCGATCGGCGCGTCCGGTCAGTTGAGCGGCACGTCCGGTCATTCGCTAGAGCGCGTCCGGTCATAGCAACGGTAACTTCTGACACGCACTGTTCACGCTTGTCCTCCTGACCGGTGCGTCCGGTCATCCCGTTTTGAACTACGTCGTCCGGTAACGGCTAGCTGCGTACCCCTTCGCTATAAATAGAGGATGTCCGGGGTTTAAGGGTAACTCTTGCACATTTTGAGATATAGAGACATCCTTTGAGCTAGAGAACAATCCCTCCACTCATCTCTTTGATTAGTTGCACATCTTGAGTGAGATTGAGTGAGATTCAAGTGCATTGCTTGAGAGTTGCATTTTAGAGGCACTTGATCTTCGAGTTGCTGCAGATTTCTTGTTACTCTTCCGTGTTTCCCGACACGGTAGACGGCTTGGAGCAGCGGAGGTGATTGAGCTCGCAATTGGAGATTGTTGGAGCCCTCACCAAGTGTTGTAAGGGGTTCTTGATCCTTTCCCGCGGGAGTTCGCGAATTGGATACTCTAGTGGAGCTCGTGGCTTGGAGGATCCCCATCTTGTGTGCGGTTGTGCGGCGCCCGCCGAGGGCTCGACTCTTGATAGTCGATTAGCTCGTGAACCGACAAGTGGGTGTATCGCAACAACGGGGAGTAGCTTGCCGGGAAGCAAGTGAACCTCGGGATAAATTTTTGTGTCATTCTCTTCCCGAGGACTTCTCGTGTGTGATTGATTGATTGGTACTTCTCATCTCTACACGGCGGTATAATCACTCAAAGCTCTTCTCTTGTATTACTTCTTGTTTCTAGCTTGTAGTTGTTGTTGTGTTTAGTGAATAGCTTTGTTATATACTTGTGTAGGTGGCTTGCTTAATTAGTTAGAGCTAGTGCATTTGCTTTGCCACCTTTCGTACTAACGTGTGGTTAAGTAATTCTTGTAGTAGTTTTAATTAGGCTATTCACCCCCCCTCTAGCCTATTTGGACCTTACAAGTGGTATCGGAGCCGAGGCACCGTTTATTTGAGGCTTAACAACCTACGGTGAAAAAGAAATGGCTCAATTAAGCTTGCACATCAACAATACCAAGAAGGCACCTCAGTTTGATGGCATAAATTATGCATATTGGAAGGTTAAGATGACCGCACACCTAAAGTCAATCAATAGAGAAGTATGGAAGGTCACCGAAACAAAATTTGAGGTTGCTAATCCGAAAGCACCTACACCGGTGGAAGAGAAGAAGCTCCAATGCAATGGCATTGCCATTAGTGCTCTTCATGAGGCATTAGATGACAAGACATTTGAGCAAGTGAATAACATAGAGATTGCTCATGATGCTTGGGCCAAGCTAGAAGAAACATTTGAGGGCACCAAAGGCACAAAGACCGCTAAAGCATATATCTTGCAAGAAAAATTTTCAAGCTTCAAGATGCAAGGTGATGAGAGTGTACCGGAGATATTTCATAGGTTACAAGTCATTGTCAATGAGCTCAAGGCACTCGGTGAGGAGGTCAAGGACAACCAATTCTCTATGAAGTTCTTGAGAAGCTTGCCCAAGAGGTTTGATACATTGATCACCGTGCTAGTGAGGACTACATTGAAGGATTCAACTCCTCAACAAATATTCCAAGAAGTGATGACGATGATTCATATAGAGAAGATGATGAGAAAGAGGAGTTGGTCAAAAAGAAGAAGAAGGAAAGTGAGAAGAAGGATGATGAGAAGAAGAAGAGTGTGGCATTCAAAGCCACCACATCTAAGGGCAAATCCAAGATTGAATCATCAAGTGATGAAGATTCAAGCTCTTGTGATAGTGATGACATTGATGAGAAGATGGCTCTCTTTGTTAAGCAATTTGACAAATTCATGAAGAAGAAAGGCTATCATGCAAGGAGGAAGAACTCATCCAAGAAGAGTGAGCATACCATGAGATGCTTTAGATGCCATAGCAAGAACCATCTTATTGTAAAGTGTCCTTATGATAGTGATGATGAAGATGCTATCAAGAAGGAGAAGAAGAAGCAAGAAAAGAAGAAGAACTCTCATAAGAAGAATGATTCTCATGTTGCTACTTGGGATAGTGATGATTCGTCAAGTGATGATGAGGATGACAACAAGAGCAAGAAGAAGGGACATGCTAGCATTGCCATCCAAGAGAAGGTCTCCCTCTTCGACACTCCATCGTGCTTTATGGCTAAGGCCGCTAAGGTATCATCCGACGATGAGAGTGATCATGATAATGCTAGTGATAGTGATAGTGATGAAGAAGAATTCACTAAAGATGAACTAATCACTATGCTAGAAGATTGCACTCAACATTTTAAAGAATCTAGAAAGGAGTGCAAGGGCTTGCTTAAGGAAAAGAAAAACTTTATGCAAGAACTTGATGAGCTTAGAGCATCTTATGAGAGTCTAAAGATAGACCATAAGAAGCTTCAAAAGTCTCACACTAAGCTTGAAGAAGCTCATTCCTCTCTAGTTGAAAAATGTGAAAACATGTCAACTAATGTTGAGAAAGCTAAAACTTGCAACATAGGCACATCATGTGATATAATTGATGAATCTTGTCATAAGCCTATTATTGTTGCTCCCACTAATCCTTCATGTAGCGCATCTACATCTTCCTCATCTAGTAGTGATGGTTTCACTTGTGACTCCACACTAATAGTTGAGAATGAAAATCTCAAGAAGGATGTAAAAGAGCTCAATCACACCTTAGCTAAGGCTTATGGTGGCGAGGACCGCTTGCTTATATGCTTGGGTAGCCAAAGAGCTTCTCTCTACAAAGAGGGATTGGGCTATAACCCCAAGAAAGGCAAGGTCACTTTTGCTCCTCACAAGACTTGTTTTGTGAAGAACAATGGTAGCTATTACAAAAGTTGCAAGCAAGTGGGTCATATAGAGCGACATTGCATGAACAAGAAAAGTAATGCTAATGTATCCTCAATTAAGTTTGATTGTTTCTATATACTTACCAAGGGTACAAATGATGTTTATGTTAAGTTCATTGGTGCACCATGGATGGGCTCAAAGAAGAAAGCCATTTGGGTACCAAAGAGCTTGGTCACTAACCTTGGAGGACCCAAACAAGTTTGGGTACCTAAAAAGAATTGATCTTGTCTTGTAGGTCAATTACAAAGCCGGAGAAAGGTATTGGGTGCTTGATAGTGGGTGCACTCAACATATGACCGGGGATTCTCGTATGTTCAAATCAATTGACACAAGTCAAAATGGTGGTTTTGATGCTATCACTTTTGGCAACAATAAGAAAGGCAAGGTCAAGGGGCTTGGTAAAATTGCTATCTCAAATGACATGAGTATATCTAATGTGTTGCTAGTTGAGAGCTTGGATTTCAATCTTTTATCGATGGCGCAACTTTGTGATCTTAGCTTCAAGTGCATATTTGGTAGTGATGATGTTGAAGTCATAAGTGTTGATGGATCAAATTTGATATTCAAAGGATTTAGACATGGTAGCTTATACTTAGTTGACTTCAATGATAGTGAGACTCAATTGACATCATGCTTGCTAAGTAAATCTAGTATGGGTTGGTTATGGCATAGAAGGCTTGGTCATGTTGGAATGAAACAATTGAACAAACTTTTGAGGCATGACTTAGTTAGAGGCTTGAAAGATGTGACTTTTGAAAAGGATAAACCATGTAGTGCTTGTCAAGCCGACAAACAAGTTGGAAATATACATCCTAGTAAGAGTGAAATGAGCACATCAAAGGCATTTGAGCTATTACACATGGACTTGTTTGGGCCAACAATATACACTAGCATTGGTGGCAACAAGTATGGCTTTGTGATAGTAGATGACTACACTAGATACATTTGGGTGTTCTTTCTCTTTGACAAGAGTGATGTTTATGATCTATTTAAATCTTTTGTCAAGAGGGTGCAAAATGAGTTTGAGACTACCATCAAGAAGATTAGAAGTGACAATGGTAGTGAGTTCAAGAACACAAGAATTGAAGATTTATGTGATGATCTTGGTATTGGACATCAATTCTCTCCAACCTACACTCCTCAATCCAATGGTGTAGTTGAAAGAAAGAATAGAACTTTGATTGACATGGCTAGATCAATGCTTAGTGAATACAATGTGAGTCATTCATTTTGGAGTGAAGCTATCAACACGGCTTGCTATTGTAGCAACCGTCTCTATTGCCATGGGAAGCTTGGAAAGACACCATATGAGCTATTGAATGGAAGAAAGCCCAACATTGCATACTTTAGAGTGTTTAGTTGCAAATGCTATATTCTCAAGAAAGGCACTAGATTGAGCAAGTTTGAAAAGAAATGTGATGAAGGATTCTTACTTGGTTATTCTACCACAAGCAAAGTATATAGAGTTTGGAATCTCACAAATGGCACCTTAGAAGAAGTTCATGATGTTGAGTTTGATGAAACCCAAGGATCTCAAAATGAAGCTCAAAACCTTGATGATGTGAGAGGAGATCAATTGTCAAATGCAATGAAGAACATGGACATTGGTGATATAAGGCCGATGCAAGTTGATGATGATGATATTCATGTGATCAACCAAAGTATGCAAATTGATACAAATCAAGCAAGCTCTAGTGGTACTCATGATGAAGCTCAAGTTCAAGGTCAAACAAGTGGAAGCAATCAACTCCTAATACTCCAACCTACTAGTATTGCAAGAGATCATCCATTAGATCAAAACATTGGTGGAATTCAAAGTGGTGTTCAAACTAGATCAAGGCTAGCATCCTTTTGTGAGCATTACTCATTTGTGTCACTTGAAGAACCTAAGAAATTAGAAGATGCTTTGGAGGATTTTGATTGGGTAAATGCTATGCATGAAGAACTAAACAACTTTGCTAGAAATCAAGTTTAGAAACTTGTTGAGAGGCCAAAGAACTACAATGTGATTGATACTAAATGGGTCTTTAGAAACAAGCAAGATCAAGATGTCATGGTTGTGAGGAACAAAGCAAGATTAGTAGCACAAGGATACACTCAAGTTGAGGGTCTTGACTTTGGAGAGACATATGCACCCGTTGCAAGATTGGAGGCTATTAGAATCTTATTAGCATATGCTTGTGCACACAACATTAAGATCTATCAAATGGATGTCAAGAGTGCATTTCTCAATAGCTACATTAATGAAGAAGTTTATGTTGAGCAATCTCTCGGTTTTGAAGATGACAAGAAGCCCGACCATATTTACAAGCTAAAGAAGACATTGTATGGTTTGAAGCAAGCACCTAGAGCATATTATGAGAGTTTGAGGGACTTTCTCCTCTCTAAAGGGTTGAAGATGGGAAAGGTTGACACCACTCTCTTCACCAAGAAGCTTGAAAATGACTTGTTTATGTTGCAAATCTATGTGGATGGCATTATCTTTGGATCAACCAACCAAGACTTTTGTGAATAGTTTAGAAATATAATGGCTAATGAGTTTGAAATGTCTATGATTGGAGAACTTAGTTACTTCCTTGGACTTCAAATCAAGCAAATGAAGAATGACACTTTTGTAAGTCAAGGCAAGTACATCAAGGACATGATCAAGAAGTTTGGATTACAAGATGCTAAGCCAATGAGTACACCAATGTGCACAAATGATCAATTGGATGTTGATGCTAGTGGCAATATGATAGATCAAAAGCAATACCGGTCTATGATTGGAAGTTTGCTCTATGTCACCGCTTCTAGGCCGGATGTGATGTTTAGTGTGTGCAAGTGTGCAAGATATCAAGCTTCACCTAGAGAAAGTCACTTGAAAGCAACCAAGAGGATATTGAGATATCTTAAGGGCACTCATGATGTCGGATTATGGTTTTCAAAGGGGTCTAACTTTGAGTTGATTGGATATTCGGACTCCAACTATGGTGGTTGCAAGATTGATAGAATGAGCACAAGTGGCACTTGTCAATTTCTTGGAAGGTCTCTTGTTTCATGGTCATCAAGGAAACAAAATAGTGTTGCACTATCTACTGCCGAGGCCGAATACATTAGAGCCGGTAGTTGTTGTGCACAATTGCTTTGGATGAAGGTCATCTTGAATGATTTTGGAATCAAGTTCAAGAATGTGTCATTGTTTTATGACAATGAAAGTGCTATCAAGATGATACAAAATCCGGTTCAACATTCAGGAACCAAACACATTGACATAAGGCACCACTTCATAAGAGACCATCAACAAAAGGGTGATATTAGTATTGAGAGCATTGGCACCAAAGATCAACTAGCCGACATATTCACAAAACCACTAGATGAAAAGAGATTTTACAAGTTGAAGAATGAATTGAACATACTTGTGAAAGTCCTATGTTTGGTGTTGGTAATTAGTGACAATGCCTAAGTACTAATCTAATACCTAAGTTGTATGTAGCATATAAGGATTAGTACATTCCAAGGTTGGTGGCAAGATGGACATGGTGATCATGATGACCACACTTGGATTTGGACGCAACCCTATGTGATCAAGGCAAAGGTATATGCTTAAGGGTTGTGTTTTAGTAACCAAGACACCTAGTGGGTGTGGTTACATTATAGGATAGATAGCCGTACTATAAAGAGGGGAATGACGCGGCTATTGAACTCCTAAGTGCCTCTAGGTGTGCATTTCATGATCATATGCATTTGGATAGAACTAATATCGCCTCGAAAAATGATTGTGAAAATGCTAACACACTCACACTTGACGAAGATCACTTGGTGGTGTTAGCACGTTTGCGAAGGCGGTGGAGTTTGAGCGGTAGAGAGGGTTTGGGATCCTCTCTCCCTCCCGCTGAGCTTGCGAGGTGGGATTCAGGCGTTTTTGAGAAGTTGAAACGACTATTTTTCACTACGCCGGAAGTCCGGAAAAGAAACGGAGGCGAACGGAGGTCACAGAGGTGACCGGACGCTGAACCGGACGCGGTCCTTGCATGACCGGACGCGTCCGGTCAGTGTTCAGTGTCTGCGCGTTTTTCAGTTCGATGATCGGACGCGAGGCGCGTCCGGTCACTGATGATCGGACGCGTCCGGTCATTCAGGGAGCTTACTGGACTCTAACCGGACGCTGGCACTATCGCGTCTGGTCATCTTCTTCAGCGCGTCCGGTCACTGTTTCGTTGAGCGCTGCTCAGGCGACCAGCGCGTCCGGTCATTCTCGGGACCAGCGCGTCCGGTCGTCTCCAGCACGTCCGGTCTACGCGATGAGCGCGTCTAGTCGTTGCTTCGCAGTTAACCGTTGGGCGACCGGCGCGTCCGGTCATTTGGACCAGCGCGTCCAGTCAGTACTTCGCGAGTTAGCCGTTGGGCGACCGGCGCGTCCGGTCAGTTGGACCAGCGTGTCCGGTCAACCCGATTCTAGCTGTTTAAGTTTCTAACGGCTCCTTTCGAAGGGGTACGTCTATAAATACTCGTTGGCCGGCTCAAGGCTCTTACTCTGGAACATTTGACATACTTGTGAGCACTTTGAGCTAAGCAACTTCCCTCTCACTCATCTCTCTTGCTTCTTTGCATATTCGAAGTGAGATTGAGTGATCCAAGTGCATTTGCATTGTGAGATAGCATTTAGTTGGCACTTGGTGGTTGATTTGCTGCGGGATTCTTGTTTCTCTTGGTGGTTGCCGCCAGCTAGACGACTTGGAGCAGCTTGGAGGCGTTGGCAAGAGTTGGTGTTTGTTCTTGGCCACCTCCGGTGATTGTGAGAGGTTTGTGCCTACCTCGGCGAAGCGCCAAAGGCAACATTAGTAAATTGCTTCGTGTCATTGCAACCTTTTGCCATTTGGTAGGTTCTTGTGGCACCTTTTGAGAGGCTCGGTGTGTGACCGATTAGCCACCGAACCACGTGGTGAAGAGGGACACAACGGGGACTAGCGTGCGGGCAAGCACGTGAACCTCGGGATAAATCTTCGTGTCATCACTTTCATATTGTGATTGATTGATCCCAGTGTTCGGTTATCTTGGTATTCATCTCTTGATTATATTGATTGGTTGGCTCAATTCTTAGCCCCTCGGAGATACCCTCCTAACTCTCTCTTGTATTAATTTCTTAGTTATCTTTGCTAGCGAGTTATCTTTGCTAGAGTAGCTTCTTTGTGTAGCTTGCTAGTTGTAGTTTCCTTCTCGGTTTGACTTGTGCGGTTGAGTGCAAATACACTAGAATTGTGATTTGGTTAGGTGGCTTGCAAACACCTCGTAGGCTAAGCAAAACTCATATCTCGCTATTTGTTTTATTGATAAACTTGTTTAGCTTGTCTTTGTAGAAAATTTTAATAGGCTATTCACCCCTCTCTAGCCATCAAGACCTTTCAAGTGGTATCAGAGCAGTGGTCACCGTTTGTAAGGCTTAACAACCTCGGTGTAATATGACTCAAGTTGTGTTCAACCATGTCGGGGGCAAGCCTCCATTCTTTGATGGTGTCACATCTTTTGATCATTGGAAAAGAAAGATGAAGCAATATCTTGGCTCTATTCATGAGAACGTTTGGAAGGTGACACACCATGATTTTGCTATCATTGATCCCGACAACCTCACCAATAATGACCGCATCAACAACCAATGCAACACTATGGCTCTCAATACTCTCTACAATGGGATTGATGCAAAGGTCTTTGAGCAAATCAAGGATCTTGAAATGGCAAGTGAAGTGTGGACAAGATTAGAGAAAACATATGAGGGCACTTCAATGGTAAAGAGTGCCAAGCTCTATATGCTCAAGAATAAGTTTGCAAGCTTCAAGATGAAGGATAATGAGTCCATACTAGAGATGTTCTATAGGCTACAAGTTATTGTTAATGATCTCAAGAGCCTAGAAGAAGATGTCAAAGACAAGGACTTCTCACATAAGTTCTTGATGAACTTACCTAAGAAGTTTGCTATCTTGAGGAAGATGATCCAAAGAGAGGGTTTGGACAAGGTGACTCCAAACCAAGTACTTGGAGATGTCATGACCGATGCTCAATATGATGATGATGAAGATGAAGATGAGAAGAAGGAGATCAAGGTCAAGCAAGAGAAGACCACCGCATTCAAGGCTTCTTCTTCCAAGGGCAAGAGCAAGGTTGTCGATGATGATGATCCATTTGATGATGAGATCATGGCCCTTCTAGTGCAAAAGATGGGTCGGTTCATGAAGAAGAGAGGCTATGGTGCAAGAAAGAGAAGAGACTTCATGAAGGCAAAGGAGGTGCTTTGCTACAATTGCAATAGCCCCGATCATGTAGTGGCAAAGTGCCCCTATGAAGACAAAAGATATCATGATGGGGAGTTGAAGTTGAAGAAGAACAAGAAGGAGAAGAAAGCAAAGAAGAGCTTCACATTCAACGAGAAGAAGAAGGGTGGTGGCTATGTAGTCACTTGGGATAGTGACAACTCTGATAGTGATGATGATGAAAGCTCTAGTGATGATGAGAGGACCACTCGGCGAGCCATTGCAAACATCGCCCTCTCTAACAAGCCATCTATCTTTGACACTACATCGACATGCCTTATGGCCAAGCCTACCAAGGTAAAACATGATGATAGTGATGATGATTCTTGTGCTAGTGATGATTATAGGAGTGATGATGAGGAGGATGAGGACTACTCCAAGGATGATCTATTAGGCATAATAGATCAAATGAGCAAGGGCTACAAGAGGGCAACCAAGAAATACAAAATCTTGAAACAAGAGCTCATTGCCAAGAACAATGAAAATGATGCCTTGATGGAGGAGCTTGTTGCTCTCAAAAAGAGTAAGGAGTGCAAAGGAATTGAACAAGAGCTCAAAGCTCTTAGGAAATCCTTTGATGAGCTAGAGGCTTCTCGTGAGTGTCTAAAGGAAGACCACGAGGATCTTGAAATTGCTCACACTAGGCTTAAGGAAGCCCACTCCACTCTACTTGAGCTCATCAAGGAAAAGGACCTCAAGTTGGAGAAGCTGATGAAGGAAGCTAAGGAGGAGCAAGTGATTGTCACTTGTGACATTGGACTAACATGTGATATTATTGATGATTCTTTATTTGTTGGTCCTACTAATGCTTCATGTAGCTCATCATCATCCACCACAACCAATCCTATCTCTACTACTAGTGATTCATCACTTGTGGTTGAGAATAAGACTCTCAAGAGAGAGGTGGATGATCTCACCCGTGCATTAGGCAATGCCTATGGTGGGGATGCCCGCTTGCTAAAATGCTTGGGTAGCCAAAGGTTCTCTCTTAACAAAGAGGGATTAGGCTATACTCCCAAGAAGGGCAAGGCGACCTTTGCTACTCTAAAGCCTCGCTTTGTGAAGGGCAATGGTCGTTATTGCAATAGATGCAAGCAAGTTGGGCATCTAGAGATTAATTGCAATAAAATGAACAAGAACAAGAAAAATGCTAATGTACCTTACATTCCTTTTGATTCTTGTTATGTGCTTACCAAGGGTGAGAAAGGTGTGCATGCTAGGTTTGTTGGTACACCAATTGTGGGCCCAAAGAAGAAGGCCATTTGGGTACCAAAGAGCTTAGTGACTAACCTCCATGGACCTAAGCAAGTATGGATACCTAAAAGACATTAAATTGTTTTGTAGGTAAATTACAAGGCCGGAGGAAGGAATTGGGTGCTTGATAGTGGGTGCTCTCAACATATGACCGGTGATTCAAGAATGTTCAACACTCTCAAATCAAATGATAGTGGCATTGATAGTATCACATTTGGTGATAATAGCAAGGGTAATGTAAAGGCTCTTGGAAGGATTGCAATCTCAAATGATCATAGTATTTCCAATGTGCTCTTAGTTGAAAAGTTGAACTTCAATCTTCTCTCGGTTGCTCAATTGTGTGATCTCGGTTTCAAGTGCATATTTGGTGTTGATGATGTGGAGATAGTTAGTGTTGATGGCTCCAACTTGATCTTCAAAGGCTTTAGATTTGAGAATCTATACTTGGTTGATTTCAATGCTAGTGACACTCAACTTTCAACATGCTTGCTCACCAAATCAAGTATGGGTTGGTTATGGCATAGAAGACTAGGTCATGTTGGCATGAAGCAATTGAACAAGTTAGTGAAGCATGACTTAGTTAGAGGCTTGAAGGATGTCACAATTGAGAAAGATAAGCTATGTAGTGCATGTCAAGCCGGAAAGCAAGTGGGCAACACTCATCCATTGAAGAGCATTATGAGTACTTCCAAGGCATTTGAGTTGTTGCACATGGATCTATTTGGGCCAACTACATACACAAGCATTGGTGGCAACAAGTATGACTTTATGATTGTGGATGATTTCACTAGATATACATGGGTATTTTTTCTTGGGGACAAAAGTGATGTATTTGACATATTCAAGAAGTTCATCAAGAGAGTACAAAATGAGTTTGAAACTACAATCAAGAAAGTGAGAAGTGACAATAGAAGTGAGTTTAGAAACACAAGAGTTGATGAGCTATGTGATGAGCTTGGAATCAAGCATTAATTCTCGGCCAATTATACACCTCAATCAAATGGCCTAGTTGAAAGAAAGAATAGAACCTTAATTGATATGGCAAGATCAATGTTGAATGAGTATAATATGAGTCATTCATTTTGGGCCAAAGCAATCAACACGGCTTGCTTCTATAGCAACCACCTCTATTGCCACAAGTTTCTAGAGAAGACACCATATGAGATCTTAAATGGAAGAAAGCTCAATATTGCATACTTTCGGGTATTTGGCTGCAAATGCTATATCTTGAAGAAGGGCACTAGATTGAGCAAGTTTAAGAAGAAATGTGATGAAGGCTTCCTACTTGGCTACTCAACTACTAGCAAAGCTTATAGAGTTTGCAATTTGGCTAGTGGTTTACTTGAAGAAGTGCATGATATTGAGTTTGATGAAACAAATGGCTCTCATGATGAAGAAGATAACTTAGATGATGTGATAGGAACTCAATTGAGTAATGCTATGAAAGAAATGGATATTGGTGATATTAGACCAAAGCAAGTTATTAATGTAGATGACAACAAAGATCAAGTGCTCCAAAGTCCAATCACTCAAGCTAGTGGTTCTCTAATGCAAAATCAAGCTAGTACATCATCTCAAGTGCAACAAGATCAACAAGTGGCTAGTTCATCATCTCCAACTCATGATCAACATCAACATCCAAGCAATCAAGTCCAAGTGCTTCAACCAACTAACATTGCAAGAGACCATCCATTGGATTCCATCATTGGTGACATACAAAGAGGAGTTCAAACTAGATCAAGATTGACATCATTTTGTGGTCACTCTTCTTTTGTGTCAATGGAAGAACCCGAGAACATTGATAGAGCATTGAGAGATCCGGATTGGGTAAATGTAATGCATGAAGAGCTCAACAATTTCAAGAGAAATGAAGTATGGGAATTAGTTGAGAGGCCTAAGGATCATAATGTCATTGGAATAAGATGGGTCTTTCACAACAAGCAAGATCAAGATGGAATAGTAGTAAGGAACAAAGCAAGACTAGTGGCTCAAGGTTACACACAAATAGAGGGTCTTGACTTTGGTGAAACTTATGCCCCGGTTGCAAGATTGGAAGCAATTAGGATCTTACTTGCCTATGCTTGTGCTCACAATATCAAGCTATTTCAAATGGATGTGAAGAGTGCATTTCTCAATGGGTACATCCAAGAGGAGGTGTATGTGGAGCAACCTCCCGGTTTTGAAGATGATAAGAAACCCAATCATGTCTACAAATTGAGAAAAGCTTTGTATGGATTAAAGCAAGCACCTAGAGAATGGTATGAAAGATTGAGGGACTTCTTACTATCCAAAGGATTTGTCATGGGCAAAGTTGATACAACACTATTCACCAAGAAGATTAAGAAAGACTTGTTTGTGTTGCAAATATATGTTGATGATATCATATTCGGTTCAACCAATCAAGATTATTGTGATGAATTTGGGAAAATGATGGCAAATGAATTTGAAATGTCAATGATTGGTGAACTTAGTTTCTTTCTTGGACTTCAAATCAAACAAATGAAAGAAGGTAGATTTGTGAGCCAAACCAAGTACATCAAAGATATGCTCAAGAAGTTTGGCATGGAAGATGCAAAGGGCATTACAACTCCAATGAGCACTAGTGGAAGTTTGGATAGGGACAAGAATGGCAACATGGTGGATCAAAAGCTATATAGATCAATGATTGGTAGCCTACTCTATGTGACGGCATTAAGACCCGATGTGATGTTTAGTGTATGCATGTGTGCAAGATTTCAAGTCTCACCAAGAGAAAGTCATTTAAAAGCAACAAAGAGAATATTGAGGTACCTAAAGCATACACAAGATGTTGGATTATGGTATCCCAAAGGTGCAAGCTTTGAGCTAGTTGGATATTCAGATTCTGACTATGCCGGTGACAAAGTGGAGATAAAGAGCACTTCCAGGACTTGTCAATTATTAAGAAGATCACTTGTCTCATGGTCATCCAAGAAGCAAAATAATATTGCACTATCTACCGCCGAAGCCGAATACATCGCCGCAGGTAGTTGTTGTGCACAAATCTTGTGGATGAAGGCAACATTGAAGGATTTTGGAATCAATTTCAAGAATGTGCCATTGCTATGTGACAATGAAAGTGCCGTGAAACTAACCAACAATCCGATTCAACATCAAAGAACAAAGCATATTGATGTCCGTCATCATTTCATTAGAGATCATCAACAAAAGGGTGACATTACCATTGAGAGTGTGGGCACCGAAGATCAATTAGCCGATCTATTCACCAAGCCACTTGATGAGAAGAGATTTCACAAGCTAAAGAATGAGTTGAACATACTTGACTTCTCCAACATGAGTTGATGCACCCCATATATGACATGCCTCTCCTTCGAGCCCCAAGGTACAATTGGTTGACATGCCATACATTCTATGCTAAGGACTTGTTTAATGCATCTAGTCATAATTTACATGTTCTAGGCTCATTCATAAAAATCAAATGAATTTGAAGTTTATATGGTACCACTATTGTTTCCATGACTTGTATGATCTAGTGGTAGCATATAACTTGTTTAAGTAGCTTGTGATCCTAAGTGTTTAATCTAGAAAACTTGTCTAAATATTTACTTCAACATGATGCATGATAACCCTTCTAGTGAGGTGTGAAGAAGCTTGCCCTTGGATCAAACCGAAGTATTTTATTTATGTAAGCAATCTAAGTTGAATCATAAACTTGATCCTCACCCCATATTTCAACATGATAATCTATCTAAAGTTTGCTCCTTATGGTCAATTGGTGTCAAAGGGGGAGAAAATGTTGTTCACAAAGATAGAACTCAAAAAATGTTATGGGGGAGAAAATGTTTCACAAAGTTAAAAGAAGCACACAAGTAGGGGGAGAATTGATAAAAGAAGCACACAAGTAGGGGGAGCAAGCTTTTTAAATATGAATGTTGCATTTCTATGTGCACCTCATATGTATGATGCATAGTTATGCATTTCGTTTTCTCCGATACATTGCTTGTGTGGTGACTTGCTAGTATAATTTGAATGATGCATTGTGGTACTAGCATGAATAGGAAGTAGTTATATTTTTTTTTGCTTCATGTTTTTCATAGTGGTACTAGAGCCTTGCTTATAATGTTGATCTCACGAGGTTTCTAGTTATGTTTGTGCTTTTACAAGTGGAATCCAACTACACAAGGTGCTAAGATGGTGTTTATCGCTACTCCGATGGTATCATGCTTCAAAGGTCTATAATCTTAAACACTTAGCACCTATTCATAGTCAATGCTCCTAATCTTTCCTATCTAACATGTATGCTTCCAAAATCCAAACATATAGCATACATGTAGGGGGAGCCATTGCTATCAATTTGAATTCATGATCATATGTCCATAATTCTTACACATGGTAATATACTTGGACAATGTTGAAAGCATCTAGGCCCCGAGGTTTGGTTTCGGCAATTGATGACAACGCTTTATTACCATGACTAACGTGTGTTTTGCAGAAACTTTGGTAAGTTAGGTCATGGAGGTTTTAACTGCTTTGGGCACCATGGTATTCATGCCCCTTGATGGAAATCGTTTCGTTTTTCAAAAGAGTGACGTCAAGATTAAGGACGGTTAGTTCCGGATGTTGAGGTGTTGAGATACATTTGGAATAATCGTTAGGATCTTCGTTTTTCTCTTTTGGCCGTACTATAAAGGGGGGCATGAGCGGGTAGCTTGACCTAGGCGAGTCCTACATTTAGGTGTGGTGCACACTTGTTAAACTTGGCGCTAGGCAGCTCTAGAATAGCTCAAAGTTCAGTTGGAAGCAACTTGGTTCAAGTTGTGACGCGTTTCGGAGAGTTTCGGGTCGTTTTCCCATGACCGGACGTGGTCCTCGGCATGACCGGACGCGTCCGGTCAGTACAGTTCTGCGGCTAGGGTTTCAGCTCTGACGATCGGACGCGGTCCTCGCGAGGACCGGACGCGGTGGTCAGAAGTCAACACGTGTCACTTGAGGGAAACACCCGATCGGACGCGACCTGGGTGTGATCGGCGCGTCCGGTCACAGTCCAGTAAGGTCCAGAGACGACCGGACGCGTCCAATCATCACCGATCGGACGCGGTCGCGCGTCTGGTGCGAGTACAGTATGCTCCCTGCTCGATCGGACGCGTCCGGTCGCCCCTGACCGGTGCGTCCGGTCACTCAGTTGATTTTCGGATTTTGACCGTTACGAGCGACCGGCGCGTCCGGTCAGCCCGTGTTTTGCTGAGTCAGCGAGTAACGGTTCGTTTTGTCTGTGGGGTGTATAAATACATCCCCACCACCTCTTTTAGAGGTCTCTTGTTCATTTGATCAACTGAAAAACACCTTTGGAGTGCAAGGGAGTGCAAGAGCACTAGTGAGGATAGAGATTTGAGAATCAAAGCTTGAGAGTTCCTCACTAGCTATTAGAGAGTAGCAAGTGTGCATCCACCTTCTCATTTGGGCTCGTAGTAGTCAAGTGAGAGTTCTAGCTTGTTACTCTTGGTGATCGCCATCACCTAGACGGCGTGGTGGTGATTGGGAGTTCGGTGATCATCCGGCGGAGCTTGTGGATGACCCAACTCATCTTATGAGCGGTTTTGGGTGATTCACCGCGATGGAGTGTCGAAGAATCAACCCATAGAGAGCACTTGATCCTTGCGCGGATCAAGGGGGAGCTACACCCTTGCGCGGGTGCTCCAACGAGGACTAGTGGGGAGTGGCGACTCTCTGATACCTCGGAAAAACATTGACGTGTTCCTTGCCCCTTTACATTCAAGCATTTACATTCTCGTATTTACTTTCATTGCTTGTTTTACATTCCTAGACTTGCCATGCTAGACTAGGATTGGAAACTAGGGTGCAAAACTTTGTATCGGTAGACTCTCTAGGAACACAAGTAGACACTAGGGGTGAATTCCGGCTTGTAGGATTTAATTCTTGCATTTAATTTTTAGAAAAGCCCAATTCACCCCCCCTCTTGGGCATCTTGATCCTTTCAATTGGTATCAGAGCCGTGTTGCTCCTTTTTTAGGCTTTACCGCCTAGAGCAAGATGTCTAACGGGAAAGGACCACCTCCCACCTTTGAGGGGGATGATTTTCTATATTGGAAAATCCGCATGGAGGCGTATCTCGAAGCCATAGATGTTGGATGTCTTAGAGCCGCAACCCAAGGGCTTCCCGCTATCAAGGATCCCGCAAACCCCATTGGTGATGAGGAGAAGCACGACCGGTGGAATGCAAAGGCCAAAAATGCACTCTACCGGGGCTTAGGCAAAGATATCTTCAATCGTGTGCGTAATGCAAAGAACGCTCATGAATTGTGGGAAAATCTTTGTGCTCTCCATGAGGGAACTAAGAGTGAGCGTGAAGAACGCTATCACATAGCTTTAAAGAAAATTAATTCTTTTGAGATGCTTTCCAAAGAAAGTGCTAATGACATGTACACTCGCTTGAATGTTCTTGTAGAGGACCTCAATGCTCTTGGGCTCACTAAAATGAGCCAATCGGATGTTGCAAGGAAGATCTTGAGTGTGCTTCCCGTTGAGAAGTATGGTCACATTGTCACGGTGCTTCACCAAAGTGATCTTTCCACCGCAACACCGACTCAAGTATTAGGGAAAATCAATGCTCATGAGATGTACATGCATATCACTCCGGAAGAGGGCTCATCATCTTCTAAGAAGAGAGACTTGGCCTTCAAAGCTAGTCATGACAAGAAGAAGAAGAAGGGCCAAGCCATGATGGTGCAAGAAAGCTCAAGTGAAAGTGATGTTGATGATGAATCACTTGCACTCATGGTGAGAAAGACCACCAAGATGCTAAAGAAGCTCAACAAGAGTGGCATCAAGTTCGATGGCAAGAAGAAGAAATTCTTCACAAGTAGCAAGAGAAAGCCAATCTCGGAGATGGATTGCTACAATTGTGGTGAACTTGGCCACCTAGCTCATCAATGCCCTAGACCACCAAAAGACAAGTACAAGAACAAGAACAAGGGCAAGAAAAATGATTCAAGTGATGAAGAAGAAGAGAAGAAGAAGAACAAGCCATACAAGAAGAAGGATGGCAAGAAGAAGGAGTTCCACAAGAAGAAGAAGGGAGGAAAGGCATACATTGTTGGTGATTGGCTCACCGACATTGAATCATCTTGTGAGTCCTCCGAAGATGAGAGCGATGATGAGAAAGAGAAGGTTGCCGCATTTGTGATGGGGCCATCATCTTCACCGATATCTTCATCACCACCTTCACCACCTCCTTCACCATCATCGTCCACTACTCACCTATGCCTTATGGCCAAGGGTGAACGAAAGGTACAAAACCGTGATAGTGATGATAATGATGATAATGATAGTGATGATGAATATGACACACCTTCTTATGATGAACTTGTAAAATTGCTAAACAAATACACTAAAATCATAAGAAGGACTAGAAATGAAAATGATGATCTTCAAAATGAAAATGAATCACTCTCATCCAAGCTTGAAAATATTCAAAAGACTAGTGGTGAGCTTAGAGTTCAAAATGAAGTGATGTCTTCCACTCTCAAGGAGCTCAAAACCTCTCATAAAGAGCTTAAA
Organism: Saccharum hybrid cultivar R570; assembly: GCA_038087645.1. NCBI lineage: Eukaryota > Viridiplantae > Streptophyta > Magnoliopsida > Poales > Poaceae > Saccharum > Saccharum hybrid cultivar. The sequence goes on from JAQSUU010000377.1 coordinate 2,163,909, forward strand.
GATCAACATGATAAACTTGAGAAGAAGCATGATGAGCTCATCACTAGACATAATTCTCTAAAGGACAAATACACCACATTAAAAATTGACTATGATAGTCTTGTGGTTGCTAATGAACTTGCTCTTGAGACACATGATGCTACTAACTATGTTGTTAAGTGTGATATAGCTACATCATGTGATGATTTGATCATTAAAAGCATTGAGCAAGGTTCTAGTAGCAAAGGCAAGAGTGTGGTTGAGTCAAGCAACTATGATGATTATGCCAAGATCAAGTGTGAGAATGAGAAGCTTGCAAATGAGAACAAGAAGCTAAAAGGTTTGATGGCTCTTGAGAAGCAACCAACAAATGAGTCACTCATTGAAGAAAACAAAAAGCTCAAGCAAGAAAAAGAGCATCTCAAGACCGGCCTAAGCAAGTTCACAAGAGGCCAACATTTGCAAAGTGAGCTCCTCATGAACACCGTAATGAAGATGGATAGAAGTGGTATTGGGTACTTGGCAAATCAAGAGAAGAAAGCAAAAGCTCAACAACAACAAAGCAAGTCAAAGCCCAAGCCAAAGAGATGTGTTGAGTGTGGTCAAGAAGGTCACTTTGCTCATGAATGCAAAACTCCACCACCACAACCCTTGCCCAAGCATGCTAGACCTTTCGCCTTCAATGCTCATTATATGCTAAGAAAAGATTCAAATGGAAAGATGAAAGTCATGTTTTTGGGTCCCCCAAACAAGAATAGGCCAAAGAAAATATGGGTTGCCAAGTCACTAGTGGAGAAAGTCAAGGGCCCCTCTTAAGTTTGGGTCCCTAAACAAAAAGCTTGATCTCTTGTGTGTAGGTGAACTACAAGACCGGTGGATCTCATTGGGTTATTGATAGTGGTTGCACTCAACATATGACCGGTGATCCTTGTATGTTCACCACCATTGAAGAGAATGGAATATGTCAAGAGAAGATCACATTTGAGGATAATTCAAAGAGCAAAGTCAAGGGTATAGGCAAGATTGCAATATCACATGATCACTCACTCTCAAATGTGCTCTATGTTGCTTCATTGAGTTTCAACTTGTTATCCGTTAGGCAACTTTGTGACCTTGGCTTCCAATGCTTGTTCACACCAAATGAAGTGGAAGTTTCAAAGATAGATGACAAGCAAGTGATATTCAAAGGCTTTAGATACAACAATCTTTATCTTGTTGACTTCACCTCCGAAGATGCAAATTTGATGACATGTTTGTTCACCAAGACCTCACTTGGTTGGCTTTGGCATAGGAGGCTTGCTCATGTTAGAATGAACACTCTCAACAAGCTATTGAAGAAAGAACTAGTGAGAGGATTGAAGGATGTGAAGTTTGAAAAGGACAAACCTTGTAGTGCATGTCAAGCGGGCAAACAAGTTGCAAACACTCATCCAACCAAAGCTTTCATGTCAACTTCAAGAGTGCTAGAACTTCTACACATGGATTTGTTTGGGCCTACAACATACAAGAGCTTGGGTGGTAATCTCTATTGTCTTGTGATAGTGGATGACTACTCAAGGTATACATGGACTTTTTTCCTTCATAACAAATCCGAAGTGGCAAATTGCTTCAAGAAGTTTGCAAAGAGAGCTCAAAATGAATTTGAAGTCAAGATAAAGAAGATTAGAAGTGACAATGGCAAAGAGTTTGACAACACCAACATTGAAGCTTATTGTGATAAAATTGGAATCAAGCATGAGGTCTCTTCAACCTACACTCCTCAACAAAATGGTGTAGTTGAGAGAAAGAACCGAACTTTGATCACCCTTGCAAGAACAATGCTAGATGAGTACAACACTCCGGAGAAGTTGTGGGCCGAGGCAATCAACACCGCATGCTATGCTTCAAATCGCCTCTTCCTACAAAAGTTTCTTGGCAAGACCCCCTATGAGTTGCTTAATGGGAAGAAGCCAGACGTCTCTTTCTTCCGGGTGTTTAGTTGCAAATGTTACATCTACAAGAAGCGTCAACACCTAGGGAAGTTTCAAAGACGTTGTGATACTAGTTTTCTTGTTGGTTACTCATCAAAGTCCAAAGCATATAGAGTATTTAACCATGCCACCGGTTTGGTTGAAGAAACATATGATGTGGAATTTGATGAATCTAACGGCTCCCAAGGAGCAATTGAGAATTGTGATGATGTAGGTGATGAACCCTTGAGGGAGGCCATGAAGAACATGCCGGTGGGAGACATCAAGCCAAAAGATGATGATGACGATGTACAAATTGTTGATCCACCATCTTCATCACGTGTGCCTCAAGATGATGACAAGAATGAGAGAGTTGAAAATGAAGACACTTATGTCTCTCATGAACAAGCCGAGGCACAAGCTCAAGATGTTGATGCTCCCCATCCACCTCCTCAAGTGGTTGATAGAAGAAACTCACCACTACTTCAAGCACATCCACAAGATCTCATCATAGGGAGTCCTACAAAGGGAGTAATGACTCGATCTCAAAAGCTAGCTTCTTTTGTTGAACATCACTCTTTTGTCTCTTGCGTTGAACCTAAGAATGTAGAAGAAGCTCTTCAAGATCCGGATTGGGTGAATGCAATGCATGAAGAATTGAACAACTTCACCCGCAATCAAGTATGGACACTTGAAGAGCATCCTAAAGGTGCAAGAGTCATTGAAACCAAGTGGGTGTTCCAAAACAAGCAAGATGACCAAGGCATAGTGGTGAGGAACAAGGCAAGACTAGTTGCAAAGGGGTTCTCTCAAGTTGAAGGTCTTGATTTTGGAGAGACCTTTGCACCCGTTGCAAGACTTGAAGCTATTCGTATCCTCCTTGCATATGCATCACATCATGATATGAAACTATATCAAATGGATGTGAAAAGTGCATTCTTAAATGGCTTTATAAATGAACTAGTCTATGTTAATCAACCTCTCGGGTTTGAAGACCCTAGATATCCTAATCATGTTTATAGGTTGTCCAAGGCGTTATATGGGCTCAAGAAAGCCCCTAGAGCGTGGTATGAGCGCCTCCGGGACTTCCTCATTGAGAAGGGCTTCACCATTGGGAAGGTCGACACCACACTATTCACCAAGAAGTTTAATGGGGAGATCTTTATTTGTCAAGTATATGTTGATGATATCATCTTCAGATCAACAAATGAAGATTATTGCAAGGAATTTGGTGAATTGATGTCGAAGGAGTTCGAGATGTCAATGATTGGTGAGCTCACATTCTTCCTTGGATTTCAAGTAAAGCAAATGAGAGAAGGGATTTTTATCTCTCAAGAAAAGTATACCAAGGATCTTCTCAAAAGATTCAAGATGGAAGAATGCAAACCAATCAAGACCCCAATGCCATCAAATGGACATCTCGACCTAGATGAGGGAGGTAAACCGATTGATCAAACTCTGTACCGTTCTATGATTGGTAGCTTGTTGTACCTTACCGCATCTAGGCCCGATATCATGTTTAGTGTGTGCATGTGTGCCCGCTTTCAAGCATGCCCTAAAGAACCTCACTTAAGTGTCGTAAAAAGAATCCTAAGATATCTTAAGCTCACCCCAAGCATTGGTCTTTGGTATCCCAAAGGAGCTAGATTCCAACTAGTTGGCTATTCCGATTCGGACTATGCCAGTTGCAAAATTGATAGAAAAAGCACATTCGGAGGGTGCCATTTGCTTGGAAGATCTTTAGTATCTTGGTCATCTAAAAAGCAAAATAGTGTGGCTTTGTCCACCGCCGAGGCGGAATACATTGCCGCGGGGGCTTGTTGTGCACAAATCTTATATATGAAACAAACCCTCCTAGACTATGGAATTGTTCTTGAAAAGGTGTCACTTTTATGTGATAATGAAAGTGCCGTCAAAATTGCTAACAATCCGTTACAACACTCTCGCACCAAGCACATTGATATCCGCCATCACTTTCTAAGAGATCACGTTGCTAAAAATGACATATCACTAGAAGGTGTAAGAAGTGAAAATCAATTAGCGGATATCTTCACTAAACCTTTGGATGAGGCAACCTTTTGTAGGTTAAGAAGTGAACTCAATGTGCTTGATTCTAGCAACTTTAAAAAATGAGCGTGTGTTGTCCCTTGCATTGCATTGTATAATATGCCATGTTTATTTTATCGCAATGCTTTTAGGGCTTGGCTAACACGGTTACGATAACCATTCTTTGGAGGAGTGAAGAAGCCTAACCGTGGATCAAACTTGACAAGCATCCTAGCTTTACCTTCTTGTATTGCATTGCATATGCATGGTTGTTTGTTTGGCGTTTCTTTTCGGTTTCGCTTTGAGCAACCTCTGTGTTCGTCCATGGATAAAGAGAGCATTTTGACGCTCCTAAAGGTTCAAAAACTCTATTGCATGGCCATACGTTGCTCCTTGGGTGTTTATTGCCTATTTTCTTAAAAATAATACTAGCCTAAGGCAATCTATTTTGAAAAATTTGAGGGTTTGAGTGAGGTCACTCATATCGTGTTCTAATTGGTGTTTTTTGTGTCTTTTTGAATTGGAACCTGATTGGGAGAAGTCATGTCGTAGTTCGGAACGAAGAAGGGCGAAGAACAGTGACCGGACGCTGGACCGGACGCTGCACCGGACGCAGTGATGCTTCACCACCGCGTCCGGTCCCGGCGTCCACCAGCGCGTCCGGTCATCCAGAAGACCAACTCCAGATCTAGTGACCGGACGCTGCACCGGACGCGCCGCTGTTGACCACCGCATTCGGTCCCGGTTACCACCACCGTGTCCGGTCATTCGCGATGAATTCCCGAGCTCCCCTCGACCGGACTCTGACCGCGTCCGGTCAGTCCTCACCGGACGCGTCCGGTCACTCCAGGAGCTTACTAGAGTGTGACCGGACGCTGCACCACCGCGTCTGGTCATAACGACCACCGCGTCCGGTCATCACGCGTCGAGCAGATCTAACCCTTCATATAACGGTTCGACCTCGGCCGTGTTTTTCTCATCCGCCCGAGCCTCTTCCGCCGCCGCCTGCCCTATCTCGCCAAATCCACCGGAGCCGCCGCGCCTTTGCCGTCCTCCTCGCCTCCGGCAAGCCCTGCCGAGTCTCCTGCCCGTGCCAGCCCTCGCTCGCGCGCGCGCCAGCCCGTCCCTGCCCACGCCTGCCCACGCCAGTCGAGCAGCCGCGCCACCGCCGCCCGCTCGCACCTCCGCCGCCGGTGAGCCACGCCCTTGCCGCCGGTGAGCCGCGCTCCCCTTGCCAGCATCACCTCCGGCAGTGGACTGCCTCACGCTCGCCTCCGATCGTTCTTCGTTGAGTTGCCCTAACCCTAACCCTAGGGTTCGCGTAACGTCGTTCGATCGTTCGTCGTCGAGGTTTTGTCGCGCGTCGTCTTCTTCGCGAGGTTGTTTCGCGTCACCTTGACCTCCTCGCTAGGGTTTGCCGTAACTCCTTCTTTTTAATCCTAATTGCATCATGTTTCGGCAAATCAGAGCTCGTCCGGCGATTTCGGGGAATCTTGCGATCTAGGTCACCTCATCTTGTCAATCATCTCGTCGATCCGAGGTAGCTTCGCGTTTCGATTCACATCGTATCTCATATGCTTGCTATCTCTAGGGTTTCGTACCTTTTAGTTATATATGTGCTTATAGTAGATCTCTCTATTCCGTCATTGCAGCGAGTCTGTTCGTGTGTCAGGGTGAGATCAGTTTGCTGAATCCGAGGCCAAGCCTGCGGATACGGATTGAGGCCAAGCCTCTTGAGTGACAGTTCACCATCTTTCAGAGGCTTTTCGGTCAGTTTTTCAGCATGGTGCGTTGCAAGAACGCCGGTGGTGCTCCTGGTGACGGGGACGACAGTCCTCCTCGTCGGTCTGAGATCGCACGTGGGAAGCGTATCAAGATCATGGCCAGAAAGAAGAAGAAGACACTTACAGAGGCAGAGATTGCTCAGGCCATGGCAGATGCAGCAGAGCAGGCAGAGAGAGGTGGCAGGAGCAGTGGCATACACATAGGCGAACGTCGCTTTCATCTAGAAGGTCGACAGCTCGGCACAGACGGCACTGAGGGTACTGAGGATACTGGAGCTACAGAGGGTATGTCAGTTGATCCACCTCCAGAGGCCACAGAGGCTCCAGAGGCTACAGAGGACACAGAGGAGCAGCCAGCTCAGTCTCCACCACGTCGCCGCTCCACACGCGCACATACTCAGGTGACTCCTAGGCCAGAGGGCCAGCGTCGTGGAGCACGTCCTCCTCCTAGAGCTAGAGGTTCACCCCCGGTCGAGCACTTTGACTTGAGGGGTGCTACAGCACGTCAGGTGCAGGGGTTGAGGTTCGTGGAGGTCAGTTGGTGGTTTCCACCTGTGAGGGATCACAGAGCTTCAGAAGGCTTCTATACCCCACTTCAGGAGGATTTCTACAGGGCTCTAGTTGACAGCGGTATTGCTTTCCGACCACAGAGGGTCTGTCGACTTGAGTCACTGGTTGAGGTTGTGGGAGAACAGCTACGTCCGCACCTGTCCTTTCTGCCAGGCTTGTCAGATCTTCTTGGACGGACAGGTGCATACTGCGGCACATGGGTCAGAGAGTTTTATGCTTCACTATGGATTGATCCTGCCCATGATTTCATTCACTTTGCATTCCGAGGCCGCGATCACCGTCTATACAGCACCAGAGTGCGGGAGATTCTCAGACTCCCAGCTTCCAACACGAAGATACATCAGCTGTGTTTTGGTCAGACTCCTCCACCGAGACGCCCTCACGGCGGGGCAGTGCCACCTACAGACTTGATTCGACCCTGCTTCCATGAGCCCTTTGGCGAAGGGTCTCGTCGCACGCCTGCCAGTTTGACACCACTTGCCAGAGTTCTGGATGCTATAGTCAGACGCACTCTACTTCCCCGACTTGGCTACAGAGAGGGACTGACTCGGATGCAGCTATGGGTTGTTCACCACCTCCTCTCACAGACACAGTTTGACATTTGGGATCTCATACTTAGTGAGATGGAGGACACCATAGCTGAGGGCTTCAAGGGTAATCGTCAGCTGCCCTATGCACACTGGATCTGCTTCATCATTAGATCATCCATTCAGCTACCAGCAGAGATCCGAGCTGAGATATCAGATACTACTACTGCTTTCCCTGAGTATGATATCCGTTAGCTTTGGGCTTCAGTCACTAGAGATTAGGCCCCAGTGCCAGGACAGCGTGTGCGACCTAAGGTTCCTGAGACAGCGGCTGAGCAGGACGCCACAGTTGATGAGCTTGCAGAGGCAGAGCTTGCTGATCTTGACGCTCAGCCTGCTGATCTTCCTGAGGATGTGACATCTGACAGCACTGATGAGGACTACCAGCCCATCCCTAGGTACCGGTCTCCTCGGTCTCACGACCACGAGGCCGGTGGCTCTGGTTCAGCCTCCCGCATAGACCCAGCCATGGTGGCTATACTTGAGAGGTTGACCTAGGCACAGGAGCAGCAGCAACAGCAGATACAATGACAGGCTCAGGACACAGCTGCAGCACTTGCACAGATTCAGGCTCGTCAGGATGAGTTTCAGCGTCAGCAGCTTGAGATCCAGAGGCAGCAGGTTGAAATGCAGCGACAGCAGTACGAGATTCAGCGACAGAGTGCAGCTAGTCAGCAGCAGTACTTGGATCTCCTGCGCCACCTAGTCACTGTTGGGGTTCCTCCACCTGCTTCTGTCCTAACTTCTGCTTTATAATCCAGTGATCCATCGAGTCAGGGATAGCCGAGCTTCCAGTTCACATCTCCACAGCAGCAGGTTCTCCAGTCATTCCAGTCCCCAAGCTTCACGCCTATTTACACGGGGTTTACACCTTCAGACCAGCCTCGCCCTCACCTCCTGACAGGCACACCCTTCGGTGATTACAGTGCTACCTACAGCGAGTTGACTGGTCAGCCGACGCCCTCGCACTCTACCTTTGCTACTTCTTCAGGGTTGTCAGCTTCAGAGGCAGCTATTCCTCCAGTGACAGGGACCGGTACTACAAAGACTTTTCCTTCATCAGTTGCCTTGACAGATCCTCCTGCTATTGGCTCGCTACAGGCTCAGGTCACTCAGACAGATCCTCTTATTGCTACTACGTCAGTACCTGTTCCTGCTGCTCAGACCCAGACCGCTTTACAGCCACGTGTTTCTTCAGAGAGTCAGCCAGATAGCTCAGATTCCGAGGGAGATTCTCTACACTTCATGATTACTCCGCGCACCTCGGCACCCGACACGACTCCGTCTGTCCCCCCATCAGATCCTTAGATTAGTTTTTTTGCGCTTGATGCCAAAGGGGGAGAGAGAGTAGTTTCAGGGGGAGTTTTGAGAGAGGTTTTTCGTTTTTTCTTGTGTGCTACTTTCATGCATCATGTTTACTTTTCAGTCATTGCATTCGTGTGGCATGTCGTCGTGTGATAAACCTTGAGTCTTAATGTTTTATCCAGTCGCAGTGTTAACACTTGTCACCGTTTTTAATTATAGCTCTAAGGTTGTGCTTCCGTGCCTTACTCCGATTTCTTATGAGCTATATCTGTATGTGTACTAACGTTCTTTGTCTTATCTTATGAGTACACTCTTTTGGCTTGGGGCACATAAGCAATTCCTAACCCCTTGTGCTTATTGCTTTTTGCTTATGTGAACCATGCATGCTCGAAAACCTCAACTCAAATCTTTTATATCTTAGTGTTGTCATCAATCACCAAAAAGGGGGAGATTGAAAGCATCTAGGCCCCGAGGTTTGGTTTCGGCAATTGATGACAACGCTTTATTACCATGACTAACGTGTGTTTTGCAGAAACTTTGGTAAGTTAGGTCATGGAGGTTTTAACTGCTTTGGGCACCATGGTATTCATGCCCCTTGATGGAAATCGTTTCGTTTTTCAAAAGAGTGACGTCAAGATTAAGGACGGTTAGTTCCGGACGTCGAGGTGTTGAGATACATTTGGAATAATCGTTAGGATCTTCGTTTTTCTCTTTTGGCAGTACTATAAAGGGGGGCATGAGCGGGTAGCTTGACCTAGGCGAGTCCTACATTTAGGTGTGGTGCACACTTGTTAAACTTGGCGCTAGGCAGCTCTAGAATAGCTCAAAGTTCAGTTGGAAGCAACTTGGTTCAAGTTGTGACGCGTTTCAGAGAGTTTCGGGTCGTTTTCCCATGACCGGACGCGGTCCTCGGCATGACCGGACGCGTCCGGTCAGTACAGTTCTGCGGCTAGGGTTTCAGCTCTGACGACCGGACGCGGTCCTCACGAGGACCGGACGCGGTGGTCAGAAGTCGACACGTGTCACTTGAGGGAAACACCCGATCGGACGCGACCTGGGTGTGATCGGCGCGTCCGGTCACAGTCCAGTAAGGTCTAGAGACGATCGGACGAGTCCGGTCATCACCGATCGGACGCGGTCGCGCGTCCGGTGCGAGTACAGTATGCTCCCTACTCGATCGGACGCGTCCGGTCGCCCCTGATCGGTGCGTCTGGTCACTCAGTTGATTTTCGGATTTCGACCGTTACGAGCGACCGGCGCGTCCGGTCAGTTCAACCGGCGCGTCCGGTCAGCCCGTGTTTTGCTGAGTCAGCGGGTAACGGTTTGTTTTGTCTGTGGGGTGTATAAATACATCCCCACCACCTCTTTTAGAGGTCTCTTGCTCATTTGATCAACTGAAAAACACCTTTGGAGTGCAAGGGAGTGCAAGAGCACTAGTGAGGATAGAGATTTGAGAATCAAAGCTTGAGAGTTCCTCACTAGCGATTAGAGAGTAGCAAGTGTGCATCCACCTTCTCATTTGGGCTCGTAGTGGTCAAGTGAGAGTTCTAGCTTGTTACTCTTGGTGATCGCCATCACCTAGATGGCGTGGTGGTGATTGGGAGTTCGGTGATCATCCGGCGGAGCTTGTGGATGACCCAACTCATCTTGTGAGCGGTTTTGGGTGATTCACCGCGACGGAGTGTCAAAGAATCAACCCGTAGAGAGCACTTGATCCTTGCGCGGATCAAGGGGGAGCTACACCCTTGCGCGGGTGCTCCAACGAGGACTAGTGGGGAGTGGCGACTCTCCGATACCTCAGAAAAACATTGTCGTGTTCCTTGCCCCTTTACATTCAAGCATTTACATTCTCGTATTTACTTTCATTGCTTGTTTTACATTCCTAGACTTGCCATGCTAGACTAGGATTGGAAACTAGGGTGCAAAACTTTGTATCGGTAGACTCTCTAGGAACATAAGTAGACACTAGGGGTGAATTCCGGCTTGTAGGATTTAATTCTTGCATTTAATTTTTAGAAAAGCCCAATTCACCCCCCCTCTTGGGCATCTTGATCCTTTCAAATGTGACATGGGTTCAATCAAAATTTTATCATAACATCTTTGTGAAAGGTTTGTCACCAATTACCAACAAGGGGGAGATTGAAAGTCCTATGTTTGGTGTTGGTAATTAGTGACAATGCCTAAGTACTAATCCAATGCCTAAGTTGTATGTAGCATATGAGGATTAGTACATTCCAAGGTTGGTGGCAAGATGGACATGGTGATCATGATGGCCACACTTGGATTTGGACGCAACCCTATGTGATCAAGGCAAAGGTATATGCTTAAGGGTTGTGTTTTAGTAACCAAGACACCTAGTGGGTGTGGTTACATTATAGGATAGATAGCCGTACTATAAAGAGGGGAATGACGCGGCTATTGAACTCCTAAGTGCCTCTAGGTGTGCATTTCATGATCATATGCATTTGGATAGAACTAATATCACCTCGAAAAATGATTGTGAAAATGCTAACACACTCACACTTGACGAAGATCACTTGGTGGTGTTAGCACGTTTGCGAAGGCGGTGGAGTTTGAGCGGTAGAGAGGGTTTGGGATCCTCTCTCCCTCCCGCCGAGCTTGCGAGGTGGGATTCAGGCGTTTTTGAGAAGTTGAAACGACTATTTTCCACTACGTCGGAAGTCCAGAAAAGAAACGGAGGCGAACGGAGGTCACAGAGGTGACCGGACGCTGAACCGGACGCGGTCCTTGCATGACCGGACGCGTCCGGTCAGTGTTCAGTGTCTGCGCGTTTTTCAGTTCGATGATCGGACGCGAGACGCGTCCGGTCACTAATGATCGGACGCGTCTGGTCGTTCAGGGAGCTTACTGGACTCTAACCGGACGCTGGCACTGTCGCATCCGGTCATCTTCTTCAGCGCGTCCGGTCACTATTTCGTTGAGCGCTGCTCAGGCGACCAGCGCGTCCGGTCATTCTCGGGACCAACGCGTCCGGTCGTCTCCAGCGCGTCCGGTCTGCGCGATGAGCACGTCCGGTCGTTGCTTCGCAGTTAGCCGTTGGGCGACCGGCGCGTCCGGTCGTTTGGACCAGCGCGTCCAGTCAGTACTTCGCGAGTTAGCCGTTGGGCGACCGGCACGTCCGGTCAGTTGGACCAACGCGTCCGGTCAACCCGATTCCAGCTGTTTAAGTTTCTAACGGCTCCTTTCGAAGGGGTACGTCTATAAATACTCGTTGGCCGGCTCAAGGCTCTTACTCTGGAACATTTGACATACTTGTGAGCACTTTGAGCTAAGCAACTCCCCTCCCACTCATCTCTCTTGCTTCTTTGCATATTCGAAGTGAGATTGAGTGATCCAAGTGCATTTGCATTGTGAGATAGCATCTAGTTGGCACTTGGTGGTTGATTTGCTGCGGGATTCTTATTTCTCTTGGTGGTTGCCGCCACCTAGATGGCTTGGAGCAGCTTGGAGGCGTTGGCAAGAGTTGGTGTTTGTTCTTGGCCACCTCCGGTGATTGTGAGGGGTTTGTGCCTACCTCGGCGAAGCGCCAAAGGCAACATTAGTAAATTGCTTCGTGTCATTGCAACCTTTTGCCATTTGGTAGGTTCTTGTGGCGCCTTTTGAGAGGCTCGGTGTGTGACCGATTAGCCACCGAACCACGTGGTGAAGAGGGACACAACGGGGACTAGCGTGCCGGCAAGCACGTGAACCTCGGGATAAATCTTCGTGTTATCACTTTCATATTGTGATTGATTGATCCCGGTGTTCGGCTATCTTGGTATTCATCTCTTGATTATATTGATTGGTTGGCTCAATTCTTAGCCCCTCGGTGATACCCTCCTAACTCTCTCTTGTATTAATTTCTTAGTTATCTTTGCTAGCGAGTTATCTTTGCTAGAGTAGCTTCTTTGTGTAGCTTGCTAGTTGTAGTTTCCTTCTCGGTTTGACTTGTGCGGTTGAGTGCAAATACACTAGAATTGTGATTTGGTTAGGTGGCTTGCAAACACCCCGTAGGCTAAGCAAAACTCGTATCTCGCTATTTGTTTTATTGATAAACTTGTTTAGCTTGTCTTTGTAGAAAATTTTAATAGGCTATTCACCCCCCTCTAGCCATCAAGACCTTTCAACTTGACTTCTCCAACTTGAAATGAGTGCACCCCCACATCCTTATATGACATGCCTCTCCTCCAACATAGCAAGGTAAAGTTGTTTGGCATATCATTCATACGTTGCTAAGGACATGGTTAGAACATATAGACATATTTGCATGACAAATAGGCTCATTCATGAAAATCAAATAATTTGGATGTATGTATGGTACCACTATTGCTTCTATGTTTATTTGATCTAGTGGTAGCTTATGACATATTTGTGGGCTTGCAAACTTAGTGTTGAATCTAGAAAATGAGCTCATGATGTGTAATTCAACATGCTCAAGATAACCCTTATACTTTATGAGGTGTGAAGAAGCTTGTCCTTGGATCAAACTGAATTACATATTCTAGGCAAGTGATCTAGATTGAACCATAATTTAGACTCTCTCATATTGATTGACTTATCTCTTACTAAAATTGGCACCTTTTTGGTGATTATTGATAAAGGAGGAGAGAAAAGTCACAAAGATAGAAAAGTCACAAAGATAAAAAGTTAAATTACAAAGAGGGAGAAAGATAAAATAAGGGGGAGAGAAATTAAGGGATCAATTAAAATTGAGCACACAAGTAGGGGGAGCAAGCTCATGAATAATTTGTTGCATTTGTATGTGCATTAACATGATGGATTGTTGCATTGCAAAGCTTAAATTCATATTCATGATTATATGGTGATTGCTAGAAATAGAACTTGAATAATGATTTGTTAAGAGTATCTTTACAAGTGGTATCTAAACACCTTTTGCTTATAATGTTGATCTCACAGGGTACTTTAGTGTTTGTGATCTTTACAAGTGAGGTATTACAAGTGGTGTCTAGCTACATCGATGCTAAGGATGGTATATAAAGGCAACTCCGATTGTATCATGCTTCAAAGGTCTATTCTATATACCTTAGCATCAATTTGATAGTAATAACTCTTCCAAAATTCAAATCCATACATATGTGCACAATTGAACCAAACTCATGGAAGCACATATGTAGGGGGGCTAATACTATTGAAATTGAAAATTGATTTCATTTCATATCTTTGTGATGGTTGTCATCAATTATCAAAAAGGGGGAGATTGAAAGCCCAAGTTTGGTTTTGGTAATTAATGACACCAAGTTGCTAATGCTATAGTTTAAGTGGTTTGAGTTAGGCATAAGCAACACACATGATGAAGGAGCATGTGGCATGAAGTGATGGCCACAAGTTCACAAGTGGTGGAGATGCATATGATATGATGTACATGATGATCAAGTGGAAGAGAAGGTTCTAAGAGCGCAAGGCAAAGGTATAACTATAGGGTTTTCATTTTGCCGGTCTAAGATGAGTAGAGAACTGATTGACCGGGTTTAGGATACATAGCCAACTATCAAGAGGGGCAATCACGGTTAGCTCGGAAATCAAGTGCCACTAGATCATTGTCTTGAGCATATGCATTAGGATCTAGTAAAGAGCTAACATAATGCCTTGGAAAATGTTTGTAAAATGCTAACACACATACACATGGTGGTGTACACTTGGTAGTGTTAGCACATTTTGCGAAGGCGGTGGAGTTTGAGCGGTAGAGAGGGGTTTGGGTTCCTCTCTCCCTCCCGCCGAGCTTGCTCGGCGGGATTCGGCGCTTTTTGGGGAAGTGAAATGCCTATTTTCTACTGCGCCGGAAGTTGGAAAAGAAACAGAGGCGAACAGAGGTCACAGAGGTGACCGGATGCTTCACCGGACGCGGTGACGGTTTGACCAGACGCGTTCGGTCATTTCAACGCAGCAAGGGTTTGTGACCGGACGCTGGTCTGGCCTGACCAGCGCATCCGGTCACTTCTCCTGTGTGCAGAAGAAAAGGGCACGCGACCGGCGCGTCCGGTCCCTCAGGGAACCGGCGCGTCCGGTCATGCGTCTAGAGGGGCAGAGCGCAGCGGAGTGATGATCGGACGCGCGGCGCGTCCGGTCATGAATGATCGGACGCGTCCGGTCGTTGAGAGAGCTTACTGGACTCTAACCAGACGCTGGCACTGTCGCGTCCGGTCATTCGCTAGGGCGCGTCCGGTCGTTGCTTCGCGGGCTCGCGGTGCTGAGCGATCGGTGCGTCCGGTCAGTTGAGCGGTGCGTCCGGTCATTCGCTAGAGCACGTCCGGTCATAGCAACGGTAACTTCTGACACGTACTGTTCACGCTTGTCCTGTAGTGACCGGACGCGTCCGGTCACCCTGACCGGTGCGTCCGGTCATCCCGTTTTGAACTACGTCGTCCGGTAACGGCTAGCTGCGTACCCCTTCGCTATAAATAGAGGATGTCCGGGGTTTGAGGGTAACTCTTGCACATTTTGAGATATAGAGACATCCTTTGAGCTAGAGAACAACCCCTCCACTTATCTCTTTGATTAGTTGCACATCTTGAGTGAGATTGAGTGAGATTCAAGTGCATTGCTTGAGAGTTGCATTCTAGAGACACTTGATCTTCGAGTTGCTGCGGATTTCTTGTTACTCTTCCGTGTTTCTCGACACGGTAGACAGCTTGGAGGAGCGGAGGTGATTGAGCTCACAATTGGAGATTGTTGGAGCCCTCACCAAGTGTTGTAAGGGGTTCTTGATCCTTCCCCGTGGGAGTTCGCGAATTGGATACTCTAGTGGAGCTCGTGACTTGGAGGATCCCCATCTTGTGTGCGGTTGTGTGGCGCCCGCCGAGGGCTCGACTCTTGATAGTCGATTAGCTCGTGAACCGACAAGTGGGTGTATCGCCACAACAGGAAGTAGCTTACCGGGAAGCAAGTAAACCTCGGGATAAATTCTTGTGTCATTCTCTTCCCGAGGACTTCTCGTGTGTGATTGATTGATTGGTACTTCTCATCTCTACACGGCGGTATAATCACTCAAAGCTCTTCTCTTGTATTACTTCTTGTTTCTAGCTTGCAGTTGTTGTTGTGTTTAGTGAATAGCTTTGTTATAGACTTTTGTAGGTGGCTTGCTTAATTAATTAGAGCTAGTGCATTTGCTTCGCCACCTTTCGTACTAACGTGTGGTTAAGTAATTCTTGTAGAAGTTTTAATTAGGCTATTCACCCCCCTCTAGCCTATTTGGACCTTACAACCTGTCAGGAAACTGCGAGACGAGACAAATCTAATGATACTAATTAATTTGTCATTAGCATATGTGTTACTGTAGCACTTAGAGCTTTTCATGGACTAATTAGGCTTAAAAGGTTCGTCTCGTGATTTTTTCGAGAACTGTGCAATTAGTTTTTTATCTATATTTAGTGCTCTATACATGTATCAACACATGTCATTTTACTGTAGAAGGCAAAAAAAATTAGGAACTAAACACTACCTTAGTTTTTGTGCTGAGTCGATTGTGCATCTAAACGTGTCCTTAATACCTCGATATGTTTGTGGAGTGTAGACTTCTATTATACCATATATTTAGTGGCAATAAAACAAAATTCGGATGGCTCGGTCTATGGTCCACGTTGGCCTAGCATAATACGCGTCCAATAGTCCCTAAAGGCCTGGTTTCGTTTCACAGCGTAAAGTTTCGGAGAGTCACGTCGGGTGTCACATGGGAGTGTTGCAGGAGGATTCGGATACTAATAAAAAAATAAATTATAGAATCCGTCAGTAAACCGTGAGACGAATTTATTAAGCCTAATTAATCCATCATTAGCGCATGTGTTATTGTAGTATTTTATTGTCAAATCATAGTTGTGAATTCCATTTCGGTACCGGCCGGAATGGCCGGAATGTCTCGTACCGGTCCCTAAACCGGTATAGAAGAGCCACAATCCCGTACCGGGTCAAATAACGGTCAATGCCGATCAATACCGATCAAATACCGGTCAGTACCGGCCAATACCGGTCAATACCGGTCAAATACCAGTCAATACCGACCGTGACTACATGTATTATATTTTTCCATGTATGAACTTTGAAGTTTAAAATTTGAAATAAGGTCATATGAACTTGTTGAATGACATCTTAGTTTGGTAAAAATATTAATTACGTCATAAGTTAAGTCAAAATATATTTATATGTACATTTATATATAAGTTTATTCACATATTATTATTATTATTATTATTATTATAAGGTCCGGAATGGTACACCGGTATGGCCCGGTACCGGAATGTTCCATTCCAATAGTCAATAACGGAATGGGCTCCGGAATAGAATTTACAAGTTAGCTAATTAGGCTTAAAAGATTCGTCTCGTAAATTACACGCAATTTATATAATTAATTATTTTTTAGTCTATATTTAATACTCCATGTATATGTCTAAACGTCCGATACGATATGATGTAAAGTTTTAGGGTGAGAACTAAACAAGGAGCCATGGCAAACTTTTGAACTCACGTGGACTAAAACTTCGACTTCAAGGCCTTGTTTAGGGCCTTGTTTAGATTCTAGAATTCACCCCTAAATTTCATCATGCAAAAAGAAGATTCTCCGTCACATAAAAATGCCGGCACATATATGGAGTACTAAATGTAGATGAAATAAAAAAAATTAATTGCACAGTTTTGTTGTACTTCGCGAGATGAACATTTAGAGTCTAATTAATCAAGATTTGGACAATTATTACGAAAAACAAAAGTGCTACAGTGCTCGAGGGTGGCACTGTGCCGAATCGGCCACCCCGAGTCGGGTAACTAAACAAGGCCTAGATTCCAGAATTCACCTCCAAATTCCACTATGCAAAAAGAAGATTCTCCATCACATCAAAATACCGGCACATATATGGAGTACTAAATGTAGATGAAATAAAAAAACTAATTGTACAATTTTGTTGTACTTTGCGAGACGAACATTTAGAGCCTAATTAATCAAGATTTAGACGATTATTAAAAAAAAGTGCTACAGTGCTCGGGTTGCTGACTGATTCTGCTCCTGCCAACAACGGCTGTGTTTAGTCCGAAAAAAAATACTATGCAAATAAAAGATTCCCCGTCACATCAAATTTGTGATACATGCATGAAGTAATAAATATAGATAAAATCAAAAACTAATTGTACAGCTTGGTTGTACTTTGCGAGACGAACGTTTTGAACCTAATTAGTTAACGGTTGGACAATATTTACCAAATAAAGCTAAGACGTGCTACAGTATTTTTTTACACATTTTCGCATAACTAAACGCACCCAACATCGGAGGCTCGCAGCAAGGAATCTCTCCTCACTGATTGCGCTGCCCTGCCCTGCCCCTCCTTCCTGCATGTCGTCCAGTCATCGCAGCCACCAAACGGAACGGAGCCATCTTTTTGTACGCAAGCACCTGTATCATCGATTCATTCATCCCCCGCCACCAAATTGCGGCGTTAACAATCGCGCGATAATCCGCTGGGTCCTCGGGGAGAGGTAAGCGTCCTGTTTGGTTTGAATGACCTGGACGAATAATCGCGTCCTGTTTTGGTCCCATGACCTGGACGAATAATCGAGGCTGTGTTCACTTGGCATGCGAGCTCAAAATATTTTCTCTTCCACTTATCACATCAAATCTTTAAACATATACATGAAGCATTAAATGTAGGTAAAAAAATAATTAATTGCATAGTTTATCTGTAAAGTTCGAGACGAATCTTTTGAGTCTAATTAATCCATGATTGGACAAATTTTACCAAATAACAACGAAAAGTGCTATAATAACTTTTCACCCAATTTTTCTTAAGGGTGTGTTCACTTCGCGAAAAGTAGCTGAAAAGTTACTGTAGCATTTTTCGTTGTTATTTGGCAAAATTTGTCCAATTATGGACTAACTAGGCTCAAAAGATTCGTCCCGACATTTACAGACAAACTATGCAATTAGTTATCTTTTTTACCTACATTTAATGCTTCATGTATGCGTCGAAAGATTTAATGTGATGGGTGGAAGAGAAAATATTTTGGATTGGAAGGGGAAGTGAACAAGGCCTAACTAAACACACCCCGAGCTACCAATCTTGGAAGCGAAGGCTGGAGCGGCGTGGCGCTGTCAGCCTGTCTCCACCGCTGGCTGCCTCGCTGTCAGCTGTACTCGCTCGCTGAGACAGGCGCCGCGCTGCCCCAAAGTTTGAGCCTTGTTTAGTTTGCCTAAAAGTTCCAAGTTTTTTCACTCTCTCTTCATCACATCAATTTTTAACCGTTTGCATGGAGTATTAAATGTAGGTAAAAAAATAACTAATTACACAGTTTAGTTGAAAATCACGAGATGAATCTTTTGAGCCTAGTTGGTCCATGATTGGATAATATTTGTCAAATAAGACGAAAGTGATACTATTCATCGGATTGAAATTTTCTTCAATCTAAACAAGGTACTCGTACTCAAGATTGGTGGAAATGGAATCGCAGGTGATGGACTGATGGTAGGTTATAGGAAAGGAAACCCGAAACCATGCACATCCAGGACAAGAGTACTAAAATTCGCTACTGGGAGTAGCAGCGTGTGCCAGTGTCTGTCGCTGGTGACACACTGCGCCGGTTCGGTCGATTCCATGGATAGGAGCCAGGAGGTGAGGCAGGATATCGATCCCGGCTGTCTCGCAGCTGTGCGCGCTGGCGACCCCCTACCAGCCGCCATGATACGATCGCGCCGCGGATGTCAGGTTCGTGGCGGCCGGTGAGGAGTAAGCTCGGGAGATATGAAAAAATACTGGTCGAGCGCCGGGGTCCATGCGCCGCGGTGGCTGGCTGCTCGCGATCTCGCCGCCCGCGGGTCCCCCGTGAAGTCCCCGGCGCCACGACCAACCCCGGCCCTCCCAGCTCCGACGGCGGCAGGCGGCAGCCAAAAAAAAATCGGCGAGCGTGTCGCGGTCGCGCGGATCCGTCGGCCGGATCGGTCGATCGCAGGCGCGTCGCTCTCTTTTCCATGCTCGCCCGGGGACGGGGGACCTGATGGGCTAATTAAGGCGGGCGAGCTCGCCCGTGACGTTGTCCGGCGCCGAGTTCCGTTTCAGCCAGGGACGACGCCACCACCAGCAGTGAGAGCTGCAGCCGCGCGGAGGCGATGCGTGCGTGCTCACCCTCATAAATGAGCAACCGCCCCGGTGCACGGCGAGGGCCAGAACGGCACGGACGCACGGTTGCATCACCATCACGGTCACGGGCGCTGCGCTGCGCGTACGGCGTACCAAATGTAACAGCGCCGTCCATCACGTAAGTACTACTACTTTTCACCTACCCGTGCGTGCGCAGAATGCTCTGGTTTTCATTGCAGCGAGTCGCTGGAACGGAAGTTCTGTAGCAAGTACTACGTGACAGGATTTGGCATGTGACAACTCGCGCAGGACGTGTACATGCAGGCGTGCAGAAGTTAAGTAGCGTGACCAGGATGAAAACGGTACGGATATTTTCCGACCGTATTCGAGACCGAATCCGTTTAGAGGGGTTTTAATCCGTTCGTATCCGAGTCCGGATATTTAACATCCGATACCGTATTCGTATCCGAATATTTAAATCACATATTTATGATGTCGATATCCAATCATATCATATCCGGCATTTTTTATACTATCCGTATTCGAATCCGGACATTAATATGAAAACAAATACGATATCAGTGATATCTGTCCGTATCCGATCCGTTTTCATCCCTAAGCATGACAAATGTCACAGCTTCGCTTCGGCCGCTCGCCAAGATAAAGCTGGGTTCTAACAACTGACGAGATAGGCTAGCTAGGACATGAGTAGTTGCATTTCACTCGATGCCGTTTTGCGTACAACGCTTGCGATTGAGATCAATCCGAAAATTCGCATTCACAGAATAGTCCCTATTGTTGGTGAACCACTCCATGAATTCTCGAAAATTTTGAAATTTCAACTGCACAGTCTGCACTCGGAGTATTTGAATGCACCCTTCGTGTTCGTGGCCGTGACCAAACAAACCAAACAACGGCCCTAGTGGGCGACCTGCTGAGCCGGCCGCGCTGGCGCCTCCACATGACCCAGCTCATCTGAGCCGCTGGCACCCCGCACCCCACGTGCCAGCGCTGGCCTGACACCTTGGCGCATCGCATGGGGCGCCCACCGGCCCAGCTCTGCCTACACCCGGTCTTGATGCAACAAAAAGGCCAAACGACGCGCCCCCGGGGACCGGGCCGGCAACGCACACACCACTGTCCTGTCCAGTGTCCACCGATAAAGGCCAACGACCGGGTAAAATTGTCGCAACACTTGGCCATGTTTAGCCTGGTTAGACCGGCGACCAGTGGCGGAGCTACAGGGTATGCCGGGTATGCACCGGCATACCCTGCGTGCCCAGCTAATACACACGTATATACAAAGATATTTGTAAAAGAAATAAACAAAATATCTGGAAATTGTCCAGCGATGAACGGACGCTGCGCCATCGGCTTTTTAGCATTCAGGGCTTCAGGCCCACGGCTCCACGTGACTTTGTCTTGGGCTGGCCTGCTGGCCAGACGACGCCTCCAACACTCGGTCGATCGGAATGAACATTCGACGGACGCGACTCGCGAGACGCCGCCAGACTGCAGCTTGCGGAAATGGCGAAACTCCAAGACGAGTCATGACTCACAACGAGAGGCCAGGGAGGACCCTAGGCGCACGCGGTGCCGCCTTGCCGGCCAAACGACGGGCCTCAGAGTCGATCAATCTCGGATCACCGTGAGATTCAATTTCTCTTTTTTTTTCCTTGTATATTTGTACAAAAGATCCTATCTACGTTAATTGTTAACATTAACCAGTCATCTTATTCTCTCGTGCAGCGAGATCAGGAATTTGCCAAACATCAGAAACGACTAAGATTGATCAACAACTCAGTATATATCACGTCAGTGTTTGTGTAATCACATAATTCAATTCGTGCAAGTGTAATTTATTTAATTGTTTGGTGTTGTGTGTTCTTTTATAATTATGT
Source organism: Saccharum hybrid cultivar R570 (assembly GCA_038087645.1). Lineage (NCBI taxonomy): Eukaryota > Viridiplantae > Streptophyta > Magnoliopsida > Poales > Poaceae > Saccharum > Saccharum hybrid cultivar. Next base: position 2,185,105 of record JAQSUU010000377.1, read on the forward strand.
AGTCATGAAGAGAAGTGCAGACGTTGCATCTCTTTTCACCTTCGTGGAGCGGGATATTTTATTTGAAGTGGATGAAGATGATATAAAGACATTTATGTCTGTTAGAAAGCGTCGGCTAAAACAGTTAGATAAGTAGTATTCTAAGTCACTTACTATCTTTTACATTTAGATTTTAAACTATCAATATAGCGTTTGATCTATTTATATTGTAATTTGTGCGTTTTCAACATAATGTTTAAATTTAAGATTTATTGTGTTATTTAGTGTATGTACACCGTATTACATTCAAATTTTACAATTGTTACCGACTTGCCAAAATAATTTTACCAAATTATATGTGAAAATTTTTGAACGGCATACCCTGAGGTAAAATCCTGGATCCGTCACTGCCGGCGACAGTGGATTGGTCCATGGACTCGCGGCAGCCGTGGCGACCTACTGTCGGTGTCAACTGCTATAGACACCAAGGCATCGTATACAAGTATTGCACTGTCTATCTGTGATATTGCTATTGCTATAAGAGCCCTGCAAGATATGTGTTGTATGTTGTATCTATAGATAGTGCAATACACAAAACAAAGGATATGAATCTAACCCCACCAATGTAGTTATGATTGTTTAAAAAATGACATAATGAGTACCGGTTCCTCTCTTGAGCATCCCTTGTTCACATCGTTGCCGTAATTCTAATTTTTTTATACTATGTCTGTTGGCTCTATCGATGTTTTTACTCAAAACAACATCTTAGAGTGTGGATTGAGGTATGATATACCATCAAACTTTGTGCCACCCTGCTATATACAACAAATCAACTTTGTTTTTTAACCTCTCATGGACCTACATTACTATCCTAAGTTTGTGATTTGAGAAAGTAAAAAAAACTATAACTAAATTGGAAAGGTAATTTTAATAACGTGTCTCATTTATTAGGAGGTTCGAAGCCAAGAGAAATATAGTGGTACACCGTACATTGGACTACAATCAACTTGAGTTTTACTATTATTGCAAACGGATACATGTATGCATATAAACTTGTCTTAACCATATACCCATAAAAAAAGTTGCATATAGCTAAATCTATCGATTTATATTTATCCCATTCTTTTTGACTTATCCTAAGATCAAACCCTTTCATTTGGCTGCCACGGTCCATGCCGCTACAGGTTATCACGTCAGGCTTCAAGGATCCTATACTCGAATTTTTAAATTTAATTTAATTATTAACTTTTATAAGTGATGGCACACCCTATGAATACGTTTATTACAGCAATATTACACTCTCAATTTATTATGGGGTTGTTTAGTTGGTGAAAAAGTTTGGGTTCGGCTACTGTAGCACTTTTCGTTTTTATTTGGCAATTTGTGTCCAATCATGGACTAATTAGGCTCAAAAGATTTGTCTCGTGATTTACAACTAAACTGTGTAATTAGTTTTTTCTTTCGTCTACATTTAGTACTCCATGCATGTGCCGCAAGATTTGATGTGATAGGTACTGTAGCACTTTTTGGGTTTGCTTTTTGGGTTGAGGAGGAACTAAACAGGCTCTATGTACGCTTAGCACTCGCCACCGGGCCCTGGCGCCGTCACGTTAACGGACGGCACGGGACTGTGCACGCAGCGGGCCGGCCGGCTCACGTGAACAGCGCCCACGAAGTAGCGCTGGCTGTTGCAGAAGCAACCGTTTCCAGTTTCCTCTCCTCTTCACACTAGGCCTCGTTTAGTTCGGTCAATCGGGGAGAAAAACACTGTATCAGAATTCCTATAGCATTTTGTTTGTATTTGATAAAAATTATCTAAATTTTGACTAACTAGACTTAAAATGTTCATCTCGCAAAGTACAACAAAACTGTGCAATTAGTTTTTGATTTCATCAACATTTAGTACTCCATGCATTTGCCGATATTTTGATGTGATAGAGAATCTTCTTTTTACATAGTAAAATTTGGGGAGAACTGGGAACTAAAGAAGGGCCTAGTGCACCCAGGAAACCGCCAGCACCTCTCTCCCCTGTCCCCCTCTCTCTCTCTCTCCTCTCCTCTCCTCTCCTCCGCCCCTTTTTATCGCCCGATCTCACACATTTTGGAAAGAGGAGAGAGAGAAAGAGGGAGCGCCCCCCCTGCCCAAGGAAAGAGAAGCCGCGGCGCGAGGAGAGGAAGGAGGAAGGGCGAGCAAGATGAGAGAGATCATCAGCATCCACATCGGCCAGGCCGGGATCCAGGTCGGCAACGCCTGCTGGGAGCTCTACTGCCTCGAGCACGGCATCGAGCCCGATGGCACCATGCCCAGGTGAATGAATGCTCGATCCTGTGTCGATCCGGCCGCCGGACGCGTTCCTCCTGTTCCCCCCCCCCCCCCCCCCCCCCCCCCCCCCCCCCTTTTTTGTAGCGCGCATCTGTTGCGCGTTCTAGTGAGCCGGCGCCTCGAAATTCTGGCGTGCTCGTTCGTCGCATTTCCTTAGATGTTTCTCCTCCGCTCTGTTTTTTTGTTCTAATTCGGCGGAGCAAACGATGGGGCGGGTAGGTGTAGTGGTGGTACTTCCATGTCGGCTCCGTAATTTTGGTTCGCTTGTTCCTTTGCGTTGTACTTCTAGTCTAGTCCTTGCGATGGTGGTTTGTTTGGGTGTGATGTGTTGTGGTTTGTTAGGTTTGGGTACATTTGTTTGCCGGTTGTTGAGAGATTGCATGAGCCGGGCTAGATGCGACGTTTCCTAATTAAGATAATTAAGAGTTTGCCTGTTAATTGGTGCATTTGTTCCTTTCCTGCGAATTAGGCAGGCGCCACAGAAGGATGCGTTGAGGTCCTCGTGTAGAGGAGCGCACGTTTATTCATTTGAACTTGGGGACAAATAGGGTTTCCAGCTCTGTATGTAAGACGCAAGATCTGAAGAACTGAATCTGTGGGGATGTTTAATAAATAATAATGCAACATTGTAACTGGGGAGTCCTGATGAGTGTCAGACCATGGATCTCCTTGGATTCACTAGTTTCACCTCTGTTTGCGTGATCTTCTAGTACCATAGAAAATTGCCCTAATGCTACTCTACCTGATAATAGAAAATCCTGTTTAGGACCCTGAGGAGGCAGGTGGTTCCGTAGGCTATAAACTATCTTTTAGCTCATATATCAATGATTACTGCCTTATTAGAGTTTCTCGTTATCCATATTTTTAACATTGTGGTTTGATTGTGATGCAGTGATACCTCGGTAGGCGTCGCACATGATGCCTTCAACACGTTCTTCAGCGAGACCGGTTCCGGCAAGCATGTGCCGAGGGCCATCTTCGTCGACCTTGAGCCTACTGTCATCGACGAGGTTCGCACTGGCTCGTACCGCCAGCTCTTCCACCCCGAGCAGCTCATCTCGGGGAAGGAGGATGCAGCTAACAACTTTGCCCGTGGCCACTACACTGGTAATTCACCTTGTGTCTGTGAATATGTAATAGGAGTGGGTCTTGTGCTTCTGCAACTGTGGATTTGTTCAATTCTAATTATTGTGGAATGCAGTTGGGAAGGAGATTGTCGATCTATGCCTGGACCGCGTGCGCAAGCTTGCAGACAACTGCACCGGGCTGCAGGGATTCTTGGTGTTCAATGCTGTTGGTGGTGGTACTGGCTCTGGACTTGGTTCACTGCTATTGGAGCGCCTTTCAGTTGATTATGGCAAGAAGTCTAAGCTTGGTTTCACCATTTATCCTTCCCCACAGGTATGACCTTACCTATGCCAGAACTTTATATTAGCATCCTAGTATGAGTATTCATGGATGTCACAAAAGAAAAACGTATTCGTATAACTATTCCTTCCAAAAGGACGTTGGGTTAAGTATCTCAGAAATGGAAAGAATACATGAAGCAGGTCGACAATTTATAATTACACCAACAGGAAATGGTTTTATATAGAACTAATTTATGGATCATGTAATTTGGTGGCACTGTTCTCGCCTTCTAAATTTCACAGATAGACACTGATTATTGGATCAGCCTAGCATTATTTAAATCATGTGTGGACAAAACAAGCAACTGTTGTGGACTTCTGGTTAGTGAGGAGGACCTTCCTGTATATGGTTTAGGCCATGATTAGTACAACTGTCACAGGCTGCAGTTCTTCTTTATGAGTGTCTTTAAATCATGCGTTGCATATGTGCCAACATTATCCTATAATGCTGCTCCCTCCTGTCCATGTGATGTGGGCCATTCAGCTTGTTCATGTGAGTAGGTTTTCTGCATCTTAGCTGTTGTGGGGACAGTGGGTAGAGATGTTCGATGATTTTGGGTCTGGTCCATTGTTTAACTTTTCATCTAATGCCACTCTGGATTGCAGGTGTCAACAGCTGTTGTAGAGCCATACAACAGTGTCCTCTCGACCCACTCCTTGCTTGAGCACACTGATGTTGCAGTCCTCCTGGACAACGAGGCTATCTATGACATATGCAGGAGGTCTCTTGACATCGAAAGGCCAACCTACACTAACTTGAACAGGCTGATCTCACAGATCATATCATCACTTACCACCTCCCTGAGGTTTGATGGTGCTATCAACGTGGATGTTACCGAGTTCCAGACCAACCTTGTTCCATACCCACGCATCCATTTCATGCTTTCCTCATATGCCCCTGTAATCTCTGCTGAGAAGGCCTACCATGAGCAGCTCTCTGTGCCTGAAATCACCAATGCTGTCTTTGAGCCCTCAAGCATGATGGCCAAGTGTGACCCAAGGCACGGGAAGTACATGGCTTGCTGCTTGATGTACCGTGGTGATGTTGTTCCTAAGGATGTCAACGCCGCAGTTGCAACCATCAAGACCAAGAGAACTGTCCAGTTTGTGGACTGGTAAGCTGTCTTTCTCGCAACTTTAGTTGCGCTTATTTTATGATATCACAAGCTTATCACTTGATTCGAGATGCTAACTGACTCCATTATGCTGCCGCCTCACAGGTGCCCCACTGGATTCAAGTGTGGCATCAACTATCAGCCACCCTCTGTTGTCCCTGGAGGCGACCTGGCAAAGGTCCAGCGTGCCGTGTGCATGATCAGCAACAACACCGCCGTTGCCGAGGTGTTCTCGCGCATCGACCACAAGTTCGACCTTATGTACGCCAAGCGTGCATTCGTTCACTGGTACGTCGGTGAGGGTATGGAAGAGGGTGAGTTCTCAGAGGCCCGTGAGGACTTGGCTGCTCTTGAGAAGGACTACGAGGAAGTCGGCGCAGAGGGTGCAGATGATGAGGGTGACGAGGGCGACGACTATTGAGTAGTTGGTTAATAAGTAGTTCTTTGGTGGTTAATGGTTGGGTTATTTTGAGTATACTCTGTATGGCTCTGCTTCATTGCGTACTGCGCTGTGTGTTTCCATTTTGTATTCTGTGGTAAATTGTTCGTAGCCCCCTATTTGCCATGATTGTTCATATCATCCTGCCTTGGTTTGCAAATGCTGTTCGTCCAAGTTCGGTGTATATGTCATTCTGTTGCAAGCGTTCTGTGCTCAAAACCATAATGGCCTCTCGGCTGGCTGGCGGTCGGTGGCTGGTGCTGATTTGTTGTGAGAGAAAAATACTACTAGCTTTGTTGTGAGAGAAAAATACTACTAGCTGGTGCTGAAATGATATGAGAGAAAAGTCCTGCTGGCAGCCAGCCGAAAGGCCAATTATGGCCAGGAGTTATGTTTGCTCTGCGCTGCAGCTTGTGTCTGGAACATGGGAACAGGGAACATTGAGATTTTAGAAGTCTACGGAGTAGCTAGCAGTCTATCACAGTCACATCATACGGAGTATATTGTTGCTGCTAGGTTTGATGCTACGATCACTGACCATCAGTCGCCAATGCATTTGAGGTGCTGTAAGGCTGTCTCCAACATGGTACCCATTGGGGTACCTAAACCCAAAATGGGTCTTCAATAGGATACCTATAGCCTTCAACAGAGTACCTATTTCAAAGACCCATTTTGGGTGTCAGGAGATCCATAACCCAAATATGGGTATTCTCTCTCCAGAAGACCCATTTGCAGAAAGGATCGTCTTTTGGGTCTTGTTGTTGGAGAAGACTAAAAATAGGTATGGAACCCTTTGACTGTAGCGTTACCTAAAGGACAAATAGGTCTTGTATTTTGGGTTGCGATGGTTGGAGACAGCCTAAAGATGCGAATTGCTTGAGCATGTGCACGGCTTATGGTATGGTGGCATGTTGGCTCGTCTGGCACGTACGGCAAGCGCTGGTTGAGCATATTCCCGCGGTTTGTCCAGATGTGGTTGTCGGGATGAGTAGGGAGTGGGACAAGTTGGAAAGCGTTTTGAAAGAGGCCGGAGACCTGGCGCCAGTGGGCAGTGGGCAGCGCCAGTGGGATGAGTAGGGAGTGGGACAACTTGGAAAGCGTTTGTCCAGATGTGGTTTGCCTAGCCACTCCTATGAACACGAACGAAGCTCAGTCGAAGTTAACAGGCGACATTCTGGTGGCATCCTGTGGCTAGGCAAACCACGATTTGCAAAAGAAAGAGAAAAGGAGTTTCACAGAGACGTGGCGGGAGATCAAGGCACCACGGCCATGCATTGAGAGTTCACACTTCCGTAGGCATCAAACTGGCCGCCATGAAGTGGATTCACCAATTCAGATTTCAGTCACCGACTTTACCGTGCCGAGTGCCGACTTCAGACGATGTCCGGTCCCGCTCCCGCTCCCGCAGATGGGATAGCTTCTCCCACTTACGCGTGCGTGTGCGTGCCCCGCCTCAGCCCATCCGGCATCCGGGGACTGGCGCGCCGAGGCCGGGGGCGGCTCCGTAGCCAACTTGTGCGTTGTTCGCGTTCCGAGTTTTCAGCGCGCGACGCCGGTCGAACTGCCCTCGTCGTGTGCGTTGCGGGTTGAGGCTCCACGGCCGACGCCCATACGCAATGCCGTTGGATGCTTGCCGCGCGCGTCCTCACATGCGGTGCGGACATGCCGGTACCGGCCGCTCGATCCAGTTTTTGACTCTTCGCGGGACAAGGCCTACCTCGTGTGATGGGGCGAGAGGCAGCATGGCTGCACGCTACACGTCGAGAGGGGGGGGGGGGGGGGGGGGGGGGGGGGGGGGGGTGGGATCCGGCTCCACTATTAGCCCTCGAGCACTTGGGCCGGCCTGCGCAACGCGGTCTTGTGCTTCAGGCCGGCCCAACGAACTCGTGCGTGCTAGATAGGCCGCAAAAAGGACTATCCAGTTGCCGGGTTTGAGTTTTCCAGGCTATTTCCTTATCGGGCATGTAATCTCTATTTAGTGGGTCTGAGATTCCCAATGCATGGTAGTTTTATATCGATAGATTTATCTAGTTGTATGTTTGTTAAGAGTATTTATAAATCTATAACTAAATTATACATGATCCAATGGGTATGAAATTTTTACTACAGTTCAAACATACAATAGTTACCCCACCATAAAAATTTCACCACAATTGTACCATAGAAACTGTAGCTATGAATTAATTATAGAAAAACATAGATCTAAAGCTACAACAAAAAAATTATATTAAAGCATACCATATTATATATTCATTGTGTAGATCTACACATGTGGAGTCCAACAAAATTAGATTTTTCATTTTATGGTTTTTCTGTGATTTACTATGATTTTTCAAAGATTCAACCAAAATAAATAAAAAATATAAAAGATAAAACCGCCTTTGAAAACCGCTTATAACCGGTCAGGGAGGTAAAACGAACGGTTTTAAAAGTTCAGTGAGGTGGTTTACCCAGTTTTAGAGTTCAGGGAGGAAAAACAGACTTTCGCAAAAGTTGAGGAGGTAATATGGACTTTTCCTTTCCTTATCGGGCACCATCTTTATTTAGTGCATGGGGGTCGTTTGAGATTTTCCCAATGCTTATAGTTTTATACTAATTGATTGGTTTTGCGGCAAACAAATTAAACTTTTCGTTTCTTCTGTGGATACATCTCTTTTTCTTGTATGTCAACTTTTTCATCTCTCTTTTCTTACTTCATATCTATAAATATCTTCCATTAATTTATTCTCTTGATTACTCCCTCTGTCTTGTAATATAGTGCATTCCAGGAATTTTAAGACAATTTAATAGTAAACATAAAAGACGCATGTATCCTCATTTTATTTCCTAATCAGACACTATGATCAATGTGATTAATGGTGATTGGTTGATAAATAGAAAGTATTTAATGTAAAATTGGTTTTTTGCCATCTAGAATGTATTATATTTGAGGAATAATTTTGAATGCTATAATACACTGTATTACAGGATGGAGTTAGTAGATGCTTGGTTGATGGACTTTATGGAGGGAGTAGTTGCTTGGTTGATGGACTTTATTTGCTGCTAACTTTAGTAACTAATGAGCGCGCAATAAAAGTCCCGCTTTGTCGACGGAGGTACTAGCTCCTCTAGCTTTAGCGCAACGACGGCTGTTATAGGTACCTTCAATATGCTTTGTCGAAAGTGCTGTCTCATGTGACGTCTAAACGATGAGTCTCCAGCTCTTTAGAGGAGACGTTGTCCCTGGATTGAAGTAGGACGGAGTTACTCTTTTTCCTTCGAGGTGCGTCAGTGATGTATTGTCCCTCTGGGGATCGATCCAACATATGGGGTCCTCTATGTATGTGCAAAAAACAATTGTTACAAGGGGTTTGTTTGTAATACCAAGGGAGTTCACCCTTAATAAAATTATAAAATCTAGCCCTCTTCTTTGGGTTGCCGGTTTTGCGACAGTCCTGCGCTAGTTTTGTCATTTTTGCATGCGCACTTGTGCGACACCTAAATTATATTGAGTTGTGGTATCCTCAAATAACCATGAGCTGTTCATTTAATTTGATCGGATGGTTAGAATTATCTATTACTTTCTAGAAGGTTGCATGTCAAATATATATTTATTTAATTTTTAGTTTGGTAAAATAGGATAATTAAAGAAAGTTTTAGATATAAAAATGTTTTTTCTTGATCTAATTGATGTGTATGATCTATTTGATATGGTAAAACCTTTTATTTTGCAACTTTAGATATGACAAGATTTTATTAGTATAAGTTGTCATGACAGTTAATTTAATTAGCATGTAACTTTTTGTTCTCCTGTACGTGACAGTTACTTGTTGTAGCGTGTTTCATACCCAACGTCCACCATATTTTAATTGAGAAGGTCCACTTAATTATATAATATAGTTTTAATCAAGTTAGCATGAGACACATTTGACTACATAAATACATAACATGTTAGTGTGTACTCCCTCCGGTTTCCAATTATATGTCGTTTTGGACATAATCTCACATACCAAGGAGTCATTAACTGTGATGTATATTTCCTGTGATGTATATTTCCTGCTTTGCCCATATTAAATAGAGTCAAGGGGCGCTCAACATCAATATACTCTGCTGGCTCGATTGGTTACTATCCTCTGAAATGGGTCGTGTGGCCGGGGTTCGATTCCTCGCTGCCTCAATATTTTTGCACTTACCAGACATTTTGCATGGCAGCATGACTTGCATTGTGGCCGGAGTAGGCTGCGAGCCTGCGACGTACTGCTGCACAAAAATTTCTCAGCGCGCCATGCCGAGTTTTTTTGCCTCTGCTCAAAATTTACATTGCGCGCGTGGCATCATGGCTTGCATCGTGGCCGGAGTAGTACTACTAGCAAGCAAGAAACCGAAGAGCACCAAGCGACGTGAATTGATTGAGCGGAGCAGCGGCCGCTTGTTCCCATGCGCATGCAAATTAAATGAAGGGTAGAGCAGTCCAGATTGAAGCAAAAAAATACAAAACGACATCCTTTAGGCTCCTCAGCTTCCAAGCCTCCAGCGACATATATTTGGATACCGGAGGGAGCAACATATTTTAGATCACTAAAACTAAAGAATCAATTAATGTGTTAGCTACCAATCCTTTTCATGCATGTAACATATTTTTTAATTGATTTTGTAACATGACTTTTTCTATGTAATTATTTGGCAAAAAATAAACTAGAATATATACAGTAACTTTTTTTCTCATATGTAAATAGACCGGCGCGCATAAAAAATGACCGCTTCTTGTGCCTTATACGGTGCTGCACATGGTGCGTTGTGCACCACGCGCAAACGAAAAAAAAGGAAAGGCCTTGCTCCTGTGATTTGCTTCCTATGTAAAATCACGGAAGGAAGGGTCCCTCCCCGGTGATTACAGGATTTAGGCAGATTTTTCTGTCTTTTCTTTGGTATTTGTTTATTTAATTAATTCATAAAATCTAATAAATCAATGTACTGTAGCATTGCCCAATTAAATTAACTGACACGGGTTTTTTCTTTAAATAAAAACACTCGCTGACACGGCCCAACAACTTGTGACGGTGATAGAGCAACTGTTCCGTGGCTATTTTCTCTCTCTCTCTCTCTGCCTTGTTCAAGTGTTTAACGATAATCCTCGCAAAAAAAAACTGTTTAAGTATGAGAACAGCACACTGCTAGCAACTAGCAATAAGGGTCACCCAGCTCCGGATCAGCCCTCCAGCTCCCAATGCGCGATCGATTGCAGCAGCCGGGATCATGGATGGATGGATAGCTCATAGCTGGGCACTAACTGACACCTGATGCTGCTGCTCACCCTGATTCTTGAATACTAGTGTTTTAAGGCGCGCCCATGCGCGCGGGCTGGCACTGGTTGGGTTGAACCAGACTGAATTGAAACGTCTGAAGGTCACATTAGCCAGAATCAGACTGATTACATTAGGCAGCAGAGTACATACATATGGTCACAAACGTTAGCACATAGTACATACAGGCACCATCCACAAGCGAGATGATGAATTTGTACGCCAGGAGCAACTGCATTCTATAGCACTGATCCTAACCTGTTTATCCTAGGGTCTGTAGATGAAATGAGAAGGAACGCTATCAGCAGAGTGAGCACCTTCTCTAGGTCGAACTGCAACAGGTGGTCCTCCATCTAATGCCTCCCACTGAAGACCGCCACACCATCGCCGCTGGCCCTGGGGAGGCAGAGTAGGAACCCGAGTACCAGATGTCAAGGACTAATGGTATGCAGATGCAGCAGCGTGGATCTGAAAAATCATAGGACCACCAAATTAAGGAAGCAACAATGAAAACGACAAGCACAGGTTATGAATCTGCATGAAAATGATAAGCTGCCAAAAAAATTACTGGGTATGTATCTTTGTCTCTAGAAGAAACGCTGAAACAATCAAAATGAGAGCGCAATCATCTATGTTTCTGGTGTGGTTTGCACAGAAGATAGGTAACCACTATCACAAAAATTAAATTATATAGGATCTGTTCAAAATATAAAGTGCAGAATTCTGCTTTTACCATGAACCTCAATATCTGGAATAAAAAATCATATCAGCAGTAGTTTCATCAAGCTTGAGTTTCGTCAGGACATGCATTTTGTTGATTTCTAATCTAACAGTAGATTCCAGGCAAAGAATTCTATATTTCTATTGACCATTCATGTTAATTCCACATATATATTGACCTGTCCTGTGTAAGATCACTGAAACAGAACAGACCTAAAGCCATCATAGTTACTTGACATGAGAAAGTAGCTCGTCTTACATAGGAAGACCGAACACCAAGGAGGCATAGTTTATAAGATGGGCGCTGGGCGCACGGGCTGGCACCATAGATATTTGAAAACAAACTAAATATTCTAAATGATTGGATTCTAAGCATTTGAAACAAATTACACAAGATATACATGTCTTTTAAAGCAAAGATATAAAACTGTTCTACAATTCACACAAACATCCTACCTTCCGTCTAGAAACTGATCATGCAAACTGCTCTCCATTTGTCCCAGAGATGGAGCAATCGTGCTAACCTGATGCAGGATCTGCCAAACTCCACCAACGGCTTAGACACGCTGAGCAACAGTGGTCGTAGGCACATGCCAAAACCTCTAACAACAACGAGGCCTTCATGGCTACAGCAGTCGTCCTCCCAACTCATCCCCCACCCTGTGGAAAAATGCAGCAAACCCCAGGAAACAGTTAGATCCTTGGACCTGATCTGATCCAGAAACTTAGGCCCCAGAGCATACAATTAGCAATTAGGGAATCGGCCCATTATTTCTGGTATACAATTTGTTCCCACGAGATGAAACCAGCCATCATTGCATTAGCCTGAACCAGTAAACCACAAACTATAAGTTGCAGGGGAGTCGCTCAAGTGGAAACCAAGAACCAGCTATTATAATCTATAAATGTGCAGAGATAACACACATAATCAGTTTGAAAACACAGAGCTAGGCAGAGAGGACGATTTTTTTTCACACAACAGATACATATAATAGCTAATAAGCAAAGCACACTTAGATTCATAGCAACAAAATTATGGAAAAGTATTCATCAATTGGATATGCAAAAAAATATTTGGTACATATGAGAAGTAAATGTCTAATGAGCCTGGTGCCTAGATGAACCCTATAACATAGAATTACACTTAAGTGGCTCACGATAGCACCTAAGTTTGGTTCATTGAGGCAGTGAAAATTGCAAATGGCAATTTGAAAACTGGCAGCTTTGTATAGTAGGGCTTCAAAAGCTTGGAGCGTGACAGCTGATTCTGTGCAAATGATGACTATGAAATCTAGAAAACAACAGAAATGATACACTGCCCAGTTTGAAAATAGCATAGACTCATACGAAACCTTATTGGTGGTCGGCATTATAATCCAATGAACAAGCCGAATATACAGAAAATAAACACAAAGCAGCCGCTACTAATCAAACTTTTGTCCAGAATTAGCCCCTCAAAAGAAGGGCACTCCTATAAAATTTTATCAGTACTATTACATTGCAAACAGGGTACAAACCAAATATGAAGACAATAAACACAAATGGGCTTCAATGTGGTGGGACCTGTGTGCAGAATTAGCTCAATGGAAATCAGCTATTGCCTCCAACCTCAATAATGATAAATCGCTTATCCACTCTAAATGTATGATTGCTAGTGACCGGTAATGTCGTTCATCCCTTTTAAACAAATATATAATAAATCAATTGGTTGAGGAATATATAGCAGAAGGAAAATAGAGGTGGCAGTGTGGCTAGTGTCGATGATCCCTTACAAGCCAATCTATAGTACATCAACTGCTCAAGGAATATAAGCATAGAGGAATATATGGTAGGAAGGACAGTAGAGGCAGTGCTAATGGATGAAGGACAATTTTTTAGAAAGAGGCCATGAATATACAAGGTCGTTGTTGTTTATTACCCGTTGGACCTATATGCAGCAGGCATACAGTTCTCTTCAAATGCAAAAGCAATTTCAGATCTGAGAGCGGTGCATCTCTAAGCAGCCATGGTTGACCATTCAGCTGCATCTGCACACAGGAATCCTAAATTGTGAAACACAACATAGCCACATAAGCTGTCTTTGCAAGCTATTGGAATAAATTGGTGATTGAGCCCAAACTGAATACCGAGGTTAGCATATATCCATACTGGAAGACAGTTAATGATTCAAACCTGATGTAACGATCCATGACGAGGCTAAGGTGGCCTTGTAACATGGCTGGAGATCGGGAAGAGCACAACAGATTACCAACGGCTCAGCCGAACAAGAGGAGGAAAGGTGAAGCAAAAAAAACAACGCACAACGTCCGTGCACAAATTGGAAGGATCAGAGCACGGAAGAAGCAGATCTGCGGCAGCGGCACCTGGGTAGGGCGACCTGTACCGTGGAGGATGGCCGAGAAGGAGGGGACGACCCAGCTCCTGTGTGGGGCCGCCGCCAAACCCTAGCGAGCGGCACCCGAATGGACGTCACCAGGTCAGATCCGATGGGCAAACAAACGGTTCCAGCCATGGAGGCCTTAGATCCGGCCGTGGAGGCCCCGGATTGACCCCAGCAAATCAGCGGGCAACGCACAGCCACATGGATGTATTCGCTCACATGAGATGCTAGAGAAAGGCGGCGCAGGTCTCCATGCGCCAACAAGCGTAGGTCTCCATTGCAGCCCGCACACGCGGAGAGAAGGAAAAGGTGGGAGAGGGGAGGCGACGACACACGGCAGTGCGTGGCAAGGCGAGGAGCCGTGGCGCCACAGGACGTCCCCATGCCACATCCCTCAATGCCAGACGCTGCGAGAGGACGCCACCAGGGCAGATCCGATGGGGGAACGAACGGATCCGACCATGGAGGCCTTGGATCCGGTTTTGGAGGCCCTGGGTCAACCCAGGAAAGAACGGCGACAAGCACAGACCGACGATCGACTCTGGCGCGAGCGAGTTAAGGAGAGGAGGAGCAAGCGAGAGAGGCCGTACCGCCGCACCATCGAGCCGAGGCGTGCTCGCCCCTGGGGCCCAGCCGCACCGCCGTGCTGGGGGGTGGGCGCTCGGCCTTGCGGTTCAGGCACGCCGCCACGCCACCCCACGCCGCCGCGCCAGGGGCTCGCCTCGCGCCGCAACCAGGGGGCCCGCTCGCCCCAGCGCCGCCCGCCGAGGGGAGGGGCGCTCATCCGGCGTCGCAGCGCCACCGCCGAGAGAGGAGGGAGAGGGAGGAGCCGCCCCGCACCACCGTGCCTGGGGAGGGGGCACTCGCCCCGCGCCGGCCCCGCACCGTCGCGTCGGGGGGAGGGGAGCTCGTCCCACGCCGCATTGCCGCCGCCGAGAGAGGAGGGAGAGGGAGAGGCGGATGTTGATGCGTGAGTGAGAGCTAGGGTTAGAGCCAGTATATATTTGTTGTGAGAGGAGACAGTAGGACCGTCGATCTTCAATCGAACGAGCCAAAAAAATTAAGTGACGTGGTCAGGGCGAGCCAAAAAAATTTAAGTGACGTGGCCAGGGTGAGGCCGCGCCGTGGCCTCCGGATTTCATATCTTTAGGGGTTGTTTAGTTGGTGAAAAAGTTTGGATTCGACTACTGTAGTACTTTTCGTTTTATTTGGCAATTTATGTCTAATCATGGACTAATTAGGCTCAAAAGATTTGTCTCGTGATTTACAACCAAACTGTGTAATTAGTTTTTTCTTTCGCATATATTTAGTACTTCATACATATGCCGTAAGATTCGATGTGACAGCTACTGTAGCACTTTTTAGATTTGCTTTTTGCAAACTAAACAGGCTCTTAGATACTTTCTTGCCTGTCCAGGACCCCCGCCGCGCAGCTTGCATCTACTGTATAAGTACAAACTACAACTAGGCAAGGCAACAACGCTTAAACAAAGGCCTCCTCTGCTCGTCCCCACAAGCGGGTTCGTTTCTGCCATTGTCGTGAGCGCTGGCAAGTGACAAGTGAAGAACTACCAACTTTTGTGTTGTGCTCTCATCGTCTGATTACAGACTTTTTTTTTGTAAAAAAGAGGAAGCTATATGTTAATTTAACCGATCATTGCAATTGCAAAGGATAGTTCAATAGATTCCGGAGCATCAGTGCACTAAGTTCATCCAACACAATAGCTCCTTCATTAAATCCTTTTATGAACATTGACGAAAGAGGATGAAGTCACCCCAATCCACCCAACATACGTGGATTGGGGTAAATCTGGCGACATCCGAAGAAGGCCTCGCTAGATGCATCCATCCAGTGGCTTAAACGGGGGAGGATTCCAGTCCCGCACACGCACGCACATACACGTCCAACGCCAGTCGCCAACGCAACAAGTTAGGAGCACGAGCACTTGTGACGGTTAGAGAAAACGCCTCTTTCTCATAGGGGTTGTTTAGTTGGTGAAAAAGTTTGGGTTCGGTTACTGTAGCACTTTTCGTTTTATTTGGCAATTTGTGTCCAATCATGGACTAATTAGGCTCAAAAGATTTGTCTCGTGATTTACAACTAAACTGCGTAATTAGTTTTTTCTTTCATCTACATTTAGTACTTCATGCACGTGCCGCAAGATTTGATGTGACAGGTACTGTAGCACTTTTTGAGTTCACTTTTTGTGAACTAAACAGGCTCATAGTATTGTTTAGGGCCAGAGTAGAGAAAACGCCAGACTTGTCAGGGCTCATCACGAGCAAAGAATTCTAGCTATCCACCCAGCTGTAGGATTGGGATCGATTTTTTTTTAAGCCGCTGCCGAGAGCTGACTGAATCATGCATCAACAGCGTCGAAAAGCCCGGGTGAAAGATGACCGGGTGAAAGATGACCGGGTGGTCAGCAACACTGTCACTCCGTCAGTAGCTACGACAGCGTGGTAACAACTGAGATGTACTAATAATAATTACTTCTCGGTTTCATTTTTTTTATCTCGAATCAAGACTCGATCTTTTCACCTGACTCTGTCTGCTGAAGCCTATGCACAATTCCAGATTTTCTCCACTATCCTCCACGGACTACAGCTGCAACAAGATACTGATATTTGGATCTATCTTCAATCTTTTCCTCTAGCAAGGTTTATAAGCAGCTTACTGTCCGTCAGCATGTTCATAGAGCGTTCAAGTGGTTATGGAAGTTTGTTTTAAAAAAACTTTTCTGGCTTCTCCAAAAGGATCGGTTAAGGACCAGAGCGCTTCTTAAATGCAAGAATATGCATCTAGATGACTCAAACTGTGTTCTGTGCTCCCTGTCTGTTGAAGTGGATCTCTTTCACTGGATGCTGGATTGCCTTTTGCTTCGGCTTGCTGGTTTTCTCCGAACCTGTTTATACCCCCTAACAGTGGCCCTTTTGAAATCTTGGAAACTTTCAGAGATCAACTTCAACTTCCTTTCTTCATGGAGATTATAATCGCAATGTGCTGGGCCATTTGAATGATGCGTAATGACAACAATTTTAGCAATGTTCCACACTAAGTGCAAAGATGCAAGCTGGTCTTCAAGAAATAATTTTCTCTAGTTATTCTAAGAGCAAAAGCTCGTTTTCATCCAAGTATAAATTTATGGCCAGAAGCCTTCATGCAATCCTCTTTAGGGTCTATTTGGAACGGAGAAATGTAAAACAGAAAAAAAAAATACAAGAATAGTAAATGAGTGTAGGTAGAAAAAAGAGGAATAAAAACATAGAAATTTTATAGGAACGAGTGTTTGGAACACGGGAATAAGAACATGTATATTCATCTATTCTTGTGAATAAAGAGTTGCTCGTACCTTCATTCACACGTAGGAAAATTTCCCAAGAGCTTGAAGTGGATGTTTTATTTCCTCCATTCCAAACACCATGTGATGTAAGCAATTTGAAATTCTTATGAAAATCCTCAAATCCAAACAAGCCCTTATTTTCTTTTTGATCTTTTTTTTTGTTGAACTCTGCACTTTGTTTGCTCTTTGCTCTTTCCTTTTTTTTAATGGGATTGCTAGCGCCCGGACGTATGGACGGATAGGGCGTCTGGACGCCCGTGCCTGTAGCCATTTTTCGCATCCACATGGGGCCCACGCCGCCCCAAACGTCACCAGCATCGAGAAAGAGGGAGAGGGGGCGGCGGATGCCCAGCCAGCGTCGGGAGGAGGAGGAAACACCGAGGCAAGGCAAGAGAAAGCGAAGAAGGAGATGCAACATTTGATCTACTTTTGAAATATTGAGATGCAACAATTGCAACATACGTCTGAAGGCAGATGAAACACTTGTGGAAAACGCCTGTAAAACATTTAAAAATCATTGCAAACATATGAACATCCAGATGAAACACTTGCAAACATACGTATAAAAACACCTGAAACACTTAAAATATATGCTTGCAACATGGATGTACATGCAACATCCAAATCTATTTTGCAACATACGTCTGGAACAAATGAAACATTTGGAACATACAATTAAAACATACGTGTATAGCCATTACAACATGTGCAACATCCCGATCTACTTTTGTAACATCAATATACAACACTTGCAACATATCTCTGAAACACTTGAAACATACTCTTGCAACATGCGCTTTTAGCGTAGCATCTACTTGCTGCTTGGATAAATGGAGACTCGTCAATCTGGAGCTCGATGCCGCGGAGGGGGGGGGAGATACCAGCGGGCGGGCGATTGCGTGGCCCTAGCGGGCCATTCTCACGCTACTTCCCGTGATCATCCGCGTAGTGCAACCGGTGCGTGCGACTGGGCCGCTTGAGCCGCCGACGGGCCCCGCTACCGCGAATCTCATCCGACTCGTCGAGGAGCTCCGGGAGTAGGAGTCCTGCCACCGAGCTGCTGGAGCACAAGATCCTCAAGGAGACCGTCGCCATCGTGCTGTTCCTTGAGACCGACCTCGCGGCTCCAGGCCGAGAACGCGTGCCTCCGAGCCGAGCTCGACGCTGCCAGGACTAGCCAGCCGCGGGTGGTTGAGTTGGAGAAGGAGGTGGCGGAATCATTTTTTTTAGAAGCCGGAAACATGCTCCGTATTAGGCTCCGCAGGCCCATAAAGAGCGCATCCAGAGCATCGGACGTCCTGAGAAGAACATTACAGTTTTTTAAAATAAATTTTTAGTAGGGGCTTTCACCCTCATGTTTCATAAAAAAAATGGGCCAGGCTTTGATGTACACGATTGGGACAGATAAAAAGACAACCCTGTAGCTGTAGCCTGTAGGGTCCGTTGTTGTCAACAGTAGGAAAATTTGCTCAGCCAGTAAACGCCGCTGCTTGGATTTCTTCTCCCGGTAAACGACGGTGACATTTTTCCAGGTGACCGTAACCAATTTTGAAATTATGAACTTTGAAATATCAACTCTGTTCCACCACTATCTCAGTAACAAGATCTTCCACTATCAAGTTTACCTATTTCAAAAAAAGTGAAATGGAGATAGGATAAATTTGAATCTGAAAAAAAAATGGTCCCGGGTTACTGAAAACCTGGCCTGTTTGGAAAGGGACTTCTGTGTTCTGTGAAGCAAATTCTTGTGATCTAGTAGACCCTAAAAAATTCCTAGTGCATTCCCGGTCCTCGCGTAGGCTAATTTGCCTTGAGATTGAACCCTGGTGTACAGCCATTGCAGCTAAGTGCCTGCTAAAACTGGCAGATGGCACAGGTTTTTAGCAACAGGACGAGTTATGATCAAATATTCGTGGAAAAAGGATGGAATTGTACTTTCTACAGACAAGTTAAGATTAGGTGATCGACCTACACGAAGTTGATGAAAAACTTGAGTTTCGCAAATCCAAAAGGTACATCAAGATTCAAGAGTGTGGTACTCTACTCTGGGATAAGTGCCATTCTGCAGTCAGCACCCAGCAGTCATCACCAAGAAGAGCAACTGCAGACTGAACATTGAAATGTGCAACGATTTGCTTTGCCATAAGGCAAAATTTGAGGCATTTTGGCACAAAAATGCATCGACTGACTACACTAGAACGAGCAGGATCCTCTAACGTTCTTGGGTTCCTCTTTACACCGCAGACGCACATACACCTGACACTTGTTACTTTCCCTGACAATGGCCAACACCCAGGAGGGAGAGAGGAGGAAGAGCAAGAAACGACGACGCACGCGGTTGAGGTGAAGCTAGCTAATGATGGCAGAGCGGCGATAGATCCCAGAGCGAGTCGCAGGCGGAGGCTTCGAGCACCCGGTCGAAGTACTCCTGCAGGCCGTTCATGGCGTACAGCGACGCCGAGATGCGCCGCTCCACCTTGATCCGCTCGAACTCGGCCATCTCGGCGCCCGGCGTCGCGGCCGCGACCGGTTCCTCCGTGGTGCCAGCGGCTGGGACAGCGCCGTCGACGGCCGCCAAGCTGTCCAGCGCCGGGAACTGGCCGAACGCCGAGTCGAACATCCACGAATCGAACTCCTCGGCTCCCGCGGCGGCGAACTCCGGCCGGTACACCTCGCCGGCGTCCAGTCCGCCGATGCCGCCGTGCTGCATGGCCATGGCGTCGTCGCAGCTGACCGCGCTGCTGGAGCTGGAGCTGCTGCTGCTGCTGCTGCTGCTGCTGCTGCTGCCACCACCACAAGCACTATTCGTGCTATGACTATTGCTTGTGGTGGGAGCAGGGGAGCTCGACGCCTGCTGCTTGCCGGCGGCGGTGGCGGCGGCCGCGGAGGAGCTTGCGGCGGCGGCCTTGGCCTTCTTGATCTTCTTGTGGTGGAGGAGCCCGCGGATGCGGACGGCGAGCGGGCAGTCAGGAGAGATGCGCGGCGCGAAGTTGGTGCGGGCGTCGCTGCCGCGGAGGAGGCGGGCGGCCTCATCGTAGGCCTTGGCCGCGGCCTCGGCGGTCTCGAAGGTGCCGAGCCACATGCGGATCTTCTGCGTGGTGTCCTTGATCTCCGCCACCCACCGGCCCGACGGGCGCTGCCGGACGCCGACGAACTTGCTGTGGTTGTTGCTGCCCTTCTTCCGGCCCCGTGGCTTGAACGGCTTGGCCTGCGCCGCCGCGTCCTGCTGGTAGTAGTAGTAGTAGCTGCTGTAGTCCTCGAGCTGGAACACTGGTGGCTGCGCCTGGAAGTGGAGGAGCTCCATGTGAGCTAGCTTTCTTGGCTTTCAGCTGCTGGCTGGAGTGGTTGCAGAGGAGGAGGAAGACAGGTGTCGATGCTTGGTACTTCTGCTGGTGGTGAGCAGTTGAGCACAGGGGGGTGAGGATTTATAGTGGATTTCAGGACTTGCAGATTGCAAGGCATCCATCCACTCACTTGGCAATGGAACCTGTGGGGTTACTGTCAGAGGCTGGTCAAATGCTGGTCTTCCTATGATCATGTCACGGAAATGGAAGTGAGCCCTTGTTCAGTTCCCAAATCCAACCCCAAATTTCACTATGCAAAAAGAAGATTCCCCGTCACATCAAAATGTCGGCACATGCATGGAGTACTAAATGTAGATGAAATTAAAAACTAATTGCACAGTTTTGTTGTACTTTGCGAGACGAACATTTTGAGCCTAATTAGTCAAAGTTTGGACAATTTTTATCAAATAAAAACAAAAGTTGCTACAGTACGACGTGACCTACACTATTCCAACTTCTCCTCCCAATTCCAACATCTAAACAAGGCCTGAGTGTTTGGGGGATAAGGCATCTTGTTGGGATCCTTTTGTCCTTTCAGTTTGTTTTTCGGTTTTGCCCTCATGCATTGTCAGTCAGCAAACTAGCTAAGCCTGTCTTTTTTTTTTTACTTATTAATCAATTTCGGTAGTTTTTGTTTTTGCTGAATACAATCAACAAAATTGAGGAATTTGTAGCTATAGTGCATCACCACTCACAACTATTTTGACCTTTTGCATTTCCTATCATTTCGATTCTCATTTTAATATCATTATCCGCGTTTGAATATGAGATATCACTACTTATTATGAAAGATAACCATTTTGGTTTTGAGTCAATAGAATGGAAATTCCTTTTTCAATTTAAACTTTATAATCCATTCCTGCAGGCCACAGGCAACAAGCACACTAGAGGTCAGCAAGTACATGCTCCCCCCTACTATGCCAAATCACCACTAGGTAAAGCTTGGAAGCATGAGTCAAGGGGTCTACTTCTCCTGGTGACTTAAATTACAACGTCTACACCAACATGCATTACCTTAACTGAAAACTTTCAGGACACTGATTGGACTAGTTCTTCCCTAATTTACGATTACCTCGCTAGTCAAGCCACTAACATGAGACCAGGTCTGATATGCTCCATAGCCCGCCATATGGCAGCATTAGAGAGAATGGCGACGATGATTAGGATACAAGGTAGAAACGGCTGAACATCAACTTTTCATCAACCACGCCACTTGTGCCCAAGGTCCTAGATAGCGTATTGCGGGTCGGTAGCGGATTGACGTCGAGGTAGCGGATTACGGATAGCGGGCGATATTGCGGACGATAAGTTCCAATAGCAGCACCCCGATAGTCCCATATAATTTTAAGCACATATATCATGAATAATGAGTATAAATAATTTTAAGTGCATATATCATAAATAATTTTAAGTTCCACAGCCGATGCGTGAGTTTTGAATTTGGGTGTGAGTCATAGTAAACTGGACTAATTAGGGATATTTGCTTTCATGTTATTGCGGCCTGCTACGCACAATTGCGGCCGCAATATCAGCCCGCTATTCAAAATTACGGCCGCAAAGTTCTAGGATGCAAAGTTCAAAACGCTACCTCGTAGCGGTAGCGGCAATGGACCGCTACCGCTATTGCGGGTGCAATTGCGGTCGCTACCACCGCTATTTATTACCTTGCTTGTGCCTTTGTTTATCTTGTTTCTTGACAAATACTGCTATCAACCAAGTCTTTCTTCGTCACTGGATGATGTGTAGTTTTGTCCTTGTTTAGTTCAATTTCGGGAGCCCTTCAATTTTTCAGAGCATCTTTTGTACAGATAAAATATTCAGCCGCCCAAAATTGTTTTTCGTAGTATTAAACGCTTACAAGTAAGCTTTAGTACTTCAAACACATTTCAAAGAAAGTGTTACTCCGACATGGACATGGGTGTCGGAATCCGACTAGGATTCGGGTGTCGGTTGGACGGTCTTTTTTATATTTTAGCTCTTTTTTCGAAAGATTCTCTTAAATACGCCTCTGACGGAAAGATTTTAGAAAATGGACCCAGGGCTTACGCCATCCACGGTGGCGTCAAGGTAACACAGCTTGGCGCCGTTA
The DNA here is from genome assembly GCA_038087645.1 of Saccharum hybrid cultivar R570. Taxonomy (NCBI): domain Eukaryota; kingdom Viridiplantae; phylum Streptophyta; class Magnoliopsida; order Poales; family Poaceae; genus Saccharum; species Saccharum hybrid cultivar. Next base: position 2,207,529 of record JAQSUU010000377.1, read on the forward strand.
ACGTTGACAACAAGCCCCCATGTCACTTGGCCGACGACGCTGAACTGGCGCTGACGTGGCAGCACCTTGGCACCGTCATCCTTGGCGCCAAGCTTGACGCCATCGTCGTTGGCGCCACCTGTTACCATGTATATCATTTTTATCCTAAGTATTTCTAGGTTGTTCTAAGTTATCAAACAGAAAGTCACTGTAAAAACTCTAGAGTTAGTCACATTTCTCAATATCCAAGTAATCTTGGCGTCGAGCTATTGAAAATTCTTAAGTCTGTAATTTTACCATGACATTGACAAATTTGATGTTATCGCATAGTAGTTCGTATTCTAACATATCCAGACCGCAGCAAAAATTCTGAGTACCTAATTTAACCGTGAGATGGACATACCAAGCTCTAAATTAACATGACTTGGACCCTATTTTTTTATGAGATAGACATACAAAATTTTGGCTACGGCTTAGATACGTTAGAATACCAACTACCATGTGGTAGACATATGAAAAAATAGTTTTTTTAACATGACTTGGACCGTTTACAAATTTAAAATTTTACCATGACTTGGATATCAGTGACTTTCTGTTTGATCACTTAGAACAACCTAGAAATACTTAGGATAAAAATGATATACATGGTAACAGGTCTGTAGGCTTGGCGCCAATTACGATGGCGCCAATGGTGACGACGTCAAGGTGCTGCCACGTCAGCGCTAGCTCAGCGTTGTCGGACAAGTGGCATGGGGGCTTAGCGTCAACGTTAACGGCGCAAAGTTGTGTTACCTTGGCGCCACCGTGGATGGCGCCAAGCCCTGGGTCCATTTTCTGAAATCTTTCCGTCGAGGACGTATTTGAGAGAATCTTTCGAAAAAAGGGCTAAAAAAAAAAGACGGTCGGTTGGATAAGAAAAACTTTATTGAAAGTGGATAGTGTTAATGTCTCTTCGGAGACATCCGATAAAGTTACCAGGTATAGTGTCAAGGCCAACTCGAATCTGATGAATTCTTGTTGACATGAGAGTTTTGTAAAAGGTCGGGTGTGAAAGGTCGATTCCCCTTTTTTGAATCACGTCTTCGGAGACATCCGATAAAGTTACCAGGGGATGACTGATGATCTTTTTTGAATCACATCTTACTAGCCAAGTGGTGGTATATGCTTCACTACGGATACACAAAATTCTTGTTGCAATTAGGTGATATTGAGCTGCGTTCATGTTTCCATTTTTGGGAACGGGCACTTTGGAGTTCAAGGAACAGCAACTAGAGTCTTAAAGCTGTGTTTTTGCAATAAGAGACAAATCTAGAGCCCGGGGAATCTTTGCTTGGCTTTGAGACTTGCAAACTCTATAACCGGTTAAAACTGAAGCAAGCATGACGGCAAAACAGTTCTTGATATCTCCAACCTAAAGAGACGGCACTGCTAGTTTAATGAAATAGGTCTTTGCACCCACAAAGTACTGTAAGGATAAACAAACCTACATTCCTCGGTCATCAACGGGCATTATTTTCTTCTATCACTTGAGAAAGGGTCATCGTCATGGCTGATAGCCACATCCCATCACGGACTCCTTCAACCTCAAGCTAGGGCTTGCATGCCTACCTCACCTATCAAAAAGGCAAACTTTGTCAAATTGTGGCGCGTCATTCCACCACATAAATTATGTTCAGCCTGCTGATTGAGCAATAGGATAGGGCACCCACATTGGCCATAGTTTTTTATACTACGTACTAATCAAGATGACTCCAAGAGGTTATGGCTTGTAAAGCTCTTGTTTCATAGCAGCGCAGATGCCTTGTTTGTCGCTGTCAAAGTGCATTAATTTGTCGAGCTTGGTGGGCTACTTGCGCTAACACGACAAAATACCACTTTTGGGCAGCAGCAACGTCAAGAAGATGGCATCTTGGCATCGACTTTTGGGTTGGTTTCAGATTTGTCTTGTGGTGCTGAGCCGCCATGGAGCTGGAAAAGATGGACTTATTCCAGCCGTGTTTTGGGAGGAAAACCTGTGGCGACCAATTCTAGCTCATTGCTGATGTCAGAACTTTTTTTTGCAGCGAAGAGCCGAAGATGATCTGATAGGCACCTTTCGAATTTGTAACGATTGATTCTTCTGCTATGACGAATGTACCAGCTTTGTGATGTGTATACAATTTCAAACAAGGACTACCTGGCTATTGGAAATTGGGACGGTATACAAGCTCCACATGATACGGCTCAATTGAAGATATTATGTAGCCGGGATAACAATTTCAGTTGGGAATCCCCAGCCGTTGCGAATCTTCAATTCCACCGCAGTTTTTTTATGCCACTCATATGCAGACAAGGTCAAAACAACTGATGCAACTACTGTCAGCAAACTACCAGATGGAAATTTGCAACGGTTTTATCTCTGAACATATTATCTATTTGCTGAGGGTTTGTTCACTGAACAAATTAGCAGTGAAGCAAAAGTTGACAAATGACACCAAATACGCACCATCCGGCTTAAATTCGAGTTAAAACGGCTTTTTATACAAAACTGGTGAACATTTATTTATCAATTACTCTTACATGATCCCGGGGCAGGAGCTTCTGTATCTTCAAACAGAGCACAATTTCATAAATAGCATAGAAGAGAAGCAGAAAGTAATCACTCTGCTCAAATGTATAATGATCTCATTACCAAAACTGCATATGTCCAACCCATCCAACAATAAATCCCACCATTTCCCTTGCACCTCTGTTGCAGGACATCTCAAACCATATTTCGAATACAAGACAATATACACTCTATATCAAAATCATGTGTGGTGGCAGCTCCCGGTTCATTGAAGCAAGCAATGCATTCACAAATTACCCCACCCAGAAAAAAGATTCCACATAAAGAATTGGCTGACAAAACATCAAGAAAAATAACAAGCCCAGACCTTGCAGCGACAGAAAAAACAACTATGTCGACAAGATGGACTGTAGCAGTAGCTGTTGCTGCGGTTGCAAGTTGGAAAACGTTGATGCAAGAAAATCAGGAGGTAATGTCTGCTGGAAACGCCTCAAGACATTCACCATCCTGTTTCTAGTTTCATCAGTGGCGAGTTCTGATCCATTGCACAAAACCTACAGAATATACAGATTGGAAAATAAACCATTCAGGAATTCATTCATGACAGTTGAACCAAAATTACATGGATATGTAGGAGAACAAAATAAAATAATGATCAGCAGAATCACAGATTTCAAAATCAACTGCTCATGCATTACCTCTGCAAAAATTGAAATAATTTTAGGAAGATACTGATTGTGAGGACCGAGAATTTCAGTATCCGACCTGCAAGCAGAAATGGTTATGATAAACCGCAAAAGTATTATCCTTGTCGGCAGATTTCCAGTCATGAGCCTACCTCTCCACCATTGAGCAAAGTTGTTCATGTACAACTTTAGCTTCAATCTTGTCGTCTTTTATAGGCAAGCAGCTAAGCCAGGCTGGAACAACCTGAGAAGCATGAATTGATTCAGTTTGGAATAGTTCCATGCACAGAGAAACTTTCTCCTGGCAAAGCTAACAGCAAAATCAACACCATGCAATACACTTAAGCTTAGGTTGTGTGATATGATGAATTTTTGTGGCCCATCATCTTCTCAATCCTCACTTTTTTTTGTTTGGATGTGGCATAGAATAAGTTGGTTCTCCACCACTTCATACCTCGCAAGCAACAATTAGCACAAGCATCGTGAAAGGGTAATTCCACCAAAATTCATGGGACGAACTCGATGCACCACCTCATCTAGGATGGGTTGCTTCCTCAAACCAAAAACCCTCCCTAAGGTCTGTCTCACTAGTCATTCCCTCCCTCGAGTGTGTTTTTTGTGAGGATCTAATCCGCAGCAGGTCCTCCGGCCCCACCTTACCTTACTACTATCCTGATTTATGACCACCTAGGGTGCACCAAACGACTTCTGCGAAAATGTGTCACATTTGATTGACAATGGATATAGCCTACAAATTTTTATCATATCACAACTACACAATCATCTCAAGCAAGTTGTGGAAGCCACATTACTAGAAAATATTGGCCATAGCATCAGGAAAAGATGCTGAGATTAGAGCATACCTGAGCTGCATCAATACCATCACGATGAAATTGGCATATTTTCCCAAGTGCCGAAACAGCATTATCATATGCCATGATATTGTCAGGAAGTCGTGCCTCAGGATGTCTTATAACATTGTTTAATTTCGATAGGGCCTCTGAAATCGGAAGCAACACATTGTTGGATAGGTTGGAAATGTCAGGTAAAATATAAGGAGTGTAAACACTTAAAATGTAAAGAACCTACCTCCTACAAGAGGGCGAAAAACATGACCACCAAACTCGGCACATACACCCACACCATAGACAGCAGCCTAAATGAGGAAATGATTCAGCATTATATCAGTGTTCAATTTTGACCTAGTAAAAAGGGTGAATGGATCAAGGGAACATGACAGAACAAAAAACAGACCTGCCGAACATCTGAATTTTCATCGTTTGATGCCTCCAAAAGGAAAGGAAGGTATGTGTCATAATATTTCAAAGCTGATTCACGGCATTGCTCTGCAACATCATCAAAAATACAGATAGCTATCCTTCTCTCTTCGGGTGTTTTATCCTTTCCCTGCAAAACCACAAGGTACCAAAATGAGATAGAATAAAACCCAAAAAAGATGGCACCACACAGCAAGTTAAGCATGGAAAAACACATCAGGGTAATACTGGTAAGGAAAAAACATTAGAACACAAGCATGACCAAATATCGGCATGCAATAACTGCAAAATTACTTGCAATAAATAAGAGCTCTTACAAATAACAAAGTAGGGCAGGGTTCAATTGACTTACCAACATTGGTGTAATGTACATAGAGAGCTCTTCAAAAAACGGCAAGAAAGAAGCTTTGAAGGTTTTAATCAAAGTTCCTAGGCACTCGCTGACCTGGAAGTTTAAAGAACGTAAATTTAAAAAGAAAAAACAGGTTAGCCTTTTAACATAACTTGCAGAAGACAGTATCATTGAAACGACTCAGGAGAGAACAGACAAGTGATTTCTAGACAACTAAACCTGATCAAATACTTCCTCCTCCTGTTCATTCTCTTCTTTGAGTAGCTCTCCTTCATCAGCATCAAAATCTTCCGCTTTTGTTCTCTCAGAACGTTCTCTTTTTCGGGTGGCGCTGGCTATAATGACATTTTTAATCTCATCCGAGATAGCTCGTACTTGGGTTTGATCAAGCAGAAGACCGGAAAGCTGCTCAATGAGTAACATCAATGTTCAGTGACACAGCCACAAAATATTTCAGAATAGAGAATATTTAAAAACTCATGCAAGGAGAGACACAGCAAAACTACAGCACATTTTGTTCCATACTTCCATCCAAAGAGCACAGCTAAATATTTCCTCCCCATTTTTAGAAAATCAAGAGGTGATGACCACACATCCGCACAAAAACACAACCCAGTAGCATACACCCTATTACACAAATGAAACAGCTGAAAGCACAAGCACGTGCATAACCCGTAAGCACTAAGATTAAATCCCTAGGTGGTGGAGTAGTAACTTCATGTTCTGCCACCACAAGGGGCGGTTGCCCTCTGTTCTATTTATAAGGTGCATCTAGGCTCAGCAAGGTCTTCAAATTCATTCTGGCAATTTATTTCTTCAATACAGACGAAGACATGTTCTGGTACAAGTACAAAGATCACTCATCTAAACTCCATATAACATCCTAAAGTTAGCTTCTTAGACCCCAATTGGCAACCTTTGGCAAGAGTACCAAGCTTTTGCCTGGCTGAGCAAGAGTACAAAAAACTGACCCCCTCAATGTAATGTTATTCAAACTGTTTTATTTATCATATTTCACTACATGAGACTACCATCAGCAATTCTGAATAAAAAATGGATGAACAATTTCAGACATACTGAACAATAGAAGATATTTTTAAACACTTTCTACAAAAGATCATTTTCAACAAATAGAGCAACATCTTTATTCCAGAAATGGTAATAACTTTCTGCTTCTAGAAGACAAGACAACAACATGTGCAGGGATAAAGACCATGGGCCCATGAAATTCTGCACATATCGTGATACAGAACTTTCAGGCTAAAAAAATACATGCCTAGCATTATTCGTAATGATTCATTCACACTTGGCACAGAAAATATTGCAGATAAAAACATATACCAGTACTTATTTGGTAACAAGGGGGTAGGCTAGAAAAAAATGAAGACCAAAACATCCAAGTGAAGCTTTAAAACCTCAATTATGGACGATATTTAAAATTATCAAGCAGATGGTGTGAAGTTACAAACCTGCATACACTCATTTAAAGAATCCAGCATGGATGAGCACATTTCTGTTTCTGGCTCCTGTACAAAGGATGCCAAAAAAAAAGTTCAGGTGTCAGCATGGGTAAAAAAACAATAACCAAACTGCTGAGATATCTTCAAACAGACCTTATGCAGTGCTTCAACAAGTGCAGGAATTATGTAGTCAGACAACTGTTTAACATAAGACTGATCACGCCCTTGAGCCTGCCCCTTCTCAACAGCCAACTTTGCCGAGCGTAGGAGTTCGGGCATGGCTGCATTATGTCCGGAAATTGTAAAAAGAGCAAATCTATGTGCACAACTAAATCATACTGGAACTTTAAAATACCTGCAACAGCAGCTCTCCTGACTTCCTCATGGAAGTAAAACTTCAGCAGAGGGACTAACGTTGGGGCAACCTAAATGAAAAATTATAATCAATCACATGCTGGAAAGGTGCAGCCAGAACTTGAGGGACTTAGACATTAGATACGTTTATAATGTGATAATGAACCGATAATGAACCTGATCAATCCATGGGAAGAAACCCTCCTTAAGCTCATCAGCATAGCAGCACAGCATGTTGCAAGCTGTTGCTTTCTCTTCCAGCACACTAGTTCGGATTCCTATTCTTTTGTCACCAAGTGTGATTGTTTCAATGCTGTATAAAACACAGAAATTTAGGGTAAGTGTCAGAAAAAAAATGCACATTTAAATGTATGATGCACTCCTTGACACACCAGAAAGGGAGGTGTAACAAAACCTTACCATGATATATAAATATAAATAATAAATAAATAAAAGCATGTGAGAAGTCCATAAATAACAAGGCATCTGCCGACTATAGGCATATTACATCTATACAAGTCCATGTATCGTTGAAACTGTACAAGAGCAAGAGAGGTATAGATAGTTCTAGGTGGCAATAGTCTGCCATGATTCAGGACTAGGAACACAAACTGTAATCAAGTAGATAAAAACATTTCAAGAGAATGAATAACAGACCTATCATCATCTGATTCAATATCGTCATCTGATTCAGCTGAAGTAATTGTAACATCAGGCTTCAGCTGAGCAGACTGAAGCAGTGGAGGCATAACAACACTCATGTAAGGAAGGAAATCCTGCCCAAGACATTTGCATAGCCTGGCCCAAGCCTATAACATGTGGAGATGGGTGTTAGACATGTTTAAGGTGCTGTTAAGCCTAGATTCCATTGCTTTGAAGCAATACCTGCAACATGTAGCTGGTAATTGGATCATCAGTTTCCATTGGAGCTCCTTGCAAAGCCATAAGTACTTCCATAACCTAGCAGTGGTCAGATGATTAGAATAATAATAAAAATATCAAAGCTGATGAGGAAAGAACATATAGGATGTGTCTGGTTCACGGGATGAATGGGATGGAACAATCCCATCCTACTTTTGCCTATGTTTGGTTCAACAACCCATGGATGAGGGCACTCCAGAGTAAGAATATTCCTACAAGATTCAGGCTCCGCTCATTCTCGCAATGGGCAGAACGCGTTCGTTCCTTTTTCACGGCGTTTCTCACTGTTTCTCTCTCCAACCTTGCTCTCTATCTCTCTCCGATGCGGCAGCGGCGCGTGATGGGCGGTGACGGACGCGCCCGCAAGGCGAGTGACAGCGGCCCGAGCAGCAGCGCTGGCGGCAGCCACGCACATGATGGGCGCGGACCGAGCAACAGTGGTGGACGGGCGCGCGAGGGCTGGTACCGAGCGAGAGCGAGAGCGGACACAAGGGATCTGACGGACGCTGGCGCGAGGAATCTGTAGCGGAGAAGAATGAAGAGATAGGGAAGAAGGGCATATTTGTGTAACATGTTGGTCCCACAGTTAACGGGATTAACTGATCTGCTATCTGGTTCAGTCCCTTCAACCAAACACGAAAACAGAACAGCTCCATCCTTCCAACTAAACAATAAACTAGGCATGGAACCGTTCCATCCTACCTCGCTCTCCAACCAAACACACCCATAAAGAGCAAGAGGTGGAGTGGAACTGGCATCCTCAATAACAATTCTATCAACCAGAAAACCTATGCATTTCCTGAATTCTGACGCGTTAGTGGGAACAGGTTGGACAATGAAACTGACTAAACATGAACAGTGATGAAAAAAATCAATTACAAGTTATTTGCATCCAATTAGAAGTATGTTATTTGCAATCTGCAAGAAAACATGACAGTAGGAAGGAGAGGCCAACCTGCCTTGCGTCGTCTCTGAACTTGACCTTACCCACAGCCATTCCTACCAAACTTATACACTCCATGGACTTGGCACGAAGCATCCTATTGGACTTGTCAGTTGCATGCATCAAGATAGATTTTAGGTATGGCATGACAGCATCATAGTATTTCTTGAAGTGATCCTGCAAGACAAACAAACAAAAAGTTATGTCGTAATGCCATAAACTAATTATCAGCTAGACAAACAAAAAAAACGCTGTCATAATATTATGAAGTTGTTATTATCAGCAAGCTAGAAAGTACTGCAACCATAGGACAACACTATGATGCATGATAACAGAGATCCATTACGCATAATAGCATAAAACTCCCATGTGAACAGTTACCTGTGATGAATCTGCTACTGACGCTAGAGCTGTCAATGCTCCCTCCTGCACCATTTGCTTGCCATTCTAGAATATGAACATGAGCAGTTAGCATGTTTACTAACCATGACAACAAATATATTTGAAGCAAGCTGAAACCTAATTCAACACACAAGCAAATGCATACCTGGAGAAGAACAAGTAATTTGTTCACGATTCCATCCAGGTAAGGCGTCAAAATTTCCGGTGTACAATTCTCACTAAAATTCAAAATCGCTGAAGCTGCATGTGCCTGTCAACAAGAATAGCAAATTAGCAATACAGTAGGTTGCCAGGTCCTAAGATGTATGACATGAATAGGTACACAGGCTGATTTAGAATGTAGGCATAAAGAATAGTATACACTTAAAACAACATTCAGTTCAGAAGGCAGGCATCCATAAAGTGTTACCTTCCATTAATGCCTCACTTTTTGTGATGGTGATGAAACAATGAACATAGTAGTTGCTTGGTAATTAAATTACTTTTTATTCAACAAACCTGTTAGGTCGAAGATCAAAAGGAATTCGTTTGACATTTAGATGTGTTAACTGCCCGCATCTATTTATAAAATGTAAAATGAACAAAAGTCATCTTGGTCCACATCAAGCTGTTTATTGATGCAACCTAGATTTTAGAACAAGTATTGCAAGCAAAAGGATGTGAGATAAAGTTTTGCTGACATGACAACTAACCTGAACTCGTGGATTCTGGAAATCATCCATAGCATTTGCCAATGCAGGCAGCACCTGCTGGTGGTAATGAACTTGAAGATCTGGACCCAAATCCGTAGAGAGCTGACCAATGGCATTGATAGCAGCCCATCTCACACGCGGGTGGGGATGTTGAAATCCATTCAATATCATCGAAACGACTTGTTCCAAATTTTTAAGCATAACCTGCAAGGAAAAACAGCAGTCAATGAGAAGATGGTCTATTTCGGAAGATAGCATCCTGTGGCCCAATACTAGCCAACAGATCTTGCAGAATTTGCAATTTAGTATTTGTCAGCCCATTCCACAAGAGGAATCCATGGACAAAAATATTGTTCATAACATATTAACATCCCATTTCCTGATGCAACATGCTAAAAATATCAATTTTAACTATCCAAAACAGCAAAAACAAATATCCTTTTGGTTGGTCGACTGATTGCTGAATACTTGACATATACTTATAAAGTTAATCAGGCTAACCTTTGCACATCCTTCCGCAATCTGTGCAAGTGTAATGAGCGCAGCATGGTGCTTCTGCCACTCAGGAGCAGACAGGTACTGTGGTAACAGCTCAGATGCAATTGGCACAATTGCGTTCCCACCAATGGCAATGGCAAGGCGGTCAAGGCACTCCTGTGCCACTCCATAGTTGTTCCCTTCCCCTGCGTCCTCATCTTCGGTTTCAGCAGAGTGCCAAGCAGGGTCATCCTCGACATCAAGCAGCATCTGCATCAGCACTGCAAACAGCCTACCAACAAACTGTGGGAGTCGCCGCATCATTCCTGGTGCACGCTCCCTAGCCTCGGCAAGGGTAATCACAAACTCGACCGCCAAGTGCCTGGTCCCATCTTCCAGCTGTGCAGCCTCAGCAACTTGCAACATTGCCCCCACCACATCAGCAATCTGTTTCCTCAGGAACCTTGGCTCAGCGCCAGCAAGCTCCACGAGCAGCTCCAGGGCCTCCTGCGCAGAGGCTTCCTGGCCAGAGTTTAGGCAATCAGTGAGCGCCCTCATCATTGCTGGGAGCAAATCCTGCATCTTATCCCGGTCGGAGTTCGTTGGCAGGCACTGGACGAGGTTGACTGCGGCACCCAGGGCCGCAATCCGAACATCAGGGGATGTGGGATGCGCCAGGGCTGAGGCGAGGAGGTTGTGGATAGTCATCAGATGGTCGAGGAGCGATTCCGCGATGTAATCCGCCAGCCTCGCGAAGATGAGCAGCGCTGACTCCTGGAGGTTGGGCGCCTCGGGCCCCGACGCAGCGCGGAAAAGGAACGGCAGCAGCTCGGGCCAGGCGTTCTCGGGCAGCAGCGAGGCGGCGAGCTCAGAGACGGCGTCGCAGACCTTCTTGGCGATGGGCTTGGGAGGATCGGACTGGAGCGCTGAGAGGAGGTGCGCCTTGAGCGCGGCCTGTCCCGCGGGGGAGAGCTGCGGCCAGAGCGGCACCGGGGGCGTTGCGTTGTTGGAGGATGCGTCGGAGGACGGGGTCGGGGAGAGGACCTTGCGGAGGAGGACCCCCGCCATGGCGCGCAGGTCGGCGGGGGTGCCGGGCGCCGCGAGCGAGGTGGCGAGCCGCAGCGCGAGGGGCTCCGGGTGCGAGGCCCGAAGGCGGTGGAAAGCGGCCTCGGCGGCGGAGCGGTCGGCGTTGGAGGACGACATGAGCGTCGAGAGCAGCGCGTCGAACGCCGCTGGGTCGCCCCCCAGCAGCGCGGCGGCCGCGGCCTGGTCCTCGGCGGACGCCATCGGATCGGAATCGAATCCGCGGGCGAGCGGGCGGGGCGACGGCGGCGGTTAGGGTTTGAGCGTTGAACCGGTGGTGGCGGCGGCGGGAAGGGGAGGGTGAGGGTGGTGGAGAGAGAAATTGAGACACTCGGGGGTTGGGTTTAATATTATATGGGTAGGGTTTGGGAGATGCGGCTCTCGAGCGCGACTGCGCGAGCGCTCGCAGGCCGGGGGACGCGACCTTGCGCGGTGGGGCGCGGACGTGGGGGTGGCCGGGTGGGGCTGGGGCTGGGGCTGGGGCGCCGCCGCCGTGAGAACGAGAGCTTGCCTGTGTGGGTTTGGTTCGATTTCGTTGCGGGTTGGAGGTTTTGGCCTAGGGACGTTGGGTTCGGGCACGGGGGGCGGTTTCGCGGGATTCCCTTGCCCAGCTGTCCTCGTCACCTTTCCATCGTTCCCGTGGATTTTCGCAGCGATTCGCTGATTTTTTGCGTCTGCCGAAACCGACCGCTCGGCTCGGCTCGGGCCCCCATGGCCAAGGAGAATATGGCCCGATCCGTTTCGCCGATGCTTCCTTTCTCCTTGCCGCGCCGCGTCTTTTCGGCGAGCACGGGGCGTTCTGGGTTTTACAGCTGCTGCTCTGAGCTGGGCGCGTGGATGGAATGGATGGACAGGAACAGGAGAAGGTGGTGACGGCCACGGATGGGTACATGCAATGCAGGCGGCCGGGTGCCATCTTCGCCGCGTCATCCTTGATGCACGGTTCTATTAAGCCAACAGTAACGGCACAGCAGGGCTCGTCCTGGCTGCTGGAAATCACTGTTTCTCTTCCAACACGAGAAGTATCTTGATCTGCTGCTAATGGTGTCTGTGCGTGTATACACATTACACGAGAGCTGAGACCAACCTCAGAGAGACTAGTTAGTTTTTTCTATAACATAAGAAAATATGCACCAAAATTCGAGTTGAAAAAAGAATTGTAACCTATATTGTTTGGTGCATGACTATACTTACCGTATAACCAATTTAACTAGGCTCGCTTCGTGTTCATGCCTGCGCATGCTTTTTCGCGAGGATGTTCATGTTTGTACATACAATGCATTAATTTGCATATATGACATCATCTCGCGGTACTACAAGTTATATCTAGCAAAATATGCAGTGACACATTGAGTCCTCACGTGTACGTTACGTTATTGCCGTTATAACATAACCGACGTTTCGTTTATACAAGCCGCCACAACCGCGAATGTCGTATGTGCTTTGTCACATGTAACTTTTAATGCATTAATTTGCATAGATGACATCATGTCACAATACTACAAGTTATCTAGCAAAAATATGCGGTGACGCGTGAGTTCTCATGTATATATTCTGTTCTCACCGTTATAACATAAACTGATTGAAACGTGATGCGTGTGTATACTATCTTTACATTTCGTTTATGCAAGCCGCCACAATCGTGACAGACATATGTGCTTTTTGTCACATGTAACCTGGGTAATGTTGGTTGTCCCTATCATTAAAAATGGTTAGCACAGCTAGCATTATGGAAAATACCACATGACCATAGATAATAAATTTAAGACATATTATTATGGAAGTAAAACAAGCAATGTATGTAATCCTCCATTAGCTATAGTATAGGAGACAGGCTCTACCATATTTAAACGTAAAGGTGCCTTTTTTTTGCGAGGAAACCAAAAGGAACATACCAATGCCAGGGGCGCACGTGATTGGTGTCTTAGGGAGCTAATTCACCTAGATTACCTTAGAACTTAAGATAAAATTTTGAGAGAACTAGTACTTCAATACTCCATTTGTAATAGAAAAGTGAGTAGAATTTAGCAATCCAACTCCGAGATATGCCTCCTGTAATAGAAAGTGGAAATAATGAATCTTAGTGTTTTTTAAGGAATAAATGAATCTTAGTTTGATCATTGTGTTAGGATAACTGTTTCCATTCAAGTTATTGCAAAAATATGAGGCGACAAATGAAACTACTAGTTCCATTCCATAGTCTAGACCAATTTAGTAGGGCTATCAAGAAACGATCAATGATACATTTTCGTTGAAGGAAAATATGTTCTCATGTAGTGTGATTACTATGTTTTTAAATTCAACTTTTCTTATAAATTGGACGATTCTGATGGCCAATATTCCGTTCAAAGTCGTGACATCGCCAAAATAGCATGGGCGTCTAGCTGGGTGCCGATCGCGATTTGACAGCATAACACATCCAGCCAGCATCAATAGTTTTGCCGGGATACAGAAGTGATCAACGTACACACTTTTTTGGTACCCCTGATAAAAACAACGGCAGTGAGCCTCGTGTACCGAGCGAACGAGTTTTGGCTAGTCCCCCCATTAAGGCAGTTTGCCAACCCTTGGACCCCTCTTGTCCACGTATTGGTGTCTCCTGGCAAAAAGTGTGAAAAGCATCTCGTGTCACACTCACACCAAGAAAAGTTCCATCCTTCGAGCTAAGCAATGGGCCAATCTAGTGATAATGCACCATTTTCCTCAAGGGAGGAGCGATAATTGACAACGCACAAACAAACAAGCATACCCAGTGGCGGATCTAGAAAAAATATTTAGAGGGGGCTGGACTAAAGAGAGGTAGACCAATTGAACTCAAATACTCAATTATATCCCATACAAAGCTAAGATATAGCAGTCTTAATTGAAAGTGCATCACAAACGTTTAATAAAAAGTAAAAGATACAATTTTTATAACTAACCAACAAAAGATTGATGTTCCATTGCCGCATTCTTCATGAATTATTTGAAGAAATCTATATACAAGAAAAAATAAATTAGTGACACTAATTTCAAGTATTTAACTTTAGAGTTTTGGAGGTAAAAGAAAACACATATCATACCACTAAATTGTTCCGAGGCACCAACATACGCCGTGTTTTCATGTCTTCAAATCGTTTTATGATTTTGTCATTCTTGATGCCTCTAAATATCTCCTTCTCAGTGTAGCATATCATTAAGTCATTGAGCCATTCATCACCCATTTTGTTACGCAAATATGTCTTTATAATAGACATAGCAGAAAATATCCTCTCAACTGAAGCTGTTGCCACCGGAAGAATTAATGTTAATTCAATCAGCCGATACACCAATCCATAAGATGCTTTCATGTTAGTCTTGACCATAATTTCAGCAACCTTTCCAAGCTCTGTACAACCAAGAAAGTCTGGAGTTCTTCTAGCACGATTGATAAATCCTCTAAGTTGAGTAGGCAAACGAACAAGGTCACTAACATCAAAATCCTCAGCATAAATTTCAGCAAGTCTCACAAGTTTATCCACATCAAAATTAGAGAAGGAGTTCCTTGGATTAAGACAAGCCATGCATACTAACAATTCTGAACTAACTTCACCAAATCGATGATTCATCTCAGACAAAATGGCATCTATGGCAGCAAGAAAAACCTCAACATGGTAGAAGTGCTTGTTTGTTACCTTTTGCTTTCTACGTGTAGATGTCCCTCTAGCATTTGTTTCCTTGTCCATATCTGGCACTTCAATTTCATGCTTATCACAAAATGTTTTCACTCTTTTCAATAAAGGATCCCATCCATTGTCCCTCATATCCTGCAACTGCTCTTTTGTATCTATGATCAAATGCATTGCCTCAACAATGTCTTGATCCTTCCTTTGCAAAGCACGTGACAGACTGTCTGTGATGCTCAACAATTCTATCATTAAATGCATTATGAACACAAAATCAAAGCTCTCTATTTTACCAATTAAACCAAATGCTTCTCCATTTTTTGTTGGTTTAACAGAGTCTTTCTTTACTATCTCAAGAATGTCTATGACAGCTTCCCACGTCACCAAAATACGAAGTAAAGTTTTAAGATGTGAACCCCATCTAGTATCTCCAGGCCTTGCTAGGCTACATTCCTGGTTCAAACCTTTTCCAGAGATAATTTCTCCACTCTCCAACTTTTCTAACAACACATCATGATGCTTTGCAAGCAAGGCATCCTTTCTCATACATGATGCACCGACAGTGTTGACTATTATAGGAACATAGTTAAAGAAATCTGCAATGGCTGGAGTAGAAGTTGCAACAGAAACAACCACTAATTGCAATTGATGGGCAAAACAATGCACATAGAATGCATATGGATTTTCATCTCGAATCAATTTTTGCACACCATTAAATTCACCTCTCATATTGGAAGCTCCATCATAACCTTGCCCACAAAGCCTAGAGATTGGTAGGTTATGACCGTTAAGCATTTTGAGCAGAGCTTCTTTCAATGCAGCAGCTGTACAACTCTCAATATGCTGAAGTCCAAGAAGCCTCTCCATCACCTTCCCTTCATCATTCACAAACCTGCAAACCATATTTTGTTCCATGTTAGTACAAGTCCCTGTGTACAAATAAAAGTCAAGGAAAAAATAGAGTTGTCATCTACTAACCTCAAAATTACAGCCATCTGTTCCTTTATTGATACATCTCGGGACTCATCAATCAATACAGAGATTTTTTTATCTCCAATCTCATCCATAATCACTGACATGACTTCTTGTGCACAGGCTTTTGTAATGTCCTTCTGTATATGATGAGACATCATTGTGCAATTGTTTGCACCTTTATCATATGCATCCTTAACAATCTCAACTTTATCTTTGTACCAATCAACCATCTCTCTATAGAAACTCTTGTTGTAGGAAGTAGAGGACTCATCATGTCCACGAAAAGCTTCACCTTGCATTATGAGAAATCTTGCTACATCTAAAGAAGAGTTCAAGCGAATCTCATATCTTTTCTCTTCCTCCTTGCTAATTACATCAATTCTTCTAGCCACATTTGTTCTTTGGTTCATAAAGTCATCACACTTTAACCTAGCATTATTGTGAGTCTTGCAAGTACTATGCTGAGTAAGATTGTCCTTAGCTTTTTTCCAGTTATTGTAACCATCCTTTGCAAAGACAGAACTACCAAATTTTTCAGGCTTTCCCGGATCAAAGAAAAGATAACAATATAAGCAATAAGCTGTATCCTTTGACTCACTATACTCAAGCCAATCAAACTCGTCAAACCAAGTTTGCTGAAATGATCTCCATCGACCACTCTGCCATTTACGAGGAAAGCTAAGATTACGAGGTTGGGTCGGACCTCTCAAAGCATATGCCTTTCTAACTTGGTCTCTAATTTCTTTTGGATAGTTTTCAATTGGTATGCGATTTCCTGGATCACCAACTACATCAGACTGGCTAAACTCCACTCTACGCCGAATTGGTTGATTTGTGCTGTCATTAGTGCCTGGAGTTGATGTACTACTGGAACCAGAAAAATATGTATGCAATGTTCTTTTCGACATTTTGAACAATCTGCAAGTTATTAAACCTCCATCAAATTTTAAGCAATTACAAACTTCAAAAGGGAAATCTAAAGATTATTAAAGAAAAAAATTACCTGTCCTGCTCGACTGCTCACTATCTCTGTGACTCTGCCTGATTGAGTGCTCGCTACCGGCTCTTGCTCCTGGCCTGTGCGGCTGTGCCCGGCTGGCCTGCAGGCTGCAACCTGCCGCCTCTTGGTCCTGCCTGGCCGGTGGCCACCCGGCGTCCTGGCCCCAGCAGGCCAGCACGGTAGCCGTCAGCAGTCAGCACGTCCTGTGCTCCTGGCTGGCGCGACTGGGCGCCCGTTTGCCGCCGCTCGCCGCTGCTGCTGCGCGCCTGCGGCCTCGGCCCTCCGGCTCCAGCGCTCCGCCCTCCGCGCGCGCAGGGCCTCTGCCGCCGGCGCGTCCCTAACCCTAGACTCCCTGGCGGCTAGCCGCTGGCGCCCTCTCGCTCGACTCGCACGGGAAGACACGGAACAGCCGAACAGGAGCGATAGATAGAGGGAGCCGAATAGACAAGCAGGAAAGAAAAAAAGGCCGTTCAAGCCTTGCTAATGGGCCTCCTGAAGTGAAACACGTATGGTAGCCCATGAAGACAGCCCAGGTCGAAGTCGTCTTCAACCTCATCTCCAGGACGTCCAGCCCCTCCTTCCTCTTGTCCATGGCTGCAAAATTCATGGGGGGCTAAGGGGGGGCTCCAATGGCGCCAGCAGGGTAGGGGGGGCTTGAGCCCCGGCAGCCCCCCCTGTAGATCCGCCCCTGAGCATACCAGTCCTGAAGCACAAACAATTCAAAGGTTTCATCAGACCTGAGTTCTTTAATCATATCGAGCTACATACAATGGAGACGTTGATAGCCGGATGGGCCCACACACACATAAAAGCCGGCTTTTAAGGTACACAAACTCCACTTAACAAGATAACATGCCGTCCACTTCACTTTAAAATATAAACAAAAGAACAAACAAATGGTGTTTTCTCTCCAACACTGACACGAGAACGAAACTAATTGTATAGCGGCACTCACACTTTAGTTTTTTTAATTTACTTCAACACGTCGAATATTCCATATGACAAGTAGTTGGCAGCAGTCGTCAAAGATTCTTGCCGGGCCGTTACTGGACCGCGTTGCACATTCCGGGGCGTGTTCGGCACCAAAGCGGTTGGATGGGCTCGGCCTGGACGCCCCTCCCCACCATGCGCTGCCGCCAATCGATGAGCCGGTCGGTCGCCTCGGCGTAGCGCTTCCTCCCCGACGCGTCGCGGTTGCCAGACCAGAGCGCCTCCGCCATGGCCGACGCTCTGGGCCAGACCCGGCCGTCCAGGACCGCCGTGTCGACCTGCTCCGTCCACATCGCCACCTCGCCGCCGATGACCAGCTGGGCCTCCTCGGGGGTGAGCCCGTACGCGATGTCGTAGTCGTACACCCGCTGCCACGTCTTGTAGGGCCCGCACCAGGACCCGCCGTCGGCTTTGAAGTCGCTGTTGGGGTCGTCGTAGATGCTGTTGTTGCCGACGAAGTCGCCGTGCCCGCAGTCGAGGTAGTAGAAGGAGGCGGAGGAGACGATGGCGCGGTACCCGGCCTGAACGATGAGCTTGGTGTTGTTGGCGCCGTTGTTCCACGACTGCAGGATGGTGGTCGCCGGCGGGATCAGCGACGCGCTCACGTTCACGGCCGCGTCCAGCAGCACGTCCTCCCAGTACACGGCCGTGCGGTTCTTGGACACCACCAGCGGGTGCACCGCGCTCACGTACCGCTCCAGGAGCTGGCTCAGCGTGCCGCCGCGCTCCAGGTCCGCCTGGATCGCGGGGTCCGCCTGCCAGCAACCCGGGGTGACCTCGTCGGCGCCGGCGTGGTAGAAGCCGTCCGGGAACAGGGAGGTCAGGTCGTTCACCACGTTGGTGATCACCTCGTACGTCTTGGGCGCCAGCGGGTTCAACTGGCCGGCGCCCGGCTCGGCGGCGAGACGGCGGTTCCAGTCGCCGTCGGGCAGCCAGAACTTGCCCGCGCAGGTCACGGCCTCCGGGTACGCGCCGGCCCACGAAGCCGTGTGGCCTAAAAGTAATTGGGCCGTTAAAACAAAAAATTAATACACTAGAATACGAGAAACTGGCCCGTCGAAAGCAAAGCCCACGACGAAGCAGAGGAAGCTGGAAAACAGAGTGGAGAGTGCTTACCCGGCGAGTCTATCTCCGGCACGACGCGGACGCCGCGGCTCATGGCGAACTCGATGATGCGCTTGACGTCCTCGACGGTGTACTTCATGTCCTCTCCGTAGGCGCCCTTCTCGGCGAGCAACGGCTCGGAGGGCAGCACGATGGGGAACGACTGCGAATCCGTGATGTGCCAGTGGAACACGTTCATCTTGTTGGCTGCCATGGCGTCGATGGTCCGCAGGATGTCGGCCACGGGGAAGTAGGTCCTCCCGGTGTCGAGCATCAGCCCACGGTGCGGGTACAGGGGCCGGTCCTCGACGGGCACGCCGGCGGCCACCAGCAGCAGGTCCCGGCCCCGGCCCCGGCCACCGGCCCGCCACGACAGCTGCGAGACAGTCTCCAGCCCGCGCATGGCGCCCCATGCGGTGACCGCGGTCACCGTGGCGGCGCCCGTGGGGAGGATCTCCAGCGTGTAGGACTCGTCCACGCCGTGCTGCAGCGGGGCGGCGAGGTCGGACACGACCAGGGTCAGCGTCTCCAGCACGTTCCCCGAGGTGACGTTGACCGCCGGCCGAACGATGGGCCGGTACATCTCCTTGAACAGCAGCTTGGCGTAGCGCTCCGCAGCCGAGACGAGGTACGGGTTACCCGACGACGCGACGATGTGGAACGACGGCGACACCGGGACGGCCGCGTGCGGCTCCGCCCACGACATGGACGTCGGCTTGGGCCAGACATTGACGGGGAACGACGCGCCCGCGGCCGCGCACGTTAGGAGCGTCACGGGCGAGCCGAGCAAGAACAGCAGCTGAAGGAGGAGCGTCGCCATTAGAGCTCTGGATTGAGCTGCTCCGCGCTGCAGCTCTTGATTGGTGCGCTCCTCGACGTCAAGGCTCTTCGCTATATATATGTATTATAAGTGTGGTATTATCTAAAGATAGAATTGCGCGAACCGCATAGTGTTCGCTGCTGCCTCCAAGTGGCTCGAACCAGTGTTCTTGGCACTCTGCGTTCAAAAAAAAAGTGTTCTTGGAACTAGCGTTCGTTACTTCGTCGGCTTCTTGTGCAGCTTCTGTCCACAACCTCTTCGTCTCCGGTTGCGTATCAATCTCAAATCTCAAATCTGGCCTTGGAGCATACGCTTCGCCGGTTAACTTACACGGCGGAGTTTTCTGGCCTAAACAATTCGCGTTCGCTGTTCAGGCTCCATTTGTCCTCGTCGGAACAGAGATCGAGTTGATTTGACGTCTTCGTCGCGTATTCGCGTTGTTCTAGAGGAGACGCTGTGGCATACAGTAGCTTCCACGGCGTGAGATTGTTTAGAGCGCAGTGGGCGGGCAGTGGAAGGCCTGCTGAACTTTGTTTTATGGGCTGGGAACTGCCGAACTGAGATATGTTACTAGGAACCTATGATCTGTATGTCATTCTGTACTAGTAACAGAAAAAATGGTGCGTGCCGACTCGTAAAAAAAGTGTATTCACTCTGTTCGGCTGATGTTTCTGCGGCTGATAAACCGACTGATTTTATTTTATTGTGAGAGAAAAACACTATACCATGGCTGATAAGATCAAGCGAACAAGGGGATTGTTGACTTGGTGAAGCTTCATCGTGTGTGATACCGTGGTTACGAAGAAGATTTGTTCACGATGTTTGTTTTTTTTTATTAATATTAGTACTAGCAAATGTGCACGAGCGTGAAGGAACGAAACCCTGTTCGTTTTGCTAAAATTTAGCTGATGCTGATTTGTTGTGAGAGAAAAATATTGTTCCACCACTAAAAAGTACTACTAAAAACAAGGCAATTATTACATAGGTAGTGTTTAGATGGTGTAAAAGTTGGTGTAAAATTCCTGTAGCACTTTTCGTTGTTATTTGGTAAAAAAATTTATCCAATCATGGACTAACTAGGCTTAAAAGATTCGTCTCGACATTTACAGACAAACTGTATAATTAGTTATTTTTTTACCTACATTTAATACTCCATACATACGTCTAAAAATTCGATGTAACGAGGAATCTTATAAAATTTTTGAAAGTTCGAAGGGATCTAAACACTGCCATAGTCAGCGGAAGACATACTCCCTCCGTCCTAAAATTAAAGTCGTTCTAGCATACAACACGGTTACCAAGACACAAGCAAAAATAGCGAGGCACCCTATTCCAGTAGTGCATGTTCTCCTGATTTCCTTGTCCGTAGTTAATGAATGAGCTCACTGCAGGTTACTGCGAGTTGCTGCAGGCTACAAAGCTGCATGCTGGTGCTGCTCAGGTGTAGGGCAAACATCGACTTGTATACTGGGACATCATTTAAACGCTAAAACGACTTGTATACTGGGGTGCGTTCACTTCACGAAAAGTAGCTGAAAAGTTACTGTAGCATCTTTTGTTGTTATTTGGCAAAATTTGTCCAATTATGGATTATCTAGGCTCAAAAGATTCGTCCCGACATTTACAGACAAACTATGCAATTAGTTATCTTTTTTTCCTACGTTTAATGCTCCATGCATGCGTCGAAAGATTTGATGTGATGTGTGTAAGAGAAAATATTTTGGGTTGGGAGGGGGAAGTGAACGAGGCCTAGGACAGAGGGAGCATGGCTCATAGACTCACGTAACAGTCACATTTCATTAGACATTGATATCGGATTGCTTACCGTCAAGGCAAGTGCATCCCTATTACCTCCCACTGAACCTGAAGGTGTAAAAGCATCTCCACCAAATTTCTCGTATTACATCTCTTATAAGATGCTTTAAGAGAGTATCCTAAGATCAATTTAGGATATAGGAGAGCTGTTGCAGCAGATTACCTAAAACTTGTCTTCTATTTTTTTAGATAGGAAGAGGGGTTTTCTTCTTTATTTAGGAGAGATGATGTTTCATTTAGGAGATCTCTTAAAAGTTCTAGGTATAGAAGATGAGATAGGAGATCTATTGTAGCTTCTTCATCTCCTAAACCACTACTTTTTTTGGTATAGGAGAATGGACAGGATATCCAATGGAGAGGTTCTAAGTTGCCCTTCGTATGAACAAGAAATAAGTACTTAGATGCAATTCACTGCTCGGTAAAACTATCTTAAAGTCTAAATTTATATAAAAATATATTAATATTTGTTTACTAATTAAGTATTATTATATTTATTATGACATATATTATTTTATTGTTGATACTGTTTTTTATAAATCCGGTTAAATTTGAGTTGGTTTGACTGTGATCAAACTCAGAATTGAATTTTTCCTTGACAGATAGTATAATGCAATGTTTTTCGTCAATTTGATTTTCAGTCTGTTCGCTTGGCTGAAAATAAGCGGCTGAAAGTATTGTTGGCTGGTTTGTTGTGAGAGAAAAACACTGTTGGCTGGCTAAAAATAAGCGGCGAGCATGATTAGGGTTGTTAGATCTGCGAAAAGTTGAAAAACATTGGTGGATATAGGCTTTGTTTAGATTGCTAAAGTTAGAAAAATTTGGCACGGAAGCACTTTTGTTTGTATTAGTTAATTATTGTCCAATCGTGGACTAACTAGACTTAAAAGATTCGTCTCGTGATTTACAATTAAATTGTGCAATTAATTATTTTTTTATCTACATTTTCTGTTCCATATATACGTCCTTAGATTCGATGTGACGGAGAGAGACTATAAAAACTTAGAATTTAGGAGCAATCTAAACAAGCCCGCAGCGGAATTCTGTTTTCAAGACAGTCCTTTTGCATTCGAAATGTGTCATCCCAGAAAGGGCAGCCGCATGCATGAGCTACAGAAAAGACGGATCATCTTCCATCTGATAGAACACTCACAGAGGATAAACCGATGCTAGTCATGGATGGATGGGACTTGCCGGACGACATGATGTACGAATCAAACCCGTCATTCTGCATCAGTGACATCATGCTGTAGCTCGTGTAGTAGCTCGGTGACAGATCAGGAAGAGGAACCTTCTGGTCGGAGTCCAAGTACTGCACCACCCTACGCATGCTGGGCCTCACGTTAGGCCACGGGTGCGCGCACATCAGACCCAGCTTCAGCACAAGCGTCGCCTCCTCCGCCTCGTACTTCCCCACGAGCCGCGGATCCACCACGTCCAGGAGCGACCCGTTGCGATGGTGCTCGATCACCCAGTCCACCAGCACGACCCGGGCGTCGCGGTCGATGGGCCTCCGTCCGCAGGCGACCTCCAGGAGGAACACGCCGAAGGAGAAGACGTCGGTAGAGGGCGTCGCCTTCCCCGTGCGCACGAGCTCCGGCGCGAGGTACCCCATGGTCCCAACCACGTGGGTCGTCTGAGGATCGGTGCCATGGTCGTACAGTCTTGCCAGACCAAAGTCGCCAAGCCGGCCGTTCATCTCGTGGTCGAGCAGCACGTTGCTTGCCTTTACATCTCGGTGGATGACGACCTGCTCCCAGTCCTCGTGCAGGTACAGGAGGCTCGCCGCGACGCCCTTGATGATCCGGTACCTCTCGTGCCACGACAGCACCGGCACGTGCTGGTCGTGCAGGTACTTGTCAAGGCTCCCGTTCGCCATGTAGTCGTACACCAAGATGAGCTCGCCTTTTGCGCCTGCAGTAGCCTAGCAGTTGCACGAGGTTCCGGTGCCGGAGACGGCCGATGCTCACCACCTCCGCGACGAACTCCCTTACGCCCTGCCTGGAATCATTGCGACCACCCTCTTCACTGCGATCTCTAGGCCACTGGATGATGGGAGCACTCCTCCTTTGTACACTCTCCCAAATCCCCCGACGCCGAGCAAGTTCCTGTCGCTGAACCCGTTGGTGGCATGGAACAGGTCCTTGTACGAGAAGCGGTGCGGGCCGAACTCGTCCTCCCAGTCTTCCCGCACCTCGGCGAACCGGCGCCGCCTCCACACGACGAAGAAGACGGCTGCGAGCGCGGCGGCCACGAGCAGTGCGGTGCCGAGTGGCAGCAGGACGTCCAGCACCTTGGACCGAGGTTTGGGACCCACGCGTGGCAGGACGGGGAGCTTCGACACGTCGAGAGGTGGGGCCGGTCCGTCCAGGCTGAAGCTCCACCCGAGCACGTAGTGGTGCGTGACCAGGACCCCCGTCGCCGAGGAGAAGCCGACGTACATCGGGCCCCGCGCGACGATCGTGGAGAGGTCGACGGCCGTGGAGATCAGAGGCCTGCTGGGCTTCGGCACTCGCACTGGAGCGAGCGTCACGTCGAGCTGCCCGGCCTGGCCGTCGTAGTCGACCCACACCTGCATCGGCTTCCGGCTGTTCAGCTGCAGCTCCCGCAAGGCGCCGCCGGCCGCGTCGTCGTAGTAGCCAGCCGGCTTGGCCTGCTCCGACACGAGGCTGTTGACGTCGACGCCG
Source organism: Saccharum hybrid cultivar R570 (assembly GCA_038087645.1). Lineage (NCBI taxonomy): Eukaryota > Viridiplantae > Streptophyta > Magnoliopsida > Poales > Poaceae > Saccharum > Saccharum hybrid cultivar. The sequence goes on from JAQSUU010000377.1 coordinate 2,231,735, forward strand.
ACGTGGTTGCTGTTGATGTCGCGGAGCTCCGGGTTCATGATGGTGTCCAGCTCCACCGCCAGGACGGGGTCGCTCGCCGTGCCGTTGATCGCGCCGAGGACGCCTAGGTACTGTCCGGCTTTCGCCGCGGAGAAGTTGGTGGTCGGGGCCACCACGAAGGCGAGGCCGTGGTCGCTCAGACCATCGTAATCGCACACGATGGCGAAGACGAAGCACGTTGAGAAGGACCGTGCCCGCGCCGCGGCGGCGGAGGACGCGTTGAGGAAGTGGACGGGGGATGGGCGGAACGCGTGCGCTTTCGCCTGGAGCGTGGCGTTGGTGAGAGCGAGGAGGCCGCCGGGAGTCACGGCGGCGAGCCCGTCCAGTGCGAGGTCCGACGCGGTGAAGCCTTGGTAAATGAACTGGTGGCCATCGTCCGCAGACGATGAGGGGACATGAGTCACAAGGAGCAGGACGATCAAGGATGCCAGCTTAGCAGACATAACTCTGTTCGCCTTGATAAGCCCTGGAAAAGCTTTCAGGCTCTATGCTCTCTTTGAGATTTTCGGTTGGCTGGATGTTGAACTGGTCGAGTGAGAGTTTTGCGTCACTAGGGCTTTAGAGAGAGACACACAGACTCACAGAGGAATGTGCAACGAACATACGGAGTAGTAATGGATCTACCATACGCGTCAATAATTGTTGTCAACATACGAACATACGGGCTGATTCATTGTTGTCAACATAAAACCTGTCCCACGCGACAATAATTCTGCCAGACCATGATGTGTACACCCTAACTGTTCTGCGAGCACAGCTGGTAGTCGCCGTGCGCTGGCGGGCGCACTCGTTGTCTGACTTTTGTGCCTGGGCATGGTAGACTGTTCTGAATGAAGTCACTCGCCTTGACGCGGTCGCCACGCACCAGCAACCATCAAGAAAACGAGTTCTGTGAAGACGAGAGGCGCTGAAAAACCTGACTCTTCCACGCTGCTGAAACAATCAGCAGCCTTTTCAGACTGACTGACACTGGAGTGACCCAAGTGATCAAAATGGACTGTTCTTTAGAAGAACTTTTGCAGACTGAAACAAGACAAGAGAACTACTTCACACAGCAAAGGGCCCGTTCGGCTGGGCTGATAAGCTGACTGAAAAATACTGTTGGTTGATTTGTTGTGAGAGAAAAACACTGTTTTAATAATAATAAAAAAAGCTAAAAAAATGGATTATAAACCGGATAAATAGGGAAAAAAAAGGTCCACGGACTCCTTCCTCTTCTACCTCCTGACAGCGAGGCACTTCTACTTCACACAGCAAGTCAGGCAGTCATCAACTGCTGCTAGTATATAGTTGTAGCACAGTATTATAATTTAATATCTTAAGTTCGATAAATTATAGATAAAAATATCAATATTTATAATATCAAATAAATATCATTAGATTAATTATGAAATGTATTTTTATAATAAATTATTTTGGAGTTATAAATATGAATAATATTCACTAGAAATTTGGTCAAACGTGAAATACTTTTGCCAGCACGTAACCCGTAACTGCATTCATTCCTGGACAGAGAGAGTATTGTTTTCTCGTTCGTCAACTCTGGAGTCGTGATCGATCTTGCTATGGATAAAGATTTAGCGGTTCGAGCATGCACATTTTGAATGTTTGTTCTCCTGCGATCCGGCCATCCTTGACTCGCTGTCACCGAGTATGCGTGATTGACCACTTCCCGTTCGCTTTGCTGAAAAGACAAGTTGAAAAGTATCGTTGGCTGATTTGTTGTGAGAGAAAAATATTGTTTCTTCGCTGAAAAAGTACGGTTGAAAAGACAAGGGAACCAGGCCAATTGTCGTCACATGCCCATTTTATTTTCCTTTGAAAGGAAGACACAATAATTCCATAACGTGAAAAGGGAGTTGCTAAAATTGCATTGCCTGAATTTTAGCTTCCACCATTCAAACGACTGTTATTACATATATTTTATATTAAAATTACACCTTTAGTTCGCTGCAATTTCTGTAGGTATAATATGTAATTTTTGAATCTGAGAATAAAAAAAATGTTAGACAAACCACAAACCTAACACAATCTAATATATTTGGTACAAAAATAATTAATAATTTATTTTTCTATAGTTAGACAAGGACAAAAAATTAATATATTATAACGCAAAAACAATTAACAAATCATAAACAAATAACATGAGGACAAATACAGGCTAGCCATACAACCAATAAACATGTCGCTCGATATAAGGGCCTGTTTGGATGAACTAGGACTAGTGATTAGTCCAACTGATTGGATTCTATGGATTAGTGAACTAACATCTAGTTAAGGTTTTGGCTAGTTGTTAGATAACCACTAGTCCACCTACTTGGATCCTCAAGGGATAAACTTTAGTCAACTAGTTAGTCCATAGGATTCAATCAGGCCCTAAGTCTATTTTTTCTGGCACCTGAGGTTTAGGAAAAGTGGCGAAAAAAGAGTATACGTATGTTAGTTTCGGTTTTGCAAAACAAAATCAACCGATTAGAACATGTGCTATTTAAGATGAGGCAGAGATATTCAGATATTATCATGTCCAACTTCTATGTATGCATTTCGGAATCAAGGCTAGAAGTTACTAGTTGGATGCTGCATAACAACCTAAGTACTTCTCAAGAGGAAATATCATTATCAGTAGCTGAATCAACTCACAATGGATGCTCCATATTAATTTGGAGTATTTTAGAAGCCTTCAGTAAAACACAAGAAGATCAATTTCTCATTACAACGACAACAGGATCAACAGTTACACTACCCAAGTACAAAAGCCTATCATCTTCCTCTAGAGAGATCAGAAATGGCACCCATGCTCATGGACGACGACACGCACGCCATTGTCTCCTTGCTCAACTCCCTGCTATACATCCGCTCCATTACGGCGAATCCGAAATACTCCGGTGACAAGTCCGGAAGGACCATGTCGCCGTCGAGGTACTGCATGACCTGCCGCATGGTTGGCCTTGCGTTGGGCAACGGATGTGAGCAAAGCAGGCCAAGCTTTAGTACCAAAGAGACCTCATCAGGATTGAAAACGTCTGGGATCATCGTGTCTGCCGCGTCAAGGATCAGTCCCCTGCGCCAACGCTCAGTCACCCAATCCACGAGCACCACCGTGTGATTGTTGTGCTCGTATTGCTCGATTGGCCTTCGTCCACAAGTGACCTCCAGAAGGAATGCCCCAAAAGCGAAAACATCAGTTGCCGGCGTTGCCTTGCCGGTGTGGCCTAATTCAGGGGCCAGGTACCCCATAGTGCCGACCACATGCGTCGTATGCGCATCAGTTCCGTGATCGTACAACCTCGCGAGGCCGAAATCTCCTAACCGTCCGTTCATCTCGCCGTCGAGGAGCACATTGCTTGCCTTGACATCTCGATGGATGACGACCTGCTCCCAATCCTCGTGCAGGTACAGCAGTCCAGCCGCCACTCCTCTAATGATGTGAAATCTTTGAGGCCAATCCAGTGTACCCTTGCTTCGGTCGTAGAGGTACCTGTCAAGGCTACTATTCGGCATGTAATCGTAGACCAAGAGAAGTTCACCTTTGCGCCGGCAGTAGCCGAGTAGCTGCACGAGGTTACGGTGCCGCAGCCGCCCCATGCTGGCGACCTCAGCGATGAACTCCTTCATGCCCTGCTTCGACTCATGGGACACCTTCTTCACCGCGACCTCCATGTTGGATTTGCGGAGAACGCCCTTGAACACGCTCCCAAACCCTCCGGCGCCGAGCAGCCGCTTGTCACTGAACCCTCCGGTGGCATGGTACAGGTCCTTGTACGAGAACCGGTGCGGCCCGAACGCGGTCTCCCAGTCCTCGCGCAGCTCGGCATACTTGATCCGCCGCCGCACCAAGGCGTAGATCAGGATGCCCACGACGAACACCAGCGTGGCTGTTGCGATGGGGAGCACGATCTCCAGCACCTTGGACCGCGGCTTGGGCCCCGCCGGTGGCAAGGCAGGCAGCGCCGAGATGTTCAGCGCCGGGGCCGGCCCGTCGAACGCGAAGCTCCAGCCGAGCACGAAGTGGCGCGAGAAGAGGATGCCCGTCGCCGACGTAAACCCAACGTACGCCGCGTCCTGCACCACGCCAGAGAGGTCGACGGTGGTCTGCAGCAGCGGCTTCTTCGGCCTGGACAAGCCCAGAGGGGCCATGGTCACCGTGACCTGAGTTGCCCCCCGGTCGTAGTCCACCCAGACTTGCATGGCCTTCCGGCTGACCAGGCTCAGGTTCCGGAACTGCCCGGTGCCGTCGTCGTAGTACCCGGCGTCCGCAGCGGCACGCGACACCAGGCTGTCGACGTCGACGCCGACGTGGTTGCTGTTGATGTCGAGGAATTCGGCGTTGAAGAGCGTGTCCAGCTCCACGGCGAAGACGTGGGTGCTGCTGTTGCCGTTGTCGGTGTTGTTGAGCAAGCCCAGGAACTGGCCCGGCAGCGCGGTGGACAGAACCGCCATGTCCGAGGAGACGAAGAAGGCCAGGCCGTGGGTGCTCAGCTCGATGTACGGCCCGAAGATGGCGAACACGAAGGTGGTCGAGAAGGACCGCGCAGCGGTGGCGTTCTGGGCGCCCGGGTCCCGGAACGGCAGCGGAGACGGGTGGAACGCGTGGCCTATCATCTGGATGGTGCCGTTGGTCAGCATCAGGAGGCCGTCCGGCGTCACGGTGGACGCGCCGTCGAGGGTGAGGTTCGCGCCCTTGAAGCCGTTGTAGACGAACTGCTCGTCATCGGTGCCGGCGGTGGCGTCGGCGCAGCGGCCAACAGGAACGAGGAGAAGGATCAGCAGAGTAGCCAGGTGGAAGGTCTGAAACAGCATTGCTTCAACGCTACGGTCGATTTTCTAACAAGCCTCAGTTTTTGTGGGGAGGAAAATTCTGGGATCCTTGTAGGGCGTCAAGAGTAGAATGAATCTGTCAAGCCTAGCTGGCTGAAATGGGTTGGATCATGTGGTTCAGTCTTCAGTGGTTGGTCGCGTTTCTGTTTCTCTGATACTTGCAATAAGCAATCTGCAGACACCTCACACCCGCCGCGCTTTTTCAGCAGATGGGCATTGTTGTCCCCTCCACGGTGCTGCAGCTGCGTACGAACCTGCCCCAACAGCTACGGCGACAAATATACAATGGCCAGCCCGCCAAGCTAAGCCGCGGACGCACAGTCGTAAACTGCCATAGAGGCATCCTATCTCCTACAGCACGGTGCTGCCAAGCCCATCGGCCACGCCCTCCCGTAGTGCTTCTGTGCCGCGTGCTGCCCAACGCTGCTCGGTTTGCTTCGCCGCTTGGGTGTTCGACGGAATGCTGCAAGTAGACGCCATGTCCTATGGTCGTGGAAGTCGGTCCTGTCCGTGCCGGTCGGTTCTCTCCGTCCACACCGGGAGCACGGAGATGCCTACCCCACGTTGGCTCTAGACGTAGCAGCGGTACCGACGAACACTGAGAAAGTGCCATGGTAGCCCGAGCTCGGCTCCTTCTCCAAGGGGCGGACATGTGCGGGAAGTGGGCACCGCGGCATGCGGGAAGCCGGTGCGGCGAGCGCTCTGGCCTGCGTCGTACGTGTAAAAGCGATGGAACAACCATTGGATCTTGATTGGAGGGTAGATGGCAAGAGTACGTGACTTGCTGAATCCGCGTCCAGTTGGGCTTGGGCCAAGATCTTCGGTGCCGGTGAGCAAAGCCAGCTTTGATTTAAAGCGTGGTGAAGAAATCCCAAACAGGGCATCTATCTCGTCCCCCACGCAGGGCTACTCCCGAATCCCGATCCCGCCGATGAATAAGCTGGCGGATGCCTCTGGAGCCCAAACCTCGCGGTCACCCCCGAGGGCCTCCTGCGGCTTTTCCACGAACCCACAACGATTGCTCGGTTGCTTAACCCGCTCACGCGCCAGCTCATCGACCTTCCCCCTTTGACCGCATTCGTGCAAGGTGGAGACGACTGCGATGATCCGGAAGAACAAGGTCCTTTTGTGCAAGCCGTTGGCCTCACTGAGGACTCTATAGTGCCAGTCTCCTTTCCCTATGTCACTGCTGATACCATCTATTTGGGGTAAGAATGTGATCAAAACACTAAGGAGTACAATATTGCAGATGGAAGCAGATACGGTCGGAACTATGATGGATCGGTATGCCCAGATACCTTTGTCGACAGTCTCATCTCCTACTGATCTCCTACTGCATCCAGGACATTGACAATCAACTTGTCTGAGCTCAAGAAAAAGCTGGGCACTTGTCACTACTTTGGTGGAGGATCAGTTGTGTATCAACGCTCATAAGCCTGCTTATTTATATTTGTTAAGCATATGTACCTCAAATATACCAACGCTCATTAGCGTGCTTATTTATATCTGTTACCCCATTTAGCATTTGTACTTGCATTAGCTCTCTTTTTTTTTTTTAAAAAAAAAGGTCTACTTGCCTGAGTTCCAACTGGGTTGCCTACCCGCCCAGTGTCGCATGGGCTGTTTGTGTTTGTATGCATAAATACAATGTACGGACTACTAGTATTTATTCTCCATTCACTTTGCAAGGATATAGTTTAATTTCTTTGCCTTGTGGAATAATTGCTTGTTACTGTGCATTTTCTTGGCGGTATTGGTCACAAATCAATTGTTAAAATTTTAGAATCATACAAGCATAAAACTGAGTATTGAGCACACTTGTCTGGTACAATAGTATGTGGACTTATAAAGGCAACAGGCCGAAAACATAAATCCGAGATGCAAACTTTAGACCATACTAATACTTGCCACGCCTCCAACGCATAGGATTTGGTCGCAGATGGCATATATTGTAACCATTTTGGTCTAAAGTTAGCGGTGAAATGAGAAGCATTCACTGATCCGTACCGTACATCCAAATAGATAACAAATAGTAGAAGAAATGTGCTTGAATACAGTTTAAGATTTCAATGCACACGTACGTTGATCGATTGCTTTCACTTAACATGAGAGCAGGCTGAGCACGACCGCAGACGCGGTAGCAGCAAAAGCTAGCCACCTGGTTCTTGTGGTGTCTGCCCCAGCGACCGTGGCGTCAGCCTCATTAGCAGGAGCTTGATCATCAGCCGCCGTCGAAGAAGGGGCTTGCTTCTGCGGTTTTGAAGCCGCCGCCGGTGCCTCGGCTCCATCGTTCACGGCGCTGCTTCCGAAGAGCGCCGGCGAAAGCAGGACCTTGTCCACGGAGTAGACCGCCAGTGGGTACGCCGAGTAGAGCGTCTTCCCTAGCATGGCCTCCATGAGCCCCGACGACACGTTGACCTGACGCTCGCCGCCGCTGGTGACGTTCACGGTGTACACGCCGTGCTGGCCGGAGGCCTGCGTGCGCACGGGGTTGGTGGTGGTCTGGAACGACACGAAGGTGTAGTACTTGGGCAGGATGTGGAACAGCACCAGCTGCGACTGCGCCTGCGCGTCCATCCGGTTGAGCGTGCCTGGCCTGAGACCCGCGAACGCCGCGTCGGTCGGGGCCAGCACCGTCAGGCCGTCGGCGTTCCGGTCGCTGTCGAGCAGGCTGGTCACCTGCGAGGTCACCTCGGTGTCCTTGAGCAGGCGAATGAACGCGTTGTACTGGGTGCCCTTCTTGAGGATCTCCGTCAGATTGAGAGGCCCCGACGGAGCTGGACTCGGCGCGTCGACGACGCCTGCGGCCTCCGTCGAGACAACGGCAGGGATGGCTAGTAGGGCTAGCACAACATAAGACATCCTTGCAGCTTGGACGCGAAACATTTTCATAATTTGATTACTTATTTGCGGGGAAATGGTGCGTGTATGCTTCTGCAACAGTGGCAATAGGAGAGGTTATTTATGCAGGAAGAAGTGAGAGTAGGAGGAATGCGGCTTTCTTGCAGTTAAATAACGGCCAAATGGTTGGTTAGGCTATCTTTTTCTAACCGGAGGGGAAGACGTCCGGGGATTTAAGCGTTTTGTATTGGCTATGTTGCAGGTGGAATGTGCAGATCTAAGCAAGGGACCAGAAAGGTTGTGATGCCACCGGTTCTTATCCACCTTGTGTGGTGTGACTGCAGAAGTGCAGAATTACCGGCGCAGAATGCAGCCAGGCAAATTTGACGGTTCAGATGCCACCGGTTCTTATCCACCTTGATCTTGTTATCTCACAAGTTGCCTGATCAAACAAATCAGTTGGTCAGGAAGGCATACTTTCATGGAATCAAAATATACCGTTTAACCATAAGACTGTAGGACGGAATGTGAGTCATGTTCGTTTCGCTGAAATTTCGCTAATGCCGCTGCTTATACTGATTTATTGTGAGAGAAAAATATTATTCCTTCGCTGAAAAGTACTGTTGAAGTAGTGCTGCAGAACAGGACAGATCGTACTTCAAAATCCAGTTCTCCCATTGTACAGGTCAAAACAGAGACGACTTCTACACCCTCCGGTTTATATTTTTTGTTTCAGGTAATGTGGAGGATTTCAAATAAAGTAAACAACTAGAAAATCTAATCGCGTAACTAAGGGTCTGTTTGGAATAAATTATCCTTAGATTACAGTAAAATAAATCACGGAAACGGTGCCAACCCTGAATATAGTGCTTCTGCCTCCACTCTCTCCACGGTGCTTCCTTCCCCTGCGCTGTTTACACGTGAAATCAGAATAAGGGTCGGTCACGAGGAGAAGCATAATAGTTAAATGCGGTAATGATAAACCAAACATGTATGGGTTACATATTATTCTAGCCTTGCTTTGCATTTGTACCTCACAGAAGAAGTTTAGCCTTATTAAATTCTTGCATTAAAGCTAATTTCTATTGCTAGCAGCTGATCCCTGTTACCAGCATAATAAGACTTTAGCTAAAAGAGTAAAAAAAAAAAACAATTCTCATGTGTTATTCTTAATCACCCGAAAAAGATTAAATAGTTATATTATACATACACACTCTCATGGAAGTACAATATTCTAAACATACTCATCACATCTAAAGAATAAGTTGTTTCTCAATCTATAGTATTACCGCAAACTGGCATAAACCAAAGAATAAAAAGGATTTGAATATTTGATAGAAAAATGAACCAACATAATGTTGTATCAATGTTTACTAATGCATTTGTGCTTCATAATTTGCTTCCCATTTTTATCAGAGCCACTCACCCCTTATCTTCAATCAAACAGCTCTCAAAACTAACAAGTTCTTCAGGAAAGAACAATGTTCTAAAACCAGGTCATATAGCCTAGAAAATCAGGAAACTACTCTGCTTAGGTCCAATTCAATAGGTTATTAGTGTTGCAAAAGTTAGGTAGTCACAACCTCTAATAGTCTAATTCCAGCACCCACACCCTGTGCCGGAATAACAACGAGCTCTTCTAGCTTGCCTGTGTCGTCCTCACTGTCCATGGCTGTACAAGCACGGCCTAGAAAATCACCAAACATAGGTGAACTGAAAGACTCAGACATACCTTTTAATAAAATGACGCATCGCTGTTGGACACCCGCTCTTCGGAGAAGACTTCCCAGTGGACAACGGACTCGCCTCCGTTGTCGCCTATGCAAGGGCCACCATAGGTCACGCCGCCACGAAGGGGACAACCCGGCTTTGTGTTGCCGAGTCGCGCATTGACCTAGCGTTGGTCGGGCCAGCCACCCCGGAGACGCGATGGTCGTGGCTGCCATGGAGCCTCAACCGCACTCCATCCCCTCAGACGACCTCTGCCGACAGACGTCTCAAGCGCTTCACCGAGCGAATCACAAAGGCTAGGCAGCTGCCACTCCTGGAGCTGCCCGGAGTTGTTATAACCCACGCCGGTCGTACACCGCCCGTGCGCCCCAAGAGAAGCAGGTGGATAGTGGTGCAGAGCATATCGTATATCTCGGCGTCCAAGCGAGGTAAGCACCTTATCTTAAAGCGTATGAGATTAACCAGCCGGATGCCATCGCCGTCGACGTCTGCCCTGAAGGTGTACGAAGAAATCTACAGCGGTGATCCTGGTAACCTGTAGGCGCTACGTGAGTTGTTTCCACCAGACGGCGATGTGGGCGCGCAAGCATCGCCGCCGCCACTCGGCGGCTCGGGCATAGGCCTCCGAGCCTACGCCGCAAGTCAGGTTGATCAGTGTCTAATATAACAGCATAACTTTAAGTACGCTAGGGAGGGTCCAAGCGTCTGTGTACTACTCTTCTGACCACCTAGGGTGCCGATAAGACGTGTTGTATTAAACCTATTGAATTAATTACCATACTAAACAATAAAGAGGTCACATGTCAGATTCTTTGGAGGTTAGCATTTTGATATTTTGTAACCCATTGCCCATTTATGGTTTGGTCCAAGACAGAGTGGTGGTGGTTCTGCAACAGGTAAAGATTGCTTTAAAAGTTAATTCACTATTGCATCGAAGTGATACTACTGAAATTAGAGGCTCACTTAGCTGCTCTACTGCTACTACGGTAACCGGCTTACACAAGTATACAGGGTAGCTATTGATGACCTGCTGTGAAACGAAAAAAGTTGATGCCAAACACATACAGCTACATGCTCTAATATAATGATCAAGCAAAGGAGTCAACATCCAAACAAGAATTAAACTATTCAAAACATATACTGATCAGCAATGTAATAAACTAGAAGTCACAAGCAACTGTGCACCGATTATTGCAACTCACAAGGTTTAGAACCTATGCCAACTGCATGCTGCTGCCACCAAACATAGCAGTCCAATAGATTGTTTGTTGTTCATTGCTGGCCTCATCATAAACTGGTTACAGGGTATAGATAGGGGCGCTCAGCTTCTAGCTCCTCGTTTCTCTCCCTCTCATTAACTCTAATCTCTTCCCCAGAACTCTAATTGCCATTGATTACAGCCGACACCCCTAGGATACCGTCCTGGCTACCCCACATGACACCAGCCATGTAAAACAGAATGTGCTGCTATAAGATCACAAATTTTCAACACACACATGTAGGAATTGTTTAAAGCACATGTTCAAATTACCTTAACTAATGGATTAGAACTGTGTTGTTGCTCTGGTGTTGGCGTGTTGCTGATCTGAAAATGAAAGTGGCCGGTGTAGTCCTGTCACTCCTGTGGTTATGTAGCCGGCGTAGTCGCTTGACGGTGTGGCTCTGCGTCCGCGTTGCGTTGAGACGAGTACGGAGTACCACTACCACAGCCGGGATGGAAAGAAAGAAAAGGAAAGAGCAATTCGTGGACGTGTGTTACGGCTGGTGACGACGACGGCACTACTGATGACTGCAGCATTGGGCCGGCTGTGTCAAGACCACGTCGCGCAAGGAAGCCCAACCCGAAGACATTCGGCCCAACCTGGGTCCAGACCATCGAGAAGGCGTAACTGAGTCGGCTTCTCCTCACTCACTGCCTGCAGAGCGCCGTGTAATGGCATCTAGCGTTTTGAACAAACAACAAACTCCTCCGTTCCTCGCCCCCTTAGATTGCTGTTGCTTCTTCCCAAATCCTCTCTATCCGAGTGTGTTGCTAACAACGTGATTAGATAGTTCCTTCTGTTTTAGAAGGGGGGGGGGGGGGGGGGGGGGATCGATCACAGTGATTCAGTGAAGAATGATATGTGATGTGATCGCCGATACCTATTTTGCGGAAGGGGAGATCGAGAATGTCGGTTTATGAGAGAGAAAAAAAAGAATGTCTGTTTAAAATTGTTCGCACGAGCGAGACTTCACCACGGCCAGTTAGATAGATCCCTTGCGCTGCTTTTAGTCGTATATTTAAGACAAAAAGATATGTATGACAAGAGATAATCACATTACCGACATGAACCCACAAGATGATAGTACGTAGACCTACGTGTTTAACAATTACAAGCTCCTACTACTACCTCGTCATCTTCCACCCGGGAGATCAGAGAAATCGCACCCACGCTCGTCAACGACGATGAGACGCATGGCATCAGATTGTGGTCGAACTCCCTGCTATACATCCACTCCATCATGACGAAGCTGGTGGTGTACGTCTGTGACAGGTCCGGAAGGGGCATATCACCGTCCAGATACTGCGTGACTTGCCGCATGGTTGGCCTTGCGTTGGGCAAAGGGTGCGAGCACAAGAGCCCAAGTTCTAGCACCAGAGAGACCTCTTCAGGGTTAAATCGGCTCGGCATCAGCGTGTCCACCGCGCGCGTCAACGATGGAACCTCTGCGCCAATGCTCAGTCACCCAATCGACAAGGACAGCACGGCACTGGCCTTCGTCCGCAGGTGACTTCCAGAAGGAACGCGCCGAATGCGAAGACATCGGTCGCTGGAGTCGCCTTGCCGGTGTGTCCTAATTCGGGGGCTAGGTACCCCATAGTGCCCACCACATGTGTTGTCTGCGCATCAGCTCCATGATCATACAATCTCGCGAGGCCAAAATCTCCTAATCGCCCATTCATCTCGCTGTCCAGTAGCACATTGCTTGCCTTGACGTCTCTGTGGATGACAATCTGCTCCCAATCCTCATGGAGATACAGTAGTCCGGATGCCACTCCTCGAATGATGTGTAGCCTTTGAGGCCAGTCTATTGCACCTCTGCTTCCATTCCCACCATGCAAGTATTTATCCAAGCTACCATTTGGCATGTAATCGTAGACCAAAAGAAGTTCACCTTTGCGTCGGCAGTAGCCGAGTAGCTGAACGAGGTTACGGTGCCGCAGTCGTCCGATACTGACGACCTCAGCGACAAACTCCTTGATGCCCTGCCTGGACTCATGCGACACCGCGATCTCCATGCCGGACTTGCGGAGCGCGCCCCTGTACACACCTCCGAATCCTCCCTCCCCGAGCAATTGCTTGTCACTGAACCCCTTGGTCGCATGGAACAGGTCCTTGTACGAGAAGCGGTGCGGTCCGAACGGGACCTCCCAGTCCTCGTGGAGCTCGGCGTACCTGAGCCGCCGCTGCGCTAGGGAGTAAATCGTGGCACCCACGGCCAGCACCAGCGTCGCTGACGCTACGGGAAGCACGATCTCCAGCACCCTCGACCGTGGCTTGGGCCACGCGGGTGGCAAGGCTGGCAGCGCCCCGATGTCCAGCGCCGGGGCCGGCCCGTCCAGCGCGAAGCTCCAGCCGAGCACGAAGTGGCGCGAGGAGAGCACCGCCGTCGCCGACGCGAACCCGACGTACGCCGTGCCCAGCACCACGTCGGAGAGGTCGACGGCGGTCTGCAGCAGTGGCTTCTTCGGCCTGCCCAGACTTGCATGGCGTTCCGGCTGACCAGGCTCAGGTTCCGGAACTGCCCCGTGGCGTCGTCGTAGTACCCGGCGTCGGTGGCGCAGACCGACCTCAGGCTGTTGACGTCCACGCCGACGTGGTTGCTGTTGATGTCACGGAACTCGGCGTTGAAGATGGTGTCGAGCTCCACGGCGAAGACGTGCGCGCTCCGGTCGCCGTTGTCGGTGTCGTTGAGGAGGCCCAGGAACCGCCCTGGCAGCGCGGTGGACAGCACCGCCGTGTCCGCGGCGACGAAGAAGGCCAGCCCGTTGCTGCTCAGGTCGGCGTACTGCCCGTAGATGGCGAACACGAAGGTGGTCGAGAAGGACCGCGCGGCGGTGGCGTTCCGCCGGCAGCCCGGGTCCCAGAACGGCAGCGGGGACGGGTGGAACGCGTGGCCCTTCGTCTGGAGGCTGCCGTTGGTCAGCACCAGGAGGCCACCCACCGTCACCGCGGCCACTCCGTCGAGCGTGAGGTTCGCGCCAGCGAAGCCGTTGTAGATGAAGCTGCCGCCACCGCCACCGCCGCCGGTCGCAGCGGCGCCGCTGTACGCAGGCGCGAGGAGAAGGTGCAGAGTTGCCAAGTGGAACGGCAGGAACGCCAGCATGGCTTTTGCGTCGCTTCGGCGGCACAGCCGCCAAGGAAACGCTCGTCGTCTGCACTGGTAAAGGAAATGACAACAAATTTCCGCCTCTCTTGCGTCGCGTTGGTCAGAGCTGGTGACTACAAACTGGAATTTCATGGTGGGGGTCGAGTGGCAGGCTGTGTTTGTCTGCGCGCGGACGACGTCAGATCAAAGTCATCGGAAGCCAGGGTGCCACTGCCACGTCTACCTGCTGTATCCTAGTTTTCCCCACATACATGGTGGTGTTGTGTGCTGGACGGATTCCCATTTTTTTTCCGTGTGTAGAACTGTATATCCGTTTATTATATATACACTAGGAAATATGCCACCGGAGAGAAAAAAAAAATATGTCTCTTGTCATTGAGATGTTATCTTGTATGACACTTATAGGTATTTGATACATAGGTGAGATTGGTATGGTTATTGTTTTCTATAAAATCTCAATGAACAATTATAAGTCAAAGGAAATAAGAATCTTCCCATCTACTAAAAGATCTAGACGTATATATAATAATAATGCTTAAAATACAGTGGTTGTTTCAATTGAAGAGATAATTCACAAAAAGTACTTAAACGCTACCCACAATAAAGCCGGAAGCATATCAATGTACCATTTGTTTCGGTAATTTGAGAGTTCAATACCTATATAAGGCATTGGGTTTGGAATCGATATAGAAATATCTATAGAATATATAGCTCACATGGTTCGTTGAAATCATCTGTCACAAAAAAGAACATTTGGTTAATGTTTTGCGTAAATTCATACAATTCAGATTTTTTATGCTCCAATCCAGAATTTCCTATCACTTGTTCATCGTTATCCCTTGCTAGCACCACAAATGCTCCTTTCCTCGAGTCCAAAAAAGCTTCTTTCCTCTTCCTCATACAAGCGTGCCCGACGGCAGCGGTGCATGGCATGAAGAGAGACGGCGGCGGCGTGCGGGGCAAGGATTGGCTGCAACAGATGGCTAGGTGAGGACCGGCGGCTGCTCGTAGTGGCTGGCTAGTTGAGATCCGGCGGTAGCTGCTCGTCAGCCCTGCGACTGTGGCTTGCGGCTCGCCGGGCATGGACCGGTGGCGGCGGCGACTCACAGGCCGAGGAGTGTTAGCGTCAGCTTGCGGGCCATGTGGCGACACAACAAAGGCGCGGTGTCGACGGCGACAATAGGGGAGTGCAGACATCGAGCACGGCCAAGGACGACAGACAGCTACGACGTGAGGGCATGGCCACCCATGGCGGGCTCGTGGCCATGGTTAGAGCACAGCCATGTCAGCTGATCGGGCGTGGCGCAGCAGGCTTGTGCACGGTTTCATGATTTTTATGTTTTTTTTCTTGATTCACTTGGATCAATTGATTGTGTGATAAATTTGATTGTAGCGTAGGGAGGCCACACGAAAAAATATACAGACAAAAAAAATTACTATATATAACCCAATACGTTTTGGAATCGGACTCCGTATGACGCTAGACGAGAGCTATTCTAATTCGTATGAGCATGAGTTATATATAAGTCCAGACGGGAGAAACTCTCGACTACCGGTAGCTAGAGGGAGGTTGACGAAAAAATGGATGGACGAAAAAAAAGAGTCTGAAATTTTGTCTCTTTATTATTAGGTATAGATATATATATATGACATGTGACATCAAATTAAGGGGTGTTTAGATCCGGTGACTAAAATTTAGGAGGTGTCCTATGGAGGTGTCGCATGGGGTGTTTGGATACTAATAAAAAAAAACAAATTACAGAATCCGTCAGTAATCCGCGAAATGAATTTATTAAGCCTAATTAATCTGTCTTTAGCGCATATTTACTATAGCACCATAATATTAAATCATGGACTAATTAGGTTTAAAAAATTCGTCTTACAAAAAAGTCTCAATTTATGCACTTAGTTTCGTAATTAGTTTATATTTAATACTTCGTACATGTATCTAAATATTCGATGAGACAACGACTAAAGTTTAAGAGGCGGATCCAAACAACCTCTTATTTTGGATCGCGTCTGAAGGACTCTTTCATGTTCATGGTGCGGTTACTCGCTCGGTAAAGCAAATGATATTCTTCTGTTGTTACCAGATCTGGGATGTCGCCATCGTTCCTGTGTGTGTGCAACAATTAAAAAAGCTGTTGTCGAAGGAGTCACTGTGTGAATTCCCTTCTCAGACCGGTGGAAACTGATCCCTATACAGTACTAGCTAGCCCCACATATCAGGATCAGGACTGCTGATTAAAGCTTGATGTAAAACTCTGTTCTTTAATGAACGACGAAGACAGAAATACCAAAGCGACTCCGTAATTGACCGAGCAGACCGGCAGTTAAAAAAGAAGCATTGAGCGAGACTTACCTAAGGCACTGTTTGATGCACATATATTTATGTATATATTTATCTCAATTCACGTATGTTGAAGTGGATTTAATTAAAATTAAACTAAGTTCTATTCCATTCTACTCCAACACATATAGATTAAAGTAGATACACATACAAACAAGACCTAAAGGCTAAAAGATTTCATCAGTGAGTCCACTCTCAAGTCAATTCTTCAAAGTCCACTCTCAAGTCCTGCATGGCTCCATCAGTGACCCCTCTCACCCACCACCCGCCGGCCACCGGAATTGACCAGCGGAACTGGTCAGCCGGATAATAAAATTGCTAGTCTTGGCGACGCCGAGTGTTTGAGCAGCACCTGCACAAGTACAGCGCAGAAAGATTACTCGGTCCTATTCAACAAGCCGTCCAGCTGACGCAACAATACACCGTCAGAAACAGCACAGCATGCATTGTGGTTGCGCGCACCAATGCCGGAAAAAGCTATGCTTGCCAAGGCTACATCCCTCGTCCTCGTCCTCGTCCTCGTTCTGCTGCTCGGGATCCGTGCGGCCTCGGCCGCCGACATCGACAGCGGCCAGTTCGTTCACGAAGGCATCGCCGCGGCGGGCATTACACTGGACGGCCTCGCCGTCGTGACTCCCGACGGCCTCCTGGCGCTCACCAACACCACGGACCAGGCGAAAGCGCACGCCTTCCATCCCGTCCCGCTCCACCTCCGCCTCCCCAGCAGCGAGTCCGCGGCGACGACGGCTCGGTCCTTCTCGACATGCTACGTCTTCGCCATCGTGTCCCCCTACGACGAGCTGAGCTCCCACGGCCTCGCCTTCGTGGTCTCCCCGACCAGCAACCTCTCCACGGCGAACGCCGGGCAGTACCTGGGCCTCCTCAACGCGACCAACAGCACCACGGCAGCCGTCCTGGCGGTTGAGCTCGACACCATCACCCACGCCGAGTTCCACGACATCAACAGCAACCATGTCGGGGTCGACGTCAACAGCATGATATCGGAGCAGGCCCGGCCGGCAGGATACTACGACGACGGCGACGGAGGCGCCTTTCGAGAGCTGGCACTGAACAGCCGCAAGCCGATGCAGTGCAGGTGTGGGTGGACTACGACGGTCGGGCCAGACGGCTGGACGTGACGGTCGCGCCGGTCCGAGTGCCAAAACCCAAGAAGCCTCTACTCTCCATGGCCATCGATCTCTCCACCGTCGTGGCGGATCCGGTGTACGTAGGCTTCTCAGCGGCGACCGGGGTCTTGTCCACGCACCACTACGTGCTCGGGTGGAGCTTCAGCCTGGACGGGTCCTCTCGACTTGTCCAAGCTCCCTGTCCTGCCACGGTTGGTCCAAGGTCCTGGACGTGACGCTGCCGCCGGCCACCGCACTGCTTGTCGGCGCGGCCCTAGCAGCCGTCTTCGTGATCGTCCGGCGGAGGCGCCGGTACGCCGAGGTGCGGGAAGACTGGGAGGACGAGTTCGGCCCGCACCGGTTCGCGTACAAGGACTTGTTCCATGCCACCAACGGGTTCAACGACAGGAACTTGCTCGGGAGAGTATACAAAGGAACACTCCCGTCATCTAACCTGGAGGTAGCAGTGAAGAAGGTGTCGCATGGGTCAAAGCAAGGAGTGAGGGAGTTCGTCGCCGAGGTGGTGAGCATCGGCCACCTCCGGCACCGGAACCTCGTGCAGTTGCTGGGCTACTGCAGGCGCAAGGGCGAGCTTCTCCTGGACCTGGTGTACGACTACATGGCAAACGGCAGTCTCGACAAGTACCTACACGACCACGACCCAAGCAAGCCTGCTCTTTCCTGGCCGCAGAGGTACTGGGTCATCAGATGCGTCGCGTCGAGCCTCCTGTACCTGCACGAGGACTGGGAGCAGGTCGTCATCCACCGAGACGTAAAGGCGAGCAACGTGCTCCTGGACCACGAGATGAATGGGCGGCTGGGCGACTTTGGCCTGGCCAGACTGTACGATCACGGCGCCACCCCTGAGACGACTCGCGTCGTCGGGACCATGGGGTACCTCGCGCCGGAGCTCGTGCGCGACGGCAGGGCGACTCCGTCGACGGACGTGTTCGCGTTCGGCGCGTTCCTCCTGGAGGTCGTCTGCGGGCGGAGGCCGATCGAGCGAGACCGCCGCAGCGACGAACCTGTCGTGCTGGTCGACTGGGTGGTTGAGTGCCACCGCGGCGGTGGATCCGCGGCTCGCGGGAAGGTACGACGCGGACGAGGTGAGCCTCGTGCTGAATCTGGGCATGATGTGCCTGCACCCTCTATGCGAGCTATGGCATGATGGCGCTGGCGCAGATCCAACAAGGGTTTGATTCGTACGTCATGTCACGCGATCCGTCGTCGGCTACCACCAGCGTTTGTGCAGCCTCTTCGACTGTTCTCTCTCAGCTCAGGGGAGATGATCCTGATGTTGCTGCTGCTGCTTTTCTCCCTCACCCTGTCCCTGCAATGCAATCAACTTGTGATCACAACTTAAAAATTCAGCTCGAACAACTTAGATGTGTTTTGGTCTTGTTCAGTTCCAAATTACTGTCCATCTCTGTATCACGCGTACTGGTGCAATTTTTCTTTTTCTTTTTTGAAACTTACTGGTGCAATTTTCATAATACGAGTAGACATAGCACAACTGAGCATTAGTAGCTTTTCAGTAGAAAGAGAATGCGGTAGGCTGACGAGGAGCTTGGCGGACCACAAGTGGATGGAGTCCAGCAGAGGACCATTCACCTCTGATCAAGGCCACTTCATCGTCAAAGCCCAGGTAAACTCATCGATTGAAGTGAAATGTCCGATTCATCTCCTCATCTTCCTCAACTTATCTGATTTATCTCCCCAAAACCAAATATTTTGATTCCTTCAACTATTGAACCAACTATTTTGTATCCACGGGTGATTGTCAAGGCGGTTCTAACATAACGCTACATCAAACTTCTGACGTGGCACCGGCACAACATCAAACCACTAGAGAGGTAAATCAATCAGATAACGTAGATAATTCAGTCAAATAGGCTTTACCAAAAAAAAGTAAAAAAATAAATCTTAAAAAAACTACCCAAATACTTTTTTACAAAATATGAAATTTAACATTATAAAGTTTGGTTTAATCTTAGAAAAATCATAGGAAATTTATTTTCGCTCAAAAAAAAAGAAACCAGTTTATATTTATAATAAAATCATGCTCTATATTATGGTCCATAGATTATAATTATTTGAATCTTATGGTTTCATTTTGAGGTTTATTTACTCGTATATGCTCTTGCTATTTGTTATAGTTAGTGTCTACACTAATGACTCATATTGTGTAGAATTTCAAGTGACTTCGACGGCAACACAAGTGTCCTGTAAGTCTGTAACCACCTGAAAGGTCGAGAACTCAAGATGACCGATTAAAAGAGGGTGAATAATCATTTCTAAAGCTTAGTCGCCAAGGCAACATCTTCTTGCCATGTTACAATAAAATTTTTTTGCTCTGGGCTGGTGTTTCAATTTTATGACCTGCATACCTCCTATTTTCTGACCAATGACAACACACCACCCCCACATCCCCCCCCCCCCCCCCCCAAAAAAAAAAAAGAGGAAATAAATATGTCATGCAAACAAATACAATTACGTAAACCTTTCATATGTGACGGTAACATTTCATTAACTGAAAAAACAATGGAAATGGACATTTCATTAATTAAAGAAACAATGGAAATGGTCAGACAACAGCCAATCATATAGAATAGAATCCTTAGCTTTCCCCATCAAACCTGTTTCAATCACAAGTTAGTTTTCCCCATCAACCCTGTTCTTATCACAAGTGAACTCAAAGGTCACCACAAGTTCACAATGCAACCTGCACCAACAGTCAAGAACTCAGGGTAGCATCAGCTGGAGTCACATATTGTCGTATTCACTAACGACCTTTATCAGGATCGGTCATTGTTGTCCTGTGGATTCTTGCCTATAATAATCCCACACTGCACATCCAGCAATTGCTGAGCTAAGCGAACAATAAAACCCAAAATGGGAACTGAACTGATATTTGATACATCATAACTACAATTGCGTCAATATTTGGAGTTGTCAGATTACATGCAACACACAACAGGGCAACAGGCATCGTTTTATTTACAACAGGTCGCCTAGATCAGTCACAGGCATGCATTCACATCTGTGAAGGCAACTGTTTTGTAAATCAAGGTGAGGCAACACAGAAGTTAACCCAAAGAATGAAAGCAGACAGCAGACCAGCAATGAATCTGAAGATGCCTGTAAGCAGAAATGGTCTCAATCCTTGACATCTGCAACACCTTCAGAAGCTAACTGAAACCTTGCTTCAGCTTCAGCCAGGCAGGGAGAGCTTATTACTTTACAGATCCGCTCCTCCCCTCGTCCTTTGCGAAGAGCAAGCCTGGTAGAGACATCACTGACATTTTAAGGAAGGGCACAGATAGGAATAGAACCAACATTGGGGGCTTGAATATAGATAACTAGTTATTATGATGAACTGGCGGAACAATGCACCTTGTGGTCGAAGCATGAGCCATGATGTTTCCACCAATGGGCTTGAACTGTGGTCCAGCAAACATAGCAGATCCATCCACTTGTGCTACTACTTGATTGGTGATAACCACAGCTACTCCAAACTGCAGTGACCAATAAAATCAACTTATTAAGCAAATTGAACAACCATGATTGATATCCAATAGTGTAAACAGAACTTTCTTTTGAAAGAAAGCTAAGACATAGCAATAAAGGTAAAAGGCTATAATTTTCTCAATGACAAAAAATAAAGAATGCTAACTTACAACTGACCTCATCAGCTAACTTCTGAAGGCTCCTCAGGAACTTAGCCATGTGCATTTGCCTCGCTGATAGCTCCCCTCTTCCTGAGAAATCAGTTCTGTACAGAGCTGTGGCACTGTCTACAACCATAAGAGCAAACCTGCAAATGTAGAGATTCAGAACAACAGCTAGTTCTGCTATTATTAGTCATATGGAAACCATGAGATTCATAATAGGCATATACTGAAAACAGGCATCAGCTATATAGTCATATGGACATGTCCAAGAATGCAGCAAAAAAGCATTTGCAAGCAGAGTTAATGAAAAACACTTCAAATATTGGAGGTTTTTGTAGCAGTTGCAGTTGCAGCAACAAAAATTATCTGGTTTCTGTATTGGCTGATGTGATAAAATTGTGAGGCAGCATTATCATGCTAGTGACCACTGCATTGGTATATACAGCCTAACCATAGTATGCACTTAATTATCAGTATGTCCTGCATGGTTTGATATGCTAAATATACACCAATTGTTTTGACTAGTTAGCTGACATGAGGAGCAATGTATCATGAATAGGTTTGGGACATTCTTATTCAATGCACATAGACTGAAAACTCACAATACGACAGCTGTAAATAATAGTGATTAGTGAAGTTCAGGCGCATGCATATTTTAATGTCACATGGAACCGATGTGGCTACAAAGGATCAATACATTTGATTCGTATGCAGAAAGATAACCAAAACAAATTTAACTTATTTACCTAGTGCACAACTGATGCTCGCCTATCTATAGTAAGTAAATCATGCTTATATTTGTTATGTGCTCAAAGTAACAGACAGTTCACACGTAGTAGATTCAAAACTTGCCTGGTCTCTATCATCATGGAAGCTGCCTCCAGCAGAAGTCTAGACTGATGATCCGTATTATAAGCTCTGGCATAAGCCACGTTCTCTAACACATCAGCACCATTCAGCCCAAACCTAGATTCCATCATGCGCATGATTAGCAATCAAAGTTATGTTATAATCCAAAATAATAGGTGTGGCTAAGGTATAACCTGTCAGCAATCTGCAGGAGCCTTTGTGGTCTGAATGTACCCTCTGCGTCAATATATAGAGCCTTTCCTTCACCACCACCCTGGTCCAGTGGAAGCTGCAATATAAATGGTTTACATATTTGAGACCAACAGAACAATTAAGGAATGAAATGGAAAAAGGGGTGGATAGATAAAAATGTCACCTGACATGTAACACAAAGGGTGTGACACAATTGAGTCTTTCCAGAGCGAAACTCACCATATATCTCAGTGATAGATCCTGTTTCTATCCCACCTGTTGCAGGTATGTCATAACAGAATGCTTAATCAGTAATCACGGTGACTTGCTATAGTACACAAAACTAATATCATGGAATATGCAAGCTCATTACCCTCCAAGATCTTATCAAGCTCTCTTGATCCAGTTGTAACTTGAATAATCTCAAGCCGCTGCGCATGAAGTTGACTGGCACTTGTAAATCCCAGTGGAACTATCTTGGATGCTGCAAAAAGTTTGCAGACAGTTATGAGTTCGATAGTGTGCAATACAACTTCCACACAACATAGCCTCAATACAGTTTCAATACATATACAGTCCCCATATTTACTTGCCTGCTTCAATTATCTTGTCAACTTTAGCTTCACTTATCCCTTTGATCTGCACAAGATCTTTCCTTGGAGTGTAAGCCACAGCCTCCACAGTGTGGAGACCAGAATCTTTCAGCTTCTTCACATCCAATGCAGCTATTCCAGAAGCCTAGACCACAAATTACACACATGTTTAATGTTAACAGAGCAACAAACCTTTTTTATGTTTCAAGAAACTAGTTACAGTTAGTCAGCTACCTAAATGGCACTTAAACAAGGGATTCAAAATAAATTGCAAAATGGAATCATAAGATCCTTTGCTAATGTATATTGAGCTACAATTGAAGAAAGCTATGTACTTGAGCAATAAGCTACAATTGTGCCATATGTTAGTTAAAAGGCCAATATAGTTCAGGCAACAAATTCCTCATTTTCAGGAGTTTGTACAGGGAAAAACTGACTCATCTGAAATGATTTAGGCACAGGAAAATCAACTAACAGAAGAAGATACAGGATGGTGACTTCATGCTTCATTTTTGGAGCAGATTTCAGAAGCAAATACCCATGTCCCATGAATCCACTTGAGAACCTAGTTATGATTCCAATTGAAAGCACGTCATCTCAGTACATCAATGAATCTAATAAACGTTGACACTGTTTACTACTGCAAATTGTGCAATCCGTGGTAGAAACTAGATAGGACCAAACAAACCCAGGAAAACCCCAACATAAGTGGACTGCAACTGCAAGCCACCATAAGTTCCAAGAAAGACTCCCAGTTCACACCCTGAATGAAGAGGCAGGGGCTAGGGTTCCATTTCCAGAAGTTTGTTTCGGATCCAGCAGCAAACAAATCGAAACCCCAATAAACGTTCAAACTTGACCGCCATTCATTGTGAAGTAGCGAATAATCAAGAACCTAGTTTTTTTTCGCAACCCAGCGGAGACAATGTCAATTCAATCACGCATGAACTGGCAACTCGAGAATCTCTCGCAATCTTGCCGGCATTAACGGGGAAAAGGCGAGTTAATCAACCAGGAACCTAGTTTCTCGCACTCAATAAACCGCGGCAACAGCTGGGAAAAAACAATGCCAAATTGCCAATTCATCCGCGCATGGACCGGAACATCCAAGAAACGCTTGCCCTTGGCTCCAAGAAGGGGGCAACAAACCATTCAAGAACCTCCCATTTCTTCGGTCAAGAACCCAGCGCCCCACCCAAAGAACCCGAAACCGGACGAAACCCACATCCATTCCCTCCTCACGCGGAGCCAGATCCTCAAGAAACCCTCAACTCTCGGAGAAGCCACCCATTCCACTTCCAGCGCGAGGGGAACGAGAACCGGACCCAAGAAGCCGGCTAGGGTTAGAGCGGAAGGCGAGGGGAGCCGGGTCCGTACCTGGAGCTGCTCGATGGGGAATGGCCCGTGCTCCACCTCCTCCTGCTCCGCTCCTGCCGCTGAGGTCGAGGCCGCCGCCTTCTGCTGCTGCGCCGCCGCCGACATGGTCTTCTCCTTCTCTCACCTCTGCCCGTTTGTTTGAGTCGAATTGGAGAGCGGCAAAGGAAAAGAGCGCTCAAAGGAAAAAGAGCCGGGAGGATTTATTGGACTGGAGCGAGCTCCTATCGGCGGACGGCGGTCGGCGGCCCGCAGATGAGCCAACCAGTGGGCCCATTCGGCCTGCGTTTAAGCCCAGTAAAACGATATGGGCTGGACCCCGCTCCAATTTCTGTTTCAGTTGGCCCGCGACTCGAGGCCCACCAAACCCGGCCCCGCTCGCCTCGCTGGCTCGCTCAGCTGATCACGGCCACCTGCCGTCCCTTTTCGCCCACGCGGCGAAACAGCCAACACCAATAGGCAATGGCCGAGGAGCTCCCGCTGTCGCGCACGCGCGCGCCCGTTGCGTTGCTTCTCCGTCTCCCCGAATTTCTCCCTCCCTCCCTCCCCCACGTCCCCCGTCTCGGCTCTCCTCTACTCTCCACACACCACTGTGAGCGCGGCGCGGCGCGGCGGACGGCGGTATGGCTTGCGCGGCCGCTCCCAGCCCCCTCCACGCTCGCCGCAGCGCCACGGCGGCCCGCGTGGTGTTCGCTGTGGGGCCCCACCCGCCACGATTCTACACCCGTTTTAAACCCTCCACGGGAGGCGCGCCACGCTCCAGACTGCGCGTCGTGGCCTCTAGCTCCAAGGCGGACCCAGTAGAGGAGAGATCCCCAGTCGCGCCGCTCGCGGACGTTGCAGTCTCGGCCGACGCGTCCTCGCCTGTGGAGCCTCAGCCCCAAGTAAGCACCGGGTAGGCACCGCCGCGCCTGACGTGACGTCTGGGGTCCGATTGCGGGTTTCATTGTTTGGATATCGCGACTTGTGTTGCTTATCGTTGATTGCTGCCTTTCTTCGTCTGCATGCAGCACATGGAAATGGAGGGGCTACAACATTCGCTACCAGCACGCTGGGACATCAGGCCCTGCGTTGGTTCTAATTCATGGGTTTGGGGCAAACAGGTGTGCGCCGTACATTGACAAACCATGTTGGAGTGTTTATGTTCCATATCTGTCTCCAAATTTGCAAGCAACTGCGGTTCTTAATAACAAATGTCCCTTACTTCCTTAGCTGTTGGTACACTTTTTGCTGAATTGCTAAGGTATGCAGAAATGCATTAAAAAAAGGGTATGCAGAAATGTAGAATAGGCCGGGGAAAGCAGCCCATTAACTTAGTAGGTACTTGAGAACTTATATTCATTTGATAATCCAGCTTTAAGAGAAGATATGTTACCTATTACATCAAAAATTTTCTGATTATTTTGCTTCAAAGTTACTCTGTACCCATATAAGACTAAAGTAACGCTAGGCCTTTACTAACCACACATATGTCTCTCTGAAAGTTATTAGCTACCTTTGCTTTGCAGTGATCTACATATTCCTTTTTTTTCAGTGACCATTGGCGGAAAAATATTCCTGTTCTAGCCGTGGCACACAGGGTATATGCGATAGATCTAATTGGTTATGGCTATTCTGATAAGCCTAATCCACGTGAGATCAGAGAGAACTTTTATACTTTTGAGACATGGGGAGAACAGCTGAATACATTTTGTGCTGAAGTGGTCCAGAGTGAATCTTTCTTTATATGTAATTCAATTGGAGGTATGCCAGATGCACACATGATTTGACAACTATTGCCAATGCTGCACAGTTATGCTGTTACTCCGAATATATTCGATTGTTTCTTTATTACAAGGGAGTTATATGGTTTGTTTTATGTACTTACCCTCTTTATCTTTTGGATTTCAAAAGGTTATTAACAACATCCAGTGATTATATTAGAATCATATATAGGATCCACCAGTCAGCATGGTGAGGTCCAGATCTTTTTGTCAGAATTTCTAGCATCTTCCTCTTTTATTGCACCTTTACTGTCATTATCTTTAGTCATATATTACATTAACCATTTTATAATACATTTGAGGTACTGATGTGGCAGTCTTAGCATAGTGATGCTGGTTACTTGGTACAATCTGTTGAAAGACACATTTCCAGTATTGAAATGCTGGATGCCCCAGCTTGGTATTCTTATTTTATTTGTTACTGAAATGAATAAATTCGTGAATCTGATTAATTAGACTGATCTCGTGATTATTTGATATATGATTTGAGTATCTTAAATCTTGTGCTGTGCTTACTATCCTGTAGGGGTTGTTGGTCTGCAGGCAGCCGTTATGGAACCTCAAAAATGTAAGGGAATTGTTTTATTGGATATTTCACTAAGGATGCTTCATATCAAAAAGCAGCCATGGTTTGCAAAGCCTTTCATCAAATCTTTTCAAAGTCTCCTAAGGTAACTTGTATTTTGTACTCCCATCACAATATCTTGGTGCTAGGTAGTTGCTTCTTATAATGCATTTACTGCTTTCTAGGAACACTATTGTTGGGAAGGTATTTTTTAATGCTATTGCTACACCAGAATCTGTGAAAAATATTCTTTGCCAGGTACTTCCTCTCTAGCATCTTATCTTGTAAAAATATATCCAGAGGATGTAATATTATGCCCATGCGATACTAAGGCGAGAAGTTCCAAAAATTTCATCATTAAAAAGATATACTGTTACATACAATCTTATGTTGAGGATAATATACTTATCTGAAGAAACTATATGTGTTACAAAACGTTGCACTAGTATATTGGTACCAATAGCTCAGGCTTGTAGCGTTGAAAGCTACCATTAGCTTAAGCTTAAACATGCAGTTTATGAGTTGGAGTTTTCGGTTTGTAAATTTAACCCTTTTATTACGTGGTGAAGCCATGTGCCAACTTACAGGTGTATGATAGGTCGTATGCACAAGCCCAAGCTCTCAGAGAAGGGCCCTAATGTTTTTCTACAACAGTAACGGTAAACTAGATGTTTGGAACACGGGAAAAAAAAATCATCTTCCTGCGTGTTTCCCGTGAAATTGAACTGATTCCTGTGAAATTCAAATGTGATTCCTGTGAAATTCCTGCAATTCCAAACAGGCCCTGTGTGAGGATTACATGCTCATTTCTCATATGTAACAGCAGAAAAAGCAAAAACAAGGTTTTACTTAGGATACAAATAGATGCCTCGTCTACTATCTGAAGTAAATGGAAGTCATTTTGACATTTGCTGCTCAACATTTTCTTTGGGGATAGATGTGCCCTGTAGAACAGCTTAAGATCAGTGTGCTAAAGAGAAACTCCAATAGAACTTCAGTGCGCCAAATTTCAGCCCAACTACTGAATTTCAGGCCCCTTCTATGGAAACACAATAACTTATGACTCACTATTTCTCCTAGAGAACAGTGGGAAATGATGTTCCTCAACACCTCTTCTTTTATTGTTGAAATTGTAGCATAACTTTCTTTATTTATTTCTGTCTTGCACTACAATAGTCTGCTTGCAAGATGATTTGTGATTTGTTGAATCAGATATGTGAGGACATACTCGCATGCATGTTGATGTGTTGCAGTGGATATTTTTCTATATGGATCAAATTGTGTAAACCGTTGTCATGAGTGGGAGCGTTGAAGTATGAGTTAATGAGTGCATTGTGCATGTTTCGTCTGTACCATAAACTTTTGGTTGAACTGGTCATTGCATGCAACTCAATAAGAATATCCCACCGAAGAAATCTTTAAATTTTCTTTTTCCTTGCTGAAGCATGGAGATCCTTTTGCTTCATTGTAAGTATAGAATGTGATTTTTTTTTTGCTTCTTTAATGATAGGTAGTTATACCTTTGGATTGCATACACCTCAACTTTTATGCTTTTCTGGTTCTAACTAAACTTTCTACAGTGTTATCATAACACATCTGCAGTGACAGATGAGCTAGTTCAGATTATTTTACAGCCTGGTCTTGATCCTGGAGCAGTGGATGTATTCCTTGAGTTCATCTGCTACTCTGGAGGACCTCTACCTGAAGAGTTGCTTCCATTGGTGAAGGTTAGGATGATTTTAGTTGTGTGATTAATAGTTCGTTTTGATTTTGGAAATTACTTATGGTTTTCTTTTGTTTTGTGCAGTGTCCAGTTTTGGTAGCATGGGGGGAGAAGGACCCATGGGAGCCTGTTGAGCTTGGAAGAGCCTATGCATCTTTTGATACAGTTGAAGATTTTGTTGCCTTGCCAGATGTTGGACACTGCCCTCAGGTCCTCTTTGTAGCAGATTAATTTAGTCAGATACTGTATTATCTATTGCAATCTGCCTAGTGTTTTGTACCTTTGCATCTGGGGTTTGCTGTTTTATTTGTTTGTATTTGTCTTGCAGGATGAAGCACCTGAGCTTGTAAATCCACTTGTCGAATCATTTGTCCAGCGCCATACTTAGCACATGGGTGAGCATCTTTCTATGTTTATTAATACCCTTTCCCAGTAGGGCCTCAATTTGATGGAAAATGGAAATGCACGGTTATGTTATTAACAAATGAGTCCTGTTAGGCTATGGTGAGTGCTTCCACTGCTAAACTGTCAACAGAAGACATGTTTGCCTGAAACTGACAGCAAACAATTTTTGGAGGACTAAGTTTTGCCCTTGTGCTCTGCAGTACTTGCATCTGAGAGCCGAGGGCAAACATCATTTGACGCATTATAATTCAAGTTTAAGAAATCATGAAGAAATATCTGATTTTTTTGAGCCTGGACTCCTAGTATACAAGTTGTAATATCTGAACTCTACACAACTCACTCACACCACTAGATCTACAACCTATATACCACCAGCATCCTTTTGGAGATCACCGAAGCCTTATATACCACCAGCATCCTTTTGGAGATCACCGAAGCCACACCGAACCTTGTAGACGACGTCCGCACCGAACCTTGTAGACGACGGGCACGGACGTCGTAGTCCCATTGTTGCACCACGCTAGTTGTCCAAGACCTGAAATAAAACTGGGGGAAAACCCCATGCGAAACCCGCGCCCAGCAGGGCACGAACGCGGGCGGTGAGCACCGTCACCGAACGGCTCAACCACCGAGCTAACAGCTCGTTCGCGAAGAAATATCTGATTTATTACAGCAAAAGAAGAACACGTCTTCTCAGAGCAGAGAGATTAGTACCAGGATCATAGTGGTTCTTGACTTCTTTCTAGTTGAAGTTCCTACATGTATATTTGTATTTGTTTCCTTAGAATTCATATAATTGAGCCTGCACGATTTGTATAGAGATAACATTTAATTTGGACACTCAACACTGGAAGCATCTATTTCAGTAATAATACATAGAGAAAAGAGA
Organism: Saccharum hybrid cultivar R570; assembly: GCA_038087645.1. NCBI lineage: Eukaryota > Viridiplantae > Streptophyta > Magnoliopsida > Poales > Poaceae > Saccharum > Saccharum hybrid cultivar. The sequence goes on from JAQSUU010000377.1 coordinate 2,261,036, forward strand.
AACGAAAATTGAATACAATTGTTCCTATTTTTTGGTAGCATAAAAGCTCCACCTTGTATTCTTGGTTTTGATTATGAATGCATTTTTCATGAATCTTCCTTGAATATGTCAACTTCTACCGTGAAGACTGAAGACTTCGCTTATGATACTTTTGATGCTTGTGGAAATCCAGTTTTGCATGCTAGTGTGGTTAATATTCCAAATGCATCAAAATGTGATGTTTACTAATTCGGCATACGCACTTCCCTTAGCCATCAGTAGCCTATACTTTTAAAAAAAACCTGTAGCAAGTCCAACGAAGTCTGGATCACATCCTGTATCGGGCAGACCAGCTGTACTACCAGAATCCCCTAAAAAAACTGTACTACCAGAATAATATTTGCTCGTCTGAATGTGTACATCTAGAAATGGTCCATGGCCATGTTTAGTTTGTTTTTTTTTGTTGAAAAAGCACTGTAGCACTTTTCGTTTGTATTTGACAAACTTTGTCTAATCATAGATTAGCTAGGCTCAAAAGATTCATCTCGACATTTACAGACAAAGTGTGCAATTAGTTATTTTTTTTACCTACATTTAATGCTCTATATATGTGCCCGACATATGTGATGTGACGGGGAATCTTAAAAACTTTTTGCATTTTGATGCAAACTAAACATGGCCCATAGGGACTACATCAAAACAAAATTTTGCAAGTTGAAATTTGTCCTGGACCACTCCAAGCTGATGTGACTTCCAGCAGCGCAAAACATGGATATTCCCCTTGGATAGTTGCATATTCTTTACAAGTTCTCCGTTCTAATTCCGGCTAACTAAAAACTGCACGCGATTCTTGTTCTATTATGAGTCTGGACTCTGAAACTTGCGTGATCCCATTGGAGGAAGGGAGCCTTGCAAGTCGCCTGTGTGATTGTGTGAATATATCTTTGTTACTCTGCATCATCACCGGAATCTTTCAACCGCTCTGTCCGTTTTGTTTCGCCATCCCGCGTTGTTCATGTGAAATAAACAAACTACGAGCATCTATTCAAACGGGCCATGGTCTGGTCATCACAGCGCATGTCTGGCCTTACCTGCTCTGTCCTAACCATAAAACAACGCAGACCGTCGCTGGCCTTGCTTTGTCGCACGTTTTGCTTACGGTGTGCCGAAGCACGCGCGACGTTGCCACAAGCAACGAAACAAACAAGGCCACGACGTGTGTATCTCGTGGGAGTTGAGGTGATGGAAGCGCGCCAATGGATGGCAATGCAAAAACAATGGATTAGATCCATGTCGTCAATCGAAAACATACTCCTATATATGGATGAGCAGTGAAGCCGAGGAAGACGCATTTAAAGGCAGGGGCAGTGAAGTCGTCGCCAAACAAAAGCTAGGCCACAGCCTCCGCGAGCACCGATCGAGAGAGAGAGCTCGAGGTTTCTTGCAAGTAACCGCCGGTTCCTTGCAACGGGCAGCAGGGGTGGCCGACAAGCCAACCCGCGGTGGCTCTGTGCGGCTGGATTTGTATATAAGACTGACGATTAGTGTCGCCGAAGCATCCCATATATACATTGTCACTTGTCGGGAAGGGAGTCGAGAGTTCAGACGGCGAGCTGCCTCCTGCTCTATATCACCAGCTTCGTTCTGTGGCTCTGAGCTGAGCTGCCAAGGATACATACGTCTTGCAGCTGCGGGTTGCCTTCTCCGGTCGACGTCGTCGGGGTTATGCGGAGGAGCAGGTCGTGCTTGTCCTGCGTGCCCATGGGGACGGCGGCACTGCCCATTGAGGACCACTTCGTTCCTCCGGCTAGGCAACCGTCGGTGCCCGCGTCAGGTACATCATGTTGATATAAGCTCATAGAATACTTGCATTCATGTTTAATTTTCCCCGAGACATTCGGTGCACGAATGGTAGTTAATCTGCTAATTTGAGTTTATCAGTAGCTAGTAGGGGTACTTTTCAACTTGTTTGTGAGTTTGTCCAATTTCTCCTGCTGGGGTTGTTTTCCTTGTACGGAGGCTCTTTTGTGGCCTTTCGTTTCTAATAGACAGGACTGGCACTTTAGAATTTCAGACAGCAAAAACACATGCCACATGTTGTCTTTATAGGCTTTATGTAGAGGCAGTTTGCCTGCAATCACGTCAAAGAACATGCTTTGCTAATTTCATTAACTAAATGATCCTCGCTCCTTTAGTTTGATCCTTTGTTTGCACTATGTTTGAAACGTAACAAGATAAGCATAGATTCTTAGTTATCTATGACCAAATCTTTAGTTTGATCCCTTGTTTGCAACTATTTTTGAAACGTAACAAGATAAGCATAGATTCTTAGTTAGCTATGATCAAATGAGAACAAGCTAGGATACCGCTCCAGCCTCTGAAGCCAGCAGATATTGACCCTTCACCAAGTCAAAGTTGCTTTGAAGTCATGCTTGTCTCTATTCAGAGCTGGCGAGTCCGCGAGTAGCAAGGCTCAAGAGGCATTTTGTTCTTGTGGTTATGAAGTTTTTCCCAGTTTCCTCATTTTTAATGCTGCGCAAAGAAACAACACATGTGATTTTTTATTTTTTATTTTTATTTTTTTGGTGTTGATCTAGTGGTTGAGGTGAAAATGACTGAAAAGCAACGAAAAGATGTTGACTATCACACATCCACACTAGTCTGAAATTTAGCTTAGGTTTTGTCCGCGCTGAAATTTTCTTAGCTCACCGGTGGCACCACTGTTTCAGTTTCAGAAGATGGAGTATTTGCCAAGGGCAGCATAGACCTTGGAGGCCTAGAGGTGCGCCAAGTCACCGCATTTGCCAAGGTCTGGTCCACCACGCAGGGCGGCCAAGACGGCCTCGGCGCCACCTTCTTCAAGCCCTCGCCGGTCCCTGCCGGCTTCTCCGTGCTCGGCCACTACGCGCAGCCCAACAACCGGCCTCTCTTCGGTCATGTCCTCCTCGGTCGTGACACGTCTGGCACCGGTGCACTCCTTGCGGCGCCAGTGGACTACGCCCTCGTCTGGTCCAGCCCGGACGGCGCTGGCCACTTCTGGCTCCCCACGGCGCCCGAAGGCTACAAGGCCGTCGGCGTGGTGGTCACGGCCGCGGCGGACAAGCCTTCACCCGACGAGGTCAGGTGCGTCCGCGCCGACTTCACCGACACGAGCGAGATCGAGGACTCGGTGTTGAGCAGCGACAAGGATGGCTTCAGCGCGGCTACCCTGAGGCCGGCGGTCCGTGGCATCGACGCCCGTGGCGTGCACGCTGGCACGTTCCTCGCTCAGAGCAGCGCGACGCCGGCGGGCGCGTCGACGACGCTGGCGTGTCTGAAGAACAACAGCGCGAGCTACACGTCCTCCATGCCTGACCTGGCCCAGGTGAACTCCCTCCTCGCAGCCTACGCGCCGCACGTGTACCTGCACCCGAACGAGTCCTACTTCCCTTCGTCGGTGACGTGGTTCTTCGAGAACGGCGCGCTGCTGTACCAGAAGGGCAGCCAGACCCCGACGCCTGTGGCCGCCGACGGATCGAACCTCCCGCAGGGCGGCGGCAACGACGGCGGGTACTGGCTCGACCTGCCGGTGGACGGCAACCAGAGAGAGAACGTCAAGAAGGGAGACCTCGCCGGCGCGAAGGTGTACGTGCAGGCGAAACCGATGCTCGGCGGGACGGTGACCGACCTCGCGGTGTGGATCTTCTACCCGTTCAACGGGCCGGCGCGCGCCAAGGTCGGCCTCATCCCGTCGATCCCGCTCGGCAAGATCGGCGAGCACGTCGGCGACTGGGAGCACGTGACGCTGCGCGTGAGCAACTTCTCCGGCGAGCTGCTCCGGATGTACTTCTCGCAGCACAGCGCGGGCACCTGGGTGGACGCGTCGCGGCTGGAGTACCTCGACGGGGACGGCGGGAACAGGCCGGTGGCGTACGCGTCCCAGCACGGGCACGCGTTCTACCCGAACGCCGGGACGGTGCTGCAGGGCAACAGCAGCCTGGGCATCGGGATCCGGAACGACTGCGCCAGGGGGAGCAGGCTGGACACCGGCGCCGGGCGGTGCGAAGTGGTGTCGGCGGAGTACCTCGGCATCAAGGAGCCGGCGTGGCTCGGGTTCGAGCGCGAGTGGGGGCCGCGGGAGGAGTACGACATCGGGCGCGAGATCAACCGCGCCGCGAGGATCCTGCCGCGTTCGGTGAGGGAGCGGCTAGCCAAGCTGGTGGAGAAGGTGCTCGTCGGGGAAGGGCCGACGGGCCCCAAGATGCATGGTAACTGGAGAAACGACGAGAAGGAAGCTTGATAAAGCTTAGTAATACGGATGAGACGGTTCGCGTTGGACGACAGCAGATTAAGGATTGCTTGCTGATTAGAGGAGGTAAAAGGATTGGTTGTGTTCATATATACGCAGTGTATTTCGATCTCAGCTGTATGTATTCGATGATCTGTAGCATTGTTTGGTTTGCGCTCTTTATTGCTTTGTATACGACCATTGAGATCTTCATTTGTAAGCACGAGCTTCGCATTTTCAACAAAAGTGTAATGTACCGTGGGTTTTTAATTTTTTTTTCTACATTCTCATTTTTAAACTTTTTCTACATTTTTATCTAGTACATGAACTCTCAAAGTGAGATCATCTAGGTTCTTCAATTTTCAAGTCATTCTATAATAAGCTCGTTTTAGGTTCAATTATAGATCTGAATTTACACTTCAAGTCTGGATGACATATAGCATTTTTCTCTGTCTTTTTTTCGAAAAGCAACTAGTAAGAATTGTACTGGGTCGAAGCTGCGAAGCATTTTCTAAAAGTCCGTTTGGATTCCACCATCTAAAGTTTAGATAAAAGTCTCCAAACATGTGGTCTAAAGTAATGTCTAAACTTTTAGCTAACTCCCTTAAAACACATTAGACCATGAGATCATAAAAGTGAGTTAAATGGTCTAAAATTTTAGTTCTTCTAGTAAAAACAATTCTACCCCCACACTTCATCTCTTTCCGAAGGCCGCAGACATCTCAGCGTGACATCTTTTAGATAATAGATTTGGCCATATCAACTTCAGATTGCAGTCTTTATGTCTCCGTGCATTCCTTTTAACAGAGAACTTATTCCTTAATTAGCATGATTCATCTTTAATAAGTAGGGGTACATGGATAATTTTCATTGAGCACTAATCTATCCTAAAAATCTTATAGCATTCTTTTTGAGAAAAAAAAACTTGTGTAAGTTTTTTTGGGACAGAGGGAATATCTTACTCGGATCTTTTGTCCTCTCGTTCGAGGGTGACTGGGTGAGGTTGTTCAGCCGCTGAGCCAGGCCTTGCCAAATAATGCGACGACGAGGCGCCTACGTCGTTAGCGTTATGGCATGTACACGAACTCGGCAACGCATGGCACCACTTTAGTCATTTGCATGTGCGAGCCAGCGAGCGTCAAACAATCTCAGCTAGTAGCTCTAGCTAGTCAATGTTCTCGACAATTTCCATGGAAAACTGTTCAGCCTTCTCCAGCCATAAGTCCCATAACCATCATGAATTTCCACCATGCATTGCACGCTCGGACGTGAACAATCTCAGCGTGACATCTTCCAGTCCACCATCTTTGATTTCTTTTTCCACATCCGATTAAATCCGATTCTGCAGGTCATCCAGTCCGTCCACTTCTAAAAACCCTCTGCTCGCACCCGTATCGAAAGCACTCCACTGCACACGCTTCGTTCTCTGTATACCTTCCGCATTCGTCAAAAAAAATGGCTGCTTCCGTGACGATCGTTGGCAGCTTCCTCGCCGCCCTCTTCCTCCTCGCCGTGGCCGGCGAGGCGGCGGTCTTCACGGTGGTGAACCAGTGCCCCTTCACCGTGTGGACCGCGTCCGTGCCGGTGGGCGGCGGGCGGCAGCTGAACCGCGGCGAGTCGTGGCGGATCACGGCCCCCGCGGGCACGACGGCGGCGCGCACGGGTTGCCATTTCGACGCGAGCGGGCGCGGGAGCTGCCGCACGGGCGACTGCGGCGGGGTGCTGCAGTGCAGGGGGTACGGGCGCGCCCCCAACACGCTGGCGGAGTTCGCGCTCAACCAGTTCAGCAGCAACCTCGACTTCTTCGACATCTCCCTCATCGACGGCTTCAACGTGCCCATGGCCTTGCTCCCCGACGGCGGGTCCGGGTGCAGCCGCGGCCCGCGCTGCGCCGTGGACGTGAACGCGCGGTGCCCCGCCGAGCGGGGCGTGCAACAACGCGTGCCTCGTGTTCAAGCAGGACGTCTACTGCTGCGTCGGATCGGCGGCCAACAACTGTGCGCCGACCAAGTACTCGAGGTACTTCGAGGAGCAGTGTCCCCTCGCGTACAGCTACCCCAAGGACGACGACCCCTCCAGCACCTTCACCTGCCCTGCTGGAACCAACTACAAGGTCGTCTTCTGCCCGTCCGGCTGAAAATGGACAGGGAGTGATGCGACGAAGAAATAAACAACTGAGATTGTGTAGTCAGTGTGCTCAACTGGAGACATAATAAAGCTCATAAGCACGTGTGATTTCTATGTCACCATAACAAAGCATTGAGCGAGGATTTAGACATAGGGGTAGAGATGTTCAGAACAACAATTATGTATGATGAAATACTTATACGGTAATGTTTGTATTACGATGCAAACGAAAGCTATTTTTTTTAAAAAAAATCTCTGAATATTATAAATAAAAAAACAAAATTCAAAGGCAACATTGAAAACTAGATTACATGAAGTTTTCAGTGCATTCTTCTTCCATGTGCTTAGTAAAATCTCTTGCTCAAATCTTTATCGCCTTCATCTTCTAAAATTGTACAGAATTTTGAATTTCACATCAGTTGTTGCGGGAAATTTTTTTTTCCCGATGGATATTTAATTTCTTACATTCCATAACCCCCCTATGTCACCCCTGCTAAGACTAGGAGAAACAATTTCATGTTAGAGTTATGACAGACCCAATTAGCCATTTTACGGGAATTCTGCATACTTTCTGGGTATTTATCCCACCCTAGAACCCAGTAACGGGTCTAGCATGCTATTAGTGAGGCAACTTTGCTAGTTGCCTGGTTTACAAGTTATTCTGCATTTGAAGAGATGTAGCCGAGTCAAATCCTCGGCTTAGCCACAAATCAGGAATTCATGCCTGCAACTAATTTCCTATTGTACCTTGTACAAATTCAAATAAGTCATAAGCAAATAGATTCAAATTAAACCCACTTTCATAGCATGCTATTTAAAAAAAAAAAACCAACGGCAAAAGCATGCCTGACATATATTAATAGAGCAAAAGTTTTTTTAAAATAAATAAATAAACAAGACAACATGCGCACGAAGAAGGCACCAACAAAACTACCACCACAAGAAACACAGAAAAATGCTTTATTACGGTGATATAGAAATATAACCACATGAGTATTTTTTAGCTAGATGATTTCTCCAGTTGAGCACGCTGAGAGATGTAGTCATGCATGTAAAGTCCAAGCGTCGAATCCTCGTCCAAAGATCACTACCGGCAACTAATCACCTTGCTTGCTCTGTATACGTACGAATTCATATGTACGAATAGAAATATATGCTGAGTCGTATGCGATTCAGTCCATAGAATCCAATTTTAGTATGAGCCGCTATCATCGTGTAAAGAAACAACTTCAGAATGCTCCATTATGGTGATGAATTACTAATTAGTGACATAGAAATCACACGTGCTTATTGGCTTTATTTATTTTTGCTCCAGTTGAGCACAGTGGCTACTACACAACCTCGGTCCTTTATTTCTTCGTTCAAGTGTTCATCTTCAGCCTCAGGGGCAGAAGACGACCTTGTAGTTGGTTCCGGCGGGGCAGGTGAAGGTGCTGGTGGCGTCATCCTTGGGGTAGCTGTACGCATCAGGACACTGCCCCTTGAAGTACCTCGAGCAGTTGGTCGGGCCGCAGTTGTTGGCCGCCGAGCCGACGCAGCAGTAGACGTCCTGCTTGAACACGGGGCACGCGTTGTTGCACACCCCGTCCTGCCTCAGCTCGGCGGGGCACCGCGCGTTCACGTCCACGGCGCACCGGGGCCCGCGGCTGCACCCGGACCCGCCGTCGGGGAGGAAGTTCATGGGCACGTTGAAGCCGTCGATGAGGGAGATGTCGAAGAAGTCGAGGTTGTTGAACTGCTTCAGCGCGTACTCCGCCAGCGTGTTGGGGGCGCGCCCGTACCCCGTGCACTGCAGCACCCCGCCGCAGTCGCCCGTGCGGCAGCTCCCGCGCCCGCTCGCGTCGAAATGCACGCCCAGATGCGCGCCGCCGTCGTGCCCGCGGGGGCCGTGATCCGCCACGTCTCGCCGCGGTTCAGCTGCCGCCCGCCGCCCACCGGCACGGACGCGGCCCACACGGTGTAGGGGCACTGGTTCACCACCGTGAAGACCGCCGCCTCGCCGGCCACGGCGAGGAGGGCCAGGGCGGCGAGGAAGCAGCCGACGATCGTCACGGAAGCTGCCATTTTGCTGGCGAATCAAGAACGTACACAGAACGAAGCCTGTGTGGAGTGCTTTGGGTACCGGTGCGAGCACATGGCTTTATAATGGATAGTGGATACTGGATAGACTGGATGACCCGCATAATCGGATTGGGATCAGGTATGTGGAAAAAATCAAAGATGGTGGACTGGAAAATGTCACGCTGAGATTGTTCACGTTAGTACGTGCTTGTGCATCGTGGGTGGACATATTAATGATGGCTGGAGAAGTTTGAACAGTTTCCATGGAAATTCTCGAGAAGATTGACTAGCTAGTGCTAGCTGAGATTTTTTGACGCTCGCACATGCAAATGGCCAAAGTGGTGCCCACTGCCATGCGTCCACGCTCCACACGGGCTAGTGCCTAGACCGAATAATTTGGTACTTGCCATGACCGAATAATTTGGCTCCAATTCAATCAAAAAAGAAAGAAAGAAACGTCATAGGCGCCTAGTCCTCACATTGGCATGCTTCCCAGCTGGTTCAGCGGCTGAACAACCTCACGCTTCAACAAGAGAACAAAAGACCAGAATAAGTGCGTAATCCCTCGGTCCAAAAAAAAAATGCAATTCTCAGCTCTAAAATTTTAGATGATTTTAAATTTCATACCAAATAAATAGCATTAGATTATTTATAAAATATGCTTTTATAATAAATCTATTAGAGACATAGGTATGATACTCCTTGCGTCCTAAAGAACTTGATGTTCTAGGATTTCTCAAATAGGTTGGTGAAGAAAAGAAATGACTCTAGTACCCATGTTTTGTTACAAGAGATTTCCTTAAAAGGAGGAATGTCACGGTTTAATTTTCCAATTAAAGTGTGTTGCATGGAGGCATATGCAGAGAAAGTGCATGTCCAATACCCATAACTTCAAAATTTTTAGGATATTTTTTGAATCACAGAAGTGCATAACATCAAGTTTGTTGGATGGAGGGATTGTTATTTTCTATAAACTTTATCAAACTTAAAAATGTTTCACTTATCTCAACTCTAGAATTTCATTCTTTTAGGGATACTGAGAGTATACAAGCTTCGCCAACACAAACAGTTGGAAGTCCACATGCTTGACATGTGCTAAGACACGCAGATCCATTTCGTATAAGCATAAAGGTTTTTGTGAGCAACTTCAGTGGACCTCTAAACATTTCTCCAATGATCCACTCTGAATGAGTTCTAGCCTGTATGTTTGCATCTTCCATCCACCTCAGTTCTAGTAATGGTTCCATAAGATGTCAGAGTACCCTGCAGAGGGAGGCGCGAGCTTGGTTGACAAAAGATATATGCCACAGTTTAGGAATGCAAGGAGCAACTGAGCAAAAAGCAAGACAAGGTAAAGAGAGAGGGAAAAGAATGAAGAGGCGTTTCCATGTGGAAAGAGAAAGTGGTGGGGCAAGCTGAAAGATAGCCTCACGTCCTTTATACCTACGTGACAAATGAGACCACCAACAATAAGGTAATGACAGCCTGTGTTGCTTATGCCCTAACTTATGTGTACCCTTCTTTTAAAGGGAAAACGAGCTCCAACCTAGGTCCTGCATGGGTCTTTGATGGATGAGAGGGCCTTAATCCTCTCTCGCTCTTCGATCCCAAATTCCAAATGTAAGAGCAGCTATAGTACGAATCATAATATCAGTACTTCAGATGGCATATCACAATTCACAAACCAATACTTGATTTTTCACTTCTACTACAATGGGCAAGCGTCATTGTTGGGACCTACTTTACATTACAATACATAAATACACAGGATATTGTTTTTCTGGTGCTGAGACACGAAAAACAAACAAGAAGATTATTTTTTATTGATTATGCATCAATGCAGCTACAAGCACAAAAGCCAGCATTTTTCTTCTATAGGCATCGCTGCCTATAACATACAAGACAATACTTGAACTTTCTCTTACATATTGTAGCATCGGATTTTGCAACATTGGTGCTCCAAGCCCTCGTCCTCGGATTGGAGCAACCGTGAGGCTTTTTGTATTTGCATGGTCTCTTTTGTACCGCCTTTTTATTGGGAGAGAGTGCAACTGATAGATCCATTTGCGTTACATTGCCTAACTACTTGTCTTGTGCGCGTCGCACCATGTCGCTTTCTTGTGCAGTTGCGTCCACCACTACCCCAGCCATGCTAGGAGTGAGAAAGGTGGCAGCAAGGAAGAGTAGGGAGAAATGTGAGGGAGAAATGAGGAGGGCAGCAAAGGAGATAGGAGAGTGAAAGAAAAATAATGTATTGCGATTTTTTTATGTGCTGCAATTTCTTAATGTTCTCTACTATTATATTACATTGAGAAATAAATTGTTGAAAATATAGCACTTTTGAAACAACATTGTTTAAATATAAAATTGTTAACTTGTTAATTAGTTACAAGCTATGTATAAATAGAAGCGAATAGAATGTAGAAATACAAATATGATGGTTCAATTAGAGTGTACTGAGAACTGAGAATAGTGATTGCAACCTAGACTAGAAGCTATATTTGGATGGATATATGGGTTCAAAAACTAAAGATTCCATTAGAGTACCTTTGATAAGATGTATGCCTAACGTAATAATAGCAATGAAATCTAATGGAACCAGTACCACGAGAAAGGAAACCTAATTCGAGGTCAACAATACCAAAATAGACAAAACTATCGATGTGCACTATTTTCAGCGACATTTTTATTAGATATACTTTGCTTAAAAGTTGAGTTGTTTTTTCAAAAATAATTTGCACCCCAAGAAATGTGCCACCCATTTATAGATCACGGAACTTCTAGGCAAGTTTTTAAGAGCTTTTCAATGACTGTACCGAGAAGATGGTTTCCGAAGAACATTTTCTCCTAATCCAAAACGAGTCATCTTCAACATTGTCATTGTGAACGAAACCTAACATAACGCCAATGAAAAGACAACCCTCACGTCTAAATTGCAACAAATTTCATTGTTTGCTAATTAGTTGGTGCTTCACTGTTATTAGTACTCCCTCCATATCTAAATAAATCAATTTTTAGGGTTGCCTTAACTCAATCTTTATATGTTTGACCGAGTTTATAGAAAAAATATAAATATTTGTAATACCTAGCGACACTAATAGATTACACAAGGAAGACAAAATACATCACAATGAACTTTACGAAATATCTCGCTAGTTTAATATGTTTATATTTATATGCTATATGACAATTCTTAGATGCAAGGACACGCTATTACGCAAATATGCACATAACTCAGAGATATATCGAGGCAGCGAAGGAAGGCCTCGTTTAGGTTCAAAAAATTTTGGAAAAAAAATCCTGTAGCATTTTTCCGTTGTTAATTGGTAAAATTTGTCCAACCATGGACTAACTAATCTTAAAAGATTTGTCTCGATATTTTATAGACAAATTGTGCAATTAGTTATTTTTTACCTACATTTAATGCTCTATGCATCCGTCTAAAGATTCGATGTGATGGGTACTGTGCAAATTTTTTAGGTGTTTTTAACAATCTAAACAAGGCCGAAATCAGAAATGCGGAGTAGCACTGTAGCAACAACATCATTTTTGGCGCTGTCAGTCGCGCAGCGCCGCAGCGCATTAGACTGTCTCCAACAACCGCAACCCAAAATATAAGACTCATTTATCCTTTAGGTAGCGCTATAGTCAACGGGTTCTATACCTAGTTTTAGTCTTCTCTGACAATAAGACCCAAAAGACGATTATTTCTGCAAATAGGTCTTCTGGAGAGAGAATACTCATATTTGAGTTATGGATCTTCCGACACCCAAGATGGGTCTTTCAAATAGGTACTCTATTGGAGGCTATAGGTATCCTATTGAAGACCCATTTTGGATTTAGGTACCCTGTTGGAGACAACCTTAGAGCATCTCCAAGAGTTCTTCATATTTTGTTCCCTAAAATATGGTGTTTGCCATTAGTATGGGAAGAAAAAAAAGTTACGTCCAAGAGTTTCCTATATTTCTATTCCAATTTTTTTTTTTCTCAACACTTTTTTCTATGACCCGGTCTCATGTTTTGTATCAGGAACCTTGAATTTGTTTATGTATGTGTTTAAGCCCTTTCACCAGATCTTTCTCTCTTACGATTTTCTCACCTGGAACCCTGTCTTTCTTCCTTTTTACTAGATAGGCCAGGAAACTCCGGATGCGAGCTTCTAGGCCACGCGTATATATGCGCGCTCGGGGTAGATTTTTGCGAGGTTGAAAAAGATGGAGAGAGAGGATTCCAAACTATCAGAGATGATTTTTTTCTCATTTTACTAAAATAATTAAGGATGAGAAAATCGGATGACAAGCTATCGGAGATGTTCTTGGCAGCCGCAGGATAACACACCTACGGCTCTCGTCACCCGCCTCACTCCCTTCTCAGCTTGCCTTTTCGCGTCGACGTCACCAATGGCGACGGGTGGCTAAAAAAAAAAAAGAGTCCAAGCCCGGCTCCCCGGCCCCTTCCCACCATGGCTCCACTGGCCTCCCCTCCGCTCCTATTCCGCACTCCCGTCACCGCCCCTCGCTTCCTCGCCGCCCCCGCCATCCGTGTGCTCAGCCCGTCGCGGTCCGCGTCGCCACTCCTCTCCTCCGACTCCGCAGGCCGCTTCCCTCACGGCCCTCGCGCTCCCTGCAGTGCCGCCCGCGAGCGCCGCCGCGGCACCGTGCGGGTAAGTCCCCTGATGGCCTGATCCCTGTTTCTAGTACAATGCTGCTTTGCGGTTGCTTGCGGTGCTTTTCCGATTTTGGCTGCAGCAATCGTGCCAATCAAACTGTACTGCTAGCGTTGTTGCCAATGTCATTGTTCCACACCAGTAAATCTAACTGTTCAAGTAGAGTGTGCTGCTTGCTCTTCTAGGGAGGGCAAGGATAAATAAATTGCGATACCTGTTAAGAGCATGCACTAACCGTTGTCAGATACGGTACATAGTTACATACATCCCACGACTTTCTTATTCTGCATTTGTGCTTGGAGGGGCACACTATAGCACTGCATTTCTGAACGTGCGATTCATGTTTGCATTTTTAAAGGTTACTGTACATATTAGTGAAGTTGGTGGGTGTTCAACTAACTATTCATTGAGTGGGGGCCTGAATGTATATTGCTATCTGCTTGAATTTTTTGCATCCTTGTAAATTTAATTTTGCACTCTTTAACAATGTTTCTAGATTAGACACACTTGCAGAGTGTAAACATGGATGCCAATTAATTTGTTTAGTTTCTTGGATAGTGTAAATATGTTTGCCCGTCAATTACATCAGTCAGCCATTTGATTACCTAGTTACCTAGTTACCCTAATTATCATCAAAGCTCCACAAAAATGGATGCCAATCAAAGTATGAAGGATATGACTACCTTTGAACCGTACCGCATTACTAACGACATTACTCATGAGAATTATGAATGGATGAGCTTGTCATTGCTATTACTTAGGGCATCCCTGTAGTTACCTAACTAAACTAGTCACATCTTTTTGGATGTTATTAGTGTATTACAACATTGGTTTTACTGATCCTCTTGCAGCAATGCTCTCGAGTTGATGCTGATGGATCAGCTCCATTATCAAAGACACTGTTAGATCTCAAGGATTCCTGCTGGAGATTTCTAAGGCCACACACAATCAGAGGAACTGCTTTAGGATCCATGTGAGTTTCTATTGCTTTATTGTTATATTTATAATGTAAACTAGGTTGTACTACCTCTATCCACAAAAGAATGCAATTCTAGGTGCATTCTTGGTTAACATGTCTAAAGTTTGACCAAATATATAGGTAAAGGTATTAATGTTTATGACACCAAATAAGTATAGTATGAAGATATATCTCATGACATATCTAACGATACTTATTTGATATTATAAATATCTATAAATATTGATATTTTTTATTTATAGTTACTCAAACTCAACACACTTTAACTTGGTACTGTGCTAGAATTGCATTCTTTTGTGAACGGAGGGAATACCTTTTCTTCTGGTACTGATACCATTGGGTTGATGCAGAGCATTGGTTGCGAGAGCCTTGATAGAGAATTCCTATCTGATAAACTGGTGGTTGCTATTCAAAGCATTCTATGGGCTTTTAGCATTGATCTGTGGCAATGGTTATATAGTTGGGATTAATCAGATCTATGATGTTGCTATTGACAAGTATGTATACTCTTTCCATGATTTGGCTGATTTTTAGTACCTAATGATCCAGATGCCTTTTACTCCCTCCGTTCCAAATTGTAAGTCGTTCCGGCTTTTCTAGGTATATAACTTTTGCTATGCGCCTAGATATACATTATGTCTAGATACATAGTAAAAGCTATGTATCTGGAAAAGACGACTTACAATTTGCGCAGGGAGTATGAATTAATACTGGAAGTTAAATATTTCCAAAACACTTTCTTGCACATCAAACATTACTGATTTTATGCTATTGAACAGGGTAAACAAGCCATATTTACCCATTGCTGCTGGTGATCTCTCAGTTGAGTCAGCATGGTTGTTGGTGATATTATTTGCAGCTGCAGGTTTTTCAATTGTTATATCGAACTTTGGACCTTTCATTACCTCTCTATACTGCCTTGGCCTATTTCTTGGCACTATATATTCTGTTCCTCCATTCAGACTGAAGAGATATCCGGTTGCTGCTTTTCTTATCATTGCAACGGTGCTTTGCTCCTCCCTTCTGTATTTATTATTTTATTTTAGTAACATCATTGAAATTCTGCTTCTTCTTTGATGGAAAAAAAACTGCTGCTTCTTTTTCTTTGTTTTCATTCATTCTTAACATAGTTGATATCAAATCACTCCTGATTAGACTATGCTTGGTAAAAATAAACAGCTTGAACATAATGGCAGCACCAAACCTACTCCCTCCATCCCAAAAGTGTTTGACTCCTCGGGAAGTAAGAACGACACTTATTTTGGGACGTAGGGAGTATTTGTTAAGGTTAAGTAATACCAACTTTTATTAGGAAAAAATTCAGGAGGCCTTCTTACATGATGAAATACTGCAGATTTTGCCTCAACTTTTTCATCCTTTTATTTTACAAACAAATATTGAGGTAGTTCCAAACTTCAGTTACAGCTGGTACATAATGCACAAATTCTAAAAAAACTCGACCTGGGGGGGGGGGGGGGGGGGGGGGTAAGCCACCCTGCTAGAATTGTCTGATCTATTCCTTGGGCTAACCCTAGAAGGGTAGCTATAGGTACCATACATGGGCCACATGGGCCTAGCCTCATGGGCCTAATACAATCACACTCCAACACCCCCCCGCAGTCTGAACTACCGACGCAGCGGAGTTCAAGGCTGAACAAGAAAGAAAACAAGTAGGAGCACAACACACAGGACCCCCCCCGCAGCCACAACTAGCCACTGGAGACGTTGAGGCTGGAGCGAAACTCGGAGAAGGTCGAGGAAGGGAGGCCTTTGGTGAAGATGTCCGCAAACTGGGAGGTGGTTGGGACGTGAAGAACCCGGACGTCGCCGATGGCCACCCGGTCGCGGACGAAGTGTAGATCGATCTCCACATGCTTGGTCCTCTGGTGCTGCACGGGGTTGGTGGAGAGGTAGACCGCGCTGACGTTGTCGCAGTAGACGAGCGTGCTCCTGGCGAGTGGGCGGTGAAGCTCAGCCAGGAGCTGGCGGAGCCAGGCGGCCTCTGCCACGCCGTTGGCCACGGCACGGTACTCCGCCTCAGCACTGGAGCGTGAAACCACCGGCTGGCGCTTGGACGACCAAGAGACCAAGTTGCCGCCGAGGAAGACCGCGTAGCCGGAGGTGGACCTGCGGGTGTCCGGGCATCCCGCCCAGTCAGCGTCGGTGTAGACAACCAGCTCGGCAGTGGAAGACCGGCCGAGGAGCAGCCCGTAGCCAAGGGTGCCACGGAGGTACCGGAGAAGCCGCTTCATAGCAGCCAGGTGAGGCTCCCGCGGAGCATGCATGTACAGGCAGAGCTGCTGGACGGCATAAGTGATGTCCGGCCGTGTGAAAGTGAGGTACTGAAGCGCGCCTGCAAGACTCCGGTAGGCGGTGGACTCTGCTGGCCCAAGCATCGGACCCCCAGCCTCTGACAGCTTGCCCTGGGTGTCCACCGGTGTAGAGCAGGACTGGCAGGCGGTCATCCCGGCTCGCTCCAGAATGTCACAAGTGAACTGCCGCTGGTGGAGGAACAGGCCAGAAGGTCGGGGCTCAACAGTGACGCCGAGGAAGTGGTGGAGCACCCCAAGATCCTTCATAGCAAATTCCTTCTGGAGTGAGGCAATGATGCGGTGGAACAGAGATTCGCTGGAGGCAGTGAGAACAATGTCATCCACATAGAGGAGCAGGTAAGCAGTCTCACCCCCATAGTGGTATATGAACAGGGAGGTGTCAGACTTGGCCTCCGTGAACCCAAGAGTCTGCAGGAAGGTAGCGAAGCGAGAGTACCAAGCCCGGGGTGCCTGCTTGAGCCCGTAGAGAGATTTGTTGAGCCGGCAGACGAAGTCAGGACGAGAACCATCCACAAAACCTGCCGGCTGACTGCAGTAGACCGTCTCAGTCAGAGTGCCATGAAGAAAGGCATTCTTGACATCCAGCTGATGCACAGGCCAGGAGCGCTCGAGAGCCAGGGAGAGGACGGTGCGGACTGTAGCTGGCTTCACCACGGGACTGAACGTCTCAGCATAGTCAATGCCAGGCCGCTGAGTGAAGCCGCGGAGGACCCAGCGAGCCTTGTAGCGCTCCAAGGAACCATCAGCCCGCCTCTTGTGCGTCCAGATCCACTTGCCGGTGACAATGTTGGAACCCGGCGGACGAGGCACGAGGTCCCACGTCTGGTTGGCGAGGAGGGCCGCGTACTCCTCGTCCATCGCGCGGCGCCAGTGAGGATCCGCCAAGGCCGCGCGAACGGAAGAGGGTACCGGAGAGATCTCCGGCTCGCAGGCGGCGGCGGTGAGGGCCTGCGGGCGAGACGCCTGCCTCGTCACCATCGGGTGAGTGTGACGAGGGTCCCGGTGAAGAAGAGGTGGGTGGTACACCGGCGGGTCGACGCGAGAGCGTGGTGATGCCGGCGGAGCAAGCACCGGTGACGACGGCGCTGGGGACGAGAGTGGCGGAGCCAGCTCACGCCGGCGCTCGTAGACGATCCCGAAACGTCCGGGAGGAGGTGAGGGCGGACGCGGCTCCCGTCGGCGCTGGTAGACGAGTCCGAAGCGCCCGGGAGGAGGTGGCGTCGGTGTGCGCGGTCCCGCGATCGGAACGGCAGCATCCGGCACAACGGGAGGCAGCGAAGCCACAGGGAGCGAGGGTGGAAGCTCCGGGGCTGCCTCGACCGTGTCAGGCACTGGAAGGTCCTGGGGTGACGCGGGACCACCAGTAGAGCGCGCCGGAGCAGTACCTGCAAGGTAGGGGGAGAAGGGTGGCGGAATCGCCGGGTCAGTGGGAAAGAAGGAAGCCTCCGCAGGGTCAGCGGGAGGTGTGGGTGGAGAGGTGGTGGAGTAAGGGAACGCCGACTCATCAAACACGACATGGCGAGAGATGAGGACACGGCGAGAGGTAAGGTCAAAGCATCGGTAACCCTTGTGATCCGGAGAGTATCCGAGAAAGACACAGAGGGTCGACCGGGGAGCCAGCTTATGAGGAGCGGTGGCGGCGGTGTTAGGGTAACACGCACACCCGAAGACTCGAAGGTGGTCGTACCGAGGAGGGGTACCGAAAAGAGCGTGGTGAGGCGTGGGAGCTGGGCATGCAGTAGAAGGAAGGCGGTTAAGGAGATAGGTGGAGGTGTGCAGACACTCAGCCCAGAAGCGAGCGGGTAGAGATGCCTGGAGCAGAAGGGTGCGCATGATGTCGTTGGTGGTGCGGATCATACGCTCTGCCTTGCCGTTTTGAGAGGAGGTATACGGACAAGACATGCGCAGGTGGACACCGGAAGAAAGGAAGAAGGCACGGGAGGTTGAGTTATCGAACTCACGGCCATTGTCGCACTGGACAGCCTTGATGGTGAGGCCGAACTGAGTGGATACCCAAGCAAAGAGGTTGCTAAGAGTGGGGAAAGCCTCGGACTTAGCACGCAGAGGAAAAGTCCAGGAATAATGGGAGAAATCATCGACAACCACCAAGTAGTACTTATAGCCAGACATGCTAAGTACAGGAGAAGTCCACAAGTCGCAGTGAATAAGATCAAATGCACGAGAGGCATGTGAGGATGAGGACTGAAAGGGAAGGCGAACGTGACGGCCCAGCTGGCACGCATGACACAAGTGATCATCGTGAGCCTGAGAGCAACGAATGTCAGAACTACGACGGAGCTGCATCAGGGCATCCCGGCCAGGATGGCCGAGGCGACGGTGCCAAGTGGTGGAGGAAGGAGTGGCGGCGAAAGCGGCGGAGGAAGGCGAAGAAGGTGAAGCAGAAGCCGGAAACTGAAGGGTGTAGAGAGGCCCAGTGCTGTTACACCGGAGCAGAGGAGCCCGGGAGGCCAAATCCCGCACGGTGAGGCCAGAGGGGTCAAACTCAACCGAACAAGAGTTATCAGTGGTGAAACGGCGAATAGAGAGAAGGTTGTGAACCATCCCGGGAGCCACAAGAACATCAGAAATATGAAAGGAGCCGTGGGAACTGGCAGTGCCCACGGAGGAGACAGGAATGCAGGTGCCATTGGCGACCATGATGGAAGAGGGACAGGAAGGGTGGGGAGGACGAAGAGAGGAAAGTAGACTCGCATCGGGCGTGGTGTGAAAAGTGGCGCCCGAGTCGGCGATCCAATCCGGGCTGGCGGTGGTGCCGAAGGAGTAGGCCAAGGGAGGTGTAGTGTTAACCCTAGGGTTGGCGACTCTTGGGCCCCCCGCACCGGCAGCCCCGGCGATGGCGTGCCAGGTGGTAGGGGCACCCCCCGAGGCTAAGCCAGCCATGTCTGGGAGGGCCGTGGCAGGGACCGGAGTTGGAGTTCCCCCCTCTGCCAGGGCAGCAGCATGGGCGAGATCCGGCCAAAGGACGCCGGGACCTGCACGCGGTGGAGCCTGAAAATCAGCCGCAGGAGATGCGTCGGCGGCCGTAGCAGGCAGAGGAGTGGCGCCCGGGACAAGGGGCGGGTGCTGCTGGGACAGGGGCTGAACGCCGGCAGGAAGGAGACCGGCGGCATCCAGTCCGGCGCCGAGAAGGTAGACGGCGTCGGCGGGCTGCGCAGTTAGGGCAGCAGCAGCAGCACCCCCTGCAGCAGTAGGGGCAGCAGGGGCGGGAGCAGCGGGGGGAAGGCCGGTGGGGAGGTGAGCCGCCGGGAGGAGGGCCGCGACGTGTGGGGACGGCGCGGCTCCAGGAGGCGCAGCTGGGTGTCCAGGAGGCGCGGCTGCTCCTAGCAGGTGGGCGCCAGGGGCAGGGGGCCCAGGCGCGGCGGGCGTGCACCAGGGGCGGAGGGGCGGGCTCGCACCAGGGGCGGGCGGCCCAGGCAGCATGGCGCCAAGGGGAAGCGGCTGCAGCTGCTGGGGAAGAGGGGAGGAGTGGCCGGCGGCGCCCAGAACAGGGCCGCCAGGTGCGGGAGCTTGCAGCCCCCTGGATGCGGCAGGAGAAGGGGCAGGGAGCGCCTGCGTCCATGTAGAAGAGGAGGAGGAGAGGGAAGGGAAGGGGTTGTAGAGGGAGGGGTGGGAAGGAGGGGCGCCGGCCATGGCCTCCTGGCCGGCGGCGGCAGCCACCAGGCGGGCGGATCTGAGTACCGACTGGGGGCAGGAGAAGGAGGGGTGGGGAGGAGGAGCGCCAGCCATGGAGTAGGAGGGGTGGGGAGGAGAAGCTCCGGCCATGGCCTCCTGGCCGGCGGCTGGAGCAACCACCAGGAGGGGCGGCGGCTGGACAGGGGAGGAGAAAAAAAAAACTAGGCTCTGATTACCATGCTAGAATTGTCTGATCTATTCCTTGGGCTAACCCTAGAAGGGTAGCTATAGGTACCATACATGGGCCACATGGGCCTAGCCTCATGGGCCTAATACAATCACACTCCAACACACCCCCTGGGCATTGTTGTAAGAGAGAAAACCTTCTCGCACAGGCCGAGAAAACCCCCGAACCCCTGCCCCACCCTGACACAAGGGTTGCCCTGTGAGAACCGGGCCGGGCCTGACCTGCGCTTTGGCCGTGGGACAGACGAGGGGATTTTTTTAACCACAGCCTGAAATTCGCTCCCACGGGGAGTCGAACTCAGGACTTGAGGAGTGCCGCTGAGGCCACCTAACCAGTTCACTAGGCACCCTTTGGCTAATGCACAAATTCTGAACTTATTAATCTGGGTTTATGCTGCTTGATCTTGTTTCCTAGATCCCATATTTAATAAACACAATTCATACATTATACTATACGTATGTTTTTGACTATCCCACCTTTCAAAACTTTTGATTAGGTTCGCGGTTTCCTTCTCAACTTTGGTGTGTACTATGCTACTAGGGCTGCACTAGGTCTTACATTCCAATGGAGGTAAGTAGTTACTGGAAATTTCTTTGGAGCTGCTTCTGCATTCAGGTTATATTTAGACATTCTGTAGTCCATGCCCCTTACTTAGCAGTGGTACAAGTTGTGCTTTATCTAACTGACAAACATTCAGAGATTAACGTGTTTGATATTTTTCTATATGCAGCTCCCCTGTTGCTTTCATTACATGCTTCGTGACACTATTTGCTTTGGTCATTGCTATAACCAAAGATCTCCCTGATGTTGAAGGAGATCGCAAGTGAGTTTCTAGCTTCACATGGTTCTTTTTTTCTTGAACACGCAGGAGAACTGCGTATCTTTGTATTAAGAAGAAAACTTGTTAATATGGACTTATGGCAGCATCTTTTTCTGTAGCAAAAATATTATTATGATATGTTGCTTTGATTTGGTGCATCACTAGTAGTTACTCAAAACTTTGCTCAGGAATCTCTTATCAAAGCTGTAGTAGTACAAGGAAAAGTGGAAAACAGAGTGCATAAATGGTTCCTTTTTCCTAGGTGGGTGTATCTTTAATGCAGACGCATATGTACACATTTTTGTGGTTGGGTAATTGGTCGAACCACATGGTTATCAACTTGGAGGGTAAAACAGGGTGAGCTCGTGAGCTGTCTAATACAAGCAAGCTTAGTATACAAATAGATTTCACGGAAATAAGAAAAAAAGGGGGTGAAACTTGCAGTTATTAGTAAGTGAATTATATGTTCTAACTTTGGAGGTCTTCATATTCAATTAAGATTGAAAAACATCAAGAAGAGAACCTTCTAAAAGAAATATTGTTGGCTGAATTGCTGACATTCTTTGTATAACGTCTTTCCCACCAGGTACCAAATATCAACTTTGGCAACAAAGCTTGGTGTCAGAAATATTGCATTCCTTGGATCTGGTTTATTATTAGCAAACTATATTGCTGCTATTGTTGTAGCTTTTATCATGCCTCAGGTTACCATGCTTCTACTTCTAATCTTCCTTTAAGCTTCTTTACTCATTCCAGACAGAAAGACATAAACATAGCAAGTGCTGTACATAGTATGTATTTTACCAACATTGCTTACAGTACCTTGTTTCAGATATAACTAATTCAACTGATAGAACACAAATAAGTGCAGTTATACTACAAAAGTTATTTGTCATCATTTACTATTGTTCACAATTACAATATACAGTTCCATCTTGTCTCTTATCTATTGTTAATACTTAATATTGCACCTTGTTTTACCCTTATCCTACCTTGTTTAGCTTTTTTTCGTTTAAATTTATGCCAACATGCATTCATCTTACTGATGATTTGTCACTGTAATTTTGTACAGATAATTTGCACTAATTATGCTTTCCAATATGCAGGCTTTCCGGAGCACTGTAATGGTTCCTGTGCACACTGTCCTTGCCGCTGGTTTAATTTTCCAGGTAAACACACTCGTTGTTTGATTCAATCCTAGGTGATTAGCCAATGTTGTAATGGGTTTTGTTTATGCCTTCTAGTACCTAGCTATTTGCTTTTTATCGATCATGTAGAACTACATTGGTAATTTCATGGGTTGTGGGGCTCAAAGTGCCTTGGTCAAAACACTAGCAAGTCTGCACATAAGTTCCCAAGAAATTGCGACTGCTATTGAGAAATGAACCCCAAAAAAAAGCATTCATACCTAGCATAAGATCTTGGTTCTATAGGAATTCTCTGTGTTTTTCTTATTCTAACTTGTTTGTTCTGTTCCATGATTTCAGACATGGGTTCTGGAGCAAGCGAAGTACACAACGGTGAAGTTTTCAACATACATCTTTCACAACTAAATTATAGGCACATGATAAAAAAAGAACTCTTCTAAAAAGAAATATTTTATTACTAATTATTTTTTTTGAAAGAAATATTACTAATTAAAATTGCTAGCACAATCATTTTGCATTTGCGCATGCATACTCAGGTATTTTACTGAGACAAGTAATTGCCACTCACTATTGTTTTATGCATTCTGCTTTATTACTACAAAATGGCACAAACAAATGTTTTATGCAATCTGAAAGTTAAAGACCATTTATTCTTATGGTAAACATGACCATGCAGTGCCTTAGACATTGAAACATGGCTAGCACAATTAAAAAGAAATTTCAAGATAGCATGTAACATATGCGAATTATCTATGTTAGTGCTTCAGGACGAAATGGCACCGTTGGTATTACAATCGTTCTTTTTGAGATTGGTTAAGCCTTTTCTCAGAGTATCACGTGCAAAAGTTATTGTGATATCTGATAGGATAAAAGACGCTATAAGAAAATGATTTTTCCATCTTGTTTCTGACATAGATGGTTGCTTTCATCTGTTTGCAGGATGCTATTTCACAGTACTACCGGTTCATCTGGAATCTCTTCTATGCTGAATATATCTTCTTCCCGTTAATATAGAGAGGTGACTTTCCTGATTAGCATTCAGCATCCCTCTTTAAAGTCTCTTTGCTTCTGACATTTATTTGCATAAAAAATGTCAGATCTGGTAGTCCAGCATGTGCTACAGCCTAAATCATGGGAGCAAATCAAAACAGGGAGAAGTCGGCAAAGTGCAGCTTTTTTGTGTTTATAAAGTCATAAAGTGTAAAGTCTGATGTGCATATTTTCCACGGAAACAATGGAGCAGTTCTGAAGTTGCAGAACCTTTTGCGATGCTGAAGGCGTTGTTGGAGCTGTAGAAGTTTTTCTTTTTCTTTCTTTTTTTTTTGTATCAACAGCGTCGCGTTCTGTACGGTCTTAGTTGAGATCTTGCTTGGAAGTGCTTTGAGCACATAGGCTGAAGCTTGAGATCTGATCCCGAACAGGTGGCGGTGGAACGGCCAAGAGAAGCTTTGTTTCATGTCACTCCGGGTTAAACCACTACTGTATGTGAGACATTGACGGCGCGCTCTCCTATGAAACACAGAAGACTAGAGACTATATATAGTATACAATGTGCCTGGTTTACTGCATATATTTCCTGAGTTTCATCTCGTAAATGTTGTCAGTAGGAACCTCAATGTTCTCCCACGGCTTGACTGAAACTTCTTCCATGCGTATGCCTTTGGTCTGTAAAAGACTTGGCTCGCACAAAGCTAGTTACCATCCACCGGCTCCCACCGCCCCCGTCCGCCGGCCCCTCGGCACGCCAACCAGTCCGCTTGCCCCGGCTAAACAATATAAAACACTTCAATATGAAAAAAAACATTTGAATACGTTTGAAAACAGCTGAAACATTTGGAACATGCACTTGCAACATATACATCCAAAATTGCGACTTGCAACATGAAACCACTTGTTGCAACATAAAATTGAAACAACTGAAATATTTGGAATATACTGCTGCAACATATGTATAAAACTTATGCAACAAGATTAAAAAAACGATTGCAACATATGTCTGGAAACAAATAAAACATTTTGAACAAACGCTAGCAACATGCTTCTAAAACACTTGCAACATATGCAACATCCCACGGTCTACTTTTGCAACATCAAGATGAAATAATTACAACACACATCTCAAACACTTATACATATGCAACATAGGGGAGCGAAAAGACGGGCAACAACAGAGAAATCGGCCTTCGAACAGTACCATGGCAAGTGCCACAGATCTGCGCTGGGATCTGGCAGCCGGAACATGCCCGATGACTTGTGGGAGTGACAGACGGGTACCTTTGCAGAGCTGCCCTGGACAGCCGGAACATGCCCGGTGACTTGTGGGAGTGGCAGACGGGTACCTCTGCGGAGCTGCCCCGGACCTCGCGGAGCATGACCTTGTCGAGGTCATTGACGCCCTTGCAGTGCCTGACGGGCGCCGCCTCCTGCTTCTCCTCGCCCGCAGGCGGCGACAACACCGAGGCCGACATGCTGTCCTTCCGCCGAACCGAGACTTAGCGAGCACCACACGCCAAGGCCGAGTAAAGCAATGGAGCTAGAGGGAGGGAGAGGAAGCGGAAGTGGAGGAAGATAGGAAGGCAGATGCGCTGGCTTGATTTGGGGAATTTTCGGATAGCACCCTGTGCGTGCATGTTGGTTTTTGGAGAGAGCGGATGAGGATGATCCACATCCGGACAAACATACGCCTATGGGCCAGCACTATCGTTATAATATTAACTTGTGCAACTACTCCCTCCGTTCCAAAATATCTGTCGCTTTCGCTTTCCAAGAAACAACTTTGAAAAATATATATTAAAAAATATTAATATTTATAGTGCATAATTAATATCATTGGAAAGATCTTTAAGTCTAGTTTTTTAACAAATATTATACGTATTTTCTACAAATTAAGTCAAACGTGCGGTACGAAAACCGAAAACAACAGACATTTTGGAACGGAGGGAGTACACACTAGCGGTCTCTATTTTATTTTTAATATCTTAATCTACTTTCTTAATACACAATAATAGTATCATTAAGAAACTCTGTGACCATGCAAGCCAAGCTCGATGCAGGCAACCAAACGCTTCACGCCACGAGCCTGGTGAAAGTCCCTAGTTTGGTTTTGGCTAATTGATGAAACCTAGGACTAACCTTTGTATCTAAGTGGATGATTTAGATAAAGGTGGTCATTGCATATGAGACATGACATTGACTCATATGACCAAGATGGTGAAGACTAAGATGAGGCTTGGCTCGATGGACCGGTTGTGAAGGTGAAGGGCAAGTCGAGGCTTCGAAGCGAAGGACCATGCAATGGTGAAGCTTGAGCAAGACTTAGCGCCGACGGACCGATGCAACGGTGAAGAGCAAGTGAAGTCAAGGTCGATGGATCGAGACGGTCATGTGATGATATGAAGTGGATCATATCATTTGGAGAAACAAAATGGGCTCAAGGCAAAGGTATAACCATAGGGCCATTTTGTTTTACACTCAAGACACCATAGAGGGTGTGAGTGGTTTAGGATCGATAGCCGAACTATTAAGAGGGGAAGTCTTATCGGTTATTCGATGCACGGGTGCCACTAGGTGAATTCATAAAGTGCATTGCATGTAGGGCCTAGTGAGCTAATTGGAAAACCTTTGAAAATGATTGAGAAAAAGCTAACACACAAGCACATGGAGATGTACACTTGATGGTGTTGGCACATTTGCAAAGGTGGCGTTGGTCGCGCTGTGGTTTGCGGGTAGAGAGGGGTTTGGGTGATTCAGGCGATTTCGGGAAAATGAAATGCCTATTTTCCACTACGCCGGAAGTCGGAAAAGAAATGGAGGCGAACGGGGTCACTGAGGTGACCGGACGCGTCCGGTCAGTACAGCGCAGGAGTCGGGCGCGCGGGCTAGGGTTTGCAACCGGCGCGTCCGGTCACTCGCAGGACCGGCGCGTCCGGTCAGGCGCCCTGAGGGAACTGCAGTTCGCAAGGTCGATCGGACGCGGTGAGCGTCCGGTCACACACGATCGGACGCGTCCGGTCATCGAGGGAGCTTACTGGACTCCGACCGGACGCTGGCACTGTCGCGTCCGGTCATCTTCTGGAGCGCGTCCGGTCATTGCTTCACGGGCGCGGGTGCTGTGCGCATCGGCGCGTCCGGTCATTGCTTCGCGGGCGCGCGGTACTGTGCGACCGGCGCGTCCGGTCGTTTGAGCAGCGCGTCCGGTCATAGCGTTTGACCGTTGACGCACAGTGACCGTTGGAGGATCTAACGGTCGCGTTTGAATTTGAGAGACACGTGGACGTCGCAGGGCGACCGGACGCGGTAAAGCGCGTCCGGTCAGTTTCGACCGGCGCGTCCGGTCATCCCGAAAAAACGGTCAGTGGAGTGGCAACGGCTCTATTTGGATGGGATGCTTATAAATACTCGTTGGCCGGCCCTTGGGGAGGTCGCTTGGCATTTCTAACACTCTTGTGCATCCTTTGAGCTAGAGCTACTCCTCCCACTCATCTCTCTTGCTTGTTTGCAAATCAAAAGTGAGATTGAGTGATCCCAAAGTGCATTGCATAGCTTGAGGGCATCTAGTGGCACTTGTGGGTAGTTTAGCCGGTGGATTTCTTGTTACTCTTGGAGAGTACCGCTCCTAGCCGGCTTGGAGATTGTTGGAGGCGTTGGCAAGAGAAGGTGATTGTTCTTGGCCACCTCCGGTTGTTTGTGAGAGGTTCTTGTGCTTTCCTCGGCGGGACGTCAAAAGCAACTCTAGTGGAATGCGCGTGTCATTGAGTTACCTCACTTGAGAGTGGCGTCTTGCGGTGCCTTGCGGGGCGTGCCTTGAGGGGCAAGTGACTTGAGGGTCACACCGGGAAAACCATCTAAGTGTTGGTCGGCACAACCGGTGACGTAGCTTGTCGGTGCACAAGTGAACACCGGGTGAACAAAAATATTGTGTCTCTTGTCTCCCGGTGATTGGTCTTCATATTGAGTTGTTGTCAATATTGATTGATTGTATATCATCTTGGTGATTGGCAACATCTTCTCCTCACCGTCGGTATAAGAATCACAATCCTCTCTCTTGCACTTATCTTTACTAGATTATCTTGTGTAGCTCCTGTAGTAGCTTTGCTAGTAGTGTTGTTAGCTTGTTGTCTAGTGTTAAATTAGTGACATAGCTCTTGTATGAACTAGAGATCATAATCTACTAGACTTGTGGATAGAAGGCTTGCATCACCACCTTTGGCTAAGCAAAACTCGCTTTACACCGTTTATTATTCTAACAAGTTTGCTTAGTGGTGCTTGTAGAATTTTTTATAGGCTATTCACCCCCCTCTAGCCATCTAGGACCTTACACCTGGCTAGGCAAGAACCAGACAAAAGCAAGCTATAGACGACCTGCCATATGTAAAGGGTTATATAGATTGAAAACCTAACAACTCTGCACCTGACAGGCATGTAAGGATACATCGGTGCACGCCTTTAACGATGTGATTCCTGAACTTACACTTCGAATGGTACTCTTTGGATTCACTGTGGAATCCTCATCTCCCTGATTGAAAATACTCTGATGACTAAATATGTAAGATCAAGACCCAACAAGTAAGGTCAAGCAGTACAACCTTGGAGAAACTACAGCAGACAAACAAGAGCAAGAATACAACAAATAGAAACATACAGTTGTCAGTTCATTGTGTAGTGCCAGCTGATAGATCATTCAACATTTAAGCGGCAAAATGACCTTATCACTTCATGGTAATGTAGTTTTCACTCTGGATTTTACAAGTAGCTAAGTAGTCAGTCGGTATCACTCATTCACCATCACAAGATCATTTGTGTTGTTAGTTCCCAGTTCCATTCGCATAAGCTGCTAGACATACCGTGAGACCATTCATTCATCTTCAGAAGTATCATCAGACTGATCAGGTTCTTCCTCAGGTAGGGCAGATATGATTGTGGCACAGCAGAAAGATTCGCGCTCCTTCAGGAGGAGACAGCTCCCATTCGAGTTCCACTTCAAATCAACGATTCGGAAGTTCAGCAAGGGGATGTTGACACAACAGGCACCGGATGGTGTCCACATGTACAAGTGAGGGCTCTCCGTGCATAAAACAAGGCGTGTGCAGGAAGGGTCCCATGCTGCACCACGGATTGGATCTTTCTACACAAGCACAGCGGCAAGCTCAAGGCAGCATATATCCCATATCCAAAGAGCAGTCGGCATGTTGTCGTTCCGGGTGAAGAAATAGTGGCTGTCGCTGCTCCATGACAGCATACCTGCAGCATTTTGTAAAGTGAGAGAGTGGTGTCTCCATGTAGAATCAAGATCACGCATGATACACCAGACACATAATCTGAATAACTTTCTGATAGAAATTCAAGATTTAGCAAGACAACTAATGCAAATGATGTTTAAAAACGATGTTCACTATTTTGATACAAATGCATGTATAGCTGTATAAGAAATCACCTATGAATTCAAGAACAATTGCAATTAAGCGCAATCACTGTGAAGAGTAAGAAACAAGACAGGCATTGAGTAGGAAACAAAATAGATCACAAGCGCATGATACTAGAGTACTGGACACCTATGCATGAGTCATCAAGGAAACAACTGATAACCATATGCATGAATAGAACATTGCAACAAGCATCAGCTGGAGTGGCAAAAGGGAAGAGGAACTCACCAATGCCTTGTTTGGGGTTGGGCTTGTCAAAAGCTGGTTTCATCGAAGGTAAGGTGATGGGAACATCCATCAGAGCATATTTAACTCTAGAAATTCCTCCCTCGGTGCCATTTTCTGACAACAGCAAAATAGGGAAAATTTAATACAGAATTAAACATGAAAGGACTAGCTCATAACATAATATAAGGGCAGCATCACAATGACAATTTTGTTCGATGGGCCTCTGAACTAATGTGATAAACAACAACAACAACATAGCCTTTTGTCCTAAGCAAGTTGGGGTAGGCTAGAGATGAAACCCAAAAGAGACGAGAAATAGGGAGACATAAAGGGACATAAAGGGCACAAGACAGAAATAGGTCACGGTTCAGGCACGTTGATTGTCAGTCTCCAAGCGCTCCTGTTCATAGCTAAATCCTTGGAGATATTCCACTCCTTAAGGTCTCTCTTAACGGACTTGTCCCAAGTTAGTTTAGGTAGACCTCTACCGCTCTTTACATTATCGGCCCGCTTTAGAACCCCACTACGCACCGGCGCCTCAGGAGGCCTCCGTTGGACATGTCCAAACCATCTCAACCGATGTTGAATCAATTTCTCCTCAATTGGTGCCACCCCAACCCTATCCCGAATATCGTCGTTCCGGACTCTATCCCTCCTTGTGTGCCCACAACACCAACGCAACATACGCATCTCTGCTACACTCAATTGCTGGACATGTCGCCTTTTTGTAGACCAACACTCAGCACCGTATAACATCGCCGGGCGAATCGCCGTCCTATAGAACTTATCTTTCAGCTTCTGAGGCACCCTTTTGTCACACAGGACGCCAGAAGCTTGACGCCATTTCAACCAGCCGGCTGAAATTCTATGCTTAACATCTTCATCAATGTCTCCTTTTATAGCATCGACCCTAAATACCAAAAAGTATCCTTCTTGGCCACCACTTGCCCATCGAGGCTAACGTCTACCTCCTCATGCCTAGTCGCGCTGAAATCGCACCTCATGTACTCGGTCTTAGTCCTACTCTGAACTCTTTCGACTCTAACGTGTGCCTCCATAGTTCTAACTTCCTATTAACCCATGCCCTGATGTCGTCAATTAGCACCACATCATCAGCAAAGAGCATACACCAAGGGATATCACCTTGTATATCTCTTGTGGCCTCATCCATCACCAAAGCAAATAAATAAGGGCTCAAAGCTGACCCCTGAAGCAGTCCTATTTTAACTGGAAAGTCACTGGTGTCGCCATCACATGTTCGGACAAACGTCACCACATCCCTGTACATATCCTTGATGAGGGTAATGTACTTAGTTGGGACTTTGTGCTTTTCCAATGCCCACCACATGACATTTCTCGAGACTTTGTCATATGCCTTCTCGAGGTCAATAAAGATCATGTGCAAGTCCTTTTTCTGTTCCATATATCTCTCCATCAATTGTCGTAATAAGAAAATCGCCTCCATGGTCAACCTATCAGGCATGAACCCAAACTGATTTTGGGTCACATGTGTCACTCTCTTTAGACGATGCTCGATAACCCTCTCCCAGAGCTTCATCGTATGACTCATCAACTTAATCCCACGGTAGTTAGTACAACTTTGAACATCTCCCTTATTCTTGAAGATAGATACTAATATACTTCTCCATTTTTCAGGCATCTTGTTAGACTGAAGAATAAGGTTAAAAAGCTTAGTTAACCATACTATTGCTCTGGCGCCTAGGCATCTCCACACCTCAATGGGAATACCATCAGGGCCCATCGCTTTACCTCCCTTCATCCTCTTCAAAGCCTCCCTGATCTCTGCCTCCTGAATTCTCCTCATAAAGCGTCTGTTGGTATCGTCAAATGAGTCGTCCAACTTAAGGGTAGGACCCTCATTCTCCCCATTAAACAATTTGTCGAAGTACTCTCTCCATCTATCCTTGATCTCCTCATCCTTCACCAGAAGTCGATTTGTCCCATCCTTAATGCATTTTATTTGGTTGATGTCTCTTGTCTTCCTCTCGCGGATTCTAGCCATCCTATAAATGTCCTTCTCCCCTTCCTTCGTGCCTAGCCGCTGATAAAGGCCATCATACGCCTGACCTTTTGCTACACTCACAGCTCGCTTTGCAACCCTCTTCGCTATTTTATAGCCCTCGATGTTGGCTGCACTCTTGTCATGGTGGAGACGTTTGAAACACTCCTCTCCCTAATAGCCCTTTGCACCTCGTCATTCCACCACCATGTGTCTTTCGCTTCTCGTTTGTCTCCCCTACTCACGTCAAACACTTCCGAAGCCACCTTCCGGACACATGTTGCCATCTTTAGTCACATGTCATCGGCATCTTCTCCTTCTTCCCAAGGCCTCTCGTCTAACATCCTCTCCTTAAACGTTTGCGCTGCTTCCCCTCTCAGCTTCCACCACTTCGTTCTCGCAATCTTGGCCCGTTTGTCCCGGTGGACACGTACCCGAAAGCGAAAGTCCGCCACCACAAGCTTGTGTTGAGGGACAACACACTCCCCAGGTAACACCTTACAATCAAAGCAAGCACGTCTATCCTCCCTCCTTGCAAGGATAAAGTTGATCTGGCTCGAGTGTTGTCCACTACGAAAGGTCACTAGATGGGATTCCCTCTTCCTAAAGAGGGTGTTCGCTATCAACAAGTCATAGGCCAACGCGAAGTTCAAAACATCCTCCCCCTCTTGATTCCTACTACCATACCCAAACCCCCCGTGCACCCGCTCGAAACCTACATTAGTCGCACCAACATGGCCATTGAGGTCTCCTCCTATAAAAAGAACTAATGTGATAAAAGGGCAAAAAAAACATGGAGACAGCAGATAATAAAACAAATATGGTTTTAAACTACAAGAGTCAGTATGGGCTTCTCTATCTATCATTCTATCAAATGATACAGAACAACGATCCATTTATTTTGTAATCATACTTTATAAGCCATATCAACGTGAAAAGAATCATTTGGTAATTTAGAATATGGTAACACCAAAAGAAAGGTTTCATAAGACGCATCTTCAGAAGTACAGCAGTGCATAACAAAAAAAATCAGATGATAACACATGGGAGAGATGGGTTGACTTGTAAAGCAAAGGTGTTCAGGGGGGAGACATTGCGGCTGGTCGTTCTGGTGGACAGGATCAGCTAAGAGGCGTCCAGATGGCGTACGGCTGGCTTCATTCGCCCAGAGGGCTAGTGGCTGTGCTAGTGTGACAGTTACCCTCCCAGTAACTGCTGTGTGATGCCTTTAGGAATTAGGACACGGCCTCTGTTTCTTTCCAGTCCCTCTGGCACTTAGCCATCACCCTCTTAGGTGGCTAGCCATAGCTTTTCTTCTTCTTTTGTTGTAACTCTGCCCGCTTTGTGGCCGCTTTTTTTTATTAGGAAGCTCATTGCACTTTCCCTTCTACATGTAATGCACGTTCTCAAAAAAACATGACAGTTACCCTCCCAGTAACCGCTGTGTGATGCTTTTAGGACACAACCTCTCTGTTTCTTTCCGGTCCCTCTGGCACTTAACCGTCACCCCTCCTCTCTTAGGTGGCTAGCCATAGCTTTTCTTCTTCTTTTGTTGTAACTCTGCCCGCTTTGTGGCCGCCTTTTTTATTAGGAAGCTCGTAGCACTTCCCCTTCTACATGTAATGCACGTTCTCGAAAAAACATGTGGGAGAGATAAGAGTACAAGTCTACTACAGACCGCAGGAGCATAAAATTGCTAGAGAATACCCAATTGAGTATTTTAGTTTCCGTTTTGTTAGATACGATAGATCCTAGTCTCATATGGGCCACTACATCCAACTTCAGAGAAGGGAATTCATCATGCAATAAATGTTTTTTTAAAAAGAGTAATCCAAAGGTCTGCGGGTGGAAAACATAGAAAAGCAATAGCATGAGAAGTCATATGAAATGATCACGCTTACACTGACCTGCACCATTGTCTTGCATGTTACAAGAGAAGCCTTCACTTAGGCATAACTCTGACATATCAAGCAGCCATGGGTCATCCACTTCCTGCCCGTATTTGGAAGTTAAAATTAGATATCATGATTATTTGTCAGAGAAGTAAATTTAGACCATGAAGCGGTAGTAATATAACAAGTCAACAAAATAATGGATTGAGTCACCTTATATATAGCAGCATTGCAAGGACTTCGAATATATCCTGCATGTGAGAACTCCGCAAAAGTTTTCCACGTCAGGTGATTCAAAGTCCGCACTGCTTGATCATAGCTGCCCACTGCTAAAAACTGTCCACATGGTGACCAAGCAACAGTTTTCACACCTAACCCACTTTCATAAGCTAGATACTTGAACAAGCACCTTCCGTCTGGCGAATATATCAGAACCTGTAAAAGACAAAAAGGATGTCAGAACCTGTAATAAGCTTTGTCCTTGAAGGATCATTGTAGTTAGTATCTCTGCATAATTATATTATGCTTAGTTTAAAGCAGGAAAAAGAACAAAATGGTTTTTCACAACAAGCAGAAATGAACTCTTTAGAGTTGACTGTTAGTGGTTAACCTATGAAGCATAATGCAGAAGGTTCAATCATTAAAACCTACATACAACAACGATTGCTGAGGCACAAGGTTGATAACCTAAAAGAAAATATATGCTTCCTTTAGGAAAAAGGAAAGATCATGGTACAAGACAAACAAGTTAACTCGGAGCAACGGAAACCTCAATTCAGGTTAAAATTGAATTAGTAGAACAAATGTTTGCCAGATACAAAATTGCTATGTAAGATGATGAGATACTGAAAGTAAAGATAATTTTCATGAACACATAAGAAAGAGGATAACTAAAGACTGAAGTTGCTCGCAGAAATGCAAGTGAATGGACCAGTAGCATGTTAAATCACACAAAAAACAACATGGATTTGTGAAGATGAAGTGCATGCACCTTGTATTCAACAAGTGAATCCCAGACAACAATAGCACTATCATCTGGTGACCATTCAACACCAGCTAAGTCTACTGTGTCAATGGCAAATATTAAGTTGCATGCACCGACCAGTTCAACCCAAAAGCTTAAGCTGATGGGGGAGAGGTGGGCAATTCACTTATATTCCAACACTCCCCCTCACGTGGAGGCTCCCTCAGGCCTCAGACGTGGAAATAGGAGCGAGCTGCAATTATTTTATTTAATTGCGCTAACCAGGATTCGAACTCGAGACCTCTGGCTCTGATACCATATTAAGTTGCATGCACCGACCAGTTCAACCCAAAAGCTTAAGCTGATGGGGGAGAGGTGGGCAATTCACTTATATTCCAACAGCAAAGACAGTCATTATCTCCCAGGAGTGACATGAGAGCAAATTTATGTAATCCTTGCAATCACGCCTGGTGCAGATTGCAGCAAACTTCCCATCCTTGGTAAAAGAAACACCTCTAGAACCATGCTTTGGCCACTGGACATGCACGCATGCTGTATTTACGAGAGACCACACAGTGAGACGGAGCTGAAACTCAGATGTAGTTAGTATATGACGACTGTCAGGGCTCCAGCGAGCATATGCAATCCCTGCAGGACCTTCATCGATCTTGCAGGTCCAGTCAGGCTGGCTCAGTGACCAAGCCTGCACCATGGGCC
Source organism: Saccharum hybrid cultivar R570 (assembly GCA_038087645.1). NCBI lineage: Eukaryota > Viridiplantae > Streptophyta > Magnoliopsida > Poales > Poaceae > Saccharum > Saccharum hybrid cultivar. The sequence goes on from JAQSUU010000377.1 coordinate 2,295,539, forward strand.
GCTTGTAAAGTCCACATAGAATGTATTCTGAATCCGGTGCCCACTCCACAGAGCTTATCTTGTCCACACATGAAAACAATTGTACCACCTGCATAAGTGAGTTCAAGCATACATTAATGAGCAAGCTTAGGGACACATTAATGTGGTGTCTCAATGTGAGCACACATATTTACAACAATATGAGCTCATGTCAGACTTGAAATTAATATACCTCATGAGTTCATCTATATGGTAAATAAGACTGTCTAAAAAATATGGTAAATAAGAAACTTGGAAGATATATACATGATGTGACCATTCTTGAAAATTTAAACCATAATACTTGATGTGAAATTTGCATAGTATACAGGCATGAAACGTAAAGGCCCGATTTAGTAGTGCTCTAGCTCCCAGGTACTATTTGGGTTTGGAGTTTGTATAAAAAATTAAGGCAAGTTTGAATAAGTACTCTCAATCTAGACTGGAAACAAAATGACTTACCTAAAACTCCCGCTTTGCCCTAACTCCAGCTTCATAAATTCTTGGCGCTAGGAATACCCAGCTCCCAGAATTCTTGAAGCTGGAGCTGTGCGACTGAGCCAAACACCTAAGTGTTCATGGAACTTTCAGGATCCAAGCAATCGAAACACAGTTCTCAAACAAAAAAAAGGGGCAGACCCAGTGCCAGAGGCTCCCACACGAGTGGGGTCTGGGGAAGGGAATAACCGAAGCAAAGTCTTACCCCCGCAAAATGCTAGCTGATACAACCGTTCAGAGGCATGCACCACTCAACCTCCAGCTCAGGCTCCTTACCATTTGGTAGACTACAGAGATTCATCCATCCAAAGTGCACCGTGAAATTGAGCTAAGCACAGACTACTCCTGAACCCTAGGATTTCAGATCGGCAGAAGTAGGCGCATTTCACGTATGAGCAGGCTCGAATTAGAGCAGCACGATGTCACATTACCCAAGTCCACAATTCCAGATTCGGCGATTACACCAGGAGCCCAAACCCTAAACCCACATTCTGACTCACAAGCCCAGGGATGGACTGAAAGAAAGGAGATGGGGAACGAACGGTGCGGCTACCTTCAGTGAGATGACGTCCCGGACGACGAGGCGGTAGTCTACGGCAATAGCGAGGAAGCGCGAGTCGGGGGAGAAGGAACACGGGCCCGTCTGCTTGAACGCCTCCGTGAACTCCATTCCCTTCCGATCACTCTAGACAACCTCCAGGCGATGGGGACCGGAAGTCAGACCTCCCGACATCAGCTACCGCTCCGGCGAGGTGGGGTTTCGATTTTTTGAAGGTTCGTGTTTGGAATTTAAATTTCTAGTGAGGGTAGAGATGTAAGGCCTCAAGATCCGTGAAGTCATCGGAGAGGAGGCGATGGGGAGAGACGAAGCCGCCGCCGCGGCGACGGCGGCGCGAGGACGGGCGGAGCGGCAGCCGACAGCAGCGACGAGGAGCAGGCGGCGGCGGAGGGCGCGTGCAAGGGAGGGGCGGAGGCGAGGTAGCGGTCGAGTCGAGGGAGGGTGCTTTGGATCCTTTGCTCCCCCCTCGCCTCGCCCAGTCGCCCAACTGCACTTGCTTTGCTAAGGCCGCGTTCACTTGGCATGCATACCTAAAATATTTCCTCTTTCACCTATCAGATCAAATCTTTAAACGTATGTATAAAACATTAAATATAGGTAAAAAAATAACTAATTACATAGTTTGTCTGTAAAGTTCGAGACGAATCTTTTGAGTCTAATTAATTTATGGTTGGACAAATTTTACCAAATAACAACGAAAAGTGCTACAGTAACTTTTCACCCAAATTTTCTTAACTAAACACAGCCTAAGCAATCTAGCCTGCTTAGGCAAGCTTTTCCTTGCCAGCGCAGCACAGCCGAATCGGCTCTCCTGCGCGAGCAAGGTCGTACGACGCTGCGTCTCGCAGTTCATGGAGGTTGCCAAAGCTAGCAAGGTGGTCGCCTGCATCAATGGAAGTCTGAGGTTAGCGATGATATGGATGGCCGGCCGCGAAAATCAACATCCAAAGATGGAAATCGAAGCCTTGGCAAAAAAAAAGAAAAAGAAAAAGAAAAAGAAGAAGAAGATCGGCGGCCAGCAGCATGAACTGAAATTCCACAACCACGGCAGCTCACAACATTCTCTCAGATTTAATAATTAGCATGAATCGAGCCCATCGAATAATTGCTATGCTGGGGACTTGGATTTCCCTTAAAAAAACAAGCTAATTTAATGTGATTTTGATTGGTCTGTTCTTGTTCTTCAAACCAAAATCAATCCCATCAGATCAGTGTTGAAATTGATTTAACATGAGATGAATCAAACCTAGGACTAACCAAATCGAAGTCGCATGTAGCAAAATTGAGCGCATAAGCAGTAGAATTTTTAGCTTGCATCTTAGAGGAAAATTTTTGTTGATCGCATGAAAGGGGAGAAGAAAGAGATGGCGAGGCTCAGAACCGAACTGCTAGTCCTAGCTTGCTTTGCCTCTCCTCATTTGGCTAGGCAAGTCAAGCGAGGCGAGGAGGTGAAGCGAGGATCCAAGCATGCATTTTCTTCCAAAACCAGTTACTCAGTTAGATAATGATACGCGGCCATCTACAGTAATAAACGATGCGGGGCCATCAACTGTAATAGCTGATACATCCGTTCAGACGCATGCGCCGCTCAACCTCCAGATCAGGCCCCTTACCATTCGGTACAGACTACAGAGATTAAGAAAAAAAAAAGGCTGAAACTTGCAGTTATTAGTAAGTGAATTATATGTTCTAACTTTGAAGGTCAATTAAGATTGAAAAACATCAAGAAGAGAATCTTCTAAAAGAAATATCATTGGTTGAATTGCTGACATTCTTTGTATAATGTCTTTCCCACCGGGTACCAAATATCAACTTTGGCAACAAAGCTTGGCGTCAGAAATATTGCATTCCTTGGATTTGGTTTATTATTAGCAAACTATATTGCTGCTATTGCTGTAGCTAGGTTAGCATGCTTCTACTTCTAACCTTCCTTTAAGCTTCTTTACTCATTCTAGACAGAAAGACATAAGCATAGCAAGTGTTATACACATTATGTATTTTACTGATATTGCTTACAGTACCTTATTGTTTTCAGATATAACTAATTCAACTGATAGAACACAAATAAGTGCAATTATACTACAAAAGTTATTGTCATCATTTTCTGTGTTCACAGTTACAATATACAGTTCCATCCTGTCGCTTATTCGTTAACACTTAATATTGCACCCTTTTTTACCCTTCTCCAACCTTGTTTATCTTTTGTTCGTTTGAATTTATACCAACATGCATTCATCTTACTGATGATTTATCACTGTAATTTTGTACAGCTGTTGTTTAATACGCAGTAACTTCATGCTCATGCCTGAATGTTTTATATTTCTGTACTACATCAACAAAGAGTTTGTCTATCTTAAGGATGGTTGGTCGGTTCATTAGAATTTCCTAGAAAATTATGCATGCTTTAATATAAGAAGCATTACCTGACAAATTTTATGTTTTCCAATATGCAGGCTTTCAGACTGTAATGGTTCCTGTGCACGCTGTCCTTGCTGCTGGTTTAATTTTCCAGGTAAACACACTCGTAACTGTTTGATCCAGTCCTAGGTGATTAGTCAATGTTGTAATGGGTATTGTTTGTGCCTTCTAGTACCTAGCTAGTTGTTTTTATCGATCATATAGAAATACAATGGTACTTTCATGGGTTGTGAAGCTCAAAGTGCTTTGGTCAAAAGACTAGAGTACTGCTTAAGCAAATCTGAACATAAGTTCCCGAGGAATTGTGACTGCTATTCAGAAATGGACAAAAAAATTCATTCATACCTAGCATATTCTTGGTTCTATTAAGAATTCTCTGTTTTTTTATTCTAACTTGTTTGTTCTGTTCCATGATTTTCAGACGTGGAGCAAGCAAAGTACACCAAGGTGAAGTTTTCAACATACATCTTTCACAACTAAAGTATAGGCATATGATAAAAAAAAACTGTTCTAAAAAGAAAGACTTTACTAATTAAAATTGCTAGCACAATCATTTTGCTTTTGCGCATGCGTACTCAGGTATTTTACTGAGACAAGTAGTTGCCACTCACTGTTGTTTTATGCATTCTGTTTTAGTACTACAAAATGGCACAAACAAATGTTTTATTCAATCTGAAAGTTAAAGACCACTTATTCTTATGGTAAACATGACCATGCAATGCATTAGACACTGAAACATGGCTAGGACAAGTAAAAAGAAATTTCAAGATAGCATGTAACATATGTCATATGTGAATTATCTATGTTAGTGCTTCAGTATGAAATCGCACCATTGGTATTACAATCGTTCTTTTTGAAATTGGTTAAGCCTTTTCTCAGAGTATCACATGCAAAAGCCTCTTTTTTTTCAGAACCACTTGTGCCATCTTGTTTTCTGACATAGATGGTTGCCTTCGTCTGTTTGCAGGATGCTATCTTGCAGTACTACCGATTCATCTGGAATCTCTTCTATGTTGAATATATCTGCAGCACCCCTCTTTAAAGTCCCTTTGCTTCTGACATTTGTTTGCATAAAAAAAATGTCAGATCTTAGTTCAGCATGGGCTACAGTCTAAATCATGGGAGCAAAACAACAAAAGAGGGAGAAGTTGGCAAAGTGCAGCCTTTTGTGCATATAAAGTGTAAGGTTTGGTGTGCATATTTTAAACGGAAAAAATGGAAGAACGATGTTGCTATGCTAGGGGTTCTGAGGTTGTAGCTTGTAGGAGCTTTCAAAGCTTTTGTGATGCCGAAGGTGTTTTTGAGCTGTGGAAGCCGTTTTTATTTGTATCAACAGTGTCTTGTTCCGTACGTTCTTAGTTGAGGCCTTGCTTAGAAGTGCTTTGAGCACATAGGTTGAAGCTTGAGATCTGGTCCTGAACAGGTGGCTGTGGAACGGTCATGACAAGCTTGTTTCATGTCACTCGAGGCTAAACCAATACTATGTGAGACATTGACGGCGCGCTCTCCCATGAAACACAGAAGGCTAGAGACTCCTGTTTGTTTCGCTAAAATTTGGCTGTCACTGATGCTGATTTGTTGTGAGAAAAAAACATTGTTCCTTCGCTGAAAAGTACTGTTGAAGAACAAGACGACAGTACAATGTGTCTGGCTTACTCCATATATTTCCTGAGTTTCATCTCGTAAATGTTGCTTAGGAACCTTCAGCCTTTTCCCACCGCTCGGAAGACTGAAACTTCTTCCATGTGTATGCCTGTGATCTGTAAAAAAAAAAACCTGGCTTGCACAAAACTGTGTTACAGAAACTTCTTTCAGCTCGATGGATCGTTGAGAAAAAGTGTCCTATTTGCGACCTGATTTCCCATTTCCCTGCATCATGGCAACTAGCTTCGTCCCCCGTACTACCATAGAGTATAATTGACAGCAACGCACCAAAGAGGAGAGTCGTCGACTGATCGGCAGTGGTTTACACGATGCGGCAGGGCTGACGTACGGGCCAGGGCTCGAAGCGAGCGGCAGAGGCACGGTGACCGGGCACTACCCACTGGGGGGCCGGGCTAGGGCAGGCAGAGGCAGATTTGTCGATCGGCCTGCCGGGTTGGTCCGGCTGGCGTGAGAACGCACTGTCGCGTGCCGGCCCGGCGACAGGGACAGCCGAGACGTGCTGTTCCCAGCGCGGGAGGTAGGCTTCCCGGCTTCGCTCCCCGGAGCCATCATCACCGGCCGCACCAAACACGACCGGCCGCAGCTACTGCGGTGCCGTCCACCAACCTCTACCGCCCCCACGCCCACGCCCACGTCGCGGTGGCGTCCGCGTCCGCGTCCGGTAGATCTATCTGCGGGCAGGGGCAAGGATCTCCACGAAAACCCGAACGCACGGCCAGTTTATACAGCGGGTGACGGACACCAGGAAAGGACCGAGGACAACGAGGCAATGACCCTGATGATTCGTCTGGTTGTGGTTGATGGATGCGAGTCAACGTTACGGCCTCGGTAGCAGTGATTCCCGCACTCGGAGAACCATAACTCGGCTCGTGCTTACCAACAAACATGGGACGACGCAAACTCGGGCACAGCCAGCGTCAGTCTCCATGCACCGAGACAAAACAGGAAGAGAGATCCGTTTCGCTACAGCCTACAGCCTACAGCCCTACTAGTATACAGCTCTTGAACTGACTACTCTCTGCAGAAATTTGGAGCGCCAAAATGCAAATTCAGCCCTGCTCATCTGACTTATAATTCGTATTTTTCAGCTTGTTTTTTCAGTCAAAATAGTGTTTTTCTCTCACAACAAATCAGCCGATAATATTTTTCAGCCGGCTTATCAGCACAGCGGAACGGACCCTTCGTCTCGAAGAAGCATGAGATTTGTTTATGTTGCAGGAGGCTGTAGCCCTTGAGACGGGAAATTCTCTGAGTATGACAAATGACCCAACTGCGAGTGTAAAGCTGAGCTGCGAAGAAAAGCGGAGCTCCGTGCGATTGGCCATTGCGGGATTGGCACGCCGGATACTGCATCGGCATGTTGCTCGTGCCCTTTTCTTTCCTACGACTTGTTGCTGTCCCGAGCACCGAGCACCTTTTCCATTTCAAAGTGGGCGAAAGGTGAAAGTAAAACACGGGAAACAATTTGAATTCACATGTCCCAAGGCGTCAAAAAAAATCTCCATATGAGTTTCAGGCCTTGTTTAGATTCCTAAATTCACCCTAAATTTCACTATGCAAAAGAAGATTCCCTATCACATCAAAATGCTGACACATGCATGGAGTACTAAATGAAGATAAAATCAAAAACTAATTGCACAGCTTTATTCTACTTTACGAGACGAACATTTTGAGCCTAATTACTCAAAATTTAGACAATTATTACCAAATAAAAATAAAAATCTACAGTAACTCGGCACAGTGATTCGGGTGCCCGAATCGGGCATATAAACGTGGCCTCAGTTTTTCCCTCTAGTGAAACTGGCACAGACTTCATCAAGTTATGAATTTGCATCGTACAGTACTATATACTACAATGTGTATGGGGGAGAATTTGCGAATTTCTAATGGCAGTTACGCTTGTCAGCAGCAGTATCTAGTTTTTTTTTACACGAGGCATTTCCAGAGTTTAGATGAGTGGATCTTTCCGTCGCATATATTAGAAAAAAAGGGGGGGGGGGGGGGGGGGGGGACGAGTCGAGTGGATCTCATATGAAACATGTCCCATGTGTCCTCCTACACAGCTAGTGCACACTTGTATGAGTATGACTAAAACGATAGATTAGTCCAATCGTGCTTTTGGATTTTTCATATAATTTGCACATGCGGTTTAGGTACAGACATCTCGGAAGGATTACTGGCTTTTTTCATAAACAAAAAGGACAATGGGAATGTCACTTCCACGGTTCCATCGGATGCTGGTAAAACAAGTTACTCTCTTTCTTCTCTGAATGGAAAACATTGATCCATTTTAAGTGATGGAATGCACGGTGTTCCATCCTCAGAGTAGAAAAAAAAAATTCAAAACAGGGTGAATTTTGGATCATTAATCTTCTTTTGGGACTTTGGGTTACTTGAGTGGTTTGGACCAGTTTCTCACACACATTTAAAAATTTTAAGCGAATAGAAAGTTTTATTTCAAAGGAAGACAATTTCCCCGAAGCTAGGAATGCTTTGTTTCAAATACTGTATAGATGACACCAATGTGGCTGGGGAGCCTCCACAAATGTGCTTTCTTTTTTTTGGGTGACAATAGTATAAAATTTCTCAAATTTGGAAATTTCATTGGAAACGAACTTAGCGGGGCCTCCTCCTCCCCCCCCCCCCCCCCCCCCCCCCCCCCCCCCCAATCTTCGCCCCTACTAGGTAGTCATTGACACACGCCGCAGTGATGGCCACTGGGTGGCTCCGCTACGGCCGATGTGATCTCTACCGGGTAGTCATTGAGAGTATTTGTGATCCATGCATGAATCTTATATAAAAGTTATAAACAAATCCACCTTCCTTTAGTTAAAAAGCCACCATCCTTCCGAAAAAGGCAAAACGCTTGGGTTTATTAAAGATAGCATCCATGGTCTAAAACTGCTTAAATATTTCATTTGCTAACGTTTTTGGCACTATACACTTAATATTTTGTTTCATATAGACATATAGAATTAGTGGATGAAAATCCATTTAAATAAAATGAGCTAGTTGCAAGAATTACACTCAAGTTGAGCTTTACAAAACAAGAATCTTCACGGTACAAAACAATGTATAAACATTTAGGAGATCAAATTACCATGTCTTTAAACAAATATTTGTGGAAGTCGAATTCTGACTTAAAATCGGTATTATTTGTTTGTTTTTTTTGTAAAAAAAAGAATCATTTAAACTAAAGATAACTTATTAAGAAGACTACAGAAAGAAGATGCTATATATTGTTTAGAGTAATACGCATAAGTAGTTCCTAAACTCTGTTCGACAGTGTCATCTAGATATCCAAATTATCAATTTGTATATGTAGCTCTATAAACTTAAAAATTCTCTGTCTAAATACCACCATTTGGCATGTGAATTGTTGATTTGGCAAGACGACAATGATATGACCTGTGATTCTTACTGCTTTTTCCACCTACTGATATGTGACCCATACTGATGTGAATGATGTATTAAAATTCATTGCCATGCATATGCTAAGTGAAAAATTCAATGATCAATACTAGTTACAGAGCTTTGGATGTGAAGTGAAGCGCTTATTAAGCTTAGGGAACTATACATGCAAATTAATAGTTCACGGATGGGGATATAGGTGACGCCACTAACGAATTTGAGGATCCCTAGTTATTTTAGTCTTTTACAACAACAAGGAAACTATGAAATATTTTTTATTGATGTGTTCTGAAATTTGTTTGAAGAGTTCTATAAATGGCGTTTAATTTGAAGACACCAAAAGATGTAATGGAATTATTTAGTGTGGCTTCCATAAGTAGACTGACAAATGCGATGTCAAAATTCTGTAGGAGCAACTTCTATATATATATATATATATATATATATATATATATATATATATATATATATATATATATATATATATATATATTTGGTTATTTTGGTTTTGTAGAAATGATGGAGTTCTCGACAAAAAGTTCGGTCCTATTGGTAGGCTATTTTTAGTGCCAGCTACTAGACATGCTTCTAGAATGTTCTTAGAAAGGTAAGGGTCAGGTCAAATTGTAGTTGGCTTTCCTTGGAGACCGCAAGCAAGAAGATTTCTGCCAAAGTAGTTGTTTTCTAAAAGACTCACATTGTATTTTTTTGGAAACAAAAAGACTCGTAGCATTGTAATTTTAAGCTCTGACAAATTATCAAAACCTCAGCCTGATTTACGAGAGGAAACAATCTCCTTTTTCTTTAGAAGAGATGATGGTAGACTTAAGATATTTTCTAAAAAAAATATAGGGATAGAAGATGTGAGAGGAGATGTCCTGCAGCTGTTAAGGATAAGGAAAAGTATAAAAATTCTATGGAGATGTTTTTAGTGTTCAAAAAGTCGCTCTTTTTTTTTCTTTCTGAGAACCTCCTTAAATAACCGAAGGTGAAGCCAAGATTGGTCGTATGCTAAACTTATCCGGACTGAAATAAAAAATCTTTTTTTCTAAAATAAAACTCAATTTAAGAGCCGAACCAACCCACTGGTGCCCACAGGGGATGTGACCACAGAAACGCGGCGCGGCACCTCTGGAAGACTGGAACCTGCACACTGCACAGCTCCCAACCTGTCAGTCATCAGGCCAAAGATCAAAGCTCCGTCTCTCGTCTTTGATTCCTCCTCCCTCCACCTTTCCCACCTCTTTTCCCTGTTAAATTTATCCGCCGTGTCCCCTCCAGGAAACTATCGGATCTCGCTGAGCTCCCGGTCAATCGCTCGCTCAGCTCGTTCGCATTTCTTTACTAATCGCCACTTCTCGGAGAGATTAATCTTTAAAGGCGCTTAATCATGAAGTGTTTTGAGTTAAACCACCAAGAAACAGAGGGAAGCTAGAGAGCCTCGAGCCCTCGAAGGCCTCCTCGGATCCTCTACGTGCTGCCGTGGGAGAGGGGAGAGAGCTTCCCTTTTCCCATCACCCTCTCGCTGGAGTGCGGCAGCAGTCCAGACTTTAGTCCCCCAGTTCGTGCTCATTTCCATTGTCGGCGGCGGCGGCCGCCGCGGTTCGTCCTCTCGCTTCCGCTCCGCGGCGATCTAGCGAGTTCCTCTGTGCGCGTGTTTGGTAAGGGAGGAGGAAGGAATGGCTCTTCTTTGAGGACAAAAATCAGGTGGCGATCTTCTTTCCTGGCTGATTTTGTTCTCCCTTTTTCTTGTACTGTTGCTAAGATTACGATGCCGCCGTTTGTTGCGTCCTTTTGGAGCCTTGTGATCTTTCCTGCTCGTGACTTTCTACCAACTGCGAGGTCTCTTAGAAAGGGGTGGCATTTTGGCTGACAAACGAAAACGATAGATGTAGTGTTCTTAAAGCCTTGCTCGTTGCTCCCTGGGGGGAAAAAAGTCCTAGGTGTTCTTCTGTCTTCGCTCTTGTTCTCTAATGCTTCTAGTTTCAAGGGTCCTTCACAATTCTCTGTTACTCTGTCCGTAGTGGTTTTGTGCGTGTCTTCACAAATTTTAGGCTTCACAAACCGACCAAGCACCTCCTGGCTCCTGCTCGGCTGCTTCTGTGGCGGCTTCTGGTGCTACTCCGGCTGTAGCGAGTTCCTCCTTAGAAAGGGGTGGCATTTTAGCTAACTGTTTGGGGGGGGGGGGGGGGGGGGGGGGGGGGGGGTCTGTCCATGGTCATTTCTATTTTTTCGGCTTTATTGAACTTCACTGGATCGTTCATGAATATGTGGCGATAGAATTTAGGGGAAATTTTCCCATGATGATCTGGATTCTGGAGGTGCCAGCACATTGCTTCAATTTCTTCGTTTAATAGCGGCCAAGGGATATTTCACCATGATTTTGGGTGACATTTTCAGTTACTGATTCATTCACTTGGGATTGGAAGATACTCCTTCCATTCCAAATCATAAGACGTTGTGGCTTTTCTAGATACATTGCTTTTACTATGTATTTAGACATAGTGTATATCTAAGTGCATTGCAAAAGTTATGTATCTAGAAAAGCCAAAACGTGTTATAATTTGGAATGGAGTAGCTCTACATTAATGTAAGACGTCTCTAGATTTCCTGTACTACATTAATGTTCTAAGCTTGTTACTTCATGCTGAAGATCAGGGAAAATCTGTAAGCTTTGTTTTCTAGTGTCATAATTAATGTGTGCTCTACAAAAGTGAACTGAAGATTAGGGAAAATGTGTAAGCTTGTTTTCTAGTGTCATAATTAATGTGTGCTCTACAAAAGTCAATAAATGTATTGCTCAAGTATTTCCAAGAGATACAGTTTACTCCTAAGTTAAAGAGTTTACTTTGCTGTATATAGTGGTTTGTGCTTAACCCAACCTTGATATTTTTCAGCTTTTCTTGAGAGCTTCTGAGAAGTGTCCCTGGCTCACAGCTAATCAGATCCTTGGGCACAAGGATATGTCGTCCAAGAGACTACATGGCGTGTGTACCCTTCTTATGCTCTTGGTTTTCAATGTTTCAGGTACTCCAGTCCATATATTTTGTAGCACATGGATATGATTCAAACTACCTTAGCGCTTACCATATTTTCAGAATCTCACTCTGATTTTCTAGTTTGGTGGAAAACCACTTGAACGAGGACATTAAAAATTGATGTTTTGAAGTTTCACATGTCACCTCTATATTTGCATAACAAGTATTGTTTCACTCTGTAGGGGCATTTGTTGGTATCACTATTGGCAATGACATGTCGAACATGCCACCAGCAACAGATATAGTGTCTATCCTCAAAACAAAGAAGATTCAGCATGTTCGCCTGCTTGATTCAGACCATCAGATGTTGACTGCCCTTGCAAATACTGGAATAGAAGTGATGGTTGGGGTTCCAAATGATCAGCTACTTCGTGTGGGCCAATCTCGTTCCACAGCTGCTGATTGGATTAATAAGAATGTCGCTGCTTACATTCCGGCGACTAACATCACATATATTGCTGTGGGTAATGAGGTCCTTACTACCATTCCCAATGCAGCACTTGTTCTCGTACCTGCACTGCAATTCCTCCAGTCAGCACTTTTGGCTGCAAACCTCAATACTCAAGTGAAAATTTCGAGTCCTCATTCAATGGATGTGATCTCGAAGGCGTTTCCTCCCTCTGCTGCCACTTTCAATTCGACATGGAGCTCAGTAATGTCTCAGTATCTTCAGTTTCTCAAGAATACAGGATCTTCGTTTATGCTGAATGCCCAACCATACTATGGCTTTGTCGGAGGGCAAGGCGTATTCCCCTTGGAGTATGCACTGTTCCGCTCACTTAATCCGAACAGTCAAATTTCAGATCCTAACACCAATCTCTTTTATACCAATATGTTTGATGCTATAATTGATGCTACCTACAACTCAATTCAATCAATGAATTTCACGGGGATTCCTGTTTTAGTCACAGCTTCTGGCTGGCCATGGCGTGGTGGGCCAAGTGAGAAGGCTGCTACTGTTGATAATGCTTTGGCCTACAATACAAACCTCATACATCATGTACTGAACAATTCTGGTACTCCCAGCCAACCAAATAATCAGTCAAGCACCTACATCTTTGAGCTGTTCAATGAGGATAATCGGTCAGGGCCTGTATCAGAGCAAAATTGGGGGATTATGTTTCCCAATGCAACTACTATATACTCTCTGTCATTTGAGGACGTGGCCACAACTATTCCCGAATCACCAGCTTTGCGTGGGGTGTTTTGTGTGGCAAATTCAAGTGCACCCCATAGTGCACTGAAGCATAGTTTGGATTGGGCATGTGGCCTTGGTTCTGCAAACTGCAGTGCAATTCAACCTGGGCAACCATGCTATGCATCAGATGATATTGTAGCTGTTTCTTCTTATGCTTTCAACGATTATTACCATAGAACACAGTCTAGTGGTGGTACATGCAACTTCAATGGCACCGCAATGATAACATCAACTGATCCAAGTAAGCTACATTCTTCTCTCGTACAATTAGGACACTGTAGAGATTTTTGCACAATATTGATTACTTTGTAATGGTTCAAGTAATTCCTTTTGTTTGCAAATAATTTATAGTTGCCCTTAATGTCAGCGGTAGGTGGCATTTCAAAAGATAAAAATTTAGCACTGATATGCTTCATGGGCCCAAGGCCTTTTATCTGCAAGATTTAACCTAACCATTAGCTGCAGTAACTGTTTGATCTGTGTTTTGCGTTGACTATACCTCTGCCTTGTTATGTGAAGTGAGAATTCGACACCCTTAGCTAGCCAGCGCTCATTCTATAGGCTGGAATTAGTCAAACTAGGATCATTGCTCGAGCTGTTACATTGATCATAAATCAGTGTCCAAAACGCAATACAAGAGAAACAATCTATGGTCACAACAACTCCTGTCAGTATCTTGTGGTTATGCTTGTGATTTTCTAGTTTATTATTATAAACTCATTTTTTGTTTTTAAATTTGATCTCTAGAAATCAAGGGTATTTAGTACTTAAGATCTTTTTATACCATGTTAATAATGTGAGCCTGATCTAAATTCCCCTGGATTTCTTGCAGGCCATGGTTCATGCATTTTTGCTGGAAGGTATTCCAGTGTACCATTTCGTGTTATAGGTTCTAACCTTATTTTGTGCATTGTAATGACAATGTAATTTGCTCCTGTTTGCAGCACTGGCGCCAACGGCAGCAAAGGTGGAACGGCCTCCGGGCCTGTAAGCCCGGATAGTTTTGCTTCAAAATCCCAATCCTGCTGGTTGACTCACCTAGGAGCCACATTGCTGCCCATTCTATTTGTAGTGATGTAAAGCATTGTTATCATGTTGCCTTTCGGATGAGATGCCCACAATTTATCGTGGATCTTGTCATTAGATACTGTAGTGACTAGTGAGCCATTTTGGTCTGCTGTATTCAGGTAGATGCCATGTAATCTTATCCCAAAAATTCTTGCCTTAGGAATCAGTATTTCGTCAAATCATCAATTTTGAATGCCAACTTGGAAAATTGAGTTGTGACAAGCACAGACCTCTCTGAATGTTGGAAGTTCCAAATGATTTGTACTCCTGCATAGTATTTAGTTTTTCAGCTATAAGCATATGTTTTAAGTGGTGAACTGCTGGTTGAATTTTTTGGGTTTATCTCTAGTATTTTTTTTTTGGAACACTCAGTGACCCAGCCCGGCCAAAAATGGATCTGCCGGTTTTCTTCTAGATTGGCCCCTGTTAGTTTGAGCTCAAGAAAAAAAAAAGACAGTTGGGTGACTAACAGCCCGGTTCGGCCCATTTAACCCAGCCAGACAAAGTTACCTTAACGGTCCTGCAAATTTGGATTTAGGCCCTCACTTTGGTCAAAGTCGCCGCGACGGACAGAGATTCAATGTCTTGCCTTGAGCAAGTCACCGCTTGACATACCTCGACTATCCAGCGGCTCTTGTGTTTGGATAGCAAAACGCACCACAGGCGTAGCTGTTTTTACAGCAGTCCAGACATAGCAGCTCATGTGTTTGCAAAGCAAAATAGAGTAAAATGCAGGTATGTTATGTTAAGGTTCACAGGAGATAATACCTATCCATCGTCATGTTAAGGTTGCACAGCTCCCAAATAATCTGCAAATTTGGCACACAACAGGCACTCATTCAGTAATGTACTGACTGATGACAAGCACATATCAGATTTCCACACAAAGCTATTTTGACAAGCACACAACAGTTTACCAGATCTCAAGCACACGTCAGATTTGTGTGCTCCATTTCCGAAGCACAAGTCCACAAGTGCCAAACAAAATTTGAATCATTCAAAGCACATAAGAATATAAGATTTTTGTGCTCCAGCAATATGTGTTACTACTGAACATTCAAGGTAAGTATAGGCCATTTGACTTGTACAGTTAGTCCACAAAAGTCCATAGTTATGATGAAAAAAGACTATTCCTATCCTACAAAAGACTATAGTTAGCCCTGTCTAAAATACTATCTAACTAGCATGTAAGTACTAGAACTCAAGATTATGATCGTCACATGTTGGAGCTATTATGAGCTGAGTAAAACTGCCAATGGCATCAATAATCTTGGGACTCCACAATTGCACCTTTGTTGCTGTCATCATTCTCACATCAAAGCCTGCATGACCCCCATATATGCCACCCAAAACCGCCAAGCCTCATCTGAATTTCAAAACCTCAAGACAACTTGAGGCATCCTTGTTGAATTCTGCCACTGCCTTTCACAGAACTCAAATTTGCCTGTCATATCACTCAACTTTGCCTTGTTAAATTTTGTCACAAAGAATAAAAATTTATTGCAAACAATTAACATCACAGATTGCAAGTTTTCATTTCTGATCAAGCAAAGCATTTACTTCAGGAGCAATTTTTTCCCCGGTGCTTTGGTCGAGGCCTTTTTGGGAGAGAATTGTCTTTTAGGGCTGTGGAGCCTTTGAGATTGGCGGTCACACAGCTTGCCTGTATATAAACTTTTCTCCCCTTGTTAATTGAAAGCTAGAGTTCCTGCTAGTTCGTTAAAAAAAGCATTTACTGTAAACAAAAAATAGGACATAGATCAAGCAAAATCATTTCCAAAGCAATAAATAATGTAGCCTATTGAAACTACATGTGAATACTTTCTGAAGATTGGATTCCATATTCTTAGGTTTCAGGGATCTGACATTATCTGAACTAACTAAGAATGAAACAGGGATGAAGCTACCTAGGAATTAGGGGGTGCAAATGCACCCCTAAAAAAATGTGAAAACAGTGATTATAACCAAAATTTCATCATATATGCACCTACAACTACAAGGCAAACCCACTTGCCCACACCCTTCAATAGTTCATTTTGCTCTAGCTTCACCACTGAAACGAAGTAGCCGTGAAGAATAAAGTTCAATGGCCAATTCAATGCCGAAGATCCTGTAAATTCAGCTTGTATGTGGCCAATTCAGTGCGAAGATGATTTAGCAAATTGCATCAGCCCAATCCAAATCTCCAGTGGCACTTTCATTTGTTCAATCGTGCCATACCTTTTGAGCAGAAACAAAATTCAACAAGGCACTCCAGTCTCACGATAGTAAGCAGGAGTAGACAACCATGTACCTAGACAGATCCACGAAATGCTGGAAGCCTGGAACTATAAGTACTGCTCTATGTATGTGAACTACTCCTGGACGGTGGCGCTCCTCGACGGCGTCCCGGCGGAGGCTCTCCTCGACGGCGTCCAGGAGCCAAGGAGGCGGTCCGCGGACCTCCACCTCTAATTGGCGGCGCGCGTCGATAACCAATCTCTTTGGTGGGAACGCTGGCAGCCACTAGATCTTCTTTCGACGGTGGATTTGGACAGTGAAATCCCGCGGTGACTTGCCATTGCCAGAGCGGTCACCGTCACAGAATCTGAGCCCCGCGGCGGCCATGTCCTCGTCCTCCTCCTTCCCCAACTCCCGCTTCCCCTTCGCCTCCGGCGCCGGGGCCCCCGGCAGAAGCGGCGGCGGAGGCGGGAGCAGCGTGCGGCCGTGGGGGTCGAGCGGCGGGACGTCGGTGTCTTCGTCTGGGAAACGGATACAGAAGGAGCTGCTGGACCTCAACGCCTCCGACTGCTCCGCGGGGCCCAAGGGCGACAACCTCTACCACTGGCTCTCTACTATCATCGGACCCCAAGGTAAGAGCTCCCTCCTCTCCGCTTCTCCAATTCGTAAGGGACAGTTGAAAGCTCGTGGAAATTTTACTGCGCTAGATGGCAGTTTCACTTGTTCAACTAGCTGCTTTTTTTTTTTTGAAAGATTGCTGCCGCTATTTTTAGAGTAGGTGCTGTAAGTTGAACTGTGAAATAAGTGCGCGTTGAGTTGACACATAATCTACGTCTTGCAGGATCGCCATATGAAGGAGGGGTATTTTTCCTTGACATCGTGTTTCCTCCTGATTATCCCTTCAAACCTCCCATGGTAAGAATTCACATTTTTGCTATTAATGTACTTCTATGTGACACTGGCTGTTGAATTGTGCTGGGAAATCTCTGCTTAGTGCCTTGGTACAGAAAAAAAAATTGATGTGCCCTGAAAAGGGAAAACTTAAGCTCCGACTTGACATTTCTCCTCTTCTTGTTATGCGTACCTTCTACCTAATCCCATGATTCCTGCTTCTTGTACTCTTTTTGAATGGACAAGCTTTAACTAATTTGTATGTCACGCTCAGTTGTGGTTATTGGTGACCATGACCGCCAAAGTACTAGAAAGTATTCGTAAGAGAAAATCAAGTGGGAGGTCAGAACAGTTAGGATGGTAATAGTTTCTAGTTCTAGTTCTGATTGTTCTGCCCTTGGGATCCTGAATTTGCATTACAAATCTTCCTAGGAAACTGAATAAAAAACCATGCACACAGTGTGTTAACAGAATGATGACTTCATTATGCTTTATAAAGTGCAGAGGGTCGATTGTCCTTGAAGCCTTATATCCATAAAATTTAAATTGTCATCTATTGTATTATGGGGGGAAACTTGACTTGAAAACATAGTTTACCAAGATTTACTTTGGCCTAGACAAATAAAAGTGTGTTCGGCTCTCTGTCAAGAATGAAGATAACTCTAGAAGTGCCACATGACCACATCTCATCAGACGATATTGGCAAGGAGGCGTGTGTCTGATGGCAAGGAGTGGAACTAATCAGATAAATATTACATGCTAAAAGATAGTCTTTCTTTGCTGCTAACTAAAGTTACCCTATTTCTTCTAAAGCGGTGTTGTCACGTTTTCATGTGAAGTACTGAAAGTGTGATGTTTTTGTCTTCTTGGTACGATATTGATGTATGAAGAAAAACTATATGAAGTTTTTAGTTTACTGTTGTTGCTTTTAAAAAAGAAAGAAAGAAAGCAGGCTGCTAAGATATTCTCTCTCTTTTTTTGTCCTAGCTTTCTTTATTTTTTTTTAGCAGAGATATCCTACAATTGTTTTTTCTCGTCAAAGCTTTACTACTATAACATGTACTTTTGACATCAGCTCTTATCACACAGTGACATATGTTGGCTTAGAATATAAGAGAGTCTGCTAACTGAGGGAAGTGATTCTAAATGCATAGTTCACTCTCGGCGGGCTATTCACATTTCTTATCGTTAGCTAGCTTGTTGGGAGCAAATAACCCCAGTATTGCACTATTGCTCGCCTGTTTAGCAGCTCTGGTTGGTCGCAAAATAGTTTTGCAATATAAGAGTAATCGAGGAGACTGCTTACTTGTGGTAAGCCTAGGTTTACAGCTATGTAAGAAACCTGTAAAAACTAGCCTTTCCTCATAATGAAAAATGTGCAGTGTCATGGTCACCAAAAAAAAAAAAAAACTGAGTTCACCCGTTCATGTTATTGATATGGTTTGGCAACACTGCCACCATCTATTTCCTGTTTACTTTCTGGTCACCAAAAAAAAAAAACTGAGTTCACCCGTTCATGTTATTGATATGGTTTGGCAACACTGCCACCATCTATTTCCTGTTTACTTTCTGCTTTTGACAGGTTGCTTGACATATGAGTGACCAGAAAGAGCCGACCTCCATTTTTTTTCTTTCACCTACCATACAAATCTTCAGTGGCACAAATTTACCATGACAAGCCAATTGAACTATTCGTGTAGCTAATGCAGACTACTGCAACTATCATACTAAACCACTAAAGCTATTAATGTGATGTTCCGGATATAATAGTATTAATTTAATATCTTTCCAATGCTCTTTGACGTTATTGTCAGATCTATACTTATGTATGTAGTGTTACAAGCGATGTTAATCATGACTTGGCATTTCAAATTGAGTACATTTAGTTTGGCTCGGACAATTTAATTTAATAACAACTATGACTCTGTGCTATGCTGGTATTTTCCCAGGTAACTTTCAAAACAAGGATTTACCACTGCAATATTGATTCCACTGGTAAAGTGCATTTGGACATTCTGAAGGATGGCTGGAGTCCAGCTTTCACTATTTCAAAGGTGTTATTGGCCATCAAAGACATCATCAGCAATCCAGATCCATGTACTTACCATTCTCTGTACTACCTTCTGTAAACAATAATGGATTCTGGTGCAAATTGAGCCTACTTACATATTTTCTACTTTACTTCAACAATTGAGAGCCTTACGTTTTCTTATTCAATTGGCAGGCTAAACTTATGATTTTTGTTTGTGCAGACACCCCGCTTGTGATGAGCATTTCACATCAGTATCTGACTGATAGAGCTAAACATGATGAAATAGCTGCTGAGTGGACAATGAGATTTGCAAGATAGGGGATTCTGTCTGTATCTAAGCACGATTGACCTTGTAAAAAAAATCTTAATGTGGCCTGAGATGGTGAATGTTGGCAAAGGAGCCATGTTTTGTTTGATGTGAGTTGTGACATAAAGGTGTAATTTATGCTTGAGTGTTATTTATTTGCTGCTTTTAGGTGAAGGATAATCTTTTTAGATTTTGCACTTCTGCGAAAGTTGCACAAGCATCTCTTCAGAACCTGCTATCCGAGTTTATTTCCAAAAACGATTTCTATTGAAACTGGTATCATGTCCTGCCGTCCTGATTTAGGATGTCAGTTTCATATACTGAAAGGAAAAACATAAATCATCGGAATGTTCAGAAACCAACAACCTTTAACGTTACAGCTGTACAAATGATCGGTTAATTTTTTGCAGTCAAAAGTATGTAAAGCATGCCATTCATATCTTTCACTTGAAACCAAATCCTGCTGGTTATCATTTGGGTGGTGTTGTTGGACAAGGCTTCAGTTACACAGGTAAATTTCCTTGGTTCCAGAACTTTGTCCCTAGTTCTTAGGCGTTCCTCGGACAGAATAATGTCATATTGCCATCCAGCAAAGCACAAAGATATCAGATTATGGCAGAATAATTGTCACTTGTCTACTGCTGCTAACTTGGATCTCACTTCATGTAGGGATGATAAAGCTACCACGACAGGCACTGATCTTACAAATGACCAAACTGGACTTCACCTCTGAAGTTGATGCCTCACCATTTCACTGATTCCTGATACGGACTGCGCAATTGATCACATCTGGGGACCTTATAACTCCTCCACCAGAGAAGATGCAAATCCACACTTCTGGTGCTCTGGTGGCCTTACTCTTTAGACCATAGACAATGGCCACCGAACTAGATGTGGGCAAGTCTCGCCGCTTCGACATTGCCATGTCGAGGCGAACTCGGCGATCGACAAGCCTGGTAGCCTGCTTTCAAGATCAGTATACACCGTCCCTGGCACAGCATCGCCACCAAGAGCTAAAGGCATTTCTGCAATGCCAAGACGAAGAGCTGAAGGCAGTCCAGCAATGTGAGGATGCGGAGCAGAAGACGCTGTGTTCGAATGAAGATGAAGAGACGAAGACTCCACAAGTACCACTGCAGTACGAAGATGCTGAGCAAAAGACGCCAGAGCAATATGAAGATGAGCAGAAGAAGGAATCACAGCAATATCCAGACGAAGAGCAGGAGATACCAGATCCATATCAAGATGGTGAGAAGAAACCGGACCAGTATCTAGACGAAGAGAAGACGCCAGAGCAGTATCAAGATGAAGATGAGTTGCCATCACAATACCAAGAACAGGAGTTGGTGACACCAAACCTACCTGAAGAAGATGAGGAGACTGCATCAGAGCAATTCCAAAACGTGGAGCTGGTGACACCAAACCTACCTGAAGAAGATGAGAAGGAGACTGCATCAGAGCGATTCCAAGATGAGGAGCACCTGGTGACACCAAACCTACCTGAAGAAATTGAGAAGGAGACTGCACCTGGGCGATTCCAAGACGAGGAGCCGAAGGAACTTCAACAACACCAAGAGGCAGATGAGCAGGCGTCACAATCTGAAGACGAGGAGGAGCAGAAGTCTCAGCAGGAACACCATGACATTGAGCAGAAGGCGCCGGAGCAATTCCAAGCATTGAAGAAGGTAGCCACGCCACCACGTCTTGTAGTGGACAACGTGCCCCGGTTCTCCCTTCAGGAGCTTATACAACAGAAGCAGCTTCCAACCGGCCAGGCAATGCCTACCAGCAAGCTAGGCAACCGTGGAGAGAGTGTCCTAGCTGATCACAAGGTTTCAGGATCAGGAGCAGCAGCAGGCGGCACGACACTGGCCATGGTGATAAAGCGACCCGAGGGAGGGAAGAAGTCGATGGGGATGATACGCCGGTGCATGAAGGCCCTGAACCAGATGATCAAGGCCAAGCACGGGTCCAAGAAGAACTTGCATTTCTAGTTTTCAACAGAATTCAGGAGTACATACATACACACTGATGGGTAAGTGTGGTCCAGAGTTTCTTAGTAGACTGCACATCTCTGAATAATGCACGCGCAGTTGCACAGAACCAAAATTTTGGGCATGATGCAGGGTGTGCAAGATCTGGCGAGAAACTACAGGACTTTTTACGCCCTGGTCTATACTGTTCTACCTATAGCAATAAACTGTGAAACTTTTATTATCTGAAGATCACCAGCCTTGTGAGAAGATGGACTACTAAGTGGTGTTCTACGCGATTTGCTCAACGATGTAACGGGTGACAAGTCCAGGAGTCGAGATCAGGCTCTGATCCTGTGTTGTTGACTTCCTCTGCGAAAGCTTTTTTCTTTAAGAAGAATGATTGTGATTAGAAAAAGGGAAAATGATCGGTTCTGCTTCTACCGACACCTGCCCCCAGGTCGGCAGCGGTTTTGGTGCAGACTCCTTTTCTGCCTTTCTGTGCCACGTCCCGTTTCGGTTTGGTGTGTGATACTAAATGCTGAGAACACAAGTTAGTGCAAAAGAAAAGGTGAAAGAGCTGAAACCTGTGAAGCCTCTTGAGTTATTGGTTGAGGATGCAACGCATGGTACGCCATCATACATCTCTTCTTCGTTTATGATCACTCTGGGTTTAAAGATTTGAACGGGTGTATTGTTGGGGTAGGGACCTGGGACTGGAGGACATGTTTATGTTCTATAAACATTTGCTACTGTATTTTTATGGAACTGGAAATTGAGCAGACAGTTTCTTCATCTTCTATGAGACGATTTTTTCCCCCTTGTTTTACCCAATGAAAAAACAAGATGTGGCTTGGTAATGCTATCCACACAACACTCGTTGCACTGATGCTTTACTGTTCCATTTCACCATTTGAAGCACAAATTTACCGTGTGAACAGAAAACGTGCCTACCCGGGAACACTAAGGCCTTGTTGGCCTACACTCCAATCTAAGGTCTTGTTTGGCTAGGCTTCAATCCTCTCAATCCATGTGGATTGTAGTAGATTAGAGCAGTAGCAGAGCCAGACATAGTTTTTCGAACCGGACCGGAGATCGAACCGGTGAGGCCGTCGGTTCAATGGTTCAATGGTCCAACCGTTCAGAACCGGTTGAACCGCCGGTTCGTTAGTTTTGGACCGGTGAATCGAACCGGCCACAAATACTTTGAACCGGTGAATCGAACAGACCAGCCATTTTAGGCCTGATATATATATATATATATATATATATATATATATATATATATATATATATATATATATATATATATATATATATATATATATATATATATATATATATATATATATATATATATATATATATATATGATTTAATTAATAATCAACATTGATATACAAGCTAATATACAAATACAATACTCCCTCCATCCAAAAAAAACATGTAAATCTCGTTTTACGAGAAGTCAATAGAATCTTAAGTTTGACTAAGTTTCTAGGAGATATTATCTACATTTATATCTTCAATTAGGTTTATTATGAAAATATATTCTACAATTAATATAATGATGCTTATTACGTATCATGAACATTAATACTTTGTCATATATATTCGGTCAAAATTAAGAATATTTGACTTCTCGGGAAACAAGATTTACATGTTTTTTTGGGACGGAGGGAGTAACTAAAAATTAAAACTTGAAAGCTCAGGATGACAGGATCAGTAGCTCACCAATTCCAGTTCTAGTAGCCATTTTCTTGTAGCCGTGGAGGGGAGGTGGAGCAGAGTAGCAGGGTAGCAGTGTAGCACCAGAGCAGCAGCCTGCCCGCTCGGAGCAGAACCAGAGAAGCCTGCAGCCCCCACCGAGCAGCACCAGAGAAGCCTGCAGCCCCCCGCCGATGGCCGATGCCCACCCAGAGCAGCACCAGAGCAGTAGCCGCCGGCCGCCCAAGGGGAAGCCAGATGCAAATGCGCCCCAAAAAGGAGATGCCAGTTCCTTCACGTGTACAGGCCCCTAAAGGGTATATTTTCACACTTTTCCAACAATACCCTCGAATGGATCAGCTTCTCCTGAACCCACCGAGGTCATTTTTGGATAACTTAAAAAACCGCCCCGGTTCACATGGAACCGGCCGGTTCACCGGTTTCGTTAAAAACCGGCCGGTTCAACCGGTTTTTACCGGTCCGATTGCATGGCCGGTCTTTTAAGTGAACCGGACCGGTGTAGGCTTTGGTTCGATCTTTTAGCGGTCCAACCGCCGGTTCGGTCCGGTTCGAAAAACTAGGGAGCCAGAAGCTTTTAGGAGCCCAGGCTATTGTCACTATGCAGAAATATTTATAGAAAACAGTGTTCCTCTTTCATACAAACAACACATCCCTTTACACTTCTCTGACGAGCCCGGACTACCGCCTGGGGTCCCGCGGACTGTGGCTCCGCCACTGGATTAGAGTGCAGTCAAACAAGGTCTAGGAGATGTTTGGTTTGAAGTAAGCACCCAATTCTATGTAGGGTTATATGAGGGCATGAGGCGGCGTATCAATGAGGCCATCAGTATACAAAATAAAAAATGTCTTATGCCCGTACATTTAATACTGTAGGGGCATGAATTTACAAGTTTTTACTCCCATCCCATATGGATTTTTCTAAAGTTCAAACATTTATCAGCTTTTACTCTTTCAAGTTTAGAATATATAAGACTTTGGACGATACCAGGTCTCCATTACTCAAATTCGAGCATATGGTCTTGCAGTAGCGTCAATCTATCAGTAATACATAAGGGCAGGCCTGGTGCAGTTGGTGAGTGCTAGCTTGCCGAGTCACCAGGTCCTGGATTCGAATCCGTCTCTCTGCAGAATTTCTACGGGGGTAAGACTTTGCTTCGGTTATTCCCTTCCCCAGACCCCACTCGTGTGGGAGCCTCTGACACTGGGTCTGCCCTTTTTACATCGACAGACTATTCAATATTCATAAATCAAAACTCATAGTCTGCTATTTGCCAACTACTCTGATTCCACTTCCAGATCTACCATCAACTTTCTGACCATGTCCACTACTGAGCTGCCTTTGTAGCAGTGATTGTGGACATCAGAAGATGATCTCTGTCTAACAAAAAGAAGCATCCGGACTATCATCAAACAATAATACTTGATGAACAAGAGAATAAGACCATTTCATCACCTTAAAAAAGTCGAATAGATTGGAGCTCCACGTCATTCTGAACCAGAAATGGGCACAACAAAAGATTATCCCACACACAATAATGGGAACAAAAACAAGGTGGCCTGCTGATCTCAGCATCTTACTATAAACATCAAGATTCAACGAGCAACATATTTGCTACTCCCTGGCACTGCATCCAGACAAACAGAGTCACAACAAACACAGAAATTGCATAATATTCCATACAGCCAGGTCATATTTCAAGGAATATATCCAAACAGAACTGAACCACTGAATTACATCTGAAATTGAGCAGATGATCATGATCTAGGGTCTCCTCTGCGTTGTCGGTAATCTCCTCATCTTCCCTAGTCCTCCACCTTCCCCTGCTCATTGTCAATGACCTCCTCTTCCACCTCCGCGTAGCCGTTGTCTTTGTACTGCCTGACGATGTCGGCGTCAGCTCCTCAGCTTTCTGCATTGCAAAGGCTGCTCGGCACTCCTCAGAGAACCCGGCCACCAACTCGTCGGGGATCACCGGGAAGTGCGTCACGGGCCTCCTCATGATTTCGTCGACGAGCTCCTGCGGCAGCCTTGTCTTGACAAGCTTCTTCCTCTTCTTCCTAGCCCCGGCGGCTATTGACTCGCGTGGACACGACGGTAAGAAAGGGTAGCGACGGCTGGCGGGAGCGGAGCCCCGGTTTTATTGCAACACGCAACGCAACCGGACGCTATTCCTACTGTATTCGATTCGGAATCCAATTAAGCCAGACCTAGCCATAAACGGATACACACCCAACTCGCCTGCTCGGTTTGGGCTTTTAACTCTCGGGCCTAACGAGAAGCCCAATTCGTCAGCCCGCTATGGACTTTGAACACTTAGGAAAACTCCTTTTACAAAATTAATAAAATAAGGCAATCAAATGTCGACGTCCATAATTTAGCTAGAAGTAGTATTTATGCTGATTATGGTAGACATATTTGGTTTATTTCTCCGTCTGATGGTGTTTGTACTTCTTATGAAGATTAATAAAGGTTTGCTTCTGCTAAAAAAAAAGAGCAAAACTCCTTTTACCTCATAGAGAGTGCGTTCTCTCCCCACGATGAAACCACATGTATTTCTCAGGAAAAAAAAACAAACTATAAACCACATGTCCACATGCTGGCCACCCTTTGACTTAAGATCATTTGTTTTGTATCCCAAGGCTCTACTTTGGAAGTGTTGTATTAATTCTCACCTGTAAATGCATTCTAGTTGTGTTGTCGTCAAAGTCACTTGAGCTCTTACATATTTTGTGTCAACAACATAGAAACTATAACAAAAAGTAAACAACAAAAGGAGACTATTTAAGATTCAAATAATTCTTACGTAATTTGTGTCAATAACATAGAAATTATAACAAAGAAGTAAACAACAAAAGGAGACTATTTAAGATTCAAATAAATCAAACTAGCCACTACATGGTATAGCATGATTTTAGGAAAAAAAATCTAAGATGGTTTCATATTTTTCGAACTTAAATATTTTATTTAGATTTTCTAGGATTAAATGATTTAGAATTTTTAATTGCATAAATTTTCTAGAAAAACGAATAAGTTTTCAAAAAGATAATTTCCATAGTTTTTTTCAATAAAGTTTTTTTTTAATCTCCCTTGCGGCTAATAAGGTGATGTCACGTCGCTGGATCCAATGTGTGGCATCTTGTCGGCCAAAAACCAATTTTGAGAATCCAAAAAAAAATTGTTTTCTAATATGGGAGGCGAATCTGACCTTTCTTTTGACAGTTCAAACAAGTTTCCATTTTTTGGCCATGATGTATTATTTAAACAAGGTTTCACCCTTTGCCTATGTTTTTATTAGGAAGCTACATCCCGTCTGCTGCTGTCACCAATTTTTCAGTCTGTCACATTAGGCTTGTTATGAATCATTTTTTAGTGATCAACTGCTCTTTTAGAAGACACCTCTTTAGAAGTTGTGCTTTCACATGTATATATATGTACAACCATGGATCAATGAATATAACAAAGATTTCCACTCTTATTTGTCTCTTGAATCTTCGAACTACATCAAGCACACTCTACTTTAAACACGTTATCAAGCATGCTAGCTCTTCTCCCATTGAGTTTGCCAAGACCTTTCGCTCTGTATCAAGAGTTCGAGAGAAGAACTGGAGAAAGAAGTTGCGGTATACGTTGTTTCAGAGAAGATCGGAGGATGAACAACAAGCACCGTCAATCTCCATAGAATCCGTTCACCGTCGACCTTGCATCAAGAACCAGACATGAAGGTGTTATCTTTACCTTTCGAAATCAGAGTTCAAGCTCTTGCATTATATTGGGCCACGTCATCATGATTTCACAACCGTCCAATCCTAGAACCAGCTTTTCATCTGCCGCTGATCTCAGGCCTCGGTAGCTAGCGCCATGGTCCTTCGAGAGAGTTCGGTGTTCCGCCCATCGTCCCTTCTCTGCCGCCATCGCTTCCCTCGCGAACTCTCGCTGGTACTCATCCCCCTCCGTTTCTTCGCTTGCTCCGCTGCCCATTGCACCCACACCCTCCTCCACTCTTTGCTTGCCCTGCCGCTGATGTCCCTCGCTCTCTGTCCGGCTAGGCTTGGCCCTTGCCCCGGTTCACGTAAGCTTGAGCTCCGAGGTCTGAGGGTTTCTCCTGCGTTGGCTGTAGGAAGCGGCATGCCTCCGTTGCAGATAGCCAGGTACGCGAGCGGCACGGGGTGGCCTCTGCTGCAGGTAGCCAGGTACGCGAGCGTTAGCTGCGACAGCAAAAGTAGACCGGATGAATGCCGCACCCACGGAGGAGGCACACTATCGTCTCTCCGCTATTGCCTCCGGGCCGCAGCAACATGCCACTAGTTAGCCAAAATTCCAAATCTCACGAGGATGCACCAACCAGCGTGGGCAAGAAGTGAAGCCAGTGGATCAAATCGGGCTTGTGTGCAATTTCAGAAGTTAACTACATATGGTGATAACATAGGTAGAATAAACACTGGCGATGAAGGTGACTATTGCCTAGAAGAGCAGAAAGGGAGGGCACAGGAGGAGCATAAGGAGATCGACAAAATCCTCTGACACCGCCCTCTATGCCTTTGACCGTAATACATTTAGATATATTTTTGACAGCTTGATGCATCAATGATCAAATTAAATTTAGGAGACTACATTTTGGAATCCCAATTAGTAACAACCTAATTTCCACTTCTTTAAACGCAGTACGATATTAGGTCAAACTATCATTTCTCTAAAATCTTAATCCAGCCATATGATCATGCTTTAGCTACTCTAGCATGCTGTATTTTCACTTTGAAGGACCGGAAGCGGCGACCAGAGGGGGGTGAATGAGAGCCTCAAATTTCTTTCGAAATATTCAGCTGCTGTCCCAATTTCACCACCAAGAGCAATACACGACAAATGTTCTCGAACCTAAACACTCAAGCTAACCGGTGACGAGAGTACTTAGATAAAAAATCTCGGAGCAGTAGAAAACTAACGCAAAAGACGGAACACGAATCCGAGCTCAAACGCACAAATGACAGATGAAATAGCGAGCACGGAAAAATGACCTATCACAGAACAGAGAGGCTGTTGGCTTCTGTTAGGCGATGGAAACAGCACCAAGTGCTGGATGCATGACACTGGGCTCTGCTCGTTGCCTGAATGGAGACCTGATGCACAAGAAAGACACAGCTAGTAAAGAACCAAGCAGCCAGCCATCTAAAATAATTAGCAACACATAAATCCAACAAGTGCTAAAAGATCTCTACGTACATGACCAAAATAAAATAAAGAAACAAGCAAAGCACTTGCTGCTGGACAGAAGCTGCCTGAAGCTGTCGATCTGCAACTGAATATAGAAAACACTACTGCTACCCTGCTGAGCAGGAACGGGTACAAGATCCTCTAGGTGCCAGGACCGAACCTGCTTGAACCTGCATCACGAATCTGAACTGGTCCCTGCCAAAGCAACGAGCAGCCAAGCTGCCAGCAACGAACACACAGAGAGATGGGATTGGAGATGGACCAGGCAGCTGAAGACGATTGGCTGCCCCTGGAGTCCGGTTCCCACATCAGCGCTAGAACACAGACGCACGGCGCGGGACTGCACACGCCAAGCACAACGAACAGGAGCGACTCCGCTAGCGAGCGCCGGGTCTGAGCGCTGACACTACTTGGTGTCGTCTGCTGGTGATGACCGGAGATAGGACCGTGGACTTGATCGAGACCTGGTGCACCACGACGCACAGAAAACAGAGCGCAAGAACAGAGCCCGCGAGCGACGAACAGAAAAACAGCCGGTCACGAAAATCAGTGAAAACCGATCCAAAACATCGTGATTTGATCCCAAACTTGACACAGATGCAATTCAACCTAGCACGATCTCATCCCAAAAAATCATTGCCTGGGATGAACCAAAACTCCAGGAAATCGAGATCAAATCCATGAACGAAAATGGGGAAAAATGAAGAACGAAAATCATTGCTTCAAAATAGGAACCCAAGAGGGCAAGAGGACGATTTGGCCCTCTATTCCCACTCCAAATCAAGAAATACACCACGAATTTTCAGTTCATGTGACTCTCTCATGAAACACTGGAAGACCTAACCCTAGGTGAAAGAGGGGAAAATGAAAGTGGGGAGAGAGGTGAGGGAGATGGGGGCTTTCTCATCCTATTTAATAGGACTATTACACAATTTCAATTTTACCCCTGGATACAATTGAGTCAAACCACTTAGCCTAAGGACGTTATGGTCCAACCAGGTGTCATCTTCATCCGACGGCCATCGCGCCTCCTCATTAGTAGCTTCGTCTCGACACGAACTCTCTGATGCCGTCACGTGTCGTCCGTTCCTCCTCGGAACCTCCGCCATGGTTTTGAGGCCCAAACCCGTAAACCCGCCGCCGATGGTTTTGAGGCACAAACCATCAAACCGTCCGCGAGTAGCGTACTCCATACGTGTCTCCCGCCGCTCGACACGTGTCACCGCCGTCCTCGACCGGCTGGCACACTAAGTCCTCTAAGTCTCGCTCGACCCGCACGTCCGTCGTCTTGACTCGGTCAACACCGTCACTCCCATGTCTTCTTGCACTTGTCGATGTCCCAAGTGTCAGCCACCGCGGTTAGTCACCCGGTCTTTGGGTCCCTCGGTCTAAGCCTCACGTCCGTCCTTCACCGCTCCCGGTCCGTCGGCACGGCACGTCCTCCTTGACCTTCACCTCGCCGTCGACCGCCTCCAAGCTTCACACCTGCACAACACAAGCCAAGAGACATGTCACACACATAGCTTTCGCCATAGCAAGGTTAGTCACCACTCAACCTACTTCGTGGATCACATTGACAATCACTCATCACAAAACAAACACACAAGGGTACTTGTCAACCTTGTGTTCACAATCTCTCCCTTGATGAGTGCATTGTCAACACCAATACACGAACAACTTGAGCAAAAGAAAAAGAAGAAGAAGAGAAAAACAATGATCTCACCCAAATGACCAAAAGCCAAAACCGGGTCATTTAAAAATGAGCAAAACTTGGTCCCCAAAGACATGGGCAACGACTCGACGCAACCAAGTAAAACACAAAGCCAGCCCTCAAGAAGAGACAACGGGCTCAACACCACTAGCAAAGCTTGAAAAGCCAAAAATCTGCTAGACCCTCCAAAAGAGGCAAATGCTCAACACATCTAGCAAAGCAACTCAAATGCAACTCCCCCTGAACAAGTGCAATCTCTCTCAAATGAAGACCACTATGAGAAAGGGGACATTGACCTTATTCATGTTAACACCCACAACCAGCTCGCAGATATCTTCACCAAACCCCTTGACCAAGCCCAGTTTGCTCGCTTGCGAGGGAAGCTTGGAGTTTGTTTCCCTTTTTAGAGGAGGGAAGTTTTTGGTTCTTGTACATACGTCTTTGGTTTTTTATAGTTTAGCTTTAGCTTTTGCTTTTGCTTTTGTATCATATTTGTATATCATATCATCATGTATCATATTGCATCTTGAGCTTCATCCTTATAGTAGCTAGATTGATACTATGCTCTTGTTGGGGATGTTATGGATATACATGATGTGCTTTGTTTAAGCTCACTTTGATCTCTTGATATGAGCTAAAAATTCCTTTTTTATTGTGAACTTGAATAACACTTGAAGAAACTTGAAACATGTTCACCACTACTTGTGGCAACTAGCATGTATAGGTGTGTCGAGAACCCTTTACTTCGTATATATGCCTAGTTGATACGGCTCATACCTTGAGTTACACACTTGCTTGAGAAACTTGAATTTATGCTAAAACTTGAAAAACAAGGTATGAAAAGATCGAGATGAGTCTTTGTTGTCCCATGTCAAAGTATCGAGACAGCTCCCTATTGCACTTAAGGGTGAACTTGAGCTCTGTAATGGATACCGAGATCACTGTCTTAAGCTTCTGATCGCTTTTGACATATGCTTGACATGATCGATAAGTCAGGTTTTGATGGCATCGATAACCTCCCGCACACATTTGTTTGACAAACTTTGGTGATAAGCTGCATAACTCCGATAAAATTCAATTGCTATTTGAAAATTTGATCAAATCACAAATTTGTCTCATGACATGATGTGTGAACTTTGTCTGGGGTAGTTCACTTTGCATACATGTGTAGCACAAGGTTGATCTCCTGTCTATATTTGCTATGTGCTCTTTTGGTGGTGAACCCTCTTTTAAATTGCTCAAACTTGATCAAACTTGCTACAATGCCATATTTCGTCTCATTTGATCACTTTGAGTATTTGCTAGCACTTGTATTTGTTGATATGTATACATGACAGCATCAGCTAGAGCATCTTTTCAATCTACTTGCTATAATTTTGAAGCTTCCGTATTTGTACATTTCTGCATTCATAGCATGTTTTGAGGGGGAGTTGCAATCCTTGGGTTCTAGCTTGATAAGTGCATATGTCAACAAGAAAAAGAAGTTTCCACGCTCACAATGTCACAATCACTCAAAGTTGAGAGATATGCATTCATTTGAGAGAGATTGCACTTATTGTCTTGTTTTATTAATAGCTCCTGCATGCTTTTGTCTAATGAGCTTGATATCTATTTCACATGATCATTATTATTTTTCTTAGACTGAAACTGTGCAATAGCTGTTGGTTCGGTCAGAAGGCAATTCATGTTTCAGTAGCTTCCGTAAAATGTTTCAGTAGTGTCCAGACTTTATTTCAGTAGGTCGTTTTTTTGTTTCGACCGGCAGACAGTCTGTGAGCAGACCCAGACAGTCCGTGACTCTTCAGTCTTCTCTGTTCCTTGTTGTTTTGTCGTGCGCTTAGTCTGGTTGGTTCTTGATTGTCCCGCTGTGCCTTTAGGTTATCACCGGAGGTACCTAGCCACCCGTTGGCTTGTGGATACATCGTTTTTGTGTGCGCTTGTACTTGGGGTTTGAATTTGGGACAGTAGCCAAAAAGTTTTGAAAGAAAATTTACGGCTCCCATTCACCCCCCTCTGGTCGCCGTTTTTTTGTCCTTCACACTTTTAGTATGATCAGCAAACAGAAATACCAAGAACATAAGAATCAGGAAAAATATAGTGCCGTCACAACATTATGTGTTACTGCAGAGTTCTGAATCATTTGTTGTACTGTAGCTTGCCATTGCTCATTCATACATTGGTGCCAAATTGCCATACTTACTTGCTGTTGAGTCTTGTTGGATGCTCAAAATTAGTAAGACAACTCTGCGAGAGGGTCTGACTCAGGCTAAATAGTAAATACTTGCAAGCGTACATGAATCTGAAAGTCTACCATGGTCTTGGTTCTGAAGCTAGGAAATGCCCAGACTAACAGTGTCGAATTGTGTTGCCTTTGTCGAAAAGAAAAGATGAGAAAATTATGTCGTGTTATTGCAACTTGGCTTGCTGTATCTCTGTGCCTTCACCTCATGGTTTCTCGGGCTCTGATCTTTCGTCTTGTAGCTAAATGACCTGACCTGTGCGCATGATTTCAACCTTGAAAGCAAGATTGTCAGCAGTGCTCTCATGAAACTATGGAATGGAAGACTGATACAGAGGCATGGTACACTTGCCAGGGTGAGGATGCAACGATGGGTGGTGAGAGGAACACTGAATATGTGAATTCGGAGCGGCAACGTGACCTTGATGCCATCTAGAAGAGCATTTGCAGAACGCACCATGGTTAATTGGCTGGTTGGCCTAGCCAAGCAATTCAAAGTGGCAGGGATTCTAAAGTGATACCAATCAATTTGGGCTGCAATTATAAATGTATTGCTCCTGCGCCTTCAGGGAAACAAACTATTTTTTTCTTCTAAAAAAACACTTGTAAGTCATGGGGCTATACATTCAATGTCTTCAAAATTTCAGATTCTCCACAATTCCGATGACTGATCGGTGTGGTTATCTTTGATTTTGTTATAAAAATGACTGTTTATCTGAATGCAAATTGGTTTTTGGCACCAGTCAATTCTATTGTTTCTTGCTAGGCCCATCGATCATTCTATCAACTTTTAGTGTTTAAATTTTCAGAATACCAAACTATAAAAATCTTGCTCTGACAGGTTTATGAATTTCAGGTGTCATGAGAGATAATACCATAGTACTCTACTAAGATGTCACTAGATCATGCGCACAGTGGTTTAGTTTAAACTACTGCTAATGTATCTGTGCTGAATTTTGTACAAATTAGATTGTGTGATAAGCTGATAAGCTTGAAACAAGTTCACATGGTCCCAAAAAACACTTTGGCCAAATCACATCTTTATACACCATGATTAGTAACCACTATTCTATATAATCACGTCTTTGGAATAACCATATATTGTTCCTTCATCAAATTCTAAAGCTCCTAAACTATGCACAAAATCATAAAAAATCAGCATTGGTCGGCTCTGAGATGGCGCAGCAACGCCACGCCCAGGTTTTCTACTCGTTTTTGCAATCAGCTAGAATCATACAGTAAGCCAATCATTGGTGTTGTTCAAATCTTGCTTATTACAGTTAAAGGATTTGACTTCATCCTTCATCCACGACCACTACTGTGTACTCTTCAACCGTAATAGTCGATACCCATGTGGTCGTCGATGTCCCTCCCATCTACAGTGTAGAGACTTTGCCTCGGGCATAGGCTCCAAAGCCGGCGAGCAACTTATGGTTGTGGCGATGCCCATGGTCGGCGAGACCGTTCTTGCCTTGCGTCAAGACCGCGCCTCTCCGCGTGCAGCGTCCCCACGATACCGACGTCGTCACCCCACGACTTTCACTTGGTTGTTGCCGAACGGGCACACCGACGCGAGTTTCAATAGCAGCGGCAGCTATCTCTCTTCCGATGAGGATGAGGGCCCCACTTGTTGATGATTTCACCTTTGTGATCATAATGAAATTCTATTTGGATTTTATACGTCTCATATGACACATATCAAAACAAGTATAATCACACGAGGCATAATTTGAGATGAAATATTTGGATGAAACCAAACTACGCTTAAATATATAACTCAAGAACTTACATCAGTCTTTCAATATTCAAATGATAGTCTACCAATATCTAATAATATTGAACAATCATACTATCAACATTGATGATCATTCAATCCCTAAGCATGGATTAATATCCATTTAGATCCTAGGATGACAACCTTAGTGCCATCTGCCATCAAAGCATTCATGTATCTTACATATCACAACAAGCGTAATATTGCATCTGCAGATACCTTGTTGTAGCTTGAAATAGCGCAACTTCTATTACACCGAAAGATGAGAGTCAAAGAGGATATCCATATATATCTATATGGCACAAAGGATCTTGAATTTATTGTTATATAAGTTAAGATATGACCATAGTTGGGTATCGAGATAATGGCTATTTAGTCCCCATAATGTCATACCATGTATTGATGTTATAATGGCAAAGTTCTCATGGGAGTCATCGTACTTGACTCTAGTGGCTACTTCCTCTCTTCATTCAGAAGTATTACATGAACACGCACGATTTCATTGAATGGTCACTTTTTGATTCCATCGAATCACTAGCTATTATCTACAAAGATAACGTGACTTGTATTACCTGGATCCAAATAGGTTACATAAGAGCACTATCACTACACCGCCTTCTAAAATGTTTATTCTCACGAAAGTGGGGAGATAAACACCTAGAAAAATAAATCAATTGATATCGATAACTTCATAATATTCACAAGGTTTCTACCAATTTCCACATTTTACGATGTGTTATTGAGATTGGTGTGCGACGACTTTAAAAATTGCAAGGTTCATGGGGAGACTTCTCTTGAAACTATAACTTGTCCAAAACATAGCATTGTACTTTTTTTCTCTATGAATATTTCTTTAAACAGGTTCTCATGTAAGGTTTTTAATGAGGCAATACCAATACAAGTTTATATATCATACTTTCTCCGTTCTAAATTATAAGATGATTTAGCTTTTCTAGATTCATAGGTTTTGCTATGCACTTAGATATACACTATGTTTAGATGCATAATAAAATGATTGAATTTAGAAAAGCTAAAACGTCTTATAATTTGGAATAGAGGGAATACCTCTTTTTTTCTCGACTGTGTTTTTACATGGGGTATCTAAGACATAAATATGTCATATCTTTTATTTTTCCACATAGGGTTTTTTTTGAGAAGATATCAAAGACATAAATTACAATTATGATCTTCAAATCATATTTATTATTCTCTAAACTTGGTTGCGGGTTTTTTCTCCAAAGTTTTTTTTCCCTATGTGAATTTATAATAAGATAATCAACATATGTCGTATCCGTTTATATTTATTTTTCTCACTGGGTTTTAAAGAGTTTTTAATGGCATATCCACACATATTTCTCCTTATTTTTTTACAGGGTTTTGGAAAAATTATCCAATACATTGACCTAAGTGATGGATGACGACGATGTTAATCAAGAGGAGTGTTGCTATGAATCACTTTATTAGTGATCAACCACTCTTAGAAGACACACCTTCATAAGCTGACCTATCACAACAACGATTTCCACTCTTATTTGTCTCTTGAGTCTTTAATTTACACCAAGCACACTCTACTTTAAACAAGTCCTACTCTTCCTTTTAAAGCCGAAGAAATCCGCGTGGCACACGACACGCGAAACGTGAGTGTCACAGTGTGCTTTGCCGAAAGCAGATATGAGCAGAAGCGTTGCCTACATGGCAGCGCCCCATGCCGTGGCCGCCCCTCAGGTCGCAGCGGAGCGCCCTCCACGTCAGCGCGATCCGGCGTGCCAGAGCCAAACGAGCAGATTCTCCCGCGCCGCGTGGCACGAGGCGGCCGCGCCCGCTATCCCCTCGCGGATAAGCCGGCCCCGCTCCGGCGCGCGCGCCGCGAGATCCCTTAAACTGCCGCGCACCGCTCACCGGCCACCACACAGCCCCAACGCTCTCCAACGCCACACAGCTTGCGCGCGCAATGGCACTCGTCTCCGCCTCCTCGTCCTCCACCACCACCGTCGCGGCGCTCCCCAGGAATGGGCAGCGGGCGTCGTCCTCCTTCCTCGGCGGCAAGACGCTGCTGAGGCAGGCCACCGAGGCGGCCCGGCCGTCGTTCGCCGTGCGTGCCGCGGCGGACCCCGACAGGCCGATCTGGTTCCCCGGCAGCACCCCTCCGCCGTGGCTCGACGGCAGGTCGGCTGCTGATCCTGATCCTTGGATTCGTCTTCCATCCATTCGTTAAAGCTAGCCAGGTGGTTCTCCTTGCGTGTGACTCTGACTGACACGGTGTGCTCTTGTTGTCTCGATGCATGCAGCCTTCCCGGCGACTTCGGCTTTGATCCCTGGGGCCTCGGTGAGTTCTGATCACCGATCGATCTCTTCTCCTGTGTACTGTGCACATATACAATCTTTGAGCGGTTGATAACTAACTGTCCATGGATGTGCTGGCGATTGATCTGTGCAGGATCTGACCCGGAGAGCCTGCGGTGGAACGTGCAGGCGGAGCTGGTGCACTGCCGGTGGGCGATGCTCGGCGCGGCGGGCATCTTCATCCCGGAGTTCCTGACCAAGATCGGCATCCTCAACACGCCCTTCTGGTACACCGCCGGCGAGCAGCAGTACTTCACCGACACCACCACCCTCTTCATCATCGAGCTCATCCTCATCGGCTGGGCCGAGGGCCGCCGCTGGGCTGACATCATCAAGCCCGGAAGCGTCAACACCGACCCCATCTTCCCCAGCAACAAGCTCACCGGCACCGACGTCGGGTACATCTCTCTCCTTTTGCATGAATCCAATCTAGAAGACAAAGACTCATCCATCTAGTAGTCCTGACCAAAGGCTAACAGTTCTTCATCTGTGTGTGCTATATAAGGTACCCTGGTGGCCTGTGGTTTGACCCGCTCGGCTGGGGCAGCGGCTCGCCGGAGAAGATCAAGGAGCTGCGCACCAAGGAGATCAAAAACGGACGCCTCGCCATGCTCGCCGTCATGGGCGCCTGGTTCCAGGCCGAGTACACCGGCACCGGCCCCATCGACAACCTCTTCGCCCACCTCGCCGACCCCGGCCACGCCACCATCTTCCAGGTCAGCTGAATCAATTAATCCGCATTGCATATGCGTCGTCACAGCTTTTGTGCGATCGATTCGGTTACTGATTTGGGATTCTTGTTATGTTCTTGATGATCAGGCCTTCACCCCCAAATGAGGAGTTGAACTTAGCAATTCGAGGAGTGCTACCACACATGCATTGTTAGGTTGATGGCAGATATGAAACTTCATTTTTTTTTTGTGGGGGCGGACTGCATGGAGTAGACTGTCAATGATGATGGAATGTTCGTGGTGCGATGCATGGTGTACTTGTACTATGTTGTAATAACCAATGTAAAAATGCGATACTCGTTAGATAATATGCCCTCTTCACTGAATCAACGGCTTATAACCGTTTTGATGATGCTTTAGGGCCTACCTGCCAAATTATGCTAAAAAAATGCTTTAGGACCTGTTTGGCTCCCGCCGCCAAGGGGTGAAACTAGCAATAAAATTAAGGTTGTACACCACCAAAGCAATACCTACATATTGTTTTGTGATATATGGTAAATATTACTCAAATTACTAATGAAATTTGCATGTACCGTGGTGCCTATGCACCAGGGTAGTATAACATGAGGTCGCCCTGCTCACGCCGCATATTATCGTGTCGCGAGGTTGGTTGCACCGTAAATGCGGCGAACAAAATGAGCACCACACATTTGACAAGAGCTAGCGTAGAGTTACACAGCGAACGCGCCATATTTTCAGCACACCCAAGACACGGCAGCAACCAAACACAGGTACGACGTGGCGCCATTCGGGCATGGCACGTTGCGGCTATGGGCAGGCCCTTTTACTCGGTAAAGGAAAATCCCAACCCAAAAATCATCTACCAGTTTTCAAACACATCCACCTCAACAAAGAAGGGAACTGCTAGCGCCCGGACGCCCGGCTCCAGGGGGCGTCCGGACGCTCCCCAACCCCGCCAGCGTCCCCCGCCCGTCCCGCTCCGCAAGCAACAGCCCGCCCCGTCCCACGAAAATGAAAACAGAAAATGCGACCCCGCCCCGCTCCCACACGGGAATTCGCGAACCCCCGTCTCGCCTCCGCACGGAGCCCGTCACCAGCTCACCACCATGCTCCACCCTCCCATGTGCAGCAGGGGTATAATGCTATTGCAACAAAGAATGACCCCTAATGAAACAAATACGAGAGAACTGGTGAAACAAATGAAAAAAACTGTTGAAACATCAGGAAAACACGTAATGAAACAAGTAGAAAAACTGGTGAAACAAAACCAAAAAAATTGTTGAAACATCGAAAAACAACTAATGGAACAAGGAGAAGCTGCTACAACAAGGAGAAGAAAGCTTCTGCAACAAAAGGAGAAGAACCTACTGCAACAAGAAGAAGAAGCTACTGCAACAAAGGAGAAGAAGCTATTGCAACAAAAAGGAAAAGAAAGCTGTTGCAAACAAGGAGAAGAAGCTACTGCAACGAAGAGAAGAATCTACTGCAACAAAGGAGAAGAAGCTACTGCAACATCAAAAGCGATACTAATGAAACGTCGAGAAACATGGAGGAGGATGCTGCAAACAAAGGGGAAAAACTATTAAAACATCTTAAAAAGAACTGCAACATCAGAGAATCGTGCAAAACATTTCACATCATCTGTTGCATGTAGCTTAGATCTGACTCGCCACAAACCCTAGCCGCCATCAAAACCTTAGATCCAGAGGGGGGAGGAGGAGGAGGAGGAGGAGGAGGAGGAGGTGGAGGGGGAGGAGGAGGGAGGGGGGAAAATCTCAGATCCAGATCCAGAGAGAGGAAGGGAGGAGAGGAGATCCAGATCCAGAGAGAGAAAAGGGAGGAGAGGAGGCTCTGTATCTAGATCCCTCCGCCACCTACCTCGTCGGAACCACCACCGTCACCCTCATCTCCGGTGAGGTGCCAGAACCGGGTCGTAGAGGAAACAGAGGTGTGTGGGAGGGCGCGGTGCGCGCGAGGAGAGAAGGGGAAGAAAGCATGACGCGTCGCGGGCGCGCAACGAGCTCGCTGGGGCGCGGCGCGTGGTGCGGGCCATCCCGACGATGGCGCGGGAGAGCGAGCAGCGAGGGGGCGGAGGTGCGAGAGGCGAGCGGGAGTGGAAAGGCGTGGCGAGCGAAGAGGAAGAAGTGAAGAGACATACGAGCGAGCGAGTGGGTGGGAGCGTCCGACGCGCGGTCAGACGCCCGTCATATATCATTACCGCTGTAAGGTCCAAATAGGCTAGAGGATGGGGGTGAATAGCCTAATTAAAACTTCTACAAGAATTACTTAACCACGAGTTAGTACGAAAGGTGGCGAAACAAAAGCACTAGCTCTAACTAATTAAGCAAGCCACCTACACAAGTCTAGTACAAGGCTATTCACTAAACACAACAACTACTACAAGCTAGAAACGAGAAGTAATACGAGAGAAGAGCTTCGAGTGATTATACCGCCGTGAAGAGAAGAGAAACACCAATCAATCAATCATACAAGAGAAATCCTCGGGAAGAGAATGACACAAGAATTTATCTCGAGGTTCACTTGCTTCCCGGCAAGCTACTCCCCGTTGTGGCGATACACCCACTTGTCGGTTCGCGAGCTAATCGACTATCAAGAGTCGAGCCCTCGGCGGGCGCCGCACAACCACACACAAGATGGGGATCCTCCAAGCCATGAGCTCCACTAGAGTATCCAATTTGCGAACTCCCACGGGAAAGGATCAAGAACCCCTTACAACACTTGGTGAAGGCTCCAACAATCTCCAATTGTGAGCTCAATCACCTCCGCTGCTCCAAGCCGTCTACCGTGTCGGGAAACACGGAAGAATAACAAGAAATCCACAGCAACTCGAAGATCAAGTGCCTCTAGAATGCAACTCTCAAGCAATGCACTTGAATCTCACTCAATCTCACTCAAGATGTGCAACTATGCAAAGAGATGAGTGGAGGGGTTGTTCTCTAGCTCAAAGTATGTCTCTATATCTCAAAATGTGCAAGAGTTACCCTCAAACCCCGGCCAACGTCTATTTATAACGAAGGGGTACACAGCTAGCCGTTACAGACGACGCAGCGAAAAACGCGCTGACCGAACGCTCCGGTCAGGGTGACCGGACGCGTCCGGTCACTACACGACAGCAAGAGACAGTGCGTGCCAGAACTAGCCGTTGCCGTGACCGGACGCGCTGAACCGATTGACCGGATGCGACAGTGCCCGCGTCTGGTCGCGTTCCAGTATGCTCCCGTTGAGACCGGACGCGTCCGATCGCACGTGACCGGACGCGCCGCGCGTCTGATCGTCACTCCGCTTCGCTCTGCCCCTTTGGACGCCTGACCGGACGCTCCGGTTACCTGAGGGACCGGACGCGCCGGTCGGGCGCTCTGATTCGCTCATGAGAACTGACCGGACGCCACAGTGCCAGCGTCCGATTAGAGTCCAGTAAGCTCCCTGGATGACCGGACGCGTCCGGTCATCAGTGACCGGACGCGTCCGGTCATCAAACTGAAAATCGCACAGACGCTGAACACTGACCGGACGCGTCCGGTCATACAGAGACCGCGTCCGGTCCATCGTCCGGTCATCTCTGTGACCTCCGTTCGCCTCCGTTTCTTTTCCGACTTTCGGCGCAATAGAAAAATAAGCATTTCACTTCCCCAAGAAGCGCCGAATCCCGCCTCGCAAGCTCGGCGGGAGGGAGAGAATAACCCAAACCCTTCTCTACCGCTCAGACTCCACCGCCTTTACAAATGTGCTAACACCACCATGTGCATGTGTGTTAGCATTTCACAAACATTTCTCAAGGCGTTATGTTAGCTCTTTTACTAGATCCTAATGCATATGCTCAAGACAATGATCTAGTGGCACTTGATTCCTGAGCTAACTGCGATTGCCCCTCTTGATAGTCGGCTATGTATCCTAAACCCGGTCAATCACTTCTCTACTCATCTTAGACCGGCAAAAGGAAAACCCTATGATTATACCTTTGCCTTGCGCTCTTAGATCCTTCTCTTCCACTTGATCATCATGTCCTTCCTTTTATGTGCATCTCCACCATAATCATCATTTCATGTTCATGCACTATCTCTTTGTGATCTTGTGGCCATCACTCCTTGCCACATACACCTTCATCACATGTGTTGCTTATGCCTAACTCAAAACACTTAACACGTGGCATTAGCAACTTGATGTCATTAATTACCAAAACCAAACTTGGGCTTTCAACCGCAACAAGAAACCACATCTCAAAACAGCCAATGCATGAGAATCCCTCTCCCCCTATCTTGTTTCTTCTCTTCCCTCTTCTCCCAATCCATAACCACGGCATTCGTGGGCGGGTGCATGGCGCTGCACGTGCCCACAGCGGTGCGCCGCAAGCGGCGTGCCGCAAGCGGCGTGCGACGACGGTGTGCGCAAGCGAGGGGCACGACCAGCTGCTGAAGGCCAGCAAGGTAGTGTGACTGCTGCGAAAGGCGCACGGGGGCGGGAGCGGGGGCGCGACACGCGGCGACGGCGGGCGCGATGCGAGCGGAGCGCGCGCACGGCAATAGTGCGCGTGCGGGGCGCGACGAGCCAGTCGCGTTGCCACGACAACGGCGTTTACGCACGAGCGCTCGGTGACGGCATGAGGGCGGGTGTTTTGCGAGCGGCGGGTGGTGATGTGGGGAGCGACTGGGCGCACGACAAGCGGGTTGCGCGGCCGCGGCGACGACGACGCACGGGAGCTAGGCGCGCTGGACATGGCAGCGCCCATGGCACAGAGCAGTGGAGCCTGCGTGGACAACGATCGGATCTAAGCCAAGTCAGGCTGCATGATTGGGGTGGCGGCAGGGAGCTAGAAGTGACCGGAATAGGCTTGATCTTCGGCGAGGAGCTGACCTTCTCCAGCGCAGGGCCGGCCCTGATTTTTTTTTTGAGGCCCGGGGCGAAACCATAATCCGGGGCCTTTTATACATATCTGACATTGATAGTACTAAATGTAAATCCATATATATAAACACTTAACTGCGGATGCAATAGCAATATTCATATGAAACAATTAGCTAAAAAACAGTTTTGCAAGAAAACAAGAATTGAGTAAAAAAGGGGTTAAATCAGCATATGTAACAGTATGGGTTTCTAACAGTTAATCACACCTGACAACTTGGTCACTTTCTTTAAAATGATAATCATGTTCGTTCTATTGTCTCAGTAATCACGTTCGTTCTATTGCCTGATCTAGACATCTACTTGTGTTGCTGGTGGCTCACCGTGATTCGTCGTCGCTCGTCTGGGTCGGACGGTGTCGCGGAGATCGCAGCGCGTCGGCAGCGTCGCGTCGCGTGGCGTCGAGTCCAGCGTCTCGCGGAGTCGCGGTCTCGCCTCGTGCCGTCGTGCAGGCGCAACAGCCGCCGCCGCCGTGCGTGTCGTGTCCGCCCGCCCTGTTGGAGTCTGCGTGTGGGCGTGGTCCTCAGAAGGGAAGGACCCAGTCCTTTGCTGTTCCCTCGTGCTGCAGGCCAGTCGCCAAGGAAAGATCCAGAACGGAAGCTAGCTCTTTCTTTCTTGATCCTTCTCGCCAGGAGGCCCAGGACTACAGGCCAGCGACGTATACCTGCAGGGCTGTATACCTGGTGTTTGCATATTTGGGGTGGGGCCCTACCTAGTTGGGGGCCCAGGGCGGCTGCCCTGCTTGCCCGCATCCAGGGCCGGGCCTGCTCCAGCGGCGCCTTTGATTCGTGACCAGGGAGATCGTGGAAGAAGATAAAACACGACACGAAGAGGATGGCAGGTGGGCTCATGGATGAAACGTGGGACCACAACTAATTGCTTGCTAATGATGTTAAAAATAACATCCATTCCATACTTCTCAATCTCTCTTCTACCAAACGCAAAAACAGTGATGATCATGTCCCTCAAACCAAAAATCAAAATCGAACCATCCTTTCCTAGAAAAAAGTAGAGATAAAACCATCGTAGTCTCCCTAGTCACGGATCCAAACACAACCTTAATTTTACTGATACCAAATTTATCAAAATATAGACATTTTGTCTTTTCAACGTGCCAATTTAAAGAAAGCAATTGGGTATTTCCCCGATCTACACAAAGTTAATTAAAATAGTAGAATGGAAAGATATGGATTGCTTTCATGAGGTTATTTCACACTAATTTCCGAATTCAACTTGTGCTATATGCTATAAATATATTTGTTTCAGGATTTCTACAAATTTAACACTTTATTATCCGCAAACATTATGCGCAGCTGCCATGTTTATTGGTTCAGAAAACGATTAAAAAGTTGATTCAAGATTAGCCTACGTTTGAAAATAACGACATAACAGGGGTCCCAACTGAACTTTCACGCTCAACTTTCCCTGCAAGAATGGATCGCGAGAGCCCAGAAGAGTAGACCGAAGACAAGCAGAGAAATTTCAATATTTAACCCCGAATTCATAAGCCTTTCAGTATTTCACATCGAATTCGTAAGCCTTTCAATATTTAACCCTGCGCACGCGAATTGTTTCAATTTGAGGGATTTCTAAGATTTCTTCTTTTTTCTATTTCTAAATATCTCTTATCACTGTTCAGCACACGGGAAATGACTGAACTACCCCTCCCTCTTTATCCTAACTATCCTGGGGCTCGTACGTAGCTGGTTCACATCCTTCTCCATCGTGAGTCGCATGGACGACGGGACGAGCGACTCCGCTCACCATACGCCGCCGCCCCGTCGCCGGAGGCCGCCTGCCCGCCCGCCCAGTGCCTCTCCGCCCGGCCAGGCCCCCTTCGCCTGTCGCCCTTGTCTGGCCCGACGGCCTAGGGTTTGGGGCGGCCGTGCTCGTCCGTCGCCGAGGCCGGCCGCCGCTGGTCTCCGGTGGCCGAGCACAAGGCCGATGGGGGCTGGGAGCTTGGCGGTCGTGGGCGGCTGGACGCCATGGTCATAGAGGCTGAGGTCGGCGGGGCAACAGTGGAGCTGCCCATGGGCCATGGCGTGAGTCCTTGCCGGCCGGCCGCAAACAGCAACGCTTGCGGATGAGGACGGACGACAACACGGCGACAACCATTCTCGATCCATCGATCGATGTCTTTGCTGAAAAGCTATGGCGCTAGCTTTGATTTCTTCTTCCTTGCCGGTCAGATTCCTACTAGTATTAACTAGTAGTACTGTAGTAGTATAAACTATAAACTAGGTGCTGCGAACCATGATATTGCCAGGTGATATGTATATACAGAGGTACAGGCCACACACACACTCCATAGA
The DNA here is from genome assembly GCA_038087645.1 of Saccharum hybrid cultivar R570. Classification (NCBI taxonomy): domain Eukaryota; kingdom Viridiplantae; phylum Streptophyta; class Magnoliopsida; order Poales; family Poaceae; genus Saccharum; species Saccharum hybrid cultivar. Next base: position 2,339,763 of record JAQSUU010000377.1, read on the forward strand.
GAGCAACTAATGAGGCGCGTGCATTTGGAAGCTTCACGACAATGGCGGGAGAGGATGCCGTGTTGTGCTGTGGAATGAGGAAGGGCGGGTACGATGGCCGGGGACCGCACTGGTGACTGGCGGACGTACTGCTCTGCCTGGGCGGTGGACACGCATGGCGGGTGGGGACCTGAGGCTGGCCGGTGCTGCAGTGGCGGGTGCGAGCTGGCGGTGGGCGGTGCCGGATGCGGCCGGAATCGGGCGGCGGCGGACGAGCGGCTCCTGCTCGAGTCGCGACCCCCCGCGCGACGAAAAGATGCTTTCGGGCCCGAGCGAAACAGAGACAACGACGCGAATCCTTCTTTCCCAGGCAGGGGCAGTGTGGTCTTTTTTTTCCCCTGAACAGTGCAAATGATTTATTGGAATTAAGAAAGAAGAAGAAAAGAGAAGAATCCCTCCGATTCAAAGAATTGGCATGTCCGGGGTTATATTTTGAAAGACTTACGAATTCGATGTCAAAGGCTTGCGAATTCGGGGTTAAATATTGAAATTTCTCAGACAAGCAAGGCGAGGGGCACCATCTCAAAAACCCGTAGGAAATCGAATCGAGTCGGGGGAAGGGGAAAAAAAGGGAATAGCTCGCGCCGCCGCCAGCACCGCGTCCGCCATGGCCGCCTCCTCCCGCCGTGCGTCGCAACTGCTGGGGTCCGTCGCCTCCCGCCTCCTCCACGCTCGGGGCTTCGCCGCGGCGGCCGCCGCCGCGCCCTCGCCGGCGGTCTTCGTCGATAAGAGCACCCGCGTGATCTGCCAGGGCATCACGGGGAAGAACGGCACCTTCCACACCGAGCAGGCCATCGAGTACGGCACTAACATGGTACGCCCCCGCCGCGGCCACCCTTCGTCTGTCTCCCTTTGATGTGCCCCTCAATGGCTCGATCCGTGTGCTCCGCTCCGTGCCGCGCGATTCTAGGGTTTGACGGTGTTCGTGCTGCGCGATCTCGTCGGTGCGCGGTCGCCGATCTCCATTTCCTCGGGTCTTACTCTTTCTTTTGGCTACCTTACATTCCGATTGAGAGCGACCCTTAACGGAAGATGTTGAATGCAAAATGTTTTCAACTATAACTGCTGCTTATGTGGTACGAGGTCTGAAATCGTAGTTCAAGTGGCAAAAAACTAGGGTTCGTTATCATTTGTTGAGTTGATTTGAGCCAGCATTTGTCTGGTAGATTTCTCAGGAAGCATAAGTGTACTATGGTTTGAGAAAAAGGATCCTCACAGGAAACCTTATTTGAACCATGTTGCTTGAGATTATGAGAATCATACCCATCATGAACGCTTTGAAACCTTTTTAAGCTCTACTAAGCACACAATCTAACAAAAAAAAAGAATACGTTTGATTTATGAAAATGCAATTATTCTTCACTAGGTGGGACAGAGGCAATTTTTATCTAATCTGTTTTATGTAAATGGGCTGCAGTCCTCAGGCAACCAAATTGTGATAATAGCAAGAAGGAAGTGAGGCACTAAGCATGTTGAAGTCTGATTTTTAGCATGATGGTTCCATAGACCTGGCATGTTTTACATTTATGTTGTTGACCACTAGATTCATATAGCTAATGTTGCACACTGTTTCAATGGAATTGACCCAGATGCTACCTTTTTCAGCCATGTGGTATTGTACTAATATTAATACAACTGAAACCGGTTCATGCTGCACAAAATATTTGAACAATGATTTGTATGTTTCAACAGTATTTCAGTAAATAGATATAACTTTTAAATCTAAAATTATTATTTTTTTATGTTTTCCTGTAGCTTGTGTCTCTCTCTTTTAGTCTTTTTATATTAAGGTTCTTTTTTTGTTGTAACAGGTTGGTGGAGTGACTCCTAAGAAAGGTGGAACTGAACATTTAGGGCTCCCAGTGTTTAACTCTGTAGCAGAAGCTAAGGCTGAAACAAAAGCCAATGCATCTGTTATATATGTTCCTCCACCATTTGCCGCCGCCGCTATAATGGAGGCAATGGAGGCTGAGCTCGACCTTGTCGTCTGCATTACGGAAGGAATTCCACAGCATGACATGGTAATAACCATTTCTGTACTTTGTTAGTTATCTGAGCCTGGGGATGTGCTCAATGCCATATCATCTTTGTTTTGGAAATCACTGCACATGTAAATTGCAAATTCATTTATTTTTGGCAGAAGGACTAGAAAGTAGTGTGAATGTGTGGTCAATGCTTGTCTTAGTTTATCTTACACAGGCGGACATGTAGTAGGCTATTCTTCTCTTTTGTGCAGGATGGGGCTCAAATTTTGGTAAATAGATGTAGGTCATCCAAATAGACACAGATTTTACTACCATGGTCCATTGAGCAGTTTGCTTGTGGACATTACTTTTGCTATTTTTTTCCTGCATATTGCTCTTGAATCATTTCATAAATCAGTTTTGCTTTGTTGATGGAACTCCATGAGGTGACACCATAATGTTTCATTTGCAAATTTAGGTGAAAGTGAAGGCTGCACTAAACAGGCAGTCTAAAACTCGATTGATTGGGCCAAATTGCCCTGGTATCATTAAGCCTGGTGAGTGTAAAATTGGAATCATGCCAGGTTACATCCACAAGCCTGGGCGTATTGGGATCGTATCACGTTCTGGTACCTTGACATATGAAGCGGTATGTCTGTTATTATTATTTTTCGTATGTGCGAAGTGCGAACCTAATCAGGTAATTGTTTGGTTAATGTGCATTTGAATTGTGTTGACAGGTATTTCAAACAACAGCTGTAGGCTTGGGGCAGTCAACTTGTGTAGGCATTGGTGGTGACCCGTTCAATGGCACGAATTTTGTTGATTGCCTTGAAAAGTTTGTTGATGACCCTCAGACGGAAGGTAGAAAGCAAAAGCCTTCCTTTTTTAAATCTATTATGAAATATCTCTTCCTGGATTCTGTAATCTTCTCTGTGGCATTAATCCCCGTGTTTGGCATTTTTGGTACTTGAATACTTCAACTGCATTTTTTTATTTCAAATGCTACGTCCATATGCTCTTTTCAGTCAACACAGCTCTATCCCATCTTGCATTCTTCTCAGTGTTGAATACTAATCTATGTCTTTCAGGTATTGTTCTCATTGGTGAAATTGGAGGTACGGCTGAGGAGGATGCTGCAACATTCATCCAGGTAAGAGTGTGTTAGGGCATTAGTTTGGTTGGCCTTTTCTCTGTATTACATGCAATATTGCTGTATTGATTCTGCATGTTGCAACACCCATCCCCTTATGGTTCAGTGAAGTTCAAGCAATTTCTGTCTTGAGCACTCAAAATTATGACCTATCTATTTATTTTCTATGATCCTTATTACGGTTCATAAATGATGAATATTAAATTGATGTCTTTTCAAATATTTTTCGCCAGAGTATTTAATTGATGAACTTGTGCTATTTCCACAGAGTATTTAATTTGTCTTTTCATGCATACCAGAGTACTAGACTGCTAGTAAAAAGGACCCATATCTGTGATCATAGTTTTTAAGGCGGTAAGGCGAGGCGTGGCGACCCACCCCCTTCCAGACGCCTAGGCGAATTAGGCGCGCGGCGAGGCGACGCCATACACATACACTCACATACACTAAAGCAGGATAAACATAACTTTATACATACTTTTTGCTTCCAATTTTAGAGCCTATGCACAAGCAGCCACCACCCATACTACCTTGAGCAGTTTATACCCTATCCAACTATCCAAGCACAAGCAGCATACCACATCAGAGGAGTATATCCAAGTCCAAGATCCAAGTAAGCATAAGCAATATAGTTCACTTCTGAACAGAGGAAGGAAAGGAGAGGAAGAGCAGAGGAAGGAAGTGCGATGAAGAGCAGAGGAGGGGAGAGGAGAAGTGGTACTTGTGAGCCGATGTGAAGGATCCTGAGCTGCTGGTAGGGAATCCCCCCCTTCGCCTGCCCCTGCCTCTCTCCGTCCCGCCTCCATCTGCATCCAGCGTCCCCTCCGCCTCCCCTTCCTACCACCTCTCCTTTGTGCCCCGTCCTCGGTCGCGTCCCGCATGGCCATGCCGCCCTGAGCAGAGGAAGAGATACGAGTCGCACTGTCGCAGCAGGACGACGGAGGCTGATGGAGCGGAGCCGAGGTCGAAGACGCAAATCCGTGGGGGGCCGTGAGGTCGCAGCCGCGAATCGGCGGAGCGGAAGGGGCGGGAGCGGCTCAGGTGCTCCAGCCGCCATTTTCTCTTCCCTCCTCTCCTCTCTCTCCCCCTCTGTCTCTCAATTAGCGAGCAGCAGGGACCAAGGATGGTCGTTCTCCCGCGTGTGCGACGCCTTTTCCGCCTGCGCGCCTCTTCTCCCCCGCGCGCGACGCGTTTTCCTCCTGCGCGCCCCTTCTCCCGCGGGCGCGGAAACCTTTTCCTCCCCCGCGCGGCTTCTTTTCCTCCCGCGCGCGGCGCCTTTTCGCGAGTGCGGCGTCCGTCCGACGCCGTGGCGACGCCTTGGCGGCTGAGGCGACGCCATACGCACGGAAGCCACGGCGAGCCCGACGCCTCACGTGGGAAATCGCCCAGACGCCTAGTCGTCGCCTAGGCGACGCCTTAAGAACTATGTCTGTGATGTTGTTGGCCTTTATTTCACAAAATATTTCTGAACTGTTGTCTCCCCTGGACTATTTGAGTGTTGGCAGTTGGCGCTATGTTTCGAAGATACATATCTTGAAGGCCCTTTTTGCCTTTCACAAAATACAATGATGAATAATTGGATCATGTTTGCGAATGATGAACTAGTTTATTAAGGCATTGTTTGAAAGTTTGCAACACATAAACAATTGTAAATGTTCTTGCCTCAAGTTAGCTACCTTGCAGGCTTGCAGTTTTAGTAGAGGAATTATGCTTATAGGAAAGACCCAGAATTAAGCTAGATGCCTTGGCCTTGATTTAACCTAGCATACCACAACTCTAGCTTAAGCTAGTCCATACAGTTCCTAAGTAAGCTGCATTGTGGTTCGCCATGTTCTAGACCATCTTATCCATCTGATATATGCATTCAGTTTTATTAAAACTGCTTGTCGGCAATCTACTTTTGCCATATTTCAAACGCGAAGGGAGCTGCATGTCATTGCATTAAGAGATATTCTTGCTGTCTTGGCATAGACCTAAGGTAGCTACAATGAACTCAAAAGGTTTTCATGTGACATGGAATGACTGGTGAGGTTAGAAGTTTAACAACTTATGCTTATGCCTTATTGATTCCATAAAGGGATAAACTGTCACCAGTCACTTCACTTCTGAAGTGCTGCTATTGATTTATAGGGCTGCATGTCTTGTGTTTTGGTTGTTGGATCTTATCCTTTTATTAGTGCTGAATAAAAAGTTACATTCTTATAAAAAAATAACTAAAAAATTACATTTCCTATCTACTAATTTCATCTGTTTTGAAATACCTCAGGAAAGCAAAACACAAAAGCCTGTTGTTGCGTTCATTGCTGGGCTTACGGCACCCCCAGGCCGTCGCATGGGTCATGCTGGAGGTACCAACCTAGCTATTCTTTGCCCTTCGTAATTCTTAATCTACGTATTATAGCTCCATTCAACTGTACTTTTAATGTATTAAGTTGAAATATGATCCTTGCATTTAGTTGAGATAAGTTACTGCGAACATATTTTTTACCATTCTATTGTTCATGAGTCTGGGCAATTCTGTATCAGACTCAGACCAGGATGAATGTGGTATCTGATCAGTCATTTGCAGGTTAGGGCAATTCTGTAATCTGTATATATTTTTTTGTGTTAGCGTTGAAATCATGCCTGCAAAATTGAGAAAATCTCTTGTTACTGGCTTACTGCAATGACATTCATCAAACCTGGTTTGCGTTGTTGAATAGCTGTTGTCATGAACTGAGGCCTGATTGGATACACATAGCTAGTCACTAGTTGGGGCTAAAAATTAGCCTAAATTAGCTATGGTTGGCTAGCTCGTGTATCCAAACAGGCCCTAACTGTAGTGCTGTTATTCATTCATCTGGCGATTCTGATTTTGATTGCACTTTTGGCACAGTTCAGCTCCAAAAAATTTTTGGAGCTGGAGCTGTGGGAATAAGAAAAGTATTTTGGATTATACATGTTTTAGCCATTTAATTTAATTTACAAATTCAAAATCCTGCATGAATCTTGGAGCTACAATTGTGTGCCGAATAGGCCCTTAGTTTGCTACACATACTAATTGTATTTCATATTTCACATTACACATACTAATGTGTATAATACAGTTTTTCAGCAGGTTTGACACAAGTGTTGCATGTGCTAATCCAGTTTGATCCTTTTGTTGTGAACTGTGTGCAGCTATCGTGGCAGGAGGAAAGGGTACTGCCCAGGACAAAATCAAGGCCCTCAGAGAGGCTGGTGTTACCGTTGTCGAGTCACCGGCGAAGATTGGTTCTACCATGTTCGAAATCTTCAAGCAGCGTGGAATGGTAGAATAGATACACAATGGTACAGTAGAGAGACATTGAGAAACCGCTTTTTGGTGCCCGTGGGCAATTGCGAGCAATTCCTCGGTAGATCATTTTCCCTGGCCACAAACAAAACTACCGAGGCCGCCTTTTCTTACGTGCCTTCTGTTTGAAAGATGGCCTGGCCTTCTTCACTTGGATCACCTTCCAATGAGCTCATTTCAATAAGACGTTTCGGAGCCATGGACATGCTGTTTTCTTGGAGTCAATGTGGATGCCTAATTTCAAATTTTTATTGTTTACAATTTCAATCTAGGTTTACCTATCTGTTTGCTTGTATTATATTGTCAGCGGTAAATTGTCCACAGCTGAGGAAGATTTGCTTTGCTTGGTGTCCTGCTTAATGTGTTTCCCACGACTCTGTTGGCTGATCAACCTCGCTGAGTCATTGTGCTGTCTGCCAATGTCTTCATTACTGAAGACTCCTCTCAGAATGGTAAGCGTATTCTGATCAAGAAAAGAGTCGTACAAATAAAAATAGATTTAAGGCCGTTAATCTATTGCCATTTGCTGAAGAATAAATATATTTTTGGAGCCACTTTGAATACAAATTCATTGATATAAGTTGCAGAAGGGAGTATTTGAATTTGGCTGAAACTTTGGGGTGTGTTTGGTTTGAGGAATGATGTGGCCCATCTTCTCACTCCTCACTTTTTTTTATTTGGTTTGTGGAATGAAATGTGTTGATTCATCACCTCATGAAGCATGGAGTAGCCCCCACAAACCAAACACACCATTATCTAGCCCAGTCCATAGTGCTCCAATAGGCAAAGGCCACCATTATCTATCGCAGTCCATAGTGCTCCCATATAGGCGAAGGCCTGGAACTAAGCTGTGTTTATGGTTGGGGCAGTACTCTGTGTTTTCTCAACATGCATGAGGTCTTCTTAGCAAAATGTTCAAGGACTATCTTATCCCTTATAGGTCAAGTCCTTTTTAACCATCATTCCTGAATACTCGTTGAATACAAGGTCTAGTTTGGCAACCACTTATCTTTCCAAAAGGTCCAAATTACCTCTCTTCAAGCTTTTACTATGTTCAGATAAATCACTACACTAACGTTTGGTTCGATTTAGTCTTCTTAACTGTCCAATTCATCTATTTCATCTCTGTCCAATTCATCTATTTCATCTTTTTGTTTCTTCACGTACAAATTCTGTGAGGTGAGAGGGGACATCATAATTTGTTATTATGAATATATCATAAATTTTTATCACGCTAAATTTTTTAGACTTAGGAATCAAACCTAACCACTATAAGTCGTCCATTCTACAACGGTGAGTCTTTAGCTCGTGACAACATGGATAGCCTTTCTATCGGTCCTTTTCTCCGGACTTTTTTTTTCTGCAGAATCATCCCGGGGATTTTCAGAGGCCCTATTTGCCTCGTAATACCATACTGGTAAATATAGTACTTTTTCCTTCGTCCGTATTGAAAGCATGCTCGTTTTGCACATGGACTCTTGCATGTACTTGATGAGTACACATACTGTGTTGAACTCATACTTCAATTTCCATGCTCGCGTCGATAGCCAATTTCCTAGGTAGAATTCACGGTGTGCTTGGACCGGTCCGGAAGCTAAAATTGAGTGCCAAGACCTGAACTTATACATGTTATGCACGACATGTTCATGCACCACGCCCAGACTTGTATACTGATTAGTGATAGAAACGGATCGGATTCGCATGGAATCAAATCTGGACGTCGTCATTACCATATTTAAATTTGGATTCGGATACGGATACGTATCTTGTCGAATACGAATATAAAACAAATGCTTGGATTCGGATTTCTATTAAGATATTTACTCAACTCAACAAATATATAATATTATCAATTAAATTAATTGATAATGTTTATCAATTAGATCAATATATCAATTAATCAATCATTATTTATATAAATATTTATCATGAAATTATAAATTGTGTAAAATAATTTACATCAGAAAAAATAAATTAAAGTATTAAAATAAATTCAAGCCATTTTTTGGTCCAACAATTTTTTGGTCCGTCTTTCCCTAACTATGACTAAAAGTACGGTTCGCTGATTTGTTGTAAGAGAAAAACACTGTTCCAATTAAAAAAACAAGTTGAAAAGTACGAATCGTAAGACAAGCGAACATGGCCATGTGATATGGAAACTATTCGTATCTATGCAAGTCCCATGTTTTACATGACATATTTGGACCTTAAAGTAACCTATATAGTTATGGGAATCCTAATCGAAATAGCTCTATCCAAATATGAGTAAGCTGAATAGAAATACTAACTCAAATAAAAAAAAAGTATAAATTAGGCATAAGTCCATGTCAACAAATTTATCATCAATAAAACTAAAGGAAATCTTATCATAATCGCAAACGTGCAGGCACACGAGCAAAGCAATAATGCTTCGTCAGGAAGGTGTGCATCATCAGTGGGAGAACTCGATGCTGACAGGAAAAATTGACGACAGCCAAAACAGATGAACAGTCCCTTTTGAGAATTTGTTCACTAGAGCCTATTTACAGGAGGAAACTAGCGGCGGCAAACTGCCTCCATATAAATCATACAAATAATAAAGAGAGAGACGTACGTACATTCTACATTTTTATGATCACACGGATTAATCCCAAATCTATACCTAATGATTAAACACTAAAGAGTAAAAAATTCTCGGCAATGAGTTATATTTATTTTTTTTTTCCCGTTGCAACGCACGAGCATATTTGCTAGTTTATTAGAAGGCCCTAAACTTATCTACAAGATATAATGCTAATACACACATATTGCTTGAAAACATATCATTCTTTTTTTACCGAACATGTCTTCAAAATAACATTTAACATTTATTTCACAAGAATTATTCATTAATTAATTTTAAATCTTTTCAAGACCATTCTTTAATAAATTAAATTATCGACTTTTTAAAATCCAATGCAACCTAATAAGTTAGACCAACTGTATTAATAAATTGAGAAAAATGTCGACATCATTTTTATTATTATGTCGTTAGGTGATTAAAGTCGATTTTATTGTGGAGTATTTTTTTTCCTTGAAGGCACCTATGGAATATATAAACTAGCTTAAAACAAACTCAAATCACAAACTTGACGAGCACACGGTTGCATTGAAAAGAAAAAAAACTATGTGCTCAAATATAAAGAAATAAATAAATAAATTGGGGGTCGTTTTTTTGAGAGCTCTGCCCTAGTGTAGCAAAAGTATTCATAGGAGTTAGTACTAGTTGAATATTGCATGGCCTAACCGTCTAAACTCTCAGGCACGCTTCACGCATGGCATATGTTTGCACGTAGAGAAAACGTTGCACTTTCAAAGACAAAAGACGTAAAGACCCGGAAATACACCTTCGGTACATGTAGGGTGAGTTTGTTTGAGGAATGGGGTGTCATCATCTTCTCACTCCTCACTTTTTTTTATTTGGTTCGTGGAATAGAATGAGTTGATCCATCACTGTCTCATTCCATTCCTCATAAGCTAATAAGTAGTATATGCATCAGGAATGAGTTGGTTCCACCAAAATTCATGAGATGAACTCATAATGCATCACCTCATGATGCTTAGGGTGACTCCACAGACCAAACACACCAGTATTGATCTCATCAACCCTTCTGCACCTGTGGCTCAAGACATTGGTGGACCGATGCACTTCGTTCGCTGTCAGTAGAGAGAGATATTTGATGTATACTTATATAATTATTATATAATAATATGTATTTATATTTATTACATGATGATTGTAAGGATAACATCCGGAGATGAGAGTTTCTGCAACTTCTCAGCCTAACAAAACTCCTGATGAATCCTAAAATTGTCCAATTTCCTATATGATAACACTCCTATATGCTAACAGAAACTGCTCCATCCATCAAGCAGGCAGAGGTACAAAAATGACGGAATTTTGCCAGATTCTTATCTAGCCGAGCAGCTGAACTGAGCAATCCCCGGGGTCTTCACCTGGTGACCATGCACAAACCTACCTAATATGCCTAGCCCCTGTCCCTTGCTAGCTGGCCTGGAAAATTGCTCGGGAACCATGGGCGGCGGTGGTGGCGACGACATCATCAAGAACCCGGCGGCCAGACTTCTGTCGCCCAAAATAGCCGGACTCGTGATGTCGTCGCACTTCTGACCCGCTGTACACTACTACTACGACTTGCTAGATTAGTTTCCCCACAGATGCAGCTGCGTGTCCTCCCTCCAGCTTACTAAGGTAATGCAGCAGCTCGATGCCGGACTGCGGGCCGTTGCCGTCGTGTTGGTGCTTCTGGGCTGCCTGCGACTGCGCGTCCTCCAGGTCACTGAGGTAATGCAGCTGCTCGACGCCAGACTGCTGGCCACTGCCGGCGCGCTGGGGCTGCTGGGCTGCCTGCCACTGCGTCGCGTACCTGCTACCGGCGATTGTCAGGTCGGCGCCGTAGCTCATGGCGAGCGGCTGGGCTGGCGCTGTGTTGGTGAAGTTGTCGCTGCTGCCACCGATGGCGTGGGAGAAGGCTACTGGTGGCGCGTTGATGAAGTCGCCGCCGCCAACGCAACCGGCGGTGCCCATGGCGAGGGAGAGTTCTGGTGGCGCGTTGACGAAGTTGCAGCTGCCGCCCCTGGCAAAGGACAAGCCGCCGCCCTGGGCGCCGAGCGCCGCCGGCGTGTCCATGTAGCCGAGGCCAGTTTCGGCGGAGGGGTAGTGGACAGGTACCAGGGCATGGTGCGGCTCCTCGGTGCTCCACATGGCCAGATTGGTCTGGGCAGCGCCCCAGCCCAGCAACCCCTGCATCTGGTGGCCAGCAGATATGCCAAAGTAGTCGGTGCCTGCGCATTGGTGGAAGCCGTAGCCGTGCTGCAGCGTGCCGGCATCGCGCGGCGGGTACAGGTGGTCGTCCGTCGCGAGGCGGCCGTTGTTGTTGCTGCCGCCGGCGGCGTACATGTTCGGCGTTATCTGCAGGTGGTAACCCTCAATGCCCGCGCCGCCGCTGCCGGTGGTGCACTGCTGGGAGCCGAACGCCTCGAAGCCATCATTGCCCCATATGGCCTGGTTGTCGTAGGTGTCGCCGCCGCCTCCGGGCGCGTGCAGCGGGTAACCGTCCGCCCCAGCAAAGGCGAGCGGCGCGATCCCCTCAAGCACGACGCCAGCGCCGACGCCGTCCTCGCCGTCGACCGGCAGACCCAGCGCCCGCATCCTGTCCTCCGTAGCCCGTATCGCGGCGTCGATGGCCTCGAGGAGCCCCTGCGCCTCCTCCTCCGTGGCGACGCCGTCCAGCGCCTTGTCCCAGGGGTCGAGGCCGGTGGGCCCGGCCTGGCGCACGCGGGCGAGCTTGGCCTCCTCCTTGCCCAGCCCGCCCTCGAGGTACGCCCGGTGCGTGTGCCGCGCGCGCACCTCCGGGTCCAGCGCGCGGTACCGGGCCAGCACGGCGCCCTCGGTGGACTCCCACACGTCCGCCGCCGCGCCGCCGCCGTCGCCGTCCGCGGCGGCGACGACGAGCGCGACGTCGACGCCGCAGAGCACGGAGAGCTCGTACGCCTTGACCTTGAGCGTCTCCTTCCGCTTGCCGAACGTGTCGACCCGCGCCCGGCGGTCGCGGATGAGGCCCAACGCGCGGCGCCCGCGGCCGCGCTCCGCTGCGCCTTGCTGCGTGCGCTCGGCGGTCCTCCGCTTTCCCGTCATCCCCTGCGTCGTACTAGTAGTAGAAAGAAATCGGTTACTGTTCCGGCGGGGCAGGCAGGCCGCGAGGCGTCGGTATATATGGGAGGCGGCGCGTGGCACGGATCGAAGGCTGCACGACGGCGGTGGGGCCGAACACGCGCGGCTAAGGGTAGGGCCTAGGCCTCGTAGGCTTCCATATTTCGGCGAGTCTGAGTAGCCGATGGAGATCCGGCGGGATACGGGATTACGGATACCTTCCAAATGTGTGGGGGTGTGAGGAAGCTTCCAAGGCCCTGTTTAATTCATAAAAAAATTTGTAAAATTTTTCAGATTCTTCGTCATATCGAATCTCTGACACATGCATGAAGCATTAAATATAGATAAAAAATAAAACTAATTACACAGTTTAGACGAAATTGATGAGACGAATCTTTTAAGCCTAATTAGACCATAATTAGACACTAATTATCAAATAACAACGAAATTTGCTATAGTGTCATTTTGCAAAAAATTTTGCAACTAAACATGCAAATTTGCAACTTCGGCGTCGAATCTGACGCAAGGACCTTGAATCACGGCGGGCCTGGGCCTCGGCGCAGGAACCACGAGCAGCCGTAGCAAGCGGCGCGGCGGCGGGCAGCCCGTCCCGTGTCCGCGTAAGCCGCGAGCCATGCGGCGGCCCGCACAGCGCCGTTTGTTTCTGCTGGTTACTGCGGCGGCCCGTGCGTGTCAATTAGTATGTGTTCAACTGTTTTGAACTGTCGCAAAGCCCACAACTTGCATCAAGTAGTTGAACAGTTCTGAACTATACGCAGTTGGACAGAGTTGCGTCAAGTAGCTCGTTCACTCATGTCAACTTGCATCTAAAAAATTGCACAAATTTACATTCCATTCACATACTTGAGCAAAATACAAAAAAAAAAAAAACAGAAAAAACTGGAAATACAAAAACATGACAAGGACATTTCTACTGATAGATATATATACTTATTTATTACCAAACTTGGCTTCAGTTTAGATGAAAACCATGAGTAATGCCATCAATGGTTGTATCTACAGCCATTTGTAATTCAACTTGAAAGGAGAAGAATGAGTAATCTTAAATAATAAATATCAATTATCAGAAACCTTTAGTCCTTTAAAGACTACAACTAGTGACAACAAGTTATCAGAAACCTTCAGTCCTTGAACTCCAAAGGCAAAGCTGAGATGAGATGACATGAATTGAGAACTCTGCAGTTCAGAAACTTTCGGCCCTTCAATCTTGTATTGAATGGTCATTTTACTACAAATTAACATAAAAACAGCACTTTGTCCTCATGTGATATCCAGCAAAGGTCTTTGGCTGTGAAGATAATTGATGCATAACAGTCTCTCTACCAGGATTTTGCAAATACAGACATGCCTAGCTAGTGCTCTAAACAGAAACAGACTTGTTGATAACCTGTGCACAATTTGTTAGAAAGAAGAACATTAATCTACACTACGGTTATACTACTTTTTTTTTGCCCAGTTTACTGGTTTACTCCTATAACACGTCTAGAATCTGGAGAGAATCGCAAAAGAGCATATAGCATTTAAAATAGCTTGCATACTGTTTCCAGTTGTTGTCATGTTACAACCAGTACAACTTACAACACCCTAATGGCTCTTTTGGTTAGGACCATGTAAGTGTGGATACGGAGAATTGTCATATAGATATACAAGTAATAAGAAAGGGCAGAGTTATATTACACTAATATACACCCTGAATTCCTGAAACAAAAAAAGTGGAAAGAGCTGGGCAGATCAGTGTGGGCGTGGCCAATAATTTGCTGGGATGATCACTCAACTGGAAGTACGTATGAAATAACAAAAGTAGTCATTACTGGAAGGACCTAGACAACTAAACCTGGGACAGTAGCAAGAGCTGAATTCCAAAAAAAAACCTAGGAAAATCTATACCTAAGAAACCACAAATGTTCAGTTGAGTTAGCTGCACTGACAAATAAGTGCCATATAATTAAGACTGCTCTGCACTTTTGTTTCTCAAAAAACTGCTCCAAATTGTTTAAGCTATGGTTGTGCTGATATAGTCATATATGGTTGAGCCATCAGCAACCACTCTATGAGGATGACAAAGGCAGCAAGCGCAAAGGATCCTCCATAAGGGTGATATTTATATTACTACGTACTAGCACAACCTGTGGAGGAATTAGACACTCTACTGAAACAACATGGACGACTCTACTGAAACAACTCGTAGATGTTCCTCCTCGACGCAAATAACTACTATGACAACAGCGAAAAATAGTGTGATGAACAACAACAGCCACATCAGCTTGCCGACTGCGGTAGATGCAGTAATAAGTTGACGCAACCAAGGCAATTCTCGACTAATTTTCCATCCTAAATTTCGAGCTGGGCCTCTTGTCTCTTGCTTGGATTCTACAAAATCCAGCTGCCTGCAGGTGAAGTCACGACTCACGACCTATCAATATAGTCTTAGTACTAATGCTGAATGAATGTTGCAGCAACAGTTTAAACTACACCACTCTACACGGTTCACGCCATCTAATTCAGTTAAGTAGTCATTATTCAGTAATCAGTGCGGTTTCAATAACTTAGTGTTGTGAAAAGCAATGATTCAGGGCAAGCAAGGAACCCAGGCAAAAGGAAGATGCAGCACTAGCAATATGGTCTATTGTGTAAACAGTGGACTCAGTGTTGTGAAAAATGGTTCAGCTTGAGGAGAAAAATGGAGTGGAATACCAAAATACTGATTTATACCAAAATAAAATGGGAGCTTTGGAAATATTTTTAAAAAAATTAACAGCTACTTTTTTTAACACCATCCAGTTTTTAACATCCATAGGTCTCACAGCTCACGACTCAGAATGCGGAATTACTGATTCCCCCCTAACCAACGAACTCATCACCATGACGATATATGGCTGTTTAAGCATGATAGCTCAACATATAGCTTATTATTGTGCAGAAGAAGTCATCAGTTCTTCCACTGGAACGCCACCGGGCTTTGCACTTTATGCTTCCCGTTCACCCAGCTGATCTGCCCGAAGTCCCACCCGCCTGCCTCCCGGTTCCCTCCGGCTTCATTTCTGAACTCCACCGAGTAGCTCCTCGTCTCCATGTGCTCCTTGAACTCCAAGGTCGTCGGCGTGACGGTCACCTTCACGTGCTCCGGCGCCACGACAGTGACATTGTACGTCTCCGGCTCCTTGGACACCTTGGTCAGCGTCCGCGTCAGTGTGCGGACGTCGGTGCTGTTGTCGAAGGCCACGACGAACGACGGGTAGTTGAGGCCGGCGGGGCCGCCGGCGAGCGTTCGCATGCAATTGACGAAGTCCGGAACGAATCGCCGCATCTGTTCCGCGGTGTAGTTCAGGGCGCAGAGGAAGTCGACGTAGTCGCGCTCGCCGGCGTCGTAGACGAGCCCCGGGTCCAGCGCGAGGTCCGGCTGGACGTGCCCGGCCCCGGCCACCAGTGGCGTCGCGACCCTGACGTTGTCGGTGCGACCCACGGTGACCCCGTTGTCGAGGATGTCTCCGCCGCTGTTGTCGACCGTCCCGGCGGTCGTCATCAGCGCCGATCGTACCATAGCTGGCGTCCAGCTTGGGTGCTTCTTCTTGATCAGCGCCGCGACGCCGGCGACGTGCGGGCACGCCATGGACGTCCCGGAGATGATGTTGTAGTCGGCTCTCCTGCCGTCGTCGGAAGCTCCCGACACAGATACGTCGCCCGACCAGGCGGCAAGAATGTTCACTCCCGGTGCGAGGACATCGGGCTTGAGGAGCTCGGGGACGACAGGGTTGGGGCCCCGCGATGAGAACCCCGCCACCACCGGCGCCCGGTTCTTGCGGACGATCGTCTCACAGCCGAAGCTGAAGGACGCCACCGGATAGGGTACCGAGGCCATGTACGTCCTGAGCTTCTCGCCAGCGGTGTAGCAGAGCGTGAGACCCGGAAGAGTGAAGGAATAGGTTCCGGAACCATCTCGAGACAATTCACGAGGATCCACACCAACTATCCCTGCCCCACCAGCATTCTGCAAGAGGATGCCGTGCCCGTCGCTTGCTCCTTTCGTGCACACCATGATTTTTCCCATGACCTTATCGGGCGTCCAGCTCTTCCACTCATCGCGGCGGCGGCAGTCGGCGGACAGTAACTGGATCATGGGCGTCCCCTTGGCATGCATGGTATAAAGGGACTGCCCGGCGAGCACGACCCCGTTCCCGAGGGTGAGGCTCGCCGGGAACAGCCGGTCCACGGTGGAGGCGCCTACGGTGGTCATCCACGGCGCCGAGTTGGTCACCGTAGATGCCTGCGGGCCATCATTGCCGCCAGCGAGGACGACGAAGACGCCTTTGCGCTCCGCACCAAACAAGGCGATTGCGACAACGTCATCGTGGAAGGGAGGGTCTGGTGGGTTGCCTCCGAGGGACATGGAAATGATGTCCACGCCATCCTTCACCGCAGCGTCCACCGCCGCTACGATGTCCGCATACAGGCAGCCTACCTCGCTGCATGCCTTGTACATGGCGATCCTCGCCTTGGGCGCCATTCCCCACGCGGTTCCCCGGGAGAACGTGTAGAGGCTGGCGTTGCGGACCTCAGCGCCGGCGGCCGTCGAGGCCACGTGCGTGCCGTGTCCCTCCTCGTCCCTCGGGGAGGGGATGCCAATTCTCTTCCTCCCCGCCACGGCGTCAGCAGCAGTGATGAAGACCTTGGCTCCAACCAGCTTGTTGTTGCACAAGTTGGCGTTGAAGTCGTGGGCGTCGACGCACTTGCCCTTCCAGCTCGACCGGACGGGGCCGAGCCCGCTGTCGTGGAAGCTCGCGCTCTCGGGCCATATGCCGCCGTCGATGATGCCGATGATGACGCCGTCGCCGAAGTCGGTCTGCTTCCAGGCGCCGTTGCCGGGTTCGAGGCCCATGAACCCCGGCGACCTCGTGGTCTGAGGGTAGAGCACCCTGTCCTCGTACACGCCGATGACGCCGGGCGCCCTGGACATGAGCCGGGCCTCGTCGCCAGTGAGCTGGACCGCGAAGCCGTGCATGACGGTGTCGTAGGTGTACAGGATGCCGCTGGAGGTCGCCGCCCGAGTGGAAGAGGCGTGGGTGGTCACCATGGAACGGTACCACTCCTCCAGGGAGCCGAAGTGGGGCGGCTTGGCGAGGTCGTTGGCATGGACGATGTAGGTGGTGCTCGATGACTGAAGCTTCAGCGCAGCGTAGTTCTTGGTCTTTGGGATGAGAACTGCGTCGGCGAACTGGACAATGAGGAGGAAGAGTGCTAGGTGGTGCAAGAACCTGGTGATGATGGTCGCCATTCCTGATGGATGTGTGCGTGAGTTCGTGGTGATGGAATGAGTGCCCGGTGTGAGCCTTTTATAGAGGGCGGGCCCTGGACAATGCTACGCAGCACAACAGTGGTATCAACCTGCCAAGCTGGTGGTCGTCGGATTGCACTAGAAGATTTTGCTCATTAACAGATAGTTAGAGATGTAAATAATCCTCCTGAAGATGGCATGTGGGGGCTTAGGATCATTTGTCAGTGACAACAATGTCATTCTATATTGTGCAATCTCTTTGTAGTCCTATCGAGCAAAACTACTTAGGCCTTGTTTAGATCCGAAATATTTTGGGAAAAAAATTCCTGTAGCACTTTCGTTGTTATTTGGCAAAATTTATCCAACCATGAATTAACTAGGCTCAAAAGATTCATCTCGACATTTACAGACAAACTGTATAATTAGTTATTTTTTTACCTACATTTAATGCTCCATGCATACGTTCAAAGATTCGATGTGACGAGTGCTATACAAAATATTTTGGCTCTTTTTGGAAACTAAACATGGCCTTAGTATTTGATCAAGGAAAACAGTCTTGTGGCTAGCCAAGTGCCTGTATGTAGTATACAATTAAGTAAGGGGTACATGAATTTAATTATTTGTGGTGTGAACTTATGCAATATTTGTTAGTATTCAATGTGAGAAATTTATTTATGCTTGTTGAATCCTAAATAAAGATTAGATAGTTTCTCCTTTAGTCTCTTTCAACTATAATTCCATCATATCCTGCCAATTTGAACTAAATGTGATGGACCGTTGCTTCGAGGCTCCGCACCGAGCCTTCGACCCTATGCTGGATGAAGTGGACGCCTGTACGTACGTGCCCTGGGTCGCTTCTATGGGTGCGGCAGCCCCTGCCCTGTTGGGAGTGCTACGGGCTCATGAGAGTCTATTTTCGGGTCCGGATAAACCTAGAGTGGACTCCGAGGACTGTGGCACGTTGGGGGTTGACAATGCCACCACTTTCGTGTTTGGACTCGGGCTAGAGGATGCACTACAGCTTGTGGCCAAGGATATGGAGGAATTGCGCTGCTACGAGGAAAACGTTGAACATGCTGCTCCGGGTGCTTCTTCCCTTGTCGCCACAGTGGTTGAGGCAGAGAAGACTGCTACCTTGGCACCACTGTCGGTCGCTCCTGCACCGTGCGATGCGCTGTCGAGCCCTGCTGTCTAGCGATCAAATTCCGCGCCCTTCACAGTCATGATCATGAGCGATGATGTGGCCCAAGTTGCGACCCCGAGCGCTCAGCTAACAGCGGCGGCTGTCGGATCACCTACAGTGCCCACGGCCTCCTTGCAGAGTTTCATCGCATCCCTGAAGTTGCCATTGGAGGTATCGCTGATCGCATCCCCGCACCCCCCACCCCGCGCTGGCGTGTTTCATGTCTTGACGACTCCGTGTTCATCCCAAGGCGCAGTGACAGGTTTAGCTGCCAAGTCCATCCACCTTAACCCTAACCCGGAGAAGCAGGCGAAGCACATCCTTCTCAACAAGTGGACACGCAGGCCAGCCAACGGGTCACAGACGCCAGATGCAGCCATTGCGGCGAAGTTCCATGAAACGTTCGCTGGGCTGCTTTTTGCCTCCAAGCAGGCCGCCATGCATGAGTTGTTCCCGATGGCTGGAGCGCGCATGGGTGGAGTGCTGCCCGTGTCAAATTGAGCATGCCTAGCGGGCAGCGCTGACCTAGCTCTTTGGTCGCACAATTAGTTTCTTAGTTAATCAAACCAGTGTGTGTTCCACTGTCCTGTGATGCCTTTTATTTGTGTTCGGCCCCATCACTAATGGCATCTCGCTGTGATGTGATGCAGGGCGTGTAAGCTTCTAAACTTCTTCTTAATGAAACACGTGCTAAGCACGTTCTAGAAAAAAAAATAAAGATATAAAGGTCCCAGTAAATAAAAGAAAAGAAAGGTGTCAAGTTTTGGGAACCAAGGTGAGGAGCTTTTGCCAGAATTTGTGCCCTTCTTTAAAAAATATTAAGATAAATTTATCATATTTAAATAAATTTGCAGAAAAAGTACTTCACGAGACTTTCCGTTTGGACATGCTCCTTTCTGAAAATGCAATGCAACAAGTCATCTTGCACCAGACAATAGCAAATTCTTGGCCACAAATATGTATCTGAGGCGTGCAAGTCGAAACCAGTGCTACGCTGACCGCACTGAAAAAAGCCCACTGAGCATTCTGGGCTGTAAAACAAATAAAACTTTGGAGCTATCTCGATTTGTTATACTAGATAGCTCAGAAGTGTAAGAGTTTAAATTGCATCAGGCAACCAAAGTTAATATAGATAGCAAATGTGAACTCGGAAGCAATGTCCATTAAGAAAAGATGAACCCTGAAGCAATAATAAGGTGCTCCTAAAAGATTAGACAGTTTCTCCTGTAGTCTCTTTCAACTATAATTCCATCATATCCTGCCAATTTGAACTCAAGGTGTCAATGATAAGCCCATATATATGGATACTCCACACTTTGAGTAGTGGGCCGCCTTGCAAATGAATCCACAGCCATTTATTCAAAATGAGACGACGTGTTCGGCTATCCTGCCCAGCCTTAAAGATCCTCTCTGTTCAACCAAATCCAGTTCCACCAGATTTCAAAAAAAAAAAAAAATCCAGTTCCACCAGGCAAAGTTACATCATAAATTGTAAGAAATGGTGGCCAGTTAGATTTCTTCGCTTGTACTCCATTGTAGTGAACAACAGACCATTTCATGATGTATAACTTGCAGAGTTGCTCTTGACATCAAGAAATCCAGTTCCAGCAGTTGCAGAGTTGCTCACAGAACTTGATGAACAAGAGGTATAACTTGCCAATATACCATACAACCCTAGAGTATGCAGGGATCAGAATTCGACTTGCTATCATTCAAGCACCAAAGCTACTTCATCCTGAACTAAAAATTAAGCACAGAGCAGCATCATATCTTTTGGTCAATATCCTCGGACTCATCATGCTGGTCTGTAGCACTGCCATTTGGTAAAGCACCTGCTACTTTTCGGTTGACGTCGCTGAAGGGTCTCTTCCTTGATGAGGATGGTTCAAAAGCATCCACCTCCTTGCTCTTCACAACTTCATCAACAGCCATGTCATCTTTCTCTTGATGAGCACCAGCGGCTGAAGGCGGAGGTGGCATCATGTCAATTCCACTGAGCCGGCAGAAGACTTTCTCAACTGTTTCGGTTATCTCTTTCCCTAATCCGCCATTGTCTAGAACCAACTCCCAAACTGCCTTGGAGGCTTTCTCAAGGACTGGAGTCCTGCATTGCATAAAACAGTTAGCACTGCATCATAGTTTTGATGAAATCTTTGTACTGGTTGAGGCAAGAAGCTGGGAATGGAGTCAAAACTGCAAAATGCAGGAGATGTAAATTTGGATTTTCCACAATATAAACAATACACCAGAACAATGGAAGAACAAATAAAATCATGGGAACTATATCACTTCACTACTTTTTGAACAACCAGCAACGAGCAACGTAGGAAGATCACTTATCCTAGACCTGGAGATTTGTGTATGAGATCAAGGCTATACATGTTCTTACTTGTCAGTAAAAACTGCTATAAACATTTTGTAACATACAGATAAGCAATTTGTGGTTAAGGCCAAATACAAACCAGGCAATGTACTGTTACTGAGCATAGATTCAAACAGAAAGACAGGAGCTTACTCCAGTTCCTGTCGAAGTGCATCAAATAACTCCCTCTTGGTCTTTTTCTCAGCTCCAGGAGTATTCAGTACCTTGCTTTGCTCCACCATCATCATAGTGTTTTTCTTCATATCCTCCTGAAATCAAAGTAAGAAAGTTCATCGACAAGTCTCCACTTCTCACTACTCTATTGGTCAGGTGAGTCTGACATAGAGTGATGCCAAGAGCATGAAGAAGGGTACATGTAGCATAAGACAATGCAGAAATGATGTTATTCTACATCAACAGGAATATCCTGCCATATGCACATATGGAACATTATGCTAATAAATAAGGAAAGAAAAAGAACAGTTTTCCAAAACATAATGCTGAAAGGGGGAAAACAGAATGACACCACTGAGGAAACAACATGTGCCAAGTGACGCCAAAGGAAAAGTGAACACCTAAATTCTTGTGCAAACAAATTCCTGATACATCACGTTGATATGGGGAAAAGTAGAACAGAACCAATGAGGAAACGGCATGTGACACCAAAGGACAACTAAATACCCAAATCCTCGTGCAAAACAATTCTGAACCGTCATGTTGATATAAGAGAAGTACAGATTGAAACAGACGACGAAATGTGTGCCAAGTGACAGCAAAGAACAACTAAATACCCTAACTCTCATGCAAACCAATTCCCTGTTTAACGGTCCCTTGGGACATGCACGATCGCCTATGAACTGCAACAGCATTTAAATAATCTACTGAACTCTAACTTAATTTTAACGATTTAGTCACAGAGCTTCCTGATTCCATCTATTACAGAAAGCGCACAACCTGGATAGCAGTTCATTAATTCAGACCGTCCCAGGGTCGCATACTATGAGCATATCTCCTAAGCAGGTCTACCAACTTAAGCTGGACGTGATTTCTTAACTGTATAATGTCATCTCCTTAGCAGTTCTACCAACTTAAGCTGGAAGTGATTTCTTAACTGTATAATGTTTTTTAGAGGAACTGTATAATGTTTTTTTTATCATACAACAAAAAACTTCTAACATAATAAATATAGTAGTAAGGAGGAGACAAAATAAAGGCCTCAACGGAATAGGAGGGGAATCGGGAGAGGAAGGGAAGCCTGCACGTACGTTGGCCTTGAGCTGGGCGATGATCTTCATGCGGAGCGCATCGATGCTGCCGTCGTTCTTCAGCGACTCCAGCACCTCCTCCGGCCGCACCACCTTCGAGGACGACCCCATAGCCTTCCACCTCCTTCACCCCCAAATCACCAACCGCAAGCACGCACCTTGAAATTCCCAGACCAAGGGGCTTCAATCTCGCGGGGTGGAATCACTATATCCGCGGTGGCGTTCGCCGGAGATCCGAAGGTGCAACGACGGGGGCTAGGGTTTGATTTCTCTCCGCTGGTGATAACTGAGAAGAGATAGGAGAGAAGAGCACGAGATAGTCACGTGCCCCCGTGTTCTAGTTTTTTTTTTTCCGACCATGCTTAGCATTTATATGTTAAGAAGGAAAATGAGTTTGTTACGTAGGTAGACGCCGATCAGCTAGAATGCGAGCGACACAATACGGTCGAACAAAGTTAAGCCTGTAACAGCAACAATGGTGGCACTAAACTGGTATTACATAAGAATAAATTTTGCGACCTTTCCGACCGGCGAAGATCAACCAATGTCCCTGGACTCCCACAACGCGGCAAGGTGGCCGTACCCTCCCTAATACCAGCGATCTACCTCAATCACGGACGCAATAGCGACGGGTGTGCGGTCATCACCATAGAAAACCCTCTGGTTACGTTCCTTCCAAATACACCAAGCTCCAAGGATAATGAGGGAGTCGAAACCTTTGCGCTTCGCCGACTCAAGCTGGAGTCTAAACAGCAACCACTAGTCGATGAAGGCGATCCCAGGCTGTTGCGCGAGGTTGGCGAGGCCGATGGGTGCCAACACCCTGAACCACACCTCCTGGGCGAAGACACATTCACCAGCGAGATGACATGACGTCTCCTGCTCCTGGTCGCAAAGGGCACATACATCCCCATCTTGCAGCCCGTGTCGCATCCTTCGCGCCGTCGTCCAAAGCCGATCATGCAACAAAAGCCAAAAAAAAACTTACACTTCGGCGGAGCCCTAGCCTTTCAAAGTTCCTTAGCGCCTCGAAGGGAAGTCATGCTGATGAAGAAGGCCCTGTAGGTAGAAGAGCAGAGTATGTGCCGTCTGCAGTCCATCGCCAAATGAATCTATCGCTTGTGAGGTCATCGAACACCACCCCGTTGACCTTTGCCCAGGCTACGATGTAGTCACATAGCACTTGAGCAGTCGGGGCACCCTGAATATCTCGTACCCAGCTTCTGTTGGTGATAGCCTCGCGCACGGACTTGTGGCGACGTCGTTTGCCTATGGCGGCAAACAGGTGAGGGTGAAACAAATCGGGCCATCAGGTAGCCAAGAGTCAGTCTAGAACTTGGCCGACAAACCATCGACTGAAACATGCTCTGGACCTTGCGTTCGGACTTCCTTGGGAGACCGCACATCCTAGATCAGGCCGCGAACGGCGCAGCCATTCCCAGCGCAGGCGAACGGCAAAACCAACGATCTTGAGGTCCGGGACGCCTAGCCCACCGTAGCACGGGCGTTCACTGTCCGCCAAGCGACTCTATACTTGCCTACCGCGACCGCATCAGTTCTAGCCCAGAGGAAGGCGCGGCGCCACTTATCGATCTAACGCAGCGCCCAAGCAGAGATGCCAGTGGCAATGGAGACATGGACGGGGATGGCTGAGAGGGTGCCCTTGGTCAAAGTTGCACGACCCGCGTTGTTGAGTAGCCCTGCCTTCCACGTGGGGATCCTAGCAGCTACCTTATCAATCAACGGTTGTTCATCCGCACGTCGAGGCTTCAGCAGGGTTAGTGGGATGCCCAGGTACGTGCATGGGAAGGGCGCGAGCCGCCCCGGGAAGGCCTCAAGTATGGCAGCGACGTCTGCCTCGGAGCAACGAATCGGTGAAATCGAGCACTTGTTCATGTTGGTGATGAGGCCCGAGGCATCAACGAAGAGGTCGAGGATGGCTCGTATGCACCTCAAGTCACCTGCCGTGGGCGAGAGAAAGACGACCAGATCGTCCGCGTACAAGGAGGTGCGGTTACGGATCAAAGTCGAAAGCAGAGGCTGGAGCACCCCATGACTATCCGCGGCCGAAATCATGCTATTGAGGACCTCCATGACGACGACGAACATCATAGGCGAGAGTGGGTCGCCCTGCCCGAGGCCACGCACGTGGCAGATCCTTCTGCCTGGCCTCCTGTTCATCAGGACCCTCGTAGTGGCGGTGGATAGAAGAATTGTGATCCATTCGGTCCATCTAGCCGGAAAACCAATGAAGGTGATGAGCTGGATGAGGAACTCCCAAGAGACCGAGTTGTAGTGCACGAGATTTATTCTAACCTCATCCACTGATCCATATGATTGGAACTGTGGGAATTGCAGTCTGTACTTCAGAGACGCTCATGATGAAATGTTTGTTAGGTGGTTGGTATTGGCTTCTGCATCAGGCATCGATGAAGTGGATGTCAAAGGTGCTTGGATGGATCTGCATCTGCCACACATTCAGGGAAGCGTGTTCCTCCAAGCACTCCTTCAATTGAGCCTCGCTGTGTCCCTGTGATTCACAGACATTTTAGCAGCAACCAATTTTTCATCAATCAGGCCATACTGAATTGCGCACCTGTACCGGTATGTGTATGTTGAAAGTAGAAACTGTACCTTTCTGGAGATCAAGAGCATGAGCATATCTCACATCGATGCTGCTCGCCCTAGCAGCTTCGTCTCTCACTCTCAGGATGGAATATATGTCAGATAATGCATCAAGGCCAGACCGCTGGCAGTCATCTGAGTATAACGAGTACTTGGACATTTGCATCAGTCGCAGTGCTTCATCGACATCACTCTGAAAACCTAAGTCTTGTCAAGGCCTGAAATAGGCAAAGTAGCATCATGTTTAAAGAGATATTTTCATATGGTATTGTGTAGGTGTTAGCACTTTCACTCAGGCCCAGCCCAGAGCTCAACCACAGGGTCGGGCGTTCATGCGCTCGCGCCCCTCACAAGGCAGGAGGCCCATTCCTCCCAAAAGCCCGGACTCTTGAAAGAGGGAAACTCCCCCTTATAAGGCGGCCACGGCCCCTTTCCCTTGGAGAGATAGCACTGACCACCTGAGGTGCTAACACCCCATCCCCCGCAGGGAATGAGGCCCGGCCCAGGCACCATACCGGGCTCTGATACCAGTTGTTAGCACTTTCACTCAGGCCCAGCCCAGAGCTCAGCCACAGGGTCGGGCGTTCATGTGCTCGCGCCCCTCACAAGGCAGGAGGCCCATTCCTCCCAAAAGCCCAGATTGATGGGAGGGAATCTCCCCCTTATAAGGCGACCACGGCCCCTTTCCCTTGGAGAGATGGCACTGACCACCGTTAGCACTTTCACTCAGGCCCAGCCCAGAGCTCAGCCACAGGTTCAGGCGTTCATGCGCTCGCGCCCCTCATAAGGAAGGAGGTCCATTCCTCCTAAAAGCCCGGACTGTTGGGAGAGGGAATCTCCCCCTTATAAGGCGGCCACGGCCCCTTTCCCTTGGAGAGATGGCACTGACCCCTGAGGTGCTAACACCCCATCCCCCGCAGGGAATGAGGCCCGGCCCAGGCACCATACCGGGCTCTGATACCAGTTGTTAGCACTTTCACTCAGGCCCAGCCCAGAGCTCAGCCACAGGTTCAGGTGTTCATGCGCTCGCGCCCCTCATAAGGCAGGAGGCCCATTCCTCTCAAAAGCCCGGACTGATGGGAGAGGGAATCTCCCCCTTATAAGGCGGCCACGGCCCCTTTCCCTTGGAGAGATGGCACTAACCTCTGAGGTGCTAACACCCCATCCCCCGCAGGCAATGAGGCCCGGCCCAGGCACCATACCGGGCTCTGATACCAGTTGTTAGCACTTTCACTCAGGCCCAGCCCAGAGCTCAACCACAGGGTCGGGCGTTCATGCGCTCGCGCCCCTCACAAGGCAGGAGGCCCATTCCTCCCAAAAGCCCGGACTCTTGAAAGAGGGAAACTCCCCCTTATAAGGCGGCCACGGCCCCTTTCCCTTGGAAAGATGGCACTGACCACCTGAGGTGCTAACACCCCATCCCCCGCAGGGAATGAGGCCCGACCCAGGCACCATACCGGGCTCTGATACCAGTTGTTAGCACTTTCACTCAGGCCCAGCCCAGAGCTCAGCCACAGGTTCAGGCGTTCATGCGCTCGCGCCCCTCATAAGGCAGGAGTCCCATTCCTCCCAAAAGCCCGGACTCTTGAAAGAGGGAAACTCCCCCTTATAAGGCGGCCACGGCCCCTTTCCCTTGGTCCAAGGGAAAGGGGCCGTGGCCGCCTTATAAGGGGGAGTTTCCCTCTTTCAAGAGTCCGGGCTTTTGGGAGGAATGGGCCTCCTGCCTTATGAGGGGCGCGAGCGCATGAACGCCTGAACCTATGGCTGAGCTCTGGGCTAGGCCTGAGTGAAAGTGCTAATAACTGGTATCAGAGCCCGGTATGGTGCCTGGGCCGGGCCTCACCGCCTTAAGAGGGGCGGGGTGTTAGCACCTCAGGGGTTAGTGCCACCTCGCCAAGGCAAGGGGGCCGTGACCGCCTTATAAGGGGGAGTTTCCCTCTCCCAACAGTCCGGACTTTTGGGAGGAATGGGCCTCCTGCCTTATGAGGGGCGCGAGCGCATGAACGCCTGAACCTGTGGCTGAGCTCTGGGCTGGGCCTGAGTGAAAGTGCTAACAACTGGTATCAGAGCCCGGTATGGTGCCTGGGCCGGGCCTCATTCCCTGCGGGGGATGGGGTGTTAGCACCTCAGGTGGTCAGTGCCATCTCTCCAAGGGAAAGGGGCCGTGACCGCCTTATAAGAGGGAGTTTCTCTCTTTCAAGAGTCCGGGCTTTTGGGAGGAATGAGCCTCCTGCCTTATGAGGGGCGCGAGCGCATGAACGCCTGAACCTGTGGTTGAGCTCTGGGATGGGCCTGAGTGAAAGTGCTAACAGTAGGCCTGTAGGGAAAATAGTCAAGTTACTTACAATACAAATACAGAGCATGCTCAAAAGTGTCCTGATAGTTGTGTAGGAGGTTGGTGCATTTGACTTTGCCTCCTCTTGGCGGATGCTGGAATATGCAGTTGCAATGTATTCCTCGAGCTCTCTAGGAACAGAAGGAATGACTCTTCTAGCAGCAGATATGTATGCTCTGTGAACAGATAAAGATTAGACAGTTCCTCTTGTAGTCTCTTTCAACTATAGTTCCATCATATTCTGCCAATTTGAACTCAAGGTGACAATGATAAGCCCATATATACGGATACTCCTCACTTTGAGTAGCGGGCCGCCTCTTAAATTAATCCACAGCCATTTATTCAAAATGAGATGGCGTGCACACCTACCTTGACGGCCTTAAATATCCTCTCTGTTCAACCAAATCCAGTTCCACCAGGCAAAGTCACACCCCAGCTAGTTACAATGGAATATAATCCTACAAAAAGCAGGAATCGATTCCCAGCTAGATACAATGGAATATAATCCTACAAAAAGCAGGAATCGATTCACATACAAGCTAGGCATTGTACTGAATGATGTGATTAACATTAGTCTTTTTTTATCCTTTTTTTTTTTTTGGAGGGAGTCTTTTTTTATCCTACTATATGCCACTTCTGATCCACGCTCAATTCGTTGCATACACTCAACGAAACACCCAAGGGAGAACGTCTCTGTAGTATAAACTGAAATCCCAACAGTTCCAACCATACAGATCAGTCGATGAGGTTAGACTAAATCTTTGTTTAACTTTTCTTGTTTGTTTCGAATTTCGACAAGACTTAGGATACAAGGCCAGAAAAAAGTACAATAGCATTTTTTTTCTTTAGACTACATACAAGTCATGGTATCCTAGATTTTCCCACCGAAGACGGGAACTATCTTCTAGAGAACTTTGACAGGAGGTAGACAACGAAGAAGCAAAACAGCGCAAAGAGGACAACATGGAGAACATGGTTTGAGCCCTGCTGGATGATGCTCTTGTTCAACCTCCGCATGTTGTTCTTCACTCCAGCCTGAGCTTTTGCAAGGGTCATTTGCTGTACATGCACAAGCAATAACCAAAGTCAGAGCATAACTCCGATATAGATTGTCAAAGAGCATAGCAAAGATTAACTGTTTCTGAAGGTAATAATATTGTTGTTGTATTACTCAAAGATGACATAGGCTTTACGAATGTAGGATGCAACACATAAATCCAGAAATTATCAGTTTGCTAGTGTTTGTCTAAGGGGACTTCAAGGCCATACAAAATACCTGACCTGCACAGCATATTAACGGCAAGTTTGGATCCATTAGCACTAAAAAGTAGCTAGCTAATAGGTAATAGCTGCTAAATTTTTGCTAGCTAATTTTTAGCAGAGGGGCTGTTTGGATCCACCTGCTAATAGGTTGTTGGATAGTAAATTAAAGGTGCATATGAACTATTAGTACCTATTAGCAACTCCAAACCTGCTAATGGAACTAATAGTTTAGCAACCCTCCAGCTAATAATTAGCAGGTCTGTTTGGATCTGCTAGTACTAATTTTAGCTGCTAATTTTTAGTGCTAATGGATCCAAACAGGCCCTAAATCCAGAAAAGGCTAAAACAAATACTTAGTCCTTTGACATGTAGACACAAATTTCGAATACAAAAAGAGTGAAAAAGGTTCTGGCAAGTATCACATAACACAGATTGAATACAACAACAACAACAACAACAACAACATAGCCTTTTATCCCAAATAAGTTGGGGTAGGCTAGAGATGAAACCCAAAAGAGACGAGAAACAGGGAGACACATAAAGGGACATAAAGGGCACAAGACAAAAAGAGATCACGGTTCAGGCACGTTGATTGCCAATCTCCAAGCGCTCCTGTCCATAGCTAAATCATTGGAGATATTCCACTCCTTAAGATCTCTCGTAACGGACTCGTCCCAAGTTAGTTTAGGTCGACCTCTACCGCTCTTTACATTATCGGCCCGCTTTAGAACTCCACTACGCACCGGCGCCTCAGGAGGCCTCCGTTGGACATGTCCAAACCATCTCAACCGATGTTGAATCAATTTCTCCTCAATTGGTGCCACCCCAACCCTATCCCGAATATCGTCGTTCCGGACTCTATCCCTCCTTGTGTGCCCACAACACCAACGCAACATACGCATCTCTGCTACACTCAATTGCTGGACATGTCGCCTTTTTGTAGGCCAACACTCAGCACCGTATAACATCGCCGGACGAATCGCCGTCCTATAGAACTTACCTTTCAGCTTCTGAGGCACCCTTTTGTCACAGAGAACGCCAGAAGCTTGACGCCATTTCAACCAGCCGACTGAAATTCTATGCCTAACATCTTCATCAATGTCTCCATCCTTTTGTAGCATCGACCCTAAATACCGAAAAGTATCCTTCTTGGCCACCACTTGCCCATCGAGGCTAACATCTCCCTCCTCGTGCCTAGTCGCGCTGAAATCGCACCTCATGTACTCGGTCTTAGTCCTACTAAGTCTGAACCCTTTCGACTCTAACGTGTGCCTCCATAGTTCTAACTTCCTATTAACCCCCGCCCTACTGTCGTCAACTAGCACCACATCATCAGCAAAGAGCATACACCAAGGGATATCACCTTGTATGTCCCTTGTGACCTCATCCATCACCAAAGCAAATAAATAAGGGCTCAAAGCTGACCCCTGATGCAGTCCTATTTTAATTGGAAAGTCACTGGTGTCGCCATCACATGTTCGGACAAACGTCACCACATCCCTGTACATATCCTTGATGAGGGTAACGTACTTAGTTGGGACTTTGTGCTTTTCCAAGGCCCACCACATGATATTAATATGGAGCAAATACATCTGAGAGGGGAAAAATGGGTTATATGCACACCAGCTACCTATCTATGATAGCCAAGACATAACCAAGGGCTACCAAAAAATAATACCACAGGCTGTTAATAAGAAAAGGAAGAGAAAATACCAGTTCATGAAGAAAATCATTCTGGAACTTGGCTTCAGAATTTATCTCCTGGGCCACCTGGAGAAACAGTTGATCAAACACCAAAAGTCAAACTTACCTTCCAAAAAAGAACAAACTCTTTGACTAGTAGCTAATTACAAATAGTATAAAAATCAGCTTGTATGTAACTGTAGCAAGAATGAACGATCATTATCTTAAGGCATTTTTGTTACTTGTTCAAACATTAGATATAAATCCTATAAGCAATACATTTGAAA
Organism: Saccharum hybrid cultivar R570; assembly: GCA_038087645.1. Taxonomy (NCBI): domain Eukaryota; kingdom Viridiplantae; phylum Streptophyta; class Magnoliopsida; order Poales; family Poaceae; genus Saccharum; species Saccharum hybrid cultivar. The sequence goes on from JAQSUU010000377.1 coordinate 2,370,220, forward strand.
TATTGATAAGGTTGGTTCTACAAGAATGCAAATAACTGGTCTTCAACAAATCCAACCTGTGAGAGAGCTTGCAACAGCAAGGCCTTAAACAGTACGAAGCCACTGGCACAATAAGGTTTAATGAAATCATTGAGACCTCATTGTAGTAGATTAAACAAAGTAGAAATCAACAAGGTCAGAAGCAATGGGTAAACCAAGAGGACCCAGCATTTCTGATACACTGATGAAAACTAACAACAATGCAGCACCAACTAAGCCATATGTATGTTGATTGACTGTTAACAAAAAGATTCAAACTTCAAAGCAGATCAAACAACCTTGACACACACTAAATAATATATTGCCTTTGCAAATACACCAGATGACATCAGTTATGGAAATTTTGCACAAAATTTACTCTGATAAGACGCAAACTTTTTTCTTATTCCCATAAGAACTGAACTATCCCCTGTACAATTCCCTTCATATCCTTGTGTTGCAGACAGCCTAGATGTAGCAGGATAATGGAACTGGTTTTAGAAGGCTTGCTAGCACCTCAGATGAAACCAACATGATCGCCTCTTATTCTCACCTGAGATTCTAATTCAAGTTCCATCCATTCACAATTCATGTAGGTTTAAAGATGACGGAACCAGTTTAGCTGAACTGTACACCACCACTAATCGGATAACATTTAAAGCAGAATCGAGCGATTCAATTAGGTTTGAAGACAATAGAACCAGCTTAGCCGAACTAGCAAGCCGCACCACCACAGGCACTAAATCGCGAATCGGGTTACATGTGAAATCAGAAACAAGCAACTATGAAACATATATTACATCGTCCCATAAAAAATCTACAACGTGCGTACCCAATCAATATGTTTTGTAGTTCAAAAATCACGGATAACCAAGCACCCTAGAATCAAGCAAAGCTATCATGCATCACGCTACGAATACGAAAAACCACGAAGGATCAAGGAAAAAGGGGAACCAAACCTTACCCCTTTGAGCATGCGGACCCTGGAGTGCAGCCCGTCGATCTCCTCGTCGAGGTCCCCGTGCACCGGGTCGATCCGCAGCTGGATTTCGTCCGAGTTCGCCGCGTTCCTGCAACCCCGCAAGCAAGCAACCCAAATCCATCACGGGCACCAATACAATTTCAAGGGGACAAATCGACGGGGCCAGACGAGGCGGACGTGGTACGGTAGGCTTTACCTGGATCGGAGCGGCCCGGAGCCATACATCGGGTGCGCCATGGCGCTAGGCGTGCGAGCGCGGACGGCGTACAGATCGCCGCTCGCGATTCGGGCCCGATCTGAACCCACGAGGGGTCGTGGCACGGCGGCGGGGATCAGCGGCGGGCGGGTGCCGACAGCCGTTGAGGATGGGTGACGTAGTGACGTCACGGGGGACGAAGAGGAAACGCCGAAGCGAGACGAGGAGACCGGAGATTACTACGGACTCCAAAGATGAAAAGCCGCGTCTCTGGCGCTGGGTCCCAGATGTCAGCGATTTGTACCCTACTTTATTTAATTGCTATTTTATGGAAGCTTTTCTTAATCATTGATCTCATTGGTATTCTGATATGTGGGGGGCGTGTGGACCCAACCCATGCACTACTTACACAGTGCAGTATATGTGTTCTTGCTTATTCCCCCCGTGAAGACAATTAGACCAAATCCAATTGATTCGGCTAGCCTCATTTGTTTTTCATGAAGAACAAAGATCATTAGACCAGTCTTAGTGGGGTTTCATCAGAGTTTTATGGGCATTAAATAGGCTGATGTGACACCGTATTGATGAAGAGAGAGATGATAAGAGTTTCATGAGAATCAGAGAATTTCATGGGGGTGAAACTCTTCTGCACAGTTTCCAAAATGTGGATACATTGGTAACAGGGCTATGAAATCCCCATTGAAAATGTTCTTATGACTCTTCCCATTATCCCAACATATTACTGAGAGTACTATTGTTATCATGGCCTGCTCATTAGATTCTTTTAGGCAAATCCTAATGCAGATTTCATTTTTCATTAAATACAATGCCATGTCAACGCTTTCGATAAGTAACAAAGAAATATTGAAGAGAGAAAAAAGTTTCACTCAAACAAAACTACTTTTTTGGACGAAGGGGAAGGGATTCTATTATTAAATCAAAGAGAATGACTTGTTTACATCTAAGTCTCTATATAATAAGAAAAATGCAACTAGATTAAATCCAAAGCCCCCTAATGACATTCTTCATCTCCAATCTATGACGACATCGATGATTGCCTGATCTAATATGTCAAAACTCGGTGATGCCAGTGGCAATTGTCGGAGCATCACCCTCCAATCATATATAACGATAGGCCCCAAACCTTAGAAACACTGGACGATCTAAAGCCGTGGGAACTTCTCTTGATGCACATGACACATTGAAAGAGTAACAATCACCTTTGTCTTCGAAGGTAATCAAGGAACCATCAATTTGTCCCACCAGTACCAAGCATGCTAAAACTGGAAAGTCCAGATAACTCTTCTCGGACATCGCGAGATTGGAATCTAGCAAGCCGGTGACACAAAGATACAAACGGGGAATGTAACTATCCCCACCAATTACATCAACCCTGCAAAAACAAAAAAATACCATGAAAAACGTAAGGTTGGATGCTACAAGAAAAAAAATATAGCCCATCTCACACACACATATATATATATATATATATACCCTGCAAAAACAAAAAAATACCATGAAAAACGTAAGGTTGGATGCTACAAGAAAAAAAAATATAGCCCATCTCACACACATGTGTGTGTGTGTGAGATGGGCTATATTTTTTTTTCTTGTAGCATCCAACCTTACGTTTTTCATGGTGTATATATATATATATATATATATATATATATATATATATATATATATATATGTGTGTGTGTGTGTGTGTGTGTGTGTGTGTGTGTGTGTGTGTGTGTGTGTGTGTGTGTTTGGGACCGCTCCGCTCCACGTTTTTCAGCTCCGCTCCATGTTTTTTTAGCTAAACGGTTTCAGCTCCACGTACTCTGTTCGAAGAAAAAGGATAAAGCTGTGAGAGCACCTAAGGGGCTATTTGGCATGGCTCTAGAGCCAAACTCCAGGCTAGAGCTGGCTCTAGCCAGCCAAACACCCCAACTCTAAAAAAAAGTTGGAGCAGTCAAACTCCACGGAGCACCTCTTTTTCAGCTCCAGAACCCTCTGAAATAGACCTAGCCATGGAGTTCCAAGGAAATTGTCCGCTTTTGCCATCGATTACACGCTCCCACCCATCCCACCACCCATCGAACCATTATTTTTCTTATGTTTCTATGGCTCCCAACCCTATCCGCTTCCGTACTCGGCCCGACTCTCTCGCCCACTCGACACCGCCACCCCCCAACTCACCCGCTCGGTCGCCAGCGCCCTCGAGCTCACCACCCCGCCGGTCGCCGCCGCCACCGCGCCTCCATTCCCTCGTCGTCCTCTACTTAGCCTCCTGCGCAAGCCATCCCGACACCTCTGCGTCGACCGCCCTTTTTCAGCTATGCTGCTCCCCTCCACGATCCGCGTGCCCGAGGTCGGCCCACGCCGGGTCTTCTTCGGCCGAGCAGAGGCTAGCCCTGGGGGCGCCCAGCCCTAGTAAGGCCCCAAACCTACGCCTAGCACCCGTTGATGCCGGCACCGGCCAAATCGAGCGGTCCTCTGTACATGTGGTGCCTCTGTCCGTTCGTGGGAAGAAGAAGGGCGTGGGAAAGGAAATATGAAGGAAAACAAGGTTCCAATTGCGAAAGCGCAGGAGACAAAGAAAAGTTGAAAGGGTCTGTTTTGATTAGTAGAAAGTACAAGGTTCCCGATGCAAAATGTGTTTTCTTTTCCTGATATCTTTTTCTTTTGTGTGTAAATAGGCTAAAACTGCTATATTTCACATGCTTGTTTGCACCTGGACGCATCATTGAAGTACACTCATATCAACCAAGGGCAAAGTGGGCAATCCACACTGATAAAACACCATTCTGGAGCTGAGAGTAGCCTTGTAGCCAAACACCCCCTGCAAACACCTCTAACTCCACTCAGAGCCCGCTCCACCTAGATTTCTGTAGTGGAGCAGCTCTGTACGGAGTTGGAGCCATGCCAAATAGGCCCTAATGTCATGGTCCTAATTCCCACAGGGATTCAGCGAAGGGGAATTAGGGTTCTACGAGGATTCTAGCTAGAATGGCTGCTGATTGGCGAAAAATGACAACAGCGACGTCGATGACCGCACAAGTTGCGGCGCAGGCGGTGGTGGTGTGGGCGGCGCTAAGGGTGGAGGCAGCAACAGTGTGGGCGACGACGGTGCAGTAGGCTACAGTGTGGCACAGGTAGCAGGCGGAGCGGTAGACAGCAGCGGCAGGCAGCAGGCGACGCAGAGGGAGAAAGAGAGAGGAAGTGATGACGCGAGAAGAGAAGAGATAAGGGTTTAACCCTAAACTTACTTGTTTGTCTCATTAAATGTTCTCCCTTATATAGGGAGGTTTACAATTGCTAATAGGCCTGGCCCATGAGCCTATCCTCCTGAGGAGGCCTTTTATCTATAACAGCTGGGCCTATCGCCCCTCTCTATCAATCTAGCCTAATGCCACTTTACGCGAACGTCCACGAGGGTTCTTGACGACTATTACATCTCTCCCCGTCTGAAGAATCAACTCGTCCTCGAGCTGAAATTTTGGGTAGAGTTGCCTAAAGTAGTCGAGCCCTTCCCACGATGAATCAGCTGCTGGTTGATCCTTCCATTATATTAGTATTTCAATTTTGTTGTCTTTTGCCCGTGCTTTCAGCATCAATTCCGGTTCTGGTAAGGCAACTCCATCATCCATTGTTGGGAGTTCCCCAGGTTATGTGGGGGGAAGACCTTTGTGTTGTTTGAGCATGCTGATGTGGAAGGCGTTGTTGATGCGAACCTCTTCGGGTAAATTTAGCCGATAAGCAACTGAACTAATGCGGTCACTGATCTGGAAAGGACTAAAAAATTTTGGAGCTAATTTGCCTTTGCGGAGATCAAAGATACCAAATGTTGTCCTTGCCATCAACTTAAGATAAACCCAATCTCCAATCTAGAATGTTCGATCGGTGTGTTTTCTGTCGTAATGTTTCTTGTAGTAATCTTGAGATTGCAATAGGTGTACCTTAGTTTGCTCCAGTGTTGACGGTAGATAAGTGTCAATTTTAACCGTCAACATAGCATGAAAAAAGACTAAATAATAATTACCACTTAGATATATAGGGTTTACTGACATAATTCCATGAGTTTTGGTGAATGTCTATTTCTGCAGGGTGTCAGCTGAAAAGAACCAAGGAAGGCCCACATGTCAGGTTTACATAGAGACAACAGGGTCACGCATAACTTTTCTGTAATGTGAAAGATACGAGAAGACTCTAGAAACAAACCGGAGGCGAAACGGACCTGAAAGCTGGGCGGGCGCCCCAAGGGTGGCCAATCAGGCTCCACCTCCTGGATCATGCCTCCACCACCTTTGAGGATGAATAATAATCGTTGATCAAGGTCGGTTTGATTCGAGGGCTGTGGTGCTTCCTAGAGGGCTATATAAGCAAGGCCCCTGGTCCATGAAGGAGGCATCCCTTGAAACCCTAATTCATTATTTTCTATGAGGATCAGCAGGGAGGGGTCCCTTGAATGTATCTCTCTCTTAGGGCACATATAAGAGAGATTAGCTTTGTAGTCTCCATGTGAGATTAGATTTCTTCTTCTAGATTGAGAGAGTTAGAGTGGAGGGAGAGTTGGAGGAAGCCCGGCATGTTGTATTCTCCTCTCCGGCTTGTACCTATGGGATCATGTCTCCTAACCCGAGGCTTGGTTCTAGGATTCTTCGGTAATTCAACTTCCAATACTAAGTAAGTATATTGTTATTATTGTTCTATGGTTTACGAGTTTACTTTATTCTCTTTTATGGTAGAGGGTAGGGTAATCGTCTGTAGCGTAAGCGTGGTGCTTAGGCTAGAGATACTCGTAGATATCTCCTGTCTGGCCGGATCCATGGTAGTAGCGCGAGACGTGACAATCCCGTTGCTTCCTTTGTACCCCACATCCCCTTAGAAGGATCGGTAGGATTAAGTGCCCTGGTAAAGCATCCTCTATGGTGTCTCTTTTCCATCAATATGTCCCCATAGACCAATAGTTTCATAGCTTACTATAGGTTAGAACCAGACTATCGTTGTAATCTTCTCTAATCGCTTATATCTTCGCTACCTTGTAGTGCAGCCCAGGGGTTAAGTATAGATTTAGGTTAGTCATCGCACGCTTTCTCCTTGCGGATAAATAAATATGATACTTTGGAAATATCTCCTGGGTGAAATGCTCACCGATATTCGTGCACTTGCGGATCCTTTTCTGTGTGCGTTAACAAATATCAACAAGCATTTCTAGCACCATTGCCGGGGAGAAAGACGTCAGCTGAGTTAACCTTAAGTCTTGCTTAATCTTATATTATACTTTTATTTTTTTTCTCTTTTTCTTTTGCCTTTTCTTTTTTATCCTTAAGGATAACCCAAATTCCACGCCTATCTATCAATATCCTGCACCCATGAATCAAAGCTTAGAGCCACCAGAACCCATGATTCTCACATCTACCTATGAGCTACACCCATGTTTGGTTGCAATAGGTCAAAACCAACCCTTTTCTATAGCCAAGGTCCTATCTTCTAATCAAGTAGGTAATGAACCAAAGGTCCTATGTTCTGATCAAGGAGATAATGAACTTTTGGCTACACTAAGGAAATCTTTCAAGCATCTTATAAATTTAGGTTTAGACCTAGCCTTACAAGACCTTGTTCTTCTTCAACATCTTTACACGGTCTTAATAATATCGCCTTTGGAGGAGTTTTCTTTTCTTTATCCATTAGTGGTGCAAGGTTTGTCCTTATTAGTAGACACACTTCTTGCACTAGCCTTCATGATAAACTCCTAGAAGAAGAGAAGAAACCATCCCCCAAACTAGAAGAGGAAGTTTTCATAGCCACATTACAAACATTCCAACTCCATGATTTGGCTATCCATCTCAAACTAGTTGTACTCCAAAATCCTCAAAGGGAATAAGAAATTCTACCCTTAGAAATCCTTTCCAATGATCTTGGGAGGAGCATAAACTTATCACTTTATGAGAGACCTTTTAGTACATATAGTTTGAATCTTTTCAAGAAGGGATCTCTTTTGAAGCTTTTCAAATCCAATTCCTTTGAAGGACATTTAGAAAGACTCAAGGATGGCATGTCAAGTGATGCCATAGAAGGAGAGCAAAGCCATCTAGAATCCACTCCTATCTTCTCCCTTTCTATGCCAACATTAGATATAAAATTCGAACCCATCTTTAAACCCATCCTTGATCCCTATGAATCTTCCTATGCTCTTTCTCCTAAATGATCCTAGAAATCCACCGAGACATCTAAAGCATAGGATTCATCAAGACCATAAGGAGGATCGACAAGAGCAACATCAATTGAAAAAGAGCATTAAAAACCTATGTGCTATTTCCATTGAATGTGTAGGCGAGTCCTTATATGAGACCTACTCGAGAGGCAATACAAGGGAAATTTTGGACATTTATGCCGAATCATCCTTGGAAGTTGAAAATGATGGAGACTTCAATGAACAAGGAAGCTACTTTATAAAAACCCTATCAAGTCCTTGCTCGTATAAGAAATCTCCTGATTTACTTAGTCTCTCTAATATTGCTCCACACGAGATCTTCAACTCCCTTATGCTCCCTGTTCCTAAAGATTTTGAAAGGATGGTTGAAGACACATATGTTTATCATAAATATTGCAGATCTCATTGTGTTGAATCTTGAGATTAGTACACATAAACTAGTGCTAGAGGGGAAGCCACTTTGCCAATTCATATCTTGAAGGTTTTCCAAGGATAAGCTTAGTGTCCTAAAACAAACACTATTCAGACCATGACATGAGTATTCACCTTTCTGTTGCCCTGCCCTTGTGAAATGAGCATAGAGTTATAATTGTGAAAATATTCCTTCGGGTATTCTTGTCACTAACCATTCTAGGTTAGAGCAAAAAGATTGAAGGAACAACAAATGCAAGGTATGTCCAACCAATTATTATGCAACATTGAATTACATTCATCCAATCTTAATTTTTGAAAAATTCAAGCTTGGGGATATACTCCCATGAAAACATATTTTGCCATGTTGCTACATTATCTTGGTTGTCCCTACCTTTAAGACATGCTTAATTTGCTAAATAACAATCATGCACTTTCATCACTTTTTGAGTAAATCTCTATTATGCTTTAATGCTGCCTCCATTTACTATTGTATATGTTTAGGTTTGGAGTAGTTTCATTCATCTCTTAAATAAGGCATGGTGCTTAATTTAGGAGGTAGTGGTCTTACTTTCAAAGGCTTTTAATTGCGTGTGGTTAGAATGTCTTCCTAAATCAAATTAGACATGGTGTCTAGGTTGATTTTTGAGCTAACAGTATTCTATAGTAGATGTTGGATATTTTGTTAGACTAACCCCTGCAGAGAAACTCCAAAATTCAAAATGGGAAAGTCCTGAGATGAACTCATACTGGAGATGAAGAGAGACAGAATAATCTTGCACAAGGGAACACACAACTCATTCATAGCCAAAGAGAAAGAAGAAGAGTGTCACAAAGCATGATCCACAATCAAAGCACTCACTTCATGGAAGCAGGTGAACAAATCTTCGTCATGCCACTTGAAGACAAAGACCATCATGGAGGATTTCGAGTTGCAGTTGCATTCTCTTGCCAATTATTAATAATCAAGAATCAAGAAAGATTGACAAGAGGAGAGCATGCAATGTGGCAGAACCACCTAATATAATGCCCTCCCAAGAGTACTCATCTTCTATTAGACACTAAGTACCCAAGAGAGAGCACTAAACTCTGCGATTCTGTCGAGCACACCCAATGTTTTCCTAAACGTTAAACGGTAAATAGTCGGTCACCCTTCGTTTAGCGTTTACACCGTTTAAACGGTGTTTAAACAGAGTTAAATGACCTAAACGGTTTTGTACAATAACAATAAAATATATATATTTATGTAGGTAAAAATAAAATTTACTAGAACCCATACATATTTACACATATAAAAATCATATATTCTACCAAATAATCTTGTTGGAAGAAATCTAAATTCCACGACACTTCATATAATTACAATATTAATTAATTTCAGGTTGATTATGATAGACGTAGTCTTTTAATTCACTTAATTATGGATGAAATGGTTGTTTAGCTCATTTAATCATGTTTAATTTGATTTTGTTTAGACCGTTTAGACGAGATTGAATGGTTTAAACGGGTTTAAACGGTCCAACCATTTTGTCGGGTACCAAAAACAAGGGGTACCCACAATCAACGATTAAGAAAAACAAAACCAATAGGACTAGCCGAGACAGCGAACAAAACACCTCGACCACGTCTCGACTCGTACGAGGCTCGCTCGACGGGATGCCTCGACCATGTTCTGACTCGTACGAGGCTCGCTCGACAAGACGCCTAGACTACCGACAAATCTCCGACTCGCACGACCTAGGGTCGGGCCGGTCGACCCACCTCATTCACCAACTCTGAGACAAAAGTCAGAGCATTTAATGCAAACTGCCAACCACTTCCTACCCTCATGGCTACAACAACAACCAACATGGGAGCAGTACCGATGCCAAATCTCACTTTTTTACCGTCCATCCCGGGATGGGCGGTGAAAACCTGTCACTCTACGCACCATACTGGGCACTATTCCACCACTGATCACCCTCGAGGGTGAATATGACGAGTACCGTACCCCACGATTTTGGGGACTCGGCCTTATCCATTCACCGTTGACCCACCTCGACCCGACCTCGACCAACCGACGGTCAAAACAAGAATACAAGGCTTGCATGACACAGGACCCAGAGTCTTTTCACCGTCTCATCCTCTACATCACCATGGTGTCCAGGGATGGTCGGCCATTCTCGGAGCACGTCGTTACAGCAACCTCCACAGCGTTCGACAAAACTTCACCTCAAAGGTACCCCTGGTGTCCCTGCCTCCTCTTACCCTATAAAAGGGAAGGCAGGGGACTCTACAAGGGGGCGGCAGACAACAGACGAAAAAAGACCAGCCACCTTCCCACCATAGAAGATCAACATCTCAAGCAATATCCTTTGTACTTTCACTTTCTCTCTAAGACCTAGGATCAGTTTCCTCTCTCACAGCTTGTAACCCCTACGCAAGCACTTAGGTGCAAGGAAATACAATACTCCTCCCTTCCCGCTAGACGTAGGGCCTTCTTTCGCCCAAACCAGGATAAACCTCCGTGTACTCTCCTTGCATCACCATCTAGATTAGGGACACGCAGCATTGATTCACTCGTTGGCTTAGGCCATTGTAGGACCAAACACCGACAGTTGGCGCGCCAGGTAGGGGGCGCTGTGTGCCAACATCATTTTCCCACCATTTTTTTGGATGGTTGACCCCGAACGTCCACTCCTATTGGCCACGGTGATCTGGTTTGGGAGCTTGGAGTTCATGTCCCTTGGCCATGGGTACGACATGGTCCTCCTCCCGCCTAGGCACCCGACTGACAGTGACCACGAGCTCTCCTAGCCTGGGGGAGCACTGCACTGGTATCGTCGCTCTCGTCAGGCACGCGCCGCCTGGCGATGGCGAGCCCAGCGCAACCACCGTCATCGCCTTGCGGAGGGTGATGGTATTCCCTGATCTGGCGTCTCTCAGCCAGACGCTAACATGGATTTTCTCACTGAAGATCTGTGTAGGATGAGCTTGGCTGAGGGTAAGATACCAACGGGGTGTCCTATCGCTCCACCGCCCGGTGCGGTGCCACCACCAGCCAGTTCGATTGCTCCGATACCGGGAACCACGCCCTCACCAGCATTCTCGTTTGGATTAGACTCGGTTGCCCGAGCGTACGCTTCTTCTGTAAGCACCTGCATGAGTGCTTACGAGGAACTCCCCAAACACCATCTACGTTCCACCCTCAACCTCGTCATGTCCACACCAGCTTTCGAGTACCTGGACTCCACGGAGACCCTAGATACAGAGCTCTCTGCGACTGCCTTTCGACATCATGACCTCAGAGACGCATGACCCCACATGCACCCATTGTACTACTATTTTGGCACTCCAGACTCCGACTCTACCGATGACACCTACGACCCGACTCGTGAGTGCTTCAATATCGATGGAGCTATTGCGTCGGATTCAGAGGATGAGGCAGCCGTTGGAGGAAGGAACACACCACCTCAGGTCGAGCTCCCTGCTGAGCGGGATGAGGCTCAATTCCTTGCGGACCAAGGAATGCAACTCAAGCAAATCCGCGAGTTGCAGGACAGGCTCGACGAGGAATGAGAAAATCTACGCCTACTTCAACAAACCCTCGAGCATGAGCACGCGGCCCGCGCACACGACGAAGGAGCTCAAGAGAGATCTCACGACGTCAATCATCGCATCATTGAGGATCGGGCAGTCGAGCCCCGGTTTTCGATCGAGCTAGCCAGAACGTGGTTGCTGTAACAACCTAGAAATTTCCAGGAAACAAAAATCACAACTATAAATTTTTTTTCTAAAATAAACCTATGTCTGGTGAGGTGTCATATAGGAAACCTAATCTAGTTGCACAAGTAGCACCTAAAATAGCTAACTACATCTTTGCATTTAACCAAACATGCTTGAGTTGGATTTTATGTTCTTTGAATTGAATTAAAAGCAACAACATTTCTTGAATTAATTGCTTAAGTAAATAAATGCAGAAATATAAACCTATCAAATAGTTGGAAACCAAAAATATATTTAGTAGGACCCACTAGGGTATACACATGTGGGCAACACAAGTGTATGCACATAGGAACAATGACTAGTTAGTAAAAGAGAACAAATAAAATGGAAAAGCTTTTGGAAATAAGCAGAAAAGAAGAAAACCTTTCGGCCCAGCTCTTGAGCCGGCTCGCTCAACCGCACCGACAGCCAACCCCGCTGAGCTGGCCTACCAAGCCGGCCTGCCGAGCTAGCCCAACGAGCCGTAGCACCGCCCGAGCCACGCAGCAGCGTCCCCGCACCAGCCGGCCTAGCTCAGCGAGCTGGCCCAACTCATGGCCGAGCCTGCTTCACACGCCGCTCATGCCTGCTCGTGTGTGGGCCGGCCTAGCCAGGACCCGCCCTCGCCACAGCCACTGAGCAGAGGGACCCAGACGTCATCGCCTTCCTCCCGCTCGTCCGGTTCCTCTGCTTTGCCCAAACGGAAATCAGAGAGGGAGCAGGGACATGCAACGTGTGAGGGAAGATTCCCTTTGCCCCCTCTGCCAGCCGTGCGTGCCAAGCCACAAACCCGATCCCTCAAGCCAGTCACTTGCCCTCGCCAAACACGCAACGCGCGTGTGAAGCCGATGCCGCCATGGCCGCGAAATCGGCTGACACCGCCTGACACCGCCAACCGTCTGTGGTATTCGATTTTGGCAACACCAATTCGAATCATGCCTCTTCTAATCACCCTAGCCCCAGCCAAGGTAGCATATCGACCCTCCATGCCTTCCGATTGCCATCGCACCGTCCGCCTTGCCATGGGCGAGCGTGGCGTATAAAGCTCCACCCCGTGCCGTGCCCAAGCCCCTTCCAATCTTTTTGCCACCGCCCTGGTGGTACCACCGCACACACTACATCTCGAGAAGAAGGGAATGGAAGGAAGGGAGAAGCCACAAGGAAGAATCAGGACCGTGGGGGGCACCGTCCGAGCTCGTCGGAGATGAAGGCGGCGCTGCTCGTTTTCTTCTTCACCACGGGACTGCACTGCACAGCATGGCTACCGTTCGACACCGCACCAACTCGCCCTGCACCGATATCCTTTCACCATCGCCACCTACGGTGTGCTCACCATCTCACCTCGCTCGCCACCGGTTGTGCTTGACATAGAACCGCCTCGCCTGTCAGTACGGTGGATCATCTAGGCAAAATCCGTGACCCTCATGCTTTGATCACTCGCTTACACACACATGGTGCACACACTCGTTGGCCTGGCCAAGCCATAGGGGCTCAGAATTGCCTGCGACACGCCACTGCACCACGCACAGTCACCATGGCCACACCCCGCCATGGTGAAGTCTCGCTCTTGATATGCTAGGCAATAGAGGAAGGAAGAAGAGGCGCACAAGGTCATGAACACGCTCGCACTCACGTACCAGAACCAAGCACCGCGGTACTGAGCGCCAGGAGCACGGGAACATGCCACCGCGAGCACGTCCAGAGCACGCTCGCCATGGCCAGCGCGCGGCCATGGCGAGGTCGTTCCTTCTGAATCAAGCCAGTAGAGAAGAAGGGGAGGAGCTAGATCGTTTTGCCTTAGGAAGGGACGTGCTGTGCGCGGCAACGAGGGGGAAGAGAGCCACCGAGGGAGCCGCTCGCGACCGCCATGCCGACGGTGGCATGCTCGGGAGTGCGGTTGAGAAGCAGGGGAGGGAGAGGAGCTGCTGCCATGCTAGTCCATGCACCTGGTGCACCCGGACCGAGAGAGGGAGAAGGCAAGTGAACTCGGTCCACCACGGATCGAGTCTACGGTTCACAGTCTCGCACTCACACGTCGACCGTGAGCCACACCCGTGGACGTGAGCCCGATCCAAAACCTAGGAGGCAACGTGGCAACACCAGCGCTTGCCACGTGGCGGGCCTAGCCCGGCCCAGTCCGGCCCAAATCCGGCCCAGCCCAGGCCTATCCGAGCCCGGTCGCGGCCCGGTCACCGTTGACCGTTGACCAGTCAACGGGGCCCACATGTCAGTGACTCGCTCTATTTCGGCCAATCAGAGCTTGACACATGTCACTGCCTGGATTTTCTTTTTTCTTTTTCTTTTTCTAGAAAATCATTTAATCTTTAGAAATTCATAACTAATTCATTTTAACTCAGAAAAATACCAAACCAGTTTCTAATTTTTTCTAAAAATGAGCTCTACATCTTAGGCTTGTGTTTGATTGCATTTGGATCTTTTGAATTTGTGTTGCTTCTTTGTGCACCTCTATAGGAGTCGTTAATGCGACTCTACGTTACGTCTAACAGAGCCGGAGGACCTGCCGACTGAGGAGTACGACCCCGACTATAGCGAGGACTTAGGTGACGACCTGCCAGGTGCCACGCCCCACCCATCTCCGTAGAACCTATTACGCATGCAAATATAGAATTGCTAGCACTTTACTTTTTGTGAAATAATATGATGATAGGCTGCATGGTAGATGCTTTACTTTGAGCCCTTTACCTTGTCGCAACCTTACTCCTGCTCACCCTGTTGTTAGGCTAGATGCTCGCATGTTACATATTACTGCTTTTACTCTTACTAGCATTATATCTGTGATGTGATGTCGGTGAGTGAGAGGCGTATATGTATAAGGCACGTAGTGTCGAGAACTTGGTAAACATGATTAAAGAACTGGGGAGATCTTGGCGTGAGTCTTGGGTGAGTGGTGAGGGTTGAGTCGATCAGATAGGATCCTATGATGAGTCTTTGGGGCAAGTCTTACTGGAGGGGTGCGACCTGGGCACCCCTCACGAGAGATACCTGTGGCGGGTATATTGGGAGGTGAACTGGGGTGTTGGTTATCCCTGGTGGAGGTGATGTCATGGCACGGGGAATACAGTCTTTCCCCTTGAGAAGATATCCTGTCTGGTCCCCCTAAGGACTAGTATGTCTTGAGAACCGGAACCATGGGACCTTCATGCACACCACTCGCTCCCGATGGGCAGGAGACGATTACCCAACTGACTAGGGCGGTACCACTACTACTAGGTTGGAAGGTGATAGTGTAGGGAGGTACGGGCATGGGGACCCACACCCTCCTAAGACAGCATAGTGACCTTGGGGGCCCGGTACTACGTCCCACAGTCTCAGTGTTTCAGTGGACACCGGGGTGGCCCAGGGCTGAGTGGTAGGGTGGTACTGTACCGATTGGAAGGCAGTTGGAATCAGCCTAGATGAGCCGGATCGTCGAGGATGGCAATATTGTGGATTACCAGGTGTACACGCTCTACAGAGTTGATCGATCTATACGTATAGCCGTGTCCACGGATATGGACATTCCCATGACCTATGCTTCACTTGATTAGAGAGAGGAGTCCTTTCTACCTTTTCCCTGGGTTCTGTGTTGGACTCCGGCTTTGGCCGTTGAGACGAGATCTGAGCGAGAGTCAATCTCGTCGCCTAGAGAGAGAGTGAGATGAGATGTGTTGTGTGTGATGGGATTAGGAAAAATGTGTGATTAAGATGGGTTAAAAACTGATGAATATCTTAATATTAAAATATTAACTACTTGCATAGGAAACCCACAGCCTAAATAGGTCTCTTTCTACTTCCCTCAATGCATTCCACTTTCCACAAAGCATTGCAAGCATAGAGTGGGTGATGCGTGGCCAGTACCAAGTGTACTGATAGATTTTTGACAGGTTCCGAGCCCGAGTACGACTACGAGGGCGATGATTGGGAGGATTAGAGGGTCTGTTCTACGCTCAAGGTGGTTCCAAGAGATCGTTTTCCGCTGCTATCTATGTCGGATGCTGTTCCAGATGCTTGTGTCAGTGTGTTCCGCCCTGCGAGGCAAAGAGAATAAATTATGTAAAACTCTCTATTGTACTCTGAAATTCGTGCATGACTTTATGTATCACTGAGATTTGGGTAAATTGACGGAATGTTTTGTTATTTTACACTTTGTTTCTGTGGATTTCCCTTCATGGAAATCAAGGACATTTCAGTTGGTACCAGAGCCATGCTGACCCTAGGACGGACCCATAGGATTGGATAATAGAATTAGGAAAGATCTTGACACTTTCGGTTATATTACCGACCGTGCTGCATTTTCGTGCACAACTTATCTCAATTTCACACTCTCTTACCTAAATTTCGTTCTACCTTACCTATCACATCGCTCCGTTCTACCCTGAATCACCCTGTTTCACTTAAGAATTCATCAAGTATCACTTTGAGTTACATTGATTCGCCTTGTCTTACCAAGTTTCACTTGTAATACTCAAGTTACTACATACACAATAAGGTACTGACTCTGTCTTACGGTTAATTTGCAGATGGCCCCTGTTGTCGAGCTCCCTGGGACGGACTGGCCTACCGTGGGTTCGCCACGATCCTGTACGACGTGCTGGACTCACTAGGCGTTCCCACAGAGCAAATCGAGTATGTGTGCCGGGGTGAGCCTGGACCCGACGGGTTCAAGGGCCACATTGTGGTCCACCTCAAGGTCCCCGCCAGCGAGTTTGTACCCATGCTGCGTGCCTTCGAGACACTAGAGGTAGAGAACTCTATTGCTTCATGCGTACAGTCCGTCTCACGCACATCTCTTCGCAGTGTGATGCGTGACACACACGACTACCTCAAGACGGGACCGTACTGCCTGCTGCCTGCCGCTCTAGACCTGAATAGGTTCTCGAAGCCGCAGATCACTGCTGCAGACCGTGCTATGCGCGACGAGGTTGACCCCTGTCTGAGGGCCTCCACGCAGTACATCATCGCCTAGGATCGCACATCATGGATGTAGAGATGCAGAACCGCCGCTACCGAGACCTCCTGTTCCGTTGTGACGAGGAGTTCCTCAAGGTGGAGCGCAAGGAGAGGGAGATGGTAAGCAAGCTCGAGGAGGAGCGCATGGGCTATGATAGGATGAAGACCTCCTACGAGAACCATGAGCAGTCACTTTAGAAGGAGATCGCCGATCTCAAGGACAAGGTTGGGGAGGCTAAGCTTCGCCATGACTATCTTGAGTCCAAGGTGCTTGAGTGCGAGGATCGGATTGAGCGCCAGAGGCTTACCCTGAGAGAGTTCCACGAGAAGGAGAAGCAGCGTGGCATTAGGAAGCTTGCCCTGGAGGCCCGTTGCAACACAATGGAGAAGCTAGCTGTGGAGGCTACCGTCACCACCACCTACAACATGCACCACTTGGTTCACTACATCAAGAGCACCGAGTACCTTCAGGACAAGGTGAACCGCATCAGTCAGGCTTGGATCGACGCTGATCGTAAGCGCGTCTAGGAAATCGGAAAGGTCTAGGATGTCCTCTTACCTGGGATGCGCAAGAAACCGCGCAGACAGCCTTTCCACATTGAGGCGACCAAGCTCAACTTCAAGGCTTGCCCGACTGAGGGTTACTCAGAGGTTCCGAGGACTGAGATGCTGGACTACGCTCTCACCTACGTCGCGGGGATCCACCACTCCGACGATGAGCTTCGTGCCATGGAGGGCACTCCTGAGGCTTCCACTTCTGGTCCTTCTACACCACCCGCCACTCCCGGACAGGAGTAGTTACCCTTTTTCACATAATCATGTAATAAGGTAGTAGTAGACATGTTGAGCCCTGTGTGGCCAGAGTTATGATGATGCACTTATGGAGTAATGTAGGATGTCCCACTTTTGGAGCTGCTTGCGAGTAGCACGATTCCCACGAATCTGTCAGTGTAGCTACTGGAGATATCGCTATGTAATAAATTAATATAATGGATATTTTGGATCTTATCGCATCTTATGGTTCTTATTTGCATCTTTGTTTGAGTGTTGGATAGTTATCTCTTTTTAAATTGATAAATCGCTTAACCATGCATCTAATGAAAATGTTAAACAACGAACTGACCCTACAGAGAGATGTCTTGCCGCCGATCTGCTCGTCTGAACAACCACTCACTTTCCCCCGTGCCTATGGCCCGTGGTCGTGGTCGAGGCCATGGAGGAGACCAGGGAGTTCCCTTCGGTGTCAGGGAGGAGCCTGCACTAGAGGAGCCTGCACTGGGAGCGGGTGCCGCCTAGCATCTCGGAGGAGAAGCACCACCGCCACCACAGTTGGCGGAGGTGATGGACCGCCAAACCCGCCTCTTGAAGACACTGGCTCAGGGAATTCTTCACCGCCACGGGGGTCCTCCCAACGACTTCCAGCGAAAGTTGGAGGGTTTTCTCAAGCCGAGGCCTCCTACTTTCGACACCGCCGACGATGACCCCATCGTCGCTGAGGACTGGCTCCGTGAGACAGAAAAGAAGCTGGACCTCACCACCTGCACTGATGAGGAGTGCGTGGGGGTAGCCGCCCACTAGCTCACTGGCGCTACACGCGCATGGTGGGACAGCTACTGCGATGCCCACGAGGACCTAGGGAGTATCTCTTGGGAGGAGTTCACCGAGGCTTTTCGTGAGCAACATGTGCCTGAGGGCGTCATGGATGCCAAGGTGGAGGAGTTTCGCAACATCTCCTAGGGCTCCCAGAAGGTTCAGGAGTACACTACTTGTTTCACCCACATGATGAGGTATGCTCCAGGTGAGACCGATACCGAGAAGAAGAAGATGTACTGTTTCAAGAAGGGGCTGAACTCTTGTCTCAAGGTGGCCCTCTCGGGTCATGCTTGTCGCACCCTTCGCGAGATGGTCAACAAGGTGCTGGAGATGGAGAGGGATCGTCTGGAGGTGGACGCCCTCCACAAGGAGAAGAAGCGTCAGTTCGAGAGTTCCTCTCGTGGTCTGGCTCCGCAGAGGCCACGTGCTCACGTGCTTCCTTCGCCTCGCTCTCGCTACACCTAGGGGCAGTGACCGCTCCTAGCCGTGGAAGTGGTACCTGCATCACCAACTACCACCGCCCCGCTCAGAGCCGTCCCGCTCCGAGTCACCCCACTCAGGGAGCTGGCACGTGGAGGACCGCTACGCCTACCTCCACAGGTAGCGCGCCCTTCACCTACTTTGGTTGTGGCCTGCCCGATCACAAGATCGCTGAGTGCCCTGTCAAGAACGACACACCGCCTGCTTCGACCCAGACAAGACAGGCTGCTACACCTGCTACTCCGCGCAAGAACGTTGCTGGGGCTGTTCACAGTCGTCTCAACCACATGACCGCGGAGGACGCTCAGGACGCTCCCGATGTGGTGTACGATATGTTTTTGGTACATGGAGTTATAGCTTCAGTCTTGTTTGATTCTGGAGCTACTTGTTCTTACATTTCCACCAAGTTTGCACGAGAACATAGCATACCTGTGACTCCCCACAAGGAGCCCATTGACACTAGTTCACCTTTGGGTCACATTATATGCACCAAGAGATGTCAGGGAGTGAGTATCACCATTGAGGGCTACCCTTTTCTAGCCGATCTCATCTTACTTCCATCTGAGGGACTAGATGTCATACCGGGAATGGATTGGTTGACACAACATAAAGGAGTGATATCTTGTTCACCAAGGTATGTGGAGATCACACACTCGAGTGGACACATAATTTGCTGTAAGCCAAATCAGGGAAAAACAGTCTCTAAGTTGTGTGCCCTAGAGGCCAAGATAATCGAGGAGGTACCCGTTGTGAATGAGTACCCTAACGTGTTCCCTGAGGAGTTGCCAGGCATGCCACTCGATCGGGATGTGGAGTTTGTGATTGACCTTCTACCTGGTACCGGTCCTATTGCTAAAAGGCCCTACCGCATGTCAGTTGATGAGCTAGAGGAGCTGAAGAAGCAACTCAAGGAGTTGTTAGATAAGGGATACATCAGACCTAGTGCTTCACCCTAGGGTTCCCCTGTTTTGTTCGTGAAAAAGAAGGATGGATCCATGAGGATGTGCATTGACTATTAGAACTTGAATGCCGTAACAGTCAAAGACAAATATCCTCTGCCCAGGATCAATGACCTCCTAGATCAGCTAAAAGATGCTAAGTTCTTTTCTAAGATCGATCTTAGGTCCGGATATCATCAGATGAAAATCAGACCCGACGACATTCCTAAGACAACTTTTGTCACCAGATATGGGCAATATGAGTTCACAGTGGTGTCCTTCGGACTCACTAATGCCCTGGCTTATTTCATGAACATGATGAATAAGGTATTCATGGATGAACTGGACAAGTTTGTAGTGGTGTTCATTGATGACATCCTTATCTATTCTTCCACCGCCGAAGAACATGAGCAACACTTGAGAGTGGTTCTGGAGAAGTTGAGGAAGAATCAGCTGTATGCCAAGTTCAGCAAATGTGACTTTTGGCTTGAAGAAGTTGCTTTCCTTGGTCATGTTCTCACTCCTGAGGGAGTTGCTGTAGATCCCACAAAGATTGAAGCTATGGAAGAGTGGGAACAACCCCGCAATGTGACCGATATCCGCAGCTTTCTTGGATTAGCTGGGTATTATCGCAGATTCATCGAGAACTTCTCAAAGATAGCCAAGCCCATGACTAACCTGCTGAAGAAGACTAATGAGTTTGAATGGACGTCCGAGTGCGAGCATAGCTTCTAGACTCTAAAACAGAAGCTTACCACCACACCTGTTCTTGCCTTGCCCGATATCCAGAAAGACTTCGTGGTCTATTGTGATGCATCCAGACAGGGACTCGGTTGTGTTCTGATGCAGAGTGGAAGGGTCATTGCCTATGCGTCTCGACAGTTGAAGGACCATGAGCAATGCTACCCAACCCATGATCTGGAGCTTGTCGCTGTCGTGCAAGCCCTAAAGATATGGAGGCACTACTTGATCAGAAATAAGTGTGATATCTACACCGATCACAAGAGCCTGAAGTACTTCTTCACTCAAGAAGATCTAAACATGAGACAGCGCCGATGGCTAGAGCTTATAAAGGATTATGACCTGGAGATTCACTATCATCCGAGAAAGGCTAATGTAGTCGCTGATGCCTTGAGCCGAAAGAGCTATTGCCACAATCTGTCCATGAAAGTTGTACCACCCGAGCTATGTCAGGAAATGGGCGAACTCCGTCTCAAAATCCTACCCCAGGGTATGTTGAATGAGCTTTGAGTGCAATACAACCACAAGGATCGGATCCGTAATGCTCAACTGGAGTGTTCGGAAATTTGGGAAATCCGAAAACTCATGAAGAAGGGCAAGTGCCCTGAGTTCAGGGAGGATGAGCAAGGAGTGTATTGGTACAAGGATAGAATCTGTGTACCATCTAATTCCGCCTTGCGGCAAGAAATCTTAGAAGAGGGTCATGACTCCAAGTATTGTATAAACCCGGGAAGCACCAAAATGTATGCTGATCTAAAGAAACAGTTCTGGTGGAAGAACATGAAGGCAGATATTGTCGAGCATGTCGTGCGGTGTGACATCTGCAATAGAGTCAAGGCTGAACATCAAAGACTAGCCGGATTGCTTAAACCCTTGGACGTTCCGGTGTGGAAATGGGAGAGCGTATCCATGGACTTTATAGTAGGCTTACCTCAAACTCCTAAAAGCCATGACTCGATTTGGGTGATCGTTGACCGACTGATCAAGGTAGCTCACTTCATAGCTGTGAGGACTGACTACAGAGTTGAGAAGCTAGCAGATCTGTACATTGAGCACAATCTCAGACTCCATAGAGCCCCCACTAGCATAGTGTCTGATCGTGGTACGCAATACGTTTCCAAGTTCTGGAAGAGTCTCCACAAGGCTATAGGGACTCAACTTGACTACAGTACCGCATACCACCCACAGACAGATGGTTAGACAGAGAGGGTTAATCAGATTTTGGAGGATATGCTCCAAGCTTGTGTCTTGAAGTATGGGTCTAATTGGGAGAAAAGTTTGTCCCACGCAGAGTTCTCATACAACAAAAGCTACTAGGCTAGTCTCAAGATGTCACCGTTCGAGGCTTTGTATGGCAGAAAGTGTAGAACCCCTCTGATGTGGTCAGAAGTGGGAGAGAGATCATTCTTTGGTCCCGCAAAGATCAAAGATGTCGAAGAAGGAGTTGCCCAAGTGTGAGAGAACCTGAGGATTGCCCAAAGCCGACAGAAGAGTTATGCAGATAACCGTCGGGGAGACCTCGAGTTTTAGGTTGGGGACTATGTCTATCTCAAGGTCTCCCCACTCCGAGGTACCATCAGATTTCATGTGAAGGGAAAGTTGGCACCTAGGTATGTGGGACCTTACAGGATTTGTCAGAGGATTGGCAAGTTAGCATACAAGGTAGAGTTGCCTAGAAATTTCTAGGAAACAAAAATCATAACTACAAATTTTTTTTCTAAAATAAACCTATGTCTGGTGAGGTGTCATATAGGAAACCTAACCTAGTTGCACAAGTAGCACCTAAAATAGCTAACTACATCTTTGCATTTAACCAAACATGCTTGGGTTGGATTTTATGTTCTTTGAATTGAATTAAAAGCAACAACATTTCTTGAATTAATTGCTTAAGTAAATAAATGCAGAAATATAAACCTATCAAATAGTTGGAAACCAAAAATATATTTAGTAGGACCCACTAGGGTATACACGTGTGGGCAACACAAGTGTATGCGCATAGGAACAATGACTAGTTAGTAAAAGAGAACAAATAAAATGGAAAAGCTTTTGGAAATAAGCAGAAAAGAAGAAAACCTTTTGGCCCAGCTCTTGAGCCGGCCCGCTCAACCGCACCGACAGCCAACCCCGCTGAGCTAGCCTACCAAGCCAACCTGTCGAGCCAGCCCAACGAGCCGTAGCACTGCCCGAGCCGCGCAGCAGTGTCCCCGCACCAGCCGGCCTAGCTCAGCGAGCTGGCCCAACTCATGGCAGAGCCTGCTTTGCACGTCGCTCATGCCTGCTCATGTGTGGGCTGGCCCAGCCAGGACCCACCCTCGCCATAGCCACTGAGCGGAGGGACCCAAACATCATCGCCTTCCTCCCGCTGGTCCGGTTCCTCTGCTTTGCCCAAACAGAAATTAGAGAGGGAGCAGGGACATGCAACGCGTGAGGGAAGATTCCCTTTGCCCCCTCTGCCAACCGTGCGTGCCAAGCCACAAACCCGGTCCCGCACGCCAGTCACTTGCCCTCGCCAAACACGCAGCGCGCGCGTGAAGTCGATGCCGCCATGGCCGCAAAATCGGCTGACACCGCCTGACACCGCCAACCGTCTGTGGTATTCGATTTTGGCAACACCAATTCGAATCATGCCTCTTCTAATCGCGCTAGCCCCAGCCAAGGTAGCATATCGATCCTCCGTACCTTCCGATTGCCATCGCACCGTCCGCCTTGCCATGGGCGAGCGTGGAGTATAAAGCTCCACCCCGTACCGTGCCCAAGCCCCTTCCAATCTTTTCGCCACCGCCCTGGTGGTACCACCGCACACACTACATCTCGAGAAGAAGGGAAGGGAAGGAAGGGAGAAGCCGCAAGGAAGAACCGGGACCACGGGGGGCACTGTCCGAGCTCGTTGGAGATGAAGGCGGCGCTACTCGTTTTCTTCTTCACCACAGGACTGCACTGCACGGCACGACTACCGTTTGACACCACACCAACTCGCCCTGCACCGATATCCTTTCGCCATCGCCACCTACGGTGAGCTCACTATCTCACCTCGCTCGTCGCCGGTTGTGCTTGACATAGAACCGCCTCGCCTGTCAGTACCGTGGATCATCTAGGCAAAATCTGTGACCCTCATGCTTTGATCACTCGCTTACGCACACATGGTGCGCACACTCATTGGCCTGGCCGAGCCACAGGGGCTCGGAATTGCCCGTGACACGCCACTGCACCGCGCACAGTCGCCATGGCCACACCCTGCCATTGCGAAGTCTCGCTCTTGATATGCTAGGCAATAGAGGAAGGAAGACGAGGCGCACAAGGTCATGAACATGCTCGCACTCACGTACCAGAACCAAGCACCGCGGTACCAAGTGCCAGGAGCGCGGGAACACGCCACCATGAGCACGTCCAGAGCGCGCTCGCCATGGCCAGCGCGCGGTCATGGGGAGGTCGTTCCTTCTGAATCAAGCCAGTAGAGAAGAAGGGGAGGAGATAGATCGTTTTGCCTTGGGAAGGGACGCGCTGTGCGCGGCAACGAGGGGGAACAGAGCCACCGAGGGAGCCGCTCGCGACCGCCATGCCGACGGCGGCATGCTTGGGAGCGCGGTTGAGAAGCAGGGGAGGGAGAGGAGCTGCTGCCACGCTAGTCCATGCACCTGGTGCACCCGGACCGAGAGAGGGAGAAGGCAGGTGAACTCGGTCCACCACGGATCGAGTCTGCGGTTCACAGTCCCGCACTCACACGTCCACCGTGAGCCACACCCCATGGACATGAGCCCGATCCAAAACCCA
This sequence comes from Saccharum hybrid cultivar R570, assembly GCA_038087645.1. Taxonomy (NCBI): domain Eukaryota; kingdom Viridiplantae; phylum Streptophyta; class Magnoliopsida; order Poales; family Poaceae; genus Saccharum; species Saccharum hybrid cultivar. Next base: position 2,394,246 of record JAQSUU010000377.1, read on the forward strand.
AGAGGTAACGTGGCAGCACCAGCGCTTGCCACGTGGCGGGCCCAGCCCGGCCTAGTCCGGCCCAACCCAGGCCCAACCGAGCCCGGTCGCGGCCCGGTCACCGTTGACCGTTGACCAGTCAACGGGACCCACATGTCAGTGACTCGCTCTATTTTGGCCAATCAGAGCTTGACACGTGTCACTGCCTGGATTTTCTTTTTTCTTTTTCTTTTCCAGAAAATCATTTAATCTTTAGAAATTCATAACTAATTCATTTTGACTCAGAAAAAAACCAAACCAGTTTCTAAAATTTTCTAAAAATGAGCTCTACATCTTAGGCTTGTGTTTGAGTGCATTTGGATCTTTTGAATTTCTGTTGCTTCTTTGTGCACCTCTATAGGAGTCGTTAATGCGACTCTACGTTACATCTAACAGAGCCGGAGGACCTGCCGACTAAGGAGTACGACCCCAACTACAGCGAGGACTTGGGTGACGACCTGCCAGGTGCCACGCCCCACCCATCTCCGTAGAACCTATTACGCATGCAAATATAGAATTGCTAGCACTTTTCTTTTTGTGAAATAATATGATGATAGGCTGCATGGTAGATGCTTTACTTTGAGCCCTTTACCTTGTCACAACCTTACCCCTGCTCACCCTGTTGTTAGGCTAGATGCTCACATGTTACATATTACTGCTTTTACTCTTACTCGCATTATATCTGTGATGTGATGCCGATGAGTGAGAGGCGTATATGTATAAGGCACGTAGTGCCAAGAACTTGGTAAACCTGATTAAAGAACTGGGGAGATCTTGGCGTGAGTCTTGGGTGAGTGGTAAGGGTTGAGTCGATCGGATAGGATTCTATGATGAGTCTTTGGGGCAAGTCTTGCTGGAGGGGTGCGACCTAGGCATCCCTCACGAGAGATACCTGTGGCGGGTATATTGGGAGGTGAACTAGGGTGTTGGTTATCCCTGGTGGAGGTGATGTCATGGCACGGGGAATACGGTCTTTCCCCTTGAGAAGATATCCTGTCTGGTCCCCCTAAGGACTGGTATGTCTTGAGAACCGGAACCATGGGACCTTCGTGCACACCACTCGCTCCTAATGGGCGGGAGACGATTACCCGACTGACTAGGGCGGTACCACTACTACTAGGTTGGAAGGTGATAGTGTAGGAAGGTACGGGCATGGGGACCCACACCCTCCTAAGATAGCGTAGTGACCTTGGGGGCCCAGTACTACTCACAGTCTCAGCGTTTCGGTGGACACCGAGGTGGCCCAAGGCTGAGTGGTAGGGTGGTACTGTACCGGTTGGAAGGCAGTTGGAATTAGCCTAGACGAGTCGGATCGTCGATGATGGCGATCTTGTGGATTACCAGGTGTACACGCTCTGCAGAGTTGATCGATCTATACGTATAGCCGCGTCCATGGATATGGACATTCCCATGACCTACGCTTCACTTGATTAGAGAGAGGAGTCCTTTCTACCTTTTCCCTGGGTTCTGTGTTGGACTCCGGCTTTGGCCGTTGAGACGAGATCTGAGCGGGAGTCAATCTCGTCGCCTAGAGAGAGAGTGAGATGAGATGTGTTGTGTGTGATGGGATTGGGAAAAATGTGTGATTAAGATGGGTTAAAAACTGATGAATATCTTAATATTAAAATATTAACTACTTGCATAGGAAACCCACAACCTAAATAGGTCTCTTTCTACTTCCCTCAATGCATTCCACTTTCCACAAAGCATTGCAAGCATAGAGTGGGCGATGCGTGGCCAGTACCAAGTGTACTGATAGATTTTTGACAGGTTCCGAGCCCGAGTACGACTATGAGGGCGATGATTGGGAGGATTAGAGGGTCTATTCTACGCTCAAGGTGGTTCCAAGAGATCGTTTTCCGCTGCTATCTACGTCGGATGCTGTTCCGGATGCTTGTGTGAGTGTGTTCCACCCTGCGAGGCGAAGAGAATAAATTATGTAAAACTCTCTATTGTACTATGATATTCGTGCATGACTTTATGTATCACTAAGATTTGGGTAAATTGATGGAATGTTTCATCATTTTACACTTTGTTTCTATGGATTTCCCTTCATGGAAATCAAGGCTACCACGAGCACAGAGGCGGGCGCTATGACAGCTCGGAGGATCAAAGCCCTTCACCCGAGCCACCAGGCCCTCGGGTCTTTAGCAAGGCCATTCGCGAAACATTACTCCCAGCTCGGTTCCGCCCCCACGACTCTTACCAAGTATAACGTCGAAACCAAACCCAAACTTTGGCTCATCGATTTCCGCTTGGCCTATCAGTTGGGTGGGGCCACCGACGACCGGGTCATCATTCGACAACTTCCCCTGTTCCTATCGGACACCGCTCGAGCCTGGCTCAAGGACCTCCCACCTCGACAAATCCACGACTGGGACGACCTTGTGAGAGTGTTCGAGGGCAACTTCAAAGGAACCTATATGCGCCCTGGCAACTCATGGGATCTCCGAAGCTACAAACAGAAGCTGGGTGAATCCCTCCGGGATTACATCCGGCGTTTCTCCAAGCAACGCACCGAGCTCCCCAACATCACCAACTCTGACGTTATCATGGCCTTCCTCTCTAGTACCACCTGCAAAGAGTTGGTCCGAGAATTGGGCCGCAACACTCCCATCACTGCCAACGGTTTGATGGATATTATCACCAACTTCGCTGCCAGTGAGGAGGCAGTTAGTGCCATCTTTGGTAGCGACCAGGACAAAGGAAAACGCAAGGAAGAGGATCCTACGAGCTCCAGCTAGGGCTCGAAGAGGAACAACAACAAGAAGAAGAAGAAGAAGAAGAAGAAGAAGAAGAAGAAGAAGAAGAAGAACCAGCAGGGCAAACAAGAGGCCCCGGCCGACGAACTTTTTGCTGCTGCTGATCATAAAAAACCTCGAGGGCCCCCCGGCAGGGGCATTTTCGACAAAATTCTCAAAGAGCCATGTCCCTACCACAAAAGGCCCACAAACCACAACCTCGAGGACTGCCACATGCTCTAGAGATACTTTGAAAGCATAGGCATCAAGAAAGACGACAGGAAGGAAGATCCCAAGGGAGATGACAAGGATGAGGGGTTTCCCGAGATCCATGATGTAACACCCCAGGTGTTGATCACCAATTAAGTAGTGGGTTTAAGCTCAAACATGACAGATTAAGTGGAGATGGCAATGTCAAGGTCAATCTATGGAGATGAGCCTGACCTAAAGTTGGATGTTGCACCATTGCTTTACATATAGGCCATTTTCAAAGATATATGTTTGGATGGTGTTATTGCCATATCTTCATGTGTCTCACCTTGGTACCTATCTATATTGATCCCTGGAAAAGTTTCATGAAGTTTGGAATCAAAAAGTCACATGAAATGATAAGTTATATGCTTGTTTGGATTATAACTAAAACCTGCCTTACATCCCATGGTAACTAGTGTTTATGCAACATACAAATGCAATATGTGCAACACAGCTTGGACACATGTGGAACACCCTAGTGGAACACGTGTAGCGTGTATCTTGAAGCAAACACATGAAACAATTGAAATATGGCCTTGAAACAAGCACTACAATTATAGTGACTTCTATGTTTCAAGGCATGTGGGGCCTACACTTTTGTGCAACCTATGCATGGTGGGTATGTTTGGCCTCTACAATACCTTAACTACACTTAGGACACTCCATGGAACAATGTTCATGTTGATCATTTTGCCTAAATGTGCTTCTAAGTGATGGTTGACCATGTATGGACCCTAGAACCCTTTTGGTTTGACCATTTCAAAAGTGGGACTTAGGAGCTTTCCATGACTATGCACCCTTTAACAAAGTTGAAGGGAATTTAATAAGGAACAAACTTTGTTTAAGAGTCAAGTCATGAAAATGTGTGGAACATGCTCAAAAAGGGCCCACAAGTCTGAAATAGGGCTGATTTCAGCACTTAGACAATTAAAGCCCTGGTTTCAGTGTCTTCGACGTTGGCATCTCACGTTCCCCAAATTGGTTGAGCAACTCAAGTTGGTCCAAATGTAAAAGTTGAAGCTTATATGATAAGGAAGAGCATGCAAAAAGTTAGGTTTAGTTTGATCGAGTTTTGACCTCCAAAGGCGAGTTTCCGTGACCTTTGTCAATTTGTTGACATTGCCATCTTGGGGTTTGATTAGACACTAATCTGTTGCTCTAATGGCATGGCACCCTAAATAAGAAATGTAGAGCATTATGCGGGCTGCAACTTTGCTTTTGGGTCCATGTCCAAATTCGGCCTGCAACCGGTCTAAAATCGTGTTCCACGCTGATCGCTTCGCTGCCCGCCACGTGCTCGGTAAAATGCCTCTATGGGCGGCGCGTGTCCGTGCGCGTGGCGACCATGCCGCACCGCGCCCCCACCAAACTACCACGCATCTATGCCTTCTACCCCGCCCTGCTACTCCCTCTCGCGTTTGGCAAGCCGAGCAGCACCAGAGCACTCCCCATCTCCGTCCGTGCTCACGCGCGCGCACACCACAGATGGCCGTGGCCACCATTGCCGGCCAAATTGAGCTCCATGGCCAACAATGAATCTACCCCGCCATGCCTTTCTTGTCCTAGCCTTGTACCGTGGCACCTTCACCGCCATCCGCCGCCCTCGACGCACCTTCATCTTGGCTTTCCCGCGCGCTGCAGACGGTCGTCGCCGGAGCTTCTCGCGCGTCGCGACCCGCTTCCATGGCTAGCCTGCCATGGGTTGCCTCAAGCTGAGGTGGGCCGTTTCTCAGTTGCACCAGGCACCATCGATACCCGCGCTGCCATTCCGCTCGGCCCGCCGCTACCGGTGCTCGCCTGCCACCGATGGCCGCGGCCGCAGCCGCCTGCCTCCGTGGCCAAGAGGCCATGGGCCACCTCGGCCCACGCCGCAAGTGTGTGCGGGTGCGCCTCGCAACCGCGAAGCCGGCCAACCTTCCAATCGCCATCGCCGGCCGCTTCTGGCTCGAGGCCGACCATTTTTTCTGGCCGCCTCCTCTGCTCCTCAACGGCCGGAGGAAGAAGACTGGTGGGGCCATCTAGGCGTGGGTCCCGCGTGGCAGTTTAAGTAGGTGGTAGATCCGGTTGCACGACCGGGTGCACCTAGCATGTCTAGAGTTAAGTACTTAATTTCGTTTTTGAATATCAGATTTGATGTAAATCTTCTAAAATTTATATCTCCTATTAGGTAATTCCAAAAATAGTAAATGGGGACTTTTTGGAAACCTTAAGAAGAGATCTTTGTAGTAGAGTTATAAAATGTTATATGTTTGTGGATATTTCCTGATGTCTTTATTTAAGTTTTAAAAATGCTCTATAAATGCCTTTAAACTTGACCAGAGCCAGATCTGGAGTTTTAGAACTCCAAAAATAGTGATTCTTGTTTTGTTAATTTTATGATGACATGTACTTGCTAGGAAAAGTATTAAACACATTATTTGTTCATTGTTTTCTTAGGGTTTTGATTGGACCTTTATAAATAAGGAATTTACATTATATTGCTTGTTATTTTTATATCTTGAGTTGTGCTGCTCTAATTGATGTGAATTTTTTATGGTAGGCTTGTCATGCTATGGATGTACTGTGGTATAAATTTCATGGCCATTGCTTACTGTATGCTCAAGTTATTGATTTAACTTGTTTAGGGCTTGATAAATAGCTTATAAATAATATATAAATGATAAAATAGAAAATATTGTCCCATCACCTTATTATGATGTTTATCTTTGATGTTGGTTCATTTTATGGTCATGTGTTCATAGAAAATGTTGAGTTATTGATTCATCTTGCTCTCACATGAATTATTGTAATATCCATTTGTCTTTTTCATAGAGGTTGATATACATGTCCAAATGGCTTGAAATTTGGACAGTAGAATTTTGAGAGCATTTGTAGGAAACTGTAATTTTGGTAGAATTTATTGAGCATTTTGGTATGTGTTCATAATTCCACCTAATTATCTAAATAAATTAAGAAAATGCATTAAAAGAATTTATTTAGGAATGGACACTATGTTTTCTGGTGTTCATTAGTCATGTGTGATATGTTGGTAAAGTTGGTTTTGTCTAATTGTATGTTTGCAACATAAGTTAATAATTACTTCTTGCAAATGAGGTTTCTGGATAGATCTGGGAACTTAGCAAAGTTCTTCATGATAATGTTCTTTGTTGTGAAACTTATTTATACAAAAGTTGTAGATAATTTATGTATATAGCTGCTGTTAAAATTTGGTGGCATTTGGCCATGTGGTTTAGGAGTTATAGCTGTTTAAAGTTGGGTTACAGAATTACTTGCTCTCTGTCTTGTTAGACCAGTTTCTGTGTTTGTGTAAATTCGACATCTTAAACTTTGGAATCATGCTGTGATGATTATAAATGAAATATAGATAATTTCATAAGCTTTTCATAATGTCTTCTTGCCAGTCATTTGGAGTTGTAGATCTCCAGTTATGATTAAATTACTCAGCTATTGGTCTGATGTCCAGAAGGTAGCAATTTTTGGTTGTAGTGCTTTGATTAACTTTGCCATGCTTATGTGTTGAAGTGTGACTCATACCTTTGAAAGTACTTGGGTTAGTACCCTGTGATCTTGAGGCTTGTGTCTTGCTTGATGTGCTTGCCATCTTCTATGTTATGCCCTAATGTGGATTAAGTTAATTAGCTCTAGGTGTTTATGAGAACTTTGATATGCTTGTTTGATTACTCTGTTTATTGCACTTCTATGCATTCACACATGTGCATGGTTGCATCTCATATAGGTACGCTAGCAGAAACGTGTGAAGGATGTGGCGTTGGAGCCAAACCCGAAGACGGTGTTTGGTGGATCCATCCCGAAGATAGAAGGATCGGGCAAGTGCTAGATGGGAGGATGCTCGCCAAGTGAATTCGTCTGACATAATCTAACTTGAGTCGGATCCCAGGCAAGCCCCGGAGCATTATAAGCCTCCTATCTTCAAAGCAATTATATATATATATATATATATATATATATATATATATATATATATATATATATATATATATATATATATATATATATATATATATATATATATATATATATATAGACTAGGATCGAGTAGATGCTTAGCCCTGCTTTAAGCGATAGAAGTCAGGTGATTTCCTGTCACCTGCGAGATATAGGGATATTCATATATGGCACGATTGGCTATATTTGCTATCGTGGAATGGAACCATGTGTTAATAAAATGAAATGAGACCGGGTGGGATGACGATAGTGAAGCAACAAGGCATGGAGGTCTTGGGTGTGAATCTATCCCCATCTGAGTTGTTTAAGGACCGATTCGTTGTACGTCCTTGAGTCATGTTGAACGCAGTCTAACACTTAGTTGGCCGGATAAGCCGTTCTGACCGCGAAGCCGAGTAATGTGATTCAGGCCGGGACTCGAATGGTAGGTTGCTTCTTGGAGGAGAGAAAGGATGTGCTTGGGGACATTAGCGTGAGACCAAGGGGGGTTAGAGTCCCTATCACCTGGCAGAGTGTCGCCCTTGGGGTCGCGACATCATTCGGACCCGCGATTCCTGAATCATATGAAAAGGTGGCCTGTGCGACCCTGGCAGGGGTCTGCACGGTGAGTGTTAGAAATACCCCTCCAGCTGGATAGGAATTCGATTCGAATCACCGTCGCTCTCGGTTAGTGAGCACTTGACTTGAGCAGCGGCAACGTAGATTCCATTAAATTGAACGGATGGTTAATTGGATCACGATGGAAAGATTGCCTCAATTTATACCTGCTATGGTTAATATTGTTTGCTCCTAATAAAGTGAGTGCTCTAGTACAGGTTCTAATATAGATGACAGGTTAACGATAATTAACTTGATGCTTAAGCATTAATGATTGATCATCTATATTAAGCTTTTTATGCAAAATGTTGTCAAGCTAGCCCCACTTTATATCAGCCTTGCATGATCCTTAGTGTCACCTTTTTTTTTCTGGTTTCTGACGGGTAAGTCTAGCTGAGTACCTTCTCGTACTCAGGGTTTTATCCCCACTTGTTGCAGGTTGTGATGTATCATGGCGACTGCAAGAGTTGGTTGGCTCCTGCCTTAGTGGCGGAGTGTGATCATGGGCATGATCCTTCTTATTTACCTTATCTCTAATGCTTTTGTTGGAAGTCGACCGTGGTACTGGCATGTATTTGAAATAAGATTAATGTTAGTTTCAAATTACTTTGCTTCCGCTACTTTTCAATGTAAGTTGTAATAACTATGTTGAACTCCGATGTAAATTGATTTACTTGTGAAATGAATGTAGCATGTGACTTGTTATGTTGAATCACTATGATCTTGGCTTGTATGTTGGTTGGTTTGAAATCCCTCATGATTTTATTGGACTACCGGAGTTATATGGGCTCAAGTGCGAGAATTTGATCACTTCGGTGATTGTGTTTTGTACTTGTGCTCTTATAATTTGGACGGTTCTGTTACAGCTGGTATCGGAGCAAGATTCAACATTAAACTTGTCATATGTGTATTTAAAACAAAGGTTTTGTTTTATAAAATCAGTTTTATCAACTTATAGCTATATATAGGTTTGTGAAAACTGAATTCTAAATCTAAGTATGCCAGTGGTCAATTTTCTTATGCCCATATAAGGATTATTAGGTGGCTTATATAAGTACTAACTTGGGGGTTTTTCATTTATGCATCTACGCCCAGGCCAAGGTATGTATGTGTGATAACTCTCCCACACTATGCTACCCGGTGTGTCAGATTAGAGGTAGCCTTCATATATGAAATAGCCATATATGTCACTAGTTTACTTTTATGCAATGTCGCACCTACGCTCAGGTAAGTGTGAGTTGTGAGAGCATGACCGTCCAACCCTCGGTCTAGGGGAGAGCTAGTTTTGGTTACTGGATTATTTACATGTTACACACATGTATATATGAAGGTACTTAATTGTGGGTGATCGAATGATTCGGGTAGTTTTGGTGCTACATGTATATATACGGGGGTATATGTACATGGGAGTACTTAGAATTTTACTTCTCTACTTTCATTGTGTGCTATATTAGGAAATGTTGGGCTGCAATAAAACTCTTCTGCAGGTACGCTAACCACGAATGCGTAAGTCGAATGTAGCTGTCGACTAGTTATATATCGAGAGAGTGCGTGTTATGCCACCGACATAGAACGTGATCGCCACCTTAGGTTGGCAATCTTGTGAGGACGAATAGGACGAAGCATGCATCTTCATGATTGTTGCTTTATGCATGGCTATACTCTTCTCACCCTTGTTCTATAGTAAGTAACTTGTGATCAATGTAGTATACTATCTTTCTTGTGTGAAGCTAAACAAGAATGCCTTACTCTATGTTGCTCACCCAAGCGTTTGCCAATGCTTTAGACCTCACTTAAATAATTATGGATTTTCATGAATGAATTAAATTAGTGTTGGTCTAAGGTAACAATGTTTAGAGCTGCTAGAATAATATGTTTGTGTGCTCTCTTGTTAAGTAGAACAAAGGCAAGCTTTGTTTTGCTTATTAAACATTGGCTGCTAGAATAGTTTCTGTTGTAGTGATTCTTTCGTGCTCATAATGGTGTTTTCTGTAGTTATAGAGAATACCAAAGATGTAGCTAACTTACTTATCTAGCTTGTCCAAAAATTTCGTGACCCTAGGTCTTATGTTTTGGGAGTTATAGATTTTAGAAGTTTGTTGTCAGAATCTGCTCATGTTCAGAACAAATCTGAATGTTTGCTTTATTTGACCTATGTGCGTATGGAATCATGTCTTGGAGATAATAGAAGAAGTGTAGTACTTTTTCTAAGCTTTCCAAAGTGTCCTATATCACAAAATTTGGTGGTCTAAATCTCTACTTATGAGCTTGTAAAGTGGAATAATAGAATCTGTCCAAATCTGGGCAGAGATGTCTTCCTTGTCTTGTTTGGCCTTGTTAGCTGTAGAATCATCTTAATATGATAATAAGAAAGTTATAGACAACTTAATAATCTTTACATAAAGTTGAGGCTCAGCCTTGTTGGGTCCCTAGAACCCTAGTTATGCAATTTTGAAGTTCTTGTTAGTTTTCTGTCTATATTGGTACAGATCTGAAACATTAGCATTTTTGGTCATGTTAATCTATGAATTTGCTTTTGGTATGAATAACTAAAGTGTAGTCATCTTCCTAATATTCCTAGAAAGTCTAGGATCACCTTTGTGGGATGTCTACAACCTTAGTTATGGTTGAAACAAGTAACTACTGTGCTGCTGTCCAGATTCTATGCACATGTTAAGTTAGTCACCTTAGCTAGCGTTTGTGTTGAGCTAAACTTGTAGTTAGTTCGTGCTTGAGATAAATGCTTATTTTGGGTGAGCCTTGTGCTGTGTATTGGTTGCTTAAGCCCATTCATTTGAATTTTCTCCAATGTCTGCTTGATTGTGATGTTGTATGTGTGCTTGTTATCTAGGTAGTGCCCTAGTTGTCACCTTGTTTGTCCTCAGTGTGCATGCGAGAGTCCCATAGCTTTATCCTAGAACAACGTTCACGTACGTAAATTGTATGGTTGTTGTCTTCAATTAGGTTTTCTCTCTTAGGAGCCTAAGCCTGTAGACTTAGTGGTTAGCCCTTGAATGTTGGTATCCATGCCTTTGCTTGACCAAAAATCCAAAGTTTTGTTCTCCTATATGTTTGTATAAGCCGTGGATGTTTTCCAACCCTTTTTGTGAAGACCTTTATCTACTGACCAACCAAGTTAACTTTCTTCAACGCTAGCCTTTGACCATGGTTCGTACGTTGCCAATTGTGGAGACCATACCCAAATCTATGTTGGACCTTTTGGTTACCTCTCCTAAAGGTTAGCTAGTGTGACGCAATGTCTCTCTGCTATGGCCTCTAAATCGTGTGCTTGCAAATTCATGCATCTACCTTATCAACCCAATCTGTGCCATTTGAAATTCCTCATCGGGTGTATGGTCAGTAATGGTGTTATGAGTAGTAATTAATGGTGCCACGACGAAACCGAGAGCCTCATGTGGGTGCACACATAAGGTTGTGCTGCTCGGCACGTGCTGGTATCATGGTTTCTAATCGTAATCCATTGCTGAACAACACTGATGTGATTTTTATGTGACCGTCTTTCTTGGTTGTCTTCCCATATCTTATCAAAATACCCTTATAGTGGACCAAAAGTAGAAGAGCTTCCTCCTGAAGTTGCTAAGAGGATAACCTTTGAAGAACAGGTCACCGACATAAACTTTAATGGACTACAAGAGGTGGTAGACAAGTGACTCTACTTAGTTGTCCTAGTATTAACGAACATAATCTAGTGAGTAAAGTATCTCATTTCTGTTGGATAAAAAGGACACACAACATTTAATGTTGGACAAGTCATCTGTTGGATAAGAATCGATTGTCACCTTACGCAAGTCTTAACCTTTGTATGCATAATGACCATACCATTGAGATCAACCATCTCTGGTGAGACTCCGTATCTGCTGACTTCGATGGCAACCATCTGCTTTGTATCAACCACAATTATTGTGATCAAGAATGAAGATTTAGAACTTTTTAGTGTTGAGAGACAACTAATTAGTTACCAATAGGAAGGTTAATCTCTAGCTAGGTAACGATTCTTTGGTAGCTACGAAGGCTAGGTCTTACAGAGCAATAACCAACAAGAAGTTAATTAACTAGCCAATAACTGGAGTGATACTCTGTCGTCCAGAGTCATTGTGACCAAGTCAATTCCATCTTGGACAATCACCCAGATAGAGCAAGGTGCTCTATCAGCTAAGGTGAAGAAGTAGAGAAAGTATGTGTTTTTCCTTGCAAAAGTAACCCGCAAGTTCAAAGCGTGTGCATCCTCGAATTGATATGTAATTTAATAGTCGAGATCTGCTGTTGGATGGCCCTTTTGAGGTCTCACAGATACTAGTTTACACTCTTTCATTTGCTTTTGCTTTCTCGTATCCCTAATGTATGAGCAGCCTTGGTTTCTGCAAATCAATGTATGCCATCGCGAATCAAAAGCAATTTGAAAAGTGTCAAACCACAGATTTCCTATCTTAGAGCTGCTGTTTGATCCTAAAAAGGAAGCCTCAAGGTGAAAGTTGGCCTGACAAAGTTGTTATGCTGCAAGTCAACTCAACTTACAGTACAACTAAGTCACCAAAAGAAAATTTTACTCAACCGCTTGGTGGTAGACTACTTCCCGCTGTTTAGTAAATATTACAACTTTTGTTGTACTTAAGGCCTCGTTACATCTTTCTTTGGGAATTATTTTCCAATGATGACATACTTTGGTACCTTATACATGTTTTTACCAAGAGGTTGCATCTAATTCAACCCAGATAACTGTTGTCTTTGGATAAAAGAATCTTATTAGGTAACATTTGGCTGAAATACAAAGTCGACAGAGTCAGCTATCACATTCACTAATCCCTCAATAAACTCAGATAATACAGTGTTGTCATCAGAGAAAGAGAACTGCACACATGGAACCTCAAGTAGTTTTCCATTAGTTGGTGTCTAAAGGATTGAACATTTACGACCAACATAGACCCTGTCTATTGTTTAGTCAGTATCTATAGCCTCAGAGTATATTTGTCATCTATGATCTCACCCTTTTGGAAGGATGTGTTCAAACCATTTTGGTAGAGGACTGCTTTTCAAACTTTGTGAACATAGAGTCATTTTGATGAGTATACTTCTGAAGATTTTGGTCTAATGTAAAGTTCATATGGACTATGCTGTGTTCACTAAAGAATCAGATACTTGTTAGTAGTTCGCTCATGGACCAAACGATCTCCATACATTGAGAATGCGGTACTGTGCTATCTGGGATTCCTCCCAAAGTAACAATGCTTCATGGAAGTCAATGAAGGAAATTCTTCAGACAAATTTTACTATAAAGAGTAAGTATCAAAAAGTGCTTTTGACCAAATTGTTCTCCGATGCTGAATCTTTGTAGCTGAATGCTATAACAGATGTTGGGAACTAGATAACGTGTCTCTCTCCCTTAAAAGGTCTTCCATTCCGAATCTCGGGACGCGATTCTTTTAAGGGGGGAGGGCTATAACACCCCAGGTGTTGATCACCAATTAAGTAGTGGGTTTAAGCTCAAACATGACATATTAAGTGGAGATGGCAATGTCAAGGTCAATCTATGGAGATGAGCCTGACCTAAAGTTGGATGTTGCACCATTGCTTTACATATAGGCCATTTTCAAAGATATATGTTTGGATGGTGTTATTGCCATATCTTCATGTGTCTCACCTTGGTACCTATCTATATTAATCCCTGGAAAAGTTTCATGAAGTTTGGAATCAAAAAGTCACATGAAATGATAAGTTATATGCTTGTTTGGATTATAACTAAAACCTGCCTTACATCCCATGGTAACTAGTGTTTATGCAACATACAAATGCAACATGTGCAACACAGCTTGGACACATGTGGAACACCCTAGTGGAACATGTGTAGCGTGTATCTTGAAGCAAACACATGAAACAATTGAAATATGGCCTTGAAACAAGCACTACAATTATAGTGACTTCTATGTTTCAAGGCATGTGGGGCCTACACTTTTGTGCAACCTATGCATGGTGGGTATGTTTGGCCTCTACAACACCTTAACTACACTTAGGACACTCCATGGAACAATGTTCATGTTGATCATTTTGCCTAAATGTGCTTCTAAGTGATGGTTGACCATGTATGGACCCTAGAACCCTTTTGGTTTGACCATTTCAAAAGTGGGACTTAGGAGCTTTGCATGACTATGCACCCTTTAACAAAGTTGTAGGGAATTTAATAAGGAACAAACTTTGTTTAAGAGTCAAGTCATGAAAATGTGTGGAACATGCTCAAAAAGGGCCCACAAGTCTGAAATAGGGCTGATTTCAGCACTTAGACAATTAAAGCCCTGGTTTCAGTGTCTTCGACGTTGGCATCTCACGTTCCCCAAATTGGTTGAGCAACTCAAGTTGGTCCAAATGTAAAAGTTGGAGCTTATATGATAAGGAAGAGCATGCAAAAAGTTAGGTTTAGTTTGATCGAGTTTTGACCTCCAAAGGCGAGTTTCCGTGACCTTTGTCAATTTGTTGACATTGCCATCTTGGGGTTTGATTAGACACTAATCTGTTGCTCTAATGGCGTGGCACCCTAAATAAGAAATGTAGAGCATTATGCGGGCTGCAACTTTGCTTTTGGGTCCATGTCCAAATTCGGCCTGCAACCGGTCTATAATGGTGTTCCACGCTGATCGCTTCGCTGCCCGCCACGTGCTCGGTAAAATGCCTCTATGGGCGGCGCGTGTCCGTGCGCGTGGCGACCATGCTGCACCGCGCCCCCACCAAACCGCCGCACGTCCATGCCTTCTACCCTGCCCTGCTGCTCCCTCTCGCGTTTGGCAAGCCGAGCAGCACCAGAGCACTCCCCATCTCCGTCCGTGCTCACGCGCGCGCACACCACAGATGGTCGTGGCCACCATTGCCGGCCAAATTGAGCTCCATGGCCAACAATGAATCCACCCCGCCATGCCTTTCCCGTCCTAGCCTTGTACCATGGCACCTTCACCGCCATCCGCCGCCCTCGACGCACCTTCATCTTGGCTTTCCCGCGCGCTGCAGACGGCCGCCGCCGGAGCTTCTCGCGCGTCGCGACCCGCTTCCATGGCCAGCCTGCCATGGGTCGCCTCAAGCTGAGCTGGGCCATTTCTCAGTTGCACCAGGCACCACCGATACCCGCGCTGCCATTCCGCTCGGCCCGCCGCTATCGGTGCTCGCCTGCCGCCGATGGCCGCGGCCGCAGCCGCCTACCTCCATGGCCAAGAGGCCATGGGCCACCTCGGCCCACGCCGCAAGTGCGTGCGGGTGCGCCTCGCAACCGCGAAGCTGGCCAACCTTCCAATCGCCATCGCCGGCCGCTTCTGGCTCGAGGCCGGCCATTTTTTCTGGCCGCCTCCTCTGCTCCTCAACGGCCGGAGGAAGAAGAGGAGCGACCCCCTCTCTCTCTATTCTTTCTCTGGGGATGACTGGTGGGGCCATCTAGGCGTGGGTCTCGCGTGGCAGTTTAAGTAGGTGGTAGATCCGGTTGCACGACCGGGTGCACCTAGCATGTCTAGAGTTAAGTACTTAATTTCGTTTTTGAATATCAGATTTGATGTAAATCTTCTAAAATTTATATCTCATGTTAGGTAATTCCAAAAATAGTAAATGGGGACTTTTTGGAAACCTTAAGAAGATATCTTTGTAGTAGAGTTATAAAATGTTATATGTTTGTAGATATTTCCTGATGTCTTTATTTAAGTTTTAAAAATGCTCTATAAATGCCTTTAAACTTGACCAGAGCCAGATCTGGAGTTTTAGAACTCCAAAAATAGTGATTCTTATTTTGTTAATTTTGTGATGACATGTACTTGCTAGGAAAAATATTAAACACACTATTTGTTCATTGTTTTCTTAGGGTTTTGATTGGACCTTGATAAATAAGGAATTTACATTATATTGCTTGTTATTTTTATATCTTGAGTTGTGCTGCTCTAATTGATGTGAAATTTTTATGGTAGGATTGTCATGCTATGGATGTATTGTGGTATAAATTTCATGGACATTGCTTACCGTATGCTCAAGTTATTGATTTAACTTGTTTAGGGCTTGATAAATAGCTTATAAATAATATATAAATGATAAAATAGAAAATATTGTCCCATCACCTTATTATGATGTTGCTCTTTGATGTTGGTTCATTTTATGGTCATGTGTTCATAGAAAATGTTGAGTTATTGATTCATCTTGCTCTCACATGAATTATTGCAATATCCATTTGTCTTTTTCATAGAGGTTGATATACATGTCCAAATGGCTTGAAATTTGGAAAGTAGACTTTTGAGAGCATTTGTAGGAAACTGTAATTTTAGTAGAATTTATTGAGCATTTTTGTATGTGTTCATAATTCCACCTAATTATCTAAATAAATTAAGAAAATGCATTAAAAGAATTTATTTAGGAATGGACACTATGTTTTCTGGTGTTCATTAGTCATGTGTGATATGTTGGTAAAGTTGGTTTTATCTAATTATATGTTTGCAACATAAGTTAATAATTATTTCTTGCAAATGAGGTTTCTGGACAGATCTGGGAACTTAGCAAAGTTCTTCATGATAATGTGCTTTGTTGTGAAACTTATTTATACAAAAGTTGTAGATAATTTATGTATCTAGCTGCTGTTAAAATTTGGTGGCATTTGGCCATGTGGTTTAGGAGTTATAGCTATTTAAAGTTGGGTTACAGAATTACTTGCTCTCTGTCTTGTTAGACCAGTTTCTGTGTTTGTGTAAATTCGACATCTTAAACTTTAGAATCATGCTGTGATGATTATAAATGAAATATAGATAATTTCATAAGCTTTTCATAATGTCTTCTTTCCAGTCATTTGGAGTTGTAGATCTCCAGTTATGATTAAATTACTCAGCTGTTGGTCTGATGTCCAGAAGGTAGCAATTTTTAGTTGTAGTGCTTTGATTAACTTTGCCATGCTAATGTGTTGAAGTGTGACTCATACCTTTGAAAGTACTTGGGTTAGTACCCTGTGATCTTGAGGCTTGTGTCTTGCTTGATGTGCTTGCCATCTTCTATGTTATGCTCTAATGTGGATTAAGTTAATTAGCTCTAGGTGTTTATGAGAACTTTGGTATGCTTGTTTGATTACTCTGTTTATTGCACTTCTATGTATTCACACATGTGCATGGTTGCATCTCATATAGGTACGCTAGCAGAAACGTGTGAAGGATGTGGCGTTGGAGCCAAACCCGAAGACGGTGTTTGGTGGATCCATCCTGAAGATAGAAGGATCGGGCAAGTGCTAGATGGGAGGATGCTCGCCAAGTGAATTCATCTGACATACTCTAACTTGAGTTGGATCTCAGGCAAGCCCCGGAGCATTATAATCCTCCTATCTTCAAAGCAATTATATATATATATATATATATATATATATATATATATATATATATATATATATATATATATATATATATATATATATATATATATATATATATATATATATATATATATATATATAGTTGCATTAAGTGGTAGGAGTTGGTTGAAAACCCTTGCTGCATTATATCATTCCTTGTCCAGATATATGAATCCTTAAATCTTACATAGACTAGGATCGAGTAGATGCTTAGCCCTGCTTTAAGCGGTAGAAGTCAGGTGATTTCCTGTCACCTGCGAGATATAGGGATATTCATATATGGCACGGTTGGCTATATTTGCTATCGTGGAATGGAACCATGTGTTAATAAAATGAAATGAGACCGGGTGGGATGACGATAGTGAAGCAACAATGCATGGAGGTCTTGGGTGTGAATCTATCCCCGTCTGAGTCGTTTAAGGACCGATTCGCTGTACGTCCTTGAGTCATGTTGAACGCAGTCTAACACTTAGTTGGCTGGATAAGCCGTTCTGACCGCGAAGCCGAGTAATGTGATTCAGGCCGGGACTCGAATGGTAGGTTGCTTCTTGGAGGAGAGAAAGGATGTGCTTGGGGACATTGGCGTGAGACCAAGGGGGGGTTAGAGTCCCTATCACCTGGCAGAGTGTCGCCCTTGGGGTCGCGACATCATTCGGACCCGCGATTCCTGAATCATATGAAAAGGTGGCCTGTGCGACCCTGGCAGGGGTCTGCACGGTGAGTGTTAGAAATACCCCTCCAGCTGGATAGGAATTCGATTCGAATCGCCGTCGCTCCCGGTTAGTGAGCACTTGACTTGAGCAGCGGCAACGTAGATTCCATTAAATTGAACGGATGGTTAATTGGATCACGATGGAAAGGTTGCCTCAATTTATACCTGCTATGGTTAATATTGTTTGCTCCTAATAAAGTGAGTGCTCTAGTACAGGTTCTAATATAGATGACAGGTTAACGATAATTAACTTGATGCTTAAGCATTAATGATTGATCATCTATATTAAGCTTTTTATGCAAAATGTTGTCAAGCTAGCCCCACTTTATATCAGCCTTGCATGATCCTTGGTGTCACCTTATTTCTGGTTTCTGACGGGTAAGTCTAGCTGAGTACCTTCTCGTACTCAGGGTTTTATCCCCACTTGTTGCAGGTTGTGATGTATCATGGCGACTGCAAGAGTTGGTTGGCTCCTGCCTTAGTGGCGGAGTGTGATCATGGGCATGATCCTTCTTATTTATCTTATCTCTAATGCTTTTATTGGAAGTCGACCGTGGTACTGGCATGTATTTGAAATAAGATTAATGTTAGTTTCAAATTACTTTGCTTCCGCTACTTTTCAATGTAAGTTGTAATAACTATGTTGAACTCCGATGTAAATTGATTTACTTGTGAAATGAATGTAACATGTGACTTGTTATGTTGAATCACTACGATCTTGGCTTGTATGTTGGTTGGTTTGAAATGCCTCGTGATTTTATTGGACTACCGGAGTTATATGGGCTCAAGTGTGAGAATTTGATCACTTCGGTGATTGTTTTTGTACTTGTGCTCTTATAATTTGGACGATTCTGTTACACATGACTGCTTCATGATATACAGAGGACCCTCGACGCACCTCTCAACACGACAGCGCAAGCGGGAACGTCGAGAGGTCTTCTCCGTGCAACTCGCAACCCCCTCTTCCTTGACTGGTCCGAGGTGGCCATCACTTTCGACCGTGATGACCACCCAAACTACGTCCCCAATCCTAGGGTCTACCCACTTGTTGTCTATCCCATTATCGCCAACACACGCCTCACCAAGGTGCTCATGGATGGCGGCAGTAGTCTTAACATCATCTATGCCTAGACCCTTGACCTTCTGGGAATCACCAGGACGCACCTCTGACCCAGCGTCGGGGGCTTCCATGGAGTAGTGCCGAGGAAGCGAGCAGAGCCCGTCGGATGGGTCGACCTGCTTGTCTGTTTTGGCACTCCCGCCAACTTTAGGAAGGAGACTCTCACTTTCAAAGTGGTAGGATTCCATGGAACATACCACGCCATTCTCGGACACCCCTGCTACGCCCGATTCATGGCGGTCTCTAATTACACCTACCTCAAGCTCAAAATGCCGGGCCCCAACGGTGTCATTACTGTCGGGACCTCCTATGATCACGCCTACGAGTGCGACGTAGAATGCGTCAAGCATGAGAAAGCCATCTTGGAGTCGGCAACCTTGGCGGCGAACCTCGACGGTTTGGCCAACGAGACCCCAACCCCAAGTGCCATGCCGGCAACTTCGAGCCCGCGGAAGATGTCAAGCTCGTACCCCTCTATCCCACCGACCCAAAAGGAAAGGCGTTGAGCATTAGTGCCACCCTTGATCCTAAATAAGAAGCAGTGCTCATTGACTTTCTCCGCGCAAACATTGACATATTTGTGTGGGGTCCCTCGGATATGCTGGGCATACCTAGGGAAGTCACCGAGCATGCCTTGGGGATCCGAGCCGGCTCTAGACTGGTGAAGCGACGCTTGCGCCACTTCGACGAGGAAAAGCGCAAGGTCATTGGTGAGGAGGTCCATAAGCTATTGAAGGCTGGATTCATTAACAAGGTTCATCATCCCGAGTGGCTAGCTAATCCTGTATTAGTTAAGAAAAAGAATGGGAAATAGAGGATGTGTGTAGACTATACTAGTTTGAATAAAGCATGTCCAAAAGTTCCTTTTCCTTTGCCACGCATTGATCAAATCGTTGATTCTAGTGTGGGATGTGAAACTCTATCATTCCTAGATGCGTATTCCGGCTACCACCAAATCAAAATGAAGGAGTCCGACCAGATCGCGACTTCGTTCATCACCCCATTTGGCATGTATTGCTATGTTACAATGCCCTTCGGTCTTCGGAACGCAGGGGCTATGTATCAGCGATGCATGAAACATGTTTTTTTGGGGAACACATTGGGCCAACCGTTGAGGCTTACGTCGACAATATCATTGTCAAAACCAAGAAGATTAGTAATTTGATAAACGACCTCGATGTTGCATTCAAATGCCTTAGAGCCAAAAACATTAAACTCAACCCCGAGAAATGCGTCTTCGGTGTTCCTCAAGGCATGCTCCTGGGGTTCATCATTTCTGAACGTGGCATCGAGGCCAACCCAGAAAAAATCACCGCAATAACCAAAATAGGCCCTATCCGTGATCTAAAGGGTGTGTAGAGGGTCACGGGCTGCCTTGCGGCCCTCGGTCGCTTGCCTCGGTGAAAAAGCGCTCCCACTGTATCATCTCCTAAAGAAATCGGAACACTTCTCGTGGACCCTCGAAGCCGATGAAGCCCTTGCAAAGCTCAAGGCTACGCTGTCCAACTCACCGATCCTCGTCCCTCCAACCACAGGGGAACCCCTCCTACTTTACGTCGCCACAACGACACAAGTGGTCAATGCGGTCCTGGTTGTCGAGAGGGCAGAAGAAGGACATACCCTGCTCGTCCAGAGACCAGTCTACTTCATCAGCGAGGTGCTCTCGAAAACCAAGGTTCGCTACCCGCAGATCCAGAAGCTGCTGTACGCCATCGTCTTAACGCGGCGCAAACTTCGTCACTACTTTGAGGGCCACCCGGTGACCGTGGTATCTTCTTTCCCTTTGGGAGAGATAGCCTGAAACCGAGAGGCCTCGGGTAGGATAGCAAAGTGGACGGTCGAGCTCATGGGTGAGACCCTCTCTTATGCGCCATGCAAATCCATCAAATCCTAGGTGCTAGCAGATTTCCTGGTGGAGTGGACCGACACTTAACTTTCTCCGGTTCAGCTACAGGCTGAGCTTTGGACCATGTATTTCGATGGGTCGCTGATGAAAATAGGAGCTGGCGCGGGCTTGCTCTTCATCTCACCCCTCGGAGTTCACATGCGCTGTATCATCCGGCTTCATTTTCCTGCCTCCAACAATGTCACCGAGTTCGAGGCGCTCATCACGGGCCTACGAATCACCGTCGAACTAGGGGTTCGACACCTCGACGTTCGAGGTGACTCTTAGCTCGTGATCGACCAGGTCATGAAGAGCTCAAGCTGCCATGATCCCAAGATGGAGGCCTACTATGAGGAGGTACGACGCCTTGAGGACAACTTTCACAGCCTCGAGCTCAACCACATTGCACACAGATATAATGAGGCCACCGATGAACTCACAAAAATCACTTCTAGTCGAACTACAGTTCCACCTACGTATCCCCAAAAAAATTCACATTTTTCAAAAAAGAAGAGAACTGTTACCTAAGTCGACCAGGCCGCAAGCGTACCCTAAGGCTCGAGGGTCGCCGAGCCGTGAGATCACCTACGCCTCTGAGCTATGGTACCTCCACTCACCCCCCACGCCAAGGGGTGCAACCGTGTGCTAAGTAGACCTAGTAATAGTTCACGACTTTGAAAAAGCTCACGACTAACATTCCCGTTCGCTTCGAATCAAGTTCTTACACGGTCTACGAGGCCACAGACGCGCCCTAAAGCTCAAGGGCAGTCAAGCCGCGAGATCACTTATGCCTCTGAGGCTACGGTACCTTCACTCGCTCCCTCACGCCAAGGGGCATAACCACGTACTAAGAAAATCATCCAAGAATACGATTCAAGCGAGAAAGGACAGAAAAAACTCGAACAAAAATGGACATCTAGTACAAACTTACATCTAAATGTTTCAAGACCCCCGACGCCGTCACAACAAAAGTT
Source organism: Saccharum hybrid cultivar R570 (assembly GCA_038087645.1). Taxonomy (NCBI): domain Eukaryota; kingdom Viridiplantae; phylum Streptophyta; class Magnoliopsida; order Poales; family Poaceae; genus Saccharum; species Saccharum hybrid cultivar. The sequence continues at coordinate 2,415,878 of JAQSUU010000377.1, forward strand.
ACAGATATTAACTCATTTACACGGCCCTCATGCCTAGTTTTGGCTCATAGGCCCTCGTTGTCGGTAGGCAGGACCAATTCGACCTCGAAAAGTTTTGCAAGGCGACCCCTGGGCTCCTCAGCAGCCTCGATCAGGTTCAGGCAGGCGACTTCATTCTCCTCATTCGTCCGGTCTAGATCCGTGATGAAGCCATCAGCGATGAGGTCCATGTCATACTCGAACCCAGACCGAACGACCGCCATGGCCCTCTTCACACCGTGATGCAGCCCGCCTCGTATCTTCTCATGGACAAGGCAGCCTAGCGCCGCCATCCGATGGACAAAGGAGTTCCCCGACGCGTCCTCCTTGGTATCGGCATTGGGCTTGACCCCCAGGCCATCACACACCGAGGTGATAGCACCCTGGAGTAACTAAGTCCATCTGGTCTCGGCCTCGAAGAGGTTCTGGAACGAGGTGGCCATCGCCTGGGCCGCATGTTGCTGCTTCTCCAAATCTGAAATATAAGCACTGAGTTAGCATAAGCCTGGGACCTTGAGGCCAAGGCCAGAACACAACAAGAGGTTTACCCTTAGCGTGGTTCTGCCAACCCATGACCTCATCGCACAGCTCCCCGCACGCCTTCTCCGACGCTCGAAGAGCCTCGTCCTTATCATGGACCGCCGCCCTCAGCGCCTCAATCTCCTGACCAGTGCCCGAGAGAGCCTCATCCCTCTCTCGGACCGTCCCCTTCAACGTCACAACCTCATCCTCCAAGGTTCTAACACGAGCGGATGCCATCCCGATCTGGATGTTGAGGGCGTCACGCTGACCGCCGACCAAGGCGACATCCTCCTTGAGCTCCTTCACACGCGCCAGCAGCGGCGTGAGGTCCTCACAAGCCTTAGCCGCCTCCTCCCAAGCCCTTGCCATGTCTTCACACGCCTTGGCCTCGGCTTCTCGGGCCTACGCCGCCTCCTCCCTAACCGCTGCATGGGCGATGCGGAGCTCGCCTACCTCGGCACTCTTCTAGGATAGACGCTTGTTGGCTTCCTCGACTAGAGGCCATTGACGAGCAAGCGCCACCCACACGCCACTCTCATGATGAATAAAGAGTGACTTGCGGTGAGAATACTCCTTGAGCTCCTGACCACAGTCAAAACCTAAAAATCAGAACAAAGGAGAAGAGAAGGATAAAACACAAGGAAAGACTAGCGAACCCGACTTACCTCGAAAGCCTCTGACATACCCCGTACCAGGGTATCCGTGACCATGCGTAGGGATTGCAGGGAGTGATTACAGAGTCCCTAGATGAACTCCTAGTGTTGCACCTCGTCCTTGTCGTTGAGGGCGAAGAAAGGCTCAGCGCTGGGGTTAGACGCGTCCCTGAACTCCAGGGTCGATCGACCCCAGCGCAGAAGCTCCTCCTCCGCCCGTACAAGCGCCAACCTTGCGTAGTCGGGCCACCTAGCCGACGCCTCAGCCAGGCCATCCCCCAACACCGCAGAAGTACCGGGCCAATCCGGGGCGTCGACCGTCTCAACGTTCGCCTTCTGCTTCCCCTTGTCAGAAGGAGGGTCGTCGATGGTAAGGTCGATCACTGCTAGGGTCGACCCTTGGGGCGGGGCTAGCATCTCGACTGTTGGCACCACCGCCTGTACGATGGATGGTGGCACGACCAACCCCCGTTCTGCCTCGACCGCCTGCTCCATTGGCCGGTCCTGCTGCGGTTGCGGCTCTTCCCGCGTCGGTTGTGACTCTGGCTGCGCCGCCTCTTGCCCCGCCTCTGGCGGGGCCTCTGCCACCTCCCTTAACTTTTTGACATCCGCTCGCCCCGTGTTGTGGACAGATGTTTTGGCCTCAGCGGCCTCGATGGTCACCTGGGTTGTCGCAATCGACCCAAGCTCCAACCCACCAGCTCTAGGCACCTCGAGCCTCGCATCGCCTAGGACCGCCTCAGCTGGCTCTAGCCCCCACGCGGCGTCACTAGGACCAGCGACCTCTTGGGCGCTTGCCCCCGCCTTGGCGGCCACCTCCCTCAGCCTGAGCTGCTCTGTCGTAGCCTGGCACCTCGTGACCCAGGCAGCGTCGTCGATCGGAGTACGCATCATTAGGGCGGCGCCCAACCTGAGCGCCTTGACTGGAGTCGGAGCCACGAGCTTTGCCTTGCGCTTATGGCTGAGCAACAAATAATCGCGTCAGAATAAAGAACGAGATCACCGATGATGGAAAGACAAGGCGAGATACTTACCCAGATAAGGGAAGCAGGGGCCTAGACTGTAACAGAACCGACCAAATTATAAGAGCACAAGTACAAAAACAAGCACCGAAGCGCTCAAATTTTCGAACTTGAGCCCATATAATCCTGGTAGTCAATCGAAACCACGAAGGATTTCAAACCAACTTGCTTACAACCAAGATCGCATCATTCAACATACAACATCATACGTTACATTTCGCAAGTAGTTCCGAAATAAGTTTACACACACGGAGTCGCAATTATTACAAACCAAGTTTATAAAAGTAGCGAAAGCATAAACACACCAGTTGTTTAACTACTGCCAGTATTGTTGATCAACAACCCGCAAATGCATCAGGAAAGTACATAAAAGATGATCACGCCCTAGTGATCTAGTCTTCGTCACCCGCAGGGTGGAGACAAGTTTTGCAGAAGCCTTGATAGAGCATATCATCTGCAACAGGAGGGAATAAACCCTGAGTACTGGAATGTACTCAGCTAGACTTACCCGTCAAAAACCAGAAATATGATGACACCAAGGATTATGCAAGGCTTACACAAGAGGCTAGCTGACATCACATTTTGCATAAAGGCATAAGTAATTGAAACTCTTATAACCTGTACTAGCAGTTCTTTTTAGCATTTACCTATCATCTATCTTAGCACCTGTACTAAGAATGCATTTGATTATAATCAAACAATTATCAACATTATATCCAGAGCAGGTATGAATTGTGGCAACATTGTATCATTCCCTTAACCACCTGTTCATTTAATGAGATCTATGTTGCCGCTGCTCAAGTCAAGTGCTCACTAACCGGGAGCGACGGCGATTCGAATCGAATTCCTATCCAGCTAGAGGGGTATTTCTAACACTCACCGTGCAGACCCCTGCCAGGGTCGCACAGGCCACCTTTTCATATGATTCAGGAATCGCGGGTCCGAATGATGTCGCGACCCCAAGGGCGACACTCTGCCAGGTGATAGGGACTCTAACCCCGCCTTGGTCTCACGCCAATGTCCCCAAGCACATCCTTTCTCTCCTCCAAGAAGCAACCTACCATTCGATTCCCGGCCTGAATCACATTACTCGGCTTCGCGGTCGGAACGACTTATCTGGCCAACTAAGTGTTAGACTGCGTTCAACATGACTCAAGGACGTACAGCGAATCGGTCCTTAAACGACTCAGACGGACATAGCTCCACACCCAAGACGTGAAGTGTCTTGCGGCTGTACTATCAAACTCCCGCCCGGTCTCAATTTCATTTTAAAGCATGGTTCCATCCACGATAGCCATAAAGCCACTCGTGACTCCTTCCTACATCTCGCGAATGACCGGAAATCACCCGACTTCTACCGTACTAAGCAGGGCTAAGCATTGATACGTGCCTAAACCTAAATTAGGATTTAAGTACGATATCTGGGCAAGGATAGGTATAATGCAACAATTGTTTTTATACAACTCCTACAACTTAATGCATTAAACAATTAAAAGTACTCAAGATAGATTTATAAAATGATGGGTTTAGCATGTACCGGGGCTTGCCTTTTAGAAAGGTCGAGGGCCGGTGGTCAGGACACTCGGGTAGATCTTCGGCAGGAGCTTCGCCGCCGGTTGGTTCCTCTGGCTGCTCCGGCTGGTCCTGGACTTCCTCTGGAATCACTTGCTCGAATTCGAGGAGCGTTACCCCCTCCGGAACACCTATTGCATGAGTGCATAATAAATCTCATGTATGCATAGTGGAAGATGCAGTATGCTCGGAACGAAATGCATTACAACATTCTTAAAGCTCTACTCAAATCACTTCAAATATTAGGTGCAAATTTCCTCTCCGGTAGAGAAGTACTCACCTAATCTACTCAACCTAAGATATAGCTGTTCTTCTTCGGTTAAGGCCCTAACACCTAACAATTACAAGAGTAGCATTACTTAGGTTACCACATCCAACACCAAAATACCACAGTAAGACATTCTGGACAGCAGCTCAAAGATTCTAACATAACTGAAGATTCCTAACTCCAAAAGATATGATCTAAGACAATCTGGAAAGCTTAAGAAATGCACTACAATTCATTTTCAGATCTCAACCCTAAATTCCTAAGTTTTCTATGTCGAATTTCATAAGTTCCAGAATCTGTCCTCTCTAAACAGAGAGTAGCAAATTCTGCACTGTCACTTTAAACAGCAATAGCTCCCAAACTACTAAGCCAAATGCTCCCAAATTTTGACACAAGCTAGTTTATCAAGCTTACTACAACTTTGGTATTTATAAGTTTTCCAGCAACCACCTTTATCAAAGGTTAAACCTAGAAATACTACCAGCTGTCCAGAAAACCCAGAATTATAAAGATTAAATATTTATTTATGTGGCAAACATCCCTTAAGACCAAACTAATGTTACCACAAGTTCACATAGGTCACAAAAACACCAGAAAGTAAGGTTTGCCTACCTAAAATATTTATTTAGACTCATTTCTTAATTTACTTAAGTAATTAAGTGGAAATTTAAACATATTTGTAAACTATTCCTAAAATTCTACAAAAATTACAGGAGACTCTATGAAACAAAAAGAGACCACTGTAAATTTTGAACTAAAATTATTTACAGAAACTCCCTAAACAAAATTCACAAGCCCAAAAGGCTGATTTTTGTATAATTAACAAATCATATTAAATGTATCAAACAACAGATTTCATAATTTTCTTGGACACTTTAGGGTACCAAGACATTCTCCAAAAAGTTATAAGAACATTGCACATGTAGAAAAATTACTAAAATTCATTTAAGTATTTCCTAAAATAACAAGATAGCATTATAACTTGAAAAGTACTTAAGCACTACTGCCCAAATTTTTACCAAAGCTAGAGCAAGTATAAATTAGCCTACCCACCAAATTTCATAATTTTTGGAACACTGAAACTCAAGATATGATTTAAACAAGTTTGCATGCAATCTAAAACACATTTCAAAAACCTATTTAAATCTCCCAGAAACTAAACATCACATAACCAATTCATATTTTTCTAAAATACTACACACCATGTAGATCCTAACAAAATTTATCTCATAATTTTTGAGCAAGTAAAACCCTAGATATACATTTTTCAAATCTTATCTAAAACTATGACAAAATAAATAAAAATGAAATAAATCTTATTTGTTACTGGGCCGGCCCGGGAAAAGACGCGGCCCACGACGCACGCGCGGCCTGCTCGGCCATCCTGCCTGGCGCGCGGCACCTGACAGGCGGGGTCCCACGGTCAGTGACAGAGGGACAGGGGAACGGCGACCGCGAGCTCCGGCGAGCTCAAGCTCGTCGGAGGGCAACTCGCCCGCAAAACCGAACCCACCCACGCGTTCCCCGTCCCGTGGCGCTTCGATTTGTGCAAGTGGGAGAGCTTAGGTTGGAGCGGGAGAGGTTCGCCGTCGTGAGCGGCGACCGGTGAGGGTCGGGTGATGGTGTGCCGTCGCTGGTGAGGCCGCACGGCCATACCTAAGCTCGGTACGAGCTACACTACGCCCTAGGCGGGCCGATTGAGGTTGAAAAAGGGGGTTGAAAGGGATCCTAACTACCCCGGCCACGGAGCGCCCCTCTCTGGCAAGGAGGTCGCCCATGGCGGCAATGGCGGAGATGGCCCTAGTGATGGTGATGTTGGCAATGTTGTAGAGCTACATGAGTACTACAAAAGTGTCAACATGAGTTGGAGCTGGTTTGGTCTAGTTTGCAAACTACAAGCTTCCAAAGTAGGTCACAGTAAAACTGGAGGGACACTTTTGAGACTTAGAAAAATTCTAAGTGTTGAGACAGCCCCTCTAGCTGACTTGTGGGCCATTTTTAAGCATGTTCTGGCCAGTTTCATGAGATGGTCATATTGAGACTTTTGTTCCCCATAAAATTCCCTACAACTTTGCTTAAGGGTGCTCCTCCATGCAAGGTCTCTAAGCTAGACTTTTTAATTAGTCAAACTAGAGCATCCTAGGGCTAAATGCTGGTCAACTACACCTTAGAGGGCATTTTGGTGATTTTGGTCAACATGAACCTTGCTCCATTAGTGACCCTAAGTATAACTAAGGTGTTGTGAGATATAATTAGCTACTCTCCCCTTTTGTTACACCAACTACCTAGTGTCACATGATGTGAGCCAAACAAAATTCTAAAAACAACCACATTAGTTGCAACCACATAAAATAACATGAAATGATGCATGCTTATGCTCATGCAAATGCAATGCAATTATGAAGCTAAACGCCTGAGGTGTTACAGCCCTCCCCCCTTATAAAAATCTCGTCCCGAGATTTGGAAAGCGTACCATTTTTCATAGAATTCCTTATAGCCATCCCGCAAATAGTCCTCCCGTTCCCATGTAGCGTCACTTTCACTACCCTGATTACTCCACATTACTTTATACCACTTAACCACTTTGCTTCTAGTTACTCATTCCTGAGTATCGATCACTCGGACTGGCTTTTCTTCGTAAGTTAGATTGGATTCCAGCCTGATATCTCCTAAAGGGACTCTTTCCTCAGGAACTCGAAGACACTTTTTGAGCTGAGATACATGGAAGACGTTGAATATGGCACTCATTTCAGGAGGTAACTGGATTTTGTACGCAACAGCTCCACTCTTGCCTATGATTTGGAAAGGACCCATGTATCTTGGCGCAAGTTTCCGCTTAACACCAAAATGTTGGACACTCTTCATTGGAGAAACTTTCAGATAAACGAAGTCTCCAACTTCAAACTCGAGCGGTTTTCTACGACGATCAGCATAACTTTTCTGTCTAGCTTGGGCTGCAGCCATATGTTTTTGGATGGTACGGACTTGTTCCTCAACTTCCTGAACAAAATCAATACCATAATACCTCCTTTCACCAGCTTCTACCCAATTTAGTGGAGTTCTACACTTACGACCGTACAAAGCTTCGAATGGGGCCATCTTAATACTCTCTTGGTAACTATTGTTGTACGAAAACTCAGCTAGAGGTAACCATTTTTCCCAAGAACCCTTGGATGATATTACACATGCCCACAACAGATCTTCCAAGATTTGGTTAACTCGTTCCGTCTGACCTGACGTCTGGGGGTGATAAGCAGAGCTTCTCACTAACTTGGTTCCCAGAAGGTGATGCAAGTGCTCCCAAAAGCGAGCAGTGAACTGGGGACCACGGTCAGAAATGATAGTGCGAGGTACCCCATGGAGCCGGACTATCTGATTGAAGTACAACTCAGCATAATCAGTAGTACGATAGTCCACTCTAACAGGAATGAAGTGAGCTGATTTGGTTAAACGATCCACAATTACCTAGATGGAGTTATGATTTTTGGTAGTAGGAGGAAGTCCGACAGTGAAATCCATACTTATCTCTTCCCATTTCCAACCTGGGATAGAAAGTGGTTGAAGTAACCCAGCTTTCATGTGCACAGCTTTAACTCTACAGCAGGTGTCACACCTAGCAACATATGCAGCTATCTCTTTCCGCATCTTGGTCCACCAATAAAGTGGCTTCAAATCATAATACATGTTATTGCTACCAGGATGGATGGACAACTTAGAGGAGTGTGCTTCAGACATAATATCATTTCTAAGCTCTCGGTCCTTAGGCACAACTAACCTATCCTTGAACCATAGTACACCCTCTTCATCTACCCTGAACTGTGTAGTTTCTTGCTCTTTCATCTTGCGTTTTATGTGGAATACACCAGGATCAGTCTTTTGAAGCTCAATAATTCTGCTTTTGAGAGTACAACTGACAGTGATGTTGTACAAGACTGCTGGATGTAGAAAGCGAGATCGATGAAAATCAGTTTCAACTAGGGAATGGCAATGAGACTTACGGCTTAAAGCATCCGCAACCACATTTGCCTTGCCAGGATGATAGTGCACTTGAATGTTATAATCCTTAATCAACTCGAGCCATCTTCTTTGACGCATATTTAACTCGGGTTGGGTGGAGATGTATTTGAGGCTTTTGTGGTCTGTGTAGATATTGCAAACATTGTCCAACAGATAGTGCCGCCAGGCTTTCAAAGCATGAACAACTGCGGCGAGTTCTAAGTCATGCGTTGGATAATTCACCTCATGTTTCCGAAGTTGTCGAGAGGTATACACAATCACTCGGCCTTCCTGCATCAACACACCTCCCAAACCTATGCCTGAGGCATCACAATAAACATCAAATGGTTTCTCGATATCCGGTTGTGCCAAAACTGGGGCTGAGGTTAGGAGGGTTCGCAGTTGGTGAAAAGCCGCATCACACTCAGGAGTCCAGACAAACCTGGTGTCTTTTTGCAGCAGCCGAGTCATTGGCTTGGCTATTTTCAAGAAATCCAGGATGAAGCGACGATAATAGCCAGCCAAACCAATAAAACTCCGGACCTCGTGAACCGAGATAGGAGCCTTCCAGTTCAGTACTTCTTGTACCTTGGCGGGGTCCACCATAATTCCTCCATCGGATAACACATGCCCAAGGAAAGGTACTTCTCGAAGCCAGAATTTGCACTTACTGAACTTTACATATAGTTGATGTTCACGCAGTCTTATGAGAACTATACGCAGATGTTCAGTGTGGTCTTCCTTATTTTCAGAATATATCAGGATGTCATCAATAAATACCACCACAAACTTGTCCAATTCAGGCATAAACACCGAATTCATCAAGTACATGAAGTGTGCGGAGGCATTTGTCAGGCCAAAAGACATAACAAGATACTCATAAAGGCTGTATCTTGTCGAGAAAGCCGTTTTTGGAATATCTTCGGGACGGATTTTAATCTGATGGTAACCAGACCTCAGATCAATCTTGAAAAAGACTTTAGCTTTGGACAACTGATCAAACAGGATATCGATACGTGGCAGAGGATACTTATTTTTGACAGTGACTGCATTCAGAGGTCTATAATCTACGCACATCCGTAACGACTGATCCTTCTTCTTTACAAAGATAGCTGGACATCCCCACGGAGACGAACTAGGACGAATCAACCCCTTCTTCAAAAGTTCATTCAACTGCACCTTAAGTTCAGCTAGTTCATTTGGAGGCATTCTATAGGGTCTCCTAGAGATGGGAGCCGTGCCAGGCAACAACTCAATTTTAAATTCCACATCCCGATCCGGAGGGAGTCCCGACAAATCATCGGGAAAAACGTCCGGAAACTCATTTACTACGGAAATTTCAGCCAACGCCTTTGCTTGCACAGCATGAACTTCCCCAGACAAATCAACTTTTCTGGGAAGTTGTACCAGAAAACCCTTTTGATCTGTAGGATCTCTGAGCATAACTACCCGAGTGGATGTATCAATGAGTACCCCATTCTGACTCATCCAATTCATGCCCAGAATAACATCTATGCCTAATCCCGGCAAAACCACTAAGGCAAGCGAGTACTTTCGCCCTTCTATCTCAAGCTCAAGATTCTCCACTACTTTATTTGTGAAAATATTCCCACTTGCTGCGCTAATGCAATAACCTCCATCTTCAACAGTATGCAATTTGTGTGCAAACTTTGATGCAAACTTAGGACTGATAAAGGAATGCGAAGCACCTGAATAAAAAAGTACCACTGCAGGATGTTGGTCAACTAGGAACTTACCAGCAGTGATAACCTCACCAGATGGGATTTCCTCAATACTGTTATAATGAGCGTGCCCTTGACAGCCACCTTGGTTAACATTCTTCTTAGGGTAAGGACAGTTCCTGGACCAATGGCCTGGCTTGTTGCAGTTCCAGCAAGGCATGTTGTTGGGAGGAACACTGGAGCTGCCTTGGCCCGAATTACCCTTTGGCAGAGCCAGTGTATATGCCTTGCGAAACCCAGTCTTTGCAGCAGGCTTCTTCTGTGGCGGACGGAACTTGGTATTCTGAGCAGGTGGGCGAGGGGAAGACCTAGGTGCAGCTGAGGTCCGAGACTGCGAAGCACTCGCCTCAAGGGCCCTTTTGTGGCTCTTAGAGGCAGAATAAATAGCATTATTGTTCTCCTGGGTCAAAGCATCACTGATAAAATCATTGAAGGTAGTACACTTGCTAGTGCCCATAGTCTTCATCAGCTTTGGGCCAAGGCCTCTTTTAAAGCTAGCAATTTTCTTGGCATCGGTATCCACAAACTCTGTGGCATACCTTGCTAGGTTGTTGAAAGATTGCAGATATTCAGTCAAGCTTTTATTTCCCTGCGACAGCCTCATGAATTCTGTGTGCTTGATAGCCATAAGACCTGGAGGAATATAGTTCCCACGGAATGCGGCCTTGAACTGGTCCTAAGCAATCGGGACATTTGCAGGCAGTGTGGAACGATAGTGGCTCCACCAAATACCCGCTGGACCATGCAGTTGGTGAGAAGCATATTTAGTTTTTAGCTCATCGGTCAAGCGAAGCAGACGAAACTTTTGTTCAATAGTGTTCAACCACTCGTCGGCTTGCAGTGGTTCCTCCGCCTCCTTAAAGAGCGGGGGCTTAGTATCAAGAAAGTCCTTAAAATCACTGTACTGATTGGGTTCTAGGCCCTGGCGGCCATGACGAGCCTTCCGGTTGGCAAGCTGGCGCATAGCATCTGCCAGCATGCGCTGCCCTTCGACCACGGTCTGCATCAGCTCAGCGGGGGTAGGTGGTGGCAGAGGGGGTGGCTGTTCCTCATCCTCATTGCCCCGACCCCGATGGAGATTGTACGACATCTGCAAAATGCATAGCCAATGAGCACTGACGATGTGGGAAATTTGTAGATGAATTATTGTAAATATGTCAAACTGACTTCATGAAATAGACTTCTCAAAATACTCATTGCACAATAATTCATCACAACCGCATAATGTGGCAGAACCGCCTGAATTAACACACTTTTAGAGGCGCTGTCTTCCACTAGACACTAAGCACCCCAAAAGTGAGCCAAGTCAAGCAGTTCTGTCGAGCACACCCAACGGGAGAACTCGAAACGTTCCACAATTTTACACCCGGGATCCAATAATGAGTACAAGCTTATAATACTTAATCCATTTCATACAACAAAGAGTCTCAGAAATTCTTTATTACAGTACCAAAGTTCAGAGTGCGATAAATTAAACAGCGGAATAAAACAACATCTAGCGGAGCGGTATAAGGATCCGTCTGTGCCCACCAGAAGAATCCTCCACACAACAGTTAGCTTCTCAAGCAGCACCTGCAACAAGGGTAAATAAACCCTGAGTACACAATGTACTCGCAAGACTTACCCGACTGGGAATATATTTCCCGACTCTCAAGGATTATGATAGGCTTTATGGCTTGTGGGTTCTTGTTTGCGGAAAGCAATACTAAGGGTGAGTCCTTATTTAATTAAATTATTAACAGCCATGTTAAATTCATTATCCAACCTACTATGTAAGCACCTGTTCTATCATCAAGCAAGGGTTGAGCAATCAGAATCATTTTTCCATCTTTCATATGCCAGTTCTTACTACGGTGCCAGAGTGCAGTCAAGCCGTACCGTCACGTAGAAACGGCGATTCGCGAATCAATGTGCCCAGCTGGGTACCCCGAAAAAACACACGCCTCGCTTGTACCCCAGGCACAAGCAAGACCAACCCGTTCCCCTCCTGTCACAGGTTTCCAGGTCCCCGTCCAAACTTGGACTCCTAGCTCCCGTACTTGAGGCCCGGCCTCAATACGGTGCTAAGACCTCCACCTATCCCCGCCTCCAATCAGTCGGTCCGGAAAGAGCCGGAGCCCATGACAAGAGAGTAACAAGTCTTCCTAGCCCCCATCCGCTAGTATATGCTCGGGATAATAAATCTGTGACTTGACCGGGGATCCAGTGCAACGAACGGTCCTTAATCGACACGGACAGGGAAAAAGTGCAACCAAGCTATGCCCCGTGGCCGCGGGACATAACCTGTTACACCCACCAATACCCATACCATATCCCTGCCCGGTCACCATTTCCTTTTCCATCATTTCATCATTAGTGTAATAATAATAATAATAACCACCTATTGTGAGTAACGACAGGTTACTCACGCTACCGATAAACCTAAGCAAAGCAGCTACACGATCCTGTACTAATAAGACTCATGGGTAGATATATATATATGCATGTGGATATCATAAAACTCCTGCAACGTAAATGCACAACCTCTATATATATAATAATTTGTAAAATAAGGGTTATGCACCGGGGCTTGCCTTGGGCAGGCGCAGTGTCAGCAAGGTCAGTCAGTAGTGGCTCCTGGACCTCCTCCGGTATGAGGATCTCCTCCTCGTACTCCTCAACGATCTCCTCGTACTCCTGATCGCCGACAGTCACGATCTCCGCCAATTCGTTCACTATATGTATGCAATGATGATGATGCAATAATTAATATATAGGCAACCGCAACTCTTAAAATAAGAATACACTTATCATGCTAACAAACTAGCTCTACTGATCACATAGCCACCGAATATCATTTCATTAACAAGAACAATTTCGCAACTAAATTCTTAAATAATTTAATATGCTTTCCATCAGGGTATGTTAGCTACCTTAATAAATTAGCTATTCAGAGGCTACAAAGTTATAGAGAGCATCTAATATTACCATGAGCCTACTGTATAATTTTTAGGGCTAGCACTTCTACCGATGCATCACAAAAAGTCATTCTCTAAATAACCATAACAATAATAAGCATTTTAATATAATAAATTAACCCTAAAGGTATCACTGAACTGCATGAACTAAATACACTAACAGATAGATCATGAATTTAGGAACCTAACAAAATTTATTTCATGATAAATGCATAAATTCAAATGAGCTCTAGAGATGAAGAAAATGGTATTATTGGAGGAGGCTAATCACGCAATTGAACTTGTTGACTTGCACATGACTGTGGGTCTAGAATTACTAGATGAGACCACGGGTCAAGAAAATAATAAAGAAGAAGAATGAAGGAATTCTTACAGGCTAGCTACCTCAGAATTGAATGAAGTGCCACCTACGGTGATCGATGTGCGGAGGCAATGCAAGAGGAGAGACACCAGGGAGCTTAGCAAATGCTTGCCCTGCGTGGAGTGGAGCAGAGCCATATATAGCACTGATCGTGGGTGGTCATGACAAGCTAAGTAGTCTGGAAGCACGAAACGAGTTGGCAGGGTTGTCCTCTGGCTCCGTGCCGTGTGCGGTGGTGAGGTCTTGGTCATGAGAGAATTAATTCAAGGATTGAACTTTGAGTGGTCTTGGACTTACGAGCATGTCAGGACTAGGGTGGGCTTTGGGCTGAACGTGCTCAGCGGTGGGGTGCTGGTTCATTTATGCAGGTCAAGGAATTAATTGAGGAGGAGATCACAGGTCAAGGAAACATTAGAGAATAAGAAGATCAATTGTAAACTAACTACCTCAGCTGATGATAGCTCGGGGAGAAATCGATAGACGCAGCTCTCTCGGGCAAGAACAGAAGAACTTGATTTGAGAGGAAGAAACAAGTGAGCAGCGGAGCGAAATAGCTCGGCGTATCCTTTTAAAGACAGAAGACGCAGGAATAGAGAAGCGAAGACATGACAACGACGCGTCATAAGGTTAGTAGCTAAACTAGCTTGCTTAAAGGTAATAAAGCGCCGCGGGAACGACGTGTTGCATGGACAAACAACATTTTCCACTGGCTAGGTGATTTTTCCACGGATGAACAGTAACTTCTGCGTGTGAACAGTGATTTCCACGCGTGAACAGTATTTTCCACTCGTGAACAGTGTTTCCACAACTGCTACAGTGCCAGCGAGTGGAAAAAATGGTGCCTGACCTTTGCCTGCAAAGTACCTCAGCAGCGTACAAGTGGAGTGCTTAGCGGTCCGAACTTGCGAGTGATATTAATGCGTAGCGTGTGCGACACACTATGGCGGTGGTAGCGCGTCGTGCACGAATAATTTTGCAAGGTGATTAGCAAGCGAAGTAAAGGCGGGATAATTAGAACAACGAGAGATGACAGTGGCGCGTCGCGAGATTGATGGAGATAAAAATCTTGCCAAGTGGTATGCTAATAATTAGTGAATGACAATAATTTGTCATTTGACTTTGTGGCTATGGAGCTCTCACGTGAAGATACATGACGTGCTTGAAGGGCTACTTGGACTTTATGAAAAATATTTAGTGACTTGTTGACGCGGTAACACCGAGGGTGTTACACTCTACCCCCCTAAATGAAAATCTCGACCCGAGATTTCATGTGCCTAGTGTGAGAAAAGAGGTTGAAATAAATTTTTAATCTCGATAATTACATTGATGAGCCAGGAATGAGATGAGGATAATTCTTTAAAATATAACTCTCAAGTTCCCAAGTAGCTTCATCCTCCGAGTGATTCTGCCATTGGACTTTGTAAAATTTCACCACATTGTTTCTCGTCACCCTTTCTTTTTCATCCAAAATCTTGACGGGATGCTCAATATAGGAAAGATCAGGTTGGAGAGGGAGTCCTTCGATCTCCACTGCCTCATCAGGAACTCGCAAACACTTTTTCAACTGAGACACATGAAAAACATCATGGACGGCTGACAATATATCTGGGAGCTGGATGCGGTAAGCAACAGTACCACGCCGTTCCAAAACCTTGTAAGGCCCAACATAGCGAGGAGCTAATTTTCCACGGACACCAAACCTATGCACACCTTTCATGGGAGACACTTTAAGATACACATAATCACCAACTTCAAATTGCAAAGGCCTTCTTCTCTTATCCGCATAGGTTTTCTGGCGGTTCTGAGCCGCCTTCAAATGACTCCGAATAATTCCGACTTTCTCTCTTGCTTCATGGATAAAGTCAGGCCCGAAGTAACCACGGTCTCCTACTTCAACCCAGTTGAGCGGTGTCCTACACTTCTTGCCATACAAAGCCTCAAAAGGTGCCATTCGAATGCTTTCTTGATAGCTATTGTTGTAAGAAAACTCAGCCAATCTCAAGCACTCATCCCACTTCTCTGGGAAAGAAATGACACAAGCTCTCAACATATCTTCCAGCACTTGATTGACTCTTTCTGTCTGGCCGTCGGTCTGCGGATGATAAGCTGAACTTCTGAGAAGACTAGTTCCAAGGCATTTTTGGAGTTGAGTCCAAAAGCGGGACATAAAGACCGATCCACGATCAGAAACAATAGTGAGAGGGACTCCATGGAGAGTTACAATGCGGTCAAAATACAACTTAGCATATTGCATGGCTGTATACCTTCCATCCACAGGAAGAAAATGGGCAGACTTTGTAAGACGATCCACAATAACCCAAATAGAATCATGCCCTTTTACTGTGCGAGGCAATCCTGTAATAAAATCCATAGAAATATCCTCCCATTTCCACACTGGGATTGGCAAAGGCTGTAGGAAACCAGGCGTACGCATATGGTCTGCCTTCACCCTTCCACAAATATCACATTCTGCAATATACTTAGTGATATCCTGCTTCATATTTGACCACCAATACAAGTGGCGCAAATCATGGTACATCTTGTTACTTCCCGGATGAATGGATAGCCTGGAACTATGGGCTTCCTCCAAAATCTTTCTTCTAAGCTCATCACTTCCGGGAACCACCAACCGATTCTTGTATCTCACCACACCTTGTTCATCAATGCTGAAATGAGGACCACGTCCTTCAGCAATCAACTTCTTGATATGAGGAATCTCCAAAACATCCTGCCTTTGCTCAATGATAATTTGCTCCAATAAATCTGAGACTAGAGCAATGTGAGCTAAAACTGCAGAGTGAGAGAGAGGTAAGGACTCTTCATCTTTCTGATGTGACTTCCGACTCAACGCATCAGCCACCACATTGGCTTTTCCAGGATGATAATGGACTTCTAGATTATAATCCTTGATTAACTCAAGCCATCTCCTTTGCCTCATATTTAACTCGGGTTGAGTGAAAATATACTTGAGGCTCTTGTGATCCGTATAAATATGCACCTTGTTTCCCAATAGATAATGCCTCCAAATCTTTAGAGCGTGCACCACTGCAGCCAGCTCTAAATCATGGGTGGGATAATTCACTTCATGCTTCTTCAGTTGACGAGAAGCATAAGCTATCACCCGTCCCTCTTGCATAAGCACACAACCAAGACCTGTCTTGGATGCATCACAATACACATCAAATGGCTTGTCAATATCCGGTTGGGCAAGAATAGGGGCAGAGGTAAGAAATTTCTTCAAAGCTTGGAAGGCTTCCTCACAGGCTGGACTCCACACAAACTTGGAGTCTTTCTGAAGCAACTTGGTCATAGGCTGAGCTATCTTGGAGAAATCAGGAATGAAGCGTCGATAATAACCGGCAAGACCAAGAAACTGACGGATCTGATGTACCGATTTTGGAGAATTCCAACTAAGCACATCATGCACCTTGCTAGGATCTACCGATACACCTTCAGGGGTCAGAACATGTCCCAAAAACTGCACCCTATCCAACCAAAACTCACATTTGCTGAACTTGGCATACAGCTTGTGCTCCCGCAGTCGGTTCAGGACTGTGCGAAGGTGTTGTGCATGTTCTTCTTCATTCTTGGAATATATCAAAATATCATCAATGAACACCACTACAAACTTATCTAACTCCGGCATAAAGACTGAGTTCATGAGGTACATGAAGAATGCAGGAGCATTGGTGAGACCAAAAGACATGACTAGGTACTCATAAAGCCCATACCTAGTAGAGAAAGCTGTCTTTGGTATATCTTGGGGCCGAATTTTTATTTGGTGATACCCAGAACGAAGATCAATTTTGGAAAACACTCTAGCACCAGCCAACTGATCAAACAAAGCATCAATGCGAGGCAAAGGGTACTTATTCTTGATGGTTACCGCATTGAGAGGGCGATAATCCACACACATCCGCAGAGTGTCGTCCTTCTTCTTCACAAAAATAGCTGGACAACCCCATGGAGAAGAACTAGGACGGATAAACCCCTTCTTCAGCAATTCCTCTAATTGCTTCTTCATTTCTGCTAGTTCTGGTGGAGCCATGCGGTAAGGACGCCGTGAAATAGGAGCAGTGCTAGGCTCTAACTCTATGATAAACTCCACATCTCTATCTGGTGGTAACCCAGGTAAATCTTCAGGGAAGACATCAGGAAACTCACAGACCACAGGAATAGAGGCAAGATCAGGAGAAGCTTCAACATTAGCGGCGACTGGTGAAGCAGAATTTAGAGAGATACGGAGAGACATCCTATCCTCAGAAGAAGGAAGTCGTAACTCAACAACTCTCCTCTTAAGGTCCAAGACTACCCCATAAACCTTCAACCAATTCATGCCCAGGATTGCATCAATGCCTTGTCCAGGTAGCAACATGAACTGGAGACGGTAAGTGTGAGTGGCCAGCACTAAGCTGACTGTGTCCGTCCGGGTATTTATGCACATCTGCGCACCCGGAGTGCTAATTTTATAGGCAAAAGGAATAGCCATAAGAGATATATTGTGTCTTTCTGCAAACCCCATGCTCATGAATGAATGTGATGCTCCAGAATCAAATAACACAAATGCTGGGTGGGAGTCAATGGTAAACATACCAGCCATCACAGGCTCATTCTGTAGGATCTCCTCAGCCTCGGTGTAGTTAACCTGTCCTGAGCGACTCACTGGCACCTTCTTCTTAATAATCGTCCTCTTGATCAAGCGAGAGCTGGCGGACGGCTGGGAAGACTGAGCAGCCCGGTTCTCGGGACACTCCCGAGCAAAGTGGCCCTCCTTGCCACACTTGAAACAAGCAGTAGACTTGATCATCTGCCCCTGACGAGGTGGAAACTGCGATCCCTGGGGCTGCTGCACCTGCTGAGTAGGCGCACGGTACTGAGTCGGCGGTGTTTGCCGAGTCTGCTGAGGCTGCCGAGATGGCTGTCCACCTGGGGGATGGTAGGACATCCTCTTGACAACTTGCATCTTCTGTGACTGCGGGTGACTAGAAGACCCAGAGATTCCCCGCTTGCGCTTCCACTCAGCCTGAGTGTCACGCTGCAGTCCTTCCATAGCAATGGCAGCATTCATCAGAGTACCAAAGGTCTGATAGTTCCCAGTATAAAGCTCTTTCTGCAAAATACAAGAGAGGCCACGATAGAAGCGGTCCCTCTTCTTCTCATCTGTGTCAACATGAGTCCCAGCATACTGTGCCAGATGGTTGAATTTATTGGCATACTCCATCACAGACATGCTCCCCTGTTTCAGGTCTAAGAACTCCGAGAGCTTCCTGTTCAGAACACCCGCAGGAATGTAGTACTCTCGGAAGGCAGTGGTGAACTCCTGCCAAGTCACAGGATGACCCACCGGCTGCATGGCATTGAAAGTATCCCACCATGCGCTAGCAGATCCCAAAAGCTGTTGTGCGGCAAAGTGCACCTTCTGCTCATCGGTCACCGTGAGCAGCAGAAACTTCTGCTCCAGCACACGAAGCCAATGCTCCGCGTCTAGAGGCTCTGCAGTCGGCGTGAACGTGGGCGGGTTGGTCTTCAAGAAGTCCTGATAAGAACAGGGCCTCTCAAGACCGCGGGCACCACCCCCGTTCCCGCCGTTGCCACCGTGGCCTCCACGGACGAAGCCACCAAGAGCTTGTGCCATCATCTCCAAGGCACGGGCTGTCTCCTGACGTGAAGCTAACATCTCTGCCATCATCTCCGCAGGAGTCATCGGAGGTGGTGGTGGTGGTGGCGGGGAAGGAGGACCCAAGAGTGGGGCCTCACGGCTCTGTCCATTGGCATTGTTGTTGCCATTGTCGCGACCACTTTCACCATGACCTTCACCAAGGCCACGGCCCGCACCGGCACTGGTGCTCCCACGACCAGACCCAGTGCCCACACGACGGGACCTCAGATCCATCTGCGACCAGATAGTAGCCAACCATTAGGGAACCTCCAGACTAGGAACAAGAGACTTAGAGAAATGACAAGGCTTTTACTAAGGATTGAAGCATTTTTTTTTTATTTATTACCCTATCATCTTAACTATCCAAAATTATACGTGAAGGGGGTTTAGCTTAACAGAGTTTCTTCTTATAATGCATGCATCGGCCTATGCGTTCACTCAAGCCGGAATATAGCGGCACTCGTTTGAATTTTTGGCACATCGTACACTCCTTTCCGAACACTAGCGCTTTCTTACGTAGCGTAAGTTAGCGTACCTGCAGAAAATGGTTAGATAAAACCAGTGCCACTATCCTAGATAGACCATATTGTTAGGGCTTATACTTATTTACGCAGATTTTACCGCATCCTACTTTTCGCAAAGCTTTTGTTGGTCAAAGTTTTAAGTTTTTTAAAAGGTGATTAAGCTCGTGAACTCATTATTAGCTCTGGTACCAACTGTGGCAGAACCGCCTGAATTAACACACTTTTAGAGGCGCTGTCTTCCACTAGACACTAAGCACCCCAAAAGTGAGCCAAGTCAAGCAGTTCTGTCGAGCACACCCAACGGGAGAACTCGAAACGTTCCACAATTTTACACCCGGGATCCAATACTGAGTACAAGCTTATAATACTTAATCCATTTCATACAACAAAGAGTCTCAGAAATTCTTTATTACAGTACCAAAGTTCAGAGTGCGATAAATTAAACAGCGGAATAAAACAACATCTAGCGGAGCGGTATAAGGATCCGTCTGTGCCCACCAGAAGAATCCTCCACACAACAGTTAGCTTCTCAAGCAGCACCTGCAACAAGGGTAAATAAACCCTGAGTACACAATGTACTCGCAAGACTTACCCGACTGGGAATATATTTCCCGACTCTCAAGGATTATGATAGGCTTTATGGCTTGTGGGTTCTTGTTTGCGGAAAGCAATACTAAGGGTGAGTCCTTATTTAATTAAATTATTAACAGCCATGTTAAATTCATTATCCAACCTACTATGTAAGCACCTGTTCTATCATCAAGCAAGGGTTGAGCAATCAGAATCATTTTTCCATCTTTCATATGCCAGTTCTTACTACGGTGCCAGAGTGCAGTCAAGCCGTACCGTCACGTAGAAACGGCGATTCGCGAATCAATGTGCCCAGCTGGGTACCCCGAAAAAACACACGCCTCGCTTGTACCCCAGGCACAAGCAAGACCAACCCGTTCCCCTCCTGTCACAGGTTTCCAGGTCCCCGTCCAAACTTGGACTCCTAGCTCCCGTACTTGAGGCCCGGCCTCAATACGGTGCTAAGACCTCCACCTATCCCCGCCTCCAATCAGTCGGTCCGGAAAGAGCCGGAGCCCATGACAAGAGAGTAACAAGTCTTCCTAGCCCCCATCCGCTAGTATATGCTCGGGATAATAAATCTGTGACTTGACCGGGGATCCAGTGCAACGAACGGTCCTTAATCGACACGGACAGGGAAAAAGTGCAACCAAGCTATGCCCCGTGGCCGCGGGACATAACCTGTTACACCCACCAATACCCATACCATATCCCTGCCCGGTCACCATTTCCTTTTCCATCATTTCATCATTAGTGTAATAATAATAATAATAACCACCTATTGTGAGTAACGACAGGTTACTCACGCTACCGATAAACCTAAGCAAAGCAGCTACACGATCCTGTACTAATAAGACTCATGGGTAGATATATATATATGCATGTGGATATCATAAAACTCCTGCAACGTAAATGCACAACCTCTATATATATAATAATTTGTAAAATAAGGGTTATGCACCGGGGCTTGCCTTGGGCAGGCGCAGTGTCAGCAAGGTCAGTCAGTAGTGGCTCCTGGACCTCCTCCGGTATGAGGATCTCCTCCTCGTACTCCTCAACGATCTCCTCGTACTCCTGATCGCCGACAGTCACGATCTCCGCCAATTCGTTCACTATATGTATGCAATGATGATGATGCAATAATTAATATATAGGCAACCGCAACTCTTAAAATAAGAATACACTTATCATGCTAACAAACTAGCTCTACTGATCACATAGCCACCGAATATCATTTCATTAACAAGAACAATTTCGCAACTAAATTCTTAAATAATTTAATATGCTTTCCATCAGGGTATGTTAGCTACCTTAATAAATTAGCTATTCAGAGGCTACAAAGTTATAGAGAGCATCTAATATTACCATGAGCCTACTGTATAATTTTTAGGGCTAGCACTTCTACCGATGCATCACAAAAAGTCATTCTCTAAATAACCATAACAATAATAAGCATTTTAATATAATAAATTAACCCTAAAGGTATCACTGAACTGCATGAACTAAATACACTAACAGATAGATCATGAATTTAGGAACCTAACAAAATTTATTTCATGATAAATGCATAAATTCAAATGAGCTCTAGAGATGAAGAAAATGGTATTATTGGAGGAGGCTAATCACGCAATTGAACTTGTTGACTTGCACATGACTGTGGGTCTAGAATTACTAGATGAGACCACGGGTCAAGAAAATAATAAAGAAGAAGAATGAAGGAATTCTTACAGGCTAGCTACCTCAGAATTGAATGAAGTGCCACCTACGGTGATCGATGTGCGGAGGCAATGCAAGAGGAGAGACACCAGGGAGCTTAGCAAATGCTTGCCCTGCGTGGAGTGGAGCAGAGCCATATATAGCACTGATCGTGGGTGGTCATGACAAGCTAAGTAGTCTGGAAGCACGAAACGAGTTGGCAGGGTTGTCCTCTGGCTCCGTGCCGTGTGCGGTGGTGAGGTCTTGGTCATGAGAGAATTAATTCAAGGATTGAACTTTGAGTGGTCTTGGACTTACGAGCATGTCAGGACTAGGGTGGGCTTTGGGCTGAACGTGCTCAGCGGTGGGGTGCTGGTTCATTTATGCAGGTCAAGGAATTAATTGAGGAGGAGATCACAGGTCAAGGAAACATTAGAGAATAAGAAGATCAATTGTAAACTAACTACCTCAGCTGATGATAGCTCGGGGAGAAATCGATAGACGCAGCTCTCTCGGGCAAGAACAGAAGAACTTGATTTGAGAGGAAGAAACAAGTGAGCAGCGGAGCGAAATAGCTCGGCGTATCCTTTTAAAGACAGAAGACGCAGGAATAGAGAAGCGAAGACATGACAACGACGCGTCATAAGGTTAGTAGCTAAACTAGCTTGCTTAAAGGTAATAAAGCGCCGCGGGAACGACGTGTTGCATGGACAAACAACATTTTCCACTGGCTAGGTGATTTTTCCACGGATGAACAGTAACTTCTGCGTGTGAACAGTGATTTCCACGCGTGAACAGTATTTTCCACTCGTGAACAGTGTTTCCACAACTGCTACAGTGCCAGCGAGTGGAAAAAATGGTGCCTGACCTTTGCCTGCAAAGTACCTCAGCAGCGTACAAGTGGAGTGCTTAGCGGTCCGAACTTGCGAGTGATATTAATGCGTAGCGTGTGCGACACACTATGGCGGTGGTAGCGCGTCGTGCACGAATAATTTTGCAAGGTGATTAGCAAGCGAAGTAAAGGCGGGATAATTAGAACAACGAGAGATGACAGTGGCGCGTCGCGAGATTGATGGAGATAAAAATCTTGCCAAGTGGTATGCTAATAATTAGTGAATGACAATAATTTGTCATTTGACTTTGTGGCTATGGAGCTCTCACGTGAAGATACATGACGTGCTTGAAGGGCTACTTGGACTTTATGAAAAATATTTAGTGACTTGTTGACGCGGTAACACCGAGGGTGTTACACATAATCCATTCAAGTGCATCAATTGATGCAATCATGCGGGGGAATCCAACAAGATGTATTTTGATAAAGGCTCACTCACAAGGAGCACAGCAGTTACTGAACCGTTTACGTTAAAATCTACGTGATTTTTGACCTTTCGCCCGGTACTTGGATTCGATCTCAAAATTTTTAGTTGACTGAGAAAGACTACTTCAAACTGACCACAAAGAGACTTCTCAACAGTAGAGTTCCATGGTGGATCATGACTAGCCACCTCGATACCAGCGCGTGCCAAGCAGCACAACCTTATGTCGCGTGCCATAGGAGGCCCTCGGTTTCGTCACGTCACCGAAGGGTGCTAATCGTGACACCATCATCGAACGCACGCAATAAGACATCTAATTGTGATCGAAATTAACAGGTTCAACTAAACATCTAGGAAACATAGGGTTCGACCTTACATCCCAAAAGTCACGTTATTACAAAGCCTCACTCCAACCCCAGGAGGCACAAAAGGCGATTCTAACATCGTAGCTACGCGATGACCACTCTAAGCATCGTCCTCAGAGTCGGTGTCAAGGATCTCCTCGCCATCCTCGTCGCTAACAGGCTCTAACTCCTCGTCTTCTTCTTCTTCTTCTGGTGCGGCATCTTGGGGCCCATTGACCTCCACTTCTTCATCATCTTTAGCCATGACGACTCCCGAACCCATGTCCTCATCTGCGTTGATGTTTCGAGGCAGCAGAGGATTTAGCTGGTTGTTCAGGCGGTGCACTTCTTCATGAAGATTATCATTGTATTCTTCAGCATTCTCCAACTGTTGCTCGAGCTCAAACTGACGAGCTCTCAGAACGTTCTCCTTGTGCCAGGCTTCATCCCTCTGATTCATGACATGGACCAGCATGCGTTGATAGTTGCGATGTGCTACTGTCAATCTCTGGACTGCAAGTGTTTCCTGGTCATGATCACGGATCACTTGCTCCAATTGCTGACGCTCTGCATTCCTGGCAGCAGTCACTTCAGCCAACTCAGCCCTCAGCCTTTCCACCTCAGTGGGCTCAGGGCGGGGCTCACATGGAGTGAGCTGGTGACGAGGTGCCCTGCCCCCAGTGGACTTGCGAGCGGTCCTCTTGGTACGTGCCATCTGTAGCAATAAGATACGACTTAAGGTGAGGATCATTTAGGGGATACGAAATTTTATTTAGTCGGGACTACTGAAATTTTTAAGGAGAGAGTAAATGATATGTATGATATAATTAAACATGATGCATGCACGTTCCGTACGCCCTCTCATCCTAGTAGAATCATAAATTTCTAACGCTAGGCGGTGGCATACATACGTTCTCTCATATAGGCAAAACTATCGGTCTACTCGTTTGCACTGTTAGTGTACCTGCAGAAAACCTTATTTCAGCCCAACAGTTTCCCAATATAAGCACATAAGAAAGCAGTAATTTAAATATGTTCCATATACACATCCCCTGATGTATATACTTCAGTATCAAAGCTATCTGATATAAAGGTTCCCACAATTAAGTGCTTATATAATTACACGGTTTAAACATGTAAGTATGCAAGTCACCAAAACTACTCTCCCCTAGATCGCCGGTTGGACGATCATGCTCTCACAACTCACACTTACCAGAGCGTTGAGGCAATTGATCCATACATTACCACCCAAGTGGATGGCATCCATACAATATCACGCCATATGGACGACGAAACAAAAACAAACAAGGCCCCCCAAGTTAGTCTTTATAATAAGCTACCTAAGAGTCCTCATTTGGGCTAAGGGATGTGATCACTGGTAAACCTATGAAAATAATTTTTTTGAGTTTTAACCCTTTTCATAATCAAATACTTTTGTTTTTAAATACTCGTACGAAGTGTTTAATGTTGAATTATGCTCCGATACCAGCTGTAACAGAACCGACTAAATTATAAGAGCACAAGTACAAAAAACAAGCACCGAAGCGCTCAAATTTTCGAACTTGAGCCCATATAATCCCGGTAGTCAATCAAAACCACGAAGGATTTCAAACCAACTTGCTTACAACCAAGATCGCATCATTCAACATACAACATCATATGTTACATTTTGCAAGTAGTTCCGAAATAAGTTTACATACACGGAGTCACAATTATTACAAACCAAGTTTATAAAAGTAGCGGAAGCATAAACACACCAGTTGTTTAACTACTGCCAGTCTTGTTGATCAACAACCCGCAAAAGCATCAGAAAAGTACATAAAAGATGATCACGCCCTAGTGATCTAGTCTTCATCACCCGCAGGGTGGAGACAAGTTTTGCAGAAGCCTTGCTAGAGCATATCATCTGCAACAGGAGGGAATAAACCCTGAGTACTGGAATGTACTCAGCTAGACTTACCCATCAAAAACCAGAAATAAGATGACACCAAGGATTATGCAAGGCTTACACAAGAGGCTAGCTGACATTACATTTTGCATAAAGGCATAAGTAATTGAAACTCTTATAACATGTACTAGCAGTTCTTTTTAGCATTTACCTGTCATCTATCTTAGCACCTGTACTAAGAATGCACTTGATTATAATCAAACAATTATCAACATTATATCCAGAGCAGGTATAAATTGTGGCAACATTGTATCATTCCCTTAACCACCTATTCATTTAATGAGATCTACGTTGCCGCTGCTCAAGTCAAGTGCTCACTAACCGGGAGCGATGGCGATTCGAATTGAATTCCTATCCAGCTGAAGGGGTATTTCTAACACTCACCGTGCAGACCCCTGCCAGGGTCGCACAGGCCACCTTTTCATATGATTCAGGAATCGCGGGTCTGAATCATGTCGCGACCCCAAGGGTGACACTCTGCCAGGTGATAGGGACTCTAACCCCCCCTTGGTCTCACGCCAATGTCCCCAAGCACATCCTTTCTCTCCTCCAAGAAGCAACCTACCATTCGATTCCCGGCCTGAATCACATTACTCGGCTTCGCGGTCGGAACGACTTATCCGGCCAACTAAGTGTTAGACTACGTTCAACATGACTAAAGGACGTACAGCGAATCGGTCCTTAAACGACTCAGACGGGCATAGCTCCACACCCAAGACGTGAAGTGTCTTGCGGCTGTACTATCAAACTCCCGCCCGGTCTCAATTTCATTTTAAAGCATGGTTCCATCCACGATAGCCATAAAGCCACTCGTGACTCCTTCCTACATCTCGCGGATGACCGGAAATCACCCGACTTCTACCGTATTAAGCAGGGCTAAGCATTGACACGTGCCTAAACCTAAATTAGGATTTAAGTACGATATCTGGGCAAGGATAGGTATAATGCAACAATTGTTTTTATTTAACTCCTACAACTTAATGCATTAAACAATTAAAAGTACTCAAGATAGATTTATAAAATGATGGGTTCAGCATGCACCGGGGCTTGCCTTTTAGAAAGGTCGAGGGCCGGTGGTCAGGACACTCGGGTAGATCTTCGGCAGGAGCTTCGCCGCCGGTTGGTTCCTCTGGCTGCTCCGGCTGGTCCTGGACTTCCTCCGGAATCACTTGCTCGAATTCGAGGAGCGTTACCCCCTCCGGAACACCTATTGCATGAGTGCATAATAAATCTCATGTATGCATAGTGGAAGATGCAGTATGCTCGGAATGAAATGCATTACAACATTCTTAAAGCTCTACTCAAATCACTTCAAATATTAGGTGCAAATTTCCTCTCCGGTAGAGAAGTACTCACCTAATCTACTCAACCTAAGTTATAGCTGTTCTTCTTCGGTTAAGGCCCTAATACCTAACAATTACAAGAGTAGCATTACTTAGGTTACCACATCCAACACCAAAATACCACAGTAAGACATTCTGGACAGCAGCTCAAAGATTCTAACATAACTGAAGATTCCTAACTCCAAAAGATATGATCTAAGACAATCTGGAAAGCTTAAGAAATGCACTACAATTCATTTTCAGATCTCAACCCTAAATTCCTAAGTTTTCCATATCGAATTTCATAAGTTCCAGAATCTGTCCTCTCTAAACAGAGAGTAGCAAATTCTGGACTGTCATTTAAACAGCAATAGCTCCCAAACTACTAAGCCAAATGCTCCCAAATTTTGACACAAGCTAGTTTATCAAGCTTACTACAACTTTGGTATTTACAAGTTTTCTAGCAACCACCTTTATCAAAGGTCAAACCTAGAAATACTACCAGCTGTCCAGAAAACCTAGAATTGCAAAGATTAAATATTTATTTATGTGGCAAACATCTCTTAAGACCAAGCTAATATTACCACAAGTTCACATAGGTCACAAAAACACCAGAAAGTAAGGTTTGCCTACCTAAAATATTTATTTAGACTCATTTCTTAATTTACTTAAGTAATTAAGTGGAAATTTAAACATATATGTGAACTGTTCCTAAAATTTTACAAAAATTACAGGAGACTCTATGAAACAAAAAGAGACCACTATTAAATTTTGAACTAAAATTATTTAGAGAAACTCCCTAAACAAAATTCACAAGCCCAAAAGGCTGATTTTTGTATAATTAACAAATCATATTAAACTGTATCAAACAACATATTTCATAATTTTCTTGGACACTTTAGGGTACCAAGACATTCTCCAAAAAGTTATAAGAACATTGCATATGTAGAAAAATTACTAAAATTCATTTAAGTATTTCCTAAAATAACAAGATAGCATTATAACTTGAAAAGTACTTAAGCACTACTGCCCAAATTTTTTCCAAAGCTAGAGCAAGTATAAATTAGCCTACCTACCAAACTTCATAATTTTTGGAATATTGAAACTCAAGATATGATTTAAACAAGTTTGCATGCAATCTAAAATACATTTCAAAAACCTATTTAAATCTCCCAGAAACTAAACATCACATAACCAATTCATATTTTTCTAAAACACTACACACCATGTAGATCCTAACAAAATTTATATCATAATTTTTGAGCAAGTAAAACCCTAGATATACATTTTCCAAATCTTATCTAAAATTGTGACAGAATAAATAAAAATAAAATAAATCTTATTTGTTACTGGGCCGGCCCGGGAAAAGACGCGGCCCACGACGCACGCGCGGCCTGCTCGGCCATCCTGCCCACGCGCGGCACCTGATAGGCGGGGTCCCACAGTCAGTGACAGAGGGACAGGGGAACGGCGACCGCGAGCTCCGGCGAGCTCAAGCTCGTCGGAGGGCAACTCGCCCGCAAAACAGAACCCACCCACGCGTTCCCCGTCCTGTGGCGCTTCGATTTGTGCAAGTGGGAGAGCTGAGGTTGGAGCGGGAGAGGTTCGTCGTCGTGAGCGGCGACCGGTGAGGGTCGGGTGATGGTGTGTCGTCGCTGGTGAGGCCGCACGGCCATACCTAAGCTTGGTACGAGCTACACTACGCCCAGGCGGACCGATTGAGGTCGAAAAAGGGGGTTGGAAGGGGTCCTAACTACCCCGGCCATGGAGCGCCCCTCTCCGGCAAGGAGGTCGCCCATGGCGGCAATGGCGGAGACGGCCCCAGTTGCTTACCATAGCCCGGCTCGCCAGGTCAGGTGGTGGGAAGGCTTGCGGGTTAGGTGAGGAAGCTCCGAGCGGAGGGAATTGGACTCGACCGTGACGACACGGCGGTCGAACACGCCGGTGGTTGTGGCGGTGAGGAGGAGCGGCGTTTTTCTGCCTCGGTTGCACACGGGAAAGAAAGGAAATGGCTGGGCGGTTTAGGCGAGGCAGCAGGTACATCTTCTACACGTCGAGCAGCTGGTCACGACGCCAGGTCGCACGCGGCGCATGGAGGGACACGCGGCGGTGATGGTCTACCCCGGTCGGACAGCTCACTCTGATGTCTGACCGAACTGAATTCGAACCCCGCCTTGACCGACTGACGAGCCAAGTTCAACCGATCACCGTGCTTGATCTAGCAAGGGTTAGGGATAGGTATTAACAGCAACTTTGTAGATCTATGTAAGAGCAACAAAATTGTCAATTGGAGCTTGTACTGGTTTGGCCTAGATTTGAAACTACAGAGCTCCAAAGTGGTGTACTTGGAAACTGAAACCTAGTTTCAGTCACTATGCCGACTAAAACCCAATTTTCTAGACACCATATCTCCTAAACCATTTAGAACTAGGTGATGGTGATGTTGGCAATGTTGTAGAGCTACATGAGTACTACAAAAGTGTCAACATGAGTTGGAGCTGGTTTGGTCTGGTTTGCAAACTACAAGCTTCCAAAGTAGGTCACAGTAAAACTGGAGGGACACTTTTGAGACTTAGAAAAATTCTAAGTGTTGAGACAGCCCCTCTAGCTGACTTGTGGGCCATTTTTAAGCATGTTCTGGCCAGTTTCATGAGATGGTCATATTGAGACTTTTGTTCCCCATAAAATTCCCTACAACTTTGCTTAAGGGTGCTCCTCCATGCAAGGTCTCTAAGCTAGACTTTTTAATTAGTCAAACTAGAGCATCCTAGGGCTAAATGCTGGTCAACTACACCTTGGAGGGCATTTTGGTGATTTTGGTCAACATGAACCTTGCTCCATTAGTGACCCTAAGTATAACTAAGGTGTTGTGAGATATAATTAGCTACTCTCCCCTTTTGTTACACCAACTACCTAGTGTCACATGATGTGAGCCAAACAAAATTCTAAAAACAACCACATTAGTTGCAACCACATAAAATAACATGAAATGATGCATGCTTATGCTTATGCAAATGCAATGCAATTATGGAGCTAAACACCTGAGGTGTTACATAGACCCCGGCAAGCCCGAGCCACCCGACGGCACCTGTGATAGCCCCTCCGTTGAGCCTCCTATCGGCCGGGTGCTCCTCGGAGCCCGGGCTGACAGGGCATTGGAGGACCTCTGCGCTGACGAGGCTATTTGGCCTCGAGTCCTTACGCCCGTCGATAGCACCCTGGCCTCTGACGCCGACGCTATTGCCTCGCTCGCCGGCTGAGTCCGGGGCGATCGGGCTCGCGGGAGCGGCGCCACCGACCTCCCCTGCGGGACCCTAGGTGAGAAAGCTCCCCTCTCTGATGGACCCGCTCGGGCCCTTCCCTTTGCTGGCTCTCCTTCCCCCTCGACGGGCACCGAGACTTCCCTCGATGCCTAGGAAGTCAACCCCCCAATGGGCTCCAGCAGGGGCCGCACGTCGGGGAGGTGCGCCAGAAAAGTCACGGTATCATACCGTGACCCGGCGTCGTCATCGCCGCTGTCTTTGTTCTCCCATGAGACCGTCTCGGAGGGAGACTCCTCGATTCAGAGCCCCTTGAGGCTCTGTTGGTGGCAGCACTTCTTCAACGCCTCGCACTCGAGGGTTTTCTGTACTTGACGCTTCTTGGCAGCGTCCTTCTGTTCCTTCTTCTAGGCCACCGAGAGGCGTCTAGCCTCCCGAGCAGCCCGATCCTCTAGAATCAGCTGCCTCGACCGACTTAGTCGAGGGAATCAGGAAACAAAGGGACTCAAGGCTGTCAAAAAAATGACACTTACCAGAGGCTCAAAGCCTTGAGTGGGGCGCATCGGGACCCTGTCGATGCCCTCCTACTTGAAACTCCCCACCATCCACCGTGCACGTCGGGTGACTTCATCGAGGGGGAGGGACTCGTGCGACATCCGACTCCCCTCCAGCGAAGCCTTCGGCGTCATCTCATCGAGCCGGAGCTGGCGCTGCATCAGCGGCAGCACCCTCCGGCGGTGGAACATGGCGGCCACCATTCCCACCGTCAACCCGCGCTGACGAAGCCTCCTCAACGCATTGAGGAGCGGCTGCAGTTTTGGCTTGTCCACCTCGACGATGTCATACGAACAGTTCTCCTCGCGCGACATCAGCACCCGGCCAGAGAACCTCGGCAGCTGGTCATCGTCATTGTGCAGATAGAACCATCCACATGCCAGCCGCTGTTCGACGAGATGAGCTGCACCGGGATGTACTGTTCACCTCGACCTGACTGGACTTGGAGAGTGCAGCTCCCTGCATGCACTGCGCGCTACACTCCTCGCTCGCCCACCTTCTTAGCGAAATGCTGCACCCTAAAGAGGTGGAGCCACAGATTCTAGTGTGGCTCCATCCCCAGGTACCCCTCGTAGACCGCCGTGAAAATGGCAGCCTGCAAGATGGAGTTGGGGCCGAGATGATGCAGCTCCATCTTGTAGTAGTGGAGGAGCGCCTGCATGAAGCGGCTCGGTGGCACTCCGAGCCCCCTCTCATACAAAGTCATGAAGCTTACCACGTATCCCTTTGGGCGTGCCGGCTCTCGGTGGTCGGACGGCGGCACCCTCCATTCCGGCTAGGTCCGGCTTGCCCATGGTCGCAAAAGTCCATCGTGGACCAACTCCTCTAGCTTCCTCTCCATCACTGAGGAACAAGCCCACGCATCTGTGGGAAGGATCTAGCTCTTGCCTGCCATGGTTGTCGAAAAACGACGCGCGACAGCGGATGAAGAAGCAACGACGGCGAGGGATGGCGGCTGAAGGGCGCACAAAGAGCAAGGAAGGCATACATGCAAATGGCCTGTAGGGGGCATACGGAACCCCGGGCCTCACACTTATACCCCGATGGAAGGCCAACGGGCGGGCAAAAAGGTAGGAACAGTTTTCACATTTAATGACCTTACCTAACCGCTCCCTCGAAACCCACAGGTGAGGGCACGTGTCCGCCGTTTATTCCATAACCGTCACACCACGCCGCCCACTACCACGCCGATCTTGCTTCCCCTCCTAAAAAGACGTGCCCCAAACGTGCCGGAAGGGGATCCGCGGACAGATATTCCTAGACGAATGGGTAACGGGCTCCGAGCCCGATATAAACCTCGAGGGATCGAAAGCTGGCCCTCGAGCAGAGTTCGACAGCTGCCCTCGAGAAACAGAGTCAGGGACAACTAGGGACATGCCCGTACAAGGCCAGGGCTCGAGCCACACTCTCGAGGCACCCCTAGACGTATTCGAGGCTAAAAGAGAGGTCGACGGAGGAATCCCCTCGAAGGGAAGCATCGAGCCCTCGGATCCTGTCGCAAGGAACCGAGATCCACATGACTACTCTTTAGCATTTTTTGAGAGCGCCTCCATGGCCGCTAGCCGACTCCTATCAAATGGAGCATGAGCTCCCACTCGAATTCCCTGTTAACAGTTCATCAGAGATCATCAGAACTCGCCCGATGAGGGTAGTACGACGATCCCCACCCCTCCTCCTTTTCCTAAAGAAGGAGCATGAGGGTCGAATGATAAAAGATGGCCAAGACTCTGATCGACCTCGTGCGCACGAGGCTCGGGGGCTCAACCGTAGAAGGCCAAACCTCGAATGAAAAAGGACAAAACATGCCACGATACAAGAGCATTCCCCGATAAAACATACAAAAGACATCGGAGGAGTTTAAACACTCCACCGAGGCCTCGGGGGTGACACCTAGTGGGTGCGCTCGCGCGCACCCACCGAAAAGGGCTACGACGCTACGACTCTAGTTCATGACTCGCTGAGCCTCTGTAAGAGTGACCCACACTCACCCAAAGGCTCGGAGGCTACTGTCAGGTACCAAAAACAAGGGGTACCCACAATCAATGATTAAGGAAAACAAAACCAATGGGACTAGCCGAGACAGCGAATGAAACGCCTTGACCATGTTCCGACTCATACAAGGCTCGCTCGACGGGATGCCTTGACCATGTTCCGACTCGTACGAGGCTCGCTCGACAAGACGCCTCGACTACCGAGAAATCTCTGACTCGCACGACCTAGGGTCCGGCCAGTCGACCCACCTCATTCACCAACTCTGAGACAAAAGTTAGAGCATTTAATGCAAACTGCCAACCACTTCCTACCCTCATGGCTACAGCAATAACCGGCATGGGAGCAGTACCGGTGTCAAATCTCACTTTTTTACCACCCATCCCGGGATGGGCGGTGAAAACCTATCACTGTACGCACCATACTGGGCACTATTCCGCCACTGATCACCCTCGAGGGTGAATACGACGAGTACCGTACCCCACGATTTCAGGGACTCGGCCTTATCCGTTCACCGTCGACCCACCTCGACCTGACCTCGACCAACCGACGGTCAAAACAAGAATGCAAGGCTTGCATGACACAGGACCTAGAGTCTTTTCACCGTCTCATCCTCTACGTCACCATGGTGTCCAGGGATGGCCAGCCATTCTCGGAGCACGTCGCTACAGCAACCTCCACAGCGTTCGACAAAACTTCACCTCAAAGGCACCCCCAGTGTCCTTGCCTCCTCTTACCCTATAAAAGGGAAGGCAGGGGACTCTACAAGGGGGCGGCAGACAACGGATGAAAAAAGACCAGCCACCTTCCCACCAAAGAAGATCAACATCTCAAGCAATCTCCTTTGTACTTTCACTTTCTCTCTGAGACCTAGGATCAGTTCCCTCTCTCACAGCTTGTAACCCCTACGCAAGCACCTAGGTGCAAGGAAATACAATACTCTCCCCTCCCCGCTGGACATAGGGCCTTCTTTCGCCCGAACCAGGATAAACCTCCGTGTACTCTCCTTGCATCACCATCCAGATTAGGGACACGCAGCATTGATTTACTCGTTGGCTTAGGACCCTCGTAGGACCAAACGCCGACACATTTAATTCACCGTTTAGGGCCTAAACAACACGACCGACTTATGTTTACCGTTTAAACGATGTTTAAACGGACTAAACGGTCGTTTAGGTGAACAGTGAGCACACCCAACGGGAGAACTCAAAAATCCACATTTTCCATCAGGATCATAAATGAGAGATAAAGCTTACAACATCCTGCTATTTCTTACATCACTTTTAGTATAACATCAGAGTAATTCATTATTTGATTATAACAGCGGAATATAAAACGTTATCAGAGCTTTAGCAGAATGGAAATCATTGAAGGTCAAGTTTAAACCTTATCATGAAGAACACTTAAATACATGAAATAATAACAGGTTATAAGTTTTTTCTTTAAAATCATTTTAGGTGGAAGTTTAAATAAACACTACGTCTGCACGTAAAGAAAATCCTTGCTGAGCCCACCAGGAGGTTTCCACACCCAAGTGTTAGCTCCAAAAACCTGTCACCTGCAATAGGGTAGAATAAACCCTGAGTACTCAATTATACTCCGCAAGACTTACCCATTAGGAGGAAAGAAAAGACTCTAAAGATATGCAAGGCAATCTGGCTGGTGGGTTATTACAACTGCAGGAAGTATTACTAAATGTGCATCCTTATTTTAAATTTTTATTAGCAGTCATCAGTAGTTCATTAACCAACCATTCTAGTTAAGCACCTATTCTACTTTCAAGCAAGAGTTGAGCAATCAGAGCTATTTTTCTATCTTTCATCTTTCAATTCTTACTACGGTGCCAGAGTGCAGTCAAGCCGTACCGTCACGTAGAAATGGCAATTCGTGAATCAATGTGCCCAGCTGGGTACCTTGAAAAATACATGCCCCGCCCGTACTGAGGTACAAATGGGACCAACCCATTATCCTCCTGTCAAGAGAACCGAGTCCCCGTCCATACTGGAACTCTAAGCCCCCGCCCTTTCACGGTGCTTAGACCTCCTAATACCCATATATAATCCACATTCAGTTGGTCCGGATGAAGCCGGAACCCATGACAAGAGCATAACAAGTCTTTCTAGCCCCCATCCGCTAATATATGCTCGGGATAAGGAGATCTGTGACTTGATCAGGGATCCAGTGCAACGAACGGTCCTTAATCGACACAGACGGGACAAATGCAACCAGAGCCTCGCTCGGATTGCCTAACCAAGTCCATATCAAATTCCAAGTACAGTCCCATACGGTCTCCAATTATTATCCATATATAATCCATGTGATAATAACATGATAATAGTAATAATAATATATTTTCTATCTCTCGCGAGTGACAGGCAATCACTTGACTTCTACTAGAGTCCTGTAGCATAACAATCTATACGATCCTAACATACTAGTAAGATTCATGGGATCAGGCTGGGTTTCATTGAACTCCTTAAAACTTAATGCATAAGCATAGATAAAGTGCAGAATAATAGAGGTTATATACCGGGGCTTGCCTGAGTAAAAATATAACCAAATATTAGTATGCCATCTCCGGGGCACGATCACCATGGCATCATCCTTTGGGTTAATGCCAAGTTCTCTGATTGATCTATCGATCTATCATCGTTCCTATTATGATTTACGCGAATGCAACGCAGAGACATTAGTAAAAGACAGCAATCGCTACTCTCATCGTATGACTATGTCTTGCAAGCTAACGGGATAGCCACACACCAACTCACTAGGCCACGTATCCACGTTGTCGATTCAAACGTTATTTCTCAGCCAGTGTTTTAGTTATATAAACCCGAAATGTCGCATTATTCCTTTTATCGATTTACTACATATTCAAACTAGGTTTGTTAATTATCCTAGCAACTAATTATTTTAGAGCTACCAAAATCACAGCGAACATATAATAATACTAGGAGCTTACTATAAAATTTCTAGGATTAATACTAT
Source organism: Saccharum hybrid cultivar R570 (assembly GCA_038087645.1). Classification (NCBI taxonomy): domain Eukaryota; kingdom Viridiplantae; phylum Streptophyta; class Magnoliopsida; order Poales; family Poaceae; genus Saccharum; species Saccharum hybrid cultivar. The sequence goes on from JAQSUU010000377.1 coordinate 2,451,159, forward strand.
CACTGATTATTCATAACAATTCTTATAAGTTCATGTTTGATAATATTAAACGCATCGAAGTAATTAGAGCAAGCCTAAAATAAGTATAAAACTACGTGAACCAATTACACCTTTATCTAGATCATGATTTTAGGAAACTAACAAAATTGGTTTCACCATTTTTGGACTCCTATATAATTTTATATTAGCTTCACAAGTTTTGCTTACATGTGGAGGTTGACTAAGGAGGTGATTAGTACATGCTGTTTACGTAAACTGAAGCTCTGAAGGAGCTCACCATATGCAGGGAGAGGACACGTTGTGGCTTAAAAAAAATGGAGGAGACACAACTGATTCTCGAGAGCTACTCACCGCACCCGCTGAGTAAGGTCGACACCGGTCACGTGCAGCTTGCAGACAGGGCAAGGAAGTCGATAGATCGAGTGAGAAGCAGCTAAATCTAGTAAAGGCTCTCGGCTATTGGAAGGTGCGGGCTCGCAGAAGAAGGATGACTGACGCGCGCGACACACTTTAGCGGAGACAGCGCTCTAAATAACCTCGCAGCGCACCGGCGACAAAATTTTTCTTTGGATAAATAGTGGTTTCTGCATGCTACAGTACTAGTCTACAGCAATTCCTGTGAGCTACGGTGCTGACTACAGTAATTCCTGCATGCTGCAGTGCTGAGCTGCATGTGCTCTGGTTTGCTTTTCTGGTATCCTGCACACACCAAAAACAAGACCGGAAATGACTAGCAAGTCTTTGGTCTAGTCATTGCCCTCCTGCTTACTCCAAGCATGATATTTAAACGCGGTACCCAATTGCCACTTCAACAACGTTCTCTTCCTGGGCCTGTCCTGAACTTTGGATACTGATGGCAAAAATTAACACTCCAAACTTTACTAACATGTCACATCTGAGTTCTATATGTTTTCGTTTGCTAGAAATTCATGAACATAAGATCATGGTAAATTTGTGTTTTGCAAACTTATTTGCGAATATTCTGTTTTCGTGACTTGTCTTGTATTTCGATTTTTAACTTCGGCTTATGCAACTATCACCCAGATGCAACAACTTTATTAATATGTCATATATATATTCTGTAGCATTTTTGTTCATGAAAAATTGATTTGCAATCCTACTTGATAATCACATAAACTATCGGAGAGCTCTTCATTTAACTATTTATCGATTATTCCGGTTTACGAGATTTTATCTTCGCAATTGACCACATGCAATAACATATAAACATGATGCTTATGGGTTGGTGAGTTATTTACGCGGTAACACCGAGGGTGCTACAGAGGACTATCACCAACTTTCTAATCGCCCAAAATAAGATTGATTGGTCACCTAAATCGGTCTTTATTCAGCCTTAATCGTGGTGCTAAGTAAGCTAGTAACACCAGGGGTGTTACATCCTTCCCCCCATAAAAGAATCTCGTCCCGAGATTCGAAGCAAGAATCAGAAAAGGGAAAAACATGATTTCACTTCTTAGATCAGAAATTACATAAGAGATTACATGACCTCGAATACCAACAACTCAGGGATCTAGAGACACACGGTTAAGAACAATCTGATACAACTCATAACCGCTCTAGAAATCGACGAAGACGGGGACAGTGAAATAGTAATAGAAAAATGATTATCCAAAACATGGCGAATGACCAGCAAAGCCAGAAACCGGAGACTGGTAAATAGATCATCACAAAGCCTAAAAACCTAACTAACCAGAGGTGAATCTTGAACTTCTTCGATGAAAACCAGATCCCTTTTTCTCAAGTTACACCATCACCTTTGACTAGCGACCCTAGATCTGCAAGCAACGGTTGGATCTTGTAGCTCTGCCTCCAACCACTTTCTTCCTGACTGCTTCCCGAGCAAAAGGGAAAGAAGAAAAAAGAAAAAAAAAGAGAGAGAGAAAAGAGAGTGAGAAATAAAAAATAAAGAGAGAATAAAAGGACAAGGATCCTAATTATGAGAGATTTTTCAGCAACCCAAGTTCTCAGCAAGTTCTTCAAAGTTTAAGAGAGGTATAAATTTCTTTCAATGAGCAAAAGTAGAAATAGATATTCACTATTTTTCCTCTACCCCTTCATTTCCACTTACATCCACCATCACTACCACTATATACATATCCACTCAGCCCATATTTAGGATCACACACATGCACATCTTGATTTGACTATATGGCCAGACTTGTCCCTTTAGATCCATGTGTCTGACTATGCATTAAATGTTTGCAAGTATGGATTCCCTGTCTTCCACCTATGAGCTCCAGATAGACCTATTAGAAGTAGGGTGAGAGAGAGAAGGTATAATGTTACTATACCTTATGCCAAAAATACCACATATTTTGAGAGAAGAGAGAATGCATGCACCATAAATGTCTTGGTGAGGCTCCAGAAATACCATAAAGAAGAGACATGAAAGGGTCATACACAGGATTCTCTGAGTTTTATTTGAAAACCCTGTAAAACTCTGAAATAATGGTTGATCAAAGAGCTTGAGACATAGCGCTTGACTTGACCGTTCTGTCTTTCAACTGCTCAAGACCCAAGTGACGGCTACAAGCCCCATGGTAAAAGATAATATGGGTAAGTTTGAAGTTAGGATAGTTCGTTCTAATCCAGAGGATAGTTTTTGTTTGAACGCATGTGTACTTTTGAGGCGTGAAAGCATTGTAGCAACTCTTGATCCATCACTGAGTTTTTCTTTGCTCAGGGACGAGCAAAGGGTAAGCTTGGAGGAGTTTGTTGACAGTAGATAAGTGCTAATTTTAACCATCAACATAGCATGAAAAAGGACTAAACAATAATTACCACTTAGATATAAGGGGTTTACTGATATAATTCCACGAGTTTTGGTGAATATCTATTTCTGTAGGGTGTCAACTGAAAAGAACCAAGGAAGGCCCACATGTCAGGTTTACATAGAGACAACAGGGACACACATAACTTTTCTGTAATTTGGAAGATACGAGAAGACTCTAGAAACAAACCGGAGGTGAAACAGGCCTGAAAGTCGGGCGGGCGCCCCAAGGGTGGGGGCGGGCGCCCCACCCAGGTGGCCAATCAGGCTCCACCTCTTGGATCATGCCTCCACTGCCTTTGAGGATGAATAATAATCGTTGATCAAGGTCGGTTTGATCCGAGGGTTGTGGTGCTTCCTAAAGGGCTATATAAGCAAGACCCCAATCAGGCTCCACCTCTTGGATCATGCCTCCACTCAGTTTATTGCAATATTAGCATGCTGGTACATGTGTTTTTTATGGTGGCTTTTGTGCCAATAAAGCATACTTAAACGTTACACAATCATATGTTAATTCAAGTGACTGTTTAGCTAATGTGCCAAACCTGAAGTCGCTCTATTGGGCCAAAAATTTTGCTCTGGAGGATACTCAAACTTCTAAAGTAGCTTATTAAGCTGTGAGCTTTGATTATAGTTCAATGGACACATTTAGGTTTTCTTTTCGCAGTTTGTGTACTTTTGTGAACGATAAAAGTTATAGTTTTCAGAAAAACTGGATTTTATTTGTTACCTTAGCATTTATTTATGGCTTCCTGTATTTAGTTAAAATTCTGATCTTCTAGCATTAACTTTTTACTTTTATTTTTATCGTTCTTATTTGTTAGTATGTTGATGATGACATCCTGTATGCTTACCGAGTTATGTATTTATTATGCTACAGAAACAACAGTTAAACAAATTGAAGATGCATTTAAGGAGTTCTTTATACTATACACAGTACTAAGGAGCTTGCCATATGTGAAGAAATCAGCTGACTGCTAAATATCTGTTCCGCTTATCTTCCTTAGCTTCCTGTAAGTATCTATGATAAAGAAAAGGTCACCCTCTATGTCCGCAGCCACATTATGACTGTTATCTGAAACCTTTGTCCTCCCAAGTCAGGTCCATGCTGCTGCCATTTTTATCCAAAAATATTTTTCCATGGTTGTGCATTTAACCCTTGACATGTGAACCTATGATTACGTCGCATGGTTAGATTTGTTTAGTTCACATTTGTTTTGATACTTGATATTATGCAATTGGTTTTAAATTTTGCCCGTTCCTATTGCTGTCTATTTAAAGTTGGGTTCGTATCTACTCATATGTGATCCCCTTCCTTCTCAGCCTCATGCTATTTTCCCAGTGAGTTTGATATCTGATTCAATTTAAATTTCAACCTGTCATGAGTAGAGAGGTACGTTGTTGTTGATGAGTAGAGAGGTATGTTGTTGTTGATGAGTAGAGAGGTACATATTTTAACTTCAGATTGATAGTTTTCTAACCAAGAAAAGACAAGCAGAGCAAGATATATCAACATGAATGTAACTTCCTTTTTTCCCCGGTCGCTACCTGCTTTGCATTTAAAAATATTGATCAATGCCTCCATGTGGATCCTACATCCTTAGCTTTGAGTTTCCAGAGAAGATAAGTGCTTGTATGTCAAACCAATATAAATGGATGTATTACCTTGTAATGTTCATGTTAGAATGTAATTATAACAGCTCATATTGGGCGTAGGCCCATTGGCCTGTGTACATTGTAACCCTAGCCTATTAGGATATATAATGAAGGCCACCCCCTGATTAGGGTGTGCGGTGTTATTCTACATGGTATCGGAAATCTGGGGGCCTGATCCCAGGATTTCCCCTTTTCTTTTCCGCTGCCCGTGTGCCTTTCCTCGAGGGCACGCGCCACCGCACCACAGGATCGCCGCCGCCTCTGCCCCGCGCGCCCCTCCAGCCGCTACCGCGCTAGCCCGCTCCAGCCGCTGCCGCCTCCGTGTGCGATTCATCGCGTCGCTCAGGCCGCGCTGCTCGCTGCTGCCTTCAGCCACGCGACGCACCTGTAGGCCGCCGCCTCTGCCGCCCGATGCGAGTCACGCCGCACAGGTCGCTGCCCACCCGCGCCCCTGCTTCTAGCGAACAGGCTGCGCGCGTCGACTTCGTCATGACGTCCTCGACGACTTCCTCTGCTACCTCCGGTGTTCTCGGCTCCGGAACCTTCGGTGCCATGGGGGACGGCATGGCCCCTGCCTTCTACGCTGCCTATGCCGCCGTCAACATCAAGTAGCACGTCCCGATCGCCCTAAGCCTCGAGCGCCCCAATTACTCCAAGTGGAAGGCGTTCTTCACCGCCCTCTGCGCCAAGTACGGGCTGCTCGGCCACATCGATGGCACGGAGGCTACGCGCCCGGCTGACCCCACGTGGTCTTAGCCCGACGCTTGCATCCGTGGCTGGATGTACGGCTCCTGCTACGACACCGTCCTCGACCTCACCATGGAGCCTGATCAAGACGCGCGTGCCCTGTACGTCTCCATCGAGGTCTTGTTCTAGGTGAACAAGGAGCCTCGCGCTGTCATCCTCGGGCAGGAGTTCCACAGCATGCTACAGGGTGATCTCTCGGTCGATGCCTAAGCCCAGCAGATGAAAGCATACTGCTGACGCCCTGCGGGAGGTTGGTCACACCATCTCCCCCGCGTAGCTTGTGCTCAACCTCCTACGTGGCATCAACCCTCGCTTCGCCACCACCGCCGACATCATCGCCAACACGTCGCTGCTTTCGGACTTCAAGGCTGCCACCAACATGCTCCGTGTCAAGGAGCTTCGCATCGGCTCCGAGGGCAAGGAGGCTTTGGCATCAGCACTCGTCGCCTCCTCCACCTCCTCTTGCACTTCGCCATCCTGCCGGTCCACTCCCGCGCCATCCAACCATGGGGGTGGTGGCAAGGGAAAGGGGGGCAAGGGCAAAGGAGGGCGTGGCGGCAACGGCAACAACGGAGGCGACGGGCACAACTAGCAGCATGGCGCCCACCAGGGCGCTCCAGGTGGACGTCAGGCTCCTCAGCCGGCCGGTCCTTGGGTCCGCTATAACCCTTGGGCCGTCCAGCAGTGGCCTCCTCAGCAGCAGCAGTGGGGCACGCCATCCGCGCCTCCTCCACCACCGCCGCCCCCTCCGCAGGTGCACACTGCCTTCGCGCTAGCCTAGTACTCTACCGCGCCGCCAGGGTACGGGTACGGCTCCTAGGAAACGACCAGCCTGATCGCCGCCCTCAATCAGATGGCGGTTCAGGGGTCTTCCCCCTGGGTCATGGACAGCGGAGCGACATCCCACATGTCCTCCAACGACGGTATACTTCTTTCCCGTCTCCCGTCACCACCGTCCACCATTACGGTTGGTAACGGACAATCTATTCCTGTCTTTAGTCGTGGCACATCTTCCTTATAAATAGCTGATCGTTCCTTTCATCTTGATAATGTTCTTGTCGCTCCGCAACTCACCCGTAACCTGTTATCTGTTCAACAGCTTACTCGCGACAATAACTATTCAATTGAGTTTGACGCCTCTGGTTTTTCTGTTAAGGATCTCAAGACCAAGACGGTCCTCCTTCGGTGCAATAGCAATGGGGACCTCTACACCATTCCACATCGCATGCCACCTCGTTGTCATGTCGCTGTCGTCTCCTCGGAGCTGTGGCACTCCCGCCTTGGTCATCCTGCACCTGCTGTCGTCGCTACTCTAAATAAGCTATCAGCTATCCAGTGTAATAAAGCAGCTCGCCGCATTTGTCATGCTTGCCAACTCGGTAAACATGCTAGGCTGCCTTTTGCTAGTTCGGTCTCTAGTACATCAGCACCTTTTGAACTTGTTCATTGTGATGTTTGGACCTCTCCAGTTGTGAGTATTTCTGGTTATAAATTTTATCTTGTGTTAGTTGATGATTATACACATTACTGCTGGGTGTTTCCTCTTCGTCATAAATCTAAAGTTCATGAACACATTGTTCAATTTGTTGCTTATGCTCACACACAGTTCAGTTTTGTTGTCTGCTGTTTTCAGGCAGATAATGGCACCGAGTTCCTCAACAATGCCACCGCCACCTTCTTGGCTGGCCGCGGCATTCTCCTTCGCACCTCGTGCCCCTACACATCCGCTCAGAATGGCAAGGCTGAGCGCATGCTTCGGACTCTGAACAATGGTGTTCGCACGCTTCTGATTCATGCCGCCATGCCTCCATCCTATTGGGTCGAAGCTCTCTCCACCGTCGTGTTCCTCACGATCCGGCGGCCATCCTCGTCCAAAAATAATGGTATACCATATCATCTCCTCCACCATAAGATGCCAGACTACTCCATCCTCAGGGTTTTTGGCTGCCTATGCTACCCCAACCTTAGTGCCACAACTTGCCACAAATTGTCTCCTCGCTCCACGACATGTGTCTTCCTTAGTTACCCTCCATCACAGAAGGGTTACCGGTGTCTTGACCTCTCCACTTGCAAGATCATCATCTCGCGACACGTCGTTTTTGATGAGACTCACTTTTCGTTTGTGGCCTCCGAGCCTCGACCGAATTTTCTTGATTTTTTTGTTATAGGACTTACTTCCTGCGTCTGCCCCATCTACCTCAGACATTCAGCACTCGCGAACCTCGGTGGCGCCTGCCTCATCTGGCTCAGACGACGCTGGCGATGCCAGCGACCCCATCGGACTCGACCCTGCCATCCTGTGGCATGGTGCTACTTACCGGCTGCCCTCGGCTTCTCGGCAGGCCGCGGCTCCAGCACCTCCTCCGCCAGTAGGTGTTGTCGCCCCTGCCCCTGCCCGGCAGAGGTTCAGCATCCACTATAGTCGTCGTCCAGCTTCGCCGCCAGCTCCACAGCCTCCGCCGCCGGCTCCACATCTGCCGCCAGCGGCACCTTTGGCCCCACTGCAGCAGGCAGTGCTGCCCCAGGCTCCAGCACCGCAGGAGCCTCCTGCGCGGGTGACTCGTTCCCAGATGGGTTCCCTGCCGCCGCCTAGGCAGCGGTATGGCTTCACCACAGCGGCCTCTAGTCTGGCTTCTCCATTGCTAGGCAACTCTCGCGCCACGCTCGTCGATGCGAATTGGTGTGCGGCGATGGCTGAAGAATACAAGGCACTCATGGACAATGGCACCTTGCGTCTCGTTCCTCGACCGCCTCGAGCCAACGTCATCACTGGCAAGTGGGTCTTCAAGCACAAGTATCATGCTGATGGCTCTCTGGCTCATCATAAAGCCAAATGGGTCGTTCATGGGTTCTCGCAGCAGTACGACATCGACTGCGACGAGACGTTCAGTCCGGTTGTTAAACCGGCCACCATCAGGGTCGTCCTCAGCATCGCCGCCTCTCGTTCCTGGCCGATCCATCAGCTGGACGTGAAGAACGTCTTCCTCCACGACCATTTGAATGAGACGGTCTACTGTCAGCAGCCGCCCGGCTTCGTCGACCCGGTAGCTCCCGACCATGTTTGCCTCCTGCAAAAGTCCTTGTACGGACTCAAGCAGGCGCCCAGGGCGTGGCACCAGCGGTTCTCCGGCTTTATCCGGCGGTCCGGCTTCACAGCTTCGGCCTCCGACACGTCCCTCTTTGTTTACAAAGTGGGATTTGACATCGCCTACTTGCTACTCTACGTCGATGACATCGTCCTGACAACCTCGTCGACCTCGCATCTTCGACGCCTCACCGAGCTTCTTCACTCCGAGTTCGCCATGATAGATCTCAGGGATCTTTATCACTTCCTCGGGATCTCTGTCACGCGTTCTGTTGATGGCCTCTTCCTGTCTCAGCGCCAGTACGTTGTGGACCAGCTCCAGCGCACCGGCATGGCTGAGTGTCACTCTACGGCAACTCATGTTGACACTCAGGCCTAGCTCTCAACTATGGACGACGCTCCGGTGGCGGATGCCACTCAGTACCACAGCCTCGCCGGTGCTCTACAGTACCTCACGCTGACTCATTCGGACCTTGCCTATGCAGTTCAGCAGGTTTGCCTCTTCATGCACGACCCGCGAGAGTCTCATCTTGCGATGCTCAAGCGTGTCATGCGGTATGTCAAAGGCACCCTGTCCACCGGGCTTCACATCGGCACAGGCAGCATCACCAGCTTGACTGCCTACTCCGATGCTAATTGGGCTGGCTGTCCTGACTCTCGGCGCTCCACTTCAGGGTACTGTGTCTTCCTCGATGACAACTTAGTCTCTTGGTCCTCTAAACGATAGACTATGGTCTCTCGTTCGAGTGCGGAGGCTGAGTATCGTGCTGTTGCATACGCTGTGGCTGAGACTTGTTGGCTTCGTCAATTACTTCAGGAGCTCCATGCACCCATCTCTTCGGCGACGATCGTCTACTGCGACAATATTAGTGTTGTCTACATGACCGCCAATCCAGTTCATCATCGTCGCACGAAGCATATTGAGATAGATATTCACTTCGTTCGTGAGAAGGTTGCTTTGGGACAGGTTCGGGTGCTCCATATTCCATCATCTCATCAGTTTGCGGACATCATGACCAAAGGGTTACCTGTACAGTTGTTCACTGACTTTAAGTCCAGTCTTTATGTTCGTGACACTCCCGCTTAGACTGAAGGAGGGTGTTAGAATGTAATTATAACAGCCCATATTGGGTGTATGGCCCATTGGCCCGTGTATATTGTAACCCTAGCCTATTAGGCTATATAATGAAGGCCACCCCTGATTAGGGTGTGCGGTGTTATTCTACAGTTCAGAGGATACATTTTCAAACAACACTGAACTGTTTTCTTGCTGCAGTGTCCCTTTTTTGTAAAAGTGTTGGTTCAAAAGATGGGCACAGCAAGATATATGAACATGAATGTACCTTCCTTTTTTCGGTCCAACTCACGATTGCCCTGCTGAGAGCATTGATGCCAATGTCACACATTCTTCGCATCAGTATGTTGCCACTGGAATCCCGACATAGGCAGCTTTAAAGGTGAGGGCTTGCTAAAACTTACACGCTATTCACACTATGCTATTGTTACTATCTCCAGATCCTTATTAGTTAGGCATATATGGTATAACTCTAATTCACCGGTTTCAAATGTAGTTGACTTTTATTAGCTAATGCAGTCCTTTCTAAATTACCGAGAAGCTAAGAAAAAAGGTTTGCTTGCAGCACTGATTTCTTTGTTGATTGGATTTCAGATTTGTATCTTCAGTTGATTAAAGAACAGGTCCAGGATGTTGCCAGATTTCAGCAAGATCACAACCGGTCCACCGAGCAACAAGATGAAGATGTTTTCTTCTTTGAGCCTTATCAAGGTTAGTCTTTATTTATTGGTTATCGCATGTAGTTAAGCTTGCCATGAATTTGATTGTCATGATTCAGTTAGTTCAAAATGAGCCGATTACCTTATGAGCCAGGTTATAAGAAATATTTCTGTAATTACTAAATTTGTGCCTACCAATTTCCATTGTTGGTACAATTGTTACGAAATTGACATACTTAAATATTGCTCAGAGTTTCCTGAATACCCGCTGCCTTATAAATTTAAAAATGTTCCTAAAAATCTCATTTCATTTTTTGTTTTGGTGCATGGTTATCTCACACTTATATTAGTTTATACGACTATTTTTTATGGGAAAATAGTTTTAGATTTCCACGTTGCCCAAAAATCCCCAGCCCATCCGATCTTCGAACGAGTGGCTATTAGTTACCTATTTCTATGTCTGCCTTTCCCATTGGAACATTATATCAGGTTTCCCTGTTGGTCATATGCATATAGAATTAGCTGTTATTCCCCTCTCAGGTTCCACGACGCATTTACGCATTTTTATGTTATTCTGAAAATATATTAGAAAAAGAATCTGATCTTATGCACATACGTTTTGTTAGAGATTTATTAGGGCGCTGCAGATTTTTAACAACAATTTATCTATTTGATTTTGTCGTCTATCATTCCGTAAGTCAACCCTTGCGATATATAAACTGAATCCACTTATATCTGCTTTTTTGTAGAATCTAAACAAACCATGCATAAGAGCAATGAGTAGATAATAATTATTTGTTCCATGCTATGATGACAGATAAAGATAAGGCACTCAACATCCACAGCTCATTTCAACATAATGAGATCGGCGATCATGCAGGTAAATTGCGCTTCCTTCAATGATTTAACAAGTGTTAGTTGCTTACTCTGAAAAGGATGAGTCAATACCTCTAATGGGCTCCGAAAACTTGAAGTGCCTATTAACATTCACATACTTTCGCTTATTTTCATATCGGCTATCATGTTCATATACTTTCGTTTATTTTCATATCGGCTATAACCACATTAGGCCTTTTAAGTCTGTACCTCTCAGAAGTTGAAGCCTGCTTTTCACAAATAGAGTGGTTTCTAATCTTTTTGTACTGCTCTGTACCTCTCAGAAGTTGAAGCCTGCTTTTCACAAATAGAGTGGTTTCTAATCTTTTTGTACTGCTCTGTAGTGTATGTGCATTAAATCACCATTGGTTTGCAATGAACCTGTTACTCCAACCTACAGTCAGAGCATTTCTAGCAGTAAAAGGATGAGTCCCAGGAACGTTTTTTTGTCCTAACCAGGCAGAAATTGCTAGAAGAAAAAACGTAACAATTTCAGCATTTAGTTCCAAACAAAAGATGTATCTAGGGCTGGTCAAGGGCGCGAGGCATCGATTTTGGGCTTCCTTCCATGTTTCTATAAATAAATTATCCAGTTGTTACTGAATTCTATTTATTAGTTATATATACACTATGACAGACAATTATACCATATTAATATGGTTTCCTATTCATAACACACTAAAATTATTTATTTCCTACAATAGATGGAAATAGAATTCTGACGCCATATGATATATATATATATATATATATATATATATATATATATATATATATATATATATATATATATATATATATATATATATATATATATATATATATATATATATATAGGGCTGCGCTAATTAGCACCCAGGGTACTGATTAATATTTAGTACCCGAGCCCCCCAGCCTGCCTGCGATTCCCACGACCGACGCCCGCACTAGAACCGGCTCTGTTATGAGCTTTTTCATTTCGTTGCAACCGATTTTCTTTTTCCATTTTTTTCTTGCAGCTGATTTTTTCCATTTTTTGCATTGGGTTCCTGATTTTTTTCCCATTTTCCCTGTGGTCAAAATTTTCCCCTCTTTTTCCTGTCTCGTGGAGTCGTTATCGGTTTTATTTTAGCCTGATGCCTTTTTTCATTTTTGTAGCCATTGAATTTATTTTCCTTTTTTTGTCTCAATGGAGTCGTGGTCCGAACATAGCTAGAACGTGTATTATTTTACTAATAAATGTTTTGTACGTAGTAGGTAAGCATTCAAAAAACATATTTTTTCAAGTAAATGAATTATGGAAGATTGCAATACACTTTTGCAGTTTGAATACACATAGTTTCGTAGCTCTGTCTATGTTATTCCACAAAATCACAGTACAATTCATGGGCTGCAACAACTCACACCATTATATACTTTTTTATCTAAGGAAAAAAAACAAAAGTAATACATCCCTCTGTTCTCTCGACCCTCTCTTAGGACCGCCAATAACTTCACCTGTCAAAACTGGAACAAAAGAAAACATTAAAAAGGATCTTTCATGATTAATAACAGAGTATTCCATGCATAGTTTTAAAATTGAATGTTTATGGTTACATGTAACTTTGGACATAAGAAATTGTGGATCAAAATTGTAAAAATGGAGCTTTTGTTGCTCACTGAGTTATCTCATAATGCATCTAGAAGCAACACACCATCCCTGCCGATTTCGAGGTCTCTTGCACTTTTCCAGACTTATAATGCATTACTGAATACATAGTGCAGGAAGGGAACATCCAGTAATCATTCGAATATATGATATAACTTTGGGACCTTCAAGCCATCACAAAAAAATTGAACTGCAGCTTGAGCTCAAATTTCATTAACATGGCATTATTGTTCCGGAATGACGAAGTTTCATCAAACCTATCATAAAAACCTTAAAATAAAACATTTTACAAGATAATTTGATTGTTTAGATTGAAACCGGGCAGTCATGATAATCCCATGAAAGCCTTTTATATATTTACAGGACAAGAGGAAGGAAAAAACAAATCAGCAGAAGAAAATTGCACTCCATTGGTACATGTCCAAAATCCAAGAGAACAATGGCCGACTTTCAAATGAAGGAATCCACACAAATGAACTCAATAGAGTTTTAGTATCACCTAAAATCAATTCAACATAACACTGAAAGGAAGGGGAGTCCTAAAGTACCAAAAGCTAAGTTCATCTATATATTAAGCCTCAAACAAAATTATCAAAAAAACTGCACCCAAGGAAAACAGACAAGATAACAGTAAAAAAACACTTTCCACACAATCCAATGGAGAAGCTTGCACAAGCGCTTCCATATATAATCAGCACAACAGCGGGAAAAGACAAAAATATATTTTAGAAGAAACCACACCATATAAAATTGTGACTCAGTAAGCTTCATAAATGGAGCTCCTAGTTTAAACACTATGCAATCAGAAGCTATTTGGAATGCTTTGCTATAATATATTTATTACTGAGTCAAAACCAACAATCTTAATAATCAATTATCACTTGCTTTGGCTTTTAGATTTGACATATAGCTAACTGGAACTTCTCTATGGTTCTTGAGCCAGCAGCATGATCATCCTTAGCAACCTGGATAAAATCACCATTCAACTAGTTTGTTTTGGACAGAAACGTACCTGCAAGATAGAGAAAATAATAGAAGAAATTAGCAATACTTCTAGATAAGGAGTATGTGTACATACCATAGAGAAGTTAAGATCTTTCTAGTGGTACATAGCTTTCCAATACGTATAGAAAATAGTCTTAGAAGAGAGTATATATATATATATATATATATATATATATATATATATATATATATATATATATATATATATATATATATATATATATATGTATGTACACTAGATTTTTTTTATTTTCACATGTAAAACTTACATATATCATACGTACACGTACTTGCAATCAAGGAGTATGTGTACATACCATAAAAATTAAAATAAGATCGACTATTCGACTAGTGGTCTGCAGAATTCTAATCCGAAGAAAAGAGTATCGGCTGATATTGTCATCTAAAAAATGTGAAAATAGTATGATTACATTGCTGTTGATCTTTTCCTCGTCCACAGATAATGAATTGTTTTTTCTTTGATTTTGAAAACGAGAGCTTATTCCTGATTAGGAAGAAAATAATCAGAGCATATACGGGTAACTAATATATTGTGTTAATTTGATGCAGATCTGATTTTCACCTGGTTCATGTCAGCGGTGCCAGAGTAGATAGCCCAAGGTAGCAAAAAAGAGAGCAGGTTCGCCGTCTCCGGAGGAGATTGTGGCACCAAGTAGATCACGGCAGCTAGATAATGACGCTATTGACTATCCAGAAAGGCCTCAAGATAAAGGGGACCTAGCAGCAACAAGATCAATTCAATAAACCGTCTCTGGATCTGCAAGCTGCAATCAAATTATATTGGAATAAACATACCTGATTCCACGGCTAGAGTACGGGCTTAAAGCGTGGAAAAGAGCCGACGCCAGCCGAAGACAGGCGACACCAGATCTAGAGGCTCCCATCGTCGCTGAGAGTATACGTGCATCCATAGATTAAAATGGAGCCTTATTCTCATGAATCAGGGGCAACAACCTGATGATCAACGATGGTCAATGATGGGCAATCACACTCTTGTCTGAAAAAAAGAACAGAGAGATAGCTACAATCTAAAAAGTATCAAATGATACTATAATATGAAAAGTATGACATGGTACTATGATGATCAAAAAATGTATCCAAGCATACTCTTAAAATATTCCCCATTGATCAAATAAATTAATACCTAATCTGCCCTCCAAAAAATAGTCATTCATCAAACACCTAAACTACGAGAAACCTAAACTGGAGGGGTAAGGAGTGGCGCCGGTGGGATGGGGGAGGCACCGGAGGGGTAGGGAGTAGCACTGGTGGGATGGGGGCGGCGCCGACGGGGTCAGAGGGTCGGAGCAGAACTGCACAGAACGTGGTGGGGAACCGCAGCTTCTGGGCAGGATAGGCGGTGACGACGGCGAGCTGAGCTCGTAACTGGTAACTCCTCCCACGATCTATTCGAGATTTTTTTTATTTGATGATTGCGGAACTAATAATCTAATAAATAGTAAATAGAAAAAAATGAAAAACCGTAGGAGGAGGGGAGGGTGCGGGAGAAAAGAACGGGATCGCTGCTGGGTTGGCTCGGACGCGCCGGCTGGGTGCGTTTGGTGGACTCGGGTACCGATTATTAATCAGTAGCCAGGGTACAATATAGAATATATATATATATATATATATATATATATATATATATATATATATATATATATATATATATATATACAGTTTTAATTAAAGAGAATGAAGGAACCATTGTGAATTACCATCCTGAACATGATTGTGTTACATTCTAAATCCAGGACTCCAGCATCTTGGTACTCTATTTTTTTCTTACTTCTTCCAGAGTCCTTTTGAATTTTCTGACAGGACTAAGTATTGCGTCGTTGGAGTTTTTAGTAGACAACTCAAGTTGATATCCATTTTTTAGATTGATCGCCTTTTTATTGTAACCATCCCTGCTTCAGCATGCCATTCACATAATTTCCATACGTTTATGAGACCTACCCACTATGCTCTTATTGAGCCCCATTTTTGTGCTCCTATAGGCATAATTTTGGCATACATTACAACCTCATACTCTGTTCCACCGCTGAGATTCAGCAGCCACCAGTTCCTATAATTCCAGGATGCAAGGACAGGCTAAATACCCTTGCAGAGGCGCTCATAAAGGATCTGGACTAAGTGTTGTTACCAAAAAAACTAAATACCTCTCTGTACCTGCTTACCACCTTGCATCTTCATAATAATTTGTTTTTTCTGACAGACATGTGCAAACAAAATGCTATTTCCATATTTTGCACTGACACAGCCCAGAATAACCCTACGAGGTGAACAGTCTAAGGATTTCAACACTGATAGTCTCTACGACCCCAACAGTAACAGATATGTATTCTTCTACCTTAAAACAAAACTGCACCAACTACACTGCAGATTATTGTCATCACCCTTTATTTATTTCTGTTTTTGTTGTTCCCACTTTCCTTGTGAGTCCCTACAAAAAACAGAAGGTTGAATGACTTCAGAAATGCCAAGGTGGCAAGGTATCACGCTCCGCTCAAAACACATTGCTACTGTAACAGAGCAATAACGTACTTTTCTCCCCAATTCGCAGATGGAGTGCAATGTCATAATTCTTGGGCCAACAGCTACACCAAACAGACCATCCGAAGACAAACAATTAGGCTTACATATACAAGGCAATAGATCAACCACATCTGTATCATATGCCTACGCTTATATAATATGTGCATCCTGTAAGCGTGTATCCATCATGTTACCTTAATTATGTAAACCACATGTTACCTTAATTATGTAAACCACCAACGTATGTAACATATGGATTGTACCTATGTAAATCTAGACATGCTTGCTTACCCTTCCGCGTGATGGCGTGCGGGTTTCACTAGTGTATCTATAGTGCAACGGATTTTCACCGTGAGGGATAAATGCCACCTCAAATGAAATTACCTAACCACTTTCTAACACGATATCTATATCTTATGTTGCCTCTAAAACATCAGTGGTGATAAAAGTCTATTGGAAAGATTATATCAATCTCAATTTATATGCTCTCTTTCACACATGATGTGCTCCTAGAAGAACATCAAGTCTCTTTTGAGAGTGGCCTTAGGGCTTGCCCATCGCTCTCGTTGTCCAGGTAAGCAGCTGGCCTCTAGATCATCGGCTTCAGCATCCCTGCAGGGTGTCAGAGTGGCCCTGCAGGGGAGTTGATGGCTTGAGTTGACGAAAGAAGCAAGCAGCTATCGGAGAGCGCACTGTAGAGCTAAAGCGAACGTCTCCGTGGGCGAAAAGCCGGGACAGGAGAAAAAGTGGACAGCAGAGAAAGAAAAGTGGCAACTTTGTGGTCCAAGCCTAGGCACCTACAGTCTTGTAGCTTGCACTTGGCAGCCTAGTCTACATGGCCTACTAATTTATTCTGAGGCATATGTTTATATTAACATGCATTGGGAAGCCCTTATCATCGTTACCAAGTAATATCACTTTAATGAAAAAAAAATTACAAAAGTAGGTGGCAGATTTAGGACAGTTTGATTCTTAGAATCATGTTGAATTCTTAATACTTCTTCCTTTTTCAAATTATAAATTATTTTTTTCTATTTTTAGTTCCATTCTAAGTCAAACTTCTAACTTTAATTAAATATGTAAGAATATATACACACACAAATATCAAAAATTCATTATACATCACAAAATAATTATTTGTTTGAAAAATAGATAGTCATTAGTTTCTGGTACATGTAATTAATATTTCAATAGTTCCATACACAACATTAAAGAGTAAAGAGATTCTTATGTTCATCTAATAATGTAAGCGAACGCTAGTCCAGTTGGTCTAGCTGTGTGCTCTGCACCCTACCGGCCAGAGTTCGAACCCCCTCGGGGGTGGATTTGTTGGAGGAGGAGGCGCAGTTTATTTGCGCTTTGAAAAAAAACCCCTCGTCTACCCCACGCCAAAGCACAGGTCTAAGGTCAGCCCAGTCTCACATGAGCTGCGATTCCACTGTGTACGGGTGGGGTAGAGGTTCGGATGTTTTCTCGACCTGCATGAGAAGGTCTTATTCTTAAGCACAATACTCGAGGGTTGTCTTACCCCGCGGGTCGAGTTTTTTTTCTATATCTAATAATAATATTAAAGAGCAAAAGAGATTTTTTTATCCATCTTTTTTACTTCACACGAAGTCATTATGTTTCTCTTAGTCTCCTGCAAGACCTTTAGACTTATGGCATGTGCTTATATAAGTTAAAACCGCGCAAGTTAGTGTGTCCAAGGTCAGTACGGAGTCCAATCCCGTGTATATCGGAAAAGATAACATGAACATTATATAAATCGCATCGTTTAGATGACCATGCAACGAGGTCTATATTCTTTTGTAACGTATGAACACGTTTGCTAGCTCCATTCCAAACAACGACGCTAAGACCCTAGCTAATATATATTTTCAAATAACTACAAGTTACAATAGACTTTTAGGGTCTTGAGGTAGCCATCAACTACTCTCTCCATCTCGAAATAAGTGTCGTTCTTGCTTCTCAAGGAGTTAAACATTTTTAATTTTGATCAAATATGTACAAGAAAATATTAGTATTTGTAGTGCATAATTAGTATCATTAGATAGATCGTCGAATCTATTCTTATGATAAACTTATTTGGAGATACAAATATTACTAATATTTTTTATAAATCTAGTCAAAAGCGACATTTCTTTTGAGACAGATGGAGTACGGTGGTTCGTGTTAGATATGTAATGAATATTATGTACGAGTTCAGTTTTTGAGTTATATTAAGTAGTATACTAGGGCCGACTCTTAGTCCATTCTTTTCATATATACTCCATCTGTTGTATTTGAATTTTGTTGAACATAGCTTTCGTTGTGTATTTTAGACATAACTAGTTGAGTGCCCGTGCGTTGCAACGGGAGCACAACATTAAGCCAAGTCAATACAATAAAGCATGACGATATGCAATAAAATTTTGTTCAAAACCGTATGTTGCTATGGGCAAAACTCTCCCCAATTTTTTTTTGGACTGCTTGAATCATGAATTCATGACACACATACCAGAATGACTACTTTTCTTTCATAATACAAAAGCACATGATTGAGGAGCAAATTGTCTAGCTTGTTTGAATAATCTATGAGCATCTTATTTTAGTAGCCAAATATGAAAGAAAATACTTTCAAATATACAGTTATAGTTAACCTAATATAATTCATAGGTTATCCACGGTGACCTATCAAAATTCAAAGCCAGCATAAATTTTCTTCCTTCTTATCCATAAGTATGGGCCATCCTTGTAAATTGTTCAAGAATGATCAGATTGGTTCAAGAATGATCAGATTGTTGCAACCAGCTACAGAGTGATCATATTGCTGCAACCTGCACAAGAATGATGAGATAGGAGTGGTTTAAACTGCGATAAAGTGTACTACGACAATGCGACCTATCATGAAGTAGCAGCAAATACCTTAGTCATCTCGGCCTTGACCAATAAAAAAATTAGTATCATGATTGGTTCATAATAGTGACCATAGCCAAGCAGAGGACATACGTTTCTATCAGCGATAGTGTGGCATGGATTGCTCTTTATACAGAGAACCTGGTCGTGTGTGTCAAGCATACATGTGCACACACAATGTCCTTTACTGGATACGCGGCTGGTCTGTGTGCTTCGATCTACTTTACTCTGAATGTTGCTAGCCCTTGTTCTCCACATTCAATCCCCTCTAGAAGCCTATTTAATCACTCCTTTTTGTTTGCGTTTCAGCCTAGGAAGGTCATTTGGATCAGTGATAACCAGCACAGTTCCACATACATTAGGATGAGTAAATTGTGCAGCAAGAGAAGGGAGGGCTTGGTCTCTATGATTTAGCAAAGGTGTTGATAAGCCCTCTATTTTTCTCTCTGTCTTTCCAATCCAGAAGGAAAATCCTTCCATGCCGATGTTAGAACTCGGCATTAGAGGCATGCTGATGTTGAAATTGAAATGCCTTACCATGTGGCAGCAGCCAATAGCAGCATCAAAATAGGAGAAGAATGATTTCCTTGTTCTAATATTTAATTTGGTTGTCAATAAAATTGAAATTTTTGTTCCACCCATTCAGTTAGTTGTTGAATAGGATGATTAATATTGGCAGTGGTAGTATTACCTCATGGTACAATAAGTTGGAGCTTGATGTGGACTTGTCGATAGTGACCAACAATATAATCCTGGGATTGGGAAAAAATAGAGTGAAAAGGTTAATGGGAAATGATCCATTTAATGAAGGTTTGTTTGGAGACTTGAGAGCTAACCCACAAAATAACAAATTATTTTGGATATTAATACACTCATGAGCAAAGCAGCAAACGAAGTAACTCATATGCTTTTTAGACAATTAGACCTCAATTCACCATTTCGTAAACAATCAGTAACTTTGGTACATGGTAAAAAAAATTGTTCAGTGCAATAAAGCAGGTACTTCTATTAAACACAACCTCAATAAACTTGGCAAAAATCAGTCCCAAACTCTCCAGCATACGAGTATAGCCACAAAGAGTCTGAAAACCCACCAGCAGCATGCAAGTAGACAGTACTCCTGCATTACACATTAAGATGATTGCATTGCTCCTTTCGTAGGTTATATTGTGCTCGATTGAGAGTCTAAAATAAAATGGGCATCATACTGACCTGTTCATGCATACAAAATTTACAACAATTGCTTTCCCTGCACATTTAAAATAGTGGCCGGTGGCAGCCGACCCTGCTAATAACAGCCATTGAAACAACCTTGACAAAAACAAAGATCTGTGGACTCTGGTCCGTGCTCCGGACCAATTGGTAGAGAAATTTTTTTCTCAGACAAGTTCTTATATCAGATGGAGTACACTGCAATCCAGCCTATCTTACAGGCCATACATAGATAACAATAACTGAGCAACCAATTGGAGTAGGCGGTGTTCACAACTTGATGTTACCTGCTCTAAGTGCATCTTTGATAGAACTAAACAACACATGTCAATTGTAAGACACTGCACGAAACTGACAGGAAATCCAATATTCATGTGTGTGAGTTTTCAGTAAGTATATAAAATAATTGTCAGACTGTTCAGTAAGCAAATTTTCTACTACTCTTTTACCATCTGAATTGATGAAAGCAATTAATTAAAATACTCCTGGCAAGCACTTCCTTTCTTTACCGAAACAGCAAACAAGCAGCAGACATCAACTGAACCTCCATCAATTCTTCCTTCTCTACTCTTTCTTCATGAGCACAGTAACTTGTCAGTAAGCCAGCACCTCTCTGTACCTGGACAAACTCTGTCTTTCACTCTACTACTTCATCTTGAACAGAACAACATTAGGCCAGAAGTAGGAGGTCACGTGCCAGCTCTCACGGCTCCTGATGCGCTCTGTTTTCCCCCAAATCATATGAAGCATCCAGGCTCCTCTCTAGACGCTCCGCTTGTTGAAGGAGCAGCACCTCGCTCGCTGGAGAATGCCAGTCACCCACCTTGCCGGAGGAGTCGATTCACGGCCACGAGCCCACGAAGCTCCAGTGAAGTTTGGGCATCCATGGCGACAACGGATCCGAAGCCGAAACCGGTAGCTACCAACCGCTGGGGCGCGCTCGACCACGCTCTCACTGCGCCAACCACAAGGACGAAGCTCGGCGCGCGTTGGGGTCCTCCTGCTGCCAGCGTTGGCGACGGAGGGGGCGCTCGTTGGCGCGACAAGGCAGACTGTGCGGGCCGCTGTCGTGGCGAGGAGCTGCGACCGTGCGGCCGTGACACCTTGGCAGAACAGGAGCACGACGCGATGGGGCAGAGCGGGGCGTTTGGGGGTGGGGTGTTTGTTCGAGCGGCGCGTGGAGAAGAAGGGGGATCGTGGGCCGTGCGACGGTTCTGCGTGCGCCGCGCGCGATGGAAGAAGGAAGGTACGGCGAGGCGATTAGCAGTTAACTAACCCGATAACATTCGGTTCTTTTTAGTTGCAGAGAATTATGTCAAGATAAATAGTAAAGACTACGGTCCTGTTCGTTCGACTTATAATCCGTATTTTTTAGCTTGTTTTTTTTCATTTAGAACATTGTTTTTTCTTACAATAAATCAGCCAACAGTGTTTTCAGTCGGCTTATCAGCACATCCGAACGGGCCTACGTATCTTAAAAAAAATCATAACAATTTACGATTTGGAATGGAGAATACATATATGAGAAAAAAAAGATGATGATGGTAACCATGACGATATGACGACAGACTCATGGAAGAAAGGTGACACGTTGCTGGGACCTGGAGCAGTCGGTGTCACTGTATTAGTTAGGCGCAACAGTAGTCAATGACTCATGCTCTGAGCCTCTGGGGGGGGGGGGGGGCGTAGCCTGGTCATATCCACGAGCAACGGCAGCATGAGTTGCACGCCACCGGCTTTAGCGAATCACTTGTAGCGTGTTTGGTTTCTGATTTTCTGCATCATCATTCATAGCGAGCCGTTCATAATTCATCACAACTTTAGACGGCGAGGAAGAATGGCACGCACCGGCCGCCGAGCACGCTGCAGGGTGCACGCATGATATTGCCCGCTGCGCTGCGCGCGGCTGCAGGCAGCACGATGCATGCCGCCGCCGCTGCCGCAGTCGCCGCCCCTGACGCCCGGGGCTGGCGGGCGGTGGCGAATGAGCTGAGCTGACGTGCGGCGCCCACGTCCCGAGGCACGCATCGAAGCGATATCCTTGCACCGTCCCGGCTCAAAAAAAAAAAAAGACCGGGCGGGTTCCTCAACCAGTCGACCTCCGCGCGGAGGCGCTGGAGCACTGCCCCCCGCATGTTTTTTTTTTTGGTTGCTTCTCCCTGTCCGTCCCAGTCTCCCACGATTGCTTCCCGGGCCGCCTCTGCTTCCGCTCCTCCCGGCTCTGGCAGTCCCGCTCCACCCTGCCTGCCGTCCACGCGACGTCCCTCGCCCCCGTCGCCTTCCATCGCCCTCGGCCACGTCCTCAGACTCTCCCGGCGGCCGGCTCCGGGAGTCAGGATAGGACAGGTAAGCTTGCGTTGCGTACACCGTGTCTTTGCTCGGACGTCCTTGGGTGGTGGTGGCTGGTGGGTGTATGGGAACGGGATCTGCATTGGGTGGCTGCAGAATGATGTGCCATACCGATGTGTGCGCCATCTCCTGTGCACGCCATTCCTCTGCAGCCAATCGGTTCCGGCGATTTTATTTTATCCTCAAATCACTGAATCACAATGTCCGTGTATCTTCTCAGCAGCAACAGGTCCATGTGACCTCCCATACGTTCCGTCTCCAACTGTGCGGCTCCAGAGGAGATGTGCAGCGCGGAAGAGCCGTCTTTGAGGACTACAGCAACCGGATACGTACACTCCCAGCTTGGTCAAGCTACAGCGGCATAGTACGTTACTAGTACGTGGTGCCACGCACTCGCAGGCCTCTGCAGTCTGCCTTGCCCTGCCGCCCGAGAACGCGCGCGGTGCGGATGCTCCAACCGCTGGTCGGCTGCTCGTTTCGAGCAACCCTTCGTCCGCCGGTCGCCGCCCAGTCGCCCACACCCAGCCTACGGGTAGAAAAGGTGCCCGTCAGGCGTCCCCTTCCGGTGTCCGCTGCCCACCACTGACCACTCCACCCGTTCCGGGAGCCGCTCGGTGAGTACTGGGTAGGCGGCGGTCCAGGGGACGGGGGTGACGGCCGTGACGTGGCGCCCGCCGCTCCGCCACGATTATGAATTCCAAAAAATCTTTCCGCGTACTATCTTTCTTCGTCGTCTCCAACCGGCGGCCCCACCACCCGAGCGGGCTCCGCGACCTCCGCTCGGCGCTCGGCGCGCCCCCAACACAGTGCTACTTTATATATTTCTCCTCCACAATTGCGTTGCGTCCCCGCTTCCGCTGCTCCCTCCCTCCGCGGTCCGCGCCCCGCTCCTCCTCTCCTCTAGTCCACCCCTGCGGCCCGGCCTGCCTGCCGTCCACGCGACGTTCCTCGTGTCCCCGTCGCCTTCCTTGGGCTGGGTCCCGACTCCCGAGATACAGTTGCGGCGGGGTTTCCTTCTTTAAGAAAGTTCTGAACCAGAGGAGCCGCGCGGCTGCAGGTGAGCTCCTCTCTGCCTCCGCTTCGTTGGTTCCCAGGTTCTTGGGGACGGAACTCACAAGGCTTACGCCTTTGTCCGTGCTTGATCGCCATGGAATTTCGAGGTTGGGGGTTGCTTCTTACCGTGAATTAGGACCGATGTGTGCAGTTTTCTTTACAGCCTGCGGGCAGTTCGTGTGGACCAGGGCTGCTAAAACACCGATCGTTTTCGCAAGTTTTTAATGCCGACTCCTTACTGTTTGACTCAATTTGGTTTCAACCTTTAAGCCTGCAGCGGTGCAGCCAGTCCTTCTGAACCTGGGATTGCCAAAAAATTGATCTTGTGGCGAAACTTTTTTTAGTGCATCTCGATTCCTATTGAAAATGTTTGGGCAGGCTGGGCGCGTGGGCGTGAGTATGTGGGAATCCTTGTTCGAAATGGGAAAGGCAACACCAGAGGAGGTTCATAAAGTTCTGAAATGAGTGGGAGGGCGGGGTTAGTGCCTTGGGGTGTGTTCAATTCACGAAAAGTAGCTGTTACTGTAGCATCTTTCGTTGTTATTTGATAAAATTTGTCCAATTATGGATTAATTCGATGTTATTTGACAAAAATTGTTCAATTATGGATTAACTAGGCTCAAAAGATTCGTCCCGATATTTACAGACAAACTATACAATTAGTTATCTTTTTTACCTACATTTAATGATCCATGCATGCGTCGAAAGATTTGATGTGATGGGTGAAAGAGGAAATATTTTGGGTTGGGAGGGGAAATGAACAAGGCCTCGGTGGAAATGCGAATATATCTTTCCGCCTGTCAATCTCGTTCGAGTCTTTCTTCCTAAAACTATGGCGCACTGAAGTAGTTGCTGTTGCCTGTATAGACCGTAGGAGCTGGGTAAATGAACATGTATTCGAGTTGGGTGATCCACCTAAGACTACCCGCACTCGTCGTACTCTAAATTCATCCTCTAAAAGAAATATTTCGTCCTACTCATCGAGATTCTCTCCTTTATATCACTTTCTCCCGCACTCATCCATCCTCTATATCTCTACTCTATATCAGTGGAACCCACGCGTCAGTTTTTTTTCTTTTTTTTTTCTCACCGGCCACCCTCCCTCCATATTCTCTCTCCTCTCTCTTCTCTCTACTTATCCTTCCCCTTCTTCCCGGCCGTGTCGCCCGAGCTCCTCGTCGTGCACGGTGGGCACGGCCACGGCGGGCACGACCACGGCGCAGGGGCGAGCACGGCGCGGGAGCGGCCGCCTCCTCCAGCGGGCGCGGGGCTGGCTGCCGCGGAGCTCCTTTGCTCCCTCCGGCAGGCCCGGCGCGGGGACGGCCACCTCCTCCGGCGTTGGCGAGCACGGCGTGGCGCGGGCGAGCTCGGTCGCGGGCGTGGGGGCGAGCACGGCACGGGGGCGGCCGCCTCCTCCGGCGGGCGTGGGGGCGAGCACGGCACGGGGGCGGCCGCCTCCTCCGGCGGGCGCGGGGGCGAGCACGGCACGGGGGCGGCCGCCTCCTCCGGCGGGCGTGGGGCCGGCCGCCGCGGAGCTCCTCTGCTCCCTCCGGCGGGCCCGGCGCGGGCGACCACGGCGCGGCGCGGGCGAGCTCGGTCGCGGGCGCGGGCGCAGGGCCGGCCACCATGGACGGGCTCCTCTGCTCCAGCACCAAGAAGACCACCCCGCCGGCGATTCGCGAGCAGCGGCATGGCGAGCGCGCGGCGGACACGACCTCGCGGCGCCTCCCTCCCCTTCTCTGCGCCGGCGAGCCCTCTCCTCGCTTCCTCCGCCGCGGCCACGAGCTCGTCCCGGCCACCGCAGCCACGAGCTCGTCCCGCCCGCGGAGCTCCGCGCGACATCCCCAGGCAGCCGTCCCCAAGCTCTGGCCTGCTGCTCTCTCTCTCTCCCCCCCACGAGCACGGGCCCCGCGTGCGTGATACCGGAAGCTCCGTACGTCCGCCACAGACACCGGATGGAGGCCGGTCCGGAATGATGGCTCCATCGATGGAGTACCCCGCTGCGGCGGTTTTTACTGGAAACGCGTCCTCCAGTACGCGTTTTGCGTACCCGCTGCGGACGGTCTAAAGCCTGGTTGACCTTCCGCAGTGGTCTTGTACTTTCCCAATCGCCATCAGTAAGATGGTCCATGTCTCTCGTATTTATTGCAGAACAATGTAAGTACATATCAGGATCAGTCATGCAAGTGAAACTTGAATCCTGTTCTGTTACTGTAGGAATCATGTATAAATTCACAAATTATGCTCATTTATCAGCTTGTTGCCAGTTGATCAATCCAAATATATTTCAGATGAACTGAAATTTGGTTTTTGAGCTGGAATTTTGCATTGTTTCCAAAAACTCATGAGTAATATGTGAACATTTTCAGTTTTTGTGGATCTTCTGCACAGCAGCTTTGCAGTATTATTCTGTTTTCGGAAGTTGGGAGTGATATTTTGTACTATGTACATATTATTAACTGAATGTAACATGAGTGCCATTTTGGTGCAGGTGGTAGTTTTGTAGTCTTGCTAACCTCAGTTAATGGTTAATATGAGGGACAATGAGTCATCAAATGATGCACAATTGGACGAGCCCTTAGGGCGAGTGTCGATACTCTCTTACGGTTCTGGGCATATGCTCAATGACATCACATCATCTTGTTGGTTTACCTATTTGCTGGTGTTCTTGACGGATTTGGGACTTAGTCCAGGGTATGTGCTTTCTGGGTTACATCTCTTTTTCTCCGACTGTAATGCATATGATTATATTCTGTTCTCTAGCATGTTGCTAAAACATGTGAAATTGGAGGTGTTTATGCACTCACTTTAGCTTTACTCTAACTCTGTTTACTCTACTGCAATAGGAATTTTACCTCTGCTGCTGTGCATTAGGAAGTAAGTTCATGTTTAATTCCAAGTTACTACAGAAAATATTTTACTGCCATATACTCTAAAATGTCCTTGATAAAAAAACCTTTAAAACTTTCAAATGTTTGCACAACTGATCATCAAAATTCTGCTGTCCCTTTTTACTACTAGTGCTAGTAATGTTCAGAAAGAAAAAATAACGATTTACAATGCTCAAAAACTAGTAAGGCTATGACAACATGTTAGTTACTAATAAAGTGCTTACTAATTTTCTGATCCATGACATGTCCTAGAGTCCGCCGAAAATCTTGAGTTGTCAGATTCGATCATGTTTGTTTATCCAGGTTTTGAGAAATATTGAGATGCTGACAGCTTGGAAGTAAAATCTTCAGGATTATTTTAGACACTTTACTTTTTAATTCACCTTTGCAGCGATGCTGCTACTGTCATGCTTTCTGGACAATTGGCGGATGGCTTCACAACAATCTTTGTTGGGGAATTGGTATGAGCCAAGAAATAACATGATTCATTTATTAGAAGCTGCAATAAAACAACATTTAATTGATTCTCCTCCTTTTAGTCACAACAAGCTAGATTCATTTTAGCATTTACTGTGTATCATTCTGGGGGTAGATATATGAAGTTATGACCATACCATTTCTGTTCCAGATGGATCGCTTTGGGCATTTCAAACTGTGGCATGCAGGAGGATCTATTTTAGTGGCAATTTCCTTCTCGTCTGTTTTTGGTAGCTGTGTTCCTTGCAAACTTATGGGAACTAATTCATCTACTTTGGAGACTGTTGGATACAGCACATTTGCCGCTATTTTTAATGTTGGTTGGGCAGTTACTCAAGTCGCTCACATGTATTGGCTTTTCTTTCCCTATTTCTCTCCATGCTTTTCTATGGTTTCAGCATTACATTTATGGATATCTTTCATATGCTCCTAAGGTCTATGGTAAACTGCATGTCATCAAATCCAACTAGCCGGGTTTCACTTGTAAGCTGTCGTAATGCCTTCACGATGGTTAGAACACTCTACTCGATCATTCATTCTACCACGTCCAAATAATAACAAAGTAATTGCATCTGATGTTCTTAATTTTCATGCTTTTTCTAGGTTGCAAATCTTAGCCTGTATGGCATTGCTTTGTTGATATTTACTCTATTGCAGTCAGTGAACGTACTAGTTCAGGTACTCTCTTGTATATTTACTAATCCGTATTGCTATGTTTCTGATATTCTTCATTTTCTTTATATTTTTGAATACTTTGGCCAGTATCGTTGGATTGCTTATGTGTCCATTTCCCTCGGATGTTGCTTTGTTGTCATCTTCTTGGTTGGAACCAAAGAGCCTGGGTAAGATGAAAACCTTCATAGTTAACATTCTTTTGGAAAAATTATCGACTTCCCCTAGGTTTTTCATCTCCTTTTTTTCTTTTGCTATTTTTAAACAAAACCCTTATCTTTAGATCAATCCGGCACTGCATGGATAAGAGTATTTCCAGAATTTCATGGGCCTACTGGTTCAAGAAAGTATTGTACTACCAAGTTGCTCTAGTCTACACTCTGACTAGATTGGTGACCAATGTTTCACAGGTACCTTGTAATCTTTTACTCTGTGATATAGGGATGAAATTATCTCTTCTTTTGGGAACTTCTAAACGCATTTATACTTTGCATTCTGTTTACTCTTGTTGATTTATGTTATGTGCTCCTTTTCGGCCCTAACATTATTCTACCAGCTGTGGCAGAGGGTATCTCACTATCTACAGTAGATTAATATACTGTACTCAAGAGTAGACTTTCCCTTTTTACCGTAAAGTTACCAGCATATGGCATGCCAGTACGTACCACAATACATTATTTTGTGGCTCTGAGAGTGTTTTTCAGATACATAGCAAGCTTTAGAATATTTCTGGGCATAGTGCCTTTTTCTTTATGCTGGTAGATGTCTCATGTTAGGAGCATATCCCTATCTAAGTTTTTCCTTACCTTTTTCTTTGCTTTTACGTTGAGCATGTATTCTATAGTTGGTTGTGGTCTCTTAAGGGCACATGTTACACAAGGTGGTTAGGCATGAGTGCTTAAAGAGAGAGAATGTTGTCACATCATTAAGCACATGCATAAAAGTTAATCCCTCAAATGCAAACTAGTTCTTGAATGGGCTTAACTACGTTATTAGCACACCTTAAGCACCCGAGCGAGCTTAAGCATTGTATCCAGTTTATAAGAACCTAGTGTGTATGATTTATGATATGGCCAAAAAAAACGAAACTAATTTTTTTAGATAAGCACCTCCACTAGTCCACTGTACATGCCCTTATAGAACCTTGACTCGCTCAAAATAGCATAAATTGTTGTATCCATCTTCAGTTTCACATGCTAATGAGAAAGTGTACATATAGGTTCATTTTTTCCTCTGGTGTTAAATGTTACATATCTCAAAATTACTTGTTCATTTCTGTATTATAAATGTAAATATATACATTGTTTCAACAAGATAGTATTGTGTTAAAATGTACCAATTTCAGATCATCCTAGACTAAGTGAATTCTTATTATACGTTATAGTTTATTCATATTTTAAAGCCATGAATGTTACTAGATTACCATTTATGTTTCTTGGACAAATTAACGAACTTCTTTAGTTCATTATCACAAAGTTCTGGTGTACGTAGACTTGCATTACCTTTATTTTCAGTAGATTTGGACTATAAGACTTGTCATTTTGCTTGGAGCTTCAACCACAGTCAGTGATAACATTTCATTTATCTGAACAGGCATTTCTCGCTTTCTATGTAATAAATGATTTAGAAATGAATCAATACTCCAAAGCATTGGTAAGTCCCTTCCATTTGTTTTGGCTCTTGCATTAAGTTTGTCTTTATCATTTGATATATCCTTGTGAAAGCGTACTCAACTGATAAACATGCTGCTGTAACTTATTATCAACGAATTAAGAACTTTGAATCCTCAAAAGCTTCTGAATTTAAGCCTTTTCTGAAATGAAGCTTGCTTTCTATGAACTCTAGTACATTTGGTGGTCACAGATAATCTGATGGCTAATAATTTGAATACTGAATCATATGTTAAATAAAAATGGTTTTTTATTTGTTCCCAGTGAAGACACAATAGCATTTTTAATGATCTGTATTTGTTAGAATTAGTAGTTTGTCCCATCTGCATATAGTTTTTCCCCTGGATTAATTATTTTTCATTTTCCTTTTCAGGTACCTGCTATTATCTACATCTGCAGTTTGATAGTATCTGTAATATTACAGGTCAGACTATTTTGTTAATATCTAATTTGTCTAATTTAATACTTCGTTACTCAACTCAATTACTTTCAAAACTGTTTACAGGAGACTAGATGGTCAAGTTGGCGTCTTAAGCTTTACTTTTCAGCTGGAGCAGTGCTTTGGATATTGTCAGGTCTTGGAATTGTTTTTCTACCGAGCAGAATGCACAACCTCATGTATGCCATTTCAACCATAATAGGAGCTGCGAATGCACTTATGACAGTAAGTACACTGTAATCTCAATTAACACCTGTACTTCCAAGAGATGATAAAAACTTTAGGAGATTTATTATAGTATGGTAATTAAATTTTATACTATTTAGCTAATTTGATAATAACACATTTGAAGAAAAAAATACTTGTAAGAAGGTATATTATCAATTTATCATGTCATAGTGGTATGCTCTTATTCTGGCCCACCGTCCATGTACCTAGTTGTTAGCTTGCTAATGTATCTGGTATGGTGGCACTTAAATTTCAATCCTGACCTTCAGGACTATCTGGTTTAGCAAATGTGTCCTTGCTGTTCAGTTCTGTTATATACCTTGGTGAGATGTTATATATCAGATCTGTTATATATCTTGGTGTGTCGTCAACTCATCATGTTCTATTCTATCCTAACCTTGAAAAGCTGACTTATGTATGTGTGAAAAACTACATTACTAGTTAAGAACTGACTCTTGGTTGTCTTGTTGAGGGTCCTATGGTGTGTATGTTCTAATGGCTGTGCGCCATTGGTGTGTTTCTGGTGTGTGCTGTGGGTATGCATGTGGTGTTATAAATCTGGGTCTTTTTCTCTCTCTTTGATGAAATGACACGCTTCTCCTGTGTGTTTGAGAGAAAAAGAATCAGTTGCGAACTCAACATGCCATGTTATGATCAGATAAATTGTGTTTAGGTATGTTATGGTCGCGGTTGAGATCGAGAGGAGAGAGTCGAGGGAAGCGGCGGCGGAGCTACAGTACCCGCGCGCTACAGTACCACGCGGGTACTGTTCACGAACTAGAGGCGGAGGACCGGCAGCTAGGGCTGTGAGATGCGCTGGGAACGCCGGCCGCGGGGCTTCGCCCACGGCCGGCAAGAGAGAAGGTTTTTCCTTCTAATCTCTTGCTTGATTAGATTGATACATCTTCTCTCCTTATATAGAGAGGTTAACTTGACTCCTAAGCAAGCGACCCTTATCTCTAATTAACATTAAAACTAATGGGCTGGGCAGATACACGGCTGTCAGCTGCGAAAGATGCCTCAGTGCACAAAAAAAAGAGGCCACCAGCCCAGGCCCAATAGGCTCTTGCCATACTCTAACACTACACCCCACCTGGACATGCAGCTCGTCCTCGAGCTGCAACCTAACCAACTTATAACAATGACTCGACTTGACACAAACCAAACACCTAAAAGCAAGCCTTTTACATCTCGGCTTGTTTTATTATTCTTCCTTGAGACACGACGTGAATACGAAGGTGGCCCCCATCCAACAGCTTGAAGAGAGAGAGTCCTGCCCGCAAAAGAGATGGGGCTGCGGCCTTGATGTTGAACTGGAGGAGGCTGACGCAAGCAAACTCGTGGCTGCTGGCCATCAGACGCATCTTGCATGCCAAGCTGCTCACGCGGCAAAAATTTTGGCCCCAACCTGCTTTTGTACAGGCATGCATTAGTTATCAAATCATACACATGCAGTTGCAGTCCTCCTGGCTCCCAGGGAAACTCCATTGTCATCGGCTGCATGTGGGCTGACTCGAAGGGAAAACGGCCCAATATTGCTGTGGCCCACCACAAATCCAGCTCCCGTGCCAATACTTGCCGCATCCGCACCAACGAACTGGGCACCAGCCGCACCGCATCCCAAGCCGCAACTCCTTCCGAGCATGGCGCCGTCAACTGTGACCAGCGGAGGCGCCCTCGTGGCGGCCGGTGCCGGGGCACGACAACGCTAATTAAGGTCCGCCTATGGGTGGCCACACACCCGCGTCCCCAAACGTCGGCGTTGTAGACACCGAGTTCGCCACCCGAGGTGGCGATGCCACGCCCGATCTCCATGACGCAGCGGATGAGATCAGGGCCCTCTATGTGGCGAAGCGCAGCCTGGTGGCGAAGCAAAGAGGCACGGGGCACAGGCACCAGCTGCAACCCACGCATCTTCCGCGCCTGCCGTCGCGCCAAGAGTCCGCGTGCTGCAGCCTGTAACCGCACTGCCGCCAGGACCGCCTCCCGCATCTTCTGGCGCATCTCCTGCAGCCGCTGCCGTGCTCGGAGACCGCGCGCAGCAGCCTGCAGCCGCACCACAGCCGACACTTGGCGCGCAAACGCCGCCTGACGGCTCTCTATGGTGGTCACCCATGCGTTGATGTCGGTCAGCGACTTGGCGAGCTGATCCCACAGCGACTGATCGAAACCTGGCAGCGCTGTCGTGCCGTACCCAGGCATCCAGTAGGGGAAACTCTGGGGCACGGCGCCCGCCGAGGATGACGCCTGATGGATCTCCATGGTGGCCAGCCGTGAGTTGAGGTGCGCCTGCTGCGCGTTGGTGTCGGCCAGCGCCTTGGCGAACTGATCCCACAGCGGCTCATCGGAACCTGGCATCGCCGATACCAGATGTTATGGACGCGGTTGGGATTGGGAGGATTGAGTCGAGAGGAGCGGCGGCGCGCTACAGTGCCCGCGGCGCTACAGTGCCCGCGGGTACTGTTCACGTGAGAGAGCAGAAGCGGAGGACCGGCGGCTAGGGCTGTGAGGGGCGCTGGGAACGCCGGCCGCGGGGCTTCGCCCACGGCCGGCAAGAGAGAAGGTTTTTCCTTCTAATCTCTTACTTGATTAGATTGATACATCTTCTCTCCTTATAGAGAGGTTAACTTGACTCCTAAGCAAGCGACCCTTATCTATAATTAACCTAAACCTTAAAACTAATGGGCTGTACCACCAGCCCAGGCCCAATAGGCTCTTGCCAGCCCAGGCCCAATAGGCTCTTGCCATACTCTAACAAGGTATGTCTTAGTTTATTTGTTGATGTGTTACTGTTAACATTGTGCTGCAACACTTGTGAGCAACCTGTATATATCTGCATATGTTAAACTTCTTACTATGAGCGTTTTATTTTCCCTTTCAAAGTGTTACGGTATCCTGTTTAATTTCAGCTGAATTTCTTTTACACATATTTTAGTGTATGCTCTTGTGATGTTACGGGAGTTCTCTTAGATAATTTTATCTTTCCTGTGCTTTCGTTGATACCAGGTGACTAGTATTAGCATGGAAGGTGTTTTAGTAGGAGAAGATCTAAATGGTTGTGCTTTTGTGTATGGCTCATTAAGTTTTGTTGACAAAGTTTCATGTGGAGTAGCTCTGTATGTTCTTGAGTCTTATCAAGGTAATTACTGCCACTATCTTAATACTGGAACATCGTCATAAGCAAAATTGACTTCGTAATCTTCCAGTAAAAGTTTTGATGAGGTTGGAATTTCGCATGGCAGGAAGTACAAAGATCAGATCAAATTTAGGAACAGCATTTGGCTATTCAGCTACAAGACTTGGCTCGGGCTTAGTTCCAGCTGTCTGTTCACTGCTTTCAGCAATAGTAGCTTATACCATGGACCTCCCTGATACTCGGCGGAGACCTTTGGTGGAGCCCCTTCTAGCATAACTTCACTGGTGGAACTATTACAGTTTCACAGTGAACATTTACAGTAATTGCTCGATAGAATGACACTGCTGCTGGAGCCTGAAGATACTAACGACATTATAGGCAAAAAAGGAGGAATCGGGTACCTGGTCAATTCGTTTTGACTTCATATATATAGTCTGAATAAATTATGATGGAAAGAATGTACTCAGACACGTGCTGAGTAGGGATTAGAAGTAGCATAGGGGCAAGAAGATTAATGTAAATATAACCTTAGCTTCATTGTTGAGGACAACGCATTGCTTGTATGGTAATTCTTTTCGAAAGCAGCAAAACTGCCAACTAGGCACATATAGCAATTGGCAAGGAAAAGAATGTCTCTGGTCCTTGTTTTACAGGACTGTAATTTCATTGTAAATGTTCGCAGGGAGTACATATAGAATCATGATTCAAAAGAAACGTTTCATATATATATATATATATATATATATATATATATATATATATATATATATATATATATATATATATATATATATATATAATGTCACCCATGCTCATGTAAATTATTTCCGATATTCAGGAGGCATGCTAACAGTTCATCATTGATACAGACATGGTATGGAAGCTAACTGCCCTATTTCTAGTGGCGTGATGAACATTAAATTCTTCTAGGAACATGTTTACTTGTCATCTGTCACCTTCCAACCTTATCACGTTCACACATACGTGTAATATACAATTGAGAGAGTTCCAAATTTGATTTTGTTTTAAACTGATTCCTTCAGGAGCAATCTGTTCAACAGTAGGGGTAGGATGTGCTTCCAGGTGTCAGTCGTTTGTATGCTTTTGTTTCAGTTTTGGTTGCTGTTGTTTCAGCATAGGGTTGGTGTCCCGGGTAGGTCTCCTCTCCTTCCCGGTTTTTTAGCAGTAGTGGGGTTTGTAGTGGGGTTTGTAAAGCTGCAGCTAGTGGATAGAGCTGTCTTGTATTTTTCTCTTTTTTGCTTTTTATCCGTCTAATAAAAATACGGCAAAAGCTCTTGCCGCCTTTCTAAAAAAAAAGAAATGAAAACGGCTATGTCCAAGTGCTGGATGAAAGAAGCTCCAATTCATTTTAAGGATTTCTTTCTCCGATGGCGGTTTAAAAAAATGTGTACACAATGTGGCACGGCACCTGTAGCAACTTGCAAAGCCTCCAATACACGTTTGGCCTCCCAAATGTGCTATTGTTGCATGGGATTCCAAATGATTTCAGCTACTTTGCAAAGACACATTTAGTACAGTTCTTATCTGCAATTTTATTCAAAATCGGATGAATTTAGCCCAGTAAGTAACCCTAACTTTGGCAAGGCTTCTCACATGTAGTGCATAAAAAGGTCTGCTTTGTTTTGAAGGGATTACTAGATACAAAGAAAAATCACAGATAAACTTACCTAAGCTGCAGCTAGTGGCCATTAGCTATAGGATTAAGCACACTACTACCTTACCTATTTAGCTAGCACTACTAAAGTTGTCATGTAACATAGGATACTAGTGTCATCATAATAAGTGTATACCAGAAATAAATTCATGTACACCATTGTTTAACGAAATTTATTTATACGGACTACAACCTATTCCTTAAGGTGAGTGCGTCAGGCTAAGTTTGTACTACACAAATGAGCTAGTGTGGATCAAAAGTAGCATAGGAGCAAGAAGACTTCTACTGATTACATGGATGTAATGCATTCTGAACTGTTCTTAGTGGACTGTATTTGATTATAAATGGCCCAGTCCATTCGGCCTTCTGTATTGTGCATTTGTGCGCTATTCTGATATTCAGAAATGAAGCCTTCGCAAACCGGAAGACAGGGTGGGATTTCGGACACATCATCTGGGAGAACCACCATCATCGAGTCAGGAGCCCAACGGCCTTCCAGTGGAAGAACTGATGGGCGATGGCTCTTTCGTTTTTTTTTCGAGATCGGGGCTTCACCCGTTTTTCATTAAGAGAAAAGGCCGAAAGAAGGCCGGAGCACAGATACAAAGAGCTCAACCAGTAATCCTAGGATTACCAGCTTAGCCCCAAGACACAAACACACAAAACACAACCCAACAACAAGAAAGCAAGAGGGGGTAGGGAGAGAACCCAACACCGCAGCCCTAACCGACAAGACCTGCATAAAACGAAGCAACACAAAGGCCGCCCGCTCAGAAGACGAAGCCGCGGTGGCAAAGCATCCACCGACACGAACCAAGATAACGGCACCAACAGCAGACAGGTAGCCACTGTGACGCCGGACGACCGTCGGCAACTCCAACAGCGACCAGCTAGCCGCTGTGGGCCGAGCGAGATAAACGGTGACATCAGCGACCAGGTAGCCGCTATGAACACCTGAGCGACCATCGGCACTCCAACAACGACCAGATAGCCACTGTGAGCCGAGCAATTGCAGCGGCAAAATCAACAGCGACCAGGTAGTCGCTGCGAACTGCACGACTGCGGCTATAATCAAACAGCGACCAGGTAGTCACTGCGCATAGCCAAGCGACTGTGGCAACAACTTCAACTGAGGGCGGGCAGGCCAATGCGAAGAGAAAAAGAAGCACAAGCAGGCCAAGTACGGAGAGGACCGACTCCGGCGAGCGGCGCGGAGGGAACAAGCGTAGTGCCACAACGAAGCCTTCAAGAAGTAGATGACATCCACGGACGCCAACTTCGTTGGGAGGAGCACCAAGAAGGGACTTTCGTCCCCAAACAAGCCCCCACGGACGCCAACTTCGTTGGGAGGAGCACCAAGAAGGGACTTTCGTCCCCAAACAAGCCCCCGCAATCCTCAACGACGAGCAGAAATGACGACGCCTCCAAGGAGGTGATGATGCTGGCACGCCACCGTCATCAGCCCAAGGCGAGAAGCCTGGCGGGGTTTTCACCCCTGGTGGCCCAAGGTCAGGCAGCCACTGCGTAGAGGTAGTGAGAAGCCGAACCCCGGCGTTGACGAAACGGACGGGAGCACCAGATCGGCCCCAAGGGTAGCGGATCCGGTCTTCCGTCATCACACCGAGTCGGTCGAGGAGATGGCATAGGGGCCTGGCCCTGAAGCCGTCGCAAGGCGTCCCCCACCGGGCACAACAACGCGGTCGAGGAGGAGCAACGCTCCTGCCTGCCGACGCCGACCAGCAATCCCGCGGAAGCCCCCAACACGTGGAGAGGAGGAGCCGAGGAAGGGGACGCGGAGGTGCCGGGCGCGACGGCGAGCGCTAGGCCACCGCCGACCGTCGGGCCCCTCTAGTCCGCCGACGCCAACAGCACGCCTGCGGAAGCCCACAGCATGCCGCGCGACCTGCCAGATTAGGAGCAGGGGCCGGCCAACTGCAGCGGAGGAGATCCAGCCATGGTGGACCGGGATCCGGCGCGCCACCCAGGCCAGCCGGCAGATCCGGCACTAGGGGCCCCGGATCTAGCGCCAGTGGCCCAAGAACCGGCCGGCCGGCCGCCCAAGCTCGCCGGAGATGGTGAGGGGTACAAAGAGGGGTGGAGGGGACAAGGGGAGGGAGGGGGCTGCGAGCAGCACCCTTTTTTCGGGGCTGCCACTGGCCGCCGCCGCCGCACGCCGGTGGGCGGCGACGGCGGCCGGAGGAGGGTGCGTGGAGGGGGGGCTAGGGCGGAGGTCAGTCGCCCCGAGCCGCCTCGGGAGGGAGACGACGCGGGGAAAGGGGGATGACCGCATCCACCTCTCAGGTACGCACTCCCACGAAACTTTGCAGGAGAATAAGATCATGTGAACTGATGCTATGTTCATAAGCTGAGCCGTCATGTAAAATTTGCTCTTGTGTGAGCTATCAATATTAAACAATGGGTTAGTTTCTTTCTTGTGTTCTCCTAAGCATTCTTTTGTGACATGACGTGCCTAAATATGAAACCAATTGGAAATTAACTACAATGAAGTCCCTTTAACCCTCTAATTTGTCACTGAGTTTGAAAGCTCCCCCAAGTCTAATACCAAAAATCATACATCCTCTAACTTAAAAAACCAGACAAAATACATTACAACCTTTCCATAGAAATCATATGAAGACAAACTTCATATCAACCTCAACATGTTCTACAATAACTCTTTTATTTGAGATCATTAGATGCATATATTCGTTTTAAACTATCACATTTTGCATTTCAAATTTTTGAATTTTTAAAATGACATTGGATGTTAACATGGTATGTATTTCAATTTTTTGAATTTTTTAAATTACTTTGTAGTTGATAATTTTTTATTTGAGATTGTTTAAATATGCAAATATTTAAAAGTTCTCAGGTTTTGAGATTATTTTAAAATTTTCAAATGACCTTTGAATGTTTACATAGTCTATACCAAAGTTGCAGCTTTTACTTCGGTCTCTAATTTTCTAGTTGATAACTTTTTATTTCAGATTATTGAGATGCTCAAATATTCATTTTCAGTTTTTAGATTTTTGAAAATTATTATATTTATTTTTCAAATGTCCTCATATGAGACACACCCTATACCATAGTTGTAGTGCTCAACAAGATCAAAAACTTTCTTTGAAATTGTTTTAAATTGAGATTATTTAGGAGGTCAAATATCAATATAAGATGGCATACCTAAAAAGACTGATAACATGTGGGGCCCGCATGCCATGTCAGACAAACCCGTGTGAGAAACTGCTTTGAAATGGTTGGATGGGGGTGTTATTTTGTCCAGTTTTAAAAACTGGCGGACATATAATTCTTGGTGTTGAAGTTGAGAGGGTGTTTGAGTGTTTCCACACTCAACGACAAGTTCATGGGGTTAAATGAACTTCCCTCTTCAATTGCAATAGCAAGTAGGTATGCATTTTCTTCGAAATTCCATGTCCTCTAGGTTAGCTGTGCCGAGCAGCGGGGAATTCTTTAGAATCCATGTTATCTAGGGTGAGGGCTTTCCATTGAGAGTAAGAGAAGAGGAAGATGGATACACCATGGTGATGAGGGCAAGCCAAATATGTACCTACTTTGCGGTAATGATGAGGGACGATTATGCCTCCAACCTTTCCCACTGAGATGTGTGGGATACTAGCCTTCTGCACAATGATGAGGAAAAGTTATCCAATGAATCACTGAGATGTGTGGGATACTAGCCTTCTGCACAGTAAAAAAATATAGATATAGGTGTAGATATAGATGTAGCCTAGATAGATAGGTATGTAGATATATAGATATAGATAGAGAATTATATACTTATAAATTTAAAATTGTTTTTTCTTATATCAATGCCCTAGGTCAGCATGCAATTATGCTAGTCAGATGTAGTCCCAACTGTTTAACTAGAAGGATACCCATCACATTACTGTGGGACTTAGAAATAGAGTATGAGTTGCACTTACATATTCTTGTATCGATTTGGTCAAAATCTGGTAAGATAAAGAATGAACCCAATGAAAACTATTAAAATATTAGATTGAATTATAAGATGATGGAACAACAAACAAATATATATGGATGTGTTGTATTCTCGATAGATTGAAAATAGTGAGTGCACTTAGTTTAAATGACTTCCATAGCTTGCATGAAGAGATTGAAAATTAAGGGAGAGGGGGAGGTAGCATTTAGCGGGGATGACATGGATAGCTTACACGCTAAAGTTGAAAGTCAGTGGAGGATGGTATAACATTTAATAGGGGTTGACGTAGATAACTTGCATGTTGAGATAAAAAAACTAATGAAGTTTACTTTTATAAGATATAAAGATATAGATAAGATTAGCGGCACTATGGACATTTTTTTTTCCTTCCTACTTAATAATTTGCCATAAAATGCTTATGCTCATGTATGAAGGGAGTACTCCCTCCGTCCCTAAAAGAAAGATGCCTAAGGTTTTGTGCAGGTTGATTTTTTTAAGTTTATCTAGATTTATAGAAAATATTAGCGATATTTATATTTTCAAATATAAAAAATATATTTAAAGATTAATCTAATGATCCTTATTGTGGACTATAAATATTAATAATCTCTTGTATGTATTTGATCAAAGTCGGAAACGTTAGACTTTTTTTTGGAAGTGATGATAACACTCTTTGTGGGAGGGAGGGAGTAGTTGTTTTATTTGTCCTTTTTTCCCTTGTTGGGATGGGATGATCCTGTGTCGGTGAAATCCATTGTTTTGCACTAAGACCAGAAAAGGTAAAACGATTGGAATCTTTGGCAAGAAAATTAATACGTAGTATTTCTTAGGTGTAGTAATTATAGATTTAATAGTTGCGTATCCTAAGCCGGAGTCGAATGGTAGGAGTATATTAGTGGCGAGGCTGTGAGTAATAAAATTGTTAGAAGAATCCAAAACCACTAGAAAGGAATCATTAAAACTACACGTGCAAACACTAAAAACTGTACACTAGCTGCTCTGTCCAAGCCAAGCGCCTATAAAAGAGGAGGCCAGAGGCCAAGAGCTCAGAAGGGACCCTCGGAAGTTAACCCACGAACCACAGTACAAGAAGGAGCTGTGCTGCCTGTGCAAAATGGCTCCAGCGACTGTCGTGCTCACGATACTTCTGCTGGTCTCTCTTGTCTTTGCAGGTAGGCTTGTATGAATTCCCCATCCTCCATGCATTTTTTTCCGAAATCATAGGTACACTGTAAGCCCGTCTTCATATGTTCGAGGACAAACTTTATACACTTTGATTGACTAGCAATATGCAAAGAGCCATACTCCCTCCGTCCCTAAATATTTGTCGCCGTTGGTATGCGTGTCATAAGTTTACCTTAATTTATAGAAAAATGTGCAACATTTGTATCTCCAAATAAATTTATTAAAAAACTAGATTCAAAGATCTTTCCAATGATACTAATTATGTAGAATAAATATTAATATTTTTAATACATATTTAATCAAAGTTATTTATCAGGAAGCGAAAACGACAGATATTTAGAGACAGAGGGAGTATGTCATAAACCTACTTTGATATATTAAACTTTTGTTATCACCTATGTTAAATTTTAGATGTTGATGGTCAAAGCTAAAATATTTAAATTAATTGACACAAACCTTGATCGCCTTGCATTTTTTAATCAGAGTATAAGTGCTAGAGGCCTTAATAAATTCTAAAATCTAAATAGATTTGTTCTTTCCAAATGACTTTTGTCCATTTCTGTCGATTTGTCGATGGTCTCAGCCGGGTCATTTGAACGACAGGTCACGTGAAAAGCGAGCATCTGGGCGGAAGCGAAGAGCAGGAGCTGCCTCCTCCCCCCGTCGCCGGCGGCGCGTTCCCCAATAGCCAATGCGCCGAGACGCGTCTGTACAGAGGGCCGTGCGTGGAGATGCTCTGCGCGGCCGCTTGCCTGGTGCAGATGCGCCATGGCGGACACTGCAGGGGAAACCTCATCAAGGGCCGCTGCTACTGCTCCTCGTGCTCCTAATGATCGTGTAATGAAACGTGCGTTCGTGCCGCGAATACGTAAAGCGATGATGGGATGGAATAAGAATAACCATAGACCTTGTAGCTCTTCTTGCATTGCTCCTGAACACGACCTTGTAGTTGTAGCTCCTCGATCTTCTCCTTCCGCTCGTCGGTCGAACTCCAGCGTCCTTGGCGTGACGGTCACCGGTCACCGCCACCAGGTGGTCCGGCGCCACGACCCTCACGGCGTAGGCTCGGGGCCCTCCGACACTTCCGTCATGGTGCGCGCGTCAGCAAGCGGACGTCGGTGCCGTTGCCGAAGCCCACAACGAACGACGGGTAGTTGAGCCCCGCGGCGCCGCCGGGAGCGTCCTCGTGCAGCCGGCGAACCCAGGCACGAACGTCCTCACCTGCGCGGCGGTGTAGTTCAGGGCGCAGGGGAAGTCGGCGTAGTCCTCCTCTACGGCGTCGTATAGACCAGGCCCGGTTCGAGAGCCATCGGCGTCTGGCACCGCCGCCGAAGCTGCTGCTGCTGGTGGTGTGGCTGTTGTCCGCGACGTCCCGGCCGTGTCTGTCGAGCGTCACCGCGGTCGTCATGAGCGCCCACCGGATCATGGCCGGCGTCCAGTAGGGATGCCCGTGCCGGAGCAGCGCCGCGACGTGCGGGCACGCCATGGAGGTGCCGGACATGATGTTGAAGCTTGCCCGTCTCGCGTCGCCCTTGCTGCGTGTAAGCGGCGACTCGGCGGGCCAGGCCGCGAGGATTTTCGCGCCTGGCGCCACCACGTCCGGCTTCAGGATCTCGCTGACGACGTGGGTGGGCCCGCGTGACGAGAAGGACGCCACCATCGGATCGCCGTTCTCCGGTGACCGTGCGGCAGGTGTAGCGGATCGATGCCACCGGTGGATGTACGCCGTGAGCCAGTCGGCTCCACGGGCGCCGAGGGTGACAGACGGAAGGGTGAACGCCTGGACCATGAGTCCATCCATTCGCCAGCCCAGGGGAGCCAGGGAGACTAGCTCGCGGAGTCGCGGAGGATGTGGTTGGGCCCGCGTCTTTCTGGTTATTGAATTATTTTCCTACTATAATAGCTTCCATTGGTATTTAATTTATTTTTTATAATAATGGTAAAGGTTGGTAATTTAGATGAAATTTAAATAGATTACTTCATATTTTTTAATGGTATATGCATTAATCTAAATAAAATTTAAGGGTTATTTTGCATCATCTTTCGTACTGTGATCTGTGAATCAACCAGTGCTAATTTGGGAAGTCGGCTTCTTCAGAATTCAGTATTGGCCAACAGGAGTAATAAATTAATTCAAAGATTGCAGCGTTACTGTCATGCAGAAATTTGTTGCCATATTATTACAACAGCCCGGACGGATCAAAGGAAAAAGAGAATAAATAAATGCAGAGAACGAGTTGTTTCAGCACAGAACAGATTGGAGCCGACCTGTTCTCGGCCCGTCCAAGCCAAAGCCACACCCACAAGGCCACAACACACATGTCAGGTGCCAACAACTTTCTCGCGATCCGTAAAGGATAATCAGAGACATAAAAGTTGTCCCTGGAGAAATCAGCAGCCAGCAGACGGGAGAGGCCGGGCGACCGGATCTTAAAAAAAAAAGCAGACGGGAGAGGCCAGCATGATTAGCATTGCTGCTTGGCTGAGAATTGCGCGGCTGCGCTTTCCTGGACCTCGAGACCTGCCATGGAAGCAGGGCCCTGCGCGTGTTCTTCAGAGACGCAGGTTATCATACGAGGACGTTAATGTTAAGCCACATGTCTCCAGCACTCGCAGGAAGAGAAAAAGGCATGGATCAAACGAGAATCCATCCTGAGTGGAGTGCAAAGCTCCAAGAGCACACGCAGATGTTGCCAAGACGTTTCAGGCTCTCTGATCTGAAAACGGCATGTGTTAGGCTCTGAGAGGTTGTTTTCAGCGACGCAAAAGCAGGAGGTACCTCTCTGATTCTGGATGCATGGCTAATCTCGTCCGAATGATTGGTCCACCATCTCCCTGCCTCGCATGCCATGCCGCCATGCCGGTGCTCTCCACGACGCCACTTGACGCCTCACCTGCTAGAAAAACAGAGACTAAAACGAGCAGACAAACTGAAGGAGCCGTCGCGTTACCTCGTAAACGACGCGCCAAAGCGGCTCGAGGAGAAGAGATCGTGTTGAAAACAGGACTGGTCGTCGAGGTACCAGTTGGAGGTGTTGGCGTGGTTTTTTTTTCCTTCTCCTGGGGGAGCGAGTCCTATGCTTCAGGAAAGATGACACCCACTTC
This sequence comes from Saccharum hybrid cultivar R570, assembly GCA_038087645.1. Taxonomy (NCBI): domain Eukaryota; kingdom Viridiplantae; phylum Streptophyta; class Magnoliopsida; order Poales; family Poaceae; genus Saccharum; species Saccharum hybrid cultivar. The sequence continues at coordinate 2,494,184 of JAQSUU010000377.1, forward strand.
AGACGGACAGACACGGCGCGGATCGACCGGTCCATCTGATGTTGGTGTCATCTTTCCTGAGCGTAGGACGCGCACCCACAAACCAACAGCTCGTCCCTCTCGCCTCGCCTCGTATCTCTGTGATCTCTGTTCCCGCACGCTACTGCTGCTCTACTACTACTACCTCGCTGCAAGGCTTTGCTTGCTCTCTGCAGACTGCAGATACACTACCATGTACTTCTACTTCTGTGTGTCTCTCTGCCTGCAGAATGGACAACGCACGCTGTCTATATATAGGGGCAGCAAGCCGGCAAGCAGGGTCAGGGAGTGGTTAGCTGGGACTGTGTGCGGCAGGCATTTCTCGTCGCAGCTGCAGGTCTGCAGCGCCCGATCGATGCGCTCATGCCGGGTAGCTAGTGACGTCCAGCCGTGACGAGACGACTGACGAGGCATGCTATGCGGTGACCGGCGATCCAGCCCGGGTCCGGCTGGAGCTCGTGCGTTCACACATCACACGAGAGGATTTTGACGCCTTCAGCTTCCACACCGGAGATAGGCACGGGTCAACGCCTGTGTCTCTGGCTCACTGCGTGCGATCGTTCGAGTGAGAATGCAATGTTGCACTGCACTGTCTGTCTGTCACGCAATATTTTGAGCTCAAGACCGACTGACACGCGCTAGTGCAGCAGTTCTAAATTCTACAGTGCCAGTTGCCCGAGCAAGACCAGGTTGTGAGTGCAGAGATATTACATGTTCGTGTGTGTGCCAGCAGCACAGCAGAAGCTGTCCCATGGACCATTTCAGATTCCTCTGTCCTTGTTTCTTTGATGATTCACTTGTTCTGAATTGCGATTGCTCTGTCTCTAGTTCGCTGCACAGAGCAAGGCTCTTGGGTCTCCAGGTTGTGACAAAGCAGGGGTCCATGGTCAGCAGTGCTGTGCCTTGGCCCTTGGCAGTCTTCCTTTTGAGATGAAACGGAGCTTTTGGCTCATTTCACAATCATTGGTGTCTCCAAGAAACCTGCCATGACAGAATTTAAGCTGTACAGATATATCAGTGAAGAACAAAACACAGCAGGTTTGGCGTTCTTTTACAGCCACCATAGGTTTGATCGATGCCTTCTTTCAGATTCCCCATTGACACGCTGCTAGCTCTTGTGTTCTACGCCTCTGCTTTCCCGGCTGAATCATTCTGCACTGGGATGAACGGACAGCGAAGAATCATGGAGTCCCTCGTGCTCCATGACTCCATTATCGTAACAAGCTTTTCTGTTGCTTTACTAATCTTATTTACATGTCTGTTCTGTTAGAAAAGTCTGTTGGAAGGGTTCCAACAATGCTACTAATATCTTATGTTCAGTGAACCTAACCACTAGAAAATAAGTATTCAAGTACTGTACTCAAAAGTACTGAAGAAAATCACATATATTGCTTTCAGAGATACTATGATCTGCTGCAGATCAAACCTACCTTAATATAGTCTCTAGATTGACCTGAACGGCATAAATTGATGATATGGCTGTTGCAGTGGCAGGATTTCACATACATGCATCTGGTCTATTATAGTCGCAAGATTTCACATACATGCATCTGATCTATTATAAGATTGAAAGCTTTTCCTTTGATTAGGCCAGCCTTGATCCATGGAGTATAACTGACTCATTCAACAATGCGTTTTATTTGTAACTACCAAACTGTTTGGTGGTTCGGCTATCAATAGGCTAGAATTTTAGGAGATCCAGTCTCCCTAGATGCATACCAATTCCTTTTGAAAGATACACGAGGAATAGTTAGATTCATGTATATCGTTTACTGCCATTAAAAAAAACGAGGAATAGTTAGATTCATGCATATCGTTTACTGCCATTAAAAAGAGATTGTGCATATCATTGGTGGCAATGAAGAGAAATCATCACAATGCGATGGATTGAACCGGAATATGTGATGTCATGGAGCAAATGTCAGCATATATGGTTGAATTTCTTCCTTCGCTAGGTCTATTCCATTATGCAATATCCACAATGATAGACCCATGGTTCTTTCGCAAAAAAAATGATAGACCCATGGTTAAATTCTTTAGTGCTTTGAATCAGTTCTTTCAGAGGGCATTTTTCCTTAACCACTGGGATCATGCATGTACGTTAACATTCTATAAACACCAGCATACTCGCAGAACTGAATACTCATGAGCTGTATAAAGATAAATGAGCAAAAAGTTAATAAAGTTTAAGCTAGATTTGGATTGAAATGTGTTTGTTTGTACCTTCCGCGCACTTATTTTTCTTCTTTCTAGATGCATTGGCTACGCTTTTGAGCTCAGTAATGGAGACTATAATTCATTCGATCGTCTACGGGATGACATTGCACTTATTCCTATCAAATAGATGGCTTTTTATTTTTCGGATTGGTTTTCAATATGAAACTCTTGCGTATCAGCGTATGCAATACTCTTGCGTTGTAATAAATGCGAAATGATGCTTCTTTGAAGAAGTCTGAAGCCGAATTATAAAAAATCAAAATACAAATGGATGCATCTACCATATCCATCCGTCTATCATTTTCACGCTACGAGAAAACCCGAAGCAGACTTTCTGTAGTCCACTCAAATCATGCATGCTTTTCTCCGAAAATGTTTCAGATAACTTATATGCTCCATACGGTTTGTAAACATCAGTTTCGGAGCTGTTCCTGTTCATCGTAAAAAATTCCTGAAGTTTTCCACTCTTTAGACTAGGATGAGTCCCTACTGAGAAGAATAGTTTTCATGTGGCTCCATTGCTTCTTTTGACTGGAGCTATGACTTTGAATTGTCTTCTTCTTTGGAGACAGCTGGGAGCCTTGCTGTTGCCTAGGTATACCTGTCACCACTAGAAAATCCATACATGAAGATTAACCCATTATTATCCACTGCTTTAGACTTTATGTCTTCTGGATGCAAAAATGGATTGTCTGAAATGGACTTGTAACCAAAACAAAGGATCAAGGGGCAGAGAACAGAGATAATTTAAGATCTTATCATGATCTGAACAAAATCCTTCCAGAGAGGTGAGACCATATAATTAGTGAAGAATCTTCTATATGTTTATAAGAAATCCATGTGAAGATTCGCCAAATCTGTGTCAACAGTGGATTGATCGGTGCACACAACTATAATGATGCTTATTACTTTCATGAAGCATAATAGATAAAAGAAGAAGATAATTGGTCGGATATTCGTTGTTGTACGTTACCTTTTTTATACAAACGACGCTTTCCTGCAGTGGTGTTGTATACATTCATGTATTCTGCATCTTTGAGGTGAACTCTGCATCGACAGTATCACTGTTTACTGAGTTTCTATTATCATAATACTATACGAGAGAATTTATGCAGCAATCGAGCAGCGAAACCAGTTTCATTAAGTGCTTAATCCTTGCCTGCTTGCAGTGGTGCCTTAAGAGAGGTACAGGAAAACAACATTCCAAGAAGCGTCGCTTTACTATTCCGATGCTCCATCACTACTTGATGCTTTGGGAGGTTGTTGATGGGTGGCCACTGCAGCCTGTTTTGAGGGCGGAGCTAAAGTAAAATAAAGGGGATGCGATATTATATGGCTATATAGCTACTAGCTAAAATATATGGGAATGAAAATGTGAGGGTAATAGTTGACTTTTGGCTTGGGTTTGCGTGTGGCCACACCCGCAGCACACAAACATAGATCTGCCCTTGGCAAGGTATTGTTGTAAATTTGTTTGGCACCGATGCCATAGTTAGTGCTACTTGGCTTCGTCCCCCCAGTGCCACCAGGAACGTGGTATGGTGCCATGTTTCTAAAGACCGAAAACGGCGACCGGAGGGGGGTGAATGGGAGCCGAAAATTTCTTTCGAAAATAATTGGCTACTGTCCCAAAATCACCACTAAAAGTGCAAATAAAACACCATGATGTCCATGACCCAACTAGTGAGTGGATGTTCCATAGGAACATAGCAGGACACCACAAACGAGCACGAAACAAGAACTAAACCGAGAGTCAGAAAAAGGATACTCAACTTCTATGGAGAGGAAGTGAGTTCTCCACTCAAAGTACAGATGCCAACTGGTGATAAGAGTACTTAGAAAAAGTTCCTTGAGATGCTAGAAAGACAAAACAAAAGACGGATCTCAAAACGAGCACTCGAAGAACCCAAACACAAATTTTCAGCAACAGGTCCCGGAGGTTCAGCGTTTTTCCCCAGAGGCTCCGCGTCCCGGAGGTTCCGCGTTTTTTCCGGAGGCTCCGCGTTGTCCAGAAACAGCAGTACGAACCAAGGAAGAATAGGTCAAAACTCGATCAAAACAATTCGGATTGACTTGAAACTTTATAGGTAGATTCTTGGGAGTATTGAGAAGATATCTTCAAGACATTAACACCCAATTCAAGCCTATCACGAGAAATCAAAGAAGAACAAAAAACATCGGTTCTTGAGACCTAGACCAAGAAATCGCCCGATCTGCGAGCTCGTGAGGAATTGGTTGATTTCCTTCGGTGGAAAGGCTCAACTCACGTCATAGCTCAAATCAAGGCAACAAGAACGAACCAAAATAGTCTAGAAACGAAGAATCGGCTTAAGAACGAGAGGGGGAAGAAGAAGAACACGAAGAACACACGAATTGATTCAAACTCTGAACACCAGAGGACACGAGGTGGTTAGGGCCACCATTCCCTTAAAGATTCATGGTTCTTATACTAATCGGAGGATTAGTGGACCTCTCTCACACAAGCACCTAGAGGAGGGGAAACCCTAAAGGAGAAAATGAAAATGGAGGAGGTGAGGAAGATGGGGGCTACATCACCCTATTTAACAGGGCTATTACACAATCCCAGTTTTGCCCCTGGATACAAATGAGTCAAACCACTTAGCCTAAGGGCGTTATAGTCCAACCCAGTGTCATCTTCATCCGACGGCCACCGCGCCTCCTCATCAGTAGCTTCACCTCGACGCGAACTCCCCGATGCCGCCACGTGCCGTCTGTTCCACCTCGGAACCTCTGCCCGGGTTTTGAGGCCTAAACCCGTAAACCCGCCACCGATGGTTTTGAGCCCCAAACCACCAAACTCACTCGCGAGAAGCGTACTCCATACACGTCCCCCGCCGCTCGACACGTGTCACCGCCGTCCTCAACCGGCCGGCATGCCAAGTTCTCTGAGCCCCGCTCGACTTACACGTCCTTCGTCTTGACTCGGTCAACACGGTCACTCTCATGTACACTTGCGCTTGTTGATGTCCCAGGTGTCAGCCACCGCGGCTAGTCACTCGGCCTCCTGGTCCCTCGGTCCAAGCCTCACGTCTGTCCTTCACCGCTCCTGGTTCGTCGGCACGACACGTCCTCCTTGACCTTCACCTCGCCGTCAACCACTGCCTCCGAGCTCCACACCTGCAGAACACAAGCCAAGAGACATGTCGCACACATAGCTTTCGTCATGGTAGGGTTAGTCACCACTCAACCTTCTTCGTGGATCACATTGACAATCACTCATCACAAAACGAGCACACAAGGGTACTTGTCAACCTTGTGTTCACAATCTCCCCTTTGATGAGTGCATTGTCAACACCAATACATGAACAACTTGAGCAAAAGAAAAAGAAGAAGAGGAGAAAAACAAAGAGCTCAACCAAATCACCAAAAGCCAAAGAAAAGCCAAAATAGGGTCATTTGAAAATGAGCAAAACTTGGTCCCCAAAGACATGGGCAACGGCTCGACGCAACCAAGTAAAACACAGCTAGTTCTCAAGAAGAGGCAATGGGCTCAACACCACTAGCAAAGCTCGAAAAGCCGAAAAACTGCTAGACCCTCTAGAAGAGGCAAAGGCTCAACACATCTAGCAAAAGTAGCTCAAAAGCAACTCCTCCTGAACAAATGCAATCTCACTTAAATGAGTGTATATCTCTTAACTTGGGTGATTGTGACATTGTGAGTGTGGAAACGTCTCCCCTTGTTGACATATGCACTTATTAAGCTAGAGCCCAAGGATTGCAACTCCCCCTCAAAACATGCTATGAATGCAGAAATGCACAAATGCAAAAGCTTCAAGATTATAGCAAGTAGATTGAAAAGGTGCTCTAGCTGATGCTGTTATGTATACATATCAACAAATACAAGTGCTAGCAAATGCTCAAAGTGATCAAATGAGACGAAATATGGCATTGTAGCAAGTTTGATCAAGTTTGAGCAATTTAAAAGAGGGTTCACCACCAAAAGAGCACATAGCAAATATAGACAGGAGATCAACCTTGTGCTACACATGTATGCAAAGTGAACTACCCCAAACAAAAGTTCACACATCATGTCATGAGACAAACTTTTGATTTGATCAAATTTTTAGATATCAATTGAATTTTATCGAAGTTATGCAGCTTATCACCAAAGTTTGTCAAACAAATGTGTGCGGGAGGTTATCGATGCCATCAAAACCTGACTTATCGACCATGTCAAGCCTATGCCAAAAGCAATTAGAAGCTTAAGACAGTGATCTCGGTATCCATTACAGAGCTCAAGTTCACTCTTAAGTGCAATAGGGAGCTGTCTCGATACTCTGACATGGGACAACAAAGACCCATCCCGATCTTTTCATACCTTGTTTTTTTAAGTTTTAGCACAAATTCAAGTTTCTCAAGCAAGTGTGTAACTTAAGGTATGAGCCGTAGCAACTAAGCATATATATGAAGCAAAAAGGGTTCTCGACACACCTATACATGCCAGTTGCCACAAGTAGTGGTGAACATGTTTCAAGTTTCTTCAAGTTTTATTCAAGTTCACAAAAAACATTTTTAGCTCAAATCAAGAGATCAAAGTGAGCCTAAGCAAAGCACACCATGTATACTCATAACATCCCCAACAAGTGCATAGTGTCAATCTAGCTACTATAAGGATGAAGTTCAAGATGCAATATGATACATGATGATATGATATGCAAATATGATACAAAAACAAAATTAAAAGCTAAATTATAAAGAAAACCAAAGACTAATGTACAAGAACCAAATTTCCCTCCTCTAAAAAGGAAAACAAACTCTAAGCTCCCCTCGCAAGCGAGCAAACTAGGTTTGGTCAAGGGGTTTGGTGAAGAAATCTGCGAGCTGGTTGTGGGTGTCAACATGAATAAGATCAATGTCCCCTTTCTCATAGTGGTCTCGCAAGAAGTGAAAACGGACCTCTATGTGCTTGGTTTTGGAGTGGAGAACGGGATTTTTGGCTACACATATGGCACTGGTGCTATCACAGAACAAAGGCACTTGCCTAAACTCTAAGCCATAGTCTCGCAAAGTAGCAACCATCCAAAACAACTAGGAACAACAAGCAGCAGCAGCAACATACTCAGCTTTTGTGGTGGATTGGGCTACAGTGGACTGCTTGCGAGAGGACCAAGACACAAGTGAAGATCTAAGAAACTGACAAGTCCTAGAAGTGCACTTCCTCTCAACACGATAGCCAACATAATCCGCATCATAGTAACCGCAAAGAGAAAGAGAGGAGGAAGCTGAAAACCAAAGACCAAATTCGGGTGTGAATCGAAGGTACCTCATGATCTGCTTGACGGCTTGACGATGCGAAGTGCGCGGTGAAGACTGAAAGCGCGCATAGAGACAGACCACGAACCGAATGTCCGGTCTCATCGCCGTCAGGTACAGTAATGACCCAATCATGCTTCGGTACTCCTTCTGGTCCATAACTTCTCCTTCTTTGTTCTCATCTAGGGCTGTCGTGGTTGACATGGGCGTCGAAAGAGGCTTGGCCTTGCCCATATCAAACTTCCTTAGGAGATCCTTGGTGTACTTGCCTTGATGCACGAACATTCCCTCGCGCGTTTGATTGATTTGTAGCTCAAGGAAGAACGTCAATTCACCCATCATGCTCATCTCGAATTCCCTGCTCATAGTCTCAGAAAACTTTGCAACAAGAGCGTGAGAGGAACCACCAAAAATGATATCATCCACGTAAATCTGAACCAACAAAGTGTCAGTGCCTTGCTTGAGGAGAAACAAAGTTTTATCTACGGAACCCATCTTAAAGCCCTTAGCTAGCAAGAAAGCTTTTAAACGCTCATACCAGGCTCTCGGGGCTTATTTCAACCCATACAAGGCTTTGTGGAGTTTGTAAACATGGTTGGGATACTTGAGATTTTCAAAGCCAGGGGGTTGCCTCACATACACTTCTTCCTCTATGTACCCGTTCAAGAAGGCACTCTTCACATCCATCTGATATAGCTTAAACCCTTTCAAAGCTGCATAAGCCAAGAGCATCCTTATAGCCTCGACACGGGCCATAGGAGCAAAGGTTTCTTCAAAGGCTACTCCCCCTTTCTAACAAAACCCCTGAGCCACTAGCCTAGCCTTGTTCCTCACCACCACTCCATCCTCACTTTGCTTGTTCTTGAAAACCCATTTTGTACCTATGGGGTGACACTCAGGTGGAGGTGAAACTAAGACCCACACTTCATTCCGCTCAAAGTTCTGTAACTCCTCGTGCATAGCATTGACCCAATCAGAATCAGAAAGTGCGTGTCCAACATTTTGTGGCTCGAAATTAGAGACAAAAGCAGAGTGAGCGAAATGTGAGATTTCATATGACCTTGAGCGTGTAACACGCTGACTGATGTCGCCGATCATGGTTTGAGGCGGGTGACGACGCTGGATGTGCCGAGGGTCTTCCCTCGAAGATGTCGTCTCCCCCTCAACAGTTGCTGGGGCCTCCTCAGGTGCAGCCGGCGTAGGCTAAGGAGGCGGCTCGTGCGGACCCCAAGTTATGGAAGAAGATGGGTTGGGTCCATGAGATGAAGTAGTCATCGCAGACTCGACTAGAGTAGCCGAAGAGATCGGCTCGACATCTCCCAAATCAGCATCTTTCTCATTCTCCTCAACAAAGATGCTCCCACCAATCTCCTTATCACCTGCACTTTCAAAGACAGGAGCAGAACAAGGTATGGTCTCGTTGAAAGTAACCTCACAGGTCTCTACAACTCGGTTAGTTTCAAGATTAAGTACATGATAAGCATGAGAATGTGAAGCATAACCGAGAAAAATTCCATCGAAGGATCAAGACTCAAATTTGTACAAATTACCTTGTTTCAGAATGAAGCACTTGCATCCAAACACTCGAAAGTGGCTCACCTTGGGTAGTAGACCAAATCGCAGCTCATAAGAAGTTTTCTTCATGAAGGCTCGAAGAAAGATGCAATTGAAAACATGACATGCGGTGTTGATCGCTTCGGCCCAATATCTCCTAGGAGTGCTATGCTCATCGAGCATCGTCCTAGCCATCTCAACAAGGGTCTGATTCTTACTCTCAACAACACCGTTCTGCCTGGAACATGTAACGGATCAACGTAATTATACGAGATTAAGTTAGAAAAATCTTCCACCGAGGCGGTTAATTTACCAAACTTAAACCCGTATAACCCGAGATTTCGTGAAATCACGCGGGATTTCAAACCAACCAACAAACAACCAAGATCGTACTAATTTAGCAACCACAGTTCACATGATACGTAGAGTTCACAATAAAAGTGGAGTACATCGGAGTTCGGAATAAAAGTTATTACAACATAGTTCAGAATAACATAGCGGAAGCAAGTAGTTTTACACCCACACTTCGTTCAAATACAGTGCCAGTAGATAGTCATGGTCCACAAAAGCAGTAGATAAGACAACAGAGTGACCCTTGCCCAGGTCCTAATTGTCGCCTATCGCCGGATACAGACAGTTGGAGCAGTACCCATAGTACATCTGACCATCTGCAATAACAATGGGAACAACGCCCTGAGTACGAGAATGTACTCAGCTAGACTTACCCGTCAAAAACCAGAAATAAAGGACACCAAGGATCATGCAAGGCTTTAGAGATTGGACTGGCTTGACTCATTTGCGAAAAAGCATGAGTTGTTATGAAAAACTAAACCAGTACTTTTTTGCATCACTTTTAGTATAACCTATTCAAACTAGGTAAGCAGCTATTGCTAGAACAATCACTTGATTTATCATTAGCAATCTAGATTACCATATCAGGTTTAGCATTTCCAACATCATTCACTTAACCATCAGTGTTCCTTTAATGTTACTACGATGCCATAGCTCGAGTCAAGTGCTCACTAACCGGGAGCGACGGCGATTCGAATTGAATTCCTATCCAGCTAGAGATTTATTCCTCACACAAACCCTGTTTCCCCCGTCAGGGTCGCATAGATTACCAATGACACTTTCCAAGAAGCCGCGGGATAACAATCATGGATCGCACTACCCAGGGACCGCCCGACTGCCAGGACGCACCTTGGGCTCACTCTTCGCATCCCCGTTACACCCACTTCAACACCAGTCTGCCAACCCGAGTTTATCCCGGCTCAAAAAGTGTCACTAGCTTTGCGGTCAAAAGGTACTTTATTTGGCCAGCTAAATGTGAGGCTTGCGTTTAACATGACAAGAGGGACGAGCAACGATCGGTCCTTAATCGACACAGACGGAATCACTATAGTCCAAAACCCTATAAGACTCCGCCCGGTCTCCGTTTATCCATCAACACTTGGTTACTTTTTATGATCACAATTACAGCTAACCATAATCAGGTATCCACCTATAGCTCGCAGGCGACAGGAAATCACCCGACTTCTACCGGTCTAAGCATGGCTAAGCAATTAACTCGTTTCTGACCTAACAGGGTAAAAGGTAATCCAGGGGCCAAGGTAATAATGCAACAACAGTTTCACTCAACTCCTATAACTTAATGCAACAATATATATAACTATAATTCATGTAGTGAGGAACAACTTTTATAAAATAGGAGACTTAAAATGCTCCGGGGCTTGCCTTTTTCGAACGAGCTAGGGTGGTGGTCAACGCACTCTGGTAGTTCCTCGCCTGACTCTTCTTCCTCGGGCACCTCCTGTGCCTGGGGTTCCTGCTGATCCGTCCAAACTTGCTCCTCCGGTACCGCTACCTGCGACTCCTCCTGCGATCCTGTATGATGCAAGTGCATAAGCAAACATGCGAAGAATGCATCGAATTGTGATGGAGTGCTTTGATGACATGAGATACAGATGAGCACATGGAATGAGCAGTTCGAATGTAATTATTTCTTCTACAGGGTAGTCAACGTCATCCAAGAACATGTACCCTAAAACATGCACCTTATCCTTCTATTAGTTAGCCTACCATCTACACATACAAGTGAACCTAAGCTACCAAAGCTTACCAACCTAACTCATCCATAACATCAGCAAGGCATAATGATGCTTCAAAGATACACCAAACATATTTTATTTCTCTTAATTTCTCATAAAGAATAATATTTTATTTCCTATTTAACTAGGGTTACACAGCAACACCTATTTTTGGTGTAGATAAAAATCTACAAAAATTACAATAGATTACTCTTACACTAACTATCCTACTACTAAATTTTTATGAGAATTGAATAAGTAAAACTATCTGTACAAAATAAACAAAGTATAGCATAATAATGAGCATGAAATTATTTTATACTAGAAAAAGTATCAAATAACAGATTTCACATTTCTCCTATGTTACTAACAGTAAACTAACATACTACAAAAATTATCACATGTATGTTCTATACAAATTTAGCTCTCTACTAAAAATAACAAAGATTATTAATTAAAGGCATTGGAACTACACTTCAGAATTTTCTCACATAACATGCTTCACTAATATTTTTCCTAGAAAGTACATCACTAATAAAGATTAAAGAAACAAGAATCACATTTTTCCCTTCATTATTTTATTTACTACACATTTTCTAAGATATCAGCATTTATAACAATTAAATAAAGCTACACAGAAAAGTGTCACAATTTTATCATGAAATATTTTTAAACTGTAGATCTATTCAAGAGGAACATTACAAAATTTGTTTCATAATTTTTGGAGCTATAAATCTTGAGATATGATTTTTCAAAGCTGTTTCAAAATTCTGAGAAATTATTTTCCTTAATTCTTTTAAAAATTCGCCGGTGAAAACGCTGAATACACCCGGTGCAGTGCACCCACACACGCTGACACTCGGGACCCACGGGTCAACGGACCCCACCGGCCAGCCAGAGCAGCGCGGGGGAGGCGCTGACCGGTGGCGCACTCGCCGCCGGTGAGGTCTCCGGCGACGGGGAGGGCACCAACGTGCTCCCCGCACCGAGACGCACCCAGCGCACCAACTCCGAGCGGCGCGGGAGCTCCGGAGGAGGCTCGCCGGCGGAGATGGCGGCACGGCGGCGCGGGAGCTCGTCGACCGGCCAATGCAGGCCACGGGCGCGGCCGAGAATGCGAGCACGAGCACCGCTAGACGAAGGGGAAGCGGATGCTTGAGACCGGAGGAGGCATGAAGGACCAGGGAGCTCCGGCCATGCGCGCCGGCCAACGGCGGCCATGGCGGCAGTGGAGGAGGGGGGCGGTCAATTGGCCCTCACCTGAGCTCGAGCGGCGGAGTGGAGGCGCGCACGCGGTGGAGGGAAGCGGGGCGGAGCTGAGGCCAGGAGGAATCGGCTGGAGAAGCAGCCACGAGCGCGGACGGCGGTGGCGGAGCTTCGGGAGCCGGTGATGGCGCGGCGGTGCGCTGCTACTGCTGCTGGCGGGGCGAGAGGAGGGAATGGAGGGATCAGCCGAGGCGGACGAGCGCACGGAGGGGGGTAAGCGAGCGCGGTGCTGCGGGGGCCACAGGGGCGCGTGTCATGCGGCGGCGTCGGCGTCCGGCCACGCGGCGGCTGAGCTCTGCCGCGGCGCCACGGCGTCGCGTGCGCGCGCGGGCGGCAGGCGCGGACGCGGGCGCGGGCGCGGGCCGCCAGCTCGGGTGGGCCGAAAGGGTGGCTGCGGCCCACTAAAGTGAAAAAACCGATTTTTCTTTTATAAATAAATTTTCAGATTTCTATATTTGTTTCAAATTTGAATTTGAAGATGAAAAAGAGGTTTTCAGAACTTTTGCCCAAAATAAAAGTTGTTCAAAATTTAATTCTCTACAACTTTCATGTAGGGCACTTTTCAAAATTCTAAATAGATTTTGAATTTGGGATTCAAAGCTAAATTTTTAAGTAAAAATTCATTTTTCTAGAATATTTTTAAAAGCAAAATTTGAAGGAATTTGAATTCAAGAGTTGCTCCAAAAATCATGTTTATTTATTCTAGATTATCTAAAATTGTAGCTATACAAAGTTTCATCACTCCTTAGCACTTAAATGTAGCATTTGGGTTTTGAGTATTTGTTTTTCAACTCTAAATTTAAAAAGGGTCTATATTGCATGCAATGATAACCATGTATGAGATGATTATGACTAGTGCCTTAGATGCTAATGCATGCTTAACACCCAGGGGTGTTACAGCCCTCCCCCCTTATAAAAATCTCGTCCCGAGATTTTGAGTTACGAACCATTTATCGTAAAAATCTTTATACGCGGTTTGAAGATATTCTCCCGTTTCCCATGAAGCATCACTCTCATCATGATGGCTCCACTGAACCTTGTAGGTTGTTACCACTTTATTCCGAGTGACTCGGTCCTTTGTATCCAGAACTCGAACTGGTTGTTCACGATATTCCAAGTCTGCCTTGATCCGAATACCCTGCGGTTCTATTCTCTCTTCCGGAACACGTAGACATTTCTTCAACTGGGATACGTGAAAGACAGGAAAGATCGAACTCATCTCTTCTGACAACTGCAACTTGTACACCACGGGACCCTTTTTCTCTATAATCTGGTATGGTCCGATATATCTAGCAGACAGTTTCTGCTTGATTCCAAACCGTTTCTTCTTCATGGGGGTAACTTTCAAATAGACATAGTCACCCACTTGGAAATCCAATGGTCTCCTTCTCTTGTCTGCATAACTCTTCTGACGGGACTGTGCAGCTTGCATGTTTTGCCGGATAATACGGACCTTCTTCTCTGCCTCATTTACAAAATCAATTCCATAAAACCTTCTTTCTCCAGGCTCTACCCAATTTAACGGTGTTCTGCACTTCCTGCCATATAAAGCTTCGAAAGGTGCCATCTTGATACTCTCTTGGTAACTGTTGTTGTAAGCGAATTCTGCCAATGGTAACCAGGATTCCCATGTGCCTCGGGATGATAGTACACAAGCTCTAAGCATATCTTCAAGTACAGCATTCACTCGTTCTGTCTGCCCATCTGTCTGCGGATGGTAAGCCGTACTACGAATCAAACTAGTACCCAAACCTTTATGAAGATGTTCCCAAAAATGAGAGGTAAACTGTGAACCGCGATCAGACACGATCGTTTTTGGTATACCATGTAATCGGACAATTTCAGCAATATACTTTTCTGCATATTGAGGTGGTCGGAATGTCGTCTTAACTGGCAGAAAGTGAGCTGTCTTGGTGAGACGATCTACTATGACCCAAATAGAATCATGTCCCTTCTGTGTGGTGGGAAGACCAGTGATAAAATCCATACTTATATCATCCCATTTCCAATTGGGTACAGACAAGGGTTGCAGAAGTCCTGCAGGTCTCATGTGAAGAGCTTTAACTCTACAACACATTTCGCAACGAGCAACGTATACTGCAATTTCTTTTTTCATCTTAGTCCACCAATAACGGGGTCGCAAATCTTGGTACATCTTACTACTTCCGGGGTGAATAGATAGCTTAGAATGATGGGTCTCATTCATCAACTTGTTCTTAAGCTCTCTATCCTTTGGTACCACCAGACGATCCTTAAACCATAACACTCCTTGGTCATCCAATCGAAAGTGTTTGGTGAGTTCTCTCTTCATCTTCTCCTTGATATGAAAGATTCCCTTATCTGTCCTCTGACTTTCAATGATCTGGTCTTCCAAAGTACAACTGATCTGAAGATTATGCAACACAGCAGGATGTAGCAAATTGAACCCTTCTTCAAACAACGGTTGCACATCAATAGCATGTGATTTTCTGCTCAGTGCATCTGCTACTACATTAGCCTTCCCGGGATGATAATGCACGTTTAGATTATAGTCCTTTATCAGCTCTAACCATCTTCTCTGTCGCATGTTCAACTCAGATTGGGTAAAAATGTATTTGAGACTCTTATGATCTGTAAAGAGGTTACACACATTACCCATTAGGTAGTGTCTCCAAATCTTTAGAGCATGCACTACTGCTGCAAGCTCCAAATCGTGTGTAGGATAATTAACTTCATGCTTCCTCAGTTGACGCGAGGCATAGGCAATGACCCTTCCATTTTGCATTAGCACACATCCTAACCCATTCTTAGATGCGTCACATAACACATCAAAAGACTTTTCTATATCCGGTTGGGCCAGAACAGGAGCAGTGGTCAACAACTTTCGCAAGGTGCAGAAAGCTGCCTCGCACTCCTCTGTCCATACAAATTTATGATCCTTCTGTAACAGGCTTGTCATTGGTTTGGCAATCTTCGAGAAATCCGGTATGAAGCGACGATAGTAACCGGCTAAACCAAGAAAACTGCGAACTTCATGCACTGAGGTTGGTGACTTCCAGTCCATAACCTCTTGTACCTTACTAGGATCTACGGAAATGCCATTTTCAGACAACACGTGGCCGAGAAAAGGCACTGTCTTAAGCTAGAACTCACACTTGCTGAACTTCGCATATAGTTGATGTTCCCTGAGTCTAGTCAAGACAATCCTGAGGTGCTCTGTGTGATCTTTTTCATTCTCTGAATATATTAGAATGTCATCAATGAACACAATCACAAACTTGTCCAACTCTGGCATGAAAACAGAATTCATCAGATACATAAAGTATGCAGGAGCGTTTGTCAATCCGAAGGACATGACAAGATACTCGTACAAGCCATATCTGGTAGAGAACGCAGTCTTAGGCACATCTTGCGGCCTAATCTTTATCTGATGGTATCCTGATCTCAAATCTATCTTAGAGAACACTTTGGCTTTAGACAACTGGTCAAACAGTATATCAATCCGAGGAAGAGGATACTTGTTTTTAATTGTCACTGCATTCAGTGGTCGATAATCCACGCACATGCGTAAGGAGTTATCCTTCTTCTTTTTCACAAACAGAGCGGGGCATCCCCATTCAGACGAGCTGGGACGAATCAAACCTCTCTTTAGTAAGTCCTAAAGTTGCTTCTTCAATTCAGCTAACTCATTGGGAGGCATCCGATAGAGCCTTCTCGAGATCGGTACTGTTCCCGGAATTAACTCAATGGCAAACTCAACATCTCGGTCTGCTGGAAGTCCAGGTAACTCATCCGGAAACACATCTGGAAACTCACAGACCACTAGAATCTGGGCTAGCAGAGTAGTTTGGACCGCACAAGTCGTGCTAGCTAGGTCTACTTTCTGAGGTAGGACCACTCGAAAGGTGCCTTCTCCACTTGGTTCCTTGAGAGAGATACTCCTTCCTCCAACATCGATTACTACCCCCATCTTATTCATCCAGTTCATACCCATGATCACATCCAAAACTAACCCTGGCATGACTATCAGATTAATCTTATATTGCCGGTTTGATATGTTTAGGGTCACTCCCTGAACTATCTGATTAGTCAATAGATCAGCCCTAGTTGAACTGATTTTATATGCACATTCCAGTTCAATAATCTTTTGCTCATGCCTCTTAACAAAAGCTTGACTTACAAAGGAATGAGATGATCCGGAATCAAACAAGACTACTGCAGGATGATTGTTGATAGAAAACATACCAGCTATTACCGGTTCTCCTTCAGGGATGTCATCCACGGTGGTGTGATGCACACGAGCTTGATACTGCGTCTGCTGTTTCTTAGGGTAGGGACAAAACTTCGCAAAGTGTCCGGGTTGGTTGCAGTTAAAGCACGGTCCCTTCACTTGAGCCACAGTTCCAGATGAACTGCCTTGTCCTATCTTTGCCTGAGGCAATGCCATCTTGAATGGTTTCTGGTTCTTCTGGGGTTGCTGAGCATTCTGATTCTTTCTTTGCGGTGGCCTAAACCTTGCACCTGGGGCAGGCGATCGATAAGCTGGACGGTTGGCCACTGGGGCTCGGGACTGGGACGAACCCGACTCGAAAGCTCTCTTACGGATCTTGGAAGCAGCATAAACATTGTTGTTCTTCTCTTGCTTCAGACAGTCGCTAACAAAATCATTAAAACCAGTCCTCATATTTGTACCCACATGTTTCATCATCTTGGGATTTAGGCCTCTCTTGAAGCTAGCGATCTTCTTGGCCTCCGTATTCACCATATCAGGGGCATAACGGCTCAGGTTATTGAATGCATGTAGATATTGAGTTACAGTCTTTGTGCCTTGATTCAGTGCCAGGAATTCCCCAAGCTTCATCTCGGTCAGACCAGGTGGAATGTACGTTCCACGGAAGGCTTCGGTGAACTCCCTCCAAGTGATGTGAGTATGGGGAGGAAAAGTGGTGCGGTGATGTTTCCACCACATTCCTGCCGGACCTTGAAGTTGATGAGCTGCATACTCAGTCTTCAACACTTCAGTCATTCTCAATACACGGAACTTGTCTTTCATAGTATTAATCCACTCTTCTGCATCCAATGGTTCTGCGGCTTCCTTAAAGATCGGTGGACGAGTATCCATGAAGTCCTTGAAACTGCTGTACTGATTTGCTTCGTGACCACCCGGGTTTATTCCCCGACGGGTGTTGTCTGCGATACTGCGCAACGCAACTTCCATATTCTGTTGCATGCTCTCCATATTACGTTGGCTTCCAAGAAATTGTGCGAAAAACTGTTCCGCAGTGTAGGGTGGAGGAGGCGGTGGTGGATCACGGTCATCACTAGCAGCTGCACTGCCACCAGCCTCAGCGGCACCAAACACGGTACGACGAGTGTTCGGCATCTGCATGTTTCAGCAACAGTAATTATTAGGTGATGTTGTAGGAATTGCGACTGAATGAAAGATCATGCCGTACTGAAATTACTGGAGAGAATAAATCCATACAATAAAATAGGGGCATAATAAGTCATTCCAATTAACACAACATTACTAATTAGATTACTTAAAGCGCACACATCGCGTCCATTACAACCAAGTTGCCAGCATACATACACTGGACTTTTGACGTTCGGATACCGCCACAAACACATCCAAGCTTTCCAATATTACATCAAAGCCTTAGTCTTTCTACTCATTATTACATACCCAAAGTGCCAACAAAGCAAAAGATCATGTAGATGGAACCTAGTAGCTAGCGTAACAACTACTAGCCTACTCATCGTGGTTGCTGTCTAAGTCCGAGACGTTGGCTTCGTCGCCATTAGCAGCGTCGTGGTGCTCCCCAACTGGTGCTTTGGGCTCTTCAGGACCTTCGTCTTCATTCAAATCCATCTCTGCCGCACCAGGAGAAACATAGGGGTTGAGTTGATTATTCAGCCGATGAACTTCCTCATGCAGATTGTCATTATATTCCTCTGCATAAGCCAACTGTTGCTCTAGCTCAAACTGTCTAGCCCTCAACACATTCTCTGCAGACCAGGCTTCATTCCTCTGATGGAGCACATGAGTCAACATGCGCTCAGCGTTCCCGTTGGCGGTGGTCAGTCGCTCAACCTGCTCTCTCAGGGCACGCACATCTCCTTCAAAAACCACAGTCCTCTAGGTAGCCTGATCTCTCTGGCGAGTCAACTGAGCCATCTCTGTGTTGAGCCTCTCAATCTCGGTGTCGTGATCTCTCTGAAGCTGACGGCGATCATCACGAGCCTGACCAAGAGCACTAGACACACGTCTCAGGCTACCTTCCACTCCATCAAAAGCCCTCATCACTGCGAACATAGCACTCATAGCGGGGTTGTCACTGTTTTGTGCTTCCGCAGCGCTAATCTCCAGAGATCTTCCTCTTGCCTGCTGCCATGAGTCAGTGGAGGGGTTGCCCCTCGGAAAGACTCCAACTAAAGCTGCTGCCAACTCCTGAGGAAAGCGATCCATGATATCCCTCAGGATCCCAAAGGCTGCCCTCTCAGCGGCTTCTTCAGGGGTCCTGCCAGTTGACTCAAAATGCCAACCGGTCCACTCAGAACCATCACCTCGAGGATGAATTACTGCTTCCACAGTCACCAAAAGTCCTTCCCCCAACCGCTCATTCGACCAAAAGTAGCGGGGCTCCATTCCATCAGGATAGCCTACATCTCTGAGTACTCTCCACAAGAGCGTAGGCATCCCAAATTCTCCAAGAAAAGTGTGGCGCTGACGAGTGCGTGGAGCTAGCTGATGACGGGGAGCTCTGCCGGTGGACTTGCGAGCTGTCTGCTTGGTACGTGCCATCTGTAGCAAAATTTTTATTACCGTGGTGAGAACAGATTTTTAAGTTGGCATTTTTATCGAAATGAGATAATCAACTTATAAGGGGAGGAACAATGCCATGAATGAAATGCACCACATGATACATGCACGTTCCGTACGTCCTCACAAACTTAGAAAAATAATAACTACTAACGGAATAAACGGTGGCATACAACGATCTCTTGTAACGTAACTAATACGTACTACTCGAAAGCGTTGTTATGTACCTGCAGAAAGTCACTTCAGCTCAAACCTCACAGTATGAAAATATGCAAGAAAGCAGTAAAGTAAGTTACTCGCTCTACACGCATCCCCAGATACGAGTATAACGGTAACAACTACCCGAATCATCGTCCTATTGACGGCATCGTCACCGCATGACGGAAGTCCCCACCAATTGAATACCATCATACGAACATGCGCACGACACGTAAGTATTTCGGTATCACATAAGCACTCCCCTAGATCGGCAGTGTATCCGACCATGCTCTCACAACTCTCACTTACCAAGGCGTAGAGGGAATTGATCCATACATTACCACTCAATTGAATGGCACTCATACAATAGCACGCCGTATGAGCGATGAAATTTCAAATATGATGCAAACTCCCAAGTTAGTACTTAATTAAGCCACCTAGAGTTCTTATTGGGCATAAAGGATATGACCACTGGCACACTCTTAAATTTAAAAGCTTAGTTGAAAACACAGTTTTGTTTTTAAATACCCATGTGAACAGTAACATGCTAAACCATGCTCCGATGCCAGCTGTAACGGATCAACGTAATTATACGAGATTAAGTCAGAAAAATCTTCCATCGAGGCGGTTAATTTACCAAACTTAAACCCGTATAACCCGAGATTCCGTGAAATCACGCGGGATTTCAAACCAACCAACATACAACCAAGATCGTACTGATTTAGCAGCCACAGTTCACATGATACGTAGAGTTCACAATAAAAGTGGAGTACATTGGAGTTCAGAATAAAAGTTATTACAACATAGTTCAGAATAACATAGCGGAAGCAAGTAGTTTTACACCCACACTTCGTTCAAATACAGTGCCAGTAGATAGTCATGGTCCACAAAAGCAGTAGATAAGACAACAGAGTGACCCTTGCCCAGGTCCTAGTTGTCGCCCATCGTCGGATACAGACAGTTGGAGCAGTACCCATAGTACATCTGACCATCTGCAACAACAATGGGAACAACGCCCTGAGTACGAGAATGTACTCAGCTAGACTTACCCGTCAAAAACCGGAAATAAAGGACACCAAGGATCATGCAAGGCTTTAGAGATTGGACTGACTTGACTCATTTGCGAAAAAGCATGAGTTGTTATGAAAAACTAAACCAGTACTTTTTTGCATCACTTTTAGTATAACCTATTCAAACTAGGTAAGCAGCTATTGCTAGAACAATCACTTGATTTATCATTAGCAATCTAGATTACCATATCAGGTTTAGCATTTCCAACATCATTCACTTAACCATCAGTGTTCCTTTAATGTTACTACGATGCCATAGCTCGAGTCAAGTGCTCACTAACCGGGAGCGACGGTGATTCGAATCGAATTCCTATCCAGCTGGAGATTTATTCCTCACACAAACCCTGTTTCCCCCGTCAGGGTCGCATAGATTACCAATGACACTTTCCAAGAAGCCGCGGGATAACAATCATGGATCGCACTACCCAGGGACCGCCCGACTGCCAGGACACACCTTGGGCTCACTCTTCGCGTCCCCGTTACACCCACTTCAACACCAGTCTGCCAACCCGAGTTTATCCCGGCTCGAAAAGTGTCACTAGCTTCGCGGTCGAAAGGTACTTTATTCGGCCAGCTAAATGTGAGGCTTGCGTTCAACATGACAAGAGGGACGAGCAACGATCGGTCCTTAATCGACACAGACGGAATCACTATAGTCCAAAACCCTATAAGACTCCGCCCGGTCTCCGTTTATCCATCAACACTTGGTTACTTTTTATGATCACAATTACAGCTAACCATAATCAGGTATCCACCTATAGCTCGCAGGCGACAGGAAATCACCCGACTTCTACCGGTCTAAGCATGGCTAAGCAATTAACTCGTTTCTGACCTAACAGGGTAAAAGGTAATCCGGGGGCCAAGGTAATAATGCAACAACGGTTTCACTCAACTCATATAACTTAATGCAACAATATATATAACTATAGTTCATGTAGTGAGGAACAACTTTTATAAAATAGGAGACTTAAAATGCTCCGGGGCTTACCTTTTTCGAACGAGCTAGGGTGGTGGTCAACACACTCTAGTAGTTCCTCGCCTGACTCTTCTTCCTCGGGCACCTCCTGTGCCTAGGGTTCCTGCTGATCCGTCCAAACTTGCTCCTCCGGTACCGCTACCTGCGACTCCTCCTGCGATCCTGTATGATGCAAGTGCATAAGCAAACATGCGAAGAATGCATCGAATTGTGGTGGAGTGCTTTGATGACATAAGATGCAGATGAGCACATGGAATTGAGCAGTTCGAATGTAATTATTTCTTCTACAGGGTAGTCAACGTCATCCAAGAACATGTACCCTAAAACATGCACCTTATCCTTATATTAGTTAGCCTACCATCTACACATACAAGTGAACCTAAGCTACCAAAGCTTACTAACCTAACTCATCCATAACATCAGCAAGGCATAATGATGCTTCAAAGATACACCAAACATATTTTATTTCTCTTAATTTCTCATAAAGAATAATATTTTATTTTCTATTTAACTAGGGTTACACAGCAACACCTATTTCTGTTGTAGATAAAAATCTACAAAAATTACAATAGATTACTCTTACCCTAACTATCCTACTACTAAATTTTTATGAGAATTGAATAAGTAAAACTATCTGTACAAAATAAATAAAGTATAGCATAATAATGAGCATGAAATTATTTTATACTAGAAAAAGTATCAAACAACAGATTTCACATTTCTCCTATGTTACTAACAGTAAACTAACATACTACAAAAATTATCACATGTATGTTCTATACAAATTTAGCTCTCTACTAAAAATAACAAAGATTATCAATTAAAGGCATTTGAACTACACTTCAGAATTTTCTCATAGAACATGCTTCACTAATATTTTTCCTAGAAAGTACATCACTAATAAAGATTAAAGAAACAAGAATCACATTTTTCCCTTCATTATTTTATTTACTACACATTTTCTAAGATATCAGCATTTATAACAATTAAATAAAGCTACACAGAAAAGTGTCACAATTTTATCATGAAATATTTTTAAACTATAGATCTATTCAAGAGGAACATTACAAAATTTGTTTCATAATTTTTGGAGCTATAAATCTTGAGATATGATTTTTCAAAGCTGTTTCAAAATTCTAAGAAATTATTTTCCTTAATTCTTTTAAAAATTCGCCGGTGAAAACGCTGAATACACCCGGTGCAGTGCACCCACACACGCTGACACTCGGGACCCACGGGTCAACGGACCCCACCGGCCAGCCAGAGCAGCGCGGGGGAGGCGCTGACCGGTGGCGCACTCGCCGCCGGTGAGGTCTGCGGCAACGGGGAGGGCACCAACGTGCTCCCCGCACCGTGACGCACCCAGCGCACCAACTCCGAGCGGCGCGGGAGCTCCAAAGGAGGCTCGCCGGCGGAGATGACGGCACGGCGGCGCGGGAGCTCGTCGGCCGGCCAATGCAGGCCACGGGGGCGGCCGAGAATGCGAGCACGAGCACCGCTAGATGAAGGGGAAGCGGATGCTCGAGACCGGAGGAGGCATGAAGGGCCAGGGAGCTCCGGCCATGCGCGCCGGCCAACGGCGGCCATGGCGGCAGTGGAGGAGGGGGGCGGCCAATTGGCCCTCACCTGAGCTCGAGCGGCGGAGTGGAGGCGCGCACGCGGTGGAGGGAAGCGGGGCAGAGCTGAGGCCGGGAGGAATCGGCCGGAGAAGCAGCCATGAGCGCGGACGGCGGTGGCGGAGCTTCGGGAGCCGGTGATGGCGCGGCGGTGCGCTGCTGCTGCTGGCGGGGCGAGAGGAGGGAATGGAGGGATCAGCCGAGGCGGACGAGCGCGCGGAGGGGGGTAAGCGAGCGCGGTGCTACGGGGGCCACAGGGGCGCGTGTCGCGCGGCGTCGTCGGCGTCCGGCCACGCGGCGGCCGAGCTCTGCCGCGGCGCCACGGCGTCGCGCGTGCGCGCGGGCGGCAGGCGCGAACGCGGGCGCGGGCCGCCAGCTCGGGTGGGCCGAAAGGGTGGCTGCGGCCCACTAAAGTGAAAAAACTGATTTTTCTTTTATAAATAAATTTTCAGATTTCTATATTTGTTTCAAATTTGAATTTGAAGATGAAAAAGAGGTTTTCAGAACTTTTGCCCAAAATAAAAGTTGTTCAAAATTTAATTCTCTACAACTTTCATGTAGGGCACTTTTCAAAATTCTAAATAGATTTTGAATTTGGGATTTAAAGCTAAATTTTTAAGTAAAAATTCATTTTTCTAGAATATTTTTAAAAGCAAAATTTGAAGGAATTTGAATTCAAGAGTTGCTCCAAAAATCATGTTTATTTATTCTAGATTATCTAAAATTGTAGCTACACAAAGTTTCATCACTCCTTAGCACTTAAATGTAGCATTTGGGTTTTGAGTAGTTGTTTTTCAACTCTAAATTTAAAAAGGGTCTATATTGCATGCAATGATAACCATGTATGAGATGATTATGACTAGTGCCTTGGATGCTAATGCATGCTTAACACCCAGGGGTGTTACAGAACATAAGGCGAGGAGAACTGGTGCTCAAGACCCAAAGAAGAGCAAAAGGATTCAAACTGAGAATTCTTGAATTATGTGCCATTGTCACTGCATATAGCTCTCATGACATTCTTTGGCAACTCAGTCTGTAACCGAAGAATCAAATCTCGAGCATGAGAAAAAGCCTCATCCTTACCCTCCATGAAGAACACCCAAGAGTAGCGAGAAAAATCATCCACGATCACTAGAACGTACCACTTCCCTCTCTCAGACTGAATTCGAGCCGGACCAACGGTGTCCATATGGAGTAGCTCACCGGGTCTCTTGGTCATGACCTGAGTCACAGGAGGGTGAGAAGCGGCAACCATCTTCCCGTGACGATAAGGGTGGCAAACCAAATCCTTTTCAAATTTCAACTTAGGCAATCCTCGGATTAAGTCAAGTGAGCTCAACGTAGCTAGTAAGTCAAAACTGAAGTGACCCAGTCTCCTATGCCACTTCCAAAGCTCAGAGGAGGATCCGGCCACCAAACATCGAGAAGAGCCAAATGAGTGAGAAAAATCATCTCGAAAGACATGGCCAAAAGGGACAATCTGGCAAACAAGATTTCCCTAAGAATCAAGAACTTGAGACAAGCCGGTCTTAAAGCGCACTTCAAAACCATCCCGAAGGAGTTGGGAAACTGAAAGCAAATTAAAATGCAAATTCGAAACCAAAGCAACATCCTTCAAGACAAAACTCTCGTTGACCCGAATGGTTCCACAAGAAAGCACCTTACCTTTGCTATTATCCCCGAATGTGATGTACTCCTTATATTGCACGGGGTCGAGGCTGGAGAACCATTTCGATCTTCCGGTCATGTGGCGCGAACAACCGGAATCAATAAGCCACGCGTTCTCCAGACCTCCGTCCTGCATCAATAGAAAGACATGGGATGAGCAAATGGCGCAACACTGGGGTTAGTAAACTATGAAGGATACCAGTGTTGGCTCATTTGCCCTAGAAAAGTGTTAGAAAAACACCAAACATGTCATGTCCCATTTGAGGAAAGTGGGTACCACGTGGGGGAAAATGTGATTCACTAGAACTGTAGGACTGAAAGCCACTGCCACGAGGTCCAAAGTCATATTGAGCATGACCTGAACCACGCCGGGCATGACCACCACAACCACCGTGTGGTTTCACAACCTGAGGCCTAGCACCTTGAAGCATTGCCCCTCGAGGCCTAGCATTGCACCTCTGAACAGGCGGCACATGTACGCCATGGGGCGGGCGGTACATGTTTCGGTTGTTCAACTCGTACTCTCGCCGCTCATCTCTCTTCCTCCTAAAGCAAAACTCAATAAGATGACCATTCCTATGGCAATAGTCACAGTGATACCTTACTTTTCTCTTAGGTGATTGTTAGCTCACTTTCTTGTGGGTATGTGTCACTCTTGGTAGCTTTTTGGCTTTAGGAAGGGGATCCTCAGAGATGTTCAGTAGAGTGTCAAGTGGATTCCTGAGATAGTTCGGTTTTGAAACCCAAACTTGTTTCTAAGGTGGAGCTCTTGGAGGTTCTTCAAACACTCTATCTTTCACAGTGGGTTTAGTAGGCTTAGGTGGATTGATCTTGATCAATTTGGGAGTAGTGGAAGGTTTCTCACTTGGGTTCAAACCACTGAACTCGCCAACTTTGCCATAGACATGTTCACCCTTCCCACCTAGAGCAAAGCCTACTCCCGATGTTCTAGTTCCTCGTCTGAACTGGCACATCATGATGCCCAACTGTGGCTCACTATAAGACACCCAATTCAAGATTGACCGAAGGTATGTGTTGTCTTCCTCGGATCTCATCTTGTCCTGCCTGCAAGACTCAAACTCCAACACCAAACTCTCACAACGTGCACACTCAACAACTGTGCTATCTGAACTGGCCTTCTCAAGAGCAAGGATCTTAACATTCTTCTCTGCCAGCTCAGATTACAAGCGTGAACAAGACTTGCATGCACCCAACAAGCTAGACCTAGCCTTTAGCTCATCGTTCTCATCTAACAAGGCAGCATACTTAGATTGCAACTCAGAAAAGTTAGTCATATGAACAGCACATTCATCACACTCAACCACGTCAGACACATGAACGACAAGCTTCTTAGCTTTCTCAAGCTCTTTCTCCATAATTTCTAGCTTGTCCTTAAACTCTTTTCTCTCACGAGCAGCACGTTTCAGTAGCTTATCTTGACTCATCAAAGTATCGGTCATGATATCAAGCTCGGCAATAAGAGCATCGACAGAGGGTTTTACCTCAGTAGAGTCGTCATCGCCGGAAAGCACGTCCTTGTTGAGCTTCACCCCTTCATCTTCGGCCATGGTGCAGTAGCCTCCGTGGATGGACTTGGTGACAAAGCAAAGCCCGATCAACATGTGCTCACGCCTCTTCTCGGACTCATCATCGCTCGAGGGAGAAGAAGACCGGTCGTCATCGGTGTCATTGTCGAGGTCGCTGAGGGAGGCGAGGAAGGCGTGCTCTTGGGCCTTGGCCTTCTTAAAGTACTTCTTATTCAATACCTCCTTGTCGAATCCTCCCTTCGACTTATGCTTGGAGGTGTACTCATGCTTGTCCTTGCGCTTGCTAGAGTCGTATTTGTCGGAGGAGTGCTTATTCTTCTTAGGACAGTGGGCGACGAAGTGATCGGGATCTCCACAGCCGTAGCATCCTTTCTTCAGACCACCACCATGCTGGTGATTCAAGCGGTTGTTGTGAAACCGCGAGAACCGGCTGATGATCAACGCCAGCTTGTCATACCCAAGACTGTCCATCTGCTCCTCTGTGACAGACATCAAAGAAGACAAGGCAACAGACATCTGTGAAGAGTTAGCCAAAGAACTTGAGCCGTTACCTGAGACCAAAGCCATAGTCGGTGCAGAGGGATTCTTGAGCTTGGCTTGGGTCTGGTAGTCGATCTCGGTGGACTTGAGCTTGCTGAAAAGCTCATCCACGGTGAGGGTCTCATACCCCAAAGACTCAATGATGGCAGTCACCTTCACATCACATACCTTCCGATCTAGGGCATATAGAAGCTTGAGTGCACTCTCGTGATTGTCATAAGGTAATTGTGCCTTGTTTGCTCGTATCTTGTTGACGATGGTCTGAAAGCGAGAAAACATGGCATCGATGGACTCGCCATCAAGCTGGGTGAAGTTCTCATACTCCCTCTTGTACGTCTCATAGAGTCTGGTTTTGACCTGTGCGGTCCCCTCGTGATAGCTCTGAAGCCTCACCCAGATCTCCCGAGCAGTAGTACAATCGGAGACTCTCTCGAACTCTGAAAGCGAAAGACTCGAGAAAAGAACTGCGCGAGCTCTGCTATTAGCGTTGTTCTGATCTTTTTGATCTTGCGTGACACGAGCACGGGGTTCAAGCACAACGTAAGTAGCATCCTCGCAAATCTCTCAAACAAGCCAATCAATCCCCTGGAGATGCGCGGACATACAAATCTTCTAATAGGGATAATTTGTTCCATCGAAGAACGGTGGTTTGCCGGAACCACGCTCTATGTCGCCTTCGTGGATCACGGACCGATTAAGGTGGAATGATCCTTAACCAGCTTCGATACCAATTGAAGGACCGAAAACGATGACCAGATGGGGCGTGAATGGGAGCTGAATTTTTTTTTCGAAAATAATTGGCTACTGTCCCAAAATCACCACCAAAAGTGCAAACAAAACTCCATGATGTCCACGACCCAACTAGTGAGTGGATGTTCCCTAGGAACACAGCAAGACCCAACTAGTGAGTGGAGGTGAGGGAGATGGGGGCTCCCTCATCCTATTTAACAGGGCTATTACACAATCTTAGTTTTGCCCCTGGATATAAATGAGTCAAACCACTTAGCCCAAGGGCGTTATGGTCCAACCCAGTGTCATCTTCATCTGACGGCCACCGCGCCTCCTCATCAGTAGCTTCGCCTCAACGCGAACTCCCCGATGCCACCACGTGTCGTCCGTTCCACCTCGGAACCTCCGCCCGGGTTTTGAGGCCCAAACCCGTAAACCCGCCACCGATCGTTTTGAGGCCCAAACCACCAAACCCACTCGCGAGTAGCGTACTCCATACGCGTCCCTCGCCGCTCGACACGTGTCACCGCCGTCCTCGACCGGCCGGCACGCCAAGTTCTCTGAGCCCCGCTCGACTTGCATGTCCTCCGTCTTGACTCAGTCAACACGGTCACTCCCATGTACACTTGCGCTTGTTGATGTCCCAGGTGTCAGCCACCGCGGCTAGTCACCCGGCCTCCTGGTCCCTCGGTCCAAGCCTCACGTCCGCCCTTCACCGCTCCTGGTTTATCGGCACGGCACGTCCTCCTTGACCTTCACCTCGCCGTCAACCACCGTCTCTGAGCTCCACACCTGCACAACACAAGCCAAGAGACATGTCGCACACATAGCTTTCGCCATGGTAGGGTTAGTCACCACTCAACCTTGTTCGTGGATCACATTAACAATCACTCATCACAAAACGAGCACACAAGGATACTTGTCAACCTTGTGTTCGTAATTTCTTATCTCGGCAATTCCATTCCCATTTTGAGAATACGCGAACAATCTCATCCCGTGATGGAAAACCTTTCTCAAGAAATGTAGCATGTTCCTCGATCATTGTTCCACAACCCAATCATCTCAGGAACTTTGCAACTATGCACCCATCTACCGTTATATTTGTTTCAGGGTTTAGTTACACTATCTGGAGCTAAGGAACTTTGGAAGGTGCAAGTACGTCTCAGGGTTAAACTCTTTGTGTGGCTACTGCTTCATGGCATTTTTTTTCGAATTACATAAGTGCTTCATGGCAGATGTTGGACGGCTAGTGAAGCCATAACCTATATGATGAGACATGTGTGCGATATGTGATTAGGAGGAAGAAACTATTAATCATCTATTGATAGCTTGTTGTTATAGGGAAGTTGATGGAGGATTCTGTAGCCACTCGTGTTGGAAGCAATCGCGCCACGGCATGATCAATTAATGGCGGATTGGTGGATCTCAGCAAGGAACAAGTTTTCACCATGGATTTGCCAAAAAGACTTTGATCGATTGGTGGTTGCTATGGAAAGAGCGAAACAACATGGTGTTCTTGACAGAGTTGTATGTTGTTTAACTGTGAATTTATTTGATCATATCATTGTTGTACCTGATACCTGACGGGTACCCATATGGCGTGAATGCACGTACAAAATCTTACCTATGAACATACTCACAGACAAAGTGAAAGGTAGAATAATTGCGGGCATACTTGCGGGTGGGTAAATTACCCGCACCTTACTCGAGCCGCTGCCATCCATAGTTGAGAGCACGTTCAGTGAACTTCGGCAGGCTACCAATATTACCATGCATGCATCACTTGTAAATTTCTTAGTATTCTCTAGAGCTAGAGCTAGTGGGTCTAGGTTCACTGAAGACGCTTTGTACTTCATTTGTTTTCCTCTTAATAAAAACGTGCCACGACATGGTTGGAAAAAGCTCAAAGGCAAAACTCTCATGTACGTGCAAAGCAATGTGAACCACACAAACTAGACAAATTTTGACCAAGACTCGTATGCTGGTCATTAGACTCATATTGACAGTAGCAGGAAAGCATGTGTACATCACATGTTAAAATCAATATTTTATTCCGTAATAATCAAGCAAACGTTTTTGAGTTGATTCAGGATTTCAAATTAAGTTACAGAAACGAGCATAGATATCATATATACTTCATTCATCTCAGAATAAATGCAATTGTAGATACACACCTAATTTCTTTTATCAATTGTAGATACACCTAATTAGTATGTTTTAGGCAAACTGATCGAATAGATTGCACCAGTCGAAACCGAAAGACCTATCTTTATGTCCTACTCTGGCAGACTGGCACAATTGGAAGCTTCTACAGGCCCTCTGGTCAAGGGAGTTCCCCAGTGCAGCAGCTGGAAACTTGATTGCCGCTGGTCCATTTTGATCCGAGGTGACCGTGGTCCGTGGACTAACTGCTGACGGAGTTATGGATCAAGTTGTTTGTGAACCCAAACCCAAACAAGCCGGATGATTGACTTGAGTTAGCTTTCAGCTCTGGACCCACAGGAGAAAACAACTCAGCACCGATTCTTTTCGTTCGGACCGCATACACAGAGCGTGAGTCGGACATCCGAGGCAAAATCTTTCTGAAGCACAACTTTGAGCCCCTTACCTTTACCTTTTCCTGTCGGCCAAAACACTGAAACATGCATCTGAAACGCTTACAAAAACATCTGAAAAAACACTTATACACAACATTCAGATAAAACACTTGCAACATATATATGAAATATATGTAATATCTAAATAAACACACTTGCAACATACGTATGAGAAAAACAGATGAAACATTGGGAACAGAAGTTTGCAACATACGCGTACAACCATTGCAACATTCATATGTAACACTTGCAATATACCTATGAAACATCTGAAACACTTAGTCTTGCAACATGTTCTTTCAGCACAACATCTCTTTGTTGCTTGCGAATGGAGGCTTGTCGGCGCATGGAGTTCACCGATGTAGAGCTCGCCGCTTCGATGGAGAACAACGTGACAAGTCTGGTGGAGAAGGCCGTGGTGGGTCCGCGCGTTGGAGAAGGCCACGGCGGGTGGGAGGCGCAGTGGAGAGGGAGGAAGACCGGTTGCCGCGCTTGGGCGCGGTGGAGATGACGGTTAGTGGAGTGGAGGCACAATGGAGAGGGAGGCATGGTGGAGAGCGCAGTCACCGTGGCGACGCGGCGGAGCGCGGTTCGGAGCGTTGTTGCGGCGCTGCGGTGAGGTGAGTTTTATTAAAAAACGGTTGCGTGGCGAGTGGATGAGCAGATAAGAAGCGGTCGTTGGACTGACGTCACGGCTTAGCAATGGAGTGTTCGGGTGGGCGGACGCCCGCTTCCTAGAATTACCAATAAACTTAGTCAAACTTAAGATTGTTCGGCTCCTCGTAAATAAAATATTCACATTCTTTTGGGCGGTGGGATGACAAGGTAGATGATGATTTGCACTCGTCTAGTTTGGACTGCATAGAGGGAGCGTGGGTCGCATCGGAGGCAAAATCTTTCTGAACCAGTTTCAAAAAAAAATCTTTCTGAACCCCTTTCCTTTCCCTTTTCCTCTCGGCCCAACCGCTCTGGCCCGCTCATTCCGCGGCCGCGGAATCCACAGGCCGCGGCCCGGAGGTGCACCGCGGCAGCGCCTCAGCGGCACACGCGCGGCGGGAACAAGATCCTCTCCAGTTGTACGGACGAACTTGTCTCTACGGTTGGCCATCCGTGCCCTTTATTTCCCATCCAACCGTCAGCTCCACAGAAGCAGCTTAACAGGCCTCCAATCGGCCCACGTGAGCCCATTCTGCACGGAATTCCATCCTGCACGTCTCTTGGTCATCTGGCCAGTTCCCTGTTGTTTTTTTGGCGCGAGCATTATGCGTTTTGCCGCCTGAACCACCTTTTTTTGACGCGAGAGTGGACAGGGCTGTGGCGGCGATTGGATTCTGCGGCGATCAGATTTTGGTGCTGGTGCTCTCCATCTCCTTTTCGTGCTGGTGCTCTCCATCTGCTACTCGTGCTGGTGCTCTCCATCGGTTAGCAAGTGCCAAAAATCTCTACACTCACGTCACCTCTTGCTGTGTACAGTAAGCTAGGGTTGTTCTAATTTGATTGTTTTTATTCTTCATTCTTTGGATTTTGCTAGAATTGATGGACTGAAGGAATCTGATATGGAAGTTTCAAAGGAACATCAACTTGCTTGAATGAATATTTTTTTACATATCTAAGATGGAAGAAAAAAGGTGTGTAATGCCATGATTGTTTTTTTCCAATTAATTTGGGGATAGATTGTAGTTGTTCAGTTCAGCACCTAATATCATACCATCTTTATCTGTTTTCTTGTAGAGAGGGTCCGCTTCCTAGTCTTTTACCTCAAGTTGGCATGGAGTTTAATACTACAGATGAGGCTTGGATGTTTTGGATTAGATATGGGGGTCAAAAAGGCTTTGAGGTGAGGAAAATGTACACAAACAAAAGAGAGTTTGAATAGTGACCTGAAGCGGCATTTCAAATCTGATTTTGATATAATCCGATTTCTTAAGCAATTTGAAAGGGTTGTGGAATATAAAAGAAAGAATGAACTGCAATCTGAATTTGAAGCAAGGAAAAAATTACCTAGAATCAAAATGAGGACACCTATGTTAATCCAAGCTAGCAAGTTATACACAGCACCTATTTTTGAAGCTTTTCAAAGTGAGTATGAGAGGTCAATGGTAGCATGCACCATGACATTAGAATGCCAAAATGAATATCTTGTGGCAATTGGGAGCCTTGATGAAAATCCTACTTTTGAGAAGCAGTACAAAGTTATTGGTGATCCTTCAAAGCAAACCAGTACATGCAGCTGTGGCCACTTCAATAGAATCGAAATACTCTGTGGCCATGCTCTAAAAGTCCTTGATTTGATGAATATCAAAACACTTCCCACACAATACATACTGAACAGGTGGACACGTGAAGCACGCAGTGCAACAGTACATGACAACCAAGGGCGAAACATAATAGAAAATCCAAAATTAGATGAGATGCTTCGCTACAAAGATATGAGTCACAAATTTCAACATTTGGCACATCGAGCTGCCAGCCATCCAAATTGTTGCTTATTAGTACACAACGCACTTGACATGGTCAGCAAGCAAGTTGAAGAAGAACTCAATGGTGTTGCAAGTCCTGTGGATCCTATCATCACTCCCACCAATGTGTCTCTGCCCACTGAATTGTTGAGTACAACAAGCCTAAAGAAAAAAGAGGTGGAAACAAAAACCTCGAAGCGCATAAAAGCTTGGTATGAGAAGAAGCGCAAGTGTGTGACAAGAAAAAAGGGAGGTATCAACAAAGAAAACAGTACAAAGGTGTGTGACAAGAAAAAAGAAAAAAGTTCGAAGGCTTGTGACAAGAAGAAAAAAAAATGTTCAAAGGTATCTGACAACTCAAAATATATATGATTCTCATTCTCTTCTATTGTATTTAACCATATTCGCTACAAAAAGTTTCAATTGTATTTAACTATCTCATTCTCTTCTATCTGATCAGAAGCAACAGACTACAAAGAAGCAAGAAACCATACAAGTGAGCGTCGATGATGGCACAACAATACATATGCTATCTTTGCCTGAGGAAGGGATTTCTGAACAATACATGGCCATTAATTCCTTCTCTGAACTATTGTCCGGATCAATGACAGATGGCGCTATTGGTGAATTCTAGTAGCACAGATCATCCATGGAATATATGGCTCACCAAAATGCCATCATGTTCAAATAGTTCCTGGTTCTGTAGTTCAAGTGCAAAGCTCAGCAGCAGCTTTTGTGACAATATAATGTGATCAGCAACAACTTTTGTGCAATGCAGTAACAAATGCATTCCAGAACATTTATGTATAAACCAATGTCATCTTACAATGAGTGTCCATTCCTATTTGACTGACAATTTACATTTTGCTAACATTTACAATATTGTAGCACCTGGAAGATTTACAGAGCAAAACACCTTGGTGATCTTACAACTGTTATAGCTACAATATGTTCAATACTACTTGAACAATTTACAAAAGTGGTAGCACTCGGACAATTTACAGAACCGATAGCAATTACAGTCTCCTTGAGTCACTGAGTCTTTTACAGTCCACCGACGCACTTGTCCATGGAGAGACAGGGCTGTAACCATCAAGCTGGAGCATCACGGTGGCACACACGAGGAGACTGCCGGCGAGGCGAGGATTATCGCCGCCACAACCAGCCACGGCCGGGCCGGCAGCGTCTGCGGCGACGGAGCTCGACGTCTTGACATGCTGAAAAATTTACAGAACATAACACAGTAACAAGCATCTTCCTCATGTGCAGCCTGGGTGGGCCGCCCGTGTTCGCGCCCAAGCGGGAGGGAGGGAGCACGCCGTCGACCAGCGTGGCGTCCACCCTACCTCCTCTTCCTCCCCCTCGGCGGCCTCAGGGAACGCACGGCGCAGGCGGGCCCACTGCTCGCCCAGGCGGTCCTCAACGGTGAACGAAGCAGGGTCAGGAAGAGGGAGGCCCAGAGAGGGGCTAGGCGTGGGGCTGGCCAGCCTGCGGACTTGGCCGTGAGGGTCAAGCTGGCCGCTGCAGCAGCTGCGCGGCGACCATGGCGGAGTGGAAGGAGCCGCCGGCGCTAGGCTGGAAAGGGAGCGAAGGGGGAGCAGGAGGCGAAGGAATCAGGCGATGGGCTGGTATGGGCCGGTTGGAGGCCTATTAGACTATAGTTTTGTGGAGCTCATGCTTATCTAAAATCAACGGTCAGGATATGCAACTGGAGACACAAGTTGTTCCGTACAAATGCAGAGGATCTGATTCCGCGCGGCGATGGCCGGCCGGGCGAGCGCGATGACTATGAGACACGGCGGTAGTGGCAGCTGGCACGAG
The DNA here is from genome assembly GCA_038087645.1 of Saccharum hybrid cultivar R570. Classification (NCBI taxonomy): domain Eukaryota; kingdom Viridiplantae; phylum Streptophyta; class Magnoliopsida; order Poales; family Poaceae; genus Saccharum; species Saccharum hybrid cultivar. The sequence continues at coordinate 2,528,623 of JAQSUU010000377.1, forward strand.
GGGAGATGATTAAAAATGCGGTGGCCACGCTGATGGTGCGCCTCCACCACCTGCCCCTGCCCCTGCCCCGCGCCGCGCCCGCTCCCACCTACCGCTGCCGCCGCCACCTCGCGCCCCCTCTCTCGCGGCCGCGAGCATCGGCCGCCGCCATGTCGACGGCGGCGGAACAGGCGGTCGCCGACCAGAAGCGTGAGCTGCGCGCCGAGGTGCGCAGGGCGCTGAAGGCCCTCTCTCCTGACCAGCGCGCCAGCGAAGGTGATGCCTCGCGACCTGCTTCGGGCGTGTCTGCTTCGGCTTCAGTTCTGTAATGCGATTGTTGGGGGGAGGGGGCGATGGCCACCACATGTTCGTCGATTTGCCAACTAGGGAGTGCGCTTTGCCCGTGCTGCTCTTGGCTAGCCTTTTACGAAGACACTGGGTGCTTAGCAGCTAGAAGTAGAACGAGAAATAAAAGGGTTGTGAAAAAATCGTGCAACTTCACGGTAGACTTTACATTTTATTTCAAATTCATGAGACTGTAGTGCTGGGGGCGTGTCTGAGAACCTGATGAGAAATGCTATTTGATTCCTTACTAAGATCAGCAGATAAATGCTGTATTTACAATTAAGATAATGAAAGCGTCTAGGCAAACACTAGGAAAATTAAAGATTAGTGTGCTCTAACTTTACATTGACGATAGTGCAATGAAGTAGACTATACTTCAGAGTTTAGAGACCTTAACTAGTATATTGAGATGGCTATACTCAGGGGCGAAGCCAGAAGAAATGGCTGCCGGGGTCAGTACTCACGGTACTAAGCGCTGATATATATGGTCTGATAATAATGCCATGCATAACATTAAATTGATAAAATAACAACCGCATATTGTGACAAAATAAGGTTTCACAATAGTAGTTACCTCTTATTATCTAAAAAAATAGTAGTTACCTCTTGCAGTTTCTCTCTACCGCTACAATCCTCCATCATATAAAAGTGAACTATCACATCTTTCATTGGAATTGAGGTTAGAGATCCCGGCTCCACGAAGCATATGATATAATTGTTCATGAATCCATCTTCAATACGATTTCTCAGTATTGTCTTCATAATTTTTATTGCTGAAAAGCACCTTTCCACTGAGGCAGTGGCGATAGTAAGAACTAGTAAGCTCAGAAATAGTGTTTTAACCCACCGATAGACAAAAGAAAATGCCAAATGTGTTTTAACCCACCATCAACCTAGCAAGCTCAACAAATTACTAATTTAGTCACATATTAAAAAAACTAAAGCAGATAGCAGCTATGCCGACATTGTTAAATAATTAACCTCAGTACTAGATAGATACCTGGCATCTTGGATCTTGCTGGCTGGAATGAAGGAGAACATTCTTCGCTTCTTTGCTGGACAGAATGCTTTCTCAGAATCTGAGTTCGGATTGTATAGCTGAAAAAAAAACCCTAAGACCTCAATGTTCAGACCTGATCATTAATTTAATTGCAAACTGCATAATTGGTATTTGCTGTTTGGGGTATCTCGTTTAGATGCTTGAGAGTAGACAGCAGGAACATGAGATTGAGAACGAACTCTGAGCACTGCCCGCCGGGCAGGGGTGACGCCGGTCACGAGGATTTGCGATGCATCGGGTACGAACCTGAAAGGGTGCGCAAACGTCTGGCCTTATGGACTATCAAATATCTGTAGTGTGGCATTCACTGATTGTGGACTACCGCCTGCATATGGATTGATGGATCGGATGGGCGATGGGCTGAGTAGGACTGCTACTGCTGGGCTGTCGCATGCTCCAGCTGCTGCATGCTGGGCCACCGGGGTCTCGTGTAATTTTTTAATGGGGTCAAAGCCTGCCAGAAATTACTCCGTACACGGGTATCGGCAAAGTCGTCGGTGTCGTCGGACCCCGACGCGTGAACGTAGCTTCGCCGCTGGCTATACTACACTATTGCTTACCTTCTGGGACAAAGTGGAATTTTATTGGATTGTTTGATTTGAGTATTTGGAGGTAAAAAATTATCTTTTTTTTTCTAGATCTGGCTATTCAAACTACAATCTTGGAATCCTCTTGGTTCAAAGCAAGCAAACGGTTGTGTGCTTATATAAGCTGTCAGCAGTTGCGAGAAGTCGATACATCAAAACTACTAGAAGAGTGCCTATCATCGAATCCTGGTGAGTCCTTCTGTAGTTATGCTCGTTACTGATTCTGTTGCTAACAATTAGATTTTCCTTAAGGACAAGAGGAACTGGCAAAGGATCTTTATGTTCCTCGAGTGGAGGATAAGAACCGTAATATGCGGATGCTCAAAATCACCACCATGGATGATTTAGTTAAGAATTCAATGAACATTCTGGAACCATCGCCTGTGGATGCTACTGGGAAAGATCGCGAAGATGGTATGAAATTTCATTTCGATGTTACTGTGAAGCTTTCTCCACATCTAATATATATAAGTTACTGCATTGATGGGGTGTTTAAGTTGACATGTATTCACTACCTGCCCCGTCTAATGTAATAAGTTACTGCATCCATGGGATGGTTAACTTGACATGTATTCACTACTTCTGATCCTCCTTTTATCCTTGCAGTATTGTCGTCATCTTCTCCTGTTGATCTTTTATTATTGCCTGGTATGTCCTCTATCATTTACTTCATAAATGCTCCGCCACATAAACTCAATTGGATAATACTTGTTGTTCATGCAGGACAAGCTTTTGATAGAAGTGGTCGAAGACTAGGGCGTGGTGGAGGGTAGGATTACATATTAAAATTACATTTGCCTGTCCTGAAGTTGCTATTTTTTCAGGGATACTTCAAAAAATATTAATACCCTATAAGAAATGTGATCACAAACTGCATGAATTCCAAATTTTGTTTCAATTCAGTAATATTGAAGTTTAAATACCTTGATTTTGGTACCAGAGGAGCCATTTGTGATTATAGAAATATTTACCACCTAAGACAGTAATCATATCTTTCAGATGCAAAAACTGCTGGAAAGGTTGATTCATACTCACACAAACTCTATGTGGCTAAGAAATCAAATATTTGTCATGAGATCTGTATTCTGGATCTTGCAATTGAAAGTTTATAACCTGGCCCTGTGGATTTAGATCCAAGCTTAAATGTATGAGCATGAATTCTGTATAATTGCATCTTAGTATAAAAGTTTGAAAAGGGCAGTGCATGCTGGTGCGGTAATAAGCCTGTCACCGTCCTGTTTCTTTCTTCAATCTGTAGATTGGTAAAGGTCCATGGTATATATTTGTTTTCTTCAATGCAGAAGTACCATCATGCAATTAGGTTTTGCAGCTTATTCATGTTGCTTTGACTGTAGCGATATCAACAAAATAAACCACAGCTCTATGATTTTTTAATAGATCTCCATTGCATAAAACGCCTAAGGGGTACATGTGCATGAACCTCAAAGATATAGTGTTCTACTCTAATGGATGGTTAAGTTTATGCTAAAGTAGACAATTATGATTTTAATTTACTTAAATGTTTTTCTGCTGCTATATGATCGCTTCTTTCTTCCAAAATTAAAAGGTACTATGACACATTCTTGATGAAATACCAAGAACTTGCAAAAGAGAAAGGGTGGAATCAGCCTCTCTTGGGTATGTCATGCATATCTTTCTATACGGATTTGTTAATATTTTCCTTAAACTTTTGTATTCATAATTACGGATTTTTTTTCTTCTGATACTATTTTCAGCTAGCTATTATATTTAGTTTGTGATATTTGGTTGAATTATGCTTTGCCCCCTCTACTTTGTTGGAACCATATTGGCCAGTCTACTTCAAAACAGAAGCAAGATGAACTGTTTTGAAGTGGAAGGCAGAGTTGATGCAGGGATCTTTTGGAGTAGAATTAGGTCTTGATAAAGTCGACTGGAAGCTACTTGTAGTTTAGATTCCATTGTTAACTTCAATCATAAAGCTTATATTGTTTAAGTGTCAGATCCCAATAACATCTAGTGCAAGCTAATTTAGATTCCATTGGCTATACACTTATACTTTAATCATATCGCTGACCTATTGTTTTACAATAGGCTGGTTTCTTGCTCACTTAATCACATAGCTGACCCAAATTCTGATCTTATTAGTATGGAGAGGCTGTTGGTGTTAGGTCTATGAGCAAAATTACGCTCGTATTATAAGATCTTCTAATATCAAACTACTATTATTTTGTAGAACATCAGTCTCTGATTTATAGTTGACTAATGTTCCAAACTAGTAAATTAGTTTCAAAGATGAAAATTGCTAAGCTTCTGCTTGCATCAACTCTCAACAGAGATCAAGTGACCAAAAGTTTCATTTTGATTTCTAAATCATGGGATGGTTGATGTAAACTTGGATGTGGCCTAAGCAAGCATACCAACAGTCACATCCTTCTAACTTTTAGGGTTTATGTCTACCTACACCTTTCACAGCTGTCAAGTATGTTAGATCAGAATATGAGCTATGTTTGACAGAGTAAGCACTTATTGTTGTTCCAGATCAAAACAGTATAGCATGCATCAAAGAGTGACAGCAAAGCCTTCCTGTGTGCTTTCGAATCAAGTTTTGTCATACCAAAACAACAAGCCAACTTGAGGACACGAAATACATTAATCAAAATGGAAATACATTTTAGTTCTGCTATTTTGTCTTCCACGGAATCCATGGGATGATAATTGATAATACAGTGCAAGCCTTTTTTATTACTATAAATTAGCCATAGTAATGTTTTGCTTTCCTATTTTGAAGTCGCTCTTTCGTACTCGGTGCAAATTATGGACGAGGGCGTCATCCCAGTCAATTCAACTGATGTTCCTATTGATGCTCTGGTCTTATCCTCTGGTGTCATTCCAATAAGTGCTGCGGCGTTGCAGAGGATGCAATGAAGTTGATTGGTCTCTCTAGCCATGCTTTGGCAACAAGCACCTTTTTCTAATTCCTGGTTGCACTAGCAAATATACACCAGCAGTTCAGGGAATTTGTCCCTTTTTTCCCTTGTGGATCTGGATGTCTACTCCTTATTTCAGCTACTTTAGATTTATAGATTTATAATGTAAATCATCCTGATGAGCAAAACAGTCAGTAGACCTGACATGCTATTCGGAGTTTATAATGTATCTTCAGGACTAGCCAGTCCCCACAAAAGGGGAAAACTAATAAAACTTTATCCGACTTTTTCTACAGGCAAAGTAGATAATCATATTACTTGTAGAGTAATGGTTGCAACTTGCAAAGGAATCGTCAATGATTAGATCCAAGGGAGTTGGTGCGTTAACTCGAAGGGCGTCCGCCGTCCGGAGCAGATGAGCTCCTGCCTCAGGCTATCCGCACTCCACCACTCTCTAAACACATTTTTAAAGGAATATTTTGTCCTACTCATCTAGGATTCTCACCTCTATACCAACTCCTCCCGCACTCATATTTACTCTATAGCATACTCTATATCAACAACCATCTCATATCCTCTCTCCTCTCTCTCTTTCTCTCTCCTCCCTCCTCTCTCCTCTCTCTCTTTCTCTCTCCTTCCCTTTTACAGGCGCGCACATAGGAACGCTATCTTTACCGTGTTATTGTACCCAACTGAGCCATGTAGACTCGCATAGCGTCGGCCGGTGCGGAGTCTGGTACGCTATTTTTAGCGTACCGAGCCTTTTGCCGTGCTCCGGTGCGGTTAGTCTCAGTCCGCCTGCACCTACCGTTGCGCCGTATCGATGTTGCATGCGCATGTCTGTCCTGCGTCTGCTGCCGTTGCGCCATATCGATGTTGCATGCGCACGTCTGTCCTGCGTCTGCCTTGCTCCGCCCCGCATGCGTACCTGCTCTCGTCACCTTGCCTCGCCCTACACGCGCACCCTGGCTATGCTCGTCACTCCTTCCCCCTGACCCTCTCTTCTCTCCGCGCAGGCGGGACCTGAAGGATGAGGATGAGCATGCCTCATCCATAGGACCCAGGCGCGTCGTGTGCCCCATCTGGCGGCCCTTGGCTTGTTGCTCCCCTTCTCCCAGCTTCCGGGTCATGCCCCCATAACTCCCTTAACATACCTCTAAAACAAAAACACTTGCAACATAAAACACTTGAACGCAACATAAGTCTGAAGCAGATGAAACATTTAGAACATACACTTTCAACATATGTGTGAAACATGTGCAACATCCAGATAAACATTTGCAACATGAAAATACTTACTGCAACATAAGAATGAAACAATTAAAAATTTGGAACATACTCTTGCAACATGTGTGAAACATATGCAACATCTAGATCAAAACGCTTGCAACATTCGCCTGAAACAGATGAAATACTTTGAACAAATGCTTGCAACACGCCTCTGAAACACTTGTAGCATATGCAATATTTTAATCTACTTTTGCAACATCCATACGAAACATTTGCAACATACCTTTGAAACATCTGAAACACTTAAAACATACGTTTGCAACATGCGCTTTCAGCGCAACATCTCCTTGTTGCTTGGGAATGGAGGCTTTTCGGCGATTGGAGTTCACCGATGTAGAGCTCGCTGTTAGTGTGGAGCTCGCTGCTCCAGTAGAGAAGGCTGCAACAGGTCCCATGGAGAAGGTTGCGGTGGGTCCATATGTTGGAGAAGCCCGCGGCAGGCGGGAGACATGGTGGAGAGGAAGATGGGCTGCCGTGCTCTAGCGTGGAGGAGATGTCTGCCGTCGATGGAGAGGGAAGCGTATTGGACAGCGCCGTCACCAAGGCGGCGCAGCGGAACGCGGTCACAGAGAGCTATCATGGCGCTAGTTCTTTTTTATTAAGAACAGTTGGGGACGAGTGGATGAGCAGATAAGATACAATTGTTGGGCCATGTCGCGGCCCAACATCAGCACCCTCCGGGCGGGCGGACGTACGCCCATAATCACCATTACCGTAATTAACTCAAAGCCTCATGGGCCGGTCCAGTTCCCTTATGGTTTCGAAAAGAACTGCATACAGCCAGGAGCCCAGGAGTTCAACAAATCCCCGTGTTCAAAAAATCGATATTTCTGTAGAGAAAAAAAGACACGTGGACTGCAATTTATATTCAACAAAACTGTCGCGTCCGCGGAGACACTGACCATGATTAACCAGTCCGAAGACAAACCAAATGTTGCAAAACCCTTGACCACATTTCGCGAAAGGAAAACGTACATTGAATCGTCTTTACAGATAGAATAAAGAATGGCATCGTTCTACAAAACGCACGGAATTGTCACTTTTGTTGTCAATGATCATGGTCAACCAACAATCCGAAAATTGACCAACCTTTGTAAATAAATCTCTTCTCCTGGAACATTTTGGCTACATTTCGAATTGGGCAATGGAACTCTAGTACAAGAATCAAAATCTCAAGATCCTAGACCACCTCTCCGTCCTCTACTTCACTCCACGACCACCTTGGCATCGTGTTGAGCACGCACGTGGGAGAGATGTAGGGGTCGTTGAACCACACAGTCCTCACCACCTTGTCCAGCTCCCGTCGAGCCTCCTCCCTCTTCCGCTGGAGCTCGGCCCGTCTGCGCCTGGCTTCGGCTTCTTCCGCCTGGTCCACCTCCATCTCCGGCGACCGCTTTCTGTCTTCGTCGGCGGCGAGAGCTCGAGACCTCGCGATGGACTCGGCCGCCGGATGATGATGATGCGCGGCGGGGGAGGCGGGATACGCCCGCGGCGCTCTCCGCTCTCTGGACGATCGCGAGCTGCTCCTCCTTCTAGTGTCGTCCTTGTGCGCATGGTCCCGCTCCTTGCTCTCCTCGCTCTTATCGGCTGCGCGGTGGGCGTCGTCGTCGCGGCCACGGCGGTGAGCGTCGTCCGGCCTCCTGTAGTAGTCGGCGCGAGCGTCGCTTCCCCTCCTCCTCTTCCTGTCGGGGGACGCGTACGCGTCGCGTCATCGGCGCCTCATCACCAGCGGCCCCGGCGACGTCGTCCGTCGTGGCTTCTCGTTGTCATGGGCACGACGACAGTGCCCGCGCCTGTACGCGGCGTCCTCTGCAGGTCTAGCGACGCAAGCGGGGCTGGGGTTGACGCGCACGCGACAGTTGTTGGAAAAGAGGCGAGACGACGGGGCTGCTACTGCACACGGCAGGGCGGTAGTGGGAGTTGTGTGAAGAAGCCACCGCGGTGGCCATGCCTGCCTCCGGCCCTCCACCTCGCTAGCTCTAGGGTTAGTTCGTAACTTTTGGAGCGTGAACGAGCGCGCGTGCCAGTACGCGTTTGGGATACGGGTGATGACGAAAGTGAAACAATATAAATTGTTGGCCACCCTCGGGTTAAAAAGGCCAGGCGGTTGTCTCAATTTGTTCCCAACTCGGAAAAGGATCCGTATAGGCGCAACGGTTGTGGCGTCCCGTCTGGTTTCGGATCTCCCGGTCCCAGCTGTGACCTGCTTAACAGCTTAAGTACATCGTTGTTTCTTCTATAACGTGAAGGAGATGGCTAGAGGTGAGAAAAGTAATGAGCGCCCTGTTCGCATGAGCTACTTTTTAGCAATAGAACAGTATTTTTCTCTCACAATATTTCAGCATAAGCATCAACGTAAGCCAAATTTCAACATAAGCGAACAGGGTGGAGATCGTTAAACTAACTTTCAAAATTATGATTTATACCATTATATGAGGTGTTATACAACGCAGCTGTTCACAACATACGCACAGTCACCTCCATAAACAAATGCACGCAAATACTACCCCTATATATGAGCATCTTCGAAGACAGAGTCGCTCACAACGTACACATACTCACCTCTATGAACAAACGCACACAAACCCTGCTCCTATGAGCATATTCGAAATTTGGGCCAAGGAGCCATTAAAATCCTGGAACATACGCTCCCACGGGGAGTCGAGAACCTAAGGTGTTACTGAGGCTCTTATAAGTTGTAACCAATAGGCTACAGGCCCTTTCGCTCATGCAACTCGTAACATTATTGTGTTGTATGCATAAATTGGCTATTAAATTGATGCCTAAAATTAATGAATATACACATTAAATAATAAATTAATAATAATGGCTCTCTCTTGCTTTTTCATCAAGCTCCACTGTTATAGTCGACAAGCGACAGACCACAACATATAGGGACAGGCCAAATTTCATTTATTTTCTTTTTTTACTTTTTAGTTTCAGTATATATTACTAGTCATATTTATTTAGTAAATTTTTTATACATTTATATTTATGCAAAAGTTTTTAAAAATTAGACCAGAAATAACTTTGAAAAAATATTCAACATTTTAGATAAAACTAGCTTGGTTAACATTATTTGTGGAAATGATGAACAGTATTTCCAAAATATTGGGTGTATATATATCCAAAATGTCAATTTTTTCAAATTAGAGGTCCAAACTAATTAATCACTCATCCATCCCCTTCAATCAAATATTGTTAGATGTCGTCATGGGTATGGCTGGCTGGTTTGGTCCATATGCAAAGATAGGTTGTGCCCATCGTGGCTAGCGGCCCATATTTTCGGGCCTAGTAGACACGTCGAAGCATGCAAGGCACTCGTGGGCTGTGGCCCTAAGCTTGAGTGGTAACGGAGAACCAGATCGTTAATTTGTTAGCTGACGCGGTGCGAAACCAGCCCAGAAGCAGTATGGCTCTCGCACTCGCATCGCATGCTGTTGGCGACGAAGCGCGCGTGGTGCCGGTGCCGGTGCCGGTGCCGGGTGTTGCACGCCACGGTTCGGTTCTGTATCCCCGCCACCGCCAGGCCGCCACATGCCAGCGCAGTGGTCGTCACCACTCACCAGCTACATCACTGTCAATTCCACGGGCCGTCCCGTCGCTCGGTTACGTACGACTGGGACGGTAGAGCACGCCGATCCCGTGAACTGCCAAGTGCACGCGCGAGGACGGAGGACCTCCAGCCTTGTCTCTGCCAACACGTGTACTATCTGGGGATATTTTTTTTCCCTCTGTTGAGAGCAGGAGGTCAATACGAACGGAGTCTGCTAGGGGCCGTTTGGTTGCCTGCATGTCCCAACCTGCATCGCACAGGCTGAGATAGGCCCTCTATGGTCAGGCTGCTGTCATGCAATTGCTCGGCGTTTGGTTGCCTGGGTGAGTGCATCATGGCTGAGCAAAGAAGCTGATTGGTTGCCTGGACGCAGGAGCTGGCCTTGCACCGCTGCTCTCTCATCTCATGCAGCTTGCGCGCCCAGCCTGCATCGCGCTGGCCTGGCCCAACAGATACGCTCGATTTCTACGTTTCTTTGGAGCCTGGCTGCAAGGGGAATCTTGCATGAAGGGAGTCTGGTCCAACAGATACGTCAACCAAACAGACTGCTGTTCTCGCATGCGGAGAGCCTGGCCGAGAGCAGATGCAGGCAACCAAACGCCTTACTAACGGCTCACTACGTGCTCAACACAATCAACGCACGGGGAGACAGCGACGTCCGTCCGTCCGTGTGCCCCGTAGTCCCCGGCTGCTGTGCGAAGAACCGGTCGCATAGTACGTGCTCACTACATACATCCCCCGATCCCCGGTTGTTTTGTCGCCAATTGCAGAACCCGAACCACCGTGCTCCGGCCAGTGGGTCGCGGCGCGGCGGGGCGCACGAGCGGATTATTTAGTTAGATTAAAAAATAAAACACCCCGGTCGCCCACCCGTCGGTCGGCGCTGGCAGGGCGGCACTAAGGCAACGCTTAGATGGCGTAAAAGTTGGTGTAAAGTTTCTGTAGCACTTTTCGTTGTTATTTGGTAGTAAAATTTATTCAATCATGGATTAACTAGGCTCGAAAGATTCGTCTCGACATTTACAGACAAACTGTATAATTAGTTATTTTTTTACCTACATTTAATGCTCCATGTATGCGTTTAAAGATTCGATGTGACGGGGAATCTTGTAAAAGGGATCTGAACACTGCCTAAAACAAGTTTAAATTCACGCGTCGCCGTCGGGCGTTCGGTGCGGCGGACGCGCGCAACTGATTAGTCAATCGCACATGCGCACGGGGCCCCGCCCCCGTGCACCATCGGCCTCAACCTGCGTCGGATCTATGAGTAAACCTTGGCAGATGGCAGCGGCGGCCAAACCAGGAGGGCCATGAACGTGCGTTCACCGGACGCCCGGTGCTCCCGACTCCCCCGTCCGTCGCTCTCCCTGAAGCGGCGCAGCCGCAGTTCTGGACGCGAAACGACCCGAGGCGGATCGCGGCTGGCAGTAGTCCAGGCGACCAGGTCTTCAGGACAAGACGCTGTAGGCCTTGTTTAGATGCTAAAAAAAATTTATCTGTATAGTGCTGTAGCACTTTCTTTTGTAATTGGTAATTATTGTTCCACTATAGTTTAAGTAGGCCTTGTTTAGGTCGTATTTGCGCTGTGGGATACGAACAGGACGCTAGTCACGCAACAAACGAGCCCTGATCCAAGGCGTATCGGAGAGGCGTGCGTGAACCCTCCTGAGCCCTGGCCTGGCTGCCTGGCCGGCCTGGGAAGCTTGCCGACGCGCGCAGCCATTGCGGAACTGTGCGTGGCACTGTTGGAGGCACCCAGGTCGGCCCCGCGCACGCCGCTTGTGTGCATGCGTCGACCAATAATGTGAGCAGCGCACGCACGCAGACCATCGCGTGTCTGCCTCCTGGACGCGGTCGCTGGAACCCCGATACGACCGCTGGGGACGGGACCGTTCGGACGATCTCAAGATGCGCTGCACCGTGCTAGCATACCCGTGCCAGCGACGAACGAGAGATCGGAGGCTGTGGAAAGATACGGCCGAGCAGCACCCAGACCCAGCTCGTACTCCCAATGATTTTGCAGCTGGATGGAACCTGTGTTGATGCTTGCGGTGCGTGAGCCGTGCGCGCGCGGCGCGAACGGATGATGGGTTTGGTGCGGATGCAACAGCATCTACAGGAAACCGCCCGGTAGGGGCCGGTTTAGACAAAAAAAAAAAAGATAAAACGACACGGTAGTAAATTTCGTTGTTATTCGGCAATTAGTGTCCAATCATGGTCTAATTAGGTTTAAAAGATTCGTCTCGTCCATTTCGTCTAAACTGTGTAATTAGTTTTATTTTTATCTATATTTAATGATTCATGCATGTGTCTAAAGATTCGACATGACGGAGAATCTTGAAAAATTTTGCAAAATTTTTGGGAACTGAACAGGGCCTAGCTACGCGACTGATTGAGTTCCGTTCTGTCTGTCGCTGGAAATGGAATAAACACCCTGTTCGGCAGGCTGTTTTTGCGGCTTATAAGCCGGCTGTGGCTGTTTTGTTGTGAGAGAAAAATACTATACCACGGCTGATAAGCCGTGCTGATAAGCTCAGCCGAACAGGGTGAACATGTCTTTGTGGTTTGTGAGCCATTTGGCATAATGGCATCTGATCTGCTAGTAGATGAAGTGCATGTGCACAAAAGATAAAAACATTGGTCTCCAGTCAGAAATCTCAGGCGTGAGTGTTTGCATTTCGCAGACATGGTACCGCAGCGTCGTGAGCCAGGGCTTGTTTAGTTCTCAAGGCCCTGTTTAGATCCCAAATTTTCTCCTAAATTTCATTATGCAAAAAGAAGATTATCCGTCACATCAAAATATCGGCACATACATGGAGTAGTAAATGTAGATGAAATTAAAAACTAATTACACAGTTTTGTTGTACTTTGCGAGACGAACATTTTGAGCCTAATTAATCAATGTTTGGACAATTATTACCAAATAAAAACAAAAATGCTACCGTACCTAGAGCACTGTTCATGCCCGAATTCAGTCCCGAATTCGGGCATCTAAACAGGCCCCAAATTCTACTATGCAAAAAGAAGATTCCCATCACATCAAAATAGTAGCACATGCATAGAGTAATAAATATAGATGAAATTAAAAACTAATTACACAGTTTTGTTGTAATTTGTGAGACGAACATTTTAAACCTAATTAGTTGGGCAATTTTTACCGAATACAAACATACACGGCGCATAGCAATTCGGGAGACGGGAACTGAACACGGCCCTAGTGGACAGTCTGTACGTACTTTCTGTAGGCAGTGGCCTAGGAGTAGTAGCTCACATTCCCAGAGAAGATACTGTTGGTGTTCGGACCCGAGGGGTCCTAAACCAACGAGTAAATGCTGCGTGTCTCTTTCCTGGATGGTGATGCAAGGAGAATACACGGGGGTTTATCCTGGTTCGGGCAAAAGAAGGCCCTACGTCCAGCGGGGGGAAGAATTTTGTATTTCCTCGCACCGAAGTGCTCATGTAGGGGTTACAAGCATGCGAGAGAGGGCGCCGAGCCCAAGTCTCAAAGAGAGGAAAAAAGGACAAGGGTGGTTGCTTGAGGTATCGATCTCTTGTTTTTCTTCGTTGTCTGTTGTTGTGTGGTCGGGTGCTTCGTTTTTTCTCCTCTCCCTGTAGAGCCCTGACCTGCCCTTTTATAGGGCGAGAGGAGGCCAGGACGACGGGGAGCCTTGAGGTGATGTTTGGTCGATTCCTGTTGAGTTGACTGTAGCGACGTGCCCTGGGAATGGCCGGCCATCTCTGGACACCATGGCGTCGTGGGAGACGAGACAGCGAAATGACCCGGAGCGCCGTGCCATACCGTCCTTCCCTTGCCGTTGAACTTGCGCCGAGCATCGAGGTTGGGTCGAGGTCGGGTCAAGACCGGATGGATAAGGCCGAATCCCCGAGATTGCGGAGAACGGGCCTTGTCTTATCCTCCCTCGAGGGTGATCGATGGTAAACAGTGTGCGGTAAGATGAGTATAGTGACGGGTTTCACCTCCCATCATGGGATGGGTGGTAAAACAGTGAGACCTGACACGGGCATTGTTCCCACGTCGATCTTGGTCGCAGCCATGCCAGTAGGTGATAGTAGGTAACCGCATTAAATGCTATGACTTTTGTCCTAGGGTAGGTAAAGAGAAGGAGTCGAGGCACTCGACCCAGGCTCACGCGAGTCGGAGTTTTTCCCAGTGGATGAGCTTCGCGCGGGTCGGAGCGCCGTCGAGGTAGCTTGCCGTACGGGATGGGGCGCGGTCGAGGCGCCCCGTCGAGCGGGCCTCGTACGAGTCGGAGCCGGAGCGCGGTCGAGGCGCCCCGTCGAGCGGGCCTCGTACGAGGCGGACAGGATGCGCGGTCGAGGCAGACTGCCTTTTATTGCGGTGCCAGTCGTTTTAGTTTTTTACTAGCGATGGGTGTGGGTACCCCCGTACTTTTGGTACCGACAGTAGCCCCCGAGCCTTTGGGTGAGTGTGTGATCACTCTCCCAGAGGTTTGTTTGAACTGGAGTCGTAGCGTCGTGATCTTTTCCGGTGGGGGCGCGCGAGCGCACCCGCCGGGTGTAGCCCCGAGGCCTCGGTGGAGTGCTGGGACTCCTCCGAGGTCTTGTTTTCGTTTTATTGGGGGATAATTCGTTGCGGCCGAGCCCCCGAGCCTCGCGCGCACGAGGTTGATCAGAGTCCCGACCGTCTTTTGTGCGACCCTCACCGCTCCTTTTCGAAAAAAAGGAGGAGGGGTGGAGAACGTCGTACTACCCTCGTTTGGGCGCGAGTTTCGATGATCTCCGGTGAGCTGCTAGCGGGGGAATTCGAGTGAGAGCCCGTGCCCCGTTCGTTAGGGGGTCAGCTAGTGGCCCGGAGGCGCTCTCAAAGATGCCAAGGAGTGGTCGTGTGGATCTCGATTCCCTGCGACAGGATTCGAGGGCTCGATGCCTCCCCCGGGGGGATTCCTACGACGACCTCCTCTTTCGGCCTCGAATACATCCTAGGGTGCCTCGAGAGCGTGGCTCGAGCCCTTGGCCATGTACGGGCGCACCTTGGGTCGTCCCTAACTCTGTTGCTCGAGAGCAGCTGTCGAACCCTGGTCGAGAGCCAGCTTTCATTCCCTCGAGGCTTAGGTTTCTGCGGTCGAGCCCCCAAGCCTCGCGCGCACGAGGTCGATCAGAGTCCCGACCATCTTTTGTGCAACCCTCACGCTCCTTTTCGAAAAAAGGAGGAGGGGTGGAGAACGCCGTACTACCCTCGTTTGGGCGCGAGTTCCGACGATCTCCGGTGAGCTGCTAGCGGGAGAATTCGAGTGAGAGCCCGTGCCCCGTTCGTTAGGGGTCGGCTAGTGGCCCGGAGGCGCTCTCAAAGATGCCAAGGAGTGGTCGTGTGGATCTCGATTCCCTGCGATAGGATTCGAGGGCTCGATGCCTCCCCCCGGGGGGATTCCTACGACGACCTCCTCCTTCGGCCTCGAATACGTCCTGGGGTGCCTCGAGAGCATGGCTCGAGCCCTTGGCCATGTACGGGCGCACCCTGGGTCGTCCCTAACTCTGTTGCTCGAGGGCAGCTGTTGAACCCTGGTCGAGGGCCAGCTTTCGTTCCCTCGAGGCTTAGGTTTCTGCGGTCGAGCCCTCGAGCCTCGCGCGCACGAGGTCGATCAGAGTCCCGACCGTCTTTTGTGTGACCCTCACGCTCCTTTTCGAAAAAAGGAGGAGGGGTGGAGAACGCCGTACTACCCTCGTTTGGGCGCGAGTTCCGACGATCTCCGGTGAGCTGCTAGCGGGGGAATTCGAGTGAGAGCCCGTGCCCCGTTCGTTAGGGGTCGGCTAGTGGCCCGGAGGCGCTCTCAAAGATGCCAAGGAGTGGTCGTGTGGATCTCGATTCCCTGCGACAGGATTCGAGGGCTCGATGCCTCCCCCGAGGGGATTCCTACGACGACCTCCTCCTTCGGCCTCGAATACGTCCTGGGGTGCCTCGAGAGCGTGGCTCGAGCCCTTGGCCATGTACGGGCGCACCCTGGGTCGTCCCTAACTCTGTTGCTCGAGGGCAGCTGTCGAACCCTGGTCGAGGGCCAGCTTTCGCTCCCTCGAGGCTTATACCGGGCTCGGGGCCCGTTTCCCAGATATCTGGGAATATATGTCCGCGGATCCCTCCCCCGCCCGTTAGCCGGGCACGTCTTTTGGGGGAGGCGAGATCGGCGCGGTAGTGGGCGACGTGGCGTACGGTTACGACATGGGGGACGGCCACGTGCCTGACTCCTGCGAGATGTAAGGAAACGGTTAGGTGGGCACATTTAATGCTGGAAACTGTTCCTACCTTTTCGCGTGGCTGTTGGGCTTCTGCCTAGGCATATAAAATCAAGGCCTGGGGGTCTGCGTTCCCCTCTGTTCCCTTGCGCTCCTGCATTCTTCTGCCTCAGACAACCCTTGCCTTATCGCGCTCTGCGCCCGCATCGCTGTCGCCACTGCGTCTTCTTCGTCCACCCCCCCTTTCGACAACACCGATGGCAGGAAAGAGCCAGATCCTCCCCGCCGATGACTGGGCCGCCTCCTCGGTGACGGAGAGAAGGTTGGAAGAATTGGTCAAGGACGGGCTGCTGCGGCCGAGGACGAGCCGGTCGCAACCGGAGTGGATCGCGCTGCCCCCTGCCCACCGGGAGCCGGTGCCCCCGGAGGGGTACGTGGTGAGCTTCGTCTGCTTCCATGAGCAGGGGTTTGGCGTGCCGGCGTCCGTCTTCATGCGCGCGCTCCTCCACTACTACCAGGTGGAGCTTCACCATCTTTCCCCCAACGCCGTCGCGTAGGCCGCCATCTTCGTGGCGGTCTGCGAGGGCTTCCTTGGGGTGGAGCCGCAGTGGAACCTATGGCTTCACCTTTTTAAGACCGAGCTCTTCGCCAAGAAGGCGGGGGAGAAGGGCGTCTTGTGCGCGGCCCGAGTAGGGAGCTGCGTCCTGCAGGTGAGGTTGAGCCGGGCAGATCTGTACATCCCGGCTCGCCTCATCTCTTCGAACAGTGGGTGGCACGAGGGTTGGTTCTACCTCCGCAACGATGAAAATCAGTTGCCGAGGTACACCGGCCGTGTGCTAACCGCTCGAGAAGATCGCTGGACATACGGAGTGCCGGAAGCCGAGAAGCCGCGCCTGGACCCGCTGCTGGCGGCGCTGCAGCAGCTTCGCCTTCGGGGCTTGACGGCTGCGGCGGTGGCCGCGGCCTTCCATCGCCGTAGGGTGATGCCGCTGTGCCGGCGTCGTCTCCGCCTCGACCAGATGACTCCGGAGGCATCGCTGGAGGGGACCCAGATGTCCCACGAATCCCTTTCCCTCGAGGAGGTCCTCCGGCGAGCGCGTCGGATGGTCGGGAACTTCAAGGTGGAGGAGGCTAACTGGGTTCCCATGAGACCTACCGAAGGGTTCGAGCCAGTGGTACGTATCGTAGGATTAGTAGGTTTGCCAGTTTCGTTTATTTTTGGATTTCGCTGATTTGGTCGAGGCCAGCGCGTAGGATTTGTCGACGCTGCGAGAGACGCGCCCACCAGTCCCAGAGGACCGGCCCGCCCGGGAGGCTCGACGCCAGCATGCTTCTAAGAAGAAGCAAACCAAGGAGATGACCAAGAAGCGGGCAATCCGCAAGGCCAAAGAGGCGGTGGCGTTGAAGAAGCTCCGGCGCCAGCAGACTATCGATGGGGTCCCCCTGGCGCCGTTGCCTTCCGAGACGATCTCGGGGGAGGACGACGACAGCAGCGGTGAGGACGATGACGCCCTATCGCGGTATGAGACCGCGACCGGGCTGGGGGATCTTCCCGACGTTCGCCCCCTGGTGGAACCCATCAGGGGGGCGTCCTCCTCGGTCGTCGTGGTCGAGGAGTCCGAGGAGGAGGAGAAAACGGAGAAGGAGACGGGCCCCTTGACGGGAGGGGCCGCTTTACCCCGGACCCATCAAGAGGGGTCGAAGGGGACGTCTGCACCAGCCCAGGCCCCGCAAGCTCAGGCAGGGGCTAGGACGGCAGTACTGGCGTCGTCATCGGCGGCGGCGTCGGTAGGCGTGAGAACCCAAGGCCAGCTGGCCTCGGAGGCACAAAAGGCGCAGGGCGGTGCGTCGGTCAGGGCCCCCAGGAGTGCTCGGCCTGCTGGTGAGGCCGCTGCGAGGTCACAATCGGCCGCCCCGGGAGGCTCGGGTCGCACGGGGTCGAGGCCCTTGGTGCCAATTTCCGGGTAAGCGTCTCTGCTCGGTTGTCCTGCCTTTCTCGGGGTCCGTTGGCTGACGTTTCTTCGCTTTGCAGGTTAAAGCGGAAGACGGAGCCAATGGGGCTTACCCCCGTGAAGTCGCTGCGGGCCAGCGCCATTGTCCTTAACCAGACGGCGGAGCAGGATGCGGCCTAGGTCCAGCAGGTCGAGGCCGCAAGGGGGCGCCTGCGACAATGGCAGGAACCAGCGGACGCCACGGTGGTTACTGGCATGGACCCTGCCGTGGAGGGGTCCGAACCGGCGGAGATGGTGGCGCCCGGCGCGGTCGAGGCGGGGCCCAGGTCATCAGCGTCGGCCGAGGCTGCCGTCGAGGTCGCGACGGGCGAGGCACCCGTCCGCGGCGCGGAGCGAGCGGGGGCTGACGTGATCATGGAGAAGGTCGCGTTGGTGTCAGGGCAGGAGGCGGCCCTGGTGGGCGGGTCGCCGTCGCAACAAGACCCGTTGGCCGAGCCAGCGGGTATGGTGGAGGGCGGGGCGGTCGAGCCCCTGATCGGAGCGTCGGAAGAAGAGGTGCCGGCTCCGGGGGTGCCTACTGTCGAGGCGCGGGTACCAGAGCCGTCTTCGGTCGAGGCGCCGGCTCCGGAGGCGCCGGCGGTTGAGGGGCCAGTTCCCCTAGGGGGGCAGGCACCCATGGCCGTGGACCTTCCCCCCGACGACACCCCCCTGGACAGAGGGAAACAAGTGATGGGGGTCGAGGGGGGCGAAGCCGCGGATCAGGCCGGTGCCTCGATGGCCGTCAGAGAGGCGGAAACTGCGGGCGAGACCGGTCCTTCCGCGGGACCGGGAGACGCCCCGGCTGGGTCGTTGTCATCATGGCCCGACATCGCCGCGCTGGCGATAGCGCGGGTAGAGGCGGAGATACCGAGGTGGGGGGGTCGTCGCTCCAGTTTAGGGACGCCGCGAACCCCGACGCCGAGCCCATCTTCGTCCTAAACGACAAAGATGAAGTGCACCGATGGGAGTACCTCGAGGGCATCCGCCGGCACCTTGATCGGTTGCTCCGAGTGGCGTCTGGTGCCGTGCGGAGCATGGGGGATGCCACCGAGGTACGATCGACCCGTCGGCTTTTTCCGTGGTTTTCTTGGTGTCTTTTTCCCTCGGCTTTTTAACCTTTTCAGTTTTTTTGGATTGCGTTCAGGAGCTGAAGGAGCACTCCCGCCGCAAGTCACTCTTCATTCGGGATGAGAGTGGCGTGTGGGCCGCGCTGTCTCAGCAACGGATCTTGGCCGAGGAGGCCCAGAAATGGCTTTCCGATCGGAACGCCGAAATGGCTGAGCTGCGCGTCGCCTACGCGGTGCTGAAAGAGGAAGCGATGCAGGCATGGGCGGCCGAGGCCGTGATGCGCACTGGCATAGACAAGGCTCGGGAGGAGGCTACCCAGGCCCGCAGGGATCTCGAGCCCCTATCGAGACGGGTGAAGGAGCTCGAGGAGAATGTCTCGCAGGTTAGTCGTCAACGCGACACCCTCAACGTCGAGGTCGAGCAGGCCACCGCTCGTTCTGATGCTCTGAAGGACGAGGTCACGACGCTGAAGGGAGCCGTCCAAGAGAAGGACGTAGCTCTCGAGTCTGCTCGTCAAGAGATCGAGGCGCTAAAGGCAACCATTGGTGACAAAGACAACGCCTTTCTTGGGCTCGAGCGGACTTGCGGGGGGCTTCGTGATGAGGTTGTGGGTCTACAGACCCATATCGAGGGTAAGTGTGATCGTTACGGCCACGATGCGGAGGGCCTTGCGTTGGGTATTAATCTGTTCGTCGTGTTTCAGAGCTGGAGAGGGAGAACCGAGAGGCCCAATCCTCTGCCAACTCCTTCCAGAGTCACCTCAAAGCCGAGATCCGGAGGACCCAACTGCTCTAGGGCGCGATCACCACCGTGTGTGACGCCCTGGAGGTCGAGCCCGACGCCGACACCGGGGAAGATGTTCCGGGGAACTCCTTCGTCCGTCGGATGGTGGCGCTGGGCCGCCTTGCCCGGGAGAAGATACGGGACGGCCTCCATCACGGCGTGAAGAGGGCGCTGGCCGTCGTCCGTTCAGGGTTTGTGTTCGACATGAAGCTCGTCGCTGAGGGCTTTATCACAGACCCGGACCGGACAGACGAGGAGAACGAGGATGCCTGCGTGGAGCTGATTGAAGCCGCCGAAGAGCCTGGAAGCCGTCTGGCCTCGCTTTTTGAAGCCGAGGTGGTTCCGCCTAATGACGATGAGGGCCTGTGAGCCAAGTCTGGGCATGAAGGCCCATGTAATAAGTTAGCATTTTGAATTTTGATCGTGGTGGCCTCGAAGGCCTAAAAACTCGAAACATAAACCGGTTCGTGGTTGATTTAATTTTATTCGACCTTTTCTTTCCTTTATCGCTTGGATCGTGTTCTTGCGTGATTTACTTAGCACGCAGCTGCATCCTTTGGCGTAAGGGAGCGAGTGGAGGTACCGTAGCCTCGGGGGCGTAAGCGATCTCACGGTTCGACCGCCCTCGAGCTTCAGGGTGATGTTGCGGCCTTGTAAATCGTGTGAGAGCCTGATCTAAACGACAGGGGATATGTTCTTTTTCAAAGTTAGGAACCGTTATTTAGATCTCCTTAGCGTGAAGTCGCACCTTTAAAAGGCGTAAGGGGTGAGTGGAGGTACCGTAGCCTCGGAGGCGTAGGTGATACTCCTGACTCGGGAGCCCTTTCGAACCTTGGGGTGCTCTTGCAGCGAAGTCGATCTAAGAAGCGGTTCTTAATTTTTTAAAAAAAGAGCATAAGTTTTTTCAGGGACTGGGGGGTTCCCCCCTTGTAGCCCCTGAGGGAGGGTCGATTCTAGGAGTGCAGAGTCGATCCTTCCTCACTGTAAAACGAAAGTTTGAACGTCGCTGTATTCTTTATTGACGAAAAAGAAAATACAGAGCCACGAGGCTCTTTAAGGAAAGAAGCGACGTAGCTGTTCAATGTTCCAAGCGTTGGTGAGGATTTCGCCCTTCTCGTTGGATAGCTTGTAGGTGCCCGGCTTTAGTACTTCTGCGATGATGTACGGCCCTTCCCATGGTGGCATGAGCTTGTGCCGTCCCTTGGTGTTCTGGTTCCACCGTAGCACCAAGTCACCGACGTTGAGGTCACGCTTGCGGACGTGTCTATCGTGGTAGCGTCGGAGATCCTGCTGGTATCTGGCAGAATGCAACAGAGCCACATCTCGGGCTTCCTCGAGCTGGTCGAGGGCGTCCTGTCTTGTGGCGTCGTTATTTCTTTCGTTTTAGGCTTTCAACCTTGGGGATCCGTATTCTATATCAGTTGGGAGCATAGCCTCAGACCCGTAGACTAAGAAGAATGGAGTGAACCCCATGGCTCGACTCGGCGTTGTTCTTAGGCTCCACAGGACCGAGGGTAGCTCGGCAGCCCATCTTTTGCCATGTTTATTTAGTTTGTCAAAGATTCTAGGTTTCAGGCCTTGTAGGACCATACCATTAGCACGTTCCACCTGACCGTTTGTTTTTGGATGGGCCACGGCTGACCAGAGCACTCGGATGTGGTGGCTATCGCAGAAATCCAAAAACTTTTTGCTAGTGAACTGGGTGCCATTGTCTGTGATGATACAGTTAGGGACCTCGAAGCGATGAATAATGCCGGTGAAGAAGAGCACAGCTTGCTCGGACCTGATGCTGGTGATAGGGCGGGCCTCGATCCACTTGGAGAATTTGTCGATTTGCGACGAGCAAGTGGGTGAAGCCGCCAGCTGCCCTTTTCAATGGTCCGACAAGGTCGAGCCCCCAAACGGCAAACGGCCATGTGATGGGGATAGTTTGCAGGGCATGCGCCGGAAGATGGGTTCGTCTCGCATAGTACTGACAACCCTTGTAGGAGCGTACTAGCTTGACGGCATCGGAGACCGCGGTCGGCCAATAGAATCCTTGTCGAAAGGCGTTTCCGACGAGGGTTCGAGGTGCTGCGTGGTGACCGCAAGCCCCCGAGTGGAGATCGCCGAGCAGGTTCCTGCCTTGCTCATTTGAGATGCATCGTTGGAGGATACCAGTAGGGCTACGGTGGTAGAGCTCTCCGCTGTCGCCCATGATCACAAAGGTTTTGGCCCGGCGCGCGATCCATCGAGCCTCGGTCTTACCCGAGGGGAGGTCCCCTCGGATAAGGTAGTCGAGGTATGGGACGCGCCAGTCAGGCTTGAGGTCAGACGGCGGGGTCGAGTCTTCCACCTGCATGGCTTCTACCCCGGTCGAGGGGGCTTCTGCCTCAGGTGGAGGGTCGAGTGACGTCCCGCCAACCCCTCCGTCTGGCCCGAGGTCCACGGACGGCTGCTGAAGGTCTTTTGCGAAAACGTCTGGTGGGACCGTAGCTCGACTAGACGCGATTTTTGCCAGTTCATCGGTGGCCTCATTGTACCTGCGCGCGATGTGGTTGAGCTCAAGGTCGTGAAACTTGTCCTCGAGGCACCGTACTTCTTGACAGTAGGCTTCCATCTTGGGGTCACGGCAACTCGAGCTCTTCATGACCTGATCGATCACGAGTTGGGAGTCGCCTCGAACGTCAAGGTATCGACTCTTGGTTTCAGAGAGCACTTCGCTAATGAAATAGACCGGCCTCTGGACGAGCAAGGCATGTGCCTCCTCGGCCCGTTCGACAACCAGGGCAGCACTGACTACTTGTGATGTCGCGGCGACATAGAGTAGGAGTGGTTCACCCGGGGTCAGAGGGACGAGGATTGGTGAGTTAGAGAGTGTGGCCTTGAGTTTTGTGAGAGCCTCCTCAGCCTCAAGGGTCTAGGAAAAGTGCTCCAATTTTTTCAAGAGATGGTACAGAGGGAGTGCTTTTTCTCCGAGGCGCGAAATGAAACGGCTGAGTGCCGCCAAGCAACCTGTGACCCTCTGTACGCCCTTTAGATCTCGGATGGGGCCCATCTTGGTTATTGCAGAGATTTTTTCAGGGTTGGCCTCGATGCCACGTTTGGATACGATGAACCCTAAAAGCATACCTCGTGGGACGCCAAAGACGCATTTCTCTGGGTTGAGCCTGATGTTTTTTGCCCGAAGGCATTTGGACGCGATGTCGAGGTCGCTGACCAGGTCGTCGGCTTGTTTGGTTTTGACAATGATGTCGTCGACATAAGCCTCGACGGTCGACCCGATGTGCTTTCCGAAAACATGCTGCATGCACCGCTGGTACGTAGCCCCCGCGTTCCGGAGACCGAAGGGCATCGTAACGTAGCAATACATGCCGAATGGGGTGATGAATGAAGTCACAAGCTGGTCGGACTCCTTCATTTTGATTTGGTGGTAGCCGGAGTATGCATCTAAGAATGAGAGAGTTTCACATCCCGCAGTGAAATCAATGATTTGGTCAATGCGTGGCAAAGGAAAGGGAACTTTTGGACATGCTTTATTTAAACCGGTGTAGTCTACACACATCCTCCATTTCCCACTCTTTTTCCTAACTAATACGGGATTAGCTAGCCACTCGGGATGATGAACCTCCTTGATGAATCCGGCCTCCAACAGTTTGTGTATCTCCTCGCCGATGACCCTGCGCTTCTCCTCATCGAAGCGACGCAGGCGTTCCTTCACCGGTTTTGATCCAGCCCGGATCTCCAAGGCGTGCTCGGCGACTTCCCTGGGTATGCCTGGCATATCCGAGGGACTCCACGCAAAGATGTCGACGTTTGCGCGGAGAAAGTCGACGAGCACTGCTTCCTATTTAGGATCGAGGGTGGCACTGATGCTCAGTGCCTTTCCCTTGGGATCAGTGGGGTCGAGGGGTACGAGTTTGACATCTTCGGCGGGCTCGAAGCTGCCGGCATGGCGTTTTGGGTCGGGAATCGCATTGGCAAGACCGACGAGGTCTGCAGCCAAGATCGCTGACTCCAAAACAGCCTCGCCGTGCTCGACGCACTCGACGTCGCACTCGTAGGCATGTTCATACGAGGGCCCTACAGTGATGACACCGTTTGGACCCGGCATTTTGAGCTTGAGGTAGGTGTAGTTCGGGATCGCCATGAACCGGGTGTAGCATGGGCGTCCCAGGATAGCGTGGTACGTTCCACGGAATCCGACCACTTCAAAAGTGAGAGTCTCCTTTCGGAAGTTGGCCGGTGTGCCAAAACAAACGGGCAGATCGACCCGTCCGAGGGGTTCCGCCCGTTTCCCTAGCACGACTCTGTGGAAGCCCCCGACGCTAGGTTGGAGGCGCGCTCTCCCGACCCCCAGAAGGTCGAGGGTCTGGGAGTAGATGATGTTGAGGCTGCTTCCGCCGTCCATGAGCACCTTGGTGAGGCGTGTGTTGGCGATGACGGGGTCAACAACGAGCGGATAGACTCCCGGGATGGGGACGTGGTCTGGGTGGTCGTCACGGTCGAAAGTGATGGCCACCACAGACCAATCAAGGAAGCGGGGGACTGCCGTTTGTACGGAGAAAACCTCGCGCCGTTCTCGCTTGCGCTGGCGCGCCGAGAGGCGGGTCGAGGGACCTCCGTAGATCATGAAGCAGTCGTGGATCTCAGGGAATTCCCCGTCCTTGTCGTCGCCTTTAGGGTTCTCCTTCTTGTCGTCCTTCTTGACGCCGGCACCCCCAAAGTACCTGCGAAGCATATGACAGTCCTCGAGGTTATGGTTAGAAAGTCCCTTGTGGTAGGGACACGGTTCTTTGAGCATTTTGTCGAAGACGCCTCCACCGGGGGGGCCTCGAGGCTTTTTGTGCTCGGTAGCAATGACGAGCTCGTCGGCCGGGGCCTCGAGCTTGCCCTGCTGGCCTTTCTTCTTCTTGCGGTTGTTCCTCCTGGAGCCCCGGGTGGAGCTCGCGGGATCGTCGACCTTCTGCTCCCCCCTCTCCGGGTTGCCACCAAAGATTGCACCAACCGCCTCCTCGCCGGCGGCGAAGTTGGTGACAATGTCCATTAACCCGTTGGCAGTGAGCGGAGTGTTACGGCCCAATTCTCGGACCAACTCTTTACATGTGGTGCCAGAGAGGAAGGCCATAATTACGTCAGAGTCAGTGACGTTGGGGAGTTCGGTACGCTGCCGGGAGAAGCGCCGGATGTAATCCCGGAGGGATTCACCTGGTTTCTGCTTGCAGCTCCGGAGGTCCCACGAGTTGTCGGGGCGCATGTAGGTCTCCTTGAAATTTCCCTCAAACACCCTCACGAGATCGTCCCAGTCGTGGATCTGTCGAGGTGGGAGATCCTCGAGCCAGGCTCGGGTGGTGTCGGAGAGGAACAGGGGGAGTTGTCGAATGATGGCCCGGTCGTCGGTGGCCCCGCCCAGCTGACACGCCAAGCGGAAATCGGCGAGCCAAAGTTCGGGTTTGGTTTCGCCGTTGTACTTGGTGAGAGTCGTGGGGGAGCGAAACCGAGCCGGGAGCACCGTCTCACGGATAGCCTTACTAAAGACCCGAGGACCCGGAGGCTCGGGTGAAGGGCTTCGATCTTCCGAACTGTCGTAGCGTCCGCCCCTGTGGACATGGTAGCCTCGAGCCATGCCGTCACCGTGCTTGCGCGTACGGCGCTCGACGATGTTGCCACGGGTGTCTCGAGGCTCGTGGTCGTTGCTGGTGAGCTCAGGGGCCGGAGCTACCCGATTTCACCGGGCAGGCTCGGGGTGAACCGAGGCCTCTCTCTCCTGTCGGGGGGGGGCTCGATGATCCGCTCTAAGGCTGCCTCGCGTCGCCTCGAGGCGGAGCTCTCGGCCTGCTGCATGGCGGCGGTTTCGAGGAGTTCTCAGATTTCATCCCGAGCCCGACGGGCGTCGGGGTTTGACGGCTCGGGCGTGTTGTGGAGAAGCATGGCGGCGGCGACGATGTTCTGGCTGGCTCGAGCGAAAACCGGGGGGTCGACCATCCGGTCTTCGTCGATGCGACGGTTGACGTCGCGAGCTCTTTCGCGAGCTCTCCCGCCAAGTGCGCGTTTCGCACGCTCGCGCTTGAGGGTTTGTTGGAGTTGGCCCAGGTTTTCCCGTTCCTCGTCAAGCCTGTCCAACAACTCACGAATCTGCTCGAGCTGCGCTCCTTGATCCACAAGGAACTGAGGATCGTCTCGCTCAGCAGGAAGCTCGACATGGGGTGGCGTGTACCTTCCTTCGACTGGCTCTTCGTCCTCTGATTCCGAAGTGCTTTCAACGTCGATGTTGAAGCATTCGCGGGTCAGATCATAGGTGTCGTCAGCCGAGTCAGAGTCAGGAGCGCCAAAGTAGTAGTATGACGGGGGAATGTGTGGCCGTTGCAAATCGTCACTAGGGTTGCGACGTTGAGAAGCAGTCACATGGGGCTCTGTGTCCGGTGTCTCCGTAGAGTCCAGATAATCAGAGGCCGGTGTGGATGCAACGAGGTCCGGAGTGGAGCATAGATGGTGCCTGGGGAGTTCCTCATAAGCACTCATGCGAGTGCTCACGAAAGATGCGTACACCCGGGCAGCCGAGTCTAGCCCAAACGGGAATGGTGATGGAGATGTTGCTGTCCGTGCCGAAATGGATGCTCCGGACAGTGGTGTCTCACCGGACGGGGGAGCGGCGGGATTCCCCGTTGGCATGTTACCCTCAGTCAAGCTCGTCCTTCCCAAACCTTCCACAAGGAGGTCTAGGCTGGCGCCTGGCTGGGGGGTGCCGGACCGGGGGACCCCGTCGCCCTCCGCGAGGTGAAGACGGTGGTTGTGCCGGGCTCGTCGTCGTCGGGCGGCCCGCGCCCGCCTAGAGCGACGGTGCCGGTGGATTGCTCCCCCGGGCTGGGAGAGCTCGTAGTCCTCGTCGGATGGGTGCCTGGGGGAAGTAGGACCATATCGTAGCCATGGCCAAGCGACATGAACTCCAAACTCCCGAACTCGATCACCGTGGCCAACGGAATAGGGCGTTCGGGGTCAGCCATCCAGGAAAAAAGGCGAGAAAGCGACGTTTGGCACGCAGCGATCCCCTACCTGGCGCGCCAACTGTCGGTGTTCGGACCCGAGGGGGTCCTAAACCAACGAGTAAATGCTGCGTGTCTCTTTTCTGGATGGTGATGCAAGGAGAATACACGGGGGTTTATCCTGGTTCGGGCAAAAGAAGGCCCTACATCCAGCGGGGGGAAGAAGTTTGTATTTCCTCGCACCGAAGTGCTCGTGTAGGGGTTACAAGCATGCGAGAGAGGGCGCCGAGCCCAAGTCTCAAAGAGAGGAAAAAAGGACAAGGGTGGTTGCTTGAGGTATCGATCTCTTATTTTTCTTCGTTGTCTGTTGTTGTGTGGTCGGGTGCTTCGTTTTTTCTCCTCTCCCTGCAGAGCCCTGGCCTGCCCTTTTATAGGGCGAAAGGAGGCCAGGACGACGGGGAGCCTTGAGGTGATGTTTGGTCGATTCCTGTTGAGTTGACTGTAGCGACGTGTCCTGGGAATGGCCGGCCATCCCTGGACACCATGGCGTCGTGGGAGACGAGACGGCGAAATGACCCGGAGCGCCGTGCCATACCGTCCTTCCCTTGCCGTTGAACTGCGCCGAGCGTCGAGGTTGGGTCGAGGCCGGATCGAGACCGGATGGATAAGGCCGAATCCCCGAGATTGCGGAGAACGGGCCTTGTCTTATCCTCCCTCGAGGGTGATCGATGGTAAACAGTGTGTGGTAAGGTGGGTATAGTGACGGGTTTCACCTCCCATCATGGGATGGGTGGTAAAACAGTGAGACCTGACACGGGCATTGTTCCCACGTCGATCCTGGTCGCAGCCATGCCGGTAGGTGATAGTAGGTAACCGCATTAAATGCTATGGCTTTTGTCCTAGGGTAGGTAAAGAGAAGGAGTCGAGGCGCTCGACCCAGGCTCACGCGAGTCGGAGTTTTTCCCAGTGGACGAGCTTCGCGCGGGTCGGAGCGCCGTCGAGGTAGCTTGCCGTATGGGATGGGGCGGGGTCGAGGCGCCCCGTCGAGCGGGCCTCGTACGAGTCGGAGCCGGAGCGCGGTCGAGGCGCCCCGTCGAGCGGGCCTCGTACGAGGCGGACAGGATGCGCGGTCGAGGCGGGCTGCCTTTTATTGCGGTGCCAGTCGTTTTAGTTTTTTACTAGCGATGGGTGTGGGTACCCCTGTACTTTTGGTACCAACAATACTCCCACGTCATAAAAAAAGAAGATACTGCCACTGCAATAGTAAACTGTAAAAAATTCAAATAATACCTCGAGTAATAGTACTGTACAGCAAGTACTGGCCAGTGGCCACGTCAAGAGCCTGTTTAGTTGGCAAAATTTTTAGCGAAATATAACTGTTACAGTTTCGTTGTTATTTGATAATTAATATCCAATCATGGTCTAATTAGGTTTAAAAAATTTATCTCGTCCATTTCATCTAAACTGTGTAATTAGTTTTATTTTTTATCTATATTTAATACTTCATGCATGCGTTAAAGATTCGATGTGACAAAAAATCTGAAAAATTTGGCAAAATTTTTAGTATCTAAACGGTACTCAAGAGAGACAAGATCAGCCCATCCCATCTCTTTTTACCCACGAGGCACGCATTTTGAGGCGTTACACAGAACAAACAGTAAAAAGTGACAAAGAACGAGCTAGGAGTACATCCAAAGAGGTCACCATACAGTCAGTCTGTGATCAATAATTCATCCAGACGGACGATTGGACGAACGAACGATTGTTCTGATTCATCCTCAATTTCCCAGTCTATGAATGAAACAACAGCATCACCTACACCGAAATGTGGCCGATCGAATCGCAGCACGAATGCGTCGACAATTCCTCATGCGGCTACGTACTACACATTTTCGCTGCCGATCTCACAGCAACTTCTTTTTTTTTCGCGATCAGCTAGTACTCGATAATTCGAAGCTCACGGCATTGCAGTACGGGAGCTCAAAGATTCGGCCTCCTTGCGACTTGCGAGCGCGACGACGGCCCGTCGTGCGCTTCGTTTCACTTGGCGCCGACGCCGAGCGTGAGCTCGAGCTCCTCGGCGGCGACCTCGTGGATCCGCTCGCCTTCCCACGGCGTAACACGGCCCTTGTCGAACTCGAACTCCGCGGGGCCGCCGCCCCTGCCGCCGATGTCCGCGGCCGCCATCCCGTCCAGCTCCATGGAGTTTGAGGCGGACGCGCCGCCGGCCGGGTTGACGAGGTTGTACGTGGGCGACGCGGGTGCCGTGGTCGCCGCGCCCACCTGGAAGCTGATCCAGCGGCCGGAATCGACGGTGGAGCAGACGTCGGACTCATCGCACTCGGGGATGGTGTCCGGGTGCTCGCGCCGGCGGGCCCGGGTGGGGCTGGGGGGGGCGGAGACCGCGAAGAAGGGGTGGCGGAACGGGTCGGCGACGGCGTTGTCCCAGTCGGGCTTGCGGACCTTGGTGGGCGGCCGCGACGCCGCCGTGGGCGAGGAGAGCGGCGGCGTGACGGGCGCGCTGCTGGAGACGCGGAGCGGCGGGAGGTTCGGCAGGCCCCGGAGGAACGGGAGCAGGGACGAGGCGGCGGCGGCGGCGGCGGGGCCCGGGTTGTGGTTGTGGTGGTTGCTGCCGCTGCTGTGGTCGAGGCGCGTCGGGCTCGGGAAGCTCGACGACGCCGGGCTGGCGTGGTAGGACGGCACCGGGCTCGGGAAGCTCGAGGACGGCGCGCTCAGCAGCTGCGAGGACGAGCACGGGCTCATCATCCCCGGCGGCGGCTTGCATCCCTGCCAAGACCGACCCAAGAAACGCACGGTGAGCTTAGTTCAGCTCATCCAAAGCTAGCTCCGTCGACCGCCGGATCTGCGCGCGCGGGCGCGGACAAAGCACCCAGCGAGATCCAGGGACGAACGGGAGAGAGATCGGGGACCAGGAACGAAGTAAAAAGCGTTGCCGAAATAAAGCTCTGGCCTCACCTTTCGGTAGGTGGTGCCGTCGTCCTCGACGACCCAGCCCGCCTCGCGGCATAGAGCCTTGAGCACCTCGTTGTTGTCGCAGTGCTTGGGCAGCTTGTAGTTGCCGAGCGCGCGGAGGCCCGTGAAGATCTTGGCGGCGATGGCCCTCCGCCGGCGCTCCCGGCGCTTGTTGTTCTCCCGCTCCTTCCACGTCGGCGTCCGCCCCAGCGCTCCCGCCGCAGCCGCCCCCGACGTCATGCTCAGCCCGTCTCCTCCCGCAGCCTGCCCTGCCTCCCCTTTTCTTTAATGGAGAGGTGGTGGGTGGCGTACTGCACAGTATTGACTAGTGGGGGGCGGGAGAGAAGGGATGGAGGGAGGCGACTGCCGAGATGGGGAGAGGAGGCTGCTGTGTGCTGCCTGCTGGCGCGCTGTAGTAGAGTACGCGAGTACGTACATGGCATGGCGTGCGAGCTGCTTTGAGCTTTCCCCCTCGCGGGCCCGGGCGGGCTCACGAGGGTGGTAGGGGTACGGTAACCTTACTTTATTGCAACTGGATTGGTAGGGTCTCGTTTACTAGTAGATGTCCGATTCACGGCGTCCGAATTACTGTTGAAGAATTTTGTTTTTATTTGGTAATAATTATACAACATTGATTAATTAGGCTTTAAATATCCGTCTCGTAAAGTATAACAAAACTGTGTAATTAGTTTTAAATTTCATCTACATTTATTACTTTATTTATGTGCCGATATTTTAATGTGAAGAGAATTTTTTTTTATAGTAAAATTTATAGAGGCTGTGTTTAGATGCACTGAAAAGTGCACTATGCAAAATAAGATTCCCCGTCACATCAAACTTGCGATACATATATGGAGTACTAAATGTGGATAAAATCAAAAACTAATTGCACAGTTTGGTTGTACTTTACGAGACGAACATTTTGAGCCTAATTAGTCAATGATTGGACAATTATTACCAAATACAAACGAAATGCTACAGTGTATTTTGGCTATCCAAATTTTGGATCTAAACACAGCCAGAGTGAATTTAGGTATCTTAACAGGCCTAGATTCTACTGGCACGGCCATGGTGGGTAGGTGTGGCCTACTTTTTCCTCGCCTCTCTGCTCTCCCTGGAGGAGCCTGGGGTCTCTGCCCGGCTCGGCTTTTGGTGAGCCAGACCAGAGTGTGCTGCGCGTGAGCGCGGTGAGTGTACTAGTAGTAGGGTAGGGCCGGTGCGTGGGCGCAGCGGTGCCGGGCACGTGCCTTGGGATTTGCGACGGCGAGCTTCACGGCGGCTATGCATTGCCACCGTCGTAGTAGGCGTTCAGCAATACTACAGGGTGTGTTTCCGCGAAAAGGTATTAAAAAAGTACTGTAGCATATTTTGGTTTTATTTGGTAAATAGTGTTTTACCGTTGACTAATTAGGTTCAAAACGTTCGTCTCGCAAAGTACAACCAAGCTGTACAATTAGTTTTTAATTTCATCTACATTTAGTACTCCATGCATATATCGCAAGTTTGATGTGACGGGGAATCTTTTGTTTGCACAGTACTTTTTTTTTTTTAAAGTAAACACAGCCCAAGCATCGTGTTGAAAGGGCGAGTTGCTGTGCTGGTAGGAGTACGTTTCTTTTGCCAAGTGGCGTAGTAGGCACTTTGTGCGGCGCCGCAGTGTACTCCGTACTGGAGGAGCGTGCACTCACATGAAGATTTGATGACCTCAGTGGAAGGGATTAGCAGCAGCAACCGCAGCGCAGTGAGCTGATGATGCGTGTCGTCTCTGACGTCTCTTGATCCGCTGACCCCATGTACGTAACGTAACGTAACGTAACGTAACGTACTCTGCCGCCGCTTCCTTTGGCTATGGGCTATGGCGGAGCTCCAGTGCCTGTGCCGCTGTCCAACAATGGCGCCTCCACCATTCCTTGGCAAAGACGACGCATTGGCATTGCCCCTTCGGAGATTCTGGTCCGGATGATGTCCTCACTAAAGCCCTCTCACCTCTAAGGTCGGGATTAGGATAATCCTCCCGCCGGGCGGAGACAAAGACAAGGCTGTCAGTGAGACAGCCAGTGACAGTGCCTTCAAAGCTCCGTTGCTTTGACCGGACCGTACTGAAACACTCATGATTCACGGTAGTAGGGCGTAGTACGGGACGGACGTGGCCCCGCCTCATCCTCGGCCATGGTCGCGCCGGCCGTGGCTGGTGCGGCCGGGCCGGCGGTAACTGGACGGACGGTCCGGCACAGAGAGCGGACGGGGGACCATCTGGCGCCGCCGTGAAGGCGTGGACCGTGTGCCGGGATCCGGATACCGTTCGAGTTTGACCGCGAGATTCACGGGACGTAGAAGACAGCCCAGTCTATGTGGTTACCGGGCCGCTTCGCAGATTTTATCCCGGGCCACGGGTAAGTGGTTGCTATCCAAGGGCAAAGGCCCGTCTTTGTGTGGCCTATAGGTTTCTACTGCACCAACCCCCATACATACGGCCTGACGGTACCTCTCGGCCCAAGATTATTTCCTGACCCGTCTTTATCTTGGGCAGCTTCGGTATCGGCGTCAGGAATTCTCCATAATTACGAGTTCTTTTTTAATATTTATTTTTTTGATAAAATGATTGTTTAAAAAATTCTAGAAATGTCACATCGCTAATTCGCTATGGACAGATTTAATCTCACAAACTCAACCGGTGGAATATCCCCTTACCGCCAATTCAATCACCACTATGTGTAGCGTTACCTTAAAAAATCATACTTTTTTATATTAACTTAGATGGAGATAAATTTTATATAAAAATTGTAAAATTCAGTGGGATCTTGTAATTCATAACTCATCTTCGTACAGGGTAATATGAACTATAAAGTTTTAGAACTTGCTAAGCTCGTATAAACATATTCCCTTTGTCCACAAAAGAGTGCACTTCTCGTTTTTCGAGAAGTCAAACAGTTTGAACTTTGACTAAATTTATATTAAAAAAGTACTAATAATAATGATACAAAATAAGTATCATTAGATTAATTATAGAATATATTTTCACAATAAATATATTTAGAGCCATAAATACTAATACTATTCACTATAAACTTAGTCAAACATGAGCTAGTTTGACCGACACGGTTCCCATAATTACATTCTTTTGTGGACGAAGGGAGTACGATTTATATGAAATTGCAGAGCACGACCATATCATTCCAAAATAATCATTGTGTTTTTTTATATCTATGAGCACATATCTAAACATTGTATTAGTTATTTTGGCACGAAGACAACTTTCAAACAAAAATATTATGGACTACAAAGTTTTCTTTTTTATCTTATTGAGTTCTATAATTTTCAATGAATTATATTTTCATCCGAGCTCATGTGAAAAAAGTTGGATGCGATGTGCATAAAGGAAAACTCCACTAATATCATCGATGTTAAGGGAAATTTAGCCAATTAAGTTACCAAAACTTAAGTCTCACCATTTCGATTAGTGATAGGAATATATTATCCAAATGTTTAATTAGGCAATCATTTTTCAAAAACAAATGAAAAAGATATAAACATTTAAAAATCCTTGAATTACAACAACTACCCCCGGAGATATATCCCACCATAGCCGTTGATAATGCAATCAATTTTGCTTCTTAGAGGATCAATACACAAATGACCTTCTAAGTAATTGACATGTGCATGAAGTGCTCTTTCTATCAAGCTTGCACCCAGCATAATCTGAAGCCGAATATCCAACAAGCTCAAATTGTGCACCCCTAGGATACCACAATCTGACATTAGGTGTATGCTTCATGACTGCTTGACCATAATTTGTGCAAAATGTTAGACCAGGTAGGGAAGCTATTGATTCCTTAAGTCTTTCTGTAAACCATTGCTATTTCTCAATGGTGTCATCATCAATAACACCTAGTCAGCTAGCACAACTAGATACAACACAAGCAATGGTTTGCATCCTTTAAGGAAACCATCAACACATGGTTTTAAAGCAAAAAGGTTGCATCCTCTACTAGGGTCACCTTTGTCTTACACTACTTTTAGGGGTGTGAGGTGGCAACTATCTTTAATTGTCTCATCCATCTTAATTCCACATAAGAGAGTTAGATTTAGAATCAGCCTCAGATTTGGAGTTCGTCCCTGGACCATAGTTTGAATCTTTGTCTTCAACTATGTCACATTGACTTGAGATTGCCTTTCCTATGTCAACATATAGCCCTTCCTCATTAACACCCACATGTTCATTATCTAGTTCGAGGTTCATTAGGTAGCTATCATCAACTCTACATGGTTAGTGGCACTCTGAGTTGCCAAACTATGTTCTACCTAGTTTGGAGCTAGAATTGAGGGGGTGCATGAGACTTCAACTTACTCTAAATTGATGTTATTCCAAATAGGTGGACCAATATTACTATAATCAATAAACAAGAAACAACACTTGGAACTCATATGTTTCACCAACATTTCAACTAAGGCGTAGTTTGAATTGATTTGGATGTTGGACTTATTATTAGCAATAAACACAAAGTAGAGTTTTGGTTCACTCAATTCAGAGTCTAGACGAGAAAGTTATGCCTTTCGGAAGATTTCTACATGGGTCAGGCTGGAATTGGACATAGAGGGGCGTCGAGCAACCCTATCAGGGGTCGAGCGACCTGGACTTATGTCCAACAACCTCCCAATTAAACTTGTCCAAATCCTCTCCACTCAACAACGAGCCCAAGGGAAGATAACCCCGAAAGCCATATTTGGGCTTCGGGCAACCCAACCCCAAGTTAGGCGAGCCAACCCGAAGTCTATCCATGTCACCAATCCGCTCCACGCTGAAGAAACCTACTCAGGAGGCATCGCACACATCGACTCAATGACAGATTACATCAAGGAATGAGATGGTGTCCATGTGGCCTCTGCCATGGATCCATGGTCCCATCAGTCTAAGGAAACAAATTCTACCATGGCCAGCACTTACACCCAAGCAAAGGAGAATCGTGGAGCGCTACACCGACTCAAGATCGACGACTGGAGTGCTCGGGCCACGTCGACCAACCCCAAGGGGGTCGGCTAATCTAAGGGGCCCACCAAACCACCTCGGACCAAGTTGGTTCACCATCAACCACCTCCAAGAAGCCCCTTAGCTATTGGATAGCATGTGTTGACACCTCTAATGCCACCTAAGCTAGGTTGTCATCCCCAGCATGACACCAAAGGTGCCGGTACTAAAATATACAAATGCTCCTCTGAAATAAATATGAAATCCGCAAGCGCACAGATAATACCGATGTAGCATTTTAACCGAGAGTAATCTAGGTATCGTTATTTATATTTTTACCACTGGGAAGGGATGCTAAGGATAATGAGTAATGAGCATCACTGCATATGCTAATGGAGAGCATAACCATGTCTTTATCTATCTTCTCATATAGGGTAAGTGTCACAAGATAAATAATATATATGAATAATAATAAAGGATAACTGGTAAGCACATAGCCATATAATGATAAACATCTCAATAGACTACTCTAGATATATAGCACTAGCATGGATTAGGACGAACTATAGGGATAAATCCTAAGTTATTCTAACTATACGGTCAAAGTATATAATGATTAGTGCAATTACACTTGGCAATCATGGCAAGAAAAGGTTATATCTACGCATAGTGATATTACTAAGGAAGATATGGAACATAGCCGTCACTTCTCTGTAATAGTTGTGCTCTGCCTGCCCTATACTCGGGAGGTGGACTACAGAGGACTCAACAGGACTGTCACTCCCATGATCTACCACACGATCCGGAATATAGGGTACAATCGTAGGTAAATACAGTATAGACACCATGCCTACACAATGTTTACCACTCACCTATGATATCAATGAGCAAGCGCTATACGATCCTATACTCGAATATAATTCTAATCTAACTATGCCAAGCATATAATCAAAATAGACTAAGAACAATATAATTGAGAACATAATCAAATAGAGCAAAGTCATATCCAATATGATAGAATAGACTAAAGTCATATTCATGCAAATGATGAACTAGATAAATAATATAAGAACAAATACAAAAGTAGGAGAGAATTACCAAGTATTCTCTGACAGATCCAGAAATCAAGCAATGCTTGGCTCCTTCTAGTTCTAATCCTATGTAGCTATGCTAAACTAGAGATCTAATTGAGATAATGACTCTAGGGCTTCTCTAAATGAGATGAATTCCTAAATTGAATTAGCTAGATTAGGGTTTCTCCTAGGGCCAGGGGCCTTGCTTATATAGCCTTCTAGGAAGCACCACAGCCCTTGGAACAAACCGACCTTGATGAATGATTATTATTGATCCTCAAAGGTGGTGGAGGCATAATCCACGAGGTGGCTCCTGATTGGCCACACCACAGGGGCGGGCGCCTAGGCCCAGGGGCTGGCGCCCCTGTTCCGGGCCCGTTTCATCTCCTGTTTGTTTCTAGAGTCTTCTCGTACCTTCCATATTTCAGAAAAGTTATGTGTAGCCCCTTTATCTCTATGTAAATCTGACATGTGGGTCTCCTTTACTTATTTCTTGATAACCCCCTGTAGAAATAGATATTCACAAAAACTCGTGGAATTCTGTCAGTGTAACCCCTATATCTAGATAGTATTTGTATTTAGATCATTTCTCATGCTATATTGATGGTTAAAAATAATACTTATCTACCGTCAACAAACTCCCCCAAGCTTACCTTTTGTTCGTCCCTAAGCAAAGATAGGCTCAGTGATAGATCAGGAGTTGCTACAATACTTTCACGCCTTACAGGTACACATGCGTTCAAACAAGAACTATTCTCCAGATTAGAATGAACTATTATGATTAAAAACTTACTCATATTACCTTCCACCATGGGGCTTGTAGCCGTCACTTGGGTCTTGAGTAGTTGAAAGACAGAACGGTCAAGTCAAGCGCCATGTTTCAAGCTCTTTGATCAACTATTATTTCAGAGTTTTGCAAGATTTTCAAAATAAAACTCAGAGATTCCTATGTATGACCCTTCCAAATCTCTCCTTTGTGGTATTTCTAGATCCTCTCCAAGGCATTCTTGGTGTATGCCTTTTCTCTCCTCTCAAAATATGTGGTATTTTTAGTAGCATAGTAACATTATGCCTTCTCTCTCACCCTACTTCTAAAAGGCTTATGTGGAGCTCATAGGTGGGGAGACAGCGAAACTTATATTGCATAATCAAACCTATGGATCCAAAGAAACGAGTCATAAAGTCAAATCAAGATGTGCATGTGTCTTGGGCTATATGGTAGATGGTGGTAAATGGTAAATGGAGTAGAAAAGGTTATAAGGGGTGAAGGGATGATGATGGTGAATACTTAGCTCCTTTGGGAAATTTCTCATATACCTCTCTTAGAAAACTTGAAGAATTTAAGAAAAACTTGGACTTGCTAAATCTCTCTTTATTTTTTTCTCTTTCTGAGTGGAACATTTGTCCTCTTTCTTTCTTTATTTCTCTTCTCTTTTTTTAATAGAATACCCAAGCTTCTTTTGGAACACAATAACAAGAGGTAGAATAACTAGATATTTGGAGCTTTATTGGCTAGCAAGGGATAAAATGGATGATAGGAATATTTTTGCAGTTCACTCCCAATGTAAGAGTAGAACCATTTTCTGGGTGGATCTGAATGAGATATGTAATACCCCAGGTGTTTATCACCAATTAAGTGGTGGGTTTAAGATCAAACATGATAGATTAGGGGAGATGGCGATGTCAAAGTCAAACCTATGGGGATAAGCCCTAACCTAAACTTGGATATTGCACCCTCGCTTACATATAGGCTCAATTAAAAGATATATGCTTGGGTGTTGCTATCAAAGTATCTTCACATGTCTCACCTCAGTAACTATCTATATTAAGCCCTAGAAAAGTTTCATGGAGTTTGGAATCAAAAAGTCACATGAAATGATAAGTTCCATTCCTATTGGAACTTGCATCATTAAGTGAATGGAATTGTAAATCATCAGCCAAACCATGCAAACTTGCCCAAATGACTCTAGATGAACTCTACAACAAAAGTCATGAAGGGATCATGTTGAGCAAATGTCAAGAAATTGCCCCGATTGGCCTAAAACCCTAGTTTCGGCTTTATCGAGTTGATACTTTGACCAAAGTGAAAGTTTGACTTCTATACTAGTTATGAGGTTTGACCTTAAACAAAAGTTGTAGTTCATCTTGTGTAGAACAAACTTTGTTTAATGGTCAAGAGCTAGTTTGGCCTCTAAACTAGTCAAATAGTGCTCACAAGATTGATTCAGCTGCTGTTTTTGGACTTCGCAAATTTGGCTAAGTCTGGACTGTACAACAGTTTCAAGTAGCTTACTTTGGAGCACTCTACCTCCCAAACTAGGCAGAACCAGCTCTAGCTCCTATTGGCAATATTGTAGTGCTCACATATCTCTATGAATTTGTCAACAACACTATGACCTAATTCCCACTAGTGCAAGAGCTACAGAGCCTCAAAGATCGTGTTTCAGTTGGGTTCCTACTGAAACTGAAATTTTAGTTTCGTGTGCTCGACTTTGGAGCTCTGTATATTGTGATCTAAGCTGAACCAGCTCAAGGTCCTTTAATAAAAGTTGTAGATTGAGTTGTGTACAACAAACTTTGCTTTTAGAGCATACCATTTTTCAGCTTGAAAATAAGTCAAACAATGGGCCAAAGTTTGAATCTAAAGCTGTTTTCAGACTTAGAATATTTAAGTCCGAGATTAGTAACAATTTGATTGGCATGTCGCGTTCTCAAAATTTTACTAAATAAAGGGAGTTGAGCCAAATATAAAAGTTGGAGATTATTCTTTGGAGAAGGACATACCAAAAGTGGGAATTCGTTTGATCGAGTTTGGTATCTCAAAACCAGTGAAAACCGAGCTCTAATGTGATTGTCTTTAACATGTTGATAGTGCCAATTTGACGCTTAATTTTCTGCTGATGGAGAGCTCTAATGGCCATAGAACCTTAACGAAAATTGTAGAGCATCGAGTGAGCTCCGAATTTGCTTCTTGGCCCAGGTCCAAAATCGGCCCGTAGCCGACCTAGAACCAGCTCCCACCTTGCTTCCTTTATCGCCCACCACGTGTTCGCGTTTATGCCGCCGTGGCGTTCATGCAGCAGAGCGCGCTCCACCATTGCTGGGTGCAGCTGCCACGCGCTCCACCTCCCTGGACGCGTGCCCCGCGCCCCTGCACCCTCAAGGGCGGACACCCGAGCCCTCCCTCACCTCCCCATTCCCTTCACTCGCCTCTCTGCGCTCCCTACCTCGCTCTCGGACGTTCCAGAGCGGAGCAGCCATGGGCGCTGCCGCCAAGCTCCATGGCCGCCGGCATTCCTTCGCCACAAGCCTCCTTGACCTCAGCTGGGCATAGCACCATCTTTCCCTCCTTACACCGCCCCCGACGCGCCCTTCTTCAGTCCCCGTTCGCCGCCAACGAACGCCGCCAACGGAGCCACCATGAACAGCACCGCTGGAGCTCATGGGCCGCCCACAGTGAGTCACCGTTGGTCGTGCTGTGGGCTCCCACGGGTTCGCACCGGCACTGCGCAGCCGCAGCACCACCCCACAGTCGCCGACGAGCCCCTCCGACCGACATCACAAGCCGCCGAAACTGTCGTCCTCAGCAAAGCAATGGCGTCTCTGTGAAGAAGAAGGTTCTGTCCCTATGACGAGTGGGCCCCACCTAAAGAGCAATACCACATCAAATCTACAGATTTTTCTTTTATTTTGTAAAATATATATCTCATATTTGGTAGCTCCAAAAATTGTGCAATTTGTTTTGTTGGAATCCTTGTGAAGTGCTATGCATGTTAGGGTAACCGGTTGTGCCATGCATGCATGTGTTTGTGCTGTAGAAATTCATTAGTGAAAAGTGGTTTTGGAATTGGATTAACTTGCTTTCATCAATATCTGGAGTTTTAGAAGTCCAAAATTAGTGATTCTAATTTTGTTGGTCTTCTAGTAATATGCATTATCTAAGAAAAATATAAAACTTATAGGTTGTTTCTGGGTTTCAGGATATTTTACCTAGATCTTGTTAAATGGAAAATAAATGCTTGTTTTCCTTGTTATTTTTATATCTTGAGTTGTGGTGCTCCAATTGATGTGAAATTTTTATGGTAGGATTGTCATGCTATGGATGTACTGTGGTATAAATTTCATGGTCATTGCTTACTGTATGCTCAAGTTATTGATTTAACTTGTTTATTGCTTGATAAATAGCTTATAAATAATATATAAATAATAAAATAGAAAATGTTGTTCCATTACCTTAGTATGATGTTTCTCTATCATATTGATTCATAATATGGCCTTGTGTTCACAGAAAATATTGAGTGATAAGTTTAACTTGCTCTCACATGATTATTGCAATAGCAATTTGTCTTTTTCATAAAGGTTGATACACATGTCCAAATAGTTTCAAATTTGGACAGTAGACTTTTGGGAGCATGTGTAGACCACTGTAATGTTGGTAGAATTTATTGTGCACCTTGGATATGTGTTCATAATTCCACCTAAATATCTAAATAAATTAATAAAATGCATTAAAAGAATTTATTTAGGAATGGACACTATATTTTCTGGTGTTCATTAGTCATGTATGATATGTTGGTAAAGTTGGTTTTGTCTAATTATATGTTTGCAACATAAGTTAATAATTATTTCTTGCAAATGAGGTTTCTGGACAGATCTGGGAACTTAGCAAAGTTCTTCATGATAATGTGCTTTGTTGTGAAACTTATTTATACAAAAGTTGTAGATAATTTATGTATCTAGCTTCTTTTAAAATTTGGTGGCATTTGGCCATGTGGTTTAGGAGTTATAGCTGTTTAAAGTTGGAGTACAGAATTGATTGCTCTCTGTCTTGTTAGATCAGTTGCTGTGTTTATGTAAATTTGACATGTTAAACTTTGGAATCATGCTGTTATGATTATAAATAAAATATAGATAATTTCATAAGCTTTCCAGAATGTCTTGTTACAAGTCAATTGGAGTTACAGAACTCCAGTTATGTTTGATTTAACCAGCTGCTGTTCTGATCTTCGAAAAATGGCAGATTCTAAATTAAGTTGTTGCTTCACCTTGCTTTGCTATGTTGATTTCTAAGAGTGATATACACCTTGTTAGTGTTAAGTGTGCTTGAGATCTTGTGTGACTTGTGTCATGATCGATATGCTGGTCATCTTCTAAGGATATGCTTAAGTGATAGTTAAGTTGATTAACTCTAGTGCCCATGTGAACTTGGTGTGCTGGTATGAATGGTGTGTTATTGCATTTCTATGTATTCATACATATGCATTGTTGCACCTCATTTAGGTATGCTAGCTGAAAAACGTGAAGGACGTGATGTGGATCCAACCCGAAGATGGAGTTGGTGGATCCATTCCGAAGAAAGAAGGATCGGACAAGTGGTAGATTGGAGGTTGCTCGCCAAGTGACTTCGTCTGACATACTCTAACTTGAGTCAGACCCCAGGCAAGCCCCGGAGCATTATAAGCCTCCTACCTTCAAAGCAATTAATTCTATATATGTTATAAGTATTGTTGCATTAAGTGGTAGGAGTTGGTTGAAAACCTTGCTGCATTATATCATTCCTTGTCTAGATATATGAATCCTTGAATCCTACATAGACTAGGATCGAGTAGATGCTTAGCCCTGCTTTAAGCGGTAGAAGTCAGGTGATTTCCTGTCACCTGCGAGATATAGGGATATTCATATACGGCACGGTTGGCTATATTTGCTATCGTGGAAAGGAACCATGTGTTAATAAAATGAAATGAGACCGGGCGAGATGATGATAGTGAAGCGACAAGGCATGGAGGTCTTGGGTGTGAATCTATCCCCGTCTAAGTCGTTTAAGGACCGATTCGCTGTACGTCCTTGAGTCATGTTGAACGCAGTCTAACACTTAGTTGGCCGGATAAGCCGTTCCGATCGCGAAGCCGAGTAATGTGATTCAGGCCGGGAATCGAATGGTAGGTTGCTTCTTGGAGGAGAGAAAGGATGTGCTTGGGGACATTGGCGTGAGACCAAGGGGGGTTAGAGTCCCTATCACCTGGCAGAGTGTCGCCCTTGGGGTCGTGACATCATTCGGACCCGCGATTCCTGAATCATATAAAAAGGTGGCCTGTGCGACCCTGGCAGGGGTCTGCACGGTGAGTGTTAGAAATACCCCTCCAGCTGGATAGGAATTCAATTCGAATCGCCGTCGCTCCCGGTTAGTGAGCACTTGACTTGAGCAGCGGCAACGTAGATTCTATTAAATTGAACGGATGGTTAATTGGATAACGATGGAAAGGTTGCCTCAATTTATACCTGCTATGGTTAATATTGTTTGCTTCTAATAAAGTGAGTGCTCTAGTACAGGTTCTAATATAGATAATAGGTTAATAATAATTAACTTGATGCTTAAGCATTAATGATTGATTATCTATATTAAGCTTTTATGCAAAATATTGTCAAGCTAGCCCCACTTTATATCAGCCTTGCATGATCCTTGGTGTCACCTTATTTCTGGTTTCTGACGGGTAAGTCTAGCTGAGTACCTTCTCGTACTCAGGGTTTTATCCCCACTTGTTGCAGGTTGTGATGTATCATGGCGGCTGCAAGAGTTGGTTGACTCCTGCCTTGTGGCAGAGTGTGATCATGGGCATGATCCTTCTTATTTACCTTATCTCTAATGCTTTTGTTGGAAGTCGACCGTGGTACTAGCATGTATTTGAAATAAGAGAAATGTTAGTTTCAAATTACTTTGCTTCCGCTACTTTTGAACTTAAGTTGTAATAACTATGTTGAACTCTGATGTATATTGAATTACTTGTGAAATGGTTGTAACATGTGACTTGTTATGTTGAATCACTACGATCTTGGCTTGTATGTTGGTTGGTTTGAAATCCCTCGCGATTTCATTGGACTACCGGAGTTATATGGGCTCAAGTGCGAGAATTTGATCACTTCGGTGATTTTTTTGTACTTGTGCTCTTATAATTTGGTCGGTTCTGTTATAGCTGGCATCGGAGCAAGATTCAACATTAAACTTGTCGTATGTGTATTTAAAATAAAGGATTTTTTTTATAAAATCAGTTTTATCAACTTATAGCTATATATAGGTTTGTGAAAACTGAATTCTAAATCTAAGTATGCCAGTGGTCAATTTCCTTATGCCCATATAAGGATTATTAGGTGGCTTATATAAGTACTAACTTGGGGGTTTTCATTTATGCATCTACGCCCAGGCCAAGGTATGTATGGTGATGACTCTCCTACACCATGCTACCCGGTGTATTAGATTAGAGGTAGCCTTCATATATGAAATAGCCATATATGTCGCTAGTTTACTTTTATGCAACATCGCACCTACGCTCAGGTAAGTGTGAGTTGTGAGAGCATGACTGAACATCCAGCGGTCTAGGGGAGAGCTAGTTTTGGTTACTGGATTATCTACATGTTACACACATGTATATATGAAGGTACTTAATTGTGGGTGATTGATGATTCAGGTAGTTTTGGTGCTACATGTATATATACGGGGGTATATGTACATGGGAGTACTTAGAATTTTACTTCTCTACTTTCATTGTGTGCTATATTGGGAAATGTTGGGTTGCAATGAAACTCTTCTGCAGGTACGCTAACCACGAATGCGTAAGTCGAATGTAGCTGTCGACTAGCTATATATCGAGAGAGTGCGTGTTATGCCACCGACATAGAACGTGATCGCCACCTTAGGTTGGCAATCTTGTGAGGACGAATAGGACAAAGCATGCATCTTCATGATTGTTGCTTTATGCATAACTATGCTCCTCTCACCCTTGTCCTATACGAAGTAACTTATGATTGATGTGGTACACTATCTTTCTTGTGTGGAGTTAGATATGAATGCCTTTTTCAATGATTGCTTGAATAGAAAGTGCTTGAAAAAAAGGTGTGTGCTTAGCCTTGCTAGAAATAATTATGGTTACATGTTTGAACCTATAGATGCCCTCTAGTTTAGCCAAGTGGTGGATATGCTGTCATACAAGTTTTTGAAAATGTTTTAGACCTCACTTAAGTAAATTGGATTCTCATGAATGAATTAAATTGGTGTTGGTCTAAGGTAACAATGTTTAGAGCCACTAGGATGATATGTTTGTGTGCTCTCTTGTTAAGTAGAACAAAGGCAAACTTTGTTTTGCTTATTAAACGTCGGCTGCTAGAGCGGTTTCTGTTGTAGTGATGCTTTCATGATCATAATGGTATTTTCTGTAGTTATAGAGAATACCAAAGTTGTAGCTAACTTACTTTTCTAGCTTTTACTAAAATTTCATGACCCTAGGCCTTATGGTTTGAGAGTTATAACTTTTAGAAGTTTACTATCAGGTTTTGCTTATGCTTTGAGTAGATCTGAATGTTTGATTTGTTTGACCTTTGTTAATATGGAATCAAGTCTTGGAGATAATAGAAGAAGTGTAGTACTATTTCTAAGCTTTCGAAAATGTCCTATATCACTAATTGTGGTGGTATAAATTTCTAGTTATGAGCTTGCAAAGTGGAATGACAGAATCTGTCCAAATCTAGGCAGAGATGTCTCTTTGTCTTGTTTGGCCTCGTTAGCTGTAGAATCATCTTACGATGATAATAAAAAAATTATAGAAAACTTAATAAGCTTTACATAAAGTTAAGGATCACTTTTGTTATATCTCTAGAACTCCAATTATGCATTTTTGAAGTTCTTGTCAGTTTTCTGTCCATATTGATACAGATCTGAAGCATTAGCATTTTTGGTCATGTTAATCTATGAATTTGCTTTTGGTATGAATAACTAAAGTTTAGTAATCTTCCTAAGAGTTCTATAAAGTCTAGGATCACCTTTGTGGGATGTCTATAACCTCAGTTATAGTTGAAACAAGTAAGTACTGCATTGCTGTCTAGATTCTGGGTACATGCTAAGTTGGCTTCCTTAGCTAGCGTTGTTTTGAGCTAAACTGGTAGTTAGTTCATGCTTGAGATAAATGCTTGTTTTGGGTGAGCCATGTGCCT
Organism: Saccharum hybrid cultivar R570; assembly: GCA_038087645.1. Lineage (NCBI taxonomy): Eukaryota > Viridiplantae > Streptophyta > Magnoliopsida > Poales > Poaceae > Saccharum > Saccharum hybrid cultivar. The sequence continues at coordinate 2,573,357 of JAQSUU010000377.1, forward strand.
TGTATTGGTTGCTTAAGCCCATTCGTTTAAATTTTCTCAAATGACTGCTTGATTGTGATGTTGTATGTATGCTTGTTATCTAGGTAGTGCCCTAGTTGTCACCTCGTTTGTCCTCGGTAAGCATGCGAGTGTCGAATAGCTTTATCTTAGGGCAACACCCGAGTTACGTGAAATGATCTTTTGGTGTTGTCTGCAATTAGGTTCTCTCTCTTAGGAGACTGAGCCTGTAGACTTGGTGGTTCGCCCTTGAATGTTTGTATCCATGCCTTTGCTTGACCAAAAGCCCAAAGTTGAGTTCTCCTATATGTTTGTATAAGCCGTGGATATTTTCCAACCCTTTTTGTGAAGACCCTTATAGACTGACCAACCAAGTTAACTTTCATCAACGCTAGGCGTGAGTGGAATCAAGTAAAAATCTCTTGCTTAGTCACCTTCGGCAATTGAGCTATGTTCTCTTATGCTATGTTTTGATCTGCGAATGGCTTCCCTGTTGATTCTAAACCTTGTAACTACCTTTGCTTGCTATCCCTCCTTGTATGGCGCTTGTTCTTACAACCCATTGATGCCACTTGAAATTTCACTTTCGTTGTATGTTTAGTAATGGTGTTATGAGTAGCAGCTGATGGTGTCGCGACGAAACCAAGGGCCTCCTGTGGCTGTAGACACATGGCTGGCTGCTTGGCACGCGCTGGTATCACGGTTTCTAGTCATGATCCATTATGAAACGACAGACGATGTGTTATTTTCTTGTGTTCCTTTTCTTGGTTATATCTCTATATTGTATTGTAAGATCCATATCTTAGACCGAAAGTAGTGGAGTTTCCTTCTAAAGTTGCTAAGAGGATAACCTTTGAAGAACAGGTTACTGACATAAACATTAACAGACTGCAATAGGTGGTAGACAAGTGACTCTATTTAGTTGCCCTAGTTTTGACGAACGTATCTAGTGAGTAAAGTATCTCATCTCTGTTGGATAAAAAGGACACACAACACTTAACGTTGGATAAGTCATTCGTTGGATAAGAATCGATCGTCACATTATGCAAATTTTAACTTTTGTATGCATAATGACCATACCGTCGAGATCAACCATCTCTGGTAAGACTTCGTATCTGCTGACTTCGATGGCAACCATCTGCTTTGTGTCAACCACAATTATTGTGATCAAGAATGAAGATTTGGAACTTTTTAGTGTTGAGAGACAACTGATTAGTTACCAAGAGAAAGGTTAATCTCCAGCTAGATAACGACTCTTTGGTAGCTACGAAGGCTATGTCTTGCAGAGCAATAACCAACAAGAAAACAAGAAGTTAATCAACTAGCCAACAACTTGAGTGATGCTCTATCTTCTAGAGCCATTGTGATCAAGTCAATTCCGTCTTGGACAATCACACCGATAGTGCAAGGTGTCCTATCAGTTAAAGTGAAGAATTAGAGAAAGCATGTCCTTAGTTTCGATCAACATCCTTGTGCCCTTAGGTGCCACAAATGGTTTGTTCATAACTTTATTGGACAAAGTGTTGAGGAATATTCAAAAGCAATCTGAGAAGTGTCAAACAATAGATTTTTCATCTTAGAGCTGCTATATGACCCTAAAGAGAGTCTCATGGTGAAAGTTGGTCTGACAAAGTTGTTATGCTGCAAGTCAACTCAACTTATAGTACAACTAAGTCACCAAGGAAGATTTTACTCAATCGCTTGGTGGTAGACTACTCCCCGCAGTTAAGTGAATAATTACAACTTTTGTTGTCCTTAAGGCCTCGTTACATCTTTCTTTGGGAATTATTTTCCAATGATGACATACTTTGGTACCTTATACATGTTTTTACCCAAGAGGTTGCATCTAAGTCAATCCAGATAATTGTTGTCTCTAGATAAAAGAATCATTTAGATAGCTGTTGGCAGAAATAGAAAGCCGACAGAGTCGGCTATCACATTCACTGACCCCTCGATAGACTCAGATAATACAGTGTTGTCATCAGAGAAAGAGAACTGCACACATGGAACCTAAAGTAGTTTTCCATTAGTTGCTATATGAATGTTTGAACATTTACGACCAACATAGACCCTGTCTATTGGTTAGTTAGTACCATATAACCTCAGAGAATGTTCGTCGTCTATGATCTCACCCTTTGGAAGGTTGTGCTCAAGCCATTTTTGGTAGAGGACTGCTTTTCAAAAATTGTGAACATAGGGTCATTTCAACGAATATACTTCTGAATATTTTGGTCTAGAGTCAAGTTCATATGGCCAATGTTGTGGTCATTAGAAAGTCAGATACTTGTGAGTGGTTCACTCATGGACCAAATGATCTCTGTACACTGAGAATGCAGTATGTGCAATCTTGGATTCCTCCCAAAGTAACAATGCTTCATGGAAGTCAATGAAGGAAATTCTTCAGACAAATTTTACTATAAAGAGTAAGTATCAGAAAGTGCTTTTGACCAAATTGTTCACCGATGTGAGGCTTTGTAGTTGAATGCTATAGCAGATATTGGGAACTAGATAATGTGCCTCTCTTCCTTAAAAGGTCTTCCATTCCGAATCTCGGGACGTGATTCTTTTAAGGGGGGAGGGCTGTAACACCCCAGGTGTTTATCACCAATTAAGTGGTGGGTTTAAGATCAAACATGATAGATTAGGGGAGATGATGATGTCAAAGTCAAACCTATGGGGATAAGCCCTAACCTAAACTTGGATATTGCACCCTCGCTTACATATAGGCTCAATTAAAAGATATATGCTTGGGTGTTGCTATCAAAGTATCTTCACATGTCTCACCTCAGTAACTATCTATATTAAGCCCTGGAAAAGTTTCATGGAGTTTGGAATCAAAAAGTCACATGGAATGATAAGTTCCATTCCTATTGGAACTTGCATCATTAAGTGAATGGAATTGTAGATCATCAGCCAAACCATGCAAACTTGCCCAAATGACTCTAGATGAACTCTACAACAAAAGTCATGAAGGGATCATGTTGAGCAAATGTCAAGAAATTGCCCCGATTGGCCTAAAACCCTAGTTTCGGCTTTATCGAGTTGATACTTTGACCAAAGTGAAAGTTTGACTTCTGTACTAGTTATGAGGTTTGACCTTAAACAAAAGTTGTAGTTCATCTTGTGTAGAACAAACTTTATTTAATGGTCAAGAGCTAGTTTGGCCTCTAAACTAGTCAAATAGAGCTCACAAGATTGATTCAGCTGCTGTTTTTGGACTTCGCAAATTTGGCTAAGTCTGGACTGTACAACAGTTTCAAGTAGCTTACTTTGGAGCACTCTACCTCCCAAACTAGGCAGAACCAGCTCTAGCTCCTATTGGCAATATTGTAGTGCTCACATATCTCTATGAATTTGTCAACAACACTATGACCTAATTCCTACTAGTGCAAGAGCTACAGAGCCTCAAAGATCATGTTTCAGTTGGGTTCCTACTGAAACTGAAATTTCAGTTTCGTGTGCTCGACTTTGGAGCTCTGTATATTGTGATCTAAGCTGAACCAGCTCAAGGTCCTTTAATAAAAGTTGTAGATTGAGTTGTGTACAACAAACTTTGCTTTTAGAGCATACCATTTTTCAGCTTGAAAATAAGTCAAACAATGGGCCAAAGTTTGAATCTAAAGCTGTTTTCAGACTTAGAATATTTAAGTCCGAGATTAGTAACAACTTGATTGGCATGTCGCATTCTCAAAATTTTACTAAATAAAGGGAGTTGAGCCAAATATAAAAGTTGGAGATTATTCTTTGGAGAAGGACATACCAAAAGTGGGAATTCGTTTGATCGAGTTTGGTATCTCAAAACCAGTGAAAACCGAGCTCTAATGTGATTGTCTTTAACATGTTGACAGTGCCAATTTGACGCTTAATTTTCTACTGATGGAGAGCTCTAATGGCCATGGAACCTTAACGAAAATTGTAGAGCATCGAGTGAGCTCCGAATTTGCTTCTTGGCCCAGGTCCAAAATCGGCCTGTAGCCGACCTAGAACCAGCTCCCACCTTGCTCCCTTTATCGCCCACCACGTGTTCGCGTTTATGCCGCCGTGGCGTTCATGCAGCAGAGCGCGCTCCACCATTGCTGGGTGCAGCTGCCACGCGCTCCACCTCCCTGGACGCGTGCCCCGCGCCCCTGCACCCTCAAGGGCAGACACCTGAGCCCTCCCTCACCTCCCCATTCCCTTCACTCGCCTCTCCACGCTCCCCACCTCGCTCTCGGACGTTCCAGAGCGTAGCAGCCATGGGCGCTGCCGCCAAGCTCCATGGCCACCGGCATTCCTCCGCCACAAGCCTCCTTGACCTCAGCTGGGCATAGCACCATCTTTCCCTCCTTACACCGCCCCCGACGCGCCCTTCTTCAGTCCCCGTTCGCCGCCAACGAACGCCGCCAACAGAGCCACCATGAACAGCACCGCTGGAGCTCATGGGCCGCCCACAGTGAGTCACCGTTGGTCGTGCTGTGGGCTCCCACGGGTTCGCACCGGCACTGCGCAGCCGCAGCACCACCCCACAGTCGTCGACGAGCCCCTCCGACCGACATCACAAGCCGCCGAAACTGTCGTCCTCAGCAAAGCAATGGCGTCTCTGTGAAGAAGAAGAAGGTTCTGTCCCTATGACGAGTGGGCCCCACCTAAAGAGCAATACCACATCAAATCTACAGATTTTTCTTTTATTTTGTAAAATATATATCTCATATTTGGTAGCTCCAAAAATTGTGCAATTTGTTTTGTTGGAATCCTTATGAAGTGCTATGCATGTAGGGTAACCGGTTGTGCCATGCATGCATGTGTTTGTGCTGTAGAAATTCATTAGTGAAAAGTGGTTTTGGAATTGGATTAACTTGCTTTCATCAATATCTGGAGTTTTAGAAGTCCAAAATTAGTGATTCTAATTTTGTTGGTCTTCTAGTAATATGCATTGTCTAAGAAAAATATAAAACTTATAGGTTGTTTCTGGGTTTCAGGATGTTTTACCTAGATCTTGTTAAATGGAAAATAAATGCTTGTTTTCCTTGTTATTTTTATATCTTGAGTTGTGGTGCTCCAATTGATGTGAAATTTTTATGGAAGGATTGTCATGCTATGGATGTACTGTGGTATAAATTTCATGGTCATTGCTTACTGTATGCTCAAGTTATTGATTTAACTTGTTTATAGCTTGATAAATAGCTTATAAATAATATATAAATGATAAAATAGAAAATGTTGTTCCATTACCTTAGTATGATGTTTCTCTATCATATTGATTCATAATATGGCCTTGTGTTCACAGAAAATATTGAGTGATAAGTTTAACTTGCTCTCACATGATTATTGCAATAGCAATTTGTCTTTTTCATAAAGGTTGATACACATGTCCAAATAGTTTTAAATTTGGACAGTAGACTTTTGGGAGCATGTGTAGGCCACTGTAATTTTGGTAGAATTTATTGTGCACCTTGGTTATGTGTTCATAATTCCACCTAAATATCTAAATAAATTAATAAAATGCATTAAAAGAATTTATTTAGGAATGGACACTATGTTTTCTGGTGTTCATTAGTCATGTGTGATATGTTGGTAAAGTTGGTTTTGTCTAATTATATGTTTGCAACATAAGTTAATAATTATTTCTTGCAAATGAGGTTTCTGGACAGATCTGGGAACTTAGCAAAGTTCTTTATGATAATGTGCTTTGTTGTGAAACTTATTTATACAAAAGTTGTAGATAATTTATGTATCTAGCTTCTGTTAAAATTTGGTGGCATTTGGCCATGTGGTTTAGGAGTTATAGCTGTTTAAAGTTGGAGTACAGAATTGCTTGCTCCCTGTCTTGTTAGATCAGTTGCTGTGTTTATGTATATTCGACATGTTAAACTTTGGAATCATGCTGTTATGATTATAAATAAAATATATATAATTTCATAAGCTTTCCAGAATGTCTTGTTACAAGTCAATTGGAGTTACAGAACTCCAGTTATGTTTGATTTAACCAGCTGCTGTTCTGATCTTCGAAAAATGGCAGATTCTAAATTAAGTTGTTGCTTCACCTTGCTTTGCTATGTTGATTTCTAAGAGTGACATACACCTTGTTAGTGTTAAGTGTGCTTGAGATCTTGTGTGACTTGTGTCATGATCGATATGCTGGTCATCTTCTAAGGATATGCTTAAGTGATAGTTAAGTTGATTAACTCTAGTGCCCATGTGAACTTGGTGTGCTGGTATGAATGTTGTGTTATTGCATTTCTATGTATTCATACATATGCATTGTTGCACCTCATTTAGGTATGCTAGCTGAAAAACGTGAAGGACGTGATGTGGATGTAACCCAAAGATGGAGTTGGTGGATCCATTCCGAAGATAGAAGGATCGGACAAGTGGTAGATTAGAGGTTGCTCGCCAAGTGACTTCGTCTGACATACTCTAACTTGAGTCAGACCCCAGGCAAGCCCCGGAGCATTATAAGCCTCCTACCTTCAAAGCAATTAATTCTATATATGTTATAAGTATTGTTGCATTAAGTGGTAGGAGTTGGTTGAAAACCTTGCTGCATTATATCATTCCTTGTCCAGATATATGAATCCTTGAATCCTACATAGACTAGGATCGAGTAGATGCTTAGCCCTGCTTTAAGCGGTAGAAGTCAGGTGATTTCCTGTCACCTGCGAGATATAGGGATATTCATATACGGCACGGTTGGCTATATTTGCTATCGTGGAAAGGAACCATGTGTTAATAAAATGAAATGAGACCGGGCGAGATGATGATAGTGAAGCGACAAGGCATGGAGGTCTTGGGTGTGAATCTATCCCCATCTGAGTCGTTTAAGGACCGATTCGCTGTACGTCCTTGAGTCATGTTGAACGCAGTCTAACACTTAGTTGGCTGGATAAGCCGTTCCGATCGCGAAGCCGAGTAATGTGATTCAGGCCAGGAATCGAATGGTAGGTTGCTTCTTGGAGGAGAGAAAGGATGTGCTTGGGGACATTGGCGTGAGACCAAGGGGGGTTAGAGTCCCTATCACCTGGCAGAGTGTTGCCCTTGGGGTCGTGACATCATTCGGACCCGCGATTCCTGAATCATATGAAAAGGTGGCCTGTGCGACCCTGGCAGGGGTCTGCACGGTGAGTGTTAGAAATACCCCTCCAGCTGGATAGGAATTCGATTCGAATCGCCGTCGCTCCCGGTTAGTGAGCACTTGACTTGAGCAGCGGCAACGTAGATTCTATTAAATTGAACGGATGGTTAATTGGATAACGATGGAAAGGTTGCCTCAATTTATACCTGCTATGGTTAATATTGTTTGCTCCTAATAAAGTGAGTGCTCTAGTATAGGTTCTAATATAGATAATAGGTTAATAATAATTAACTTGATGCTTAAGCATTAATGATTGATTATCTATATTAAGCTTTTATGCAAAATATTGTCAAGCTAGCCCCACTTTATATCAGCCTTGCATGATCCTTGGTGTCACCTTATTTCTGGTTTCTGACGGGTAAGTCTAGCTGAGTACCTTCTCGTACTCAGGGTTTTATCCCCACTTGTTGCAGGTTGTGATGTATCATGGCGGCTGCAAGAGTTGGTTGACTCCTGCCTTGTGGCAGAGTGTGATCATGGGCATGATCCTTCTTATTTACCTTATCTCTAATGCTTTTGTTGGAAGTCGACCGTGGTACTAGCATGTATTTGAAATAAGAGAAATGTTAGTTTCAAATTACTTTGCTTCCGCTACTTTTGAACTTAAGTTGTAATAACTATGTTGAACTCTGATGTATATTGAATTACTTGTGAAATGGTTGTAACATGTGACTTGTTATGTTGAATCACTACGATCTTGGCTTGTATGTTGGTTGGTTTGAAATCCCTCACGATTTCATTGGACTACCGGAGTTATATGGGCTCAAGTGCGAGAATTTGATCACTTCGGTGATTTTTTTTGTACTTGTGCTCTTATAATTTGGTCGGTTATGTTACAAGATATATGTGGATTCGTACTTCCAGGGTAGAAGCAGAATATATATAGGTGGATATATATGGGTGGATATGGATGCGTACTTCCACGGTAGAAGCAACATGTATAGGTAGAGTGTATAGGTGGATCTCGATTTTAACCGCATGACCAGTTCCTAAGGATCGACATAGCCTGACTATACTCAATGCTCACAAATAATAAATATGAATATAAGGCTTCCTAATCTACAAGCATGCATATGGCTATGGTAGGAATTTAAACTCTCGTCATACAGGAACTCATCATATAGTAAGTTAATTTTTAAAAGATAAATTCTCCAGAACTCTAGTATCTCTAGGAGCATGATAGACAACAGCTCAAAACCTTCCCATATCATATCTGTCAACTACCTAGACTTAGATCAAGCACTTGCTACCCACAAGTTTAGGTTTAGAGCAAATCTTAAATCAAAACAATTGTATCCAAAACTCGGGAGAGCTCGAGGTTGAAAACTAGGTACTTAAAAGGAATTACGGTAGAGCAACTATTCATTATTTCCATATAAAGAGTTTATTCTAGAGGTTCACTTAGCAAAATAAAGCTTAGCATACTCTCCTATATTTATTTAACTTAAAGATTATACAGAAAACATATATATGTATAAGAAAACATTTATTTGGGTTTCTATAAGTTATGCATCTTTTTATTTTATTTCATATATCAAAGCAAAAATAAACAGGTAGATAAAAAATACTTAGCTGAATACATAGGAGATGCTCTCCCCCAAGCTGAATGTTGACATAGTCTTGCTTGATGAAACTGGCAGACAGTGAAGGTGTACTTCCCCTTATAGGAGTGCTTATGATGATGTGTTGAGACAGTGCTCCGACAGGGAACATATTGTCCTTCTGTCTGTTGATCCTTCAAATTCTATGAAGCTCAAATAGACAACAAAGCTTGTAAAACTTGATTAAGTGTTAGTGATAAACCTCTAAGCCTTGAGCTTCTAGAACCTCTTAACTCATGTATCTTTCTAGCAGGATCTTTTGTACCATATTTTTATATTTTTATACTTTTATACAATGCAAGGAATAAAATGATGAATGCTTTTTTTTATTTTTATGCTACCACAACAAGTAGACTTATGGGTTTTATGCCACAAATTTATTTGCATGGGGCTTAGCAGTTTTATAATGCAATGCAAGGCATATTTGTTTTCTTTCCTATGCAGAAGTAAAGTGTAACTAAACATGTAATGAAGGAAAGTAAATATGATGCTGAAAATTAAATGCAAAACTAAAGAGGGAAATATTGATAACTACCAAGTTACCTCTTGGCGTGGCGTTCGGTGATTTGGGTTCACCGAACATAACCTCTTATTTGCTCTAATCGTTCTGGGGCACCTCGGATGGATCGAGTGGTGCCTCTGATTATGCTGAATCTGACTTTGAATTAACCTTTACTTTCCATACCTGTTTTGTTGGTGAGGTTGACTTTGAGGAAAGAGTTGGTTGCACTATCTTCTCTTCTTTGTTCTCCACAGTGACTGGTTCACTTTCTATTGGTGGTACAACTTCCTCCTCAAGATAAATCTTTTCTTCAGGATATCGATCTTCGTATCTTGATACTTCTCCTTGATAGTCAACCCATCCATCTTTGGGGATCTGATTCTTCTGGGTGCGGTTGCGATGCCTTCTTCTGGTTCTGTTCTTCTTGGGTTCTTCATCAACTATATAATTATTATTGAAATAACGGTGTACCTTCTCTGAGGGAAATTGGAAATGTACTTCTCCTGTTGCAATGTAGATGATAGCCTTGGTGGTGTTTAGGAATGGTCTTCCTATGATGATCGGTGGATCGTACTCATCTTCTCTTGTGTTGATGACTAAGAAGTCAGTCAGGATGAAGTGGTCATCAATTTGCACAGGGACATTCTTCACTATTCCGTCCATGAAGCGAAATGATTGGTCCGCCATCTGCAACTATGCATAGGTTGGGTCTAAAGGCATAGTACCATATAGATATTCATAAGTTACCTTGGCCATTATGTTGACACCCGATCCAGTGTCACAGATAGCTTTCTGAAAGGAACTTCTGTTGATTGTGCATTCAATGGTTGGAACACTTGGGTCGTCTCTCTTGAGCAGATATGGGGACTTGAGCTGATGCTCATGCTCTCTGTGGACTGCAGTGATCATTCTCACTGACTTCATCTGTTGTGGCTTCCTATTCTTGTTCTTGTTCTTATTCCTCCAATTGTTCTTCTTCCTTGGCTCATAGGGATGTTGAGGGTGTGCAGGGAATTGTAACACTTTATCCTTAAAGAAGAAGGTCTCTCTCTTGCCCTTGATGTTGAAACAGATCTTGGCAGTGTTGGCATACATGATAGCTCTAGCGGTGTTCAAGAACGGCCGTCCCAATATGATGGGCGACTTCTCATCACCACCTGTCTCTATTACTACAAAGTCTGCAGGAACATTCGAGCTGCCCACTCTTACACATATGTCTTCTAGAATTCCCTTGGTGTAGCAAAGTGACTGGTCTGCAAACTGCAAGCACATGGTTGTGTACAATAAAGGATAATTAAACATTTTGTCATAGATTATCTTAGACATGATATTGACGCTTGTACTAAAGTCACAGATAGCTTCATTAAAATTCACGCTTCTAATGGAGATCGGGATGACAGGTCTTCCTGGATCACCTTTCTTAATCGGTAGAGTCTCGTCGTTCCATCCTTTGAAGATAGGGTCACTCCAATAACTTTCTGCATTAAATATGTCTATAAGATTTGCAGTTTCTAGTTCTTTTGGTTGTCCAGAATTTTACCTTAGTTAGCAGGAATAATATTGGCAAGCTGTTGCAACTGAGACTCTAGCATCTTATTAAAACTGAGTTGATTCTTAATGGCAGTGGAAAAATTATCCATTCTATTATTAATTGTTTCTAATGTTTTATCATTGGATGCTAATTTCTTAGATAGGCTATCCATTAACTTTCCTTGATTAAGCACTAACTCTCTCAGAGGTGGTTGATTGAAAGAATTATTACCTTGATAATTACCTAAGTAGTTAGGCCTCTGCTGCTGATTCCAACCTTGATTCTATTGAGGATGATAGTAGTTGTTATTACTATTGAGGTAGTTCACATCCTCTTATAGCTCTAGGCAATTGCTTCCTGAATGCCCAGTGTCTCCACACTCTTCACAAGTCATGCGGGAATCATGAATATGCATGACTTCCTTCTTCTCTCCGGCTTTCTCATTGAGCCTCTTCATAAGCAGGTCCATCTTGGCAGACAACATATCTACCTCCTTCAGTTGGTGCATACCTCCACCTCTCTTGCGGGTTTGAGTTCTTTCTTCGTTCTAACCTTGGTTGGACGCCATCTTCTCCACAAGAGTTGTGGCTTGATCGATTGTAAGTGATAAGAATGCTCCTCCAGCGGCAGCATCCATAGTCTCACAAGTGCTATTAGTAAGCCCGTGATAGAAGATCTACATAAGTAGCCAATTCTTCATTCCATGATGAGGACATTCTAGGATGTAGTCTTGAAAGCGCACCCATGCTTCTGGGGCTGACTCATCATGTTGCTGCTGAAAACTTGATATCTTCCCACGAAGAGCATTTGTCTTGCCTATGGGAAAGAACTTCACCAGAAAATTGGTGGAACAGAGTGCCCATGTGGTATTCTTTTCCTTATTCACATAGAACCACTGCTTCGCTCTCCCCAAGAGTGAGAATGGAAATAGGCGAAGTAGTATGGCATCTCTAGGGACATCCTTGATGGTGAAAGTGCTGCAGATCTCCAGGAAGTGTTGGAGATGAGCACTAGCATCTTCATGTGCCTTCCCACAAAACTGGCTAGCTTGCACCATGTTGATCAACGCTGGTGTTAGCTCAAAGTTCTGCTCAATCTCCTCTGCAGGTCCAGTCCAAATGTTAGCTGTAGTTGGAGCTGAGAACTCGCAGAGTGACTTGTTTGCCATAACGTCAAAATCTAGTGTTAAGTTTTGAACTATACTTGGTTGGCCTTCCAAATCAGAGAGTGGAGCTTCAAGCTAAGATGATGATGTTTCTGCTTGAACTCTCTTTAGCTTGGCTCTTGCTCTCCTGAATAGCAATTCTGGATTATCGATGAAGTTATCTGGATGACCAAACCTGCTCATACATTACCCTGTATATAATATATAAAATAGACAAAAGACAAGGGTAAGGCTGTATGAGAAGAGAATGATGATGGTTTCTCGATCACATTAGTGGATGCAAGTGATGGCTCATTATCCTTTGGATAGCAATTCAACCTTCCCCGGCAACGGCACCAAAAATGCTTGTTGACACCTCTAATGCCACCTAAGCTAGGTTGTCATCCTCAGCATGACACCAAAGGTACTGGTACTAAAATATGCAAATGCTCATATGAAATAAATATGAAATCCGCAAGCGCACAGATAATACCGATGTAGCATTTTAACCGGGAGTAATCTAGGTATCGTTATTTATATTTTTACCACTGGGAAGGGATGCTAAGGATAATGAGTAATGAACATCACTGCATATGCTAATGGAGAGCATAACCATGTCTTTATCTATCTTCTCATATAGGGTAAGTGTCACAAGATAAATAATATATATGAATAATAATAAAGGATAACTGGTAAGCACATAGCCATATAATGATAAACATCTTAATAGACTACTCTAGATATATAGCACTAGCATGAATTAGGACAAACTATAGGGATAAATCCTAAGTTATTCTAACTATACGATCAAAGTATACAATGATTAGTGCAATTACACTTGGCAATCATGGCAAGAAAATGTTATATCTACGCATAGTGATATTACTAAGGACGATATGAAACATAGCCGTCACTTTTCTGTAATAGTTGTGCTCTGCCTGCCCTATACTCGGGAGGTGGACTATAGAGGACTCAACAGGACTGTCACTCCCGCAATCTACCACACGATCCAGGATATAGGGTGCAATCGTAGGTAAATACAGTATAGGCACCATGCCTACACAATGTTTACCACTCAACCATGATATCAATGAGCAAGCGCTATACGATCCTATACTTGAATATAATTCTAATCTAACTATGCCAAGCATATAATCAAAGTAGACTAAGAACAATATAATTGAGAACATAATCAAATGGAGCAAAGTCATATCTAATATGATAGAATAGACTAAAGTCATATTCATGCAAATGATGAACTAGATAAATAATATAAGAACAAATACAAAAGTAGGAGAGAATTACCAAGTATTCTCTGACAGATCCAGAAATCAAGCAATGCTTGGCTCCTTCTAGTTCTAATCCTATGTAGCTATGATAAACTAGAGATCTAATTGAGATGGTGGCTCTAGGGCTTCTCTGAATGAGATGAATTCCTGAATTGAATTAGCTAGATTAGGGTTTCTCCGGGGGCCAGGGGCCTTGCTTATATAGCCTTCTAGGAAGCACCACAACCCTTGGATCAAACCGACCTTGATGAACGATTATTATTGATCCTCAAAGGCGGTGGAGGCATAATCCACGAGGTGGCTCCTGATTGGCCACACCACAGGGGTGGGCGCTTTGGCCCAGGGGCGGGCGCCCCTGTTCTGGGCCCGTTTCATCTCCCATTTGTTTTTAGAGTCTTCTCGTACCTTCCACATTTTAGAAAAGTTATGTGTAGCCCCTTTATCTCTATGTAAATCTGACATGTGGGTCTCCTTTACTTATTTCCTAATAACCCCCTGTAGAAATAGATATTCACCAAAACTCATGAAATTCTATCAGTGTAACCCCTATATCTAGATAGTATTTGTATTTAGATCATTTCTCATGCTATGTTGACAGTTAAAAAATGATACTTATCTACCGTCAGCAACATGTCGATGGAATGGAGGGTCGACCGACACCCAATAAGATTATCTAACACCGCACATGTTAGGTCCACCAGCTCCACTCCCTACAAGTACCCCCTCCACTCCATGTGCTATTAATAGAGGTGTTTGGCTCCATTTGTAATAATCCAAGCATCCTAGTAGGGATCCGAGTAGAATAGAAGCAAGGTAGAGCTCTCTAGCTATACCTCTTAGAAGTAGAAGATAGGGAGAAAGTGAGGAGAAGCTTGGAGAGGAGTCGGCATGAGGAACTGAGGCCAATCTTCTTAAGATGAAGGCTCTCCTCAAAATGCGTTCACCTAGAGAACTCAAGGACATGCAGAAGTTGATGGGGTTCTTAGCATCCCTAAGTTGATTCATTTCTCGACTAGGCGAGAGGGGATTTTCCTTGTACAAAATCCTCCATAAGACACCAAATTGGCAATGGACTCAAGGGGCTCAACAAGCGTTTGATGACCTCAAGAACTTCTCACCCAACCCCCTATTCTAGTTGCTCCCCTTGATGAAGAGCCACTATTGTTGTACATAGCAACCACTCAGTCAACATACTTTCTCAACTAAACGTTGCCAAGAGCAAGAAGCGATACCCGTAAATCCAGAAGATACTCTATGAGTTTGTGTACTAAGCACACGCTTCATAATGATACTTAAATACTTATCTACTGCTTCATTGCATCAGCTAGCTAGTAATAAATATATTAACAGGAATAAGTATGCTAACAATTTTGTATTATATAGGAGAAGAGAAAAATTGTAATACTAGATTTTGATATTCATCATGGGAATGGAACTCAGGAAATATTTTAGGAAGAGAACAGTGTTCTATTTATATCTATACATATGTTTTAATTTTGCATTTTCTAGGTACGATTTTATCAACCAAGTCTACCTTAAGACACATTGTGACTGTTTGGATAACATTGGTAATGACCTTAATAGAGGCTTCAATATTAATTTTTGTTTACACAATGGTAATATGATAAAGAATGTTAATTTTTTGTTTATGACTTTAATGTCATTTTTGGTAGCTGTCGAAGATTCTAAAGTGACCCCAAGTGATTATGCTACTTTAATTGAGATGGTTAGTATAGTCTAATCTATTGCTCCTTTTTGTTTTTTTTATTATTTATGCTCTTCTCACATTTCTGTTTGTCTATCCGACTAATAAGATTTGGTTCTCAATGTTGGTTCTTGAGAGAGGCTACTATGTAGATGTATTGGCAGAATGTGTTTCGACATGCAACAAGATTTTCTCTAGAAAGGATAGGTTTCCCGTTCTGCTCTACAATCAACATGATTTTGAAGGTATATATATTTTTGCAACACTTGTGATCGATGTTGGAACTAGTAGTTCCGAATAGATTAAGGGGAGAGGTAGTGGGAGCTAGGGTTTGATAACAAGCAAATCAGATTGTGTTGGAGAGGGTCCCTTGGCCCTTTCCCTTGGGCACTATATATAGGCAATGACTATTCACAAGTGGCCCCTTGGTAGGGGTCACATGCCACTATTCTAGCACCTATTGTGCCTCTTTAAGGGGAGTCTTGGCCCATATATTGCATGGGCTCCCCCAATAGTAGCCCCTCATATCAATTAGGTTATGGTAGGTACAACATGACCGAATTGATGCTCATACTAGAAGAGGCACAAATACATCTCAAACCCTAGTCGCGAGGATCACCCTTGACAATCTATGTGTGTGTGCTACACTAAAAACTTGATCCCAAAAACCTTATAGGACAAAAGGCATGGAGAAATGAGCACAAACACGACCCTAGTCTATACAAGTGTCAACTCCAGAGGCTTCTAGACTGCAAGTGCCCTGATGTTGATTTTCTCGATATCTTCATCATCAGGCTTTGGCTTCTTCGACCACTTCTATGACATGGCATGTCAACTTTGCTCGGCGCCCAGGTCTTCATTTCAAGGGCCTTCTCACTAGAAGCTTTGCTTGATGACATGTTCTTTCTCTAGGGACCTTACTTTCGCCCGACCTTTGCTTGATGATGTGTCCTTTCTCCAGGGACCGTCTCGCTAGAAGCTTTGCTTGGAGATGCACCCTCTCTCTAGGAATGGGTGTAGCTATCGTAGTCGATGTAGTCAAAGTAGTCATAGCCAAATACTGTAGTGAAGCCTCCAAACCTACTCTCAGATGCGTTGGGCAAAAGACTTCAACCATTGGAATGGCTGGTCCTCCAGTATGCTCTCATAGCCTCTCTTGTCGATGCTCATGACTGAATCTCTAGTCATTCTTGTTGTAGTCGACATAGTTGTAGTAGTGGATGTAGATGTCTGAATTAGAGTTGTCAGTGCGCCCTTCGAGCCAAAGTTGTCGATGAAGGTGTAACGGACCTCCGTGCTGATGGAATTAACGTAGCCCCTTAAGCTCGGTGATTAAGATGTCATTATAGGTGTTGATGTTGAAGGTGCTAATGAAGGTTCTTGAGTCATTGTAGTGGGCATAGATGATGGTGAAGCCCCTCTACTCGAAGTGTTGGCAGAGGCAAGTCGTATCTACTTTGCCGAAGATGTTGGCGAAGCTCCTCTTGCCGAAGTGTTGGCAGAGCGTGTTGTTGTGGTTCGCCGAAGATATTGGAGAAGACCCTCTTGCAAAGATGTTTGTCATAGGCAATGTTGGTGTAGACGTTGGAGGTGTCAGCAAAGCCCCTCATGATGATGTGTTGGCGAAGGCGAGTCATTTCGTATTGCCGAAGGTGTTGGCAAATGCCCTCCTATAAAGGTGTTTGGCGGAGGCGATGTTGGTGTAGATGCTGAAGATGTTGGCAAAGCCCCTCATGCCAAAGTGTTAATGATGTAGTCATGTGAAAATGTGTCTGAGTTGAGAGGGTGCATTTTCAAAGAACTTAGGTTGAGTGCTGTAGCTTCGTCGAATACTCAACTTGTCGACAAGTTTTTCAACACTCAAAAAGACATTGGATTTCTACTGCAAAAGATGGTTAGTAATTTCATATAATGATGTAACAAGTGAAGGTAGAGCAAAGGCCTTAGCTTTGTGTCCTAGTGCCCGTGTACTTTTGGGACTTCTTCTAGGTGGCCCAGGCCATGCAGTGCAATGCATTTATGTAATGCATGTATGCGCTGATGCAAATGAATGCATTTGCGTAAAATATTTAAAAGATTAAAAACATTAAACATATCTTGTGCCTTGCACAAAATGATGGTTGTGCATGTGCAAAAGATAAACTCTGCATATGGGCAGTAATACTCTCAATTGAGAGGGTTGTAGCTTTTGATGGCTAGAAAAGGCTGCCATTTAAGAACCTAGGTGGGTATAAATTGGACTTGTACTGTTGACTATAAAAAGGATTAGTTGTGGTTGATCCATATTATAAAAATCTAAAAATATTGAATGATACAACATGCAAAAAAGTGGAAAAGTGTTAGCGTTAGAGCGTTGAGAGATTTGATGGTTGCCGAAGGTCGATGGTTGATGAAGTCTGATGGTTGTGAGGATGACTGGTGGCCACTGTACTGAAGAGCTATGGCTGATAAATGTTGATGATTTCCAATAACTTGGCACTTGATGAAACACAATATGAAGGTTGATATGTATGAAAACCCGAGTGCCATTAGGTCAATATCCGAGAAGACCAATTGTTCAATGAAGACTGTTGATTGATGAGAACTCAAGAGCCATTCTAGAGATACCCAACTAAGACCAAATACTCCATGAAGGTCACTGACTGATGAGAACTACCGTCTGATGAAAACCATCGTCTAATGAGATCCACTGATAGATGAAAGCCACTGACTAGTGAGATCCGCTAACCAACGAAAGCCATTGACTAACAAAAACCACTGACCGATGTGGAGGTGGAAACAAACATACAATAAGGCAAATATATTCTATGGGAGGTTAGCTTGGGAGGGTAGGCAATAATCACAGTGGTGGTAACATGCTTGTTAGTAACAAAAAGAGACTCGATTTAAATGAACGACATGCGTTTTAGGTTAGCCTATTAAGACCAAGCATGTATATCCACTCAGACTATGCTTTTGGTGTAGTGAAGGTGGCAACAACTTTCTATGTCACCTTGGTGATAGGTTGTATACAAAGGTTAATTTAAAATTTTCCTTAAGAGCGAAGGTTAAATCAAGACGGTGGCAAAATAAATCACTAAGAAGAGAGTTCTTAGAGCAAAAATATGTAAACTTGTGAGAAATACTCACTCATATTGATTTGGTTCTACAAAAAAGGACACCTTCAACATGTATATGAAAAGACCCAATCATACACTCGATGGCTTCACCGTCTTAGGGTTTCATAGATTAGTTGCATCTTGGATGATGTAATGAACCCAACCATTTGGAACTTGGAATCTTAGTTGCATCTTATAATACAGTTGCTTTGATTTGTTGCCTTGAGAAACCCCGAAAGTGCCTCTATTTGGGTCCTCAAACCAAATTTGATAGCCTGAGTAAAAAACTATCTCTAGCCCTCAAAATTGTCTCTACTTAGGTACTTATTGATATTATAAATATTAATAATTGTTATTTATAGTTAGTCAAATTTAAGATACTTTGATTTGATATTGTGCTAGCTGTATATGCACCTACTATTAGCCTACTAAGCTAGACATATTGTTTACCTTAGATAATACACATATACTTGTAATACTTAAAGGGAGGCCCTGTAACACCTCTGGTGTTATGGTAACTAAAACTGGTCATGTCATCATATGCATTGCAAAGCATCATGTTTTAGTCAACTCTAATGTGCATCAACTAAAACAAATTTACATTCATAGATTGATTGAGTTCTTGAGATGTTTGACTTGAATCTAAAACCCTAATTTTGAATGCCATTTCAAATACTTGGATTATGCCCTATGTAAATTGAGGTGTAAAGCTATGCTCTACACTAGTGTCAGGTGTAGGGGATAAACTCAAGTGCAACATTTAAAAATGAACTCCAAGTTTGAGGTTGAATTTGAGTTCCAAAACTTGCCCTGAGCTTTCTAATTCAAATTCGAATTCAAATTGGGCGGTTTATTAAAATGAATTTATAATTCTAAATTGGTTCAAACAATGTTGCATTGGGTAGGTCACATGTGATTTGACCAAATGTTACATTTGGATGATAGTTGTGATCACTAATTAATCATCAATTAATGTAGAAACCAAATCAAGTTTGAATTTGATTCAAAACCCTGATTTCTAGAAAACCCTGTTTTACCCCCTTTTATTTAATTCAAAATTTAAAAAGAATTTTGGGGTGAGCCAAAAAGCAAACTTGTAGGGATGGTCTAGTTATACAACTTTGGTATTTGGAGTTTTCAAAGTTTTAGTATAAAATTTGGAGTAATTTTGAAAAGATTCAAATCCAAAATTTGACCCCTTTTCATTTCCTTTTTCCAATTTCAAAATGGAAGCAGAATTTGAAAATGGTTTAAAAAGCAAAGTTGTAGATCTTGCCAAGATGTACAACTTTGGTGTTTTGAGTTTTTAAAGTTTCAATGTAAATTTTAAAGTAATTTTGAATTTACAAAAATCCAGAAAATGTCCCCTTTTGATTTCAAATTCAAATTTCAAAATCTAAGCTGAATTTGAAAAAAAAATTATTGAGAAAGTTGTAGAACTTGAAAAGTTGAGCAACTTTTGTTTTTGGAGTTTTTCAACTTCTTTAGAAAATTTGTGAGGAATTTGTAAAATGAGGTAAGTGGCAGTTTCGTAATTATTTAAAAATTCAGTTGGGGGTAGGGCGCCACCGAGCTGCTCCTCTACCTGCCTCACCAGGAAGCCGCCACCCTTGCTCGCCATTCTCCGGCGTGGTGACACGCACCTGCTCGCGTGCCACTAATCAAGCTGTTGCTGGCGCTCCTGAAGCCGCTCGCCCTCCCCTGCTTATCGCCATAGAGTCGACGACGTCCTCCTTTTCTTTCCGCTGCCTTACCGTTAGTCACCACCGTGCATCGCTGCAATTCACCGTAGCCACTGCACCTTTCTCCAATTCACCGTGTCCTCGGCTCTGCCTCGCTGACTCGCACCGCCTGAGCCCACCAGCGCTAGTGCTAGCCGTCCGAGCCTTCCCGCGCGCCACCGTCGTCCTCGCTGCCGAGCAAAGCGTTGCCACCACTGCCTCACCATGGTTCGGTCCCTCTGGTTCGTCTTCGCCTTCACCAAGCACATCATGGTAATCACGGTGAGCTACTGAGCTTGTTACTCGCTCCGTTTTAATCGCTACCACACCGGTGGAGCGTTTCCACCTCCGTGCCATCGGGCGGACCGCCACCGTGGCCACCATGGCCGGTGTAGGGATTCCTCCGGTGTGCCTGCTGCTATGCTGGGTGCCTAGGTGTGGTTGCGGGGTCATGCAGGTCATGCTGGTGCGGTCTACTTCACCAGAGTCTCGTCGCTGATGAGGTAGTCACCGGTCGGCCACTATCGTGGCCATCGGCCTAAGCAGGGCGCGACCTGGCCTTGCTAGGCCGGCCCAGCCAGTTGGGCCAGACAAGGAGAAGCAGGCTAGGGGAAAGAGAAGAGAAGCGCACGTGCCCGGGTGGGCCGGTTGGGCCAGAGGGAGGAAGGGAGAAGTGGGCCGAGCCGGTGGAATAGTTTTTCCATTTTCTTCTTTTACAAAATATTAAATAGTATCATATTTTGTTTCTTTCATTGTGAATTAACTAGGGCTCAAAAAATTATAAATTTTTTTGTGTAGCCTCTCTGTGACGTGTACTATCTAGGAAAAATATGAAATGCCAATTTTGATTACTTTTTGCATGACAATTAATTAGCTCCATTAATTGATAAATGAGTTTTCTATAATTTTTCTAGGCTTAAATAATTATCAAAAAATTATGAAAATTGTTTTACCACTTAGTTATGGTGTAAGCTTCTTAAAATAAAATTTTGGGCTTAATTGGACAAATTTGATTCTATACTTAAATTATGCTTATTAATTAATTAGTTAATCAAGTAATTAGTGCTTAATGATTTAGGGTTTTTGCTTGACTTTGAGTTTGGTTGTTGACCTTGGTCATTAACACATGATGATCCTTAGCATTCTACTTTATTGTTTGAGCTCAGTTTAACATGTGTTTAGCGAACATTAATGACATTTCAGGTGAAGTAAAAGTGTTGAAACCCTATTACACTTAGTTTTGTTGTTTTGCAACTGTACCGTAAAGGAAAGTTGTACTCAAGTTCTTAATTTTGTCATACCATTATCAAGCATCATGCTTATTACTTCATCATGTTGAAGCATGTCATGTTATCTCATATAGTCCCCGTGAACGAGGAGGTTAACGTGGTCGAATCAATCCCTGAAGAAGAGCAATCGCTAGTGGAGGTTAGAATCAATATTTGTGGAACTAACCCAGAACCAGAAATTCCTGTCAATCAAGACAAGCCCCAGATGCATTTAAACCTTCCTTGTGTTTTGAAAAGTTTTACTTCACTTATGTTAATGCTTTGTTGCATTAGGTGATAGGAGTTGAGTGATAACCTAATTACTACACTACCATCCTTGATACCTCAATATTATCCTTGTTACTGTTTTATTTAAAAATACTTAGTATGCTTAGCCTTGCTTAATGTGAAAACTTTGAAAATGTTTAACAAAGTTTGAAGGGTTGTTGTGGAACAATTGAATGAATGATGATGTTAATTTGAGACCGATCGGTGGACTTGCATCGGGAAAGGAGTCTTGATGTAGTGTTTCCGTTTGTGTCGATTAAGGACCGTTCGTTGTTGAACTATGTTTGTTGAGACATTCTAGTACTAACCACATACCCATGGTAAGCCCTACCTCAGCTATTCTATCCCATGAACGGCTGACCGCGCACTAGGAGTGGAGAGATGGAGAGAGTAGTGTGTACTCTCGTAGCCAAGGGATTGGATTGGAGGTGTACTATGTTCTCAGTTGGCGCTGGACCCGATCACGTTTTGGAGGATCCGAGTGAAGGTTGATATATGGGGTTTGAGTCCCGCATATATCGTGTGGTTCGGAAGCCCCAGCTGAGTAGATAAGCGGTTTGGATCGTCGTTGCTCCTCGGATACGGAGACTCGATTTGCTATTCGACATCATAGTTAACAAGTGGAACTTTGGTCGGAGATTAAGAAAGAAGTTGTATGAGTTACCTGATCTAGACTAGGGTCACTTACATTCTGTAATAACTAACGATGATTTAAAAGGTTGATCTTAAGGACTCACCATTAGTAGCTTTTATGCAAAAGAACTTTGATTCTTGCTACATCCTCACCATGATTCCCTTGAGCCTGTATTCCTGAGTCTTCTCCACCCTTTTCGTCGGTTAAGTCTTGTGGAGTACTTTTGTACTCAGGGTTTGTTAGGTACGACTCACGAGTAGGTTTGTTTTGGACCTTGCTGCATGACCGCCTTTGCGGTAAGCGATGACGAGTAGTATGTTTGGCTCTTGGGCAGAGCAATCTATTTTCGCGATCTGTAATAAAGTTACTAATGCTACTCCACTACTATGGTTGTAATAACTAAACTTAAGGTTTGTAAGGTTTAGAACAAATGGTTTGTAAATTATGATATGTAAGACTTCCGCACTTTTACTCTGATGTAATTTATTATATAAACTATTGTAATACCGCAATGCCTCTGTAATGTGATCCTGCTCGGAAGATCATGGATGATTCAGGTTTCCCGAGGACACCCGACAGACTTCTTAAGTTTTATGGTGCACATGCATAGTCATCAGAGGTCTTTGAGATAATGACAGGTGCATGTGGGCCATATTATTTAGGAGGTTCTGCCACTGGCCCCTAGGATTGCGAGTCCTAGAGCGGCTGCACTGCTCGCTCGCCCTCAAGGCCGAGCTTGAAATTTGCTTGTCTAACATGTTTTTTGAGCTTATGAGCAACTTTATTTGTTTTCCTTTTAATCTTGATAATTGAATGTTACATCCCTTGAGTGATTATTTTTTATTCAGCAAGAGCTAGTTGTAGAGACCAATGTCTAGGAACCAAGATTGAGGGGCGCAAAGATCTCCTTTGAGCAATGGTAGCCACCACCTCATTATGACTGAGGAAGTTGAGTCCAACGCAGCGGCCAACTTGGTTATCAATAGCAATGCATGTGCTT
Source organism: Saccharum hybrid cultivar R570 (assembly GCA_038087645.1). NCBI lineage: Eukaryota > Viridiplantae > Streptophyta > Magnoliopsida > Poales > Poaceae > Saccharum > Saccharum hybrid cultivar. The sequence continues at coordinate 2,596,246 of JAQSUU010000377.1, forward strand.
CTATCTCTAAGGGTTTAGGTGATATGGAATGTGTAAGAGATATGGGCTGGGGGTACCTACACCGCTCGTATAAATGACTACTGCCAAGCTATCGGCCCAGCAACTGTTAAGGAGGAGGCCCGCAAGGGTTGACGCGATTAATCAACATGGAGATCAAGGCAAACCAAGGCGAGCGTATCTGGATGATAGCTAGGATCAATCTGTTGCGCATATCATGTAACAAACTAGAAACACAATCTATTAGCCTGATCACCCTCTTTGTAACCCTACCCCTCCTGCCTATATAAAGGAGGGTAGGGACCTTGGGCACAGGATCCAATCTTTCACCAATTCCATCTACCTCGTAGCTAGGAGCAACAACCCCTATAATTGAGCATACAAATACAAAGAGCAGCCGCATCATTGGAGTAGGGTTTAGCGCGCACCACGCCTTGAACCAGTATAAATCCTTATGTCTCGTGTGCTACCATCTGATTCTGTCTACGCGATCACGTTGCTAGATATTTCCGGAGCAAAACAATCTGATAGTTGGCGCGCCAAGTAGGGCCTTTCGCATTCAGACTAATCTTGTGTTTCAGATGGGTGTCATTTTCAACATCGGTGACAAACCAAAACAGGAGCAAATGGGCAAGAGGATCACCTTTGGCAAGCTTGACTTCATCGCCGACCAATTCGGGGTCCTGTTCCTTCGGGAACCTGAGCCGACCGAGGAAGGCGAACAGTCCCTCTAGATCCGTGCTTTTGCCACCGGGCTGGAGCAGGCTATGGATGCCGGACCGAATGCCCTCGCAGTATACCTAAAGCGTTACGCTCATCTTTTCAGAGAAGATGGATGAGAAGGTGAGGTTACCCCACTTTTCACATCAGCAAAATCATGGATCTCGACTCCACTTTAGATCCGATACCCATACCTCACTGCTACGCACTAATCTTGGACAAGACCGGGGCATACAACGACAACACATGGTGAGACACTCTCACAGGCTATAGTGGAACCCACCGAACCTCCCATGGAGGAACACCAGCCACAAGAACCGATAGACCATGACAGTCCTAATGGCGCCCCCGATCAACAAGATTGGTGGGATGACATTGACGTATCTGGACTCATTGATCCGGAGACCTTCTGTCATTTTCTCTATAGCTACAACCAGCTACTCGAGAACTCAGACTCTGACGATGATGTCGACGAAGCCATCCCACGTACGCCAGGCAACAATGTTGAATCATCACCGGACAAGTAGTCGAAACTCGGAGAGTCCTCGCCAACGAAAGGCTAAGACCTTTTTCATAACTGGAAAGGCTAATGGGACAACATAGTCGACTACTCGAGCGCTGACCCTGCTTCAGGATACTCTCGATCCACACTGCATGCTTGCATCTGACGGCTGACGGCCACAGGTAAGAGGGGGCCATCGTCCCCCCCTCAACGAGAGGGGAACCCCCATTAACCAATAGATTGCTAAGCTGGATCACCCGAGGAAAGGGCACGTACAACCGATACCACCCTCAAGCCAAGCAAGGCCAAAAGCTCTACGAGTCGGCCTACACGCATAACTGCATGGCTGCACTAGTCGTCTTGTTTTGTTCTTGCCCGCCAACTCATCTATTATTCGAGATAGGGAACCAAAACAGATCTCCCCTCATCGACAAAGAGGCTACCCTCAAGCGAGATGAACGATGAAGGGTCACAAGAATGGATCCAACGGCGACACCTGCCCCTGAGGGCACAGCCTGACAGGAAGAACTCAGCATGCATCAGGACAATAGTCGACAACCATTAGTTATGTCTAATTCACCCTTATTATTTCATGTTTTTTCTCGTTGAATTACATTCTACGAGAATTCACATATATCCATTTGATGCAAATGTATATCGATACATCTCGGGCACCTCGAGGAGGATATCCCTAAACCACTCGGGGGCTGGCTGTATCAGATTAACCCAGTTATGAACATCTGTAGTTGTTATGATCGAAGGTTACACTAACCTACCATTACAATCAAGGAACTACAGAGGCCATCTTATGGACCGCACAACTGTTCCCCTTTTCTTCCGTCAATCAAAGTCTCATAGGCCTTGAAATGGTATAAGTGACTTAATAAGACCTTGCATGGACTCTACCAGGACATTTCATTCTGGTTGAATAATCCCTAGGTAGTTGGTCTAAAAGCTTAAACCAGCATCAAACACTAAAGACAAAGAAAGACGGGAAAAGGTGCGCAGGATATGCCGAACAAGAACTTGCTGCAAGCAATATTGTTCCGCCCCAAATGAGTTGGGTGAACCACCCGAATTTGATCAAAACTCACTATGAACCAACGCTTCACGCTCTCTCCTTGGATTGAGTAAAGCCTTGGTCCTACGCGACAAACACCTTCAAGCACCTCGACCCTGAAAGTATCATGAGATACCTTTGGGTCATGATGCTAATATCAGCGCAGCTACGCTAAAACGACCAGCATGCCACCTGAAGTTCGACGATAAACAGTCAAATGACATCCAAGCAAACCGCTCGGGGGTTGTACATGCATGATAATACTTGTCACAGAATCAAAAGATGGTCTTAGGATGTCAACTACCCTACGGGTTCATGACGATTGTGGCGTGACTCCAACCCTCGGGTGCACCAAGCCGACCCACCCGAGCATTTGGGGGCTACATACCATCACACACAATCACCATGCACAGAGAATCCAATTTGCAGAGACATCGAATAACTGCAAAATCCAAACTTTATTACACCTTCTTTTACAAAGAGGTACAAAATCTACTCCTATAGGGGGGCATCCTTGATGACCTGTTCCACATCAACAATGGCGGCAATCGCCTCAGCATAATCGTTAAACTTGGCAATCAATCGGTGGATGTTGACGTAGTCAGGAATTTCGTCTGCATTTGGGAACCTGGGCACCATCTCGCGTAGATCCGTCTTATGACTAAGACGGAGATGAGCCACGATCAAGGCTCCTACGGCCCCATGGTGGACTCCATGAGCCACCACCTCCCGCACTAGCGCCGGGAGGCATTGAAGCTGATTGAGAACGCTTGTCCCTATTGGCAGCACCATCGTAATGCATGCAATCACCGCCTTATGAAGCGCCGAGTGACTCTCACTGCTGGACCGTACCAGGGTAGCAAAGAAACGTGCCCAAGTGGCCGCACTATCTCGCTCGCAGGCAGCTTCCGCGAACTACCTGGCTAGACCTTCACTAGCCTACCACAACTTTGCCACCTCAGCCTGCGCGACGGCCAGTTGTTCTCTAACATCTAAAAAAGGGGGAAAACTCAGAACCGCCCCCATCTAGATCGAATAAAACTCGAAGAAGGCGAAATCCAACCTACCGACGAGCTCCGCCTGGGCAGCCGCTGCCACGGCCTTGGCCTCGCCGGCCTCCTCATTTGCGGCGTCAAGCACTGCCCTCATGACCGAGGTATACTCCCTAGTTGCCTCTCCGCCTGAGTGACATCACAAAGGGCTTTTGTTGACGGTGGATAACGTCAACATTTTATATGTGAATAAACAAGAGAAATGGTTCAAGTACAAGAATATACATAGGTCTAGGGTTTAAACTAACAAATTCCATGAGTTTTGGTGAATCTCTATTTTTCCACAGGATTATTCTAGAAAATGTAGGAAGGGGACCTAATTGAGAAAAATGACAAAGCTTGATCATGACAAATGATACACTAGAAGACTATAGAAGACACCAGAAGGCACGGGAACGAATAGGAGGATGAGACACCGCCAGGTGGGGCCAGCTGGCCCCACCCTTTGTGCTGCCTGGCCCCTTGAGGGGATTTCTCCATGAGCTTATGGAGTATTCCTCCACCGCCTCCAAGGATGCATCTCCACCCTACGTTGAAGTCGATTTGATCCAAGGGCTTGTGTTCAACCCCCAGGGCTATATAAGGACCCCTGCACCCCCTTGAAGCATCAAGTCATCAAGCTATTTAGTTGAAGATCAATTCATCCATAGCCAACCCTAATTCCTCAGAGTTTCTCTAGATTAGAGCTTAGGCTAGTTAGATTAGGTCTAGAGGGAGATCAAGCAACACTTGGATTCCTGACGTTGGTAAGAGCGTGGTTCAGTATATCTCTTGTACTTTACTATATTTCTTTATTTCATTAAGATTGTATCATTGCTACTATGTTTATGTCAACATTAAGCTTTATATTATTTATGTCATTGAAAGCAATGTTCATTGTTTGCTCTAGTTTTATATTCGGTGTAGCTAGATTATGGAAACCATGCATAAGATCTATAGCGCTCGCCCTACAGGACCATGGGTGAGTGATAGACATTATGTGAGTGTGGTGCTTAGATATTTGTTTATCTGCGGATGCCTTTATATGCCGGGACGTGTGGTAGATTGCATAGATGACAGTTGCATTGAGTCCTTTGCAGTCCATCCCCTGTATATATTGATGTTGGTAGAACCCGGTCTCGAATGAGAGGAGGACTCTGTTTCCAACTTTCCTAAGTTGATGTTCCTTATGTGGCATAATTTGGCTATGATCACTAGATATAATTAATTAGACTAAGCATTTGACATGTTAGTAAGACTACATAGGAATTATCTTTCTAATATTCTAATTGGACTTAACCTATTGCTTAACTAGAGTGCTCTGAGTTACTATTTATTTATCATGATGATTGATCAAGTACTTATCATTTATATATCTTTATTTATTATCTTGTGACTTATCCCTATTTTGAGTAGGGTATATGATATTGTTTCATTCTCTCATGCATATTCATGAATTATCAATACTATTGTATTCATAGTCATACCTTCCCAGTGGTAGAATTATAAATCGATAACCTGGTAATACTCTAGGTAAAATGCTATAATAGTATAATTATCACTACTACAAAACAAGGATATTGTATCACTTTCTTGTAACATATTCATCAACGTGTTCCAATAAAATTTCATAGTAACATAAAATATGTGTTACAGACTTCGGTTGTAACACAAATCACTTCTTTTATAAAAATATGTTACTGACAATAATTATAGTAACACAAAATTAATGTTACAAGCAAAATGTTACAAAAGTGTACTATGTTGTAACACATAAATGGAACATATAAAATGTGTTACAAATATATGCCCTGTAGTAACACAAAATAATGTTACAGTCCAAGTGTTACAAAGAAACATATACATATGGACCTTCTGTTCATAGGCGATACGGACATCGCACCTAGGTGTCGCCAAGGCTGTTAGGCAATCACATCGTGGTCATCACATGAGAACCAAGTAGCAATGAGTAGGTGATTAAAAAGGTTAGTTCGATACCAGAGCCTGTTGTCAATTTATTAGGCCGAGCTCAAGACACTCTAGATGCCAGATCACAAGAAGTACAACAGCGAAGGAATATTGATATTTTTGAGGTTGTTGCGCGAACCCACTAACCAACCACTGTATAGGTATTTCGACTTTTTGGTTCGCACGAATACTAGTCAAATTTACAACACATTGTCATATAATATTGTTTTCTATGCTCAAAACCTGAGTGCAATTGTTTTTTGTGGTTTTGAGTCTAGCAAAAAGGCTATGCAAAAACAGTTATGTATGGCAGCCACAAAATGTTAAATCAAATAAGTAATCATCCAAAAAAATTGTCTCAATGTTATAAAATGCATAGAAAAGCCACGAAAGAAGGCATTTCAGTCTGGCCTTTAAATGGTATTGAAGCAATACGAAACAAGTGCCATCACAAATGAAATAGGAAATTCGAAAACAGCCTCCAACATGTTTTGTGGTAATATTCAGAATATCATGAACCATCATCTAGGACATTTACATTTAGAATGTGAATTCTTAAAGGGTTCGACAATAAAATAAAAATGTATGCTCTCCAACTTCACGGCCACGCATCCATCATACTTTCGGCTTGAACAAGGTGACTAGAAATGCCACCTGACATTAGTAACCTGCAATTCAAGAAAAAGGAAATAGTTTAAGAATGTTTCTATACATTAATTGGAAAAACAATAATAAAGCTTCTAATAGTAAGACAACGTGTCTGACTGATTATCAGCTATTGACCAAAAGTGAACTAGAGTCACAACATGAGCAAATTTCGTCCAATGTAACCAAGAATTATTAGAGTGAGCAAAAGAGAAGAAGCTTTCATGCATAACCATGGTGGGAGGTTGTATGGAACTAATACAACTGGCCAACAACTATGGGTAGAATTACATTTCCCAGATGGGTTAAAACCATCTGTTGCTATTCCAAATCTCATTAGAAGAACAAAAAATCTTCAGCCCTACAGAACAATGTTTGGGAGAAGAATTACAAATGAATCAGAATACTTTGCAAATTTAGCATGTACACGAAAAACTTCGGATTTGACTCACTGGGCAATGCTCCTGCAAAATGTTCGTATGTCAATTATGTTATTGTAAGTTTCAGAAAATCGATAAGGTATATACATGTTCAATAAGGCATAAGAATAAAGCGTAGGATAATTCACGAATAAGAATCAAGTATAACAGAATAATAAGAATAAGAATTAGATTAAAGTGCATATTTATAATGTTATTTGAACTTGAAACTTTTTTTTTGAAACTCTGAACTTGGAACTTGAGAACAAGTAAAGTGCTATGGTTCTGATAGGATAGTCTAGAGCATGACATATATAAATACTGGAAAAAAGAATTCAAACCTAATTTTACCTTGTGCTTCCTGATTGTGACAGACTCTCCTCATCCCGCTTAAATCATTTCCCCTATGATTGCTTTTCTGTAAGGAGAAGATAATTTTGAAGACTATAAGGTACAAAATGACAAATGAATTTTGGATTATAGTTATCAGAATAATATATGCCCATCAAAGTTGTAAATCAAAATTAATTTATTTATGAGTATAGAATTTGGAAGAGTTTGGAGCATATTGAAAGAAAAGTGCAATTAATATTTTAGTAAATACATATAAATAAAATAAGATGGACCACAGGATATGTAAAGTACTTATTTTTAACTGTCAGTTTCTGACTGTTATTCCAGATTAGTCTGACAGGTACTGCTTTAACTCTTAGAACTAAATATTGCAAACTGATCAGTATGTGAATCATGCTTCAGATCAATCTGTGACAGTAAGAACTTAAACGAGGTTGGAATTGAATATTACACTAGGAATTGATCATTCTTAAATAAATAAATATTATTACGAATTACACTAGGAATTGATCATTCTTAAATAAATAAATATTATTACGAGATATTTATACCATTGCAGAGACTTTCAATTTGGCACAGACCAACGACAACCAAAGAAAATTAGCAACACAGAAAACATCTCTGATAACAAATGCCAGTAACGTTTGGGCTGCTGGACATAAATATTAGAGAAACGCAAGAAATCTGGGCCAGTATGGAGTTAGGCTTCAGCTCAAGTTCTGGAAAGTGTTGTTCAAACTTGACCAACTGTCTATCTTCGGAATAAGATTGTGAGTCCAAAAGGTGCAAAAAAAAAAATTGTTCTGGAGTCTGATTGTTAGCTGGCTAGACATATATGCCAATTCTACCAAGCGGTATGTTTTACAAATAGTCTCACGATGACGTAAAGTGATTACAGAGGATGTAACAGATAATTCCCTAGAGCTGCTGACACGAACTCTTCCAGAAACGTGATGTGCACTCCCCTGCCAGCCGATTTTGGCTAATTTAAGGTTCAGATGACCTTGCTGTGGCAGCGCTGCCAGGCACGTAGAGATTTGGTAGGATTTATTTATATAGCAAACTAATTCTACGATCTGGGAAACGGGACTGGTCCTAGCCTCGTAGGGTTCTAGAGGTAGAAGAATGTCATTCAATACAAATGGGATCAGAGAGAATGATCAAATTGTACGTACCTTACAAAGCGGGCATCCACCGTGACGGCCTGACGGACTGGAAAATTTCAAATGGAATCAATCGCCGTGGCAGGGATTTCGGCTCGCCAACTCGCCGAGCTCCGACGGCCTTGCTTTTTGCAAGGAAATATGGATCTTGAGTTCTTGACGGCCGCTGACTGGGGAAGTTGCTTTGCGAGGAATAAGGACCTTGCGGTGGAAACTTTGGTGGGAAAGGGAAACCAATCAACTAAAAAAATGGTGGGAAACGATTCCACTGGTTAAAAACATGGTGGGAATAATTCGGTGGCCAGATTAGATTGAATGAAATACTGAGGAGGGTATAGATGATTTTTTTTGTCGGAAACAATTCCACCGGTCAAAAATATTCAGTTAAATATGAGGAGTTTAGAGATACGACGAGTTATCTTTCCAGAAAAAAAAACATAGCACAGTTTCGCTTATGTGGAAAAGGTGACCTTTTTTTATTGAACATCGATCAGTGCTAGTAAAATTTCTTTTAAGAAATGACGATATGTCGGTAGCAATCAAATAAATATATGTTGAATACCTCAAAATTATTGGGTACATGGAAAAAATATTGATGCAACTCTTTTTTAAGGAATATAGCTGTCACATAAATGTTGAACGTGTACAATGAAATTGTTGGGGTAGATAAAAAAATATTGATACTAGTCTTTTTTCCGAGTCAAGTCTGATTTACCTTGATCTAGTCTTTCAAATGTTTTTAGAAAAAAAAACAAGAACAACATTTCAAATAAATAAATTTAATCTTTAACTAAAACTAAAGTAATTAGTCATATTCAATTAATGTTATTAGTTATATAAAAATAATTTTTTTTATTTTGTATGTAGTCAATTTTATTAGTAAATACTTTTAAATAGTCTATAGGGCTAAATATTATAACCGGCAGTGATAGGCTGCAAATAAAACTTCATGGCTTTCTCATATGATGTTCGATGAAGACGAACTTTATATCAAAGTTGTAGTACTTGATGAGATCTACAACTTTATAGTTCATACTTTTTTATACTTTTTTATTTGAGATATTTTGGATATCCAAATATGTATTACAATATTTTTATAGAGTTAATACCAAATGAGTCCATATGCTCTATAGTCACTAGTGAGTGTGTAGTGGTAGGAAAGGATCTCGGATGGAAAAACAACCAAAATAAAAAGTTGTAGATTTCAAAAAGTTATGCAACTTTATAGTTCACAATTTTTTTTATTTGAAGCCATTTTGACGCCGAAGTATTTGATCTACAAGATTTTATGGAAGGTAATATTGAAGGAATCCATATGCTCTATAGTTATAAGTGAATATGTAGTAGTAGTTAAGGATCACAGATGGAGAAGTACACAAAACAAAAGTTCTAAATCTCGAAAAGTTACGCAACTTTGTAATTGACAACTTTTCATTTGAAATTATTTATCGAACAAAAATTACATTTGAATTCTTACATTAGAAATTCAAAAATTTCAAATGACCTCGGATGGAGAAACGACCAAAACAAAAGTTGTAGATCTCAAAAAGTTATGCAACTTTGTAGTTAACTTTTTCATTTGAAACCATCTATCCAATAAAAAATCATGTGAATATCCTCACATTTGAAATTTGAATTTTTCAAACGACCTCGGATGGAGAAACGACCAAAACAAAAGTTGTAGTTCTCGAAAAGTTATTCAACTTTATAGTTGACGACCTTTTCATTTGAAATAATCTATCCAAGAAAAAATCACATGAATTTCCTCACATTTGAAATTCGAATTTTTCAAACGACCTCGGATGTAGAAACGACTAAAACAAAAGTTGTAGTTATCGAAAAGTTATGCAACTTTATAGTCAATGACTTTTTCATTTGAAATCATCTATCCAAGAAAAAATCACGTGCACATTTGAAATTCAATTTTTTCAAACGACCTTGGATGGAGAAATGGCCAAAACAAAAGTTATAAAACTTTGTAGTTGCCAACTTTTTCATTTCAATTTATTATGGTCACAAATACTCATTTCAAAACAAGATGAACATATATTCAAGCACCTGAAATATAGCAACTCCATTATTGTTTACTTTTAAATTGAATGCCAAGTATTAGAAAACTATTTTCCATTAATATTTGTTTTATTAATAAAAAGTAATATAAACAAGTCAATTCTATAAAGTGCGTACCAAACATCCTATAGCAAAAGATGAGCCATTGGTGAGGCCCATGCCTGGGTGCAACAATATTGGTGATGCTCAAGCCAAAGGAGTCCCAACTACTTGGCCTTCGATGTTTGTATGTTCAAACTAGTTTTCTCAACTTTACATCAATGTATATATGTGGCCTAATTTGTAATGTTACAACTTACATTTTCTTTGCAGGTTGAAATGATTAATGGTTAAATTCCTACATTGATGTGTACAAAGAATGGAAGAAGAAGCAATGGACATTATGAATCCTAGCTAGTTCTTGAATTTTTCTTTCTATTATGGAGTATGTGTGTTTGCTCTCTAGAGCCATATCGTTATGTACATATACTATGATTTGATCTGAACAAGAATTATGTTTTAAATCATCCTATGATATGTGGATCTTGCTATGATTATTGAAATTTGTGGTTATGTGGTTCTGCAATGTGTCATGTTTGAGTGATTCTATAATAATCCGCGTGCCACATGTATATGTGAAATAAATATTTGTTTCATAATCTAAATATGTTACAATAGATACAAACAAGTGTTACAAGCCATGTATTCCTTTGTTCTATACTGTGCTCTACCATAAAGTATAAGTGTTACTAGAACTAAAAAAAAAGTGTTACAACATACGATCACTGAAACACTAGGCAAATGTTTCAATAGATAAATAAATGTGTTACAAATTATGTATTCTACCATAATGTGAAGTGTTACTAGAGCAAAAAAAAGTGTTACAACAAAAATCATTGTAACACTAGACAAATGTTCTTGTAGACAAGTAAATATGTTACAATAAACTAGTCTATAGTAACATGGTCAATTGGAACACAAGAAAAAATGTGTTACTAAGAGAGCTAGTAACACTTTTTCCAACCTATGGTAACACAAGTTGGTGTTACTATATCCCCGCGCTGCAGTAGTGTATCTGTCCGCTTGCATAATTCTTTTCATTCTTATCTTTATATTCTTTTTAGTCACATAAAATAATATATTCCTGTTTAGTGTTATTCTTGTAGTAATGCTAGATAGAACCAACAAACATTTCTAAGTTCTTCACTAGGGATGACAACCTACTTTAACATTAGAGATGAAGGTTAATTAATAGGTGGCTACTGTAACAGTGACAAGTTAATAATTATCATATCATTTCTGGCACCATTGTTATTAGTAGGAGTAATTCTATTTTTAGTAGTAGTGCTAAGAAATGCCAATAGCTTCGCGTGTCACGTTGGCCTCTTGCACCACGGTAAGAACTCCTCCCCCGTCACCACCTCGTCCTAACGAAACTCGTGACGATGACGGAGCACCCCCATCAACGAGAGGCCTTGAAGTAGGATGCGCCATCGAGATCACCCTGCGATGGACGACACACTCAGACCCATCCTCCTACCAACAAGAACAAGAGGCAGATCCATACTCACCCGAGTCGCACCAGCGCCTTAAGAAGAAGAACGAGACCCTAGAACGCACGCTTCCTGGCGGTCTCCCCCTCCTCCGTCTCCACCCTCGCATGTTTGTCGCTAGCCATGGGTGACAAATAGAAGCTCGAGGAAAACCACGGCAAACGACTGACGGTAAGAATACAAAAGCTACAGCACAAGCTTACTAACCCTCCTCTGCTTCCTCTATTTTTATAGATAGGGACACACACGGTCGATAGGATTCCATTAATCTCCCCGAGCAGTGGTGCCGTTAAGGCCACGCCACATCCCTACAATTTCCAGAGGGACACCTACTGAGAGACATACGTGGGGAAACATGCCGCCGAAACCAACGCCTCAGCTTCACCGAGAAGGAACCCATCTCCGCAACCACAGAAACCGTGGGGCCTCTTGGGCTAAAATTTGATGCACCATCACCCAAGCCGGTGTAGGCGAGTAATCTGACACTCAGATTGGGTACTCGGGCCATCTCACCCCCTCAGTAGGTGTAAGCGGTGGTGATTCATTCACTACCGACCCTACCCCCTAGAGTTAGGGGGAATTCGGGAGGGTCACCAGTCGGATCCTAAAACCTCTGACACTTCATGTCACGTAAATCTCCCAATACTCGGACGAGCTCAAAGTACCTTATTTTAGCGGATATGTGCCCCTTCGGGGGAAACCAGAAAAATGGTTGGCCCATGGTTGTAACTAAAGTACGAGCTCCTGGAATCTAGAAAAAGAGTTTATAATGTGCCCCCGCTGGTCAGGCTTAACCCAGTCGCTTCCTTTCAGTGATAATGGACATTCACTCGTTCTACTCGTTACCAGCTCGAAGAGTAATAAACGCAACTACCGACGGCTGCTCACGTGTTTGTTACTTGCCCACAGTGGTGCCCGCACCGGGACACTGTTATATTGGCCTCAGGGCTCTAGGACAACGTCCTCACTCTTTCACTAACAAGGTTCATGAAAATTCGTATCACGTTACTTAACGGATCTCAAAGAAAAATGTGACACCCTTAGTGCTCGTTAACAAACGACCTGCAATAGGTCACTCTAAAAATCAACTGGCTTAGTGATGCACGAACGATGGAGGTGCATCTACCCCATCTTTATTACTGTTTTATGACTAGGACTTGATGGTGCGTAACCATTATTTACACGCCAGAATATGTTAGGAACCAACTTCTCGAGTACAACGGTATTTTTTACCCTAGCATGGCATCAACGATGTTCTAGGAGCTACGTTTTTGGATATCGGGTACACCATCCGATCGCGACATTAACAACGTCTCGAGGGCTACGCCCAGGAAACTACGTTTCTCGATATGGAGTGCACCACATAAGCCAGGCACTTATAGCTTTTAGGGAACAAGGTTCCTTGATGTACGGTATACCACCGCCTCACTCGATGCTTGAAGAAGATTCTCGCTACCCGAGAAATGCTCTTGGTACTCGAATGGCAACATACTGGCTCCTCAATACTTGGGAATATCTAAGCGCATTGCTTAGCGCTTCGACACCCGAAGATGCACACTATGTACTCACATTATGCAGAACTTGTAGGGGCGATTACGACATCCCAAGGGCTTTAAGCTACATGCTAGCTTATCATTAAGTCCTACGGGGGCTACTGTCAGAGATATGGGCTAGGGGTACCTACACCGCCTGTATCAATGACTACCGCCAACCTATCGGCCTAGCAACCGTCAAGGAGATGGCCCGCAAGGCTGATGTGATCAACCAACGTGGAGATCAAGGCAAACCAAGACGGGCATATATGGACGATAGCTAGGATCAATCTGCTGTGCATATCGTATAACAAACTAGGAACATAATTTGTTAGCCCGACCGCCCTCTCTGTAACTGTAACACCCCTGGTGTTATAGTAACTAAAAATTTGCCATGTCATCATATGCACTACAAAGCATTCATGATTAAGTTAACCATGATGGGCATCAACTCAATTAAGTTTACATTTCCTAGGTTGAATGTGTTTCTGTGATGTGTGACTCGAATCAAAAACCCTAATTTCGAATATCACCGCAAATGCTTAGTTTGTGCCCTATGTAAGTTGAGGTGTATGACTGTGTTGTACGCTAGCGTCAAGTGTAGGGTATGAGCTCAAGTACAACCCATAAAATGAAGCTTCAAGTTTGAGTTTGAATTTGGAATCCAAAACTTGTTGCAAGTTTTTCGATTCAAATTTGAATTCATATTTGTAGAATTATTAAAAGATTTTCCAAAGTTAACCTGGTCAACCAAGAGTGGCATTTGGTCAAACATGTGATTCTTGACTCAATGATGCCCTTGGGTGATGGTGTGATTACTAAATACTCACCAATTAATATAGCAACAAGTTTCAATTTGAAATTCTTCCGAAAACCCTAAAATTCAAAACCCTGGATTTACCTCTTTTGTGTAATTCAAAATCTAAGCAAATTTTGGAGGTGAGCCAAAAAGAAAAGTTGTAGTTCTGGTTTTTTTGTACAACTTTAGTTTTTGGAGTTTTCAAAGTTTTAGTGTAAAAGTTGGAGTAATTTTGAAAAGATTCAAATCTCAAATTTGACCCCTTTTCGTTTCCCTATTCCAATTTCAAAATGGAGACATAATTTCAAAGTTGTAGGTCTTGGCTAGATGTACAACTTTGGTATTTGGAGTTTTTGAAGTTTCAATATAAAATTTAAAGTAATTTTGAAATTACCAAATTTCAAAAAATGTCACCTTTTGATTTCAAATTCAAATTTCAAAATCAAAGCTGAATTTGAAAAAGTTTATATTGATAAAGTTGTAGAACTTTGAAAATTGAGCAACTTTTGGTTTTACAAATTTTCAACTTTTGTAGAAAATTTGAGAGTAATTTGTAAAATTAAGTCAGCGGCAGTTTTGTAATTATTGCATGTCGGCCTCCAACCATAGGGCGCCACCTCACGCTCGTCGTCGACGGCCTTCGGACTGCTTCCTGGTGTGTCGCGGTCGCCAGCTGTCGCTTCAGCATGGCTAGGCCGTCCTCGCGTGGCGCCTTCGAGTTGGCTTGACTCGTCTATAAAGCCTCGCACCGCCATCGTCATCTTCTCTTCCTCCCTCTGTTTCCGCCGCCGCCATAGCTCCACCGCTCGTTGCTGCCTCTGTCGAGCCGCCTCCGGCTAAAGCAACAGCATCACTAGTTTCGCAGCGCTATCGCGCACCTCTTAGGCTCGCTTGCACCAGCCCATCTCGCCCGGAGCAGCCGCACGGCCGCTTCTTTCCCCTTCTCCGGTGATCGAGCGCCACCGTGCCGCCTCACCGTGGCCAGCCGCCTCCACTGCCTCTCCGCACCTACTGATTGCTCAGTTGCCTTCGTGGTGAGCCATTGATGCTCACTATGCGGTCAATTCATTCTTTATCGGCCTTGCTCGCCGGAGCGGCGTGAGCTGCGGCCACCGAGCCGCCATGGCCTGTGTGGGAGGGGTTTCAGGGGGTCTGCTGCCGTGTGGAGTGTTTGAGGAAGTTCGCGAGGTTGAGTTGGTTGTGGTGGTTGGGTTAATTGGTCGGAGTCTTGTCGCCGGCGTCGTAGCCACCGGCCGCCCGCCATGCCGCCATGGACGGAGCGCGGGGAGGAGGGAAAGAGAAGGACGAGAGTGGAGGAGCGGGTGTTGGGCCGACCCGATTAATTGGGCCGGGCAAAGGGGAAGGCAGGCCGAGAGAGAGGGAAGAGAGGCGCGCGGGTGGGCCACGCGTCCGGTTGGGCCGAGCAAGGGAAGAGAGGGGGAGTGACCGGCCTGTGTTGGCGATTTTTTTTTGTTTTTTTTCTTTTTCTAAAAATGTTGAATAGTAACAGTTTTTGTTTATTTCATTGTAAAATATTTAGAGCTCCAAAATTGATAAATTTTTTTGTGTAGCCTCTCTGTATTGTGTACTATTTAGAAAAAAAATTTTGAAATGCTAATTTTGATTACTTTTTGAAGGTCAATTAATTAGCTCCATTAATTAATAAATAATTTTTCCATAATTTTTCTAGGCTTAAATAATTGTCCAAAAAATATGAAAATTGTTTTGCCACTTAGTTATGATGTAAGCTTCCTAAAATAAAAAATTTGAGCTTAATTTGACAAAGTTGATTTTATACTCAATTTATACTTTATTAATTAATTAGTTAATCATGTAATTAGTGTCTAATGATTTAGGGTTTGTTTGACTTTGTGATTGTGTGTTGACCTTAGGTCATTAATTCTTAATGACCTTTGGCACCTTTAGTTAATTGTTTGAGCTCCCTTAATCATGTTGTTATGGCTTAATTCATATTATTTCATGTGATTAACGAAAGTCATTAACGAAGTAGTTAACCTAATGAAACCCTACTTTAGGGTTAGGTTAGTATTGTTGTGTACAATGGTATCATGAAGGAAAGTTGTACTCAACTTTGTAATTGTGTTCTGCATCTACCGAGCCTCATGTTTCGTACTTCATCATATTGAGCATACATTATCATCTCGTGTAGTCCCTGTGAACGAGGAGATTACTGAAGTTGAACCCATCCTAGAAGAAGAGTCGATGTCCGTGGAGATGGGATTTGACATTTGTGGTACTGACCCGAAACCTGAACTTCCCGTCGACCAAGGCAAGTCCCGAGTGCATTTAAACCCTCCTTGCGTTTTGAAAAGCTTTATTTCACTGGTGTTAATACTTTATTGCATTCAGTGATAGGAGTTGAGTGATAATGTAACGGATCAACGTAATTATATGAGATTAAGTAAGAAAAATTTCCACCGAGGCGGTTAATTTATCAAACTTAAACCCGTATAACCCGAGATTCCGTGAAATCACGAGGGATTTCAAACCAACCAACGTACAACCAAGATCGTACTGATTTAGCAGCCACAGTTCACATGATACGTAGAGTTCATAATAAAAGTGGAGTACATCGAAGTTCGGAATAAAAGTTATTACAACACAGTTCAGAATAACATAGCGGAAGCAAGTAGTTTTACACCCACACTTCGTTCAAATACAGTGCCAGTAGATAGTCATGGTCCACAAAAGCAGTAGATAAGACAAACAGAGTGACCCTTGCCCAAGGTCCTAGTTGTCGCCCATCGCCGGATACAGACAGTTGGAGCAGTACACATAGTACATCTGACCATCTGCAATAACAATGGGAACAACGCCCTGAGTACGGGAATGTACTCAGCTAGACTTACCCGTCATAAACCAGAAATAAAGGACATCAAGGATCATGCAAGGCTTTATAGATTGGACTGGCTTGACTCATTTGCGAAAAGCATAAGTTATTATGAAAAACTATACCAGTACTTTTTGCATCACCTTTTTAGTATAACCTATTCAAGCTAGGTAAGCACCTATTACTAAAACAATCACTTGATTCCCTATTAACAATCTAGATTACCATATCAGGTTTAGCATTTCCAACATCATTCACTTAACCATCAGTGTTCTTTTAATGTTGCTACGATGCCATAGCTCGAGTCAAGTGCTCACTAACCGGGAGCGACGGCGATTCGAATCGAATTCCTATCCAGCTAGAGATTTACTCCTCACACAAACCCTGCTTCCCCTGTCAGGGTCGCGTAGATCACCAATGACACTTTCCAAGAAGCCGCGGGATAACAATCATGGATCGCACTACCCAGGGACCGCCCGATTGCCAGGACGCACCTTGGGCTTACTCTTCGCGTCCCCGTTACACCCCCTTCAACACCAGTCTGCCAACCCGAGTTTATCCCGGCTCAAAAAGTGTCACTAGCTTCGCGGTCGAAAGGTACTTTATTCGGCCAGCTAAATGCGAGGCATGCGTTCAACATGACAAGAGGGACGAGCAACGATCAGTCCTTAATCGACACAGACGGAATCACTATAGTCCAAAACCCTATAAGACTCCACCCGGTCTTCATTTATCCATCAACAGTTGGTTACTTTTTATGATCACAATTACAGCTAACCATAACCCGGTATCCACCTATAACTCGCAGGTGACAGGAAATCACCCGACTTCTACCGGTCTAAGCATGGCTAAGCAATTCACTCGATCCAGACCTAACGGGGTGAAAGATAATCCGGTGGCCAAGGTAATAATGAAACAACGGTTTCACGCAACTCCTATAACTTAATGCAAGTATATATATAACTATAGTTCATGTAGTAAGGAACAACTTTTATAAAATAGGAGACTTAAAATGCTCTGGGGCTTGCCATTTTCAAACGAGCTAGGATGGTGGTCGACGCACTCTGGCAGCTCCTCGCCTGACTCTTTCTCCTCGGGCACCTCCTATGTCTGGGGCTCCTACGGATCCGTCCAAGCTTGTTCCTCCGGTACTGCTACCTGCGACTCCTCCTGCGATCCTGTATGATGCAAGTGCATAAGCAAACATGCGAATGATGTGTCGGCTTGTGGTGGAGTGCTTTGATGACATGAGATGCAGATGAGCACATGGAATGAGCAGTTTGAATATAACTGTTTCTTCTACAAGGTAGTCAACGTCATCCAAGAACATGTACCCTAAAACATGCACCTTATCCTTATATTAGTTAGCCTACCATCACCTATTTCTCTTAATTTATCATAAAGAATATATTAGTTACCCTAAAAGATACACTAAACATATTTTATTTCTCTTAATTTCTCATAAAGAATAATATTTTATTCCCTATTTAACTAGGGTTACACACCAACACCTATTTCTGGTGTAGATAAAAATCTACAAAAATTACAGTAGATTACTCTTACCCTAAATAACCTACTACAAAATTTTCATGAGAATGGCCTATGTAAAACTGCTTGTACAAAATAAACAAGTTATAGCCTAAATATGAGCATGAAATTATTTTGTACTAGAAAAAGTATCAAACAACAGATTTCACATTTTTCCTATGTTACTAACAGTAAACTAACATACTACAAAAATTATCACATGTATGTTCTATACAAATTTAGCTCTCTACTAAAAATAACAAAGATTATCAAATAAAAGCATTTGAACTACACTTCAAAATTTTCTCACAGAACATGCTTTACTAATATTTTTCCTAGAAAGTACATGACTAATAAAGATTAAAGCAACAAGAATCACATTTTTCCCTTCATTATTTTATTTACTACATATTTTCTAAGATATCAGCATTTATAGCAATTAAATAAATTTGCACAGCAAAGTGTCACAAAATTAACATGAGCTATTTTAAAACTGTAGATCTATTCAAGAGTAACATTACAAAATTTGTTTCACAATTTTTGGAGCTATAAATCTGGAGATATGATTTTTGAAAGCCTTTTCAACATTTCTGAAAATCATTTTCTTTAAAACTAAAAGTCTATCCGGCCTTTAACGCTACGTGCACCCCGCTGCTACACACCGAACCAAAACACCGAGACAGACAGGCGGGCCCAGGGGTCAAGCGGGACCCACAGGTCAGCCGGAGGGGAGGCCAGCAGGGGCATCGCCGGCCGGAGCTCACCGGCGGCGAGCCCACGTGCGGCGCTGGCGGCACCAGTGTGCTCAGCACAACGAGCCGCACCGACCGGTGCTCGGTCTTGGCCGGGTGGCCTACCGGAGCGAGCTCGCCGACGCGCATGGCGGCACGACGGTGCGGCTCGTCGGCGGGAGCTCGACTCCGGCCATGGCAAGGCGGGCAGGGAGGCGCTACGGCTTCGCGGGAGGGAGGCGAAACTGCTGACCGCGAGAGGGAGGAAGAAGGAGGGGTGGAACAGAAAGATTGTCGTAGCCACGAACTCCGGCGAGCGGCGGTGAAGAGCGGCCGGCCAAAATTGGCCTCCTCACCTTGACAAAGGCGACCGCTGGAGGGAGCACGAGGTAGAGCGAAGGGAGGCGGAGCAATGGCCGCAAGAAATCGGACGCGGGCGCGGCAGTAGCGGTCAACGGCGGTGGCGGAGCTCCGGGAGCCGGCAATGGCGCGGCTGCTGCTGGCGAGCTGCTGCGGAGCGAGATGAGGGAATGGAGGGAGCAGCCGAGGCGGGCGAGCGCGTGGAGGGGGTAAGCGGGTGCGGGGGACGCGGGGGCCACTAGGGCCCGTGTCGCGCGGCGTTGCCGTCGCTCGGCCACGCGGCGGCCGAGTGCTGCCGTTGCGCCACGACGTCGCGTGCGGGAGCGAGCGCGGGCAGGAGGCAGACGGCGCGGGCGCGGACGCGCGGGAGAAGGCGGGGGCGAGCGGACCGGGCCGGCATCCGTTCGCGGGCCGAAAGGGAGGCCGCGGCCCACTAAAGCGAAAGCTGATTTTTCTTTTACAAAAATATTTCCAGATTTTCCTTATTTATTTCAAAATTGAATTTGAAAATGAAAAAGAGGTTTTCAGAACTTTTGCCCAAAATAAAAGTTATTCAAAATTTTATTCTCTACAACTTTCATGTAGGGCACTTTTTAAAATTCTCAATAGATTTTGAATTTGGGATTTAAAGCTAAATTGTTAATCAAAAAAATATTTGTTTAGAATATTTTTAAAACAAAATTTGAGAAAAACTTGAATTCAAGAATTGCTCCAAAAATCATGTTAATTTATTATAGATTATTTAAAATTGTAGCTACACAAAATTTCACCACTTTTTAGCACTTAAATGTAGAATTTGGGTTTTAAGTAATTGTTTTTGAACTTTAAATTTAAAAGGGTCTATACTGCATGCAATGATAACCATGTATGAAATGATTATGACTAATGCTTTGGATGCTAATGCATGCTTAACACCCAGGGGTGTTACAGCCCTCCCCCTTATAAGAATCTCGTCCCAAGATTTTGAGTTACGAACCATTTATCGTAAAAATCTTTATACGCAGTTTGAAGATATTCTCCCGTTTCCCATGAAGCATCACTCTCATCATGATGGCTCCACTGAATCTTGTAGGATGTTACCACTCTATTCCGAGTGACTCGGTCCTTTGTATCCAGAACTCGAACCGGTGATTCACGATATTCCAAGTCCGCCTTGATCCGAATACCCTACGGTTCTATTCTCTCTTCCCGAACACGCAGACATTTCTTCAACTGGGATACGTGAAAGACGGGAAAGATCGAACTCATCCCTTCTGGCAATTGCAACTTGTACGCCACGGGACCCTTTTTCTCTATGATCTGGTATGGTCCGATATATCTAGCAGACAGTTTCTGCTTGATTCCAAACCGTTTCTTCTTCATGGGGGTAACTTTCAAATAGACATAGTCACCCACTTGGAAATCCAATGGTCTCCTTCTCTTGTCTGCATAACTCTTCTGACGGGACTGTGCAGCTTGCATGTTTTGCCGGATAATACGGACCTTCTTCTCTGCCTCATTTACAAAATCAATTCCATAAAACCTTCTTTCTCTAGGCTCTACCCAATTTAACGGTGTCCTGCACTTCCTGCCATATAAAGCTTCAAAAGGTGCCATCTTGATACTCTCTTAGTAACTGTTGTTGTAAGCGAATTCTGCCAAAGGTAACCAGGATTCCCATGAGCCTCTGGATAATAGTACACAAGCTCTAAGCATATCTTCAAGTACAGCATTAACTCGTTCTGTCTGCCCGTCTGTCTGTGGATGGTAAGCCGTACTACGAATCAAACTAGTACCCAAACCTTTATGAAGATGTTCCCAAAAATGAGAAGTAAATTGTGAACCACGATCAGACACGATTGTTTTTGGTATACCATGTAATCGGACAATCTCAGCAATATACTTTTCTGCATATTGAGGTGGTCAGAATGTTGTCTTAACTGGCAGAAAGTGAGCTGTCTTGGTGAGACGATCTACTATTACCCAAATAGAATCGTGTCCCTTCTGTGTGGTGGGAAGACCAGTGATGAAATCCATACTTATATCATCCCATTTCCAATCGGGTACAGACAAGGGTTGCAGAAGTCCTGCGGGTCTCATGTGAAGAGCTTTAACTCTACAACACATGTCGCAACGAGCAACGTATGCTGCAATTTCCTTTTTCATCTTAGTCCACCAAAAACAGGGTCACAAATCTTGGTACATCTTACTACTTCTGGGGTGAATAGATAGCTTGGAATGATGGGTTTTATTCATCAACTTGTTCTTAAGCTCTCTATCCTTAGGTACCACCAGGCGATCCTTAAACCATAACACTCCTTGGTCATCCAATCGAAAGTGTTTGGTGGGTTCCCTCTTCATCTTCTCTTTGATATGAAAGATTCCCTTATCTGTCTTTTGACCTTCAATGATCTGGTTTTCCAGAGTACAACTGATCTGAATATTATGCAACACAGCAGGATGTAACAATTTGAACCCTTCTTCAAACAACGGTTGCACATCAATAGCATGTGATTTTCTGCTCAGTGCATCTGCTACTACATTAGCCTTCCCGGGATGATAATGTACATTTAGATTATAGTCCTTTATCAGCTCTAACCATCTTCTCTGTCGCATGTTCAGCTCAGATTGGGTAAAAATGTATTTGAGACTCTTATGATCTGTAAAGAGGTTACACACATTACCCATTAGGTAGTGTCTCCAAATCTTTAGAGCATGCACTACTGCTGCAAGCTCCAAATCATGTGTAGGATAGTTAACTTCATGCTTCCTCAATTGACGTGAGGCACAGGCAATGACCCTTCCATTTTGCATTAGTACACATCCTACCCCATTCTTAGATGCGTCACAGAACACATCAAAAGACTTTTCTATATCCGGTTGGGCCAGAACAGGAGCAATGGTCAACAACTTTCGCAAGGTGCAGAAAGCTGCCTCGCACTCCTCTGTCCATACAAACTTATGATCCTTCTGTAACCGGCTTGTCATTGGTTTGGCAATCTTCGAGAAATCCGGTATGAAGCGACGATAGTAACCGGCTAAACCAAGAAAACTGCGAACTTCATGCACTGAGGTTGGTGACTTCCAGTCCATAACCTCTTGCACCTTACTAGGGTCTACAGAAATGCCATTTTCAGACAACACGTGGCCGAGAAAAGGAACTGTCTTAAGCCAGAACTCACACTTGCTGAACTTCGCATATAGTTGATGTCCTCTGAGTCTAGTCAAGACAATCCTGAGGTGCTCTGCGTGATCTTCTTCATTCTCTGAAAATATTAGAATGTCATCAATGAACACAATCACAAACTTGTCCAACTCTGGCATGAAAACAGAATTTATCAGATACATAAAGTATGCAGGAACGTTTGTCAATCCAAAGGACATGACAAGATACTCGTACAGGCCATATCTGGTAGAGAACGCAGTCTTAGGCACATCTTGCGGCCTAATCTTAATCTGGTGGTATCCTGATCTCAAATCTATCTTAGAGAACACTTTGGCTTTAGACAATTGGTCAAACAAGATATCAATCCGAGGAAGAGGATACTTGTTTTTAATTGTCACTGCATTCAGTGGTCGATAATCCACGCACATGCGTAAGGAGTTATCCTTCTTCTTTTTCACAAATAGAGCGGGGCATCCCCATTCAGACGAGCTGGGATGAATTAAACCTTTCTTTAGCAAGTCCTGGAGTTGCTTCTTCAATTCGGCTAACTCATTGGGAGGCATCCGATAGGGCCTTCTCGAGATCGGTGCTATTCCCGGAATTAACTCAATGGCAAACTCAACATTTCAGTCTGGTGGAAGTCTAGGTAACTCATCCGGAAACACATCTGGAAACTCACAGACCACTGGAATCTGGGCTAGCAGAGTAGTTTGGACCGCACAAGTCGTGCTAGCTAGGTCTACCTTCCGAGGTAGGACCACCCGAAAAGTGTCTTCTCCACTTGGTTCCTTAAGAGAGATACTCCTTCCTCCAATATCGATTACTACCCCCATCTTATTCATCCAGTTCATACCCATGATCACATCCAAAACTAACCCTAGCATGACTATCAGATTAAGCTTATATTGCCGATTTGATATGTTTAGGGTTACTCCCTGAACTATCTGATTAGTCAACAGATCAGCCCCAGCTGAACTGATTTTATAAGCATATTCCAATTCGACTATCCTTTGTTCATGCCTCTTAACAAATGCTTGACTTACAAAGGAATGAGATGATCTGGAATCAAACAAGACTACTGCAGGATGATTGTTGATAGAAAACATACCAGCTGTTACCGGTTCTCCTTCAGGGATGTCATCCACGGTGGTGTGATGCACACGAGCTTGATACTGCGTCTGCTGTTTCTTAGGGTAGGGACAAAACTTCGCAAAGTGTCCGGGTTGGTTGCAGTTGAAGCACGGTCCCTTCACTTGAGCCACAGTTCCAGACGAACTGCCTTGTCCTATCTTCGCCTGAGGCAATGCCATCTTGAATGGTTTCTGGTTCCTCTGGGGTTGCTGAGCATTCTGATTCTTCCTTTGCGGTGGCCTAAACCTTGCACCTGGGGCAGGCGATCGATAAGCCGAACGGTTGGCCACTAGGGCTCTGGACTGGGATGAACCCGACTCGAAAGCTCTCTTACGGATCTTGGAAGCAGCATAAACATTGTTGTTCTTCTCTTGCTTCAGACAGTCACTAATGAAATCATTGAAACTAGTCCTCATATTTGTACCCACATGTTTCATCATCTTGGGATTCAGGCCTCTCTTGAAGCTAGCGATCTTCTTGGCCTCAGTATTCACCATATCAGGAGCATAACGGCTCAGGTTATTGAATGCATGTAGATATTGAGTTACAGTCTTCGTGCCTTGATTCAGTGCCAAGAATTCCCCAAGCTTCATCTCGGTCAGACCAGGTGGAATGTATGTTCCACGGAAGGCTTCGGTGAACTCCCTCCAAGTGATGTGAGCGTGGGGAGGAAAAGTGGTGCGGTGATGTTTCCACCACATTCCTGCCGGACCTTGAAGCTGATGAGCTGCATACTCAGTCTTCAACACTTCAGTCATTCTCAAGACATGGAACTTGTCTTCCATAGTATTAATCCACTCTTCTGCATCCAAGGGTTCTGCGGCTTCCTTGAAGATCGGTGGACGAGTATCCATGAAGTCCTTGAAACTGCTGTACTGATTTGCTTCGTGCCCACCCGGGTTTATTCCCCGACGGGTGTTGTCTGCGATACTGCGCAACGTAGCTTCCATATTCTGTTGCATGCCCTCAATATTACGTTGGCTTCCAAGAAATTGTGCGAAAAACTATTTCGCAGTGTAGGGTGGAGGAGGCGGTGGTGGATCCCGATCATCACTAGCAGCTGCACTGCCACCAGCCTCAGCGGCACCATACACGGTACGACGAGTGTTCGGCATCTGCATGTTTCAGCAATAGTAATTATTAGGTGATGTTGTAGGAATTGCGATCGAATGAAAAATCATGCTGACTGAATTTACTGGAGAGAATAAATTCATACAATAAAACAGGGGCACAATAAGTCATTCCAATTAACACAACATCCTAATTAGATTACTTAAACCGCACACATCGCGTCCATTACAACCAAGTTGCCAGCATACATACACTGGACTTTTTGACGTCCGGATACCGCCACAAACACATCCAAGCTTTCCAACATTACATCAAAGCCTTAGTCTTTCTACTCATTATTACAAGCCCAACGTGCCAACAAAGCAAAAGACCATGTAGATGGAACCTAGTAGCTAGCGCCACAACTACTAGCCTACTCATCGTGGTCACTGTCTAAGTCCGAGACGTTGGCTTCATCGCCATTAGCAGCGTCGTGGTGCTCCCCAACTGGTGCTTCGGGCTCTTCAGGATCTTCGTCTTCATTCAAATCCATCTCTGCCGCACCAGGAGGAACATAGGGGTTGAGTTGATTGTTCAGCCGATGAACCTCCTCATGCAGATTGTCATTATATTCCTCTGCATATGCCAGCTGTTGCTCTAGCTCAAACTGTCTAGCCCTCAACACATTCTCTGTGGACCAGGCTTCATTCCTCTGATGGAGCACATGAGTCAACATGCGCTCAGCGTTCCTGTTGGCGGTGGTCAGTCGCCCAACCTGCTCTCTCAGGGCACGTACATCTCCTTCGAAAACAACAGTCCTCTGGGTAGCCTGATCGCTCTGGCGAGTTAACTGAGCCATCTCTGTGTTGAGCCTCTCAATCTCGGCGTCGTGATCTCTCTGAAGCTGACGGCGGTCATCACGAGCCTGACCAAGAGCACTAGACACACGTCTCAGGCTACCTTTCACTCCATCAAAAGCCCTCATCACTGCGAACATGGCACTCATAGCGGGGTTGTCACTGTTCTGTGCTTCCGCAACGCTAATCTCCAGAGATCTTCCTCTTGCCTACTGCCACGAGTCAGTGGAGGGGTTGCCCCTCGGAAGGACTCCAACTATAGCTGCTGCCAACTCCTGAGGAAAGCGATCCATGATATCCCTCAGGATCCCAAAGGCTGCCCTCTCAGCGGCTTCTTCAGGGGTCCTGCCAGTTGACTCAAAATGCCAATCGGTCCACTCAGAACCATCACCTCGGGGACGAACTACTACTACCATAGTCACCAAAAGTCCTTCCCCCAACCGCGCATTCGACCAAAAGTAGCGGGGCTCCATCCCATCAGGATAGCCTATATAGCTGAGTACTCTCCACAAGAGCGTAGGCATCCCAAACTCTCCAAGAAAAGTGTGGCGCTGACGAGTGCGTGGAGCAAGCTGATGACGGGGAGCTCTGCCGGTGGACTTGCGGGCTGTCTGCTTGGTACGTGTCATCTGTAGCAAAATTTTATTACCGTGCTGAGAACAGGTTTTTAAGTTGGCATTTTTATCGAAATGAGATAATCAACTTATAAGGGGAGGAACAATGCCATGAATGAAATGCACCACATGATACATGCACGTTCCGTACGTCCTCACAAACTTAGAAAACTAATAACTACTAACGGAATAAATGGTGGCATACAACGATCTCTTGTAACGTAACTAATACGTACTACTC
The DNA here is from genome assembly GCA_038087645.1 of Saccharum hybrid cultivar R570. NCBI lineage: Eukaryota > Viridiplantae > Streptophyta > Magnoliopsida > Poales > Poaceae > Saccharum > Saccharum hybrid cultivar. The sequence continues at coordinate 2,622,545 of JAQSUU010000377.1, forward strand.
GAAAGCGTTGTTATGTACCTGCAGAAAGTCACTTCAGCCCAACCCTCACAGTATGAAAATATGCAAGAAAGCAGTAAAGTAAGTTACTCGCTCTACACGCATCCCCAGATACGAGTATAACGGTAACAACTACCCGAATCATCGTCCTATTGACGGCATCGTCACCGCATGACGGAAGTCCCCACCATTTGAATACCCTTATACGAATATGTGCATGGCACGTAAGTATTTCGGTATCACATAAGCACTCCCCTAGATCGGTAGTGTATCCGACCATGCTCTCACAACTCTCACTTACCAGGGCGTAGAGGAAATTGATCCATACATTACCACTCAATTGAATGGCACTCATACAATAGCACGCCGTATGAGCGACGAAATTTCAAATATGATGCAAACCCCCAAGTTAGTACTTAATTAAGCCACCTAGAGTCCTTATGGGGCATAAAGGATATGACCATTGGCACACTCTTAAATTTGAAAGCTTAGTGGAAAATACAGTTTTGTTTTTAAATACCCATGTGAACAGCAACGTGCTAAACCATGCTCCGATGCCAGCTGTAACGGATCAACGTAATTATACGAGATTAAGTAAGAAAAATTTCCACCGAGGCGGTTAATTTATCAAACTTAAACCCGTATAACCTGAGATTCCGTGAAATCATGAGGGATTTCAAACCAACCAACGTACAACCAAGATCGTACTAATTTAGCAGCCACAGTTCACATGATACGTAGAGTTCACAATAAAAGTAGAGTACATCGGAGTTCGGAATAAAAGTTATTACAACACAGTTCAAAATAACATAGCGGAAGCAAGTAGTTTTACACCCACACTTCGTTCAAATACAGTGCCAGTAGATAGTCATGGTCCACAAAAGCAGTAGATAAGACAAACAGAGTGACCCTTGCCCAAGGTCCTAGTTGTCGCCCATCGCCGGATACAGACAGTTGGAGCAGTACCCATAGTACATCTGACCATCTGCAACAACAATGGGAACAACGCCCTGAGTACGGGAATGTACTCAGCTAGACTTACCCGTCATAAACCAGAAATAAAGGACACCAAGGATCATGCAAGGCTTTATAGATTGGACTGGCTTGACTCATTTGCGAAAAGCATAAGTTGTTATGAAAAACTATACCAGTACTTTTTGCATCACCTTTTTAGTATAACCTATTCAAGCTAGGTAAGCACCTATTGCTAAAACAATCACTTGATTCCTCATTAACAATCTAGATTACCATATCAGGTTTAGCATTTCTAACATCATTCACTTAACCATCAGTGTTCCTTTAATGTTGCTACGATGCCATAGCTCGAGTCAAGTGCTCACTAACCGGGAGCGACGGCGATTCGAATCGAATTCCTATCCAGCTGGAGATTTACTCCTCACACAAACCCTGCTTCCCCCGTCAGGGTCGCGTAGATCACCAATGACACTTTCCAAGAAGCCGCGGGATAACAATCATGGATCACACTACCCAGGGACCGCCCGACTGCCAGGACGCACCTTGGGCTTACTCTTCGCGTCCCCGTTACACCCCCTTCAACACCAGTCTGCCAACCCGAGTTTATCCCGGCTCGAAAAGTGTCACTAGCTTCACGGTCGAAAGGTACTTTATTCGGCCAGCTAAATGCGAGGCATGCGTTCAATATGACAAGAGGGACGAGCAACGATCGGTCCTTAATCGACACAGACGGAATCACTATAGTCCAAAACCCTATAAGACTCCGCCCGGTCTTCATTTATCCATCAACACTTGGTTACTTTTTATGATCACAATTACAGCTAACCATAACCCGATATCCACCTATAACTCGTAGGTGACAGGAAATCACCCGACTTCTACCGGTCTAAGCATGGCTAAGCAATTCACTCGATCCTGACCTAACGGGGTGAAAGACAATCCGGTGGCCAAGGTAATAATGCAACAACGGTTTCACGCAACTCCTATAACTTAATGCAAGTATATATATAACTATAGTTCATGTAGTAAGGAACAACTTTTATAAAATAGGAGACTTAAAATGCTCTGGGGCTTGCCTTTTTTGAACGAGCTAGGATGGTGGTCGACGCACTCTGGCAGCTCCTCGCCTGACTCTTCCTCCTCGGGCACCTCCTGTGTCTGTGGCTCCTGCGGATCCGTCCAAGCTTGTTCCTCCGGTACTGCTACCTGCGACTCCTCCTGCGATCCTGTATGATGCAAGTGCATAAGCAAACATGCGAATGATATGTCGGCTTGTGGTGGAGTGCTTTGATGACATGAGATACAGATGAGCACATGGAATGAGCAGTTTGAATATAACTATTCCTTCTACAAGGTAGTCAACGTCATCCAAGAACATGTACCCTAAAACATACACCTTATCCTTATATTAGTTAGCCTACCATCTACACATACAAGTGAACCTAAGCTACCAAGGCTTACCAACCTAACTCATCCATAACATCAGCAAGGCATAATGATGCTTCAAAGATACACCAAACATATTTTATTTCTCTTAATTTCTCATAAAGAATAATATTTTATTCCCTATTTAACTAGGGTTACACACCAACACCTATTTCTGGTGTAGATAAAAATCTACAAAAATTACAGTAGATTACTCTTACCCTAAATAACCTACTACAAAATTTTCATGAGAATGGCCTATGTAAAACTGCTTGTACAAAATAAACAAGTTATAGCCTAAATATGAGCATGAAATTATTTTATACTAGAAAAAGTATCAAACAACAGATTTCACATTTTTTTCTATGTTACTAACAGTAAACTAACATACTACAAAAATTATCACATGTATGTTCTATACAAATTTAGCTCTCTACTAAAAATAACAAAGATTATCAAATAAAAGCATTTGAACTACACTTCAAAATTTTCTCACAGAACATGCTTTACTAATATTTTTCCTAGAAAGTACATGACTAATAAAGATTAAAGCAACAAGAATCACATTTTTCCCTTCATTATTTTATTTACTACATATTTTCTAAGATATCAGCATTTATAGCAATTAAATAAATTTGTACAGCAAAGTGTCACAAAATTAACATGAGCTATTTTTAAACTGTAGATCTATTCAAGAGTAACATTACAAAATTTGTTTCACAATTTTTGGAGCTATAAATCTGGAGATATGATTTTTGAAAGCCTTTTCAACATTTCTGAAAATCATTTTCTTTAAAACTAAAAGCCTATCTGGCCTTTAACGCTATGTGCACCCCGTTGCTACACACCGAACCAAAACACCGAGACAGACAGGCGGGCCCAGGGGTCAAGCGGGACCCACAGGTCAGCCGGAGGGGAGGCCAGCAGGGGCATCGCCGGCCGGAGCTCACCGGCGGCGAGCCCACGTGCGGCGCTGGCGGCACCAGTGTGCTCAGCACAACGAGCCGCACCGACCGGTGCTCGGTCTTGGCCGGGTGGCCTACCGGAGCGAGCTCGCCGACGCGCATGGCGGCACGACAGTGCGGCTCGTCGACGGGAGCTCGACTCCGGCCATGGCAAGGCGGGCAGGGAGGCGCTACGGCTTCGCGGGAGGGAGGCAAAACCGTCGTGCCGCCATGCGCGTCGGCGAGCTCGCTCCGGTAGGCCACTCGGCCAAGACCGAGCACAACGAGCCGCACCGACCGGTGCTCGGTCTTGGCCGGGTGGCCTACCGGAGCGAGCTCGCCGACGCGCATGGCGGCACGACGGTGCGGCTCGTCGGCGGGAGCTCGACTCCGGCCATGGCAAGGCGGGCAGGGAGGCGCTACGGCTTCGCGAGAGGGAGGCGAAACTGCTGACCGCGAGAGGGAGGAAGAAGGAGGGGTGGAACAGAAAGATTGCCGTAGCCACGAACTCCGACGAGCGGCGGTGAAGAGCGGCCGGCCAAAATTGGCCTCCTCACCTTGACAAAGGCGACCGCTGGAGGGAGCACGAGGTAGAGCGAAGGGAGGCGGAGCAATGGCCGCAAGGAATCGGACGCGGGCGCGGCAGTAGCGGTCAACGGCGGTGGCGGAGCTCCGGGAGCCGGCAATGGCGCGGCTGCTGCTGGCGAGCTGCTGCGGAGCGAGAGGAGGGAATGGAGGGAGCAGCCGAGGCGGGCGAGCGCGTGGAGGGGGTAAGCGGGTGCGGGGGACGTGGGGGCCACTAGGGCGCGTGTCGCGCGGCGTTGCCATCGCTCGGCCACGCGGCGGCCGAGTGCTGCCGCTGCGCCACGACGTCGCGTGCGGGAGCGCGCGCGGGCAGGAGGCAGACGGCGCGGGCGCGGACGCGCGGGAGAAGGCGGGGGCGAGCGGACCGGTCCGGCATCCGTTCGCGGGCCGAAAGGGAGGCCGCGGCCCACTAAAGCGAAAGCTGATTTTTCTTTTACAAAAATATTTCTAGATTTTCCTTATTTGTTTCAAAATTGAATTTGAAAATGAAAAAGAGGTTTTCAGAACTTTTGCCCAAAATAAAAGTTGTTCAAAATTTTATTCTCTACAACTTTCATGTAGGGCACTTTTTAAAATTCTCAATAGATTTTGAATTTGGGATTTAAAGCTAAATTGTTAATCAAAAAAATATTTGTTTAGAATATTTTTAAAACAAAATTTGAGAAAAACTTGAATTCAAGAATTGCTCCAAAAATCATGTTAATTTATTCTAGATTATTTAAAATTGTAGCTAAACAAAGTTTCACCACTTTTTAGCACTTAAATGCAGAATTTGGGTTTTAAGTAATTGTTTTTCAACTTTAAATTTAAAAGGGTCTATACTGCATGCAATGATAACCATGTATGAAATGATTATGACTAATGCTTTGGATGCTAATGCATGCTTAACACCCAGGGGTGTTACAGATAACCTAATTACTGTACTATCATCCTTGATACTTCAATATTATCCTTGTTACTGTTTTATTTGAAAATACTTAGTATGCTTAGTCTTGCTTAATGAGAAAACTTTAAAAATGTTTAGCAAAGTTTGAAGGGTTGTTGTGAAATAACTGAATAATTGAATGATGATATTAATTTGAGATCGGTCGGTGGACTTGCATCGGGAAAGGAGTCCCAATGTAGTGTCTCTGATTGTGTCAGTTAAAAACCATATCGTTGTAGGCCCGCCTGTGTTTCGAGACTTTGCAACTGACCACATGCTTCGGTAAGCCTAAGACCTCAGTGATGCCATCATGTGAACGGCCAACCGCGTACTGGGAGTGGAGAGATTGCGAGAGTAGTGTGTACCCTCATGGCCAAGGGCTGGATTGGAGGCGTACTATACTCTCGGGTAGTGCTGGACCCGGTCATGTGTTGGAGGATCTGAGTGAAGGTTGATATCTATAGGTTAGAGTCCTGCATATGTCGTGTGGTTAGGGATCCCTAGCTGGGTATAATCGATTCGAATCATCGTTGCTCCTCGGTTAAGGAGACTCGATCGCCTGACCTACATCGTAGTTAATAAGTGGAACTTAGGTCAGAGAATAAGAAAGAAGTTGTATGACTTATCTGATCTAGATTAGGCTCACTTACATTCTGTTAATGATTAATGCTAAAATAAAACATTGATCTTAAGGATTCACTATTAGTAGCTTTTATGCAAAAGAACTTTGATTCTTGCTGGAACATCACCTTGATTCCCCTGAGCCTGCATCCCTGAGTCCTCTCCACCCTTTTTGTCGGTTAAGTCTTATGGAGTACTTTTGTACTCAGGGTTTATTGAACCCTTGTTGCAGGTGCGTCTCATGAGCAGGTTTGTTTCGGACCCTGCTGCATGATCGTCTTTGCGATAAGCGACGACGAGTAGTTTGTTTGGCTCTTGGGCAGAGCGCCACGTTTTGGTGGTTTGTAATAATGTTACTAATGCTACTCCACTACTATGGTTGTAATAATGAAACTTAAGGTTTGTAAGTTTGGAACAAAGGGTTTATAAACTTATGTTATGTAAGACTTCCGTACTTCTACTCTGATGTAATTTATTATATAAACTGTTGTAATACTGAAATGCCTCTGAAATATGATCCTGCTCGAAAGATCGTGAATGATTCGGGTTTCCCGAGGACACCCAACAGACTTCTGAAGTTCTGTGGTACACATATATGGTTGTTAGAGGTCTTTAAGACAATGACAAGAACATGTTAGCCATATAATTTAGGATGTTCTGCCACAGTAACCCTATCCCACCTGCCTAAGACAACAACCCCTGTAATTGAGCATAAGAATACAAAAGCAGTCGCACCACTATAGTAGCGTTTAGCGCGCACTACGTCTCGAACCAGTATAAATCCTTGTGTCTCGTGTGCTACCATCTGATTCCGTCTATGCGATTACGTTGCTGGATATTGCCGGACCAAAAACAGAATGACAACATGCAAAAATAATGATGTGCATATATGTTATATGTAGGTGAAATAAGGATGAAGATGCCTAATTCTGTGTGGGCCTGACTTAGAGGCATAGAAGCATCACAAAATACCTTCATGACGCATATGCCGTCCAATTATTACAAGCTGAAATTAATCTTCGCTGTGTCTCTTCAGGTGTGTTTGGCATAGCTTTTGCATTAGCTTCACAAAGCTGTTTTTTAGCTTCTCCTACCAAATGGGTTCTGATGAAGTTGTTTCCAGCTTCCCTCACAAGCACAGTTCTCCAGATGAAGAAATACTAGCTTCTCTCAATTTTCTCTCTACTATCTTTCCTAAGAAACTATTTTACCAAACATTGTTTTTTCTCGTCATGCAAAAGACTTGCGTGTTTTTGTATTAAGTGAGGAGAAATTTGAATACATGGCTGGGGATTCTTTTAGATTTGCAACAAGCATAATTGTACTACTCGCTGAAGAAGATGACCTAGGTTCTTCGCACCGACTTGCACCCACAACTCTGCCTCATACTTGATGAGTTTGAGCAGATCGGCCACCTAGGTGGTTGCTCCGCGGAAGCACCTTGCATTCCTTTCTTTCCAAAGTTCCCAAGCAACCAACGCAAATATGGAATCAACATCTCGGTGACACTGTCCTATCCACTGTCTCTCCAAACGTTCCACCAGTCAAGAGTGGAGTTGGCATGCGCTTGGTGTGTTTCTCACAACGCTGATCGAATGCACCACTAGACTTGCTTGGAGTAGGAGCAATCCACGATGATATGGTCAATGGATTCCGGTTCTTAGTCGCATAGGAAACAGTTGTTCTGCGCTTCTAGGCCATGTCGCCTCCGCCGGTCTGCTATCCAATGACACTGCCTGAGGGCAAGCCAAAAGAATAGTTTGATACGGAGTGGCGCCTAGGACTCCCAAATGAGGTCACACCTCGGCAGTGGGTGTGAGGCTTGTTGGAGAGCTCCATTTGCGGTCCTGATGGAGAATTTGCCATCGGAGGCCCACCTCCAGATTACTTGGTCATACGTGTCATTGAGTTACCAAACATTATTTTGGAAACAACTTTTGCTTCATCGATGAAGCTGCTTTATGGAACCAAAGCTAAAAAAACTACTTTATTAGTAAAGCTGAGGTGTACCACTTCATGCTCTATTTAGTAGCGGTGAATGGTTGATGTATGGTTGATGTATGCATGTGATCGTCGATCTTGGGAAGGTTTCAGTATCGGCAGATCCTTAGACTACCCGCAGTGGGTACTCTAAAACGATACTCTAAAGCTTTAGAGTATGAATATAGAGTAAAAACTGCTGCACTGGGTACTTAAAACGATATTATATTCTTTCTCTCACTCTATATTTAGAGTGGTACAGTGCTTACTCTATACTCTATAGTGGCGGCCCCACTAGCTAAACAAAGAAAAAAATGTTATAACTCACAAACCAAAAATCCAAATTAAATTTCGATTGCACGATTAAATTCGTCTCAATAAATCCTTCAAAACTAGATCACACATGGATATATTTAGATAAAGTGACAAGTGGGTCCCACAGTGGATAGAGTGGATAGAGGATGATATAAAGGATAGATGGGTGCGGGAGAATTGAGTATAGAGGAGAGAATCTTGCTGACTAGGACATATAGAGGATGAATATAGAGGTCCATGAGTACGCGTAATCTAAGACGAGCTGCACTGGCTACGGCAAAAGCCTCCGCTACGATGACATATTACCTTTTACCGTCCAAAAGCCTCCGCAGCGGAGTACTGCAAAAGGAGCGCAACGTCTGGCCGTGCGCCATTTCTAGCGTGATGCCGGACCTACGCAAAAGGCCAATGGACCCCACCACGAGCGAAGCGTGAACGCAGCAGGGAGAGAAAAGGACAGCGCACGCATCGGTGGAAAGGGACAGTAGCGGGCCCCACATTTTTAACTAACTAAAAAAATATTATAACTCACAAACCAAAAAACCAAATTAAATTCCGATTATACCATTAAATTTGTTTCAATAAATACTTCAAAACAAGATGTCACATGGATATATTTAGATAGAGTGACAAGTGGGCCCACAGTGGATAGAGTATGATATAGAGAATGGATGAGTGCGGGGAAACTGTATATTTTGTGGTGAATAGGATGGAATATTCCTTTTAGAGGATGAATATAGAGATCGAAGAGTGCGGATAGTCTTAGTCTCTCTTCTCCAGAAATACAGTATTGTAATGCTGTCTGGTCGTAGAAACAGTATTCAATTCTCTTGGAGATCGCTGATCAGGATTCATCAGTACTAGTATATCGGTGATGCAACGGGGATTTGGAGATACCCATCCCAAGCAGGCAGTTCCACGGTTGGAACTTGGTAGACTGCTCTGCAATTCTGTACGAGGTCAGTAACATAGTCTGTTTCCTCTCGAAACCTTGAAAATTTGAGAAGTTCACGCGTTACTCTTCGGTCTCTCTTGGAAAGAACCACACTTATATTTTTGCAACTTTTTTAGGTTACAATTGAATAAAGTTATCTGACGTGCTCGTATCTTGCAGCAAAAAGTTCGGTCGATATGGCCTTGAAGTCGCTGTTTCTTGGAGTGCTACTGCTTTCTCTTTGCATCTCGTCGTCGTCCTCTGATGCGTTACGCCCAGATGAGCGAGCATCACATGTACCTCCGTTTTGCCGAGGTCGAGCGGCACTGCCGGCCCGTGCTCTCCTCGGCCACCCTGCTGGCGACTGGCTTCAGGACGCCGAAGGCCACGCACCCTTGATGCCCTTCGACGGCAGCGACGTACCGAGCGGCGCTCGCCGGCAGATGGACCCTCTCTCCCTGGCGACGTTCATGCTCACGCACGTCGACTTGGGACGCGGTGGTGCGAGGACAGCCCTCAACGCCCTCTACACCAGCGGCGTCCTCGAGCTTTCCATCTCCCGCAAGAGCAGAGATGCGGAGATCTCGTCGTTCAGGACGACCACCCCGGCCAGTTCGCCGGAGTTCAAGATTTCGCCCGGCGCCGCGAAGCTCCGGATCAAATTTGAAGGCGTGTACACGGAGACAGGAAAGGGCGACGCCGGCGGCGAAGGCGAGAGGGTGCTGTGCATGGTCGGGAGCGCCCTTCTCCCGACGCGCAGCACTGGCGTCGCTAACCCGTGGGACTGGGCCAAGAACTCCGGCAGGGGAGGCTTCCTGCCGCCGGTCAGGGCGGACGACAACATTCTGCTCGTGCTGCGGTTTCCAATGAAGGCTACACTGACGACCAGGGCGGTGCTCGGCGAGATGAGGAGCACCGGCGCCGGGTCAGCCGCCGCCTACTTCGACCCTGTGAGGCTAGTGTCACAACTCTGGTACTCCCCGTACCAGTACCAATCTGAAGAGCTCGTTGCTGACGCGTGCCGTCCGCTCCCGTCGATCGAGTTCAGCTCCAGCCAGATCGTCGGCAGCCGTGGGGGCAAGCTGTTTAATGGCAGCTACCTGTGCGGAGTCCTGGAACGCTACAGCTATGGCCGTCAGACTATCCGCACTCATGATACTCTAAATTCATCCTCTAAAAGGTCTAGTCACCAAGATTCTCTCCTCTATACTTAATTCTCTCGCATCCATCCATCATCTATATCATCCTCTATCCACTGTGGGGTCCACTTGTCACTTTATCTAAATATATTCATGTGAAATCTAGTTTTGAAGGATTTATTGAAACGAATTTAATAGTGCAATCGGAATTTAATTTAGCTTTTTGGTTTATGAGTTATAACATTTTTATTTACTTGAAATCGTGGGTCCCATCACTCCATGTTCTGTCTCTCTCCTCTCCCTCTCTCGTGCATGCGAGCATGGGCCCCTAACACAGGCTGGTACCGCGTCCGTCACAGGCTGGTACATGCGGCATATTTGGCGTGTGAAAGATGATACCGTATCATTTAGCGTACGCCGGTGCAGATGTTTTTCCTGTATATTCGCTGACCTAGACATGTACCGGGTGCTTTACCGTCCCCCGCTGCTCATAGTCTCAGGGTGTGGTCACCTCGCCTTCGACCTGGCAGTGCAGCTCGTCGACGCTAGGCGCGTCGTGCCGAAGCCTCGGCCCGTTCGAGATGGACCGGGCATCGAGATGAAGGACTTTCAGTGTTCCTCGGATTCGGCTGGCACCGTGAGGGTGGCCGTCGTGCTCCGAGCCTTGCCTCCGTGGGAGGACCGGCACACTGCGGTGCAGCGCTCGGGACTCAGCGGGTTGACGCTGTCGGCCGAGGGCGTCTGGATGCCGTCGGCGGGGAAGGCTTGCTTGGTGGCGTGCCGGGGCACTGGCGATAAAGAGTGCCACTTCCGGATGTGCCTGTACACCGCAGCATAGTGCTCGGGCAGATAACCAGCATCAATGCGACCGGCGCCGGCGGGGTGGCGCCCTCGACGCTTTCGTTCCAACTGGGCCTGTCTTCGCCACAGTACTGGGGCTACGACGGCGCACGGCTGGCGTTTGAGTACAACTATACCAAGGTCAAGCTAGCCGGCGAGCTTCTCCGGCGCGGCGAGTCGAGGTTCAGCCTCCGCAAGATCACCGCAACCTCACTGCCCCTCAGATATCCGAGGGCAGATTTCGACGCTCGAGACTACAATACAAGCTTGGCCTACCTCGCCGACGAGCTTGCTCTCCGTTTCACGACTGCGCCGAGCATGTTCCGGCCAGGATGGCTTGATCAGCCCGTCGTGCATTTGGATATCATCTTTCTGGAGCAGGTCAGCGATCGCAATGCGATACGAGTGAGGCATGCCTCGAGAGCGAGAGCGTCACCCGTAACCAGCGAAGAGTCCATCTCGGAGATGAGGCAGCTGCTGATCAATGTGTCCGCCGAGCTCACGGTCTTTGGCCGTTTCAGGGCTGCAACAAGCTCGGCGATGTCTTTGGAAGGCGTGTATGATCCCGAGAACGGCAGGATGCACCTCATCGGCTGCCGCGATGTTGGACTCCGGTGGCCAAACTTGTCAGCCAACGGAGATATCGAGGAAGGGATGGACTGTTCCATCGAGGTCAGAGTTGACTACCCACCCACGAACACGCAGTGGTTCATCTGGTCGACGGCGAAGGTTCGTGTAGCGAGCACAAGGTGATGGAGTTCGCAGTTCATAGGTTCATTACATCGGGTGCATTTCGTCATAGGAAATAGTCAAATAATGATTTACAGAGAACACACAAATCTAATATATGATCTACCGCAAGGCAGAGAGGGGAAAAGGAATAGGTGGAGCATAGATTTGCAAACCATCAGTAGGAGCGGGAGTAGCCGATCCGGAGGAGGCGCCGGTGTTGGGGTCATTCGCCGGCGCCATGGGTTCGGTGAAGACGGAGATGGCCGGTGCAGTGGCGTCGGGTGGCGTTGCCGGCGTCGGTGGTACTTCCCGTCGCTGGCAGCGCCCCTTCTCTAGATCGGGATTAGGGTTAGGATGTCCGGTGGGGAACTAGCTCTTCGGTGAACCTCGTACCTCGAGCCCCGGCCTCCACCTCCTATTTATAGCGCTATGCGACGGGGCCTACCAACCATATTGGGTTAGGCGCCCCCGATCAGGGCGCGAGAACAAGGCCCAAAAGGCCGTTGGGCCTAATGGAGGGAGATCACTTCTAACATTCTCCCACTTGATCTCTCATCACTTTCTTTGTTCTTTAATTTCATACTCAATCTTTCGATTCATATTTTTCTTGTTTCTATCCTATTCCATTGCAGATTAGTGCATTGAACTGTTTCATCGTCACAGCAATTAGTGCCGTTAGACTAACAGCCACAACACATTTCTCTGTTTGGAATGAAGTTTCTTTTGGGCCCTTCGTATGTTCGGGAATCATAGGCTTTCCCTTAAACCCATGCCGGCTACGTGTTCTCTAAACACGTTGGGTGGTAAGCCCTTAGTGAGCGGATCCGCGAGCATTTTCTCTGTACTTATATGCTCAAGATTTATTATATGATCCCGAACTTTATCTTTCACAACATAGTACTTTATGTCAATGTGTTTGAGAGCACCACTTGACCTATTGTTGTGAGCATACTGTACCGCTGGGTTGTTATCACAATACAACCTCAGTGGTTCATTGATATTATCAATCACTTTCAATCCGGGTATGAATTTCTTTAGCCAATTCACCTGCCCCGTTGCCTCATAGCATGCTACAAACTCGGCATACATTGTCGAGGATGTAGTTACGGTTTGTTTGGAGCTTTTCCACGATATAGCCCCTCCTGCGAGAGTAAATATATATCCTGACGTGGATTTTCTTTCTTCTCCCGCATAATCGGAATCTGAATACCCCTCTATCTTCAGGGTATCAGATCTTCTATACGTTAGCATGAGGCCTTTCGTACCCTGCAAATAACGCAGGACTTTCTTCACCAATTTTCAATGTTCTATTCCTGGATTTTTTTGATATCTGGCAAGTAACCCGCTGACAAAAGCCAAGTCAGGGCGTGTACACACTTGAGCATATTGTAAACTTCCAACTGCTGAAGCATACGGTACCGCTTTCATTCGATTAATCTCATATTCATTCTTGGGACATTGATGTTCCCCAAATCTATCGCCCTTGACAACAGGAGCAGGTGAAGAACTGCATGCATGCATACTAAATTTCTTCAAAACCTTTTCTATGTATGTCTTTTGCGACAATCCTAGTACCCCTTTCTTCTATCTCGGTGAATCTCTATTCCCAAAACAAATGAGGCCTCACCGAGATCTTTCATATCGAAGTTTGAGGACAAGAATTTCTTCGTTTCCATTAGTAGATTGACATCACTGCGAGCAAGCAGGATATCATCCGCATACAAGATTAGGAATATGTATTTTTCCATTCTTGAATTTTGCGTAAACACAATTGTCCTCAACATTTTCCTTAAACCCAAAACCTTTTATCGTTCTATCAAATTTCAAATACCACTGTCTTGAGGCTTATTTCAATCCGTAGATTGATTTCTTTAGGCGGCATCCCATATTTTCTTTTCCTTTTACAACAAAACCTTTCGGTTGTGCCATATAAACATTTTCTTCCAAATCCCCGTTAAGGAACGCCGTTCTTATATCCATTTGATGTAACTCCAAATCATAGTGGGCCGCAAGTGCCATTATAATTCTGAAGGAATCTTTACATGTGACTGGAGAAAACGTCTCATTGTAATCAATCTCTTCTCTTTGCGTAAAGCCTTTCGCCACAAGTCGCGCTTTAAATCTTTCTATGTTCCCTTGGGAGTCATATTTTGTTTTGTAGATCCATTTACAACCTACTGTTTTGGCTCCCTTAGGAATATTTCCAAGTCCTAAACTTTGTTGGTACTCATTGATTTCATTTCATCTTCCATGGCCTTAAGCCACTTTGATGAGCGATCGCTTCTCATGGCTTCTTCAAATGAGGTAGGATCATCCCCCATCTGAAATTCTTCTGTAACACCCCTAGGTGTTAAGCATGCATTAGCATTTCAAAGCATAAAGCATTCAACATCATTTCATGACTAGCATTGCATGAAATATAGCTCTTTTAAATTTAAACTTGAAAAGCAAATAATTAGAACCCTAACTTTGATGTAAGTGCTAAAAAGGTAGTATACTTTTGGGTATTAGCAATTTTAAATAATCTAGAATAAATTAACATGATTTTTGGTGCAATTCTTGAATTCAAGTTTTTCTCAAATTTGGTTTTAAAAATATTCTAAACAAATAAATTTTTGATTAATAATTTAGCTTTAAATCCTAAATTCAAAATCTATTGAGAATTTTGAAAAGTGCCCTACATGAAAGTTGTAGAGAATAAAATTTTGAACAACTTTTATTTTGGGCAAAAGTTCTGAAAACCTCTTTTTCATTTTCAAATTCAATTTTGAAACAAATAAGGAAAATCTAGAAATATTTTTGTAAAAGAAAAATCAGTTTTCGCTTTAGTGGGCCGCGGCCTCCCTTTCGGCCCGCGAACGGATGCCGGCCTAGCCCGCTCGCCCCCGCCTTCTCCCGCGCGCCCGCGTCCGCGCCCGCGCCAGCGCACGCCGCGCTCAGGCCGTGGCCGCCACGTGGCTGCCGCTCGCCGCCTCCGGCGTACGGGTGGCGAGCCGTGGGCTCCACCGGCCGCGCCACGCGCCTTGAAGCCGCGCCCGCTCCTCCCTCTGCTGCACGCCCTCCATTTTTCGCCCCGCTCGGCCTCACGCGACCCGCAGCAGCCGCCGCTCCCGCCTCCGCGTGCTCGCCGCCGCTGCCGTGTGTTTCCGCCTCGCGTTCCGTCACCGGCCGGCCGCCTCCGAGCAATTGCTCGCGCGAACAACTCCGCCTCATCCTTCTCTTCTCCGAACGCGCCTCCACGCTCCGTCTCTGCCCCGCGGTAAGGCACCGTCTCGCGCACCCCGCCGCGGCGCCATTCCGGCCACCGCGCGCTCGCCCCCGCCGTTCCGGCGTGTTCTCCCCGTCGAGCCGCTCGCGCATCGCCCCTAGGTGTTCGTCACCCCCACCGTATCCCCGTGCGTCCCTCCACCGGTGCCCGCACGATCGGAGCCGGCCGTTAGCCGCCGGCGGGCTTCACCGCCGCCGCGGCATCGCAGCCGCGCGGCCGCTCCCCGCGCCCCGCGTTCGAACCCTCTCTGCTCGCTGGGCCAAGCGGCCTTGGGCCGAGGCCCGAATCGGGCCGCTTTTCTTTTTCCCCGCTCGGCGCTCTGGCTGAAAACGGCCGCGGGCCGGTGGTTTCAAGTGGGCTGGCCCGTTAAACGATTTCCAAATTTCGTTTTTGAATTTCTATTTTGTTTTGGGAAAAGAAAGTACTTTATGAAATGTTTGTGTACAATTTATAGCTCCAAAAATGATGAAACAAATTTTGAAATGTTCCTCTTGAATAGATCTACAGTTTAAAAATAGATCATGTTAATTTTGTGACACTTTGCTGTGCAAATTTATTTAATTGCTATAAATGCTGATATCTTAGAAAATATGTAGTAAATAAAATAATGAAGGGAAAATGTGATTCTTGTTGCTTTAATCTTTATTAGTGATGTACTTTCTAGGAAAAATATTAGTGAAGCATGTTCTGTGAGAAATTTTTGAAGTGTAGTTCAAATGCTTTTAATTGATAATCTTTGTTATTTTTAGTAGAGAGCTAAATTTGTATAGAACATACATGTGATAATTTTGTTAGTATGTTAGTTTACTGTTAGTAACATAGGAAAAATGTGAAATCTGTTGTTTGATACTTTTTCTAGTACAAAATAATTTCATGCTCATATTTAGGCTATAACTTGTTTATTTTGTATAGGCAGTTTTACATATGCAATTCTCATGAAAATTTAGTAGTAGGTTAGTTAGGGTAAGAGTAATCTATTGTAATTTTTGTAGATTTTTATCTACACCAGAAATAGGTGTTGCTGTGTAACCCTAGTTAAATAGGGAATAAAAGATTATTCTTTATGAGAAATTAAGAGAAATAAAATATGTTTGGTGTATCTTTGAAGCATCATTATGCCTTGCTGATGTTATGGATGAGTTAGGTTGGTAAGCTTTGGTAGCTTAGGTTCACTTGAATGTGTAAATAATAGGCTAGCTAATAGAAGAATAAGGTGCATGTTTTAGGGTATATGTTCTTGGATGACGTTGACTACCTTGTAGAAGAAATAGTTATATTCAAACTGCTCATTCCATGTGCTCATCTGCATATCATGTTATCAAAGCACTCCACCACAATCCGATGCATCATTCGCATGATTACTTATGCACTTGCATCATACAGGATCGCAGGAAGAGTCGCAGGTAGCAGTACCGAAGGAGCAAGTTTGGACGGATCAGCAGGAGCCCCAGGCACAGGAGGTGCCCGAGGAGGAAGAGTCAGGCGAGGAGCTGCCAGAGTGCGTCGACCACCATCCTAGCTCGTCCGAAAAAGGCAAGCCCCAGAGCATTTTAAGTCTTCTATTTTATAAAAGTCGTCCTTACTACATGAACTATAGTTATATATATAGTTGCATTAAGTTATAGGAGTTGAGTGAAACCGTTGTTGCATTATTACCTTGGCCACCGGATTATCTTTCACCCTGTTAGGTCAGGATCGAGTGAATTGCTTAGCCATGCTTAGATCGGTAGAAGTCGGGTGATTTCCTGTCACCTGCGAGTTATAGGTGGATACCGGGTTATGGTTAGCTGTAATTGTGATCATAAAAAGTAACCAAGTGTTGATGGATAAATGAAGACCGGACAGAGTCTTATAGGGTTTTGGACTATAGTGATTCCGTCTGTGTCGATTAAGGACCGATCGTTGCTCGTCCCTCTTGTCATGTCGGATGCATGCCTCACATTTAGTTGGCCGAATAAAGTACCTTTCGACCGCGAAGCTAGTGACATTTTTCAAGCCGGGATAAACTCAGGTTGGCAGACTGGCGTTGAAGTGGGTGTAACGAGGACGCGAAGAGTGAGCCCAAGGTGCGTCCTGGCAGTCGGGCGGTCCCTGGGTAGTGCGATCCATGATTGTTATCTCGCGGCTTCTTGGAAAGTGTCATTGGTGATCTACGCGACCCTGACGGGAGAAGCAGGGTTTGTGTGAGGAATAAATCTCCAGCTGGATAGGAATTCGATTCGAATCGCCGTCGCTCCCGGTTAGTGAGCACTTGACTCGAGCTATGGCATCGTAGTAACATTAATGGAACACTGATGGTTAAATGAATGATGTTGGAAATGCTAAACCTGATATGGTAATCTATATTGCTAATGATGAATCAAGTGATTGTTCTAGCAATAGCTGCTTACCTAGCTTGAATAGTTTATACTAAAAGTGATGCAAAAAGTACTGGTATAGTTTTTCATAACAACTTATGCTTTTCACAAATGAGTCAAGTCAGTCCAATCTATAAAGCCTTGCATGATCCTTGGTGTCCTTTATTTCTGGTTTATGACGGGTAAGTCTAGCTGAGTACATTCTCGTACTCAGAGCGTTGTTCCCATTGTTGTTGCAGATGGTCAGATGTACTATGGGTACTGCTCCAACTGTCTGTATCCGGCGATGGGCGACAACTAGGACCTTGGGCAAGGGTCACTCTGTTCGTCTTATCTAATGCTTTTGTGGACCATGACTATCTACTGGCACTGTATTTGAACTAAGGGTGTGTGTAAAACTACTTGCTTCCGCTATGGTATTTGAACTATGTTGTAATAACTTTTATTCCGAACTCCGATGTACTCCACTTTTATTGTGAACTCTACGTATCATGTGAACTGTGGCTGCTAAATCAGTACGATCTTGGTTGTATGTTGGTTGGTTTGAAATCCTCGTGATTTCACGGAATCTCGGGTTTAAGTTTGATAAATTAACCGTCTCGGTGGAAGATTTTCTTACTTAATCTCGTATAATTACGTTGATCCGTTACATCTTCTGTTTCATAAACTTCATAGTCATTAGAAATTGCTGACCTTCTTGTTCTTTGAGACCTTCTAGGGCCTCTGGCATTCACAGCGATGTGGAGTGACGGCCGTCCAGCGAGCGTCCCGCCCCGATTCGATGCCGCCTCCGTCCTGACCGTCGACGGCGACTCCGGCGGGGGTGCGAAGAAGACTGGGGGCGGGCCGCATCGGGGAAGCGCCGTGCTCATGGGAGGAGGGAGCGAGCCGCGGAGGAGGGCCGGCCCGCTCACACCGGGGGCAGACCTGCCGCGCCGCGGCGCCGGGTGCTCACGTCGGTCAGACCAAGGGCACAGAGGAGATGAAGGGGAGGCGGCCCGGACGATGGCAGCCTTGGCGTGGGGCTCGCTGTTGCAGTGCACGGCGGCGATGCCGCCGAGCGAGGCCATGACCGCGACCATGGCGACGTCGGAGACGGTGTCAGGGGACGCGACACAGGGGGTGGAGAGCGGCACGCGGAGGAGGTGAAGCGAACCAGACTCGCGAAGGAGAGTGGCGGGGGAGGTGAAGCGAACCAGACTCGCGGAGGGATGGAGGTGACGCGCCGTACAATGGTGAGATGGGGGTGAAGGTGAAGGAAGGAGCGACGGGACCACGGGAGGTGAAGCCAACTGTGGCTCTAGCCAGGCTCCGCGTGAATGGTGGAATCGGGCGTTCGACCCGGGCCAGGCCCCAATTGTAATTTGTACGCTTGGCCAGCCCAAGCCAAGTCCCGGACCCTTTACAGGCAAAATTGACCTAATAACACACCAATTGCACTTCAAGTATGTATTGTTCTAAATTGTAGGATGTTTTGTCTATTCTATATGTAAATTACTTCTACTGTATATTTAGACATGATATATATATTTAAGTGTATAGGAAAAACTTTTTTTTTAAAAAACTAAAACGTGTTACAATTTAGAACGAGAAAGGCAACTTGGACCTTGGACTACTATGGCAGTTGGCAGGCGAGTGGAGGTTCGCAGATCAAGGAGTCAGATCTCGCCGGCGCTGCCACGTCGTCCCATTCTCCCATCCGACGTACTTGTCCCAATATGCCCTGTCCTCTAGAGGACGTGCATCAATTTCCTCTGCTCCGCCACTCCCACCCTACTGACATTTGCGTAATTCCACCGCTCCTGCACATACACCACGAGCACGAGCAAGACAGACACGGCCGGTATCACCACGTCGCCGGCGTTGGAAAGCGCGAATAGGCCGGCGTTCATGGGCTCGAGGGAGTACCCAATCACCAGCGGTGGCCGGACGTAGTCGTACACGTGCGGCAGCACGCGCGCGGCGGTGACGACCAGGTAGTAGCTCCTCACGAGAGGCTCGCAGTTGACGCGCCACACCGTGTTGCCGATCACCTGCGGGAGCAGGAACAGATCCTGCGTCAGCCGGAAGTGCTGCTGGACCGCCGTGGCCCGCCCGTTCAACGCGAGGAAAAGCACGAAGAGGGCCAGGTGAACCGCGCACTGGTACACGAACACCTTGGCCTCCCCTGGCACGCGCCCACGTTCCGGCGGCGACAACCGGGCCAGCGCGCGCGCCCGCGACCGCCACACCCTGTGGCACAGGCGTAACGTGAGGACGAGCGCCGCGAGGCTGAGGACCTTCACCGCCTTGTCCAGTGACTGGTACGCCCGGCTCATGATGAGGGCGTTGTCAGCCATGTCGGAGCCTAGGGTGAACCTCGCCCGCAGCGCATCGATGCCGGTGATCAGCGCCATGCCGAACCCGAGCGCCTGCGTGCCGAGCATGACGAGGGAGATGTACGGCGCCACGTCGCCGTGGGTCTTGAGGTGGCGCAGCTGGATGAGCGCGGCGAGGACGACGGCTGACAGCATCATGACGCAGAGGACGCCGTTGACCAATCCAACATTGAGCTTACCCCGCCACACTTGCGGGTACTGGAATGGCAGAGCCTAGAGCTTCATCGTGTCGAAACGCAGCAGGTCACCAGCACTCCTTGTGCTTGCTATCTGAACCCTGGCCGTCCACCAGATCAACCAGTGCGTGTTCATCGGCGGGTACTGAACATGCACCTCGATGGAACAGTCGTTGCCTTCCTCGAGGTCTTTGCCCGCCGTCGACATGTTGCGCCACCGGAGATCCCGGCAGCCGATGAGGTGCATCCGCCCGTCTTTGGGGCTGTACACGCCCTCCAGCGACATCACCGAGCTCGTATGCCGGACATGACTAACGGACATGAGCTCGCCGGACACGTTGACTAGTCCTTCTCTGGCCATGCCTGGCGCTGCGGTGCCGTCGCTGTGCCTTTGCGCGTAGCGATCGCTGACCTGGCCGAGAAAGATGACCTCCAAGTGAAGAACAGACGGCTCGATCCGTTCCCGTCTGAACATGCTTGGCATAGTCGTGAAGCGGAGAGTAAGCATGTTGGCGAGGTACGCTAAGCTCCTCTTGTCATCGCCGACGTAATGATCCACCCTTGGATAGCTCAGCGGAAGCGACTTTCCGATGATCTCGCTGACGGTGGACGGCGGCTCTCTGCTCCGGAGGAGGTCGCCGGCCAGTTTGACCTTGGTGTAGCTGTACGCGAACTCCAGCCCTTCCCCGTCGGAAAACCAGAATTGGGGGCAAAGACAAGCCCACGCTGAAGGAGAGCGAGGCGTGAGGCACCTCGCCGGCTGGTGCGCTGATGCGGGTTATCCGTCCGAGCAGGACGCTGCGGCCGGTGATGGAGAACGTCATCGGCACGTACAGGCAGACTCGGAAGTGGCACGCCTTGTTGCCGATGCCCCGGCACGCCACCAGGCAGGCCTGCCCACTGTTGGTGTAATCTTGTGTTACCAATGATGTGGATGCTGAGGTGGAGTCGGTTTGACAGAAGGTTCAGCATAATTTGAATAAGGACGTTGGCGGGAACGGTTGATGTCGAGGCTGGAGCGGGATGACCGCACGCACGATGTTTTCTGTCTCTGACAGTTGTTTTTCTGCCAACTTGTATCATGTGTCTTTTGATTTTTTATATTGTAAGCGAGTGTTTAGACTGCTGGTATAAGTAGTCGGATGTAAGGTGTGCGTGTGTTAGCGCCTTGGACACATTGTAACCGTGCTTGTACTCGAACTCATTCAGAGTGAAAACGGGCACTGTCTCCCTGTCGCCAGGGTGCAGTTGTCGTTCGTGTGCATCTTGTTCTTGCGCGATCTTGATTCATAGGCTTAGCCACTGTGTAATCGTGTTTGTGATCGTGATCCTGAGTCAACATCTGGTATCAAAGTCGATCGATCGCTTACACATCGCGTCGAGTTGGTCTGTGTTCATGGGAGATCGCGGGAGCGGCGGCGGAGGCGATGGCGGTGGCCAGATCCAGTACCCACCTCTGACTGCCACCAACTATACTAGTTGGAGCATCAGAGTACAAGCGATCGTGGAAGATCAAGGCGTTTGGGAGGTGGTTGAGCCGGCGGGGGAATCGTCGGATCAAGGCACGGCGGCGGTTACAGCGAGGAAGGCGAAGGACACCAAGGCACGAGCACATTTGCTCCAGTGCATGCCCGACGATCTGCTGATGCAGGTCGCCACGAAGAAGACCGGGAAGGAGGTCTGGGAATCGCTCAAGACGAGATTCGTGGGGGAGGAGCGTGTCAAGGAGACGCAGCTGAAGAGTGAGTTTGACAATCTGAGAATGAAGGAGGATGAGACGATGGACAGCTACGCAGGAAAACTGACAAGCATGTCAGTGCGGTATGCCAATCTCGGTGGATCACTTGATGATGTAGCACTGGTGAAGAAGATGTTTGACACCGTGCCAGAGCGGTACATCCATGTCGTAGCTGGGATCGAGCAATTCTTCGATCTCAAGAAGCTGGCATTCGACGAGGCTGTCGGGCGCCTGAAAGCTTTTGAAGAGAGAACCAGGCGGGGAGCAGGTGGTTCTCGGTCAGAGCCCGGTCAGGTGCTTCTGACACAAGCTGAGTGGGAGGCTCGGCAAAAGAAATCCATTGGAGAGGGCTCTGGTGATGGGCGAGGATATGGCGGTGGCCGTGGACGAGGTCGTGGCCGCGGCGGTGGGAGCAGTGGTCGTGGCAGTCATGGTGATGGTGGCAAGGAAGGCGCAGGGAAGCGTGACAAAAGCCACATCAAGTGCTTTAAATGTCACACCTATGGACACTATGCCAACAGGTGCCCAGGAGGTGAGAAGAAGAAGGATGAGGAAGCTCATCATGCCAAGAAAGTGGATTATGAACCTGCAGTGTTGCTCGCTGAAATGGAGGAGCCAGGACAGCTCGAGCACCTGTTGTCGGAAAATGTTCAGGTTCAGAGTGAACTGTGTCTGAATGAGGTGCAGACAGATTTAGAGCTGCATTTCACAGGCGATGGGGAGTCGTGTGGGGATGTGTGGTACCTCGATAATGGTGCTAGCAACCATATGACAGGAGATCGTCAAAAATTCAGAGACATCGACACCACCATTGGTGGCAAGGTACGGTTTGGAGATGACTCATCTGTTGAAATTCATGGTAGAGGGTCTATTCTGTTTCAAGGTAGATCATGGGAACAGTGGATCTTGTCTGATGTCTATTTTATTCCTAAACTGAGAAGCAATTTGATTAGCTTGGGTCAGTTAACTGAGATAGAGCATAAGATAGACATGGATGATGATTACATTGAGGTGATTGATAAGAACAAAAATAGACTAATCATGAAGGTTCATATGTCTGCTAATAGATTGTATAAAATTCAGTTGGATGTTGTTAAACCTGTCTGTCTGTTAGCAAATGCGAATGATGAGTCATGGTTATGGCATGGGAGACTGGGTCATGTTAATTTCAAGTCAATAAAATTGCTGGTAGAAAAAAAGATGCCTGGGGGTTTACCCATGATTGAGCATCCTGAACAAGTCTGTCACTCCTGTTTGGCTGCTAAACAAACCAGAAAGTTTTTTCCTAAGTTGTCATCTTGGAGGGCAGATGAGCCTTTAGAGTTGGTCCATGTGGATTTGTGTGGGCCTATCACACCTGAAACAGTTGGGGCAATAAGTACTTTATGTTGTTGGTTGATGACTGCACTAGGTATATGACAGTGTCTATTCTGAAATCAAAAGATCAGGCTTGTTCAACTTTTGTCAAGTTCAAAGCAGAAGCTGAGAATAGCTTAGGCCATAAGGTTAAGATGGTGAGATCTGATAGAGGTGGTGAATTTCTAGCAGAAGCCTTTAGGGATGTGTGTGAACAAGCTGGGATCAAAAGGTAGTTTACTGCTCCCTACTCACCTGAACAAAATGGGGTTGTTGAGAGAAGAAATAGAACTGTCATGGAGATGTCCAGATCAATTCTGAAATGCATGAGAGTACCAGGGTGTTTCTGGGGTGAGGCAGTGAGACACTATGTGCATTTGCTGAATAGATTACCAACTAAAGTTATAGGGGTATAGAACTCCATTTGAGGGTTGGTGTGGTAGAAAACCTTAGCTTGTACACTTAAAGGTGTTTGGATGCAGGGCCAATGTGAGGCCAGCAAGACCACATCTGAAAAAACTAGATGATAGGAGTACTGCTATGGTTTATTTTGGTGTGGAGGATGAATGCAAGGCACATAGGTTATATGATCCAAAAACCAAGAAAATTGTAGACAGTAGAGATGTCATCTTTGAAGAAGTAGTAGCTTGGGACTAAGAAACTGAATTTGGAGAAAATTCAGAGTTTATTGAAGAAGGATCTGTGAAAATAGCAGATCGGCCATTCACTGGTGCTGTTGGGAATGGTTTGAAGCATCAGGATGTTGGGGAGCTGAGAATTCAGGGGGAGCTGATGGAGATGGATTCACTAGTGAAGTGGATCAGACAATTCAGCAGGGGACTGATGCAAACTCTGGTACTGTTGATGGTCATACAACTAGTTCAGAGATTGCTCCAGCTCAAAGTTCAGAGATTGGACCAATTCAGGATGTGAATATGGACCAAGACGATGAAAACATGGTTGATTCAGATGATTATGATGAACCACCACTGAGATTTAGAAACCTCAATGAGGTGTATGAGGACAGTGTTGAGGTGGAGATGCAATATGACTCAGAGGTGGAGGCACTGTTGACTGTCATGGAAGAGCCAAGTAGCTATCAAGATGCAGCTGGTGATGGGAATTGGGTTGGAGCTATGGAGAGTGAGATCCAATCCATCAACAAAAACAAAACATGGGAGTTGGTGAAGTTGCCAGCAGGTCACAAACCAATAGGTTTGAAGTGGGTGTTCAAATTAAAGAAAAATGCAGCAGGAGATGTGGTGAAGCATAAAGCCAGATTGGTTGCAAAGGGTTATGTTCAAAAACAAGGAATAGATTTTGAGGAGGTATTTGCTCCAGTGGCAAGACTTGACACTGTGAGACTAATTCTTGCACTTGCAGCTAACAGAGGTTGGGAGGTACACCACTTGGATGTAAAAACCGCATTTCTCAATGGTGAACTAGAAGAGAATGTTTATGTGAAACAACCTGAAGGGTTTGTGCAGAAAGGAAAGGAGCATATGTTGTTGAAATTGAGCAAAGCACTGTATGGGTTGAAACAAGCCCCAAGGGCATGGAACATAAAACTTGATAGCAGTCTAAAAAAGCTTGGTTTCAGAAAATATGTGACTGAACCAGCAGTGTACATCAGAGGAACGGGTCAGTTAGCTCTGATGGTTGGGGTCTATGTTGATGATCTGATTGTAACACGTGGCCAACCTGAAGAAATTGTAAACTTCAAGAAGCAGATGACCTTAGTGTTTGATATGAGTGACTTGGGAAAATTGTCATTCTATCTGGGAATAGAGGTTGAGCAGAAAGAAGATTACATAGCAATTAGGCAGACTGGTTATGCTAAGAAAATCCTGAGTCAGTTTGGGATGGCTGACTGTAATGCCACAAAGTGTCCAATGGATCCAAGAAGCAAGCTTGATGCAGATAAGCAGGGACAAATGATTGATTCTACTCATTACAGAAGAATTATAGGGTGCTTGAGATACTTGCTTCATACCAGGCCTGATTTAGCATTCTCAGTTGGTATGGCAAGTAGGTTCATGGAGAAGCCTACTGCTAAGCATCTTGCTGCAGTGAAACAAATCCTGAGATACTTGAAGGGAACACTGAATTATGGGTTGGTTTATACCCAGGAAGACAAGCAGGAACTGTTGGTGGGGTGTACTGACAGTGATGTGGGAGGAGATGTTGTGGGAAGGAGAAGCACTGGAGGTATGACATTCTATTTGAATGATAGCCTGGTGACTTGGAACTCACACAAGGAAAAGACAGTGGCATTGTCATCATGTGAAGCTGAATTAATGGCAGCTACAGCAGCAGCTAAGCAAGCATTGTGGCTCAGAAACCTACTAGGTGAGATCACTGGGAATCAGCTGAAGGCAGTGTCACTGATGGTGGACAATAACTCAGCAATAGCTCTGATGAAAAATCCAGTTTTCCATGGCAGAAGTAAACACATTGAGATCAAGTTCCACTTCATTCGTGAGTGTGTGGAACGTGGACAGATTGAGGTTAAAAGGGTTGGGACTCTGGAGCAGAAAGCTGATGCACTGACAAAGCCATTGGCAACCGTCAAACTTGGTGTGATGGGTCATCTGATGGGAGTTCGTGATCTGGGTGAACATCAAGCTTAAATGGGAGAATGTTGGTGTAATCTTGTGTTCACCAATGATGTGGATGCTGAGGTGGAGTCGGTTTGACAGAAGGTTCAGCATAATTTGAATAAGGACGTTGGCGGGAACGGTTGACGTCGAGGCTGGAGCGGGGTGACCGCACGCACGATGTTGTCTGTCTCTGACAGTTGTTTTTCTGCCAACTTGTATCATGTGTCTTTTGATTTTTTATATTGTAAGCGAGTGTTTAGACTGCTGGTATAAGTAGTCGGATGTAAGGTGTGTGTGTTAGCGCCTTGGATACATTGTAACCGTGCTGGTACTCGAACTCATTCAGAGTGAAAACGGGCACTGTCTCCCTGTCGCCAGGGTGCAGTTGTCGTTCGTGTGCATCTTGTTCTTGCGCGATCTTGATTCATAGGCTTAGCCACTGTGTAATTGTGTTTGCGATCGTGATCCTTGAGTCAACACCCACGCCATGCCACCCACTCGCCCTCGGCGAACAGCGTCGTGCCGCCCATCCCCGAGCGCCGGCTCCCCGTGGACCGGTCCTCCCATGGAGGGATGGCCCGGAACACGACGGACACCGTCACGGTGCCTGTCGAGTCGTTGTAACACTGGAGATCTTGCATCATGATGGCAACTCGAGAGATGTCGTCTTCTACCACAGGCCGGTCCATCTCGAACGGCCCGAGGACTCGGCACGGCGCGTCCGTCGCCGTCGAGTTGCATTGTCTGTTCGGGAGGGCGGTGACCACGCCCTCAAGGCCATAACCGTACAGCTGCAGGACTGCGCATAAGATGCTTCCATTGTACCGCTGCCGTGCACGGCGGTCGACGACGTCGTCGCCGCCGTCGATCGATGGGAGCGGACTGCACGCGCCGGCAACAAGGTCGTCAGATCGGTACTGGTACTGGGACCAACGGAGCTGAGACACCAGCTGCACCGGACCGAAGTAGGCGGCCGACGCCGCTGCACTAGTGCTCCTCATCTCGCCGAGGACCGCTCTGGTAGTTAGCGAAAGCTCCTTAGGATACCGTAGCACGAGCAGTATGCCGTCGTCCGCCGTGACGGGCGGCAGGAAGCCGCTCCGGCCGGAATTCTTGGCCTAGTCCCACGGGTGCGCGCCGCCGGTGCTGCGCGTCGGCAGAACGGCGCTCCCGACAATGCAGAGCACCCTATCACCGTCGTCCCTCTCCGTGTACACGCCTTCAAATATGATCTTGAGCTTGGTATCACCTGGCGAAAGCTTGAACTCCGGCGACAAGGACTTGATCGGCACGTGCGGCCGGATCTCGGGGTCTCTGTTCTTCCGGGTGATGGAAAGCACGAGGGCGCCGCTGACATTGACGGCTGCCCTCGCACGGTTCTCGTCGTCGAAGTGAGTGATCACGAACGTGGCGAGGTAGAGTGGATCCATCAGCCGCGCGCGAGCGTCGCTGCCGTCGAACGGCATGAGCGCCGCGTGGTCGGCGTCCTGGCGCCAGTCGCCCTTCTCGAAGGGCAGCTCTCGGATCACACGGTTGGCGCGGTAGGCATCATCAGGTAGCCCGGCCGCCGAAGAGAGAACGGGCTGGCAGTAGCGCTCGACATCGGCGAAACGGAAGTACTCACGTGTTTGCTCACTCGAGCGTGACGGATCAGAGGAGGACGAAACGACCCACAACAAAGGATGCAGCAATAGGGCACCAAGGAACACTAAATTTGAGCCCACATCGTTGTGATCTGCATCACGTTGTTAATTTGTTATAAAGCCAGCGACGTACTTGTGCATGATTTTTTTTTACTTTTACATGATACCTAACAGGTAGACCACTAACAATAATACTCATTGGATGTTTTTTTAAATAATCACATGTATCTACCATTTGAAAAATAGTCTAGAGTCAATCACCTTCCTTTGTTGTTCTAACATAAAATTAACCCACTGATGCATGTCTCATAAACACAAAGATTTGAGGCAAATATGGGAAAACCATGAATAAAGATGGGAAAACATATACGGTAAATCAGTAATGCTGGGAAGGGCGTCCATTCGTCCCGAACGTTCCGTTGGTGGACTGCGATGCTAGTCCAACTACCCCTTCCTATCCGCTCGGGAGTTTCTAAAAAAAAGGAATCAGCGGTCTTCCCACCCCGCGGCCCTCTTCCCAACCGCGCCGCACTTGCACCCCGCGTGCATCTCGCAGTGTTGTGTCGTCGCCTGCAGCCCCGCCGGCCACCAGTGCAACCACGCGCCACCACCGCCTCCTCGCTGCTCTGACCCGGCATTGCGCTGCCCTCCCCCGCCCACGCTTGCTCCCCCGCGCCCTAGACCACCAAGGACCGACGCCTTGAACTCAGTGTGGGAGCCGAGGACCGCCGACTGTCCTTCTTCCGAGATTCGTCCGTCGCCTCCTTGAACTCCATGTGGGCACCATCTTCTCCGCTCCTCACTCCGGGCCACTGCCTTTGGTGAACTCCACACACCAAAGAGCCTCCATTCTCCCAAGCAGCAAGGAGATGTTGCACTAAAAGAGTATGTTTCAAGTGTTTTAGATGTTTCACAGGTATGTTGTAAGTGTTTCATATGGATGTTGCAAAAATGGATCGGGATGTTGCATATGTTGCAATGATTGTATATGTATGTTGCAAGTGTATTCGTTTGGATGTTGCATATGTTCACACACATATTGCAAGTGTTTTGTCTGGATGTTGCATATGTCTTACAATGGTTCTCAAGTTTCTTCATGTGTTTTTACAAATGTTTTAGATGCATGTTTCAAGTGTTTCATTTGCCTTCAGATGTATGTTGCAAGTGTTGCATTTGGATGTTTTAAAAGTAGATCGAGAGTTGCATATCCCTCCTCGCTTTTTCCTATCTCACCTCGGTGTCTCCTCCTCCTCTCAGCGTCGGCTAGCATCCGCCGCCCCCTCCACCTCTTCTCGATGCTGGTGACGTCGAGGGCGGCATAGGCCCACGTGGGCAAGAGAAATAGCGCAGGAAACGATGCGAGAAATGGATGTAGGCACGGACGTCCGGACATTCAGACGCTAGCAAGCCCAAAACATATAGAGCAATGGAAATGTATACCCAACAACCGAGTGCTCAACACTTGATTTCCCCCCTTCACTATTCATCTTCCTCCTCATCCCCACCGCCACCCAACCCCCTCCCCCGCCACGGCCTCCTTCTTCTCCTCCCTGATCTTCGGCTTCCACGGCGATCTCCGGCCATGGCGTCCTCGCCCCAACCTGGCTCGGCCGCCTCCACCGCCGCCAAGGTCCCTAACCACCCGGCCGCCGTCTTCACCGCCTGGCTGGCCTACCTCCCCCAAACCCCCTTCTATGTTCGTCGGACTTGGAGAAGAAGAAGGGGAGAGGACGGAGAGAGCTCGCCGGAAATCGAGTGCTGAGAGGGAAAGAAATAACCGAGTGTTGTTTAGCAATTGTGTAAATAATTGGTAACTAAAGTCAGGAACCACAGGATAAAAGTCATAGAGTATATGAACGAGTTCTGTGTTAGAATATAAACAGCTAAGCGAGATTAAGATAAGCATTTTTGTTTTTTATTAACCATGGGCCATTGATTTATCCACAAACTTCTATAGCATATATCTGTTACAATTGTTGGCTCATGCAAGATCTTGGGTTAATGGATTAGAATGAAAATAGGAATGCACTTTTTTAAAAAAAAACTTCACCATTATAATGGAAAATCTCATAGATGGTTTGGTTACTGTTTTACTGACCTTGTGCTTAGACTTCCATGTAACAACTACATACTCGCTTGGATCGTAGTGCCCATCAACCGAGCCATGTGATAACTGAGAAGTGATCGCCAAGACAACTAAATAGCACGGGATCTCAGGATCTGTGACCTGGCAGCATTATAATACTAGTACTTCTGAATAAGAGATATGTACACACATATGCTGATACGGTCGCTCATAATCCTCATACCGGGATTCCAGCTGCAAAGGATTGGTTCAACTACCTACTCCAGTCTTCAGTCATCACTAAACAAAGCTTGAAACGATGGGATCCGCCGACTGGCTTCGCATCGCCTCCTTCCCTTACATACGTCTCCATGGATCGAGCCAGCAGGTGCTCTCCCAATTTTTTTTAGATAATCTCTCCCAAATATTAGGAGCACACACAGTTGTGTGGAAATAACAATTTGTGACCTGATGCTTATTTATTAAGAAGAGATCATCAGCTGATCCTCTCCAAATGTTTATGCTAATATCTGAGCTGTTCCAGATGCACTACATGTTCCACAATCTTTAAGTCAGCAGTGCAATCAAACATGGAACAATAGATTAAGAGGTCCCAAACGTCTCAAAGTCGAGGCTTAGCTTAACAACAGTAGCTTGAAACATGGAACAATGATCAACCCTTTTGGATAGCTCAGCGGAAGCAACTTTGCGATGGTCTCGCTGACGGTGGACGGCGGCGGCGCTCTTCTCCGGAGGCGCTCGCCGGCCAGTATGACCTTGGTGTAGTTGTACGCGAACTCTAGCCCCTCCCCGTCGGGAAACCAGGATTGGGGCAAAGACAAGCTCAGGCTGAAGGAGTGCAAGACGTGAGCCACCTCGTTGGGAGCGGACTGCACGTCTGCACGGCGCCGGCAGCGAGGTCGTCGGTGTGAGTTGCATGACTCGGTTTTTATGACCGCTATCTATCTCTCATAATCTTCAGGCTAGCGTGTAATAATCACCTAATGTTTAGACACGGCTAATGTCCACGATCGGCTCACACACACGTTCGCGAAAAAAAAATGTCCACGATCGGCTCAGCCGCTGTATTATGTGAGTCTCGTGCAATCAAGTAGATCTGTGATTCCATCTCCTCTCTTCCGCTGCTCACCCTCCGATGGACCACTCTTCATTTGATGGCTCCTGTGCGCCGCCACAAATCCTTTTGCCGTGATCAACATTCACGCGCACGTCTCTGGACTGGAACAAGCACCGCCCGCACGGTGGTAGCTTTTCGCGTGACGGCGGTGTCGGGAGGACCGGGTAGGTTCCCCTCTTGATATTTATAACCGAAATGTATAGCTCTACCCCGCTGATCTACTGTTATACGGTCCTAGAAATATAACATTGGTATCGGACGCCTACATAGTAGGTAGATCTAGCTGTCGGGGAAAAGAAATTAAAAGTTACCCGAGAAGAAAGTTGGTTAGATCCGGTGCGGATCTAAGCAGAAAAGGGTCGGCCGACGTTCGGTTGAACCCTAAACTCGATCCGTCGGATCTGAGAAAAGATATGGTTCGGATGAACCCTAAACCTCATGAGGTTAAAGAAGAACCCGAAGGCGATTTGGGAAAAACAGTGTCGTCCCCAACCCTAACCCTAATCGGGAAATCGTGCAAAATCCGAATCAAAGAAACCGGAAAAGGATGAAAAGGATCCCGATCTCGGATCGGATCAGAAAGAACCCTAACCCTAGAAATGAAACCCTAACCCTAGATCGGGTTTTGGGAAGGAAAAGGATGAAGAGGGGAACCTACCCGGTCCTCCCGACACCGCCGTCACACGAAAAGCTACCACCGTGCGGGCGGTGTTCACCGCCGCCATGGTTGGCGCGCGGACAGAGGCCCGGCTCGGCCGTGGCTCAGGGCAGCGGTCCAAAGCCGCTCGACGGTGGCCCGCTCTGCCATGGGCGAGCACGCGCACCAGCGAGGGGCTTGGCACCGGTGTCGTCCTCCCTTCTTCTCCGGTGACGAGGTGGCCGCGCGCTCCCTTCGTCTTCGCTAGCGTCGCCGTGGGAAAGGAGATGAGAAAGCAAGCAGAGAAATGGGCTAGGGTTCAGGGAACGACGACGTTCGCTGGTTTTGATCCAGCGACATTGAAGGCCAACCGTCCGATCGCCGCGAGCGGCTGAGATCAATTGGGCCAGCGCCGCAGCCCAGGCGGGAAAGGGCCCGAGGCCGAATTCCCGGCCCAGGCCCAGGTTGCGGCCTGGGCGCGGGGGAGCGCTGGAGCGCGCGGCTGGGCCGCAAGCGGCTGGGCCGGGAGAGCTGGCGCGCGCGGCTAGGCCGCGGGTAGCTGGGTCGAGTTCGCTGGCACGCGCGCGCATGTACAGGCCATGGGCCGTTTTCGCTGGGCCGCGCAAACTGATTGCTGGATCGGGCCAAAATGGCCAAATAAATAGTAAAGTTGCTTCTGGAAAATAGGAAAATAATTATTGAATGTTAATGTTTCCGCTGCGTATTTAAAGTAATTATGGACTTTTAATTAAATTCGAACCAACGGGAGAATTTCATTTTAAGAGCCAAGAGATTAAAAATGAGTTGATTATGATATTGTTATTTTCTGACCAACGTTGTTAATAGCAATATTATAATTTTAAATGATTATGCATTATTTCTATTTCTGCCCAACGGTGATGTAGATTTAATGTATAAAATAATTGTATGTTTTGATTTTGACCAACGTTAAACTAAGGCATGCGATTATTATTGTTATAATTATGTTCTCACTTTATATGACTTATATTTTCAGGAGGTTACTCTTTGATGGGGTTTATCAAAGATATTCCACCCCTCAAAGGTGACAACTACAACGAATGGAAAAAGAAAATTGACCTTGCCTTTGTTTTGGCTGAGGTGGACTGGGTGGTCACCACACCATGTCCCAGTGAACCTGTGGCACCGGTAAGGGAGGCTAATGAGTCTGATGCTGAATGGCAGAAAAAAGAGAGGGACCATGCTCCCGTACAGATGGCATATGACCTACAAAAGCAAAAGTGGGTCAATGCCAACAAAAAGTGTGTTGCTGTCATAAAGAACACAATTGAGCCTACCATAATGGGCTCAATCCAAGAGTGTGACACTGTCACAGAGTACTTGGAAAGGATAAAGAGTCAGTTCTATGGCTCTTCAAAGACATATGCTACTCAGCTGATAAAGCAGCTGGTGACAGAAAAATACACCGGAGGTGGTCATGGCAATGGCATAAGAGAGCACATATCAAAAATGAACCATTTGAACAACAAGCTAAAACCAATGGATCTGGCTCTTACGGAAGAGTTTCTTGTCCATTTGATTTTTGCTTCTTTACCAAAAGAGTTTGACACATTTGTTGTCAACTACAACATTCAGCCCGAGAAATGGGATCTAGAACGTTGTATGGCAATGTGTGCACAGGAGGAAGAGAGGATAAAAGCCGCCAATGGTGGTACTCTCAATTTTGTTAAAGACAACAAAAGAAAGAATTTCAATGCCAATGCCAACTCTCCCTCAAAGCCAAAGGGCAAAGCTCCCATGCAGCATTAGCCTCAGCAGAACAAATTCACAGTGAACAAAGATCAGTGTCTTCACTGCAAGAAGACGAGACATTACAAGAAAGATTGTCCCGAATTTCTAAAGATGATCATGGCAAAGCAAGGTGAGAACATGATTACGTTTATAAATAAATCCCTGTATCTACAGTATTCGAAATCTACTTGGTGGATTGACTCAGGAGCAACTGTTCATGTTGCAAATTTTTTACAGGGATTCCGTTCGACGAGAACTACGCAAAGAAGCGAAAAGCACGTTAAAGTCGCAAATGGAGTCCAAGCAGACGTCGAAGCTGTTGGCGATGTCTCCTTAGAGCTTGCTGATGGATTCATTCTATTGTTAAAAGATGTTTTATTTGTTCCGTCATTACAAAGAAACTTGATTAGTGTGTCATGTTTGGACAACGATGGATTTGATTGTCATTTTAGAGATGGCAAATGTGAAATATTATGTAATAATGAATGTGTTGGCCTTGCTTTTCAAAAGCAAGATCTTTATTTGTTATCACTTCGTGAAAATGTGAATTCCGTATGTGATGCGAATGATAACGTATTCTCGTTTGTGAACGTGAATAGAAAACGAAAGAGAACTCAAGATGCGTCGTCGAAATTATGGCACTGTCGTTTAGGCCATATTTCGAGGGGGAGAATAGAGAGACTAGTTAAGAATGATATTCTTCCTCCATTAGAGTTCTCAGATTTTGAACAGTGCAGAGAATGCATTAAAGGAAAATACACAAAGCAAATTAAAAAGGATGCTAAACGAAGCACAGGAATTCTACAGATAATTCACACAGACATCTGTGGTCCTTTTCCTGTGAAAAGTGTGGATGATTTTGATTCGTTCATAACATTCACAGATGACTACTCCCGTTATGGTTACATTTATCCAATTAAAGAAAGAAATGAAGCGTTGGATAAATTTAAAATATTTAAGGCTGAAGTTGAAAATCAGCATAATTTAAAGATTAAAGTGGTCAGGTCTGATCGTGGTGGGGAGTACTACGGTCGGCATACCCCATATGGTCAAGCTCCTGGACCCTTTGCAAGGTTTCTACAGGAGAATGGCATAGTAGCCCAGTATTCTACACCGGGCGAACCTCAGCAGAACGGAGTAGCTGAAAGGCGAAACCGTACCTTAATGGATATGGTGCGTAGTATGATGAGTTACTCTGACTTGCCATTGAGTCTATGGATGGAGGCGTTAAAAACCGCCATTCATATTCTAAATAGAGTACCAAGCAAAGCGGTGCCCAAAACACCATATGAATTGTGGACAGGAAGAGAACCCTCACTAAAACACTTACGTGTGTGGGGGAGTCCTGCTGAGGCAAAAGTGTTTAACCCAAATATTGGGAAGCTAGATCCCAAAACATTAGCTGCCATTTTATTGGCTATCCTGAAAAGTCAAAAGGTTTTCGTTTCTACTGTTCAGATAGATACACAAAATTTGTAGAAACGAGACACGCTGTTATCTTAGAGGATGAAATGATGAGGGGGAGCATGATGGCTCGAGAAATTGTTCTTGAGGAGAAGCGGGTATGTGTGCCCACTCCGATGATTCAGGAACCATTCTTTGAACTACCTGTTCTTGTTACACCAACAGTGCCAGATACTGTAGTGCCAACACCTGTTGTGAGTTCTCCTGTGGTGACAGTAAATAATGATGAGGAACTTGTCCTTCAGGAACCTATACAAACTGATGCCATAGATGAGGGGGAGCAACAACAGCCCCAAACTGAAAATGTGCCAAATGTGGAGGCCCCGAGAAGGTCCCAAAGAGCTAGAAAATCAGCTATACCTGATGATTATGAGGTGTATAACACTGAAGAATTTCAAATGGAGGGTGATCCCACTTTATTTGAAGAAGCCATGAGAAGTGATAATTCATCCAAGTGGCTTGAGGCCATGGAAGATGAAATAAAGTCAATGAGTACCAACAAAGTTTGGGACTTAGAACATATTCCTAAAGGAGCCAAGACAGTAGGCTGTAAATGGGTCTATAAGACAAAACGTGACTCCCAAGGGAATATTGAAAGGTTTAAAGCGCGACTTGTGGCAAAAGGTTTCACACAAAGAGAAGGGATTGATTACAATGAGACGTTTTCTCTAGTCTCATGTAAAGATTCCTTCAGAATTATAATGGCATTAGTGGCACACTACGATTTAGAGTTACATCAGATGGATGTAAAAATGGCATTCCTGAATGGGGATCTGGAGGAAAATGTTTACATGGCTCAACCAAAAGGTTTTGTCATGGAAGAAAAAGAACGAATGGGATGCCGCTTAAAGAAATCGATTTATGGGTTAAAGCAAGCTTCAAGACAGTGGTATTTGAAGTTTGACAGAACAATAAAGAATTTTGGGTTTAAAGAAAATATTGAGGATAATTGTGTTTATGCAAAGTTTAAGAATGGAAGGTATATCTTCCTAATCCTGTACGTAGATGATATCTTACTTGCTAGTAGTGATGTTCATCTACTACTGGAGACAAAGAAGTTTTTATCTTCAAAATTTGATATGAAAGATCTTGGTGAAGCGTCTTTTGTTTTGGGCATAGAGATTCACCGAGATAGAAGTAAAGGGGTATTAGGACTATCACAAAAGGCATACATAGAAAAGGTTTTAAAGAAATTCAGTATGCATAAATGTAGTGCATCACCTGCACCCATGGTCAAGGGCGACAGATATGGGGATTTTCAATGCCCAAGGAACCAATACGAGCTCGATCAAATGAAAGTGGTTCCATATGCTTCTGCTGTCGGAAGCCTACAATATGCTCAAGTGTGCACGCGCCCTGACTTAGCTTTTGTTACCGGGTTGCTTGGCAGATTTCAAAGTAATCCAGGAATTGAACACTGGAAACTGGTAAAGAAAGTCTTGCGATATTTGCAAGGTACGAAAGGCCTCATGTTGACGTATAGAAAATCAGATTATCTCCAGATAGTGGGGTATTCAGATTCTGATTATGCGGGAGATGATAGAAAATCCACGTCTGGATATGTGTTCACTCTCGCAGGAGGAGCAATTTCATGGAAAAGCTCAAAACAAACCGTCACTACATCGTCCACAATGTATGCCGAGTTTGTAGCATGTTATGAGGCAACAGGGCAGACGAACTGGCTAAAGAAGTTCATACCCGGTTTGAAGGTGATCGACAGCATACATAAGCCACTAAAGTTATACTGCGATAATAATCCAGCAGTACAGTACGCTCACAACAATAGGTCAAGTGGTGCTGCCAAACACATTGACATAAAGTATTATGTTGTGAAGGATAAAGTCCGGGATCAAATTATAAATCTTGAGCATATAAGCACTGAAAAGATGCTCGCGGATCCGCTTACAAAAGGCTTACCACCCAACGTGTTCAGAGAACATGTAGCCGGCATGGGTTTAAGGGAAAGCCTATGACTCCTGGACTATAATAAAGGGCCCAAAAGTTAAAGTAACTGTTTCCGATCAGAGACGCGCATTGTAGCTGTCGAATCTATCGGCGATTGACCGTGACGATGAAACATGCTCTATGCACTTATCTGTGATGGAACGAGTAAAGTTAAAAGCATTGAAGTCAAAGATGAAAGGTTAAAGTATAAGTGAGATCAAGGGGGAGAATGTTAGATTGATCTCTCCTCTAATGAGCCCAACGGCTCATTAGGCCTTTGATCCGCGCCCTGATCGGGGGCGCCCAGCCCAATAATGGCTGGTGGGCCCCCGTCGCGCAGCGCTATATAAAGAAGGTGGGGAGCCGGGGCTCGAGTCACGAGGTTCACCTGAGCCGCCTTTCCCCACCTACAACCCTAACCGATCTCGAGGGTCGCGCTGTGAGCGACGGGAAGCTCCGCCGCCGTCACTGCACCGCGCTCCCCTTCTCCGACCGTCGCTGCCCGTGCGCAGCCACCATCAACGTTCGTGATGGCGTCCGGATCGAACTTCACCCCTCCTACCGACGGTTTGCCTCCTCTCTCTCTCCCTCCCTCACGGATCCGGTAGATCCATCACTAGGATCTTGATATTTATAACCGAAATGTATAGCTCTACCCCGCTGATCTACTGTTATACGGTCCTAGAAATATAACACGAGCGGCATGCATGGTGGACATTCCGGAGTCCGGACTCTTGGAATCCAACCTACACTACAGGTAACAAGCTCTGACACCTCACTCTTCGGACCTATTTGGAAGGGCTTTGGCGGCTCCAGCTTCGAGTATTATAGCAGTAATGTGGAGGAGCTGCCGAAACCCCAGATCTTTGGCTCCTTTGGTTCCTCCCGTTTGCACATTGCTTTTAACTGGAGATGGAGCCATCCGACTTCTAGGTATCACGGGGCTGCAGCGCAGGGAGCCGAAGCCACAGGAGGAGCGATGCCAATCACTGCCCGAAGGTCTACAACAACAACGGCAACATAGTGGTAGTGGGACTCCGGCCCCAGCTGTTTCCTAAAAAACAAACGATTATGTTTTGGTGTGTATGTGCGTCAACATCGGGTCTTTAGCACATCATCGGTCAACTTCTCGCCCGGGAATTTGAGATCAAGGATTTAGGGGGCCTGTAGTTCTTTCTACTTTCTTGGCATTAAGTTCAGCATGATGCTTCGGATTTCTTGCTCATACAATCACAGTACACTGAGGGACGAGCAACTGCAAGCCGGCACCAACGCCCATCGACAACCAAGTCCATGAGAAATAAAAAAACGTTTAGTTTTTTATATAATATAAAGCAAAAAAGAAATGTACGAGTAAATTGTTAGGAAAACTTGCCACACCAATCAAGAAATCTTTTTTTTTTAGCAATGGTAGTTCAGCCTTCAAAGCCCATTAAGCAATCTACAGCCTATGTCAATAACCCATCTTCTTCTAAATAAAATAAAACACATGGACCACAAATAAAGGGGGTGAAAAAGGCTATAACAGAAATTTAGCCCTTGAATGTGTCTGCGCGTGGGACTTTGTTGGATGCCACTACTGCCTCGCACGTGCGTTATCAAATAAAAAAAGATTTTTGACAAAAAAATGCAGATGCAGTTTGTATTTCTTGTTATAAAACATAGACTCTAACTAAAAAAGAGGGAAAATAATTCTAAATATACTCTGTTCTTTATTTTTTTCGCTACCGTGTTTAGGCGGGTACTTCATTAAGTGGAAGTATAAACCATTACAAGGCAGGCAGCAGTAACCATGCGGTTACCGAAGCAACTGCACAAAAAAAACTGAAAGAAGGAAACAAATCCTTATACTTACTATTACATAAGAGTTAGCAATCTGAAGTGCCTAAAGCCTAAAGCATAGTGTTTACTTTCACCTACGGTGGTTACAAAAACCTATATACAGTGGAGGGAAATGAAAAATTCATCACTTGTACAAGATATACTAATTTTCTTTGCAATGAAACTAACAACATACTAATTCTCTTTGCATCTGTGTAGACAAGCACTCTGGTGGTTGATGGGATGTACAAATGGTCATATGTGGTCATCTGGCCCCTGGGCCATCATGCCGGAAAACAGGACCTAGTGGGTTGTGCCAACTGAACAATGTTGCGTGCGTGTGTGTGTGTGTCTATATATATATATATATATATATATATATATATATATATATATATATATATATATATATATATATATATATATATATATATATATATATTGCAGCTGGCTACAAAATAACTTATTCTGTATGCACTTTAAGCTACGATAATTACTATGCTAATTTACAAGATTATAGTAACTCCTTAATATGTGATTTACCATAACGTTACGGTAAATATCTCAATACGTAATAGTAACCCAACTATCGTAAATATGTATTAACATTATCGTAAATTAGTATATAAAATTATCGTAAATAGAGGTGCCTACAAAATAACTTATTTTATAGCAGGCTACTGAAAAAATATGTGAGTCATGTCTTGTTTCTTTTCTTGCATATATCATTAAGTTGCTAGACTTTACATGCCATCATCGCCTTTGTCTTATTCTTTCTTGTTGTATCATTAAATCGATTGATTCTGTCTTTATCCAAACAAATTATCTAGATAAATAATTGTATCTTAAATGAATCTATTTGTTGCTAGTTGCTGATGTGTCATTTTTAAGTTGTTTGATTTTGCCTTTATCCAAATGAATTATTTCCTTCATCTAGAAACAAAAGTTAGTATAAATCCGATTTTTATTTTAGTGTATTGTAACCATAGGGACTTAGGTACTTTTATTAGTTAGCTTTTAGTCCGTCTATCTTATTTTCTAATTGTTTTGTAGTATGTAGGAGAAGAAAAAGATGTAATATTGGATTTTGACATCCACAATGGGAACATAACTTTTCCGGCCAAGGGCTTAGTCGGCCTTCTAGGGCAAGACCAACGATTGCTACTGGTAGGAGGTGGCGCAGAGAGAGACAGAAGGGAAAGAGGTAGACAAGGGATTAATCCTAAACTTTGATGCCTTTTATTGTGAAATTCCCCCACATATATATAGAGGCTTACAAGAATACTCATGGGCTTTGGGCACGTAACAGAACCGACCAATTATACGAAATTAAGTAAGAAAATCACCCACCAGAACAGACGATTTAGCAAATTTAAGCCCGTATAACCCGGTAGTCCGTGAAATCACGAATGATTTCAAACCAACTCACATACCAGCCAAGATCGTAATAAGTTTAGCGGTCACCATCACATATTACATAAAAGTTCGCAACACAGATACATCGGATTTTAAACATAGTTATTACAAACCGAGTTCAAATAGAAAGTAGCGGAAGCCATTTGTTCAAATCCACACCCACTCACACAAAGTTCAAGTACAGTGCCAGCTGATGGCCATCTCCAACAAAAGCATTAGACGAGACGTAAGGAATGGCCATGCCCATGGTCCTAAGCATCACCCATCGTAGGATAAAGGCAGTTGATACAATAGCCGTAATACATTTGCCCATCTGCAACAAGTGGAAACAAAACCCTGAGTACGAGAAGTTACTCAGCTAGACTTACCCGATATAACAAAAAATAAAGTGACACCAAGGATTATGAAGGGCTTTATAGTAGGGTAGCTGACTCATTTGCAAAAAGACATTTTTAGCATTTCAAGAACCTTTCCAAAAGCATTATTGTCAAGTTAATTATTATTAATCTGTCGACTACATTTGCACCTATACTAGAGCAAGCATGTGATTAAGCAAATAATGATAACCAATGATCATTAACAACTTCCATAATGTCATATCCATTATAACTGTCCAAGTGTTCAATCAACATTACTACGATGAAGTAACTCAAGTCAAGTGTTCACTATCCAGTGAACGATGGCGATTCAAATCGATTATTAACCAGCTGGTAATTTATTCCTTACACAAACCTCACTCACCCGCTAAAGAGAGGTATTAGTCACCAAGTCAACTATCCAGGAAAAATCTCGAGTTTGCCAGGAATCACATGTACCCGGGGGTCGACCGACTGCCTTTCGGTCTTATCATCGCGCCTCCGTGTCCTACCACACCTGCTCCGGTACAGTGCGCTGCAGGCAATCCACTCGGACCGAATAAGCTTCCAGTTTCACGGTCGAAAGGTACGTTATTCGGCCAGCTAAATGTAAGGCATGCGTTCAACATGACCCGAGGCCCAACAACGGTCGGTCCTTAATCAACACAGACGGAAAGCGCTACAGTCCAAAACCCTATAAGTCTCTGTCCGGTCTCAACTTCAAATTAACACTTAGTTATACCATGACGACATAGTTATCCGAGCAGATCCAGGTAACCACCTATAGCTCGTATATGATAGGAAATTACCTGACTTCTACCGGTCTAAGCCAGCTAAGCATTGACTCGACTACGGATACCAGGGTAACAAGGTATAATGCAGCAACGGTTACAAACAACTCCTGAACGTAGTGCATCAATTAAGGTAAAGCATTAATTAATAATTGCAAACCGGGGGAGAAAAATGCTCCGGGGCTTGCCTCTTTGAAGGAGCTCGGGGGGTGATCGGGGCACTCCGGAAGTTCCTCAACGTCCTCCTCGTCTGCTTCGGGCAGCTCCTGAGGCTGCACCTCGAGCTCCTCGGGTTCGACGACCGGGTTCTCGGTTTGCGATCTTGTATGGTACAGGTGCGTAAGTGCTTATGCAAAAGGTGCATCGGATGAAATACACACAAGAAATATGCTTGCATGCAAGGTAGATGAGCATGATTTGCTTTAATGGGTAGAGTATAGTACAATTCTCATACAAGCTAGTCAACATCATCCAAGAACATATACTACAAGTGCATGTCATCTACTACATTCTCTTCTACTACTTACATGCTAAGTCAACACATCTCATTGAATGCTTCAAAGATACACCAAAGCTTCATTAATTCATTAATTATGCATAAAACATTATTTGATTAAACACTAATTAATACTAGGTTTGAATAGCAACATATATTTTTATAGCAAAAAAAATCTTAGAAAATTACCATATCACAGTACTACCCTAAGTAGACTACCATCAAATTTTCATGGCATTTGGGTAAGTGGAATAGCCTACACAAAAATAACAATCTAGGGCCTAAATGTGAGCATGAAAATACTTTGTATTATGAAAAGTATCAAACAACAGATTTAGCATTTTTCCTAGGTTCTACATAGTAAATAATCAGTGTACAAAAATTATCACATGCATGTTTTATACAAATTTTGCTCTCTAGCAAATATAACAAAAATCAGCCATTAAAGACACTGAACTATACATCATAATTTTTCTATAGAACATGCACGACATATATTTTTCCTAGAAAGTACATTACACAAGAAGATTAACAAAATTGGAACCATATTTTTCTGAACTTTCTATGATTTATTATGCATTTTTTCAAGAAAACAACAATTTTAATGATTAAATAAATCTTTACAGAAAAGTGTCACAAAATAAACATGCAATATTATTATGCATTTTTTTTAAGAAAATAGCAATTTTAATGATTAAATAAAACTTTACAGAAAAGTGTCACAAAATCAACATGCAATATTTTTAAACCATATATCTACTCATAAGGAACACAACAAAATTTATTTCACCATTTTTGGAGCACAAATGAGTACATAAACATTTCCCAAAGTATTTCTTTTTCTCAAATAATAAAGAAAAACAGAAAACTATTTTTCTTTTTTACTACTGGTCCGGCCCACGGGAACGAACAGGCCCACGACCGCTTTCGCCCTGAGCAACTGAGCGGGGAGAAGGCGAGGCGGCCCGGCTCGGGGCTCCGGCCCAAGGCCGACCTGGCCCAATGGGGGCCGAGGGAGAGGCGGCCTTGCCGGTGACCATGGCGCCACGGCAACGCGGCCACAGGCCGACGGCCATTGCCGACCATGACCGGGCACGGCGGGGTGCGCGTGGGGTCCGCGGGAGGGAGGCAAACCCGGGAATGCGACTCAAGGGGAGAGAGGAGGAGCGGAGCGAGGGTGCCGACGGGCGGAGCACGAGCTTGGCGGCTCCGGCTATGACGGTGCGCGTGGAAGTGCTCGATTGAGCCTTACCGTTGCGAGCAAGACGGCACAAGCGTGAGCACGGGGAAGCGAAGGTCGAGGCGGAGCTAGAGCCGCGGGGAATCGGGCGCAGGTGAAACAGCGGCGGCGCTTGGCGGTGGCAAGCGGTGGCAAGCGGCTCTCCCGCTCGGGTTCTCCAAATGGAAAAAGGGACAGAGCGAGTTGGGAAGGGAATGGAGGCAGGGGCGCCGGCGCGGTGTCTTGAGGTCAAGCGCGTGGGGGCCACCGGCGTCCACACGGTGAGCGGCGGCGACGGCGTACGAACACGTGGCCGTCGGACCCTGACCGCGGTCGGGCAGGGCGCGTGCGGACGCGCGGGAGCAAAGGCAGGCGCGCGGGCGCAGGCCGGGCCGACTCGGCTGGTGGGCCGAAAACGGGGCGGCGGCCCGTTAGGTGAACAAAAGGATTTTCTAAATTTCTTTTTCATTTTTTTTTTCAAATAACAGTTTTCAAATCCCCTTTTGAGCAAGAAAATGACTTCTTTTGAAAATGGTCCAAAAATAAAAAGTTGCTTCGAATTTAATCCTCTACAACTTTGCTTTAGGGCAAATTTTGAAATTCCAAACAGATTTTGAACTAAAGATTCAAAGGCCATTTTTAAATCAAATCCTATTTTTCTAGAATATTTTTAAAAGCAAAATTTGGGGACATTTTGAATACCAAACTTGCTCCAAAAATTATGCTAAATAATTCTAGATGATTTACAATTATAGCCAAACATGTTTTATTAGCCTAGCAAGCATAATTAGGGCAAAAATAACTCTAAACAAGTGTATGCAACATTCATGTTTTATGAGCATATTTCATATGTTTCAAAGCATTGTTTCAGTTATTATTTAACATGATTAGACATGTATGATTAGGATGTTTGATGATGCATAATATGCATGATTTGCAGTGCCTAAATATTTGTGTAACACCAGGGTGTTACAGGGCCTATCACAGATAGAGCTCATGACCCCTACTACTCTTTTAGGTCTAATCTATAACAGCTGAACCTAGGCCCCTCCCTCATGAATTAGCCCGCTAACATGTCTGGGCATGTTCTCCTATTGTAAGTCTTACTCTTAACGACCATGATATCTTTCCTAGCCTGGGAGAAGTAGCTTGTCCTCGAGATGGATGTTGGATATAGTTGTTTGATCAATTCTGCCTCCTCCCATGAAGATCGTGATGGTGGTTGACCTTTCCATTTGATCAGCACTTGTAAATTACCCCTGTGAAGTCAAGGTTTTATCCTTTGTTCTGGTTCTAGAACTGTTGCTCCTTCGGGCATTTGGTTTCAGTGATTAATGACGGCACAAGAACGGTGACTAACTTGTGTTTTGTAGAGGCATTATGAATTAGGTCACAATAACAATTAATGATTGGGAAATCATTGGTTTTCATGCCCCTATCGATGGAATTTGTTTAGGTTTTCAAAGGATGGATG
This sequence comes from Saccharum hybrid cultivar R570, assembly GCA_038087645.1. Lineage (NCBI taxonomy): Eukaryota > Viridiplantae > Streptophyta > Magnoliopsida > Poales > Poaceae > Saccharum > Saccharum hybrid cultivar. The sequence continues at coordinate 2,666,064 of JAQSUU010000377.1, forward strand.
AGGTTAAGGATGGAATAGTTCTAAGTGTCGAATAGAGTTGGGAGACACTTAGAGTAGTTTAGTACTTTGTTTTTTTTTCATTTGGTCATACTATAAAAGGGGTATGAACTAGTAGCTTGACCTAGGTGAGTTAGTATGGTGCACACTTATGAAACCTAGCACTAAGTAGCTCAGAGAAGGCCCAAGAATAAAGTGGAAGTGAGCCATTCATATAGATGGCTTGAAAAGGAAGTGAATGGACACTTTTCATCATCGCCAAATTAATCCGATGAGGTCACCAGATCATTGGATCGCAGGACTCTCCTTGGCGTTTCGTGGCAACAGCGAAGCGCTGGTGCGTGACTAATTAATGGCATGTTTGGATGAGCACCTAAGCCATCCCACCAAAATTTGGTCGTTTACCGCGGACAAACACACAGCTTGGAAGATGATCGAGATTTGGCTTGCTTGCCCACGCCTAGTTCATTTCTGCGTGGGCGGCCGAATCAAATGCCAAATATTGGTCGACCATCACGTTTGGTAGGGCAGTTAGGCAACATCTAAAAGTGCCATTAATATATAGGGTGTTTGGTTTGAAGAAGGATCTATCCATCATCTGCTTATTTCTTTTTTTATTTGGTTTGAAATGGAATGGGTTGATGGATAGGGGCATTGCCGGGTGGGCCACAATATACCCCGTGGGACAGGCCAATATCCATTGCACACTGAATTTTAAACTATAATATAATAAACATTTACAATTCCATGCACTAGTCAGTGTGTGTCCTGGTGGTTTATAGCGGCGGGCTCCTGCCCAGGAGGTTGCCAGTTTGACCTGGAAAAAAATTCCTATGCAAACGTGATGTACACTTTGTGTCGTGCAGCATGGATTGGATGCCGTCCACGTGTACTGGATGTTCCTATTCCGCCTCTTGATATTCAGCCACCAGCTGATCATGCATGCCTGCATGCAGCGGGGGTAGACACATGGCTTGCATCCGGTCCGTGCTGCACGGCAGGTGGTGTACATCACATTTGCATAGAATTTTTTTTTCCGTTCGACCCCCATGTCTCTCATTTTATTTTTTATTTTCCTATGTTCCATTTTTATGGTATATGTTCCAATTATCTCTATAGTGCTCTATTTTTTTCAATTTTCTCGGCAATCCTGCTCCTCCAGCAAGCAGGTATGGTGGAACGTTCTGTCGACGTTCGGACAACCGCAAGGTCTCCCCAACTTCGACACAATCTTCGACTGGTGGACCGCTTGGAGATCAATGTGGACCGGCACCAACAGGCATGGAGCGGACTCCGTATTCACCCTGGTTGCCTGGGAGCTGTGGAAGGAGAGGAATGCGAGATGCTTCCGTGGCGCCACCACCCAGCTTCCACAGCTACATGATCAAGCATGAGGCTGAACAATGGGTGTAGGCCGGCGCAAGAAACTTGGGTTATCTCCTGTCCAACATAATAGCCTAGCTAATTTGGTCACTGGGGAGGGCATGAGCTTCACTGTAATCTGTCTGTGCCCCCCTCCCTGCCTACAACACCGACAAAGTGTTTTGTATTGCAAACTCTTTTTTTTCTTATAATACAAAGACGCGCAAACCTTTTGTGTGTTCGAGAAAAAAAAAATATCAGCAGTGCATTATATACTACGCAGTCCCTCTATATTACACTGCTGCATTTTAATTTTTTATTTTCTCTACTTCCCAGCAACGTTTTCGGTTTACTAAGAACAACTTCAAGACTCCCTTTATATTCTTCTTTATTGATAGGAATAGAGTTTTTTATAAAAAAAAACCTTCAATAGCTTCTCCAATTAAATTGCCAAATATTGCCATTCTTTATTTCTTTGTTAGGCAAAAATGAAGAGAAGAGATATCAATTTTTATTCAAAGAGTTTTTCCTATTTTATCCCTCTACAAATTATTTTCCAATTCAGCAGTGCTTTACTTTCGTAATTTTCTCACTAATGCATGAATTTTCTCACTAGTGCATGATGTACTACCAAGCTAGACTTTAATTTTTATTTTTCTATTTTTTGTCCCTCTATATATTAAGTATACTACTTATGCTTTACGAACGAATTGCTCTATTATCATGCCGTATTAGTCATAAAACATCCAATATGTTGTTAATATATGTAGTCACATTCAGGTGAAAGAAAACCCATTCAAAATTATTCTTTTAATGATCAAGATGCAATTCGAAAAATTTATATAAGTAAAGGTCCTTTCAAACTTATGCACATGGTTTTCCTCAAAAAAAAATTGGAGATAGAGATAGTCAATTCAATCATTTACGGATGTACAACCATGATTGGCTTGAATAATTGAGACATCATGTCATTCAGAAAGTGGAAGGTAAAAATGTCACATAAGTAGTATTATAAGTCTTATAGCTATGTTTCAAACTATTCGTATTTTATTTGAACTATTTGTCATCATTTCTAGCTTAATCTTTGGATTTAAGGCTTATCATGCTATTTAATACATGTAGTTTCACTGAATTGAAATATGGTTTTATCAAATTGAAATTGTTTTACCAAATTGCATAAAATTTTTTTGGGGGGCATACCCTACGTCAAAATCTAGGTCTGCCACTGTTGATAGATTATAATCTCATTCATTATAAGCTAATAATTAATATCAGTACGAGAAATGAAGTTATTCTATCAAATTTAAAAATAGACTCACGATACACCACCTTATCTAGGATGGTGTAATTCCTCAAACCAAACACCACTTACTAAGGTCGTCTCGTCGATAAGGACGGGCAAGAACATGCAGAGCAGCACGTCTCAGAAGGTTGCTACCACGTGCTTTGGTCTATATAAATAATTCATATGGTCTTTGCATGAGTTCCATAAATATTCACACGAGTTGTAAATCTTAACAAATGTTCGCTAAGGTTCTGGACACCTCATTCGGTGGCAGAAAGAAGGAGGAAGATACAAGAAAGAAGAAGTTTCCCCACTTCGCCTGCAGGAATGTTGGCTGTCGTTCGTTGGGTATATGTTCTCAGGCCTTTTGCCGAGTGATTGCCTGTGCGATTATCTATACGAATCGTCATACAGGTTTGGAGTTGAGATTTTGTGCTAAACAAAGCGTGGGTACAATTTAGATAATCAGGTTCTGTATATATGTAGTGTATTCTAGTGTGCTTGTAACGTGATAATGTACTCAGCTATGATCTAATATAATTCTTCTTTCGTCTCAAAAAAAAGTTCATGTTCAAATTATCCAAGAACACCCTGTAGTCACTGCCAAAGTTTTTCACTAAACTTCTTGTTTTATTTCGCATGAGTTGTTATCCTAGTGTTTGTTGAAGTGGTTGTTCGATTTTCACTTAAATTGACACCTCGATTTTAAAGGGAAGTTGATATCTTCCACTGTAAGTATGTACTGGCTAGTCACAAGACGTAAAAAAAGGATGTTGTTCTCCTTTGTATACTAGTCCTAGACTCACTCCATCTCCATTCATATCAACCATGAATTTCCGTCCTCTCATTAGTATTGATGGAGCATCTTCTCTCATGCTCCATCTACTGCTCCGGGTCCTTTTCTTTCTCACCACTTTTTTCTCTGTGAGGGAACAAGAGGATGGAAGTAATCGTAGCATGAGGATTGAGAATGCAGTAAGCATGATTTGGGTTTTCTTTCTAATATAAACCCATTACTATGCTTTTGGCAGTGCTCCTACTCACATGATGGGAAATACCGTACCATCCATTGCACATGATAATTTGTTTTTACTCTCTGTGGAATATTTTTTTTTCTTCTAAGTGAAACATTTAGACGCATAACATTTTTTTTGACAGCACACGTTTTTTCTCAATTGGAACAATTATTCATGATGTTTGAAAAAAATATTCCACATATATTGGGAAAAAAACCATGAAGAAAATAAATATTGAGATCTATTCTTGATGTAAGAAGAGTTCTCCTCTTTAGATAATGGAATGTCGTTTAGTGTAAGATTTGGTAAAAACACTCACAAGGAAAAAGACAAGCGCTGAGAAGAGGCAATGTGATGCTTATCTCTTAATTTTTGGCATCAGCATTTAGCAGAAGTAATTTTGTAATAAAATAAGTTCAAAACTAATAATGCATGTTCATTTGGCTACCTTGGCCTCCCCCTCCCGGCATGACTCGGGCTCCGTCTGCGTGACTACGCGTGCTGTCCTGCTCCGGCGACTACGCGTGATGTCCTGCTCTCGAATGTTACCGTAGAGTTAGCACGAGCGCTGTACCAGTATATGAGTAGAAATACTTGCAAAATCTCTTTTAATTTGAATGGTTTCAAGAATATACATTTTAAAGAATTAGTGTCAAAGATTCGTATTGAAGACAACGCAAAATCAAATGAGTAAATATTTTGTTAGTATATACCACGCTATAGGAAAGGCGGAGCCAGAGTAAAAGAAAACAGGCTATAAACACCACCCTGCTATCCATATACTCCAGCTTCCTATATATAGTCATGCAGCCCGAGGCCCGTTGGCCCGGCCCGAGGCCCGGTCTTTTGACCCGGCCCAAGCACAGCCCGGCCCGGTGACCAACAGGCCCGGGGGAGCAAGATGTGCCTAGGCCGCGCCCCTGGCACGCGGCCCGGCACGGGCACGGGCACGGCCCGGAATAAAGCATCGACCCGGTGGTGGCCCGTTAAATTAGTAGCCTTTTGGAATTTGGCCCAGCCCATAGTTCACATCTTTCATTTCCTAACCCTAAAAGCCTAATCCCACTCGGCCTCACCCCTCTCCCCCACGGCCCCACGCCGCCGCACTCCTCTCGCCCGAGGCCGCTGCTGCGCTGCAGTCGCGATTCACGTGGCCCGACCACGCGACGCGAGGCTCGCGAGTCGTGACTCTCCTGTCGCCGACGTCGCTCCTCCTCCTCCCCCCCGGACGCTGCTCCTCCTCCATCTCAACCCCCGACGCGAGGCTCGGCTGCCGGCGGCCGCTCCCCATCCTTCACCGCTTGCCCGCCTCGCCGACCACCCCGGCCTCGTTGCACTGGGGACGAGGGCGCGAGCTCCGCCGCCGGTGGGGACGAGGGCGCGAGCTCCGCCGCCGGTGGGGTGCGCTGCCCCGGGACTTCACTCGCCAGATCCCGGCAACGTCGAACGCCGCCACCAACCTCTCTCTCTCTCTCTCTGGTCGCTGCCTCTCTCAACGGGTGCTCCTTGGGCTGCCCGGCACGCAGGCCTGGCCGTGCTCTCGGGCTAGCCCGACAGCCCAATAGGCCGTGCCTGGGCCGTAGGTCAGGCACGACGCCCACCTCGGCATGGCCCGAGAGGCACGGCGGCCCATGCAGGCACGACCCCCATTGGGCCGTGCCGGGCCGGGCTGGCCCGTTGGCCATCTATAGCTTCCTAGCGTGAGTGGCCAGAGAGAGCTCCAGGTGCAGGCACGTCTTCAACCACGCCAAGTCGCCGAGCATCTTAATTTGTTAGTATACTTTTCTGTTCCAAAATTTGGACGCACGTTGCTCTCCAAAATAGAAAAGGAGGACGTATTACGTCGCTTTGTTCCACTCACATGACTTGACAACAGACCAGTCCACTGTCCAGTGTCAACCGAAACAGCACGAGGCAAAAAACCGCGCGCTTACTAGCTGCTACTGCTATTACGCATGCCTCGGTTGCGTTCTTCCTTCCACGTGATTTGGAACTTGGAAGAGTCAATAACAGAAGTGCATCCCGCCCGCAGGTCGTCGAGAGTCCGAAGGAAGAAGGAGCGAGATAGCCGAAACACATGAACACTGATCTCACCGGCGGCGATGTCTGTGGAGTGAGATGCACACAGCACGTTGGCAGCCGTACGTGGAAGCCATCAAGCCAAGCAAAGAGCCCAAGAGTCTCGGAGACTCGGACTATTCATGGGAGGATGAGGACTTGACCGGAGGAGGAGGAGGTGTGCAAGCGCTTTCGTACCGTCTGAGCTTTGTTCTCTTTGTGTGCAACGAATCCACATATGATTGATGATTTGATGGACTGCAATTAAAGTGCGTTTTCAATCAGTGCATGCGTTTAGGTCATCTATATGCCTCCTGAACTCTTATCCGGGCACTGCAAAAATACGGAGTAGATTGCAAGTAATATGACACTATAGTACAACATCGTAACAGCAAGGGATGAAAAGGGATGTTACTGTTGCATCGTCTAAAAACCGTCCAGTGAGATGATCGTTGTAGCTACTAGCCTACTATATAGGATGTTACCAAATCGATGAAAACCCTTCAGATCCGACTGCGGTTCACAAATTAGAAGCGATTTGATTTCAGGAAGGGAGCATGCATGAATCACTGAGATCTTCTCAGCGTTATCAGGTATCTATAGTATGCGGTAAACACGGTCTGCAAGGTAATGGCAGGTAGTGCTCCAGGCTGTTCGAATAAATTATTAAGATGTTGTCAAAAAAAAAAACTATTAAGACATCCTCCTCCTGTCATAAACTACGTTTATTAGCGTCGATAGAGGTTACATAGTTTTGGGGTCAAAATTGCACCATGTAAGGAAACGATTACATAGAAAACGGTAATATAAAACCTGCTCAACGCGATGCAGACTCCAGAGACTATTCCATCCCGTTTCAGTCAAGACTCAAGACATAGACAGCTTATGATGGCATTTAAACAAACAAAAGGATTTACCATATACACTGTGGATCATTGTCGAAATCAACAGTACTCAAATACAGGTAATGTAGACATCGAGCACAAACTAGACAATCGATCAAGACATGATAACAAGGCTATTTTAACTTGTTCAGCGCGGTTATTAGACTTTAGAGACTACAAGACATGAAAGGAATTTACAGTGACATGAAAGAAAATAACAACATATACAAGTATTATGAATGACTACAAGACAATTGCTAGCAGAGTACTAGACGTAAGCACAGGCTACCATGGCTAACAGGAACATGGTCATATGCATTCATTCGTTTGGTGACATGAGAAGCCGGTAAGACCAAACATAAATTAAATGTGGGGCAGCACCATTCAGTTTTGCCTTCTTCAGTCAAGAAAGCTTACAATCGAAACGTTACAGTGACATAAAAATAGTAATTCCTCCCTACAAGATTACTATTAGATGTAGTCCAAAGCTTCCATAACCAATGAAAACATGGTCTTTTGCATCCATTCATTTGGTCAGATGAGTAGCTGATGAGACCGCACAGTAAGTATTTGGTTTTATGAGTGGTCAACTGGTCATCACCTGAAAGCTGAAGCCAAATGAAGTGCACAGCTTATGCAGAGCAATATGTACATCAGAATCAAGATATCAACCTCAATCAGTGCAATGATAAAGTTCGAAACATTTGGTGAACATTGCAATTGTGATACACAACCACTTGGTTAAGACTCAGAAAAGTATAAGATATTCCGGGAAGAAGAACAGAGAAACCTACAAGTGCTCTGCAACTGAACATTTTGTTTAAGAGGGATAGAGTCTAAGATATTAAAAAATGTAATGATTTTGGTCAACCTCTAGTAGAAACATACAAGCGCTCTGCAACTGAATATTTTTGAACTGAAATTGCTTGGAACATTTCAATGGTATCACGAATGCAGCACAGCGTTCGGGCAGAGAAGATACCCGTGAGGCAGAAAGATTGGTTCCAATCAGGTTTCACTAATTTGATATGATATTCATATTTTTCACATGGAGGTACAGATCTACAGCTAGTATACATCACATGATGATTTGGATATATTCCTCAAACCCAAGTTCAACGGCCTTACAAAGTTACAGATCGACAATGAGCACAATGGAATAAGCATTACCTCAATTCCTCCTCAGTTCTGCCTATGGGCGATATAGTTGGCCAAATGCAACAGAGGTGCTGCCTTCTCCTTGTCGAAACAAGCAAGCTGCTCTATTGCATCAGAAAGCAACTTTTCTGCAAACTCGCGTGACTTGTCTAACCCCAATAGCTTAGGGTACGTCGTCTTGTCACTTGCCAAGTCCTTCCCCGCCGTCTTGCCTAGCTCCTCTGACGACTTGGTGACATCAAGAATGTCATCGACCACCTGGAACAACAGCCCGATTGACCTCGCATATTTCCGCAGCCGCTCAATTTGCTCATCCGTGCCGCCTCCGATGATTGCCCCAATCACCACTGAGGCCTCAAGCAATGCGGCAGTCTTGTGGAGATGGATGTACTCAAGGCGTTCAAGGGGCACAGGTTCAGATGTGCCCGTCATCTCAAGATCGACAACCTGTAGAGGGCAGGTGAAGTATTTTCAGCAATTTGTTTAAGCACTTGGATGTCGCATTCCTTGTTAGAGAGCTACTGGTAATTTTCAATATCTAATTCCAGCGAATGCAGACAAATAGAGCATCGATAGCACCACCGTTAGGAAGATGCTCCATGCCTCCATATAAAGAATGTCAGGATAAGCAATTGCCCGGTTTTTAATTGATTGTGTGTATTTGCTGAATGGCGGAAAGCAATATATAATCTGATAAACGAAGAGACCTGGCCGGCGACGAGTCCCTCCGATCCGATGCAGCGCGCGAGCTCACCAATGGCTCGGACGACGCGGGCGGGGTGCTTCTCCGGGTCTACGTCCGGAGGGTATGACCCGACACTGGCCATGTGGTGGAAGGAGAGCGAGAGCAGCGCGTCCCCGGCGAGGACCGCGATGGGCTCGCCGTAGACGACGTGGCAGGTGGGCTTGCCGCGGCGGAGGTCGTCGTCGTCCATGCAGGGGAGGTCGTCGTGGACAAGCGACATGGTGTGCACCATCTCGACGGCCGCCGCGGCGGGCATCGCCCAGGCCTCCGGCCCGCCCACCACGGCGCACGCGGCCAGGCACAGCGCGGGGCGCACGCGCTTCCCGCCCGCCAGCAGCGCGTACCGCATCGCGTCGTGCAGCGCCGCGGGGGGCTCCCCGGCGGGTATGGCCGCGTCCAGCGCCCGGTTCACCGCCACCGCGCGCTCCCCCATGTACGCCTTGAAGTCGAACTCCGTGGTCGCCGCCGCCGAGGCCGCGGCCGCCGTGGCCACGATGGCGGAGAAGCGGCGGCGGCCGTGGTGGTGGTGGTGATGCGCCGCGATGGCGACGGAGGAGGGGGAGGGCGCCCACGCGGCGGCGGCGGCAGCGAACGGGAGGGGGGAGAGGTGGACGCGCGTGGCGGCCAGCAGCTGGATGTGGAAGGCCATGGCCATGGGTGGCGAGTTGGGGGCAAGTGCGGGGGACGGCGTCGTTGGAGATTGGGGGTAGCCCCGAGAGGTTGTGATCTCCTTAGGAAGCTTTGGCGCTGGCCTCGCAGAATTTTTTTTTTTTATTTTTAGCCTAAATTTAAAACATATTTTAAATTTGACCCGCATTTGAAATTTTTTTTTAAATCTAACCCGTTTGGCCCCGCCACCATGCATGACGGGGCAAATGCACTGAACCCCGCCATGCATGGTGGCGGGGTGCAGGTCCCACGTGGCACCCTGCAGGCCAGCGTGGAAAGGTGTACCCCGCCATGCATGGTGGCGGGGTACCCCTGACCCGCCACCGATCATGGCGGGGTACATGCATGTCAGGTTACCCCAACATAGCAGAACGCCATAGCGGCAGCAATCCCTAACGACAGGCTGTAAACCGCGGCGCGGCAGCGGTAGCGGCAGGGGACTGCAGGCTGCTGGCTACCCCGCTTTCTTGCCTCGATTTGCTTGCTCACCTCGCTTTTCTTCTTGCTTCTCGCCGCTGCCTGCCTCTGCCTGCCATTACTTTTCTGCCCATTCACACTGCTCGGTCTCAGAGAACGGGGCCTGTCGCGTTCACACTAGCTGTCTCCCTGCGCCTGCATCCATTTCGATTTCTTTTCTACTTCTTTATTTTCAAGGAAAAAAGGGAAAATTGGCGGTGTTCATTAATACAAGTGGACTTTTAGCTGGACTGGACTGGTCCGTACCGGGCGCCCTGCCGCTCACCCACTTGCTTCACCAAGAGCAGAAGACGAGATAATAATATTCCCTTCCCTGTCAAAACAAACAATCCAGTGCGCTAATGCGCTCCCAAGAAACAACAATTCTGGGCCCAGATCAGCAGCAGCTGTTGGAAGATCATCCATGGACAATGGGTACAAATTTGCACGACAGCCAGAGCTGAAATTTTATCGGTTTCAGAAAAGAAAGAGCTGAAATCTTATTCAAGACAATATGGGATGGACAATATAAATTGGTTCTTACATCAGACTAGGGCAGCTTGCTACTGTACCCATCCTGCTGGATGAAGCTGGTCATCACGCGGTGGCTTCTGTAGAGAAGCACATGGCGCTTTCTACAGGCTGGGGAAGTTGGAGCTTCCACTCCAAGGTCATGGCAATGTTTATAGCCTTCAGCTGACCAGTAAGTTTTGTAACACTCCGGTGTTACGCAAGCATTTGCATTGCAATCATGAGCACAAAATGTCATGGCATTCATAATTATATGTGCTTAGGGTGTACCTTTAGTAAAATAAAAGTGTGGAAACTAGTATTGCATAACATGTTGTGATAATGTGATAATAACACTCATCAAATTTGTGCAACTATAAATTTCATATCACTTAGAATGATATGGAAAATTTTTGGAGCCACTAAATCACTCAAAGTTTTGTCAAAGATTTGTTTTAAAAATGTTATTTGAAAATATTCAAAAATCCTCTCTAAACTTGCTTTTATTCTAAAAATCAAAATCTATCCCGATTTGGACTTTGGTCTTAAAAGCAAAGTTGTAGAGAATTAAATTCTAAGCAACTTTGTTTTTGGGTCATTTTCAGAAAATGTCCTTTTCTTGCTCAAAATGAGATTTGAAAATTTTTATTTGAATTTGTTTGAAAATAATAATTTGAAAAACCAATTTCTAACCTAAACGGGCCGCCGCCTCGCTTTCGGCCCGCTGGCCGAATCGGCCCGCGCCACCCCGCGCGCGCGCCGCAGCCGCCGCCTCGGCCCGGCCCGCGTCCGCTCGGCCGCCTCCTCCCACCAGCTCGCCCGCGCTCGCCGCGACACGCACGCGTCCGCGCAGACACCGCGCGCCCCGTGGCCGGCATGCGCCGCTCGCCGTCGACAGCTGGCCGTCGGTGGCCCCCGCCAGCGCGCGCCTCACGCTTCTAAATCGCCTGCGCATCCACCCTCCCTCTCCGAATTTCCCCGCCTCGGCCTTCCTCCGCTCCGTGCCGCGCGAGCACCTCACTGCGCGAGCGCCGCCACCGCCGCACCCGCCGGCCAAATTGGCCGACGGTGAGCCGCCATAGCTCGCCTTCTCGCGCACCCACCTTCGCTTCCTTCTCCGACACCCCGTGCGCACCTCGTTGCCGTCACCCGAGCCAAGCAGGTGCGGATTTAGTGCATCCGCCGCCGGCGGCCATGGCGCCACCGCGCGCGCGGCCTCCCGCGGGAGTGATTCCCCGCTACCCCTCTTGCTTCTCTATCACCGAAAACGGGTCCGCCTCCTCCCCGCGCACCTGTTGCTCGCTTTTCCGCACCCGGGCGTGGTCGGCAATGGCCACCGACCGGTCGTCGTGTGGCCGCGCCATTGCGGTCACCGTCGCCTCCGGCATCTCCCGCCCCGGCCTCCTCACGAGAACGGCCATGGGCCAAAGCCCGAGCGGGCCTGCTCGCTCGTTTTCCCCCGCGCGCGTGGACCAGGCCGAGAACGGCCATGGGCCGGTTTACTTCCCCGGGCCAGCCCAGTTTTAAAAATAAAAATCGTTTTCTGTTTTCTTTTATTATTCATAATAAAGGATGTTGTGGAAAATGTTTTTGTATTCATTTGAGCTCCAAAAATTGTGAAATAAATTTCTATGAACTCATTGGAACCAGATCTACAATATAAAAATATTGCATGTCATTTTTGGGATACTTTTCTGTAGAGCTTTAATTAATTCTTGATATTGCTGATATCTTGTAAAATGACTAGTAAATCCTATATGTATCAGAAAAATATGATTTCAAGTTTGTTAATCTTCATATATCATGCACTTCCTAGGAAAAATATGTTTCATGCATGTGCTGTGGAAAAATGTTGAGGTGTAGTTCAAGTGCCTTTAATGTCTGATTTTTGTTATTTTTGCTAGAGAGCAAACTTTGTATAAAACATGCATGTGATAATTTTTGTACAGTCATAGTATGCTATGAAGAACCTAGGAAAAATATTAATTCTGTTGTTTGACACTTTTCATAGTACAAAGTAATTTCATGCTTATTTTTATGCTATAGCTTGTCATTTTTGTACAGGATAGTTTACTTATCCAAATGCCATGAAATTTTTATGGTAGTCTGTTTAGGCTAGTATTATGCTACTGTAATTTTCTTAGATTTTTAGGAGCATCAGGAATATATGTTGCTGTTCAAACTTATTATTAATTAGGTTTTAAGCAGGTGTTGCTTTAAGTATGATTAAGAAATTTTGTAAAGCTTTGGTGTATCTTTGAAGCATTTCATAAGATATGTTAACTTGACATGTTAGTAGTAGAAGAGAATGCAGTAGATGACATGTGCGTGTAGTGTATAGTTTCTTGGATGATGTTGACTACCTTGCATTTCAACATATTCATTGCATTCATCTCCTTCGATGCACGTTTACATAATCACTCACGCGCATTGCATCATACAGGATCGCAAACCGAGAACCCAGTCGTCTTACCCGAGGAGCCAGAGGAGCAGCTCGAGGTGCAGCAGCAGGAGATGACAGAAGCCGAAGAGGAGGTCGGTGAAGAGCTCCCCGAGTGCCCCGACCACCGTCCGAGCTCCTTCGAGAGAGGCAAGCCCCGGAGCATTTCTCTCCCGGTTTGTAAATAATTTATTATTAACTTTACTTAATTTGATGCATTACGTTTAGGAGTTGTTTGCAAACGTTGCTGCATTATACCTTGCTTACCTTTGTTATACTATATCCTTGTTACCCTGGTATCCGCAGTCGAGTCAATGCTTAGCTTGCTTAGACCGGTAGAAGTCGGGTGATTTCCTGTCACCTGCGAGCTATAGGTGGTTACCTGGATCTGCTTGGATGACTATGAAGTCATGGTATAACTAAGTGTGAAATGAATTTGAGACCGGGCGGAAACTTGCAGAGTTTCGGACTGTAGTGTTTTCCGTCCGTGTCGATTAAGGACCGTCCGTTGTTGTCCCTCGGGTCATGTTGAACGCATGCCTCACATTTAGTTGGCCGGATAAAGTATCTTCCGACCGCGAAACTGGGAGATTATTCGGGACGAGTGGATTGCCCGCAACGCACTGTACCGGAGCAGTAGTGGCAGGATACGGGGGCGCGATGATAAGGCCAAAGAGCAGTCGGGCGGCCCCCGGGTACAAGTGGTTTCTGGCAAGCTCGCGACTTTACCTGAATGGTTGACTCGGTGACCAACACCTCACTTTAGCGGGTGAGTGAGGTTTGTGTGAGGAATAACTTACCAGCTGGTTAAAATCGATTCGAATCATCATCGTTCACTGGATAGTGAACACTTGACTTGAGCTACTTCATCGTAGTAATATTGATGAATCACTTGGATAGTTATGTGAAAGATGACATGATAACTACTGTTAATGATCAATGGTTATCCTTACTTGCTTAATTACATGTTACTCTAGCACCAGTGCAAACATAGTTGATAAGGTAATAAAGATTACTGCATGCTTTTGGAAAGGAATTGTTAAGTTAAAAATGTTTTTCTTGCAAATGAGTCAGCTATCCCACCAGAAAGCCTATCATGATTCCTTGGTGTCTTTTATTTCTGGTTTACGATGGGTAAGTCTAGCTGAGTACCTTCTCGTACTCAGGGCTTTGTTCCCACTTGTTGCAGATGGGCAGATGTACTACGGTTATTGTACCAACTGCCTCTATCCTACGATGGGCGAAGCATAGGACCATGAGCAATGGTCATTCGCTACTTCTCGTCTGATGCTTTTGCTGGAGATGGTCACAAGCTGGCACTTTATTTCAAAATGTTGTGTGTGTGCGTAATTTGAACTATCGCTTCCGCTACTTTTATTCGAACCTGGTTTGTAATAACTATGTTTAAACTCCGATGTATTTTATGCCGCGAACATTTATGTAACTTATGATGGTAACCGTTAAACTTAGTACGATCTTGGCTGTTATGTGAAATGGTTCGAAATCCATCGAGATTTCACGGACTACCGGGTTATACGGGCTTAAGTTTGTTGAATTGTCCTTCCGTTGGATGATTTTCCTACTTAATCTCGTATAATTGGGCGGTTCTGTTACAGCTGGCATCGGAGCATGGTTTAACATGATTACTGTTCACAAGTGTATTTAAAACAAAATTCTATTTAAAAAGTGTGATTTTAAAACTAAATGTGTGCCAGTGGTCATATCCTGTATGCCCAGTTAAGGACTCTAGGTGGCTATTTAAGTACTAACTTGAGGTTCTTGCACCATATTTCTCTTTCGTTGCTCATACAGCATGCTATTGTATGAGTGCCACTTAATTGAGTGGTAATGTATGGATCAGTTACCTGTACGCTTTGGTAAGTGTGAGCTGTGAGAGCATGATCGGATACACCGCCGATCTAGGGAGAGTGCTTATATGATACTAGAATAATTACATGTTTTACACATGTTTTTATGAAAGTATCACATGTGTGAGTGTTCCGTCCGTTGAGGCGATGCCGTCAATAGGACGATGTGTTTGGGCAGTTACTACTGTTGTACACGCATCTGGGGATTCGTGTAGAGCGTGTAGGTAGATTTACTGCTTTCATGCATTCATGGGGAATAGGCTGAAATGAATTTTCTGCAGGTATATAACAGCGTTATCGTGTAGATCGAATTAGTTACGTATATGAGAGATCGTTGGTATGCCACCGAATTCATCGTTAGATGTCTGTATTTTCTAAGTTTGTGAGAACGTAAGACTCGCGCATGCATCATACTGCCTGTGCATTTCATTCATAACCTGCATTCCTCCCCTTATAAAAGGATTATCCCAGTTTGATAAAAGTGACATTAACTTAAAATATGTCTCACCGGGTAATTTAAAACTTGTGCTACAGATGGCCCGCACGAAGAAGACTGCCCGTAAGTCCACTGGTGGAAGAGCACCCCCGTCACCAGATGGCCCCGCGGGAGCGCCGCAGCACGGACACTTTTCTAAGTGAGTTTGGCATGCCCACCTTGCTTTGGAGAGTGCTCCATGATGTGGGGTACCCAGAGGGTCAAGAGCCGGTGTACTCCTGGAATGAGAGCCAGTTAGCTGAGGATGAACTTGCGGTAGTGGAGATCACCGTCCCTGCCCTTGGTGATGCGCCAGAATGGGATGGTTGGCATTTGGAGTTTGAAGGACGCACTCCAGTTGAGGGTGCAGAGGGTGCAGCCTTTCACGTCATCCGAGACATAATGAGCAGGTTTCCTAATGAGTTGGCAGCAGCTTTGACCGGTACTTTCCCGAGAGATGATCCTCGTGATGCCATTTGGGTGTAACCGCAAGGTAGTGCCCTGGTTAGAGGTCCAAGTGAAGGACGGGCTAGCGACAACCACACGATGAGTGCCATGTATGCAGCCATCAAAGCATACCAGGGTCTTGAGAGTACCTATTGGACCTTGACTGGTCTGCGTGGCAATGACCGGCTTGAAGCAAGGAAGCAGAAGAAGAAGCAAGCACGTGCTATAGCTAGCTTGCAGGAGCAGTTGGCTGACATGAGCTTACAGTGAGACCAGGCTCTCGAGAGAGGTGAGAGTGCTATGCAGTGGGTACAGACATTGACTCAGGCCAACAGAAATGCAGACCGCATGATGGGACAACTAGTGCAGGAAAGGAATGAAGCCTGGAACGAGAGGAACCTTTTGAGGCAGAGGGTCGAGGAGCTAGAAGGGTATAATGCCAACTTGCATGAAGAGTTTCATGCCCTCTACAACGGCATAGGCCCGTATGCTCCTCCGGACGCCGCCCAGATGGACGCCGACGACGACGCCGCTACTGATGGTAGCAATGGTGACGCCTCCGACCTCGACGACGGTCCCGAGGAGTAGGCTAGTTGCCTTGCGTTAGTGATAGGCTCTGTCGCGATGGCCTTCTTTTGGTTTCCATGTATCGTGTTGTATCCTGTTCGATCTTGAGACTGGCGATCTTTTGAATCTTGGTTGTGTATATGATGCTCGAACGCATAAAAGTCCAGTGTATGTATGCTGGCAACGTGGTTGTATGGAACGCGATGTTGCATTCGAAGTAATTTGATTAGTGATGTTGTTTTAATTGGAATGTGATTATTGTGCCTCTGTTTTATTGCATGACTTGTTCTCTCCAATAAATTCAGTATGGCATGATTGTTCATTCGAATACAATTACTACCACTTCGCTCAATTATTACTTGTTGCTGAAATATGCAGATGGCAAACACTCGCCGTGCCACGTATGAGGCCGCTGAAACTGGTGGCAACGGTGCAGGGGCTGGTGGGGGTGGTGCAAACAACGTCAATCACCAGGAGCCACAGCCAGAGTCACAATTGCCCCCTCCTCCATCGCTCACTGCAGAAGTGTTCTTTGCACAGTTCCTTGGAAGCCAGCGCAACGCCGAGCAGTCACAAAGGAATATGGAAGATTTTCTACGTGCCATCGCTGAAAATGTTCAGAGGGGAAATAATCAAGGTGGTGGCCATGGGGTGAACCAGTACAACAATTTCAAGGATTTCATGGACACCAGGCCGCCAGTTTTCAAGGAAGCAGCAGAGCCACTCGACGCTGAAGAATGGATCAACACTATGGAAGATAAGTTTCGTGTGTTGAGACTGACAGAAGTTCTGAAAACAGAATATGATGCACATCAGTTACAAGGACCGGCAGGGATGTGGCGGAAGCATCACCGCACCACCTTTCCTCCCAATGCCCAGATTACTTGGAGAGAATTCACTGAAGCGTTTAAGGGAACTTATATTCCCCCAGGGTTGGTTGAGATGAAGCTCGGAGAGTTCTTGGCCTTAAATCAAGGTACCAAGACTGTAACACAGTATCCGCATGCCTTTAATAGCTTGTGCCGCTATGCTCCAGACATGGTCGACACAGATGCAAAGAGAATTGCTAGTTTCAAGAGAGGGTTAAGTCTGAAGATGATGAAGCATGTGGGTACCAATACCCGCGCCAGGTTCAATGACTTTATCAGTGATTGTTTGAAACAAGAAAAGAACAACAACGCCTACACTGCATCTAAGAATCGCAAGAGGGTGTTTGAGTCAGGACCATCCCAGTCCAGAGTTGTCACGGCAAACCGTCTTTCTTATCGTCTGTCTGCACCTGGTGCAAGGTTCAGGCCTCCACAGCATAAAACTCAGAACTACAGGGGACCACAGAAGCCGTACAAGATGGTCGTGCCGCCAGCAAAGATCACCGCAGCGGCAGAACAAAGCAACTCCAAGGGAGCTATAGGATCTGCTGGTACAGTGAAGAGGCCCTGCTACAATTGTGGTCAGCCAGGCTACTTTTCAAAGTTCTGCCCTTATCCGCCTAGAAAGAAGCAATAGACTTACACTGCCTGTGTACACCATACCACCGTTGACGAGATTCCTGAGGGAGAACCTGTAACTGCCGGTAAGTTTCTTGTTAACCATCACCCTGCAGTTGTTCTATTTGATTCTGGATCCTCGCATTCTTTTATGAGTCAAGCATTTGCACGGAAGCATGAACAATTATGCACAGAATTGAGTTATGGTTATCGCATAAGTTCAGCAGGGGCTGATGTGTTAACCAATAAGATGGTTAGAGGGGCAACCCTTGAGTTAGGTAGTCGGAAGTTCCGAGTGAACCTGATAGTTATGCCTGGACTAGTTTTGGATGTAATAATAGGAATGAACTGGATGAAGAACTTGGGGCAGTCATAGATACAAGCAGTCGGTTGCTTACCCTTAAGGATCCTCAGGGAGAGGGTACTTTTCAGGTACCATTGCCCAAAAGAACAGACCTTATGAGTGTGACCTGTGCCATGGAAGTTATTCCTATCCACCAGATCCCTGTAGTGTGTGAGTTCCCGGATGTGTTTCCAGAAGAGTTACCTGGCCTTCCTCCAGATAGAGATGTTGAGTTTGGAATCGAGTTGATCCTCGGAACAGCTCCTATTTCGAGGAGACCCTATCGGATGCCTCCGGATGAGTTAGCTGAGCTAGAGAAGCAACTAGAAGAATTGCTAAAGAAGGGGTTTATCTGACCGAGTAAGTCTGAATGGGGATGTCCTGCCTTGTTCGTGAAGAAAAAGAAAGAGGGTACTCTGAGAATGTGTGTGGATTATCGACCTCTTAATGCTGTAACTATCAAGAATAAATATCCGTTGCCTCATATCGATGTTTTGTTTGATCAGTTGGCTAAAGCTAGGGTGTTCTCCAAGATAGACCTAAGATCAGGGTATCATCAGATAAAGATCAGGCCACAAGATGTCCCGAAAACCGCCTTTTCTACCAGATACGGGTTGTACGAGTATCTTGTTATGTCCTTTGTCTTAACAAATGCTCCTGCATATTTTATGTATCTGATGAATACGGTTTTCATGCCAGAGTTGGACAAGTTTGTAGTTGTCTTCATTGATGACATTCTAGTGTACTCTGAGCATGAGAAAGATCATGAAGAGCATCTGAGAATTGTCTTAACCAGACTGAGAGATCATAAGTTGTATGCTAAGTTCAGCAAATGTGAATTTTGGTTAAAGAAAGTTCCTTCCCTTGGTCATATTCTATCTGAGAATGGAGTTTCGGTAGATCCGAGCAAAGTGCAAGAGGTTATGAATTGGAAAACTCTAACCACAGTGCCAGAAGTCAGGAGTTTCCTAGGGTTAGCTGGTTACTATCGCCGCTTTATCCCAGACTTCTCGAAGATTGCTAAGCCGATGACAAGTCTATTACAGAAAGATCACAAGTTTGTGTGGACAGAGGAGTGTGAGACAACTTTCCACACCTTGCGGAAACTGTTGACCACTACTCCAGTTCTTGCACAGCCAGACATCGAGAAACCTTTTGATGTGTTCTGTGACGCATCAAAAATAGGATTAGGTTGTGTTCTGATGCAAGAAGGAAGAGTCATTTCTTATGCCTCCCGTCAGTTGAGAAAACATGAAATCAATTATCCGACGCATGATCTTGAGCTTGCCGCCGTGGTGCATGCCTTAAAGATTTGGAGACACTATTTACTTGGTAATATGTGCAATATTTTCACCGATCACAAGAGTCTCAAGTACATTTTCACCCAACCAGAATTGAACATGAGACAGTGAAGATGGTTAGAACTAATTAAAGATTACAACTTGAATGTACAATATCACCCTGGGAAAGCCAATGTGGTAGCCGATGCTTTGAGTAGAAAGTCACATTGTCTGAATATGCAACCCTTACTCGAAGATGGTTTTAATCTAATGCACCCTGTCGTGTTACATAGTATTTAGATCAGTTGCACCTTGGAAAGTAAGATAATAGAAGGTCAGAAAGCAGATAAAGGGATATTCCACATCAAAAAGAAAATTAAAGAAGAACCTTCAAAACACTTTAGAGTGGACGAGCAGGACGTGTTGTGGTTCGACAACCATCTTGTTGTTCCAAAGGATAGAGAGCTGAAGAATAAAATTATGGATGAAGCTCATCACTCTAAGTTATCCATTCATCCTAGTAGTAGTAAAATGTATCAAGAACTAAGGCCTCGCTATTGGTGGACAAAGATGAAGAAGGAAATTGCAGCTTATGTAGCCAGATGTGACACATGTTGTCGAGTGAAAGCTATTCACATGAAACCTGCTGGATTGTTGCAACCTGTTGGTGTTCGGACCCGAGGGGGTCCTAAACCAACGAGTAAATGCTGCGTGTCTCTTTCCTGGATGGTGATGCAAGGAGAATACACGGGGGTTTATCCTGGTTCGGGCAAAAGAAGGCCCTACGTCCAGCGAGGGGAAGAAGTTTGTATTTCCTTGCACCAAAGTGCTCGTGTAGGGGTTACAAGCAGGCGAGAGAGGGCGCCGAGCCCAAGTCTCAAAGAGAGGAAAAAAGGACAAGGATGGTTGCTTGAAGTATCGATCTCTTGTTGTCTGTTGTTGTGTGGTCGGGTGCTTCGTTTTCTTCTCCTTTTTTCTTCGTACAACCCTGGCCTGCCCTTTTATAGGGCGAGAGGGGGCCAAGACGACGGGGGGTGATGTTTGGTCGATTCCTGTTGAGTTGACTGTAGCGACGTGCCCTGGGAATGGCCGGCCATCCCTGGACACCATGGCGTCGTGGGAGACGAGACGGTGAAATGACCCGGAACGCCATGCCATACCGTCCTTCCCTTGCCGTTGAACTGTGCCGAGTGTCGAGGTTGGGTCGAGGCCGGGTCGAGATCGGATGGATAAGGCCGAATCCCCGAGATTGCGGGGAACGGGCCTTGTCTTATCCCCCCTCGAGGGTGACCGATGGTAAATAGTGTGCGGTAAGGTGGGTATAGTGACGGATTTCACCTCCCATCATGGGATGGATGGTAAAATAGTGAGACCTGCTACGAGCATTGTTCCCACATCGATCCTGGTCGCAGCCATGCCGGTAGGTGATAGTAGGTAACCGCATTAAATGCTATGGCTTTTGTCCTGGGGTAGGTAAAGAGAAGGAGTCGAGGCGCTCGACCCAGGCTCACGCGAGTCAGAGTTTTTCCCAGTGGGCGGACGAGCTTCGCGCGGGTCGGAGCATCGTCGAGGTAGCTTGCCGTATGGGATGGGGCGCGGTCGATGCGCCCCATCGAGCGGGCCTCGTACGAGTCAGAGTCGGAGCGCGGTCGAGGCACCCCGTCGAGCGGGCCTCGTACGAGGCGGACAGGATGCGCGGTCGAGGTGGGCTGTCTTTTATTGTGGTGCCAGTCATTTTAGTTTTTTACTAGCGATGGGTGAGGGTACCCCCGTACTTTTGGTACCGACAGTAGCCCCCGAGCCTTTGGGTGAGTGTGTGATCACTCTCCCAGAGGTTTGTTCGAACTGGAGCCGTAGCGTCGTGATCTTTTCCGGTGGGGGCGCGCGAGCGCACCCGTCGGGTGTAGCCCCCGAGGCCTCGGTGGAGTGCTGGGACTCCTCCGAGGTCTTGTTTTCGTTTGATTGGGGGATGATTCGTTGCGGCCGAGCCCCTGAGCCTCGCGCGAACGAGGTCGATCAGAGTCCCGACCGTCTTTTGTGCGACCCTCGCGCTCCCTTTCGAAAAAAGGAGGGGTGGAGAACGCCGTACTACCCTCGTTTGGGCGTGAGTTCTGACGCTCTTCGGTGAGCTGCTAGCGGGGGAATTCGAGTGAGAGCCCGTGCCCCGTTCGTTAGGGGTCGGCTAGTGGCCCGGAGGCGCTCTCAAAGATGCCAAGGAGTGGTCGTGTGGATCTCGATTCCCTGCGACAGGATTCGAGGGCTCGATGCCTCCCCTGGGGGGATTCCTATGGCGACCTCCTCCTTCGGCCTTGAATACGTCCTAGGGTGCCTCGAGAGCGTGGCTCGAGCCCTTGGCCATGTACGGGTGCACCCTGGGTCGTCCCTAACTCTGTTGCTCGAGGGCAGCTGTCGAACCCTGGTCGAGGGCCAGCTTTCGTTCCCTTGAGGCTTAGGTTTCTGCGGTCGAGCCCCCGAGCCTCGCGCGCACGAGGTCGATCAGAGTCCCGACCGTCTTTTGTGCGACCCTCACGCTCCCTTTCGAAAAAAGGAGGAGGGGTGGAGAACGCCGTACTACCCTCGTTTGGGCGTGAGTTCTGACGATCTCCGGTGAGCTGCTAGCGGGGGAATTCGAGTGAGAGCCCGTGCCCCGTTCGTTAGGGGTCGGCTAGTGGCCCGGAGGCGCTCTCAAAGATGCCAAGGAGTGGTCGTGTGGATCTCGATTCCCTGCGACAGGATTCGAGGGCTCGATGCCTCCCCCGGGGGGATTCCTACGACGACCTCCTCCTTTGGCCTCGAATACGTCCTAGGGTGCCTCGAGAGCGTGGCTCGAGCCCTTGGCCATGTACGGGCGCACCCTGGGTCGTCCCTAACTCTGTTGCTCGAGGGCAGCTGTCGAACCCTGGTCGAGGGCCAGCTTTCGTTCCCTCGAGGCTTAGGTTTCTACGGTCGAGCCCTCGAGCCTCGCACGCATGAGGTCGATCAGAGTCCCGACCGTCTTTTGTGCGACCCTCACGCTCCCTTTCGAAAAAAGGAGGAGGGGTGGAGAACGCCGTACTACCCTCGTTTGGGCGTGAGTTCCGACGATCTCCGGTGAGCTGCTAGCGGGGGAATTCGAGTGAGAGCCTGTGCCCCGTTCGTTAGGGGTCGGCTAGTGGCCCGGAGGCGCTCTCAAAGATGCCAAGAAGTGGTCGTGTGGATCTTGATTCCCTGCGACAGGATTCGAGGGCTCGATGCCTCCCCCGAGGGGATTCCTACGACGACCTCCTCCTTTGGCCTCGAATACGACCTGGGGTGCCTCGAGTGCGTGGCTCGAGCCCTTGGCCACGTACGAGCGCACCCTGGGTCGTCCCTAACTCTGTTGCTCGAGGGCAGCTGTCGAACCCTAATCGAGGGCCAGCTTTCGCTCCCTCGAGGCTTATACCGGGCTCGGGGCCCGTTTCCCAGATATCTGGGAATATCCATCCGCGGATCCCTCCCCCGCCCGTTAGCCAGGCGCGTCTTTTGGGGGAGGCAAGATCGGCGCGGTAGTGGGCGACGTGGCGTACGGTTACGACGTGGGGGACGGCCACGTGCCCGACTCCTGCGAGATGTAAGGAAACGGTTAGGTGGGCGCATTTAATGCTGGAAACTGTTCCTACCTTTTCGCGCGGCTGTTGGGCTTCCGCCTGGGCATATAAAATCAAGGTCTGGGGGTCTGCGTTCCCCTCCGTTCCCTTGCGCTCCTGCATTCTTCTGCCTCAGACAACCCTCGCCTTATCGTGCTCTGCGCCCGCATTGCTGTCGTCACCGCGTCCTCTTCGTCCATCCCCCCCTTTCGATAATACCGATGGCAGGAAAGAGCCAGATCCTCCTCGCCGATGACTGGGCCGCCTCCTCGGTGACGGAGAGGAGGTTGGAAGAACTGGTCGAGGATGGGCTGCTGTGGCCGAGGACGAGCCGGTTGCAACCGGAGTGGATCGCGCCGCCCCCTGCCCACCGGGAGCCGGCGCCCCCGGAGGGGTACGTGGTGAGCTTCGTCTGCTTCCACGAGCGGGGGTTTGGCGTGCCGGCATCCGTCTTCATGCGCGCGCTCCTCCACTACTACCAGGTGGAGCATTACCACCTTTCCCCCAACGCCGTTGCGCAGGCCGCCATTTTCGTGGCGGTCTGCGAGGGCTACCTTGGGGTGGAGCCGCAGTGGAACCTGTGGCTTCACCTTTTCAAGGCTGAGCTCTTCGCCAAGAAGGCAGGGGAGAAGTGCGTCTTGTGCGCGGCCCGAGTAGGGAGCTGCGTCCTGCAGGTGAGGTCGAGCCGGGCGGATCTGTACATCCCGGCTCGCCTCATCTCTTCGAACAGTGGATGGCACGAGGGTTGGTTCTACCTCCGCAATGATGAAAATCAGTTGCCGAGGTACACCGACCGCGTGCTGACCGCTCGAGAGGAGCGCTGGACATACGGAGTGCCGGAAGCCGAGAAGTCATGCCTGGACCCGCTGCTGGCGGCGCTGCAGCAGCTTCGCCTTCGGGGCTTGACGGCTGCGGTGGTGGCCGCGGCCTTCCATCGTCGTAGGGTGATGCCGCTGTGCCGGCGTCGTCTCCACCTCGACCAGATGACTCCGAAGGCATCGCTGGAGGGGACCCAGATGTCCCACGAATCCCTTTCCCTCGAGGAGGTCCTCCGGCGAGCGCGTCGGATGGTCGGGAACCTCAAGGTGAAGGAGGCTAACTGGGTCCCCATGAGACCTACCGAAGGGTTCGAGCCAGTGGTACGTATCTTAGGATTAGTAGGTTTGCCAGTTTCGTTTATTTTTGGATTTCACTAATTTGATCGAGGCCGGTGCGTAGGATTTGTCGGCACTGCGAGAGACGCGTCGCCAGTCCCAGAGGACCGGTCCACTCGAGAGGCTCGACGCCAGCATGCTTCCAAGAAGAAGCAAACCAAGGAGATGGCCAAGAAGCGGGCAATCCGCAAGGCCAAAGAGGCGGTGGCGTTGAAGAAGCTCCGGCGCCAGCAGACTATCGATGGGGTCCCCCTAGCGCCGTCGCCTTCCGAGACGATCTCGGGGGAGGACGACGATAGCAGCGGTGAGGATGATGACGCCCTGTCGCGGTATGAGACCGCGACCGGGCTGGGGGATCTTCCCGACGTTCGTCCCCTGGTGGAAACCATCAGGGGGGCGTCCTCCTTGGTCGTCGTGGTCGAGGAGTCCGAGGAGGAGGAGAAGACGGAGAAGGAGACGGGCCCCTCGATGGGAGGGGCCGCTTTGCCCCGGACCCATCAAGAGGGGTCGACGAGGATGTCCGTACCAGCCCAGGCCCCGCAAGCTCGGGCAGGGGCCGGGACGGCAGTACCGGCGTCGTCATCGGCGGCGACGTCGGCAGGCGTGAGAACCCGAGGCCAGCTGGCCTCGGAGGCACAAAAGGCGCAGGGCGGTGCGTCGGTCAGGGCCTCCAGGAGTGCCCGGCCTGCTGGTGAGGCCGCTGCGAGGCCACAATCGGCCGCCCCGGGAGGCTCGGGTCGCACGGGGTCGAGGCCCTTGGTGCCAATTTCTGGGTAAGCGTCTCTGCTTGGTTGTCCTGCCTTTCTTGGGGTCCGTTGGCTGACGTTTCTTCACTTTGCAGGTTAAAGCGGAAGGCGGAGCCAATGGGGCTTACCCCCGTGAAGTCGCTACGGGCCAGCGCCATTGTCCTTAACCGGACGGTGGAGCAGGATGCGGCCTAGGTCCGGCAGGTCGAGGCCATGAAGGGGCGCCTGCGACAATGGCAGGAACCATCGGACGCCACAGTGGTTACTGGCACGGACCCTGCCGTGGAGGGGTCCGAACCGGCGGAGATGGTGGCGGCCGGCGCGGTCGAGGCGGGGCCCAGGTCGTCAGCGACGGACAAGGCTGGCGTCGAGGTCGCGACAGGCGAGGCACCCGTCCGCGGCGTGGAGCGGGCGGGGGCTAACGTGACCATGGAGGAGGTCGCGTCGGTGTCGGGGCAGGAGGCGCCCCTGGCGGGCGGGTCGCCGTCGCAACAAGACCCGTCGGCCGAGCTAGCGGGTACAGTGGAGGGCGGGGCGGTCGAGCCCCTGACCGGAGCGTCGGAAGAAGAGGTGCCGGCTCCGGGGGCGCCTACGGTCGAGGCGCGGGTACCAGAGCCGTCTTCGGTCGAGGCGCCGGCGCCGGAGGCGCCGGCGGTTGAGGGGCCAGTTCCCGTAGGGGGGCGGGCACCCATGGCCGCGGACCTTCCCCCCGACGACACCCCCCTTGACAAAGGAAAACAAGTGATGGGGGTCGAGGGGGGCGAAGCCGCGGATCAGGCCGGTGCCTCGATGGCCGTCAGAGAGGCGGAAACTGCGGGCGAGGCCGGTCCTTCCGCGGGACCGGGAGACGCCCTGGCTGGGTCGTTGTCGTCATGGCCTGACATCGCCGCGCTGGCGATAGCGCGGGCAGAGGCGGAGATACCGAGGTGGGGGGGCTGTCGCTCCAGTTCAGGGACGCCGCGAACCCCGACGCCGAGCCCATCTTCGTCCTGAACGGCAAAGATGAAGTGCACCGATGGGAGTACCTCGAGGGCATCCACCGGCACCTTGATCGGTTGCTCCAAGTGGCGTCTGGTGCCGTGCGGAGTATGGGGGACGCCACCGAGGTACGATCGACCCGTCGGCTTTTTCCGTGGTTTTCTTGGTGTCTTTTTCCCTCGGCTTCTTAACCTTTTTGGTTTTTTTTTCGGATTGCGTTCAGGAGCTGAAGGAGCACTCCTGCCGCAAGTCACTCTTCATCCAGGATGAGAGTGGTGTGTGGGCCGCGCTGTCTCAGCAACGGGTCTTGGCCGAAGAGGCCCAGAAACGGCTTTCCGATTGGAACGCCGAAATGGCCGAGCTGCGCGTCGCCTACGCGGTGCTGAAAGAGGAAGCGATGCAGGCATGGGCGGCCGAGGCCATGATGCGCACCGGTATGGACAAGGCTCGGGAGGAGGCTGCCCAGGCCCGCAGGGATCTCGAGCCCCTATCGAGACGGGTGAAGGAGCTCGAGAAGAATGTCTCGCAGGTTAGTCGTCAATGCGACACCCTCAAAGTCGAGGTCGAGCAGGCCACCGCTCGTTCTGATGATCTGAAGGATGAGGTCACGACGCTAAAGGGAGCTGTCCAAGAGAAGGACGCAGCTCTCGAGTCTGCTCCGCAAGAGATCGAGGCGATAAAGGCAACCATTGGTGACAAAGACAACGCCTTCCTTAGGCTCGAGCGGACTTGCGAGGGGCTTCGTGACGAGGTTGTGGGCCTGCAGACCCACATCGAGGGTAAGTGTGATTGTTACGGCCACGATGCGGAGGGCCTTGCGTTGGGTATTAATCTGTTCGTCGTGTTTCAGAGCTGGAGAGGGAGAACCGAGAGGCCCAATCCTCTGCCAACTCCTTCCAGAGCCTCCTCGAAGCCGAGATCCAGAGGACCCAACTGCTCCAGGGCGCGATCACCACCGTGTGTGATGGCCTGGGGGTCGAGCCCGACGCCGACACCGGGGAAGATGTTCCGGGGAACTCCTTCGTTCGTCGGATGGTGGCGCTGGGCCGCCTTGCCCGGGAGAAGATACGGGACGGCCTCCATCACGGTGTCAAGAGGGTGCTGGCCGTCGTCCGTTCAGGGTTTGTGTTCGACATGAAGCTTGTCGCTGAGGGCTTTATCACAGACCCGGACCGGACAGACGAGGAGAACGAGGATGCCTGCGTGGAGCTGATTGAAGCCGCCGAAGAGCCTGGAAGCCGTCTGGCCTCGCTTTTTGAAGCCGAGGTGGTTCCGCCTAATGACGATGAGGGCCTATGAGCCAAATCTGGGCATGAAGGCCCATGTAATAAGTTAGCATTTCGAATTTTGATCGTGGTGGCCTCGAAGGCCTAAAAACTCGAAACATAAACCGGTTTGTGGTTGATTTAGTTTTATTCGAGCTTTTCTTCCCTTTATCGCTTGGATCGTATTCTTGCGTGATTTACTTAGCACGCAGCTGCATCCTTTGGCGTAAGGGAGCGAGTGGAGGTACCGTAGCCTCGGGGGCGTAAGTGATCTCACGGCTCGACCGCCCTCGAGCTTCAAGGTGATGTTGCGGCCTTGTAAATCGTGTGAGAGCCTAATCTAAGCGACAGGGGATATGTTCTTTTTTAAAGTTATGAACCGTTATTTAGATCTCCTTAGCGTGAAGTCGCACCTCTAACAGGCGTAAGGGGTGAGTGGAGGTACCGTAGCCTCGGAGGCGTAGGTGATACTCCTGACTCGGGAGCCCTTTCGAACCTTAGGGTGCTCTTGCGGCGGAGTCGATCTAAGAAGCGGTTCTTAGATTTAAAAAAGAGCATAAGTTTTTTCGGGGACTGGGGGGTTCCCCCCTTGTAGCCCCCGAGGGAGGGTCGATTCTGGGAGTGCAGAGTCAATCCTTCCTCACTGTAAAACGAAATTTTGAACGTCGCTGTATTCTTTATTGACGAAAAAGAAAATACAGAGCCTCGAGGCTTTTTAAGGAAAGAAGCGACGTAGCTGTTCAATGTTCCAAGCGTTGGTGAGGATTTCGCCCTTCTCGTTGGATAGCTTGTAGGTGCCCGGCTTTAGTACTTCTGCGATGATGTACGGCCCTTCCCATGGTGGCGTGAGCTTGTGTCGTCCCTTGGTGTTCTGGTTCCGCCGTAGCACCAAGTCGCCGACGTTGAGGTCACGCTTGCGGACGTGTCTGTCGTGGTAGCGTCAGAGATCCTGCTGGTACCTGGCAGAATGTAACAGAGCCACATCTCGGGCTTCCTCGAGCTGGTCGAGGGCGTCCTGTCTTGCGGCGTCGTTATTTCTTTCGTTGTAGGCCTTCAACCTTGGGGATCCGTATTCTATATCGGTTGGGAGCATAGCCTCAGACCCGTAGACTAAGAAGAACGGAGTGAACCCCGTGGCTCGACTCGGTGTTGTTCTCAGGCTCCACAGGACCGAGGGTAGCTCGGCAGCCCATCTTTTGCCATGTTTGTTTAGCTTGTCAAAGATCCTGGGTTTCAGGCCTTGTAGGACCATACCATTGGTATGTTCCACCTGACCGTTTGTTTTTGGATGGGCCACGGCTGACCAGGGCACTCGGATGTGGTGGCTGTCGCAGAAATCCAAAAACTTTTTGCCAGTGAACTGGGTGCCATTGTCCGTGATGAGACAGTTAGGGACCCCGAAGCGATGAATAATGCCGGTGAAAAAGAGCACAGCTTGCTCGGACCTGATGCTGGTGATAGGGCGGGCCTCGATCCACTTAGAGAATTTGTCGATCGCGACGAGCAAGTGGGTGAAGCCGCCAGCTGCCCTTTTCAATGGTCCGACAAGGTCGAGCCCCCAAACGGCAAACGGACATGTGATGGGGATAGTTTGCAGGGCATGTACCGGAAGATGGGTTCGTCTCGCATAGTACTGAAAACCCTTGCAGGAGCGTACTAGCTTGACGGCGTCGGAGGCCGCGGTCGGCCAATAGAATCCTTGTCGAAAGGCGTTTCCGACGAGGGTTCGAGGTGTTGCGTGGTGACCGCAAGCCCTCGAGTGGAGATCGCCGAGCAGGTTCCTACCTTGCTCATTTGTGATGCATCGTTGGAGGATACCAGTAGGGCTACGGTGGTAGAGCTCCCCGCTGTCGCCCATGATCACAAAGGTTTTGGCCCGACGCGTGATCCGTCGAGCCTCGGTCTTACCCGAGGGGAGGTCCCCTTGGATAAGGTAGTCGAGGTATGGGACGCGCCAGTCAGGCTCGAGGTCAGACAGCGGGGTCGAGCCTTCCACCTGCATGGCCTCTGCCCCGGTCGAGGGGGCTTCTGCCTCAGGTGGAGGGTGAAGTGATGTCCCGCCAACCCCTCCGTCTGGCCCGAGGTCCATGGACGGCTGTTGAAGGTCTTTTGCAAAAACGTCTGGTGGGACCGTGGCTCGACTGGATGTGATTTTTGCCAGTTCATCGGTGGCCTCATTGTACCTGCGCGCGACGTGGTTGAGCTCGAGGCCGTGAAACTTGTCCTCGAAGCGCCGTACTTCTTGACAGTAGGCTTCCATCTTGGGGTCACGGCAACTCGAGCTCTTCATGACCTGATCGATCACGAGTTGGGAGTCGCCTCGAACGTCAAGGTGTCGGACCCCGAGTTTGATGGCGATTCTTAATCCTGTGACGAGCGCCTCGTATTTGGCGACGTTGTTAGACGCAGGAAAGTGAAGCCGGAATGACGTAGCGTATGTGAACCCCGAGGGGTGAGACGAAGAGCAAGCCCGCGCCCGCTCCCGTTTTCATCAGCGACCCATCGAAGTACATGGTCCACAGCTCCGCCTGAAGCTGTGGAGGGGGGAGTTGGGTGTCGGTCCACTCAGCCAGGAAATCTGCTAACACCTGTGATTTGATAGCTTTTCGTGGCGCATAGGACAAGGTCTCGCCCATGAGTTCGACTGCCCATTTGGCAACCCTACCCGAGGCTTCCCGGTTCTAGGCTATCTCTCCCAAGGGGAAAGAAGAAACCACAGTAATCGGGTGACCCTCGAAGTAGTGTCGGAGCTTGCGCCGTGTCAGGATGACGACATATAGCAGTTTCTAGATCTGTGGGTATCGACTCTTGGTTTCAGAGAGCACTTCGCTGATGAAATAGACCGGCCTCTAGACGAGCAAGGTATGTGCCTCCTCGGCCCATTCGACAACCAGGACAGCACTGACTACTTGTGATGTCGCGGTGACATAGAGTAGGAGTGGTTCACCTAGGGTTGGAGGGACGAGGATTGGTGAGTTAGAGAGTGTGGCCTTGAGTTTTGTGAGAGCCTCCTCGGCCTCAGGGGTCCAGGAAAAGTGCTCCGATTTTTTCAAGAGACGGTACAGAGGGAGTGCTTTTTCGCCGAGGCGCGAAATGAAACGGCTGAGTGCCGCCAAGCAACCTGTGACCCTCTGTACGCCCTTCAGATCTTGGATGGGGCCCATCTTGGTTATTGCAGAGATTTTTTCAGGGTTGGCCTCGATGCCGCGTTTGGATACGATGAACCCTAAGAGCATACCTCGTGGGACGCCAAAGACGCATTTCTCTGGGTTGAGCCTGATGTTTTTCGCCCGAAGGCATTTGAACGCGACGTCGAGGTCGCTGACCAGGTCGTCGGCTTGCTTGGTTTTGACAACGATATCTTCGACATAAGCCTCGACGGTCGACCCGATGTGCTTCCCGAAAACATGCTGCATGCATCGCTGGTACGTAGCCCCCACGTTCCGAAGACCGAAGGGAATCGTAACGTAGCAATACATGCCGAACGGGGTGATGAATGAAGTCGCAAGCTGGTCGGACTCCTTCATTTTGATTTGGTGGTAGCCGGAGTATGCATCTAAGAATGAGAGAGTTTCACATCCCGCTGTGGAATCAATGATTTGGTCAATGCGTGGCAAAGGAAAGGGAACTTTCGGACATGCTTTATTTAAACCGGTGTAGTCTACACACATCCTCCATTTCCCACTCTTTTTCCTAACTAATACAGGATTAGCTAGCCACTCGGGATGATGAACCTCCTTGATGAATCCAGCCTCCAACAGTTTGTGTATTTCCTCGCCGATGACCCTGCGCTTCTCCTCATCGAAGCGACGCAGGCATTGTTTCACCGGTTTGGATCCGGCCCGGATCTCCAAGGCGTGCTCGGCGACTTCCCTGGGTATGCCCGGCATATCCGAGGGACTCCATGCAAAGATGTCGACGTTTGCGCAGAGAAAGTCGACGAGCACTGCTTCCTATTTAGGATCAAGGGTGGCACTGATGCTCAGTGCCTTTCCCTTGGGATCAGCGGGGTCGAGGGGTACGAGTTTGACATCTTCGGCGGGCTCGAAGCTACCGACATGGCGTTTTGGGTCGGGAATCGCATTGGCGAGAACGTCGAGGTCTGCAGCCAAGATCGCCGACTCCAAAACAGCCTCGCCGTGTTCGACGCACTCGACGTCGCACTCGTAGGCATGTTCATACGAGGGCCCTACAGTGATGACACCGTTTGGACCCGGCATTTTGAGCTTGAGGTAGGTGTAGTTCGGGATCGCCATGAACCGAGCGTAGCATGGGCGTCCTAGGATAGTGTGGTACGTTCCACGGAATCCGACCACTTCAAAAGTGAGAGTCTCCTTTCGGAAGTTGGCCGGTGTGCCAAAACAAACAGGCAGATCGACCCGTCCGAGGGGTTCCGCCCGTTTCCCTGGCACGACTCCGTGGAAGCCCCCGATGCTAGGTTGGAGGCGCGCTCTCCCGACCCCCAGAAGGTTGAGGGTCTGGGAGTAGATGATGTTGAGGCTGCTTCCGCCGCCCATGAGCACCTTGGTGAGGCGTGTGTTGGCGATGATGGGGTCAACAACGAGCGGATAGACTCCTAGGTTGGGGACGTGGTCTGGGTGGTCATCACGGTCGAAAGTGATGGCCACCGCAGACCAATCAAGGAAGCGGGAAAGTGCCGTTTGTACGGAGAAAACCTCGCGCCGCTCTCGCTTGCGCTGGCGCGCCGAGAGGCGGGTCGAGGGTCCTCCGTAGATCACGAAGCGGTCGTGGATCTCGGGGAATTCCCCGTCCTTGTCGTCGCCTTTGGGGTCCTCCTTCTTGTCGTCCTTCTTGACGCCGGCACCCCCAAAGTACCTGCGAAGCATATGACAGTCCTCGAGGTTATGGTTAGTAAGTCCCTTGTGGTAGGGACACGGTTCTTTGAGCATTTTGTCAAAGACGCCCCCGCCGGGGAGGCCTCGAGGCTTTTTGTGCTCGGTAGCAGCGACGAGCTCGTCAGCCGGGGCCTCGAGCTTGCCCTGCTGGCCTTTCTTCTTCTTGCGGTTGTTCCTCTTGGAGCCTCGGGTGGAGCTCGTGGGATCATCGACCTTCTGCTCCCCCCTCTCTCGGTCGCCACCAAAGATTGCACCAACCGCCTCCTCGCCGGCGGCGAAGTTGGTGACAATGTCCATTAACCCGTTGGCAGTGAGCGGAGTGTTACGGCCCAATTCTCGGACCAACTCTTTACAGGTGGTGCCGGAGAGGAAGGCCATAATTACGTCGGAGTCAGTGACGTTGGGGAGTTCGGTACGCTGCCGGGAGAAGCGCCGGATGTAATCCCGGAGGGATTCACCTGGTTTCTGCTTGCAGCTCCGGAGGTCCCACGAGTTGCCGGGGCGCATGTAGGTCCCCTTGAAATTTCCCTTAAACACCCTCACGAGATCGTCCCAGTCGTGGATCTGTCGAGGTGGGAGATCCTCGAGCCAGGCTCAGGCGGTGTCGGAGAGGAACAGGGGGAGTTGTCGAATAATGACCCGGTCGTCGGTGGCTCCGCCCAGCTGACACGCCAAGCGGAAATCGGTGAGCCAAAGTTCGGGTTTGGTTTCGCCGTTGTACTTGGTGAGAGTCGTGGGAGAGCGAAACCGAGCCGGGAGCACCGTCTCACGGATAGCCTTACTGAAGACCCGAGGACCCGGAGGCTCGGGTGAAGGGCTTCGATCTTCCGAACTGTCGTAGCGTCCGCCCCTGTGGACATGGTAGCCTCGAGCCACGCCATCACCGTGCTTGCGCGTGCGGCGCTCGACGATGTTGCCATGGGTGTCTCGAGGCTCGTGGTCGTTGCTGGTGAGCTCAGGGGCCAGAGTTACCCGGTTTCGCCGGGCAGGCTCGGGGTGAACCGAGGCCTCTCTCTCCTGTTGGGAGGGCTCGATGATCCGCTCCGAGGCCGCCTCGCGTCGCCTCGAGGCGGAGCTCTCGGCCTGCTACATGGCGGCGGTCTCGAGGAGTTCTTGGATTTCATCCCGAGCCCGACGGGCGTCGGGGTTTGACGGCTCGGGCATGTTGCGGAGAAGCACGGCGGCGGCGACGACGTTCTGGCTGGCTCGAGCGAAAACGGGGGGGTCAACCATCCGGTCCTCGTCAATGCAACGGTTGACGTCGCGAGCTCTTTCGCGAGCTCCCCCGCTAGGTGCGCGTTCCGCACGCTCGCGCTCGAGGGTTTGTTGGAGTAGACCCAGGTTTTCCCTTTCCTCGTCAAGCCTGTCCTGCAACTCGCGAATCTGCTCGAGTTGCGCTCCTTGATCCGCAAGGAACTGAGGATCGTCTCGCTCAGCAGGAAGCTCGACATGGGGTGGCGTGTGCCTTCCTTCGACTGGCTCTTCGTCCTCTGACTCCGAAGTGCTTTCAACGTTGATGTTGAAGCATTCGCGGGTCGGGTCATAGGTGTCGTCAGCCGAGTCGGAGTCAGGAGCGCCAAAGTAGTAGTATGACGGGGGAATGTGTGGCTATTGCAAATTGTCACTGGGGGTGCGACGTTGAGAAGCAGTCATATGGGGCTCTGTGTCCGGTGTCTCCGTAGAGTCCAGATAATCAGAGACCGATGTGGATGCAACGAGGTCCGGAGTGGAGCGTAGATGGTGCCCGGGGAGTTCCTCATAAGCACTCATGCGAGTGCTCACGAAAGATGCATACACCCGAGCAGCCGAGTCTAGCCCAAACGGGAATGGTGATGGAGATGTTGCTGTCCGTGCCGAAATGGATGCTCCGAATAGTGGCGTCTCACCGGACGGGGGAGCGGCGGGATTCCCCGTTGGCATGTTACCCTCAGTCAAGCTCATCCTTCCCAAACCTTCCACAAGGAGGTCTAGGCTGGTGCCTGGCTGGGGGGTGCCGGACCGGGGGACCCTGTCGCCCTCCGCGAGGTGAAGACGGTGGTTGTGTCAGGCTCGTCGTCGTCGGGCGGCCCGCGCCCGCCTAGAGCGACGGTGCCGGTGGATTGCTCCCTCAGGCTGGGAGAGCTCGTAGTCCTCGTCGGATGGGTGCCTGGGGGGAAGTAGGACCATATCGTAGCCATGGCCAAGCGACATGAACTCCAAACTCCCAAACCAGATCACCGTGGCCAACGGAATAGGGCATTCGGGGTCAGCCATCTAGGAAAAAAGGCGAGAAAGCGACGTTTAGCACGCAGCGTTCCCCTACCTGGCGCGCCAACTGTCGGTGTTCGGACCCGAGGGGGTCCTAAACCAATGAGTAAATGCTGCGTGTCTCTTTCCTAGATGGTGATGCAAGGAGAATACACGGGGGTTTATCCTGGTTCAGGCAAAAGAAGGCCCTACGTCCAGCGGGGGGAAGAAGTTTGTATTTCCTTGCACCGAAGTGCTCGTGTAGGGGTTACAAGCAGGCGAGAGAGGGCGCCGAGCCCAAGTCTCAAAGAGAGGAAAAAAGGACAAGGATGGTTGC
Source organism: Saccharum hybrid cultivar R570 (assembly GCA_038087645.1). NCBI lineage: Eukaryota > Viridiplantae > Streptophyta > Magnoliopsida > Poales > Poaceae > Saccharum > Saccharum hybrid cultivar. The sequence goes on from JAQSUU010000377.1 coordinate 2,700,278, forward strand.
TTGAAGTATCGATCTCTTGTTGTCTGTTGTTGTGTGGTCGGGTGCTTCGTTTTCTTCTCCTTTTTTCTTCGTAGAACCCTGGCCTGCCCTTTTATAGGGTGAGAGGGGGCCAAGACGACGGGGGGTGATGTTTGGTTGATTCCTGTTGAGTTGACTGTAGCGACGTGCCCTGGGAATAGCCGGCCATCCCTGGACACCATGGCGTCGTGGGAGACGAGACGGTGAAATGACCCGGAACGCCGTGCCATACCGTCCTTCCCTTGCCATTGAACTGTGCCGAGCGTCGAGGTTGGGTCGAGGTTGGGTCGAGACCGGATGGATAAGGCTGAATCCCCGAGATTGCGGGGAACGGGCCTTGTCTTATCCCCCCTCGAGGGTGACCGATGGTAAACAGTGTGCGGTAAGGTGGGTATAGTGACGGATTTCACCTCCCATCATGGGATGGATGGTAAAATAGTGAGACCTGCTACGAGCATTGTTCCCACGTCGATCTTGGTCGCAGCCATGCCGGTAGGTGATAGTAGGTAACTGCATTAAATGCTATGGCTTTTGTCCTGGGGTAGGTAAAGAGAAGGAGTCGAGGCGCTCGACCCAGGCTCACGCGAGTCGGAGTTTTTCCCAGTGGGCGGACGAGCTTCGCGCGGGTCGGAGCGTCGTCGAGGTAGCTTGCCGTACGGGATGGGGCGCGGTCGAGGTGCCCCGTCGAGCGGGCCTCGTACGAGTCGGAGCCGGAGCGCGGTCGAGGCGCCCCGTCGAGCGGGCCTCGTACGAGGCGGACAGGATGCGCGGTCGAGGTGGGCTGTCTTTTATTGTGGTGCCAGTCATTTTAGTTTTTTACTAGCGATGGGTGAGGGTACCCCCGTACTTTTGGTACCGACACAACCTTTGTCAGTACCTAGTTGGAAGTGGGATGATATAAGTATGGATTTCATCATAGGTTTTCCCACTACTCAGAAAGGCCATGATTCGATTTGGGTAATCGTGGATTGTCTTACCAAGACAGCCCACTTTTTGCCTGTCAAGACAGTTTATAGACCACCTCAATATACCGAGAAGTATATTGCAGAGATTGTGAGATTGCATGGCATACCGAAGACCATAGTGTCTGACAGAGGGTCACAGTTCACTGCTCACTTTTGGGAGCATTTGCACAAAGGTTTGGGGACTAGTCTGATTCGTAGCACTGCCTATCATCCTCAAACAGATGGTCAGACTGAAAGAGTTAATGTTGTTTTAGAGGATATGTTAAGAGCTTGTGTGTTGTCTTCCAGAGGTTCATGGGAGTCATGGTTACCTTTAGCAGAATTCGCGTATAATAATAGCTATCAAGAAAGTATCAAGATGGCACCTTTTGAGGCTCTGTATGGACGAAAGTGTAGAACACCTTTAAACTGGATTGAGCCAGGGGAAAGAAGGTATTATGGTATTGACTTCGTGGAAGAAGCCGAAAAGAAAGTTCATATCATTCAGCAAAATATGAGAGCAGCTCAGTCACGTCAGAAAAGTTATGCGGATAAGAGAAGGAGACCACTTGTGTTTGAAGTTGGTGACTATGTTTATCTGAAAGTCACGCCAATGAAGAAGAAGCAGTTTGGAATACGCAGAAAGCTTGCCGCCAGATTTGTAGGACCCTACAAAATCTTGGAAAGGAAGGGTCCAGTGGCTTACAAATTGGAGTTACCAGAATCAATGGGTGCTATATTCCCAGTTTTTCACGTATCACATCTCAAGAAATGTTTACGTGTTCCAGAGGAAATAATTGAACCTCGAGGCATAAAACTTAAGTCAGATCTGGTGTATCGTGAGCAGCCAATTTGAGTTTTGGATTCCAAAGAAAGGGCTACTCGAAACAGTGTGGTGAAAACATATAAGATACAATGGAGTCATCATGATGAGGGAGATGCATCTTGGGAAACGGGTGAATACCTACAAAAAGCATACGAAGATTTTTTATAATAAATGGTTCGTAACCCAAATCTCGGGACGAGATTTTTATAAGGGGGGAGGGCTGTAACACTCCGGTGTTACACAAGCATTTGCATTGCAATCATGAGCACAAAATGTCATGGCATTCATAATTATATGTGCTTAGGGTGTACCTTTAGTAAAATAAAAGTGTGGAAACTAGTATTGCATAACATGTTGTGATAATGTGATAATGACACTCATCAAATTTGTGCAACTATAAATTTCATATCACTTAGAATGATAAGGAAAATTTTTGGAGCCACTAAATCACTCAAAGTTTTGTCAAAGATTTGTTTTAAAAATGTTATTTGAAAATATTCAAAAATCCTCTCTAAATTTGCTTTTATTCTAAAAATCAAAATCTATCCCGATTTGGACTTTGGTCTTAAAAGCAAAGTTGTAGAGAATTAAATTCTAAGCAACTTTTGTTTTTGGGTCATTTTCAGAAAAGGTCATTTTCTTGCTCAAAATGAGATTTGAAAATTTTTATTTGAATTTGTTTGAAAATAATAATTTGAAAAACCAATTTCTAACCTAAACGGGCCGCCGCCTCGCTTTCGGCCCGCTGGCCGAATCGGCCCGCGCCACCCCGCGCGCGCCGCAGCCGCCGCCTCGGCCCGGCCCGCGTCCGCTCGGCCGCCTCCTCCCGCCCGCTCGCCCGCGCTCGCCGCGACACGCACGCGTCCGCGCAGACACCGCGCGCCCCGTGGCCGGCATGCGCCGCTCGCCGTCGACAGCTGGCCGTCGGTGGCCCCCGCCAGCGCGCGCCTCACGCTTCTAAATCGCCTGCGCTCCGCATCCACCCTCCCTCTCCGAATTTCCCCGCCTCGGCCTTCCTCCGCTCCGTGCCGCGCGAGCACCTCACCGCGCGAGCGCCGCCACCGCCGCACCCGCCGGCCAAATTGGCCGACGGTGAGCCGCCATAGCTCGCCTTCTCGCGCACCCACCTTCGCTTCCTTCTCCGACACCGCGTGCGCACCTCGTTGCCGTCACCCGAGCCAAGCAGGTGCGGATTTAGTGCATCCGCCGCCGCCGGCCATGGCGCCACCGCGCGCGCGGCCTCCCGCGGGAGTGATTCCCCGCTACCCCTCTTGCTTCTCTATCACCGAAAACGGGTCCGCCTCCTCCCCGCGCACCTGTTGCTCGCTTTTCCGCACCCAGGCGTGGTCGGCAATGGCCACTGGCCGATCGTCGCGTGGCCGCGCCATTGCGGTCACCGTCGCCTCCGGCATCTCCCGCCCCGGCCTCCTCGCGAGAACGGCCATGGGCCAAAGCCCGAGCGGGCCTGCTCGCTCGTTTTCCCCCGCGCGTGTGGACCAGGCCGAGAACGGCCATGGGCCGGTTTACTTCCCCGGGCCGGCCCAGTTTTAAAAATAAAAATCGTTTTCTGTTTTCTTTTATTATTCATAATAAAGGATGATGTGAAAATGTTTTTGTATTCATTTGAGCTCCAAAAATTGTGAAATAAATTTCTATGAACTCATTGGAACCAGATCTACAATATAAAAATATTGCATGTCATTTTTGGGATACTTTTCTGTAGAGATTTAATTAATTCTTGATATTGCTGATATCTTGTAAAATGACTAGTAAATCCTATATGTATCAGAAAAATATGATTTCAAGTTTGTTAATCTTCATATATCATGCACTTCCTAGGAAAAATATGTTTCATGCATGTGCTGTGGAAAAATGTTGAGGTGTAGTTCAAGTGCCTTTAATGGCTGATTTTTGTTATTTTTGCTAGAGAGCAAACTTTGTATAAAATATGCATGTGATAATTTTTTTACAGTCATAGTATGCTATGAAGAACCTAGGAAAAATATTAATTCTGTTGTTTGACACTTTTCATAGTACAAAGTAATTTCATGCTCATTTTTATGCTATAGCTTGTCATTTTTGTACAGGATAGTTTACTTATCTAAATGCCATGAAATTTTTATGGTAGTATGTTTAGGGTAGTATTATGCTACTGTAATTTTCTTAGATTTTTAGGAGCATCAGGAATATATGTTGCTGTTCAAACTTATTATTAATTAGGTTTTAAGCAGGTGTTGCTTTAAGTATGATTAAGAAATTTTGTAAAGCTTTGGTGTATCTTTGAAGCATTTCATAAGATATGTTAACTTGGCATGTTAGTAGTAGAAGAGAATGCAGTAGATGACATGTGCGTGTAGTGTATAGTTTCTTGGATGATGTTGACTACCTTGCATTTCAACATATTCATTGCATTCATCTCCTTCGATGCACGTTTGCATAATCACTCACGCGTATTGCATCATACAGGATCGCAAACCGAGAACCCAGTCGTCTTACCCGAGGAGCCAGAGGAGCAGCCCGAGGTGCAGCAGCAGGAGGTGACAGAAGCCGAAGAGGAGGTCGGTGAAGAGCTCCCCGAGTGCCCTGACCACCGTCCGAGCTCTTTCGAGAGAGGCAAGCCCCGGAGCATTTCTCTCCCGGTTTGCAAATAATTTATTATTAACTTTACTTAATTTGATGCATTACGTTTAGGAGTTGTTTGCAAACGTTGCTGCATTATATCTTGCTTACCTTTGTTATACTATATCCTTGTTATCCTGGTATCCGTAGTCGAGTCAATGCTTAGCTTGCTTAGACCGGTAGAAGTCGGGTGATTTCCTGTCACCTGCGAGCTATAGGTGGTTACCTGGATCTGCTTGGATGACTATAAAGTCATGGTATAACTAAGTGTGAAATGAATTTGAGACTGGGCGGAAACTTGCAGGGTTTCGGACTGTAGTGTTTTCCGTCCGTGTCGATTAAGGACCGTCCGTTGTTGTCCCTCGGGTCATGTTGAACGCATGCCTCACATTTAGCTGGCCGGATAAAGTACCTTCCGACCGCGAAACTGGGAGATTATTCGGGCCGAGTGGATTGCCCGCAACGCACTGTACCGGAGCAGTAGTGGCAGGATACGGGGGCGCGATGATAAAGCCAAAGAGCAGTCGGGCGGCCCCTGGGAACAAGTGGTTCCTGGCAAGCTCGCGACTTTACCTGAATGGTTGACTCGGTGACCAACACCTCACTTTAGCGGGTGAGTGAGGTTTGTGTGAGGAATAACTTACCAGCTGGTTAAAATCGATTCGAATCGCCATCGTTCACTGGATAGTGAACACTTGACTTGAGCTACTTCATCGTAGTAATATTGATGAATCACTTGGATAGTTATGTGAAAGATGATATGATAACTACTGTTAATGATCAATGGTAATCCTTACTTGCTTAATTACATGTTACTCTAGCACCAGTGCAAACATAGTTGACAAGGTAATAAAGAGTTAATTACTACATGCTTTTGGAAAGGAATTGTTAAGTTAAAAATGCTTTTCTTGCAAATGAGTCAGCTATCCCACCAGAAAGCCTATCATGATTCCTTGATGTCTTTTATTTCTGGTTTACGACGGGTAAGTCTAGCTGAGTACCTTCTCGTACTCAGGGCTTTGTTCCCACTTGTTGCAGATGGGCAGATGTACTACGGTTATTGTATCAATTGCCTCTATCCTGCGATGGGCGAAGCATAGGACCATGGGCAATGGTCATTCGCTACTTCTCGTCTGATGCTTTTGCTGGAGATGGTCACAAGCTGGCACTTTATTTTAAAATGTTGTGTGTGTGCGTAATTTGAACTACCGCTTCCGCTACTTTTATTCGAACCTGGTTTGTAATAACTATGTTTAAACTCCGATGTATTTTATGCCGCGAACATTTATGTAACTTATGATGGTAACCGTTAAACTTAGTACGATCTTGGCTGTTATGTGAAATAGTTTGAAATCCGTAGAGATTTCACGGACTACCGGGTTATACGGGCTTATGTTTGTTGAATTGTCCTTCCGTTGGATGATTTTCCTACTTAATCTCGTATAATTGGGCGGTTCTGTTACAAGTTTCACGTTTTCACCTCAAAATGCCAAGATTGAAGCACCGTTCTTCAGACCAAATGAGAGCAACTGAAACACCGTTCTTGACAGTCACATGAGTTATTGCAGGAGAGCTTTCTACCCGGGAACAGTTAGCTGCTTCAAGTGCAAGAGAAACAAAGTTGCCGACGGCTCATCACTTCCCAAAAAATAGCTCCTTCAAAGAAGTCAAGGGCGAGCTGTTGCCATAGGCAATGGTATCTCTCCATAGAGTAAATCCTAGCAAGCAACAAAAAAGTGACATGTAAAGTCAGAAAGACAATCTAGCACACTTGCAGCGCAACAAAAATTTTCAGTTCTGTATTAGTTCTGAAACGTTGTGCTCTTCACAAAAATGCTGCAACTCTGAAATGCTTGTGCTCTTCACAAAATTGCCAAAATGAAATGTTACTGCTAAAGACATTTATATTCGGAAAGAAACAAACTAGATATTGCAAAGAGAGAAGACCTAGCCATAGAAGCAGACCATCTGATGTTGCAAAGTAAAATTCTCGGCTGATGCTATTAAAGCTGGAACAAAAAAAAGGGGGGGGGGTTAATTGTCTTGTATGAGTCATACAGGATAAATACAAAAGTAAGGGATAGCACAGCTATGAGAAATACATTACCAGTACATGCATGTCAGGTTACCCCAACATAGCAGAACGCAGAACGCCATAGCCGCCGCCGTCCACGACATAGCAGAACGCCATGGACGCAGAACGCCATAGCAGAACGCCATAGCCGCCGCCAGGCGCCTGGTCTCGTGGAGAGGCCCCGCTAACCCGTCCACCGGAGACTTTTCGTTCGGCCTCGACCCCGTCTCCAACCTCCAGCTGATGGTCTATGGCACGGGGCCGACCCGTACTGCCGCATCAGCGTGTGGAACGGCGTGTCGGTGTCCGGCGGCATGTACACGAGCTCCCCTAGCTCGATGGTGTACCAGACCATCGTCAACACCGGCGACGAGTTCTACCTCGTGTACACCGTCTCCGACGGCTCGCCGTACTTCCGAATCATGCTCGACCACACCGGCACGATGAAGCTCCTGATGAGCTGGGACGCCAACTCGTCGTCCTGGACGGTTGTCTCCGAGCGCCCAACCGGTGGCTAAGGCCTCTATGGTTTGTGTGGCCCCAACGGCTACTGCGACTTCGCCGGAGGTGCCCCGGCATGCCAGTGCCTCGAGGGCTTTGAGCCCGTCACCGTCGGGATGAACTCTTCGAGAGGATGTCGGAGAATGGAGCCTCTGCAGTGCAGCATGGGAAGTCACTTTGTGGCCTTGCCCGGGTGAGAGTTCCTGACAAGTTCGTGCTCCTCCGGAACAGAAGCTTTGAGCAGTGCGCGGCCAACTGCAGTAGTAACTGCTCCTGCACCGCCTATGCTTACGCCAACTTGAGCAGCAGCGGTGCCATGGCCGACCAGTCAAGATGCTTGGTTTGGAGGAAAGGTTGTACCCCGCCATGATCGGTGGCGGGTTAGGGGTACCCCGCCACCATGCATGGCGGGGTACACCTTTCCACGCTGGCCTGCAGGGTGCCACGTGGGACCTGCACCCCGTCACCATGCATGGCGGGGTTCAGTGCATTTGTCCCGCCATGCATGGTGGCGGGGCCAAATGGGTTAGATTTAAAAAAATTTCAAATGCGGGTCAAATTTAAAATATGTTTTAAATTTGGGCTAAAAATAAAAAAATTCTCAGTGCACAGGGGAAGTGGAGAGTGGCCGCCCGGGCGGTGGTGGTGCTTGGTGCGCTCGCCTGCTCTGTGACTCTGTGTGGTGGTGGCACGACACGACCGCGCGAGTACCTTTTTAAGTAGTACGCTGCGGCCTCCCTGTCTCACTTTCCATCTACACAGACAGGTCCAGGTCAATCCAGCAACTATTCATATGGAATCGTTTCATCAGTTTCAGGCCTACTCATCCATCCTATTAAAAATGTCGTTTTTAACTTTTAAATTACTTATTTAACTGTCTGTCTTATTCAAATTTTTTATATAAATAGTAAAATAAATAAATCATCATTAAAGTATTTATAAAATACATCATAAGAAAATAAATAGTATTTATATAAAAATTTTGAATAAGACAAACAGTCAAATAAGAAGTCTAAAAAGTCAAAAACGACACTTCCAGATAATACATGTTTGGACTGTTCAGGATTTGGTGGCCAAGGATCGGAACTTGGGAGTTATTATTCTTTTCCTGTCCGATGAGTATTTGATTTGAACCTTAGGATCGTCTAGCAGTTATAACTCCGACCAGTTCTCTATTTTTATTTTCCAGACAATCAATGCCTCCGTTTCAAATTAAAGGTCATTTTAGTTTTATTCTCAGTTAAATTTCTTTAACGTTATTCAAGTTTAAAGAAAAGTACACAAGAAACTATAACGCCAAACTAGTTCAATTAGCACTGTAAAATTTCATAGTACATATTTCAATAGTGTACTATGAAATATATTTAATAGTGTACTTATTTACTTTTGTAGATATTAATATATTTTTTGATGAATTTAGTCTAAGCTAAAAACGATTTAAACAGATTGCTTCCCTTACTTTTCACCGTGTTCTATATATCTACCCCCCTACTTCATAGCACTTTTTGGACTTGTGAAGAGATGGGCACTTCTATTACGAGAAAAGTGATATGAGAAACATGAGATACTAGGCAGTTCTAACCCAAAAAAACTATAAGGCTCTGTTTGGGTGTAAGATATTGGGCTGGAGGTATTGAATTGGGTGCCAATACCAATACAGCCTTAGAATGGAATTATGTTCAATACCAAATCTTTTGTTTGGTTGTAGATAGAATTGGTAGCTAGAATCAAGAAAGGTTATAATGTCAAATTTTGTTTGGATGTCCAGGCATTGAAAACGGTTGTTTGTCTCCCTCGTCCTTTTCCCCTCGCTCCTTCCTCTCCATCCGAGATCTCTACCAGGGCTCTCCGCCGGCGAGATCTCCTCAGCCCGAGCTCTCCACCGACAAGGTGTCAGCCCGGGCTCTCCTCCGTCTTTGTTGGCGAGCTCACTTTCATCTTCCCTCTCCATCTCTCACATCGCGCCCGCCCTTCCTTTCCATCGTCGGCAGGGTTAGTTTTGTCATCCCTCTCTACTGGCAAGATCCCATCCGCCCTTCCTCTCCATGTTTCCTCTGCTCGAGCCCTCTACTGGCGAGGTCCCTTAGTCTTCCCTTTTTACCTCTCCACATCGCCATCGCCTGCGGGGAAGGAAGAGAAGGGGTGCTCGCTGTCGGCTACGGGGAAGAAGAGTAGGGGTGCTCGCCATCGGCCGAGGGGAAGAAGAGTAGTGGTGCTCTGTAACACCTCTTGTGTTAAGCATGCATTAGGCACTGCAAATCATGAGCATGAGCATCATCTTGCATTCATAATCTTATGTTATAGTAATGAAACAGTGGTTTGAAACATTTGAAACATAACTCTATAACATGAATGTTGCATTTGTTTGTTTAAATAAAACTATGCTATGAGTATGCTTGATTAGGTCAATAAACATGTTTGTTTGGTAATGCAATTAATTGTAGAAATGTCTTGCAAATATTTTGGAGCAAGTTTTGTATTCAAAGTTTTCTCAAATTTTGCTTTTAAAAATATTTTAGAAAAATAGGATTTTGATTTAAATGAACTTTGAATCTTTATTTCAAAATCTAGTTGGAATTTTAAAATGCACCTTTAAGCAAAGTTGTAGAGTTTAAAATTCTAAACAACTTTTATTATTGGACCAACTTGTGAAAATGAATTTTTATTGCTCAAAATAGAATTTGGTGTTGTTTTATTTAGAAAATAAAAAGAAAAATCGGTTTTACCTTGTTGGGCCACGCGCTTCACTTTTGGCCCGCTCGCGCAAGCGGCCTGGCCTACCCCGCGCTCTCTCGCCCCGCGCCCGCGCCCCTCCCTTCTAGCCCAGCACCGCTTCGCCGGCCCAAACCCACGCCTACTCCCGCTCCCGCACATGCGTGCGCCCGCGCCCGCTCCCCGCCTTTCCCGCGCACCTGGACGCTGCGTGGCACGCCGCCACCGGCGGTCGTGGGCGGTGGCTGCTCCGACCGGTCGCCCTGGCCTTCAAGGCCGGTCCGAACGACCCCCTCCACTTGCCCCATTCACTCCTCCTCGCTTAGCCTCTTTCGCAGCAGCAGCCTCGCTAGCGCCGCCGCGGAGCCCACCGACGCCGTATGCCATCGCCCTCGCCTCCGCCACCGTTTCCGCGTGTCCACAGCTTCGCTATGACGAGGCCTACCTCCTGCTCGCCTTCGTAGCCGCCGGCGATGAGGTATCGGGCCGCTCCTTCGCCTCCACCATGGCTACCACACCGTCGTGCCGCCAAGGGCAACGGCGAGCCCGTTCTCGAGCTCCCGCAGCCAGGCCGCCGGCACCACTGTGTCCGTCTAGCCGAGAGGAAGCCACGGATGTAGGCCTTACCACCGGGGACCTCGCCGTCGGCGAGATCCCGACGGTCAGCGCCTCTCCCCTGCTCCCGGGCGGCTGACAGGTGGGGTCACGTTGACCCCGGGGGCCTAGTGGCAGCGCCTGTGGGAGGGATCCGGGGGTAGATCTAGGGTGCACCTAGCAAAGATGGCCGGTTGGATTTTCAGAATTTAGGAAAAATAATTCCTGAAATCCTATAAATGCTTTGGAAATTCATAAGTTGAAAAATATTTCTCCAAAATTGTTGAAACAAATTTTGGTAGACTTCTTATGAGTAGATCTACAGTTTAAAAATATTGTAGGTTGATTTTGTGATACTTTTCTATGTAGCTTTATTTAATCCTTGTAAATGTTGTTTTCTTAGAAAATACATAGTAAATCACATGTTGCTCAGAAAAATATGGTTCTAGTTTTGTTAGTCTTCTTTTGTGATGTGCTTTGCATGAAAAATATATGTCATGCATGTTCTGTAGAAAAATATTGATGTCTATTTCAAGTGCCTTTATTGGCTGATTTTTGTTATTTTTGCTAGAGAGAAAAATTAGTACAAAACATGCATATGATAATTTTTGTACAGTGTTTGGTTACTGTGTAGATCATGGGAAAAATACTAAATCTGTTGTTTGATACTTTCCATAGTACAAAGTATTTTCTTGCTCATTTATACACCCTAGCTTGCCATTTTTGTGTAGACAATTTTACTTGTCCAATTACCATGAAAATTTCACGGTAGGCTACTTAGGGTATGAATATACTACTGTGATTTTTCTAGAATTTTCTATGCACTAGAAATGCATGTTGCGGCTGTAACCCTAGTGTAAAAGTGAAATAAAATAATAATCTTTATGCAGGATTGGTTTAGTAGTGTAGTTTTGGTGTATCTTTGAAGCATCAAAATCACTTGCTGATGTCACTTGGCATGTTAGTGTAGTTATGTTGATGAAGTGTAGTAGCACTTGTGTTAGGGTTATATGTTAGTTATCGGAAAAGTAACGGGGGTTACTAGTAGCAGGGAGTGCAGTAGATGACGTGTACTCATGATATCTATCCTTGGATGATGTCGACTATATAGTAGAAGAGTGTTACCTCTATTCTATCCAATAAATCTAAGTGTGTTCATTTGCCTTGCATGCCATCATGATCATCACATGACATCGCATCCGATGCACCACTTGCATAATTACTTATACAATTGCATCATACAGGATCATAGGAGGAAGTGCCAGTAGCAGTACAAGAGGAGCAAGATGGGGCCGACCCACAGGAAATCCAGGCATAGGAGGTGCCCGAGGAAGAGGATCAAGGAGAGGACCTGCCCGAGTGCGTGGATCATCAACCTAGTTCCTTTGAGCGAGACAAGCCTCGGAGCATCCTAAGTCTCCTACTTTATAAAAGCAATCTTTTATATATGAGTCTTATATATTGTTGCATTAAGTTATAGGAGGTGAGTGAAACCGTTGATGCATTTATTATTATCCTTGCCTACCTTATTATATTCTTACCCTGTTAGGTTTAGGATCGAATAACTGCTTAGCCCTGCTTAGACCGGTAGCGATCGGTGATTTTCGGTCACCTACAATTATAGGTTGTTACTGGAATACTTTAGCTATGGAATGGATAATATCCTGGAAATAACAATGTATTGATGGATAATTGGAGACCGGATGGAAAAGTTGGAGGTAACTAGACAGGGTTCTAGAGTGCTATTAGTTTTTGGTCTGTGTCGGTTAAGGACCGATCGTTGTCCGTCCCTCTTGTCATGTTGAACGCATGCCTCATATTTAGCTGGCCGAATAAAGTGCCTTTCGACCGTGAAACTAGTGGCATTATTCGGGCCGGGATCTACACAGGTGCGTGTATTGGTGCTGAAGGGGGTATGGCAGGGGCATGAAGAGTGAGCCCAAGGGCAGGTAAGGCCTAATTCCTAGCAGTCGGGTGGTCCCTAGGTACTGTGGCTCTAGTTTGTCCCATGACGTTTACCTAGATAGTGTAATTGGTGATCTGTAGCTCACCTGATCAGTGAGTGTGGTTTGTGTGAGAAATAAATCACCAGCTGACTAGAAATCGATTTGAATCGCCATCACTCCTAGATAGTGAGCACCTGACTCAAGTTACGGCATCATAGTAATGATGATGGAACGTTGTTGGTAAACGTCGCGGGACAAACTATAGTGAGCTACAGATCACCAATGTCACTACAATTAATTCAGATACAGTACCAGGAGATAGTCAGGTCCAACAAAAATATCAGGTAAGACATACGGAACGACCATGCCCATGGTCCTAGTTGTCACCCATCGCAGGGTACAGGCAGTTGATGCAATAACCGTAGTACATCTGACCATCTGCAACAACAATGGAAACAACGCCCTGAGTACGAGAAAGTACTCAGCTAGACTTACCCGTCTTAAACTAAAATAAAGTAACACAAAGGAGTATGCAAGACTTTTTTTAATGGACTAGTTGACTCATTTGTGAAAGAGCAAAGTTGACATAATGAACCATTTAAATACTTTGCATCATATTTATTAAAACCTATCAATCTAGGTAAGCACATATACTATAGCAATCACTTGATTAACCAATAACATTCAATTACCAACTTAGATTTAGCATTTCTAATGTCATCCATATAACCATCAGTGTTCCATCATCATTACTACGATGCTGTAACTCGAGTCAAGTGCTCACTATCCAGGAGCGATGGCGATTCGAATCGATTCCTAACCAGCTGGTGATTTATTCTTCATACAAACCACACTCACCGATCAAGTGAGCTACAGATCACCAATGTCACTATCCAGGTAAACGTCGCAGGACAAACTGGGACCGCAGTACCCAGGGACCACTCGACTGCTAGGAATCAGGCCTTGCCTGCCTTTGGGCTCACTCTTCGTACCCCTATCATACCCCCTTCAGCACCAATACACGCACTCGTATAGATCTCGGTCCGAATAATGCCACTAGCTTTGCGATCGAAAGACACTTTATTTGGCTAGCTAAATGTGAGGCATGCGTTCAACATGACAAGAGGGACGAGTAACGATCGGTCCTTAATCGACACAGACGGAAAACTACGAGCACCCCAGAACCCTGTCTGGTTGCCTCCAACTATTCCGTCCGATCTCCAATTATCCATCAACACATGGTTATTTTCAAGATGTCATCCATACCAAAGCTAAAGTATTACAGTAACCACGTGTAATTGCAGGTGACAAGAAATCACCGATCACTACCGGTCTAAACAGGGCTAAGCAATTATTTGATTCTAAACCTAACAGGGTAAGAAGATAGTAAAGTAGGCAAGGATAGTAATAAATGCATCAATGGTTTCACTCAGCTTCTATAACTTAATGCAACAATATATAAAACATATATATAAAAGATTGCTTTTATAAGATAGGAGACGTGGAATGCTCCGGGGCTTGTCTCGCTCAAAGGAACTAGGTTGATGGTCCACGCACTCGGGCAGGTCCTCTCCTTGCTCCTCTACCTCTGGCACCTCCTATGTTTGAATTTTCTATGGGTCAGCCCCGGCCTGCTCCTCTTGTACTGCCACTTGTACTTCCTCCTGCGATCCTATATGATACAATTGTATAAGTGAGGATGCAAGCGGTGCATTAGATACGATGGCATGTGATGATCATGATGGCATGCAATGCAGATGAACACACTTAAATTTATTGAATAGAATAGAGGTAAAATTTTCCTACTAGGTAGTCAACATCATCTAAGGACAGGTACCACGAGTACATGTCATCTACTGTATTATCTTCTATTACTAACCCCCGTTAGCTACCGTTAACTACCATAAAGCCACAACACATGTGCTACTACACTCCATCACCACAACTATCCTAACATGCCAAGTGACATCAGCAAGTTATTTGATGCTTCAAAGATACACCAAAGCTACACCATTAAATTAATCATGCATAAAGAATATTATTTTATTTCACTTTAAACTAAGATTACAATAGCAACATGTATTCTTAGTGTATAGAAAAATCTAGAAAAAATACAGTAGCATAGTCACACCCTAAGTAGCCTACCGTAACATTTTCATGGTATTTGGATAAATAAAACAGCCTACACAAAAATGACAAGCTATGGTGGATAAATAAGCATGAAAATACTTTGTACTATGAAAAGTATCAAACAATAGATTTAGTAATTTTTCCATTATCTATATAGTCTACAAACATTGTACAAAAAGTTTCACATATATGTTTTATTCCTATTTTTGGCTCTAGAAATTTTACAAGAAATAGCAAATATGTGCACATAAATTAGATAGCCATATTTTTCTATAGAACATGCATGACATATATTTTTCACAGAAATTACATCTCAAGAATAGATCAACTAAATTGGAATCATAATTTTCTGATGTATATTCCATTTATTAGGCATTTTTCAAGAAAACAACATTTACAAGAATTAAATAAAGCCCTATATAAAAGTATCACAAAATTGACATGCAATATTTTTAAACTGTAGACCTAATCATAAGAAACCTAGCAAAATTTGTTTCAACAAATTTGGAGCTATTGTCATCAAGATATGATTTTTGGAAGCATGTTCACAATTTCTAGAAAAATCATCTCTTTCACAAATAAAAATCCACCCGGCCTCATTGCTACGCGCACCCCACTCCTTCACCACGGATTTGCATAGAGGGACAGACAGGCGGGGCCCACTAGTCAGTCGAACCCAGGCAGGGGAGTGGTTGATCGGCAAAATCTCACCGTCGGTGAGATCACCGGCGACGAGGTCACCACCAATCGACTCCCTACACTCACGCGAGCTCAAAGAGGTAGCTAGCAGAGCCATTGGCGAAGCGGAGCAAGCTCGGAGGTGGCCATGGCGGAGGCGGTGGCGCGGCTTGCCGTCGGGAGGGCTAACCCAGCCACGGTGAGGTGCGCGGAGGCATGAGAGAGGTTCACGGGATCAAGGCGGTGATATGCGCGAGAGAGAAAGGAGAAAGAGGGGGCGGAGAGGGGGAGTCTATGGAGCGGAGCTCTCCGGTGAGCTCGGCCGGGCTCCGGCGAGCGATTCCCATGGATGGTGGCCTTACCACGACGAGCCAAGGCAAGCATGGGATGCGCGAGGTGGAGACGGTGCTCATAGCGAGATGGGAGAGTCGGTGGTGAGCGGTGGTGGCCGGAATGGCCAACTTCGGCGAGCGCGCACGCAGGCGGTGGTGGAAGTGAGCGTGTGCGTGTGCTCTGCTGCTGCTGGCTCGGTGGGAGGAAACGAGAGGGAGTAGGGGAGGCACACGCGCGTGCGGCAGGTGTAGGCGAGCGCGGAGGGGCACGGGGGCCACCGGACGGCCAGGTGCTGCCGTTGCCAGCGCATGGCGTCCATACGGCGGCGGCACTCTGCCGTGGTCGGGGCACGGGCATGTGGCGCGTGGGAGGGGCGAGCGAGTGCACGAGGCGGGCCAGGCCGCTTCGGCCGTGGGCCGAAAAATGGAGCACGCGGCCCACTGAGGAAAGAAATTTTCATTTCTTTTTATTTTTCAACTAAACAACACAAAAATGTTATTTTGAACAAGTAAAAGCATTTTCAAAGCTTGACCCCAAAACAAAAGTTGTTTAGAATTTTGAACTCTACAACTTTGCTTAAAGGTGCATTTTAAAATTCCAACTAGATTTTGAAATAGAGATTTAAAGTTCATTTAAATCAAAATCTAATTTTTCTAAGTTATTTTTAAAAGCAAAATTCGAGGAAATTTTAAATATCAAACTTGCTCCAAATTATTTACTAAGTATTTCTATGTTGTTTATTTATTAAAACAAGCACATACAAGCATGACAAGCATCAACATCACATTCAATCTACTGAAACAAAACATCGCAACATGCATGTTTCGAAAACTTGTTTCAAGTAAATATTTCATGTGATGCTTATAAATGCATAATGATGATTATGCTAATGATTTGTAAATGCTAATGCATGCTTAACACCTAGGGTGTTATAGCGCCAGACGTGGGTGTAAGGTCTAAATGGCTAGAGGGAGGTGAATAGCCTATTTAAAAATCTACAAACTTCACTAATCAACAATTGTTAGTATAAAAGATGGCGATGCTAATTCTAGCATTAGCTTAACTATACTAAGCAAGCCACCTATACAAATCTAGTGAACAAGACTATGATCTCTAATTCACACCAACAAAGCTAAGTCACTAAGCTACTTACTCCTATGTGATAGAAACTACGCTAAGCACACTAGATAAGATAAAAGTGCAAGAATGAAAAGGGAAGTGAATTGATTCTTATACCAACGGTATAGAGATGAGATGCATCCAAAGAATAAATCACACACAATCATAAGAGAAATCCTCGGCAAGAGATGACACAAGATTTTTTACCGAGGTTCACTTGCTTCCCGGCAAGCTACTCCTCGTTGTGGCTATGCACCCACTTGATGGATCACGAGCTAATCAACTATCAAGAGTTGAACCCTCAGCAGGTGCAGCACATCCACTCACAAGATGGAGATCCTCTAAGCCACGAGCTCCACTAGAGTAGCCAATTCATGAACTCCCACGAGGAAGGCTCAAGAACCCCTCACAATCGCTTGGTGAGGCTCGAAACAATCTCCAATCATGAGCTCAACACCACCACTGCTCCAATCCGTCTAGGGTGTTGGGAAACACCCAAGAGTAACAAGCAATCCGCAGCAAACTCAAGAATCAAGTGTCACTAGATGTAACTCTCAATGTAATGCACTTGAATCTCACTCAATCTCTCTAAAGTATGCAACCAAGCAACGAGATGAGTGGAGGGAAAGTTCTCTAGCTCAAAGTATGTCTCAAGTATTCAAAAAGTCAAGAGATAACACCCCAAACCCGGCCACAATCTATTTATAGCGAAAGGGTAAGCAACTAGCTGTTACAAGATAACGCAGTGAAAAACGTGATGACTGGACGCACCGATCAGGGTGACCGGACACGTCCGGTCACTACAGGACAAATGGCAGCAGTGCGCGTCAGAGGGAACCGTTGCCGTGATCGGACGTGCTACACCATTTGACCGGACGCGCTGCACCTGGCGTCCAATCAGAGTCTAGAGAGCTTCTCGCGCGATCGGACGCGTCCGATCGGCACTGAGACACACGCTGCCTACTGGGTGCATGACCGGACGCTCCGGTTCCACGAGGGACCAGACGCGCCGGTCCGCGACCTTCACGCGTGCATCTCTACCTGCGGTTTGAACTGACCGGACGCGCAGGTCCACCCTGGACCACGTCCGGTCCAGCGTCCGGTTGGAGTTTTTCAGAGATAAACACTCCGGACTTTCGCCACCTTTTCTTGCCTCCGGCGCAATGGAAAATATGCATTTCATTTCCTCGAAAACGCTTGAATCCCGCGCTCGCAAGCTCGGCGGGAGGGAGAGAGGACCACAAACCCCTCTCTACCGCTCAAACTCCACCGTCTTCGCAAATGTGCTAACACCACCAAATGTACAACATCATGTGCATGTGTGTTAGTATTTTCACAATGATTTTTCAAGGTGTTACGTTAGCTCTATACTAGATCCTAATGCATATGCTCAAGATGATGACCTAGTAGCACTTGATTTATGAGCCAACCGTGATTGTCCCTCTTGATAGTCGGCTATCAATCCTAAATCCGGTCAATCACTTCTCTACTTATCTTAGACCGGTAAAAGCAAACCCTATGATTATACCTTTGCCTTGATCACTTTGTTCATCATTTTATGTGCATCTTCACCTCTTGTGATCTTGTGGTCATCACTTCATGCCACATGCTCCTTCATCACGTGTGTTGCTTATGCTTAACTCAAACCACTTAACATATGACATTAGCAACTTGGTGTCATTAATTACCAAAACCAAACTTGGGCTTTCAGTGGGGAGGAAGAGAAGGGGTGCTCTCCGCCGACGAGGTGTCCTTAGCCCAGCCGTGGGAGCTTCTGTTCTCATGATGCTCTCTAATACGGAGGGGTTGAGCTCGGTATTGGAAGTGAGCAGATTTAGTTGCAGCTGAATACCATGGAAACAGGCTTTAATTCCATCTCTCAATGCCAATGACATCCAAACAATATAGTTGGAAAAACTTGGTTCCAATTCCAATGTCCAGGTTTGAATATCTACATCAAAACGGGGTATAAGATATTTTCTATACTTCCCAAGTTACATATATACTACACATAAAGACCATATTTTCAACGGTATCTTCAAATTGTACCTTATTCAATCACACGTCTTCTCTTTACACCATCTATTTACCACCTCTTTATATCTAGATCCATGTGTAGACATAGTTTATTGCCTAAGAAACAATTTCTTCATCTCTATTCTTTAATTTCAATGCTAAATCATCGTTTTGCTTAGTTGGTACCTTAATTTATGAACATAAAATTGGGAGTATCTTTAAAAGTAGAGATGTGATGCAAGGTCGTTACATAGGTGGTTTGGGGCAAATATTAAAGCTGTGATAGAAACGTGAACTCGAATTGAGTTAGGAATTAGGATAAGAAAGTTGGTTTAACCTAAACCTGATTAGATTTTTTTAGAATAGATGTAGTATTTATTTTAAAGATTTATTCGGCTGAGGCAAAAACTATCGACGTGTCATTGACTTCACATATTTGGTAGTTCTCGCGTGGTATGGCTCGAATTACGTGGCAGGTTGTTCTTGAGTGATCGTAGTCGTCGCCTGTTCCGTGCAGGTGGAGGAAGAAGACGAACCGCCGGAGTGTGTGAAGCGTGAAGACTGAGCTCCTAGCCGGCCATCCGCCGTCGGCCGTGGCAACTGGCAGGTGGAGCTACGACTGCGGCGAAGTCCTGATCGCAGGCGGGCTTAAACCAATAAGCACGATGGGCTGAGGCCCAGCTGGGCTTTCACGGAGAGACGCGCGGGGTCTGGAACCGTGTAGCACTGGCAAACCCAGAAGAAGGGGAGTGGAGAAGGTCGCTGGATTGCTGTCGTTTAGTACCATCTCACCAGGTGAAGCGAGAAGAGGCTGGGCGCTGCCTATATGAGATGGCGGCTGGCCACGGATAGGAAGCACGCAGCTGCGTGGTGAGCATAAAGTGAACTATTCTTTTGCCTTTTACTAAAGAATATCGTGTGCACGGTACAAATAGATAGCAGCATTGCAAGCAGCATACGCTAATCTTTAGAGGGTGCTTTCTCTTATTGAGAGAGCCCCAGCAACGCCAAATTAAAATTTTATTATTAAGTTTTGATGTAGTGTTGTTAAACTAAATAAGTTTAGTCTTTTTTTCCAAACATCACATGCAAGCAGATGTAATCATCATCCTGTTTATGGTCTCTTTGATATATATTGCTTACATGAATTAGCCAATAATGGTTACTTTTAGCTGTTCTACATCATCAAACTGCTCAATATGAGATTCTGTAGCCGATAGCCTTACTCATTCGCTCTTTAGCCATACTTGTAACTGTCCTGATAACAGCCGACATTATTGACTTTTTTCTTCTTGTCGATTGCAGAGTCAAATTGACTGGCACGCCTATAAATTCAAAACCGACTTATCTTGTATTGAAGTTAAGCAAATCTGAGTCCTAATAGTGTGGTTGCAGTATTGAAATGGACTAGTTGGATCGAATTTTAAGACCTTTCTATTCTTTCTAAAGGTTAGAGCAGAGAAAGGCGTGATGTCCAAGGCAGTATCTCTTACGTATACAGTACCACGTATTACTTTTGAAGATCCCACAGAAATAACAGAAAAACTAATGTATTTTGAAACACTAGAACCGGATAAAGTTATTTTGATTCTTCCATTCTGGTTAAGAGATATAAATATACAAACAAAATACTTTACATTTATTCTTGCTGCTCATTGATATTTTGTGGCTTCTCTATCAGAAATTACCGACAACAAACATCCAATTAACAGGAACACCATACACCCTAAAATCCAATATAACGCCTAGTAACGTTGTAATTCTTTTACCTACTCTAGACCTCAAATCTAATTCCCTAATTTCCCCATCACCCTCAACATCACGGTGTCTTTGAATCAAACAATACCTCTAACAGAGAATTTTATTTTCTACCATCATATGGCAATGAAAATGGTTGATCGCATCAGCGACCATGTCTTGTTCAAAGGTAAGTATATTATTGAACATGAAGTATAGCTAGCTCATTACAAATATTATCAACTAGCCAGGGCCCCGCGTGGTGCCGCGAGCGATAATAGTGAGAAATATGTGCAGAGAATGTGTTGTTCAATGTTTCGCGCAAAATGAATTGGCCTGCTTTGATAGATAAAAGAATTACCTTTTTTTCAGGAAAGAAATGGTCTAACCTAGTATAAAAAAATTTAGCTATTTGAGAGTGTCTAGCATTGGAAAGGAAGAGAGCAAATAAGTTAAAAAACAGTACTTAGCATGGAAAGAAGAGAGCAATAGGAAAAGGGGGAAGAAAAGGGAAAAATCATTCGCTGCAGTAGTTGGGGTACTGTATCGAAAGGAAGAGAGAGCATAGGTTGGTATAGTAGTCAAGTACTGCTTATCTGCTAATGTTTGAGGGGTATGTATTATTGTTAACGGGTAAGTGCTTTTTGGAAACGGATTTATATTGTTGAGCATGGGTTGGTACAGTAGTCGAGTACCGCTTATCTGCTAATGTTTGAAGTATATGTACTGTTGTTAATGAGCAAGTGCCTTTTGAAAACGGATTATATTGTTGCAAACGGATTAAAGGGCGTTATTGGTTAACGGGTACATACTGTTGTGTAACGGGTAACGCTGTTGCAAACAGGTAATTACTGTTCATATCGGTGGGTACTATTTACGGAATCCTTTACTGTTCTGGTGACCGTGTTTTTGTGAGACGGTACTATTGGTAAATAGTGATATGTGAGGGAGGAGTTGGTATATAGCTTTAGGAGTACGGGGGAGAGATAGGGTAGGTCTGATATATATTCTTGCGACAGCGTGATGCCGTGATCCTCGTCTCCCGCTTACCACAAGGGTCCAGAATCAAGATGCAAACATAGCTAAACCAAGCACTCCAGGAGTTGATATGCGTGCATGTCAGCAAAGCATCTGCATCTTCCGGATGAAGCCAGTACCCACTAACCCACATGAATCCTTGCGTTGCCTTAAATCTGGGTAGCAACAATGCAACACTGAGGGCGTCCTCAATGACAAATTTTAAATAACTAGCTAGAGTGGGCTTAGAAATAATTAAAAAAACATTATAGTGAGAAGTTATTTGAGCTGTGAGAGAGTTGTTTCTAAGAGATCGTGGTAGACTAACTATTTAGGAGTCGCTAGCTATTTGTCCTCTCTTCCTGATAGCCAATAAAATTCTTCTTAGCCTAGCTATGTGAGAATCACTGGGACGCCGTGAGGCATCCTTACAAAACTCCAGTCCAATAAATAGATATACCAAGAACCCATCCGTCCTTTGCCAGAAAGCTTAACCCTGGTCTGGTCAGCAAAATTGGCAACTGGGAAGTGGAACACGCGACATAACATGCAGATACAGGCCTTGTTTAGTTCCTAATTTTTTTTTGGTTCTACAGTAACATCGAGCGTTTGACGCATGTATGGAGTACTAAATGTAGACGGAAAAAAAACTAATTGCACAGTTTGGTGAGAAATCACGAGATGAATCTTTTAAGTCTAATTAGTCCATAAATAGCCTTAAGTGCTACAGTCACCCACGTATGCTAACGATGGCTTAATTAGGCTTAATAAATTCATCTCGCAGTTTCCAAGTGAGCTATGTAATTAGTTTTTTTTATTAGTATCCGAAAACCCCTTTCGACATCCTACAAAACATCCGATGTGACACCCAAAAAAATTTTATTTCCCCAACTAAATACAAGCATATGGCTGTGTTTAGTTCGTGAAAAGAAAATTTTTGGGTGTCACATCGGATGTGTCGGAAGGATATTGGGAGGGGTTTTCGGATGCTAATAAAAAACAAATTACAGAACCCGTCAGAAAACTGCGAGACGAATCTAATGATACTAATTAATCCATCATTAGCACATGTGGATTATTGTAGCACTTAAGGCTTTTCATGGACTAATTAGGCTTAAAAGATTCGTCTCGCGATTTCCCCGAGAACTGTGCAATTAGTTTTTTTCGTCTACATTTAGTATTCTATGCATGTGTCCAAACATTCGATGTGATGGGTGGAGGCAAGAATTTTTGGAAACTAAACCACGCCATAGTATGAGTGGAGTCCATGTTATGATGCTATCGCCCCCGGGCCCAGGCTTTCCTCGCCCGGCCGGTGCCCGCCTGCCGTTGCCATCGTCGCATGCCATTCGCGCCACGTGCCACCGGCATGACCAATCCCTCCCACTCCCGTGTAAGGATGAAAACGGAACGGAAATATCCCGAACCGACCGCTTTCGTTTTCTATATTATGATTCTGTTTTTAAACATAAAAATTGTCAGTTTCAATTGATTTCACAACCATTTTTAATCATTTTTTTATTCTTTAATTGCTAAAATGTAGAAATGTACCGAACAAACCGCTTTCGTTTTCTATTTCGTAAATCCGTTTTCAACCGTTTTCATCCCTACTCCCGTGACTCGTCCCATCTCCCATGTGGGACAGGCGAGACCGCAAGAGGCACTCCACTCTCTCCGACTCCGACGAAATCCATGATGCTCGTGGGCGGTGTTCTAGGCCTGAAACAATGCAGAACCCCAGCAAGGCAGCAACCAGAACCCGACAGCGAAACCTCAAGATAAGAAATGCTGAATCCTATCAGTCCTATCACGGAGAAACACCTGTATTTCAATTACTTATAAGTCTAAAGTACTGTCACCATCTATAACAATATGTCACCACGAAATTGACAATGAATGGCTCCACCTCCCCGCCTGAAAAACCCTAACAATCTGCCAGTATATGTTTCATCTACGTCGAAACCGGGGGTGGTCGTCGTCACCTACGAACGGACTCCCCACAACAAAGGGCCAAAATTAACAGTGTAGTGTCGATAGCTGAGGACTGACGAACAAGCAACTTTGGATCGACCGACCGACCGAGCGGGCGGGCGCGCACAGTTACAAAAGAACAAGAAGAATGAACGAATCAGCAGCGGCGGCCGCAGCAGCTAGCTCTTCATCTCGCCGTCCTCGAGGTCGACCGTGGGCACGCCGCTCACCCTGGCCTTGAGGGGTACGTCCTCGCCATCGAGCATGTCGCTCTTGTTTCGGGGGATCGGGGCTGCCGCCTTCTTCTCCGCTTCCACGGCCCAGCTGTAGACCACCATGCCCATCACAGCAAGCAGCATCCCGAGGATGTTCTTCACGGTGAGGGCCGAGTCAAACAGGATCCAGCCGAGGATCAGCACGCACACAGTCTTCATGTGGCCCAGGACCTGGAATGAGGTCGCTGAGAACCGGCCGATGCAGAGGTATTGGCTCATGTTGCAGAAGACGGCCAGGGAGCAGGAAAGCAGTATGAAGAACTGCAAAAATGATTCAAAGGGAAGCTGTTAGATCATTAGCACAGTAGTCCCCACCTCCCAAGTATCGAGTTAGTACAAAGATAGCATAATGAGTAGGGCATATAGCAGCATGAGCAACTTCATTTGTAGCTGCAATCAACTGCTAGTAACAATTTGCTTAACATTTAGCAATCAAGAAACTAAGGTGCAAAACCAAGAAAATTCCACATATTACAAATCAAGCAATACACAAATTCTCATTTTAAGAATATTAAACAAATGATATAGGAAAAGGAAAAAGGATAAACTGGTCTGGCAGTTCCATGTCAGAATAAGTTGTCTTATGTATGTGGGCCGAGCAACACGAATTTACTACAGGTGGGCCACTGGCTGGGTTTTTTCATCACTATACTAGAATGGCAAAAATAATAGAGTTAAGCCATATAAGTTAAAGATATAAGAACACTGCCAATGAATTTAAAGTAGAAGATAGATAACTCAGGATAAGTAGTGGGCATAAAGATACCAATGCTCTAAAGAACTGCGAGCTGTGACAGGATAACTTACAGTTGCCCCTCCTGAAAAAGGGTAGTTCAACAATGACCGTCCATTTAGGTAGTAGTCCACAAAGGGGCCCAGTATAACAAGTGAAAGTGCCTGAATTGGTGCAGTTTTGCTCAGCAGCTCAAATGATCCAATGTTGTACTTCTTCTGAAAGGAGCCAATTGTCTGGGAAGAGGATACACATCATCAGCTCACCCCCTCAGAGTATAGTGGAACTTAGTAAATTGCATAAGCATTGCTGTGAGACAAGCATTGTTGTAGAAAGTAACTTCCAATAACAATTCTTTCAAAATATTAAACTCTTCATGTACAACTTAGAAGTATTACTAAAGTTTATAAAATTTCCAGAAACTTCAAATATCACATTTTTTTTAGTAATAAAACACAAACTTTGAAGAAGATATTTGTGTTAGTAAAGCATATCCTTATAGATCATAGAAGTAGAAAAACACTATCATTTGAAGATGAAACAAGAAGAATGTAAAACGCCAAAAATTGTTTCAAATTGATTGCGGGTAGTTCAAACTTGAAGGATACATAACAAGCAAATAAATGCGTACAGTATAAGATAACAAAAATGTGAGGAAGCACATAGAATCATCTATGAAGAGAACTGCAGATGAGCAGCTTATATAATGTAATATACGAATTGACAAATCATGATTCGTCTCTACTGATAATCTTTTAGTACCCTTTTTACCATTGATCTGTATTATCACATTTCAGAGAACTGTGGAAGTTTGGCTTCCAGTAAGTCAGTAACAGTGCCTTGCTGCCTAGTTATAACCAGTTATGATACAAGCTACAGATACGGCAATTAAGTGATGCCCAAAGCAGCTCAACTGTTTGAAGGGAAAATTGCAAAAAACAACCCATATCTCACTAGGATTTTGAGTTCCTCCCATAAGCCAGTTTATTGTAAATACCCACACTCCCCTACTTGGTTCTATTGCGCATACGCTTAACTGATTCAACCTGTTTTTATCAATTTGGAACTGCCAATGTAATCATTAGAGTGAAGGGCAGGTCTGGTGCAGTTGGTGAGTGCTAGCTCGCCGAGTCACCATGTCCTGGGTTCGAAGCCGTCTCTCTGCAGAATTTTTGCTGGGGTAAGACTTTGCTTCGGTTATTCCTTTCCCCAGACCCCACTCGTGTGGGAGCCTCTGGCACTGGGTCTGCCCTTTTTAATGTAATCATTAGAGTACAATCCCAGCACTTTTTGGGGATTCCACCAAAAGAATCCTGATGAGAGCTTAAATGTTGACAAACCCAGTCCTGCTATTCGAAAAAATAGGAGCACTGGAACATGATATTGAGGCTAATCAAGCACTTGAACAAACTTCACTCGGCTAGCTTGGCCTGTCATGGCACTAAATTGGCATAATCGGCTGAGTGTGTGCGTAGTGCGTGGTTTTTGCAACAAAGCTAAGTAGTGATGGGCATTTGCAACAAAACAACTTATGAGGGGAATCTCAAACCCAAATGGCATGTTTTTTCCCTCCCTTTTTTTTTACATTTGTTCATAGTTTGATTAAAGGGAGAGCAGAAAGGGAAGGCATCTAATTGGACGAATAACCTCTAATCAATTTCAAAATATTTCATCATTATTGTCCATATCGGTTTAAATAAGGTTGACAGCTCAAATTCATAATCACATAACAAAACCTCGTTGCAAATTGCAGAATGGCATTATGGCGGTCAAAATTAGAATTCTCCATATCATAATGGAATACACAACACAAAAGGGCTAGCAGGAAGGCTGGTGAAAAGGAAAAAAAGAGCTCACAATCTGTTGAAGCGACGTGCAGAACACTGCCACGCAAGCGCAGATGAATCCCTTGGCATTGACCTCGACATCCGTGACCGTGCAAATCCCGACACCGGCGGCCACGACAATCACTGCCGATATGACCTTAGTGGTGTAGTGCTTGCTGTTCAGCACCCATTCCATCAGGCAGACGACCGGAATCATGCTCAATTTGGAGATCTGCAGGTTCTCAACTTCAGCCACACAAGCAACCAAGGCCAAAATGGCCGGCGTAGGCCTGCCACTGTCAGAGCAAGGTGTACCTGGTAGAAGCCGACGGAGTTGAGCATGAGGCTGAGGTTCATCCCGGTGATGGAGGTGTTGGCGACGAGCGAGAACCAGACGAGCTCCCAGAGCGGGACGTGCTTGGAGACGGAGTAGCCGGTGGCGTTGGAGATCCACCCGACGAGCGCCGTGACCGTGAAGTGGAACCCGGTCAGCGTGGTGGCTGCGCGCATTCACAACCCCAGCAGCGAAAAAACGAACAATCAGACGCCCCGCCAGATCCGCAAATTCCCCCGAGCGGCTGGCGGATCCGGATTCCAGATCCGCTAGCGCTCCGCGGGGAGGGAGAGACGAGAAGAGGAGGGGGATACCGAAGGCGAAGGCGTAGCCGGAGGAGGACATGAGCTGCTTGTTGGCCATGATGAGACTGACGGAGCTGACGACGTTCATCGCCCACGCGCCCACATCGGACACCGCCGGCGTCTTCTTCTCCGCCTCCATGGCGCCGGCGCCGCCGCCTCCTCCCCAGCAGCACACAACCTCACGCGAACCCGGAGGAGGAGGAAGCGGGGTTCGGATGGGCTGACCCGTCTGCTGGTCTCGTCCCCGTCTCGGTTGCCTCACGCGGGAGGGGCCGCTCGGTTATAAAGCACGGGGGTCGTTGCCGCCTAGGCAAGGAAGGGAGAAACGGGGAGGGAGGAGGGCTTTCGAATTGGGGGCCGGAAACGTCAACGGGGCAACGAGGATGAGGAGACGACGACGGATTGACGCGGGGAGGGAGTGGGGGCGGGCGCGGCGACGACAAGGGGCGCGGCTCGGTTGGATTGGATGCCTGGATCTGGGGCCGGGCCGGGCCGCGCCGCATGACTCTTTTTCCCTGCAGCTTCCGCCCCTTTTGCGCGTCGCGGGGCAACGCGCAGGATTTTTCTCCAAACGGCAGGCACCGGGCACCGGCACCGCAGCGTGCCGGTTCAAAGTTTGGACGCTGGGCACTGGCGACCGGTCTCACTTCCTGTGGAGTTACTGTACTTTTATGAGCCCGCCCGGTTCGCTTGAATTATTTTTCTGTCAATGAACAGTGTTTTCTTCTCACGATAAATTAGCATAAGCATCAGCATAAACCAAATTTCAGCATAAGCGAACAGCACAATCACAAGTTCACAATATATCACTTTGCGCGGTACACGGAAGGGGGAGGAGCTCGCATCTCCTTTTGCTTGCTCTGCAGATCGTCGGCCGTTTCATGAATCTCCGCAGCGTGTGGCTGCGCGAATTCCGACACGCTAGCGCTGTTGCGCCAGAAGCTTGTGAGTTGTGAACATGTGATTGCGCCCTGGAAGTAGAATGAGCTTCGCTGCTTCCCTGGAACAGCAAGCAAGGGTTCCGGAACGCGAGACTTTTCTTGGCATGTCGGCCACCGTTTTAAAACTGCCCGGCAGATTCGCATTGTGTGGTACTATATACTCCACTAGTTTAGTACCACAGTATATATACTGCTACTGTTGATGATATGCTGCAGTGCGTACCCAAGACCTCGAGATCCACCACGCCCTTGTGCAAAGAGTAAGGCTATCCGCACTCATGGACTTCTATATTCATCCTCTATACGTCCGAGTCAGCAAGATTTTCTCCTCTATACTCAATTCTACCACACACATCCATCCTCTATATCATCCTCTATCCACTCTGGAACCCACTTGTCACTTTATTTAAATATATCCATGTGTGATCTAGTTTTGAAGGATTTATTGAGACGAATTTAATGGTGCAATCGGAATTTGATTTGAATTTTTGGTTTGTGAGTTATAACATTTTTTTCTTTGTTTAGCTAGTGGGGCCCACCACTGCCCACTATAGAGTAAGCACCGTACCACTCTAAATATAGAGTAAGAGAAATGATAGAGTAGCGTTTTAGAGTACCCAGTGCAACAGTTTTTACTTTATATTCCTACTCTAAAGTTTTAGAGTATCGCTTTAGAGTACCCATCGCTGTACTCTAAAGTCATCTACTACGCTTCAAGCTTGTCGAGGCCGATTGGATACTCCGTTAACCAACCAAATTCTATTTCTGGAACTCAACCAACCCTACTAGTTCTTCTTTGAGAAACTCAACCAGCCAAAGTTAGGAAGCCATGGTGGAATCTCTGTACTAGCTAGCTGGGTTCTTGAGTTCTGAGAACGTGATGGCCACTGAAACAGCCCTGCACGTCAATTCCTGGGTTGAAACATCTGAAAAAGATCCGTCACCCGATCAGAACCATGGAAGCAAGCAATGGAGCGGCTAATCTAGTCTCTAGAGTGGCAATCCAAACATCACCGTCAGCATCAAGTTGAGAATATCCACAGCGAGTGATCTGGTCGCCACCGTCGATGATTGAATTCCAGGCCCAGGCGCCCGTGTTACTGTTTTGCCTCCGCTGATCAAGCAGAGTTTCGCTTCGATACGCCAGGTTGCCTTTCGATCGCCGGTGATTGATTGTTAGGCCACAGGCCACTGGACGTCTGGACCATTGAACCGGCACCGAGCAGGCCCGCTCGGCCATTCCTCCTCCAGTCTCCGGGGTTGGTCGGGCCGGGAACTAGTCACCACTCACCAGTCTCGTCTCGCGCCGCCGCCGCGAGCCTTTTGACCGGATCTTTCTGGGGACTGCTCCACGTGGCACGGGGGGAGGCAGTTCATTTGACTTGGCAAAGCACGCGCTCCGAGCGAAGCTCACATGCGCGGGTCGGGTCGTGGCGTGGGTACACGGATGACGGATCCATGGTACAGAGGTTGAGGCATACACGTCCAGCTCATGGAGGATCTCTGGTTATAAGAAAGTACGGTGTCGAAGCGAAATGTAGCAAAAAAATTTGTACCACTAGGCGATTAAAACAAAACACAAAAATGGTACCACTGGGTGATTAAAACAAAACACAGAGACTTCTTTTGTTGACCTCTTTTGTTTATGCAGCATAGCAGCAGGCTCCGTTATCACAAAATACAGCGCCTGCGCCTCTGATGGCGAGCAGAGAGGGCCAGAGGCCGTTAAGACGTTACAGTATAACCGATGCTGCGACGCGATCCGGCGTTGGAGCGCGACGTCGGTGCTGCTGCCGTAGACCCGTAGTGCCGTGATTGGCGATGCCGTCCCCGTCTCTCTATCGGGCACGCGCTCGGTGTGGTGGACAAGTTCCTCGGCACCGACAGGAGATGATGCCACGGCCGGATTAGTTTAGCTCCAAATTTCACTATGCAAAAAGAAGATTCCCTGTCACATCAAAATGTCGGCAAATGCATGGAGTACTAAATGTTGATGAAATCAAAAACTAATTGCACAGTTTTGTTGTACTTTGCGAGACGAACATTTTAAGCCTAGTTAGTCAAAATTTGGATAATTTTTACCAAATACAAACGAAATACTACAGGAATTCTAATACAGTGTTTTTCTTCCTAATTCCGTGAACTAAACGAGGCCTTACCTTAATTAGCCGGAGCCGGTAGCGGAGGCGGACGGTGATGGACAGCGCCAGGTCCCCACGACCGTGACCGTGGGTGGCTCGGAGTCGGCGACGGCATCCATGATCCATGTTCCCGTGGGGCAGGTGGGGGCCACAAGGTGGGTGCGGGGTGCCAACAAAGCCGCCGGTTTTTGGAAGCGCGTGGACGTGCGCAAGAGCTCTGACGGCGACTACAGGTGGTAGGAGTCTGCCTGGCCATGGCCCGCTGCCGCCCTGCCAGTACAGTAAGCCGATAAGCGTGGAACAGTCATCTACCGAAAAAGAAAAACAAAAAAAAACTGTGCCCTAATAGCATTTAGATTTTCAAAACAAAAGGAGAAAAGAAGCGAAATGTACTAACCTCGTATACGCTAGAGGTGGGTAAGGTCCTGTTGTGATGCACATGTATTTATCTCAATTCATACGCGTTGAAGTGGATAGAAATGGAATTAAATTAAATTTCATTCCATTTCACTTCAACATACGTGGATTAAAATAGATACACTTACATCAAACAAGACCTAAGTGTGTTTTTTTTTGTACGAAGTCCGTACGATGTTTCCATCAATCAAAGTCTTAAAATGTCCTACTACGATGGTTCCGACGAGTGGAGTGTATATGTACATGTACGAATATTGCTTGAGTACTTCACTGTTGTTTTCGTACTGCTGGAGTTAGACCGGCTTGGTTTTAATTTGATGAAGCGTCGTTTCCGTACGTGTTTAGGAAATGACGTCCTAAGATACCCAATGGCCAATGCAAGAAGGCGAGTGTTTAAAAGAGAAGCCACGAGCGCAGCAGTAACACAGCACGGCACCGGAAAGTTTGATAGTGAACTTATATAGAGGGTAGTAAATGACCACCACTTAGTCCGGCCTAACAATAGAAGTGGACCATTAGTATGTGCTATAAATGCTAATTTATCAGACAACAAAGACGTCTTTTATGGACTAGCTGGGCATTGAACAACTTTTACCATAAAAGTAGCAGTCAGTGAAAGATTCAATGTTTTCATACCTAATTCCTTGAACAAAAGAGAAGACATTTTCATAACTATATAAAGTAATAATTTGTTCATAATATAAGCTTCGTAGGCCACAGCTGGGCCGGACTCGAATTCGCCCCATAGTGCTGCTGGTGGGAGAGGCGTTTACTACCAAAAACATATTGTGGGCTAAATTGTTTTGGCCCATATGACCACGCACTTGTTTATTCGAGGCCCACCAGCCGTCTTCGCCTACAGCATTCTAGCTTGGTCCACTGACAAAACCCTGGCTCGTTCCCCGCTTAACCTAAACCTCACCTCGCCTCGCCTCTCAGCCCCCTCAACCCCGGCGCCGGCGGCCAAAAGTCGAAGCACCGAACCAGCGGCAGCGGCGGCGGCGCGGCAAGTGGTGACCATGGCGGAGCTCAAGCGGCTGTCGGAGAGCCGGGACCTGACGCGGATTGAGCGCATCGGCGCGCACTCCCACATCCGGGGGCTAGGGTTGGACTCCTCCATGGAGGCGCGCGATGCCTCGGAAGGCATGGTCGGGCAGCTCCCCGCGCGCCGCGCCGCGGGGCTCATACTCCAGCTCATCCGCCAGGGCAAGATCGCCGGCCGCGCTGTGCTCCTTGCGGGCCAGCCCGGGACCGGCAAGACCGCGCTCGCCATGGGCATCGCCAAGTCGCTTGGAGCGGAGACGCCCTTCGCCTCTGTCGCTGCCTCGGAGCTCTTCTCGCTCGACCTCTCCAAGACGGAGGCGCTCACGCAGGCCTTCCGCCGCGCCATCGGCGTACGCATCAAGGAGGAGGCGGAGATTATCGAGGGCGAGGTCGTGGAGATCTCAATCGACCGCCCTTTGTCGGCCTCTGGCGCTGGCGGCAGCTCGGCTGCCCCTTCCGGTGCTACTGCAGCTGGTAAGTCAGGGCGGCTCACGCTGAAGACTACGGACATGGAGACGGTGTACGAGCTCGGGGGAAAGATGATTGAGGCTCTTGGGAAGGAGAAGGTGCAGAGCGGGGATGTGATTGCGCTTGACAAGGCCTCCGGGAAGGTCACCAAGCTTGGCCGCTCTATTGGGAGGTCGCGGGATTATGATGCTGTTGGCCCGCACACCAAGTTTGTCAAGTGTCCTGATGGTGAGCTCCAGAAGCGCAAGGAGGTCGTGCACTGTGTTACCTTACATGAGATTGATGTCATCAATAGCAGGTACCTTCACTTTCCCCTTTCCATGAATTCTTTCTCATCGAGATATAGTTCAGGTTTTGTACCTTTAACAGTTCTGACAAAGAATCCACTGTGAACATTCACAATGTAGTGATGTAGTATTGAGTGATGTTAATGGGCAATTGGCCTTGCAAATTGCAAGACTACAGCAAGAGATCACAAGCAAGTAAAAACATCATAGCAAGTATTTGATAATTTTACAAACAACAACAACAACAACAACAACAACAACATAGCCTTTTGTCCCAAGCAAGTTGGGGTAGGCTAGAGATGAAACCCAAAAGAGACGAGAAACAGGGAGACACATAAAGGGACATAAAGGGCACAAGACAAAAGAGGTCACGGTTCAGGCACGTTGATTGCTAATCACCAAGCGCTCCTGTCCATAGCTAAATCCTTGGGGATATTCCACTCCTTAAGATCTCTTTTAACGGACTCGTCCCAAGTTAGTTTAGGTCGACCTCTACCGCTCTTTACATTATTGGCCCGCTTTAGAACTCCACTACGCACCGGCGCCTCAGGAGGCCTCCGTTGGACATGTCCAAACCATCTCAACCGATGTTGAATCAATTTCTCCTCAATTGGTGCCACCCCAACCCTATCCCGAATATCGTCGTTCCGTACTCTATCCCTCCTTGTGTGCCCACAACACCAACGCAACATACGCATCTCCGCTACACTCAATTGCTGGACATGTCGCCTTTTTGTAGGCCAACACTCAGCACCATATAACATCGCCGGACGAATCGCCGTCCTATAGAACTTACCTTTCAGCTTCTGAGGCACCCTTTTGTCATAGAGAACGCCAGAAGCTTGACGCCATTTCAACCAGCCGGCTGAAATTCTATGCATAACATCTTCATCAATGTCTCCATCCTTTGTAGCATCGACCCTAAATACCGAAAAGTATCCTTCTTGGCCACCACTTGCCCATCGAGGCTAACGTCTCCCTCCTCGTGCCTAGTCGCGCTGAAATCGCACCTCATGTACTCGGTCTTAGTCCTACTAAGTCTGAACCCTTTCGACTCTAACGTGTGCCTCCATAGTTCTAACTTCCTATTAACCCCCGCCCTACTGTCGTCAACTAGCACCACATCATCAGCAAAGAGCATACACCAAGGGATATCACCTTGTATGTCCCTTGTGACCTCATCCATCACCAAAGCAAATAAATAAGGGCTCAAAGGTGACCCCTGATGCAGTCCTATTTTAATTGGAAAGTCACTGGTGTCGCCATCACATGTTCGGACAAACGTCACCACATCCCTGTACATATCCTTGATGAGGGTAACGTACTTAGTTGGGACTTTGTGCTTTTCCAAGGCCCACCACATGACATTTCTCGGTACTTTGTCATATGCCTTCTCGAGGTCAATAAAGACCATGTGCAAGTCCTTCTTCTACTCCCTATCTCTCCATCAATTGTCGTAATAAGAAAATCACCTCCATGGTCGACCTACCAGGCATGAACCCAAACTGATTTTGGGTCACATGTGTCACTCTCCTTAGGCGATGCTCGATAACCCTCTCCCAGAGCTTCATCGTATGACTCATCAACTTAATCCCACGGTAGTTAGTACAACTTTGAACATCTCCCTTGTTCTTGAAGATAGGTACTAATATACTTCTCCTCCATTCTTCAGGCATCTTGTTTGACCGAAAAATAAGGTTAAAAAGCTTGGTTAACCATACTATCGCTCTGGCGCCTAGGTATCTCCACACCTCAATGGGGATACCATCAGGGTCCATCGCTTTACCTCCCTTCATCCTCTTCAAAGCCTCTCCGATCTCTGCCTCCTGAATTCTCTTCACAAAGCGTCTGTTGGTATCGTCAAATGAGTCGTCCAACTCAAGGGCAGGACCCTCATTCTCCCCATTAAACAGCTTGTCGAAGTACTCTCTCCATCTGTCCTTGATCTCCTCATCCTTCACCAGAAGTCGATCTGTCCCATCCTTGATGCATTTTATTTGGTTGATGTCCCTTGTCTTCCTCTCGCGGATTCTAGTCATCCTATAAATGTCCTTCTCCCCTTCCTTCGTGCCTAGCCGCTGATAAAGGCCATCATACGCCTGACCTTTTGCTACACTCACAGCTCGCTTTGCAACCCTCTTCGCTATTTTATAGCCCTCGATGTTGGCTACACTCTTGTCATGGTGGAGACGCTTGAAACACTCCTTCTTCTCCCTAATAGCCCTTTGCACCTCGTCATTCCACCACCATGTGTCTTTCGCTTCCCGTTTGCCTCCCCTACTCACGCCAAACACTTCCGAAGCCACCTTCCGGACACATGTTGTCATCTTTAGCCACATGTCGTCGGCATCATCTCCTTCTTCCCAAGGTCCCTCGTCTAGCATCCTCTCCTTAAACGTCTGCGCTGCTTCCCCTCTAAGCTTCCACCACTTCGTTCTCGCAATCTTGGCCCGTTTGTCCCGGTGGACACGTACCCGAAAGCGAAAGTCCGCCACCACAAGCTTATGTTGAGGGACAACACACTCCCCAGGTAACACCTTACAATCAAAGCAAGCACGTCTATCCTCCCTCCTTGCAAGGATAAAGTCGATCTGGCTCGAGTGTTGTCCACTACGAAAGGTTACTAGATGAGATTCCCTCTTCCTAAAGAGGGTGTTCGCTATCAACAAGTCATAGGCCAGCGCGAAGTTCAAAACATCCTCCCCCTCTTGATTCCTACTACCATACCCGAACCCCCCGTGCACCCGCTCGAAACCTACATTAGTCGCACCAACATGGCCGTTGAGGTCTCCTCCTATAAAGAGTTTCTCGCTGATAGGCATGGTACTAACCATGCTATCAAGATCTTCCCAAAACTGCCTCTTGGTGCCCTTGCTAAGACCTACCTGAGGGGCATAGGCACTGATCACATTCAGAGCCGAATCTCCAACTAGCAGCTTGACCATGATAATCCGGTCGCCTTGCCTCCTAACATCAACGACTCCATCCTTAAGGCTCCTATCGATCAAGATGCCTACACCATTCCTACCCGATGTTGTCCCCGTGTACCAAAGTTTGAAGCCAGTATCCTCCACCTCCTTCGCCTTCTGGCCCTTCCATTTAGTCTCCTGAACGCATAGAATATTTACACGCCTTCTAATTGCTGCATCGACTAGCTCTCTTAGCTTACCCGTTAGGGACCCTACATTCTAGCTACCTAGACGAATCCTAGTTGGCTCGGCTAGCTTCCTTACCCTTCGCACCCGTTGAGGGAAGTGCGAAGACCCTTGCTCATTTTTCACTACACCCGGGCGTAGATGTAGCGCGCCACTAAGGTTGCGACGGCCCGACCCTTGCTCATTTTTCATCGTACCCGGGTCACGATACGACGCGCCACTAAGGGGATGACGACCCGGCCCTTGCCCATTTAACACCACACCCGGGTTCCGATGTAGCGCGTCGCTAAGAGGGTTACGCCCCAACGAATCTCTTGTGGGTTTCAAATCCATGAGAGTGGCTGTTTTTTTACTGTTGGTTCGCCAGACCTTAACACACCCTCCTCCTTTACCCGGGCTTGGGACCGGCTATGTTGAGACGACTTAAGAAAGTCTTCCAGTCTGCTGCCTGCGTTATGCTGAGTGTAAGTGTTGTTTCGATTTTAGCTGCCAAAATTTCGTTCTATTCTAGAAAAAAAATCTATGCAAAGGGAGCTTTATAAGATTCACAAACAATTGTTAGCTCAAATCTGTTTATAGTTCAGTTCTGACTTCTCTTCCAGCAGAAAATGTAAAACTATGTTCTCTTGCTTGTCAAACTTTTGGTGTATACCTGACAATAATTATGCATATGTCCAGTGAAAAAGATCATTTGACCTATATGCTTATCCACGCCTGAAGATTTATTAAATTTATTTTTCAATCCTAAAATATTTGTGCAGCAACTTACAGTTAATGATCAACTGTTTTTACATGTTAATTCTTTAAAAGTGAATA
This sequence comes from Saccharum hybrid cultivar R570, assembly GCA_038087645.1. NCBI lineage: Eukaryota > Viridiplantae > Streptophyta > Magnoliopsida > Poales > Poaceae > Saccharum > Saccharum hybrid cultivar. The sequence continues at coordinate 2,736,255 of JAQSUU010000377.1, forward strand.
GGAAACGTATGGCATAACTAAACAAAATTTAGAAATTCTATTGTCTTTTCGTGTATCTGTGTGACAAAAAATGCTGAGGTAATTTAACACTCCAGTTCAAGTTCTGGTGACAATATTGGCTGATTTGGTCACAATATAGTTGGGGAACCAAATTGGCCCATTTGAACTTGGAGGACCAAAGTAAGCCTATGGGCAAAGTTCAGGGGCCAAAGTGGTTATTTCACCAATGCAATAAATATTTCCTCATTATGTATCGAGGCTGTCATGCCAATGCCATTGGTACTCTTTGCAACAAAACTGGCCTCTGCTGGTGCTAATTGTTCCATCCTACTATCCCCATGTGCTGTGTCATCCAACTGACTTTTGTAAATCTATTCAAAGAAAGGATCTGCATGGTCTTGTTTTATATCAATTTGTTTTAGGGGTGTGCAAAGTAGAGAACATGGTCCCATGAAAATGAGTATTTTTACTGATACATGTTCCTGAGTTAGTCAATGCCATATTAGAATGCATACATATGGATTTGGACTCTGCTTAAAGCTGACCTTGGAGGATATTTTGGAAGCGTCTAAAACTGAATGTTGTTCTTTGTAACGATTACCAAACTTTGACATAACCTACATGTACTAGAAGATACAGTTTGTATGAAATTGCATCAACTTTTTTCCTTCTTATGAATTTATCAGACCTTTCTGGTAATTGCAGGCTGTGTTTCATTTTGTCTTGGAATGAATGATATAAATGTTTACTGGGTTTCAGATATAAATTAATCTGTAGTGTGAAATCCAAAATTGCCTCAATCAACTCATTTCTATTATCTTGTTATGTTCTGTCCAGGACACAGGGTTTTCTTGCACTGTTCACTGGTGACACTGGTGAAATTCGTGCAGAGGTTCGGGAGCAGATTGACACAAAAGTTGCAGAGTGGAGAGAAGAAGGAAAAGCTGAGATTGTCCCTGGTGTTCTGTTCATCGATGAAGTCCACATGCTAGACATCGAGTGCTTCTCCTTCCTCAACCGCGCATTGGAAAATGACATGGCTCCGATCCTAGTAATCGCAACAAACAGAGGGATCACATCCATCCGTGGGACAAACTACCGTTCACCGCACGGGATCCCGCCAGACTTCCTTGACCGGTTACTGATCATCACAACGCAGCCCTACACGGAGGACGAGATCCGGAAGATCCTGGATATCCGGTGCGATGAGGAGGACGTGGAGATGTCCGCGGATGCCAAGGTCCTGCTCACCAAGATCGGCGTGGAGACCTCGCTGCGGTACGCCATCAACCTTATCACATCCGCCGCACTAGCCTGCCAGAGGCGCAAGGGGAAGGTGGTCGAGATGGAGGACATTAGCCGGGTGTACCAGCTGTTCCTGGACGTGAAGCGGTCGACGCAGTACCTGATGGAGTACCAGAGCCAGTACATGTTCAACGAAGTGCCGGGGGAAGGTGATGGAGAGGACGCCATGCAATCCTAGATGAACTTTCCTTTACAAGGTGTCTGGGACTATGTACTGCGTCGTGTATTTCTGATGCGTCTTGCTTGTTTAGGTTGCTGTTACCCTGACAAGGCGTGGTGTGTGCGATGGACTGTCTATTAGCTGATGTAGGTGACTATATGCAACTCAATGTATCTTATTAAAATTCACCCCAGTTGGAGTGCCGTGGTTTGTTTAAATTTGTGCCACTATCTCATACTGTATTTCGACATATATGCATGCTAGATTTGTCCAGGATGCGTGAGCTGAGGTCAGTTCTAAGGTAGGCATCGAGCAGTGCTGTTTTTGGACTGAGAAGGCAACGCGTTTGGCAAGTATTTGAGCCGCCTTCTGCCAATTGTTATAAAATGACACCGGACTTGAGCAGGTGTCCGTGTGATGTGTGACCCATGTGCCATCAAGCGGCGTGTTCAATCCTTTGCAAGGCAAAGGGTCTGCATGGTTCGTCCTGTTAAATCTTAACAGGTGTTGATCATGGGGTTGACCATAGAGTGTTCGGATACAAATAATAGACTAATTAGATTTAATAAATTTGTCTCGTAAATTAATCTCAATCTGTGCAATTAGTTTCGTAATTAGTCTATGTTTAACATTCCATTAATATGTCCCAACATTCGATGTGATATGTGTTAAAAAAACAAGAGCAACCAAACACCCCTTTACTTTTGCGAGGCGCCCGTCTGCCCGCGAAGTTTTTTTATTTTTAATCCTTTTTTAAACAATATTTTAAAAATAATCTTAGAAAAATAAATTTTGCAATTCTGACCCTTTTGGTCGCGTCAGCTTAGGTGGCGCGACTGTAACACTTTGTTGCGCCGCATGCGCTGGCGCGGCAGAATCCGCCACGGTGGACTCGATTGTTGACCGTGGCTGACGTGGCGTGCCGCGGGCCCCGCCTTGTCGTGCCCGAGTCGCTAGCGCGACAGGCTTGTCGCGCCCGAGTCGCTGGCGCGTCGAGGCAAAATAGGTTTGTGGCCCACGGCCCATTTTCTTCTCTCTTCCTCCTCTCTTCTCTTTCGCGCACGCACGCACGCACAGGAGCGCCGCCGCCGCCCTTTGTGTTGTCGCCGCCTGTCCTCTGCCGCCGCCTGCCCCAGCTCCTTCCTCCTTCGTTGAGCGCCGCCGCAGGGGAGTTGAGCGGCGCAACAGCTCTCCTCTTCCTCTCTCTCTCCATTGTCGCGGCCAGGGAGGCAATCGGAGGCGTCGGTGGTCGTTGGCCGTGGCCGGGGCACCGCCGAGCTTTCCCACCGTCGTCAAGTGGAGGTTGGCCACCTTGGGGACATTCCCTACTGCTAGGTAGGTCTTTCTCTTCGATTTGGTTGAATGGTTCATCGATTTGTTGTATGAATAGGGTTTACTACACTTGTGAGTTGGTGAGGATTTAGTGAATTTTTGTGGCGTTGGTTGCTACAATTTGATTCGTAGATTCGGTTTAGAATACATTGTGGGCATGGTTTCGACTAGAATGAGTTGTTGCATGGATGTAGATGCTTGATGCATGGATGTTTTACATTGGTACGTTTGTTAGGTATGTTCACAACCTTATGAAGTTTGTGACATTGTAGTGTTTGAGTGATTATATATGATACAATTTTGAATTGTTATGTTGTTATTGGTATTTTGTAGATGGATCGGTTAGTGAGATTGTTTTATGGTGGAAAAGTGAAAGAAAATGGGGAGTTCGAAAGAATGCAAGAACATGTTGAATTCTTTAGTAAAGCTCCTGCCTTTAATGGTTTGGTTAGGCGATGTCGGGACAAATTTGGGTGGCCACTACGATTGAGACGTCATTTTGACTGTGGCAAGGAACGAGCGCACTATGTGTTGATGTGTTTGTCATGTGACGAAGAATGGAAGAACTATGTAGATGTTGTGAAGAGTACGAATGTTAGGTGCTTTGAGGTGGTTGTGGAGAGGGTGTGTACCCCAAATCTAGTGCCTGTGGATGATACTGTGGATGTGGAGGCCATAGAGAACCTTACCCAAGATGAAGAGCTGCACGTGCTTCTTGGTGGACAAGTTGATAGGTCATGTGAGCTTGGTGCTTTTAATGATGATTTTGATGAAGAAACGTTGGATGAGGACGATGGTAATGGAGATGGAAGAAATGATAAGGACGACATATCCTTAGGATCAGAGGATGATGAACTTGATGTTGCCTTAGGTGACGAAGTTGAGTTGAGCTCGGGGCAAAGTAGTGGGGATGATGTGTTGGAGGCTAAGTATAGGTCCGAGCCTAGTAGCGATGGCCAAAGTGATTGTTGTGAGGTGGGGTTTGTGGATGCAATAGGAGTCCCAGCGGATGGCTCATTGAGAATGGAGTATAATGTGGTCAAATTGAGTCAATTGAAAGCTGCCAATGTGGAGGTGCCTTTGGTGTCAAATTTCATGGATATTAGTATGGTTGAGGAAGCAATATGTGACACCGGTTTGTCGTTGTTGGGCGATGAGGTACCAGATAGTGAGGAGGTGGAGATCAAGAAGGGAATGGTATTTGATCCTTTGGAGCATCTGAAGTATTTTCTTATGGATTATGTCATTCGCTTCCATAGGCCATATTATGTTAGGCACTCCGACAAGAACAAGAGGTACACGGTCCTTTGCAAGAAAGGATGTGGATGAGGTATATGGGCTAGGAGGCAGAGGAATGAGAAGTGGAAGATTCGCAATGTGAAGCAACCTCACATGTGTCGATCTTCGAAGCCAAAGGGTGTGCACAGCCAAAACATAGTCCGCTACCTTGGTCGTCGTCTTGTTGGCCTCGTTAGGGCAGATAGTGACACATCTGTTGCAAGCATGATTGAGACAATATGGGGGTTCACTGGGTATAAAGTGAAGTACTCAAAGGCATGGCGGACAAAGCAACATGTTATAGAGTTGCTATGGGGCGATTGAAAAGAGACGTACAACCAAGTTTCTAGGATTCAAAGTGCCATGAAACACTACAATCCAGGGCTAAGGTGGTATCCGTGTGCGGGTCGCATTGTCACGGACGTGGATGGTGTTCCGAAGCATGTTCTACAGAGAGTTTTTTGGTGTTTTGCTCAGTCCGCGTAGGCCTTCAAGCATTGTCGGCCTTTAGTCCTTGTTGATGCTACATTCCTGACATGCAAGTACAGGGATGTATTGATGATTGTTGTTGGCGTCGATCCAGACAATCAACTTGTCCCTTTAGCATTCGCTTTGGCTGAGGGTGAGAATGATGCCAGCTGTTCTTGGTTTTTGAAACTTGTGAGACAGCATGTGCTCCGTTCATCTCAGAACATATGCATGAAATTAGATCGCCATCACGGTCTATTGACGGCTGCGAAAGAGCATGTAGAAGGCTGCCCTCCTCTTGAGCATCGGTGGTGCATGAAGCACTTTGCTGCGAACATATGGAGGAGGCAGAAGAAAAAAGAGGTAGTGAAGAAGTTGAAGTCACTATGTGCCTGTCGAACGAAGGAAAAGTTCGAAGATACGCTAGCTGAGTTACAGAAGGTTCTCAATGCTACTACAAAGAGTTGGCTTTAGGATCAGATGCCTCAAAGGGACAAGTGGGCTCTTGCATTCGATGTTGGCGGTCTTTGGTAGGTGTGATGACTACCAATTCATCTGAATCATTCAACAAGGTGTTCAATGGTATCCGTACAATTCTAGTGTTAGGTATTGTGGAGTACTCGTTCAGGAAGTGCAATGAGTACTTTATGAATCGATGGAACATTGCAAAGGCATCCAAAGAGAAATGGGGTAGAGCCGGTAGAAGGCATTTGGATATCTCGGAGACCATAGCTTCAAACCAAGTTGGCGAGGCCTTTGGGCCATCGAGGTTGGTCTACAATATCAGATTAGTGGGGGGAACAAACCCAGGGGGGCGAGAAGTACGGCGGTAGGAATTATAGGGTGGATCTTGAGAAAGGAGAATGCTCTTGTAACATCCCTCAACTCCTTCACGTGCCTTGCTCCCATGTCATTACAGCTTGCAGATGCAGGGGTCTAGACCACGAAACTGAGAAGTTCATGTGTCGTTTTTACCTGATGTCATACACTTTGAAGGTGTGGGAGTCCAGCTTCAAGCCTTACCTAGATCCTACACAATGGCCGCAGTACTATGGGTTGGATTATGTTTTGGACCCCGACCTTCTCAAGACAAAGAAGGGTAGAAGGAAGAAAAAGAGGCTGCGTGGCGTTATGGACGAATGTAATGGGTACGGTGATGATATATATGGTTTTGGGGACTTTAATGAGGCACCGGCTCAGGTCCGTTGCTCCAAATGCCACAAAACCGGTCACACCACTGCCACACATGACAAACATATGAAGTCAATCAAGTTAGGTAGACGGAATGGAAGTACAAGTGGTTCCAAACGTGTTGAGGTACATAGGTTTTTAAGCATATGACATGTTACATTTATATTTTCTATGTTCTAACATTGTATTCTTGTCAACACAATTGCAGGATGGCGCACGCACAGTTCCCCCTTCTTGACAACTTCTACGACAAGGACCACCGAGCACACTTGATGGTGGACAATAGTGAGGTAAGTCATACTTTATTTGTACTGCCTTATGTTCCTAAGAAATACAAGTTTTTCTTAAACAACATTACAATGAATTTATGCCGATTTCATTTAATTTACCCCGTTATTGATTGTAACGTTGTTATCTTGCAGGCTTTGGCCCCGTTGTGTCCCCGAACTCACCGACCGTTCGACTGGGATGAGCGCTACGCCCCGTATATCGCTAGGGCAGGAGTTGGCTTGCTGGGCTTGGCTAGAGTTATCAATGTTGACTTGCTAGACATGGATGGTCCCCTCCTCAGCGCTGGCATCGACAGGTGGTGTTCAGAGACCCATTCCTTCCACCTGCCATGTGGGGAGATGATCGTGCTCATGAAAGACGTTGGCTACATTTTGGGCCTTTACTTGGAGGGTCCGGTAGTCACTGGGACGGTGGACTCACAGAACTGGAAGGACATGGTGGAGAACTTTACCGGGTATCGGCCACCTAACCCTGAAGAAGGTCAGAAGGAGAAGAAGACTTCGGGTGTGAGCTCCTTGTGGTTGCGGCAACGCTTCAACAAGTGTCCTGACCATGCACCGGCGGCGGTGGTTGAGAGGCACGCTCGTGTGTGGCTGTGGCACATGGTGGCCCAGTTCTTGTTTCCAGATGGTTCTGGAAACACCGTCTCATGGATGGTGCTACCACTGCTTAGTGAGCCATGGGAAAACATCGCACAATATAGCTAGGGTCCGCCACTCTTGCTTGGTTGTATCGGCAACTTTGTGAAGCGTGTAGAAGGGTGAAACCCAATTTCAACATAGGTGGCTGCACGTACTTGCTTCAAATTTGGATTTGGGAGCACATTCCTATCGGTCGGGTCCATAGAGGAAGAGTTCCGATAAGTAGGATGCATACACTTTCTTACATGGCTTTCAATTTATTCATTGAGTATGTCAAATGCTTACACTTCATTTCTTTTTTCAGAATTGGCCACATGGTGATTGTCGTCCCCCCGTCTGCTACCTTTGGACAGGAATAAAGTCGGTTCGGGGACAGCCGCATCGACGCTACGCTCAGTACTCCAACGACTCGGATGTGTTAACCACCAATCAGGTTCATTGTACAATAGCTTTCCTTTCATTTTTTGCATCGCCAAGTAACAACTATGCCATGTACTAACTTCGTGCCATGTACTTGTAGGTTGACTGGCATCCATATGACAGGGACAATGTACACAACTTGCACATGGCCCCATATGTTGAGGCTGAGAGGTTGAATTGGCGATCCAATACGCCAATGATCTTCTACTATGTCGTTGAACACCATTTGCCCCAAAGAGTCATGAAGTAGTTCGGTAGGAATCAACCTTTTCCGCTACAGCTCGAGTGCACAACCCGTCAATTGCATGAGTAAGCTATACCTGCCACGACCATCTTTACCTTTTCTATGCGTCGTACATTAGCAAAAAAATGGAACATGTGTTGTGCTTGCAGGATTTCAAGGAGAAAAAGGTTTGGCGGCCAAAACTGGCTTTAGAAGCATCAACAGTACGTGCAAGCGTGGGAAAGTAGAGAGAGGGTAGAACCTACTAATGGAGGTCATTGCATGCCGAGCGACTAATGCGACTACCTAGCGTGGCTTCACAGTTCCACCAAAATTAGTGTGCATCCGCCGCTCTCGAGCATTCCAATAGATGAAGAAGAAAGCGATGACGAGGACCCCTATGATGTGATTACAAGGAGGAGCGTGCAGCCGCAGAGAGCACCACTTGAGAATTACATGGTAAGAATTTCAATTCAACTATGACTTCACACGGCTTGAATTCAAAAGTACATGGTAATGCTCATTATGCACACACTATACGCAAATTAGCTTTCTCACCTTTCTAATGAGGCCAGAGTTTACCTTGCCCGTGCCAGAGGGACCGACAATTCATATCTTGAGCAATTTGCCAAGGTACTTCCGCTGTGCTCAACTATTTTTGAACCGTCCATATTCCATATGTAAGCATTTCTCATTTACTTGTATAATGGCTGCAGAAAGTGATTACCTCGTGTCGACGCATGGCTCGCAAGTTCAGCTGCATGCGAGCAGAAGATGTTCAAGTTCCAGCTCCCGCATCACAAAGCTGAGAAACTAGGACAAGGCAAAGGGCTACCTCCACTAGGGCGACGGTTGATAGAGCGGAGAACTCGAGGGCTAGAAGAAGGGATGATCAAGAACAGGACGATGAAGAAGATGATGACCTCGATGATCCAATGTATGGCCAAGACGAGCTGACGGGTTCCCAACTTGCTGATGCTCCTCCCGATACACAAACACAGGTACGGATGGGTTCAACAGTGCCAACTTTGCTAAAACCTACAGCTCTTGCAAATGCTAAGTCAACAAGAACATGTCATTCATCTTATATATCATTGTATAACATATGTACATGTGTTGTGTAGAGTCCGCCCCAACAGCACCGATGAGGTACCGGGCAAAACGTGCGTGGACGTGCCCATGACCGCAGCGACGTTGGCACTCCAAATATGTAGCCGACTCATCCGGGTCGCCAGCGTCGGCCACTGGATGTCTTCTCACCATGAAGAACAGGAATTTGTGGAATGTTGATGACTGATGCCATGTGAACTATGTGGAATGTTGATGACCTATGCTATGTGAACTATGTGGAATGTTGAAGACCTATGCTATGTGAACTATGCTATGTCGCTATATGAACTATGCTATGTCGCTATGTCATGAATTGTGTATGTCAAATTTGTGAAGTTGGTCTAAATCTGTGAATTAAGTGAAGTATGCTATGTTGTGAATTATGGTTGTCAAACAATTATATGTGAACTATGCTATGTTGTGAATTGTGGTCAACCATTGTGCATGTCAAATTTGTGAAACATTGTGTATGTCATGAATGAATCTTCTTTGTGGAGTCAATGAAAAAATTATGTTCCCAGGTCTGTGGCGCCAGTGAGCCTGGCACGACAGTAATATTCCCAGGTCTGTCGCGCTAGCATAGCTGGCGCTATAGCTAAAAGAAGAACAGCGCGCCCAAGGTTCCTAGGTCTGTCGCGCCATCTGGACCGGTGTGACCACAGTCACGCCAGCTACACTAGCGTTGAAAGGATCAAGATGCCCAAGAGGGGGGTGAATTGGGCTTTTTCTAAAAATTAATTGCAAGAATTAAATCCTACAAGCCAAACTTCACCCCTAGTGCCTACTAGTGTTCCTTGTGATTCTACCGGTAATAGTTTTGCACCCTAAGTTTCAATCCTAGTCTAGCATGGCAATACTAGGAAAGTAAACAAGCAATGAAAGTAATACACGAAAGTAAATGCTTGAAAGTAAGGGTTAGGAACACGTCGATGTTTTCCCGAGGTATCGAAGAGTCGCCACTCCCCACAAGTCCTTGTTGGAGCACCCGCGCAAGGGTGTAGCTCCCCCTTGATCCATGCAAGGATCAAGTGCTCTCTACAGGCTGATTCTTTGACACTCTGTCATGGTGAATCGCCCAAAACCGCTCACAGGATGAGTTGGGTCATCCACAAGCTCGCCGGATGATCACCAAACTCCCAATCACCACCAAACCGTCTAGGTGATGACGATCACTAAGAGTAACAAGCTAGAACTCTCACTTGACCACAATAATCCTAATAAGAAGATGGATGCACACTTACTACTCTCTAGTGACTAATGAGGGATCTCAAGCTTTGATTCTTAAATCACTTCCCTCACTAGGGCTCTTGCACTCCTCTGCACTTGAAAGGTGTTTCTCAGCTGAACAAATGAGCAAGAGACCTCTAAAAGAGGTGGAGGGGATGTATTTATACACCCTACAGACAAATCCAACTGTTACCAGCCAACTCAACAAAACACGCACTGACCGGACGCGCCTGTCGACATGACCGGACGCGCCGGTCGAGTGTAATGGTCGAAAACCAGAACGATATCGCTGAGTGACCGGACGCACCGATCAGGGGTGACCAGACGCGTCTGATCGTGCAAGAACCTTATTGTACTTTACCTAACGCTCGACCGTGTCCGATCAGTGATGATCAGACGCATCAGGTCAGCTAAGTACCTTACTGGAACGCGACCGGACGCGTCCGATCACTTTCTAGTCGCGTCCGATTAGACTTTTACCCTCTGAAACACGTGTCAGACTGATCAACGCGTCTGGTCCTCGCAGGGACCGCGTCAGGTCAACTAGGTTAAAAACGCAGTGACTGTTAGTACTGACCGGATGCGTCTGGTCATGACAGAGACCGCGTCCGGTCAAGGGTAAACAGCACAAACAACTTCAAAACGCGACGCAACTTGAACTAAGTTGCTTCCAACTGAACTTTGAGCTTTTCCTGAGCTACCTAGTGCTAAGTTAGAAAAGTGTGCACCACACCTAAACAAAAGACTCACCTAGGTCAAGTTACTCACTCATGCCCTCCTTTATAGTACGGCCAAAGGAAAAAGCGAAGATGCTAACGACTATTTCGGATGTAACTCAACACCTTGACATCCGGAACTAACCGTTCTTAATCTTGTCGTTGATCCTTTGAAAACCAAAACGATTTCTATCAAGGGGCATGAATACCATAGTGCCCAAAGCAGTTATCAATAGGGATGAAAACGGACGGAATTTTTCCCGTACCGTCCCGTTCCGTTTTCTATATATTTTCCATCCGTTTCCGTATTTGCGAGATCCCGTTTTCGTATTTGCGAAAGTAGAAAATGGTGTTTTCCGTCCGTTTCCGAGTAATCCCATTTTAATATGGAATAGACCCGTATTTATTCCGTTTTTATCCCGTTTTCAATCTATGCTCAACATGTTCAACAATTACATGTCCTTATGTTATGTTAACATAACTACGAATCACCAACTATGCATGTTATGTACACGTACATAGCATGTAAATGAATATTAAACTTTGTATATATTATTACATGACTTTATATATGTATACTTTGAGAATATTATATTATGTGATCTTAATTTAATTTTCTGGCTCTCCGTCCGTATTTGTTCGTTTCCGTATGTCCGCATATTCCGATTCCGTTTCCGAACCCGTATTTTCCGAACCCGATTCCGTTTCCGCCAAAAAAATATAGAAACAGAAGTAGAAATAGGGTTTTTCCGTCCATTTTCATCGCTAGTTATCAACCCCATAACCTAACTTATCAAAGTTTCTGCAAAATACACGTTAGTCATGGTAATAATGCGTTGTCATCAATTGCCGAAACCAACTCCCGGGGCCTAGATGCTTTCAATCTCCCCCTTTTTGGTGATTGATGACAACACTTAGATTCAAAAGATTTAAGAGTTGAGGTTTTCGAACATGCTTGGTTCACATAAGCAAAAAGCTATAAGCACAAGGGGATAGGAAATGCTTATGTGTTCCAAGCCAAATGAGTGTACTACACAAGATAAAACATGAAGAGTTAGTACACATAAAACATAGCTCATATGAAATTAGAGTAAGACACGAAAGCATAACCTTATGAGCTAAAACCAATTAAGTGACATGATATATAATAAAGTCTCACAAGCACACTTGTCACAAAATGCAGGGCGAGAAATTAAACATGATGCATGAATGTAGCACACAAAGAAAACGAAACCCTCTATCAACACTCCCCCCTGAATCTACTCTCTCTCCCCCTTTGGCATCAAACGCCAAAAACAAAACTAAGGATCCGACGGGGGAACAGAAGCTGTCGTGTCGAGTGCCGAGGAGCGCGGAGTGATCACAAACTGTGAAGTATCCTCCTCAGACTCTGAACTGTCAGGCTGACCCTATGTAGATAGACGTGGCAGTGAAGCAGTCTGGGTCTGTAGAGCCGGTGCAGGAACTGAAGATGTAGTAGCAACAATAGGAGCAGTCTCTGTCACCTGAGCCTGAAGAACACCAAAAGTGGGAGGATCTGTCGAGACAACTGACGACGGCATAGTTTCTATAGTCCTAGCCCCTGACACTGGAAGAACCACAGTCTTGGAAGCTAACATCCCTGAAGAAGTCACAACAGTGGTGTGCGAGGGTGTTGGTTGACCAGTCAGCTCGCTATAGGAGGCACTCAAGTCAGTGAAAGGAGTGCCCGAGAGAAGGTGAGGTCAGGGCTGAGCTGGTGGAGTGAACTCTGTCTGAATAGGAGTGTAGCTCGGGGACTGAAAATCTGAGGCACCTGCTGCTGGGGAGAGGTAAACTAAAAGCTCGGCTGTCCTTGACTCTGAAGTCCACTGGACTGTAGTGCTGGAGTAAGGACAGACGGTGGTGGCGGTACCCCAATAGTGACGAGGTGTCGCAGGAGCTCAAGATACTGCTGCTGGGTGGCTGCCTGCTGCCTCTGCATCTTAAACTACTACCTCTGAAACTCCAGCTGCTGCCTCTAGAACTCGTCCTAACGATCCTGAATCTGAGCAAATACGGCAGCTGTGTCCTGAGCCTGTCACTGCATCTGAACCTCCTATCTCTTTTAGGCTTGGGTCAGCCTCTCAAGTATAGCCACCATGACTGGGTCTGAGCGGGAGGCTGATCCTGAACCACCGGCCTCATGGTCGTGAGACTGAGGAGAGCGGTACCAGAGGATGGGCTGGTAATCCTCGTCAGTGCTGTCAGTGGCAACATCCTCAACTGGGTCAGCTGGCTGAGTATCAAGATCTGCAAGCTCGGCCTCAGCAAGACCCTCAACGGTCTTGTCCTGCTCAGCTGCTGTCTCTAGAACCTCTGGCCTCTGACGCTGTCCTAGCCTAGGTGCCTGCTCTCTAGTCACTGAAGCCCACAACTGTCGAATATCATACTCTGGAAATGCAGTAGTGGTATCAGATATCTCGGCTCTAATCTCTGCAGACAGGTCACATGCAGATCGAATAATAAAGTAGATCCAATGAGCATAAGGTAGCTACCGGTGACCCTTGAAGCCCTCTGCTAAAGTGTCCTCCATCTCACATAGCATCAGATCCCAAATATCAAACGGTGTCTGTGAGATGAGGTGATGAACAACCCAGAGTTGCATCCGTGTCAGGCCCTCTCTATATCCTAGCCTCGGTAGAAGAGTCTGCCTCACAATAGCATCTAGCACTCTAGCAAGGGGTGTCAAGCTAGCAGGTGTACGTCTGGACCCCTCGCTAAATAGCTCACGGAAGCAAGGTCTGATCAAATCTGTGGGTGGTACTGTACCTCCATGAGGACATCTCGGTGGTGAAGTTTGTCCAAAGCATAGCTGGTGTATCTTCGTCTCTGAAGAAGGAAGTCTGAGAATCTCCCGTACCCTGGTGATGTACAGTCTGCGGTCACGGCCTCGGAATGCAAAGTGTATGAACTCATGAGCAGGGTCAATCCAAAGTGAGGAGCAGAACTCTCTGACCTAAGTCCCGCAGTAAGCTCCAGTCCGTCCTAGAAAGTCTGACAGACCATGTAGAAAGGACAAGTGTGGATGGAGCTGCTCACTAACCATCTCAACTAAAGCCTCAAGTCGACAGACTCTCTGAGGTCTAAAGGCAATCCCGCTGTTGACGTAGGCTCTGTAGAAATTCTCATACAGAGGTGTGTAGAAGCCCTCTGAGGCTCGAGGATCCCGCTGAGGTGGACGACCTGAGAGCCTGTACCTATCGTGTTGTAGCTCCCCTAAGGTCAAAGTGCTCAACTAGGGGGTGACCTCGAGCCCTGGGAGGTGGACGACCTCCACGACGCTGGCCCTCTGGCCTAGGAGTCACCTGAGCACGCGTACGTCCTGAGCGACGACGCGGTGGAGTCTGGGCGATCTGCTCCTCTGTCTCCTCTGTGTCCTCTGTGGGCTGCTTTACAGGTGGGTCCTCAATAGGCTGCTCTATAGGTGGGTCCTCTATGCCCTCTGTGGCCTCAGTACCGAGCTATCGATCATCAAGATGAAAGTGACGCTCGCCAATGTGAATCCCACTGCCTCTGCCATCCCTCTCCGCACGCTCTGCAGTATCAGCGACGGCCTGTGCAATCTCTGCCTCAGTGGGTGTCCTCTTTCTCTTCTTGACGGCTAACTTCTTGCGTTTGCCACGGGCTACCTCTGTCACCCTGGGAGGACTTTCGTCCCCGTCACTCGGTCCACCACCAACATTCTTGCAGCGAACCATACTGACAGAACTCTGTAACTGAGAAAACCCTGAAAGGCAAGATGGTGTACTGACACTCGTGAGGCTTGGCCTCAATCCGTATCCGCAGACTTGGCCTCGGATTCACAGCTGATCAGCTGACACACACAGAGCACTGACAAGATCCTTTGTAAAGATGGAATAGATAGAGCTACTATTAAGCATTATATTTTAACTAATAGACGAGCAAGGTCCTTATGGAAGCAAGCATACGAGATAAGAAAAGAATAGATCGCGGTAGCTACTTCAGATGAGCGAAACTCCGATGAAAGGAAAGTGACCTTGACGCGTTAGGGTTCCCTGAAACGACGGACAAGCGCTTGCGAAGTCGAACTCGTGTGAAAGTCCTTTGCCGGAGAACGGTCGGATAAAGTCGAAGACGTCGCGACCGTTAGGGTTAGGTCATAGGGTGCGACGGTCGGAGGCACGACTACGGCTGCTGGAGACGATAGACGGGCGCGAGGAGGAGAAGTTGGCTCGCACAGGAGAGCATCGGCAGTGCGGCTACGCGAAAGGACTGCGGCGGCGCGGCTGCGTGGGAGAGTTGCGGCGGCGCGCGGGACGGCTCCGGCACGGGACGGCTGCGGCGGTGTGCGGAACGGCTGCGGTGGCACGCGGGGCGGCTGCGGCGGTGGAGAAGGCGCGGCGGCGCTGGAGAACTCAGTGAGGAGGCGGCTAGGGTCGGGTTCGGTCGGATTGAAAACGGCGATGGATGTACGGTTAAAAGACTTAGATCCGCTTTTCACACGATGACCAGACGCGGTGGTTGACTGACCGGACGCGATGGAGCAGCGTCCGGTCAGAGTCCAGTAAGCTCCTGGCGCGACCGGACGCGTCTGGTTAGAGATGATCGGACACTGACATAGTCCGGTCAGAGTTTATCCGGGAACCTAACACGCATGACCGGACGTGGTGGTGGAGGTCAGGACCAGACGCGGTGGTCACAACGTCACGTCCGGTGCAGCGTCCGGTCACAGATCATTGAGAAAATCTTTGGGATGACCGGACGCGCTGGTGGCCGTCGGGATCGGACGCGGTGATGAAACAACATCGTGTCCGGTCCAGCGTCCGGTCCAGTGTCCGGTCGCTGTAAAGCACCTTTCTTCAAACCGATCTTCGACACGACTTCTCCTAATCAAGTTCCAATTCAAAAAGACTCAAATAAACACCAATTAGAACCTGATATGAGGGACCTCTCTCAAACCCTCGAGTTTTTCAAAATATTTTGCCCTAGGCTAGTATTATTTTTAAGAAAATATGCAATAAACACCCGAGGAGCAATGTATGGCCATGCAATAGAGTTTGTGAACCCTTTGAAGCGTCAAATGCTCTCTCTATTCATGGACGAACACAGAGGTTGCTCAAAACAAAACCAAAAAGAAACGACAAAGCAACAACCATGCATATGCAATGCAAAGCGAGAAGGAAAGACTAGGTTTCTTGTCAACTTTTATCCATGGTTAGGCTTCTTCACTCCTCCAAAGGAGGGTTATCGTAACCGCGTTAGACAAGTCCTAGATGCATTGGGGAAAATTAAACATGACATATGATACAATGCAATGCAATGCAAGGGACAACACAAGTTTATTTTTTAAAGTTACTAGAATCAAGCATATTTAGTTCACTTCTCAACCTACAAAAGGTAGCCTCATCCAAAGGTTTAGTGAAGATATCCGCTAATTGATTTTCACTTCTTACACCTTCTAGTGATATATCATTTTTAGCAACATGATCTCTTAGAAAGTGGTGGCAGATATCAATGTGCTTGGTGCGTGAGTATTGTACCGGATTATTAGCAATTTTAACGGCACTTTCATTGTCACATAAAAGTGGCACCTTATCAAGAATAACTCCATAGTCTAGGAGGGTTTGTTTCATGTATAAGATTTGTGCACAACAAGCCCACGCGGCAATGTATTCCGCCTCAGTGGTGGACAAAGCCACACTATTTTATTTTTTAGATGTCCAAGATACTAAAGACCTCCCAAGCAAATGGCACCCTCTGGATGTGTTTTTTCTATCAATTTTGCAACCAGCATAATCCGAATCGGAATAACCAACTAGTTGGAATCTAGCTCCTTTGGGGTACCAAAGGCCAATGCTTGGGGTGTGCTTAAGATATCTTAAGATTCTTTTTATGGCACTTAGGTGAGGTTCTTTAGGGCACACTTGAAAGCGAGCACACATGCACACACTAAACATGATATCGGGCCTAGATGCGGTAAGGTACAACAAGCTACCAATCATAGAACGGTAGATAGTTTGATCAATTGGTTTACCTTCCTCATCTAAGTCAAGATGTCCATTAGATGACATTGGGGTCTTAATTAACTTATACTCTTCCATCTTGAATCTTTTGAGAAGATCCTTGGTATACTTTTCTTGAGAGATAAAAATCCCTTCTCTCATTTGCTTGACTTGAAAACTAAGGAAGAATGTTAGCTCACCAATCATTGATATCTCAAACTCCTTTGACATCAATTCACCAAATTCCTTGCAATAATCTTTATTTGTTGATCCAAAGATAATATCATCAACATAGACTTGACAAATGAAGATCTCCCCATTAAGCTTCTTGGTGAATAGTGTGGTGTCGACCTTCCCAATAGTGAAGCCCTTCTCGATGAGGAAGTCTCGGAGGTGCTCATACCACGCTCTAGGGGCTTGCTTGAGCCCATATAGCGCCTTGGACAACCTATAAACATGATTAGGATATCTAGGGTCTTCAAACCTGGGAGGTTGTTCAACATAGACTAGTTCATTTATGAAGCCATTTAAAAAAGCACTTTTCACATCTATTTGATATAGTTTCATTTCATGATGTGATGCATATGCAAGTAGGATACGAATGGCTTCAAGTCTTGCAACGGGTGCAAAGGTCTCTCCAAAATCAAGACTTTCAACTTGAGAGAACCCCTTTACAACTAGTCTTGCCTTGTTCCTCACTACTACGCCTTGGTCATCTTGCTTGTTACGGAACACCCACTTGGTTCCAATGACTCTTGCACCTTTTGGATGCTCTTAAAGTGTCCAAACTTAATTGCAGGTGAAGTTGTTCAATTCTTCGTGCATAGCATTCACCCAATCCGGATCTCGAAGAGCTTCTTCTACATTCTTAGGTTCAAGACAAGAGATAAAAGAGTGATAGTCAACAAATGAAGCTAGCTTTTGAGATCGAGTCATTACACCCTTTGTAGGACTGTGGTAGAACCGCCCAAAATAACACACTAACGGAGGTACTTGCCTTCCTCTAGGCACTAAGTACTCCGCCAGCGGCTATTCCAGCCGTTTCTGTCGAGCACACCCAACGGGAGAACTCGAAACCATCCACATCTTCATCCAGGATCCAATAATGAAAACAAGTGCAATACTTAGTTTATTCCATACAACATAGTCTTCAGAAAATAAGTTATTATAATACCAAGTTCAGAGTACGGAACTAAAATAGCGGAAGTAAATATCTAGCGAGCGTAGCAAAGATCCATCTGAGCCCAGCAGACGATCCTCCACATAAAGCCTCAAGCAGCACCTGCAACAGGGGTAAAATAAACCCTGAATACACAATGTACTCGCAAGACTTATCCGACTAGGAATAATTTCCTGACTCTAAGGATCATGGTAGGCTTTTTGGCTATTGGTTCAAGTTTGCAGAAAAGCATTACTACTAGTGGATCCTTATTGCAGTTCTTTTATTTGCCATCTTTTAGTTTATCAGCTAACCATCTATGTAAGCACTTATGCTATTTTCAAACAAGAGTTGGTCAATACAAATCCATTCTTATTCACCTTTTCTCTTTCTATTCTTACTACGATGCCTGGATCAAGTCATATTGGACCGCTTACACGGCGATTCGTGAATTAATATAGCCCAGCTAGGTACCCTGAAAAACACACGCCCTGCCCGTACCGAGGTACAAGCGGGACCAACCCATTATCCTTCTGTCAAGAGAACCGAGTCCCCGTCCATACTGGGACTCCAAGCCCCGCGCCACTCGTGGTGCTTAGACCTTCTAATACCCATATATAATCCACCTTCAGTTGGTACGGATGGAGCCGGAACCCATGACAAGAGAATAACAAGTCTTTCTAGCCCCCATCCGCTAGTATATGCTCGGGATAAGGAGATCTATGACCTGACAACCATCCAAATGCAACGATCGGTCCTTAACCGACTCGGACAGGGAAATAATGTAACCCAGTGATGCCCTGTTGGCCACAGGACACCCCTTGTCACATCCACCACTACCAAACCACATCCCTGTCCGGTCACCATTTCACCTGTCTTTATTTTCATGTTAACCATAGTGATAATAATAATCACCTATCGTGAACAACACCATGTTGTTCACGCTAACGAAACCTAAGCATGGCACTACACGGCCTAAACTAGTAAGACTCTTGTGTAGTAATATTTATGCAAGTGGGTTTCAACAGAACTCCTGAAACGTAAATGCACATATAACATAGATATCCTATTATCATTTCAAAATAAAGGTTATGCATCGGGACTTGCCTTGGGCTTCCTGGTGTGCAACAAAGTTAGTGGTTGATGGCTCTGGGGCTCCTTCCTGCACGGGGACCTCCTCCTCGTACACCTCCACGATCTCCTCGTACTCCGGCTCCTCCGCAGCCACGTACTCCACTATCTCGTGATCTATATGCAAGAATGATGACATGATTTAATGCAATGATAACAACAGCTCTAAAAAAACAACAACTACTAAGCTACTAAGCTAGCTCTAATGACTAACATACCAGGCTGTCTACTATTCTTACTAAGCAAGAGTAAACTGATCTAATTAATCATTACTCATTAAATTGCACACTCTTCATTTATTTCTGATTTAATATTTAATACGGCTAAGGAAACTCAGCTATCACATCTAGTAAGCTATTCAAAGACTACAACACTATAGCAAGCACCTAATAAAATCATGAAGCTACCGGAAAAGTTTCAAAGTTAAAGCTATTACCCATTTGCCACAAAAATTTCTATAAGATTTATCATATTAATATTAAACGCTTTTGATTGATTTAATAGACTTTAGCATCACCACAGATAGGTATGATCTAACTACACTAACAGACAGATAATGATTTTAGAAAGAAGAATCGAGTGATTCGGATATCATATGGTGGAGATATCGATCACGTAAGGTGGCTGTTGATAATCTCTAGAAAATCTAAGGGGATTAATTAACTCATGACTTAATCTCTCGTGACGTGCTCATGGTTGCACGGGTGATGCCCTGGTCTTTAATCAAAGAATAATGGAGAAGGATAACGCTGCTAGGGAGAGATAGAGGAAGTATTGGAGGGACTCACGAGATACTCACCGTAATCGACTGGTGCTTCGGAGAGAAATCGACAAACGCAACTTACACTGGCAAGAACAGAGAAACTTGATTTTGGAGAAGCGAACGATCAGCTGAACGGAACGACTCGACGGCTCGGTTAAAAGACAGGAGACGCGGCTGGAGGCAGCGCTCTAAATAACCTCGCAGCGCACCGGTGACAAAAAAAAATTTTTCTACAGATGAACAGTGTTTCCGCGCAGCTACAGTGATCTCTGCAGAATCCCGTGACTTCCATGGGTGAATAGTATTCTGTGTGCTACAGTGTTTCCTGCACGCGCTACAGTATTCCCTGCTCGCTACAGTGTTTTCGTCGCGCTGCAGTGTTTCTGCGTGTTCTCTGGTTTTCTTTCACGGAGGCAGCGCGACGTGTGGGCAGGGCGACGTTGATTTATGCAAAGCATGATGGCTAATTAAGTATTAACTAACGCGTAAGCTGTGCGTGGTGTCTGCCGTCGCGGTCGGTCGTCGCCGTGCGCGTGCTGCGCGGGCATACTTTTCGAGTGTGCGAGCGCGATCAGAGAATTAGGAAGAAGATGAATTACGAGCGATGGAGTTGGAACAGGATGATAACAGTTAGTTGAGCTGTGCTGGGGAATATTTAGACATGGAAAAATTAGAGCTCAAATTGAGAATTAGTGCAACAAAATTTAATTTCTTACTTTGCCATTTACAATAATACATAACATGATGCTCATGACATGGGTTAATGATTTGTTAACGCGGTAACACCGAGGGTGTTACAAGGACTTTCTAAGTAGAGGTGAGTTTCTTCTATCAACCACTTGAGGGGATGGTTGGGGAGCATCAACATCTTGAGCTTGTGCCTCGACTTATTCATGAGAGACATAAGTGTCTTTATTTTCAACTCTCTCATTCTTATCATTATCTTGAGGCACATGTGATGAGGATGGTGGATTGACAATTTGTACATCGTCTTCAGCATCCTTAGGCTTGATGTCTCCTACCGGCATATTCTTCATTGCCTCTATTAATGGTTCATCACCTACATCATCACAATTCTTAATTGCTCCTTGGGAGTCGTTAGATTCATCAAATTCCACATCATATGTTTCTTCAACCAAACCGGTGGTATGGTTAAATACTCTATATGTTTTGGACTTTGATGAGTAACCAACAAGAAAGCCAATATCACAACGTCTTTAAAACTTCCCTAGGTGTTGACGTTTTTTATAGATGTAGAATTTGCAACCAAACACCCGGAAGAATGAGACGTCCGACTTCTTCCCATTTAGCAACTCATAGGGAGTCTTGCCAAGAAACTTTTATAGGAAGAGGCGATTTGAAGCATAGCATGCGGTGTTGATTACCTCGGCCCATGATTTTTCCGATGTATTGTACTCATCTAGCATTGTTCTTGCAAGGGTGATCAAGGTCCAGTTCTTTCTCTCAACTACACCATTTTGTTTAGGAGTGTAGGTTAATGAAACTTCATGCTTGATTCCAATCTCATCACAATAAGCTTCAATATTTGTGTTGTCAAACTCTTTGCCATTGTCACTTCTAATTTTCTTTATCTTGACTTCAAATTCATTTTGAGCTCTCTTTGTAAACTTTTTGAAGCAATTTGTCACTTCAGATTTGTCATGAAGAAAGAAAGTCCAAGTGTATCTTGAGTAGTCATCCACAATCACAAGACAATAGAGATTTCCACCCAAGCTCTTGTAAGTTGTAGGACCAAACAAATCTATGTGTAGAAGTTCTAACACTCTTGATGTTGACATGTAAGTTTTGGTTGAATGAGTATTTGCAACTTGTTTGCCGGCTTGACATGCACTACAAGGTTTGTCCTTCTCAAACTTGACATCATTCAAGCCTCTTACTAGTTCTTTCTTCAATAGCTTGTTGAGAGTGTTCATTCCAACATGAGCAAGCCTCCTATGCCAAAGCCATCCAAGTGTAGTTTTGGTGAACAAACATGTCATCAAGTTTGCATCTTCAGAGGTAAAGTCAACAAGATAGAGATTGTTGTATCTTAAACCTTTGAAAATCATTTGCTTGTCTTCTATCTTTGTAACTACCACTTCATTAGGAGTGAATAAGCATTGGTAGCTAAGGTCACAAAGTTGTCCAACGAATAGTAAGTTGAAACTCAATAAAGCAACATAGAGCACATTTGAAAGAGAGTGATCATTTGATATTGCAATCTTGCTTATACCCTTGACTTTGCTCTTTGAATTGTCCCCAAATGTGATCTTCTCTTGACATACCCCATTCTCTTTAAGTGAGGTGAACATACGAGGATCACCGGTCATATGTTGAGTGCAACCACTATCAATAACCCAATAAGATCAACCGGTCTTGTAGTTCACCTACACATAAGAGATCAAGCTTTTTGTTTAGGGATACAAACTTGAGAGGGACCCTTAACTTTCTCAACTAGTGACTTGGCAACCCATATTTTCTTAGGCCTATTCTTGGTAGGGGGACCCAAGAATATGACTTTCATCTTTCCACTTGAATCTTTTTTAAGCATGTAATGAGCATTGAAAGCAAATGGTCTAGTATGCTTAGGTAAGGGTTGTGGTGGTGGAGTTTTGCACTCATAAGCAAAATAACCTTCTTGTCCACACTCAACACATCTCTTTGGCTTGGGTTTTGACTTGCTTTGTTGTTGTTGAGCTTTAGCCTTCTTCTCTTGATTTGCCAAGTAACCAATGCCACTTCTATCCATCTTTATTATAGTATTCATGAGTAGCTCACTTTGCAAATGTTGGCCTCTTGTGAACTTGCTTAGGCCGGTCTTGAGATGCTCTTTTTCTTGCTTGAGCTTTTTGTTCTCTTCAATAAGTGACTCATTTGATGTTTGCTTTTCAAGAGCCATCAACTTCTTGTTCTCATTTCTAAGCATCTCATTTTCACTCTTGAGCTTGACATAGTCATCATAGTTGTCGGACTCAACCATATTCTTGTCTTTGCCGCTAGAGCCTTGCTCAATATTCTCAATAATCAAGTCATCACATGATGTAGCTATATCAATCTTAACAACTTGGTTAGTAGCATCATGTGTCTCAAGAGCAAGCTTATTAGCAATAATAAGACTATCATAATTGATTTTCAATGTAGTATATTTATCTTTTAGCAAGTTGAGCCTAGTGATGAGTTCATCATGCTTCTTCTCAAGTTTATCATGTTCATCTCTAAGCTCTTTGTTAGAAGTTTTGAGCTCCTTGAGAGTAGAAGACATAATTTTATTTTGATCTTTGAGCTCATCACTAGTCTTATGTGCATTCTCAAGCTTAGATGAGAGTGAGTTATTTTTATTTTGAAGCTCATCATTTTCGTTTCTAGTTCTTCTTATGATTTTAGAGTATTTGTTCAACAATTTTACAAGTTCATCATAAGAAGGTGCATCATATTCATCATCACTATCACTATCATCATCATCACTCTCATTATTTTGTACCTTTCGTTCACCCTTGGCCATAAGGCATAGGTGAGAAGTGGACGATGATGGTGAAGGTGGCGATGAAGGTGGTGATGAAGATGTCGGTGAAGATGATGATGGCCCAATCATAAATACGGCGACCTTCTCTTTCTCATCGTCGCTCTCATCACCGGAGGACTCACATGATGACTCAATGTTGGTGAGTCAATCACTAATAATGTAAGCTTTGTCTTCCTTCTTCTTCTTGTAAAACTCTTTTCTCTTGCCATCTTTCTTGTTCTTGTACTTGTCTTTTGGAGGCTTAGAGCATTGATGAGCTAAGTGGCCAAGTTCACCACAATTGTAGCAATCCATCTCGGATATTGGCTTTCTTTTGCTACTTGTGAAGAATTTCTTCTTCTTGTCATCGAACTTGATGCCACTCTTGTTGAGCTTCTTTAGCATCTTGGTGGTCTTTCTCACCATGAGTGCAAGTGATGCATCATCAATATCACTTTCACTTGAGCTTTCTTGCACCATCATGGATTGGCCCTTCTTCTTTTTCTTGTCATGGCTAGCTTTGAAGGCCAAGTTCTTCTTCTTGGAAGATGATGAGCCCTCTTCCGGAGTGATGTGCATATACATCTCATGTGCATTGATCTTTCCCAATACTTATGTCGGTGTTGCGGTGGAGAGATCACTTTGGTGAAGCACGGTGACAATGTGACCATACTTCTCAACGGGAAGAACGCTCAAGATCCTCCTAGCAACATCCGATTGACTCATTTGAGTGAGTCCAAGAGCATTGAGATCCTCTACAAGAACATTCAATCGAGTGTACATTTCATTAGCACTTTCTTTGGGAAGCATCTCAAAAGAATTAATTTTCTTTAAAGCAATATGATAGCGTTCCTCACGCTCACTCTTAGTTCCCTCATGGAGAGCACAAAGGTTTTTCCACAATTCATGAGCATTTTTGGCATTACGCACACGATTGAAGATATCCTTGCCTAGGCCCGGTAGAGTGCATTTTTTGCCTTTACATTCCACCGGTCGTACTTCTCCTCGTCACCACTTGAGTTGGCGGGATCCTTGATAGCGGGAAGCCCTTCGGTTGTGGCTCTAAGGCACCCAACATCTATGGCTTCGAGGTACGCCTCCATACGAATTTTCCAATATGGAAAATCGTCTCCCTTAAAGGTGGGAGGTGGTCCTTCCCCATTAGACATCTTGCTCTAGGCGGTGAAGCCTAAATAAGGAGCAACTCGGCTCTGATACTAATTGAAAGGATCAAGATGCCCAAGAGGGGGGGTGAATTGGGCTTTTCTAAAAATTAATTGCAAGAATTAAATCCTACAAGCCAAACTTCACCCCTAGTGCCTACTAGTGTTTCTTGTGATTCTACCGGTAAAAGTTTTGCACCCTAAGTTCCAATCCTAGTCTGGCATGGCAATACTAGGAAAGTAAATAAGCAATGAAAGTAATACATGAAAGTAAATGCTTGAAAGTAAGGGTTAGGAACACGACGATGTTTTCCTAAGGTATCGGAGAGTCGTCACTCCCCACTAGTCCTCGTTGGAGCACCCGCGCAAGGGTGTAGCTCCCCCTTGATCCGCGTAAGGATCAAGTGCTCTCTACGGGCTGATTCTTTGACACTCCGTCACGGTGAATCACCTAAAGCCGCTCACAAGATGAGTTGGGTCATCCACAAGCTCGCCGGATGATCACCAAATTCTCAATCACCACCAAACCGTCTAGGTGATGGCGATCACCAAGAGTAACAAGCTAGAACTCTCACTTGACCTCTAAAAGAGGTGGAGGGGATGTATTTATACACCCTACAGACAAATCTAACTGTTACCAGCCAACTTAGCAAAACACGCACTGACCGGGCGCGCCGGTCGACGTGACCGGACGCGCCGGTCGAGTGTAACGGTCGAAAACCAGAACGATATCGCTGAGTGACCGGACGCGTCCGATCGTGCAAGAACCTTACTGTACTTTAACCTGACGCTCGACTGCGTCCAATCAATGATGACCAGACGTGTCAGGTCAGCTAAGTACCTTACTGGAACGTGACCGGACGCGTCCGATCACTTTCCAGTCGCGTCCAATTAGACTTTTACCCTCTGAAACACGTGTCAGACTGATCAACGCGTCTGGTCCTCACAGGGACCACGTTGGGTCAACCAGGTTGAAAACGCAGTAACTGTTAGTACTGACCGGACGCGTCCGGTCATGACAGAGACCACGTCCGGTCAAGGGTAAACAGCACAAACGACTTCAAAATGCGACGCAACTTGAACTAAGTTGCTTCCAACTGAACTTTGAGCTTTTCCTGAGCTACCTAGTGCTAAGTTAGACAAGTGTGCACCACACCTAAACAAAAGACTCACCTAGGTCAAGCTACTCGCTCATGCCCCCCTTTATAGTACGGCCAAAGGAAAATGCGAAGATCTTAACAACTATTCCGGATGTAACTCAACACCTTGACATCCGGAACTAACCGTCCTTAATCTTGCCGTTGATCCTTTGAAAACTAAAACGATTTCCATCAAGAGGAATGAATACCATAGTGCCCAAAGCAGTTATCAACCCCATGACCTAACTTATCAAAGTTTCTGCAAAACACACGTTAGTCATGATAATGATGTGTTGTCATCAATTGCCAAAACCAACTTCCAGGACCTAGATGCTTTCAGGCATGACAAGAACACACTGGCCAACTTGGCCGGCACTGTTTTCGACTGCTCACTAGCATGAGTAGTCATGCCAATAGTGCTGGCGCGATAACCACGCGACTGCCGGACCAAACAGCGAAGGCAGCAACCGAAGCCATATTCCCAGGTCTGTCACACCTGTGGGGCTAGCGCGACAAGCCTGGAGAAATGGAACCGAAGATTCCTAGGTCTGTCATGCCTATGGAGCTAGCGCGGCAGGCCTGGAGAAACGGTTGTTGCGCCACCACTGCTAGCACGGCAGGAATGGTTGTCGCGCACCACTGCTGGCGTGGCAGACCTGGGAATGTGTTGAAAACTACAACTCACAGTAGTGACGCTGGCCAGCGGCAGCGGTGCACTGCCGTGTGGCGTGTCCGCAGGGCACAACCGGGTGGAGGCTGGGACAATGGTAGGGGGAGGGGTCGAAGAGGGAGGGGCGACGTGACAGGCAGTGAGGAGAGATTGCATATATATTTCATTTCTCTTTCCATCGTTGCAAAGGTTTTTACGGTTATTGTTCCGACTTTCTTTTGTGTTCAAGATGGTAGGAAAATAACCTTGTCTCTTATATAACATTCATCGTCATCACTACGAACTACGAATGGTCACATTGTCGTCATCGTCCATCACAGAATCAAATGTCATCACCATAAACACCACTTAGCACAACAATTACAACAAACAACATTGTTCGAAGTCTACCAAATGCCAAGCCATGGCCATGGCCATGTCCAACTACTATGAACCATTTAGTGTTGCATCTTAGAAGACTAACACTAGTCCTACCAAATGCCAACCCACGGGCGTAAGCAAAATATGTACGGGCCAAGCTGCCATTTCACAAAAGAAGCAGCGTTATCTATCTACTCCAAAGTGATGGCCAACCTAATTGTAATACATCGGACCGAAGAAGTCATCATCACTAGGGGGTGATGTCGTCAGGATAATGAAATGACCAGTTGTCGTCCTCGTCATCATCCTCCTTGGGAGCCAGAAGATGTCCATCGTTCGGTGGTGAATCGGGAACTACAAAAAAAGAAACATGTGTTCATGCCAACAATTTTAACAAGATTAAGGAGTCTGACCAAGCATTAAATGAGGTGCTCATAGAGCTAACGACACAAAGGGTTAGCCTTCTCCTTACGGGCCCGTTCAAGGGCCCAGTCACGCCGCCTAAAGAACTCAAGCTCCCTCCTATGCTCGGCATCCATAAATTCGTAGCGCTCCTTGTTCACTCGCCAGAATCTAATGAGCTCCTCTGGGTCATGCTTTTGCTTGTACTTTCCATCGGTCGCTCGATCAAAGTCATCACCAAGCATGTTCCATGTGTGCACGGAGGACCCTATTACACTGTACCTTCTGCACACATCTTCCCTCAACTTGTGCAATTTCAATCTCTTCCTTTCGCTCATGTATGGCGAATGAACATTGCCCTTCAGCTCCGCCATTACATGTCCACGACCAGGGAAATCCTCCTAGTCACATGACTTCCCCGCCTAAACAAACACAAACATAATTAGTTAAGTATGTGAAGTCACTAATTCAAGGTGTTTAGTGAACTCACAAATAGCTCATTGGACCCTCCATAAGCATTCCCGCAGTACTGGCCCCACCCTAGCTTAGATGGAACAACTCCTTCGCGAGCCTTGATGCCACACTTGCACTAACGGTCCGGCATCTTCAAGCATGGCCATGGCTTATTCCCAGTTGCAAACTCTATAGCTTCATTCTCAGAAGGCCAGTGCGATTTCGGTCCATAGATGTACTTCTCGAAGTCACATTTTGGGAAACCGCACTAAAAATGATAATGTTGCAAGTGAAGTGTTATAATGTGAATGACACATATGACCTCTAAAAATATAATAAGCCAACGAATACTTACATTGTCACGCTCACCACAACGGTAGAAGGGAGTAAATAGTCCGTCCTTGCTTGGCTCTTGGAGTACCGCAACCTTGTCATAGTGGCATTTAGGAGGATTGCCACGATGGTCTAGTGCAGCATAAAGCTTCTCAAGATTTGTCATTCAGGAGGATTCGATGGCGGAGGCACCCATTGAACAAACACAGGGTACGACCAACTCTTCTAGGGGTCGTAAGGAAAGAACATGATGCGGCGATCGAACTTTTCATCACCATCAATCCATTGGTAGAAGTTGCATCCGTCTAGCGAACAATCATAATTGGAGGGGGCGCGACGCCGAAGTTGACAACAGAAAAAAGCACGGCCTGCCGACAACGGATGCCTTGACTACTTCACAAAGGCCGGTAACCCACAAAAACACTTTGGTGTCGGTTCGGCTGGTGGGAATGGACCTTTGCCATCATGGTCCGTCGGATGGTGCACGAACTCCATTCAATCTAGCAAAATGAAATCTCAATCCAAATCAATGTAAACCCTAAATCCCTAAATCCAAACCCTAAATCACAAACCCCAAATCACAAAACCTAAATCACCATCCCTAAATCAAGAACCCTAAATGAAAAACATCTATTGAATACACGTGAACTCTAATTTCAAATTTCATCTAACCAATTCCTAAGCAACACTACAATAGGGAGGGAAAAAACAATTGCACTATACAAACAAAATATATCAAGCAAAAAGCACAAACAGTGAGGGAGTCATACCTATTGCATGAGACCGGCACAACCCAAAATCTAGATCCAAACTACATGGAAGAGATTTAGAGGAGAGGATGAAGACAAGAGCAAAGTTATTCAATGTATATGTGCTCACGAGCTCTTTGGCCTAAAGGACGGAGAAGAGAGTGAGAAAAAAGGTGTTGGGCCAACTATTTATATGTCCTTGTCGCGCCAGCTGTACTGGCGGGGCCCGCGGCCCGCCACGCCAGCCATGGTCAACAATCTATTCCACCGTGGCAGACTCTGTCGCGCCAGCGCATGCGGCGCGACAAAGTGTTACAGTCGCGCCACCTGAGCTGGCATGACAAAAAGGTCAGAATTGCAAATTTTATTTTTTAAGACTATTTTTAAAATATTGTTTAAAAAAGAATTAAAAATAAAAAAATTCCTCTGCCCGCCGTTAACCACCTCCACTCCACGGCACCCCACGGCCGGCGCAAGCCCCGCACGTACCTTGCCTTGTCACGGGCTCACGGGAGGAAGTATGCGTATCGCTTTTTGCAAGGCAAAAAAGCCTCGGACCGAGGAGCTTTCCGGAGCGGGGCTCACGTCGGCGGTTCCTCCTCAATAATCCTCCCCTTCGTTTATTGCTCTCCTCCGGGTCCTCCCCGGCCGCAACCCCTGTCAAGCAGACGCAGGGTGCCACCAGGCAGCAGCCCACCTCCACGCCGCACCACGCCGCCACCGCAGCACGACAGCCAGTCACCAGGAGTGATCATTGATCCCCGCCAGGCCGCCACG
The DNA here is from genome assembly GCA_038087645.1 of Saccharum hybrid cultivar R570. NCBI lineage: Eukaryota > Viridiplantae > Streptophyta > Magnoliopsida > Poales > Poaceae > Saccharum > Saccharum hybrid cultivar. The sequence continues at coordinate 2,765,202 of JAQSUU010000377.1, forward strand.
CTACCGTCAGTAAGGTTGGGGTCCCCGCCTGCGTCTGCCGGTTGCCCCTCTCCTCGCCTCCGGTTCCGTGAGATGTCGGGGGTCTCGAGAACACACAGCAACTGCTCCCTCCACTCCTCCTTCCCCCATTCAGCCCTTCCCCGCACCACTCCCAACTCGTAAACGCTGTGCGCCACCGCCGCTGCGCTTCCGGATCCGTCGTCCTTCCGCCGGTGCCGTGATGGACCCAAGCGATTCCAACTCCACCACAGGTACACCCATTGATCCCTTGATCCTCCTTCCTTCGCCGTTTGATCGAACTGGGTTGCTCGCCGGGACAGCTCGATCGCGCGACCGGGCTCCGTTGGATGCTCTCGGATTGTCCATGTTTGCTTCACTTACTCTGCGTGTAGAGCTGGCCGGCGGGCGCTGAATTGCAGTGCCCTCCAGATGAGCTCGCGGTGTGCCGTTACTGGGACCGATGTGGCGCGTTTGCTCGTTGCTTGTGTAGATGTTTAATCACTATATAGGTTATTCGATTGTCAATCGAACCTCTTCCATTGGACGGCAGTTGCTGATATTTGTTTTTACCTGAGCTTAATGGCGTAATGTGAATTGTGAACACGACTTTGATGGGGATGGTCAAGCTCGTACTGTCATTCACTGGGGCCATTGGCAACCTGGCATCCTGGCAACTCGATACAATCAGTCGTGAGCATAAAATTGTGTTATCGTGCACTTTATATCATTGTTGCTTGGAGGCCAAAACCATGCTATCAGTTTGGCTTAACTGTGAATGCTTCAATATAGGAAATGGACCAAGCCAAAGGGTTTAGGGATGGTAGTGAAGCAATAAAATGGTGAGACTGAATGGCTAACTAGCTCGAGGAGCACCATATCCACACAGGCTCTGAATGGCTAATTAGCTTGAGATGCACCATTTCTGTGCAGGCTCAAGGATTTTTACTCATATCTGACTAAGCTCGGACTCTTTCCCTTGTTCTACCCAAGATCCATTAATTAATGTACACACCCATATCAGTATCATACTTAGATGGAGAAATATCTTGTGCACGTCCATATTTGAGGTGACATCTTGATATCTCAGTACATCAGACTTTGGATGAGGTTTATTTAGAGTACAGGGAGGGGAGGCGTCAAGTGATGGGTTTACAATAGATGCTTCCCAAATTATAATGTATCGAGTTTGCCTACCAAGTTGTGATGGGAAACATGTATTTGTTGAGCTAAGCACACAAACTGTGACCATACGGTATTATTCAGAGAGATGGTCATGATTAACACAGTGTTCATAGCTTGCACATTCCTTTATCCATGGGGCTCAACATTGTTTCATTTCTTTCAATGTCAAGTGCATTGCAGCCTCTTATAATGACAGTTTGTGCACAGTATATCAACAACAACAACAACAACAACATAGCCTTTTGTCCCAAGCAAGTTGGGGGTAGGCTAGAGATGAAACCCAAAAGAGACGAGAAACAGGGAGACACATAAAGGGACATAAATGGCACAAGACAAAAAGATGTCACGGTTCAGGCACGTTGATTGCCAATCTCCAAGCGCTCCTGTCCATAGCTAAATCCTTGGAAATATTCCACTCCTTAAGATCTCTCTTAACGGACTCGTCCCAAGTTAGTTTAGGTCGACCTCTACCGCTCTTTACATTATCGGCCCGCTTTAGAACTCCACTACGCACCGGCGCCTCAGGAGGCCTCCGTTGGACATGTCCAAACCATCTCAACCGATGTTGAATCAATTTCTCCTCAATTGGTGCCACCCCAACCCTATCCTGAATATCGTCGTTCCGGACTCTATCCCTTCTTGTATGCCCACAACACCAACACAACATACGCATCTCTGCTACACTCAATTGCTGGACATGTCGCCTTTTTGTAGGCCAACACTCAGCACCGTATAACATCACCGGACGAATCGCCGTCCTATAGAACTTACCTTTCAGCTTCTGAGGCACCCTTTTGTCACAGAGAACGTCAGAAGCTTGACGCCAAATTCTATGCCTAACATCTTCATCAATGTCTCCATTCTTTTGTAGCATCGACCCTAAATACCGAAAAGTATCCTTCTTGGCCACCACTTGCCCATCGAGGCTAACGTCTCCTTCCTCGTGCCTAGTCACGCTGAAATCGCACCTCATATACTCGGTCTTAGTCCTACTAAGTCTGAACCCTTTCGACTCTAACGTGTGCCTCCATAGTTCTAACTTCCTATTAACCCCGCCCTACTGTCGTCAACTAGCACCACATCATCAGCAAAGAGCATACACCAAGGGATATCACCTTGTATGTCCCTTGTGACCTCATCCATCACCAAACCAAATAAAAAAGGGCTCAAAGCTGACCCCTGATGCAGTCCTATTTTAATTGGAAAGTCACTGGTGTCGCCATCACATGTTCGGACAAACGTCACCACATCCCTGTACATATCCTTGATGAGGGTAACGTACTTAGTTAGGACTTTGTGCTTTTCCAAGGCCCACCACATGACATTTCTCGGTACTTTGTCATATGCCTTCTTGAGGTCAACAAATACCATGTGCAAGTCCTTCTTCTGCTCCCTATATCTCTCCATCAATTGTCGTAATAAGAAAATCGCCTCCATGGTCGACCTACCAGGCATGAACCCAAACTGATTTTGGGTCACATGTGTCACTCTCCTTAGGCGATGCTCGATAACCCTCTCCCAGAGCTTCATCGTATGGCTCATCAACTTAATCCCACGATAGTTAGTACAACTTTGAACATCTCCCTTGTTCTTGAAGATAGGTACTAATATACTTCTCCTCCATTCTTCAGGCATCTTGTTAGACCGAAAAATAAGGTTAAAAAGTTTAGTTAACCACACTATCGCTCTGGCGCCTAGGTATCTCCACACCTCAATGGGGATACCATCAGGGCCCATCGCTTTACCTCCCTTCATCCTCTTCAAAGCCTCTCCGATCTCTGCCTCCTGAATTCTCCTCACAAAGCGTCTGTTGGTATCGTCAAATGAGTCGTCCAACTCAAGGGCAGGACCCTCATTCTCCCCATTAAACAGCTTGTCAAAGTACTCTCTCCATCTGTCCTTGATCTCCTCATCCTTCACCAGAAGTCGATCTGTCCTATCCTTGATGCATTTTATTTGGTTGATGTCCCTTGTCTTCCTCTCGCGGATTCTAGCCATCCTATAAATGTCCTTCTCCCCTTCCTTCGTGCCTAGCCGCTGATAAAGGTCATCATACGCCTGACCTTTGTGCACAGTATATCATTGGCCAAAAACCTTCTGCATACCGTAATTTCTGGTTCATGATGAGCAATAGCTTTCTTACAATGAGAGATTTTATGTTTTTTTTAGATTTGATTGGCATCCATTAGATATAGTAACCTTGTTGCTTAAATCCCACTTTGGTCTTTGACTGTAGATCATTCTCCTTTGTCATCACAGGAGGAAAGACACAAAATGTTTCAGTACCGCCTGTTGAAGGTGTAGCTGGAGGAGGGACTAGCTATGGATGGGTGGATGGAGGTTTGCGGGGTACAAATCTTGGTGCTGGTGTGATAGATCCTACAAAAGTACACTCAGAAGATCTTTTGCACGTCTGGTCTATGCCCAGCACAGCAAATGTTAGCCAGCAAGAAGCGCCCCGACCTCTAGAGAAAGTAAGTTGGATTACCTTTTGTTGCCACTGGTTTCTTGCTTCAGCGTGTCACTAAAAGTATGTTATACTGTTCAGTTGTTTCCCTGATATATGGAGTGTTTTCTTTCTCACCCAAGAGAATTGTGCATCATTCCATTAAGAAAGAAGGGAATACACTAGGGGGTAAAAGAACCTCCACACAGCACACCCACCCACCCAAGACACATCTGTTTCTTGTTCTTTTAAATGTGGTATTGCATTTTTCAACTGTGATCAGATTCATTGTGCTTTCAGTCGTGATTTGACTTATTACTATTTGATTATGTTACTTACCAAAATTTCCAAACTTTATATTTTCCTTTAGATCAACCTTTTGGCAGCAAGAAATGAAAGGGAAAGTTTTCAAATTGCTTTACGCCCAAAGGTTTCGTGGGCAACTTCAGGTATTGCAGGGTCTGTGCAGATACAATGCACCGATCTCTGCTCCTCCTCAGGAGACAGGTTTGTTTGTTTAAAATTTAGAACATCTTTATTAGGGAAGACCAGCATTCACACAGTTCTATTCCGATGATTATAACAGTGTTGTACCAGGTTAGTCGTTGGTCAGTCCATAACTTTGCGACGTGTGGTGCCTATCTTAGGTGTACCAGATGCTCTTGTTCCTATTGATCCACTCGGTCCTCAAGTAAATCTTCAACCAGGGTACTGTTTCTGTGCTTTGGAAATCTGGCTTGTATCTACTTTTTTTTTTTCTCTTATATATATGTACATTTGACTTTGCTTGTGCAGGGAGACAGCTGCAGTTTGGGTATCATTAAATGTTCCATGTGGGCAACCGCCTGGTTTATATGAGGGTGAAATATTCATTACTGCAGTTAAGACAGAATTAGAGTAAGCCTTTCCTTGCTCATTTCTATCCTGTTGTCTTAGATGTAAAAAAAAGTTGCCTTTGGTCTTACAGAAAAAGAGCATCGAACAGATCCATCTTATTTGGCATGCTTGGGCAGAAAAACTAATTCTTCTAATGCTGGCCCAAGTGTTCACATGTATGTTAGAACAAGAGATGCCATTAAACATATTCTATATGAATATATCGGATATACTGTGGTGGAATGGTTATTCATTAAGTGATATATAGCTTTTATTGAAATTTGTTACTTGAGATGTCAAATTCAGAATCTTGAGTAACCTTGTAAGTTTACCTGCTTATATACCTTGCTACCTTTAAAAAAAAATCTGGAAAGATTCAGGTCAAGTAAGTATGAAACAATCATGTTACTGTAAAGAAATTGTTTCACACCGCTCTTGAACAAGAATCCCAAGTTTAAGTGTCACGATATGATACCTGCATGCGGACACAAATGTCCAAGTGACATTAGCTTTGATTTTTGGGTTATATACTTTCTTACTGACCTAATTTCTGGAAGCAGTTCCAGAACAGAATGTCTACCAAAATCTGAAAAGTACAGGCTATATAGAGAATTAAGAAGTTGCCTTGACCTCACTGGACCCAGAGACTACTCATCACCAGAGGAAATGGTATTCTGCTCTGATAATATATTCTTAAGGATTAAGCATGTTATTCCTTTTTTTTCTAATTGTGCTATAACATTTAGGTACAAAGACTAACATCAGCTTCTACTGCACTGAGGAGGGTGTTGGATAATCCAGCACTCCAGGACTGTCAAGAGAATAATGGATTTGGAGACATGATGGATGAAGATGTTATGAACAATGTTTCAGTTCGCTTGAAGTTAAGCCTTACTGTTTGGGATTTCACTCTCCCAGTGACACCTTCTTTACCTGCTGTTTTTGGTGTATCCTGGCAATATTCCTTTTTACTATGTTCCATTTCCATTTCTGTGCAGCAACACATAATCAGAACCGCATATTAGAATTTATGATTGGATTGTCATATCAGTGTCTTGTTGCAGCTACTAACAATTTTCATTTGAGTTGTGGACATATGGATGTGTTCTCCTTTGACTACATGTTAGATATCTGAAACTGTCATTGAAGATCGATTCTGTTTGGAGCATGGCACTGAAGGATGGTATAGTGCACTGGATCATCACTTTAGGTGGCTCCTCCAATATAGAATTAGTCCATTTTTCTGCAGATGGGGTGATAGCATGCGCATTCTAGCATACACATGCCCTTGGCCTGGTAATGCTTGATTTTTTTTTCTCACACAAAAGAATATACTGGTTCACTGAACTTATGTGATGTCATTTTCTACTCTTCTGTTTTTTAGCTGATCATCCGAAGGCTAATGAATATTACTCTGACCCAAGATTAGCAGCATATGCTGTACCCTACGCACCTATCCTATCATGGTATCACTGTAATCCTTCTAAATTTTATATCATCTTATCTGATTCAGCTTGTTGCTTTAATTAATTTGGCTCCTTGTTAACAGTACGGATGCTGCAAAAAATTCCCTGAGGAGAGAGGTTGAAATCTTAAAATCAAGGCCTCATTGGTCCAAAGCTTACTTCTATTTGTGGGATGAGGTGCGTTATTTTACCTTTTCTGCTATGTCCTGATTTCTGGGGACACCCATGCAGATGCATGGAGTAGGGAGAAACTTGTTGCAGTTATGGGTATTGTTTCCAATGTCCACTCTACTTGTAATCGAAGATATGGAGTTACTCCTTTGGGTTCTCCTTTTGGTTTTATTATGCACGTCCAGTGGACATGCTCCTGCAACAGAAAGTTGAATTTTCACTCAGCTTGTAGTGTCCCTCCTGATCCCATATCTACTTTCAGTTCCTAGCATGACCTGCTTAACTCAATCTTGCAAACTAATATCATTGATAGCAATTAGCCATTGGAGGCTATACCATTTCTCAATATATTTTTATGTTTTCTGAAAGAAAAGAAAAGATATGATATTTTACGTGTTTCTGTCTGATTTCGACGAAGAAAATTATTTTCTATGTTGTTTGTTGGTGTTCTGTGGCCATTAATTGCATCTAGTCCTGTATAAAGTAGTATCTGTTTTGTCATCTTAGATACAAATAGAAATGATGGTTAAGGAAGTACACAGCTCCAATAAACGTGCAACAGTCATTATGGATCACTCACAAGTATTAATGGTGAAGGCAGCTTATTTGCAATGCCATTGCATAACTTATCATTGCTTTAGAGGTTTGATAATAAAGTCATTGAAGTTGTCAACATAATCACTTCTATTCCCCTAGTGTGTAATGATTATTGAAGGAAACTATGTTGTTAAAGTCTCTTCTTTGTGACTTCAACTATTGAAGACGAATTTCCCTATAGTAATCTTACAATTGTTTCCAATATTTCAGCCATTAAATGTGGAACAGTATGACATGATATGCAACATCTCTAATGAGCTACGGTCATATGCACCTGATGTGCGAATTTTGACAACTTACTATTGTGGTGAGTATAAGACAACATCTGATGGCCTTTTTTCTTTCCTCGATGACGTTGCCTCTATCTGGAAACATACTTTCATACTTGGGTTGTGTTCACAACTGTACATCTTTTTATAACTAACTAGTTGCGCGCGATGTACAACTTCTTGCACGGTCATGTACCAATGATAATGAGCTAGCCATCTTTGTTGTATTTAATTGGACTTGGCTCAACCTTGTTTTAATCAAATCAAATAAATTTCAATGCCTATAACAAATGCTACGTGCAATAAAGGATTAATTCCATATGAGAAATCGACTCGGCTTAAATGAGTGGCTATTGTGTGCACATGTTGTGAGGTTATGAAAGGCGGAAGACGAGCCACGTGCGTGTGTGCCAAATCGCGATGTGACATCTGACCCAGTCTTAATTTGGACCATGGTGGCCCATATGTATATTGATGTGAGATTGCTAGGAGTTTAGCTCTACCTTGGTTGTTAAGGGTGGGTTAGACCAACATATATTTCTCTTGGAGTCAATACCACCATTCCCGTGTTAACCGTTTTACGTGAAGCTAAGATGAAAGCATAAGTATGTTCGTAGTAGCGTGTGGTTCAGTCAGTGTGTAGAGTGTGCATGGGCTCGGGAGGCCAAGCCACGACACAAGTGGTGCGACACTAGTGAAGGTTTTGCAGGTTCAAACTGTAACCAACACTGTGTTGGAGGGGGTCAGGGGTACCTCTGCTGGGAGGACTCCTGCCATGGGTCTACTACCATCTGGGAAAGTGAGAAAGGGTGGGAGTGAGGGACAGATGGACGTGAGAGAGAGTGACGAACCAAGAGGGATGGGAGGGAGTGAGGGAGGAGAAGAAATTGCCATGCTTTAATATTAGGTATAGATAACATGAAGCTTAGCAAAGAAGCTAGAATTTGTATTGCTAAGTTTACTGAATTGGTGCACGTTTTATTATTCTGTATTGTATATGATGGGAAAATGGATGCAAAGGACACAATATTTGCACTTATGGCACAAAAAATACTTTTTTTTTCTTGAACGACGCAGGAGAGGTGCGTCTCATTTCATTAAGAAGAGAATAAAAACAATGGAGGAGAGGCTCTTCCCCCAAGTAACCAAAAGCAGGACTCTTAGTGCCACACACTATGAAAAACAGATGTCCACTGCCCAAAAAGCGCCTAAGCAGCTATAGGTAGCAACCTACTAAGAAGCTGTTGCAGAGCCTTAGCTCCAGCCCAACACCACAACAAGCACTCTTCAGAAACTACAGCTAAAAATCTTTGGACACAAGGACTAGCACCCTCAAAGACACAAGCATTCCTATGCTTCCACAGCTCCCAAGCAACCAGAATGATGAGTGAATTCAGTCCTTCTCTTAGCTCTGTTGGAACAGCCTTGATTGTTTTGCACCACCAGCTAGAAAAACGAGAATCCTCTAGCTTCGGTGCAAGGGGGAGCAAGCCCAACACATGAAAGATAGCTGTCCAAACCTGCCTTGCGAAAACACAAGCAACCAGGGTATGCTGTGTTGTTTCATCAGCTTGATCACATAGTTGACAAACAGACGGGTGAGGAAGTCCTCTTTTTGCAAGGCGTTCAGCTGTCCAACTGCGGCCCTTAACTGCCAACCAAATAAAGAATTTGCAACAGAGGGGCTCAAGATTTCCAAACCCGCTTCCAAGGTGCAAAAATTATGGTCCCAGTAAAAAACACCCGTAGACTGATTTGCTCGAATAAGAACCAGACCCTATAAGCAGCCCCTGTTGATGATTGAGGATGTCCTGTTGGAGATTTAAATCATCAACCAACAGATTTGCAGGTACTCCACCAGCACCTCTACTGTTAGAGCCCCCTTGATGTCCGACACCCATCTTCTATTATGTAAAGCTTGAGCCACCGTTCGTTGCTTCACTGCTCTCTTGGGAATGATCTGAATCAGTTTGAGAGCATATTCAGCTATTTTCTTTCCATGGAGCCAACAGTCCGACCAGAACTTGGTTGAAGCACCATTGCCCACCATGGTTTGCACAGCAACTTTAAGTAAGGCCTGAGGGCATGGAACCTGAACTGGCAGTCCAGCCCAAAGGCTTTCCTCGTCAATCTTCTATGCCACAGACACCTTATACGAAGAGACTGTTGGAATATAAGTGAATTGCCCACCTCTCCCCATCAGCTTAAGCTTTTGGGTTGAAGTGGCTGGTGCATGCGACTCAATATGGTTTCAAAGCCAGAGGTCTCGAGTTCGAATCCTGGTTAGTGCAATTAAATAAAAAAATTGCTGCTCGCTCCTATTCCACGTCCTTGAGGGAGCCTCCACGTGAGGGGGAGTGTTGGAATATAAGTGAATTGCCCACCTCTCCCCATCAGCTTAAGCTTTTGGGTTGAAGTGGTTGGTGCATGCAACTCAATAGAGACTAACCCAGAACTTCAAGATTATGGATACCTAAGCCACCATAACGAATAGGCTGCTGAACTTTCTCCCATGAAACTAAACAGTTGCCTCCATTAGCCTTCTCTTGGCCTTTCCACAGAAAGCAGCACAACAAATTCTTGTTAGAATATATTTTACTTTGCTTTTATTTATGTTTATTAAATGGACATATGATTATTTGCCTGAGGCGAAAATATTCTGTCACTTTCCTGGTGCATTGTTAGTGTTAGGTTCTGGAAATTTAGATGATTATGCCTATAGAAGGCATTGTGGTTGACAAGTCACGAATTTCTCTAGCATATAAAGATATATTTTCTTATAATTTCAATGATCTGTGTAGGCCCAAGTGGCTCTGAACTGGCTCCCTCTACATTTGAAGCTTTTGTGAAAGTTCCAAATGTTCTACGTCCGCACACGCAAATCTTTTGCACAAGGTATCCACTGCTGCTGGCTTATTTTTGTATTCTACTAGTTTGCTATTTTTTTTTTTGGGGGGTGTGGAGGTGACATTGAAGGCTGAACGTGCTCAGACACGGCCGCGAAAAAAGACATTGAAGGCTGAACCAACACACGTGTGTAGCCACAACATTATTCAATTTCACTTGGCTATTATACTTGTGATAAACTGTTTCATGGTTATGGTACCTAGATTCTACTAACATAACAAATAAGGTTCCGAGTGTTAATGTTTTATAATATCTTGCACTATTGCCTTATGAATCTGGGGTGAGGACCCTAGCTTATGTATCAATTGGGCAAGGTCTCGAGAATTCATGTTAGCCGTTACAAAATTTAGGGCCAAAATAGATTGAACAATTAACCTATTTCAGAAAAAAAAAACAAAATCCCCCTACTCACAAGGCACTATCATTATGATTACATAGCACTGACAATCTGATGGAACTTATCTCCAATACATGTTGTGGATATGGTGGCACTGAATGAATGTTAGATATGTGTCAGAGGCTAGTAGAAGCATTGGTGGCTTGTCGCAAACTAATGATAATGTTACACTACATCAATCTCGGCCAATAAGCCACCTCGGTTATTGATCTGTTGTCTTCTTATCAGTGAATGGGTTCTTGGCACAAGAGAAGACCTAGTGAAGGATATTGTTGCTGAATTACGGCCTGATCTTGGTGAGGTAAGAAGATTCTATTAGTAAATTCATAAACAATGGCCTTTTTAGTTGCATTTTAGTCCATTCTCAGAGAGGGTAAATGATATCACGTTATTTGTTTTTCCAACTGACATTGATTCTAACAACAGTATAAAATCAAGTAAGGTAATTGGATGAGAGCACCCAGTTTCATACAACAACAACAACAACATAGCCTTTTGTCCCAAGCAAGTTGGGGTAGGCTAGAGATGAAACCCAAAAGAGACGAGAAACAGGAAGACACATAAAGGGACATAAAGGGCACAAGACAAAAAGAGGTCACGGTTCAGGCACGTTGATTGCCAATCTCCAAGCGCTCCTGTCCATAGCTAAATCCTTGGAGATATTCCATTCCTTAAGATCTCTCTTAACGGACTCGTCCCACGTTAGTTTAGGTCGACCCCTACCGCTCTTTACATTATCGGCCCGCTTTAGAACTCCACTACGCACCGGCGCCTCAGGAGGCCTCCGTTGGACATGTCCAAACCATCTCAACCGATGTTGAATATCATACATTTATGAAATATTTTCATGAACAATTCCTTGTCACATTTTACTGATCCTTTTTCTTTTGTTGTTTCTATTGTCATCTGGTGCTCTGACACGGCCCTTTGTCTATAGTATTTTGGTATGTATTGTTGCTGGCTGTGGCCAGAGACCAAGATTTCTTCTCTTGTGATTGAATGATTTCTTCATATTTTTTGAGATCCTAGCAATGATGTTATGAGGAGTATGGGAAATTTCTTTTCTGTTGAGTGCATGCAGAACTATGCATATAGTCTTAAATGCATGGTTATTTTACCTATGTACTGTTATCTTTATTTTAGGTACTGCAGTCTTCATTGAAGCATACTTCCTGTTTCCAGATTGTGCTACAGCCTACTCTTTCCAAACTCAACTGACCCAGTCAATATTTTGTTTTTTTCTCATTTATCTCGAACTTTCATTTACCATTCAAGCATTGACTTCTCTGTTATCTTTAAAATTTATGTCTTGATGGGATTATCTGGATTCTATTTAGGAGTGGTGGACATATGTTTGTATGGGCCCTTCTGATCCTCAACCAAATTGGCACATTGGCATGCGTGGAACCCAGCACCGGGCAGTGATGTGGAGAGTGTGGAAGGAAGGTGGGACAGGATTCCTTTATTGGGGTACCAACTGCTATGAGAAGGCTATGATCCCAAGTGCTGAGGTATACTGTGGGGCATGCAAAATGTTTTTGAATATTTACCAACTGTATATTGTCTTATTTTATACGGTTATACCTGTCCCCTGTTGCAAGACTTGCAGTATATACTGATAGTCTTGTGATTTAGTCTTTGTTATCCCTGTTCGCTTGGCTTATAAGCCGTACTTTTTCAGCCAACGAACAGTGTTTTCTCTCACAACAAATCAACGAACAGTACTTTCAGTCATGGCTTTTCAGCCAAGCGAACAGGGAAGTATTAGGTTGTTATGGGCCAACGCTGGCCAGATAGATGGCGCCATGATTAATGGGCTAAATAGCACAACCCAATTATCTTTGTTAGCTCAGTTATCTTTGTATTCTCAATTTATATTAGTCCCATATAGGTTAGTTAGCAAAATAGATAGAGTAAAAGGGACATAAATATCTGTAAACTCTATTAGTATAATCAAGCAAGAGAATCATAATTCTCAGCTTCCCTTAGGGAGCTGGGAGACCCCAAAGCCCTAGCCGCCTCCTTCCTCCCCTCGTTCACGCGCGCACAATCACGGCGCCCCGACGCCGTGCCTCACTGTTCAAACCCCATCCCCCTTCCTCTCACTCCTACAATCTACGCCGAATCCGCGATAGGGATCGTGTTCCTATCAGCCTGGTATCAGAGATCTCTGGTTCGATCATGTCCGGTCCTCCACCGAGTTCGTCCCATCCGCCGCCGCCACACACCCACCCGCCGCCACCAGCGTCTTCGTCGGCGCTGCTGCCCCACACATCGGGCGCGCTGGCATCGGGCGTGCTGGCGTCCTTAGGGGCGATCGCGCCCTCTGCCCCAGCGCCGTCATCCCCCGCCGCCCTCGTCCTCACGCCGGAGCAGATGACGGCCGCAATCCTGGAGTTAGGGCAGGCCGTGGCGGGCATCAGGGCCTTCCTCGTCGGACACTATGCGCCCCAGCCGCAGGCCCAGCTGCCACCTCCGCCGCTGCCGCTGCCCTCGGTTGCGACCACGACGCCGGTCATCTCGTACCAGTATGGGATGCCCTACGACGGGACTGCGACGACCTCGTTCCCGGCCACGCCGCCGCCGTCCCAGGGCGTCCCCATCCAGAAGATCAGGTTCCCGCCGTCGCCATCACCGCTTCCGGCTTGGATCGCCGGTTCGTCGGAACCCATCTACACGGCGACCAGTACCCAGTCGCACCTGCCGCCGCTCCCGACCACCGGGCCTATCATGGCGCATGCGCATGGCGGCGCCCCGGCTTCGGGCGTCCTCTACGGCGGGGTGGACGGCCCCCTGTTCCACGGCAGCCTGATGCCGACGTTCTCCACCGCGTCGCCCTCGCTGGACACCACGGGCGCGGCGCCCTCGGCCGCCGCACAGGACCCGCCACCGCCCAAGTTTTACAAGTTGGAGTTCGCCACATACGACGGCTCCGTTGATCCCCTGAATTGGCTCAACCAGTGTGAGCAATTTTTTCGGGGTCAGCGCACGCTCGCCTCCGACCGTACCTGGCTCGCTTCCTATCATCTCCGGGGGGGCGGCCCAGACATGGTACTACGCCCTCGAGCAGGATGAGGGCATGCCTTCCTAGGAACGTTTCAAGGAGTTGTGCAACCTGCGTTTTGGACCGGCGGTTCGCAACACCCGCCTGTTCGAGCTTGCGCGCATGCCCTTCACGTCAACGGTGCAGGATTACTCCGATCGCTTCAACGCAGTGCTCTGCCATGCTCGGCACCTCTCTGCTCCTCAGAAGGCTGAATTATTTGTGGGCGGGCTGCCGGAACATATCAAGGTCGACGTTGAGTTGCGGGAGCCCCAAGACCTCCAGACGGCCATGCACTTGGCTCGGGCGTTTGAGCGCCGCGCCGCAGCTACCTTGTTGGCCCCTGTCCAGCAAGCCTGGCCTCCTCAGCGCCAGTCTGCACCGGTTGCACAGGCGCGTGCTCCTACGCCGACCACTGCCGTTCCGATGCTGCCTGCACCGCCGCAGGCTCCGGCACCAGCACCCCAGCAGCTGTTTCGTCGTCTGACACCAGCCGAGATGCTTGAGCGTCGTCGTCAGGGGCTGTGCTTCAACTGTGATGAGCCGTATGTGCGCGGTCATCAATGCCAACGGCTTTTCTTCCTCGAAGCTGATGATTTCCTCGACGACGCGGTAGTGGACACCGCCCTTCAGGAGGCGGAACCTGCATTCCAATGATCCTGCATGGGAGCCACTGCAGCAGTTCCCAGTTCTCTATCCCGACTTGCAGCTCGAGGACGAGCTGTTTGTCCAGGCGGGGAGAGATGTTATGGGCCAACGCTGGCCAGATAGGTGGCGCCATGATTAATGGGCTAAATAGCACAGCCCAATTATCATTGTTAGCTCAGTTATCTTTGTATTCTCAATTTATATTAGTCCCATATAGGTTAGTTAGCAAAATAGGTAGAGTAAAAGGGACATAAATATCTGTAAACTCTATTAGTATAATCAAGCAAGAGAATCATAATTCTCAGCTTCCCTTAGGGAGCTGGGAGACCCCAAAGCCCTAGCCGCCTCCTTCCTCCCCTTGTTCACGCGCGCACGATCATGGCGCCCCGACGCCGTGCCTCGCTGTTCAAACCCCATCCCCCTTCCTCTCACTCCTACAATCTACGTCGAATCCGCGATAGGGATCGTGTTCCTATCATAGGTCATGTGACAAAAAAAAAGTTACATGTGTATGCGACCTAGGTTTGATTGTTGAAGTCTTGCATATCCTAGTGTCTGATTGTATGACTGTAAGGCTCTAAGCAAGTAAGATGATGTTGGGGCGCTCATGCTGCTTCTGTATATCTAGAGAAAGTAAGACTAAATTTGAATAGACTAACTGTTCGTGCTACAGTCATGCTAATGACACTTCTCGTTTACCTCAACACTGAGACAAACTCTAGCAAATATGCAAGTGGTTAGCGATTCTTGTTTTATATATTAGCACTCTGGGGATACAGCTCAGTTTAAAAGTTTAATTCTAGTCTTTGTTTGGGAATAGATTTGGGGTTTTAGTTTACATTGAGATTATAATTTCTGCAGTTAATGTTTGGGCAAACCATTTTGTATTCTTATTCTAGAAATCATAGTACATTGTTGTTCTGACTGAGCTCAGCTGTACATTTACAAGCATCCACTATTGCTTCATTTCTGATTCTCAAACTTGGCGGTGCCACAGATCTGTTTCCGACGTGGGCTTCCTCCTGGCGATGGTGTCCTGTTTTACTCTGGTGAAGTGTTTTCTTCGTCACATGAACCAGTTGCTTCCACCCGGCTAGAGCGCATTCTCAGTGGCATGCAGGTGATAATTCTTGTTGATTATTTTTCTTAGCAAATCTAGCTTTTGAGCGATGGAGTCAGAAATATTCAGATTGAAAGTATTTCCTGAGAATTATGTATCTGGACTAGACTCTGTCCGACCAAGGCTTTGTAATTCAAGGGTTATACTTCTCAGAAGAATGTTAGGAGCAAACCCCACTTGTTCAATTGATTTCCGTTGGAAATATGAAACACTACAAGATTGGTCGATGTTGTCCTGTGCTGAAGGCTGTTTCTTGTTGCTTTTCAACGCAGGACATCGAATACCTGAAGCTTTATTCTTCACGGTATGGAAGGGAGGAAGGTCTGGCCCTTATGGAGAAGACTGGCATGTATCTTGGCCCGGATCGATATACGCTTGATCATGGACCGGTAGATGTGATGCGGGGTGAGGTATACCTCACCTGCAGGTCTTAGTGCAGTGGGCTGCCAAATGTTCATGCCCTTTCAGTTTAGGGCTATGGTGGTGTGTTATGTTATCTATGTAGCGATCTAATCTACCCTCGATGATCGATCAGCTCATCAAACCTGGGGTGTGTTCACTTCGCGAAAAGTAGCTGAAAAGTTACTGTAGCACTTTTCGTTGTTATTTGGTAAAATTTGTCCAACTATGGATTAATTAGACTCAAAAGATTCGTTTCGAACTTTACAGACAAACTATGCAATTAGTTATCTTTTTTACCTACGCTTAATGCTCCATGTATGCGTCGAAAGATTTGATGTGATGTGTGTAAGAGGAAATATTTTGGGTTGGGAGGGGGAAGTGAACGCGGCCCTGGGCTAAACTAGTCCTGGTGCATCTTTTGAATCTGGTTTGAGAGTTGCATAAAGTCGGGAGAAAAAACACAAGATGATGTGGTCCAGAGATAGAGCAGCCCAGGTCTCGCCCTGTTACAAGGGCCAGATAGCTACCGTAAGTGGGCCCTATCTGCTGCAACAGTATTGACACGAGATTGGCATTCCCAGCCGTTCCTGTGTCGGTGAGTCTCCGTCGCGTGCGCTTAAAGCTTTCAATACCGTCCTAGCCCTACTACCCATGGAAAGAGCTGAAGCTGAAATATTCTCCTGTTAGCTGTTACGGAGTACCTTCCGTTTCCTTTCTGCAATTTGCAGCGCAGGTTACTTCCTCGAAAGGTGCATTCAATCGCGTTCCTGCCGTGACGACGATTCCCGTCTCGCGACGGACGCTGACGCTGCCACCGCGGTGCCCCGTCTCTTTCGAGGTCGGTAGCGCATGGCCCGACGCGGAGAGCTCCGGACCCAGACCACCGGACCGGGAGCCGTTTCCGGACCCGTTTTTGTTAATAATCTACGTTATCCCCGGGGCGTCATCACATTTACAGGTAGTAATAAGCTTCCAAAAACAGGGTGGTTTCTGGCTTTCGGCACGGGCGCGCCGTCGCTGTCGCCCATCCACCCACGACGATTTCCCCCAAACATGTCCGTCCGATTAATATCTAATCTATTATATCTATATAGTATATACCCATGTGAACCGAGGGAGAGAACAAACACAAACGCTTGCATCGAGGTCCTTGTCACGGGTTCCACAGAAGCCATCCCTGGAGAGTGAGCAAAGAGCAAAGTGTCGTTATTTATTTGTTGTCACTTGTCGCCTTCGTCGTCCAGCTCCAGCCACGCCACGCCGGACCCTTGTGTTCCAAGGAGATGATAGGCTGGCAGAACAATCCTCCTGTCTACCCTTGGGACGGGCTTGGGGTAAGAAAGTAAGAAAAAAAGAAGAAAGATATTTTCCATGTCGTGAAATTTTCATCCAGATGTGTGGTGCTGTTGGGCAAGTTGCGCCGGCATGTCTGGCAGACAAAACTGTTGCATTCTTAAAGGGGTTGCTGTTGAAATAGTCGATGGGCTGTTTCCGCAATATTTATCAGCACGGATTTTATTTCATTTTATTCCATATTTCTTTACTACTCTACCAATTTAATTTGTGAGAAAGAGAAACTGTGTAGACCGGAGATCTTGAGCTGATTTGGGTGATCAGAGAGTGAGTGCAGGCCATGGGCCATTCTCTGATCGCCTGATCTCATCCAGCAGTACCCGTGCTGTGCAGTACTCCGTGCTCCTGTTGGTCTCGTCTCGTCTCATCTCATCTGCGGTTACTGTGCGCTGGGCTCGGGTTTTCGGTCAAATCGGTTGCCCTCGTCCGGCCGAACTGACGTGGAGAGCCTATCTGAGCTTCTCACAGCTGCAAGATTCTCGCTTCACCCTCCCCTCCAGGGACATGTTTAGATTGCAAATTTTTTCAACTCTAACCACTGTAGCACTTTCGTTTGTATTTGATAATTATTGTCCAATCGTAGACTAACTAGGTTTAAAAAAATCGTCTCGTTATTTACTATTAAATTGTACAATTAGTTATTTTTTACCAATATTTAATACTTCATTCATGCGTCCAAAAATTGATGTGATGGAAAGAGCGTAAAAAAACTTAGAATTTGGGTGGCATCTAAACAAGGGCCAGCTCGCTCGCCTGCTATTCTGGAACCGGAAAGAATAAAATCATAGCAGTCCACGAATCCGGGTGCAGTTTGTATCAGTGAAATGATTCGCTTATGTACACAGTACAGTGCATAGCTTAGCTCACTCTGCCGAGCCAACACGTAGCTTAACGAACAATCATGGGATTCGGCTGCCTGAAAATGACCCTCCTCTCCTCTCATCTCGTCCACGGCCACGGGCCACGGCGATCGATTCCACTGAATCATTGGAGTGGCGCATTTGCTCCACTTGTCTCGTCCTGCTTGGACGTAAGCATTTATCCGCTCCTTTTTGTTGCGGAGCTGAAAACATTCTGCCTGTTCGGCACGATGTAAAAACACGGCTGAACGGTTGATGCTGATGTTGATTTGTTGTGAGAGAAAAACACTACTGAACGGCTGGCTGATTCTGGCAGATAAGTTCAAGCGAACAAGGTGATTTTTCTCCGGCGAATAGCTAGGATCAATAATTCATTCGCCTGTTAAATCAGCAAATTACCACAGTGAGACCGATGGCCTGCCTTATCTCCAGCTCTTTGGCTCTTCGCCTTGCAGCGATAATGCTGCCGTTTATGCACTGCTTTGGTGGAGATTCATCACTGATGATGGGACTTCACTGTGGGCTGGATTTTACAGTCCAAACATTCAGGTGGGAACCTTTTCAGCCAGCCATGCATCCCCAATTTCCCATCCCACGGCCGCGCCGCGCACTTTGCGTCGTAAATGGCAATGCCAAGTGCAGCACGCGACACCGGGGGGGGGGGGGGGGGGGGGGGGGGGGGGGGGGGGGGGGGGGGGCTGGAAACCTTTTTGTGGAGCGGATGTGGA
This sequence comes from Saccharum hybrid cultivar R570, assembly GCA_038087645.1. NCBI lineage: Eukaryota > Viridiplantae > Streptophyta > Magnoliopsida > Poales > Poaceae > Saccharum > Saccharum hybrid cultivar. The sequence continues at coordinate 2,783,667 of JAQSUU010000377.1, forward strand.
CCACAAGCAGAATGAGTAGGAGTACCTGTGACTCACTCATCAGTGTGAGTGAGAGCTGGAACGGAGGAAAAACAGAGACCATCCAACCATGCAAATAGACTACTGCTACTACATGGACCGGATGGAAAAGTGACCTTTAATTTAATTTAATTTTACAGCTGGTGTGTTTGTTTTATTAGTTACGGGCACGACTAGCGCCTTGTTTAGTTTGCCTCAAAGTTCCAAGTTTTTTCACTCTCTCTTCATCACATCAATTTTTAACCGCTTGCATGGAGTATTAAATGTAGGTAAAAAAAATAACTAATTACACAGTTTAGTTGGAAATCACGAGATGAATCTTTTGAGCCTAGTTGGTCCATGATCGGACAATATTTGCCAAATAAGACGAAAGGGGTACTATTCATCGGATTGAAATTTTCTTCAATCTAAACCAGGGCTAGTTCACGATGTCGGTACTGCATAGTATTCCCAAATCCCAATAAAGAAATGTCGCAGATGGAATCCTCCACGGTATTTGTGATTTGAAATGAAAAGGAGTGAATGGTGCGTGGGCATGTATTTTATGCGCTCGTTTGTCGCAATGCACCACTCATCTGTCGCCTACGACTACGAGTGGTAGGAAAGCTAGTGAAAGGGAAATGGAAGAGGCTAGCTTTCCTACTGTAGCATAGTCATTTGTAAAAGGGGCATAGCTGGTAACGGAACATACGATCTTGTTAAAGAAATATGTGCCGTCTCCGTCGCAATTTCAGGTCTCGTTAAAGTCAAACTATCTTTTTAGTTTAACTAAGTTTATAGAAAATATTATTAACATATACAACTCTAAATAGATATACTATAAAATATATACTTCATGATAAGTATTAAATGTTTTTATATAAATGGTCTGAGTCAAACTATCTTTAGTTTGACTAAATTTATAGAAAATATTATTAACGCATATGGCTCTAATAGATATACTATAAAATATATACTTCATTGCGAATTTAATGATACTTATTTAATATGATATAAGTATTATTGTATTAATATCTTTTTTATATAAATTGTCCAACGTAGTACTATTCTAGAAAATTGCATTACTTCAAAGACAGATGGAGTACCCCTTTTTCTCACTACATATCAAGATGGGAGCAACATTTTGTTCACCGACAAAACCATTTTTTAGTAGAAGCTGAGTCAGCAGGACCGTTTCTTAGCGGAAGCCGATAGAATCATCTGAAAGTGAAGGTCGTTTATTTTCAGCTTTCTATTTTGCGATATAATGTAGTAAAAGACATCGGGTGAGCATGTTCCACGATAAGTTATGTTACGATACAAAGTTTTAGATCATGGGTTGGGAGTTACTTCTAAATCTTTATAGGATGAAGTCAAAAGGAAAGCAAAATGAACCATTAACTATTTGGCAAATGAAATTGACACATGTTAGAAAACGACGGAGAAAACCTTATCAGGTACGTAGTGTGTACCCTAGCTAGCAGTAGCAGGTATACATACGCCCAAAAGGAACGCATCAAATCCTGGCCTAACCATGTGAACGGGCCGTCTACATTTGCTGTCTTCAGAAAAAGTAACGCAAAAGGTAGGGAGGGAGGGAGAAGCGGTCAGAAAACCCACACGCCATCGCAGTAGCGTTCCTTGAGCATCACTCCCCGTTCCGTGCACAGCGGCAGGCAGATCCCAAGCAAAACGCAGCAGCCGGGGGTCTCGCGGTGCCTTGCAAGTCGAGATATTCGCACGAAAGCCACGGTAAAATAGCATAGCCATCCGAAGACGGCAGCGCTAACGCGCGTAGCAACCGCAAGCAACGCGACGAGCTCGTCTCAAGAGCTGCTATCCCTCTGCGGCGTCGGTCAACCACGCGCGCAGGCCTGCCAGGGCAGCAGCCCAGACCCGGCTGCCTATGGCTTGGCGAGCACTGAAATCAAATCGCTGCTGACTTATCCCCATCCCATCTCGTGTCTTCCGCTCGCTGGTAGGAGGAGTACGCACTGTAGCCTGCTACACACGCACGCACTGCCACAGGCACAGGCACAGATGATCATGGACACTAGTAGGGACGAGGGAGGGTGGCCGGGCCGTGTTTAATTGCGCCAATTTGGCGGCAACAAAATCTGCACAGCGCAGGCCCGTGCACTGTAGCATTTCGTTTGTATTTGTGAATTTTTATCCAAACATTTACTAATTAGGATCAAAAGATTCGTCTCGCAAAGTACAACTAAACTGTGCAATTAGTTTTTGATTTCATCTACATTTAGTACTCCATGCATGTGCCGGCATTTTGATGTGATGAGAATCTTCTTTTTGCATAGTGGAATTTGGGATGAAATTTGGGATCTAAACAGGCCCCAGCAAAGCCAGCCAGCCTCGCGCCAGGGCAGGGCGGCCAGGCTTTCCCGGGCTTAGACTGACTCCAACCATGAGACCCAAATACAACACCTATATCTCGGTTTGGGTCCGGCACAGGGGAAAAAGTCACAACCCAAAAGTGAGCCTCTCCAACAACCGCAAACGCAAAATCCCCAAATCCGCCGGAGAGCGCCGCCTCGTCCGTCCAGGACCGTGCCAAGGACATCCTCGTCGTCGTCTCCGGCCTCCTCTTCGGCCTCGGCTGCGGAGCCCTCACCGCCGCGTCCATGTACCTCGTCTAGTCGCTCCTCGCCTCCTCCTCCAACACTGGCGACGGGCGCGGGCGAGCTCGGGCGAGCTCCGCCTCGGCGCGGCCACGGCGCGGGCGAGCTCCGCCTCTGCGCGGGCGAGCTCCGCCTCGGCCACGGCGCGGGCGAGCTCGGGCGAGCTTCGCCTCTACGCGGGAGAGCTCGGCGCGGGCGAGCTCCGCTTCTGCGCTGGCGAGCTCGGCGATTTGCGTAGCGAGGAGAGAGGGGACACTTTTTTGCCTAGCGTTCAGGGGAGCAGGCAAAATGCGTCGGGTGTATGGGTCTGCTGTTGGAGGACGTTTTCGGGAGGCAAAGAACTGTGCGGGACGCAAAAATGGGTCTGGGCCTCCTCGTTGGAGACAGTCTTGTTATCGAGTGCGCGGATCCACACGCGGCCGCGCTCCCATACCTCCCTTTCTGTGTCCAGGTAAACAGCATCAACTTTTGGCATCCGTTCTCCGTTGCTTTGCCCTGGCCTGGCTTTGCCCACTTGACTTGATCACCGTCCACCACTCATCGCCATCCAACAAGCATCTCACTCACTGACTCATACCGTCACACGCCCTCACACTTCACCGGACGGACCCAAGCAGAAGGCAGTAGCAGCCGCTCTGCTCTGCCGGTGGTGCCCGGCGAAACGGCGTCGTCGGCGTGGCCGCGTGACCGTGAGCCGAGCCCTGCTCCCTGGTCTCTGAAGCAAAGCCAGGCGGACCAGGCCAGTAGATAGAGAGAGAGCAGAAAGGCAAGGGGCTGAAGAGGGAGGGAGGGCAGTCGCAGCAGTAATAAAACCGCGGCGGGGGCGACCACGTGCGCCACGCCTCGCGTCGCGGGGCGGCATGGGCGGATTGGGTTTGGATCGGCCTTCCTCGGCACTCGGCGACACTTCGGCTTGGGCCTGTTTAGTTGTAAAAAATTTGCAAATTTTTTTAACATTCTTCGTCACATCGAATTTTTAGACGCATGCATGAAGCATTAAATATAGATAAAAAATAAAACTAATTACACAGTTTAGACGAAATGGACGAGACAAATCTTTTAAACCTAATTAGACCATGATTGGACACTAATTGTTAAATAATAACGAAATTTACTACAGTGTCATTTTATCATTTTTTTAAAATCTAAACCGGCCCTTGGCGCGGTGGCGTGGGACGCGACGGGAGCCTGCCTGGTTGGCCCTGCTGCGGCTGCCCCTGCGCGCGAGTGCGCGTACAGCCTACTGCAGCCCACGCCCCCGCGCGCCGGGCCTGTCGTCTCGTTCCCCCGATGGCCGATGCCGTGCCCTCTCTCTGACTCCTTTCCACCGGCCCCGTTCAGTTCAAAAAAAATTTTACAGATTTTTTCAAGATTTTTCGTCATATCGAAATTTTGGACACATGCATGGAGCATTAAATACAGATAAAATTTTTTTAACTAATTACACAGTTTAGACGAAATAGACGAGACGAATCTTTTAAGCATAATTAGACCATAATTAGATACTAATTATCAAATAACAACGAAAATCGCTACCGTATCATTTTGTAAAAAAAAAAATGAACCGGCCCCGGCCACTCCCACCACCTCCATCCACCCCGTCTCGTCTCGCTCGCGTCCTCCCCCCAGCAGAAAAGCAAGCCGCAAAAATAAATGCCAGAGCCCAAAAGAGATAGGGAGAGAGAGAGGAGAGACGCGACGCGAGGGGAGGGGAGGAGGAAAAGGCATAGCAGAGAGAGAAAAGAAAAGAAAAAAAATCCCCGTCCACCGCCCGCCCGCTGCGCCGCCGCGCGCTGCACAGAGACGGACGGACCTCCCCCGAGCGCTGCCGGATTCACTCAGTGAGGCGGGCCAGGGGCTGGGACGGAGCGGGCGACAGATCGAGCGCCGGCGATGCAGCCACCGCACCCGGAGGGGGGGTCCAAGCAGGAGGCGCCGGCGGAGGCGGTGCCCTTGGCGGCAGCGGCGCCGGCTCCGGTCAAGAAGAAGCGGAACCTCCCCGGGACGCCAGGTCTGTGCCTGCCCGCCCGCGGTTGCTTTGGGGTTGGTGTGCGTGCTACTGCTACTACCTCCGCGCCAGCCCGCGTGCGTGCTCTGACGGTTTACGTGCTTGCTTGACCGCCGCTGCCCGTTGCCCGGCCGCGGCCGCAGATCCGGACGCCGAGGTGATCGCGCTCTCGCCGGGGACGCTGCTGGCCACGAACCGCTTCGTGTGCGAGGTCTGCGGCAAGGGCTTCCAGCGGGACCAGAACCTGCAGCTGCACCGCCGCGGCCACAACCTCCCCTGGCGGCTGCGGCAGCGCGGGCCGGGCGCGGCGCCGCCGCGCCGCAGGGTCTACGTGTGCCCGGAGCCCGGCTGCGTGCACCACTCCCCGGCGCGTGCCCTCGGGGACCTCACCGGGATCAAGAAGCACTTCTGCCGCAAGCACGGGGAGAAGCGCTGGGCGTGCCCGCGCTGCGGCAAGCGCTACGCCGTCGAGGCTGACCTCAAGGCGCACGCCAAGACCTGCGGCACCCGCGAGTACCGCTGCGACTGCGGCACGCTCTTCACCAGGTGCGTCAGCGTGATTGCTTGCTCGCCGCTTGCTTGCTTGCTTCTTCTCTTCTTCCTCCTCCTCAGCCCCCGATGCGAAGGAAGAAAAAAAAAGCTTGCGTTTTCCTCGTTTGATTTGATTCATTGGATGCTGTGCTTTCTTGGTTCAGACGGGACAGCTTCGTGACGCATCGCGCCTTCTGCGGCGCTCTCGGGGAGGAGACCGGCAGGGTGCTGGCGCCACCGGCGCCGCCATCGCCTCGGCCGCCTGATTTGGATGCTGAGGAGAATGTTGACAAGGACAACGACAAGGGGGAGGAGGAGAATGAGGATTCTGCCGTGGCCGAGGTGGAGGAGCCTCAGCGTGTGGAGGTTGTGCCAGAGGAGCCACAGCGCATTCCGTCTCCACCTCCATTGCCACAAGAGCCACTGCGCCGGCCGTCTCAACCTCCATTGCCGCAGGAGCCACCGCGCCGGCCGTCCCCACCATCCGTTGCCAAAGGAGCCACCGCGCCAGCTGTCCCCACCTCCGCTGCCAAAGGAGCCACCGCGCCGTCCATCTCCACTGCCATTGCCAAAGGAGCCACAACGGCTTCCATTTCCACTGGAGCAGCAGTCAGTTGTGGCATTGGTGCCAAATTTGGATGGTATGCTCCTTTTGCAATCTGTTCGTGTGCTTGTCTTATTGCCCATACATGGATATGATGAGACCTAATGCGAGTTCTTGCTCTTTAAGTCAATCTTACCATGTACATAAGAAAGCAATGCATGCATCTTGGCTTTTTCCCCAATTTGGTTGGCCAGTCGGTCAATTAGCTCAATAGGGATGACTGACTTCTTCCTTGTTTTGGTTTATACCTGTTGTAGAGCCAGAGGTGGTTGCTGTGCCAACTGTGACTGCCAAATTAGAGGATGAAGCCGATCAAGATGAAGATACCTGTTTCCAGGAAGCTGATCAGTACAAGGATGCTGAGCTTGAGGTCTCCAATCTGCTGGACAAGGACACCCCAATGCTTCCTTGCTTCCTCCCCTCTCCCTCAGAAGCCATTGGTACTGATGGAAGCAGCACAACCTGCGGTGCGGGTGGCAGTGTTTCCAATTCCATCGCGCCATCTACAACCACCAACACTTTCGCTGGTCTGTTTGCGTCAGCCACAACAAGCACCACTTCCCCGAGCAGATCTCTGCGCGATCTCATTGGTGTCGATCCCACCTTCCTTTGCCTTGCAATTGGAGCGCCCTCGCTGTTCCCACAGACAAGCACAAGCAATTCAGGCACCTTCGCTCCGCCTCCAGCGCCACACATGTCTGCGACAGCGCTCCTGCAGAAGGCAACAGAGGCTGGAGCCACGCAATCAAGCTCATCGTTCTTGAAGGAGTTTGGGCTTGCCTCTTCCTCTTCGTCGTCGCCTCCATCAAAGCAGCAACCCCAAGGAAGGATCGCTGATATCAGCGTGGAGCCATGGCAGTACCGGAGGAATCCACAAATGGAGATGGAGCATCACCAGAGTCATCAACGGAGGGAGATGGAGTCCAGTTCACAACCATGGCACCCCCGTAGTACCCAGCAAATGGAGATGGAGCGCCACCACCGGAATCATCAACAAAGGGAGATGGAGTCCAGTTCGCAACAATGGCACCACCACCGGAACGACCAGCAGATGATGGGGTTGGAAACCTACCGGAGTAATCAGCAAATGCAGATGGAGATGGAGTCCAGTTCGCAACGATGGCTGCACCACAGGAGCTATCAGCAGCCAATGGAGATGGATTCCAGTTCGCAACGGTGGCCGCTGCACCACAGGAGCAACCAGCAGCAAATGGAGATGATGGAGCGGCACCACCGGAGTAACCAGCAGCAAATGGAGAGGGAGTCCAGGGCGATGCTATCTGGCGGTCTTGGGCTTGGCCTTGCATACGAAAGTGGAAACTCAGGCTTGCCGGACCTGATGATGAGACCATCACCACTGTTCGGTCCTAAGCCTGCTGCAACGCTGGACTTCCTTGGGCTTGGCATCGGAGGGACCATGGGCGGCTCCACGGTTGCCAACCGTGGCCTCCCGGCGTTGATGATTGGAGGAGAGCTGGACATGGGGTCTTCGGCACAGGTGCCTGCGCCATGGGAGGACGCCAAGAGGAAGACCAACAACGGCCGCACGATCCTGTGAGGTTTTTTCCTTTTTTTTTTTTGTTTGGTGACCTTAGAGGAGTTCCGTGCCTCGGCTTGCCCATCATCATTCTTTCAGCCGCCCGCAGCTGTTGCTTTTGGTGGAGCTATAGAAGCTCTGTAAGATGCAGAAGACCTGTACATAGCTCGATGCCTCGATGCTTCTCCCAATCCTGCATTCTGTCTGGAAAAAATAAACCACGAATTGAAGCTGTTATTATAGCCACAATTCGATCGATCCCGGCAGGATGGAACCTGACCTTTGATGCCCCGTTGCTTTCGGATGTGATGAGGCAACAGGGTTAGTAGTAGTCGTACCCCGAAATCTTGCGGTGATAACTCGGTACTGCTTTAGGAAAGATCCGAGATTAGGACAGCGATGCTGACATTGGAAAGGTGTTTTTTTTACTGTTACTGTTTCTGCTGCTGCTGCTAAGTCGGCACGGTTACTTACCTAACCTGCTGGGTGGGTCAGCAAGCTTCCTCGGGAGCTTTGGTACTTTTGGAGAAGCTATCGTGTACTTTTGTGTCTAAAATAAACCTGTTTCTTAATCACTTTACCTTCTTCCGTTACTGTTGGACTGACGTCAAAAAGCCTATGACAGCTTCTCTTCGTGCCCTGTAAATATCTCTTTCACAGCTGTTGTTAGGCTCCATTTGGTTTGATTTTGTTAAAGTTTAACTCCCATCACATCAATGTTCTCTCAAATGCATGCAGTACTAAATATAGACTAATTGCATGCATGTCGGCACAGATTAGGAGTAATTTACGAGATGAATCTATTAAGCCTAATTAGTCCAAGATTGAAAATTTTTTTGTTGAATAAGACGAAAGTACTACAGTGTTTGTTAAACTTTAACACCCTAAAGCAAACACTCCCTTGTCAGGGAAAATGTCACACCACAGTAACGACTACTACAAGTCTCTCGAGGGCCCTGCTGGGCAGCAGTAAGCTGTACGCCGAGGCCATCGGACCCTACTGAGCGGTGGGGCTCGTCGAGGCCCCCTACCCTTTCTAAACCTCTCATTTCACAGATTTTCAGCTATGGAACTACAGAAGCTAAAAGTAGAAGACGATGAGAGGAAGTTCCTCTTAGCAGTTGTTAGGCATACTCTAAACGATACTTTAAAGTTTTAAAGTATGAATATAGAGTAAAAACTGCTGCACTGGGTACTCTAAAACGATACTCTATCATTTTTCTCGCTCTATATTTAGAGTAGTACAGTGTTTACTCTATAATGGGCAGTGGTGGCCTCACTAGCTAAACAAAGGAAAAAAATGCTATAACTCACAAACCAAAAATCCAAATTAAATTTTGATTGCACCATTAAATTCGTCTCAATAAATCCTTCAAAACTAGATCACACATGTATATATTTAGATAAAGTGACAAGTGAGTCCCATAGTGGATAGAGTGGATAGAGGATGATATAGAGGATGGATGTGTGCGGGAGAATTAAGTATAAAGGAGAGAATCTTGCTGACTAGGACGTATAGAGGATGAATATAGAGATCCATGAGTGCGGATAGTCTTATACTACTACAATTGTCACTGTCTCTGACCAGCGACGGTTAAACTTCTCGCCGTATGTTTCATCTGAAATTGAGGTCCTTTTTTTTTGACGTTGAACAGGACGGTTAAACTTCCTTGGGTTCTTTCGACTCGTCCCGAGAATTTCCGCAAAGGCGAAGCAGGTGGCGAGGATACGGTGTGCCATGAGGTTTTCACGGCACAGTTGCCAGCCGCCGCCGTGGCTCCGGCACCGGTACCCCAGTACCACCAGCAGCGCAGGATGATGGGTCGCAGCATGTTGAACGTGTCAGGTTCCTTTCGGCAACGGGAAAGCATCCGGCATCCGGGTGAACGTGTCGAGGCTGCGCCCCGGTCGTACCGAGCTACAGTCTTTGCTGGTCCGACGTGACGATCGTGGCCTAATCAGTGTGGCCAACACAGAACCACTCTCAGGGATTGGATTGGAGGCGTCATTATTGACGAAGCCACCACTAATCTCGGATGGAGGCTTTATTAGTCGGAACTACTGAGGAAAGGATAGTACTGTTTGGTTAATTGGTTGGTAGGTAGGTGCCCACACGTGCCAAAAAAAAAGGATGGCTTCGGACAGACGGACACACACAGTCACACACACATCGTGGCAGATGATTTTCGTACTTTTGGACAGTTTTCAAGGGAAAAAAAAGGTGAGTACAAGAAGTCTCCTAAAAAAATTACAACGCTGTACCTTGTCCAAAAAAAAACGTTGTACCTTGGCTGCAAATATACTTGGAAAGATTGGTATGTGTATACATATCATCCAAAAGCACCATCTCGGATCCGCGAAAGATTCAACAATTCCTGGCCACTGGAAGTATTATAATAAAGAAAAGGAAATGCCGCGCATAGTACAGAGCAAATATTTTGTATATCAGGTATCCAAATGCCAAATTCCAGAACGAGTGACAGTGCCACCCAGTAACTGTCTAACTGAAACTGAATTCAGAGTTGCCAGCTACTGTTTCATTTCAGAGTTCAGGGTTTCAGACCCGTGCCAATTCACCGGCGTCCCGAAATGCACAATGCGGTTATGCTAACAGTGAATCAAGTCAGATTCTAATTTCTCGAAAAGGGTTAGTCCTTTGCCACACTGCACTCACTCACCACCAAAATTTGCAACTGGGTTGCCATTTTAAAAGGTACAGGTTCGTTGGATAAACTTAGACTACTCGAAATAGCCTATACGCGTGCCTGCAGATCAATCCACGTACATTTTCCTACGTCTGGTAGCTGGCTATCGTGGCTGTACCGTGTTGTATGGTTCGAAATGGGTGTTTTTTTTTTCCTGTTTCAGCGGCGCATGTTCGAACGGCGAGGTGCTCGATTGCTCAACTTATCCAAAGTGACTAGATGCCTTGTTCCGTCAATCGGTACGTGTTTGCGAAGCGATCGAGGCGTGCGTTTATGCGCTAGATGGAGGCCTATACTTTCGAAAATCCGTCACGTGTGTGCCCCCTAGTTGAGCCTTTTCCATGTCATGATCGCTGGTGTACCCTAGAGTAGATAAGCCCCCTTCGACTACTAGATGCGGCACTATCCACTTACCTGATAGTCTGTCTTGTCTCTTTTAATTAGCACTGGCATATCAGCTATAATGTTAAATAAAATAGAAGATAATAGATTCCCCAATCAAAATTCTTTCTTCGTTTGAAAGTAAGGTCCGACCTTTGTGGAGGAGAGAAAGAGGCATGAAAGAACCATATGGTTGTCCTGCAAAGCAACGCTCGCATAGCCTAAAATTTAGGACTATGATACAGCTGGCACGTTATATTACATATAAGTTTCTGTTGCCATGCGATGAGTGCAAATCACAAACCTTTCTTTGGGATTTTGAAACTACTACAGTACACTATATGTTAAGAGGGTCTCCAACAATTTTCAAAAAAATAATTGGTAAATCAATGATTTTCTAAGTGACTAAAAATTTAGAAGCATAAGACCTGAGCAAATTGTACCCAACCCATAGGCCCGGCCCGAGCCCGTTGGGTTTTGACCTGTCCACGAGCTTTAGTGAATAAAGCCTGCACACATATCCCGCTGCCTAGAAAAAAATTCTCAGTCCGAGCTTGGCTCGAAATATTTATTTTAGCTATTTTATGCTATAAAATGCACGGGCGACCTGACTAAAAAATTACGCTCGACTCACCCAGTGAGACTATCATGGATGAGATTTGGCCCGAAACAACCAGACTTTTTCTTAGCCTAGCCCGACCTGCAAAATGCTAGCATATTGTTGGTTTTTCCCAACAATTTCAAAATCTCACCCCTAAAATCAGGGGCGGAGGAATTTCAAAATCTCACCCCTAAAATCAGGGGCGGAGGCTAGTGGCGGCCAACAACCCCCCCCCCCCCCCCCCCCCCCCCCCCCCCCACACCCCCATTTCTATTGGTTCACTTGCGTATGCATGCTACTTCACCGGTTAATCAGCATGTTAACATGCATGCAGCTGCGCATTTCTCTCTCTACGTTAGTTGCCTATTTCTTGATCCAGCAATTGTAAAGCTTGTAACAATTGAATGGCCCTGGATTCATTCTACCTCACCCTCCACCACTGCCTAAAATATAAAAGACAATTTTGCATCAAGAATTATGGACTATTTTTAAATCACTCTATCCACTTTTATACTATTTGTCTCTCTTATACATTTGCACTGGCAGTACTGTTCTACTCTTTATTCTTTCTCACGTCATTCGACCTTCAGATTGGTATTTCTGGGTGATTGGATTGACTTTCCCAAGTGTGGAAAGATTGGGGGTTGAGATACGGAATTGTTGGAGAGCTGCTTTTTCGATCTTCCTGAAAAAATCAAAGATCGGAAATAGGTTTTGGAAACTCTCGGATATGTCGTGCTGGTAGCAATATAGAGGTGGGACTTGGGCCGTGCTGGCCAGCACGGCACGTCACTCTCGTGCTTCGTGCCACTTTGGGTTGTATCCTCTAGACACGAGAGGCACGTCGGGCCGTGGTGATATGGCACGGTGAATATTTTCTTCGGCCCAAGCACGGCCCTCAAAATATATTTGCTAGTTTTCTTTTTCCACTCGCGATATATTGTGTCTACTATTTTAATGAAAGTTTAATGATTTCCATAATCTATTCAAGAATTAGATAAGAGGTAGTATAGTAAATGCTAGAAAATTGTATTGTATAGTTATAGAAGTGTCTACGTGTCATTTTCGTGCCGTGCTGGCCCAAGATGTGGACCGGGCCATATAGCCCGCCGTGCCGAGATCCTAGGCACGACACGGCCCTCGTGTTCGTGTCGTGTCAGCACGGCCTAAAATATTTCGTGTCATGCCGTGCTGTGCTTCGGATCGTGTCAAAAGACTGTACCATGACCAGCCCTCAAATGACATGGCCCATATCTCAGCTCAACGTACTTACCATTCGAACGAATGATTTTTGCCGCTGAGTTGCAGAATGCAACATTACCGATAGCTCAAAAAATGCCTGAACTGATTTGTTGCTTATACTTTTGCTCCATCTTGAAATGCGTTTATGCTCAGCATTTCTAATACTCGATCAACCGTGGCCTACTTTCGTAAACGCATTGCCAGATACTCCATCTTTCTTATTGACTGAAGGAAAAAAAATCACGTGGTGCGTGTCAGATACTTGCATGCTTGCTTATACTTTGCTTAGACCAGAAGCCCAGCTGGGACGACGTGACCTAGAATGGATAGCCTTGCCATTCCATTCCATCTAACCCAACTGAATTTTGTTGGAGATTCATGTTGAAAATAAATCCAAATTCACTGCCTCCAGTATTCCAGCTCGATCAAATCCCGAAAGTATATATCCTTGGACCATGGGCCTTGTTTTTTTTTTGTGTGCCAATGGTAGTATGTGAGATGCAGTGGGGTAACTTGTCTGTTTGTCAGCGTCAAGCGGCCTGCATTTCACATGGCAGTGTAGCAGAGGGAAGCCTCATCTGAATCTGGAATTTGGTAGCTAAGCATCATTATTATGTTATTGATGATGATGAAGTGACCAATCTCCGCTGGAGGATTTTATTCGGAACTAAAGGGAGGATATTTGGTAGGTGCCCACACTTTTGGTAGAAAAAGGGTGCGTGCGGCTCAGGAGTCAGGACACTCAGGGTGTGTTTAGTTCGTGAAAATTTTTTTGCTTTATCTACTACAGCATTTTCGTTTATATTTATCAATTAGTGTCTAATTATGGACTAATTAGATTCAAAAGATTCGTCTCGTGATTTTCTATCAAACCGTGTAATTGGTTTTTTTCGTCCACATTTATTGCTCCATGCATGTGTTCAAATATTCGATATGACGGAAATCTTGAAATTTTTTGGAACTAAACGCGGCCTCACAGATGATTCACAAAGTTTTCGATATATCGTCATCGAAAAAGATGCTACAGTCTTTTAAAAAAGTTCAGTGCTGTGCCGATACAAGCACAAATATACAACGTCATGTGAAATAGTGCTGGTTTGTGCCAGCCCTATCTCACTTTGAAGAATCCATTCAGTGTTTGACTGTCTGTGCACTGTCCCAGCAGCAAATTACTACTGAGGGCCTGCTTAGTTCTCAAAAATTTGCAAAATTTTTCAAGATTCCCTGTCACATCGAATCTTTAGACGCATGCATGAAGCATTAAATATAGATAAAAACAAAACTAATTACACAGTTTAGACAAAATTCACGAGACAAATTATTTAAGCCTAATTAGACCATGATTAGACACTAATTATCAAATAACAACAAAAGTGCTACAGTACCATTTTTCAAAAAATTTTGCGAACTAAACCAGACCTGAGTACGGCGGTTTTAGCTAGATGGAAGACCAGCTTTGTAACCTGGGCCTTGTTTAATTCCCCAACTTTAAAGCCAAAATTTTACTATGTAAAAAAAAGATTCCCCGTCACATCAAAATGTCGGTACATGCATGGAGTATTAAATGTAGATGAAATTAAAAACTAATTATACAGTTTTGTTGTACTTTGTGAGACGAACATTTTGAACCTAATTAATCAATGTTTGGACAATTATTATCAAATAAAAACAAAAATACTAGTTACGCTACAATAATTTGGCCATCTCAAGTAGGGATGAAAACGGTATGGATATTTTCCGACCGTATTTGAGACCGAATCCGTTTAGAGGGGGTTTTAATTCATCCGTATCCGAGTCCGTATATTTAACATCCGATACCGTATTCGTATCTGAATATTTAAATAACATATTTATGATGTCGATATCTAATCGTATCATATCCGGTATTTTTTATACTATCCGTATTCGAATCCAAATCGGAATATAAATATGAAAACAAATATGATATCAGTGATATCCGTCCGTATCCGATCCGTTTTCCTCCTAAGGCCCAGTTTAGATCCAGAAAATTTTGCAAAAGAACAGTAGATTCCCCGTTACATCGAATCTTTGGACGCATGCATGAAGCATTAAATATAGATAAAAATAAAACTAATTACACAGTTTAGACGAAATGGACGAGACGAATCTTTTAAGCCTAATTAGACCATGATTGAACACTAATTGCTAAATAACAACGAAAATACTACAGTTACATTTTGCCAAAAATTTTGGCAACTAAACCAGGCCTCAGGCCCTGAACCTCTGGTCCGGGAGGCCCTCGTATTCATGACATGCTTGTTGGCTGTTGGCTGTTGCTTCACGGGCCCTGAGATAGTGAGATGATCTACTCCTACCCGCGTGATCCAGACAGCCAGTTCAGAGCTGGGTTTGTGGTGCCGCTAGAGGACACGTGGTCAGTGCCAGACACGCTTTAGGGTGTGTTCACTTTGCGAAAAGTAGCTGAAAAGTTACTGTAGCATCTTTCGTTGTTATTTGGCAAAATTTATTTAATTATGGACTAACTAGGCTCAAAAGATTCGTCCCGACATTTACAGACAAACTATGCAATTAGTTATCTTTTTTACCTACATTTAATGCTCCATGCATGCGTCGAAAGATTTGATGTGATAGATAGAAGAGGAAATATTTTGGGTTGGGTGGGGAAGTGAACAAGGCCTTAGACAAGAGAAGCCAAGCTGTGGCACGAAGCGGACAGGTTTGTACAGCGGTTTGGGCGTTTAGCCTTGCCACTGGCCACTGCATTCCATAACTCCATCCAAAGTGGATATGCCGAGCCCAGCTGGCGCTGCCAGCTGTTGCTGACCTGCCTTGCTCTCAGAACCCCGAGCCCAGACAGTAGTCAGTAGGCAATGATACTGAGGGTTGTTTAGTTGGTGAAAAGGTTTGGGTTCGGCTACTGTAGCACTTTTCGTTTTATTTGGTAATTTATGTCCGATCATAGACTAATTAGGCTCAAAAGATTTTTACATAAACAGTTTAGATGCATCTTCTAGGATCAGTTTCGTTTTATTTGGCAATTTGTAGCACTTCTAGGATCAGTTTCACATAAACAGTGTCACGGAGGACGGCCTCAAGTAAAACAATCTGAACTTGCCTGGTTTAGATGTATCTTAAATTCTAAATTTTTACACTCTCTCTTCGTCAAATCGAATCTTTGGACACATGTATGAAACATTAAATATAGATAAAAAAATAATTAATTGTACAGTTTGGTTATAAATCACGAGACGAATCTTTGAAGACTAATTAGTCTATGTTTGGACACTAATTATCAAATACAAACTAAGTGCTACAGTACCCAAATTCTATAAATTTTTTTCATCTAAACACCCCATAAAGTGAAGTCCGTCCCGGGTGGTGTTTTAGGCAACGACAGGCACCATCATCAGTTCACCATCTTTCTCTCCGGCTGTACGTACTGTTGAGTGAGCAGTGAGCAGTGCGTACACCGGCCACCGGGGTCCGTACCGGAGACGACGACCAATGAATAACGCCGGGCGGCCCTACGCAGTACTCCTACCGTATTTTTTACAATTTGGCTCTTTTTTCGAAGAAAATCTGAACGACCTAAACTCAATTTTGGACCTAAAGGTCGACGTCATAATTCACGGCGTCGAGGTTACACGTCTCGACGCCGTCCTATTTGACGTGGCGGATAATCTGGCAGACGGCTCGACGCCATAAATCACGACGCTGAGCCTGGATTCAAAACCCATGGCTGACTTTCCCTTTTAGATTGCTTCAACTTGAATGTTGTAAAATGTTTCTGATATGATATTATATAATTCACAGTGCAGCTTTTCTAGCTAGGATCTAAATAAAATTATACCCAATCATCTACCGTGTGCTTCTTCCCTGTCACTGGATCCTTTGCGCATGTGCTCCACCGTGTGCAGCCTCCGGGAACACGAACGGGTCGGAGCTCTGCATCGGCGTGACGTACAATCGCACCAACATGAGTTGTACCTGCGGACCGGCCACGGCTCCGAGAAGCTAGCAACGTCCAGGCTAGCGGTGTCGACGAAACCTGGTCGGCAGTCTACCAAGGGGTATGCCCAAGGTAGTGATTTGTCGGTAGATAGGTGCGCAAGCTACGAACTAGATGGTGACGCAAGACACAATAAGGTTTTATCCAGGTTCTGCCACCGTGAGGGCGTAATATCTACGTCCTGCGTCTGATTTGTATTACTGTGTATAATGAGATGTGTTTTAAGGGGGTCCCCCGCCAGCCTTATATAGTCCGGGGGGCAGGGTTACAAATTTAGAAACTAATCTTGCCCGGTTACAATTGTCATAGCTGGTCGGATAAAGATTCCTATTATAACCGATCAGGATCTTGCTTGATCTCCAAGTTTGCTTTTCTTCCTTGCGTGGGACGCGTCGTCTTCTGATGGGCCGGGCCTAGTGGTTTGGGCCAGCCCAAGTCTAGCCATAGGGGTATAGGGGTTAATACCCCCACAGCTAGTCCCCGAGCACTATGCATTGTGATGTGACACGCCATCCTGACCTTCTCCGAACAGTGAGGCTTGAGTTCTTGACATCTTCGACCAGTCAAAATAGCAGTCGAGCAGCTGTTGCAGGTGTCCGACCAGCTTATAATACAGCCGACCACCGTTATTGCCAGAGAAAGTAGGTTGTCCGAAGAATGTATGGTGCTCTTGAGAAAAAGAAAAAAGATTTCCTTCCTGGTGAAGTGTGCCCACTTTTATTTCTGAAAAGAAATGTAAGTAGGGTAAACAAAGCGTAGGGGTCGAAAAATAAATACATTCACCACTCGGTGAAGTGTGCCCACTTAGTCTCCGAGCCTGGTAGTAGGTGACGTAGGCACGTGGTGTCAGGGTCTAAAATGAAACTCCATGGAAACTTTATATTGTTATGCACCGACAGGTGCATCGTACCGATGTAGTCCCTGAGCTTGCTGGAAGGCGAGGCATGAGCCTTGTAGCAAGGTCTAAAAAGTAATGATCTCCCAACCATAAGTGAGTCCAATTTCACATATAGCCGAGGAAATCAGGCGTCGAGCTGTGGGCGGAGAGTGGTCGAAACAGTCCCCGAGCACAGCATGAGGTATGCTTGATGGGTCCCCGAGCAGAATGAGATGTGGTCGACGAGTCCCCGAGCCTGGTCGAGGAATATAACATGCTCGGTGGTCTATGACAATATGTGGCCAGACCAGTCCCCGAGTATCTCTTACTGTCTTTCTGTCTGACTCAGAATATTTAATTTATATTTTTCTTTCTTCCTTGCTCTGATATGATGTCACAAAAAGTTGACTGATGTGACGTTATTGTCACGCTCGTCTGCCTTGTCAGTGTCACAATGAACCGTCCATCAGACATAGCATGCTAGTGTGGGCCCTCCCGCATAGGAAACGAGGGGTGCATTTACTGGCGTAGTAACCGGGAAAAAAGTGGAAACCGAAGGGATCATGCCACGTTTCTTGCACACGTATCCGAGAATCTCGGGGAGGTGGAACGGCACAGTCAATGAGATAAATAGCTGCAGTACGGCCATTCCCCATTTACACCCAACAGTCACATTTGCAAACCAACCGCCTTCTTCCTCCTGACCGCGTGCCCTAGTCCGATTCCACCGCCGCCATTAGCACACCTCGCCGCCGTTAGGAGCGACGCGCTCTCTGTACACCTGCAGAGCCAAGGCAAAGAGGCGAGAGAGGTAGAAGATGGCCAATACGGAGGCGGCAAAAAGGGCCGAAATGATGAGAAAGGAGTGGTGGAAGTCGAAGTCCACCGAATCGACCATCAACGACCTTGTCGACCTGGGCATGCTTCATAACCAGGAGTTTGCTAGATGGCGGCTAGCGGGTAGCAACAGCTACCCTAATCCCCAGCCTGGTGAGATAATTGTCTTCGAAGATTTCTTCAAGCGGGGTTTTGGGGTTCCTGTCCATCCGTTCCTCCAAGGTCTATGTTTGTATTATGAGATTAGGATTTGCAATCTGCATCCCAACTCAATCTTCCTTATTTCTGTCTTTATCCACCTTTGTGAGGTGTATGGGGGAATCCAAACCGATTTCGACCTCTTTCGATATCTGTTTTGCTTGAGGAAGAAGGGGTCCCAAGGCGGCTCCAAAATTGTCGGTGGAGTGTACCTGCCCCTCCGGGATGGGATAAAGCAAGAGTACCTTAACTGCCCCTAGAACACCTCTCTCGGAGATTGGTACAAGAAGTGGTTTTACATTCACGAAGATGATCGTTGGTTGGTGAGATAAAGAGCACGCCTGCTCCTGTGCCATCAATGTTCAGGGAGCTGATCGAAATACATCTTCTAGTATTCAACTGGCCCCTGATCAGGAGGTGCGCTAAAGTCTGTCCATTCGACGATAAAAGTCTACCAGAGCATAAAACTTGATGGACGTGCGACCCTGGAACTCAATTGAATAAGGGCATAATTCCATTGCCCACTAGACGATGTGTTTGTTAGCGTCCTTATTTCAAATGATCTCTCCCAACGAGAAATTAGTCTTGACAACCACCCGATATCCGTCGAAGTAATGTTTTAACTTTCAGGATGTAATCAGGATGGCGTAGATCAGCTTTTGAACTTGCGGGTACATGGCTTTAGACTCATTGAGCACCTCGCTGATGAAGTAAATAGGGCGTTGGACTTTGTACACGTGGCCGGGTTCCTCACGCTCGACCACGATGACTGTGGAGACCACGTGATCGGTGGCTGCAATGTAGAGAAGAAGAACGTCGTCTTTCTGAGGGGCTGCAAGGACTGGAGGAGAGGTTAAGAATTCTTTGAGCTACGTGAAGGCAGCATCAGCTTCTTCTGACCAGACGAACTTCTCCGAAGCCTTGAGTAACTTGAAGAAAGGCAGGCCCTTTTCGCCTAGTTGTGAGATGAAACGGCTTAAGGCGGCCATACATCCAGTGAGCTTCTGGATATCCTTAATGTTTTTGGGTGGCTGCATATCCAGAACGTCCTTTACCTTTGTCAGGTTGGGCGTATGCCATCGTAGCTGACGACGTTGCCCAATAATATACCAGATGGGACTCCGAAGATGCACTTCTTTGGTTTAAGCTTCCATTGGTACTTGTTGAGAGCCGTGAAGGTACGCTGGAGATTATCGACCAGGGTTTGAGCCTCCCTGATTTTCATGACCACATCATTGACATAGGCTTCGACCAGATCATCCTTGATCTTATCAGCAAGGCAGTGCTGGATAGCATGCTTGT
Organism: Saccharum hybrid cultivar R570; assembly: GCA_038087645.1. Classification (NCBI taxonomy): domain Eukaryota; kingdom Viridiplantae; phylum Streptophyta; class Magnoliopsida; order Poales; family Poaceae; genus Saccharum; species Saccharum hybrid cultivar. The sequence continues at coordinate 2,803,114 of JAQSUU010000377.1, forward strand.
ACGTAGCCCCCGTGTTCTTAAGCCCGAAAGACATAGTCATGTTGTAGTAGGCGCCAAACGGTGTAATGAAGGACATATTGATCTGATCATCTTTGTTGAGAGCGATCTGGTGATAACAAGAGTAGCAATCAAGAAAGGACAACAGCTCGCAGCCGGCTGTGGAATCAATGACTTCGTCTATGCGAGGTAAGCCGAAGGGGTCTTTAGGGCAGTGTTTGTTGAGATCAGTATAATCAACACACATTCTCTATTCATTATTGTTTTTGCGTACAAGGATCGGGTTGGCTAACCAGACCGGATGATACACTTCTTTAATAAATCCTACTGCTAAAAGTAGGGTAACTTTTGCCCTAATAGCCTCCTTTTTGTCACGAGCGAACCATCGTAGCTTTTGCTTGATAGGTCTTGCGGTCTTCGAGACATTCAAGGAGTGCTCGATCAGGTGCCGAGGAACACCGGGCATGTCAGCAGGTTTCCACGCGAACACGCTTATGTTGTCTCTTAAAAACCTGACGAGCGCGTCTTCCTATTTAGGATCCAGGTTGGCCCCGATAAGGGCCATCTTGCTAGGATCGTCGTCGACTAGTTGAATCTCCTTGTGCTCATTGGACTTGATGTGCTTCTGTGGTGCTTGGCGCTCTGGGATCTCCAGTTGGCCGGCGAAAATCTTGGAGGCATCGACCAGGGTTTGCTCCATACTAATTGAGATGTCGATGGCCTCTGCCACCTTAAAGCTTTCCTCTTCACATGTGTAGGCAGTGTAAACATTGCCTCTGAGAGTAAGGACGTCTTGCTCGGTAGGCATTTTGAGCACCAAGTAAGAGTGGTGCGGTACAACCATAAACTTGGTGAGCGCTGGTCAACCAAGGATGGCGTGGTAAGTACCCTCGAAGTCCGTGACCACAAAGTTAACATAGTCGGTGCGGAAGTGGTTTGGATTGCCGAATTACATAGGGAGCGTGATTTGCCCGAGAGGTATGGAGCTCTGTCCAGGAAGGACGCCCTAGAACTGTGCATCGTAAGGCTTGAAATCAGCCTGAGTTAGTTTAAGAGTAGGCAAACTGCTGCGAAACAAGATGTCGATGGAACTGCCACCGTCCACGAGCACCCTCTTGAACCGGACACCGTTGATGCAGTGGTCGAGGACGAGAGGAAAACGACCAGGTTCCGGAATTGCCGCCCACCGGTCTAGTCAGCTGAAGGAGATTTCACGGTGGGACCAAGCCAAGAGCCTGGGATTGGAGATGAGGTTGTCTGTGTTGACAATGCTCAAGCAGGCCGGCTTTGGCAGCTTGCGTTCACGCTTGGACTCTAAAGACACCTTTCCGCTAAAGATGAAGTGGACGGTTTTGGTGGGATTGACATATTGGTGATGAGGATTTCTATCTTGTTCATCATCATCGTCGTCATCAGCATCATGCTGCGGTCCATCGTCAATGGCCTTTGAAGCATCATCATTAGCAAGTTGCTTGGCGTAGATGTTCTTGATGAAGCGACAATTGTCCATGGTGTGATTGGACTTGGGATGGATCTAGCAAGGACCCTTCAAAACTTTGTTGTAATCCTCTTGATAGTCACGGTGACCAGCAGGTTTCTTGACCGTGTTGACCTCATGGTCATCTTCGTGGGGACGCTTGCCTCTGTAATCACCGCGATTATCGGGCCACCGATCACGATTATCTCGGCGGTCGCGATTGTTGTTGTTGTTGCGCCGGTCATGACGTTCGTAGTTGTTGTTCCGACCATGGTCATTGGGTTTATCATCCAGGCGTGGTGGGTGCTCGAGGCGTGATGACCCACCCACATCTTAATGATCTTCTCGACGTCATCGGCATCCGCGTAGTTCTTGGCAGTAGCGAGGAGCTCGGAGACCATAGACGACCGTTTTTGGAGCAGCTTGCTTATGAGTGCGTCATGGTGGCGAAGGACTTTGATGAAAGCTGAGACTGCTTCATCATGAGTGATTCTTGGGATCTTGAGACGCATATCTGAGAAGCGTTAGATGTAGTCGTGCAGCGACTCGCCTGCTCGGTCACGTATGCGCTCGAGGTCATACTTGTTGCCCAGCTGGTCACATGTGGCGATGAAATTGTCGATGAAGGCTTGCCGAAGGTCCGACCAGGTATCAAACTGGTTCTCCAAGAGGCTGAGAAGCCATTGATGACCTGCCTGATCAAGAACAACTGGAAGATAGTTAGCCATTACGTGCTCATCACCTGCGGCGGACTGGACGGTGATCTCGTAGAGCGTGACCTAGCTTTCGGGGTTCTCCTTGCTGTCATATTTCCTGAGCTTCTCAAGCTTGAAATTCCTTGGCCAGATGACTTGTCGGAGATGAGGAGTAAACTATTTGAGACCTGGGGGGGCGTGTTTGGGGTCATACTGGATGCGGCGCATGTTGTCGTGGACCTAGCGGTCATTAGCACGACTAGTGATGTGGCCGCGAACGTCACGAGGAGGAAGACGGTGACGGAGATCACGAGGAGGGTTCTGGTCGACCCCCTAATCTCGATTGCCATGACGATTGCGGTTGTTGTCACGACGACCTCGACCACCTTCTTGTCCGCCCACGTTACCGCCGCCATTGCCGCCGTCACCACTGCCACCACCACGTGGGGGATTGGGTGGGGGTGGATCGTCACGATGTTGGCGACTTGGATGCTCTGAAGCGCGGGAATGACGGCTCTGACTAGATGTGATGGACGTGCTTGTAGCAGCTTGGGCTCGCTGGGCGAGCTCGGCGGTTTTGCCTATAGTGGCGGTTAGATATGCTTTGATGTCTTCGCGAACCATGTGGTTTTCTAGCGTGTCTGGTAATCGGTCTAGGTTGGCCATGGCGACGGCCACGTTGGCACTTAGGGTCCTGAAAACTTGCCTATCGCCTACTCTGTCGAAGGCATTAGCGAGATCTCGAGGTCGGGGTCCCCTGTGACGTGCTTCTTCTTCTTCGGCCTCATGCTAACGGCGTTCGGCGCGGTCGGTGTTATGCTGTTCGTGAAGTTGCCGTTGCTCGTCAGTTTCTCCCACGACTGTGGGCTCTTCATTGCTACGTTGAGCACTATGTTGCCACGTCTTGGTGGGAACCTTGGGATCAGAGAGAAACCCAGAGGGTACGGTAGTGGATCCAGACCATATTTGTCATCTTCGAGGTGATGAGCCTCGGTGTGAACAGATCGTGTAGATCCAGTGCTGGAGTCGCCATCCTCGGGCAGTGTATGAACCTGAAAGCATCTAGGCCCCGGTGTTGGTTTCAGCAATTAATGACAACACATAATTACCATGACTAACGTGTGTTTTGCAGAAACATTGGTAAGTTAGGTCATAGAGATGATAACTGCTTTGAGCAATATGGCAGTCATGTCCCTTGATGGAAATCATTTCGGTTTTCAAAGGATCAACGATAAGATTAAGGACGGTTAGTTCTGGATGTCAAGGTGTTGAGATACATCTGGAATAGTCGTTAGGATCTTTGTTTCTTCCTTTGACCGTACTATGAAGAGGGGCATGAGCGAGTAGCTTGACCTAGGTGAGTCTTATGTTTAGGTGTGGTGCACACTTGTCAAACTTAGCATTAGGTAGCTTGAGAAAAGCTCAGAGTACAGTTAGAAGCGACTTGGTTCAAGTTGCATTGCGTTTAGAAGACGTTTGAGCCGTTTACCTATGACCGGACGCGGTCCTGGTCATGACCGGACGCGTCCGGTCAGTACAAAGTCTTAACTGCGTTTTCGGCTGACTGACCGGACGCGGTCCTTGAGAGGACCGGACGCGGTGGTCAGGCTGACACGTGTTCCAGAGGGTAAACAGCAAAGATCGGACGTGACTGTGAAAAAGACCGGTGCGTCCGGTCTTGTTCCAGTAAGGTCCCGTGGTGACCTGACGCGTCCGGTCACCTATGATCAGACGCGGTGTTGTGTCAGGTCAAATTTCTAGAGAGCTCTTGCATGATCGGACGCGTCCGATCATCCCTGATCGGCGCGTCCGGTCATCTTAGACCCGCGCGTTCGGTCAGCACAGATCGGCGCGTCCGGTCTCTCAGTACAGGTTTCTGTTTTCGACCGTTACAACTGACCGGCGTGTCCGGTCATATCGACAGGTGCGTCCGGTCAGTGCGCGTCTGGCTGTTTCGAAAGGTAACGGTTGGATTTGTCTGAGGGGTCTATAAATACAACCCCTCCATCTCTTTTAGAGGTCTCTTGCTTATTTGTTTAGCTGAGAAACACCTTTGAAGTGCAAGGGAGTGCAAGAGCCATAGTGAGGATTGAGATTTGCGAATCAAAGTTTGAGAATCCTCTCTAGTGACAAGAGTCTAGCAAGTGTACATCCATCTTCTCATTAGACTTGTTGTGGTCAAGTGAGAGTTCTAGCTTGTTACTCTTGGTGATCACCATCACCTAGACGGTTTGGTGGTGATTGGGAGTTCGGTGATCATCCGACGAGATTGTGGGTGACCCAACTCAAGTTGTGAGCGGTTTTGGGTGATTCGCCGCGACGGAGTGTCAAAGAATCAACCCGTAAAGAGCACTTGATCCTTGCGCGGATCAAGGGGGAGCTACACCCTTGCGCGGGTGATCCAACGAGGACTAGTGGGGAGTGGCGACTCTCCGATACCTCGGCAAAACATCGCCGTGTTCCTATCCCTTACTTTCAAGCATTTACTTTCTTGCATTACTTTCATTGCTTGATTACTTTCCTAGAATTGCCTTGCTAGTCTAGGATTGTAACTTAGGGTGCATAACTTTTATCGGTAGAAACACAAGGAACACAAGTAGGCACTAGGGGTGAAGTTTGGCTTGTAGGATTTAATTCTTGCAATTAATTTTTAGAAAAGCCCAATTCACCCCCCCTCTTAGGCATCTTGATCCTTTCAATTGGTATCGGAGCCGTGTTGCTCTAAATTTAGGCTTTACCGCCTAGAGCAAGATGTCTAATGGGGAAGGACCACCTCCCACCTTTGAGGGAGACGAATTTCCATATTGGAAAATTCGTATGGAGGCGTGCCTCGAAGCCATAGATGTTGGGTGCCTTAGAGCCACAACCGAAGGGCTTCCCCCCATAAGGGATCCCGCTAACCCAAGTGGTGACGAGGAGAAATACGACCGGTGGAATGCAAAAGCAAAAAATGCAATCTACCGGGCACTAGGCAAAGATATCTTCAATCGTGTGCGTAATGCCAAAAACGCTCATGAATTGTGGGAGAATCTTTGTGCTCTCCATGAGGGAACTAAGAGTGAGCGTGAGGAACGCTATCATATTGCTTTAAAGAAAATTAATTCTTTTGAGATGCTTCCTAAAGAAAGTGCTAATGAAATATACACTCGCTTGAATGTTCTTGTAGAAGATCTCAATGCTCTTGGACTCACTAAAATGAGTCAATCAGATGTTGCAAGGAGGATCTTGAGTGTTCTCCCCGTTGAGAAGTATGGACATATTGTCACCGTACTTCACCAAAGTGATCTCTCCGCCGCAACACCGACTCAAGTATTGGGAAAGATCAATGCACATGAGATGTACATGCACATCACTCCGGAAGAGGGTTCATCATCTTCCAAGAAGAAGGACTTGGCCTTCAAAGCTAGCTATGAAAAGAAAAAGAAGAAGGGCCAAGCCATGATAGTGCAAGAGAGCACAAGTGAGAGTGATATTGATGATGAATCACTTGCACTCATGGTGAGAAGAACCACCAAGATGCTAAAGAAGCTCAATAAGAGTGGCATCAAGTTCGATGGCAAGAAGAAGAAATTCTTCACTAGTACCAAAAGGAAGCAAATCTCCGAAATGGATTGCTTCAATTGTGGAGAACTTGGCCATCTAGCTCATCAATGCCCAAAGCCTCCAAAAGACAAAAACAAGAATAAGTACAAGGGCAAGAAAGATGATTCAAGTGAAGAAGAAGATGATAAAAGAAAGAACAAACCATACAAGAAGAAAGATGGCAAGAAAAGAGAGTTCTACAAGAAGAAGAAGGGAGGCAAGGCTTATATTGTTGGTGATTGGCTCACCGACATTGAATCATCATGTGAGTCCTCCGGCAACGAAAGTGATGATGAAAAAGAGAAGATCGCCGCACTTGTGGTTGGGCCATCACCATCGTCATCAACATCTTCATCACCATCTTCACCGCCATCCTCACCGTCATCATCCACTTCCCACCTATGTCTCATGGCTAAAGGTGATCGAAAGGTACAAAATAGTGATAGTGATGATGAATATGATGCACCTTCTTATGATGAATTAGTAAAATTGTTAAACAAATATTCTAAAATCATAAGGAGGACTAGAAATAAAAATGATGAGCTTCAACATGAAAATGAAACACTCTCATCTAAGCTTGAAAGTGCACATGAGACTAGGGATGAGCTCATAGATCAAAATGAAACTATGTCTTCTTCTCTCAAGGAGCTCAAAACCTCTAACAAGGAGCTTAGAGATAAACATGATAAAATTGAGAAGAAGCATGGTGAACTCATGACTAGACTCAACTCTCTAAAAGAAGAATATACTACATTGAAAATCAACTATGATACTCTTATTGTTGCTAATAAGCTTGCTCTTGAGACACATGATGCTACTAACCAAATTGTTAAGATTGATATAGCTACATCATGTGATGATTTGATTATTGAGAACCTTGAGCAAGGCTCTAGCGGCAAAGGCAAGAGTGTGGTTGAGGCCAATGACTATGATGAGTATGTCAAGCTCAAGAGTGAAAATGAGATGCTTAAAGTTGAGAACAAGAAGTTGTTGGCTCTTAAAAAGCAAGCTTCAAATGAGTCACTTATTGAAGAAAATAAGAAGCTCAAGCAAGAGAATGAGCATCTCAAGACCGGCCTAAGCAAGTTCACAAGAGGCCAACATTTGCAAAGTGAGCTACTCATGAACACCGTCATGAAGTTGGATAGGAGTGGCATTGGCTATTTGGCAAATCAAGAGAAGAAGGTCAAAACTCAACAACAACAAAGCAAGTCAAAGCCCAAGCCAAAGAGATGTGTTGAGTGTGGACAAGAAGGTCATTTTGCTCATGAGTGCAAAACTCCACCACCACAACCCTTGCCCAAGCATGCTAGACCCTTTGCTTTCAGTGCTCACTACATGCTTAGAAAGGACTCTAGTGAAAAGATGAAAGTTATGTTCTTGGGTCCTCCTAACAAGAATAGGCCAAAGAAAATTTGGGTTGCCAAGTCACTAGTTGAAAAAGTTAAGGGTCCCTCTCAAGTTTGGGTCCCTAAACAAAAGGCTTGATCTCTTGTGTGTAGGTGAACTACAAGACCGGTGGATCTCATTGGGTGATTGATAGTGGTTGCACACAACACATGACCGGTGATCCTCGTATGTTCACCTCACTTCACTACACCACAACACTTTTTCACCGTCAGACATCTGACGCTAAATCTTTTTTTTATAGATGGATAATCTGACGCTAAAGACTACTTAGAGACGATCTGACGCTAAATCTTCATTTACCGATGTGTTGTCTGACGCTATAGATATACAGATTTAGCGCCCAACTATCTGACGCTAAAACTATGTACAACGTCACTCTGTCTGACGCTAAAAAGAAATGGGCCCCACATAGACCAAAGCTTACATTGACCCCCGCACAAATATTGGCATAGCCCGCTTGAAGTTTTGGCCTGGCCCACGTTAACGTGGAAACCCTAAACGTTTCCTTGCCCCTAGCCAGATCAAGCCGCCCCACATCCCTCCCACATTTCGCCCGACCCCAGCCCCCTCCAACCCTGCGCCGCCCACCCTTGCAGGGAAGCGCACGCCGCCGGCCATCCACACCCCACGCCGTTTCTCGTCTCGGGCGGGCCCGCACCGCCGCCAGCGCTCCCGGGCCTCCGCAGCGCGCCGCATCGCCACGCCTGTCCCGTGGCCTGCGCCGCCACGACCCGAGCGCCGACCTCATGGCCCCGTGCCCACTCCACCGCAGCCCCCGCGCCAGCACTCTGGTCCTCGCCCCGCGCTGCCCGGCCATCCCCTGGTCCTCGCCCCATGCCGCCCGGCTGCCTGGAGGATTGGACGGAGGAAGACCCGCCCGCCCCTGCTCCCTTCCTACGACGGTTGGAGGTCCTGCGCGCTCGAGGAGGCCCCCTACTCCCAACCTGCGCCTTGCCTGGTGGATTGGACGGAGGAAGCCCCACCTGCCCCTGCTCCCTTCCTGCGCCGGCTGGAAGTCCTGCGCTCGAGGAAGCCCCCTGCTCCCTTCCTGTTCCTTGCCTGGAGGATTGGACTGACGAATCTCAGGTGAGATAATTTTTCCCCTCCGGTCCCCTTCTTCCTAGGTGGTGGAATTCATGGGCGCTGGTGAGACTCGTTGGTCGGACTGCCTCTACACTGTGCAGTATGCTAGGAAGAATTTAGGGTTGTGATTCTGTGCAGTAATTATGTTCCTTGCTATTTATTAGTGATGTCCGTTCTAAATTTATGTATGTATGGTAGCAATTCTGAGGCTGCCTCGAAACAATGTCACTATCTCTGAAATTTTTACTGCATATGTGCAATAGTAACTAAGATATAAGTTGATTTGTGATTTGTAGTAGCTGCTGCAGCTATCACAACTCTGTGTTTAATTTCAGTATGTAACTCAGAATACTACCTTGGTTCTTATTTTCTTTGTGATTTTTTTCACAACAGTGTGGCATACTGAACAAAATGATGGAGTTGTCATGGTTATCACCATATTTTTTCTCTTCTTATGTTTGCAAATCTTTGTGTCACTTCGCTTTTATTTTCCAAATCCCATGTTTTCTGAACCTCCTTGTGAACAAAAAAATTGCTTCTGATTATGTTACATGGCCTACCAGGGATAACTCGTCTGGTGCTCCAGCTAGTAACTTTGGAAGCAATATACACACCCTTCTTTGGTAAGTACGAGACTAATACTTTATATAGAATTTTGTGCTAATCTTTCTTGGATCTGTATAGTTTAAACAGGAAATAGTCCAAATATTTTACCACTGAATTAACCTGTAATGGAATAACTGAATTCAGGAAGTTCATATACTACAAATGTTACAAATATTAGAAGGGGCGAAGCGAGGTTGATTGATAGAAAATACAAGCAATAGATTAGTAGTTCTTTTTTAAATGATAGTCATGCTTTGGTGCCTAAAATGTTGCCATGACATGGCTTTTAATCTACACTTGAACTCCTAATTTTCTCTCCAGTGCAGTGAGTACTGCATGCAGATAGAAATAGAATACATGTGGTTGTTCAATATATACTCAATTTGTAGTTAGTTGATTCAAGCTTTTGGTTTACGACTGACCTCAGCTTGATATGGTGGCAACTATATATCTTATTTTATCATGGAATATTTGATTTGACCTACATAAATTTTTTACCAATTATTTGAGACAGTTGCTGTGCTTTCTGTCCTGCATATATGATGACCTTAGTCATATCTTTGATCTTCAAATTAGCAGGTCAACAGCAGAGGGACAACAACTCAGCATTTTGTTTTTGGTAAGACCATAGCTTTCCTGTCCCTTGCATGTTGACACGAGCTGCAGCTCACTTCAGTTTCCCTTCGTGCAATTTTGTACTTAGTGTGCTTGCCAATAGCGCAAGTGAGCTTGTGTTGCATTCTGTCACTAACAAAATTAAAGAAACGTCAAAAGCTTCTTTATATGAAGGAAAGTTAAGTTAGTGCCTCATGTAGCTTGCTGCTTTCTAGCTCTTTGTTCTCTGCAGATAGTACCCAGTTTTAGCATGTTGTCCTAAAGCTTGTTCCTCATCTCAGATTACAGCTATGCATATTTCCTTACCTATTAAGAGATTATCATCGGTCCTTTCATAAGCTTACCAACATGTTTATGCTTCCTTCAATGATCAAAAGGCTTACATTATGAGTTTCTAACCATGTGAACTGTAACTGAACTTTATCAGTAGGCTGAATTTTGCTTTACTTGATCATGGATCTATGTTACCTACCATGTTATTGATTCCATTTAAGGTTTTGATTTCAGGGTTTGCTACGGTGCTAAGGTAGCAAGTTTGTGGATGACTTGAGCTGATTTAGGTGTTGGTTAATATCTTTTGGATAGTGTTGTGTGATGGTACTAGATAGTATGGACTTATCATTGATTAATCAATGTTTCCTATTTGTAATGGCTACTTTGATCAAATATATGTCTATGAATGTATAGACTTAGTCATGGATCAGGAATCCTATTTGTATGGAAAATGTGCATGATGATGTTATATTGAACTTTGATATATTAAATAGCAGCCATGTGGTCTTTTTATTTTTTTAGTCCATCTAAATCATCCCGTTGAATTGTCTGACGCTATAAATACAGTGATTGTTGGATGGTCTGACGCTATATGTATGCCAGCGGGATATCTGACGCAAAACATTACCAAGGGACTATCTGACGCTAAAAAAATCCACAGCAATGGACTGTCTGACGCTAAAAGTTTGGTCTGACGCTATATGTTTTTAGCGTCAGGACTTGTAGCGTCAGCAGAAGTCTGACGCTATAAGTTTTTAGCGTCAGATTGTCTGACGCTGTAACCGCTTTTGGCGTCAGACCATCCAGCGCTGATTTGGGTGTTGTGGTGTAGTGCTTGAAGAGGATGGGGTATGCCAAGACAAGATCACATGTGGAGATAATTCCAAGAGCAAAGTCAAGGGTATAGGCAAGGTTGCAATATCAAATGATCATTCTCTCTCCAATGTGCTCTATGTTGCTTCATTGAGTTTCAATTTACTATCCGTTGGGCAACTTTGTGATCTTGGCTACCAAAGCTTGTTTGGTCTAAATGAAGTGGTTGTTACCAAGATAGATGACAAGCAAGTGATTTTCAAGGGTTTTAGATACAACAATCTTTATCTTGTTGACTTCACCTCTGAAGATGCAAACTTGATGACATGTTTGTTCACCAAGACCACACTTGGATGGCTTTGGCATAGGAGGCTTGCTCATGTTGGAATGAACACTCTCAACAAGCTATTGAAGAAAGAACTAGTAAGAGGCTTAAAGGATGTAAAGTTTGAAAAGGACAAACCTTGTAGTGCATGTCAAGCCGGCAAACAAGTTGCAAACACTCATCCAACCAAAGCCTACATGTCAACATCAAGAGTGCTAGAACTCCTTCACATGGATTTGTTTGGTCCTACAACTTACAAGAGTTTGGGTGGAAATCTTTATTGTCTTGTGATTGTGGATGACTTCTCAAGAAACACTTGGACTTTCTTTCTTCATGACAAATTCGAAGTGGCAAATTGCTTCAAGAAGTTTGCAAAGAGAGCTCAAAATGAATTTGAAGTCAAGATAAAGAAGATTAGAAGTGACAATAGAAAAGAGTTTGACAACACCAACATTGAAGCCTATTGTGATGAAATTGGAATCAAGCATGAAGTGTCATCAACCTACACTCCTCAACAAAATGGTGTAGTTGAGAAGAAGAACCGGACCTTGATCACTCTTGCAAGAACAATGCTAGATGAGTACAATACACCGGAAAAATTGTGGGCCGAGGCAATCAACACTGCATGTTATGCTTCAAATCGCCTCTTCCTACAAAAGTTCCTTTGCAAGACCCCTTATGAGTTGCTAAATGGGAAGAAGCCGGACGTCTCATTCTTCCGGGTGTTTGGTTGCAAATGCTACATCTACAAGAAGCGTCAACACCTAGGGAAGTTCTAAAGACGTTGTGATATTGGTTTTCTTGTTGGCTACTCATCAAAGTCCAAAGCATATAGAGTATTTAACCACGCCACCGGTTTGGTTGAAGAAACATATGATATGGAATTTGATGAGTCTAACGGCTCCCAAGGAGCAATTGAGAATTGTGATGATGTAGATGATGAACCATTGAGGGAGGCCATGAAGAACATGTCGGTAGGTGACATCAAGCCTAAAGATGATGAAGACGATGTACAAATTGTCAATCCACCATCATCATCATATGTGCCTCAAGATGATGACAAGAATGAGAGAGTTGAAAACGAAGACACCCATGTCTCTCATCATCAAGCCAAGGCACAAGCACAAGACGTTGATGCTCCTCATCCCACCCCTCAAATGGTTGATCGAAGAAACTCACCTCTACTTCAAGCACATCCACAAGATCTCATCATAGGGAGTCCTACAAAGGGTGTAATGACTCGATCTCAAAAATTTAATTTTTTTGTTGAACATCACTCTTTTGTCTCCTGTCTTGAACCTAAGAATATAGAAGAAGCTCTTCAAGATCCGGATTGGGTGAATGCCATGCATGAAGAATTGAACAACTTCGTCCGAAATCAAGTATGGACACTTGAAGAGCATCCAAAAGGTGCAAGAGTCATTAGAACCAAGTGGGTGTTCCGCAATAAGCAAGATGATCAAGGGGTAGTGGTAAGAAACAAGGCAAGACTAGTGGCAAAAGGGTTCTCTCAAGTTGAAGGTCTTGATTTTGGAGAGACTTTTGCACCCGTTGCAAGACTTGAAGCCATCCGTATCCTACTTGCATATGCATCACATCATGATATGAAACTATATCAAATGGATGTGAAAAGTGCATTCTTAAATGGCTTTATAAATAAACTAGTCTTTGTTGAACAACCTCCCGGGTTTGAAGACCCTAGATATCCTAATCATGTTTATAGGTTGTCCAAGGCGCTATATGGGCTCAAGCAAGCCCCTAGAGCGTGGTACGAGCGCCTTCGGGACTTCCTCATTGAGAAGGGCTTCACCATTGGGAAGGTTGACACCACACTATTCACCAAGAAATTCAAAGAAGAGATCTTCATTTGTCAAGTATATGTTGATGATATCATCTTCGGGTCAACAAATGAAGACTATTGCAAAGAATTTGGTGAATTGATGTCAAAAGAGTTCAAGATGTCAATGATTGGTGAGCTAACATTCTTCCTTGGGTTTCAAGTCAAGCAAATGAGAGAAGGGATCTTTATCTCTCAAGAGAAGTATACCAAGGATCTTCTCAAAGGATTCAAGATGGAAGAATGCAAGCCAATCAAGACCCCAATGCCAACTAAGGGACATCTCGACCTAGATGAGGGAGGTAAACCAATCGATCAAACTCTTTACCGTTCTATGATTGGTAGCTTATTATACCTTACCGCATCTAGGCCCGACATCATGTTTAGTGTGTGCATGTGTGCCCGTTTTCAAGCGTGCCCTAAAGAACCTCACTTAAGTGCCGTAAAAAGAATCCTAAGATATCTTAAGTATACTCCAAGCATCGGACTATGGTACCCTAAAGGAGCTAGATTCCAACTAGTTGGCTACTCCGATTCGGATTATGCCGGTTGCAAAATTGATAGAAAAAGCACATCCGGAGGGTGCCATTTGCATGGGAGATCCTTAGTATCATGGTCATCGAAAAAGCAAAATAGTGTGGCTTTGTCCACCGCCGAGGCGGAATACATTACCGCGGGGGCTTGTTGTGCACAAATCCTATACATGAAACAAACCCTTCTAGACTATGGAGTTGTTCTTAAAAAGGTGCCGCTTTTATGTGACAATGAAAGTGCGGTTAAAATTGCTAATAATCCGGTACAACACTCTCGCACCAAGCACATTGATATCCGCCACCACTTTCTAAGAGATCACGTTGCTAAAAATGACATATCACTAGAAGGTGTAAGAAGTGAGAATCAATTAGCGGATATCTTCACTAAACCTTTGGATGAAGCTACTTTTTGTAGATTGAGAAGTGAACTAAATGTGCTTGATTCTAGTAACTTTAAAGGTTGAGCTTGTGTTGTCCCTTGCATTGCATTTGTATTATATGTCATGTTTAATTACCCGCAATGCATCTAGGGCTTGACTAACATGGTTACGATAACCCTCCTTTGGAGGAGTGAAGAAGCCTAACCGTGGATCAAACTTGACAAGCAACCTAGCTTTACTTACTTGTTTTGCATTGCATATGCATGGTTGTTGTTTTGTCGTTCCTTTTTTGGTTAAGTTTTGAGCAACCTCTGTGTTCGTCCATGGGTAGAGAGAGCATTTTGACGCTCCCAAGGGTTCAAAAGCTCTATTGCATGGCCATACATTGCTCCTCGGGTGTTTGTTGCCTATTTTCCTAAAAATAATATTAGCCTAAGGCAAACTATTTTGAGAAACTTGAGGGTTTGAGTGAGGTCACTCATATCTTGTTCCAATTGGTGTTTATCTGTGTCTCTTTGAATTGGAACTTGATTGGGAGAAGTCGCGTCTAAGTTCGGTATGAAAAAGAGTGAAAAACAGTGACCGGACGCTGCACCGGACGCTGCACCGGACGCAGTGTTGCTTCACCACCGCGTCCGGTCCCGGTGACCACCAGCGCGTCCGGTCATCCTGAAGACCGTCTCCTGATCTAGTGATCGGACGCTGCACCGGACGCGGCCCTGTTGACCACCGTGTTCGGTCCCGGTAACCACCACCGCGTCCGGTCATCCGTCTCAGTTTTCCGGGCAAATCAAAACCGGACGCCGTCAGCGTCCGATCACGGATAATCGGACGCGTCCGGTCATTCTAGGAGCTTACTGGAATGTGACTGGACGCTGCCTCTCCGCGTCCGGTCATATCGACCACCGCGTCCAGTCATCGCGTATCGAGCGGATCTAACCCCTCATATAATCTTTCGCGTTCCTTCTTTTTCTTCGCCCGTACAACTCGCAACCACCGCCTCCATGCCCTAACGCGCCGCGCCGCCGCTCGCCGGAGCTCCGCCGCGCCGCCGCTCACCGAAGCTCTCCGCCGCGCCTGCGCCACCGCCCGGCCCTGCAGCTGCTCTCCTCTCGCGCACGCGCCGTCTCCGCCACCACGCCCGTGCAGCCGCCGTTCACCGCGCCGCCATCTCCACCGCCGCTGCCGCCGTGAGCCGCCGCTGCTGCTGCCAGTGATCGTGCACGACCTCCGACCAGTCCCTGCCATCGCATTCATCCTCGATCTTCAGCCATCACGCGTCGCCATAACCCTAGGGTTCGTTCTGCAGTGTCTCCTTCGTTTCATCGTCGAAACGTCCCTCACGCGTCGTCTTCGCTCGAGGTTGCTTCGCACTTCCTTGATCTTCGTATTAGGGTTTGTCGAAATTTTGTCTTCGCTAACTCTAATCGACTTCTGTTTCGGCGAATCAGCGCTCGTCCGGTGTGTCGGGAAGTCTCGCGACCTAGGTCATCTCATCTCATCACCGCTTTCTCGTCGATCCGAGGTAGCCATCGCGTTTCGTTTCACGTCTTATCTTATATGCTTGCTATCTCTAGGGTTTCGTACCTTTAGATCATATATGTTGCTTATAGTAGATCCATCTATTCCGTCTTTTCAGCGAGTGTGTCGGTGTGTCGGGGTAACTGCTGTTCTGTTGATTGAATCTGAGGCCGAGCCTGCGGATACGGATTGAGGCCAAGCCTCTCGAGTGTCAGTACATCATCTTTCAGAGGTTTTCCGACAGTGTGACAGTATGGTTCGTTGCAAGAATGCCGGTGGTGCTCCTAGTGACGGGGACGACAGTCCTCCTCGTCTGTCTGAGGTTGCGTGTGGAAAGCGCATAAAGATCATGGCCAAAAAAAAGAAGAAGACTCTCACTGATGCAGAGATAGCTCAGGCAGTGGCAGAAGCAGCAGATGCAGTAGAAAGGGGTGGCAGGAGCAGTGGTATACGCATTGGAGACAGTCGTTTTCATCTTGAAGGACGACAGCTTGGTACAGAGACCACTGAGACCACTGAGGGCACAGAAGTGCCAATGGATGCAGATACTATGTCAGTTGATCCACCTGCAGCACCTTCAGAGGGGACAGCGGAACAGCCAGCTCAGACTCCATCACATCGCCGCTCCACACGCACACGGACTCAGGTGACTCCCAGGCCAGAGGGCCAGCGTCGTGGAGGACGTCCACCTCCGAGAGTTAGAGGTACACCCCCAGTTGAGCACTTTGACTTGAGAGGTGCTACTGCACGACAGGTGCAAAGTTTGAGATTTGTTGAGGTCAGCCGGTGGTTCCCACCTCAGAGGGACTCCAGAGCTTCAGAGGGATTCTATACTCCTCTCCAAGAGGACTTTTACAGAGCTCTTGTTGACAGTGGCATTGCTTTTCGACCACAGAGGGTCTGTCGCATTGAGTCACTTATTGAGGTAGTGGGTGAGCAGCTACGTCCGCACCTGTCCTATCTACCAGGCCTGTCAGATTTTTCTTGGACGGACAGGTGCATACTGCAGCACTTGGGTTAGGGAGTTCTATGCTTCATTATGGATTGATCCAGCCCATGAGTTCATACACTTTGCATTCAGAGACCGCGACCGCAGACTGTACAGCTCTAGAGTACGGGAGATTCTTAGACTCCCAGCTTCAGACACGAAGATTCACCAGCTCTGCTTTGGTCAGACAGCTCCACCTAGACGCCCTCATGGCGGTTCTGTGCCACCTACAGACCTGATCCAACCCTGTTTTCGTGAGCCTTTTGGCGAAGGGTCTCGTCGCACACCTGCCAGTCTGACACCGATTGCCTGAGTCTTGGATGCTATTATCAGACGCACTCTTCTTCCCAGACTTGGTTACAGAGAGGGACTCACTAGGATGCAGCTTTGGGTAGTTCACCACCTTCTTTCACAGACACCTTTTGACATTTGGGATCTTATGGTCAGTGAGATGGAGGACACCCTGGCAGAAGGCTTCAAGGGACACCGTCAGCTGCCCTATGCTCATTG
Organism: Saccharum hybrid cultivar R570; assembly: GCA_038087645.1. NCBI lineage: Eukaryota > Viridiplantae > Streptophyta > Magnoliopsida > Poales > Poaceae > Saccharum > Saccharum hybrid cultivar. Next base: position 2,819,759 of record JAQSUU010000377.1, read on the forward strand.
AATTTGTTTCATCATTAGATCTGCACTTGAGCTGCCTTCAGAAATAAGTGCTGAGATAACTGAAACCACTACTGCTTTTCCTGAGTATGATATTCGTCAGCTATGGGCTTCAGTTACTAGAGAGCAGGCCCCTGCACCAGGACAGAGAGAGAGACCTGAGGTGCCCGAGACAGCGGCTGAGCAGGATGCGACCATACAGGGTCTTGCTGAGGCAGAACTTGCAGATCTAGGTGCTCAGCCCGCTGATATAGCTGAGGATGAGGCCTCTGACAGCATTGACGAGGACTATCAGCCCATCCCCAGGTATCGGTCTCCTCGGCCTCACGACCACGAGGCCGGTGGCTCTGGTTCAGCCTCCCGCTCAGACCCAGCCATGGTGGCTATACTTGAGAGGCTGACCCAGGCACAGGAGCGACAGGAGCTTCAGCTACAGAGATAGGCTCAGGACACAGCTGCTGCGTTTGCACAGATACAAGCTCGACAGGATGAGTTCCAAAAATAGCAGCTTGAGATACAGCGCCAACAGGTCGAGATGCAGCGTCAGCAGTATGAGATGCAGCGACAGAGTGCAGCTAGCCAGCATCAGTACTTGGAGCTTCTGCGTCACCTAGTCACAGTTGGGGCTCCTCCACCTGCATCTATCCTGACTTCAGCTTTACCATTTAGTGGACCTTCAAGTCAGGATCAGCCGAGCTTTCAGTTCACATCTCCACAGCTGCAGGTTCCTCAGTCATTCCAGTCCCCGAGCTACATGCCCATTCAGACGGGGTTTACTCCTTCAGACCAGCCTCGCCCTCACATATTGACCGGCACACCATTCATTGATCTGAGTGCCACATATAGCGAGTTGACTGGTCAGCCGACACCCTCGCACACCACATTTGCTACTTCTTCAGGGTTGTCAGGTTCAGAGGCAGTTTTCCTTCTAGTGATAGGGACAGACACTACAGAGACTGTTCCGTCGTCCGTTGCCTCGACAGATCCCCCAGTTTTTGGCTCACTTCAGACTCAGGTCACAGAGACTGCTTCACTTATCGCTACTTCGGCAGCACCTGTTCCTGTTGATCAGACCCAGATCGCTTCACAGCCGCGTGCTTCTTCAGAGGGTCAGCCAGATAGCTCCGAGTCCGAGGGAGACATCTCTCAGTTTGTGATTACTCCGCGCTCCTCGACACCCGACTCGACTCCGTCTGTTTCCCCGTCAGATCCTTAGATTAGCTTTTGGCGTTTGATGCCAAAGGGGGAGAGAGAGTAGATTCAGGGGGAGCTTTTGTTAGAGGGTTTTCGTTCTTTTCTTGTGTGCTACTCTCATGCATCATGTTTACTTTACAGTAATTGCATTCGTGTGACATGTGATCTTATGAGATATCTTAAGTCTATATGGTTTATCTAATCATAGCTTTAAAACATGTCACTTGTTTGTTTTTTTAGCTCATAAGGTTGTACTTCCGTGCCTTACTCCGATTTCATATGAGCTTTGTTTTATGTGTACTAACTCTTCATGTTTTATCCTATGAGTACACTCAGTTGGCTTGGAACACATAAGCATTGACTAACCCCTTGTGCTTACAGCTTTATGCTTATGTGAACCAAGCATGATCAAAAACCTCAACTCATATCTTCTGAATCTAACTGTTGTCATCAATCACCAAAAAGAGGGAGATTAAAAGCATCTAGGCCCCGGTGTTGGTTTCAGCAATTAATGACAACACATAATTACCATGACTAACGTGTGTTTTGCAGAAACATCGGTAAGTTAGGTCATAGAGATGATAACTGCTTTGAGCAATATGGCAGTCATGTCCCTTGATGGAAATCGTTTCGGTTTTCAAAGGATCAACGATAAGATTAAGGACGGTTAGTTCTGGATGTCAAGGTGTTGAGATACATCTGGAATAGTTATTAGGATCTTTGTTTCTTCCTTTGACCGTACTATGAAGAGGGGCATGAGCGAGTAGCTTGACCTAGGTGAGTCTTATGTTTAGGTGTAGTGCACACTTGTTAAACTTAGCACTAGGTAGCTCGAGAAAAGCTTAGAGTACAGTTAGAAGCGACTTGGTTCAAGTTGCATTGCGTTTAGAAGACGTTTGAGCCGTTTACCTATGACCGGACGCGTCCGGTCAGTACAAAGTCTTAACTGCGTTTTCGGCTGACTGACCGGACGCGGTCCTTGAGAGGACCGGACGCGGTGGTCAGGCTGACACGTGTTCCAGAGGGTAAACAACAAAGATCGGACGCGACTGTAAAAAAGACCGGTGCGTCCGGTCTTGTTCCAGTAAGGTCCCGTGGTGACCTGACACGTCCGGTCACCTATGATCGGACGCGGTGTTGCGTCAGGTCAAATTTCCAGAGAGCTCTTGCATGATCGGACGCGTCCGATCATCCCTGATCGGCGCGTCCGGTCAGCACAGATCAGCGCGTCCGGTCTCTCAGTACAGGTTTCCGTTTTCGACCGTTACAACTGACCGGCGTGTCCGGTCATATCGACAGGCGCGTCCGGTCAGTGCGCGTCTGGCTGTTTCGAAAGGTAACGGTTGGATTTGTCTGAGGGGTCTATAAATATAACCCCTCCACCTCTTTTAGAGGTCTCTTGCTTATTTGTTTAGCTGAGAAACACCTTTGAAGTGCAAGGGAGTGCAAGAGCCATAGTGAGGATTGAGATTTGTGAATCAAAGTTTGAGAATCCTCTCTAGTGACAAGAGTCTAGCAAGTGTGCATCCATCTTCTCATTAGACTTGTTGTGGTCAAGTGAGAGTTCTAGCTTGTTACTCTTGGTGATCGCCATCACCTAGACGGTTTGGTGGTGATTGGGAGTTCGGTGATCATCCGACGAGATTGTGGGTGACCCAACTCAAGTTGTGAGCGGTTTTGGGTGATTCGCCGCGACGGAGTGTCGAAGAATCAACCCGTAGAGAGCACTTGATCCTTGCGCGGATCAAGGGAGAGCTACACCCTTGCGCGGGTGCTCCAACGAGGACTAGTGGGGAGTGGCGACTCTCTGATACCTCGGCAAAACATCGCCGTGTTCCTATCCCTTACTTTCAAGCATTTACTTTCTTGCATTACTTTCATTGCTTGATTACTTTCCTAGAATTGCCTTGCTAGTCTAGGATTGGAACTTAGGGTGCATAACTTTTATCGGTAGAAACACAAGGAACACAAGTAGGCACTAGGGGTGAAGTTTGGCTTGTAGGATTTAATTCTTGCAATTAATTTTTAGAAAAGCCCAATTCACCCCCCCTCTTGGGCATCTTGATCCTTTCAGAACCGAACCTTCATGATACTCCTGAATACCGACCATGTTGACGGCGTTGCCCGGTGGTGGTCGAAGTATATCTAGGAAGTACAAATCTAAAAGATGGTCTCGCTCCGTGGGACCCATGAACAGATAAGGTGTACGGTACACGTACTCAGAAGCAGCGTTTTCCAAGCCGTATGGGAAGGCATGGCAATCCTCCGTCGAGACTTGGTACTCAGAGAGCCTGAGGCTGGGTGTAGGAACCGGGCGAAGGCGTACCGTACGTCCTTTAGGAGTTACGGTGACCACTAGATCTGTATCTAGCCGTGTTAGACGGCGAGCCCGAACTGGTCGGGTAGATCTGTTGTGGTTAAGAAGTACCTGCTCGGTAGATTGATTTTGGATCGAATCCACCAAAGTCAGGGTTTACGAGAGCTTTAGGCCGATTTGGTTGATAGCTTCGATCAGGTCGGTGTTGTCGATCACCCTTTCTTTGTAGTGGGGAAGTGGTCGACGAGTTATCGGCGTGGTCGGAGCCGTTGCCGGGGTGGTCGGAGCCGTAGCTAGCGTGGTCGGAGCCGTAGCCGATGAAGACGTGGTTGACATAAATCGGATCTGCGCCTCCTCCGTGGTAGTGGCAGTGAAGCTATTGACACCGGTGGTCCAGGTGATCTGGCCAACGGTGAACGAGAGACCATCCGCCACGGCCGTGGAGTCAGGGATGATGACCATCTTGCTCACCTGGGAAGCTGTATGCACACCCCCTACCAGGCGCGCCACTGTCGATGAAACCTGATCAGCAGTCTACCAAGCGGTATGCCTAAGATAGTGATTTGTCGGTAGACAGGTGCGCAAGCTACGAACTAGATGGTGACGCAAGACACAACAAGGTTTTATCTAGGTTCGGCCACCGTGAGGGCGTAATACCTACGTCATGCGTCTGATTTGTATTGCTGTGTATAATGAGATGTGTTTTGAGGGGGTCTCCTGCCCGCCTTATATAATCCGGGGGGGAGGCAGGGTTACAAATCTAGAAACTAATCCCGCCCGGTTACAATTGCCATAGCTAGCCGGATAAAGATTCCTATTCTAACCGACTAGGATCTTGCTTGATCTCCAAGTTTGCTTTCCTTTCTTGCGTGGGACGCCGAACAGATCGACTGGGCCACGCGTCGTCTTCTGATGGACCGGGCCTACTAGTCTGGGCCAACCCAAGTCTAGCCATAGGGGTATAGGGGTTAATACCCCCACAAGCGGAGAAGTCCTTGACGAGTGAGTTAACTAGTGTTGGGGCGCGCGCCATCACGCGCATATACAGTTATACATAAAATTGAAAATATAGAGAAAACCTAGTGACTAAGAAGCTATATAGATATATATTTCGGATGTATATATTACACATGTTGTTCGTGTTTGCAAAGAGTTAATATCTGAGGAATACATTTAGTTTCCTACATAACATATCAGTCTAGGGGAGTACATTTGCAGTTTTCATACTTTGAACAAACAAACAGGTAAGTCTTCATTGGGATTACACACCCATACTATGAACCGTTAGTCAAGCTACGATAATGAAACAACATGCTCATGAACCGATGTTTTTTTACAGGATGACCTTTTGTTTGGGTGGTTTGGAACCTGTATTAGCTTTTATAGGACTACGATGTTAAGGAATGTTGGTCTGGAATATAACCCTGCGCACGTTACAAAATGGTGAAGCCGACATCTTGTTAGATGGCATTACCTGGTGCAAGAAACAACACAGTGAATCAATAAACAATGGAGTTGACATAGAACTTTTTTTTGTGTTGCCAAAAAAAAGTGTCGTATGTGATGTGCAAGGCTATGGATGTGTTTTGCAAGAGTGTTGAAAACAAATGACCACAACAGAAATCGTATAAGTCTATATTAGATTATGTTTTAGAGTAAAAAAATGATGCCATGACATGCTCAGTTATTGGGAGAAAGTACACAAAATAAAATGGTATATTTTTTTACGTAAGTAAAATGGTATATTTTCATATACATATTTTTCATCAATATAAAGAGATCACTGGAAAAATAACAATAAAACTGTTCTAAAGGTGTTATTGTTCAATACTTTATTAAACAGTCATTGACACCCAACAGAGGGTAGTAGACGTGCCGATTCATCGCTCCATAAGTACTAAATGAACAAAATGCATTGGCTATATCATCCCCATGTGCAACCTAACTTCAGTAGCCGAAACAAAACTTCACAAAAATGATTGACCTCACAATAAAGAATTTATCATTATGAATTTATGATGACATTATATAATGTCATATCAGAAACATTTTACGACATTTAAGTTGAAGCAATCTAAAAGAGAAAGTCGGCCATGGGTTTTGAATACAGGCTCAGCGCCGTGATCTGCGCCGTCGAGCTCGGCGCCGTGATTTATGGCGTCGAGCTGTCTGCCATATCATCCGCTATGTCAAATAGGGCCACAAAGCTCGACGTGTAACCTCGACGCCGTGAATCATGGCGTCAACCCTCAGGGTTCAAAGTTAGTTTATATCACCTAGGGTTTAAACGTGAATTTTCTTGAAAAAAGAGCTGAATTGTAAAAAATACGGGTACTCCTACAGGAGAAGCGAGCGGAGCAGATGCCGGGGGTTCAAGCAACAGGCTGGACTCTTCGTCGTATGGTTCCAAAGGCGTGAAGACCCAAGTTTCCCGTCTCGTCCTCGCTGACAGAGGGAAGCAAATAAAAAGAGGGTGGAAAATCTGGGCCTCACCTCGAACTGGCCACGCACAACATTCAAGAACGGAACAGTTTATGTGGTCCTAGTGCGTACTGTAGTGGTCCTAAGCAGGCAGCGTTGAGAACGTGCCGGATGACAGCACGCCGCCCAAGAGGTTCGGAACGGAGCGGCCGGCCGGCCACCACACGTCGCTGTCAATGCCAAGGCCTCAACCACCGGCCTCGTTGTGGATCGCCGCTCCAGCCCGGCGGTCTCTGCAGCCGCCGCTGAGCTGTGCTGTGCACCGGTGATCTGTGCTGTTTTTGGGTTGGCCGGACGACGGACGCTGTGGTGGAAATGCGGTAGAGTTGCTTCAGCAAAGGGAGAACCTGCCAATCGGCTGGACAATTTCGGCCGTCAGTCACAAAAAAAAAAGACAATTTCAGTGCTCACGTAACGCGACAGAAAGCTTGCGCGGCCCCCGCTGCGCGCTTCTCGCACGGCAAGGGGAGGCAGGTCACGGGAGGCCCAGACTGCATGCGCTGCTCTCCGCCGGGTCTTGGATAATACTTGGCCCGCATACTCCATTGTTGTTATCTTTCCTTTTCATTGGCCCAAGCAGAGTAATACTTGGCCTGGCTAAGACCCAGTGAAGTTCGGCCTAGAGAGAATATGATGTGCGCGTTATTTTTTAAAAAAGATTATTCCAACAATATCGTTTTACTTGTTCCAATTATTACAGGTGTATTTCAATTGTTTGGATAGCACATTCCAATTGGTCGAATAGTACATCTAGATCGGTCTAACATCTCGTCTCTCATTGTCATGATATGTTAATCTTAGTTGTTATGATAGTGTATTTCAAATGTTTTGATCGGAGAGATTGGAGCACGTGACCTCCTATCTCTTGCTCCATCACTATAACATCCAGTCCCCGCATACACGGCCCAGTGGTCCCTCCTGCGTAGCAATCCGCTTGAGCTTTCGTCCTCGCTTCGCTCAAAACGGTTAACCGAAGGTTATTACGCGTTCCTAGCCCTGTTATTTAAGTCGGTCAAATTCCCTCAGAATTCACAGTACGGTACTAAACACCGGTTGCACAGTGTTTTCGTGATGCTACAGTAACCCGAATTCGACCTGGCCCAATTCGGTGCTGCAGTGTTGGGCTGCTACAGTCCGCCCATTGCCCCCCCAACTACAGTACATCGGCCCATTCCGTGAATTGGGCTCACTTGGCCTATTTTGGGGCTGTTACAATCACCTCAGGTACTACTCAACGGTACGTCATCCAACCTCCCCCACATTCTCCGTTCCTCTCGCCGGCATGGTGTGTGACCTTAATGCTGCTGAGGACTGCCGGGAGGCGGGGAGGTGTTGTAGGAGACAAGGGGTAGGGAGAAGAAGGTAAGGTCTGTGTGCAAGTATGGGTATTCAGGCTAGTGTGGCAGGATATAGTGCCATAACGGCTCTAAAAAAACCACCCTTTAGGTGGGGTCATTTGTATATCATTAGATATTTTGAAGACTACAATATTAGGTATTATAGTCGAAGGGGTTATGTAATCAACCCTCGATATGTTAAGTGGTTATATAGACTTTTCCTATTGTTTACTGACTCATTGCCATGTGGCACCAACGTAATATGCCACTTCAGCAAAACGATCTTAGGGGTTTGTTTATATTGTTTTCAGTAGTTTAAGATGTAAAATACTGAGTTTTATAGGTGACGCGGTGAAGTACACAGCCACTAATAGTTAGAGGGCGGGTTATGTGACTTTTCAAAATTATATATATTGTAATTTGTGCATCTTTTGAACTTCAAAATATTATGAGATGGTGTAAATGTATATGTGTCGCGTTTTGGTTATTACTATATATTTTTATAGTGGATTGCTAGGTAAATTTTGTTGTCGTATAGTGTATTTTGTATTGAATTCTTCTGTATTGCATACTAGTCTATTGGCTAGGACTACTAAAATATCTTGGATGCGCCATTGCAAAGAAGCCACACAATTGAGTGCCAATAGTTCCAACTTCCAAATGGCACAAGTGTACGTCATGATGCATCGACGCGTGCAAGAATTAAGACTGCGCACAGACTTGAACCTAGGCGTGTCACACCTGTAGATCACGGCTGTTTTAGGTGATTCTTTTAAGGGATTGGAAAGATTCGCTGCCCTTTGCCTCATGCATGGCCAGCTAGAGAATCGCTCTCGTGGCGGCCGCAGCGAGGTTCCTCCTAAATCAATGTTATCCTCAGGTTTTGTACTCCTTGTTTGCTTTTCTTTTTGCCTCACTTTGCTATGCTACTCTTTCTTATGGCCACAAGTTTTGCATGTTGTTTGATCCGTTTGCTCGATCGGTTGGTACGTTGGTACGAATTAGCAACTTGATGTGGTCCTGCAGAATGCTGAGATGCCCTAACCTTTCTTGTTTAATTTCCTATTGATCAGACAATCAGGCAGCTGAAATTCCTGAACCTCAGGATCGACACGACGCTTGGTCAGTGTAGGATTGGTTGTTTGGCTGGAGGTTTAGGAGTGTTACCGTCCCTTTAGCTCTTACTGTTTTACCAAAAATACGTACCAATCATAGTAGCATCTCTAAAAAGTGCACAAAGAAATTAAACAAAAATATTGATCAATAGAGCGCAATCGTCTAAGGTAAAATTTAAGCTTGAACACAAACTTGTGCAAGAAAAAAATAGAAAGCGCAACATGTGAAAATTTTTGAGTGCAATTGTTCATGTTTGATCCACAACCCGGAGCTGTGGTATGGTTGGCAATGGTGCTACCGACAATGGGCAGTATGACGAGGCAAAGACGAACGCGCAAAATTTGTGGGTATTTCTTTAATTTGTCAATAGTATTTGAATTTACGTAGAAGCTCACATAGCACAAAGACTAAGAGCGTGACAAGCACATCACTCTAACCATTGTAGGACATTTGCCCTCGAGGCTGAAGAAAATGGGAGAAACTTGGTCCGACGAGATCAAGGATCAAACTCAGGGTGGTGGGACATTCATCCAGGTCTCCACCGCTTAGTTATCACTTTGTGGGGTTGATAGGATTGGTGGTGGAGGTGATAAAAATGGACTCGACCGCACAACTAAAGAATATGACAAACCACTACCGGTTCTAATAAACCCCCTTCAATGACGGGCTTTGGAATAGGTAGTGACGTACACTGCTAGACACCCACTCAACATAGATGCTATTTCTAAAGAAAACAAAAACAAAGAGAAGGCAGTCCACTCCTATGCCCGCTACTTCGCTGCACACAGAGCTCACCCCGTCCATTGCTCCACCGTTGTTGCGCTCGACCATGACCCCCACATTGCAACTCGTGTGGGTCCACGCTGATACTAGGCTCGGTCCATGCCATGGCCGCTGGCCACACCCACGCCAGTGCCAGTACCGGGGCCCACCCGTGTCGTGGCCCCATTCCCACACCATGGTCGGCGCAACACCTATGTCGGTGCTGGTGTTGGGTCGTCCTCCGTGGACATGTTGTGGCTACCATCTGTGCCCCGCACTAGGTCATCGATGAGGAGGAGAGCGGAGGGGTGGGGGAGAGGAGGGAGGTGTAGGGAGAGAGAAGGCCGGAGGGAGAGTGAGTGAGGGGGATAAGGATCCAGGGATCACTTTTGGTTGGTATACAATCCAACAGTGATACCTATCAGTGTTAGGTGGTTTTAAAATCCTATAGTGTTGGACTCTTGCTTATCATTGTTGGTTTAAAATTGCCTGGCAATGATGGTCTCGCAGCGATTGTTGATTATGTAGTAGCGGTGTCAATCCAAAGATATTTCAGAAGAGCCACTAGAGGTGGTAGAGGAGGACAATAAAGGTGGGAACAAACAACAAAAGCTTGAGAACATAGATTTAGAACCTACGCAAGCAAAAACTTGAGAGGTAGCTTAGGTGATGTTGTTGTGACTTCATCGATCTCAAGTTTACTTGGACAATCTTCTATAGACGTTCGTAACGGTAGAGTAGTTGATGACAACTAGAATGTATGCATGTACGAGTGTCAGTGTGTTCCGTAATAGATTTTGAAACACTTATTTTGAACCTATATGAGTATATGATCGAGTATTCCTTAATTTCAAGAAAAAAAACTTCCCTCTTAGAAAAAAAGGAGATGAATGTACAACTCCTTTTTAGAAAAGGTAATGAAGTAATGTTGTCGATTTATTAACTATGGTTGATTCCCTCGGGTTCATGCAGCTGCACATATATAGATTACTCAATCATTACAAATGCATGTCAGGCAGGGTGTACGCTCCGCCGGTTCCTGCAAATGCTGCTTTCACGCACAAATATCTTGAAAAGATTCTGCAAGTACGCCACCACAAGTCCACAACTATCTTTGCAGCGCAGTGTTTAATTTCCTATTGGCGCCAGATTAGCATGGGCCATTACTTAAACTCCCGCCTGATTCGTTTGCTTAATCACCACCACAACATCACTCACCTTAATTACAATACATGTACGGGGGATGCAAAAACAATTGGTTGCTTCGTCGTCGCTCACCTCATGGCTGACGCCTGACGGGAGAGGGGCCGGAAAAAAAATTTGTATTGCCGCCACGTTTCGCTGTGGCATCGGCAACGTACGACCTGGCTACTGGCTAATCACGCTTCCTTTGGCCCGTATCCGCTATCTCAGCAGCTTATTATAGGCATTGAAATATATATGGTGGAGCTACCATTATTCTAGTGGCGCAAAAGGTCATGTCACATGGTTAGTGGCGTAATTCAAGGAAAGGTGAAAGAATTTTAGGGTAAAGTTTTGAGTTATGAGTGCCTCGCAAGGGTAAAAATTGAAACACGGTGCGTGCAAACCCATGTTCCGTACGAGTAAAAGATCGAATCCAAGAGTGTTGACGCCGTTCAAAGGTCCCTTGAGTAGGGCTGCTTGCAGTTTTAAACTTTGTGTAGAACGTACTAGCTAATTTCTCGTCTGTCCTAATCTATGACTTGGTTTTCATGGTCTTCGTCATACAGTAATTTATCTTTAAACCAAAACACAAGAACTTCATGGGCGGCAGTACGTCGTCTGTCGTTTTCTGTTGCATGCAGTATGAGATTAATTAACTGAAGCTTTTCCTTATCCATGTGTTTAGCACTTGCAGTTGGCAGTACTAGTCCACATCATGGAACTTTCAGTTGAAAAACAAAACTCTGATGGTGAAGGGTAATGAAACCACAGAAGAAGAAAAACCGCATTTGCTAGCTCTTGGGAATTTATCCCAATGCAAGATCCATTGACCTTCAAGCTAGCTAGTCTCGGTGACACCGCCAATTTAAGATGAGTGATGCCAGTTTTGGGCAGATCCAAGGAGATAAGTTGGAGGTTGGGAAGCAGGGGCGTGGCTTGTCCGGGAGTAAGGGCGCCTCCACTTGTTTAATCACCCCTGCATCATCATTAACAAAAGCGAGTGGAGATCATGGAGCATGTGAGGGAATCGATCACATGATGATGGGGATTAGTATCGCCTACTAGCTCCTGACCAGTTCCTCCCAATCTCATGCAGACAAGTGTGCCCAAAGCCCCCCAATGCAAGCTTAGTGCTGATCCCTTTAGCTAATCTCGACTGGGAACAGCCTAGATGTGCGTGTAAAGAACATGGTTATACAGCCTCGACACAGCTAAGCTCAGCTAATGAGTGTCATTAAGAAATATTAGCCTCCTTAACACCCAGCAGATAGGCATGCCTGTTTCTTATGAGAAAGTTCTAGTGAAGCTTGTTAGTTTGCTTGAAATTAAAGGATGCTTGAAGCAGTGGTTGTGATATAAGTAGAAGTTGTCGTTATTTGCTCCTCTAGTTTTTCTTCACCAATGCAAGAATCAACCGCAGTCCGGCAGGCACGGCACAGCACGCACCGCCGAGCGACTGACAACGCAGAGATGAGGGGCCGACCGGTTGCTTGCACCGGCAGCTTCGTCCTTGTGGGGCCCCTACACACTGCCAGCATGAGCGTCCATCCATGGCCGCATCCTCGTGGGAGGGGCCGCCGGAGCGGTTACGATAAGCCTTACCGGAAACGCACAAGGCACAGGTCAACACGGCGGAGGGACGGGGCCGAGAACTTGCCGGTGATGGAAGGAGGACCGAGTACTTGGCCTGCGTACATGCATCTGCTAGTACGCTGTAGCTGTCAGATCTTATGAGCGATCTCATCTCTCATGGCATTTCATCGTAGCTGCTTTCCTGGCACGTGCTTGCAATGCATGCGTTTCGTTTCACCGGCTGTCGTGAGTGAGTTGGATTCGAACACATCCAAGATCTGGGCCATGTTTAGTTTGAAAAATGTTTTTTAAAAGGCACTGTAGCAATTTTCGTTTGTATTTGACAAACTTTGTCCAATCATGGATTAACTAGGCTCAAAAGATTCGTCTCGACATTTACAGACCAACTGTGCAATTAATTATTTTTTTACCTACATTTAATACTCCATACATATGTTGATATATGCGATGTGACGGAGAATCTTGAAAACTTTTTGTATTTTGAAGTCGTCTAAACATGACCTTGGTCCAGTTATACTTGCACCGTGGCATGGCTTTACAGTTCAGAGAAATGGATTGTGGCATCAGCTGCAGCCGTAAGTAGACAAGCCAGACCGGGATAGACAGTTGCCGAGTCGGTAAGCAACCCCTACCTGGTAACTCGTACAACCGGATAAACTTGGGGATTTCTTCCATCCAGCAAAAGGCTGCACCGGTCGAAACAAAAGTGTTCGGGATCGAACGAAGTGCAGGTGCAAATGGGAAAAAAAGGAACCTGCAGTTAAAAAAACAGTGGATTGTTTTTTAAAAGAAAAGATAACAGTGGAATTTTCACTGGCGCACACTGCACATACTGCCCAGCTCTACCCAAATCCCGAAATGTTCTCTCGGCCTTGTTTAGATACGGGATTCGGGGCACCCCGAGTTACTGTTTGGCATAGCAATTTTGTTTTTATTTAGTAATAATTGTCTAAATATTGATTAATTATGCTCAAAATGTTCGTCTCGCAAAGTACAACAAAACTGTGCAATTAGTTTTTGATTTCATCTACATTTAGTACTCCATGCATATGCCGATATTTTGATGTGACAGAGAATCTTCTTTTTATAGTGAAATTAGGGGAGAAATGGGAAACTAAGGCTATCCGCACTTGTGGTACTCTAAATTCATCATCTAAAAGGAATATTTCGTCCTGGTCATCGAGATTCCATCCTCTATATCAATTTCTCCCGCACTCATCCATACTCTATATCATCCTCTATCTACAATGGGGCCCACATGTCTGTAAATAAATTTTATCTAAATATATCCATGTGAGATCTTGTTTTGAAGAATTTATTGCAACGAATTTAATAGTGCAATCAGAATTTAGTTTGGTTTTTTTGTTTGTGAGTTACAACATTTTTTTGAAGGCTTGAAATAGTGGGGTAGCATGGGGCCCACTGCTGGATCAATGCTCTCTCTGTTACCTTGCTCTGACGCGTATGTAGCGGACGGCCGGTACACGCGCTCAGACTACCCGCAGTGGGTACTCTAAAACGATACTCTAAAACTTTAGAGTATGAATATAGAGTAAAAACTGCTGCACTGGGTACTCTAAAACGATACTCTATCCTTTCTCTCACTCTATATTTAGAGTGGTACTGTGCTTACTCTATACTCAATAGTGGCGGCCCCACTAGCTAAACAAAGGAAAAAAATGCTATAACTCACAAACCAAAAATCCAAATTAAATTTTGATTGCACCATTAAATTCGTCTCAATAAATCCTTCAAAACTAGATCACACATGGATATATTTAGATAAAGTGACAAGTGGGTCCCACAGTGAATAGAGTGGATAGAGGATGATATAGAGGATGGATGAGTGTGGAAGAATTGAGTATAGAGGAGAGAATCTTGTTGACTAGGACGTATAGAGGATGAATATAGAGGTCTATGAGTGCGGGTAGTCTCAATTTGGCGGATGACTGCACCTCCTCTTGGATACGGTACACGGATAGAGGAGCCGCTGCAGGTGTTTTTACGCTATATGCATACTGCAGGATGGCATAGAGGATACCAGTGCAGACGGTCTAAACGAGTCCCTCGCTCCAAGAACACATCACTGGCGGGACTCGCAGTTGACAGCAGGTCAGCAGCAGCCAGTAGACAGCGGGACGCCTCTGCGCGCAGACCACTCCATGGCCCACTCGCCAGCCACTCGTGGCCTCGTCCGCTGCTGGCCCCCGAGCCACACGCCCACACCGAGGACTGAATATCAGCCTGTGAACAGTGGCCCGTTTGGAACCCCGGAGCACGGAAAGCAGAGGTGGCGCTGTGCGGGCCAGCAGGGAGCCGCGCGGTCCGTGGAGTTTTTTGGTTTCCTCCCCGCCCCGGCCGGATCGGCGGGGTGGCGACACGTCCGGGGGCGCGGGGTTGTGTGGTCCCTGGCGCCCGAGCCTCGCCCCGGGCGACGCGTGGGAATCCCTGTGCGTCCGGCAACTCCCACAGTGCCCGCTCCGGCGCTCCTGCTGCTACGGCCGGGCTGGCTGGCTCGGCCCTGGCTGCCTCTCGGTTCCTTTGCTTGCGCGGCTGCGCCTAGTGGCCTAGCCTTATCCACTCTTCCTTTGTTTCCCTCGCCTGAAAGAGTTCTTCCCCATCCTTGCTGACTCGTTGAGTTATCTCCTAATCTATATCTTGCTGGATCTGTTGTGTGCGTGCTGATGGATATGCATGCTTTACGCCCCGTTCGCTCGAGCTTATTCAGAACTACTTTCCAGCTATGGAACAATATTTTTCTCTCACAATATTTCAGCATAAGTATTAGTATAAAACAAATTTCAGCATAAGTGAACAGGGTGAATCCTTTGATGGCATGACATTGGCATTGGCATTGGCATCGCCGGATCGATGTTCGCAACTGCGCTGATAAGAATATGATATATCACATACGGTGTGTGACTGGTCAGTTCTCCATCGGTGAAACATGTATGAGTTTGCATCTTTGCTTTTGGGGCAAGCCTTCGTGTTGCTGTTGTTTCTACAAAGCACTGCTCAAGGATAATTGTCGTCCTAGGAATTCGATTCTAGTAAATATATTTTTGACCACAAGTCATCACATTCTTTTCCAAGAGAAATATCACCGCATCACTTCGGTCTATATCTAAATTGAATGTTAGTCCCTACGAGCATCTCTCCAAGCGTGTGTTGGATTTGAGGACAATGTGAGATAGGTTAGATCTGACCTAGTTTTTCGGTTTGGGTTCGACTCATCTCATGCTTGGTTGATAGCGATGGGTTTATTCTGGTTCTCTGTTTCGTTTGAAGGCAAATGGATGTGAGATGAGGTAGCTGACATGTGGGGTCCACCTGTCATCGTCCCCTCTAATTTGCTTATTCCTTTTTCCTCTGTTGTCTTCTCTCCATGGCTGCTATGGGCGGCTCCTCCGACCAGCCCTGCCTTGCTCCTCGGGACGGTCGCGCCCTGCTCCTCTACGGGGTGCGCCCCTGCTATTCTCCCCCCTCCGCCGTGATCTACTATAGCTTGGCCCGACCGCAGCTCGTCGGCAACACGACCTACTGCTCCTTCGCACAGATGTGGCCCGCCGTCGGGGTGACATGCTGCTGCTCCACCTAGACGCCGCTCCTTCTGTGCTCGACGGCAGCCCCTGCCATGACACTCCGCCCGTGTAGACGCCGGTGTCGCTCCCACCGCCCACGCGGACACCAGCGCCACTCCTCTGTGCCCGCGAGGCCGCCGCCGCCGCTACTCCGCGTGCCTTCGCTCGGCCACCAAAAGTGGGTTGCCCCGGTTTCTCCGATTTGGAGGGACATGGTGAACTTATTCCCTCCGTGCGATATACCAATCCAGCGGTCTGTGAACCAAACATTCCAAAAAAAGGGTCCAACCCACTTGAACCTCCCAACCAAACACACCATGAAAAGACTGAGCTAGTACATCATAGAAATCATGCTTATTTTTTCCCGGAATGAGTATAGGATGGAAAATGCCAATATTTTTAGATTTAGGCATGCATTTAGGATAATTATTCATGTGAATTTGCACATACATCAGCAAATAAATATGAACTCCCTCCGACCTAAAAATATTAAATTTTCTGGTTTATCCTAAATCAACTATCTTAAGTTTGGCCAGGTTTGGTAATAAATAAACAACAATATTTACTATATGGATGAGCATAATAAGATCCATTACTGATGTTACTTTGACTTAGAAAAAAATCAGAAATGCTTATTTTTTTAGTATGGATGGAGTTTTTTTTGAGCTATTCTAATTCCATGCCGACACTGTCCTAGCATTGACGTGCAAATCAGCCTCATTTTTTAGTACACTATCATTATAGGCTGATGGCGGTTCTGTTTACCTCTGCTTTTACATAACTTTGAAACACTAAGCTAATGGGATAGGGTTAAATGGTCGAGTGGGATAGGCTGATGGCGGTTCTGTTTACCTTTGCTTTTACATACCCACGAAGCAACACGCTACCTCTCTATAAAGACTACTCCGAGAGAGAGAGAGAGAGTCTCCTGCCCGATTTTTTCAAAGAAAGTGATGGCCCTTTCCAGGAGCAAGTGCCACCTTGTCGACCACTCTTGTGTCTACTACCTAGAAGGGCGTGCGCTCCCAAGTAATCTCCAAATTAAGCACTGGCACATATTCGTGCACCCGGCCCCTACTCCATGCAAGCTTTCAGTGGGACTGAATGAAAGACAGTAAAAAACAAAAGGTGCATCAACATCAGAATATATAAGGCCCACTTTGGAACAAAGGAAACTAGAGGAATTATAAAGGGTTGAAATCATATAGAAACATTTCCTATGAAGTTCTTTGGAGCAAGGGATATTGGTCTCCTAAAAAAATCTTATGAAATTCCTATGAAATGGATTGTTTTATAGGAATTTTGCAGATTCTGCCAAGTGGTTGAACCTCATGAAAAGCTTCCTTTAAATTTGCGTCAGTCACCTAGTTTTTCTTACACTCCATTTAAACATTCGCTCTTGCAATTTCCTATATTTTTCCGATCCATATAATTTTAGTTGTCATGGCATTCTATTCCGACATTTTTCTTATAAACCTGCGTTTTCAGAATCTAGTGTTCCAAAGATGTTCTTAAATGAAGTAGATAAGGCATATCTCAATAGGGATTTCATGAAGTTTTATGGGCATTAAATATGCTGACATGACACCATATTAATGAAGAGAGATGATAAAAGTTTCATAGGAGTAGAGAGAGTTTCATGGGATGAAACTCTTCTACACTATTTCAAAAATATAAATGTATTAAAAACTGGGACATGAAATTGGCATTGAGACTGGCCTGAGAGATAAGACATGGAAAGCAGTTACAAATACGTGTGCAGTCAAGTGCACATACGACACACGTCTCTTTCTATTATTAGTACAATGTTCCAGAAGGTATGTATGATGCCAATATCGTTTTCTCCAAACCACGCGAGACGACACAGTGTACTGTGTACCCCCTTTGCAATTCTTGCTTTTTGATTAGTCAAATAATTTTAAAATTGAATAAATTTATATATAAGTATTGATATTTATAGTAACAAATGCTTCCGTCTAAAAAATAATACAATTCTAGCATAGTATCAAGTCAAAGTATCTTAATTCTGACTGATTATATATAAAAAGCATCAGTATTTATGATATCGAATAAGTATCATTAGATTTGTCATGAGATATACTAGTATTTTTTAGTATATTTATTTGACATTATAAATATTAATATTTTTATATCTATATATTGTTAAAATTTAGGCACCTTTTCCAAGAATGCACTTATTATAATTGCATACTTTTTTAGACGAGGTAGTCAGTATTATTGATTATTATAGAATATATTTTTAAGCAAATCTATTTAGAAACATACATGTTGACACTTTTTCGCAATAAATTTAGTTAAACTTAATTTTTTTGACTTGATTAAAAACATAATTGCACTCCTTTATTTTAGGACGGATGGAGTATAGTCCTGCAGTTGACACACGGTACCCTTTGGTACACGAGTAAGCGCATGACACAGTGGTACTCCCTATCCTGTTCATCAGCATGACACAGTTGGAGCCGGTGGTTTACTCCGTACATCCATAGCCGGTCTGGCTCAGAACGAAAGCACCCCTACCCGGTCGGCCGGCCGGCGAACCCCACCGCCACCGGCGTTGCGCGCCTTTGCTACCTCTATATATTACTCCTAGGTCTCTCTCGAGACACGCACCCCTGCTTACTTAACACCCCAGCTCTGGTGCCTTGCCCTGTGGTCCTCGCTCCGTCCTTGATCCACTTCTCCTGCAGCTCCTCGCCCAGCACACACCCGTCCCGTCTCCTCTCCCCAGTCTCCTCCTCTTTCTCTATCCTTGGCCCTCTCCAGGTAACCTCACGCTTGACAAGGAGAGAGAAAGGTGTGGCGCAGCAGCCAGCAGCTGATCCGGCCGGGAGCGCAGGCAAAGGATGGAGCAATACGACGGGCTCTTTCCTGCCACTTACGTGGACTCCTCTTCATCCCTCGTGGTGCCCAACGGTGCGTACCCGTACATTCTCTTTCTCTAAGGCCATGTTTAGTTTCTAAAAATTTTCATGATTCTCCGCCACATCGAATGTTTGACACATATATATAGAGCATTAAATATAGATGAAAAAACTAATTGCACAGTTAGGTGAGAAATTGCGAGACGAATCTTTTGAACCTAATTAATCTATAATTAGACACTAATTGATAAATACAAACGGATGTGCTACAGTAATCTAAGTCAAAAAATTTTCACGGACTAGACCCACCCTAAACTGTAGGCTGTAGCTAGTTCTTCGTCTCTGCAAATGCAACTGCAGCTCATCATCATCAGTACCAGCCTACCTGCAGCTGCAGGCCATGCACCTGCTGCATGCATGTCAATTGATGAATTCTATGCGGTGTGCAGGCACGGCGCAGGGGGAGAGGCCGAGAGCGCGGCGCAGGAGGCGTCGAGCAGCGAGGTGCGGCGGCGGCGAGCTGGACGGGGGAGGGGACCCCAAGAAGCGGCGGCTGAGCGACGAGCAGGTAGAGATGCTGGAGCTGAGCTTCCGGGAGGAGCGGAAGCTGGAAACCGGCCGGAAGGTGCACCTGGCCGCCGAGCTCGGCCTCGACCCCAAGCAGGTCGCCGTCTGGTTCCAAAACCGCCGCGCCCGCCACAAGAGCAAGCTGCTCGAGGAGGAGTTCGCCAAGCTCAAGCAGGCACACGACGCCGCCATCCTCCACAAATGCCACCTTGAGAACGAGGTACCTGCCCGCACCGCACATGACAGTTTGGCACACCGGCCACACATGCATGTCCTCCTCCTAACTCTCTTTTAATTGTCTGAGCTCGTATATGTCCTCGTCTGTTCATGTCCATGGATTGACGGTGTTGCAGTATATACTGAGCATTTCGTGGGTATATGCATGGCAGGTGATGAGGCTCGAGCAGAGGCTGGTGCTCGCCGAGGAGGAGCTGACGCGTTTCAGATCCGCGGGGAGCCACGCGGTCTCCGGTGACGGCGGAGATGTCATGGGCCGTGCCGTCTGCAGCGGGAGTCCGAGCTCTTCGTTCTCGACAGGCACCTGCCAGCAGCCGGGCGTCGACGTCGGCGGCGGCGATCACCTGGGGGACGACGACCAGCTGTTCTATGTTCCTGACTATGCCTACGCCGACAACAGCGTGGCCGAGTGGTTTAGCCTGTATGGACTGATGTAAGCGAAGCGATCAGTGATCGATGGTATGCCATCGATCGGCAGATTAATTCTAGCTAAGCTAGCTACTCATCATAGTGTGTCATTGCTGTGCTGAATTGCTGATTTCTAAGTGCGTGTGCTTAATCATATGTACATAAATCAAGTTTTTAATGGCAAAATATAGCCAAGCTAGCAGCAACTAGTACTTGAATTCAGACGTGTGTTACTTCTGTGTGCTACCCACATTGGAATCTTTTCTTCTTGACTACTACTCCGTATAGTCGTTCGTGAGCTGATGGGCAAGTACTACGCATGTGCTAGCTGACAATCACATCCTTGCTACTCATGCTCTGTTACTAAATATCTGTTGTTTACATTTTTGAGAAACAACTTTGACTAAAATATATTAAAAAATATTAATATTTATAGTATATAATTAGTATCATTGAAAAAGTCTTTGAATCTAGTTTTTCAATAAATTTATTTGGAGATATAAATATTGTACGTATTTTCTATAAATCGAGTCAAATTTATGGCACGCACGCCAACGGCGACAAATAATAATGGGCAGAGGGAGTACGTGGGAAGGTAACATTTGAACAGCAGAGATATATATCCAAATAATATACAATTTCGAGGTTCAGGTCGAACGGAATTCATATAGTGTAGGGTCAACTGGATGTAAACTTTTGTTATATCATACCCGGTGAAAATCTTCTTTCTCATCACACCTATTTTTTTTATTTTTCACCTTTATTCTTCATAAATACATTTTATGTTCCAAATTGTAAATCATTTTGATTTTTCTAGATGTATAGCTTGTATTAGAGTTACTGAGATTATTTTGGTGTTAATTGCTAGGTAGAATTGGTTTAACTAAAAATTTAGGTGTGGAGAAGGAATATTTCACCCAATTCTTGAAACACATTTAATCTAGGTGTGAAACTAAACAACCGAATTTTTTTCACTCCGATAGAAAATCCAAAGATAATAAAGCATCACTGATTAATGTGTTCATCTGGAAATTAAATCACTGTTCTACTCATATTGATGTACAATTACTTTTGCTGCTTTAGTTTGATGATCCCCTACAACTTCTAAGTCCACTTGACCAATTGACCGCAACACCCTCCATCCCAAAATATGTGCATTTCTGTCTATGTACATGGACAAGGCGTCCCAAATTGAGTACATCTATAAATGACATATGTGCATTGCACTATAATTAAGTTCTCAGAAAAGTTTGTGTCCTATATATGCCTGTTCCGGTTATCTCTCCACGCAATCAAATATAATGCATCTTCTTCCTAGTATCTTTGGTAACGTAGGGGCTTCTCAACTCCTTGGTCCTCCTGTAATGAGCAAGAAAGAAGAGATGTTAATAATATAAGAAATTGGATCATTAGCAGTTAGCACTTTTGTTGGCTCCCTCGTGATGAAATTACAATGTGCCTGTGACAGTCCACGGAAATGTATTATTTTATTAACTTTGTGCGCTGATTAACGAAGGAGGTCATACTTGTCAACACAAATTATATCAAAGTTGTCGGTGACTCGGTGCGGGCAAGGGAGTATAAACTTGGCTTTAGATCCATGTTTGTAATATATGTTTTATCTTTTGAAATTTTCTCTCAATTCTATGATGGCAAGGTACAATTCACATTGACTCTAAAAGGTCAAAGCCCAATTTTATGGGAAAGACTCTTTCTCCAGTGGAGATAGTACCAATCTATATGAAAAAGATAAGCAAATAGAAAATTTCTCCTTTATTAGTTTCACTGTGGGTTCCTAGATTGACTTGTCTCCTATTTTTATCTGGGTTCATAAACAAAGTAAACATTTTTGTCATTCAATTTTTCAAATGGTTCGTTCAAAGTTCACATTAGGTCACAATAGTAGAGAACAGACTTTCGGTTCTAGGCTTTAGTTCCGGCCATTTTTGGGCCCGAGACTAAAGACTGGATTAGTATCGGTTGGAACAACCAACCGGGACTAAAGTCCCCTGCCCAACGACTAGATGCGTAACTTTTGCAGAGGGGAGCAGGTGGGGACCTTTAGTCCCGGTTGGTGGCTTAAACCGGGACTAAAGGTCACCCTCCAGTCCCGGTTGGAGCTACCAGCTGTGACTAAACCTTTAATCCTGGTTGGTGGCTCTAATCGGGACTAGAATTGTACCTGTAGTCTGGGTTTTTACCATAAATCGGGACTACATGTTTTGGGCTATATACTTTTCTCCTTCTTCCCCCAGCCCGAGCCGTTTCAAGCTCCCTTCCTGCTCTCTGTTCTTGCTCGTGGAAGGAGTTCATGCTTGTGGGATTGGTGAAGACTTCATTCCTCCATCCATTCTTTGGTTCTAAAGGTTACCAACTTCATCCTCCCATGTTTCATTACTAGCATGGCTCATTTCGTGGTCTAGAAATAGAGAAATTTATGGTTTTTTAGATTGAGAAAGATGGTGGATTTTTTTATTTATATACCATTCAAGCTCGAAATCACTTGATAGTTTGAATATGAAGATGAAGGAAGCTTACAGTAGTTCATCAAAACTAGTATGCACCTTTCATTGCCTCATTTCATGGTCTAGAAATAGAGAATTTTTTTTGTTTTCTAGATTGGGAATAATGGTGGATATTTTTTATTTATATGCCATTTGAACTCAAAATCACTTGATGGTTTGAATATGTAGATGAATGAATCTTATAGTAGCTCATCGAAACTAGTATGCACCTTTCATTACCTCATTTCATGCATGGTTTAGAAATTGAGAAATAAAAGGTTTTTTAGTATATAGCTCACTTAATATCATGGTTCACAAAATGAGAAACTTATAGTAGTTGATGAAAATGAGTATAGAGAGTCATAGATAGCGACTGCTTTTGGGTCCTTGGCCTCACATGGGGTCCCTAAGCGACTGAGGCCGGACCTCCCTCTCATTGCGTGCGACAAGTGTGAGCAGAAGATTGTGAGGGAGTACAGGGTGAAGAAGAAGGGTCCACCAAGGGCGCATCTTCTACATGTGTCTAGATCACGAAGTGAGTTTTTTTTGTCATGTTTTGTTATGGTTTGTAGCCATTTTTTGTGATGATTTTGATTAAAGTTCTTGATTTGTTGTTGTAATTTCAATGGGATGACACTGGATCATGTGATGGTTGGTACTAGGAGGAAGAGTATGTTGAGAACGTCTAAAAATCTCTTGCAAAGGAGACTGAGGCGGCTGATGAGAGTGCACCTATGTATGATGAGGCAGTGAACCAGCAGAAGAATGATCTGTCTATTTTAGTTGGAATTGGTCACGAAATCCTTATTCTACTGAAGTGCATTGTATGTTTAGTTTGTTTAGTGCTATTTTGGATTGTCTACGTTGTTTCAAGGCTTTAATAAAATATTGTTCGAGAGTGAAACAACTGTGTGGTATAGGATATTAATTAATCATGTTGATTGATGGATATTTTGGATCTTTTAATTAACTACTAACCATGCATGTTGTATAATATGGGTTATTATAAGTTTTTGATATGGTGTACATCATGTAATGCAGATGAACCGGCAATGGATGTACAACACTGACCGCCGCTCCCAAGAGTTCATGAGGGGCGTGCATGATTTCTTAAATGTGGCCAAGGCAAACACGCAGAATGGTTTCATATGCTGCCCATGTGTTCTATGTAAGAATGAGAAGAATTATTCTTGCTCAAGGAAAATTCACGAACACCTGTTTACGTCGGGTTTCATGCCAAACTATATTTGTTGGACTAAGCACAGAGAAAGAGGTGTTATAACGGAAGAAGATGAAGAAGAATAAGGGGATGATGACAACATGATTATTTGTGGTTTTGCTGAATACGGTGCCTTTGATGATACTGCAATGGGGGAAGCTGAAGAAGAGGTAGCAGCAGAAGATGAGCCCGATGATGATCTTGGTCAGGCCATCCGTGATGCACAGAGAGAATACGAAAGTGATAAGGAGAAGATCAAGTTCAAGCACATGCTAGAGGATCACAAGAAATTGCTATACCCGACTGCCGAAGAGGGGCAAAAAAAGTTAGGTACCACACTAGAATTGCTGCAATGGAAGGCAAAGAATGGTATATCCGACAAGGGATTTGGGGAGTTACTGACTATGGCAAAGAAGATGCTTCCGAAGGCAAACAAATTGCCCGCCACTACATATGCAGCAAAACAGGTCATCTGCCCTTTGGGATTAGAAATGCAGAAAATACATGCATGTCCTAATGACTGCATCCTCTACCGCGATAAGGAGTACGAGAATTTGGATGCATGCCCGGAATGTCGTGCATCACGGTATAAGATTAGGTGAGCTGACCCTGGTGATGTTGAGGGCGACGGTGAATGTCCTAGGAAGAGAATCCCTGCTGTCGGTACCAACAGTACGGGGTACCACAGCTATCGCCAAAACACTAACAAAAACCGAAACCAGTAGAAAAGGTAGCCCGCTCGACGGGGCGCCTCGACCGCGTCCCGGCTCCGACTCGTACGAGGCCCGCTCGACGGGGTGCCTCGACCGCGCCCCGGCTCCGACTCGTACGAGGCCCGCTCGACGGGGCGCCTCGACCGCGTCCCGGCTCCGACTCGTACGAGGCCCGCTCGACGGGGCGCCTCGACCGCGCTCCGGCCCCTCGACGCCCTTTCTTTACCTACCCGGGACAAATGCCATAGCATTCAATGCGGTTACCTACTACCACCGACCGACATGGCTACGGCATGGGTCAACGCGGGAACAATACCCACGTCAAGTCTCACTGTTTTACCGCCCATCCCGTGATGGGAGGTGAAAGCCGTCACTGTATCCACCATACCGCGCACTATTCACCATCAGTCACCCTCGAGGGAGGATAAGACAAGGTCCGTCCCCCGCGATACCGGGGATTCGGCCTTATCCATCCGACCTCGACCCAGCCTCGACCCGGCCCCAACGCTCGACTTAGCTCGAAGGACGGTATGGCCTGGCACTCTGGGTCATTTCACCCTCTTGTCCCGTACCGCGTCAGGATACCCAGGGATGGCCGGCCATCCCGAAGCCACGTCGCTACAGTCAACTCAACAGGAATCGACGAAACATCGCCTCAAGCCTCCCCTCGACTTGGCCACCTCTCGCCCTATAAAAAGGCAGGCCAGGGCGAACCAGGGGGGGGGACAAAAAAAACACGAAGCATCACGGAAAAAACGCGAAGCAACCATCTTTCTCCTTTTTCTCTTTGAGACTTGGGGCTCGACACCCTCTCTCGCCTGCTTGTAACCCCTACACGAGCACCCCGGTGCAAGGAAATACAAATCTCTCTTCCCCGCTGGACGTAGGGCCTTCTTTTGCCCGAACCAGGATAAACCCCCGTGTGTTCTCCTTGCATCACCATCCAGGAAAGAGTCACGCAACATTTACTCGTTGGTTTAGGACCCCCTTTGGTCCGAACACCGACAGTTGGCGCGCCAGGTAGGGGTACGCTGCGTGCAAACCTCGCTTTGTCGCCGTTCTTCCTGGATGGCTAACCCCGAACGCCCGATCCCGTTGGGTACGGTGATCTGGTTTGGGAGTTTGGAGTTCATGTCGCTCGGCTCTGGCTACGACATGGTCCTACTCCCACCCAGGCACCCAACCGACGAAGATTACGAGCTCTCCCAGCCCGGGGGAGCAGTCAACCGGCACCGACGCTCCAGGCGGTCGCGGGCCGCCCGGCGACGGCGAGCCCAGCACAACTACCGTCTCTACCTGACGGAGGGCGATGGGATCCCCCGGTCCGGCACCCCCCAGACAGGCGCTAGCCCAGATCTCCTTTTGGAAGATTTGGGAAGGATGAGCCTGGTCGAGGGTCGCGTGCCAACGAGGAATCCCGCCGCTCCCCCGTCCGGTGAGACACCACTG
This sequence comes from Saccharum hybrid cultivar R570, assembly GCA_038087645.1. NCBI lineage: Eukaryota > Viridiplantae > Streptophyta > Magnoliopsida > Poales > Poaceae > Saccharum > Saccharum hybrid cultivar. The sequence goes on from JAQSUU010000377.1 coordinate 2,845,301, forward strand.
TCCATAGCATCTATTTCGCCACGAACAGTGACGTCCCCATCACCATTCCCGTTTGGACTAGACTCGGTCGCCCGGGTGTATGCATCCTCCGTGAGCACTCGCATGAGCGCTTATGAGGAACTCCCCGGACACCATCTACGCTCCACTCTGGACCTCGTTGCGTCCACGCCGGTCTCTGATTATCGGGACTCTACGGAGACACCGGAAACAGAACCCCGTGTGACTGCTTCTCCACGTCACCACCTCGGTGATGGTTGGCATCGGCCACACATTCCCCCATCATATTACTACTTTGGCGCACCTGACTCCGACTCGGCCGACGACACCTATGATCCGACTCGTGAGTGCTTCAACATCGACGTTGAAAGCACCTCGGAATCAGAGGACGAAGAGCCGGTCGAGGAAAGGCACACGCCCCCTCATGTCGAGCTTCCTGCCGAGCGAAATGAGCCCCAGTTCCTTGCGGATCAAGGAGCGCAGCTCGGACAGATTCGCGAGTTGCAGGACCAGCTTGACGAGGAACGCGAAAACCTGGATCTCCTCCAGCAAACCCTCGAGCGTGAGCGTGCGGAACACGCATTTGGCGGGAGAGCTCGTGAGAGGGCTCGCGACGTCAACCGTCGCATCGACGAGGACCGGGCGGTCGACCCCCCGGTTTTCGCTCGAGCCAGCCAAAACGTTGTCGCCGCTGCCATGCTCCTGCGCAACATGCCCGAGCCGTCAAACCCTGACGCCCGTCGGGCTCGAGACGAAATCCGAGGGCTCCTCGAGACTGCCGCCATGCAGCAGGCCGAGAGCTCTGCCTCGAGGCGGCGCGAAGCAGCCTCGGAGCGGACCCTCGAGCCTTCCCGACAGGAGAGAGAAGCCTCGGTTCATCCCGAGCCTGCCCGGCGAAACCGGGTAGCACCTGCCCCTGAGCCCATCGCCAACGACCGCGAGCCTCGAGACACCCGTGGCAACATCGTCGAGCGTCGCACACGCAAACACGGTGACGGTGTAGCTCGAGGCTACCACGTCCACAGGGGCGGACGCTACGACAGCTCGGAAGACCGTAGCCCTTCACCCGAACCTCCAGGCCCTCGGGTGTTCAGTAGGGCTATCCGTGAGACGGTGCCCCTGGCTCGGTTCCGTCCCCCCACGACTCTCACCAAGTATAACGGCGAGACCAAACCCGAACTTTGGCTCGCCGATTTCCGCTTGGCGTGTCAGTTGGGCGGGGCCACCGATGACCGGGCCATCATTCGGCAACTCCCCCTGTTCCTCTCCGACACCGCCCGAGCCTGGCTCGAGGATCTCCCACCTTGGCAGATCCACGACTGGGACGATCTCGTGAGGGTGTTCGAGGGAAATTTCAAGGGAACCTACATGCGCCCCGGCAACTCGTGGGACCTCCGGAGCTGCAAGCAGAAACCAGATGAGTCCCTCCGGGACTACATCCGGCGCTTCTCCCGGCAGCGCACCGAGCTCCCCAACATCACCGACTCCGACGTGATTACGGCCTTCCTCTCCGGTACCACCTGTAAGGAGTTGGTCCGGGAGTTGGGCCGTAACACCCCGCTCACTGCCAACGGATTGATGGACATCGTCACCAACTTCGCCTCCGGCGAGGAGGCGGTTGGTGCGATCTTTGGCGGCGAGCCGGCAAGGGAGGAGCAGAAGGTCGACGACCCCGCGAGTTCCACCCGAGGCCCCAAGGGAAACAACCGCAAGAAGAAGAAAGGCCAGCAGGGCAAGCTCGAGGCCCCGACCGACGAGCTCGTCGCTGCTACCGAGCACAAGAAACCTTGAGGCCCCCCCGGCGGGGGCGTCTTCGACAAAATGCTCAAAGAGCCGTGTCCCTACCACAAAGGACTCACTAACCATAACCTCGAGGATTGTCACATGCTGTGCAGGTACTTCGGGGGTGCCGGCGCTAAGAAGGACGACAAGGGGGAGGACCCTAAGGGTGACGACAAGGACAGGGAATTTCCCGAGATCTGCGACTGCTATATGATCTACGGAGGACCCTCGACCTGCCTCTCCGCGCGTCAGCGCAAGCGAGAACGGCGCGAGGTCTTCTCCGTACAGTCGGCAGTACCCCGCTTCCTTGATTGGTCTGCGGTGGCCATCACTTTCGACCGTGATGACCACCCAGACTACGTCCCCAACCCGGGGGTCTATCCACTCGTCGTTGACCCCGTCATCGCCAACACACGCCTCACCAAAGTGCTCATGGACGGTGGAAGCAGCCTCAACATTATCTATTCTCAGACCCTCGACCTCTTGGGGGTCGACAGAGCGCGCCTCCAGCCTAGCGTTGGGGGCTTCCACGGAGTCATGCCAGGGAAACGGGCAGAACCCCTCGGGCGGGTCGATCTGCCTGTTTGTTTTGGCACGCCGGCGAACTTCCGAAAGGAAACTCTCACTTTCGAAGTGGTCGGATTCCGTGGAACGTACCACGCTATCCTAGGACGCCCATGCTACGCCAAGTTCATGGCGATCCCGAACTACACCTACCTCAAGCTCAAAATGCCTGGCCCAAACGGTGTCATCACTGTAGGGCCCTCGTTTGAACATGCCTACGAGTGCGACGTCGAGTGCGTCGAGCACGGCGAGGCTGTTTTTGGGTCAGCGATCTTGGCCGCAGACCTCGACGGTCTAGCCAATGCGATCCCCGACCCAAAACGCCATGCCGGCAGCTTCGAGTCCGCCGAAGACGTCAAGCTCGTACCCCTCGACCCCGCTGATCCCAAGGGGAGGGCGCTGAGCGTCAGCGCCACCCTCGATCCTAAATAGGAAGCAGTGCTCGTCGACTTTCTCCGCGCGAACGTCGACATCTTTGCGTGGAGTCCCTCGGATATGCCGGGCATACCCAGGGAAGTCGCCGAGCACGCCTTGGAGATCCGGGCCGGAGCCAAACCGGTGAAGCAACGCCTGCGCCGCTTCGACGAGGAGAAGCGCAGGATCATCGGCGAGGAGATACACAAACTGCTGGAGGCCGGGTTCATCAAGGAGGTTCATCATCCCGAGTGGCTAGCTAATCCTGTCTTAGTTAGAAAAAAGAGTGGGAAATGGAGGATGTGCGTAGACTATACTGGTTTAAATAAAGCATGTCCGAAAGTTCCCTTTCCTTTGCCACGCATTGATCAAATCGTTGATTCCACCGCGGGATGTGAAACTCTCTCATTCTTAGATGCATATTCCGGTTACCACCAAATCAAAATGAAGGAGTCCGACCAGCTCGCGACTTCGTTCGTCACCCCATTCGGCATGTATTACTACGTTACGATGCCCTTCGGTCTCCGGAACGCGGGGGCAACGTACCAGCGATGCATGCAACATGTTTTTGGGGGGCACATTGGGTCGACCGTCGAGGCTTACGTCGACGACATCGTGGTCAAAACCCAACGTGCCGGCAACCTGGTCAGCGACCTCGACGTTGCATTCAAGTGCCTCAGAGCAAAAAACATCAAACTCAATCCAGAGAAATGTGTCTTCGGCGTCCCACGAGGTATGCTTTTAGGGTTTATCGTATCTAAACGTGGCATCGAGGCCAACCCTGAAAAAATCTCTGCAATCACCAAAATGGGCCCCATCCGAGATCTCAAGGGCGTACAGAGAGTCACAGGTTGCTTGGCGGCACTCAGCCGTTTCATTTCGCGCCTCGGCGAAAAAGCACTCCCTCTGTACCGTCTCTTGAGGAAATCGGACCATTTGTCCTGGAACCTCGAGGCTGAGGAGGCTCTCACAAAACTGAAAGCCACCCTCTCTAGCTCACCGATCCTCGTCCCTCCGACCCCGGGGGAACCACTCCTACTCTATGTCGCAGCGACATCACAAGTTGTCAGTGCTGCCCTGGTTGTCGAACGGGCCGAGGAGGCACACACCTTGCTCGTCCAGAGGCCGGTCTATTTCGTTAGCGAGGTGCTCTCAGAAACAAAGGGTCGGTACCCACAGATCCAGAAACTGCTGTATGATGTCATCTTGACACGGCGCAAGCTCCGACACTACTTCGAGGGTCACCCGGTTACTGTGGTTTCTTCTTTCCCCTTGGGAGAGATAGCCCAGAACCGGGAAGCCTCGGGTAGGATTGCCAAATGGGCGGTCGAGCTTATGGGCGAGGCATTGTCCTATGCGCCGCGAAAAGCAATCAAGTCACAGGCGTTAGCAGATTTTCTGGCCGAGTGGACTGACACACAACTCCCTCCTGCACAGCTCCAAGCGGAGCTGTGGACCGTGTACTTCGATGGGTCATTAACGAAAATGGGAGCAGGCGCGGGCTTGCTCTTCATCTCACCCCTCGGGGTTCACATGCGCTACGTCATCCGGCTTCATTTCCCTGCGTCTAACAACGTCGCCGAATACGAGGCACTCGTCACGGGGTTGAGAATCGCCATCGAGCTCGGGGTCCGACACCTCGACGTCCGAGGCGACTCTCAACTCGTGATTGATCAGGTGATGAAGAACTCGAGCTGCCGCGACCCCAAGATGGAGGCCTACTGCCAGGAAGTACGGCGCCTCGAGGACAAGTTTCACGGCCTCGAGCTCAACCACATCGCACGTAGGTATAATGAGGCCGCTGATGAATTGGCAAAAATCGCGTCCGGTCGAGCCACGGTTCCACCGGACGTCTTCGCGAAAGACCTTCAGCGCCCATCCGTCGACCTCAGGCCAGACGGGGAGGTCGACGAGGAGTCGATCGACCTTCCACCTAAGGCAGAAGCCCCCTCGACCGGGGCTGAAGCCATGCAGGTGGAAGACTCGACGTCACCGCCTGACCTCGAGCCTGATTGGCGCGTCCCGTATCTTGACTACCTCATCCATGGGGACCTCCCCTCGGATAGGACTGAGGCTCGACGGATCGCACGTCGGGCCAAAACTTTTGTGATCATGAGCGACAGCAGGGAGCTCTACCGTCGTAGCCCTACCGGTATCCTCCAACGTTGCATCACGAAAGAGCAAGGCAGAAATCTGCTCGGCGATCTTCACTCGGGGGTTTGCGGTCACCACGCTGCGCCTCGAACCCTTGTCAGAAACGCCTTTCGACAAGGATTCTATTGGCCGACCGCGGTCTCCGACGCTGTCAAGCTAGTACGCTCCTACGAGGGTTGTCAGTACTATGCGAGACAGACTCATCTTCCGGCACATGCCCTACAGACTATCCCCATCACATGGCCGTTCGCCGTTTGGGGGCTCGACCTTGTCGGACCACTGAAAAGGACGACCGGCGGCTTCACCCACTTGCTCGTCGCAATCGACAAATTCTCCAAGTGGATCGAGGCCCGCCCTATCACCAGCATCAGGTCCGAACAAGCTGTACTCTTCTTCACTAACATTGTTCATCGCTTCGGGGTCCCCAACTGTATCATCACGGACAACGGCACCCAGTTCACTGGCAAGAAGTTTTTGGATTTCTGCGACAACCACCACATCCGTGTGCTCTGGTCGGCCGTGGCTCATCCAAAAACAAACGGGCAAGTGGAACGTGCCAACGGCATGGTTCTACAAGGCCTTAAGCCCAGAATCTTTGACAAACTAAACAAACATGGCAAAAGATGGGCTGCCGAGCTACCCTCGGTCCTGTGGAGCCTAAGAACAACGCCGAGTCGAGCCACGGGGTTCACTCCGTTCTTCTTAGTCTACGGGTCTGAGGCTATGCTACCAACCGATATAGAATACGGGTCCCCAAGATTGAAGGCATACAACGAAGTACACAACGACGCCACAAGACAGGACGCCCTCGACCAGCTCGAGGAAGCCCGAGATGTGGCTCTGTTGCATTCTGCCAGGTACCAGCAGGGTCTCCGACGCTACCACGACAGATACGTCCGCAACCGTGACCTCAACGTTGGTGACTTGGTGCTACGGCGGAACCAGAACACCAAGGGACGGCACAAGCTCACACCACCATGGGAAGGGCCGTACATCATCACAGAAGTACTAAAGCCGGGCACCTACAAGCTATCCAACGAAAAGGGCGAAATCCTCACCAACGCTTGGAACATCGAACAGCTACGTCGCTTCTTTCCTTAAAAAGCCTCGAGGCTCTGTATTTCCTTTTTCGTCAATAAAGAATACAGCGATGTTTAAAATTTCTCGTTTCGTAATAAGGAAGGATCGACCCTGCACTCCCAGAGTCGACCCTCCCTCGGGGGCTGGCAAGGGGGGAACCCCCGGTCCCCGAAAAACCGAAAAAACTTGCGCTCTTTTTTAAATTTAAGAACCGTTTCTTAGATCGACTTCGCTGAAAGAGCACCCTAAGGTTCGAAAGGGCTCTCGAGCCTGGAGCATCACCTACGCCTCCGAGGCTACGGTACCTCCACTCGACCCTTGCGCCTTTTAGAGGTACCCTTTCACACTGAGAAGATCTAAACAACGGTTCCTAAAATTAAAAAAGAACATACCCCCTGTCGCTTAGATCAGGCTCTCACACGATTTACTAGGCCGCAACATCACCCTGAAGCTCGAGGGCAGTCGAGCCGCGAGATCACTTACGCCCCCGAGGCTACGGTACCTCCACTCGCTCCCTTACGCCAAAGGATGTAGCTGCGCGCTAGGTAAATCACGCGAGAACACGATCCGTGCGATAAAGGGAAGAAAAGCTCGAGTAAAACTAAATCAACCGCGAACCGGTTTATGTTTCGAGTCTTTTAGGCCTCCGCGGCCACCGCGATCAAAATTCGAAATACTAACTTATTACATGGGCCTTCATGCCCAGATTTGGCTCACAGGCCTTCGTCGTCGGCAGGAGGGACCACCTCGGCTTCAAAAAGCGAGGCCAGACGACTCCCAGGCTCTTCGGCGGCTTCGATCAGCTCCACGCAGGCGTCCTCGTTCTCCTCGTCCGTCCGATCGGGGTCTGTGATGAAGCCCTCGGCAACGAGCCTCATATCAAACACAAACCCCGAACGGACGACGGCCAGCGCCCTCTTCACGCCGTGATGGAGGCCGTTCCGTACCTTCTCCCGGGCAAGGCGGCCCAGCGCCACCATCCGTCGGACGAAGGAGTTCCCCGGAACATCTTCCCCGGTGTCGGTGTCGGGCTCGACCCCTAGGCCATCACACACAGTGGTGATCACGCCCTGGAGAAGTTGGGTCCTCCGGACCTCGGCTTCGAAGAGGCTCTGGAAGGAGTTGGCGCACGATTGGGCCTCTCGGTTCTCTCTCTCCAGCTCTGAAACACGATAAACAAGTTAGTGCCCAACGTGGGGCCTTCAACGTCGTGACTATAACAACCATACTTACCCTCGACGTGGGTCTGCAAGCCCACGACCTCGTCGCGGAGCCCCCCACATGTTCGCTCGAGCCCCAGGAAGGCGTTGTCCTTGTCACGGATGGCCGCCTTTAGCGCCTCGACCTCCTGCCGAGCAGACTCGAGAGCTGCGTCCTTCTTTTGGACGGCTCCCTACAGCGTCGTGACCTCGGCATGGAAGGCGTCGCGCTGAAGACTGACCTGGGAGACATCCTCCTCAAGCTCCTTCACCCGCGCAGACAAGGGCTCGAGGTCCCTGCGCGCCTGGGTAGCCTCCTCCCGAGCCTTGTCCAGGCTTGTGCGCATCACGGCCTCGGCCGCCCATGCCTGCGCCGCCTCTTCCTTCAATGTGGCGTATGCGACGCGCAGTTCAGCCATCTCGGCGTTCCGATCGGATAGCCGTTTCTGGGCCTCCTCGACCAGAACCCGTTGCTGGGACAGCGCGCCCCACACGCCACTCTCGTCCCGGATGAAGAGTGACTTGCAGCGGGAGTACTCCTTCAGCTCCTGAACGCAATTCGAAAAGGTCACAAATCCGAAGAAAAAACAGCCTATCAAGCGAGCCGACGGGTCGATCATACCTCGGTGGCATCCCCCATACTCCGCACAGCGCCGGACGCCACTCGAAGCAACCGGTCGAGATGCTGGCGGACGCCCTCGAGGTACTCCCATCGGTGCACTTCGTCTTTGTCGCTAAGGACAAAGACGGGCTCGGCGTCGGGGTTCGTAGCGTCCCTGAACTCAAGGGACGGCCCCCCCACTTCGGCAGCTCCGCCTCGACCCGCGCTATCGCCAGCGCGGCGATGTCGGGCCACGAGGAGGACGACCCGGCCGGGGCGTCTCCCGGTCCCGCGGAAGGACCGGCCTCGCCCGCGGTATCCGCCTCTCCAACGGCCGTCGAGACACTGGCCTGGTCCGCGACCTCACCCCCCTCGACCCCTATCGTTTGTTTTCCCTTGTCCAGGGAGATGTTGTCGAGGGGAGCGTGAGGGCGGGCACTTACGACCGCCGGCGCCACCGGAGCCGGCACCTCGACCGACGACGGCTCCGGTACCCTCGCCTCGACCGTCGGCACCGCCGGAGCCGGCGTCTCTTCTTCGGGTGCTCCGGATGGGGGCTCGACCGCCCCGATCTCCACCACGCCCGCTGGCTCTGCCGACGGGCCTTGTCGCGGCTGCGACCCCTTCGCCAGGAACGTCTCTTGCCCCGACACCGACGCGACCTCCTCCTCGGTCACGTCAGCACCCGCCCGCTCCGCGTCGCGGACGGGTGCCTCGCTCGTCGCGACCGCAACAGCAGCCTCGGCCGTCCCCGACGGCCGGGGCCCCGCCTCGACCACGTCAAGAGCCGCCGCCTTTGCCGGTTCGGCCCCCTCAACGGCGGGCTCCGGGCCGGCAACCGCCGCGGCGTCGGCCGACCCTTGCTGATGTCGCAGGCGCCCTTTCGCTGCCTCGACCTGACGGACCCAGGCCGCGTCCTGCTCCGCCGTCCGGTTGAGGACAACGGCGCTGGCTCGCAGCGACTTCACAGGGGTAGGCCCCATTGGCTCCGCCTTCCGCTTCAGCTGCGAAGTGAGAAGAATTGTCAGCCGACGGACTTTGGGAAAGGCAGGACAACCAAGCTGAGATACTTACCCGGAAATCGGCACCAAGTACCTCGACCCCGCGCGGCTCGAGCCTCCCGGGACGGCCGCTGGTGGCCTCGCGGCGGCCTCACCAGCGGCCGAGCGCTCCTGGGGGCCCCGGCCGACGCACCGCCCTGCGCCCTTTGTGCTTCCAAGGCCAGCTGGCCTCGGGTCCTTACTCCCGCCGGCGCCACCGCCGATGACGACGCCGGTACCGCCGTCTCCGCCCCTGCCGGAGCTTGCGAGGCCCCGGCTGGAGCGGACGTCCCCGTCGACCCCTCTCGCCGGGTCCGGGGTAAAACGGCCCCTCCCCTCGAGGGGCCCGCTTCCTTCTCCACCTTCTTCCCCTCGACCTCCTCGACCACGACGACCAAGGAGGACGCCCCCCCGATGGGCTCCAGCAGGGGGCGAATGTCGGGAAGGTCCCCAAGCCTGGTTGCAATCTCATACCGCGACAGGGCATCATCATCTTCGCCGCTGCTGCCGTCGTCCTCCCCCGAGACTGTCTCGGAAGGCGACGGCGATAGGGGCACTCCGTCGATGGTCTGCTGGCGCCGGCGCCTCTTCAACGCCTCCGCCTCTTTGGCCTTGCGGATCGCCCGCTTCTTGGCCGTCTCCTTGACCTGCTTCTTCTGGGAGGCATGCAGGCGTCGAGCCTCCCGGGCGGGCCGGTCCTCCGGGACTGGTGGGCGCGTTTCCCGCAACGCCGACAAATCCTACACGCCGGCCTCGACCACATCAGTGAAATCCACAGATAAACGAAAATAGCAATACCTCAGCCCCGGGATACGTACCACGGATTCGCACCCTTCGGTAGGCCTCATGGGAACCTGATTGGCTTCCTCCGCCTTGAAGTTCCCGACCATCCGGCGAGCCCGCCGGAGAACCTCCTCAAGGGTGAGGGATTCGTGGGACATCCGGGTGCCCTCCAGGTTCGCCTCCGGAGTCATCTGGTCCAGGCGGAGACGACGCTGGCACAACGGCATCACTCTACGGCGATGGAAGCCCGCAGCCACCGCCGCAGCCGTCAGGCCCCGAAGGCGAAGCTGCTGCAGCGCCGCCAGTAGCGGATCCAAGCGCGTCTTCTCGGCCTCGGGCACTCCGTACGACCAGTGCTCTTCTCGAGCAGTCAGCACGCGGCCGGTGTACCTCGGCAACTGATTTTCATCATTGCGGAGATAGAACCAACCCTCGTGCCACCCACTGTTCGAGGAGATGAGTCGGGCCGGGATGTATAGATCCGTCCGACCCGATCTCACTTGCAGCACGCAGCTCCCCACTCGGGCCGCGGACAGGACGCCTTTCTCCCCTGCCCTCTTGGCGAAGAGCTCGGCCTTGAAAAGGTGAAGCCACAAGTTCCACTGTGGCTCCACCCCAAGGTAGCCCTCGCAGACCGCCGCAAAGATGGCGGCCTGCGCTACGGCGTTGGGGGAAAGGTGGTGAAGCTCCACCCGGTAATAGTGGAGGAGCGCACGCATGAAGACCGATGCCGGCACGCCGAACCCCCGCTCATGAAAGCTGACGAAGCTCACCACGTACCCTTCGGGGGGCACTGGCTCCTGGTGGGCGGGGGGCGGTGCCACCCACTCCAGCCGCGCCAAGTTTGTCCTCGGCCGCAACAGCCCGTCCTCGACCAACTCCTCCAACCTCCTCTCCGTCACCGAGGAGGCGGCCCAGTCGTCGGCGGGAAGGATCTGGCTCTTTCCTGCCATCGATGTCGTCGGAAGGGGATGGGAGAAAAGGATGCGGTGGCTGCGGCAAGACGGGCGGAGAACGCGATGTGGCAGGGGATGTCTAGGGCAAAGGATTGCAGGGATGCAAGTAATCGGTGGGGAACGGAGACCCCAAGGCCTTAGCTTTATATGCTCGGACGGAAGCCCAACGGCCGCGCGAAAAGTAAGGAGCAGTTTCTCACGATAAAACCGCTCGCCTAACCGTTTCCTTATATCTCGCAGGAACTGAGCACGTGGCCGCTCCCCACGTCGTAACCATACGCCGATAACGCGCCGATCTCGCCTCCCGAAAAAACGCGCCCGGACAACGAAATATCTCCAGGTATGTCTTAAATGGGTGCGAAACCCGCAATAAGTCTCGAGGGAACGAAAGCTGGCCCTCGAACGGGGTTCGACAGCTGCCCTCGAGCAACAGAGTTAGGGACGACCCAGGGTGCGCCCGTACATGGCCAAGGGCTCGAGCCACGCTCTCGAGGCACCCCAGGACGTATTCGAGGCCGAAGGAGAAGGTTGTGGTAGGAATCCCTCCGGGGGAGGCATCGAGCCCTCGAATCCTGTCGAAGGGAATCGAGATCCACACGACCACTTCTTGGCATTTTTGAGGGCGCCTCCGGGCCACTAGCCGACCCCTAACGAACGGGGCACGGGTTCTCACTCGAATTCCCCCGCTAGCAGCTCACCGGAGATCGTCGTAACTCGGGCCCAAACGAGGGTAGTGCGACATTCTCCACCCCTCCTCCTTTTTTCGAAAAAGGAGCGTGAGGGTCGCGAAAGACGGCCGGGACTCTGATCGACCTCGTGCGTGCGAGGCTCGGGATCCCGACCGCAAAAATGGGTGCAAAGCCCGCAATAAGTCTCGAGGGAGCGAAAGCTGGCCCTCGAACGGGGTTCGACAGCTGCCCTCGAGCAACAGAGTTAGGGATGACCCAGGGTGCGCCCGTACATGGCCAAGGGCTCGAGCCACGCTCTCGAGGCACCCCAGGACGTATTCGAGGCCGAAGGAGAAGGTTGTGGTAGGAATCCCTCCGGGGGAGGCATCGAGCCCTCGAATCCTGTCGAAGGGAATCGAGATCCACACGACCACTTCTTGGCATTTTTGAGGGCGCCTCCGGGCCACTAGCCGACCCCTAACGAACGGGGCACGGGTTCTCACTCGAATTCCCCCGCTAGCAGCTCACCGGAGATCGTCGTAACTCGGGCCCAAACGAGGGTAGTGCGACATTCTCCACCCCTCCTCCTTTTTTCGAAAAAGGAGCGTGAGGGTCGCGAAAGACGGCCGGGACTCTGATCGACCTCGTGCGTGCGAGGCTCGGGATCCCGACCGCAAAAATGGGTGCGAAGCCCGCAATAAGTCTCGAGGGAGCGAAAGCTGGCCCTCGAACGGGGTTCGACAGCTGCCCTCGAGCAACAGAGTTAGGGACGACCCAGGGTGCGCCCGTACATGGCCAAGGGCTCGAGCCACGCTCTCGAGGCACCCCAGGACGTATTCGAGGCCGAAGGAGAAGGTTGTGGTAGGAATCCCTCCGGGGGAGGCATCGAGCCCTCGAATCCTGTCGAAGGGAATCGAGATACACACGACCACTTCTTGGCATTTTTGAGGGCGCCTCCGGGCCACTAGCCGACCCCTAACGAACGGGGCACGGGTTCTCACTCGAATTCCCCCGCTAGCAGCTCACCGGAGATCGTCGTAACTCGGGCCCAAACGAGGGTAGTGCGACATTCTCCACCCCTCCTCCTTTTTTCGAAAAAGGAGCGTGAGGGTCGCGAAAGACGGCCGGGACCCTGATCGACCTCGTGCGTGCGAGGCTCGGGATCCCGACCGCAAAAATGGGTGCGAAGCCCGCAATAAGTCTCGAGGGAGCGAAAGCTGGCCCTCGAACGGGGTTCGACAGCTGCCCTCGAGCAACAGAGTTAGGGACGACCCAGGGTGCGCCCGTACATGGCCAAGGGCTCGAGCCACGCTCTCGAGGCACCCCAGGACGTATTCGAGGCCGAAGGAGAAGGTTGTGGTAGGAATCCCTCCGGGGGAGGCATCGAGCCCTCGAATCCTGTCGAAGGGAATCGAGATCCACACGACCACTTCTTGGCATTTTTGAGGGCGCCTCCAGGCCACTAGCCGACCCCTAACGAACGGGGCACGGGTTCTCACTCGAATTCCCCCGCTAGCAGCTCACCGGAGATCGTCGTAACTCGGGCCCAAACGAGGGTAGTGCGACATTCTCCACCCCTCCTCCTTTTTTCGAAGAAGGAGCGCGAGGGTCGCGAAAGACGGCCGGGACTCTGATCGACCTCGTGCGTGCGAGGCTCGGGATCCCGACCGCAAAAATGGGTGCGAAGCCCGCAATAAGTCTCGAGGGAGCGAAAGCTGGCCCTCGAACGGGGTTCGACAGCTGCCCTCGAGCAACAGAGTTAGGGACGACCCAGGGTGCGCCCGTACATGGCCAAGGGCTCGAGCCACGCTCTCGAGGCACCCCAGGACGTATTCGAGGCCGAAGGAGAAGGTTGTGGTAGGAATCCTTCCGGGGGAGGCATCGAGCCCTCGAATCCTGTCGAAGGGAATCGAGATCCACACGACCACTTCTTGGCGTTTTTGAGGGCGCCTCCGGGCCACTAGCCGACCCCTAACGAACGGGGCATGGGTTCTCACTCGAATTCCCCCACTAGCAGCTCACCAGAGATCGTCGTAACTCGGGCCCAAACGAGGGTAGTACGACATTCTACACCCCTCCTCCTTTTTTCGAAAAAGGAGCGCGAGGGTCGCACAGCAAAAGACGGCCGGGACCCTAATCGACCTCGCGCGCACGAGGCTCGGGGGCTTGACCGCAACAAAATGTCCCCCAATCGAACGCAAACAAGACCTCGAAGGAGTCTCCATACTCCACCGAGGCCTCGGGGGCTACACCCGGCGGGTGCGCTCGCGCGCCCCCACCGGAAGAATCACGACGCTACGACTCCAGTTCTGACTAACCTCTGGGAGAGTGATCACACACTCACCCAAAGGCTCGGGGGCTACTGTCGGTACCAACAGTACGGGGTACCACAGCTATCGCCAAAACACTAACAAAAACCGAAACCAGTAGAAAAGGTAGCCCGCTCGACGGGGCGCCTCGACCGCGTCCCGGCTCCGACTCGTACGAGGCCCGCTCGACGGGGTGCCTCGACCGCGCCCCGGCTCCGACTCGTACGAGGCCCGCTCGACGGGGCGCCTCGACCGCGTCCCGGCTCCGACTCGTACGAGGCCCGCTCGACGGGGCGCCTCGACCGCGCTCCGGCCCCTCGACGCCCTTTCTTTACCTACCCGGGACAAATGCCATAGCATTCAATGCGGTTACCTACTACCACCGACCGACATGGCTACGGCATGGGTCAACGCGGGAACAATACCCACGTCAAGTCTCACTGTTTTACCGCCCATCCCGTGATGGGAGGTGAAAGCCGTCACTGTATCCACCATACCGCGCACTATTCACCATCAGTCACCCTCGAGGGAGGATAAGACAAGGTCCGTCCCCCGCGATACCGGGGATTCGGCCTTATCCATCCGACCTCGACCCAGCCTCGACCCGGCCCCAACGCTCGACTTAGCTCGAAGGACGGTATGGCCTGGCACTCTGGGTCATTTCACCCTCTTGTCCCGTACCGTGTCAGGATACCCAGGGATGGCCGGCCATCCCGAAGCCACGTCGCTACAGTCAACTCAACAGGAATCGACGAAACATCGCCTCAAGCCTCCCCTCGACTTGGCCACCTCTCGCCCTATAAAAAGGCAAGCCAGGGCGAACCAGGGGGGGGACAAAAAAAACATGAAGCATCACGGAAAAAACGCGAAGCAACCATCTTTCTCCTTTTTCTCTTTGAGACTTGGGGCTCGACACCCTCTCTCGCCTGCTTGTAACCCCTACACGAGCACCCCGGTGCAAGGAAATACAAATCTCTCTTCCCCGCTGGACGTAGGGCCTTCTTTTGCCCGAACCAGGATAAACCCCCGTGTGTTCTCCTTGCATCACCATCCAGGAAAGAGTCACGCAGCATTTACTCGTTGGTTTAGGACCCCCTTTGGTCCGAACACCGACACCTGCCAAGGTGATGTGGTATGCTCCTATAATACCACTCTTGAAACGTTTGTTCAGAAACAAAGAGCATGCAAAGTTGCTGCGATGGCACAAAGAAGACCGTAAGGTAGATGATATGTTGAGACACCCCGCTGATGGGTCCCAGTGCAGAGTAATCGATAGAGAATTTTTGAAGTTTGCAGATGACACAAGAAACTTAAGGTTTGCTTTAAGTACGGATGGCATGAATCCTTTCGAGGAGCAGAGCAGCAGTCATAGCACTTGGCCTGTTACTCTATGTATCTACAATCTTCCTCCATGGTTGTGCATGAAGCGGAAGTTCATTATAATGCCAGTGCTCATCCAAGGCCCAAAGCAACCTGAAAATGACATTGATGTGAACCTAATGCCATTAGTTGAGGAACTTCTACTTTTATGGAACAACATAGGCGTACGTGTGTGGGATGAGTATAAATAGGAACACTTTGACCTGCGAGAATTGTTGTTCATAATAATAAATGATTGGCCTGCTCTTAGTAATCTTTCAGGACAGTCAAACAAGGGATATAATGTATGCAGACACTAGTTTCATGACATGGAAGGTATATTTTTGAAAAAATATCGAAAGGTCATGTACATGGGCCATCGTTGATTTCTTCCATTGAATCACGCCCTAAGAAAGAGAGGCAAGCATTTTAAAGGTAAGGCAGAGCACCAAACAAAGCCTAACAACCGTAGTGGTAAGGATGTATTCAATATGGTCAAGGATGTACAAGTAGTCTTTGGGAAGGGACCTAACAGCCAACCTGTTCCGAATGATGCTAATGGACACACACCCATGTGAAGGAAGAAGTCCATATTTTGGGAGCTACCCTACTGGCAGGTCCTACAGGTCCATAGCGCAATCGACGTGATGCACCTGATGAAGAATCTTTGTGTGAACCTGCTAGGCTTCATGGGTGTGTATGGGAAGTCTAAGGACACACTGGAAGCAAGATAGAACCTACAGTGTATGAAAGAACGAGAGAACCTGCATCCAGAGAAGGTAGATGATGGACGCCAGTACTTAAGTCCTGCCAGCTATACTCTTAGCAAAGAAGAGAAGGAAAACATGTTTCAATGTCTAAACAACATCAAGGTCCAATCTGGCTTTTCCTCGAATGTTGTAACACCCCTGGTGTTACGACTTTGCTTAGCATTGGTTAAGACCTAAGAGAAATTAACAAAACAAGTTTTAGGGTTTTTAAATTTTAAAACCCACATGAACGTGATAAGCAAATCTTATGCGACTCGTTGTTGTGGTTGAGAGAAAAACATTTTTTCTTATAAACAAAAATGAAATATAACCGGTGTAAAGTGCTTAAGTAAATTTTGAAGAGTAGGTTATCTTGATGAACATGCAACTTTCATTTGGCGAATAAATATTGTTATCTGGTCCTTTGAAGCTCGAGAATCGAATTGGAAATTAAGATCAACTCTTTTCGTTAAGTCGGTAAACAATTGAACCTAGGTTTAAAAGTGTCACTTTCGACGAATTATATTGAGTAAACTAATTAAATAGTGCCTTAATATTTTGTTTCCATGGATTAGTAGGAAGTATGGACTATTGCATGAGTTAGCTGTTGGTTGAAATTGATAAGGTTGGGACCTTTTATAAGTAAGACCAAAAGTGCTAATGGTTGTTAGTTATGACCAAACCCTTGAAATTCCTGAGTATGAGATGATAATAGACAATGCCATCTTGGGCATTTAAATTCTAACCAAAATGTTTAAGCACTAGTTTCACGCTTTTATATTGTTGATTGCCTCTAAGGGAGTTCTGGAGCATGGTGTAGGTTATAGTCATGTTGGGTGTCACGTTGCTCTCGTAAAAATTGCCTAAATTTCGTTAGAACATGCTGTTGGTCTTGTCTTGGGCTTAGTTCACGAACAGACGCACTGCTTGACGAACCTGTCTTGGCCTATCTATATCTCTCTCGATAATTCTTCTAAGGTTGCGTTCGAGGCTCCTCGTGATGTCCCGTAGTACCCTCTTGAGCCCTGGCGAGTTGGTCGAATCTCAATTGTGCTAATTAGCAGCCTCTGTTTGCTTTAAAAAGCGTGTGCGTCATCGTTTATGTCGCTTGGTCGGGCTCTGAAGTCACCGCGTGTGCTGCCGCAGTCGGGCTGCTCATGGCTAGGGCCATACTCGTGGCCGGCCTTGCTGGCTGCTAGTTGCATTTTGGGCTAGGGTTGGCCGCGCTCATCTCTGCGGGGTCGAGCTGGGCTCGCTACCGGCCAAGTCGTGCAGGTCGTGCCAACGTCGTAGCTGCCCACCTCGGCGCGTCGTGCCACTCCGCTCTGCCCTGTTGACCCGATCACAGTACCGATGGGGACTCCCCTCTGCCTCGCTTGTTCCCGCTGTCCCGTGCATGTCACGTTCGGGTTTGGCCATAGCGAGTCATGCGCTGCCAGCGTCCGTTGTCCCTTCGCTTTGATGTCTTGTCGCTGTTCCCCTCCCGCCACCCACGTTATGCCTTGGACATGATGTCCCATCTTGGCACGTTCCTGCCAAGTCAAGGCCGCCCCGTCCTAAACGCTAGACGACGAGCTCACGATGAGTATCCCCGCTGCACGTCCGCTGGTACGATGCGTGAGCCAATATAGGGCCGACCGAGACGCCTAAGCCATCGCCACTCCCCACGGTTTGAGCACCGCGTCACCGCCTTTCCAATTCATCTAGTGCGAGGCTTCACAGCTTGACTTCTCACGTCAACAGGTGGCATAGGGAGTGTACTAGCCGCCCCAATCTCAACAAGGCTTAGCCGAGCTCTCCACCCGGCTAATTTCTGGATTTTTGGGCCGCCGGTCACCTTGCCACCGTAACAGAGCAAGTTTTGGGGTAGATCTCTACGCTTAAGTTTGGTTTGATTCCTTGAACTAGTAGAGTAATCTTGACCCACTGGTGTCGCCGCTCATCTCTGTTTGGCTGGAGTTATCACCGGCGACGAGCTAGCGCGGCCGTGCTGCCTCGGAGCGCCACCGCACCGCGCGGGTGCACGTGTCCATACCTGCTCAGGCCGCATCCGATTCAACCATCACCACGGCTGTACTCCTGGTATGATGCTGGTGCTCACGCACCACTCCGTTTCTCTCTCTGTCCTCCTCGCTTGATAGAACGGCCGCGCCACCACCATGGACCGTCGTCTGTCGCTGCACCGTAACATAGGGTGCCTCCCAGTGTTTCACCGCTACTCATCGTCGCCGCCTGGACTGCAGGTAGTGGTCAGCCCCTTGGTACGGTTAGGATGGGTCCCGTTTGCTCGGGCCAGCCGCAGTTTGTCGTCGGCTGCCGCGCCAACGCGCATGGGCACATCAAGGACCCGGCCGTTGTAAAGACAGGTTAGTTGGGGGTGCTCGGTGCAAAGCCTGTTGCTATTGGAACAGTGATCGTAGGTGCGGTTGCAGTTGGCCCTTTTCCTTTATAAAGCAATTTCTTAATTTAGTTCCTAAACTAAACTTATAAATTCAAAATGGAATTGTGTAGAAGTCCAAAAATTGCGAAACTAATTTTGATAGACTCCTAAAATCAGGATCTATCTGTTAGTATGTTTTATTCGCATAGTTGCATAATATTTTTTGAGTTCGCTAATTATTCCAAAACACTTAATATTGCTAAGTACAAACTTGTGAGAATTTTTGTAAGAAAATGGCAAAAGTGTTGACTCTAAAAATTTTACAGTAACCTCCTAATAGTATTATCTACTCTGTGTAATTTTTGTAGCTCCTAAATAATTGGTTTGCTAAGATAGTTAATGAGACCAAGCTTAAGTATCTATTAAATCAATAAAATGGATAAAGCAATGCTGAGGGTTCAGGTAATTAAAACACGTGTGGGGAAATGACGTTGTACTCAACAACGGGGGTATGTAGTCTAGTACGTTAGAGTTAGCTCGTTAGCTTGCGAAGTGTACCGTATTCTCCTAGTTGCATGTATCATTGTCTATTTATGTCTTTGTATTGTATCTACGAATGTCGTAATAGGAGCGATGATGAATCGTGGAGTCACCCGGAGGTAGCAGAAAAGATGGGTCTTGATGATCGTGTCGTCACGACGGGATGCCAACTTTTGGTTAAATCATACCCAGGCAAGCCCCGGTGCATAGCCCCTATTATTCTGCACTTTATTTTATGCTTGTGCATTAAGTTTTAAGGAGTTGAATGAAACCCACTTGCACATATATATGTATATCCTGATCCCATGAGTCTCACTAGTATGTCAGGATTGTATAGATTGCTATGCTATGGGACTATGGTAGAAATCGAGTGATTGCCTGTCACTCACGAGAGATAGGAAACATATTATGGTCACTATTATCATGTACTATCACATGGAATAAATATGTATAGTAATTGGATGCCGGGCGGAACGGGTTGGATGGACTTGGACTTGGTTGGGTGTAACACCTCTGGTGTTATAGTAACTAAATAACCTGCCATGTCATCATATTGCACCGCAAAGCATTCATGATTAGGTCAATTACGATGTGCATCAACTAAAATGAGTTTACATTCTTAGGTGGGATGTGCTTCTGAGATGTGTGACTCGAACATAAAACCCTAATTTCGAATGTCACCGCAAATACTTAGTTTACGTCCTACGTAATTTGAGGTGTATGACTGTGTTATACACTAGTGTCAAGTGTAGGGTATGAACTCAAGTCCAACACATGAAATGAGGATTCAAATTAGAGTTTGAATTTGGGATCCAAAACTTGTCGCGAGTTTTCCGATTCGGATTTGAATTCGAATTTGGGTAATTATTAAAAGATTTTCAAAAGTCAACTTGGTCAACCAAGAGTGGCATTTGGTCAAACATGTGATGCTTCACCCAATGATGCCCTTGGATGATGGTTTGATCACTAAATAATCACCAATTAAAATAGCAACAAATTTCAATTTGAAATTCTTCCGAAAACCCTAAATTTAAAAACCTGATTTTACCCCTTTTTAAATGACTCAAAATCTAAGCAAAATTTGGGAAAAAGTTTACAATAAAGTTTGTAGATCTTTTCAAGGGCTACAAGTTTGGTGTTTTGAGTTTTTAAAGTTTTAGTATAAAATCTTGAGTAATTTTGAAAAGAAGCAAATTCCAAATTTGACCCCTTTTTATCCCCGAACTCAAATTTTAAAATAGAGGCAGAATTTGAAAATGATTTGAATAGCAAAGTTGTAGGTCTTGGCTATATGTACAACTTTGGTAGTTTGAGTTTTTGAAGTTTCAACATAAAATTGAAAGTAATTTCTAAATTACCAAATTCCGGAAAAGTGTCCCCTTTTGATTTCAAATTCAAATTTCAAAATCCAGTTTGAATTTGAAAAAGTGTTTAACATAAAAATTGTAGAGCTTGAAATTATGAAGATTTCGTATTTTGAGAATTTTTTACGTTGCTATATGATTTTGGGAGTAATTTGGTAAAAATAGTTTGAAATTGAAATTTGGGGGAGCTATAGTAGCCGGCGAATCAAAACCGGGCACCGCGCGGCATGGGCACCGGCGAGCCGCCGTGGCCTGCGGCCAGCTTCTAGGCGCGCCTGTGATCGCCACCTCGCCCGCGTGCTCTTTCGAAAAGCACTAGAGACTCCTTTAAAAGGTCGAGCACCCCGTCGTTCTTCTTCTTCCTTCTTCTCTGTTTTTGCCGTCGCTGCCGTCAAGCTCCGCCGGTCGCCGTTGCTTCTGTCGAGCCACCACTAGCCTCGCAAAATGCTCCACCATGGTCTCCTCACTCCCGCACACCTCCTCGGTCGCTCGTACCAACCGCTACCGCTCGGGACGCCCGCGTAGCCGCTTTCTTTCTCCTCTCCGGTGAGCCATGACCGCCGTGCTGCCTCACCATGGCCAGCCACCTCCACTGCCCCTCCGTCCTTGCTGTTTGGTCCACTGCACTCGCTGTGAGCTGTTGATACTTCCCATGCCTTTTTTATTTTAATTGTTACCAGCTTGTCTCGCCAGAGCGGCATGTGTCGTCGCCTCCGAGCCGCCATGGCCGTCGGGGAGGGTTCATCGGAATGCGAGTTTAGGTGTAAAGAGTCGTAATCGGTTCGCGGGGAGGGGTAGATCATGTTGGACAGGTTGGTTGGGTCACCGGTATCGTGATCGTCGGCCGACCACCGTGCTGTCATGGTCGGGCCGCGACGAGAGAGAGAACGAGAGAGAGAGGAGAGGGATGACAGGTGGGGTCATCCTGTCAGCGAGAAGGCGCGGCCGCGCGTTGCTAGGCCGAGCGAGCGGGCCGTGGGAAGAGAAGGAACGCGTGCTGCTGGGCCGAGCCGAGAGAGAAGAGGAGAAGCGGCCTGAGATGAATTTTTGTTTTTCTTTTTCAAAAATGTGAATAGTATTAGTTTTTGTTTATTTCACTAGAATTTTTGTATAGCTCCAAAAATTGTGAAAATTTTTGAGTAAGCTTCTCAAGGTGTAAACTATCTAGAAAAATATGAAATGCCAATTTTGATTACTTCTTGCAAGTTATTTAATTAGCTCAATTAAATATTGAATGTAACTTCCAGGAATTTTAGTAATTAAAATATTAATCCAAAAATCAAGAAATTTGTTTTGATGCTATTTTATACCATGATCAACCTATAGAAAAAGTTTGAACTAAATTAGATGAAGTTTAATTTATTCCTAATTTCTACCTTAATTAATTAAGTGAATAATTAAATGTTTAAGTGATAACTTTAAGTGTTGTGTGCTCTTTTGATTGAGTGATGACCTTAGGTCATTAACCCTTAATGATCCCTGACACCTTAATTACTTGGTTGAGCTCTCGTTTAACACGTTCTTTAAGAAGTAAGAATGTTGCTCAATGTAATTACGGTTAGTTAGTGAGTTGTGTTGGTTTACAACGGTACCGCGAAGGAAAGTTGTACTCAAGTTATTAATCCTAACATATCATCATCAAGTATCATGTTTATCATCGCATCATATTGAAACATATCATACTCTCGTGTAGTTCCCACTTTTGAGGAGGTAGACTTTGTTGAGCAAGCTTTCAGAGAAGAGCTGTCGTCAGTGGGTTCTGGACCGGACTTCGGAGTCGTTGAGCCTAAGCCAGTCGTCTCGTCTGAGCAAGGCAAGCCCTGGTGCATTTAAACCCTTCCTCGTGTTTTTATAAATCTTTATCACTGGTACTATGGTTTATTTCATTAAGTAATTAGGAGTTGAGTGATAACCCAATTGTTGCATTACCATCCTTGATTATTGCGATATCTCCCTTGGTACCTGTTTTATTGAAAATGCGTAGTTATGCTTCGTCATGCTTTTAAGTTAGGCTTTTAAAATGAGATGTTTTACATGGCACTCTGATGGCATAACTTGATGGATACTGAAATATAAGAATGAACTTGAGATCGGGCGGGTGGTTTGGCCACTGCTAACTTGCATTGGAAAATGAGTCTCAATGTAGTGTTTCCACCTTATCAGTTAAGGACCGTACATTGTTGGCCCATGCGTCAAGGAGTTTTTAATAGTACTAGCTATGTACCCATGTTGAGTAAGCCTTACTTCGGCTATTCCATCACGAGAACGTCTAACCTCGCACTGGGAGTGGAGAGATGGCGAGAGTAGTGTGAACCCTCGGGGCTAGAATTGGGCCGGATTCGAGGAGTATTGTACTCTCGGGTGGCGATGAACACGTTCTGGTTTTGGGTTACCCGAGTAAGAATTGATATATGCAAGATTTGGTTCTACATATGTCGTGTGGTTTGGAAGCCCCAGCTGGGTAAATTAAGCGGTTCGAATCGTCGTTACTCCACGAGAAAGGAGTCTTGACCTTGCACCAACATCGTAGTGAAAGAAATGGAATGTGTTGAAAGAATGAGAAAGAATTTGATGAGAACTATTTTTGATCTAGATTAGGATCACTTAGAATTGTTTAATGAACCATCAATGATGAAAATAAAAAGGTTGAAAGTAAGGACTTACTTTAGTAAGCTTTTCTGCAAAAATTATTTTGATTCTTGAATACCCGTACCTCGATCTCCTAAAACTAGCATGTCTCTGGAGTCTTTTCCTTAGTCGCGTAAGTCTTGTTGAGTACCCTCAGTACTCAGGTTTTATTAAACCCTTGTTGCAGGTGCGGTGCATGAGCAAGCCTGCTTTGAGTCTTGTTGCATGACCGTTGTTGTTGAAGAAAGTGACGATGAGTAGGCTATGTAGACTTTGGGCAAGGCATCTCGTTTGGGTATTGTAATAAAGTTACTACTAATACTCCACTACTACCGGTTTGTAATAATGCTACTTATAGTTTGAGGTTTGAAAACTGTGGTTTATAAACTTAAGTTATGTAAGACTTTCGCTCTTTTACTCTGATGGTATTTGGAATAAACTGTTGTAATATTACAATACTCCTGTAATTGGATCTTGTTCGGAGGAAAGCAAGCCTTTTAGGTTATGAGGTACATAAGTACGACTGTCAGAGGTCATAATGACAATGACAGGTACATATGGGCCATCATAATTTAGGAGGTTCTGTGACATTGGGCAACAGAGCGGGGCTCTGATTGCATTTGTTCCACCTGTGTCGATTAAGGACCGTTCGTTGCATTGGATTTCATAGTCAGGTCATAGACCTACTTGTCCCAAGCATATACTTGCTTATGGGAGCGGGAAGACTTGTTTCTCTCTTGTCATGAGTTTCGGCTCTTTTCGAACTGGCTTTTTAGGTGGTTACATATATTGGGTTGAGGAGGTCTAAGCACCATACTGAAGCCGGGCCTGCAGTGTTGGGGGCTTAGAGTCTAAGCTTGGACGGGGATCTGGACCCCTTAACAGGAGTGGAACGGGTTGGTCTTGCTTATGCCTGGGGTACAAGCAAGGCGTTTGTTTTCGAGGCACCCAGCTAGGCACATCGATTCAGAATCGCTGTCAACTTGACGGTACGACATGACTATAATCTGGCATTGTAGTAAGAACTGTGGAAGATGGTGAAATAGTTTTGATTGCTTACCTCATGTGTGAAAGTAGATTTGGTGCTTACATAGAATGGTGGGTTAATAAACTAATGATGCCTGCTAATAAAAAGAAATATAAGGATGCACCTTTAGTAATGCTTTCTTGCAGATGCAATAAACCCACAAGCCAGAAAGCCTTACATAATCATTGGAGTCTTTTTCTTTCCTCCTGATGGGTAAGTCTTGCGGAGTACAATTGAGTACTCAGGGTTTGTTCTACCCTGTTGCAGGTGGCAGGTGCTGATAGGCGGACACTTGAGTGTGGAAACCTCCTGGTGGGCTCAGCGAGGATTTACTTTACGATGTGGAGTAGAGTTTATTTAATAAAACTCGCACCAAAAGTTTTACAAAGAAAATACTTGCAGCTTGTTATCATTTCATGCTTATAAAAGCTTATCATGTTAATGTTTAACTTATCATTAAATGGTTTTATTTCCGCTAAACTCTGACCACATCTGATATTCCGCTGTATAATCAAATAATGAATTACTCTGATGTTGTACTAAAAGTGATGTAAGAATTGGCAAGGATGTTGTAAGCTTTACTCTCTCATTTGTGATCCTAATGTAAAAATGTGAATCTTCGAGTTCTCCCCCGCGGTGTACTCGATGGAATCGCAAAGTTTAGTGTCCCCCTTGGGTACTTAGGGTCTAATGATAGACGAGTACTCTTCGAAGGACATTAGATTAGATGGTTTTGTCACAAATGTAAAGAGGATAATAAATGTGGCAGAGAAGAAATTCCTAAACTTAAAGTCTCATGACTGCCACGTGCTTTTGACTCAATTGCTTCCGGTTGCATTGAGAGGGATTCTACCTCCAAATGTATGATTAGCCGCCGTAAAACTATGTGCATTCCTTAATGCAATTTCTCAGAAGGCGATCAATCCAGTGCATCTAGCAAAGTTACAGAATGACATGGTCCAATGTCTTGTCAGCTTTGAGTTGGTGTTCCTGCCATCCTTCTTTAATATTATGACGCACCTCCTAGTTCACTTGATCAAAGAGATTAGTATTCTTGGTCCTGTGTTCCTACATAACATGTTCCCCTTTGAGAGCTTCATAGGAGTCCTAAGGAAATATGTTCACAATCATGCTTGGCCAGAAGGAAGCGTCACCAAGGGCTATGGAACAGAGGAGGTCATTAAGTTCTGCGTTGATTTTATTCCTGACCTCGACCCGATTGGTGTTCCTAAAGCACGGCATGAGGGGAGACTAAGTGGAAAGGGAACACTAGGGAAGAAAGCATATATTGGCAAGGAGGACGATTATTTTCGTAAAGCATACTACACTATTGGTATTTATTAATATGACACTTGTAACTGAGGAAAGATTGTATCAACAATAAGAAATTCGTAAGTGCACAGATAATATACCATTGTAGCACTTTACCCCAGAGTATTCCAGGTACCGTTATTTATATTTTACCATAGGGAAGGTCAGGCAGGGTATATATATTGACAACTTATACTATCAATGGAGAAGTAAACCATACCACGATCCTACTCACAACAGGGGTGAGTCATAAGATAAGATGTGTATATGATAAGTATTGATTAATGATAAATCACTCAGAGCACTCCAATCTATGGCATTAGCATGGTCAAGTTAGAATATTAGAGGAATAATTCCTAAGTTATTCTTAATTATAAGTCAAAGCATACGTTAATTAGTGCAATTACACCTAGTAATCATGTCTAAGATCATCATCATATTTACACATAAGAGGCATTACTTAGGGAAGTTTGAGTACAAAAACCTCTCCCTTCCTTTGTAACCGGGCCCTACTTCTATGACCTATATTCAGGGAGTGGACTTGAAAGGACTCAACAGGAGTGTCGCATCCACGATCTACCATTTGACCCGGAATATAGTGTATTCGCAGGTAAATAGCATATAAGCACCACGCTTACATGGTCTCTACCACGCACCCTGTGAACATTGGGATGAATGCTATACAAACTTAAGCATAAATATGATGATAACCCAACTATACTAAGCATATAACCAAAGTAGACTATGAACCTTGCAACCAAGAATATGAATAAGATGAATATGAATATGAATGTAATACAATTGTACCAAAGCATATAAAATAATAGAGATACAAAGGCGAGAGGGGTACAAGAATTATACCAAACCAAGCTCTTGACACTATCGGGAATCCAAATGAAGATCTGCTTGCCTCCCACTAGACCTAGCCTAACTAGCTATACCCTAGAAACTAGAGGAGCTCTGAGGATGATTAGGGTTTCTGTCTTCTCCAAATGACTTATGCCTTAGGGAGGGGGGCTGGGGTCACCTTATATAGCCTAGAGGGTCCAACGTGAGACCTTAGATCAAATCGACTTAAGGAACGACATGGATGCAACCCTAGGAGGTGAGGAGTGCCGATCGGCATGGAAGTGGGACTGGCTGGTCCCACCTGGTGGCCTCTAGGGCCCCGCCTTGGTGTGGTGTCCTCTAGAACCTTCCCATGCATATGCCACAGAATAATTCGTTGATTTCGTTTGACAAATAGGTCCCCCTTGATGATTTTTTGGAATAATCCTGCATAGATCATAGATTCACCAAAACTCGTAAAATTTATTAGTTTAAACCCTAAACCTTTGTTGGTTCTCTCATATGTGCCCTTATACATGTTTTATTGATGGTTAAATATGGTTGTTAACAACCATTAACAAACATAGTTCTGCAAAACTCCTCCTTGGTGGATCCATATATCGAGGTACACAAGGACATTATACGATCTGAATTCCTAGGGAGAACTGGAGCCTAGATTACGCATCGGCACATGGAATCTTTCGGTGGTTGGTTGTGAAAATGATGTCAGGGTGACGAGAGTTTGGATGACCAATTGTACTTGTTGTCTGGGGAACCATCTTTGCATATCCTGATATTCAAAGGGTATGAGATAAATGGCAATACATATTACACGATAGTCTAAGATAAAAGGAGCACCAACCAAAATAGTGGTATCCGCATAGATGCCACTAACCTAAATGGGAATAAGAAAACATATTATGGCCTTATAGAGGAGATATGAGAATTAGACTATCGACCTTATTTTAAGGTCCCTTTGTTTCGGTGCTAGTGGGTGAAGGTGACCAGAGGTGGGTAACAGTGGACCATTAGTATGGAATGACAACAGTGAACCTCAACAATCTTGGGTATAGCGACGAACCATTCGTATTAGCCAAGGATGTGAATCAGGTTTTCTATGTGAAGGACATGTCTACCAAACCGAAGAAAGGGAAAACCAACGACAACAGCTCGGACAATGAGCCAAAGTGCCACATAGTTCTTTTAGAAAAAAGAAACATCATGGGGATCAAGAATAGGTCTGACATGTCAGAAGATTATGAAAAGAATGACGGAATTCCGCCCTTCGCAGTGAGCAATGATCCAAGCGTCCTGCTAAATGATGAGGACACTCTATGGTTATGGCACGATCATAACCGAGGGACATACGTCAAGAAGAAGTTTATTGTTGTTCCCGCTTGATATGGTGATGTATTAGACCTATTATGTAATAATTGTGACTTTAGATTTTTTTGTCGTGTTTTCATATTTTCTACGGTTAAAATGAATTTTTTGCTTGACGGTGGATTTCCTGAGGAGAATGTGTGATGAAAAACTAAATGATCAACGTTAATAAGATGTGAAAACTAATTTTTTGTCGAAAAGCAATAGTTTTAATGATTTTAATCAAGTAGTACATTTTTGCATGGTGCAAATTATGATTATTATTTACACTATGTTAAACATTTATACGGTAAAACAAAAGAGTTTAGATTACAAATTTTTGTTATGTATAATAATGCAAAACCAGGTCTAGGAATTTTTTGTAATTTTTTGACTAATATTTTATTTACTAGGCAATTAACAACTCTCTACAAATTTATATAAAAGAAATATATAAAAAAATGAAAAACTTCTGAAAACTGGCAGGAAGCCAAACTGCAGTTGTCGGTGTTTGACCACCGATAGCCTGCCACGGGGGTACCCGGGACAGTTGTTTGGGCTTCGGTGTGTGCTAAAACTCGACGGTGAACGCAGATACAGTCGATTTATACTGGTTCAGGCCCTCGATCGATGATCGAGTAATAACCCTACGTCCACTCGGCGTTAGCCTTTGCGTTGGATTAATTGTGTTGTATCGTCTCTTGTTACAAGGGTGACCACAGCCTCTCTTTATATCGGTTGAGAAGGTTGTGGTGCGGTTACAATCCTAGTCGGATCCAAAGAAGGTGTCTTGTACTAGATACAGAAGTTACCTTCCATAGGAATCCGGCTAGTCTGACCTATTCTACTCGGATACGGTGTAGTGGATGCTATATCTCTCCTAGCTCCAGTTCGTGGGCCAGGCCAGGGCCCATGACTTGTAGTCACATTGTTGGGGAACCCTGTGGGTCTCGCATTGATAGCAGCCCACTTTTACTCCTGGGTCCCCCCGGCACTAAAGATGGGTTGCGTTTTCGTGGCCCGCCAAAATTCCCCTTTACTCCCGGGCCGTGGATGCACCCGGGACTAAAGGTCAGACCTTTAGTCCTAGTTCTTTCCATCACCCGGGTCTAAAGACCTTTAGTCCTAGGCCGCGGCTTCACCCGGGACTAAAGATGC
Organism: Saccharum hybrid cultivar R570; assembly: GCA_038087645.1. Lineage (NCBI taxonomy): Eukaryota > Viridiplantae > Streptophyta > Magnoliopsida > Poales > Poaceae > Saccharum > Saccharum hybrid cultivar. The sequence continues at coordinate 2,873,554 of JAQSUU010000377.1, forward strand.
CCCATATATACCGCCTCTTCTTCTTCTCCCCCTCCAGCACCTTTGTTTCTTTGCCCGAGTGCCACCACGCCACCGCTCCTCACCTCTAGCACCGCCTCCACTTCCGCGCACCTCTCCCGTAGTCTCCACCGGTGGCTCGGCTCACGCCTCTCCCGTCCGTGCGTGGCGCCCAGATCCGGATCCACCGCCATTGTCCTCGCCCTCGTCCAGATCTGATTTGGAACCACCACCGCTGTCATCGTGTCATCCTCACCACCATCATCGATCCTCGTCCTCGTCATTGCTGGCTCCATGTGCCTGCCTCTAGCACCGCCTTGTCACGCGCGTGCTTCATTCCTGGCTCCATGCGCGCCTCCCCTCTCTATAACACCTCGGGTGTTATGGTTGCTAATTAACCTGTCATGTCATCATATTGCATCGCAAAGCATCCATGATTAGGTCAACCCTGTTATGCATTAACTAAAATGAGTTTACCTTTCTAGGTTGGATGTGCTTCTCAGTGGGGTGATTCGAACCGAAAACCCTAATTTCGAATGCCACCGCAAATACTTAGTCTATGCCCTACGTAAGTTGAGGTGTGTGACTGTGTTACACACTAGTGTCAAGTGTAGGGTATGAACTCAAGTACGACATGAGTTTGAATTGGCATCCAAAAACTTGTCGCGAGTTTTCCGATTCGAATTTAAATTCAAATTTGGGGAAATATTAAAAGATTTTCAAAAGTTAAATTGGTCAACCAAGAATGGCATTTGGTCAACTATGTGATAATTGATTCAATGATGCACTTGGGTGATGGTTTGATCATTAAATAATCACCAATTAAGGTAGCAACAAATTTCAATTGAAAATTCCTCCGAAAACCCTAAAAATCCAAAACCCTATTTTACCCCTTTTGAAATAATTAAAAATCTAAGCAAAATTTGGGAAAAAGTTTAAAACGAAGTTTGTAGAACTTTTCAAGGGCTACAACTTTGGTGTTTTGAGTTTTCAAAGTTTTAGTGTAAAATGTGGAGCAATTTTGAAAAGAAACAAATTTCAAATTTGACCCCTTTTTATCCCCAAACTCAAATTTCAAAATGGAGGCAGAATTTGAGAATGGTTTGAATAGCAAAGTTGTAGGTCTTGGCTAGATGTACAACTTTGGTGTTTGAAGTTTTTGAAGTTTCAATACAAAATCCAACGTAATTTCTAAATTACCAAATTTCCAAAAAATGTCCCCTTTTGAATTTAAAATCAAATTTCAAAATCTAGTTCGAATTTGAAAAATTGTTCAATACAAAACTTGTAGAGCTTAAAATTCTAAAGATTTCATATCTTGGGAATTTTTCAAGTTGTTACATGAATTTGAGATTAATTTGAGAAAACAGTTTGTTTTTGAAAAATTTGGGGGGGAAGTGCTACAATGTCGTGACCAATGGCCACCGGCTCTTCCCGCGTGCGCTAGGACTGCCAGCGCGACGTCGCGCGTCTTCCAGTGACCATCACCATGGTCGTGCCCTATATAAACCCAAGATCACCGTGGAGCACTTTTCCTCTCTGTTTTGCCACCGCCGCCGTCGCTTAGCTCCGCCGCTCGCTGCTGCCGCCGTTGAGCCGCCACCAGCCACGCAAACCACACCGTCACATTCACCTCACCCTCGCGCACCTCGTGGTCCAACTGTTCTAGCCCTTTTCTTGCCCAAAATCGCTACACCACCGTTTCCCGTGCCCAACTCCGACGACCGAGCCGCCTCATGTGGCCAGCACCCTCCACCGCCTCCTAGCGCCTCCTTGTGGCTTCACTGCGACCGTTGTAAGCTTCTGTTACTCCCCATGCTTTCGCTTTAGATGCTACCGTAGTGGATCACCGGGATGCCGGTCACCGTGACCGCCGGTCCGCCATGGCCGTCGGGAAGGTCTTCCCGGAGCTGTAGCGTAGCCGTTAGGTGTTAAAATGGATTCGCGGTGAAGTGTAGATGCCATTGAGCAGCTTGGTTGGGCGACCAATGCCGTGTGAAAGGATCAAGATGCCCAAGAGGGGGGGGTGAATTGGGCTTTTCTAAAAAATTAAATGCAAGAAATAAATCCTACAAGCCGGAATTCACCCCTAGTGTCTACTTGTGTTCCTAGAGAGTCTACCGATACAAAGTTTTTCACCCTAGTTTCCAATCCTAGTCTAGCATGGCAAATCTAGGAATGTAAACAAGCAATGAAAGTAAATACGAGAATGTAAATGCTTGAATGTAAAGGGGCAAGGAACACGGCGATGTTTTCCCGAGGTATCGGAGAGTCGCCACTCTCCACTAGTCCTCGTTGGAGCACCCGCGCAAGGGTGTCGCTCCCCCTTGATCCGCGCAAGGATCAAGTGCTCTCTACGGGTTGATTCTTTGACACTCCGTCGCGGTGAATCACCCACAACCGCTCACAAGATGAGTTGGGTCATCCACAAGCTCCGCCGGATGATCACCGAACTCCCAATCACCACCAAGCCGTCTAGGTGATGGCGATCACCAAGAGTAACAAGCTAGAACTCTCACTTGACCACTACGAGCCCAAATGAGAAAGTGGATGCACACTTGCTACCCTCTAATCGCTAGTGAGGAACTCTCAAGCTTTGATTCTCAAATCTCTATCCTCACTAGTGCTCTTGCACTTCCTTTCACTCCAAAGGTGTTTATCAGCTGATCAAATGAGCAAGAGACCTCTAAAAGAGGTGGTGGGGATGTATTTATACACCCTACAGACAAAACGAACCGTTACCTGCTGACTCAGCAAAACACGAGCTGACCGGACGCGCCGGTTGAACTGACCGGACGCGCCGGTCGCTCGTAACGGTCGAAAACTGAAAAACAACTGAGTGACCGGACGCGCCGGTCAGGGATGACCGGACGCGTCCGATCGTGCAGGGAGCAAACTGTACTCGCACCGGACGCGCGGCCGCGTCCGATCAGTGATGACCGGACGCGTCCGGTCGTCTCTGGACCTTACTGGACTGTGACCGGACGCGCCGATCACACCCAGGTCGCGTCCGATCGGGTGTTTCCCTCAAGTGACACGTGTTGACTTCTGACCACCGTGTCCGGTCCTCGCGAGGACCGCGTCCGGTGTTCAGAGCTGAAACCCTAGCCGCGGAACTGTACTGACCGGACGCGTCCGGTCATGCCGAGGACCGCGTCCGGTCAAGGGAAAACGACCCGAAACTCTCCGAAACGCGTTACAACTTGAACCAAGTTGCTTCCAACTGAACTTTGAGCTATTCTAGAGCTGCCTAGCGCCAAGTTTAACAAGTGTGCACCACACCTAAACATAGGACTCACCTAGGTCAAGCTATCCGCTCATGCCCCCCTTAATAGTACGGCCAAAAGTGAAAAACGAAGATCCTAACGACTATTCCAAATGTCTCTCAACACCTCGACATCCGGAACTAACCGTCCTTAATCTTGACGTCACTCTTTTGAAAACCGAAACGATTTCCATCAAGGGGCATGAACACCATGATGCCCAAAGCAGTTAAAACCTCCATGACCTAACTTACCAAAGTTTCTGCAAAACACACGTTAGTCATGGTAATAAAGCGTTGTCATCAATTGCCGAAACCAAACCTCGGGGCCTAGATGCTTTCACCGTGATCGCCGGCCGGCCACCGTGCGGGCATGGCCGGATCACGGGAGAGAAGGAGAGAGCGGAGGAAGGGGATGATAGGCGGGGCCGAGATGTCAGCGAGAGAGAGAGAGAGAGCGGGCGCGACTGGGCTGGCCTGCTGGCCGCGCGCGTTGCTGGGCCGCACGGGCGCGAGCGAGCGCGAGCGCGGACGCGAGCGCGCGGTTGGGCCGAGGCAGAGAGAGAAGGAGGAGTCGGCCCGAGATGAAAGTTTTTGTTTTTCTTTTTCTAAAATGTGAATAGTATTAGTATTTGTTTATTTCCTTAGAAATTCTGTAGAGCTCCAAAAATAGTGAAAATTTTTGTGTAAGCTTTTCAAGATGTAAACTACTAAGGAAAAATATTAAATCCTAAATTTGATTACTTTTTGTAAGTTATTTAATTAGTTCAATTAAATATTAAATGCAACTTCTATGAATTTTAGTAATTAAATTATTAATCCAAAAATCATGAAATTTATTTTGACACTGTTTTAGGTCATGATTAATCCTTAAAAAAAGTTTAAGCTCAATTAGATGAAGTTTGATTTATTATTAATTAGGCCCTAATTAATTAAATGTTTAAATAATTGTTAAATTGATAACTTTAAGTGTTGTGTGCCCTTTGATTGAGTGATGACCTTGGGTCACTAATTCTTGATGATCCTTGGCACCTTAATTTCATGATTGAGCTCGTTAGTAACATGTTTAGTAAGAAACATTAGTGTCGCTTAAGTTATCGCTATTAGTTAGTAGGTTTTACTGTTTTACGACTGTACCGCGAAGGAAAGTTGTACTCAAGTCATTAACCATAGCATATCATTATCAAGCATCATGTTTATCACCGCATCATGTTGAAACATGCTATATACTCGTGTAGTTTCTGCTTTCGAAGAAGTCGAAGTTGGCGAGCAAGTCTCCGGAGAAGAGTTGTCGTCGGTGGGTTCCGGACCGGAAGTCGGAGTCTTCGAGCCCGTGTCAGTCGTCGCGTCAGAGCAAGGCAAGTCCTGGTGCATTTAAACCTTCCTTGAGTTTTACAAATCTTTATCACTGATACTATGGTTTACTGCATTAAGTAATTAGGAGTTGAGTGATAACCCAATTGCTGCATTGTCATCCTTGATTATTGCGATATCACCCTTGATACTTGTTTTACTAAAAATGCGTCGTATGCTTCGCTATGCTTATGAGTTAAGCTTTTAAATGAAATGTTTACATGGACATGATGGCATACTTAATGAATATTGAATTATGAGAATGAACTTGAAAGATCGGGCGGGTGGTTTGGCCACTGCTAACATGCATTGGGAAAGGAGTCTCAATGTAGTGTTTTCACCTTGTCAATTAAGGACCATTCGTTGTAAGCCCGCTTGTGTTTCGAGACTTTGCAAGTAGTCTCATGCCTTGGGTAAGCCCAAAATGTTGGTGATTTCATTTCGAGAATGTCTAACCTCGCACTGGGAGTGGAGAGATGGCGGGAGTAGCATGTACCCTCGGGGCTAGAATCGGGCCGGGTTCGAGGAGTACTGTACTCTCGGGTGGCGATGGACACGTTCTGGTTTTAGGAGATCTAAATGAGGGTTGACATATACAAGATTTGGTTCTACATATGTCGTGAGGTTAGAGATCCCCAGCTGGGTATAATCGGTTCGAATCGTCGTTGCTCCTCGATTATGGAGACTCGATCGCCTGACTTACATCGTAGTTAAGAACTGAAATTAAAAGAAAAAAAATGAGAAATGTCTTGATGAAAATTACTTTGATCTAGATCAGGATCACTTAGAATTGGTTAATGAACCATCAATGGTAAAAGTAAAATATTAAAGGTAAGGACTTACTTTAGTAAGCTTTTCTACGAAAGAAATTTTGATTCTTGAATACCCGTATCTTGATTCCCTAAAGCTAGCATGCCCTTTTTCTTAGTCGGGTAAGTCTTGTTGAGTACTCTTGTACTCAGGGTTTGTTAAACCCCTTGTTGCAGGTGTGGTTCATGAACAAGTCTGCTTTGAGCCTTGTTGCATGACCGTTGTGGCTGAAGAAAGTGACGATGAGTAGACTGTGTGGCCTTTGGGCAAGGCACTTCGTTTGTGTGATTGTAATAAAGTTACTACTGATACTTTCCTACTACCGGTTTGTAATAATGTTACCTAAGGTTTGAAGTTTGGAAACTGTGGTTTATAAATTTAAGTTATTGTAAAACTTTTGCTACTTTACTCTGATGGTATTTTGAATAAACTATTGTAATATTGCAATACTCCTGTGATTGAATCATGTTCGGAGGACAGCAGGCCTTTTAAGTTATGAGGAACATAAGTACGGCTGTCAGAGGTCATTATGACGATGACGGGTACATGTGGGCCATCATAATTAGGAGGTTCTGTGACACTCTCTGGCCAGCCGGTGGCCCGCGCACGTCGCTCGCCACTCGTCCTCACCGGAGCGCCTCGTCCTCGTCATCACCTCCATCATCGCCTCATCTCGTCCTGGCCGGCTCCACGCGCACACACACTCATCATCCTCGATTGTCTCGTGCTTGTAGTCATCCTTGATCTCCTCGCTGTGCTCGTCCTCGCCGTCGTGCTCATGCTCGTCGTGCTAGTGTGTGTGTATGAGTGTGTGTGGTGATGTGTGTGTGCATATTATTTTTTCGGCATAGAAAAAATACAAAAAATAGATAGATTTTATTTGTAGACAAAATAGAAAAAATGTAGTAGTTTAATTACTTAAACTTAAATATAAAATATATATAGAAAAAATGTTGTGGTATGAATTTGTAGAAAAAATGTAGTAGTGCACTACAATATATAGTTGTAGAAATATATATATTAGAATATTCATCACAATTGAAAAGATTATTTTTATTAGTGCTATGATTTTTTGTATATATATCTAAATTTTGATATATTGACATTAATGATGATCGATATATATCCTGAGCTCCGCTCTCCAAACCCTAACTCGGCCGAGCTCCTCTCGAAACCCTAATAAAGGTGTTAATAATAACCCTAAATTCTATAGTTATATATATTTGAATTTGATTCTTCATAATTAGTGTGACATGAATTTTGATATATTTATATACAAGAATGTAGATCATGATATATATATAGCATATGCATGACTAGTGTATGGTTTTTATTTATATATAGTTGTGGTAATTAAGATGGCCGAGCCGTAAGAAGACTACGACCAGAATGAGGCCATGATGAACATTATCAATGCCGGCACTCAATATGGCCCCAACAACCAGAACAAGGCCGACCCAGAGTTCGATGATGGCTCTTAATACTTACTGAATTTTGAAGATGAGCAAGAACATCTTGTGCAAGAAAATCATGTGCAAGAAAATGTTGGCGATGTATATTTGTTAATAATCTTACATCTCTTATATATATGAAATTCAACATAATTCTATTAATTCATGTATATATATATATATGTGTGTGTGTTACTGAATCTTTGTGTTTCTATGTACGTAGCCCTTTGGATTGACGACGTCGACAAAAAGTGTACGAGGCCCGACAAAAGTCGAACCTAATACCGGTGAACCGCTCCTGCCAAAAAACAATGCAAAGAAGTTCGTAAACCACTATGGGGTTCTTGTTAGGGACAAGGTCCCGATCAGCGTCCATGAATGGAAAAAGAGGAAGATGCTCCTCTGATCAGTTTTGTCTTTGATCGAGAAAAGGACATTCTTTGGGATTCAGTCACTGCACATTTCACTCTACCAGCAGGTGTAGATTTAAGAAATCTAGTTAAAAATTGGGTTGTCAAGAAGATGGACACACAATTCTAGACCTGGAAGAATTTATACACTGAATTTATAAAGAAGGATCTGACTCCAGATTTCAGTGAAAATAGCCTGTACAAAAAGTTGAGAGACGATTGGCCTAAATTTGTGAGGTACAAAGACCTCGAAAGAGGGTGAGGAATAGGTGAGAAGGAACCAACAGAATGCACGATAGAAGCGGTACCATTACAAGATGGAATTAGGTGGCTACAGGAGTGCCATTCCAAAGTGGCAAAGAATGGAATAAGACATGCTTGCCAAAGGGATCAATCCATTTTCAATCGATTGGCCTGAACGCTCCAAGAATTGGTTTTTCACGCATAGGGGATCACTGGACCTAGAGACCAGGGAGCCGGTTGTTGGTGGAATAATCGAAGAAGCAGCATGAAGACTTTTTGATATTGTAGATGCTTCTGCCAATGGTTCCTTTGTGCCCAACCGAGAGAAGGATGAGCTTATGTACGCCCTCTAGACTCCTAAACACCATGGGCGAACTTGAGGCAAAGGGTTGATTTTGTAGCGGCATGGCTTCGCTAAGGACGCGCTACCTACAGAAGCCGCCAGCGAAGGAAGGATGAGGAGGCAGAGCAGGTCCACAGGTTAGAGGAGGCGGTGCTTCAATCGCGGGAGTGAGAACTAAGCATGGAGGCGAGAATGCAAGAGGAAATCAAACGGCAAGTAGCACTACAGTTGAGTAGCCAAAGGCAGCCATCAACATCAGAGCATGCGGTCAACATTAGCCCCCTCAGCTAAGAAGCAGTTGCGCTTCCACTGAGCTCCCAAATCAAGATGAAGCATTGCAGCACTTCCTCGTGGATGACATCACCATGCCTTTGATGCCATGTGAGCTAGACATTCCCTTGGGGAATACCGATGCCATAGTCTTGGTGGCGTATGGTATTGTTTCTCCTGTGGTCCCCAACAAGACACCAATAACTCATGGGAATCCAATCCCACTGGCTATTATACCGTCTTGGTGGATAGAGTTATCAAAGACTATAGGGAAGTGCCTCTTGACTTTACTGGAGGTGATGGGGAGAAGACCCTAGGACAAGCAGAGCATTCAATCATTTTATGGCGGAAGTGCTACATCATAATCCCCGGTGCAGCGGCTAGGGTACCATCGCCTCCTCCTCAACTACCTCATGTTAGGTACGGACGAAAGTGAACGAAACAGTTTTTAAATAATCATTCTCAATTATTGGCTTCTCATGTAATAATCATTTTTGTACTCATAGGTCTCCCAATCCGAGTCCAGTTCTTCCATCCCATGATGATCATTAGAGTGCACTGGATGATGATGATGCTCTGGACGATGATGATGCATTCCATGGCACGGCTACATCTCTATCTCCATCTCCATCTCCTCCAAGGAAGTCTCTCCCTCCTCCGCCTCTCGTGTCGTAGAGCCAGAAGAGGCCTCTGCCCCTGGTGAAGTCCTCAGTGAAAAAGAAAGCCAATCATCATAAAACAAAGCCTTCTCTGGAAAAGTTGCCTTACGAGCAGTCTAAAGAGGAATCAAAAGCGGTGACATAAAAAGATTTGGATAATGGCATCAAAGATTAGCAGAATCAAGAGCAAGGAGGGTGGAACTTCAGAAAAAAACCCGCCAAAGCCGCACTACATAGCTCAACAAGAACTAAGGAAAAAATCAATGAATGCGAGAAAATGCAGCATGATGGATGTAAGCCCTCATCATTATCAGACTATGAACGCTCTCTCGACAAGTCATATAAGGAGTCGAGGAAAGCGAAGAGAGTAGGGAAAGATGTTGCACAGCTCGGGCAGCAATCTAAGCAATCTATCGACCTGCTAGTTGTTGAGGGTGGTTGTGCAAATGCACAAGGTGGTCCAATAGGTAAGGAGGCACTAGAAGACTTCATGGCCACCACAGGTCTCATAGCTGAACAACTCATGGGGGAGCATCGATACCAACAAGCGACTATGATATTTACCAGACCTATGTGTATGGCCAGAGTCTTATGAACCCTAAGTACTACTCATCACTGGGTACACAGATGTTCTTGTTAAACAAGTGGTACTTAAAAGTGACCACCAATGATGAAGCAGCATGGCTTGTTGCCAGAGTAAGACCAAAGCATTACTTGGGCTATGACATTGTATATATTGAGTTCAATGAATTACACCAACTATTAAACCGGGACGCTCTCGATAAATCTCTCGTCAGTTGTTGGTGTCTGTAGGTGATTCTTTCTTCAATTGAATTGAAGTAACTTGCATGTTAGTTCGTTGTTCATATATAGTTATCCTCACACTATATATATTCTTTTATACTATATATATGCAGATATGAGATGCTGAAACTAAAGAAAAAAGCGATGACTAACATTGGTTTCATTGATCCGAATCGCGTATTCAAGGACAGGGTTACTCCATATGATAGATGGCGACCTCAAGTGGAGAAGCTTCTATTTAGGTTTTTAGATAAGAATGCTATCAAGACATTGATACTCTTCCCATACGGATTCAAGTGAGTGTGAATGTTTTGTGCCCATTTTATTTTGCTTACTCCATGTTGACTTTAGTTAATGAGTTATGCCTGTGTATAAACATTTAGCTTTCACTAGATACTGCTGGTCATCGATATGACCATGAGTCGTGTAAAAATATTTGACTCAGCGATAAAACCCCGAGCATATTACCAAGAAATCCTTGATATACTTCAGTGGTAATTTCGATCTCGCACACACTGTATACTCTCTTATGTCATTTTAATGATATAACTCCATTTATTTATTTTGTTAAGCATTGCTTGGAAAACGTTCACCGAGAAACACCATTATGGTAATTGGAAAGTGCCTCTACATATAGTCCAATACCCAATAAGTACTATCTGGGCCACCGTATCTTTATTTAGTTCAATTCATTATTATCATGCTTCATTGGTTGATGATGAATCTTTTTCTTGTAAAGTGGTGTGTGCAGCAGGGATCAGAGAACAACTTATGTGGATACTACATCTGCGAGTTCCTCATAGAGTACTCAAGGAGAACAAGTGAAGAGATCCTCGAAGTACGTAAAAAATATACACAATTTATTTATTACCATTATGTTGATATATATATATATCTATATATATATATATATATTCATACTTTTGCTTTCATTCGAATTGAAGATTGAATGGAGGAAGTGAAAGGTCATGCGATGTGACCAGATCAAAGCAATTCAAGAGGCATTGTTATGATTTATTTTGGAGCAGGTCATAGATCCCAAGGGCGTGTACTACTATGACCCTAAAGAATTCATACCTAGTAGCCAAACGACGGAGGAAGATTAGGGTTGCAAGAAATCCCAAGGACATGAGTACATTTGTGACTTTATTATTATATATATATATATATATATATATATATATATATATATATATATATATATATATATATATCGAACAGAACCTTATACGTACGTATATATGGACGTATATTAGCAGCGTGGAATTCGTATACGAAAAGCTAATTGAAACCAAAATGAATTGAATTGAAAAGAAACCATAAAATGAAAAGGAATGAAATGTAAAAAAGGAACCTTTTAGTACCGGTTGGAAATACCAACTGGAACTAAACGTGCCACCCCGGTGCAATGTCTGGGGGGTCATTTAGTCCCGGTTGGTAATAGCAACCGGGACTCAAAGTCCACTTTCAGTCTCGGTTCCCAGAACCGGTATAAGGGGGAGGGGGGCTTTAGTCCTAGATTGGCAATCCCGATTGGGAAACCGGGACTAAAGGGGGTTTTCCAACCGGGACTGATGCTCGGTCCTGCACTAGTATCATAGTGATCTAGGGTGAACTTAGAATGGACCACTTGAAAAATTAAAGTACCCAGATGATCACTTTGAGAGTTCATGGGCCTAAATGAGAATGCGTGAAAAGTTTAAGAACCCATGAAACATTTCACTCTTTACTAATATACAAGCAAGATAACTACCTGTTATTAAAAAAAAGCAAATAGGAATATTGATGCATGCCATCTTGTTCATTGTGAGGGCTTATAGTGTGCATATATAACAATAATCCGCAGGGACTATTGAGCAGGTGTATAAAACAAAAACCTTGCAACAAGTACAATACAATTGGACAAAAAAGCAACAATGTTTTACCCATTGCATTAGATTTGTTTTCACTTTTCCAAAAAAAAAGGAACAAATTAAAGGGCATTGTTAGATAGATTCTCATCTACTAAGCGCGGTTGTATTTTTCTTGTTCAAGGAAAAAGGCGATGATCAATGAAACTTGATGACTAGCTTCCACACACATAGATATATATGTGATGTCATATATTTGAAAATATATGAACTTTTATATGAAAATATTTCTGTGTTCAAAGAATTATAAATCCTGGTGAATTTAAAAGAGGGTGAAATTAGATGTAGTGTGTTCCACTACCGGTAGGCCGCACAAAGCTACACGATACTGACGCAATGCAATAGATGAAGCAAATCACCAAACCCCGTAACAAATCATACGCCCGGAAAAGATACGCTGGACAACGATCCATCCGACTAGGAATCGACCGCCACGACCACGATATATGCTACCTTTTTCCACAAGGCGACATGTCACTCATCCACCCGATTGGCCGGCGGTCCACCGATCGACCAAGAGGTCCAAGAGCGAAACCACAGCACGTACGACGTCACCCAGTCCAAGATCAGGTGAAACGACCGTAGCTGTCACGCCAGCCCGTGCGTCGTCACGTCACAGGCTCACAGCGTATCCTTGTCGTCGTCGTCTTGGGTGGGTGTTAATCCAGCGCCATCACTCAGCTGTTCGTGGGCGTAATATGTCTGTCCCATACACACACACACACACACACTCTCTCTCTCGCCATCAAACGGCCGGGTCCAAATGTTCAGTCGGAGCAAGCCCCGGATAGAGACGCGCTGGTCGTCGCGCGCATCGCGAAACTTGGGATCGGTATCGAGATTCGAGAATAAGGCATCTATTCGCAGTGCGATATGTGCATGGTAGCGTGCAACTCGTCGCGGTCGCGGTGCTGCAGTCGAGTCCCCAGCGATGGACACACGAGCGAGCTCGCCTGATTGAGATGGGAAAGCAAACGAACCAAAACCAACGAACGCACCGAACCGGCCGACGTCCGCGCCCACCGGGCCGGGGCCCCATTCCCCCTCGATCAGCGGATAAGGCCACACGATGGAGGGACGCGACGGCAGGCACCAGGCAAGGCCTGCGCGTGCAGGTGCGGCGCCGTACGCAGGGGCGAGCGGAAAGCCTCGCGCGGGCGCGGCTTTGCGCGTGCACGGACCGCACCGGATGCCAGAGTCCAGAGACCTCTAGGCGCCTATACCATCGGACGCAGCGCCCACCGGGGGAGGTAGCCAGCTGTCGAGCCGCCACTGCATGCTCCGGCGCGTCGTCCGGCCTCCGCCGCCTCTCTCGTGTCGATCGCGCTGAATGATGGCGCCCGCGGCGGACGACGTATCGATCGGCCGGTCGGGGGCCGCGCGTGTGGAGGGCCAGGGCCCAAGGGAGGAAAAGGCACCGGAAATATCTGGGGACCCCTGCGCACGCTGTGACCTGCAGTGATCAACCACGCGCCAGGCCTGGGACGCTCAGGTGCTGAAGTGGGCACCGCCGCCGGACTGGACCTTTCGAGCCCCCGTCCCAGGACCCGGAGCAGGAATGCAGGAGGGATAGCCTTATCGATCCCAACAGTACGCGCGCGCGCGGTGTCGACGGCCCGCCGGCTGCGCGCCCCACGCCCCCACCACGGGGAGAGACAGAGACTCGCCCGTCCTCTGCTGCCGATGATACAGGAGATGCCCTATGGCTTGTCAACAAATAGCGCACGTACTACTGACACACCGCGCTGCGCCCGCCTAGCGCTAGCGGCCTACTAGTAGACGCCACAGGGCCAGTAGCGACCAGCTGGGCCGGCCTCGTCTCTATCGACAGCAAAGCAAAGAGCCAGAGCACATGCATCGCGCGCGCGCGGTCCTGGGACGTCAGCCTCTGCTATTGCTAGCTCCTCTGCGTGCGCTCGTGTCGTCTGTCCATCCCCGAGCGTCCGATCCCAACCACACTGGCTAGACCTGAGTCCTGAGTCTAATGATCGTCTGATCGATCGGGGCGAGGGACACCGTACCACCGCCACTGAGACCACGCAGCCGCTGCCCCGCTGGTTCACGAGTCGGCTCGATGGGCGCTTGAGGAGTGGTTGGCGTGACACGACAAGCGACAAGGAGATGATCATTGGACGACACAGGCGGAGCAGCAGGACACCCACATAAAACCATCTCGGCCGGCCCTCGGAGGTCGTACTCGTACGGTGTCCATCGTCCGCTGGAGGCTGAGGCTGGACGCCCAAGGGAATGTACATACTCCTCCTACCGTATGATGCATTGTGCTGTGTCAGGCTAGGCCGTGCGGGCCGCGGGGCTAGCTGGAGCCTACGCCGTCGCCGCTACAGTGCCCTCCGGCCGAGGTCCGGGCGGCATATTCGTCCATGAATCTGGGAGGGGCCAACCGGAATTGTTGGACGTCCACACGAAGCCTACATGTAGCATTTGACGACACATATAATCGTTTTGACTGATGCCAACATCATGAGGCATGCGAGTAGCACCACGAATGTTACGTGTATAGAACGCACATGCATGAATCGTCATGCCCCGCTTCAGAAAACTTTTGCAGGGATTATTGGATCTTTGGGCCCTAGTGGTGAAGTAGTGATGGGAACGCTCCATCGCTCGTGCACTGCCGTTCAATCTACATCTACGTGAAACAAAATGGCTTACATGCAAATTTCTGGTCCAATGGAATGAAACAAGTGTATCATCGTCCTACTCTCGAAAAAAAAATATTCTACTTTATGTAGTCTATACATGCCCCATCAGGAGATTTATGTGTATATCCTACACTTAATTTTGATGAACACCTGCATGTCCTTTGTTTATTTTTTCAGCCTATAAAAAGTAAAGAAGGCCGCAGGAGGCGTCAGCCGAAAATTTGGTTTGTGCCAACGCAGCTGCTTCTCCATATATGTATATATCTATATAATGGGCTGCCAATACTAAGGTCTTTAGAAATTAAATGGGCCGAGTTGTCCAATGGGGGCAGATTTGTCAAGTGTTTCTCTACGTCTTCTACCGAAGCTTCCATGGGTTTCTTCGGCCCAGAAGAAAGATTTCCTAAGACCGTATAAAAATAAAAAAAATAGCGCCTTTGGTCTAAAAATGAACAAAAAATTAATTTAAATCATTTTTAAATTTAAACTGGAATTAAATCCTCTAGCCCTGAAAAAGAAGGAAGAATTTAAAAATACACTTACTGAAAACAAACTTTTGAACCGACTAAAGAGAAAGAATATACTCCTATATCTGGTAGTGATTATCAGCTAATGCCGCAAAGTTACGAAAATGGTCCAATGGATATGCAAACAAGCATATAAATAGGAGAGAAGCAGCTGCGTTGGCACAACATAACCAAGATTCCTATGAGAGACCGTATATATGCATAAGTCTATATCTCTTTTCCTTCACACACTTTGGCTTGCCACGTCTTCACAAAAAGTCACATATATTTATGAGATACCATATTTGTTTGCCAACTTGTTGAGCCTTGATTCTCAAACATTCATTCAATAAAGTATAACTCAAATATATATGATAAGATTAAATTCTTGCTCAACACTTAGTAGACTTATTAGACTTTTAATCATATTGTCATTTAATTCATCAGAAACCACTAAAGAGCTAGATGCACATTCAGGCCTGAGATACAAAAGTAGAGTTATGATTAGTTTGAATGCAAGGTTTTGTGAGATCCGATTAGAATTGAAAACTATGGCAGGATTAGTAAAAATAACAAGTATTTTGATCTACGACAAGTTTGGCTGTTCACTCTATCTTTATATTACCGTACTATTGTATTATAAGGACCAGCATTCATTTGAATAGGAAATAGGTTGCTATGTGCAAACAAAATAGCACTAAGTGTGTTTACATGTATGGATACAAAAAGCAACATATTGTCCCCAACCAAATACAAGTAGCCAAACACATCATGATTTTTCAAAGAGTAAATGGCACCCAAAAAACATTACTCCATTCGTCCCAAATCATAAGTCATTCCAAGAATCTTGGAGAGTCAGATCATCTCAAGTTTGACTAAATTTATACGATAAGTTAATAATATTTATGATGTCAACTAAGTATCATTAGATTCTTTATTAATTATATTTTCATAAATCTTTGTATTTTTCTCTATAATTTTGGTCAAACTTGAAATGTTTTGACTCTCCTAGATTCTTGGAATGACTTAAAATTTGAAATGGAGGGAGTAGTTTATAAATCCTGTGGTATTCCATGGCTTTGGTTCTAAAAAAAATAAAAAATATAGTTTGTAAAATTATAATTTTATTAGACAACTACAGTACCAAACGAATATAATTGGAGAATCCGATTTGATCCGTGGGCCTACATAATCACCTGCTTCAGGCCCCTAAAATTTCTTGGAAAAAAATGAATATGGACCGTCCGTACACCTTCTCGGTGCGGTCTGTGCTACTGACTGTGGACCATGACATCATTTCAACCCACCCCATGTGAATCTGGGGCCACACGTCAGCTATTGGTCCGCAGAAAGCATTGTCTGGATGATCCTTACCAGATTTGTTTCCAATTTCTTAGGGTGCATTCACCGCCAGCCTTTTCTTTCTCCCGTTCGCCCTTCGCGCGTGCGCATTCTCGTGGCGCTACTAGGCGACCGCCGCCGCCGCTCTACGCCACGTGAGCCTCGTAGGCTCCTTCTCCAGGTCTTCGTTGGGACCTTCGCCGACAACCAACAACCACCAGCCATTCACGGGGGAAGGGGTCCTCCTCTTCCCTTCCTGCTGTGTTGTGCGAAACCGAGCACCCGAACCCTAAACTAATCTACACTACTACAGATTCAGTCATCAGTGTCGGCCACATCACTGCCGAAATTAGGACAACCGGCAGTGATGACCCTTCACTACCGGTTCTAGGCTCTGACAACCAGAAAATAATTGGGGGGTGCGAGAACCGGCAGTGATGACAACTATCACTGCCGGTTTGTGCCTCCCGCCGGCAGTGATGACAACTCCACTTATCACTGCCGGTTCAAGCCAAGAACCGACAGTGATTTGATTCTATCACTATCGGTTCTAGGATAGAACCGACAGTGATGAGCCTGACAGCACAAAAAGGTTGTAGCCGTCATCTTCTTCCTCCACTATTTTATCTCGAGAACAGAGGCGCGCGTTTGGGCCACTCCCTCCAATGTTGTGGTCGCCCAAATTCGTGAAGCTACCACTTGGATTTGGAAGAATGGCTTGATCTTTTTGCTTTAAGGTTAGTAACCAGCCTCCATTCCTTCGATTTTGTTGCTTAATTAGCTTTGTTTTGATGGCTATAATGCTTGATTCTCATTCTTATTTCTCCATTCTTCTACAAAAGCACTTTTCTAATTCATGGCTATAATGCATTGTTAGTATGTGATGTTATAATTGGTTCTTAGGAGTAGAGTAGATTCTTTTACAATGTTGATGAGCAAATTAACCCATGTATCACCAAACAATGCATTGTTTGGAGCAGTAGTGGCGGATCTACAGGGGGCTGGGTGGGCTCCAGCCCCCCTAATGACTTGATTTACTACTAGAAACACTGTAGCAAAAATCTCAAATCACCATTAAATCTTCATGCAAATCAACATCTCCATTATTTTTTAGCCCCCCCTTCATTATCATCCTGCATCCGCCACTAGTTTGAAGCTACATTGTTGTTCATGATCATGTCTCCAATTTTAATATTTTTTTAAATTAATGTCTCTATTTTTATGTGGCATGGAGTAGAATAATTATTCTACAATATTGTGCAATAATTATTTTTTATGGGGCTGTGATTTTTAATTTATATGGGCATTGTTTGGAGCTACATTGTTATTCATGATCATGTCTCCAAATTTAGTCTTTTTTTAAATTAGTGTCTCCATTTGTATGTTGCATGGAGTAGAATAATTGTTCTTCAATATTGTGCAATAATTATTTCTTATTAAAACTTTTCTATGTTTCCTCTGCCCGGCCCATTTTACCTGTGCAGACATGGATCGAGGGTGGATGTACGATCTGTCATGTACAGACCAACGGTACTTGACGGGCATCGATGATTTCATCAAGCTCGCTAGAGCCAATGCTGGGGACTCACAGCCTGTATTCTGTCCATGCAAAGATTGCAAGAATACGAGAAAATGGGGCGACGTGGAGCATATACGATTGCACTTGATTACCAGGGAGTTCATGAGAGACTACACGATTTGGACTTTGCATGGGGAGGTTGGTCAAAATGTTGCACAAGAAAACAATGATGATGTGCCCATGCCTAGCGTATCCCTAAACGCATTTCTGCCTATTGATGATTACCAATGCTACACAGTACCTGTGCCTACCAACGATAATGTGTTTAGGAATACATTAGTTGACGACACAGAGGAAAATGATGGCATTTCACAGTTTCTACATGATGTGCATGGCGGATTCCTTAGTGCTACACAGTTGAAAAAACTGAAGATCATGAGAAAGGATGCAAAAACACCATTGTATCCGACCTGCCCAATAAGCAAACTGGAAGCCAACATCATGCTATTAGAGTTCAAATCAACGAATGGATTGAGTGATAAAGGCTTCGATAGCTTGTTAGGTATACTACATAAACTGCTCCCGAAGGGTAGCGAGTTACCAGAAAAGACTTACCTGGCCAAGCAAATGATTTGCCCAATCGGCCTCGAGGTTGAGAAAATACACGCGTGTTCCAACGATTGCATATTGTACCGTGGAGAAAAATACAAAGACTTGGATGCGTGTCCCAAGTGTAAAGCTCCCCGATACAAGCAAGGGCCGTCAAATCAGGGAAGCAAGACCAGAGGAGGGCCCATAAAGGTCGTATGGTATTTTCCTATAGCTCCACGAGTGCATAGGTTGTTTGCAAATGCAAAGTCAGCCAAACTGTTGCATTGGCACGGCGAAGAGCGTAAGAAAGATACAATGTTGAGGCACCCCCGCCGATGGGTCAGACTGGAGGACTATCAACACTATGTTCTATAAGAACATCGGTGGAGAGGTAAGACATCTTTGGATAGGTTTGAGCACAGATGGGATGAATCCGTTTGACCAGGTTAGAAGCAATCATAGCACTTGGCCAGTGACGCTATGTATATACAACCTTCCACCCTGGCTTTGTATGAAACGGTCATACATCCAGATGCCACTACTAATCCAAGGGCCAAAACAACCTGGTGATAATATCGATGTGCTTCTACAACCAGTGATCGATGAACTACTACAGATGTGGGAGACGGGTGTGAAGGATGTTTGGGATGAGTACAAAAAAGAACATGTCACGATAAAGGTTATACTTATCGCTACAATCACTGACCTGCCAGGGCGAGGTTGCTTGTCTGGAGAGAAAATAAAAGGATACACTGGGTGTGTCGAGTGCTTGGACGAGACTGATGCTATACATCTACCAGAAAAACAAGAAGATGGTCTATATGGGACACCGTAGGTTTCTACGAAGGGATCACCCTTACCGCAGGAATAGAAAAGATTTTAATGGGACTACTGAGAAACGTGGACCTCCAAAGTATCGAGACGGGAAACAGATACTTAAACAAGTAAGCAAACTCACAGATGTTGTCCTTGGGAAGGGGGAAGGTGCAGTACCAGCGCCAGCCGGTAGTATCTGGAAGAAAAAATCAATCTTTTGGGAACTACCTTATTGGCCACTTTTGAGTGTACGTCATTGTCTTGATCCAATGC
The DNA here is from genome assembly GCA_038087645.1 of Saccharum hybrid cultivar R570. Lineage (NCBI taxonomy): Eukaryota > Viridiplantae > Streptophyta > Magnoliopsida > Poales > Poaceae > Saccharum > Saccharum hybrid cultivar. The sequence goes on from JAQSUU010000377.1 coordinate 2,892,775, forward strand.
ACATAACTAAAAATGTGTGCGGTAACACACTTAACATGTTGATGAACACCGGGGGAACAACAAAGGATTCTCTCGCGACACGCTTGGACATGCAACACCTGGGCCTCAGGAAGGAGTTGCACCCAATAACTCTTGAGGATGGCCACTTGAAACTTCCGGTGGCATCATGGACACTGAAAAAGGAAGAAAAGGCCATGCTTATTTCTTTCTTCAATGATCTCAAAGTGCCAACTGGCTACTGTGCGAACCCGAAGAGGCTAGTTAACATGAGAGAACTTAATTTTAACTATGGTTGTATGAAGGCCCATGACTGTCATGTCATTATGACTCAGCTGCTCCCAGTTGCCCTGCGAGGTATCCTCCCTGACAAGGTCCGTGCCCCAATCATAAAGTTGTGTTCGTTCTTCAACGCGATCTCTGAAAAGGTCATTGAAGGGGCCAAGCTAGACCAGCTGAAGCAGGAGATAACCGAGATTCTATGTAGGCTTGAGATGCATTTCCCACCGACTTACTTCGACATATCAGTGCATCTACTTGTTCATCTTGTGAACCAAATTAAAGCCCTTGGCCCAATATACCTACACCAGATGTTTCCTTTCGAGAGGTTGATGAAAGTTTTCAGGCGGTATGTTAGGAATAGATTCAGACCAGAAGGGAGCATGGTAGAAGGATGGACAACGGAGGAGGCCATTGAGTTCTGCACATATTATATGGACATCAATCGGGTCGGAGTTCTAGTATCTCGTCACGATGGAAGACTAGGGGGCAAAGGAACGATAGGTGAGAAAGCTGTCAAAATAGTCGAAGTGGTTTCCTTCAGACAGGCACACTTCGCTGTTCTCCAGCAGGCCGACGGTGTGATGGCATACATTAATGAGCACAAGCAGTTACTGCAAAGTAAGCACATCGGTAGGTCACAGGCTTGGCTTAAGAAAAACATAAGGAGGAATTCGGTGACTGGTTTCGACGCCGCAGGCTAGGAATGGTGACGGGGTGTCAGCTAGATCTCTTAGCTCCCGGACCTTCGACTACGGTGATGATGTACCCAAGGTTATGATATAAATGGTTTTACATTTTACATAAAAAAACAGGATGGAAAGAGCACCAACCAAAATAGTGCTGTTCGTTTCGACGCCCACGATGAATACGGCACGGTGGAGGCAACATACTATGGTTTCATAGATGAGATATGGGAGCTAGACTATGGACGACAGTTGAAGGTTGCTCTTTTCCGTTGCCAGTGGGTCCGGCTAGATGAAATCAACACCGACAATGATGGGTTCACTACCGTTGATCTATCCAAGACCGCATACAGAGATGACCCCTTCGTCCTTGCAAAGGATGTTTTGCAAATCTTCTATGCAAGGGATAACAATACAAAGGGAAGACTACAAGTAGTCATGCAAGGCAAAAGGAAGATTGTCGGTGTTGAAGGAGTGACAGACGAAGAAGAGTACAAAGGTTATCAAGAAATGGCTCCTTTTGGGGCAGACATTACCCTACCTATCCTTGAAGAGGGTGACGAACCTGCTTACCTCCGGAGTGATCACGATGAGGCCATCATAGTTAGAATATCATAAACTATGTAATCCTTAATGAAATGTTGTTTTAGTAATTTGCATCGAATTTGAGATCGTATGGAGTTGTAGAGATTGATGAGTTTCTACCACTATTATTTTGGAACTTTGTTGATATAACGGATGCCATGTTTCCAACAAAGTGACATAACTTTGTGTGAGACAGAGCACTTTATGAGCCATGCCTAATAAAACTTTCTCAAATTGAGAAATGAATAAAATAAAAGTTGTAGACATTCATGAGTTCCACAACTTTGTTGTTTACAACTTTTCCATTTGAGATCAATTGGGGACCCAAAATATTTAAAAATAATCAATATCACTGCCGGTTATAATAACCAACCGGCAGTGATATCCACTGCCGGTTGGTTATTAGAACCGGCAGTGATATGGGACATCACTGCCGGTTCTAATAACCACCCGGTAGTGATGCGTGGGTTATATAAGGCGCTGGCGCGCTCCAAGGCCAGTGCACGACTCTTTACGCGCTCGACGCTGTTCGCCAGTGCACGCCGCCGCCGCCCGACGCGCACTGCATGACGTCGCAGCCCGACGCCGCCCTTCACGACGCCGTCCCCTACCGCTTCCTCAACGCCGCCGTCCCCTACAGCTACGCCGACGCCGCCAGGAGCTCCTCCACGTCGCTGTTGAGCGCGCCACCCCTGCTTACTCGGTGAGTGCCCATAAGGTGTTCGATAGAATGCCTCAGTCCTTCTCTGCCCTGTTTTCTCTGCCCTGCAGTTCAGCAATACATAGCACATGGAAATAATTGCCTTAGTTGTTGTGGCTTATCTTACCTGGCTTAGATGATTTCAATTTTCATAGTCACTTTACTTAACATTTGCATTCATCTCTGCTATTATTCGATTGTCAAGCTGTTCAAGCTGTTCAAAACTGTAAATGGCCATTAGTCTTGAGTCTTGGACAGTACACCTTTCCTCAGTCTTGGACATGCACTAAATGGCCATTGAATGAGGAGAAAGCTGTTCAAGCTGTTGCAGATCTTATTGGGGAGCTCTTTGTTTTCTCGGTATTCACTAAGTCAAAGCTAAATGTGTTCCAAACCTCCTACATATGTTCCTTGTCCTCACTTTTTGTATGATTCTGTAAGTGTGATGCAAACCTATTATTTATGTATGAGCAATGAGCCAATGAACATATGATATGCTCATCAGAAACTGAAAACATTATCGAGACAAACAGGAGTGATCCAGACTCTTTTTCTAGACTTCATTTTACTAAATGTATTGTTTATATAATTTGGTGATATTTTTTTTATTTCAGTCATTTTACTAAATGTATTGTTTATATAGTTTTGGAAACTACGGTTATCGGTTCGGTGTTCGGTTCGTATGTGAAATGGAACCGAAGAACCGACGAAACCGAACAACCCACGTCTTTGGTAGATCAGCGACTCCAGACTTCGGCCCAATTAAACATTAACAGGCCCACTGGCCACTCCACGTTTCCCGTCCCTCCCGACCCAATCCGCTCCGTCGTCCCCCACGCGAGACACACTCGGCGACTCCCAGTCCCAACCCTATCCTCTACCCTGGCGGCGCGATGCGCTTGCGGGCAAGACGGCTGGCTGAGGCGCGGAGCAGCGAGCGCTAGCAGGCGAGCTCGCGGATGCGAGCGTCGGGGCGTGTGAGCGGCGGCTGCGTTGCTGTGACTGCGAGTGGCATCGGCAAATCGTGGAGGACCGATGGTGGCGGAGCGGCGGCCAACGAGTCGGCGAGTCGACTGACGACTGGACGAGCATGTGCACCGTGCGGCATCAAAGCAATAAGCATGTGTTAGATCGATTACTGTTTTCTTTTCCTCCGTTTGCAATCTGAGATTTTGGGAAGGATCCGAAGCGCAATGTCTCGTCCCTTTCTTGTTTCTCTCTGCTGAAATAGGCTTCGGTTTTTTTCGGTAGAAACCGAAAACCGAACATAAAAAACCGGCACCGAATTGGTCGGTTTCTGTTTTCTCGAGGAACCGATCGGTTGTCAATGTTTGGAAACCGAAGTTTTTGGAAACCGATCAAACCGAACCGATTTGTCGGTTTAAACCGATTGCCCAGGCTGACTTGAAACACCTGGGCCAGTTGGCTAACACAGCATGTGCATTCAACATCCACGTAGAGATTGTCATACATGCATTTCCCAGGTTAATATAGGTTCCCGAAATTCTCCATGGAGAGGGCGGCACATTACAAGACAAGACAACCAAAAGCGTGATGTGCTGTGTGTCAGGGTTGAGTATCAAACAAGGTCTCTCAAACACATTGGCACGAAGGCCTCCAAATCTCTCCTCACGAGACAGACAACACGAGTCTTCAAAATGTGCTGTCATCCATCCAGTAAATCACTTCAATTTTGCTTCCAGACCAACCTTCTGCATCACTCTCTCCTTTTTCGCCTTCTGCATCTTTTCACTTAGTTCGCAACTGCACAAAACAAAGCATAGTCACAAGGCAATCAATGTTCCATACTTGCATACATGAGATGTAAGAGTAGAAACAAAACCCAGGTAGATAATGTCATGTCATATATTATTTTAATATGTACAAGTACAATTAACAAATCAAGAAGTTGCATCTTCTTGAATTATAGAAAACAACTTTGGTGTTAACAGATATGCAACAACATAACTTTGACATTAGTGAGCCACCTACACATACCATTATTATGTTATCGAGTAATGGATGTAACAAACTAACAATCACCTTAGGAGCATGACTGAATGTTTTACAAAGTCAATGCCACTCGACATTTCTGACAAGGTTTCTTCTTTCTATACATTCTTGATCCTGGTTACCAATAGCCGTGGTAGAACTCCAACATGGGCATAGCCTCCCTAGCCCCTACTGTAGTAAATTGAATTACCTATCATGTTTCCTCTTTGTGTGTTGGTGAACGAGATGATAGATTTTTCTATTAAAAACAGTATGTTAATCAAGATGATTTGTTCATAAGAAAGTAAAGATGTCAATATCATATTAGCACGTGCACCCGGCTTCAGTGCGTAGTTGGTTTGTAATGTATAGAGCTAATTGGGTGAGGGTCGTACCTTGTTTTATAATGGTTGCTCTGGTTTTGGTTATGATCCCAAACTAATATAGGCTTTCAGACCGTAGAGCATCGATGAGTTTTAAACCATGATAAGATTATTAGGTTACAGTTTGACCATGTGATTTTAGCAGATTAATTTGTTCATATATCAAAATGTCAAATCACTGGTAGCAGATTGGCTACTTATTTAACTTGGCACAGAAATTGCATACACTAATACCTGGCAACATACACCAGCATGTTCTCATGTTTTCAAATGTAAACTAAAGGCTGCTACGCAGAACAGTCAGCGTGCTACAAGCAAGATGCAATTGCAAGGGATATAATATTACCTTGTGGTGGCATCCTCACTCAGGTAAGAGGAGAACTTGCTGGGGGATGAAGTTATGACCAAAGAAATTGTTCCTGCGGCCCCTTTTAGGGGGGTATCCTTCTTCTTCTTCATTGATATAAAGGGCACTTGATTGCAGCTTCTTGTTGTTGTTCCTCATGTTGACCTCAATCATCCAGAAAAGGCTACGGTCCACATCATTCAGCAGGAAGCAGATGACATCTGGATCAACCAAGCTCACCATAGGAAAACTTGGCTGCACAAGTGGAAGGCACCTCTGGTCAGCAGTGCCAATAAGACCGAAGAAATCCTTGGCACCCATGGTGGTGTCAACATCCTTCCTCCATTCACCGCCTCGGTGGACATTATGCAAAATCCATGTTGTTATGGTGAAGGGATCAGGAACAGAAGGCTCTTTGGTAAGAATACAGACGAACTTAATGATGCCAGAGTCAGTGACACAGAGACACCGAAATGGGTCAGGTTCGCCTGCGTCCTTGTACAGGCGGCGATACTTCAAAGCCTGAGAAGGGCAGCGGGATGAACTGGAGCAACTGCTGATCTGGCTGGCTGTTGCTGTCGGCGAGGACATCAATGAGCAGCATGCCCTGGTAGTAGTCAACCCAGCACAAGCGTCTGCCAATGGGCACCACAACGTCATTCCTCCACGAGCGTAGGTTGATCTTCATGTCCGGAGGGATCTGCAGCTTCTTAATGCTCCACTGAGTTGGGATGGCAGAGGCAGGAAGCGGATGGTGCAGCAGGCAGAGGTGGACCTCCGTGAGGAAACGATGCGTGAGATCGGCCACCGTGAACTCGCCTTGGTCACCGTGGCACAGGATGCCCATGTGTTTGTCCAACATGATGCGCTGCTGCTGGATCGGGTATGGTTGGAAGAACTTATCAGACTTGGGGTCGGTGTAGCCGCCGTCGAAGCAAGGGGGAAGCAGAGTCAGGCTCGGCGGTGACGAGGACGAGCTCGAGTAGACGAAGTAGTCGACGGGGAATGAGCCAATGCAGCTCCACCACATCGGATCCTCGAAGGGGACACGCATCCGGAAGAGGATGCAGCTGCCGTGGGCGGCGATGGCGGCGGGCTCTGCGAAATCGATCGCGGGCCTGCCCGTCCAGTGGAGGTAGAGACGGGAGACCGCGGGCGGCTCGGCGATCCGGAGGGAGGCACGGACGGGGCGGCCCACGCAGTCGTTGGCGAGCGCCGAGGCCGTGGCGTCGTCTTCCACGACCCCGCAGTGCCTCCTGCTGCTCCGGTGGACGATGCGGTCCAGGATCAGCCACCTGGGGATGCGCGGCGGCGGAGGCGAGGCAGACGGCTTCCAAACGCCGTTGCGGGGGGCGCGCGTCCGGGTCCGGGAGCGGCTCCTCACGCCGTTCTCCCTCATCGGCGAAGGAGGTAGCTTCCTCACGTCGTCGCCGGAGGCGCGCGTCGGAGAGCGCTTCCTCACGCCGTTCTCTGCTTCTTCCATGCTGCCGCCGCTGCAGTGGAGATCGACGGCAGGCAGCAGGGTTAGGGTTTCGTCTGGGGATGGGGATGCGATGCGGCGGCGGGCGGGCGGGCGGAGCGGGGGAAGCGGATGAATGGATGGATAGGGTTTGGGGAAAAGCGGATCACGAGCCACCACACGACAAAATCCTCCGCGCTCACTCCACCCACACATGCGAAATGACAGCTTTACCCTCACGAGTTGTCTCCATTTGTTGTGCGGCAAAACTCAAAAATCAAACTGAACCAACTCTTTTAAAATTCAAAATTAAGCACACATTCATTTCCCTTCTCAATGTGTCAGACACTTTAAAATGTATATCAATTCCAACATTTATAAATTACATTAGAATTTTCTTTTTGTTTATGTGAGGGCTTCGGTTTTCCTCCTAAAACCAGCAATGATTTTTAGTGTGTGCTTAGAGCAACTTCACCGGATTAAAGTAGCCCCTCTTCTCTATGATGAGGAAAAAAAAGGAAAATTGAAGGAAAAAAAACTCTAGTAGATCCCCTTTTCCTATATTTTGTCTCAATATCTAAAAACTCCTCATCCCCCCCCTCAAATGGAAGAGATCTGCCACTATTTTTTCACAGTCCCCTCATCCTCACTAACACACACACGTGTGTCCATGGGATGCTCAAGACAACGTCGTCGCGTTGGGCGCGCGATCCGCGCACCGGGCTGGCCACGCCGAGCCGTTGTGCGGGCTGGGCTGTCACTTGCCCGGACAGAGGAAGGAGAGAGATATATAGCCACAGACCTTGGGTCCCACGTGGTAGTTTTTTTTTTGGCGACCGTGCCTAATACGACACGTATTTCATTAAGAGGAGATAGAGAAACATTACAAGTCGCCGCTTACCAAAGAGAAGAGTGACCAAATATACTAAAAAAGGAAAAGACGAGAAAAGAAAAGGAACAACAACCGGAACCAGAACCGAAAGGCGAAAGAGCAGCCAAGAGGCAACCACAAGAACCTAACCAAACAACGCGCTTAGCTGCTCAGCCCACGCACTAGGCAACAGAACAGGTTCTACGACAACTGGTAGTGACTGTAATACCCCAAATTTAGCACCTTTTGAAAATAGTTTAAAATGATGTAATTATGAATTTTCGTGCTCATGAAAACATAGGAAAATAAAAATTTTCATTAATTTAAAATGTATCATAGGGTTAGAAACATGTTGATGCATCCATGCTGCTGCATTTACATTTTGTGATGATTGCTTTTTGTTCAAAGTGCAAAAGAATTTAAATCCTATTTGAAAATGGTTTTAGAAATTGGATTTAGAAAATGAATTCAGAAAAAGAAAAGGGAAAGAAAGCCTCACTCCCTCCCTATCTTTCGGCCTGCTTGAGCCCGGCCGTTGGCCTCTCCCCTTCCTTTCGCTCAGCCCAGCACAGCAGCGCGGCCCAGTCCATCGCGTCGGCCCATTCCGCGGCCTGAAGCAGCAGCAGTGGTCCTCCTCTCTCACTCACCGACAGGTGGGGCCACCTTGTCAGCGCCGTCTCCTTCCTCTAACTCGTGACCGAGCCGGACACTGCCCGAGCCCGATGTCCGACTCCACCACAACCCCGCGTCTTGGCGTGCGCGCCACGCAGCGCCCCTCATAAATAGTGTCCCACGCGCGCGCCGCGTCCCCTAAACCCAGCGCAAGCTCCTGTTCTCGTGAATTGTGCACAGTAGCCGCCAAAACCCTAGAGCGCCGCCGCCGCTTTCGGTATCGACGAATTCGTCGTCCATCAGCCACCGTAAGCCACGGACGAGTTTCATCTTCCTCTTACGAACTCGGAGACATCGTTTTCCCCTTCTTTCTCCCTCGGTTTTGCTCACCGTACGTCGCCGGACCCTCCCAGGGAGCTCGTCGCCGCCGTCGCACGTCGCCCCGTGTCTGCAGTCCGTTCCGGTCGCCTCCATCTACTCCGGTGAGATCCCCTTGAGCTATTCTTTTGATTCGTACCGGAGTTGAGTCAAACCGTGCACAATAAGCCCCTGTACAGTTTCGCCGGCGAGGTTCCCTCACCGCCGGTCATGTCCGCCACCGCGGTCGGCCTCTTCTCCGGCGGACAGCACCGCCTCTATCCGCCCCGATCTAATCTTCACCGTCCATCTCAGATCGGACGATCCAGAGCTCCCCATACCCCTTCGATGGCATTTTTGTTAAATAGACCCTGCTGTTCCTTGAAATAGAACCCGCGGTCCAAAGCGGATTCCTCATACTACGTTTCCCCCATTTACAAAGCGTATTTCCGTCGGTTTTGATTCAAAATACGTTTTCCAGCATTCACAGTTTTGCCACTACATTCAAACGCTTATAAAATCTCTGTTTTAACTCCGATTTGATCCTTTCAAATTGCGTTGGATTCGTTACTTAGTAATTTACGCAGTGATATAGTTTTTAGTTATGTTAATAGCTTTTAAATTCGAGCTCTTAATTAATGTATTATTTGTCTATAGGAAATCTTTGAAAATTCATATCTTCTACGTTTTAGCTCCGATTTTCGTGATCTTTACGTCTATGTGTTCGTAGGGAAACGTGGGTCTATTTTATAAACTTTTCAACTTGTTTTTATACTGTTTGGTGTACTGTTTTAACATAGATCATGTTTGCTTTGCATGTTTGCTATTGGATGCTTGTATGATTGTTCCGATGACCGAGTATAGTCGGTGAGTTTGAGTTGGTGATCAAGAGGAGCTAATCAAGGATTAGTTCTTTGGAAGCTTGGACTTGAAGAAGGATCGAAAGTCTAAGGCAGGTATAGTTGGGACAATCCTTGTTACCTATACACCATAATTCATTTCATGATTGCATGTGTCTTGCTACCCTGAGAGAATTACCCGAGTGTTGTTACCTTTTTACCTTGATATCTTGGATTATGCATATGGGTAGTACTATGCTAGCGCTCAATTAACCATGATCCTGTAACATGATTAAAGATGCCATTGTTATTGTTGAGAGATGACTTAAACAACTTTTGCAATTCTGTTTAAGGGGGCTAGGAGCATGGTGTTGAGATGGTGCTCTAGTTTCTCTCCGTAAGGACTTTATTCCGTAACAGATCATCCGGGATTTACAGTACAGCTGTGAGGGCTATATGGCTCTGGCTCTAGTTATCCGTTGAGACCTTTTCTAGCTTGTGAGAGGGACAGCTGAATTGGGTATAGTGCAGCCTCTGTCCTTTGTGTATAGTCGTGAAGAAATGTGCCAGTTGGAAGGGGGTGTCCTATATCTGACGACAAAGCGTCTCCTTGCTCGTTAGACGAACTTTCGGGTGGCTTTATACAGTTCACAGTGTTTGGGGAGTAGCTATCCTGAGCATTTGGGGATTGTGACTCACAGTGAAAGTGTACACCTCTGCGCAGAGTTAAAAACTATCATGATAGCCTTGCCCAGGGTCACGGGCGGCCAAGGTACTCTTATGGAATAGATACACCTGTTACTTTTCTGTCATATGGCTAATCCTGTTATTTAATGTTATTCTTTAATTCATGTTTACTTTGATCATGTGGTTTGGGAAGTGCTACTACCTTGATGCTATGAAAGCTAAAACTTGACATTCACTAAAAGCTAACGCAGTAAACCAGTGTCAGCTATTTGAGCCTCATAAACCCCTGCTATGCTTGCGGAGTTCGACATGGACTCACTCTTGCTATTTCCCCACACTTCAGGAGAGATAGTAGGCTTGTGATCAACCAGTCAGTTGTTGCTGTGGATTTGGAGTCTTCACCTGAAGATTGAAGTTGTCTTTGCGCTGTTTGCACTCTGAGGTTAAATTCTATTACTATTACGCTATATATTTATGCATTCGTCTTTTGATATTACACATATTTGTAGCTATATGTGAGAATTGACTTCCTGGGCTCACATATGGTGTGTATCTGGTTTGTTCTTTAAACCAGGTGCTACAGTGACCAACTCGCGACAACTGATGCGCGGCGTCGCCACCAGAAAACGAGCCTACGGCAGAAGCCTGTCCAACTCGGAGTCATCCAGGAATGCGTCATCCTGGAAAAGGACCTTGAAAGCCTCGTGCTTGGACTCCGATAACGGCTTAGCAAAGATGGAATCCAACTTGTGAGTCTTAGCACTGCCGACAGGCTTTGAAGGAGTCAAAACTCCCCACTTGGTCATGAGAACTACCTGTGCATGGAGAGTTGGGTTGGGCGCCCGCGGCTTGGCAGCTAAGCGGACACTTCTCCGAGGTGAATCGACACTAGGTTTCGCCCCGGGCACTCTGAGGGTGGGTCTTCCCTGAAGCACCGGAGCTTGGAGAGGCAAACATACTCTATCCTCGATCTCTCTCTGAACATCCAGAACTCCATGCCCAGGATCAGCGGCCACCTCTGATGTTGTGAGATTGAAAGGTCTTGATGGCTAGAGGGGGGTGAATAGCCTATTAAAATTTTCTACAAAGACAAGCTAAACAAGTTTATCAATAAAACAAATAGCGAGATGCTAGTTTTGCTTAGCCTATGGGGTGTTTGCAAGCCACCTAACCAATTCACAATTCTAGTATATTTGCACTCAACCGCACAAGTCAAATCGAGAAGGAAACTACAACTAGCAAGCTACACAAAGATGCTACTCTAGCAAAGTTAACTAGCTAGCAAAGATAAATAAGAAATTAATACAAGAGAGAGTTAGAAGGATATCACCGAGGGGCGAAGTATTGAGCCAACCAATTAATATGATCAAGAGATGAATATCAAGATAACCGAACACCGGAATCAATCAATCACAATATGAAAGTGATGACACGAAGATTTATCCCGAGGTTCACGTGCTTGCCGGCACGCTAGTCCCCGTTGTGTCCCTCTTCACCACGTGGTTCGGTGGCTAATCGGTCACACACCGAGCCTATCAAAAGGCACCACAAGAACCTACCAAATGGCAAGAGGTTGCAATGACACGAGCAATTCACTAGCGTTGCCTTTGGCTCTTCGCCGAGGTAGGCACAAACCCCTTACAATCAACGGAGGTGGCCAAGATACAATCACCAACTCTTGCCAACGCCTCCAAGCTGCTACAAGTCGTCTAGGTGGCGGCAACCACCAAGAGAAACAAGAATCCCGCAGCAAATCAACCACCAAGTGCCAACTAGATGCTATCTCACAATGCAAATGCACTTGGATCACTCAATCTCACTTCGAATATGCAAAGAAGCAAGAGAGATGAGTGGGAGGGGAGTTGCTTGGCTCAAAGTGCTCACAAGTATGTCAAATGTTCAAAAATATCCCAGAGGGGGAGCCTTGAGCCGGCCAACGAATATTTATAGACGTACCCCTTCGAATATAGCCGTTAGAAACTTAAACAACCGAAATCGGGCTGACCGGACGCGCTGGTCCAACTGACCGGCACGCGTCGGTCGCCCAACGGCTAACTCGTGACGAACTGACCGGACGCGCTGGTCCAAACGACCGGACGCGCTGGTCGCCCAACGGCTAACTCGAAACAACGACCGGACGCGCTGGTCCAACTGACCGGACGCGCCGGGAACGACCGGACGCGCTGGTCCCGTGAAGGACCGGACGCGCTGGTCGCCTGAGCAGCGCTCAACGAAACAAGGACCGGACGCGCTGAAGAACATGACCGGACGCGACAGTGACAGCGTCCGGTGAGAGTCCAGTAAGCTCCCTGAACCACCGGACGCGTCCGATCATCAGTGACCGGACGCACCTCGCGTCCGATCATCAAACTGAAATACGCGCAGACACCGAACACTCACCGGACGCGTCCGGTCATTCCATGACCGCGTCCGGTGCAGCGTCCGGTCACCTCTGTGACCTCCGTTCGCCTCCGTTTCTTTTCCGAACTTCCGGCGTAGTGTTAAATTGGCATTTCAACTTCTCAAAAACGCCTGAATCCCGCCTCGCAAGCTCGGCGGGAGGGAGAGAGTATCCCAAACCCTCTCTACCGCTCAAACTCCATCGCCATCGCAAAAGTGCTAACACTACCAAGTGATCTTATCATGTGTGAGTGTGTTAGCATTTTCACAATCATTTTCCGAGGCGATATTAGTTCTACCCAAATGCATATGATCATGAAATGCACATCTAGAGGCACTTAGGAGTTCAATAGCCGCGTCATTCCCCTCTTTATAGTACGGCTATCTAACCTATAATGTAACCACACCCACTAGGTGTCTTGGTTACTAAAACACAACCCTTAAGCATATACCTTTGCCTTGATCACATAGGGTTGCGTCCAAATCCAAGTGTGGCCATCAAAATCACCATGTCCATCTTGCCACCAACCTTGGAATGTACTAATCCTCATATGCTACATACAACTTAGGCATAGGATTAGTACTTAGGTATTGTCACTAATTACCAACACCAAACATAGGACTTTCAATCTCCCCCTTGTTGGTAATTGGTGACAACCCTTTCACAAAGATGTTATGATAAAATTTTGATTGAACACATGTCACAATGTCCAAGTATATTACCATGTGTAAGAATTATGGACATGTGAACATGAATTCAAATTGATAGCAATGGCTCCCCCTACATGTATGCTATATGTTTGGATTTTAGAAACATACATGTTAGATAGGAAAATATAGGAGCATTGACTACCAATAGGTGCTAAGTGTTTTAGATTATAGACCTTTGAAGCGTGATACCATCGGAGTAGCGATAAACACCATCTTAGCACCTTGTGTAGTTAGATTCCACTTGGAAAATCACAAACATAACTAGAAACCTCGTGAGATCAACATTATAAGCAAGGCTCTAGTACCACTATGAAAGACATGGAGCAATAAAAATCTAACTACTTCCTATTCATGCTAGTACCTCAATACATCATTCAATTTATACTAGCAAGTCACCACACAAGCAAAGTATTGGAGAAAAAGAAATGCATAACTATGCATCATACATATGAATTGCACATGGAAATGCAACATTCATGTTTAAGAGCTTGCTCCCCCTACTTGTGTGCTCGAAATTTTAGTTGATTCCCTTTAGAATCTATCTTTGTGAACAACATTCAACATTTTCTCCCCCACAACATTTTCCAACATTTTCTTCCCCTTTGAGTTCTATCTTAGAATCTATCTTTGTGATCTACATTTTCTCCCCCTTTGGCACCAATAACCACAAGGGACCAATTTTAGATAGATTATCATATTAAATTATGGGGTGAGGATCAAGTTTATGATTCAATCTAGATTGCTTGCATAAATAAAATACTTCGGTTTGATTCAAGGGCAAGCTTTTTCACACCTCACTAAAAGGGTTATCATGCACCATGTTGAAGCAAATATTTAGACAAGTACTTAGGATCACAAGCTACTTAAACAAGTTATATGCTACCACTAGATCATACAAGTCATGGAAACAATAGTGGCACCATATAAACTTCAAATTCATTTGATTTTCATGAATGAGCCTAGAACATGTAAAATATGACTAGATGCACTAAACAAGTCCTTAGTATAGAATGTATGACATGTCAACCAATTGTACCTTGAGGCTCGAAGGAGAGGCATGTCATATATGGGAGTGCATCAACTCATGTTGGAGAAATCAAGTATGTTCAACTCATTCTTTAGCTTGTGAAATCTCTTCTCATCAAGTGGCTTGGTGAATAGATCGGCTAATTGATCTTCGGTGCCCACACTCTCAATAGCAATGTCACCCTTTTGTTGATGATCTCTAATAAAGTGATGGCGAACATCAATATGCTTTGTTCTTTGATGTTGAACCGGATTGTTGGTTAGCTTCACGGCACTTTCATTATCACATAGCAATGGCACATTCTTGAAATTGATTCCAAAATCCTTCAATGTTGCCTTCATCCACAAGATTTGTGCACAACAACTACCCGCGGCGATGTATTCGGCCTCGGCGGTAGATAGTGCAATACTATTTTGCTTCTTGGATGACCATGAGACAAGTGATCTTCCCAACAATTGACATGTTCCGGAAGTGCTCTTTCTTTCCACTTTATCACCCGGCATAGTCGGAATCCGAATATCCAACTAGCTCAAAGCTTGCACCTTTGGGATACCACAATCCAACATCTTGTGTATGCTTTAAGTACCTTAATATTCTCTTTGTTGCCTTCAAATGACTTTCTCTTGGTGAGGCTTGAAATCTTGCACACATGCATACACTAAACATCACATCGGGCCTTGATGCCGTCACATAGAGTAGACTACCAATCATTGATCTATATAGCTTTTGATCCACCCATGTTGCCACTCTTGTCACTATCCAAACTTCCACTAGTGCTCATTGGAGTTGTAATACTCTTTGCATCTTCCATGCCAAACTTCTTGAGCATATCTTTGATGTACTTGGTTTGACTCACAAATGTTCCTTCCTTCATTTGTTTGATTTGAAGTCCAAGAAAGAAAACTAAGTTCACCAATCATTGACATTTCAAATTCCTTGGCCATCATTTTTCCAAACTCATCACAATAATCTTGATTGGTTGAACCGAATATGATATCATCAACAAATATTTGCAATACAAATAATTTTTTCCCAATCTTCTTGGTGAATAGTGTTGTATCAACTTTGCCCATGATAAATCCTTTGGATAGCAAGAAGTCCCTCAATCTTTCATACCATGCTCTAGGTGCTTGCTTTAATCCATACAAAGCTTTTCTTAATTTGTATACATGATTGGGTTTCTTGTCATCTTCAAAACCGGGAGGTTGCTTCACATACACCTCCTCTTGAATGTACCCATTGAGAAATGCACTCTTTACATCCATTTGATATAACTTGATATTGTGAGCACAAGCATAGGCAAGTAAGATCCTAATTGCTTCTAATCTTGCAACCGGGGCATAAGTTTCACCAAAGTCAAGACCCTCTATTTGTGTGTAACCTTGAGCCACTAGTCTTGCTTTGTTCCTTACTACTATCCCATCTTGATCTTGCTTGTTGCGAAAGACCCATCTTGTTCCAATGACATTATGATCCTTAGGCCTCTCAACTAATTCCCATACTTCATTTCTCTTGAAATTGTTGAGCTCTTCATGCATTGCATTTACCCAATCCGGATCTCTCAATGCTCTATCAATGTTCTCGGGTTCTTCCATTGACACAAAAGAAGAGTGACCACAAAATGATGTCAATCTTGATCTAGTTTGAACTCCTCTTTGTATGTCACCAATGATGGAATCCAATGGATGGTCTCTTGCAATGTTGGTTGGTTGAAGCACTTGGACTTGATTGCTTGGATGTTGATGTTGATCATGAGTTGGAGATGATGAACTAGCCACTTGTTGATTTTGTTGCACTTGAGATGATGTACTAGCTTGATTTTGCATTAGAGAACCACTAGCTTGAGTGATTGGACTTTGGAGCACTTTATCTTTGTTGTCATCTACATCAATCACTTGCTTTGGTCTAATATCACCAATATCCATTTCTTTCATAGCATTGATCAATTGAGTTCCTCTCACATCATCCAAGTTATCTTCCTCAACTTGAGAACCATTTGTTTCATCAAATTCAACATCATGAACTTCTTCAAGTTGACCACTAGCTAGGTTCCACACTCTATAAGCTTTGCTAGTAGTGGAGTAACCAAGTAGGAATCCTTCATCACATTTCTTCTCAAATTTGCTTAATCTAGTGCCCTTCTTCAAGATATAGCACTTGCAACCAAATACCCGAAAGTATGCAATGTTTGGGCTTTCTTCCATTTAGATCTCATATGGTGTCTTCTCTAGAAACTTGTGGCAATAGAGGCGGTTGCTATAGAAGCAAGCCGTGTTGATTGCTTCGGCCCAAAATGAATGACTCACATTATACTCATTCAACATTGATCTTGCCATATCAATTAAGGTTCTATTTTTCCTCTCAACTAGGCCATTTGATTGAGGTGTATACTTGGCCGAGAATTGATGTTTGATTCCAAGCTCTTCACATAGCTCATCAACTCTTGTGTTTCTAAACTCACTTCCATTGTCACTTCTTACTTTCTTGATTGTGGTCTCAAACTCATTTTGCACTCTCTTGATGAACTTCTTGAATATGTCAAATACATCACTCTTGTCCACAAGAAAGAATACCCATGTGTATCTAGTGAAATCATCCACAATCACAAAACCATACTTGTTGCCACCAATGCTTGTGTATGTAGTTGGCCCAAATAGATCCATGTGCAACAACTCAAATGCCTTGGAAGTACTCATAATGCTCTTCAATGGATGAGTGTTGCCTACTTGCTTTCCCGGCTTGACATGCACTACATAGCTTATCCTTCTCAAATGTGACATCCTTCAAGCCTCTAACTAAGTCATGCTTTACTAACTTGTTTAATTGCTTCATGCCAACATGACCTAGTCTTCTATGCCATAAGCCAACCCATACTTGATTTGGTGAGCAAGCATGTTGAAAGTTGAGTGTCACTAGCATTGAAATCAACCAAGTATAGATTCTCATATCTAAAGCCTTTGAAGATCAAGTTAGAGCCATCAACACTAACTATCTCCACATCATCAACACCAAATATGCACTTGAAACCGAGATCACACAATTGAGCAACCGACAACAAGTTGAAATTGAGCTTTTCAACTAGTAGCACATTGGAAATGCTATGATCATTTGATATTGCAATTCTTCCAAGAGCCTTCACATTACCCTTGCTATTGTCACCAAAAGTGATACTATCAATACCACTATCATTTGATTTAAGAGAGTTGAACATTCTTGAATCACCGGTCATATGTTGAGGAGCACCCACTATCAAGTACCCAATGCCTTCCTCCGGCCTTGTAATTTACCTACAAAACAAATAATGTTTCTTAGGTACCCATACTTGCTTGGGTCCTTGGAGGTTAGTCACTAAGCTCTTTGGTACCCAAATGGCCTTCTTCTTTGGGCCCACAATTGGTGTACCAACAAACCTAGCACGCACACCTTTCTCACCCTTGGTAAGCACATAACAAGAATCAAAAGGAATGTAAGGTACATTAGCATTTTTCTTGTTCTTGTTCATTTTATTACAATTAATCTCTAGATGCCCAACTTGCTTGCATCTATTGCAATAACGACCATTGCTCTTCACAAAGCTAGGCTTGTGAGTTGCAAAGGCCTCCTTGCCCTTCTTGGGAGTATAGCCCAAACCCTCTTTGTTAAGAGAGAACCTTTGGCTACCCAAGCATTTTAGCAAGCGGGCATCCCCACCATAGGCATTGCCTAATGCGCGGGTGAGATCATCCACCTCTCTCTTGAGAGTCTCAACCACAAGTGATGAATCACTAGTAGTAGAGGTAGAGTTGGTTGTGGTGGATGATGATGAGCTACATGAAGCATTAGTAGGACTAACAAATAAAGAATCATCAATAATATCACATGTTAGTCCAATATCACAAGTGACAATCACTTGCTCCTCCTTAGCTTCCTTCATGAACTTCTCCAACTTAAGGTCCTTTTCCTTGATGAGCTCAAGTAGAGTGGAGTGGGCTTCCTTAAGCCTAGTGTGAGCAATTTCAAGGTCCTCGTGGTCTTCCTTTAGACACTCACGAGAGGCCTCTAGCTCATCAAAGGATTTCCTAAGAGCTTTGAGCTCTTGTTCAATTCCTTTGCACACCTTACTCTTTTTGAGAGCAACAAGCTCCTCCATCAATGCATCATTTTCATTGCACTTAGCAATGAACTCTTGCTCCAAGATTTTGTACTTCTTGGTTGTCCTCTTGTAGCCCTTGCTCATTTGATCTATTACGCCTAATAGATCATCCTTGGAGTAGTTCTCATCCTCCTCATCATCACTCCTACAATCATCACTAGCACAAGAATCATCATCACTATCATCATATTTTACCTTGGTAGGCTTGGCCATAAGGCATGTCGATGTAGTGTCGAAGATGGATGGCTTGTTGGAGAGGGCGATGTTTGCAATGGCTCGCCGAGTGATCCTCTCATCATCACTAGAGCTTGCATCATCATCACTATCGGAATTGTCACTATCCCAAGTGACTACATAACCACCACCCTTCTTCTTCTTGTTGAAGGTGAAGCTCTTCTTTGTTTTCTTCTCATTCTCTTTCTTGTTCTTCTTGAGCTTCAAGTCCCCATTATGAAGTCTCTTATCTTCATAGGGGCAATCCCCCACTATGTGATTGGGGTTATTGCAATTGTAGCAAAGGGTCTTTGCCTTTATAGTGTCTCTCCTCTTTCTTGCACCATAGCCTCTCTTCTTCATGAACCGACCCATCTTTTGCACTAGAAGGGCCATGATCTCATCATCAAGTGGATCATCATCATCACTCTCTATCTTGCTCTTGCCCTTAGAAGATGAAGCCTTGAATGCAATGGGCTTCTCTTGCTTGACCTTGGTCTCCTTCTTCTCTTCTACCTCATCTTCATCATCATTGTATTGGGCATCGGTCATTATATCTTCAAGCACATTGGTTGGTTTGACCTTGTCCAATCCCTCTCTAAAGATCATTCTTCTCAAGGTGGCAAACTTCTTGGGTAAGCACATTAAGAACTTGTGTGAGAAGTCCTTGTCCTCAACCTTCTCCCCAAGCCCCTTGAGATCATTGACAATGACTTGGAGCCTATAGAACATCTCCGGTATGGACTCATCATCCTTCATCTTGAAGCTTGCAAACTTATCCTTGAGCATATAGAGCTTGGCACTCTTTACCGTTGAAGTGCCCTCATATGTTTCCTCTAATCTTGTCCACACTTCACTTGCCTTTTCAAGATCTTTGATTTGCTCAAATACTTTACTATCAACGGCCTGACAGATTGTGGCAAGTGCCGTCGTGTTGCATTGTTTGTTGATGCGGTCATTGGGAGTGAGGTTTTCCTCATCAAGAATGATGTATCCTTCTTTGGTCACATCCCAAACCTTCTCATGTATATTGCCTAGATATAACTTCATCTTCCTTTTCCAATGATCAAAGGAAGAGACGCCATCAAAGAATGGAGGCTTGCCATTAACATGATTGAACATAACTTGAGCCATCTTACACCGAGGTTGTTAAGCCTTACAAACGGTGACCACGGCTTTGATACCACTTGAAAGGTCTTGATGGCTAGAGGGGGGGGTGAATAGCCTATTAAAATTTTCTACAAAGACAAGCTAAACAAGTTTATCAATAAAACAAATAGCGAGATGCTAGTTTTGCTTAGCCTATGGGGTGTTTGCAAGCCACCTAACCAATTCACAATTCTAGTATATTTGCACTCAACCGCACAAGTCAAATCGAGAAGGAAACTACAACTAGCAAGCTACACAAAGATGCTACTCTAGCAAAGTTAACTAGCTAGCAAAGATAAATAAGAAATTAATACAAGAGAGAGTTAGAAGGATATCACCGAGGGGCGAAGTATTGAGCCAACCAATTAATATGATCAAGAGATGAATATCAAGATAACCGAACACCGGAATCAATCAATCACAATATGAAAGTGATGACACGAAGATTTATCCCGAGGTTCACGTGCTTGCCGGCACGCTAGTCCCCGTTGTGTCCCTCTTCACCACGTGGTTCGGTGGCTAATCGGTCACACACCGAGCCTATCAAAAGGCACCACAAGAACCTACCAAATGGCAAGAGGTTGCAATGACACGAGCAATTCACTAGCGTTGCCTTTGGCTCTTCGCCGAGGTAGGCACAAACCCCTTACAATCAACGGAGGTGGCCAAGATACAATCACCAACTCTTGCCAACGCCTCCAAGCTGCTACAAGCCGTCTAGGTGGCGGCAACCACCAAGAGAAACAAGAATCCCGCAGCAAATCAACCACCAAGTGCCAACTAGATGCTATCTCACAATGCAAATGCACTTGGATCACTCAATCTCACTTCGAATATGCAAAGAAGCAAGAGAGATGAGTGGGAGGGGAGTTGCTTGGCTCAAAGTGCTCACAAGTATGTCAAATGTTCAAAAATATCCCAGAGGGGGAGCCTTGAGCCGGCCAACGAATATTTATAGACGTACCCCTTCGAATATAGCCGTTAGAAACTTAAACAACCGAAATCGGGCTGACCGGACGCGCTGGTCCAACTGACCGGACGCGCCGGTCGCCCAACGGCTAACTCGTGACGAACTGACCGGACGCGCTGGTCCAAACGACCGGACGCGCTGGTCGCCCAACGGCTAACTCGAAACAACGACCGGACGCGCTGGTCCAACTGACCGGACGCGCCGGGAACGACCGGACGCGCTGGTCCCGTGAAGGACCGGACGCGCTGGTCGCCTGAGCAGCGCTCAACGAAACAAGGACCGGACGCGCTGAAGAACATGATCGGACGCGACAGTGACAGCGTCTGGTGAGAGTCCAGTAAGCTCCCTGAACCACCGGACGCGTCCGATCATCAGTGACCGGACGCGCCTCGCGTCCGATCATCAAACTGAAATACGCGCAGACACCGAACACTCACCGGACGCGTCCGGTCATTCCATGACCGCGTCCGGTGCAGCGTTCGGTCACCTCTGTGACCTCCGTTCGCCTCCGTTTCTTTTCCGAACTTCCGGCGTAGTGTTAAATGGGCATTTCAACTTCTCAAAAACGCCTGAATCCCGCCTCGCAAGCTCGGCGGGAGGGAGAGAGTATCCCAAACCCTCTCTACCGCTCAAACTCCATCGCCATCGCAAAAGTGCTAACACTACCAAGTGATCTTATCATGTGTGAGTGTGTTAGCATTTTCACAATCATTTTCCGAGGCGATATTAGTTCTACCCAAATGCATATGATCATGAAATGCACATCTAGAGGCACTTAGGAGTTCAATAGCTGCGTCATTCCCCTCTTTATAGTACGGCTATCTAACCTATAATGTAACCACACCCACTAGGTGTCTTGGTTACTAAAACACAACCCTTAAGCATATACCTTTGCCTTGATCACATAGGGTTGCGTCCAAATCCAAGTGTGGCCATCAA
The DNA here is from genome assembly GCA_038087645.1 of Saccharum hybrid cultivar R570. Lineage (NCBI taxonomy): Eukaryota > Viridiplantae > Streptophyta > Magnoliopsida > Poales > Poaceae > Saccharum > Saccharum hybrid cultivar. The sequence continues at coordinate 2,914,109 of JAQSUU010000377.1, forward strand.
AATCACCATGTCCATCTTGCCACCAACCTTGGAATGTACTAATCCTCATATGCTACATACAACTTAGGCATAGGATTAGTACTTAGGTATTGTCACTAATTACCAACACCAAACATAGGACTTTCACACATTCACCTCAGGCGCCCTAGACCCCAAGCTCACCCTAGGAACCACCATCGACCTACTGGCACAGCAGGGCTTGGCAGCCTGGAGATCAGCCTCGAGCGACATCGGATCCTAGGAAACATGACGGTCGTATGATGGAGTAGCCTTTATACAGTTGGCTTCCATAAGCATTGGATCCCAGAATTCTGGGTCATCCTTGATCCTCATGACTTCGACACAAACAAAGACTGTGTCGTTCTGGCCAGCACGCACACCATGGTCCTCCTGGATTTCGAATCCCACCAACGGGCATCCAAAGGATCCCACCACCATGGAAGCAAGTGGGTTGGACGACGGAGGGCGGTCTGCGGCCGCGGAAGCGAACCCTGCAGTGCTGGAGCCACCGGAAGCAAGCATGCACCACCGCTTGCAGTTGCGCGCGACGTGACGGAAGCCACGGAAAGGGTGGTAGTAGATGGAAAGGGGACGACTGTCTTGCCAATCTGTTGCAGAGCATCTCCCTTATCCCCTTCAGTTTTGTTTTCTCAATCTCCTATACCGGTATTTTAGGGAGAGAGGATTCTCAGTCCGGTGCACATGCTCTTATCAGGTCTGGGATGATAGGGGATGAGATAGAATGAACCCGCTTCCTAAGGTGTTTGGTTCGGGGTCGGGACTCGGGGACCATTGGAGACAACAATGTCCTAAGGCTCTCAGATGTCGTTTGTCATGATCCCTCCAAATCAAGGGGTTGAAGAAGGACAAAATATGGGACGTCCATTTCTAGTGAAGGCATTGGAAGTTGAGAGCCTCATGTCTATTACCTACGGGAGTGAGGCTGGCCGGTGGATGTGCAAAGGCGAGGTCACTTGTGAGAGCCTCACACCAGTCGCGTAGAGAGAAGATGCTAGTAGCCGGACGATAGGTGAGGGTAGAGGATGTGTGTGGATAGTCGAGGGTGATGGCGGCCGCGCGTGAAAAGGCGAGGGCGACGTCGACATGCAAGCTCTGCACTAGTTGTGGACCTAATGTGTAAATCCAAGGCTGCAGCCGTGCAGGAGAGGTGATAATGGTTACTGTGGTCTCGAACTGAGAAATAAGAATCCGATTAAGAAAGGGGAAAAAAGAGAGACTGGCATGTTGACCCAAAGGTTATGTGTGATCCAAATTTTCTTATCTCTAGATCAAATAAAAAAAACTAGGACCATCCCATCGTCCTCAAACAAACAGAGAACACGGTTATCGATTCTAAAAATTGGGTTAAGTCCATCTCATCCTACTAACAATTCTGTTGCTGCTCCAGGCTATTCTGAATCCGGTCCATTCCACCCAAAAAATATAGAAATGAAAATGGGAGTAGGGATTTCTCATCTATTTCCGTCCATTTTCATCCCTAGATGGGCATGACAACGTCGTTAGTCATCCATGGGCGTTTATCTTCATGTTAGGAGGGATCTACACCTTCTTGACACTCCATTCCGTTGAAATGCTAGAGCCACGCGAGATGGATGGAAGTACGTCATCTTGCTCAGAAAACACGAGTTATGCCATCATGAAATCGCCTATGGCACGCACTGAGGTCTCCTGCAATAATGTGCTTTCCAATGCCTCTACCACCGTACTCATCGAAAACGGAAACAAGACAAATTCAGGCACCATAGCTCTCGGTGGAGAGCCCCCAATAAGGAATAACCTTTGCTCCCATCTCTTCCAGCTCGTCAGAAGGAAAACAGAACGGTAAATTAGGAGATAACGAACTACACCTATATCAGAGCTTTGAGGGGAAAGATCACTATAGCAACGCGCCAACGCAAGTCGAAGTATTCATCTCCCTTTGGATTCTTATGTATCATTCTTATGCAACCAGAGGTCAAGGATAGAATCAACTAGAAATGGTCAGCCGATGGATAGTATAGTGCCAACAGCCTATACACATGGCTAAGAATTCCTGACCGTCGACAAACACCACACCATTCGGCAGACACGCAGGGAAAGTAAAAGTTGCAAAATCTTCGTGTTGATCCTCATCCAAGATCCTCACGGCAGACAACCTTGCGCCCCCATGGATGGCCTCATCAGAGAGATGTGCACTTTGTAATGGTCCTTTAGAAATCGGTTGTCACCTCTGCCAGTCCGTTTGCGCAAGTCTGGAGCCAAATCACTTCCTGGTAGTGCTATGCTATATAAATTTGATGTAACTCAGCATGCTAACTTCACCATGCTCGAAGAATTGTGGGAGAACATTATTAGGCTCAATCCCTTGATCACAAGCGAGTATTCAATGGCCTCCCCATCTACACTGGAATCTTTGGAAAGAACTTAACCGTATGACCTTTGATTTTTTTAAAAAAAAACATTCCACAGCCCTCTGAGTCACAGGACAGATCAAGAAAAGCGTAGATTTGTAAAAAAAACAGCACACCCTGTACAACCTTATTTGTGCCTTGTTAGAATGGTGTCTAGTGCCCTGTGATTTCTAGTCACATCCTCTATATAAAAATCTTTCTTGTTAATTGACAGGTAGAACTCCTGCCATGCTCCAACATGCTGCGTTGTCACTGCTGCCGATGCATCTTGTAAATCACTCCAATTATGCTTCCAGTCCACTCTTCTGCATCACTCTACCCTCATTTGTCTTCTGCATCTTTTCACTTAGGTCCCGACTACATGAAACAAAGCGAAGTGAACATCACAATCAACACTCCTGACCTCAGTATACATGAGAAGAGTAGAAAACTAAAAGTGGTCGAGTTGGTGGGTATAAAATCAATTTTCGCCTTTTCTATTAAAGAGAAACGCGCGCATATGCAACATTCCGACGAATAAGACCTTGCCTATCACAAACTCCTTAGGAGCATGACTAACTGTTTTGCAGAGTCGTGGTCACTCGAGCTTTCTGACAAGTCTCTTCTGTCACCAGACATTTCTGATCCATGAAAATTGACTACTAGCAGCTATTGTAGAACTTCAATTATGGGCACAGCCACCCTAGTCCTTAGTCTAGTAAATTGATTTACCTATCTATTATGTTTCTTCGGTACTATATCACCATAAGTACAAAACTGAATCCTTGATGGGAAATAGACTAGCTAAATGAAAGTAATAAAAGCCTTTTTTATCAAGTGTATGACGATTGTTTCCTGATGAGAAAACACAGAGGCTTAGACATACATAGTGTGCATTTGTTTTTTTTTTCTCGAATACACAAAAGACTTGCGCATCTTTTGTATTAAGAAGAAGGGTTTTTTAAACAACGCGCCTAGGCGCAACGCCGGGAGGTAAGAATTTTACATGAAAGTGCCGCCTCCCGAACTAGGGTAAACATGGTCTATTACTCACACACTAAACAGCTAGCCTTCCGCGAGGTTTCGCCGAACCTCAAGCGTGCGCGGCCCGCCTCCTCCTAGGGGGCGCCGGGTGGTCGTCGTCGGTGTCGGGGAACAGCTGCCGCATAGCTTCCTTGTGCAAGGCGGTGAGGTTGCCAGTGAAGATTCCCTCGTAGTCCCTCCTGGTGGAGTCCGTGGGCCTTCCTTGGGCAAACCACATCCGCTGCATGACGAGCATCTCACCCCGCTTGGAAACCGGGATGTTAGCGAGCGGCTGGGCGGCGATGCGCCTACTCCGGAGAGGCACCTTGATCAGAGAGGAGTCATGGATCTCGGCCTTCAGAATCGGAGAAGCCGCTTTCCGAAACACCTTCCCTGCGAACTGCTTCAGTTTCATGGTCAACGAGCCATCGTGCCCACCCGACGTCGTGTGCTGGTCCGCATCGTCCCCGCGACGCACCGTCGGCGTGCGGCACCCTAGGTGCGGCGGCGTCTCCTCTAGTGGCGCGATGCCATCGCACGCCGAAGGGGCCACAGGTGAGTGAGCGACGGCATGGCGGATGCGCCTCGCGTAGACGCGCAGCGGTGGCGTAGCCATGACCGGCTGCTGGTAGCGCTTGGGGAACCCCGGCGGTGCATCTGGCGTCCCGTCCTCCTCGGCTGGCGATGAAGCATCCGCCGGGCCACCTGCGATGTCATCGATCGCTGCGCATGCGGCACCTCAACCGAGACACCTCCCGAGAGGCTCCCGGCTCCGGCCGTCGTCGCTGTCTCCGTTAGACCACACTCCTCCGCGCTATCGTCGTCGTTCGTCGTCGCCCACAACGCGTCCATCATTGTCGCACCCGGCGTGAGTGTAACCACTGGCACTGTTGGAGGCTGCGGGTCGCCGGCCAGTGCTCCACCTGCCACGGCCGGCGATGCCGCCGCAGGGTCCGCCCGCGCTGTCCCACTGGGCGCCCTCCCGACCGCATCCGCACTCCATAGCCCCATAGCCTCGTCTGCCGACTCGGCTGGGTCGTCCTCACTATCCACGGAGGGGACCGGCGAGGAAGGAGCCGTGAGAGGTGGCAGCGGCCCCTCTAGCACCGCAGCCCAAGCTAGCGCGTGCTCGAGGCGGACCGTATGGCCGACGGTAGGGGGTGAGGCCGTGGCCGGCACACCTCTCGGTCCCGACTGCTGGGTCAGGAGGCCGTTTGGTCAACTAGCCGGTCCCGGTGTCGAAGCCGAATCCGGCTGGTCACTGGTGCAGGTCACACCTACATACTGTGACGTGTCCTACGGCCCGACAAGGGTGGTGTCCGCGGTGCGGAAAGGAACCGGCTCCGCGTCGGCCTTAGGCACCCACATCTGGCGCGGACGGCGTCCCGTGGTGTTGGCCGTGGCCGCCCGGCTGCGCCTCCGGCAGCGTCGACACCAGCCAGCATGTCGGCCCCTCGCGTTCGGGCACCCACCATCCTCTGGCGGCACCTCCACCGCTTCTGGGCTGCCACGCTTGTCGGCGATCGGAGGCGGGCACACACCACAACGGCACTGACCCTCTTCTCGTGTGGTGGCCTGGTGGCGGGGGCCTAGACATTGGTGGACTGGGAGCGGAGCGATGCCCGTAGCAGCGGCCAGCATCCTGCGATGGCGTCGACGCGGCCTTCTCCTCTTGGCGTGGCCCATCGCGGCGGCAGCAGCCGGCCCTCCGGCGGTAGCAGCCTAGGCCCCCTCGAGGTCGGGGCGCTTGACCGAGCCGGCACCAGGCGGTGTCCCCGGGCCCTGGCGCCGGGAGGACTGTCCATCGCGCCGACTCGTTGCCTCCGAGTCAGGGCTCGGCCGCTGCCGGACGAACCGGCTGACACGTCGACCCGCCGCCTCGGGGTTAGAGTCTGTCCGCGGCTGCTTGCAGTCCCGTGCGTAGTGGTTCTTGCCATGGCAATTGAAGCACCTCAGAGGCCTGTGGCAGGTGGCCACGCGGTGGCCGGGGGCAAGGCACCGGAAGCCGAGGTCCTCCACCGCCTTAGGGCGACCATGCCTGGCGCCGGCCGGTGGCGTGCCACATCACGGCGCTGCTGCCTTGTAGCCCATGACCGCTGCTTGCCTTGCGCATGGTGCCGTGGCAGCACCTTCTGCCATCCCTCGCCGTCTGGATTGGTGGCGCGGCGGTGTGGTCCCAAACGAAGTTGGACCGACACCCGCACAGCGGTTGTAGGTGTCCCCGGCTGCAGGACCACGCCCACGGCGGAGTCCTACTTCCTCCGATGGGGGCGACGCGGCCTCCTCCACCTCGTGTTGGCGTGACCAGGGTCGCCGTCCCTGGCAACCTCACTGGCGACTACGGGGGCGCCCCGGCTCCCTCGGAGCAGGAGCGCTCGACCGTCCCGGCAGTAGAGACGTAGGCAGAGATGGGCGGGTAGGACGGGCCCGAAGGCGCCCTACAACGACGTCGAGGCCTCCGCCTCTTGGGACGTCGTGGCCCGCCATTAGCCGCAGCACCGCCGGCGGGAGCACCCCCAGCTCCCTCGGAACTGGAGTACTCACCAGACCCGACAGAGGTGGAGGCGAATGGGGCTGCGGATAAGGTGCCACGGTGGCCTGAGGTCGAGGTGGCCAAGGAGTAGCTGACGGCGCCAGCAGCAGCCGTGGCTGCCTGGAGGGCGGCGTACCCCTCAAGGCCGAGGCCATACTCTGGCCAAGGAGCCAGCTTTTGCCCGGCGCCGCCCACTGCAGCAGAGCTGCCGACCGCCGCACGCGGAGGAGCACCAGGCACACTTGAAAGCATCTAGGCCCCTTTGATGCAGGTTTTGATGATTGATGACAATGTTAATTATCATGACTAACGTGTATTTTGCAGAAACTTAGAATGTTAGGTCATAGTAATGGCAATCTCGGGCAATATGGTATTCATGCCCCCTATCGATGGAAATCGTTTCGGTTTTCAAAGGATGGACGACAAGGTTAAGGACGGTTAGTTCCGATTGTCAATGGTGTTGAGGTGACGTCGGATTAGTCGTTAGGACTTTATTTGTTCCTTTGGCCATACTATTAAGGGGGATACGAATGGGTAGCTTGACCTATGTGAGTCTAGTGGTTTAGGTGTGGTGCACACTTTTCAAACTTAGCACTAGGTAGCTTTAAAATGGCCCTAAGATTGATTGGAGACGAAGCCGTTCACAAAGTGTTTGAATCGGACGTGAAAGGGCTTCAATTTGAGGCGTCGGACGTTGGACTTGCAAGCGTCGGACGCTGGCCCCGGCGTCCGACGCTGCTCACTGCGCTGAGTCTCGGTTCTCAACGCATCGGACGCTCGGTTCTCAAGCGTCGGACGCTAGGGTTTGGCGTCGGACGCACTATAGAGAAGGTGCAGGCTGGCCACACCGTCGGACGCATCCGGCCTGTAACGGCTAGTTGCTGCTGAACGCGAAGTTTGAAACTACAATGCGTCGGACGCGTCCGACGCTTGAGCGTCTGGCGCGTCCGACGCTCACGAAAAAGCTGAAAATGAAGGTAACGGTTGGATCTTTGGCTTGGGCCTATAAATACCACCTCTCCTCCTCCATTTCAGCTCTCTTGCCCATTGGTTTAGCTGAAGCAACCATTTGAGAGCAAGGGAGAGCAAGAGCTTATTGAGGTCATTTGAGATTTGCTAATCCAAGATTAAGGACCTCATTAGTGCATAGGGAGTAGCAAGTGTGCATCCACCTTTCTCATTAGGCTTGTCTTGGTCAAGTGAGAGTTTGTGCTTGTTACTCTTGGTGATCGCCATCACCTAGATGGCTTGGTGGTGATTGGGAGCTTGGTGATCATCCGGCAGAGCTTGTGGATGACCCAACTCATGGTATGAGCGGTTCTTGGTGATTCACCGAGTTGGAGCGATGAAGAATCATCCCCTAGAGAGCACTTGATCCTTGCGTGGATCAAGGGGGAGCTACACCCTTGCGCGGGTGCTCCAACGAGGACTAGTGGGTGTGGCGACTCTCCGATACCTTAGAAAAAACATCGCCGTGTTCCTTGCTCCTTTACTTTCCACATTTACTTTCTAGCATTTAAATTCTCGCACTTTACATTCCTAGAATTGCCATGCTAGAATAGGATTGGAACCTAGGGTGCAAAACTTTTCTCCGGTAGAATCACTAGGAACACACTTAAGCACCGAGGGGTGAAAATTGGCTAGTAGGTTTTATTTTCGCAAGAAATTTTGAATTAGCCCAATTCACCCCACCTCTTGGGCATCTTGATCCTTTCAGCACTCCCACCCGCCCTGGTTGAAGCCACGTCGGCCTCCAAACCGAGGGGGGCAGTCTCCGGTGCCTTCCCGTCGTGGATCTGGGCGGTGGCCTGGAACCTGGCGGCCGCCGGGGAACTCAAGCGCCTACCGTCGAAGCGGAAGAGGACCGGGGATGGGGCGTCATCGTCCGAGGCCCCCTCCAGCTGAGCCTCGCTCCAGCGTTCGAGCTTCGAGCGGCCGGCGGAGGGGAGCAAGAGTGGCGGAACGTCGAGAGAAGAGGGGGAGGGGAAGAAGGGAGGAGCTGCAGGGGAGAGCATCCGTACCTGCGGCGCGGGGGAGGCCGCGGCACCGGCACTCGCCGGCGGCCGAGGCAGGCGGCGGCTGCACCAACACCCCTGTTGCGCGCGCGTCCGTGCCAGGCCCGTGGTGGCAGGTCGAGGAGGCGGAGGAGTCTCGCCGGCGGCCGAGTTAGGCGGCGGCTGCGCCGGCGTCCCTGCTAGACGCGCGTCCGTGCTGGACCCCGCGATTGCGGGTCGAGGAGGCGCACGGTAGGGTGGGGAGGAAGGGGAGAGGGAGGTGGGAGCGAGCGCCGACACCAGAGTGGCGGCCAGCGCCGCCGGCGGCGGCGGGGTGGGGGTGGGGCGCCAGCAGCGGCTAGGGTTACGGGCACTTATGTTCGCTTCGTACCGATTCAGTTCCGTTGAAAGTAAAAACTACTTTTGGGCAGTAGTTTGAGTTGGTCTATTGAAGGTGTACTTGGCTGGGGCAGGTTATTTTTTAAAGATGGGTTCCTCTTGTTTTGGTTAGGATCCCAAACAATTACGAAAATCCCACTGACTGATCCTGAATCTGAAAAAGGGTGAACACTAATTGGCAATTTGGCATCCGGGATTCTTTCACTTGAGTTCAAGATGTGCACGCGTTGTTGGTCTATGACGAAACAAAATCTGAGAACTGACAGGAATATGTTGGTTCTCTTACATCATAGTGTTGCATTAGTTTCACAATAGGAATGTTAGACAGACCAGCTTTAAGTTTGATAATGCAATCAGGATTTAGCAGGTAAATGTGTCAACACAGCAACTCACAGATTGGCCAGTAATTTAACTGCAAAAAGATCAGGGAGATATTTTGATATGATAATTGACTAGTAAGTCATACAGTTACAAATAATCAGTTCTCTTTATGTTTTAAAATGCACAGCTAAAAAAATAATATAACTAGTAACAACTTTAAGACTAAGAAGTGGTACAAGAAACTAGAAAGATGCCACAGCAGAGTTAATAAACAGAGGAGTTAATGAATACAAAAATATGACCTTGTGATGGCATCCTCACTCAAGTAAGAGGAGAACTTGCTGGGGATGAAGGAATCACCAAAGTAATGGTATCTACGGCCTCTTTTAGGGGGATATCCATCTTCCTCCTCCTCTTCACTGATATAGAGTGTGCTTGACTGCAGCTTCTTGTGCCTCATGTTGACATCAATCATCCAGAAAAGGAAACGGTCCTTGTCCTTGAGCAGGAAGCAGATAACATCTGGATCAATCAAGCTAACCAAAGGGAAACTTGGCTGTACCCGTGGAAGGCAACCGTGGCCAGCAGCGCCAAGAAGACCGAAGAACTCCTCTGCTCCCATGGTGATATTGACATCCATTGTCCATTTGCCTTCGTCCATGTTATCCAAAGTCCATGTTTTTATGGTAAATGGATAAGGCGAAGGAGGACATTCGGTAAGAATACAGACGAGCTTAATGATGCCACCGTCAGTGACACCGACGGACCGCATCGGGTCAGGTTCGCCTGGGTCCATGTACAGCCGGCGACACTTCAAAGCCTCTTTAGGCAGAGGGATGTAACGGAGCCATTGCTGATGATGATCTGCAGGGTGGCTGTTGCTATCAGCAGTGAGGACATGGACATCAATGACCAGCATGCCCTGGTAGTTGTCGACCCAGCACAAGCATGTCCCAATGGGCAAGACGGCGTCAGTCATCCACAAGTTGGTGTTTATCTTGGTGTCAGTAGGGATCTGCACCTTCTTAAGGTTCCACTCCATTGAAGATCCTGCAGGAGATGTATGGTGCAGCAGGCATAGCTCAATCTCGTAGTGATCCGAGAACATGAGTTCTGCCACCGTGAACTTGCCCTCGTCCTCGTCGCCATGGCAAAGGATACCCATATCCTCGGGCAACATGCTGTGCTGTCGCTGCTGGCGATGTGGTTTGCAGAACTCATCAAGCTGTGGGTTGATGTGGCCACCGTCGAAGCAGGGGGGAAGCAGAGTCAGTGACGGCGGCGACGAGGAGCTGTGGCGGCAGGAGTAGACGAAGTAGTCGATGGGGAAGGAGTAGGTGTCGTGCCACCATGTAGGATCCTCGAAGGGAACGGTGAGGCGCAAGAGGATGGAGTTGCGGTGGGCGGCGATGGCGGTGGGCTCCCGGAACTTGATCCCCGCCGGCCTGCCCGTCAGGTGGAGGTAGAGACGGGAGACCGCGGGGGGCTCGGCGATCCGGAGGGAGGCGCGGACGGGGCGGCCGGCGCAGTCGAAGGCGAGCGCCGAGGCCGTGGCGTCGTCTTCCACGACCCCGCAGCGCCGCCTGCTGCTCCGATGGACGATGCGGTCCAGGATCAGCCACCTGGGGACGCGCGGCGACGGCGGAGGTGAGGCCGTGGGATTCCTCTGCTCTGATCCGGGGCGCCTCGTCGGAGAAGGAGATAGCTTCCTCACGCCCTTGCCGGGGACGCGCTTCCTGATGCCCTTCTCCGCTTCTTCCATGCCGCCGCCGCCGGTGGTGATGAAATCACAGTGCGAACACAAGTTTTGTGTAAACGCTCAACACGTCCGCCGAATAGGTTGAGTGGGTGACTAACTCTGCCTCGACGAAAGCCTTGTGTGCATGGTGTTGCTTGGCTTGTGGTGCGCAGGTGTGAAGCACGGAGGCGATGGTTGACGGCGAGGTGAAGGTCAAGGAGGGCGTGCCGTGCCGAGGGACCGGGAGAGGTGAAGGATGGACGCGAGGCTTGGACCGAGGGGCGAAGAGGCCGAGCGAACCAGTCGCGGTGGCTGACATCTGGGGACACCGACGAGCGCAAGTGGACACGGCGGGGGATGCGTATGGAGTACGCTACTCGCGGTCGGGTTTGGTGGTTTCGTCCTCAAAACCATCCAGCGGGTTTGGTGGTTTTGTCCTCAAAACCATCGGCTGGGTTTGGTGGTTTCGTCCTCAAAACCATCGGCGGGGTTTGATGGTTTCGTCCCAAAACCATCGGCGGTCCCGGTGCGGACGGACGGCACGTGGCGGCATCGGGGAATTCGCGTCGGGTCGAAGCTACCGGTGAGAAGGCGCGGTGACCGTCGGATCAAGTTTCTACCAAGTCGGACTACTATGCCCTTCGGGATTAGCAGTTCGGCACTTTGTATCCAGGGGCAAACTGGGAATGTAAAATAGCCCTACTTAACTAGATGAGGGAGCCCCATCTCCCCTCACCTCTTTCATTTTCATCATTCACTTAGGGTTTTCTTCCTCTAGTTGCTAAGTGAGAGAGAGGTCCACTAATCTACATGAATTAGTGTAAGATTTGCTACTCTTGGGAAGGGAAGGCCTTAACCTTCTCTGATTCCTCCGGTTTTCGGAGTTCATTCTTGTGCTCATGTGTTCTTGAGTTGTTCTTCCCGAGTTCCTTTTCCCCCCTCTTGTTCTTGAGGTGATTTCTTCGATTCGTGGCCATTTTGACTCGTTTTTCTTGCGTTGATCTAAGCTATGACGTGAGAGGAAGCTTTCCACCGAAGGAAATCAATCAATTCCTCACGAGCTAGTAGATCGGGCAAGTTCTTAGTCTAGGGTTCGTTCTTGGAGCTTTTCGTGCCCCTTTTCGTTTTCCCGGTGATTTACTCCAAATTGAGCGATGATTCTTTCGGGATAGCTCCCTAGCTGCCTTGTGATCTTGTGTCTCAATTCTTGTGGCAGTTGGTGTCGATTTGGTTGATCCCCGGTTGGATCTTGGGTGAGGCGATTCTGAAATCGCCCTTTCTCTGTTCTGTTTCGAGGGGCTCGGACAGTCCGGCCTCCCAGGGCGGACAGTTCGTGTGTCGAGGCTGAGAGGGTCGGTTTCTGTCTCCTCGGGGTACACAGGCGCGGACAGTCCGCTTCCCTCTGTCGGACAGTCCGCCGTACCCAGCAGAGTGTGTCCAGAGACGTCGGACAGTCCGGTGCAGTCCGCGGACAGTCCGCCGTTGTTTTGCTTGAGTCCCGCTGTTTTGCCGCCGGACAGTCCGCAGCTTCCACCCGGACTGTCCGTTGTGCTTTTTCTGGTCAGCGAACAGAAGTAGGGTCTTGCTGTGTGTCTTTCGGTTTTTGCTCGACGGACGGTCTGCCTTTCCTCCCGGACTGTCCGCCGTTGCTGGTCTTAGTTTTTCCAGAGTCACTGCTGCTCGTCCAGGCTTGCCGCCGGACTGTCCGCACCTCTGCGTCGGACTGTCCGAGGACACTGAGCCGGACTGTCCGCGGTTCAGACCCGGACTGTCCGAGCCTTCTGTGTCGAACTGTCCGAGCTCCCACTCCGGACTGTCCGGCATTGGCTGACAGTGCTGTTTCTGTGTGTTCTTGTTCGCGTCTCTTCTCCGTTGCTTCTTGGGGGTTCTTGTGAGTGCCTAATACTTCGCTTGTGACATCTTGCTACGAGTTAGCTCGTGTGTTACAAGTATTCTTGCGTGAGTTCGCTTTTGGGTTGATTGTTCGAGCCGAGGACCAAAGTTTCGAAAGAAATTTGAGGCTCCCATTCACCCCCCCTCTGGTCGCCGTTTCCGGTCCTTCACACAGGCGAAACATGGAATGCACATTTACCCATTGAGTTACTAGGGGTATTTCCCCCCCTCCCCGACCTGAAAAAAAGAGTTCTCTATTGACGTGCTTAAACTAAACTGAACTGTCAATCGCACCGCTATGTTTCGTGTTGATTTGTGGCATCATAATCTTGAGCAAGACATTGCATCTGTTTGAGGTGAAGCAGGAAAATTGATTTGTTGAAGTCGGGGAAAAAACATGCTCGAAAAAAGAAAAATGTCAAAGCTATCTTAGGTACGGAATGAAACTAGTGAACAAACATGCTTGTAGCTAATAATATAAAAGTAGCAACTACTTGGACCAAGTTGAGAATCAGAGGTGCCATACATACTTAGGTCTAATTAACGCTCATCTACGAATGTAACATAAAACCTGATTAAGTTACAACAGTCTGAATACCAATATCATAAAAATCTGATTAAGTTACAATATCCTGAACATGAATAGGCATGACATCAACCACAAACAGAACACCATCGCCAGCATCAATCCATGGACAGAACCCATACGCTCTTGTAAGGAGTACCTTCAGATCCACCTGCAATTATTAAAAACAGAAAAGCAAAATTTCGGACAGTGTGAAACGGAGACACTATTATAGGTAGCATCAACAGATGGTACTGTCCATCTGCAAACCTTAACAGTGTCATATATTCATATCTCAAACTGAAACATTATAAGCAGCAATCAAAAGATGGTCTTTTAACATAAAAATAAAATCAGAAAGTTCCCAATAGTAACACATCCTGCAAGCATCAGACCTAACGCCTGCCGCATGCATAAACCTGCCATTGTTTGTGTAAGATGTCCTCTTGCAATCCTATATCATGCATCTCTATGTTCAACTCTTGGTTAAAAATTGATGTATACTTTTACACAAGTTGGCAAGCAAACCTGAATATTCACAGAAAATGCCAAGTGCTCTAGCTAGGATCGGGCAAGTTCTTAGTCTAGGGTTCGTTCTTGGAGCTTTTCGTGCCCCTTTTTGTTTTCCTGGTGATTTACTCCAAATTGAGCGATGATTCTTTCGGGATAGCTCCCTAGCTGCCTTGTGATCTTGTGTCTCAATTCTTGTGGCAGTTGGTGTCGATTTGGTTGATCCCCGGTTGGATCTTGGGTGAGGCGATTCTGAAATCGCCCTTTCTCTGTTCTGTTTCGAGGGGCTCGGACAGTCCGGCCTCCCAGGGCGGACAGTCCACGTGTCGGGCTGGGAGGGTCGGTTTCTGTCTCTTCGGGGTACACAGGCGCGGACAGTCCGCTTCCCTCTGTCGGACAGTCCAACGTACCCAGCAGAGTGTGTCCAGAGAAGTTAGGTTTAGGGTTTTTGCACGTCGGATAGTCCGGTGCAGTCTGCGGACAGTCCGCCGTTGTTTTGTCGCCGGACAGTCCACAGCTTCCACCCGGACTGTCCGCTGTGCTTTTTCTGGTCAGCGAACAGAAGTAGGGTCTTGCTGTGTGTCTGTCGGTTTTTGCTTGACGGACTGTCCGCCTTTCCTCCCGGACTGTCCGTCGTTGCTGGTCTCAGTTTTTCCAGAGTCACTGCTGCTCGTCCAGGCTTGCCGTCGGACTGTCCACACCTCTGCGTCGGACTGTCCGAGGGCACTGAGCCGGACTGTCCGTGGTTCAGACCCGGACTGTCCGAGCCTTCTGTGTCGGACTGTCCGAGCTCCCACTCCAGACTGTCCGACATTGGCTGACAGTGTTGTTTCTGTGTGTTCTTGTTCGCGTCTCTTCTCCGTTGCATCTTGGGGGTTCTTGTGAGTGCCCAATACTTCACTTGTGACATCTTGCTACGAGTTAGCTCGTGTGTTACTAGTATTCTTGCGTGAGTTCGCTTTTGGGTTGATTGTTCGAGCCGAGGACCAAAGTTTCGAAAGAAATTTGAGGCTCCCATTCACCCCCCCTCTGGTCGCCGTTTCCGGTGCTTCAATTGGTATTAGAGCCGGTTAAGGATCTATCTACCTTAATCGGTTGTGATCCGCGAAGGCGACAATGAGCAACGGCATTGGAAAGCCGCCGCCCTTCGATGGGACAAATTACGCCTATTGGAAGGTCCGGATGCAAGCACATCTACAGGGGACCAATTCCAAGGTGTGGGAGATTTGTGAGAATGAGGTGTACGTGGTTCTTGCTGTTCGGGTCACTCTAGAGCAGATTGAGCAGCATGAGTCGAACAACAAGGCCCGTACCATTCTCTTTTCGTGTCTTTCGCTTTCCGAGTTTGAGCGTGTCTCTGATTGTACCACTGCTCGAGAGATATGGGAGAGGCTCAGGAGTTACCATGAGGGTACTGAGCATGTCAAAACCAGATTGTACGACACATACAAGCGGGAGTACGAGAACTTCTCGTAGCTGGAAGGTGAGTCAATTGATTTGATGTTCTCTCGCTTTACCACCATTGTGAATAGGATGAGGGCGAATCGAGCCCAGCTTCCCTTCAACAATCACGAGAGGGCAATCAAGCTATTGTACGCCCTTGATCAGAGGTTTGGGACGTGAAGGTGTCGGCCATCATCGAGTCGACAAACTACGACACTCTCACAGTGGATGAGCTTTTCAGCAAGCTCAAGTCCACGGAGATCGACTACCAGACGCAGGCCCGCATCAAGAATCCTTCGGCGCCAACCATGGCTCTGGTGTCAGGTAACTCGAGTTCTAGTTCGTTCTCTAACCCGTCACACTCGTTTGCCTTGTCCTCCTTGGTGTCTGTGACAGAGGAGCAGTTGGAGGTGCTTGGGGACGATGAGCTGGCCTTGATCATCGGCCGATTCTCGTGGTTCCACAACAACTGCTTGAACCATCGGCGCGGTGGTGCAAGCCAAGGATGCTTCGGGTGTGGAGACCCCGACCACTTCGTCACGCACTGCCCCAACAAGAAGGACAAGTACTCCTCCGACAAACGCTACCACGACAAGCACGACGACACCAAGTGCAAGGAGAAGGAGTGCAAGCACAAGCACAATGGAGGCTACGACAAGGACAAGATCTTGAGCAAGTACCGCAAGAACATGAAGGCTCAAGAGCGCGCCTTCATCGCCTCCCTCTCCGACGTCGACGACAACTCCGACAACAAGTCTTCCCCAAGCGACGATGAGTCCAAGCGAAAGGTGGAGGATCGTTTCAACGGTCTTTGCTTCTTCGCCAACACCGCTCAAGGCTTCTGCACCATGGCGCTTGGTGATGAAGTGGAGAACGACAAGTGCAATGCCGCCAACAACGACGACACATCTGAAGTAGCTCCCTCCATCGATGATCTCCTTGCTGAGCTTAATGTCTTGAATGATGATTTGACTAGTCAAGATAAATTGCTTGTGCGTGCTGCTAAGGAGAGAAAGGAGTTTAGGGAGAAGTGGGAGTAGGCGCTTAGAGAGCTTGAGTTGGCTAAGGCATCTGTTGTTGTGTCGGATGAGACCGAGTGTGATGCTTGCGCTGTGCATATGACTAGTCTTGCTACCTTGTAAACTAAGTATGCTGATTTGCTTGACAAGGTGCATGAGGTAGAGGCTAAGTCTGTGGAGTCGAGTGCTTGCAAGTCTTGTGAGGACTTGCAAACCAAGTTGGCAGAGAAGATCTCTTTGCTTGAGAAGGCCAACTTGGTTAGCACTATTGAGGAGTGTGCTCATGTGATGCTTTGGTGCTTGAGCTTGAGTCTTGCAGGCACGACAAGATGCGTACCGAGGAAGAAAACACATACCTTCGGACCATCTTGAGTTGGGTGTCGTGCGGTGAGCCCCAATTGGGTATGATGGTCAACCAATTCAAGCGGAGAATTGGTGGGCCGGGATTAGGCTTTGCTTCAGGTGGGAAGGGTGAGCATGTGTATGGCAAAGTTGGAGAGTGCAGTGGCTTGAAACCAAGTGAAAAACCTACCACCACTCTCAAGCTTATCAAAATCACTCCACCACAGCCAGACAAGCTTCTATCAAAGATGGAGTGTTTGAAGAACCTCCCAAAGCACCACCACAAAAGCAAGTTTGGGTGCCTAAGCCTAACCATCTTCGGAATCCACTCGATACACTTCCCAACATCTCTGAGGATCCCCTTCCTAAAGCCAAACCTTCTCCAAGAGTAACTCAAAACCAAAAGAGAGTGAACCAACAACCCCCAAAGAGAGAGGTGAGGTATCACTATGACTATTGCCATCATGAGGGACACTTGGTTGAGTTCTGCTTTAGGAGGAATGGAGATGAGAGGAGGGAGTATGAGGTGAACAACCAAAACATGTACCGTCCACCTCCCAACGTACATGTACCACCCGTTGAGAGGCGCAATGCTAGACCTAGAGGTGCAATGCCTCAAGGTGCAAGGCCTCAAGTGGCGAGACCCCGTGGCGGTCGTGCACGGCGAGGTTCGGGTCGTGGTCAATATGACTTTGAGCCTCGTGGCGGTGCTTTTCGCTTTGAGTCACGCGGTCCTAGCGGACCCCGTTTTCCCCCATGTGGTGATCGCTCTCCTCACATGGGACATAGTATGATGTTTGCTTATCCTAACACTGTCCTAGGGCAAATGACCCAACACTGGTACTCTCCACAGTTTACTAACCCCAATGTTGTGCCATTTGCTCATCCTATGTCTTTCTATTGATGTAGGAAGGAGGCCTGGAGAACATATGGCTCATTAATTCCGGATGTTCGCGCCACATGACCGGAAATCCCAAGTGGTTCTCCAGCCTCGACCCCATGGAGTGCAATGAATACATCACATTTGGGGACAATGCCAAGGGTAAGGTGCTTTCTCGTGGGACCATTCGGGTCAACGAGAATTTTATTCTCAAGGATGTTGCTTTGGTTTCGACTTTGCGTTTCAATCTTCTTTCGGTGTCGCAACTCCTTGAGGATGGCTTTGAAGTGCGTTTTAAGCCAGGTCTTTCTCGCATTCTTGACTCTTTGGGAAATCTAGTGTGCAAGATTGTCCCATTTGGCCGAGTTTTTCGGGGTGACTTTGATCACTCTTTTGGCGCTTTCTCGGTGTTTGATGGCTGGGTCTTCTTCTGAGCTTTGGAAGTGGCATAGGAGATTAGGACACTTGAGTTTTGATCTTCTAGCAAGGTTGAGCTCACTTGGCCTAATCTGAGGATTGCCCAAGCTTAAATATGAGAAGGACCTTGTTTGCCATCCGTGTCGTCACGGGAAGATGGTATCCGCTTCTCACCCTCCAGTGAACAAAATCATGACCAAGGAGCCCGGTGAGCTTTTGCACATGGACTTGGTTGGTCCGGCTCGGGTTAGGTCAGAGGGTGGAAAGTGGTATTGTCTAGTGATCGTGGATGACTTTTCTCGGTATTCTTGGGTATTCTTTTTGGAGTCTAAGGATGAGACTTTTTCCCATGTTCGAGATCTTCTTCTTAGGTTGAGAAGTGAGTTTCCTAAGAATGCCATGAGAACGATTCGCAGTGACAATGGCACAGAATTCAAGAACTCTCACTTTGAAACCTTATGTGCTTCTTTTGGTCTCGAGCATCAGTTTTCTCCTCCTTATACTCCTCAGCAAAACGGTGTTGTTGAGCGTAAAAATCGGACCCTTGTTGAGATGGCCAGGACGATGCTCGATGAGCATAGGACTCCTAGGAGGTTTTGGGCCGAAGCGATTAACACCGCTTGCTATGTCTCTAACCGCATTTTCTTGCGAGCTTTCACCAAGAAGACCTCTTACGAGCTGCGGTTTGATAGAACACCCAAGGTAAGTCACTTTAGGGTGTTTGGGTGCAAATGTTTCATCTTGAAGGAAGGTAATCTGGAGAAGTTTGAATCAAGGTCCACCGATGGTATCTTTCTTGGTTATGCATTACATTCTCATGCTTATCGTGTACTTAACCTTGAAACTAACCGGGTGATGGAGACTATTGAAGTCACCTTCGATGAAACTATGCCTTGCACAACCCCTATCTTTGAGCATGCAGGTGAAGATGAGCTTGGACAAAGCATTTTTGTGGATGAAGAAGAGGAAGATGGCGTTTGGGATGATCCCGAGCCGACTCCACCAGCTGCCCCACTCGAGCCTGCCTCGACCACTTCGCCTCACGGACCGGACCCTTCTTCTTCCACTACTTGGGGTCCGCTCGAGCCACCTCCTTAGTCGACACCGACAGCTCCTGAGGAGGTACCTGCTGTTGAGGGGGAGGCGACCTCTGCTAGAGAAGCACCATAGCACATCCAGCGTCGCCACCCACCTCAGACTATGATCGGCGAGCTTGACACGCGTGTGACGCGTTCCAGGTCCTATCAAATGCCTCATTTCGCTCATTCTGCATTTGTTGCTAATTTTGAGCCATCGGATATTGGACATGCTTTATCTAACGCGGATTGGGTCAATGCCATGCATGAGGAGTTAGAAAACTTTGAGCGAAACAAGGTTTGGGTTTTAGTACCACCTCCACCAGAATGCCACCCAATAGGAACCAAGTGGGTTTTCAAAAACAAACAGAGTGAGGATGGTGTTGTGGTGAGAAACAAGGCGAGGTTGGTAGCCCAGGGGTTTTGTCAGAAAGAGGGAATAGACTAGGAAGAAACCTTGGCTCCTGTAGCTCGTTTGGAGGCGATTAGGATCCTCTTGGCTTTTGCAGCTTCCAAAGGGTTCAAACTTTACCAAATAGATGTCAAGAGCGCCTTCCTAAACGGTTAAATAGAGGAGGAGGTTTATGTGAGGCAACCCCCAGGTTTCGAGAATCCTAAGTACCCTAACCATGTCTACAAACTCCATAAGGCCTTGTATGGGTTGAAGCAAGCGCCTAGGGCTTGGTATGAGCGTTTGAAGTCTTTCTTGATTCAAAAAGGGTTCAAAATGGGTTCGGTTGACAAAACGCTTTTTCTCCTCAAGCAAGGCACTGACACTTTACTCGTTCAGATTTACGTGGATGATATTATCTTTGGTGGCTCTTCTCACGGCCTTGTGGCCAAGTTTGCTGAAATTATGAGCAGGGAATTCGAGATAAGCATGATGGGCGAGCTAACGTTCTTTCTTGGGTTGCAAATCAAGCAAACCAAGGAAGGGACGTTTGTACACCAAGGCAAGTACACGAAGGAGATCTTGAAGAAGTTCGACATGGGCGAGGCCAAGCCTCTTTCGACGCCCATGGCGACCACCATTGCCTTGGATGAAGATGAAGAAGGAGAAGCAGTTGACCAGAAGGAGTACCGAAGCATGATCGGGTCGTTGCTGTACCTGACGGCGACAAGACCGGACATCCAGTTCTTGGTCTGTCTTTGTGCACGCTTTCAAGCTTCGCCGCGCACGTCTCACCGTCAAGCCGTCAAGCGGATCATGAGGTATCTCCGATTCACTCCTGAGTTTGGCCTTTGGTTTTCCGCTTCTTCCTCCCTTTCTCTCTGTGGTTATTCGGATGCTGATTATGCTGGGTGTCGGGTTTTGAGGAAGTCTACCTCGGGAACTTGTCAATTTCTTGGTACCTCTTTGGTTTCATGGTCATCCCGTAAGCAATCAACCGTAGCACAGTCAACCACAGAAGCCGAATATGTTGCCGCTGCTAGTTGTTGCTCCCAGCTCCTTTGGATGATAGCCACCCTGAGAGATTTTGGTTTGGAGTTCAGGAGAGTGCCACTTCTTTGTGATAGCACGAGTGCCATCAGTGTTGCCAAAAACCCAGTCCTCCACTCCAAAACCAAACACATAGAGGTTCGCTACCACTTTCTTCGTGACCACTATGAGAAGGGCGACATTGACCTGAAATACATCAACACCCAGAACCAACTCGCTGATATCCTAACCAAACCACTTGATCAAGCAAACTTTGCTCGCTTGAGAGGGGAGTTGGGGTGTGTTACCCTTTCTAGAGGAAGGTTGTTGTGGCTCTTTGTATAGTAGCTTTTGATTTGGCTTTTTGTATCATACTGCGTTCATCTCATCATGTACATTTGAGCATTTTGAGCTTCATGCCTATAGTGATTAGAATGAATATATGCTCTGTATGGTACTTTGTGTGAGAAAATGTTGGTGCTTCTAGCTTAAGCTCTTGTTGACCACCTGACACACATTATGAGCTAAGCTTGTTTTTAAATTGGTGAATTTGAATAATAATGATGAAATTTGAAAAACTTGTTCACCACTGAGAATGGTAACTAGCATGTGTAGGACTTGTTGAGATCCTTTTTGCTATCACTTGGTATGCTAGGTTGCTATGTCTCATACACTGAGTCAGTCACTTCCTTGGATAACTTTCATGCTTGTGCTAAAATTTTGAAATCCAAGATAAGTGAAATGAAAAGATCGAGATGGGTTTGCTCTTGTCTACATGTCACAGTATCGAGACAGCTTCCCATTGCACTGGGGATGAACTTGAGCTGTGTAGTGGTGTGTCCAAATCGGTGTCTTAAGCTTCTTATGGCTCTCTTAACCTAGGCTTGGCCCGGTTGATAGGTTTTGACCATGACAAGGCTTACAACCTCTCACACCCATATGCCCCATTTTAAACTTGTGTACCACTGCTAACTCTGATAAAATTTGATAAATACACAAGTGATCGGTTCATTCTTGGCATGATGGTTGAACTTTGCATGGGGTAGTTCACCTTGTATACTTTGGCTAGCACTAGGTTGATCTCCTACTTATTCATGCTAAGTGCTATCTTTGGTGGTGAACGTACTCTTTTGAAATGAAATTGGTAAATTTGCTCAAAATTGTTCAAAATGCTTATATGCCATCTCTTGCTTCACTTGATCAATTTTAGCCCTTGCTAGCACTTGTACTTGTGGCTCTTTTCATAACTTAGCACCACATAGAGCATCTATTCACTCTAGCTACTATATGCTTGAAGCTTGTGCACTTTCTGCAACTCATATGCATTCATAGCATATTTTGAGGGGGAGTTGCAAGTATTATGAGTTTGTGATCTTGATGTGTGCATTATCAATAAGGGGGAGAAATTTACCACACACACAAAGGGGGATAGTTCCACTCAATGGGAGCTTCTCGTGTTGAGAGTGCATACATTCAGGGGGAGTTGAGGGAAGTTTGGCACTTTGAGCTGCTTTGGTTTTCATCGCTTGTTAGTTGTGTTGAGCCTTTGCCGCTGTCTAGAGGGACTAGCATTTGTGAAGTTTTCAAGCTTCTTTTGGCTTTTGTTGGCTTTGCTTGCTTCAAATGACCGTGTTTGGCTTCTCTTTCGCTTTTGGTCATTTGGGTGAGTTTTCTTCTTCCTTCCTCCTTTCTTCTATTTTTTCTTTTTCTTTTGCTCAAGCTATTCGTGTGGTGGTGTTGACAATGCACTCATCAAGGGGGAGATTTCGAACACAAGTTTTGTGTAAACGCTTTGTGATGAGTGATTGATCAACACGTCCGCCGAATAGGTTGAGTGGGTGACTAACTCTACCTTGGCGAAAGCCTTGTGTGCATGGTGTTGCTTGGCTTGTGGTACGCAGGTGTGGAGCACGGAGGCGATGGTTGACAGCGAGGTGAAGGTCAAGGAGGGTGTGCCGTGCCGAGGGACCGGGAGAGGTGAAGGACGGACGCGAGGCTTGGACCGAGGGACCAAGAGGCCGGGTGTAACACCCTCGGTGTTACCGCATTAACAAACCACTAATCATGGCATGAGCATCATGTTTTTGCATTATCACATGTGATATGGGTGCAAATAACTTCTTGTAACTCAAAAAGATTAATGGAAATATTAAATAAAAATTATTTGCTAGTGGTCTGATGTCATATGGTGTGGTAATGCATGTGGTAGAGGTGGCAAGTGAATTGTTATAGCTTGGAAATGCTCAATTAAAAATGCCAAATGAAAATAAGCTCCATAGTACATTATATCATGAAGGGTTTTACTTGAATTTTTATGAAATAAAATGATATAGAACATGCATGGGGTGTTTAATAGAAATTGGAGTATAAACTTTGTAGGATACAATTATGCATTTGCCTTGGAGTGATAAGCTTGCTAGCTAGCATTTCTAGGAGCTTAGAAATGCAACTAAGAACTGTTTTCAGTGCAAGACTTAGTCAATTTTCCCAAGTGTCCATGCAGTGTGACAGCTCCATGTTCATGGGTTGTTCCTGGGCAAAATTTGTGTAGTGGCCGTATCGTGTTTTGGCTCGGGGTGAAACTTGGACATACCTAGTTTGCCTCTGTGCCGTTGGATTGTGCAAAAACCGAGTAGGATGGTTTTTACACGAGCTTTAAAAAGCGTGCATGTCACTGTATCGCGTGCATCGCAGGGAGAGCGCGGTCACCGCGTCGTGGCCGCCAGCGCTGCGCGCCTGGCCTGCTCTGCGCGCGCGCGTGGCTAGCTGGGCCGTCCTCGGCCGGTCCGATGCTGCGCTGCCGCGTCCCGTCTACCCCGCGCCCTGCCCGTCCATGTGTTGCTGCTGTTGCGGCCGTGCGCGCGTGGGCTCGGTCCCGCGCCGCTGACATCTCTGCGGCCGCCGTCGTCGTCTAGCCGCCGTCGTGTAGCCATTAAGGCTCGGCTCGTGCACGCTCATCGCCCAACCGCTCCGTGCACGTGGGCGAGACCGAGGCTGACCGCTACGCGCCAGAACAAGGACGGCCAGAGCCCCGTCTCGTCCTCTGTCCTCTGCCGCCATGGATGTCGGGACCCGCCTCCTTAAGCGCGGTAGGTGGAGGCCGTCTCTGGCGCTGTGATCACGTCCACAGCTCCGCAGGAGAGCCACGCAGCTGCCCAACTCACCCTTGACCCGAGCCGTGACAAACACTGCTCCAATTTGGAGCTTCCTCTTTCACTGTGTCGCCATGGCCGAAAGAGGGGAAACACCACGTGTAGTCTCCACCCAGCCTTTCTCTACAAATTGGTGGCGCCTCGAGCTTCGGGTTAACCTCACGTAGCTTCCTTACACGCACCCGAACCTCTACTGCCAACCCAGTGCCTGGCCACCGCGTTGCCGCCGCAGAGCGCCGCCGCCCCCTCTCGGTCGCACGTGGCCAGCCTCCCTCTGCCGTTTCCCAGCTCCACCGCCACCGCAGTCATGTCGCTCGCGGCCCCTGGATGCTCATAGGCTAGACCAAGGCGCCGTTAGCCCCTCCACCTCACCAGAACGCGTGCGCCGCCGTCAGAAGCAGCCACTCACCGCCGCCGCGCTCGCTAAGCCGCTCCGGGTCCCTTCTTCTGCCTCCCAGAGGTGCGGAGCAGGCCGGAGATGGAGCCCAGCCCCTCGGTGTCGCCGGCGCAGGCCCCAGGAGGCCGGCGCGGCCGGTGAGTGCCGGCGGCCGTAACGCCGTCATGTGCTTAGGCTCGGGGACCGCGCTTGAGAATTCAAAACAACTCAGGGGGGTAAGTGTGAGGGTCAGTGAGATAGTTAAATAGTGAATGGACCGCAGGTTAGTTTCCATTTTAGCCGGGGTCTCTTTAGCAAGATGGCCGCCGTGCGCGCGGGCTGCCGAGCAGACCGCGCTGCTGGGCTGCTTCGCCGCGTTGCTGGGCCGGTCCGCCGTGTTCGTGGGCCGAGCCGAGCAGGATTCCGTTTTCCTTTTTCTGATCAATTAGAAATGCTTTAATAATTTAGTTTCTGTTTTGAGCTTTGACAATTTATGTAGACTTGTGTAGAGGTCCAAAAATAGTGAAACCAATTTTGTTAGACTCACAAAATTATGATCTATCTTATGGTGAATTTAGTTTATGTATTTCTGTGTTGATATCTGGGGGTATTAATTGGTTTGTAAATACTTGTTGTTATTAGAATAAAACTTGCATGAATTTTTATGGCAAATTGGTGAGGGCTATGACTCTGAAAATTTTATAGTAGCCTAAGGATATTATTAGGTACCTACTGTAATTTTTGTAGCCTCATTTGATGGTGTCTAGTAGGGTAGTTAATTATTCACCGAAACTTAAATAAAAATAAGCAGTAATCGTATTAGGGTAATTAAGGTAAGTATTGAATGACTTTGAGAGATGATAATTAGTTTAGTACCTTAGCCATTAGAGCTAGCTGATAGCTTGTCATATGAGTTTATTTTTAAGAGTTGTTGCTGCATAAATGCTAAATTGTTGCACCACCATCATTGCATGCATGTAGTGAACGAGTTGGAGGCAGACGTGGTGACCTTCGACGACCAGGAGTACGAGGAGGTTGTGGAGGTGGTCGAGGAGGAGATTCTCGCAGCGGAGGAGGTTCCGGAGCCACCGACTGACCTTATTGACGCCGTGCCTACCCGAGGCAAGCCCCGGTGCATAACCCTTATTTTTGAGAATCACTTTGTACATATATATATATATATATATATATATATATATATATATATATATATATATATATATATGTTGTGTATTTACGTTTCAGGGGTTGTGATGAAAACCACTTGCATAAATACACTACCTATGAGTCCTACTAGTACAGGATCGTGTAGTTGCTATGCTTAGGTTGACGGTAGTGTGAGTAACCTGTCGTTACTCACCATAGGGGAACGTTATTATTATATCACATGATGAGAAGGTGAAAGGAAATTGGAGACCGGGCAGGGATATGGTTTGGGTACTGGTGGGTGTGACAAGTTATGTCCCGCGGCCACGGGCTTAGCTTGGTTGGATCGTTTCCTTGTCCGTGTCGCTTAAGGACCGTTCGTTGTTGTGGACAGTGGTCATGTCACAGGACTTATTATCCCATGCACATACTTACGGATGGGGGTGAGGAAGACCTGTTCCTCGCTTGTCATGGGATCCGGCTCTATCTGGACCAGCTTGATTGGTGGCGGGGATGGTGGAGGTCTAAGTGCCACACTGTGAGCTGGGACTCAAGTGTGGGGGCTTAGAGTCCAGGCTGGACAGGGACCTGGAACCCTCGCTAAGAGTGGAATTGGTTGGTCTTGCTTGTGCCTGGGTGCAAGTGAGGTGTGTGTTTTTCGGGGTACCCAGCTGGGCACATTGATTCGCGAATCGCCGTCGCTTAGACGGTACGGCTTGACTATGGCCTGACATCGTAGTAATAACTGGAATAAGAAAGTTGGTGGAAGAAAGGAAAGAAACAGAAATGGTTCTGATTGCTGACCACTTGCTTGAAAGTAGATCAGGTGCTTACCTAGAATGGTTAGCTAATGAACTAGAAATGACTGCTAAGTATTTACAAGTAAGGATGCACTCTTAGTAAGCTTTGCAAGCAAAATAAACCAGCAAACCAAATAGCCTTTCATATCCTTGAGAGTCGGCAAATATATCTTCCCACTAGTCGGGTAAGTCTTGCGAGTACATTGTGCACTCAGGGTTTATTTTACCCCTATTGCAGGTGTCAACTGAGGAGTTAGCTTCTGTGTGGAGGATTCTTCTGGTGGGCACAGACGGATCCTTGTATCGCTATCCGCTAGATGTTTATTACTTTCTACTGTTTAATTATCGCACTCTGAACTCTGGTATTGTAATGAATAAATTTCCAAGACTTGGTATTGTATGAAATGGACTAAGTGTTGTAAGCTTGTACTCATTATCGTATCCTGGATGTAAACGTGGATTGTTCGAGTTCCCCTTCGGGTGTGCTCGACAGAATTGTTTGACTTGGTTCATTATCGGAATACCTAGTGTCAATGGATGACGAGTATTACCAATAATGAGCTAAATCAGGCAGTTCTGCCACACCGGGCGAACCAGTCGCGGTGGCTGACATCTGGGGACACCGACGAGCGCAAGTGGACACGGCGGGGGATGCGTATGGAGTACGCTACTCGCGGTCGGGTTTGGTGGTTTCGTCCTCAAAACCATCCAGCGGGTTTGGTGGTTTCGTCCTCAAAACCATCGGCTGGGTTTGGTGGTTTCGTCCTCAAAACCATCGGCGGGGTTTGATGGTTTCGTCCCAAAACCATCGGCGGTCCCGGTGCGGACGGACGGCACGTGGCGGCATCGGGGAATTCGCGTCGGGTCGAAGCTACCGGTGAGAAGGCGCGGTGACCGTCGGATCAAGTTTCTACCAAGTCGGACTACTATGCCCTTCGGGATTAGCAGTTCGGCACTTTGTATCCAGGGGCAAACTGGGAATGTAAAATAGCCCTACTTAACTAGATGAGGGAGCCCCATCTCCCCTCACCTCTTTCATTTTCATCATTCACTTAGGGTTTTCTTCCTCTAGTTGCTAAGTGAGAGAGAGGTCCACTAATCTACATGAATTAGTGTAAGATTTGCTACTCTTGGGAAGGGAAGGCCTTAACCTTCTCTGATTCCTCCGGTTTTTGGAGTTCATTCTTGTGCTCATGTGTTCTTGAGTTGTTCTTCCCGAGTTCCTTTTCCCCCCTCTTGTTCTTGAGGTGATTTCTTCGATTCGTGGCCATTTTGACTCGTTTTTCTTGCGTTGATCTAAGCTATGACGTGAGAGGAAGCTTTCCACCGAAGGAAATCAATCAATTCCTCACGAGCTAGTAGATCGGGCAAGTTCTTAGTCTAGGGTTCGTTCTTGGAGCTTTTCGTGCCCCTTTTCGTTTTCCCGGTGATTTACTCCAAATTGAGCGATGATTCTTTCGGGATAGCTCCCTAGCTGCCTTGTGATCTTGTGTCTCAATTCTTGTGGCAGTTGGTGTCGATTTGGTTGATCCCCGGTTGGATCTTGGGTGAGGCGATTCTGAAATCGCCCTTTCTCTGTTCTGTTTCGAGGGGCTCGGACAGTCCGGCCTCCCAGGGCGGACAGTTCGTGTGTCGAGGCTGAGAGGGTCGGTTTCTGTCTCCTCGGGGTACACAGGCGCGGACAGTCCGCTTCCCTCTGTCGGACAGTCCGCCGTACCCAGCAGAGTGTGTCCAGAGACGTCGGACAGTCCGGTGCAGTCCGCGGACAGTCCGCCGTTGTTTTGCTTGAGTCCCGCTGTTTTGCCGCCGGACAGTCCGCAGCTTCCACCCGGACTGTCCGTTGTGCTTTTTCTGGTCAGCGAACAGAAGTAGGGTCTTGCTGTGTGTCTTTCGGTTTTTGCTCGACGGACGGTCTGCCTTTCCTCCCGGACTGTCCGCCGTTGCTGGTCTTAGTTTTTCCAGAGTCACTGCTGCTCGTCCAGGCTTGCCGCCGGACTGTCCGCACCTCTGCGTCGGACTGTCCGAGGACACTGAGCCGGACTGTCCGCGGTTCAGACCCGGACTGTCCGAGCCTTCTGTGTCGAACTGTCCGAGCTCCCACTCCGGACTGTCCGGCATTGGCTGACAGTGCTGTTTCTGTGTGTTCTTGTTCGCGTCTCTTCTCCGTTGCTTCTTGGGGGTTCTTGTGAGTGCCTAATACTTCGCTTGTGACATCTTGCTACGAGTTAGCTCGTGTGTTACAAGTATTCTTGCGTGAGTTCGCTTTTGGGTTGATTGTTCGAGCCGAGGACCAAAGTTTCGAAAGAAATTTGAGGCTCCCATTCACCCCCCCTCTGGTCGCCGTTTCCGGTCCTTCACACAGGCGAAACATGGAATGCACATTTACCCATTGAGTTACTAGGGGTATTTCCCCCCCCCCCCCCCCCCCCCCCCCCCCCCTCCCCGACCTGAAAAAAAGAGTTCTCTATTGACGTGCTTAAACTAAACTGAACTGTCAATCGCACCGCTATGTTTCATGTTGATTTGTGGCATCATAATCTTGAGCAAGACATTGCATCTGTTTGAGGTGAAGCAGGAAAATTGATTTGTTGAAGTCGGGGAAAAAACATGCTCGAAAAAAGAAAAATGTCAAAGCTATCTTAGGTACGGAATGAAACTAGTGAACAAACATGCTTGTAGCTAATAATATAAAAGTAGCAACTACTTGGACCAAGTTGAGAATCAGAGGTGCCATACATACTTAGGTCTAATTAACGCTCATCTACGAATGTAACATAAAACCTGATTAAGTTACAACAGTCTGAATACCAATATCATAAAAATCTGATTAAGTTACAATATCCTGAACATGAATAGGCATGACATCAACCACAAACAGAACACCATCGCCAGCATCAATCCATGGACAGAACCCATACGCTCTTGTAAGGAGTACCTTCAGATCCACCTGCAATTATTAAAAACAGAAAAGCAAAATTTCGGACAGTGTGAAACGGAGACACTATTATAGGTAGCATCAACAGATGGTACTGTCCATCTGCAAACCTTAACAGTGTCATATATTCATATCTCAAACTGAAACATTATAAGCAGCAATCAAAAGATGGTCTTTTAACATAAAAATAAAATCAGAAAGTTCCCAATAGTAACACATCCTGCAAGCATCAGACCTAACGCCTGCCGCATGCATAAACCTGCCATTGTTTGTGTAAGATGTCCTCTTGCAATCCTATATCATGCATCTCTATGTTCAACTCTTGGTTAAAAATTGATGTATACTTTTACACAAGTTGGCAAGCAAACCTGAATATTCACAGAAAATGCCAAGTGCTCTAGCTAGGATAGGCTCCAGGTTATTTATTATCAATCGTAGCAAAAGAAAAACATAAGTAAATTAATAGGTGAAGAACATCCAACAAGGAAACAAATTTGATATAACTTTCTGATGCTAAATCAAATATGACTAACTATAGGATCGTTTTGAAATTTGATATAACGTTCTGATGCTAAATCAAGCATGACTAGCTGTAGGACGTTTTGGTGCTAAATCACGTACTCACTAGCTTCTCTTCAACTCAGATTCAATTTCTACATACAAATTAGCTAGGAGATAACGTTCTGGATATCTGTATGACTAGCTACGGAACATTTCTATGCATTCCACACACGCATCATACTAATCAGTCCACCAGAAGTTCATTATAGGCTGGCTGTGGAAAGCAATAGAATAGAAGAGAGATATCATGCAGGGGTAGCTGTATCCCCTATAGCACTTGGATGTCAGAACAAAGGCCACACAGGGGCACGGCGCCACTGCACTTGTTGGAACAGGGTCTGAGAGGGGCTGGACAAGACCAGAACTTACAGAGTCTTGCATTGAGGTAGCCTAGATCAAGGGAGGACCGCAGACCTAAACAAAAGCAGGCTGTTCAACCAGACCTGGCTCAAGGGTTCACACAAGAAATGAAATAGCTTAGGCCTCACTAGTAGTGCTCTGACATTAGATTGCAAATCCCAAAATATAGACTTGATTCAGTATAAACTGAAAAGAGCATAGAGTACCTAATGTGAAGCATCACATATGTTGCAAGCACACCAAATGGCTGCTGACAACCTGCAAGTAATAATAGGTTAAAACTTTCCCTCGCTAAATTTTTTTTCAAGTTCATATAAACATACTCTGCGCTGAGATCAATGTTCTTCTCGATTAGGTTTTGGATGATGCTAGGAAGAAACCCATATAAATGTTTATTAGCAGGTATCATCAATTCTATTCCATCACCTAACTGCGGTGCATTAGCATCTTCCTGAAAAAAAAAGAATAACCAATCAGTTTGATATTGCACTTTATATTTCAATAAACTATTTTGTGTTTTTCAATCAAGCCCAAACTAATTCATTATATGATTAACATGAAGTTAACATGACACGACATGACACGATGCGATGAAGTTAACAAAAGCCACATGATGTCACAACTATTCTCCAAGTCATTTTTCTATTCTTTAATAAAAAAAAGGAGATAAACAAAGGCAACGTACAGTGTTACTTTGTTCAGTGTTACTTTGTTTAGATTCTGCTCCTAGACAATACAAGGATGCTAAGTCAAACCATATCATTTAGAAAAAGATTATTCTAGCTGAAACCTACCAAGAAGTTATCCTACAGCGCAAGCTTTATTTGGGACAGTAAATATACCACTATGCTAAAAAACAGTTCCTTTCATTGAGGCCCTGTCCAATATCACAGCACGTTGAACACAACAGAGCACATAAAAAGGATACACTAATTGAAGAGGATTAAAGCTCATCTTACACTGCGATCTGCAGCATGCAAGACCACATCTTTCAAAAGGATGAAGGCCCCAGTTTGGTCTTTTGGATATGGTTTGCCGGCATTGTTCGCTTTCTGAAAAAAATCTTTAAACATTGCACTTTTGGAGAGATCTGTGCGCCATGTAATGGAGCATGTCGCTTTGTTTATTGCACTGTCCCAAATGGATTTTTCATTTTGATCCGCACCTTCGTACTTGCGGAATAACTCAATGATCAATCTTTCTCTGGCTTTACTTGTCATACAACAGACAAGTGTGTCAAGAAGTAGCTTGTACTCATTTGGCAAGGGACCGGTTACAGAAGCTAAATGTCCTGTTACACCAGATGACACAAGATCACGCAAAATCTTCATACAAGCTTTTAGGTATGGTGGATGCTGGCCATTGAATTTGAGTATGATTTCCACTTCTTGAGCAAACTTGGTAATATCATTTCCCACTGAAGTAGGATCATTAGTATGTCTCTTTGGTTTGTTTGTCTTTGTTGGGCGAACGTGGCCGTCAACAAATATAAAGTCCACCAATTTAAACTGACCATTCCAACTTTTGCCTGCACTAAATGCTGCCGTAAAGCATCTTATCCATGAAGAAAGGAACTGACATCCTAGCATGGTCATTTGTAGTGAAGCACCACCACCAGGGAGAGAAATCACTTGTACAAATTTGTGTTTGTTGTTGTTTATATAGTCTTGTAGGTTAGGATCATTTCTGAAATGTATGCAATTCAACTATTAGTGAAATAAGTATATAAATGTAGTAAGATATAAAGTAGTTTGGAAAATCTTAGGCAACGGTTACGAATGTTTTTTATTTAAGTAAGAAAGTTTAAGTTTCTACTCCCTCCGTCCTCGAATACAATGCATTCTAGCCTTTGGGAGTTGTCCCCAAATACAATGCATTTAGGGAACACAAAAGATAATATTACCCTAAATAAACGAGTGCTTACCATATTTTATACAAAGAAACTTAGATTCCACCCTTTAATCAAGTGGAATAGTATAGATTTCAATAAATTAGGAAGTTAAGTGAGGGGTACATGCGTCTATTGGACTCTCTTATTTTGTCTAAGAATAGTCAAGATGCATTGTATTCGGGGATGGAGGGAGTATGTAGTAAGAAAACAGATAATATATAGCATATAAGGAACGCACTAATATTCATTCATGATTCATTTCTATAACTATTGTTAAATGCTTTTGGCCTGCAAGTTTCAGGTTTATTTCTCTTTCTTAAGCGAGAGCAATTTTATGTTTTTTTAGTTTACCATGCAGAAAAAAGAAAATCATCAAATTTATTTCAACGTACATTCAAATTATATACTCAATTGTTGATGAAAAAATACATGAGCAAATAAAGGAAATAAAACATGATTATATTGAACTTACGCTCCTCCAAGAAGCCTGGTACATACATGTACCGTAGTGTCGCGCTTTAACCCATATGACAACCAAGTATGATGAGGATCAAGTGTTTTCCTCTGATAGACAAAGTATTGACTGTCCAGCGATGTGCTGGTCCTCTGTGCATACAATTGCATCAAGTCATTGGTAGACTTATCCATCCTGACAGTGAAGGTCAACTTCCCAGAACCATGTCGCACGAAAATAGGCATCATCATCATGTTATCATTACCATCAGAATCACTATCCTGGCTATCCACCATACTGAAATTCCCCGCTCCTTCTGATGATGAGAAAACCAGAGCAGTGTGCTGTCCCGGTATCAGAGTCTCTAGCCTGCCTGCTTCTTCGCTTGGTCCAGTCTGAAAAAAGGAAGATGCCATGGTTAAGCTACTTTCAGTTCAACAGGGAAACATTGAACTTTGTTTTTTTGTGAACAAGGGAAACAGTGATGCATTAGTTTAGTGCGAGATGCCCATTTTTTTCTAAACACTAACAGAAGCAGATAGTTAAAATTGCAAAACAGAAACGACTCCTTTTCCTATTATATATAACAACCAAATCAAAACAAACATGTACTGAACTAACTTTTTTCCTCCAATGTGTAAAAGATTTGCATATCATTGTGTTAAGAAGAGTTTGAACATACATACAGTGAACTAACTTAGAGTCCTTTTTATTAGTCTATTCTTATTCTAAACCCTTTAAACGAATTTCCTTGTAACATTAAAAAGTAGCAGTGGATGATCTGTGAATTAACTATAAAAAATACTGAGACAAACCAAGATATAACATGTATATGTCAAAGTAGTAAGCAGGCACTTACGGCGGCACGGTGATGGGTCTGGCAAGGACGACGACTCTCAGAAACGACACCGGAGCAGAGAGGTCCCTCGGCCTGAAGAAGAAAGGAGCTTGCATCCTCCTGCTCCGGTGGCCCAGGACAGAGTCTCCGGCCCGACTGCTGCTGCTTCACTTGTTGCAGCCTAACTACTTCTTCACTTATTGTCGTCTGAAAAAAAAGATGTGAGGATTAAACAACCTTCCCTTCAATAGGAAAACAGTGCTGCGTCAGTCTAGTGCGAGATGCATTTTTTTTGTCTGAACAGTAACTCAGCACAGAGTTAAAATTGGGAGGAAAAAACAAAACAAAACAAAAGTTCTTTGTCTGTTAATATATAGCAGTCAAATCAATACTTACTGAACTAATTTTTCTACACCCTTTAAATAAAAATTATCAACTTTCAAAAGAAGGGGGAGGATCTACGAAACCAGCTTAAAATTTTTCATGAAAACCCCAGGATACATACAGATCTCAAAGAAAGGAGTAGGGACTTACGGCAGCGCGGCTTCCATGGATGAGTGCCGCCGCACCAGTGAGCTGGGCATGAGGACGGATCTCAGCAGGGGCATTGGGGCAGAGGAGTCCCTCCACCTCCACTGGGTCGGAATGGTGAATCGGGCTCTCATCCAACATGTTGCCGAGCTTGCACGGGGCCTCCATCCTGAATTTCCCCGCTACTGTTGGAGATGAATGCAGAGCTTTTGTGGCTCGGCGACCCATCATCAGAGTCTCCAATCCTCTTGGTTCTTCGACTGTAGCAGTCTGAAAAAGAAACAATCAGAAAAAGACCCACCATTTAAACAGCTTGCCTTCTCTTCAGCAACAATAGAACAAATGATGGATATATGTAAGCAAGAAGCTAGAGCACTTAGGGACAGAGCACTTACGGTAGAAAGGCGAGCATTGGTTTGGCGACCTGTCATCAGAGTCTCTGACCCTCTTGGTTCTTCAGGTGCAGCAGTCTGAAAAAAAAAACAAAAAGACCAACGATTAAGACACCCTTGCCTTCCGCCGTTCCCTTCAACAACAGTAGAAGTAGAACAACAGATATATGGAAGCAAGAAGCTAGCGCACTTACGGCAGCAAGGTAGGCATTTGTGTGACCACCCGTCATGAGAGTCTCCAATCCTCTTGGTTCTTGACATGCAGGTGTCTGAAAAAGAAAGAAACAAAGAAAGAAGAGAAGACCCCACGATTAAAACAGCTTGCCTTCCCTTCAATTACAGTAGATCAGATATGTGGTGGAATAAAGAAACAAGCGCACTTACGGCAGCAAGGTGAGCATTTCCCTTCATCAAAGTCTCCAATAATGTTCTTGTTTCTTCATCACTTGTAGCAGTCTGAAAAAGAAACAGACAAGAAAAAGACCACCACGATTAAAAGAAGCTGCCTTCCCTTCAATAACAACAGTAGAACAGATATATGGAATCAAGAAGGAAGCAGACTTACGGCAGCTAGTGCACGACTTGGACGCCTCACCGCCGCCGCCATGTCCTCGCCAAGAAGACGACGGCGACGCTCCCTGACCAAGGCATCCTTAAGCTGTCCGAGGCCCATGTTCGGCTCTCAGCTAGGCGAGCTAGGTGATGAACAACTGAAGATCCGGAGCTCACAATGGGGAGAGGGGGAGGGGAAAGAAAAGGAGATGGGTAATGCTGAAGCAAGCGCTCTTGTGTGTGCCACACTCTCTCTCCCTCTCGTCTTCTCACCCTAAAGAATGAGCAATGGCCATCAACGCGGCTCCTCTGCGATACAGTACAACGGGCAATGGCCAATGGAGTAAAGGTAGCAAGGGAGAAGAGGACAAAGCCCTTGTTTAGATCGAAGATTTTTTCAACCTGATGAATAGTACTATTTTCGTTTTATTTGACAAATATTGTCCAATCATAGACCAACTAGGCTCAAAAGATTCATCTCGTGATTTTAAACTAAACTGTGTAATTAGATATTTTTTTTACCTACATTTAGTACTCCATGCAAGCGGCTAAAAATTGATGTGATGGAGAGAGAGTGAAAAAACTTGGAATTTTGAGGTGATCTAAACATGGGCAAAGTTGTCTCTGCAGCTTTCTCTCAGCACTGTTGATAAAGGCAAGAAGAGGGTCCCATAAATTCGCATCCCACCCTATCGGAGCGCAGTGTCCTGTCCCCGAGCGAGCGACATAACTTTCTTTTAGCGTTCTTCTACCGATTAATGAACGCTAACTATGGTAGGTTGTGTGTGGACTAAAAGTTAAATGGAATCCATTAATTCATATATATATATATATATATATATATATATATATATATTTCAGTGCCGTAAACTTAAACTTTAAATGACTAACAATTAGTGCTGCTGTCCAAATGGCATGTTTAAGAAATACTCCCTCTGTTATCGTTTATAAGGCACGCACAAATATTAAGAGTCAAATTTTTAATTCTTTGACCAATAATTTAGCTAATAATTTTAATTATTATACTATAAACTTAATACGGTTAGATTCGTGATTAAATGTACTATCCAAATATCATAAAATTATTAGTAGCAATAATATAGTATAACATAAATAAAAACAGTCAAAGTATATTTTGGGAGACCGTGTCACGTTCAATCGCGACTTATAAACGATAACGGATGGAGTATCTAACTATGGGAATAGAAACAGAAACATGAGAAACACACTTCATTTTAAATTTGGAGCCTTGGCAGTGATCTAATTCTTTAGCTGCGTTGGTACATTATTAGAGCATCTCCAACAGTTCCAATGTAATAAGATGGTAATGGGATGATCAATACTCTTTTTCAATAAGGTAGGCTTTTCAATAAGGTAGGATTTTAGGCTATCGAGGATTTGCTAAAGATGCTCTTAGAATTCATGTTGGAGATTTGACCCTTGTTCCATGACCTTTTGTTTCAACCAAATATGTTTCTAATCATATACTAGTATAATGATACAGAAACAAATAGCCTTACTCACATCATGCATCTGCTTCTTAAAGACCTAATTCCTAAGGGTCTTTTGGTAGGGCTCCATATTCTTGTAGAAACATTTCGGTAGCCGATTCTTTTAAAAATGTTTCAAGTGATGAATCGGAATCTCTTTCGTAAATTGTTTGGCAGTAAGACTGGATTCGATTTCTAAACTAAAAGTTTCTTCTGTAAAGACTTTTATAAATAAAAATATGCTTCAAAATTTTTTGGTCTTTCTTGTGGGCTAATAACAACCTAAATGCAACCCATTTTATTAACTTGTTGCGCTAAAGAAGGATAAGTAAGTAGAAAAGAAATGGATTGCTAGTGCATGTGAGAGACGAGAAACAGCTCGAACCCAACCCCGTGGCCGTTTCGCTCGCACAGGCTGAAATGTTGGAATTGGTAGATGCGTTTGGTTAGTCTATAGTTAAAAGTAAATTGTAAGACGAATCTTTAAAGCTTAGTTAGATTATGGTTACAAAAAATATCAGATATAAACAAACGATGTTACAGTGACTTAAGTTCATTTGACGGTAATCTACCAAAGACCCGACGTTGTTTGGGGCTTGTTCAGATTGCTCCGCAAATTTTACGGAACACTGTAGCACGTTTCGTTTTTATTTGACAATTATTGTTTAATCATGGCCTAACTAGGCTTAAAAGATTCGTTTCGGAATAATGTTTCAAACTGTATAATTAATTATTTTTTTATCTATATACTCTATACATAAGTCCAAGTAAAATTTAGGGAGAGAACCTTGGTTCTTGCTGCTGCGGGGCTGGCCCGCTCCCGTCCCGTCGTCTGGTCGGCAGGGCATGGCTGCAGCTAGCACTAGCGTATGCGTAGCACTGCCCTCCCCAGTGGCTGTGAACAGGCCAGCGCACAGCGCACAGTGCACCCCAGCGCACAGTGCACAGCACGCAGTAGCGTAGGAGTAGTAGCGTATGCGTAGCACTGCCCTCCCCAGCGCACGCCGCACGCCGGGCCGGCCGCAGTCCTACGGACATTTCTTCTCACTCAAATACGTATTGAATACTACTCAGCATAGTTAACCCATCTATGACTGCTAGTACATTACATTTCTTGATTTATTAATTGCTAAATATCATGTTTAAGGGGGTGTTTGGTTCAGGGACTTATTATAAGTCCCTATCACATCGAATGGTGCGGCACATGTATGAAGTAATAAATAAAGATTAATTATAAAACTAATTTGTCAACCGAAGACTATTTTGTGATATGGATCTTTTAAGCTTTTTTAGTCCATGATTTGACATTGTGGTGCTACAGTAAACATGTGCTAATGACGAATTAATTATACTTAATTAATTTATCTCGTTAATAACTGTACATCGGTGTAATTAGTTTTCTTGTTGGTATCCAAATACCTCTTAAGTATTATTGCATTCAAAAGCATTCCACATGAGTCCTGCCTCTCTTAAGTTGGTTCTATGTGGACGCCGGCTCTCCCTCTGCTCGCTAGCTCTCCAATTCCAATTCGATGCGCATGAAATGGACACGTGCAGGCCGTGGGGACGTTTTACTTGATGCCTTTCATCCACTACTGTAGTAGTAGTATATACTAAACTAACCATGCATGAAAAACTCACCATACACAATACTGGCGAGTAGTATTAGAGTATATAGTAGCTAAGAAAATCGCAAAGTGGATATGCCCGTTGTTTAGCGACAAGTGGGACACATACGTCCGTACGGTGCCTACGGACGCAGAGTCACCAGACATCCTGGGTCCCCACCAACCAGAGCATTGCTGTCAAAAAAAAAAAACCAGAGCATCAAAGATTTCATCAGGGACGTGCCGGCGGGGCCCAAATGTTCATGTCCTGTGTCCTCTTGTCCAGTCCAACTACTCGTAGATATAACAACGTGCTAATTTCGATTCGGCTTCCTTATTAGGACAGGCTTACCGTGTGTGTTTTGCGTGAGTCGTCGTTTGATTTGTCATTTAGTGGTGCTGCCACCGTCCCGTCGTCCTGCTGGGCTGGGCCGGGCCGGGCCGGGCCGGTCGTGGCGTGGGTTCTGCTGGCTAGAACCACACAACACTAGCGTAGTAGGAGTAGGAGTACGGCCGCTGATGAATACGTCCTCCGTCGATGGGAGATCGGAGAGAGCAAAATACCAATAGCGTACTGTACATGTTGAGAGTCATCAGAGGTTTGTGCGGCACTGCGGCATGCACGGCAATGCATGCATGCATGCAACGAAAGATTGAAGCGGGGACATTTTTTTCTTCTTTTCTGCAGAAAGAAAAGAAGGAACTAGAACGAGAAGGCAACACTCCTATGGTCTATGGACAAGGACGAATCTCAGAAAGATTGGTTGTTGAAGAATGAGAGAGCTCAAATTCTATTATATTGGAGTGGGACCCGATGAATGAATGAACGATTTGGGAGACCAGGGCCTTGTTTAGATAGGTTCTACTCCCTCCGTCCCTAAATAAGGGTCGCTTCGCTTCCCGAGACATAAATGCCGGCAATTTTTATAAATAATAAATATCATCGATTAGTATCATAATTAATATCATTGAAAAGATTTTTGAATCTAGTTTTTAATAAATTTATTTGGAGATACAAATGTTGTATGTATTTTCTACAAATCGAGTCAAACTTGTGGCACGTATCCCACGGCGACACTTAAAAAGGGACGGAGGGAGTAAATTTTAGAATCGCATTGTAGCACGTTTCGTTTTTATTTGACAAACATTGTCCAATCATGTATTAACTAGGCTCAAAAGATTCGTCTCGGAATAATGTTTCAAAGTGTGTAATTAGTTATTTTTTAATATATATTTAATACTTCATGCATGTGTCCAAAGTTGATTGATGTGACGGGTTACTGTTCAATTCTAAATTTTAGAGTGTATCTAAACAAGGCCCAGGGAGCTAGTGTTGGCGTGTGGGACACCCCAGGAACTTGTACTCCCTCCGTCTCAAAAAAACCGTTGTTGTTGATATTTAGACATCGTAATTGACCATTCGTCTTATTCAAAAATTTTATATAAATATTAAATATCTCGCTATGACTTATTTTATCAATAGAGATACTTTAATAATGATTTATTCATTTTATAATATAGAGATAATTTCTAAATAAGACACAATGTTTGAAATTCAACAGCAACGGTCTTTTTGAGACGGAGGGAGCATGATGCATGCGCGGTGGATTCCGCTGGCCCCATTCTCAGATATTTTTCTTTTTCTTTTCTACAGTGCGTCGTCGCTGCTAGTACTGTACCGTCACTTGTGCTTGTCTTGTTATTGGTCATCCATACACTTGTAATACACCACACCGTAAAAAATACTGGCAAGTATACGCGCTATTTTAATTAGTAGTAGTACACTTTCATCCCACTTGTCAGTAATTAACTAATCCATTTCTTGACAGTGATAATATAAGGGCTGTGTTTAGTTCTTAAAAAAAACACTGTGCAAACAAAAGATTCCCCGTCACATCAAACTTGCGATACATGCATGGAGTACTAAATGTAGATGAAATCAAAAACTAATTGTACAGCTTGGTTGTACTTTGCGAGACGAACGTTTTGAACCTAATTAGTCAACGATTGGACACTATTTACCAAATAAAGCCAAAACGTGCTACAGTACTTTTTTTACACCTTTTCGCGGAACTAAACACACCCAAGATAGATTGCGCACATCTGACGTTGTCTCTATTTGATTCAACAAATTGGCGGAGTAAATAGATCGATGTGCCCCTTGGTAAGCGACAAGCGGACACATCCGTACGGTACGGTACATAGAGAACCCTGAATGAATCCCAGAGAAAAGAAACGACACCCCGCTAGCGTCCGTCCCCACCAACCAAACTCATCAAAGCCCTTGTTTAGATTGGGAAAAAATTTCAACCCGATGAATAGTACCACTTTCGTCTTATTTGACAAATATTGTCCAATCGTGGACCAACTAGGCTCAAAAGATTCATCTCGTGATTTACAACTAAACTGTGTAATTAGTTATTTTTTTACCTATATTTAATACTTCATGCAAACAGTTAAAAATTGATGTGATGGAGAGAGAGTGAAAAAACTTGGAATTTTGATGTCATCTAAACAAGGGGAAAGATTAATTATCTCCAGGGGACGTGTCAGGCAGGGCGCAAATGTT
Organism: Saccharum hybrid cultivar R570; assembly: GCA_038087645.1. Taxonomy (NCBI): domain Eukaryota; kingdom Viridiplantae; phylum Streptophyta; class Magnoliopsida; order Poales; family Poaceae; genus Saccharum; species Saccharum hybrid cultivar. The sequence continues at coordinate 2,953,726 of JAQSUU010000377.1, forward strand.
GTGGTCCTGCTGCGTCCTCTTGTCCAGATTATATAGGTACTCCCTCTGTCACTAAAAGAATGTAATGGTAGGACTTTTAAATATCGTGTTTCACGTCTTATTCAAAAGATTTGTATATATTATAAAATAAATAAATCATTATTAAAGTATTTCTAATAACAAAGTAAGCCATAACAAGATACATAATATTTATATAAAATTTTTGAATAAGACATACGGTTAAACACGATATTTAAAAATCGTATGATTACGTTTTTTTAGTAACGAAGGGAGTAGATGACAACGTGGTAACGTTGACGACGTGGCTTTACAGGTGTACTAGAGAGTTGGTTTGATCTTCAAAATTGATGGGAGAGGTAGTAATGGGCAACGATGCATTCGCCATGCCCATACATGGTGCGTCTCACAGTAGTTGATGACGCTCCTAAGCTCATTCATAAACGAGGAGGGAGGAAACGGAACGCGGCGAATGAATGCATAACTATCCACACTCATGTTACTCTATATTATTCCTCTATACATCCTAGTCATCAAGATTCCCTACTCTATATCCAATTCTTCCGCACCCATGCATCATCTATATCTTTCCTCTATCCCAATGTGAGACCTACTTCTCAAGATTTTTTTCTTTTTTTTTTCCTTTCTCTTCCCTTTTCTCTTTCCCCTTCCCCTTATCCATTCGACCGACCGGAGGGAGTAGGCGACCGAGCTCGCCATGGACGCCTGCCCCTGCTCCCTCAGGCGCTGCCGTCGGCTGGCGGCGGCAGCGGCTCCCTCTGCGGGCGGCGGCGCGCGCGGCGGACCTCGTCGCGGGCGGCCGAGCCGTCGTCGGCGGGCCTCGGCACGGCAGCGGCCGTCGTCGCGGGCGGCCGGGCGGGCGCGGCTGCGGCCCTCCTCGCGGGCGGCGGGCCTCGTCGCGCGCGGCGGCGAACCTCGTCGCAGGCGGACCTTCCTCGGCTTCCCTAGCGGCGCCTTCGACTTCCCCGCCGCCGACGCCGTCGTCTGGGTCGAGCCCGCCGCCGACGTGCTCCTCCCCGCCGGCCCTCTCTCTCCTTCCCATACGGAGGCCGAGGACGCGTGGCCCCCGCGCGTGGTACGTAGCGGAGGCCGCCGTACCTCCGCCACAGAGCCCGGAAGGGAGCACTTCCTGAACCTTACCGGAAACGATACCGTCGACCGCTGCGGGAGATTTTTACGCTAAAAGCGTGTTCCGGGGGCTTTACAGGCCCCCAGTGCGGATAGTCTCAGCAGCTTGTTTGTTTCTCGAGAGGACATGGCTTGTCCATGGAGTAGTGACCTTGTCCATGGAGTAGTGAGCTACTGTAGTACTATACTAGTTTTGTAAGTACAAATTAATTGCTCAGGTTAGCTCTCCATCTAGGGCCTCGTTTAGATTGCTTGAAAAAGAAAAATGTCAAAGCTACAAAGCTACTGTATGAATATTGAACAAGTATATGATTGTATCTAATATGATAAAATTTGCTACTACTTGGTCGAAGTAGAGCATCAGAGACATCATACATACATAGGTCTAATTAGCGCTCAGCTATGAATGTAGCATAAAACCTGATTAAGTTACAACAGTTTGAGACGAGTAGTATAAAATCTGATTTAAGTTACAACATTCTGAATATGAATAGGTACGGTTAGATTTGTTTGCAAACCAAGAGTAGGACACTAACGCCGGCATCAATCCATGGACAATGCCATCTTGTAGAGTACCTTCAGATCGATCCACCTGCAGTGATAAAAAAGCAAAGCCTCGGACAGTGTGCCTCTGCAAACATAACGGCTGTGTTTAGTTCCTCAAAAAAAAAAAACACTGTGCAAACAAAAGATTCCCCGTCACATCAAACTTGCGATACATGCATGGAGTACTAAATGTAGATGAAATCAAAAACTAATTGTACAGCTTGGTTGTACTTTACGAGACGAACGTTTTGAACCTAATTAGTCAACGATTGGACACTATTTACCAAATAAAGCCAAAACGTGCTACAATACTTTTTTTACAACTTTTCGCGGAACTAAACACACCCAACGTCTTCTCTTACCAATGACTATATGCACAGAGTACCAAGACAACATTGAGGACCAACACAACATTGGACAGTCAGTACTCTGTCTACTTGATTAATGTTGTCTTGGTACTCTGTGCATATAGTTGCTTCGTCATGAGAGTCTCCAATGTTCTTGTTTCTTCATCACCTAGCAGTCTGAAAAAGAAAGAGACAAGAAAAAAGACCCCACGATTTAAACAGCTTGCCTTCCCCTTCAACAACAGTAGATCAAATATATGGAAGCAAGAAGCAAGCAGACTTACGGCAGCAAGGGCACGACTTGGACGCCTCACCGCCGCCACCATGTCCTCGCCAAGAAGACGACGGCGACGCTCCCCGACCATGGCATCCTTCAGCTGTCCAAGGCCCATGCTCGGCTGCTCTCAGGTAGGCGAGCAGGTGATGAAGCTCCGAAGCTCAGAATGAGGAGAGGGGGAGGGGAAAGGGAAAGGAGATGGGCAATGCAGAAGCAAGCGCTCTTGTGTGCCACACTCTCTCCCCCTCTCGTCTTCTCACCCTAAAGAATGAGCAATGGCCATCAACGCGGCTCCTCTGCGATACAGTACAACGGGCAATGGCCAATGGAGTAAAGGCAGCAAGGGAGTGGAGAGAGTGGAGAGAAGAGGACAAGGTCTGTCTGCAGCTTTCTCTCAGCACTGTTGATAAAGGCCAGAAGAGGGTCCCATAAATTCGCATCCCACCCAATCGGATGAGCGTAGTGTCCTGTCCCCGAGCGAGCAACATAACTCTCTATTAGCGTTCTTCTACCGATTAATGAGCTAGTTGCTTGCTAGGTTGTGTGTGTGGACAAAAGTTAAATGAATCCATTAATTTAACCCTTGTAATTTTACGATCCATTACATTGAATATTACGTTAGAATACTAAATGTAAATGAAATAAAAACTAATTACACAGTTTTAAAGTAAAATTGTGAGACACATCTTTTGAGCCTGGTTAGTCTATGATTGGACAATAATTTCCAAATACAAATCAAAGTGCTACAGTATCTTGTAATTTTTACGACCCCAATCTAAACAAGGTAGGTGAATTAATTCTTAAACTTAAACTTTAAATGACCAACAATTAGTACCGTTGTCCAAATGGTATGTTTAAGAAATATCAAACTAGAACCAGAAACCTAACACAAGTCACTTTTATTTTGGAGCCTTCATAGTGATCTCCAGCAGTTCCAAATACAACTTTCGTAATAAGATGGTAATGGGATGATCAATACTCTTTTTCAATAAGGTAGGTTTTTCAATAAGGTAGGATTTTAGGCTATTGAGGATTTGATGAAGATGCTCTTCGAATCTTTATTGGAGATTTGACCCTTGTTCCATGACATTTTGTATCAACCAAATATGTTTCTAATCATATACTACTTGTCGGTACCAACAGTACGGGGTACCACAGCTATCGCCAAAACACTAACAAAAACCGAAACCAGTAGAAAAGATAGCCCGCTCGACGGGGCGCCTCGACCGCGTCCCGGCTCCGACTCGTACGAGGCCCGCTCGACGGGGTGCCTCGACCACGCCCCGGCTCCGACTCGTACGAGGCCCGCTCGACGGGGTGCCTCGACCGCGTCCCGGCTCCGACTCGTACGAGGCCCGCTCGACGGGGCGCCTCGACCGCGCTCCGGCCCCTCGACGCCCTTTCTTTACCTACCCGGGACAAAAGCCATAGCATTCAATGCGGTTACCTACTACCACCGACCGACATGGCTACGGCATGGGTCAACGCGGGAACAATACCCACGTCAAGTCTCACTGTTTTACCGCCCATCCCGTGATGGGAGGTGAAAGCCGTCACTGTATCCACCATACCGCGCACTATTCACCATCAGTCACCCTCGAGGGAGGATAAGACAAGGTCTGTCCCCCGCGATACCAGGGATTCGGCCTTATCCATCCGACCTCGACCCGGCCTCGACCCGGCCCCAACGCTCGACTTAGCACGAAGGACGATATGGCATGGCGCTCTGGGTCATTTCACCCTCTTGTCCCGCACCACGTCAGGGTACCCAGGGATGGCCGGCCATCCCGAAGCCACGTCGCTACAGTCAACTCAACAGGAATCGACAAAGCATCGCCTCAAGGCTCCCCTCGACTTGGCCTCCTCTCGCCCTATAAAAGGACAGTCCAGGGCGACGAATAGGGGGGCGAAGGATGACGGAAAAAACGCGAAGCAACCATCTTTCTCCTTTTTCTCTTTGAGACTTGGGCTCGACACCCTCTCTCGCCTGCTTGTAACCCCTACACGAGCACCTCGGTGTAAGGAAATACAAACTTCTCTTCCCCGCTGGACGTAGGGCCTTCTTTTGCCCGAACCAGGATAAACCCCCGTGTGTTCTCCTTGCATCACCATCCAGGAAAGAGTCACGCAGCATTTACTCGTTGGTTTAGGACCCCCCTCGGTCCGAACACCGACAGTTGGCGCGCCAGGTAGGGGTACGCTGCGTGCAAACCTCGCTTTGTCGCCGTTCTTCCTGGATGGCTAACCCCGAACGCCCGATCCCGTTGGGTACGGTGATCTGGTTTGGGAGTTTGGAGTTCATGTCGCTCGGCTCTGGCTACGACATGGTCCTACTCCCACCCAGGCACCCAACCGACGAAGATTACGAGCTCTCCCAGCCCGGGGGAGCAGTCAACCGGCACCGACGCTCCAGGCGGTCGCGGGCCGCCCGGCGACGGCGAGCCCAGCACAACTACCGTCTCCACCTGACGGAGGGCGATGGGATCCCCCGGTCCGGCACCCCCCAGACAGGCGCTAGCCCAGATCTCCTTTTGGAAGATTTGGGAAGGATGAGCCTGGTCGAGGGTCGCATGCCAACGAGGAATCCCGCCGCTCCCCCGTCCGGTGAGACACCACTGTCCATAGCATCTATTTCGCCACGAACAGTGACGTCCCCATCACCATTCCCGTTTGGACTAGACTCGGTCGCCCGGGTGTATGCATCCTCCGTGAGCACTCGCATGAGCTCTTATGAGGAACTCCCCGGACACCATCTACGCTCCACTCTGGACCTCGTTGCGTCCACGCCGGTCTCTGATTATCGGGACTCTACGGAGACACCGGAAACAGAACCCTGTGTGACTGCTTCTCCACGTCACCACCTTGGTGATGGTTGGCATCGGCCACACATTCCCCCATCATATTACTACTTTGGCGCACCTGACTCCGACTCGGCCGACGACACCTGTGATCCGACTCGTGAGTGCTTCAACATCGACGTTGAAAGCACCTCAGAATCAGAGGACGAAGAGCCGGTCGAGGAAAGGCACACGCCCCCTCATGTCGAGCTTCCTGCCGAGCGAAACGAGCCCCAGTTCCTTGCGGATCAAGGAGCGCAGCTCGGACAGATTCGCGAGTTGCAGAACCAGCTTGACGAGGAACGCGAAAACCTGGATCTCCTCCAGCAAACCCTCGAGCGTGAGCGTGCGGAACACGCATTTGGCGGGAGAGCTCGTGAGAGGGCTCGCGACGTCAACCGTCGCATCGACGAGGACCGGGCGGTCGACCCCCCGGTTTTCGCTCGAGCCAGCCAAAACGTTGTCGCCGCTGCCATGCTCCTGCGCAACATGCCCGAGCCGTTAAACCCTGACGCCCGTCGGGCTCGAGACGAAATCCGAGGGCTCCTCGAGACTGCCGCCATGCAGCAGGCCGAGAGCTCTGCCTCGAGGCGGCGCGAAGCAGCCTCGGAGCGGACCCTCGAGCCTTCCCGACAGGAGAGAGAAGCCTCGGTTCATCCCGAGCCTGCCCGGCGAAACCGGGTAGCACCTGCCCCTGAGCCCATCGCCAACGACCGCGAGCCTCGAGACACCCGTGGCAACATCGTCGAGCGTCGCACACGCAAACACGGTGACGGTGTAGCTCGAGGCTACCACGTCCATAGGGGCGGACGCTACGACAGCTCGGAAGACTGTAGCCCTTCACCCGAACCTCCAGGCCCTCGGGTGTTCAGTAGGGCTATCCGTGAGACGGTGCCCCCGGCTCGGTTCCGTCCCCCCACGACTCTCACCAAGTATAACGGCGAGACCAAACCCGAACTTTGGCTCGCCGATTTCCGCTTGGCGTGTCAGTTGGGCGGGGCCACCGATGACCGGGCCATCATTCGGCAACTCCCCCTGTTCCTCTCCGACACCGCCCGAGCCTGGCTCGAGGATCTCCCACCTTGGCAGATCCACGACTGGGACGATCTCGTGAGGGTGTTCGAGGGAAATTTCAAGGGAACCTACATGCGCCCCGGCAACTCGTGGGACCTCCGGAGCTGCAAGCAGAAACCAGATGAGTCCCTCCGGGACTACATCTGGCGCTTCTCCCGGCAGCGCACCGAGCTCCCCAACATCACCGACTCCGACGTGATTACGGCCTTCCTCTCCGGTACCACCTGTAAGGAGTTGGTCTGGGAGTTGGGCCGTAACACCCCGCTCACTGCCAACGGATTGATGGACATCGTCACCAACTTCGCCTCCGGCGAGGAGGCGGTTGGTGCGATCTTTGGCGGCGAGCCGGCAAGGGAGGAGCAGAAGGTCGACGACCCCGCGAGTTCCACCCGAGGCCCCAAGAGAAACAACCGCAAGAAGAAGAAAGGCCAGCAGGGCAAGCTCGAGGCCCCGGCCGACGAGCTCGTCGCTGCTACCGAGCACAAGAAACCTCGAGGCCCCCCCGGTGGGGGCGTCTTCGACAAAATGCTCAAAGAGCCGTGTCCCTACCACAAAGGACTCACTAACCATAACCTCGAGGATTGTCACATGCTGCGCAGGTACTTCGGGGGTGCCGGCGCTAAGAAGGACGATAAGGGGGAGGACCCTAAGGGTGACGACAAGGACGGGGAATTTCCCGAGATCCGCGACTGCTATATGATCTACGGAGGACCCTCGACCTGCCTCTCCGCGCGTCAGCGCAAGCGAGAACGGCGCGAGGTCTTCTCCGTACAGTCGGCAGTACCCCGCTTCCTTGATTGGTCTGCGGTGGCCATCACTTTCGACCGTGATGACCACCCAGACTACGTCCCCAACCCGGGGGTCTTTCCACTCGTCGTTGACCCCGTCATCGCCAACACACGCCTCACCAAAGTGCTCATGGACGGCGGAAGCAGCCTCAACATTATCTATTCTTAGACCCTCGACCTCTTGGGGGTCGACAGAGCGCGCCTCCAGCCTAGCGTCGGGGGCTTCCACGGAGTCGTGCCGGGAAAACGGGCGGAACCCCTCGGGCGGGTCGATCTGCCTGTTTGCTTTGGCACACCGGCCAACTTCCGAAAGGAAACTCTCACTTTCGAAGTGGTCGGATTCCGTGGAACGTACCACGCTATCCTGGGACGCCCATGCTACGCCAAGTTCATAGTGATCCCGAACTACACCTACCTCAAGATCAAAATGCCTGGCCCAAACGGTGTCATCACTGTAGGGCCCTCGTTTGAACATGCCTACGAGTGCGACGTCGAGTGCGTCGAGCACGGCGAGGCTGTTTTTGGGTCAGCGATCTTGGCCGCAGACCTCGACGGTCTAGCCAATGCGATCCCCGACCCAAAACGCCATGCCGGCAGCTTCGAGCCCGCCGAAGACGTCAAGCTCGTACCCCTCGACCCCGCTGATCCCAAGGGGAGGACGTTGAACGTCAGCGCCACCCTCGATCCTAAATAGGAAGCAGTGCTCGTCGACTTTCTCCGCGCGAACGTCGACATCTTTGCGTGGAGTCCCTCGGATATGCCGGGCATACCCAGGGAAGTCGCCGAGCACGCCTTGGAGATCCGGGCCGGATCCAAACCGGTGAAGCAACGCCTGCGCCGCTTCGATGAGGAGAAGCGCAGGGTCATCGGCGAGGAGATACACAAACTGTTGGAGGCCGGGTTCATCAAGGAGGTTCATCATCCCGAATGGCTAGCTAATCCTGTATTAGTTAGAAAAAAGAGTGGGAAATGGAGGATGTGCGTAGACTATACTGGTTTAAATAAAGCATGTCCGAAAGTTCCCTTCCCTTTGCCACGCATTGATCAAATCGTTGATTCCACCGCGGGATGTGAAACTCTCTCATTCTTAGATGCATATTCCGGCTACCACCAGATCAAAATGAAGGAGTCCGACCAGCTCGCGACTTCATTCATCACCCCATTCGGCATGTATTTCTACGTTACGATGCCCTTCGGTCTCCGGAACGCAGGGGCAACGTACCAGCGATGCATGCAACATGTTTTCGGGGAGCACATTGGGTCGACCGTCGAGGCTTACGTCGACGACATCGTGGTCAAAACCCAACGCGCCGGCAACCTGGTCAGCGACCTCGACGTTGCATTCAAGTGCCTCAGAGCAAAAAACATCAAACTCAATCCAGAGAAATGTGTCTTCGGCGTCCCACGAGGTATGCTTTTAGGGTTTATCGTATCTAAACGTGGCATCGAGGCCAACCCTGAAAAAATCTCTGCAATCACCAAAATGGGCCCCATCCGAGATCTCAAGGGCGTACAGAGAGTCACAGGTTGCTTGGCGGCACTCAGCCGTTTCATTTCGCGCCTCGGCGAAAAAGCACTCCCTCTGTACCGTCTCTTGAGGAAATCGGACCATTTTTCCTGGAACCTCGAGGCTGAGGAGGCTCTCACAAAACTGAAAGCCACCCTCTCTAGCTCACCGATCCTCGTCCCTCCGACCCCGGGGGAACCACTCCTACTCTATGTCGCAGCGACATCACAAGTTGTCAGTGCTGCCCTGGTTGTCGAACGGGCCGAGGAGGCACACACCTTGCTCGTCCAGAGGCCGGTCTATTTCGTTAGCGAGGTGCTCTCAGAAACAAAGGGTCGGTACCCACAGATCCAGAAACTGCTGTATGCTGTCATCTTGACACGGCGCAAGCTCCGACACTACTTCGAGGGTCACCCGGTTACTGTGGTTTCTTCTTTCCCCTTGGGAGAGATAGCCCAGAACCGGGAAGCCTCGGGTAGGATTGCCAAATGGGCGGTCGAGCTTATGGGCGAGGCATTGTCCTATGCGCCGCGAAAAGCTATCAAGTCACAGGCGTTAGCAGATTTTCTGGCCGAGTGGACTGACACACAACTCCCTCCTGCACAGCTCCAAGCGGAGCTGTGGACCATGTACTTCGATGGGTCATTAACGAAAATGGGAGCAGGCGCGGGCTTGCTCTTCATCTCACCCCTCGGGGTTCACATGCGCTACGTCATCCGGCTTCATTTCCCTACGTCTAACAACGTCGCCGAATACGAGGCACTCGTCACGGGGTTGAGAATCGCCATCGAGCTCGGGGTCCGACACCTCGACGTCCGAGGCGACTCTCAACTCGTGATTGATCAGGTGATGAAGAACTCGAGCTGCCGCGACCCCAAGATGGAGGCCTACTGCCAGGAAGTACGGCGCCTCGAGGACAAGTTTCACGGCCTCGAGCTCAACCACATCGCACGCAGGTATAATGAGGCCGCTGATGAATTGGCAAAAATCGCGTCCGGTCGAGCCACGGTTCCACCGGACGTCTTCACGAAAGACCTTCAGCGCCCATCCGTCGACCTCAGGCCAGACGGGGAGGTCGACGAGGAGTCGATCGACCTTCCACCTAAGGCAGAAGCCCCCTCGACCGGGGCTGAAGCCATGCAGGTGGAAGACTCGACGTCACCGCCTGACCTCGAGCCTGATTGGCGCGTCCCGTATCTCGACTACCTCATCCATGGGGACCTCCCCTCGGATAGGACTGAGGCTCGACGGATCGCACGTCGGGCCAAAACTTTTGTGATCATGAGCGACAGCAGGGAGCTCTACCGTCGTAGCCCTACCGGTATCCTCCAACGTTGCATCACGAAAGAGCAAGGCAGAAATCTGCTCAGCGATCTTCACTCGGGGGTTTGCGGTCACCACGCTGCGCCTCGAACCCTTGTCGGAAACGCCTTTCGACAAGGATTCTATTGGCCGACCGCGGTCTCCGACGCTGTCAAGCTAGTACGCTCCTGCGAGGGTTGTCAGTACTATGCGAGACAGACTCATCTTCCGGCACATGCCCTACAGACTATCCCCATCACATGGCCGTTCGCCGTTTGGGGGCTCGACCTTGTCGGACCACTGAAAAGGACGACCGGCGGCTTCACCCACTTGCTCGTCGCAATCGACAAATTCTCCAAGTGGATCGAGGCCCGCCCTATCACCAGCATCAGGTCCGAACAAGTTGTACTCTTCTTCACTAACATTGTTCATCGCTTCGGGGTCCCCAACTGTATCATCACGGACAACGGCACCCAGTTCACTGGCAAGAAGTTTTTGGATTTCTGCGACAACCACCACATCCGTGTGCTCTGGTCGGCCGTGGCTCATCCAAAAACAAACGGGCAGGTGGAACGTGCCAACGGCATGGTTCTACAAGGCCTTAAGCCCAGAATCTTTGACAAACTAAACAAACATGGCAAAAGATGGGCTGCCGAGCTACCCTCGGTCTTGTGGAGCCTAAGAACAACGCCGAGTCGAGCCACGGGGTTCACTCCGTTCTTCTTAGTCTACGGGTCTGAGGCTATGCTACCAACCGATATAGAATACGGGTCCCCAAGATTGAAAGCATACAACGAAGTACACAACGACGCCATAAGACAGGACGCCCTCGCCCAGCTCGAGGAAGCCCGAGATGTGGCTCTGTTGCATTCTGCCAGGTACCAGCAGGGTCTCCGACGCTACCACGACAGATACGTCCGCAACCGTGACCTCAACGTTGGTGACTTGGTGCTACGGCGGAACCAGAACACCAAGGGACGGCACAAGCTCACACCACCATGGGAAGGGCCGTACATCATCACAGAAGTACTAAAGCCGGGCACCTACAAGCTATCCAACGAAAAGGGCGAAATCCTCACCAACGCTTGGAACATCGAACAGCTACGTCGCTTCTTTCCTTAAAAAGCCTCGAGGCTCTGTATTTCCTTTTTCGTCAATAAAGAATACAGCGATGTTTAAAATTTCTCGTTTCGTAATAAGGAAGGATCGACCCTGCACTCCCAGAGTCGACCCTCCCTCGGGGGCTGGCAAGGGGGGAACCCCCGGTCCCCGAAAAACCGAAAAAACTTATGCTCTTTTTTAAATTTAAGAACCGCTTCTTAGATCGACTTCGCTGAAAGAGCACCCTAAGGTTCGAAAGGGCTCTCGAGTCTGGAGCATCACCTACGCCTCCGAGGCTACGGTACCTCCACTCAACCCTTACGCCTTTTAGAGGTACGCCTTCACGCTGAGAAGATCTAAACAACGGTTCCTAAAATTAAAAAAGAACATACCCCATGTCGCTTAGATCAGGCTCTCACACGATTTACTAGGCCGCAACATCACCCTGAAGCTCGAGGGCAGTCGAGCCGCGAGATCACTTACGCCTCCGAGGCTACGGTACCTCCACTCGCTCCCTTACGCCAAAGGATGTAGCTGCGCGCTAAGTAAATCACGCGAGAACACGATCCGTGCGATAAAGGGAAGAAAAGCTCGAGTAAAACTGAATCAACCACGAACCGGTTTATGTTTCGAGTCTTTTAGGCCTCTGCGGCCACCACGATCAAATTTCGAAATACTAACTTATTACATGGGCCTTCATGCCCAGATTTGGCTCACAGGCCTTCGTCGTCGGCAGGAGGGACTACCTCGGCTTCAAAAAGCGAGGCCAGACGACTCCCAGGCTCTTCGGCGGCTTCGATCAGCTCCACGCAGGCGTCTTCGTTCTCCTCGTCCGTCCGATCGGGGTCTATGATGAAGCCCTCGGCAACGAGCCTCATATCAAACACAAACCCCGAACGGACGACGGCCAGCGCCCTCTTCACGCCGTGATGGAGGCCGTTCCGTACCTTCTCCCGGGCAAGGCGGCCCAGCGCCACCATCCGTCGGACGAAGGAGTTCCCCGGAACATCTTCCCCGGTGTCGGTGTCGGGCTCGACCCCTAGGCCATCACACACAGTGGTGATCACGCCCTGGAGAAGTTGGGTCCTCCGGACCTCGGCTTCGAAGAGGCTCTGGAAGGAGTTGGCGCACGTTTGGGCCTCTCGGTTCTCTCTCTCCAGCTCTGAAACACGATAAACAAGTTAGTGCCCAACGCGGGGCCTTCAACGTCGTGACTATAACAACCATACTTACCCTCGACGTGGGTCTGCAAGCCCACGACCTCGTCGCGGAGCCCCCCACATGTTCGCTCGAGCCCCAGGAAGGCGTTGTCCTTGTCACGGATGGCCGCCTTTAGCGCCTCGACCTCCTGCCGAGCAGACTCGAGAGCTGCGTCCTTCTTTTGGACGGCTCCCTGCAGCGTCGTGACCTCGGCATGGAAGGCGTCGCGCTGAAGACTGACCTGGGAGACATCCTCCTCAAGCTCCTTCACCCGCGCAGACAAGGGCTCGAGGTCCCTGCGCGCCTGGGTAGCCTCCTCCCGAGCCTTGTCCAGGCTTGTGCGCATCACGGCCTCGGCCGCCCATGCCTGCGCCGCCTCTTCCTTCAATGTGGCGTATGCGACGCGCAGTTCAGCCATCTCGGCGTTCCGATCGGATAGCCGTTTCTGGGCCTCCTCGACCAGAACCCGTTGCTGGGACAGCGCGCCCCACACGCCACTCTCGTCCCGGATGAAGAGTGACTTGCGGCGGGAGTACTCCTTCAGCTCCTGAACGCAATTCGAAAAGGTCACAAATCCGAAGAAAAAACAGCCTATCAAGCGAGCCGACGGGTCGATCATACCTCGGTGGCATCCCCCATACTCCGCACAGCGCCGGACGCCACTCGAAGCAACCGGTCGAGATGCTGGCGGACGCCCTCGAGGTACTCCCATCGGTGCACTTCGTCTTTGTCGCTAAGGACAAAGACGGGCTCGGCGTCGGGGTTCGTAGCGTCCCTGAACTCAAGAGACGGCCCCCCCCACTTCGGCAGCTCCGCCTCGACCCGCGCTATCGCCAGCGCGGCGATGTCGGGCCACGAGGAGGACGACCCGGCCGGGGCGTCTCCCGGTCCCGCGGAAGGACCGGCCTCGCCCGCGGTATCCACCTCTCCAACGGCCGTCGTGACACCGGCCTGGTCCGCGACCTCACCCCCCTCGACCCCCATCGCTTGTTTCCCCTTGTCCAGGGGGATGTTGTCGAGGGGAACGTGAGGGCGGGCACTTACGACCGCCGGCGCTTCTGGAGCCGGCGCCTTGACCGACGACGGCGCCGGTGCCCGCGCCTCGACCGTTGGCACCTCCGGAACCGGCGCTTCTTCTTCCGGTGCTCCGGATAGGGGTTCGACCGCCCCGACCTCCACCATGCCCGCTGGCTCTGCCAACGGGCCTTGTTGCGGCCGCGACCCCCTCGCCCGGGCCGTCTCTTGCCCTGACGCCGACGCGACCTCCTCCATGGTCACGTCAGCACCCGCCTGCTCCGCGTCGTGGACGGGTGCCTCGCCCGTCGCGACCGCGACGGCAGCCTCGGCCATCCCCGACGACCTGGGTCCCGCCTCGACTACGTCAAGCGCCGCCGCCTTTACCGGTTCGGACCCCTCGACGACAGGCTCCGGGCCGGCAACCGCCGCGGCGTCGGCTGACCCCTGCCGTTGTCGCAGGCGCCCTTTCGCGGCCTCGACCTGACGGACCCAGGCCGCGTCCTGCTCCGCCGTCCGGTTGAGGACAACGGCGCCGGCTCGCAGCGACTTCACAGGGGTAGGCCCCATCGGCTCCGCCTTCCGCTTCAGCCTGCGAAGTGAGAAGAATTGTCGGCCGACGGACTTTGGGAAAGGCAGGACAACCAAGCTGAGATACTTACCCGGAAATCGGCACCAAGTACCTCGACCCCGCGCGGCTCGAGCCTCCCGGGACGTCCGCTGGTGGCCTCGCGGCGGCCTCACCAGCGGGCCGAGCGCTCCTGGGGGCCCCGGCCGACGCACCGCCCTGCGCCCTTTGTGCTTCCGAGGCCAGCTGGCCTCGGGTCCTTACTCCCGCCGGCGCCACCGCCGATGACGACGCCGGTACCGCCATCTCTGCCCCTGCCGGAGCTTGCAAGGCCCCGGCTGGAGCGGACGTCCCCGTCGACCCCTCTCGCCGGGTCCGGGGTAAAACGGCCCCTCCCCTCGAGGGGCCCGCTTCCTTCTCCACCTTCTTCCCCTCGACCTCCTCGACCACGACGACCGAGGAGGACGCCCCCCCGATGGGCTCCAGCAGGGGGCGAATGTCGGGAAGGTCCCCAAGCCTGGTTGCAATCTCATACCGCGACAGGGCATCATCATCTTCGCCGCTGCTGCCGTCGTCCTCCCCCGAGACTGTCTCGGAAGGCGACGGCGACAGGGGCACTTCGTCGATGGTCTGCTGGCGCCGGCGCCTCTTCAACGCCTCCGCCTCTTTGGCCTTGCGGATCGCCCGCTTCTTGGCCGTCTCCTTGACCTGCTTCTTCTGGGAGGCATGCAGGCGTCGAGCCTCCCGGGCGGGCCGGTCCTCCGGGACTGGTGGGCGCGTTTCCCGCAACGCCGACAAATCCTACACGCCGGCCTCGACCACATCAGCGAAATCCACAGATAAACGAAAATAGCAATAACTCAGCCCCGGGATACGTACCACGGATTCGCACCCTTCGGTAGGCCTCATGGGAACCTGATTGGCTTCCTCCGCCTTGAAGTTCCCGACCATCCGGCGAGCCCGCCGGAGAACCTCCTCAAGGGTGAGGGATTCGTGGGACATCCGGGTGCCCTCCAGGTTCGCCTCCGGAGTCATCTGGTCCAGGCGGAGACGACGCTGGCACAACGGCATCACTCTACGGCGATGGAAGCCCGCAGCCACCGCCGCAGCCGTCAGGCCCCGAAGGCGAAGCTGCTGCAGCGCCGCCAGCAGCGGATCCAAGCGCGTCTTCTCGGCCTCGGGCACTCCGTACGACCAGTGCTCTTCTCGAGCAGTCAGCACGCGGCCGGTGTACCTCGGCAACTGATTTTCATCATTGCGGAGATAGAACCAACCCTCGTGCCACCCACTGTTCGAGGAGATGAGTCGGGCCGGGATGTATAGATCCGTCTGACCCGATCTCACTTGCAGCACGCAGCTCCCCACTCGGGCCGCGGACAGGACGCCTTTCTCCCCTGCCCTCTTGGCGAAGAGCTCGGCCTTGAAAAGGTGAAGCCACAAGTTCCACTGTGGCTCCACCCCAAGGTAGCCCTCGCAGACCGCCGCAAAGATGGCGGCCTGCGCTACGGCGTTGGGGGAAAGGTGGTGAAGCTCCACCCGGTAATAGTGGAGGAGCGCACGCATGAAGACCGATGCCGGCACGCCGAACCCCCGCTCATGAAAGCTGACGAAGCTCACCACGTACCCTTCGGGGGGCACTGGCTCCTGGTGGGCGGGGGGCGGTGCCACCCACTCCGGCCGCGCCGAGTTCGTCCTCGGCCGCAACAGCCCGTCCTCGACCAACTCCTCCAACCTCCTCTCCGTCACCGAGGAGGCGGCCCAGTCGTCGGCGGGAAGGATCTGGCTCTTTCCTGCCATCGATGTCGTCGGAAGGGGATGGGAGAAAAGGATGCGGTGGCTGTGGCAAGACGGGCGGAGAACGCGATGTGGCAGGGGATGTCTAGGGCAAAGGATTGCAGGGATGCAAGTAATCGGTGGGGAACGGAGACCCCAAGGCCTTAGCTTTATATGCTCGGACGGAAGCCCAACGGCCGCGCGAAAAGTAAGGAGCAGTTTCTCGCGATAAAACCGCTCGCCTAACCGTTTCCTTATATCTCGCAGGAACTGAGCACGTGGCCGCTCCCCACGTCGTAACCATACGCCGATAACGCGCCGGTCTCGCCTCCCGAAAAAACGCGCCCGGACAACGAAATATCTCCAGGTATGTCTTAAATGGGTGCGAAACCCGCAATAAGTCTCGAGGGAACGAAAGCTGGCCCTCGAACGGGGTTCGACAGCTGCCCTCGAGCAACAGAGTTAGGGACGACCCAGGGTGCGCCCGTACATGGCCAAGGGCTCGAGCCACGCTCTCAAGGCACCCCAGGACGTATTCGAGGCCGAAGGAGAAGGTTGTGGTAGGAATCCCTCCGGGGGAGGCATCGAGCCCTCGAATCCTGTCGAAGGGAATCGAGATCCACACGACCACTTCTTGGCATTTTTGAGGGCGCCTCCGGGCCACTAGCCGACCCCTAACGAACGGGGCACGGGTTCTCACTCGAATTCCCCCGCTAGCAGCTCACCGGAGATCGTCGTAACTCGGGCCCAAACGAGGGTAGTGCGACATTCTCCACCCCTCCTCCTTTTTTCGAAAAAGGAGCGTGAGGGTCGCGAAAGACGGCCGGGACTCTGATCGACCTCGTGCGTGCGAGGCTCGGGATCCCGACCGCAAAAATGGGTGCGAAGCCCGCAATAAGTCTCGAGGGAGCGAAAGCTGGCCCTCGAACGGGGTTCGACAGCTGCCCTCGAGCAACAGAGTTAGGGACGACCCAGGGTGCGCCCGTACATGGCCAAGGGCTCGAGCCACGCTCTCGAGGCACCCCAGGACGTATTCGAGGCCGAAGGAGAAGGTTGTGGTAGGAATCCCTCCGGGGGAGGCATCGAGCCCTCGAATCCTGTCGAAGGGAATCGAGATCCACACGACCACTTCTTGGCATTTTTGAGGATGCCTCCGGGCCACTAGCCGACCCCTAACGAACGGGGCACGGGTTCTCACTCGAATTCCCCCGCCAGCAGCTCACCGGAGATCGTCGTAACTCGGGCCCAAACGAGGGTAGTGCGACATTCTCCACCCCTCCTCCTTTTTTCGAAAAAGGAGCGTGAGGGTCGCGAAAGACGGCCGGGACTCTGATCGACCTCGTGCGTGCGAGGCTCGGGATCCCGACCGCAAAAATGGGTGCGAAGCCCGCAATAAGTCTCGAGGGAACGAAAGCTGGCCCTCGAACGGGGTTCGACAGCTGCCCTCGAGCAACAGAGTTAGGGACGACCCAGGGTGCGCCCGTATACGGCCAAGGGCTCGAGCCACGCTCTCGAGGCACCCCAGGACGTATTCGAGGCCGAAGGAGAAGGTTGTGGTAGGAATCCCTCCGGGGGAGGCATCGAGCCCTCGAATCCTGTCGAAGGGAATCGAGATCCACACGACCACTTCTTGGCGTTTTTGAGGGCGCCTCCGGGCCACTAGCCGACCCCTAACGAACGGGGCATGGGTTCTCACTCGAATTCCCCCACCAGCAGCTCACCAGAGATCGTCGTAACTCGGGCCCAAACGAGGGTAGTACGACATTCTACACCCCTCCTCCTTTTTTCGAAAAAGGAGCGCGAGGGTCGCACAGCAAAAGACGGCCGGGACCCTAATCGACCTCGCGCGCACGAGGCTCGGGGGCTTGACCACAACAAAATGTCCCCCAATCGAACGCAAACAAGACCTCGGAGGAGTCTCCATACTCCACCGAGGCCTCGGGGGCTACACCCGGCGGGTGCGCTCGCGCGCCCCCGCCGGAAGAATCACGACGCTACGACTCCAGTTCTGACTAACCTCTGGGAGAGTGATCACACACTCACCCAAAGGCTCGGGGGCTACTGTCGGTACCAACAGTACGGGGTACCACAGCTATCGCCAAAACACTAACAAAAACCGAAACCAGTAGAAAAGATAGCCCGCTCGACGGGGCGCCTCGACCGCGTCCCGGCTCCGACTCGTACGAGGCCCGCTCGACGGGGTGCCTCGACCACGCCCCGGCTCCGACTCGTACGAGGCCCGCTCGACGGGGTGCCTCGACCGCGTCCCGGCTCCGACTCGTACGAGGCCCGCTCGACGGGGCGCCTCGACCGCGCTCCGGCCCCTCGACGCCCTTTCTTTACCTACCCGGGACAAAAGCCATAGCATTCAATGCGGTTACCTACTACCACCGACCGACATGGCTACGGCATGGGTCAACGCGGGAACAATACCCACGTCAAGTCTCACTGTTTTACCGCCCATCCCGTGATGGGAGGTGAAAGCCGTCACTGTATCCACCATACCGCGCACTATTCACCATCAGTCACCCTCGAGGGAGGATAAGACAAGGTCTGTCCCCCGCGATACCAGGGATTCGGCCTTATCCATCCGACCTCGACCCGGCCTCGACCCGGCCCCAACGCTCGACTTAGCACGAAGGACGATATGGCATGGCGCTCTGGGTCATTTCACCCTCTTGTCCCGCACCACGTCAGGGTACCCAGGGATGGCCGGCCATCCCGAAGCCACGTCGCTACAGTCAACTCAACAGGAATCGACAAAGCATCGCCTCAAGGCTCCCCTCGACTTGGCCTCCTCTCGCCCTATAAAAGGACAGGCCAGGGCGACGAATAGGGGGGCGAAGGATGACGGAAAAAACGCGAAGCAACCATCTTTCTCCTTTTTCTCTTTGAGACTTGGGCTCGACACCCTCTCTTGCCTGCTTGTAACCCCTACACGAGCACCTCGGTGCAAGGAAATACAAACTTCTCTTCCCCGCTGGACGTAGGGCCTTCTTTTGCCCGAACCAGGATAAACCCCCGTGTGTTCTCCTTGCATCACCATCCAGGAAAGAGTCACGCAGCATTTACTCGTTGGTTTAGGACCCCCCTCGGTCCGAACACCGACACTACTAGTATACTGCTAAAATAAGTAGAAACCATTATCTAAAAAAATATAAGTAGAAACAGAAACAAATAGTGTTACTCACATCATGCATTCGTGTCTTAAGGTCGTTTGGTAGGGCTCCAGACTCTCATAGAAACGTTTCGGTAGCCAATTCTTTCAAAAAAGCAGTGAATTGGAATCTCTTTCGTAAATTGTTTGGCAGTAAGACTGAATTCGATTTATACAATAAAAGTTTCTTTTGTAAAGAATTTTATATAAACAAAAATATGCTTCAACATTTTTTATCTTTCTTGTGGGCTAATAATAACAACCTAAATGCAATCCATTTTATTAATTTGTTGCGCTAATGAATGATAAGTACAAAAGAAATCGATTGCTAATGCATATGTGAGAGAGGACAAAGTTGGTTGATTTTTTGCAGCAGTGAACATCACTTGCGAACCAGATAATAATAAATAAAATTTGATGCATCATATCTTTTGCATGACGCATCATATCTTTTGCTGCAGTGAAAGACTACTGCAGCTAGCAACTAGCACTAGAGTAGGCGTAGCAGTATAGCACTGCGCGTGGTGGTCAGGGTATGGGCTGCAACTAGCACTAGAGTAGGCGTAGCAGTATAGCACTGCTGACGAGAGCGGCTCAGCAGTGAACAGGGCAGCGTGTGCGCCGGTGCGCCGCGCCGGGCCGGCCGCAGTGACTCGCCCGCCGGGACGCCGGGCTCTCCCTCTGATTCCAATTCCAATTCGATTCGATGCCCAATGGACACGTCTATAGTAGAAGAGCGTCAGCGTCTTTGCGTCCATCCGTTGCAGTGCAGTTGTGCAGTGTGATCTATCGATACCGTACGTTGTGGATGCTCTGATCTGATGCCACTGCTAGATTTCGACCCTATTGCCACATGACGCCCTTTGCAACGCCACAAATTGTGTTGTAATAAGGGTATGTTTTGCAACATTTGTGCAAAACTGTGGCAATAGGGGGGACTCTCTTGCCACAAAAATAGTTCATTGCAATATTTACGTTCGTCGTTGCAATAAGTCAGCTGTATGGCAACCCTTTTTTGAGAAGTGTTGCTATATGTTAAAAATATTGCCATGATGACATTGTGTTGCAATAATACTGGTTGGCGTTGCAATATATTTTTGTTGCAACACATGTTCGGCGTTGCTAGTGCACCATTTGCCACGCCATGAGCACGTTGCCATTGCATGGTCTAGCAACACCTAAGGCATTGCATTAGTTGTTGTTGCCACACATGCAACCGTCGCAAAATCTTAGGTTGCAACGGCCTAGGTGTTGCAATTCCAACACGCATTTGCAACACCGCACAGAAAAAGCGTTGTGCAAACCTATTGCCACCCTTGATCTTGCAACGTCTCCCAACACTAAATTTGTATTGCTGTTGCTGCTACTGCAATGATTTTGGGTCTATCGCAACGCATTTGGGGTATTGAAACATGGTCAAAATTTAGTAGTGTGCAGACGTGCCTAGTTAGTCTATAATTGGACAATAATTGCTAAATAGAAACGAAAGTGTTACAGTATCTTGTAATTTTTATAACCCCAATCTAAGCAAGGTAGGTGAATTAATTCTTAAACTTAAACTTTAACTTTAAATGACCAAGAATTAGTACCGCTGTCCAAATGGCCTGTTTAAGAAATATCTAACTATTGGAAAAATAGAAACGGAAACGTGAGAAACACACGTCACTTTTATTTTTTAGCTTGCTAGTGATCTAATTCCTTAGCTGCATTGGTATACCTTAGAGCACCTCCAGCAATTCCAAATACAACTTCCGTAATAAGATGGTAATGGGATGATCAATACTCTTTTTTTTTGGATTATTGTTAAGTATGTTTTTTGATATCTCCAATAACCTCCTAATAAAAATAGGTCCCACTTGTGCATGGGAAGAATGCCGGTGAGCTATTTGGGGGTGTTGTGTCTCCCCCTTCTATTTTGGAGGGTGTGTTTATTTTTGTTGACAACCAATTAATGGAGATATGATTGGTGATTTGATGGAGCAATACTTTTGTGCCAACATTTTTCAATAAGGTAGGTTTTTGGGCTATTGAGGATTTGCTGAAGATGCTATTAGAATTCTTTAAAAGAGTATTGAAGCATATTTTTACAAATATGCTCTTCTGTAAAGATGCAACCCATTTTATTAACTTGTTGCGCTAAAGAAGGATAATTACAAAAGAAATCGATTGCTAATGGAAGTGAGAGGAGAAACAGAACCCAACCCCTGGAGGCCCCCGGACGTTTCGCTCGCGCAAGCTAAAATGTGGGGAATGAATCAGTAGATGCATTCCGAAATGTTCCGATGTTTTTGGCACCCATTCTTGAAACCGAAACTTTCCTAAGCTTATGTGAAACATATAACGATCTATTTTGGACTTTACCATAATATATATTTAGGTGGAGAGTAATCCCTCGGTGACACTGAACAAAATTTCTTGAAACCGAAACGTTTGGGTCGTCCAAATGGTCAACATCACTCGCAGACCAGATAATTAATAAAATTTTAATGCCTAGTATATGGAAAATCAACCAACTTCAATTTGTTTTGCCTACATATGTATAACATTCAGAAGCAGTAGAATGATGTACCATGGGTGTGTTTAGTTCCGCGAAAAGGTGTAAAAAAAGTACTGTAGCACGTTTTGGCTTTATTTGGTAAATAGTGTCCAATCGTTGACTAATTAGGTTCAAAACGTTCGTATCGCAAAGTACAACCAAGCTGTACAATTAGTTTTTGATTTCATCTACATTTAGTACTCCATGCATGTATCGTAAGTTTGATGTGACGGGGAATCTTTTGTTTGCACAGTATTTTTTTTTGACTGAACACAGCCCATGTCTTTTGCTGCAGCGAAAGCCTTGTACTGCAGTGTAGTGTGTCCGTTTTTTCTGTCGTTGTTTTGTTGTCATTGAAAGCAGTAAAATTATTGCTGCTGCGGTGCTGGCGTCCGCGTGCGTCCGGAGTGGGTGGGCAGGGCATGGGCTGCAACTAGCGCTAGGCGTAGGCCTAGTGAACAGTGGTGATGCGTCGGCGTCCTCTCGCTAGGCGCTAGCTGTCCAAATCTCCAATTCCATTCGATCTGAACAGACGTGCCCCCGCGCAGTCCTCTCCTCACAAGATGTTGTTTGTAATTTCCTACTACGTAGTAGAGACGAGGACCAATTAATCCCCATGTTTAATGTTTTTGTGCTAGCATAAAATCAAACAATTGGCGGAATGGATATGCCCGTTGTTTAGCGACAAGCGGGACATACACATGATATGCCCACGTCCGTACCGTTAAGATTCGGTGGACCACTCTGGGTTATACACTGCCGGCGGGCCCAAATGCTGTGACCTGTACGTCCTCTTGTCCAGTCCAACTACACGTAGAGTAGAAAATAACCACGTGCTAATTTTGATAACGTTGCCTTACAAAATTAGTATATTATACGTATACTAGACAGAAACGTACGTATCTTCACCGCGATTGATTTGATTTCATTCGATTCGATGCATGCAGCAGCTGTACGCCGGCCTGTGCTAATTTTGATTCGGTTTCCTTATTAGGCCAGGCTTACAGAGTTTCAGTGTGTGTCGTTGTTTGATTGTCATTTTGTGGTGCTGCCCCCGTGTCCCGTCGTCCTGGTCGTGACGTGCGTGGGTACTGCTGGCTACAACCAATAGCGTACTCTACATGTTTTGAGGGTTCGGTTTGTGTGACGCGTACGGCAATGGCATGCATGCAACGAAAGATTGGAAGCGGGGATCTTTTTTCTGCAGAAAGAAAAGAAGACGCTAGAACGAGAAAGGCAGGGCCCAAATGAATCAGAGACACGAAACGGAACACCCAGCGTCCCCACCCACCAAATCATCAAAGATTGCATGGGTGGGCCACGCACTCGTACTTTTGGCTTAATTAATTAATCTCCAGGGGACGTGTCAGGCAGGCAGGCAGGGCCCAAATGTTGTGGCCCTGCTGTGTCCTCTTGACCAGTACTAAACAACGTGCTAATGTTGATTTGATTTTCAAAATCGATACGAGACGCGTACTAGCTCTACCGTACTAATGCCAACGTGCGTGCATTTGCTGGCAATATATAATGGCCGATCAACGATGCATTCGCCATGCCCATGCATATGGTGCCGTCTGCCGTCCCAGCTAGCTACAGTAGTTGATGACGCTCCCAAGCTCATTCATAATGGAGGAGGGAGGGGATCGAGAGGGGAAACGGAAGGAGATGACGCTCCCAGCTTAGCTGATCCTGCTGCTTTTTCCTTTGCCAACCAACCAACCAACGGGGATGGGTAGGAGAGGACAAGCTGAGCTGGGATTCACGTGCCCGGCGGAGAAACCGTGCTGGTGCGCCCCGTGAAAAGCTGCATATATAGGTACTCATGGCGAGCTTAAGTCATTATATATAGTGGGAAACAAGTGTAGAAAGAATGTCATTACCGATGGCTCAAATGAATTGTAAATTATCAAAGCATATAGTTGGCTTTTGTATATGACAAATGTGTATAAATCGGAAAAGCAACATAAATTAGCTTCTGAAGATGTATGTATGATTAGAGTCTGCCCAATGCCAATTATCCATGCAACATAGCCTATTTGGCTTTATATGTGTTCACACACACTAATTTATTTGTTAAGACAGGATGGCTTCTTGCAGTATAAAAGGTCAGCGTACCATTGAAGCCACGTGCCATCTCCATGAAGTCTGCAAATTCCTTGGTGCTTGAGTTGTAGAACTGAAGAAAGTAATAATTCTCGGCACTCCTTACTTTCCAGGACGACTTCAATAGTAATAATGTTGTGCCATCACCTAAGACATCAAACGGCTTCGTAAACAACAACAATCCTCGTGGCATGTGTATCCTATACTCCATGACCCAAATACTCTTGTTAGGATCCATCAAGAGCCATATGTTGACATAGTGGCCACACGGGGAAGGGGGAAGCGATATGTCGTATGTTTTGCACCACAGACAAGGTTCCTTTGAGCCCAGTCAGGGCAATGCGCAATGCGTCCAACTCCTAGCGCTCCAAAGACGGGCATTTGATCGTCTCTGATTTCCATACCTCGCTCTCGAGATCGAAAGCGGCTATGTGATACGTAGCATGAGGCGCTGGGTTAGTGTTGCTGTAAGGCATGAAGTAGAGGACGCCATTAACGGTTGCCTTGGCTTGGCTTGAAAAGCTGGTGTAGAAGAATGGGCCCCTTGGCCTTTTCCCTCCATGTCGGCTCCGTGCCAACATCCATGATCGTGGCAACCTCGCACCACTGGGTAGAACCAAACCAGTATGACGAAGTTACAAGGTGGAGCACCATATAGTCACCAGACATTGCGGCGCGGCCAAAGCTGTAGTCGACAGTCGACGTTGATGGTATCGGGGGATTGTTGGTGCCGACGACGGTAAAGTCACGCCCGGACGCCGGATCGATGATCATGGCACCAAGCTCTGTCCTGCCAACGAAGATGAGGTCGAGCCGTGTCAGCGCCAGCATCGACGACGATGAGCCGCCAACCTGGAACGTCCGCAGGACGTTGCCGGCCGTGTCCAGCAGCCGCACCTCGTGCTCCGGTGCGAATCCGAACATGGCGACAATGAGCGGGACGGCGCGGGATCTCTGCGCGGCGATGAAGGTCGGGTCGGAGATCATGGCGTGCCATCCCTTGGAGACGCATTGGAACCGACACAGCGCCTTCGCCGGCAGCCTGAGGAGCACCTCGATGATGATGTCCTCCGGCAGTGAGAGGCCGCCGCTGCCGTTGCCATCGCGTTTTCGTAGTTTTGATGCCATTGTTGTTGCGCTCGGAGTCGGATGACGGACGCTGTTATTTTTCCCTAACAAAATGACGTCGCCTTCAGGCTTCAGCGTACCATTCCATCATCAATTGGCTGCTTGTGTGCCCTTCGGCTTGATTGAGCAGCATCATCGTTGTGGCTGTGGGCCAGCATAAATTAGTGATTCCGCGGGCAACATAAATTTTTTATTATAAAAAAGCATATCTTTTTTTTTTTTTCAAAATGAACGTTTCAGCAGATTTAATTCCCGGGTGAGCATCACAAGTCGCAACAACATCGTTTTCTTGCATGATTTGGGAGGGAGAGCCCCAGAGTCTGAAACCAACTGGAGCTCGGAGCTAAGTTTTCCAGCTCGTGCGTTGACTAATCTCAGTGATGGGCCAACCAGTAGGTTGGGCTGGGAAGGGAATCTCGGGCGGGCCATCCCTTTTGACTTCACTGGATCGGAAGGAAAACCCATGGGCTCCAACAATCTTGAATTGTGAGCTCAATCACCTCCGCTGCTCAAGCCGTCTACCGTATCGGGAAATACGGAAGAGTAACAAGAAATCCGCAGCAACTCGAAGATCAAGTGCCTCTAGAATGCAACTCTCAAACAATGCACTTGAATCTCACTCAATCTCACTCAAGATGTGCAACTAAGCAAAGAGATGAGTGGAGAGGTTGTTCTCTAGCTCAAAGGATGTCTCTAGGTCTCAAAATGTGCAAGAGTTACCCTCAAACCCCGGACATCTTCTATTTATAGCGAAGGGGTACGCAGCTAGCTGTTACCGGACGACGCAATGAAAAACATACTGACCGGACGCGTCCGGTCACTACAGGACAAGCGTGAACAGTGCACGTCAGAAGTTACCGTTGCTGTGACCGGACGCGCTCTAGCATTTGACCGGACGTGCTGCACCTGGTGTCCGGTCGGAGTCTAGTAAGCTCCCACCGCGACTGGACGCGTCCGATCACACGTGACCGGACGCGCCGCACGTCCGGTCGGCTCTACGACCAGTTCTGGCCCTCTGGGTGCCTGACCGGACGCTCCGGTTCCGTGAGGGACCGGACGCGCCGATTGAAAACCCTAACACTCGCACGCCTGACAACTGCTGAGAACTGACCGGACGCATCCGGTCAAACCGCGACCGCGTCCGGTCACCACAGTGACCGTCGTTCGCCTCCGTTTCTTTTCCGACCTCCGGCGTAGTAGAAAATAGGCATTTCACTTCCCCAAAAAAGCGTCGAATCTCGCCTCGCAAGCTCGTCGGGAGGGAGAGAGGAACCCAAACCCCTCTCTACCGCTTAAACTCCACCGCCTTCGCAAATGTGCTAACACCACCAAGTGTACACCACCATGTGCATGTGTATTAGCATTTCACAAACATTTTTCAAGGCGTTATGTTAGCTCTCAACTAGATCCTAATGCATATGCTCAAGACATTGATCTAGTGGCACTTGATTCCTGAGCTAACCGTGATTGTCGCTCTTGATAGTCGGCTAGTATCCTAAATCCGGTCAATCAGTTCTCTGCTCATCTTAGACCGGCAAAAGGAAAACCCTATGGTTATACCTTTGCCTTGCACTCTTAGATCCTTCTCCTTCACTTGATCATCATGTCCATGATTTTATGTGCATCTCCACCATGATTGTCATTTCATGTCCATGCACCATCTCTTTGTGATCTTGTGGCCACCACTCCTTGCCACATACACCTTCATCACATGTGTTGTTTATGCCTAACTCAAAACACTTAACACATGCATTAGCAACTTTGTGTCATTAATTACCAAAACCAAACTTGGGCTTTCACATGTTCCTAGGATCATCGTCACCCCTTGGTGCCAAGCTGATCTGGAAGACTTCGGCGTCGCCGCGGGTGAAGATTTTCTTTTGGTTGGTCATGCACGGCCGGTGCTGGACGGTAGATAGAAGATTTCGCCATGGACTGCAGGATTCAAACACTTGCATCATCTGTGACCAAGAAGCAGAAACAAGATTTTGCCATGGACTGCAGGATTCAAACACTTGCATCATCTGCAACTAAGAAGCAGAAACAATGGACCATATTCTGTTGGGCTGCTCCTTCAGTCGCGAGGTCTGGGGATCGTGGATTAGAAGACTACATCTTCAAAACGACATCATAGTACGGGAAAAAGTGGCAATGGAGTGGTGGCTGCAAAACAGGAAGATGATTCCTAAACCTATCCGACGAGGTTTTGACTTCTTGTTCTTCCTCGTTGGTTGGATGCTTTGGAAGGAAAGGAACGCGAGGACCTTCAATGGAGGCGCAAGAACAACAGCGCAATTAGAGTGGTGATCCAGGAAGAGATTGACGCTTGGTGTTTGGCAGGGTATAAACATCTGAGGTCGCCCATGGCGCTTCTCTGATACGTCGCATAATTTGCATTGCGTAATTACGATCACGTGCGAACTTAGCTTTCGGGTACCTCGGTAACCTTGGATTATCGTTGATACTACTTGTTGTAATAAAACTCTTTTCTGTTTAATGAAAACATGCCTATCGCGAAAAAAAAACAAGTAGGAAAATGGAGTGTTCTTTTGCGGCCGGGAACAACCCTTTGATCGCGTCCGTCCGGTGGTTTGGGTTGGTGGCAGCGCTATCAGCCCGGCCGTCCTTTCAGAGTTTCAGTGATTCACGTCCTCGTCATCGGTCATCCCAATCAATGTACACGTTGCAGGCATGCTCTCTCTCTCCGTTGACTTGTTGACCTGCTGCACCGGTGGCGGTGTACTAGTGGTGTACTGGTACTGAACTGATGTGTTCGCCAATTATAAATTCGAGAGCTGGTCAAACAATTAGCGTCACGTTGATACTCCTAGCGTCTCGACGCCTTGATTTGCACGGAATATAGGAAAGCGCCGGTCCTCCGCCTGCCCACGCGCCCTCCGACGACAGTAGCAGCACTGTAGCACTACTATAGACACTGTTCATCTGAAAATTTAAATGTTCCTTAGACTTTGCTCATCATTTTTATGTACTGTTCATGTTGCTTTTACTGTTCACTCGATTACCTAACAGGGCGCGGCCGTCCTAGTATGCTACTTTCTTCATCTCAAATTATAAGACATTTCAAGAATCTTGGAGAGTCAAAGGATCTCAAGTTTGACCAAATTTATAGGATAAGATAATAATATTTATGACACCAATTAAGTATCATTAGATTCTTCATTAATCATATTTTCATATTATACCTATTTGATGTTATAAATTTTTGTAATTCTCTCTCTAATTTTGGTCAAACTTAAGATTCTTTGACGCTATAAGATTTATAGAATGCCTTATAATTTGGAATGGATGGAGTAGGTAGCGTGGAAAGGCGCCTGTTAATGCGCGCTGTAAAACTGATGTAACGAAGACATCAATCAATACAAAAGTGTTGAGTGCCGTTTTCTCTGAACGTGGAAGATGGATAAGGTAACCATCATCCATTTCTTTGCAGTACGCGAACTCAGGGCTGCGTATCACACAAGTACGGTGAAAGCAGATAGTACTACTACTCCGTATTTTAATTTGCAGCCTGGACCATTTCGTGGCGATCGTCCACACATGTGCAGCATTTCGCCACGCCTTAAATGTTGGAGCGTAGCGTAGCGAAGAGCGACTAGGAGGTGTAAACTGCACTACTTGCGTCGCGGATCGCCCATGCTGATTCAGTAGATAGATAGATAGATAGATAGACACTTATCCTGATCTTATTATACGGTGGCGGCTTTGTCGACGGAGCTAATTAAAATACGCAGATATATAAGCGCGCGTGCATCCATGCCGACCTGCCCCCGGCCCGTTGAAATCCGGGGCCAGAAGTCAGCACACGGCCTGCAGCAGTCGCGGGCGGACCGTGAGATCTGGCACGATGACAGCCATGGGTTTCCTAATCCTGGCCGGACTGCAAAACGCGATGAGATCGAGTCGGCGAGTGGGGAGGGGGTGCTGGACACGGCCATCCGCCCATCCCCATCCCTATCCCTGTGTGGCTGTGTACTGCGCGTTGCCGGCTGGGGGTCAGAGACCCCGGCCCCCGGAAGGCGGAAGGGGACTCGTCGCCTCCGCGGTGGCATTATTAGCTACCAGCTACCACATGCTGGAGCAACTGCGGCCAAGCAACGGAATCGTGCGACGGGGACGGCGGCCGATGGAGAGCGACGCTTTTGGTTGGTCCCCCATCACGGAAGTCGCCCAAGTCTACGCGCGTGACGGGATGCACAAGTGCAGTGCTTGTGATCCCAGTACCTGTGCCGGTCCCTGGACCGCTGGAGACCGGAGAGTGGAGGCACGCGAGGGCGACTGGGCGAGGTCGGCTCGGTCAATGCAGCCTCGCAGCGAAGGCGACGAAACGCTGTGTGACTGTGTCTGGCACTCTCCGTCCAAAGAGATGCCATCCTCACAAGTTAAATAGTTTTAAATCTAAATAAAAATTTATATAAAAGATTAATAACATCTATGATACCAAATAAGTATTATGACATTGATTATAGAATATATTTTCATAGCAAATCCAATAAGAGACACATATATATTGATATTTTTTCAATAAATTTGATCAAACTTTGAAAACTTGACTTATCCAAAATCTAGAATTAACGTTCTTTTTTTAATAAAGGAGTACTATTAGACTGTGTATAAAGTTAGATCTTCTCTGAAACGCTGGGAGTATACTGGTATATACTCCTATATACCTACATATAGTATAGCTATACTTATACGGCGGAGGAGCCGAGCTGGTACGATCCCGTTCGCACATCGCTATCCTCCTGTCCGCCGGTCAGTGCATGCGCCATTATTTTCTTACCGTGCAGCGCACCTGGTCCCGATCGATTTCCACAACTCCACGACATTCGGTGGTACAAATCTGCAGTTTCACCGGGACACGTAAGTAAAAAAGAAAGGCTCGCTCACCGGGTGACGTGCACGGCTGACAGCCCGGCCGGGCAAATCGTCCATTCGCTCTGCTCCTCTGCCTTCACGAAACTTTTGACGGGTCGCAATGGCTATGGATGCCATATAAGTCATCAGTCTCGAGCAATAATTTGCAGCTCCAAAAGTCCGATAAAATTCAACGAGAATCTGCCAGCTTAGTCTTCGACTGGGCCAGAAAATAGTGTGCTCGTGAAGCGATCTATGTCGTATATCTACTTCACTAGTCTATCAACCTATACAGCTATACTCATACACGGGTTAGATCCTAATAAGATATAGAAATATTAAAAAAAACCAGCACTGCTAACGCCCCGACATCTGGATAGACGCTGCAGTCAGTTTCTATGCCTGACGCTGCTCCTCCCATGAAACTGCACCCTAACTTAGTGCCTATGTCCGGATTGGCTGCACCCCCTCCGCTTTCCGCTGGCGCCCTCGGCGCTTGCCTGCCGCCATCGCCCTCCGCTTTCAGCGTCCGTTGCCTAGCATCACTCCATCCCTCCGTTCCCTCACGAGCATGCACGGCGCCCAAGCAACTGCAACAGGCGGTTGTGGCAGGGGGTCACATTACAACATGTGCAATATCCCGATTTACTTTTGAAATATTCAGATAAAACACTTGCAATATACGTACGAAACAGCTGAAACAATTACAACATGCGCCTAAAACACTTACAAAGCACTTAGAAACTCTTGAAAAAAATCATTGCAAACATATGTAACGTCCAGATAAAACACTTACAACATACGTGTGAAACATATGTAACATCCACATGAAACACTTACGACGAACGTATGAAAAAACATTTAAAAAGATTTAGAACAAACTTGAAACATATACATATAATCATTGCAACATGTCCAATATCACGATTTACTTGTAACATCAAGATGAAATACTTGCAACATCCATACGAAACATTTGAAACACTTGAAATACAAGCTTGTAACATGTGCTGCGTAATGTCACCTTGCTGCTTGGACGAGGTACCCGAGTAGCGCGGGCACGCCGGCGAAGGAGAGCGCCGCGATGGCTAGGAGCTTCCACACGCTGAGGTCAAGGTCCCCACCAGGAGGTCTGCGTTGATGAGCGCCCGGAGGAAGTCGTCGTTGTCATCCACCGCGTCGCCAAAGACGTCCGACTCGTCGACCACGCCAGCGTCGACAAGGTTCTATAAGAGGAGTGGGCGTAGCATGGCGGCAGATGTGGCGCGCAGTGGCAAGCGGAGTGGGGTGAGCGCCGACGAGGTTTTGTAGGAGGAGTGGGCGCGGCTTGGCAGCAGAAGCAGCGCGCAACGGCGAGGTGGAGTGGGGCGGCCGTCTGATGCGTTGAAGCCGCGACGAGCGAAAGCAAATGGGGATTTCTGTCAATGGGATTCTGTCGCGGGGTAGTAATGGAGATAGAACATAGAGGGAAGCAGGTCGATTGCCTATTGGGTCCGGTCGCTGCGGAGGCCTAGGATCAGGGGCGTCCAGATGCACACGATCGGACGAACACCCTAATCGTAGCATAATCGATAAAAAAATCGTGTACAAATAATCAAAAATAATTGTTACTCTTTGTTTGTTCTTTTTAATACAACTAGCAAATATGCACGTGCGACACGCACGTGTATATGAAAAACTATTTCAAATGCAATGAGAATATTAATTGAATTCTCGATATGTCAATTCATATATATCATCATCAGTTTTTTAATATAAAAATATTATAATTAATTATTTATTTGATCAATAAAATGTGGGGGCTGATGTCTATACCGTCGATTTCTGGTAACGCGGTCATGGAGTCGCCATTCGGCTATGGCACCATGTGGCCATAGACCAGTCTCAAACTTGGTCATAGTATGATGTACACCTCTTCTACTTGTTCATGAACCGGGGCCCCCGGGTACGTGGTCACGTTCCTCAACAAGCGGCGGCAAGAGCAGCCACGAGGTAGCCAACTATACATCATGTGGCTCATCGTGCGTCCACGATGTCCTACGAGTGCACCAGCTTCACCTAGAAGGTCAAGTACAAGGCGTTAGCCGGAAACAACGACACCATCATGTCCAGGCCCAACATTGACAAGAAGAAGGTCATGGGCTGCTAGCTTAGCAAATAATTTAATCCTACATATTCCTCGCGCTAGGCGGCACCTTGAAGACGTTCTTCCAACCACGCTCCTGCCACGGCAAGACGTGCCTCCGCCCGTCGGCCAGGTGGCGATCAAGCCCGCACGCACGCCCGTTGTTCCGGCGTCTCATGCAGTTCCTATGTAGTCCCTGAACTCGTCCACGCGCTGCAGTGAGCACTGCTCCAGCACGGCAAACACCGCCAGGTGCACGTACAGCAGGTGGTCGTCGTCCGTGAGGATGAGGTTGATCACCTCACAGACCTCCGACATGCCTTCATTCCCTCGGTGTCTTCGTCACCGGGTTTAGATACAGGTGTGTCGGCTCATCTGTGCCGGCCTTGGTGAGGCTTCGTTTGGCAAATCATGTATGAAATACGCGTGTGAATAACTCCATCCATGGATTTGGTGAATCCCTGCCACTCACCCAACCCACGCCTGATTCCAGAAACCTCGTGTGAACTGGCACGAGCTAGTCACCCAGCGCCATGTGTGGTGGCTAATCCAAGCGCCATGTGCATGCAAAGCTGCGTACGAGGTCGCGAGCATGCACCGTTCGTCCGTTCCACCTTCCACCTTCCAGTTTCCAGGCCACGCCTGTAGATATTTCTCCCGCGTGGTTCAGCTCAACATCCCCTCCAATACATACAAGCGCAGCCAAATCCGATTTTGGATTAAGTGTGGGAGTCCACACCGGCGGGGGCTACGAACCATGGGAGTCTTTATTATTTTTCCTTTTTCAGGAATTTTGGTTAGGGAGGAGTCTTACATCTTGCATGTAAGATGTAAGATATAAGATCACGTATGACGGAGGGCTCATATAGCACGAAGTCCAAATCGAACGACTATTACGCAAGGAGAGTCTCTCAAAAAAACTCGCTCTTTTATAGTAGGATATGCGTACTTTATAAAAACTATTCAATTGTAGTAAACTTATCAACTATTATATTAGTGCTATATATATGTTTTCTTCGCTGAAATCCACAGTGTTTTCCACCTCGCCATCGCACGTCCTTGTATTTTCAATATGTGTTAGTTCAAAATATGGCAGGTCTTCTTGCATAGCGTATCTCGTGACATCTATCATGAATCTATATTTTGACTTTAGAATTTTGATCTTATTAGTTGCAACAATTTTTTTATCCGTGGGTTAAGTAGAAATTTCTTGTGCTTATTTTACATTTTAGTCAAAACTCTTACTTTGTATTTTATTAAACGTATTTTAGTTCTTGATTGCAATATTAAGTACCGCAATGACGTAAACAGTCATTTAAACCTGTACCATGGCACTCAAGATCATTAGTGGAGCTTGAAGTAAGAACTAAGATGAGGCAACAAGCTAACTGTAACACTCTCGATGTTACTGCATAAAACAACTCACTAAATCATTCTTAAGCATCATGTTGATGTGTTATTGCATGTGATCAATTGTGTAGATAAAATCTTGTAACAAAAAAGAATCAATAAAATGTTAAAATGAAAGGTAGTCCAATGTTGCCTTGTATATCAAGTAAGGCCGAAAACCAAATTTTCATGAACAAAAATGCTATAGAACGTATAAATGGCATATTAATAAAGTTGGAAGTACACATTTTGCAGGTGGCAATGCAACTTTTATCTTAGCAAAATAATATTGGTAGCTGGTACTTTTATTAGTCTGAAAATTGAACTTGGAAATAGATTCAGCTCAAAGGCTTAGAAAATTTTCGAGTCCAAAAACAGTTTGACAATACCAAGTTCATGAATTTATTCTGTGAAATTTAGTTAAGTAGTGATATCATGTTTTAGCTTCTTTTGATAGCCCTATGTACCCTCTTTCTCGTGGTTTAGGTGGTGAAACATGAACCGAGCTAGATTAGTGTTTTACGCGCTTTAAAAACCGTGCTCAACATGTCTCGGTCGATCAGGCCTGTGTGCGCGGTCATCGGCTCATTGTGGCTCGACGCCGTGCTCTTGGCCGCACATCGTGTGCGCGCGTGATTGGAGCCGGTCGACCGAGGCTGCCTTGGCCGTGGCCTGGCGTGGCCGGCCACAGAAGCTGTGGGTCACCAGCCGCTGGCCCTGCACCCGCTGCCACGCGGCTGCCGCTCTGCCCCGCCCTACCCGGCACTGTTGCTGCCTCTGCCTCGCTTGGCTCCGCGCTATTGCTACCGCTGCTGGTCTCGCTCCTGCTTCTGCGACGCCATCGCCTCACGTCACATCCATGCCCTGGCAGCTGTGATGTTGCCGGTCCGGCCGAAGCCGCTGCCACCGCGTGCACGAGGGGTTGCCCCCTCCCTTCCTGTGCTATCACTCACCTTAATGGCTCCGTCTACGCACGTTTTCCTACCCACGCTGGTCGTAGTACTTGCATGCGCCATCCGCTAGCATCCTGCCAAGCCGGAGGCGACCCGAGCTCTGACCTACCCTTTCCCCTCTTCCCCTGCCGCCATGACC
This sequence comes from Saccharum hybrid cultivar R570, assembly GCA_038087645.1. Taxonomy (NCBI): domain Eukaryota; kingdom Viridiplantae; phylum Streptophyta; class Magnoliopsida; order Poales; family Poaceae; genus Saccharum; species Saccharum hybrid cultivar. The sequence continues at coordinate 2,987,611 of JAQSUU010000377.1, forward strand.
GCCCGAGCCATGTTTCGATTCGACGCGTCCATAGCCCGCCTTTAAGCCGCCTGCTCGCTCGACCCCACCCCACCTCGAGCTATGTCCCATCGAGCTCTAGTTTTGGAGTTTTCCGCCACCGGGCTGTTAAAGATGCACTTGGGCGGCGTAGATGGTAACCCTTTCTTAGTTGCCATTCAAGCCCAGTCAGTTGCACCATCAACCTCACTTTGACTTACTCTTCGTCCCGCGCACCATAGCCGTACCCCTACCGCAGCACCGGCACCGCTGACGCGGCTTGCCGCCGAGCTCGCCGCGCGCACGTGGCCAGCTTAGCTCAGGTGATCTCTGACCAAGACATCATTGCGGCCAGGTTCGAGGTGAGGCCCTGCTGCCCTAGCGTTATCCCTACTGCCCTATTAGTGTTGAGTCTCACCGGATCACCGTCGCCACCGTTGCAGATCACCGCCATCGCGGAGGGACCGTTCCAGTGCGCCTTTGACCTCCTAACCACCATCCCATCCATTGTCGCGCGTTGGTCCATAGGTGAGATTTGGTCTGCTAGCTAGGGTTGTGCGGGCCCCGATTGGCTGGCATAGCGGCTCTGTGCCGGCCAGTGCCGCACCTGTGAGCGCAGGGGCGTTGGGGACCTCCCCGATGCGAAGACGAGTTAGTGCAAGGTCCTTCGTGCTTAAATGTTGTCGAGGAGAATAGTACGTTTAGTAGTTATGCTAATACCAAGTAACACAAGGGCTCTTTTGTGATTGCGCCTACGCGCGGGGTTGCCCCGTCATGGACCGGCTCGTGTGGGCCACGCTTGCGCACTAGGCCGTGCTGGGCTTGTTAGCCCTTTTTCCTTTTTTGTAAGAAATAGAAATAACTTTGTAATCTCGATTCTGAGCTGAACTTTGACAATTAATATCAATTCATAAGTGTCCAAAAAATGTGAAATAAATTTTGTTGGGTTCCTAAAAATGTTGTCTATCTGTTAGTATAATTAGTTTGTGCATGTCTGTGGTGATTCCAAGGATATTTAATTCATTCGGAAATGCTTAATATTGCTAGGGTATTATTTGTAAGAATTTTTGTGGTAAATCCATGATAGCTTTGACTCCGGAAATTTTATAGTAGTTTCCTGGTAATATTATGTGCTTGCTGTAATTTTTATAGCCCTAAGCGAGACTATTAGGTATGGTAGCTAAATATCCATTAATAACTAAAATGAATAAAAGCATAATGTTGATTTATAAGATGAAGCACTTGTATGATGAGCCTGATCTTTGCTTGAAGAAGATGATAGTTAGTTTTTTTTTGTCTTAGTCATTAGAGCTAGCTTAGTGGCTTAGCCGATGTATTCTTATTTTAAGAGTTGTTGTTGCCTAAATATTAAATGTTGCATCGTTATCGCATGCATATAGAGAACGAGTTGGTGGAGTACGTGAGCCCCGTCGATCAGGAATACGAGGAGATCGTAGAAGAGTACAATGAGGAGGTACTTGTACCGGAGTAGTTCCTAGAGCCACCTGTGACTGACACCGCTGTTGATACTGCGCCTGCCCAAGGCAAGCCCTGGTGCATAACCCTTATTTTGCTAATCACTATATATTATATTTGTTATGCATTTACGTTGGAGGGATTATATGGAAACCACATGCATATATGAGTCTTACTGGTGCAGGTTCACGTAGTGCTTTGCTTAGGTTTATCGGTGGGTGATCGGACAGGGATATGGTATGGGTATTGGTAGGTGTAACAGGTTGTGTCCCGTGGCCACAGGACATAGCTTGGTTGTGCTGTTTTTCCTATTCATGTCGATTGAGGATCGTTCTTTGCTGTGGATGGTAGTCAGGTCACAGATTTATTGTCCCTAGCACATACTTGCTTATGGGAGCGGAAAGGCTCGTAACTCTCTTGTCGTGGGTTTCGGCTCTTTCTGGACCGACTGATTGGAGGTGGGGGTAGGTGGAGGTCTAAGCACCGCACTGAGGCCGGGTCTCAAGTGTGGGGTCTTGGAGTCCAAGTTTGGACGGGGACCTGGATCCCTCGACATAAGTGGAATGGGTTGATCTTGTTTGTGCCTAGGGTACAAGCGAGGCGTGTGTTTTTTGGGTACCTAGCTGGGCTACATTGATTCGCGAATCGCCGTTTCTATGTGACGGTACTACTTGGCTATGGTCCGGCACCGTAGTAAGAACTGGAATATGAAAGGTGGTGAAATAAGTCTGATTGCTCAACCCTTACTGGAAAGTAGTACAGGTGCTAATCTGGAATGGTTAATAAAAGAAGTAAAGTGACTACTAATAAAACTTGATTATAAGGACAGACTATTAGTAATGCTTTTCGCAAAGCAAAATAAACCAGCAAGCCATATTGCCTATCATATCCTTGAGAGTCAGGAAATATATTTCCTAGTCGGGTAAGTCTTGCGAGTACATTGTGTACTCATGGTTCATTTACCCTTGTTGCAGGTGCACCTTGAGAAGCTAGCCCTTGTATGGAGGATTCTTCTGGTGGGCACAGACGAATCATTGAATCACTATGTTAGATGTTTATTTCTTTTCGTTATTTAATTATTGCACTCTGAACACTGGTATTGTAATAAATATTTTCTGAGAGTCGGTGTTGTATGAAATGGACTAATTATTATAAGTTCGTACTCATTATTGAATCCTAGATGGAAATGTGAATTATTTTGAGTTCTTCCGTTGGGTGTGCTCGACAGAACTGCTCGATTTAGTTCACTTTCGATGTACTTAGTGTCTATTGGAAGACAAGTGCCTCTGAAAACGTGCTATTTCGGGCAGTTCTGCCACACTAACTATATATTAATATTCATGGCTAACTACCATTGCTTACTCTATGGACTATGGTACATTTGGTCCGCGCTAATCTTTTCTACTGCTCAGTACGTTGAATTTCCTCTATAAAAAATGTATGTGTAGTTATTTTTCTTAAAGAAAATATGGCACTTACAATTGCACTATCAATATAGATAATATCATGATGTTTCAGTCAAAATATGTATAAATTGATCCAAAGTAATAATTTATGCAATTGGGTATCTTGATACAATTTAAAACAGCTAGTTTCATTGGTATGTGAATCGTGAAGGGGGCATTTTTCATGTTTCATAAAACACAAAAGCACATGCATGTTTCTATACTTGATATGTATGATGGAACAACATGTATGTTTACTTTAGGTTAGTTTTATATACATATTAATATTGATATAAGTGGGTGATTCAAGAAACATATATAACATACTTTATGGTTAATCCAAACTTTTTATAATAATATATATTGGTAATTTAGATGTAACTTTAAGGAGATATATTTCAGTTTATTTTTAATATGGTAGAGGTTAGTAATTTAGAAGAAAATTCAAGTGGTTACTTAGATTATTTATGGCTATGGTAGCGTGGGTAATTTAAATATTACTTTAGATTGTGCTTGATAATAGTAAAATTGGATAAGTTAGATACATATTTAAGGGGTTACCTTTTTTTTCCCTATAATAAGGTATTTGAGTAATTTTTTAAAACTTAATAGATACATTATATTACCTATAGTTATTAATGGCGATTAAGGACTACCAAATTGACCATATTTTTCATTTTCTGAGAATTTTTAAAATTTATTTTTTAGCATGTTTCATGAGCACTAACATGAAGGTTCTGTGTAGGATACGAGATCCCTGATACTATTGAGTTACACGTCTCCAATTATGCTAAATGAAACAAAAAAATTGACAGGGTTCTCTTTTTTCAGTAATAGGACTTGAATCATAGAGACAAAGTACAATATATTTGATTAGTTAACACATTGTTGTCTAAAGTAAGTTATAAGCTTCAGCTGGTGTCCCTTTTATGTGCACATATCTAACAAATGGACATACTTATAACTTGCAATATAATGCAAAAGGTGGCAAGGAAATGTCAGCAATTCGCTATACACTCGGAATAATATTGGAGATAAGCAATATATTTTACATAATTTTAATAGTCGGGATTTAAACTCGAGACCTTTGGCCCTAATACAACAATGAGTTGCATGCTCCTATCCATTCAGCTTAATAACTTACGGTGATAGGAAAATGTGAGCAATTCGCTTATACTTCAAGACTCTCTATACAACATATTTCAAGGTTTGCTACTTTGCCGATTTTCGAATAAAAAAGGTTACTCCAGCTGTTAGAAAATATATGTTACTTTAGTTTTGACCTAAGTCAAACCTTCAAACTTTGACCATTATAGATACTACTTGATCATTTTTAACATAATAATCAACGTTTTTTACATAAACTTGATCTTTTTAAAAAAAAGACTCATTAGATAAAACTTGAACAAAGTAACCTTTTGGAATGGAGTTTATAACATGATTGCTCATGAATTAGGCTAGCATGCTTGTAAACATCTCTCTTCGACGCCGTGGCTCAAGAGAGCACCAGATCTTGTTGGCCATTTAATGGCTGATGATTGTACTCATGTTCATCTCTAATATAGGGGCCGTTCGGTTCCTGGCCGCTGCCAGCCATGCAGGTTGTGGCGTCGCCATAGAAGTGCGGCGGAGAAAAAGACGACCACAACTGTGGCAAAAATCAGCGCATAAATGAACTGGTAAGTGTATGTGGCTACCTCAGCTTGCATGTAATCCAAACGCCAGCCAAGGTACCATGGCAGCCACGGGTTAGGTCTGGCGAGCGTTGGCGGGGAACCAAACACCTCCTAAAGCTCAACCTTTCCTGAAAAAATGGAGGCGGTAGAAGTTAGATTTGTGAACAACAAACGAGGGTTAGCTAGCATGAGAACATACAAGATTGTTGAAGTATTATTGAGAATTGGGAGATTTCAGATTTGTAAGTTATTATGGCATCAGCTATTGCCGAGTTGCAGTGCTCGTTTGTTGTTTTTTTTGGAATACGAGACCACTTGTTGGTTGCTGGACAGCTGGAGAGAGGAAATCAGCTGTTACGCTAAAATGCTGAATTATTTTCCTTGAAATTTGGTTCAAGTCATAAATTAACCGCAAATAGTACTGTTTATATAGTAATCAATCATACTATTTAAATTTTGAAACGAAGCTCAGTTGACCGGAAGCTGTCACAGGACAATTAATTTAACCCCAGAAGCCGCCTAACGTTTTTTTAATTAATTTTATGGATCAGAAACTGTGGCCGGCATTTTTTTTTTGCGATGAAGGCAAGCATTTTTCAACACCATCATGTACGTTGGCATATTCAATTGAAAAATGATGATCGCATTATTCTTCTGACTCTCTGACTTGCGTTGCCCTAGGAATAACATTTTCAGCCGGTAGGACGAGTTCTTCATTTTAAAACAGTAAATTAGATTCGAGTAGGTATGGTTTTCTCAGGTAGTAACGTTTATCCGGTGCACATGTGGCATGTGAAGTTGCAATGCAAGTTGCAGTTTATTCACTAATCACTAGTAGTAGTCTATTGCAAGGTGCACATGGCGACCTGAGAAAATATCTCACCGTATATGAATTGTATATTGGGCTGTTTGAGATTACTTTACTTCATCAAAATTAATTAGCTTTGCTCCGTCAACTCCATCGCCTAGCACCTCAGCTCCCAAGTTGGGTCCTACAAAGGTTTTTATTCTCATTAAGGCCAGTGGCGTGCATGACACTAGGGCCACTAGAGCTATGGCCCTAGTCTTAGCCCTTAATTACAGTGGACAAATTATTATTTTTTCTATAGCCAAACACAATTAGCATTGATGCCTAATGTATGGCCCTAGTCTTTGGCCAACCAGGGTCCCACATATTGGATTTTATGATGACCCAACTATTTAGATTAAACAAAGAGTCCATACCCCATAGTATCAATAATCAGAAAATTCAAAATAATGAATTAAATTTGAATAAAAAATAATGAATTAATTAAAAATCATTTTGATTCCCAAGTGAGTTGGAAAGAGTGATTCTTAAATAAAGAGCCCATGTAAAACACAAGTAGTAAAGATAAAACTAAAAAACCTATAAAAATTAATAGTTTGAACTCTGAATGAATTGAAAAGGAAAAACTAACTAAATAGAAAGGCCATATAAATTATAACTATAAAATATCTAAATTCTACATTGAAAATTTGAAAATAGTAGTTTAATTTCTATAAGTTGGAAAAGATACATAAATAAGTCCGTGTATATGAAGATAATAGATTCGCTTGGCGAAGGTGGTAGTTTTTTTAGGAAGGCTAGATCTCTAACCAGTGGTTGTTTGAGGAAGCAATATAGCTATAGCAGACATGTGTAGCATTGTAATAAATCTGGCGATGTTTTAGGGCCGAAAAAAAGATGGTTGTAAGTTATGAGAACATACAAATTTTAAATTTATAAGAGGGACAAAGAATTAAACAGTATGTGATAGACTTGGATAGTTATTTTACCGAGACATTGAGCTCACCCAGAGAAGCTAAAGGCAACCTTAATTTTACCTCGGCATAAAATGCGCATTCATCCAATAGGAGCACGAAAATGAAATAAGAGAATAGGTTGACGACAATAACTTTAAGACAATAAAATGGTTGACCATAGCTATATGTAGTGTGTGTGGATGGATATAGTATAAATGCATGGAGAGAAGGCTACAATTAAACAAATAAAAGTATATTAAAAATATTTTGAACTGAAAAAAAATCAAAGATGTTACAGCGAAGAAAGCTACTACTCACTGGGCAGCCGAGCTCGATAGTTACTCCCTCCGTCTGGAAATACACTACATTATGAGTTCTAAATTTTGTACCGAAAGATAACATTCGAGGTGGTGTCCATATTCAGATTTAACAAAATTTGTTAAAAAAAGAAAATATAATTTGAGGAGAAACTTTTTATTTAGATTTAACCCACGTGTACCTGCGTCATTTAAGTATTACTTTAAGTTTGTCTTAATTGTTTTTGGAATGTGTTACAGGACGGAGGGTGTGCTATATAACTTGAAAGGCTGGTCATTGCTTTATCTTTTTCTGACAACAAAGCTAAAAATTTACCTTAATATAATATGCTACCTGTATGACTTTGGTTAATGCAAAACAAAGAGGATTTTTGCACGCACACTAAAAAGTCTCTCTGTAGGCTGCACTTTAGGGTGAACTTTTCCCCTCTTCTTGGATCTTATAACCCCAAAGATATCATGTACAAGTACTTACAAAGAAAGCAAATCAATCACTGATGCGCTTTTACCATTGTTTATTGTCACTTGCATTACCGAATTCAGCTTATCAAAGAAGCCGTTGTCCCATATATCCACACCGGGAACGAGAGCTCAAGAAACGCGGGGCCAGCCAACTACCAATGGGACCAATGGCGTCAGGAGCCCGGACCCAGCGGTCATTCTCATGCAGCTGATGAGTAGGACGACGGAAGGAGATGGAGATCGCCGGTATCTGCAACGTGAGGAGCAGTCCATAGCGTGGCCCACATCAACAGTGACCTCTTGTGGGCCCGTATTTCTTTCCGGTTCTTCGAGCCGGCCGGTGATCCTGCCTCCTCTGTCAGTCTGTCTATATATTTCGTCCTTGAGATATAACCAGGACTTCACTACGCCACATTGAAACGAGCTCTCTTGAGCTTGAGCACCACTAAACTATTGGCATTCTCTGCAGTACAGCACAGGGAAGAGCAAGAAGCCGTCAACGATGGCTTCCGCTGCGCTGCCGGAGGAGGCTGTCGAGCCCGGGAAGAAGGGCAACGTCAAGTTCGCCTTCGCCTGCGCCATCCTCGCCTCCATGACCTCCATCCTTCTCGGCTATGGTACGGACACACACTCACTTCACTTCGTCCTTTTTGTTTTGTTTAGGCTAGCTTTGGCTTTTTGCATGGGCTCATGAGGTACGGCCGGACTTTGCAGATATCGGAGTGATGAGCGGTGCGTCGCTGTACATCAAGAAGGACCTGGGAATCACCGACGTGCAGCTGGAGATCCTGATGGGCATCCTCAACGTCTACTCGCTCATCGGCTCCTTCGCGGCGGGGCGGACGTCCGACTGGATCGGCCGCCGCTACACAATCGTCTTCGCGGCGGTGATCTTCTTCGCGGGCGCTTTCCTCATGGGCTTCGCCGTCAACTACGGGATGCTCATGTTTGGCCGCTTCGTCGCCGGGGTCGGCGTGGGCTACGCGCTCATGATCGCGCCCGTGTACACGGCCGAGGTGTCCCCCGCGTCGGCCCGCGGCTTCCTCACCTCCTTCCCGGAGGTGTTCATCAACTTCGGCATCCTTCTGGGCTACGTGTCCAACTACGCCTTCTCCCACCTCTCGCTCCGCCTCGGCTGGCGCGTCATGCTCGGCATCGGCGCGGCGCCGTCCGTCGTGCTCGCCCTCATGGTGCTCGGCATGCCCGAGTCGCCCCGGTGGCTCGTCATGAAGGGCCGCCTGGCGGATGCCAAGGTCGTGCTGGGGAAGACCTCCGACACGCCAGAGGAGGCAGCGGAGAGGCTCGCCGACATCAAAGCCGCCGCCGGCATCCCCCCGGAGCTCGACGGCGACGTGGTCGCCGTGCCCAAGAAACAGAACAACAACGAGGCGCGGGTGTGGAAGGAGCTCATCCTGTCCCCGACCCCGGCCATGCGCCGGATCCTCCTGTCGGGCCTCGGCATCCACTTCTTCCAGCAGGCGTCCGGCATCGACGCCGTGGTGCTCTACAGCCCGCGCGTGTTCAAGGCCGCGGGTATCACCAGCGACAACCAGCTCCTGGGCACCACCTGCGCCGTGGGCGTCACCAAGACGCTCTTCATCCTGGTGGCCACGTTCCTGCTGGATAGAGTCGGCCGGCGGCCGCTCCTCCTGAGCAGCGTGGGCGGCATGATCGTCTCGCTGGCCGGCCTCGCCGCTGGGCTCACCGTCATTGAGCACCACCCGGACGGCAAGATCCCATGGGCCATCGGCGTGGCCATCGCGTCCACCATGGCCTACGTGGCCTTCTTCTCCATCGGCCTCGGCCCCATCACGTGGGTGTACAGCTCCGAGGTGTTCCCGCTGCACGTGCGCGCGCTCGGCTGCGCGCTGGGCGTGGCGTCCAACCGCGTGACCAGCGGCGTGATCTCCATGACCTTCATCTCGCTGACCAAGGCCATCACCATCGGCGGCGCCTTCTTCCTCTACGCCGGCGTCGCGGTGCTCGCGTGGGTGTTCTTCTTCACCTTCCTCCCGGAGACCCGCGGCCGGACGCTGGAGGCGATGCACAAGCTGTTCGGCGCCACCGACGAGGACCTGAAACCCCAGGAAGACGGGGCCACGAAAGACAAGAAGCTCGGAATGGCCGCCACCAACTAACTTCAAATTAGAGGGTCTTGTTGAGGGGGTTCATGCCAAGAACTTGTGCAGTAGGCAGCTAGCTAGCTGCCATTGTTGCCATATGAGCTATCTAGGCTGAAGTAACGTGGGAAGATTCGCTCGCTGGTCCGGTGCAGCTGGAAAGCGACGGCCAGCAAGCTCAGGTCGGCCAGCTCGTGGTTCTTAAAGCTTCTTAAATCGTTTCTAAGTACATGCCCTGTGTTTCGTGCTTTGTTTTGTCCGTAAGATGGGTGAGCTAGCTAGCAAGTTGTTGAAGTCGATATGGCCGTCAACGCCAGGTTGCCAGTGCCGCCGCGCCGGGTGTGTATTAGAGGTGTCAGTCACGTTAGTTCGTCCTGTAATAACTACTATATATATAAGCTGTGTAGCCGGTGGTGCTGTTGCCTCGCTGCACGAGTCATGGAGGCTAGAAAATTGGTAGTGGTTCGAGGATTCTACTGAGGGAGTCAAGCAAGCCATGGAGGATGTGTAATATAAGGAAACGATATCTATCATCTATATCTATCTAAGAATTTGTCGTTCTGCGATCACGCGGAGATTATTTATCCCTATCAAATGGCAACCGTTGCCTAACGCAGCAAATTAGGCTTAATCAAATACTCACGGGATTGGAATCTGAGGTGTGGTTCACATAGGTAGAGCTTAATAAACTTCATGTACCTTGTCAGTGCTCCAGTGTCGAGACTCGAGAGACGAGCGAGAGTCCAAATGTAAGTTGGTCAAGGAACCTGCTGGATTACCATACCGACGGGATGAGCTTTTGTAATAAATACAATAATAACATAATATATGTATCCTTAATCCTAAATATGGTGTGGCATGTGGATGGGCCGTGTTAATTTCCGTGCCATGCATGTGATGCGGGCCTGCTAGTCAACGGACGATTGCTGGAATGAGACCCAACGTTGGACCTATAGTCGTTTATGCAACTTTCCATTTTTCAAAAGTTATAAACTTATATGCACACAATTTGGGGTATAATTTTTTGTGGGACAAAAGTTACAAGTAGGGCTATGGCTCCTACTACAAGGGCTCCCTGGCGTCACCTCTGACTTTTCATGTGGAACAACTTCTCTGTTGGAGCTGAAGCCGTTTTGTAAAATATTTGATAAAAATGGCTCTAGTGGTGGTTTTATAATAATTTGTGTCAAGTTTGTGAGAAAAAGCAAGTAAAAGCCATATTTTTGTGGCTTTAGTTCCTTAAAAAACCAGCTTCGTCGTCCAGACCCCTTACAAGGAGTTGTTTTTTAAATGGATGTTTGGCAGAGCCGGAGCCAGACCTAAAGGATAATTTTTCATGGGACAAAATTTAGCGTAATGATTTTTCATCATAACCTTTTCATTGTGAGTTACAACACAACTTTTGCTAGCATTCTTCAGCTTAACCTTTTTAATATAACTTTTGCGCACAGTTTTCAGACATGACTACATTTTAATATACAATGTTTCTAGCACAATTCTATAACAACTTATACATGTAAGTTTTGTTGTTAAACGTTTTTGAAAAACTTACACATAATTTATTCATCACATTTTTTATACATAAAAGTTTGTTTGTATCATACATAAGCAAGAGATGTGAAATATTGAAGCAAAGAAAGAAAATAGAAAAATCAAAACAAAAAATGAGTAGGAGAAAAGGAACATGGCTACCTACCCACTTGCGGACGGGTTGCACAATCTTTATTTGACGCGTGTTGCTATAGTTACCAACGCGCCGACACACGTACGTCAACATGTGATTGGATGACACAACACACGCGTCATCTTCCTCGTGCGTGCCTGTCTTCCTAGTGACAGGGCGGCAGGGAACACCAATGTCTTCCGAGCTTACAAGGGGGCTTGGGGGCAGTGACCAGACTGGTGGTGGTGGTGGTTCAGCCGGCGTTGAGCAAAACGACAGAACATCTGATAGGTGGAGTTGGAGGCGGGGGCGAGGGATCCGCTTCTTCCTCCTCTCATTGAGATCAGGGGAGGGCGGAGGCTCACTGAAAAACCTGTTTGGGTTTTGGTAATTGAAAAAGACCTGTTTGGGTTTTGAGAATTAAATGACAACATTAGCGTACTAACATGTTTCATGTGAGATGAATGGTTAGGCTTAGTTTACAACCTAGAGTTGAGCTACATGAAGCCACAAAGTGGGGATTTCGAGGACCAAATGGTACGAAGGCTCAACAAGTGAAGAGTGAAGACGATGGATGCTAGCTGAGGCATAAAGCTCTTTGACGAGATGATGGAGAAGAGCAAAGGATGGAAAACAAAGTGCAAGGCCAAGGTACGTATAGCTATAGAACTTTGTTTTCACCGGCCATGTGATGATTAGAGAAGTTTAAGATGGATGATTTTTGGATAGAATAGTTGTACTACAAAGATGGAAAAAATCTTTGTAAAATGTTTTGAAAGTGCTAACTCATTGCTAAAGGTGATGGTCATCCAGCTGGATACCTATTGAAGTTAGTCATTTGAAATTGTTTGAGAAATAAAGCTTGGTGGAGTGTTTTTACACTCATGGAACCCTCGGGTGAGCACCTGATAGGTAGCACCGAAGCTTTGGCACAGTAAATAGGTTTGTTACGAGAATATATTCCATATTAATCTAGTGATATGTATCGTAAATATTGTTAGTTGTATATATTTGGGATAATTTAACTGTTTGAGAAGCTAAACTTCTTCTCTTTTTTTTTGAACAGAGGGAGTAAATAAAACAAGTAAAACAAATAGAAGATGGAGGAAGGAGCAGCCGAACTGCCTGTTCTTGGTGGTCCAAGGGCCACGTCACCGTGGGCTAGAGGGCCCCCGAAATGATCATATACTGTACAACGGAGTATCTGCTTGTACATTCTGCGGAAAAAATATGTGTACTCAAGTCACAGTCCAACGCCATGTCACCGTTGACTGGAAGGACCACATGATTATATCCTATTATGCTGTATCAGACCCATTTTTGGCCATTGGCCCATTGCTCTTTGTCTATATATACTCTATATATATGCGTCTCCTTGAGCACAACACTTCAGTAAATCACAACACACATACCTTGCCTCTAATCAGAGAGCAAAGAAGTAGCCGTTAAGTTAACGATGGCTTCCGCCGAGCTCGCTCAGGCCATCGAGCCCAGGAAGAAGAGCAACGTCAAGTATGCCTCCATCTGTGCCATCCTCGCATCCATGGCCTCCGTCATCCTTGGCTATGGTACCCATTCTTTCTTGTTGTCGAATCGAAATATTTTTCGTTTTGCTTTCCAAGAGTTTGTACATGAAGTTTGTGTACTGTCAACCAAACTCTGTAGACATTGGGGTGATGAGTGGAGCGGCGATGTACATCAAGAAGGACCTGAAGATCACGGACGTGCAGTTGGAGATCATGATAGGCATACTCAGTGTCTACTCGCTGATCGGTTCCTTCGCTGGCGCGCGGACGTCCGACAGGATCGGTCGCCGCTTGACCGTCGTCTTCGCTGCTCTCATCTTCTTCGTGGGCGCGTTGCTCATGGGTTTCGCCGTCAACTACGGCATGCTCATGGTGGGACGCTTCGTGGCCGGAGTAGGTGTGGGCTACGGGGGTATGATCGCGCCCGTGTACACCGCCGAGATCTCGCCGGCGGCATCCCGCGGCTTCCTCACGTCCTTCCCGGAAGTGTTCATCAACATCGGTATCCTGCTCGGCTACGTGTCGAACTTCGCGTTCGCTCGCCTCCCGCTCCACCTCGGCTGGCGTGTTATGCTCGGCATCGGCGCAGCGCCGTCCGCCCTGCTCGCGCTCATGGTGTTTGTCATGCCCGAGTCGCCTCGGTGGCTTGTCATGAAGGGCCGCCTCGCGGACGCCAGGGCTGTGCTAGAGAAGACCTCTGCCTCGCCAGAGGAGGCCGCAGAGCGGCTGGCTGACATCAAGGTTGCCGCGGGGATTCCCAAGGACCTCGACGGAGACGTGGTCACCGTACCCAAGGAGCGGAACGGTGGTGAGATGCAGGTGTGGAAGGCGCTCATCTTTTCACCAACCCCGGTGATCCGACGCATACTGCTATCGGGCGTCGGCCTGCACTTCTTCCAGCAGGCTTCTGGCAGCGATTCCGTCGTCCTGTACAGCCCGAGCGTGTTCAAGAGCGCGGGAATCACCGGCGACAACAAGCTCCTGGGCGTCACCTGCGCGGTGGGCGTCACCAAGACGCTTTTCATCCTGGTGGCCACGTTCCTGCTGGACCGCGTCGGGCGTCGGCCTCTGCTGCTGACCAGCGCGGGTGGAATGATCATCTCTCTCATCGGCCTCGGGACGGGCCTCACCGTCGTGGGGCATCACTCGGACGCCAAGATCCCGTCGGCCGTCGCTCTGTGCATCGCGTCCACCTTGGCCTACGTCGCCTTCTTCTCTATCGGCCTCGGCCCCATCACGGGTGTGTACAACTCGGAGATATTCCCGCTGCAGGTGCGCGCGCTGGGCTACGCGGTCGGCGGGGCGTGCAACCGCGTTACCAGCGCCGTCATCTCCATGACCTTCCTGTCCCTCTCGAGGGGCATCACCATCGGCGGCAGCTTCTTCCTCTACTCCGGCATCGCCGTGGTCGGGTGGGTTTTCTTCTTCACGTGCCTCCCGGAGACCCGCGGTCGTACGCTGGAGGAGATGGGCAAGCTGTTCGGCATGCCAGACACGGACATGGCTGAAGCAGACAACGCCGCTGCCAAGGAGAAGGTGGTGGAAATGCCCACCAAGTAGATGGAAAACAAAGAAGCTACTCGGCAGTGCCCGGCAATGATTGATGCAGCGTCTTACCAGAGCACAGCTCAACTGAAGCAGCGTGGCAAGATTGGCCTCTGAGGTGTCGTGGATCGTGGTGCTGCAGGACAGTGACGGCCTGGTCCAACCAGAGACTCTTCTGCAGGACACCTGTGAATTATTGGCGTCGGCGTCGCGTGTGCGAGCAAGTTGCTCAAGCTGTCGGTTTCTTCTGCGTGCCAGAGAGTGAACCCAAAATGCAAGCAGTAGGTACTTGCAAGGGGCACGTGCTTCCGTATTATTTACAAATAGGCAAATATCACACTCGAGATTGCTTTTGAGATTCCCAAATTTATCTTGAAAGGGTTTCGTGCATGTTTCCTTGAAGCCGATTGATAATCAGCTGAATATCATCATATAATTTTAAGAGATGCTAATTTAGAGTGGTTGAAACATCGAGTTGAATATTATCAGGCTATTAAGACCGATGCATGTGAAGCTAGTGATGATTTTGTTAACAAATTAGTATAGGGTTTTACCTGACCGGCTTGAAAAGGTTGATATTAGGGATAACATCGTTCCACAACCGACCTTTGTAAATCATAACTTGGAAGCCGATTATAAAGTTAAGTTAATCGCGCTTCCCATACTGATTGCTTTATATGAAATTATACAGAGATGTTTAGATAAGTCGAGAGCTCATTGAGAATCAGTTGCCCATTAAACCTAGATTTAGGCCTCACAAGCAACACTCACATCGCTTCAATTTTACTGTATACGACAGCATTAAATAAGAAATTGATCGGTTGTTGGAAGTGTATTTTCTTAAGCCATGCACGTATGAAGAGTGGGTCTCTAATATTGTGCCTATTTTAAAAAGTATTCTAGAAAGTTGCGAGTTTGTATTGATTTTAGAGATCTTAATAAAATTACTCCAAAAGATGAGTATCATATGGCTACAGCTAATATGCTTATTGAGCATATGTTTAGTTTTGCTTCTAAAAAGTGTTTCTACTGCCAAAAAGTAGAAAGCGAAACAAACATGTGACACCAGAAGCTGCTTTTTCAGAAGCAACTGCTTTCGTGCAGTATAGCTTTGTAAGTACCTTAGGCCATGCTTTTGGCTTTCTGCTTTTTGAAATGGATGAAAATAGAGGGTTGTGTCACAGCTCTTTTAAGAGAGATAGAGAGAGGGGTATACTTGTTTCAACCAAACAACTTATAGTTTTTTCCACGACACCTAACTCACAACAGCTCTTTCATAGCTCACAGCTCAAAACAGTATTTCCACTGCTCACAACTCAACCAAGCAGACCCTGACGATGCTTCAAGAAACCTGGTTATCTTTTCTTGATGATAGTGCCAGTTACTAGATTTTTATGGCTAAAGAAGACATATCCAAAATGACCTTTATGTGTCCTAGTTTTATTGGCCTCTTCAAGTGGGTTGTAATGACTTTTTTCTTGAAAACTGGTGTTACTTATCAGAGAGCTATGAGCCTAATTTTTCATGACTTGCTTATTGTCAACATGAAGGTCTATATTGATGATAATGTGACCAAATCTGTCACACATACATCTCATTTGGTCAATTTGTGTCTTGCTTTTAAAAGGGTATGCCATTATGTTTTGAAGATAAATCCACTTAAATGTGCTTTAAGTGTATTGGTTGCAAAGTTTTTGGTCATCATTTGTCGGCGTTTGGTCCTACAAGGGTCCTAAGCCAACAAGTGAATCAATGTTGCGTGTTCCTAATCTAGATGGTGATGCAAGGAGAGTACACGGAGGTTTATCCTGGTTCAGGCAAAAATAAGGCCCTACGTCCAGCGGGGAGGGGGGAGTATTGTATTTTCTTGCACCTAAGTGCTTGCGTACGGGTTACAAGCTGTGAGAGAGGGAACCGATCCCAGGTCTCAGAGAAAAAGTGAGAGTACAAAGGAGATTGCTTGAGATGTTGATCTCTATGGTGGGATGGAGACTGGTTTTCTTTTCGTCGTCCGTTGTTCCCCGTCTCCCTTTATAGAGTCCCATGCCTGTCCTTTTATAGGGTAAGAGGAGGCAGGGACACCGGGGGCGCCTTTGAGGTGAAGTTTTATCGATTGCTGTGGAGATTGCTGTAGCGACGTGCCCTGAGAATGGCCAGCCATCCCCGGACACCATGGTGACGTAGAGGATGAGACGGTGAAAAGACTCCGAGTCCT
This sequence comes from Saccharum hybrid cultivar R570, assembly GCA_038087645.1. Lineage (NCBI taxonomy): Eukaryota > Viridiplantae > Streptophyta > Magnoliopsida > Poales > Poaceae > Saccharum > Saccharum hybrid cultivar. Next base: position 3,003,817 of record JAQSUU010000377.1, read on the forward strand.
GTGTCACGCAAGCCTTGACCGTTGGTTGGTCGAGGCCGGGTCGAGGTCGGGTCGAGGTGGGTTGACAGTGAACAGATAAGGCCGAGTCCCCAGAATCGCGGGGTATGATACTCGTCGTATTCACCCTCGAGAGTGATCAGTGGCGGAATAGTGTCCAGTATGGTGTGTGCAGTGACAGGTTTTCACCGCCCATCCCGGGATGGGCAGTAAAAAGTGAGATTTAACACCGGTACTGCTTCCATTGTGGTTACCGCTGTAGCCATAAGGGTAGGAAGTGGTTGGCAGTTCGTATTAAATGCTCTGACTTTTGTCCCAGAGTTTGTGAATGAGGTGGGTCGACCGGCTCGACCTTGGGTCGTGCGAGTCGGGGATTTTTCGGTGGTCGAGGCGTCCCGTCGAGCGATCCTCGTACGAGTCAGAATGTGGTCGAGGCGTCCCATCGAGCGAGCCTCGTACGAGTCAGAATATGGTCGAGGCGTTCCATCGAGCGAGCCTCGTACGAGTCGGAACATGGTCGAGGCGTTTCGTTCGCTGTCTCGGCTAGTCCCATTGGTTTTGTTTTCTTTAATCGTTGATTGTGGGTGCCCCTTGTTTTTGGTACCCGACAGTAGCCCCTGAGCCTTTGGGTGAGTGTGGGTCACTCTCACAGAGGCTCAGCGAGTCATGAACTAGAGTCGTAGCGTCGTAGCTTTTTTCGGTGGGTGCGCGCGAGCGCACCCGCCGGGTGTAGCCCCCGGGGCCTCGGTGGAGTGTTTAGACTCCTCCGAGGTCTTTTGTGTGTTTTATCGAGGAATGCTTTTTGTATCATGGCACGTTTTGTCCTTTTTCGTTTGAGGTTTGGTCTTCTGCGATCGAGCCCCCGAGCCTCGTGCGCACGAGGTCGATCAGGGTCTTGGCCGTCTTTTATCGTTCGACCCTCACGCTCCTTTTTTAAGAAAAGGAGGAGGGGTGGGGAACGTCGTACTACCCTCGTCGGGCGAGTTCCGGCGGTCTCCGGTGTGCTGTTAACGGGGAATTCGAGTGGGAGCCCGTGCTCCATTCGGTAGGAGTCAACTAGCGGCCGCGAAGGCGCTCTCAAAAATGCCAAAGAGTAGTCGTGTGGATCTCGGTTCCTTGCGATAGGATCCGAGGGCTCGATGCCTTCCTCCGAGGGGATTCCTCCGTCGACCTCTCATTTAGCCTCGAATACGTCTGGGGGTGCCTCGAGAGCGTGGCTCGAGCCCTGGCCTTGTACGGGTGCGTCCCTAGTCTTCCCTGACTCCGTTACTCGAGGGCAGCTGTCGAACCCTGGTTGAGGACCAGCTTTCGATCCCTCGAGGTTTATATCGGGATCGGAGCCCGTTACCCATTTGTCTAGGAATATCCGTCTGCGGATCCCCTTCCGGCCCGTTTGGGGCGCGTCTTTTTAGGAGGGGAAACAGGATCAACACGGTAGTGGGCGGCGTGGTGCGACGGTTATGGAGTGAGCGGTGGACACGTGCCCCTATCGCGGGTTTTGAGGGAACGGTTAGGTAAGGTCATTGAATGCGGAAACTATTCCTACCTTTTCACTCGCCCATTAGCCTTTCATCGGGGTATAAGTGTGAGGCCCAGGGTTCTGTATACCCCCTACAGACCATTTGTGTCTTTGCCTTCTTTGCCTTCTTCGTGCGCCCTTCAGCCGCCATCCACCGCCACCGTTGCTCCTTCGTCTGCTGTCACCGCACGCCGTTTTCTGACAACCATGGCGGGCAAGAGCCAGATCCTTCCCATGGACACATGGGCACGTTCCTCGGTGATGGAGAGGAAGATGGAGGAGTTGGTCTGTGATGGACTTTTGTGACCAAGGACGAGCCGGACTCAGCCGGAATGGAGGGTGCCGCCGTCCGACCACCGGGAGCCGGCGCCCCTAGAGGGATACATGGTAAGCTTTGTGGCTTTCCATGAGAGGGAGCTCGGAGTGCCACCGAGCCACTTCATGCGAGCGCTCCTCCACTACTACAAGTGGAGCTACACCATCTCACCCCCAACTCCATCTCGCAGGCTGCTATTTTCGTGGCGGTCTACGAGGGATATCTGGGGATGGAGCCACACTGGAATCTATGGCTCCACCTCTTTAGGGCGAAACATTTCGCCAAGAAGGTGGGCGAGCGAGGGGTGCGGTGCGCAGTGCACGCAGGGAGCTGCACTCTCCAAGTTTGGGCGGGTCGAGGTGATCAGTACATCCCGGCGCAACTGATTTCGTCGAACAGCAGCTGGCACGACAGATGGTTCTACTTGCGCAACAACGGCGACCAGCTACCGAGGTTCTCCGACCGGGTGCTGATGTCACGCGAGGAGAATTGGACGTACGACGTCGTTGAGGAGGACAAGCCGAAGCTGTAGCCGCTCCTCGACGCGCTGAGGAGACTTCGTCAGCGTGGGTTGACGGCGGGAATGGTGGCCGCGGCGTTCCACCGCCGGAGGGTGCTGCCGCTGACGCAGCACCGGCTCCGGCTCGACGAGATGATGCCGGAGGCATCGCTAGAGGGGAGTCGGATGTCGCACGAGTCCCTCCCTCTTGATGAGGTCGCCCGATCGATAGGGTCCCGATGCGCCCCACTCAAGGCTTTGAGCCTCTGGTAAGTGTTGTTTTTGACAGTCTTGAGTTCCTTTGCTTTCTGATTCCCCCAACTAAGTCGGTCGAGGCCTCTGTGCAGGATCTGTCGGCGATCAAGGAATCACAGCTGCCGGTTCCAGAGGATCAGGACGCTCGGGAGGCTCGATGCCTCTTGGCGGCCCAGAAGGAGGAGAAGGACGCTGCCAAGAAGCGTCAAGTCCAGAAGACCCTCGAGCGCGAGGCATTAAAGAAGCGCCGCCGCCAACAGAGCCTCGAGGGGCTCCCAATTGAGAAGTCTCCCTCTGAGACGGTCTCGGGGGAGGACGAAGACAGTGGTGACGATGACGCCGGGTCACGGTATGATACCATGACTTTTCTAGCGCACCTCCCCGATGTGTGACCATTGCTAGAGCTCGTTAGGGGGTCGACTTCCCAGGCGTCGAGGGGAGTCACGATGCCTGTCGAGGGGGAAGGAGAGCCGGTAGAGGGAAGGGCCCGAGCGGGTCCTTCAGAGAGGGGAGCTACCTCGCCTAGGGTCCCACAGGGGAGGTCGGTGGCGCCACTCCTGCGAGCCCGATTGCCCCGGACTCAGCAGACGAGCGGAGCAACAACGTTGTCGTCAGAAGCCAGGGTGTCGTCGACAGGCGTAAGGACCCGAGGCCAAATAGCCTCGGTAGCGCAGAGACCCTCCGATGCCCCGTCAGCCCAGGCTCCAAGGAGCACCCCGTCGACAGGAGGCTCAATGGAGGGGCCGTCACAGGTGCCGTCGGGTGGCTCAGGCTTGCCGGGGTCTAGGCCCCTACTTCCATTATCCAGGTAAGTATCTCACCTTGTCTTTTCGTCATCGATGATCTCATTCTTTATTCTGATGCATTTATTTGCTGCTCAGCCATAAGCGCAAGGTGCGTCTCTAACTCCCATCAAGGCGCTCAGGTCAGGCGCCGCCTTAATGATGCGGACGCTGGCCGACGACGCTGCCTGGGTCGCGAGGTGCTAGGCTACGACGGAGTGGCTCAGACTGAGGAAGGCAGCCGCCAAGGTGGGGGCAAGCGCCCAGGAGGTCGTTGGTCCTGGTGTCGCCACGCGGGGGCCAGAGCCGGCTGAGGCGGTCCCGGGCTATGCTAGGCTCGAGGTGCCTGGAGCCGGTGGATTGGAGCTTGGGTCGATTGCGACAACCTAGGTGACCATCGAGGCCACTAAGGCCGAAACATCCATCCACAACGCGGGGTGGGTAGATGTGGAAAAGTCAAGGGAGGTGGCGGAGGCCCCGCCAGAGGCGGGGCAAGAGGCAGCGTAGCTAGAGTCGTAATCGGCGCGGGAGGAGCCACAGCCGCAGCAGGACCGGCCAACGGAGTAGGCGGTCGAGGTGAAACGAGGGGTAGTCGTGCCACCGTCCATTGTACAGGCGGTGGTGCCGATAGTCGAGCCACCAGCCCCGCCCCAAGGGTCAACTTCTGCCGTGATCGACCTTACCGTCGACAACCCTCCTTCTGACAAGGGGAAGCAGAAGGCGGACGTCGAGACGATCGACGCCCCGGATCGGCCTGGTACTTCTGCAGCGTTGGGGGATGACCTGGCTGAGGCGTCAGCCAGGTGGCATGACTACGCAAGGTTGGCGCTTGTACGGGCAGAGGAGGAGCTTCCGCGCTGGGGTCGGTCGACCCTGGAGTTCAGGGACGCGTCTAACCCCAGCGCTGAGCCCTTCTTCGCCCTCGACGACAAGGATGAGGTGCATCACTGAGAGTTCGTCGAGGGACTCCGTAAGCACTCTCTGCAATCCCTGCGCATGGTCACGGATACGCTAGTGCGGGGTATGTTGGAGGCTTTCGAGGTAAGCTGGGTTCGCTAGTTTTTCCTTGTGTTTTATCCTTCCCTTCTCCTTGGTTCTAATTTTTAGGTTTTGACTGTGGTCAGGAGCTTAAGGAGCGTTCTTGCCGCAAAGTCACTCTTTATTCATCATGAGAGTGGCGTGTGGGTGGTGCTTGCTCATCAACAGGCTCTGGTCGAGGAAGCCAACAAGTGGCTATCTTAGAAGAGTGCCGAGGTGGGCGAGCTCCGCGTCGCCCATGCAGCGGTTAGGGAGGAGGCGGCGCAGGCCCGGGAAGCCAAGGCCAAGGTGTGTGAAGACGCGGCAAGGGCTCGGGAGGAGGCGGCTAAGGCTCATGAGGACCTCGCGCCGCTGCTTGCGCGTGTGAAGGAGCTCGAGGAGGATGTCGCCTTAGTCGGCGGTCAGCGTGACGCGCTCAACATCTAGATCGAGATGGCATCCGCTCGCGTCAGAACCTTGGAGGATGAGGTTGTAACGTTGAAGGGGACGGTCCGAGAGAGGGACGAGGCTCTCTCGGGCACCGATCGGGAGATTGAGGTGCTGAGGGCGGTGGTCCATGACAAGGACGAGGCTCTTCGAGCGTCAGAGAAGGCGTGCGGGAAGCTACGCGATGAGGTCGTGGGTTGGCAGACCCACGCTGAGGATAAACCTCTTGTTGTGTTTTGGCCTTGGCCTCGAGGTCTCAGGCTTATGCTAACTCAGTGCTTATGTTTCAGAGTTGGAGAAGCAGCAACATGTGGCCCAGGCGACGGCCACCTCATTCTAGAACCTCTTCAAGGCCGAGGCCGGGCAGACTCAATTGCTCTAGGGCGCCATCACCTCGGTGTGTGACGGCCTAGGGGTTGAGCCTGATGCTAATACCGAGGAGGACACGCTGGGGAACTCCTTTGTCCGTCGGATGGTGGCGCTGGGCCGCCTCATCCGCGAGAAGATACGAGGCGGGCTGCATCATGGCGTGAAGAGGGCTGTGGCGGTCGTTCGGTCTGGGTTTGAGTAAGATATGGACCTCATCGCTGATGGCTTCATCATGGATCCAGACTAGATGGATGAGGAGAATGAAGTCGCCTGACTAAACCTAATCGAGGCCGCTGAGGAGCCCAGGGTCGCCTTGCAAAACTTTTTGAGGTTGAGGTGGTCCTGCCTGCCGATGACGAGGGCCTGTGAGCCAAAACTGGGCATGAAGGCCCGTATAATAGGGTAGTTAGCACTTGTGAATTCTACTGTGATGGCCTCAGGGGCCCTGAAACATTAATATGTAATCGTATATGTTCGTTTTCGTTCGAGTCTTTTCTTCCCTTTCTTGCTTGAATCATATTCTTGCATAATTTTCTTAGCGCGCGGTTGCTCCTCTTGGCGTGAGGGAGTGAGTAGAGGTACCGTAGCCTCGGAGGCGTAAGTGATCTCGTGGCTCAGCCACTCTCGAACCTTAGGGTGCGTTTGCGGCCTCATGGATTACGTAAGAACTCGATTCGAAGCGTATGGGAATGTTAGACGTGAGCTTTTTCAAAATCGCGAACTTTTATTAGGTCTACTTAGCGCGCGGTTGCACCCCTTAGCATGGGGGAGTGAGTTGAGGTACCATAGCTCGGAGGCGTAGGCGATCTCGTGGCTCGGTAGCCCTCGAGCCTTAGGGTGCACTTGCGGCCTCGTCGACTTATGTAAGAGTTCTCTTCTTTTTTGAAATTGAAAAATACAAATTTTTTGGGGATACGTAGGGGGTTCCCCCCTTGCAGCCCCCAAGGGAGGCTCGACTCTGAGAAAATAGGGTCGATCCTCCCTGGTTGTTATGAAAAAATGCCTTGAACACCGATGTATTCCTTATTCTATCATGGGATTGTGAAACAATTTACAGAGCCTCGAGGCTTTAAGGAAAAAAGCGACGTAGGTGTTCAATGTTCCATGCATTGGTGAAGATTTCACCTTTCTTGTTCGATAGTTTGTAGGTGCCGGGCTTTAGTACTTCCGCGATGATGTATGGCCCTTCCTATGGTGGAGAAAGCTTGTGCCGTCCCTTGTTGTTCTAGCTTTGCCGTAGCACCAGGTCGCCGACGTTGATGTCCAGTCTATGGATGTGTTTGTCGTGGTAACGTCAGAGACTTTGCTGATACCTTGCCAAGTGTAACAGAGCCACATCATGAGCTTCCTCGAGCTAGTCGAGGGCGTGCTCTCTTGTGGCGTCATTGTTTTGCTTGTTGTAGGCTTTCAGCCTCGGGGATCTATATTCTACATCAGTTGAGAGCATAGCCTCGGACCCGTAGACTAAGAAGAATAGAGTGAACCCCATGGCTCGACTCGGCATCATTCTTAGGCTCCACAGGACCGAGGGGAGCTCGGCGGCCCACTTTTTGCCGTGTTTATTTAACTTGTCAAAAATTCTTGTATTGATGCAAAAGTAGATCTGCAAACACAAAGGGCTAATACCCGAAATCGATATCCAAAGCGTGCCAGTCGATTTGACCTGTTAATCGACAAGGATGAAGATACGAGCACTTTGGTCCTGACAACAGCGATACGCCCGGAAGTCACGGCCAAGAGGTACTCATGCGGAACTCGAGGATCACCAAAGATTGCACTGGAGCAATGCAACTCGCCGAATCGATGAGAACTCGTAAAAAAGAAAAAATATGCAAATTGACGAAGTCGTTGAAAGTAGATGTAAATAAGAATAAAAAGTTGTTTCTGATGTATTGATTGATCTATTTTTTACATTGCCCTTCACCCTATATTTATATCCTGATCTACAGAAACGTAACCAAATACGACTAGGACACTAAACACAAATCTATGGAAACACATGACTTTGATACAACTCAGACTCTAATAAACGTATATAAGGAAATTAACTCCTATCTTATTTCATAGTCTGCCTCAGTCACGATGGTATTCTCATCGACCTCCTTCTTATCGGCACAATCCCTGTTCCATTGGCACAATCCCTGTTCCATCGGCAGCAGCCTTCAAGATCCTTCTATCGGTACATCCCCTGTTTCATCGGCAGCAGTCTTCAAACCATCTTTCATCGGCATCGGCAATAATACCCTTAACCTTATTGGCAACATTTCAATTTGAACCCATACGCCGCTACCACTCATAAGCAAACTCATTTTCATCAGCTATCAATTTACACAATAATCTTTTCTCTGTTGATTAGCCCTTCCTGACCATCTTGACACGTGCTAAAAAACGATGTCAACACATGCCCCCCAATTTTGGAGTATAAGATATTGATGCTTCGAAATTTACTCCAGATAATGCCTGCTATTACCTATTTTTTAACCCACTCTCCAAGCATAACATGATCTGTTACCAGATTTAATCAAATCTAGATCTAATCCATGTATCTCAGTAAATATCGCACATTTTCCAACTGTTTTTTTGCCTCAATTACGGTTGAGATACCAAAATAACAATCCATCGGCAAGATCTTATCACAGCAACATCACCATTTCAGAACTGAAAGATCCTGTATCAAAATATCCTTCAAGTCATGACTACTTGCCATGCCATCAAATCTTCTGTACAATCCCTTGATTATCGTGCGAACAGTTACCATATCTATCTGAACCACCTCGATCCATCCGCGTACGACATAGAGATAAGTCAAGAATACCCCTACCCCAAATGGCTTATAAATAGATTTCTCCGAAGTGCTCATCTTCTACCTTCAAATCGCAACCTTTGGCATTCTCTCTCCGGCGGCAACCCTAACTACGCATCCTCAACCCACTAGAGCTCCTTCCATCGTCATTTTCTAATCTCCAGCTCGTGCCCTCATCCTTCTCGAAACAATGGCGGTCAACTTCAACATCCCTACGGTTCGTTCTTTTTTTATTACTTTTACTTCGACCCTTCTAGCCCCTTGCGAATTCTTACAGTTGATATTTTTTCTACTTCTTCCATTCTCTTGATCTTCCAAACTCAGGAACTATGCAACACACTGGTTATTCCAACCAACCAACCTCCCCTCCATTGCCTAGGTCCAATGGGTGATCCAGATCCAACCGACCTGATCAATGCAGAAGCTAATTGTATTCCCTTCAAAGCTCAAAATTTCTCTTTGAATCTATGGAAAGATACATTTCGATCTTGGCCCAAACCTACCAAAGGGTGGAAAAACTGGTACTTGAGAGTAAACAGATCAATGCAAGTGTTCTGGGCAGAATGGAAGATAGATCAATGTATCAGGCTATCCATTGCTGATATGCAAAGGAATGAATCCATGATGATAGCTGCTGCTCATTTTTGGTCAGATACCACAAATACCTTCATGTTCGGTCATGGCCCATGTGCCCCTACTCTTGCTGATGTATATATGCTCACCGGCTTGGATATCTCAACTGTCGATGAGGGCCACATTTTTGGCAGAAAAACTGAGTATAGAGTAAATACACGCAACATCGGCGGCTGGACAGGATACATCCAAGAGTACCAAAAAACTGGTACTGTCAATCAAAGGGAACACGCCATATTCCTGAACATGTGGCTGGAGAAGTTTATTTTCTGTGGTCGATCGGTAGGACCAACTAACGCCTTCCTCCCAGCAGCGGAACTCTTGGCCAACGGTGTCAGATTCCCACTTGGTCGATACCTCCTGAGCTCAACTTACCACCTTCTCCACCAAGTGTCTCAGAAGCTTCTACTTGGTGAACCCATCGGCAATCTGGGAGGCCCGTGGTGGTTCATCAATATGTGGTTAAACGCTCACATGCATAAGCGTCTACAATGGGATTTCTTTGCCCAAGAATTCCCACGAGAGATCACCGAAGATTACATCCTTGGAGATGATGAATCGGCAACACGCCCTCCTCTCAACTTCGGCGAAGCCATAATCGTCCTTCCTAGAACAGAGTCCAATGAAGATCAAATTGGCAGGTTTTTTCAGAATTTCTACCATGGTCTCCCTCGTGATCTCAGAGCTTGGGTACCCTATATCGATGAGGATAACAAGTTCCCTCTTCTTTTCAATTTTGCCGATAGTGATCTGAACCAAGATAATGATCTTATGATGGCTATTATTACCCCCAGAGCAATCCCAGTAAACACATTTGGCAGCGGGAAGAATTCCCATATCACTTATGAATTCTACAATCCATCGGCAGTGTCTCACCAATTAGCCTTTGGGCAACTGCCAATCAAGCTATGCTTTGCCGATGTGATTAAGCCCAGAGAAATTATTACAACTGGAACTAAATGGAGTAGAGTAGTAAGACTTGCTCCTGATGCCGATATTTCAAATGTTGATCTCTCCACCTGGTCACCAGTGTCTTTCATCACGGAGTCATATAAGTAATGGTGGCAAGAGTGGAAAGAACAGTTGTTTTCAACATCCGTTCATATATATCGGCACATGATCGATCCCGACTATGCTGTTCCTGACGATGCAGTAAGTTCCTTTTAACTTTCGTCTCTCTCCTTCCTTTTATATGTATATTGGTAACTAATCTTCCCTGAAACAGGCCGATGATCCAGTTTCATCAATAAGCAAAAGTGGAAGACCCTTCAACCTCCATCCTATTTCTCCAGTCTCAATAATTGGCTACAACGCCCCTACCTTAGAGGCCTTAACCTTCCAGAGGACTCGCACCAAAACTATCACCTCCAAACCAAGACTAGCAACATCTAGGGTCACTCCAATGGCTGCTGCTTCAAGCCTAATCAAGGTTTTTAAGGTAATAACCTTGCTTACTTTGTTTTTCTATCGATGCACACTATATTAACATATAACTATCAGGATGTAAGAGCTGTAGCTGGATCGCCATCAGCAACTCTTCCAATATCAAGCACCACGACCTCTACTCCTCCTTCGGAGGTATTTTCTAATTTTTACATTTTTCTGTTAAATATCCAATCTTATACTCGTTTTTTGCAGCAACAAACGGGCACATCGGCAAGCACACCAAGCATGCAAGCTCCCCAATCAACACATGTCGATGCCCCCCAGCCAATTGTCGCTGAGGCCCAAACAAAGCGCAAAGCTTTAACCGATGCTGAAGCTCAACAAAAGCGACAGAAATCTACACCAGCCCCTTCATCTGCTCTAACACCTGTCAATCGACCCACTGATATAATTGAACAAGCTGCTTCTTCTGTACAAGATACACCATCAGCCATTATACCCTAAGGGCCGACTACTGATGAGGTCGTAGAAGACATTCCATCGGCATCCTCTGTCGATCCTTCGCATGATCTTTTTCAAGCTGCTCCCTCAAGCCAGGCTTAAGAAATTGCCCTAAAGCAGGTAAACCGATTAACTGTTTGGTTTATAATATCCCCATACACCATAAATAGGATTCCTAACTCTCTTTATTTCACAGGAACAAGATTCTCCCGATAGCTTGTTTTCTTTTGCTATCGACGTCTCCGATGATGACGGAGAAGAGGCGAGTTCTTCCCTGGCATTGGGAACAATATCGACAGATACCTATGGCAAACTAGAAGTTCTCCTGAATCTGCTGCAACAAGATGCTGCTCAACTGGTGATCGATTCAGACCCTGCAAGGACCATCTTCAAAACAATCCGTGGCCAAGTCCCTGCCGATGTTGAAGAAATCATCTTCCCAGCAGTCCATCTGGAGAGCAGACAACTTCAATATCAAAAGGCTGTTCATTGTATTACCGACAGAGCAGCTCAGGCTCAACTTAAGGAAGAAATGCTGCAGCTGAAGCAAACTGCCGATGAGAAGCACAAAAGCATCGGCAACTTGTAAGCCTCCGGTGCTGATCTTAAACAGAAAATCTTAGACCTATCGGCAAAAAGGGTAGCTCTGCTAGCCGAACTGGAAAAGGTTGAAACAGCTCTGACTCAAGCCAAGCAAGAAGAAGACCAGCTTCCTGACGCTATCAAGGTCCTTCAGCAAGAACGAGACGTCCAAGCTCGCAAGGCCTTGGTTCTCAAGAAGAAACTCAAGCCTGTGGAAAGAAGTGCCGATGAAGATGCCAAGGAATTAAAAGAAACCGATGAAATTCGCCTGCGTGCGATATCGGCTATCCAAACTTTATTAAATTAGCGCATCGGCAATGATTGATACTTTGTTTTGACTCTAGCCGATAGGATTGTTATCGGCAATTACTCTTTTATGCATCCATCCAGATACTAGGGTAATATTTCTTTAAATATTTTCCATTTAATGCTCTGGGAAATACAACTCCTTTGATAGTTTCAAGAATATATGCATTACCAGGAACAGATTGATTTATCCGATATGGACCTTCCCAATTAGGTGACCATTTGCCAAACTTAGAACTTTTAGTCCCAATCGGTAAAATTAACTTCCAAACCAATTCTCCATCGACAAATTCCTTTACCTTCACCTTCTTGTCATACCATCTAGCTACTCTTTTCTTATTCTCCTCGATGCTAACCAAAGCTTTTAACCGATGACCTGCTATATCTTCCAACTCATCCTTCATAAGGATATCATAATCATCGGTTGTTAATTGATCTTGAGAGCTTATTCGCCTAGAACCAATTTTAATCTCCCAAGGTAAGACTGCATCGTGTCCATACACCAACTGATAAGGTGTTACCTTGGTTGCACCATGACACGCCATCCGATATGACCACAAAGCTTCATTTAATACTGTATGCCACTTCTTAGGATACTCTTTAATCTTGCGCTTAATGAGCTTGATAATTCCTTTAACAAATCAACTAGTTGCTGTTTACACTTGGAATTTAACTTAGCGCTAATAAAAGTGGGCCTTGGCCCATCGCCTTCACCAATATCTACTTCTATTAAATCATCTGCCGATGTAAATCCTTGACCTAATTTTCCATCATCGGCAAATGTATCCATTAAAACTCTTCTTCAGAACCGACTGCTTGGATCGGTAGAATTTCGTAATCGGCAACCTTGAGGAACTCTTTTTCCCAAGCTTCTCCTGATATGCACCTAGTTCGCTCATAAGTGTCTGATTCTACCGATGCGATGATATAAGAAGAATCACCAGGAACAACTTCAATTTTGTCTCCAACCCATTGTATAAGACACTGATGCATTGTAGAAGGAACACAACAATTAGCATGAATCCAATCCCTTCCTAAAAGCAGATTATATGCACCCTTGCCATTAATAACAAAGAAAGTTGTCGGTAAAGTTTTATTGCCGATGGTCAATTCAACACACACTGTCCCTTTAGTTGGTGATACATTGCCTTCAAAGTCCTTTAGCATCATATCAGTCTTAGTTAAGTCTTGATCTCCTTTACCAAGCTTTCGATATATCACATAATACATAATATTAATTGCAGCTCCTCCATCAATAAGTATCTTAGATACAGGCTGCCCATCAACTCTGCCTTTTACAAACAAAGTCTTGAGGTGTTGTCTCTCATCATCGGCAGGCTTCTCAAAAATAGCCATCATTGGATCTAGTGTTAATTGAGCTATTTGGTCAGAGAGAAAAAACTTCTTCTTCGCTATCAGATAGAGCTAAAAATTCCATCGGCAACATAAACACCATATTGACATCTACCGATGGGCCTTTATTTTTGTGCCTTATCTGCCACTGATGATTACCAGATTTCTCACTGGAGGGACTTCCTTCTTGGTAAAAGTCTTTTTGACGCTCTCGCTGCATTTTCCTCTTCTGTGTCTTTGTCAAACCCTCTGGACACCATTGAGGAAGTTTAGTTTTCCACACTGGCTGATAGGTCCTGGTTGTCTCCACACGACGTATATTAGGATCCCTGTAAAATATTTCTTCATCAGGAACTCTTGCATTTGCTATCTCTTCAAGTTTCTCTTGGTTTCTCGGAAAATATGCAACGTGTTTACCAAGCCTTTCATGTACACTGAGCCTGCCCCCTAGCCGATCATATACTGATGCTCTCCTTCTAATCGGCTCATTAATGGACAAACCTTGATTACCAGATTGAAATCTTCTTATAGGATGATTAATTCCATAATAAAAATTGCACTCTGGGCAATCTTCAACAGTAGGTAACTTAATACCTTCCTCCCAACAATGAATAAAAAACGGACAATTCCAATGATCCTTATGTCGATTCCACTCTTCTTGACGTCTTTCCTCTTGCTGTTGTTGATATCGGTCCCTTCACTGACGCCAGCCTTCCTGTTGTCTTTGTTGAGTAATCATGATGCCAGATCGAGGAGGCTTTCCAGAACTGCCACCTTCTATCAATAGCCCCTTGCCTTTTGCATCATCAGTAGTTATCCGATGTGGGGATCTACTGATGCATTCTTTTTAGCAGCTTCCGATGTCAACACCTTAATTTTACCTTTAGTATCCAACATATTTGCTGGAAAAGGATGTTGATCAATTTTCATCGGCTTTTGAATCTTGGAATTGCCAAATTTTATTCTCCCAGACTCAATAGCTAACTGTAATTGTTGTCTAAATACTTTGCACTCATTTGTACTGTGTGAAGTTGTATTATGTCATTTGCAATACAGCATATGCTTCAACTCTTCTGCCTATGGGATCACATGATTAGGTGACAACTTAATCTGGCCCTCCTGAAGCAAAAGATCAAATATCTTATCGGCTTTGGTGACGTCGAAAGTAAACTTCTCTGGCTCTTTGTGACCAAAGGGACAAGATATCGGCTTTTTATTCTTAACCCACTCAGCCAAGCCGATAACTGGTTCTTCATCCGAATCAGAATCTTCTACTTCTTTGACAAATGAAACTTTCTTATTCCAATTCCTTTTAGGTTCAAAAACCCTAGTGTCTTGATCAGAAATTCTTTGCACTAGATGACTTAGGCTTTCGAACTCCTGAGAAGCATATCTGTCCTTAAGGTGTGGCAACAATCCCTAAAAGGCCAAATTGGCAAGCTGCCGATCATCCAACACCAGGCTATAACATTTGTTCTTTACATCTCGTAGCCTTTGCACAAAGCCTTCTACCGATTCATCATTGCGTTGTTTTATCTTTACCAAATCGGTAAGCTTCTTTTCATAAACTCCGGCAAAGAAATACTTATGAAATTGCTTTTCTAGATCAGCCCAAGTAATAATAGAATTTGGCGGTAGTGAGATAAACCATGTAAATGCTGATCCAAATAGAGATGATGAAAACAAACGAACTCTCAATTCATCTCTACAAGCTGCCTCTCCACATTGAATAATAAAACGATTAACATGCTCCATGGTTGATGTATCGTCCTGCCCAGAAAACTTAGTAAAATCCGGCACCTTGTAACGATTTGGGAGAGGAATTAAATCATATGCCGGAGGATACGGAGTCCGATAAGAATAGGTATTAACTTTGGGCTTGATCCCAAACTGATCCTTCATAATTTCTGCTATTTTATCGGCCCAAAAAGCATCAACATCTTGTTGACGACATGGTTGAATCTCCACTGGAGGTATTTGCTGATACCCTTCTGCATACCTTTGTGGCCCACGATCTCCAGCAATTGGCATATTTGTCACTATCTGTGGTCCATTAACCTGCTGAAAAGGATTCATCGGTTGAGCTGCTGATGCTTGATTCTGAAAACCACCATGCATGTGACCTTGATGAACACCTGTGGCTTGCTGATTTGGCTGAACTGAATGTTGAGTGGGAAACTGCCCTGACCAATTATTAGCGTTCATCGGTACAAAATTTGCCGTTGGTTGGTAACTTGTTGGCATTGCCGGATAATTACAACTAACTTGAGGTAAAACCTGGACTCCAGGTTGACTTACGATTGGAGCCTTCTGTTGCATCGGTAACAAATTTGCCGATGGACTTGAACTAGATGTTTGACCCAAAGACACCTGGAAACCTCCTAGAGTTGGTTGTACGGTAGTTGCTGTAGTATATTGGGGTACTTGAGCTATCGGTGAACCGGCCGATAGCATAGGAGCTTTTCCTGTTGCATCAAACACTTGAGGTGATCCATGGTTAAAAACAGATGGCTCTGGAGGCATACCATATCCCCACCAATTAGCAGGAGTCTGATTATTCTGTGGTACAGGACCTAATAAAGCCGATGCTGATAGATCTGTATTAAGCTGAACTCGTCCTGATAATGCTGAATCCGGACGCATCGGTGTAGACTGTATGTTAGATAAACCTGCTGATACTGGAAGAGAAGAAATCTCTATACCCGCAACGGTCGGGGGAGCTGATGGAGCAATAGCAGATGCTGATTCTGGATGATGATAAGCAGGCCCAACGTAACGAGGTGACGCTTGCCCTTCTTTGAAAGTTCGAATCACAGCATTATGAATAGTATTGGACAGCACATTGGAATGATTAATTAAAGCATGATTCACTACAGAATTAACCATCTCTTGAAGTTTACCCGGATTAGAATCAAATGTAACTTGCCGAGGCAACGGCAAGTCTTGCTTCTGGATGACTTGTCCACTTTTGTTCAAACTGAATGACTTCAAGCAGAGCTGTCTGTATTCTTCTATAGCCCTCTCCATAGTCTGCTTCTGATCGTCCTTAAGATCTTCTTCTGTTACCGCAATGATGTTCCCCGCATCGATCTCAGGATTAAGCATCTTGACTAGATCTGTCCCACCAGGCGTGCTAAAAGATGTGTTGATGCAAAAGTAGATCTACAAACACAAAGAGCTAATACCCGAATTCGATATCCAAAGTGTGCCAGTCGATTTGACCTGTTAATCAACAAGGATGAAGATACGAGCACTTTGGTCCTGACAACAGTGATACGCCCGGAAGTCACGGCCAAGAGGTACTCACGCGGAACTCGAGGATCGCCGAAGTTTGCACTGGAGCAATGCAACTCGCCGAATCGATGAGAACTCGTAAAAAAGAAAAATATGCAAATTGACGAAGTCATCGAAAGTAGATGTAAATAAGAATAAAAAGCTGTTTCTAATGTATTGATTGATCTATTTTTTACATTGCCCTTCACCCTATATTTATATCCTGATCTACAGAAACGTAACCAAATACGACTAGGACACTAAACCCAAATCTATGGAAACACATGACTTTGATACAACTCAGACTCTAATAAACATATATAAGGAAATTAACTTCTATCTTATTCTATAGTCCGCCTCAGTCACGATGGTATTCTCATCGACCTCCTTATCGGCACAATCCCTGTTCCATCGGCACAATCCCTGTTCCATCGGCAGCAGCCTTCAAGATCCTTCCATCGGTACATCCCCTGTTTCATCGGTAGCAGTCTTCAAACCATCTTTCATCGGCATCGGCAATAATACCCTTAACCTTATTGGCAACATTTCAATTTGAACCCATACGCCGCTACCACTCATAAGCAAACTCATTTTCATCAGCTATCAATTTAAACAATAATCTTTCCTCTGCTGATTAGCCCTTCCTGACCATCTTGACACGTGCTAAAAAATGATGTGAACATCTTGCCTTCAGGCCTTGTAGGACCATGCCGTTGGCACGTTCTACTTGTCCATTTGTTTTTGGATGAGCTATGGACGACCATAGCACACGGATGTGATGGTTGTCGCAGAAATCCAGAAACTTTTTGCCGGTAAATTGGGTGTTGTTGTCCGTGATGATGCAGTTAGGAACCCTAAAGCGGTGGACGATGTCGGTAAAAAATAGCACACCTTGCTCGGACCTGATGCTGGTGATAGGACGGGCCTTGATCCACTTGGAAAATTTGTCAATGGCGACGAGCAAGTGGGTGAAGCCACCAGTTGTCCTTTTCAGGGGTCCAACCAAGTCGAGCCCCTAAACAGCGAACGGCCATGTGATGGGAATAGTTTGTAGGCATGAGCCGGGAGGTGGGTTTGTCTTGCATAGTACTGGCATCCTTTACAGGAGCATACTAGCTTGACGGCGTCGGAGACTGCGGTTGGCCAATAGAAGCCTTGTCGGAATACATTTCCAACGAGGGTTCAAGGCGCCGCGTGATGACCACAAGCCCTCGAGTGTAGATCGTTGAGCAGGTTCCTGCCTTCCTCATTTGTGATACAGCGTTGGAGGATGCCCATAGGGTTGTGGCGATACAGCTCCTTGTTGTCACCAAATATCACAAAGGACTTCGCTCGGTGAGTGATCTATCGAGCCTCAGTCTTATCCGAGGGGAGGTCCCCTCGAGTGAGATGGTCGAGGTACGGAACACGCCAGTCAGGCTCGAGGTTGGCTGGTGGGGTCGAGCTCTCCGCCTACATGGCTTTAGCCCCGGTCGAGGGAGCTTCCACCTCAGGTGGGGGATCGAGTGATGGTCCGTCGGCCCCTCCGTCTGCCCTGATATTGATGAACGGTTGATGGAGATCTCTCGCGAAAACGTTAGGTGGAACTGTGGTTCGACTAGAAGCGATTTTCGCGAGTTCATCGGTGGCCTCACTATACCTGCGTGCAATGTGGTTAAGCTCGAGGCCATGGAACTTGTCCTCAAGGCGCCGTACCTCCTCACAGTAGGCCTCCATCTTAGGATCACGGCAGCTCGAGCTCTTCATGACCTGGTCAATCATGAGTTGAGAGTCACCTCGAACGTCGAGGTGCCGGACCCCTAGTTCGATGGCGATTCATAGGCCCATGACGAGCGCCTCGTACTCGGCGATGTTGTTGGAGGCAGGAAAATGAAGCCGGATGACATAGCGCATGTGGACTTCGAGGGGTGAGATGAAGAGCAAGCCCACGCCTGCTCCCGTTTTCATCAGCGACCCATCACAGTACATGGTACAAAGCTCGTCCTGTAGCTGAACCAGAGGAAGTTGAGTGTCGGTCCACTCCGCCAGGAAATCTGCTAGCACCTAGGATTTGATGGCTTTGCATGGCGCGTAAGAGAGGGTCTCACCCATGAGCTTGACTGTCCATTTTGTGCCCCGGCTGGAGCCCTAGCTACCTGTTGTTCCTCTTTGAGCCCTAGCTGGAGCCCGTGGGATCCTCTTTCTTGTGCTTTCCCTTGTCCTGGTCGCTACCAAAGATGGCACCAACTGTCTCCTCGTCGGCGGCGAAGTTGGTGATAATATTCATCATACCGTTGGCGGTGATGGGAGTGCTGCGGCCCAACTCTCGGACCAACTCTTTGCAGGTGGTACCAAAGAGGAAGGCCATGATGACGTCAGAGTCGGTGATGTTGGGGAGCTCGGTGCGCTGTTTGGAGGAACGCCGGATGTAATCCTAGAGGGATTCACCCGGCTTCTGTTTGTAGCTTCAGAGATCCTACGAGTTGCTAGGGCGCATGTAGGTTCCTTTAAAGTTCCCCTCAAACACTCTCACAAGGTTGTTCTAGTCGTGGATTTGTCGAGGTGGGAGGTCCTCGAGCCAGGCTCGAGCGGTGTCTGACAGGAACAGGGGGAGTTGTCGAATGATGACCCGGTCATCGGTGAACCCACCCAACTGACAAGCCAAGCGGAAGTCAGCGAGCCAAAGTTTAGGTTTGGTCTCGCCGTTATACTTGGTAAGAGTCGTGGCGGGGCGGAACCGAGCTGGGAGTAATGTTTCGCGGATGGCCTTGCTAAAGACCCGAGGGCCCAGTGGCTCGGGTGAAGGGCTCCGATCCTCCGAGCTGTCGTAGCGCCCGCCTCTATGATCGTGGTAGCCTTGAGCTGCACCGTCACCATGTTTGTGCCTCCGGTGCTCAATGATGTTGTCACGGGCATCTCGAGGTTCACGGTTGTCGACGATGCACTCACGGACAGAGGCCGCCTTGTTCCGCTAGGCGTGCTCGGGATGAACCGAGGCCTCTCTCTCTTGTCGGGAGGGCTCCACAGGCTGCTCTGAGGCAAGCCCACGTCGCCTTGAGGCTGAGTCCTTAGATTTCATCCCAGGCTTGATGGACCTCAGGGTTCGATGGCTCGGGCATGTTACGAAGGAGCATGGCGGCCGCGACCACGTTCTGGCTGGCTTGACCAAAAACCGGGGGCTCGACTGCCCGATCCTCGACGATGCAATGATTGACGTCGCGAGCTCTCTCTCTCGAGCTCCTCCGCCGTGTGCGCAGGCCGCGCGTTCATGCTCGAGGGTTTGCTAAAGTAGGCGCAGGTTTTCTCGTTCCTCGTTGAGCCTGTCCTGCAATTCGCAGATTTGCTCGAGTTGCATTCCTTGATCCGCAAGGAATTGAGCCTCATCTCGCTCAGTAGGGAGCTTGACCTGAGGTGGCATGTTTCTTCCTCCAACGGCTGCCTTATCCTCCGAATCTAATGTGATAGCTCCATCGATATTGAAGCACTCGCGAGTCGGGTCGTAGGTGTCATCAGCAGAGTCAGAGTCGGGAGCGCCAAAATAGTAGTACAATGGGTGCATGTGGGGTCGTGCGTCTCTGAGGTCATGATGCCAAAAGGTGATCACACAGAGCTTCGTATCTGGGGTCCCCGTGGAGTCCAGGTACTCAGAAGCTGGCGTGGATGCAACGAGGTCGAGGGTGGAGCGTAGATGGTGTCCGGGGAGTTCCTCGTAAGCACTCATGCTGGTGCTTACAAAAGAAGCATATGCCCGGGCAACCGAGTCTATCCCAAACGGGAATGCTGACGAAGGCGTCGTTCTTGGTGCCAGAGTAGTCGAACTAGCTAGTGGCGACGCCGCACCGGGCGGTGGAGCGACGGGACTCCCTATCGGCATCTTACCCTCAGCCAAGATCATCCTACACAGATCCTCAGTGATAAAATCCATGTCAGCGTCTGGCTGAGAGGCACCGGATCAGGGAATACCATCGCCCTCCATGAGGCGATGACGGCGGTTGCGCTGGGCTCAACGTTGCCTGGCGGCGCGTGCCTAGCGAGAGCGATGATACCGGCGTAGCGCTCCCCCAGGTTGGGAGAGCTCATGGTCACCGTCGATCGGGTGCCTGGGCGGAAGGAGGACCATGTCGTAGCCGTGGCCAAGAGACATGAACTCCAAGCTCCCAAACCACATCACCGTGGCCAACGGGAGTGAACGTTTGAGGTCAGCCATCTAGAAAAAATGGCAGAAAAACAATGTTGGCACGCAACGGTCCCCTACTTAGTGCGCCAACTGTCGGCGTTTGGTCCTACGAGGGTCCTAAGCCAATAAGTGAATCAATGCTGTGTGTCTCTAATATGGATGGTGATGCAAGGAGAGTACACGGAGGTTTATCCTGGTTCGGGCAAAAAGAAGGCCCTACGTCCAGCGGGGGGAGGGGGGAGTATTGTATTTCCTTGCACCTAAGTGCTTGCGTAGGGGTTACAAGCTGTGAGAGAGGGAACCGATCCCAGGTCTCAGAGAAAAAGTGAGAGTACAAAGGAGATTGCTTGAGATGTTGATCTCTATGGTGGGATGGAGACTGGTTTTCTTTTCGTCGTCCGTTGTTCTCCGTCTCCCTTTGTAGAGTCCCCTGCCTGCCCTTTTATAGGGTAAGAGGAGGCAGGGACATCGGGGGTGCCTTTGAGGTGAAGTTTTGTCGATCGCTGTGGAGGTTGCTGTAGCGACGTGCCCTAAGAATGGCCAGCCATCCCCGGACACCATGGTGACGTAGAGGATGAGACGGTGAAAAGACTCCGAGTCCTGTGTCACGCAAGCCTTGACCGTCAGTTGGTCGAGGTCGGGTCGAGGTGGGTTGACAGTGAACGGATAAGGCCGAGTCCCCGGAATCGCGGGGTACGGTACTCGTCGTATTCACCCTCGAGGGTGATCAGTGGCGGAATAGTGTCCAGTATGGTGCGTGCAGTGACAGGTTTTCACCGTCCATCCCGGGATGGGCAGTAAAAAGTGAGATTTGACACCCGGTACTTGCTTCCATGCTGGTTACCACTGTAGCCATGAGGGTAGGAAGTGGTTGGCAGTTCCCATTAAATGCTTTGACTTTTGTCCCAGAGTTGGTGAATGAGGTGGGTCGACCGGCTCGACCTTGGGTCGTGCAAGTCGGAGATTTTTCGGTGGTCGAGGCGTCCCATCGAGCGAGCCTCGTACGAGTCGAAACGTGGTCGAGGTGTCCCGTCGAGCGAGCCTCGTACGAGTCGGAACATGGTCGAGGCGTTCTATCGAGCGAGCCTCGTACGAGTCGGAACATGGTCGAGGCGTTTTGTTCGCTGTCTCAGCTAGTCCCGTTGGTTTTGTTTTATTTAATCGTTGATTGTGGGTGCCCCTTGTTTTTGGTACCTGACATCATTATTCATTAGAAAGGCATAGAGATTGATCCTAAAAAGAAAGATTGAGGCCATCAGAAAGTTCAGGCACCTATGTGCAAAAGGGATTGCAAAAATTTCTAGGAAAAGTGAATTACTTGAGAAGATTTATTGCAAATTTGTTCACTAAGATTGTTCCTTTAGTCACATACTTTGGTCGAAGAATGAATATGATTTCAATTAGGAAGGATGTTTGGTCACCGCACACTGGGCAGTTTGATTTTTGAAAGTTTCTTCTACGACAAGGATAGAAGTATTCTCTCAATTTCAAATTATAAGTCGTTCTGACTTTTCTAGGTATATAGATTTTATTATGCATCTTGAGAATAGCCTATATCTAAATGTATAGTAAAATCTAAAAACAATATACCTAAAAAAATTAAAATGACCCATAATTTAGAACGGAGAGAGTACATCTATCCTTGTTTCTGCATAGGACTGCACACTCTTCTAATCCAGACTGTTTCGGTCTGAGAAAGTGATAATACACTTCCCCCCACAATCAGCCCGCAACGGAAGGTAGTTTCTTCATCCTAAGAATATCTTAGACTAAATCAAACTTCTAAATTCAATTATGTTTACAGAAATAATTAACTCTTGTATCTTCAAAATTATTATAAAATATATTTTATTATTTATCTAATGATACATATTACTATTATAAATATTAATACTTGTAACACCCCTGGTGTTAAGCTAGCATTTGCATTATATTCATGAGCATAAGCATGTCCATATGGCATTCATTCATAATCATTATGTGAACTATGTGGAAACATGAGCATGAAACAAGTGAAACATGCATTTATAACCACTGCAACATGATGTTTCATATATAGAGTTGCATATGTTTCATTAGTACATGTTCACTGTTTCATCATGCTATACCTAGATTTTTGTGTTTCAATAATGCAAATGTGTACCTAGGGCTATAACAATATTTGATTCATGTTTATGACATAAAATAAAATCATGTTTGTGTTGATAGTTTCTTCAAATTCAAATTCAAATTTAAGTGGACCTTGCTTTTAAAATGACTTGCCTTGACTAGCTTTAAATGTTAGTATAAAATCTTTATTTGCAAATGACACTTGAATCAAAGTTGTAGAGAATTTCAAAAGCTACAAATTTTGTTTTGGGGTCAAATCTTGAAAGTGCTTTTTAAATGCTCAAAGATGGTGATTTTGGAGCTATTTTAATTAAAAAAAGAGGAGAAAAAAAAGGGGCAGCGCCCCTGGCCAGCGGCCCAGTGGGCCGAGGCCCACTCTGCGCACCCGCTCCTGCGCCTTGCCCGACCGGCCGCACCCGACCGCCCTGCCCCACACGCCTCTCACCACGTGGCGCCCCACCACCGACGGCCGTGGGTGGTGGCCGCGCTCCGACAACACCTTAAGGCTGTCTGGACGCGTCGCTGTCCCCCACTCGCCTCACTCTGCCTCCTCCCTCCTCTCTCGCCCTCGCTCGCAGCGGCAGTAGCCGCAGCACCGTCACGCCATTGCCGGCCGTGGAGCTCCACCACCGCGCGCCTCCGCCGCTCCCGCTTACGCCCGGTGCCTCGCCGCGGCTCGCTCCACCTCGCCGCACCGCCGCCGCCGCCGTTATCATCAAGGTGAGGGCCGATTCGGCCGTTTTCCTCCTGCGCCATGGCGGAGCTCGCTGGAGCTCATTCTCCGCGCCGATGACCCCGCTCCACTCCCTCTTTCTCCTCCCTTTCACACGCATCGGCTCCACCTCGGCCCTACGAAGCTCATGCGCCACTCGTGACGCCTTGCCGTGGCTGGGAGCGCCGTGCCGCTAAGGAGCAGTGCCGCCGCTCGTCGGCGTTCCTCGCCACCGCTGTTAGAGCCCACCTCCGCCCTCGTTTCCTGCACCGTTGAGCTCGCCTCGCCGCGGGGAGCATGCTGGTGGTGACCATGTCGCCGGAGACCTCACCGGCGGTGAGATCCGGCAGGTCAGCGCCGCTCTCCTACCTCGTGTGGCTGATGCGTTGGGCCGGGTTGACCCCGGGCCTAGCCGTCAGCGGATCTGGGGTACAGCCACAGGGTGCACGTAGCGTTTAGTGTTTCCGTTTTAAAAAGAAATGATTTTCCACATTTTGTGAAAAAAGCTTGCAAAATTCATAACTTGAGCTGTGGTTGTCTAAATTTTGTTGTGCTTCTCATGAGTAGATTTACCTGTTAAAAATATGAGATGTCACTTTTCTGATAACTTTATATAGAGCTTTATTTAATTTGTTAAATGCTTGTAATCTTGGAAAATGCATAAGTAATTCTAGGAATGTCAGAAAAATATGATTCTAATTTTGTTAGTCTTGTTGTGTCATGTAGATGCTATGAAGAATACATCTTATGGTATGACTATGGAAGAAATGGCTTTATGAATTAAGTGGATAAAATGCTTGTTTCTTGTGAAATTTGTAGTAAATAAAATATGTGTGATATATGCTTGGTAAATTTTCTACACTGCTCTTGTGCTAACAAGTAAGTAAGAAAAATATAAAATATGTTGTTTGATATTTTTCATAGTACAAAGTATTTTCATGTGCAATTATGGCCTGTTGTTTGTAATTTTCGTGTAGGATGGTATGCTTTTCATTTTGACCTGAAATTTTTATGGTAGACTCCAGTAAGCATGTCCAAACGTTAGCAATTTTCTTAGAATTTTCTAGGCACTGGAAATATATGTCTTTATTCTGTCCTTTTAAAAATAGATGTTAAATAAAGATTAATGAAATTAATGTATATCATCCGTGGTACTTTTACATGCTTTGGAGGTATTTGTGACCTAATGGTGTGATTGGTTAAGCTTAGTTTAAAGTTTACATATGCAACAAGTATATTTGATTGTTTCACTTGTGTGTATGTATGCATGTCATGTTGTTGTGTGAATAGTAACTAAAGAGGAGATTTGTACCTACTTGGTAAAATAAAAGTAAAAGTGTTTATTCATATGCAAGCACTCATGTGGCGTGCAACCGCGTCACCAGCGCCGTTATCTCCATGACCTTCCTGTCCCTCTCGAAGGGTATCACCATCGGCGGCAGCTTCTTCCTCTACTCCGGCATCGCCGCGGTCGGGTGGGTGTTCTTCTTCACGTGCCTTCCGGAGACCCGCGGTCGTACGCTAGAGGAGATGTAACAAACTCTACTTCTGCTTAATGAAAAATGTGTCACGGTACGATCGCGAAAAAAAAAATGGCAGACACGGACATGGCTGAAGCAGACAGCATCGCTGCCAAGGAGAAGGTGGTGGAAATGCCCACCAGACAGCATCGCTGCCAAGGAGAAGGTGGTGGAAATGCCCACCAAGTAGATGGAAAACACAGCTACTACTCGGCCGTGCTCGGCAATGATTGTTGCAACGTCTTACCAGAGCAGAGCTCAACTGAAGCAGCGTGGCAGGATTGGCCTCTGATGTGTCGTGGCTCGTGGTGCTGCAGGACAGTGACGGCCTTGGACCCTTGTCCATGCTAGAGGTGAACTCAAAATGCAAGCAGTAGCAAGTAGGAAGGGGGCACGTGCTTCCGTATTGTTTGTTCCAAAAAAAATAGGCAAATATCGAGATTCCCAAATTTACCTCGAAAATAAATCGACACGTTCTTATCCATGATCTCGTGGTGTTAATTAAGTGATTGGATCTGCTTGATTGCTGAAAGATTGCTCGCCTCACCTTGCTTGGCAAGGACAGAGCTGTTTGGTATGTGCATGAACTGCTGCTTTGCCGAATTGCCGGCAGTGCTGATTACGAGATTTTTATGGCCTAGAGCGAAACTAAGAGGATAGACCCCTTTAATAAAAATATGAAAGTACCGATTGCTTTACATTATTAAGAGAACGTAAATTTACAAGAAAAGCAATGTTCTTCTCAAACATTTTCTAGTGCAAAGCTAAAAAACAAAAATCAAATTTAAAATGTATCAAATTATTATGTATAACTACTCCTTCCATCCTGAAATATAAGGTACTAAAGCTTTCAAAATTTCTTCCAAATTATAAGGTATTATAGGTAAATTAACTCCAGCAAAACACCAATCACATGTGTGCACCTACCAATTGTTGTGCTCCTTCTAGCTTGCACCAATTCCACCTTCAGTGGGTGGATGATGAAGTTGATATCATCCATGCAAACTCATCGGCCTGTATTACCACAGCTAATGCACCTTCACATGGGAGGCGGGATTGTATTGCTTGCTTATTAGGGTGCGATCTTGCTGATTTTGAGTTTAAAAGTGTCATTAGAGAGGGTTTCGTGCCTGTTTTCTTCAAGCCGATTGATAATCAGCTGAATATCACTATGTAATTTTTAATGGATGCTAATTTAGAGTGGTTGAAACATCGAGTTGAATATTATCGGGCTATTAAGACCAATGCATGTGAAGCTATTGATGATTTTGTTGATAAATTAGGATAGGGCTTTACATCGACTGACGACTTGAAAAGGTTGATATTAGGGATGGCATCGTTCCACAACCGACATTTGTAAATCATAACTTGGAAGCCGATTATAAAGTTAAGTTAACCGCGCTTTCCATATTGATTGCTTTACATGAAATTATACAGAGGTGTCTAGATTAAGTTGAGAGCTCATGCATTGAGCCTCAGTTGCCCATTAGCCCTAGATTTAAGCCTCATAAGCAACACTCACATCGCTTCAATTTACTATATACAACCGCACTAAAGAAGAAATTGATCGGTTGTTGAAAGTGTGTTTTATTAAGCCATGCACGTATGCAGAGTGGGTCTTTAATATTGTGCATATTTGATAAAGTATTCTAGCAAGTTGTGAGTCTGAATTGATTTTAGAGATCTTAATAGAGCTACTCCAAAAGATAAGTATCATTTGGCTATAGCTAATATGCTTATTAAGCATGTGTTTGGTTGAGCTTATGAAAAGTGTTTCTGCTGCCAAAAAGCAGAAAGCCAGCCAAACAGGTGAAACCAAAAACTATTTTTTTAGAAACAATTGCTTTCATGTAGTATAGTTTTAGAAGTACCTTAGGTCCTACTTTTGGCTTTCTACTTTTCGAAATGGGTAGAAATAGAGAGCCGTTTCACAGCTCTTTTAAGAGAGATAGAGAGAGGAGTATACTTGTTTCAACCAAAAAACATATAGTTTTTTTTCCATAACACATAGCTCACATTAGTATTTTCATAGCGTACAGCTCACAATAGATTTTCCGCAGCTCACAGGTCATAGCTCAACCAAACAAACCTGACGATGCTTTCTGCTCTAGTTCATCGTTTTTCCTCTAGTTCATCATTCAACCAAACAGCACATAGCTCAACCACAGCTCGTCAGGGACGGGCCTTCTCCTCTAGTTCATCGTTTTTCCTGGGTGCTCTCTCAAAATCTCTATGAATCTTTCCTCATTCGTGGCCGAGTTGGCGAATTGATTAGCTTTAGCTCCGATTTGATCTTTACACTATTCGATGTGGATGAATAATCACAAGCATCTGCATGATGATTCAATCAATTACGGCAAAGTCTTCAGATAGATACATATATGGTTTTCTTAGATCTTGTCTGACGTCTGCTTTGACTACCTCGGCGGATCATCCAACAACAAGATCCACCACCAGTCTTTTCTAGGATGAACATGGCTGCTGTGCACTCATTAGAAATATCGACTTGTATCTTATGCGACACTTCTTTTAAAAGAATATCCAACAAGTGCTCGAGCGTTTTAGCTCACCTCAACAGTTTTATATGCCGGATCAAATCCGTAGTTAGGGGTTCTTCTTTAGGTCTGGCAAGTAGCAACAATATAGGGTTTCAGGCTGTGGCAAGTGAGAAAACCAATCCCGTACTCCCATGTACTCAGGTGCTCCCGTGCTCCCATTTAAAAAAAATCAGAAAGTGTTTGAAAAATCCAACCAAAAATATGAATGGATATACGATGAAAACATCCATATTCATGCAAAATTTTAGGATGAACAAAAATTTCTACAAGAAGAAACAAAAAAGTGAAATTGATGATATAATGGGGGCGGGTGCACTGTTTACCTTGATCGGCAACTCGATCTTGATTTTCTCTTTTTTTTTCTTCTCCGAGAAATTTTTAATCATCCTAAAATTTTGAATGGAGATGAATGTTTTCATCAGCTATCCAATTTTTGGTTGAATTTTTTTAGCACTTTTAATGGTCTTTTTTGAATGGCAACGGCCAACGGGACAGAGCATGGCCCCCCTGAACTCCAATTCCAATTAAATTGAGGGAGTACAGAGGCGCGTGCAGGGGGTGGGGCGAGAAGAAGGTAAAGTCACGGGAAATTCACGCATGCTATAATGTACTAACAGCATTGTAGATGACATGTACTCTGTCTATATATGCAACCTCCAGCAAAACAACGCTGCACTAGACCACCATCAGTTCAAGTGTCAGTAAACGATGACTTCTGCGGCTCTCCCTGAGGCCGTCCAGTGCAAGAGCAAGAGCAATGTTAAGTACGCTTTCACCTGCGCCATCCTCGCCTCCATGGCATCCATCATCCTTGGTTACGGTACCTAGTGCTTTTCTCGATTCGTCATAACTTGTTAGATACACGCTGGCCATGTCGTTCATTTGTTTGGCGCAAGAGTTTTTGCGCGCGCGCGCACACACACACACAAAGTGAGTCAGTGACAAACTGACAACGATTGGCTCTGCAGACATTGGGGTGATGAGCGGAGCGTCCTTGTACATCAAAAAGGACCTGAAGATCACGGACGTGCAGCTAGAGATCCTGATGGGCATCATGAACCTCTACTCGCTCGTAGGAGCCTTCGCGGCCTGGCGGACGTCCGACTGGATCGGCCGCCGTTTCACCGTCGTCTTCGCTGCCGCCGTCTTCTTCGTGGGCGCGCTGCTCATGGGCTTCGCGGTCAGCTACGCCATGCTCATGGCCGGCCGCTTCGTGGCCGGCGTCGGGGTGGGCTACGCGATCATGATCGCGCCTGTCTACACCGCCGAGATCTCTCCCGCGGCGTCCCGCGGCCTCCTGACGTCGTTTCCGGATTTCTTCATAAACCTGGGCATCCTCCTCAGCTACCTTTCCAACTACGCGTTCGCGCGCCTCCCGCTCTACCTCGGCTGGCGCGTCATGCTCGGAATCGGGGCGGCGCCGTCGCTCCTGCTCGCGCTTATGGTGTTCGTCGTGCCCGAGTCGCCTCGGTGGCTCGTGAAGAACGTCCGCCTTGCGGACGCCAGGGCTGTGCTGGAGAAGACCTCTGCCACGCCAGAGGAGGCCGCGGAGCGCCTATCTGACATCAAGGCTGCGGCGGGCATCCCGAGGGACCTTGACGGAGACGTGGTGACCATGCCTACGACGGATCGAAACAGCAAGGAGACGCGTGTCTGGAAGGAACTCGTCGTATCCCCGACCCCCGCCATGCGACCATAGTCACCGGGAACGTGGTACGGTGTTCCGGCAACGTGGATCAGTTTCGTCCCGACAATGGAAAATTCTTTGTCAAGGAGCGTTCCACGTTTCACGATCCTCGTTCCACGACCCAATCTGCGAACACAAGGTTGACAAGTACCTTGTGTGTTCGTTTTGTGATGAGTGATTGTCAATGTGATCCACGAAGTAGGTTGAGTGATGACTAACCCTACCTTGGCGAAAGCCTTATGTGCGACATGTCTCTTGTCTTGTGTTGTGCAGGTGTGGAGCATGGAGACGATAGCCGACGGCGAGGTGAAGGTCAAGGAGGACGTGCCGCGCCGATGGACCTGAGGGGTGAAGGACGGACGTGAGGCTTGGACCGAGGAACCCGGAGGCTGGGTGGCTAGCCGCGCTGGCTGACACTTGGGACATCGACAAGCGCGAGAAGATATGGGAGTGACCGTGTTGACCGTGGAGGTGACATGCATCGGATGGCGGGGGACGCGTATGGATTATGCTACTCACGGAGCGGTTTGATGGTTTGGGTCTCAAAACCATCGGCGACGGGTTTACGGATTTGGGCCTCAAAACCCGGGCGGAGGTTCCGAGGAGGAACGGACGGCATGTGGCGGCATCGGGGAGTTCGCGTCGAGGCGAAGCTACCGGTGAGGAGGCGCGGTGGCCGTCGGATCAACATAAAGACCGGGTTGGACCTCTACGCTCTTGGGCTTATTGGTTTAGCTCTTATATATCCAGGTGCATTTAGAGGAATGTAAAATAGCTCTATTAAATAGAGGATGGCAGCCCCTTGCCTCCTCACCTCCTCTATTTTTCATTTTCTCCTTTAGGGTTTCTTCCTCCAGTTGCTTGTGTGAGAGAGAGGTCCACTAATCCACCGATTAGTGTAAGAACCATGAATCTTTGAGGGAAGGAGGTCCCGAATCCTCCGGTGTCCTCCGGTATTTGGCGGATGAAGCAATTTGTGTGTTCTTGATGTGTTCTTCGCGAGCTCCTCCCTTCCCCCTCTAGTTCTTCCTTTGATTCGTCGTTTCTAGCTTGTTTTGATTCGTTTTTGTTGCGTGGCCTTGATCAATGATGTGGGTTGAGACTTTCCACCGAAGGATTTGCATCAATTTCTCACGAGATCATAGATCGGGACGAATCAAGAGCTAGGGTTTGTTTTTAGGGGATTTTCGTGTTCTTTTGATTTCCCGTTGATTGGCTTCAAATTGGACATTGATTTCTTAGAGTATGCTCATCAACTCCATGGAGATCACGTGTGCAAAGTTTGGGAGCTATCTCTTTTGATTTGGTCAAGATTCTTTTGTTTATTGGTGCCGTTCCTTTTTCTGTTCAGCAGCTTGGGGTTTCTGTTCGTGCTTTGGAGTGCAGGTGCTCGTCGTGTGCTGAGGCAGGGGAGCACTACCAGCGCCGGTGCAGCACCGTGCGTGCTCTGACGAGCATCGCTCTTGGCCAGGTGCACGTCAGGTCCCTTCGTTGGTTCTTCTTCTCCGGCTTCCTGTGCGTCAGTCCACCTCCCTCTCTGTTGTTCGTGTTGCGTCGCCAGGCTTCGTGTTTCCTTGCTGGCTGTCTTCTGCGTGTGTGTGCTTGGAGCAGCATGTTTGAGTGCAGCCCTCTGTCTCTCTCTGTAGCTAATTTGTTTTTGATTGTTCTATCTGCAGTTTCTTCACTAGTGCGTGCCTTGTTTTTTTTGCTCTGAATTTGTTTTATTGCAGCAGGTGTCATGACATGCTTGAATTTTGCAATCTCTCTTGTACACATGTTCTGCTCTAGTGTGTTCTGCAGATTGACAATTTTGAACAGCAAAAGCTGGTGAAGGGCAGCAGTACTAGTACTTGTTCTAGCTAGGTGAGCAGCGACAACAGTGAGCAAATTTGATATTGCTTCTGCTAGACATTACTTTCTTGCTACAATACTTGTGTTTGTTCATTTCAGTCTTTATTTAATCATAAGCATTGTAGCTAGCTCCTGGGATGTCTCAGTATGTTTCCTGCAGCTCCTTGGATGTCAACATGGCTCTAGTTTTTTTTTCTGATCGCTCCAGTGCAGTACCTGTTCAAGCTAGTGCAGCAGCTCGTTCTTAGTTGTTGAATGTTTTTTATTGGTCTTTGGCTTAGTTCTTTTATCCGTAAATTACTACAAGCATTAATTGGTTAATCATTGGAGTATTAAATCATTTCTCCTTGCTTGAATTAGTATTTACGGTGGAAGAGTTCAAGGCTTATTGTTTTGTTAGTAGTTTCGTCGTTTGAGCTCCGAATCATATTTCGTCTTTTGCGTTGATCTTCTATTATTTCATGGATGCTATCTAGGTACTCTAGTCACCAGTTGGCTTGGGTATTATAGATTTGGGAATAATCGACATGGTTTGTTTTTGGTGGTGAGTTTGGGACAGTGGTCGAAAGTTTCGAAAGAAATTTGAGGCTCCCATTCACCCCCCTCTGGTCGCCGTTTTCGGTCCTTCACAATCGTTTCGAGAACTTTGTGATTGTGCATGCGACGTGTACTGCTCTCGGCGCTCAGCATCCACTTCTTCCAGCAGGCATCGGGCAACGACTGCATCGTCCTTTACTACCCGCGCGTGTTCAAGAGCGCAGGCATCACCGGCGACGACCAGCTCCTGGGCACCACCTGCACCGTGGGCGCCAGCAAGACGCTCTTCGTCCTGGTGACCACGTTCCTGCTGGACCGCGTCGGCCGGCGGCCTCTGCTGCTGTGCAGCGCAAGCGGGATGATGGCCTCACTCATCAGCCTCGGAACGGGCCTCACCGTCGTGGGCCACCACCCTGAGTCGAAGATCCCGTGGGCTGTCGCTCTGTGCATCGCGTCCACCTTGGCCTTGTTGTAACTAACAGGATCTTTAGCAGTAGATCGGTGGCTCCTCGGTGTCACGGACGTCAAGGATGCAGTGGCATCGGGTCCGCCGGAGATAGAGCTGGCGAGGGGTAGAGACGTGTAATGGCAAAACTCCCACTGCAGTGGCGTCGCGGTTGAAGCAAAGGCGATGGTGGACTCGGCGGCGGAGCTTCCTATCGCTGGCTGCGCACCCTCAAGATCGGCTAGGGGCTAGGACAGTGGGATGTGGCGGCAGCCGTGAACCTCGTGACTCGTGACTTGTGCCCCAGACCCTACCTCCTCTTTATACTGTGTAGTGCTACGGGGGCCTACCAACTTTGAAAGGCTGGATGGCCCAGATTAGGGCATTGGATCAAGGCCCAGCTCGACCGTTGGGTTGGGCTGGAGGAGATCAATTCTAACATTCTCCCCCTTGATCTCATCTTATACTTTAAACTTTAGACTTAACTTTACACTTATTTCTTTTACCATTCCATCACAGATCAGTGCATAGAGCGTGCCTCATTGTCATGGTCAGTCGCCGATAGATTTAACAGCTACAATACACATCTCTGATCTAAAACAGATTCTTTAACTTTGGACACTTTATTGTCCGAAAATCATAGGCTATACCATAAATCCATGTCGACTGTATGTTCTCTTAACGCACTGGGTGGTAAGCCTTTGGTAAGCAGATCAGCAAGCACTTGCTTGTTACTTATATGTTCAATACTTTTAATATGATTCTGGATTTTCTCCTTTACAACGTATAACTTTAACGTCAATGTGTTTGGCAACACACTTGACCCGTTGTCATAGGAGCAAACTATTTAAATGGTTATTACTGTTGACAACTATTATCAATTCCGCGTACAAGTTTCTTAACCATTTTGCCTGTCCTGTAGCCTCATAACATGCTATACTATAACTTTACATCACTGATGATACTAAAAATGTTTCTTTGAAGCTTTTTCACAATAAAACTTCAACTGTGAGTGTTAGCTACTATATGGGTTTTACTAAACATCTCACCAAAATTTAACATATGTAGCCACAACTATTTGAGAGTACTTGTTTTTTCTTTCTTAGCATGAGGCTGACATTCTTAACTCCATTCCAGTGATCTATATCTGGACCGGACTTCTGCCAAAATAACCCGAATACGTGAACTACATCAGGGTAATATCATACTTGTGCATTCATTAAGCTTCCAACAGCCGAAACATATAGTACCACATTCATTTGATCTATTTCATGTTGATTCTTGGAGCACTAAAGTTCCTAAAACTATTACCCTTTACTATAGGAATAGGCGCAGGTTTTCTCGAATATATACTTTATTTCTTTAGAACCTTTTCTAAGTATGCCCATGCGATAGTCCTAATACCCATTTCTTCTATCTCGGTGAGTTTCAATTCTTATAACAAGAGACATTTCACCGAGACATTCTTATTGAACCTTAAGGATAAGAACTTCTTCTCAAGCAGTAGATTGACATCATTACTAGCAAGTAAAATGTCATCCACATATACAGGATTAGGAAATGAATTTCTCATTCTATAACTTTGTACAAACGTAATTGTTCCCTCATTCTCTTTAACCCAAATATCTAATTGACTCTTTAATTTTAATTGCCACTGTCTAGAGGCTTGCTCTAGTCCATAAGAGATTTCTACAGGTGGTATCCCTTACGTTCTTTTCTTTTCATGACAAAACCTCTGGGTTATGCCATGTAATTATTTTTATACAAATCCCATTGGGGAATGCAATCTTTACTTTTATCTGATGTAACTCAGATCATGAAGTGCCACTGGCATTTATTGTAATCTATTCATTTTTTTGCGCAAATCCATTCGCCATAAGTGGCACTTTAAAGCTTTCCATATTCTTATTGGAGTCACATTTTGTCTTGTAGACCCATCACAGCCTACTATTTTGGCTCCTTAGAAATTTATTCTAGATCCCAAAAATATTATTGATGCTCATTGATATCTTTCTATATTCTCTTTGGAGTCACATTTGACTTGTAGACCCATTATAGCCTACTGTTTTGGCTCCATTAGAAATTTCTACTAAGTCCCAAACATCGTTGGTATTATCGATTTCATTTCATCTTCCTTTGCTTCTTACCATTTGGACGAGTGAACGCCTCTCATAGCTTCTTCAAATAAGGTGGAATCACTTTCTATTTGAATTTCACTAATATATACTTTATAATCATCAGATATATCTAATTCTCTTATTCTTTGAGACTTTTGGGGTCACAGCTACTAGCATTTCTTGACCTTTATTGCCAAAAGACAATTGATTCTATAAGGTCCTGTGTAACAAGATCCTTGTTTACATTATTCATTCTCCTTGTGGAGTTAGGTCCTTTTGTAACATGCTCCCCCAGATTATCCCACCTTCAAACTTTCTCATTTTGGGTTTAATCTGATAAACTCATATAGTGCGTTTTGCACCGTCTTAATAACTCTGAACTGTAAAAGGTCCAGGAATTATTTAGCTATTTCTTTACTTTAGGGGTATCGTTATTATAACTGTCTTACTCTCCCGATGATCACATTTATCTTTTATAGATCACTCTTGCCTTCAATGCATAGTATGCATCGCATTATCTGAAGTATGGAGAAGTATCTTTCTTAATTGTCTTTCTTAATTGATCTCACATTTCTCCCCCTCGAAATATGGTATGAACTTTTCTACCACAATTTCAAAAACTATTAAGAACTCTTATGAATGGGGAAACTTTGATTACTTACTTCATCCATATGATTACATAATGCAAAATGAAATTATTTCTTAGTTCGTATGGGAGTACTTTTATCTCATTTCACTTCAAAAACTCAACAGAGTCCTCTTATTATTAGTACTTTTGTAAGTCATGCTTGCATGTTATTCTTATCATGAGGTTCATTTGCAACTGTAACAGAACCGACCAGTTATACGAAATTAAGTAAGAAAATCACCCGCCAGAGTAGACGATTTAGCGAACTTAAACCCGTACAACCCGGTAGTCCGTTAAATCACGAAGGATTTCAAACCAACTCACGTACCAGTCAAGATCGTAATAAGTTTAGCGGTCACCATCATATATTATATAAAAGTTTGCATCACAAATACATCAGAGTTTAAAACATAGTTATTACAAACCGAGTTCAAATAGAAAGTAGGGGAAGCCATTTGTTCAAATCACACGCACTCACACAGAGTTCAAGTATAGTGTCAGTTGATGATCATTTCTAACAAAAGATTTAGATGAGATGCAAGGAGTGACCATGCCCATGGTCCTAAGCATCATCCATCACAGGATAAAGGCAGTTAATACAGTATCTGTACATATCTGTCCACCTGCAACAAGTGGGAACAAAACCCTGAGTACGAGAAGGTAATCAGCTAGACTTACCCGACATAATCGAAAATAAAGTAACACCAAGGATCATAAAAGGCTTATGTTAGGGTAGCTGACTCAGTTGCAAAAAGACATTTTTAGCATGTCAAAAACCTTTCCAAAAGCATTATTGCCAAGTTAATTATTATTAACCTGTCGACTACATTTGCACCTATACTAGAGCAAGCATGTGATTAAGCAAGTAATGATAACCAATGATCATTAACAACTTCCATGATGTCATATCCATTATAACTGTCTAAGTATTCTATCAACATTACTAATATAAAGTAACTCAAGTCAAGTGTTCACTGTCCAATGAACGATGGCGATTCGAATCGATTATTAACCAGCAGGTAATTTATTCTTTACACAAACTTCACTCACCCGCTAAAGTGAGGTATTGGTCACCGAGTCAACTATCCAGGAAAAATCTCGAGTTTGTTAGGAACCACATGTACTCGGGGGCCGCCCGACTACTCTTTGGCCTTATCATCGCGCCCCCGTGTCCTACCATACCTGCTCTAGTACAGTGCACTGCGGGCAATCCACTCGGTCCGAATAATCTCCCAGCTTCACGGTCGAAAGGTACGTTATTCGGCCAGCTAAATGTAAGGCATGCGTTCAACATGACTCGAGGCCCAACAACGGTCGGTCCTTAATCGACACAGATGGAAATCACTACAGTCCAAAACCCTATAAGACTCCGTCCGGTCTCAACTTCCAATTAACACTTAGTTATATCATGACGACATCGTTATACGAGCAAATCCAGGTAACCACCTATAGCTCGCAGGTGATAGAAAATCACCCGACTTCTACCGGTCTAAGCTAGCTAAGCATTGACTCGACTGTGGATACCAGGGTAACAAGGATATAGTATAACAAGGATAAATAAGGTATAATGCAGCAACGATTGCAAATAACTCTTGAACATAACACATCATTTGAATTAAAGCATTAATTAATAATTGCAAACCGGGGGAGAGAAATGCTCCGGGGCTTGCCTCTCTCAAAAGAGCTCGGGCGGTGATCGGGGCACTCCGAAAGTTCCTCAATGTCCTCCTCGTCTGCTTTGGGCACTTCCTGCGGCTGCACCTCGAGCTGCTCTTCCGTCTCCTCGGGTACGACGATCGGGCTCTCGGTTTGTGATCCTGTATGATGCAGGTGCATAAGTGCATATGCAAATGGTGCATCGGATGAAATGAGCACAATGAATATGCTTGCATGCAAGGTAGTTGAGCATGATTCGCTTTAATGGGTAGAGTATAATACAATTCTCATACAAGGTAGTCCACATCATACAAGAACATGTACTACAAGCACATGTCATCTACTGTATTCTCTTCTACTAATAACATGCTAAATCAACACATCTCATTGAATGCTTCAAATATACACCAAAGCTTCACTAATGCCTTAATCATGCATAAAGCAACTTTCGATTAAACCCTAATTAATAATAGGTTTGAATAGCAACATCTATTTTTACAAGATAGAAAAATTTTAGAAAATTACCATAGCATAGTACTACCCTAAGTAGACTACCATCAAATTTTCATGGCATTTGGATAACTGGAATAGCCTACACAAAAATGACAAGCTAGGACCTAAATATGAGCATGAAAATACTTTGTATTATGAAAAGTATCAAACAACATATTTAGTATTTTTTCTAGGTTCTACATAGTAAGTAATTAGTGTACAAAAATTATCACATGCATGTTTTATACAAATTTTGCTCTCTAGCAAAAATAACAAAAATCAGCCATTAAAGGCACTTGAACTACACATCAAAATTTTTCTACAGAACATACATGATTTACTATGCATTTCTGAAGATTAATAGCATTTTCAAGAATAAAATAAAACTATATAGAAAAATATTACAAACTTGTCATGCAATATTTTTAAACCATAGATCTACTCATGAGGATTACAACAAAATTTATTTCATAATTTGTAGAGCCAAAATGAGCAAGTTACAAATTCCCAAAGCATTTACATCTTTTCTGAAAAATCATTTTAAAAAATTCTTTTAACCACAGCCGCTAAAAACGTTGAGTGCACCCAGTGCAGTGCACACGCGCGTGTGAGGTGAGACAGACAGGCGGTCCTGCGGGGGAACCTGACCTCACCGTCAGTGGTAACGGGCTGAGGCGGCGGCGGTCTCGCGAGATCTCGCTGACGGCGAGGTCACCGGCGACGAGATCACCACCACCGTGACCTACAAGGTGCAATGAGTCTAACGATGTAGCTAGTGTGGCCTAAGGTGCTCGGAAAGGAGCTCGCCGTCGCACATGGCGGAGTGGCGGCGCTGCTCAACGGCAGTCGAGCACCTCCAGCCAACAAGGCAGCATGGGAAGAG
This sequence comes from Saccharum hybrid cultivar R570, assembly GCA_038087645.1. Classification (NCBI taxonomy): domain Eukaryota; kingdom Viridiplantae; phylum Streptophyta; class Magnoliopsida; order Poales; family Poaceae; genus Saccharum; species Saccharum hybrid cultivar. The sequence goes on from JAQSUU010000377.1 coordinate 3,041,206, forward strand.
GTGCACGAGTACCGGACGAGCAAGACGAACGAAATACGCGCACGAATGAAGGAAAAACGGGAGCGGAAGGGAGGCGTCCACGGAGTGGGGTTCTTTGGTGAGCTCGGCCGAGACTCCGGCGAGTAATTCCCGCGGAGGGGAGGCTTACCACGGGCAGTTGAGGTGAGCGCGGTCTGCGCCAGAGGGAGGAGAAGCTCGGGGCAAGATGGAGCAGCTCGCGGTGAGCTGGAACGGTCGGAACGGGCGTCTCTAGTGATGGCGCGCAGTGGCGGAGGCGGAACTGCTGCTGCGCGCATGAAGAAGCAAAGGCGAAAGGAGGAGAAGGAGAAGGGCGAGGCGCCGCAGAGGGTTGTAGTGGTGAGTGCGCACGCTGGTGGGGATGACCGGGCGCCGCCTGGCCAGCATCGCCGGCATGCGCTCGCCACGCGGCACGGCATGTCTGACGTAGTCGGGTGAGTCCGCGCACGGGGGGGAGGCGACGGCGCGCGGTTGTGGGCCTGGGCCGCGGAAGGGCAGGCTAGGCCGAGGCAGCGGCGCGGGTGTGGGAGCGGACGCTGGGAGGGGCGCTGGGCCGGCTTTGGCCAGCGGGCCAAAAGGGAGGCGGCGGCCCGTTAGGTAATAAAAACTGATTTTCAATTTCAAATTTTAAATATATTTCAAATATCAGTTTTAAAATCCCATTTTGAGCAAGAAAATGGCTTTTTTAAAATGGCCCAAAAATGAAAGTTGCTTAGAATTCAATTCTCTACAACTTTTATTAAGAGACCAACTCAAAATTCCAAACAAATTTTGAATTGGAAAGTAAAAGCTAAATAGAAGGGTATTTTGATCATTTTTAGAAACATTTTGAAAAGCAAAATTTAGGGACATTTTGAATATCAAACTTGCTCCAAAAATTATGCTAAATAATTCTAGGTGATTTACAATTATAGCCACACATGTTTTATCAGCCTAGCAAGCATAATTAGGGCAAAATAATTCTAAACAAGTGTATGTAACATTCATGTTTCACGAGCATGTTTTATATGTTTCAAAGCATTGTTTCAGTTATTATTTAACATGATTAGGCATGTATGATTATGATGCTTGATGATGCATAATACGCATGATTTGCAGTGTCTAAATGCTTGCGTAACACCGGGGTGTTACGGCAACTTCCTTTTGTTTTTAAACTCATACTAGGATAGCATAAGAGCTACCCTAAAATATTCTCCCTGTGCAGGATACACTAAAAGCACATGAGTCATCATAACTTTCTCCCCCTATGCAGGATAAGGACTATGCCAAACTTTTCCCGCCATACAGGATTGAATAACATAAATACTATGCCAACTTTACCCCGTCATGCGGGTATTTTCTCAAACTTTTTCCCATGTGGGTACTTTCACAAAAAAAAATTTCGCCATGCGATATAATTCTTTTGAAGAGATATAAATGCCAGGATTGGCTCACAATATATTCAATCATTAAATTCAAAAATAAATCTGAATACTCTTTAACACACATGCTTAATCCGATGTTGGTCAAACTAAACATGCATATACCTCTTTACAATTCTCATTAGTGAAACTGAAAATAAATTCTTCTTCATAGAGAGTACATAGAAGACATTTCTTAAACAAGACTGTCAATGATCTATTTTTTCTTGCATCAATATCTCAGAATTCTTTTTTTTGAAGCCATTTTTTAAGAGAACACAGTCCCTCATGCAATGATCTTCTTTTTTTATCATCTTCTGAGTCATAAGTACCCAACACTTTTTCTTACTGCCTTCAAGAATGAAATCATGAAGATCTTTGTTTGAAAAACATTCAACAATAACCATCAATAATACTCATTAAACTTTGAAATCCTTATGTTCTATTCTATATCATCGTTGGGCAGAAATAGAATAAAACATCATTCTTCTATATTAATTTCACATCACCGTTGGGCAGAAATGGAATTAACGTATAGAAACTCAATAATCTTAAAAACATAGAACTGCACCTTAAAATTAAATTCTTCCGTTGGTTTGAATTTAATTAGAAGACAGTCAACTTCATTGTAGTAAAATGCATTTCTCAGTTTAAGTGCATTCCTTGATCTTTATCTATTCTCTGATAAATTGATCACTTTATCAGAGATTTAAACTTTAAACATTAAACTCATATAATTATAATATTGTTATCATCAACGTTGGTCAGAAAATAACAATACTATAATTTCACTTTAAACTTAAGCTCATAAAAAACTTATAATATTGTTATCACCAACGTTGGTCAGAAAATAACAATATCATAATTTATATTAACTATAAACCGATTATTCCTCCAATTAAAATTTTTTCGTTGGTTCCAATTTTAATTGAACGATAAACTTGTCATCATTTACTGAATAACTATAACTATTCTTCAAATTAAATTCTTTCATTGGTTCGAATTTAATAAAAAGATAATATACTTTAACTTTGAAATGGAATCATGAAAATACTCTTAGAAATTATTACTTATTCAGAAGCACTTTACTTTACTCATCTGCTCTCTAAATAAATTATCACGTTGGTTCAAATTTGAGTAGAGATAAACTTTTTAAAATATAGCAACATTCATCAATATTGCTTCTGAATAAACATAAGCATTTAAACTTAAAACACTTTCTTTCCTTCATTTGGCCCGGCTAGAAAAAAGAGGCCCGCGTCCCATCTCCCGCGCGGCTCTTGGCCCACCACTGCACTGCGCTGTCTCACGGCCCAGCGGCTCCCTCGGCCCATTGGCGAGCTCGCGTCCCATGCGCGCCGCGCCCAGGCCGCAACCTGGGCCTAGGCCGGCAAAGCTGCTACCCGCCTGGGCTGCTTTTGGTCCAGACATTCTTGACCGTTCATCTGAAATGGACGACTGTCCGGTGATCTCGCCCGAACAAAACTACGACCCGTCCACTCTCCAAAACCCTAATATTCATTTGCTTCTTTCTCTTTTAGCTCTACAGAGCTCGCAGCGGCGGCGGCCATGCCGGCCGTCGGCACCGGTGAAGCAAGTCAGCTGCCGAAGCAGTCCATCCCCTTTACCCTTTTCTTTCTTGTTTCTCCTCGCTTCTGTTAGCCCATAGCGGAGCAGTGGCGGCCTCCGTCATGGCAACCAGAGGAAGAAACGGCGCCACCGTGGGCCCTCTCACAGGCGCGCGCGCTCCATAAACGGTCACGCGGTAATCATCCCGCGCAACGATGCAGTGGTGACGGCAGGAAGATGGCCCGAGTAGGTCCCTTCCTCCACTGACCTTTCTTTGCCCTTTCTTTGCCCTTCTAGGGTTAGGGTTAGCGTTTCATTCATTTCTGATCTTGTGTTCTTCCCGCACCCCATCGAAATGGCTGTGCCATATACTGCTATCCCTAGCCCGATCTAGGGTTAGGGTTTCAATTTCTTTCGATTCGAAAACCATTTCTTCTCTTTCTAACTTCTTTTGATTTCTTACCCCAAAACAAGATCCACACTGTAACCGAGTCATAACTTACAGGATCTTTAGCAGTAGATCGGTGGCTCCTCGGTGTCACGGACGTCGAGGATGTAGTGGCATCGGGTCCACCGGAGATAGAGCTAGCGAGGGGTAGAGACGTGTAATAGTGAAACTCCCACTGCAGTGGCGTCGCGGTTGAAGCAGAAGCGGCAGTGGACTCGGTGGCAGAGCTTCCCGCCGCTGGCTACGCACCCTCGAGATCGGCTAGGGGCTAGGACAGTGGGGTGTGGCGGCAGCCGTGAACCTCGTGACTCATGCCCCAGACACCACCTTCTCTTTATACTGCGCAGTGCGACGGGGGGCCACCAAACTTGAAAGGTTGGACGCCCCCGATCAGGGAGTTGGATCAAGGCCCAGCTCGATCGTTGGGCTGTGCTGGAGGAGATCAATTCTAACAGGACTATGTCACCTTCTTCTCTGTCGGCCTCGGCCCAATCACGGGCGTGTACACCTCGGAGATATTCCCACTGTAGGTGCACGCACTGGGCTTTGCGGTCGGCGTGGCGTGCAACCGCCTTACCAGCGGCGTCATCTCCATGACCTTCCTGTCTCTGTCCAAGGCCATTACCATCGGCGGTAGCTTTTTCCTCTACGCTGGAATCGCGGCGCTCAGGTGGGTGTTCTTCTTCACCTACCTCTCGGAGACTAGGGGCCGAACGCTGGAGGAGATGGGAAAGCTATTCGGCATGCCAGACATAGCCATGGCAGAAGCAGAAGGCACCTGCAGGAGGGAGAAGGCGGTCCAAATAGCCAAATTAGATGGAAATCAGGAAACAATTGCCACTACTATGCCATAGTCATAATGGAAGCAACCTGATCTGTACTTGATTAACTTGAGGTGGCCATAGCAACTGGCGGTGCTAGCCAAGACTGTGGCGCATGAGTCACAGTATTATCTTCTACGCCTTTGATTCTTTTATTCACTCTTTCTGAAAGCGTGTGTCAGAATCGCGTGTGCTTTTTGGCAACTGGCAAGCCATAGGTTCTACACTAGCATCTACTCTTATTAGAGGCATATTGCGCGGCTCCCGGCCCAAACAAATCATTCTTAGGCACTGTTTGATCCATGTAACTAACAACTAGTTGACTAATTTTTAGTCCCTAAGTATCAAACAGGCGGACTAATTATTAGTTCACTAGTCCACTTATATGAGCTAATGAGACTAGTTGAGCTAATGAGACTAGTTGTTAGTCCTAATCCATCCAAACAAGCCCTTAGTTTATACTTATCTGTTTTGAATTATAGGACGTTTTGATTTTTTTATACATAATTTTTACTATGATCTATCTAGATGCATAACAACATAATACCATACCAGGCACCCTTTGATCATTTAAGGTTCCAATATAACATGAAAACATCAAATTCTACAAGTACTCCTGTTCACTCACATGGCGGAGGAGATGCCATTCCTTCTAGCTAGGGGTGGGTATTTGGTTGTCGGTTCGGTTTCTCGGATATTGAAGAAATTTTGTTCCTAGAAAATGGAAATCAATTTGTTTTAATAAATTTTAGGAACATCTAGACGAAACACTTGCAACATACGTCTGAAAACACTTGCAAAAACACCTGAAAACACTTGAAAGTCACTGCAAACATATGCAACATCCAGATGAAACACTTGCAACGTACGTATGAAACACCTGAAACAGTTGAAACGTATGCTTGCAACATCCAGATATACTTCTGCAACATCCAGACGAAACACTTAAAACACATGTGTGAAACACTTAAAATACTTTAAACATATGCTTGCAACATAAAACATACGCTTGCAACATGCGTATATAGTCATTGCAATATATGCAACATCCAGATGAAACACTTGAAACATACGTCTGAAACACCTGACACATTTGAAACACAACATCACCGGCCATGGCCTACTTGGTGAGGAACTGCGGTAGCTAGCAAGCAGCGCTTGGTTGCAGAGTGCAGACGAGAGAGAGAGAGAGAGAGAGAGAGAGAGAGGAGGTCGTCAGCAGCTGAAAGTCTCTAGTTTGGTTTTGGCTAATTGATGAAACCTAGGGCTAACCTTTGTATCTAAGTGGATGATTTAGATAAAGGTGGTCATTGAATATAAGACATGACATTAACTCATGTGACCAAGACAATGAAGATCAAGATGATGCTTGGCTCGATGGACCGATTGTGAAGGTGAAGAGCAAGTCGAGGCTTCGAAGCGAAGGACCATGCGATGGTGAAGCTTGAGCAAGACTTGGCGCCGACGGACCGATGCAACGGTGAAGAGCAAGTGAAGTCAAGGTCGATGGATCGAGACGATCTTGTAATGATATGAAGTGGATCATATCTTTTGGAAAAACAAAATGGGCTCAAGGCAAAGGTATAACCATAAGGCCATTTTGTTTTGCACTCAAGACACCATAGAGGGTGTGAGTGGTTTAGGATCGATAGCCGAACTATTAAGAGGGGAAGTCTTATCGGTTATTCGACGCACGGGTGCCACTAGGTGAATTCATGAAGTGCATTGCATGCAGGGCTAGTGAGCTAACTGGAAAACCTTCGAAAATGATTATAAAAATGCTAACACACGTGCACAAGGTGGTGATCACTTGTTGGTGTTGGCACATTTACGAAGGCGATGAAGTTTGAGCAGTAGAGAGGGTTTGGGTCCCTCTCGGCGGGATTCAGGCGTTTTCGAGGAGGTTGAAATGCCTATTTTCCACTACGCCGGAAGTCGGAGAAGAAACAGAGGCGAACGGAGGTCACCGTGGTGACCGGACGCTGAACCGGACGCGCTCACGGTTTTGACCGGACGCGTCCGGTCAGTTCAACGCGGCAGTCAGGGCGCGGGTGTTAGGGTTTACAACCGGCGTGTCCGGTCCCTCGTGTAACTGGAGCGTCTGGTCAGGCGCCCAGAGGAGAAGCGCGTGGCGTAGAACTAATCGGACGCGCGGCGCGTCCGGTCACACGCGATCGGACGCATCCGGTCGTGATGGGAGCTCTCTGGACCGCGACCGGACGCTGGCACTGTCGCGTCCGGTCATTGCGTGGAGCTCGTCCGGTCATGTTGTCGCGCGCGCGGGGTGCTGTGCGCACCTGCGCGTCCGGTCGGTTGAGCGGCGCGTCCGGTCGTTGCGTTTGACCGTTGGCACACAGTGACCGTTGGAGGATCGGGTGGCCGCGTTTGAATCTAGAGAGAACACGTGGACCGTGCAGGTCGATCGGACGCGGTTGAGCGCGTCCGGTCAGTTTCGACCGGCACATCCGGTCATCCTGAAAAGCGCCCAGTGAAGGGGTACAACGGCCCTATTTGTTTAGGATGCTTACAAATACTTGTTGGCCGGCCCTTGGGGAGGTCTCTCGTGATTTCTAACACTCTTATGTATCCTTTGAGCTAGAGCTTCTCCCTCCCACTCATCTCTCTTGCTTGATTGCAAATCAAAAGTGAGATTGAGTGATCCCAAAGTGCATTGCATAGCTTGAGAGCATCTAGTGGCACTTGTGGGTGGGTTTAGCCGGTGGATTTCTTGTTACTCTTGGAGAGTACCACTCCTAGCCGGCTTGGAGATTGTTGGAGGCGTTAGCAAGAGAAGGAGATTGTTCTTGGCCACCTCCGGTTGATTGTAAGAGGTTCTTGTGCTTTCCTCGGTGGAGCGCCAAAAGCAACTCTAGTGGATTGCGCGTGTCATTGAGTTACCTCACTTGAGAGTGGTGTCTTGCAGTGTCTTGCGGGGCGTGCCTTGATGGGCAAGTGACTTGAGGGTCACACCGAGAAACCATCTAAGTGTTGGTCGACACAACGGGGTGACGTAGCTTGTTAGTGCACAAGTGAACACCGGGTGAACAAAAATATTGTGTCTCTTGTCTCCCGGTGATTGGTCTTCATATTGTATTGTTGTCAATATTGATTGATTGTATATCATCTTGGTGATTGGCAACATCTTCACTCCACCGTCGATATAAGATTCACAATCCTCTCTCTTGATTTACATTTACTAGATTATCTTGTGTAGCTCTAGTTGTAGCCTTTGCTAGTAGTTGTTAGCTTGCTCACTAGTGTAAGTTTAGTGACATAGCCCCTGTGTGAACTAGAGATCATAATCTTCTAGACTTGTGGATAAGAGGCTTGCATCACAACCGTAGGCTAAGCAAAACTCGCTTTACACCATTTGTTATTCTAACAAGTTTGCTTAGTGGCTTGTGTAGGATTTTTTATAGGCTATTCACCCCCCTCTAGCCATCTAGGACCTTACAGCAGCGCGGCGCATGAGTTCAGATGTGGAGAGGCTAACGCATCAGGGTGGAAGATCAACTCACCACATTGCTTGCCTTGAGGGGCTCGACTTTGCGTGCTGTGGCTCGCCGGGATCAGCCGCACCTACTGCAGCTCCCTGGGCACCGCCCAAGCGTCATTACGCTCTCCGCCGCTGGGTGAAAGGAGCTCGAAATGGGGGCATTGGTGAGGAGCTCGTGGTGCCTGCCTGGTGAATGTGAGAGGAGGATGGGGATGGCTGAGATCGTAGTGTCATTCACCTGGTAAGGATGAGAGGACTTTGAAGAAGAGGCAGAGCAGGAGGCGGTGTCGGTGAACGCCGAGAAATGAGTGGATACGAATTAATTAGGGAACGAGTGGTTGTCTGTGAGACGTCCGATATTTTCGAGAGTGTCGGACGCTCGGGTTAGAGCGCTTCTGAATATAGAAAGCGATTATTAGAATAGCTCTCCAAATACGAATTTAAAAAGTGGATTAAGAAAGACAGTTGGAGATGCTCAACCCGGAGCATCAATCTCCCCTAGACAACCTCCGTGTTAAAACTTCCTATCATGCTGTTTATGGTGCTATCAATCAAGATTAAACAAGGAACTAGTTCTGTCGGTCCGCATGTCAGAAAGGTTGTACAGAGAAGAGGCTATGTAATTAATAATATAATGCACTGAGACTTAAATTAGGGGGCATGTTGAAAAGCAGAGTCACAGCTACCTGGGGCATAGATGTGTAACTCCGATCTTATCCTAATTCTCAGTTGTTTCCTAAAATAAAGATGACAATGGTCAACTTGAGAGTGCGAGACCTTTTTTTCACGAACCAAGATTAAGGAGTATAGTATTCTGTAGGGTTCACTAATCACTACAAGGTCTCATGAGTACACCACAGCGTATAAAAATGCGGATGCCTTATCGGTTGAGAACTTGTGATCACAGCATGCATTGCAAATGGACTGGCTGGTGCAGATTGCAGAGTCATAGCTAGCTGGGGCACATATTGGTATTAGTATCTAGGATTTAATTCTAATTTTCAATTATTTCCAAAAGCAAGATGCCAATGGCCAGCTTGAGAATGAGAGACTTTTTTTTCCCGGAACCAAGATTAAGGGGAATAGTATTCTGTAGGGTTCACTACAAAATCTGATGATTACTCTACAGCATATAACAATGTGTATTCCTGAACCTACAGCATGCATCGCAAATGGTGTGGCTGGTGCGGATGAAGCTGGGACTGTGTTTCAAATCTCCATTTGCACGAATATGCTTTGCATGACATCACTTTGGCAACATTATAGTAGCGATTTGAAACAGAAATTTAACAACCTTATTCAAAAGGCGAGGCGAACGGCCACAAGCAAACGCCGTAATGTAAAGGTTTGTGCGCTTTTCTGCTTTCTTATTTCTTATCCTTTGTTTACGCATGTAATCTGTAATCATGAAGCAACTCTAACAAATAATTAATTACAAAATGGAGAAGAATTTGGTTGGGTTAATCTTGTTTGATTCGAAGAATCTCCTAATAATAAAGCGTCATCTTTATGCAATAATTTTGGCATGTCGAAGGTCTTCAAACAAGACCAAATCTCATTAAAAATTTTATGGTTCTCCTTACAACTTTGCAACGCATGGGTAATCACCTAGTGACTAACAAGATGATAATTTCAGCAACTTTTTTTACAGGTAAAGAGAACGATGAAGTTAATGTGTGACCTCTCATGTCACTGCCTCGCATGATCGCTCGTCGTCCGCCCCCACCCCATCAACTCTGCCTTCCACTAATTCATCGCCTGTGCTAACTAGTTGCTGACAAGCCTCCCTAGCCCTACTTCGCTCAACCGTCGATCCCTGTGCTAACTAGTTGCCAACAAGCCTCCCTAGCCCTACTTCACCCAACCCTCGCCTCCACCCACCATGGCTAGCGGCAGTCCACCATCTTGCTACCCCACCAACCCACCACTAGGCCAATTTGTCGCCTAGGTTCTTGTCTCTCGAGTCGGGGAAGAAAGCATACCCTAACTCAGACAGAGGTGGGATGACAGTAGGCTAGCTAGAGGAGCCAGGTCACACGTTTGCACGAGCGTGCAATTGAACGCGCATTAGAATTTGTATAATGAGAAGTCTTTATTAGCTAGAAATAGGTTGAGTATAGTTGTCGAGATGAAATTGAGCACACACACGCAAACGCATGTCTCAACTCCCATTATGTATGTTCTTTCTATCTGTTGCAGCTAGTTTATTTGCATCCTCATACCTTAATTTTAGCTTGATGAGGGTCTTCAAATTAACAAAATCAGACGTCTCTTAGAAATTTTTTGAGACTCCCATTATATCATATGGGCAATCACCTCATTAAGGTGTGAGAGAATTTCAGCCTCTTTTTTTTTTGTGTAATGTAGCTAATTTTGGGCATGTAGGCGTCTATCTCAACCACACCACTATGTGTTATTTCTAGCTAATGCAGCTAATTTTGGGTTTTGTTATGGTATGTCCATTACCTCACAGAAGATAATAATTATAACAAATCATAGTCCTTGATTTATATATACAATATTTATAAATAATTAAAATTTCTAAAAAATGAAAATCATAACCAACAATTAAAGATACAAATCTTAGCCCTTGATGCAGCGACCCCGTCTGTTGGGCTCCACGAAAGTCGCATGTGTCAATATTTTATTCGCTGAATAGTGCAAAAGATAAAAAAAAAATATTAGCACAGAGTTGTGAGATAGTCACGTCTAACTAATTAAAAAAAAGCTTGCCCATCTAATTAATTCCCACTTCAGTTGACCTCTCCTCTGGGAGACACTGTAGCTGCTGCTTTTCATTTTACATCTACTTGGTGGACATTTCCACCACCTCCTTGGCTGCGGTGTTTTCTGCTTCAGTAATAATGTTCGTGTCTGGCATGCCGAACAGCTTGCCCATCTCCTCCAGCGTCCGACCGCGGGTCTCCGGAAAGCTGGTGAAGAAGAAAACCCACGCAACCGCGGCGATGCCGGAGTAGAGGAAGAAGCTGCCGCCGATGGTGATGCCCTTAGAGAGGGACAGGAAGGTCATGGAGATAACGGCGCTGGTAACACGGTTGCACGCCCCGCCGACCGCGAAGCCCAGCGCGCGCACCTGCAACGGGAATATCTCCGAGGTGTACACACCTGTGATGGGACCGAGGCCGATAGAGAAGAAGGCGATGTAGGCCAAGGTGGACGCGATGCACAGGGCGACGGCCCACGTGCCCTTGGCGTCTGGGTGATGCCCCACGACGGTGAGGCCCGTCCCGAGGCCGATGAGCGAGATGCTCATCCCACCCGTGCTGGTCAGCAGCAGAGGCCGACGCCCGGCACGGTCCAGCAGGAACGTGGCCACCAGGATGGAGAGCGTCTTGGTGACGCCCACCGCACAGGTGACGCCCAGGAGCTTGTTGTCGTCGGTGATTCCCGCGCTCTTGAACAGGCGAGGGCTGTACAGAACGACGGAGTCGCTGCCAGAAGCCTGCTGGAAGAAGTGGAGACCGACGGCAGAGAGCAGTATGCGTCGGACTGCCGGGGTTGGGGATAGGAGCTGCTTCCACACCTGCGTCTCACTGCCGTTTCGCTCCTTATTGGGTACGGTGACCACGTCTCCGTCGAGGTCCTTGGGAATCCCCGCCGCAGCCTTGATGTCAGCCAGCCGCTCTGCGGCCTCCTCTGGCGTGCCAGAGGTCTTCTCTAGCACAGCCCTGGCGTCCGCGAGGCGGCCCTTCATGACGAGCCACCGAGGCGACTCTGGCATGCAGAGCACCATGAGCGCGAGCAGGGCGGACGGCACTGCGCCAATGCCGAGCATGACACGCCAGCCGAGGTGAAGCGGAAGGCGCGCAAATGCGTAGTTCGACAGGTAGCCAAGCAGGATGCCGATGTTGATGCACACTTCCGGGAAGGTCGTGAGGAAGCCACGGGATGCCGCCGGCGAGATTTCAGCTGTGTACACTGGCGCGATCATGCCCCCGTAGCCCACACCAACTCCGGCTACGAAGCGGCCCGCCATGAGCATGCCGTAGTTGACGGCGAACCCCATGAGCAACGCGCCCACAAAGAAGATGACAGCGGCGAAGACGACGGTCAAGCGGCGGCCGATCCTGTCGGACGTCCGCGCCCCAGCGAAGGATCCGATGACCGAGTAGAGACTTAGGATCCCTATCAGGATCTCCAGCTGCACGTCGGTGATCTTCAGGTCCTTCTTGATGTACATCGCCGCTCCACTCATGACCCCAATGTCTACACCGTTGGCGAACATTACATAAACTTCACCTACGAACTTTTGGAAAGCAAAATGAAAAATATTTCGACAACAACGAAAGAGTGGGTACCATAGCCAAGGATGACGGAGGCCATGGAGGCGAGGATGGCACAGATGGAGGCATACTTGACGTTGCTCGCGGAAGCCATCCTTAACAGCTACTTCGATCTCTGATTAGAGACAAAAAGGTCGTGTGCAGTGGTTTGCCTAGCTCTTGTGTTGAAGTAGACGCATATATATATATATATATATATATATATATATATATATATATATATATATATATATATATATATATATATATATATATATATATATATATATATATATATATATATATATATATACACAACAGGAAAACTAATAGCCGGTCCTTAAACTTACTAGGGGTGTCACTTAGACCGCCCACAGCGTTGGCAAAAGCCGGTGCCGAGTTATGAAAGAGAAGGCCGAAGCATCGGCTCAACCCATTGCAGAGAGCGGTGCCAAGTTCAAAAAAGCAAGCACCGTATCAAGTAGCTACCCCGGTGCCGAGTAAATAAAATATTACTTTCATAGCTGTTTGAAGTACAGAACATACTGGTAAAAGAGTGCAGCTTGTACTTTTAGCACCGATGCTTGCTTTGAGGCACACTGTGTAAAGATGCAGTGCTCTTGGCATTGGAGGACGTGGTGTACGGATATTTTTTCAGCCTCAGCTACACTGTGGGCGGTCTTAGGCCCATGTACTCTCAAAATTCTATTTTTGAGTCTCTAAAATTGGTTTCGGGTATCATCTAGGTTCAAACGGATCTTAATCATCTCTATACGTTGATGCGGCATTTGTGGGGCCCACTCGTCTCTAACTAGTTAAGATCCGTTCAGACCAAGATGAGACCCGAAACCAATTATCTTTATACGTTGATGCGGCATTTGTGGGGCCCACTCGTCTCTAACTAGTTAAGATCCGTTCATACCCAGATGAAATCCGAAACCAAGTTTAGGGACTCAAAAATAGCATTTTGGAAGAAGTACAAGGACCTAAGTGACACTCCATGCCAAGTTTAAGGACCGGCCATGAATTTTCCTCTATAGACAAAGAGCAATGCTTGAAGATACAAAACATGATCATTTTAAACCATCTTTATCAGATCTCTTATACTCTTCACTATCCCTTAAATGAAAATATAACAATTATAACTGATCTTCTATCACATCCCTGTTCCTATATTCTTTAGAAGATCTCCTAAATTCTCCACCATCTCTCCTAAATAAAGGGGAAATATCTCTCTCTCCTAAATCAGGATGAGGTCTTGGCAATTTGCTGGAGCAAATGTATCTCTTATTCTGAAGTTGTTTTTAGGAGATCTCCTATAACTGATTATATAAGGGAGAAGGAATAGAAGATCTAGTGTAGATGCTCTTAAGCCCTCTATTAGTCAACGGTGACGTGACCTTTTGAACCGCCAAGAATAGGCAGTTCAGCACTTCAGCTGCTCCATGCTCCACGAATCTTTCCTTTCTTTTACTTTCTCCGTTCTGAAAATTTTTGCAGGTTGAAATATAAGGTATTTTAAAAACTAGTGGACAAGCACGTATGCTATGTACGTGTTCAGTTCATGCATAGCATGAATGTCCTCTTTAGCAGTCTTAACTCTAACCCCTACGATTTCCAAAATTAAACCACTATTATGAGTCAGTCTAATCCTTCAAGCTAACCCCCGCCATCTACCCGAAATTTTAATCGAGTCTGTGGCGTCATGCTAACGTAATCACAAGAAAAACTTTTTGAAATTCAAATTCTTATATCTACATCTATTTGATGATGTCATAATTACTCTATGGATTTAATTATGTTAAAAATGTCGATTTTGTTTTCAGCCTTTAAGTCTTCAAAAGTTCATGTCTTTAGAGTTTATTTAGACCATACCACTATGTGTTGGTGGTTTTTGCGCTCACATATGATGATAAAAAGTGTGTTCCGCATGTTAGAAATTTGCATAATATATTTTTTATAACGTTTAGTGTACTATTTTTATATTTATTTTGATGTACTGCTTTTAGATTTATTTGTAGAGCTTGCGTTGTTGTTATCTACTCCCTCAGTTCTAAATTATAAATCGTTCTGGTTTTTTTAGATACATATGTATCTAGACATAATTTATTCCATCGGTTCCAAAAAGAATGCTACTATAGATGCATTCTACGTTAAAGTGCTTAAAATTTAAAGAAATATATAGTTACAAATATTAATGTTTATGACATCAAATAAACATATTATGAAACTATGTTTTATGATGAATTTTATAGTACCTATTTAGTACGATAAGTATTAATATTGTTTATGTAAATTTGGTCAAACTTGACAAACTTTAAGGTAGCATTGTTCTAGAATTGCATCTTTTTGGAACGGAGGGAGTATTTAGGTGCGTAGCAAAAGTTATGTACCTAAAAAGCCAGAATAATTTACAATTTGAAATGGAGGAAGTAGAAGAGAAGATATGCGAGGATAATCCAGAAGAAAGGTTTAGGAGTTTGAACATCGTTTAACATTTACATATGTATGTGTCTAATATGATAAAACTCTAAGGATTTTACCTTGCATCCTTGCTTACCTGGGTTGCATGATGATGAGTAGATATGCTTAACGTTTCTAAATGTGATTAATGGTATATAGAACTTTTGTTAAAATGGTATTTTATTTAGCAACATAGTTTAGGGCCCGGAGAAAAATGTCATGTCAAAAGTGTTGGCTCGAGACTGACCTGATGCATTGGCAGGTCGAGTTAGGTTATACTACCAAAATTGTGGAGTTCTCCTAGTGTTTTTAAGTAGTAATAAAATACTACCACTAGTCATAGCACATGAGAATTCTCACTAGGAGGCATTTGGTAGGGAAAGTTTATACTAAAAATTGAATACTAAAACACTAGGAGAATCTCACGTCACTAGGAGAAATTTAAAATTCTGGTTGTGTTAGGTTATTTCTCGGTTTTTCTACATTGGGTCAGATTTGTTTTGGTGGGTCGGATCATGGTCTATAATCATGACTCAAATTCGACCCGATGCACTTGAGGATAGGGTCACGTGGCCCATGATCGGATCTATTTATGGGGTTAAAGCATTGAGCATTTCTGTTTTAGGATACTCTTGTATATATCCTCTCTAAGTACATGTTCTTAATGCAACCATCTAGTACTTACAGTACAATTACAAGAATATTACTAAAAATAGCATTAGTGGTAGTTGTTATGACGCTATTCATTATATGTATGGTTGAAATGATGATGTCGATGGTTCCAGTGGTAGTAAAAATGTTAAGATAGTGATTTGAACAATGATAAAGAATGATGGAATGATTAATCATATCATTTTGAATTGATATAAGAACTTTATTTTGTCTGAACGTGTCTTTTATTATATCTTATTAATTCATATGCATGCTTCCTTGTGATTTTATTTCATAATACAACAATTAACTAAAAAATTTTAGTTATGTTATAAGCAAACATGGTATTAATATTGTCATCTGCTCCAAAAATGACTATATTTTTAATATTTTTATAAAACTTAGCGTCCATATAGCTCCCGTTATCCGTAATACGCTATGTAGACACATATCCACTACGAAATCGCTATCCACTATTTATTAGCTTGACTACAAGAGTTAAATTGCTCTGGTATTAGTTAATTAATTAGATTAGCTCTAGTATTTCAATAGCTTACTCAAAGAGCAAAATGCGTGTCGTGATGGGTATAAGTATAACCAATGGCTTTGCAACTTGCAAATTAATAAAGCACACGCGACGCTGACACCAATAGGCCTGCTAATGGGTTGGGTTCAAATGGGTTTAATGGGTTGGGTTTTCAAGTGGGTGTACTCTAGATGGGTGGAAATTGGTTGATTTATTTAGCGGGTCGGGTCGGTTGGGTTTAATAGAAAACTGGGTTGGATGGGTTGGGATTGAGTTCTTTTTTTGTGGGTGTGAGTGGGTTGAGCCCATGGGTTGATGTTGAATTGTTAATATATCATAGTATACATATATATTGATTTGTAATTTCTTTAGCTTTTGTTGTGGGGCCCACGTGCATATATTTTCTATGCTAATTGGCACAGATTAGCCTCATGATATTTTGAATCCAATTTAATTTATTTTGGTCAATTTTGACAAAATTTTATAATGTGAACACGATCTTTTATTTTTAGGGTCTGACTTTGATGTGGGGCCCACATATTTATTTGGCAGTGCCAATTGGCATGAAATATCTACTTGTTACATTAAATCATCTGCAACAAATTTTAGTCAATTTCGACAAAATTTTATAATGTGAACGCGAGCTTTTATTTCTAGGGTCCAGCTTCGAGGTGGGGCCCACATATTGATCTGGCAGTGCCAACTGGCATGAAGTAGCTGCTTGTTACATTAAATTGTCTGCAACAAATTCTCGTCAATTTCGTTAAAATTTTATAACGTGAACGCGAGCTTTTATTTCTAGGGTCCAGCTTTGAGGTGGGGCCCACATATTGATCTGGCAGTGCCAACTGGCATGAAGTAGCTGTTTGTTACATTAAATTGTCTGCAACAAATTCTCGTCAATTTCGTTAAAATTTTATAACGTGAACGCGAGCCTTTATTTCTAGGGTCCGCTTTAATGTGTGGCCCACATATTAATCTGGCAGTGCGAACTGGCATAAAGTAGCTGCTTGTTATATTAAATCATTTGCAACAAATTCTAGATAATTTTGATAAAATTTGATAATGTGATGCAAACTTTTATTTCTATGATCCAGCTTTGATGTGAGCCACACATGTCTTATATATATATATATATACATACATTTTTATGTAAAACCATAGGTTTTTATAGCAAACCCGTGGGTTTAATTAGTTTATGGGTTGGAATGGGTCGGGTTGAAACTATAAAAATATGGGATGGGGTGGATGAAAGAAGAGAGTTAATTTCTTATGGGATGGATTGGGTATGGGGGTGGGTTTTCACCCATTACCAGGCGTAGACACCAATAATTCAAACCACCGAGCGCTCCACAAAACGGTACGCGACGAACGGGACAGACAAGAAAGTTCTTGTTACCATGCACAGGAGTCCTCGGTGTGGGCCTCGCCGTCACCATCGGACTGTCCTACGTGCAGGCTGCAGCAGCACGGGCACGGCACCAGAGAGGCTAATAGCTCGGCTCTCGGGCTCTGTGAGACTGAAGCTGCGTCAGCTGCTTCTTGCTTTCCTTGCCTTCTCCTTGGCAGCGGTGTTTTCTGTTTCAGCCATGTCCGTGTCTTCCATGCCGAACAGCTTGCCCATTTCCTCCAACGTCTGACCTCGAGTCTCCGGGAGGTAGGTGAAGAAGAAAACCCACGCGAGCGCGGCGATGCCGGAGTAGAGGAAGAAGCTGCCGCCGATGGTGATGGCCTTCGAGAGTGACAGGAAGGTCATGGAGATCACGCCGCTGGTAACGCGGTTACTGGCCACGCCGACCGCGAAGCCCAGCGCGCGCACCCGCAGCGGGAAGATCTCCGAGGGGTAAACCGACCCCATGGGCCCGAGCCCTATCGAGAAGAACGACACGTAGGCCAGGACGGACAGGATGCACAGGGATCTTGGCGTCCGGGTGATGCCCCACGACAGGCCCGTCCCGAGGCCGACGATCATCCCACCCGTGCTGGTCAGCAGCAGAGGCCGACGCCCCGCGCGGTCCAGCAGGAACGTGGCCACCAGGATGAAGAGCGTCTTGGTGACGCCCACCGCGCAGGTGGTGCCCAGGAGCCTGTTGTCGTCGGTGATTCCCGCGCTCTTGAACACGCGCGGGCTGTACAGGACAACGGAGTCGATGCCAGAAGCCTGCTGGAAGAAGTGGAGGCCGACGGCCGAGAGCAGTATGCGTCGGATGGCCGGGGTTGGGGTCGGGATAAGATGAGCTCCTTCCACACCTGCTTCTCACCACCGTTTCGCTCCTCGGGTACGGTGACCACGTCTCCGTCGAGGTCCTTGGGAATCCCCGCCGCAGCCTTGATGTCGGCTAGGCGTTCCGCGGCCTCCTCTGGCGTCTCAGTGGTCTTCTCCAGCACCGCTCTGGCGTCCGCGAGGCGGCCCTTCATGACGAGCCACCTAGGTGATTCGGGCATGACGAACACCATGAGCCCAAGCAGGGCGGACGGCGCCGCGCCGATGCCGATGCCGAGCATGACGCGCCAGCCGAGGTAGAGGGGAAGGCGAGCGAACGCGAAGTTCGACACGTAACCGAGCAGGATACCGAAGTTGATGAACACTTCCGGGAAGGACGTCAGGAAGCCGCGGACTGCCGCCGGCGAGATCTCGGCGGTGTAAACGGGCGCGATCATGATCGCGTAGCCCACCCCGTCGCCAGCCACGAACCGGCCCGCCATGAGCATGGCGTAGTTGACGGCGAAACCCATGAGCAGCGAGCCGGCGAAGAAGATGGCAGCGGCGAAGACCACAGTGAAGCGGCGCCCAATCCAGTCGGACGTCCGCCCTGCCGCAAAGGACCCGATGAGCGAGTAAATGTTCAAGATGCCCATCACTATCTCCAGCTGCACGTCCGTGATCTTCAGGTCCTTCTTGATGTATATTGCTGCTCCACTCATCACCCCAATGTCTGCAAATAGCTGGATAGTACACAAACTTCATCTACAAAACTCTTAGAAAGCAAAATGGAAACAACGAAAGATATGGGCCGTATGGGTACCATATCCAACGATGATGACGGCCATGGAGGCGAGGATGGCACAGATGGAGGCATACTTGACGTTGCTGTTCTTCCTGGGGTCGGAGGGAGCCATCGTTAACAGTAATCCTTCGAGCTCTGATTAGTGATTAGAGACGAGGACACAGCGTGGTTTAGTGAAGTGTTGCGTTGCAGGAAACGCCATATATATGGACAACAAGAAATGGGTCTGGTAGAAGATGTGATCATTGGGCCCTATTCTGGTCAACAGGGACGTGGCGTTGGACCGCGAAGGTTATTTTCACGATAATTTGTTTCACGAAATGTATTCGCAAGCGCAACGGCGTACCCACCAGGCCACCATTTATCACTAAATAAATAGTGACATCTTTCTTTTAAAAATGAGGGCGCACATGGCAAATCTAAAATTTACTACTCCAAACTTGCCTTCTCATATACCCAATCCGTCCATTGCCGCAGTCACGGGGATACGGACATGAATGCCTGCTTGTCTGCTATGACGATGCGTTAATGACCTCCTGTTTGAATGTATATAGGGGTAAGGGCAGTTCCAATGGGCTATTAATGATAGTTTCTATCTCCATTAACTACGTTGCCAGCTAAGTAAAAATCTGACGTGGCAGCTTAATCAATGAAGAAAGAGAATAAAATTTGATGAAACCGTTTCTTCGGGAAACGGCGTCGACGCTCGCAACGAGGTCCGAAGAAACGACGAAAACGCCGATGTGAAGAAACCACCGGTTTCTATGGAGGGTGGACCGCCTGCGCTCGCCGGAACCCGGCCGCGCCGCTGCGCCCACGCCGGCCCCGCTTGCCCGCGCTCCGCCGCACGGCCCGCGCCCTCCCTCACAGTCCGTGCGTCCGTGCCCACGCGCGCCGGCACTGCTCGTCCACGCCGTCGTGCCCCGCTCGGTCGTGCGGCCCGCGCTCGGCAGCACTCGTCCGCACCGCCATGCCCGCGCTCGGCCGTGCGGCCTGCTCCGTCGCGCCCGCCCGTGCTCGCCCGCGCTCGTCCGCGCCGCCGTGTCCGCGCTCTGCCGTGCTTGCTTGAGGCCGCTCCGCCGCACCCGCCCGTGCTCGTCCGCGCCGCCGTGTCCGCGCTCGGCCGTGCGGCCTGCTCCGCCGCGCTCGTCCGCGCCGCTGTGTCCGCGCTCAGGCATGCAGCCTGCTCCACCGTGCCCGCCCGCGCTCGTCCGCGCCGCCATGCCTGCGCTCCACCGTGCGGCCTGCATGCTCCGCCGCGCTTGGCCGCGCTCGTCCACGGCACCGTGCCTGCGCGTGCGTGCTCGATCTGCTCGCTCTGGTGGCTGCGCGTACGTGCGTTCGTGCTGGCTATGCGTTCTGCATCTGTGAGATTTTGAGAGAAGCAGACAACGGGATGAGAGAGGAAGGGAATAAGGGAGAGAGAAAAAAAAGTCTGATATTTATTACGCAAAGACTCTACCACTGTGTGAGTTAGATTCTATAGATAGTTTTTGCTGACGTGGTCTTCTTGGATATTGTGCATAGTTTCCACCGTTGGGACTGCCCTAATAGTTAACCAACTAATTTTTAGTCCTAGCCTATTCAGAAGAGGGCTAATAAATAGACTAGTCAAAATTTTTAACTTAATATTTACCAACTAGCTAGTTAACTCTAGATGAGTTAGAGCAAGTATAATAGTTGGCTCAGTGGCGGACCCAGAGTCCGACAACCCTAGGCGCCTGCCCAAGCTCCAGCGTTGGTGCATGCTAGAGTTTTTGTTGCAGCACCGTCTGTAGCAAGCTTCAAGACACATGGTCTCATTGATGCCCTGCAATTTGCCTAGGCTTGACTCACGAGATGGGTCCGCCACTAAATTGGCTTATAGCCAAGCAAATACCAGTACGGAGGAGAGAAGAGAGGAGAGCTTAGCTGTCATATATACCAGCAATAAACTGGGTATGAAAGCATATGCAGTTGTGGACTCATATATTAAGTGAAAGTGGGGAGGATTAGAAAAGGGAATGTGGGACATAGCTAGAAATAACAATATAGAAGTTTTAAATTTTTATAGATAAATAAGATATTATCTATAGCTTGGCTAATAGCCAAACACTTGCCTCCATTATTAAGCTTGCTCATTAAAGACAAAGAAGAAGACGAAGACAAAGTTAGGATTAGGGTTTTGCTTACTTGCATGACTGGAGCAACGAAGTTACCATTCATATCCAAGATCCACGGATCTACGAGAATAGAGGGAGACTATGTGTAGGGGGAGGGATCCAACGTTTAGATCATGGCTCACCACCGACGGGTAAAGATGGCAAGAGATGGTTTTTGACCCATTTTGCCTTATAAACTGTGTCAATTCTCTTTTTTATCCTAATATATGCATGGAATCGAAGGTTCCAGATGTTTCAGAAAAAGACAGGGAAGGAGAGGATACAGGAAAGAAGGCTAAAACGAGCAGCTGCAACGACCGACAGTGTAGACCCAATGACTAGTGACAGAGAGGGATGAGGAGAGAGATTGATAGCTGAGGAGGAGCAAGGAGGCAATGCATGACAGCAGGAGCGCCTGCGCCGCTACAAGGATGGGAGCATGGCGATATGGTTAGGGAGGAAAGGTTGGCAAGAGCAAAACATATATAGGGTGGAAGGTTAACGGGTCACATCGCTGGCACAGGCATGATTAGCATCAACCCATTTGGTGCCTGGGCCGAGATGAAACAGCAAGCCGCAGGCAGACCCATGAACCTCCTTTTGAGTAGAGGTGGGACTTGGATTGTGTCGTGCCGGCCCTATCATGGTTCATGCATTTCGGATAGTAACTTGTAGACATGCGATGCATGTCAAGCCGTGATGGTATAACACAACAAGTCTTTGATTTAGCCCAAACACGGTCCATGACACGCTGATACGTCTTCGTGTTGTGCCAACCCAAAAACATCCATCGAAATATTTTTGTAGAGATACTTACATGCCATTTTTTTATGTGTTGGACAAGCACGACCCAAAATAATGGGCCATACCATGCAATCCATCTCGCAGCAGGACCAAAATATTTTTGTGCTGCGTCGTAGCAAAAGACCCTCGAATAACACGGTTCAAGCCATACTCTACTTTTGAATATACTGTAGTCATAAAGTACATTCACGAACAATTTTTACATATAATTGCACACTTACGTGCAGACAAACCAAAGCGCAAAAAACAGTATCATGTGGTCAACTCTGACGCAAGGAGTCTCGCGGAGGCGTCATCTGCTGCTTCGGTGCCCGCGTCAATCGTGCCAAACAGCTCTCCCATCTCCTCCAGCGTCCGGCCGCGCGTCTCCGGCAGACAGGTGAAGAAGAACACCCACGAGAGAGTGACGATGCCGGCGTAGAGAAAGAAGCTGCCGCCGATGGTGATGGCGCTGGACAGCGACAGGAAGGTCATGGAGACGACGCCGCTCGTCACGCGGTTGCACGCCACGCCGACCGCGTAGCCCAGCGCACGCACCCGCAGCGGGAAGATCTCCGAGGTGTACACCGCCGTCATGGGCCCGAGGCCGATGGAGTAGGACGACACGAAGGCCAGAGTGGACGTGACACACAGGCCCACGGCCCAGGGAACTTCGGTGTGTGGGTGCCGGCCCACGACGGTGAGCCCTGTGGCGAGGCCGACGAGCGAGACGGCCATGCCGCCGGAGCTGGTCAGCATCAGCGGGCGCCTGCCGACGCGGTCCAGGAGGACCGCGGCCAACAGCACGATAACAGTCTTGGTGACGCCCACGGCGCAGGTGGTGGCAAGGAGCTGGTCGTCGTCGGTGATGCCCGCGCTCTGGAACACGCGCGGGCTGTACAGCACGACGGAATCAACGCCTGAAGCCTGCTGGAAGAACTGGAGGCCAAGCGTCGCAAGCAGGATGCGCCGCACGGTCGGGGTCGGGGATAGGATCAGCTCCTTCCAGACCTGCTTCTCCTCGGCGCTTTTCCTCTTGGGCACGGCGACCACGTCGCCGTCGGCTTCGTGGGGGATTCCAGCGGCAGCCTTGATGTCGGCCATGCGTTCCGCAGCCTCCTCCGGCGTCTCGGCGATTCTGTCCAGTACGACCCTGGCGTCCGCGAGGCGGCCCTTCATGACGAGCCAGCGGGGGGACTCGGGCATGCCGAACGCCATGAGCACCAGCAGGACGGACGGCGCCGCGCCGATGCCGAGCATGACGCGCCAGCCGAGGTGGAGCGGCAGGCGGGCAAAGGCATAGTTGGAGACGTACCCGAGGAGGATCCCGACGTTGATAAACACTTCGGAGAACGAGGTGAGGAAGCCGCGGGACGACGCGGGGGATACCTCAGCGGTGTACACCGGCGCGATCATCAGCCCGTAGCCCACGCCGACGCCGGCCACGAAGCGGCCGAGCATCAGCGTGGCGTAGTCGCCGGCGAGACCCATGAGCAAGGCGCCGACGAAGAAAAACGCTGCCGCGACGACGACGGTGAATCGGCGGCCGATCCAGTCGGATGTCCGCCCCGCCGCGAAGGAGCCGATGAGCGAGTAGAAGTTGAGGATGCCCATCAGGATCTCCAGCTGCACGTCCGTGATCTTGAGGTCCTTCTTGATGTACAGCGCCGCCCCGCTCATCACCCCGATGTCTTCCAAGTGAAACAGTGCGAAAGATATTGTGACCCCATGTATTGCAGATCAAAAGAACGATGATTTAGTGACGTGAATCGTCAATCCTGCGGTGTACCGTAGCCAAGGATGATGGAGGCCATGGAGGCGAGGATGGAGCAGATGAAGGCATACATGACGTTGCTCTTCTTCTTGCGCTCGACGACCTCCAGGAGATCCGCCGAAGCCATCGCTGGCACCTCCTTGCTTTCTGCTTGAAGTGCCGCAGTCTATATCTGAAAATGGTAGTACTACTGATGGTCTAGTGATTAGCAGTAGTAGTGTTCCATTTCTGAGAGGAAAGTCTGATCGACCCTTCTAAAAAAAACAAAATGGTTGTGGCAGATCAGAGCAACTGTGACGTGGTCATATCAGAAGATCCGAAAGGAGAGCCCTTTTTAATTTGTGGGGAAGCTTGTGCGTGCAAACAAGTTCCGAAAAATTGTGAAGTATTAATAGATTGACTTAGCGATTGAACCAGATTTCGGGGTCAATTAAAAATCCTTACACTTGATGGGTGATCAAGGAATCTCAGCAACGTGATAATTTAGTTTAGGATTTCCGTACTGATTATTTTCGTATGGGCTGTAACTTCTATGCCTTCTTGTTCACGTAAAAACATGGGACTATGCAGTCGTCACATTATGTTTTTTAACTTCGAAACGAGAACGACTCCGATAAGAACGTCCGTGAGAATTGAGAAAGACTCACGGACATCGGACACCACAGCTCATCTTCATTTCAACTCCTTGGGGCTGGTTTAGATCCAAACTCGCCACAGCTAAAGTGCTAGACTAAAGTGACCACGTTAGGTTCCTGCATCTGTGTTCTTTGGTATGTTGAGGATTTGGTGATGGAGATTGATAAATTGGTGAGCTAGTCATTGCAACTTATGTACAAGTGACACCAAAATTTATGGCCTCAAATGTTGTGAATTGACTTCGGATTTGCAAAGTTTTGAGACTGTTCTGAATATTCTCCCTGGACTTTCCTAAAATTTTCAGATAATCCGCACTTTGCCAGTAAAGTGCGTTTGGAAAAC
The DNA here is from genome assembly GCA_038087645.1 of Saccharum hybrid cultivar R570. NCBI lineage: Eukaryota > Viridiplantae > Streptophyta > Magnoliopsida > Poales > Poaceae > Saccharum > Saccharum hybrid cultivar. The sequence continues at coordinate 3,065,565 of JAQSUU010000377.1, forward strand.
CATAGTAAAATACAAGAGCCAAGAGGTTATGTCTTTTTTTTTAAAAAAAACAACAACATCGTCTCAGCTGAGGAAAATTGCCTACAAAGAGTGAAAGAGGACCCATCCTGGCCGTTTTATGTCGTTTGAGTTTCTTATTATCATTTTAATTTGGGTGTTACTGGTGCCCGGACGTCCGTAGCGCTCCAAAATATTGGACGCCTCCTGTCCTTTGCGCGGGAGGCAGCGCCGCACGCAAAAGAAGTCCGCGCCGCTTGTTTTCGTGCGTCCCACCACGTGGACCCCATGCTGCGTATCACCCTACCTTCGTGTTCGCTCGGTTTTGCCTGACCACACTATGCCCGCACGCAAGAACCCACGTGAGTCCCAGTCACCTACCCCCGCTTGTGGATGCGTCTGACGGCCTCATGCACCTGCACGGTGACCCACAATGGCGCCCCTAGCAGCTACAACAGGCGACTACGACAGGTGGATTCCATTGCGCAACATCCAGATGAAGTACTTGCAACATACGTCAAAAACAACTGAAACACTTGAATCATGCGTCAAAAACACTTGCAAGACACCAGAAAAACTTGAAAACACGTGTGTAGCCATTGCAAACCATATGAAACATCTATATGAAACACCTGCAACATATGTATAAAACATCTGAAACACTTAACATATGGTTGCAACAGCAGATCTACTTTTGCAACATCCAGATTAAACACTTGCAATATACGTCTGAAATAGATGAAACATTTGGAACATACACTTGAAACATACGTGTATAATCATTGCAACATGTGCAACATCCCAATCTACTTTTGCAACATTGATAAAAAATTTTTTTAACATACCTCTGGAACACTTGAAACATAGACCTGCAACATCACATTCAACGCAATGTCACATTGCTGCTTGGACGAATGGAGGCTCGTCGTTGAGGAGCTCGACGCCGGTGCAACAGCGCCGCGGGCAACTCGTGGGTGGTGCAGCGTCACACAAAGCTCCTTTCCTCGTCTGCTTGTTGGAGCATTCGTCGTGAAGGCTCGTCGGCTCGGTGAATCAATGGAGCGGCCGTGGCGAGCGGGCAGCGTGGTGGAGGTGGGCGGCACGGTGGAGCGCAGAGTGGGGAAGGCGTGTGGCGCGGTTGAGCGAGCGGACGGCATGGTAGCAATTGGGGAATTTTCTAGGAAGCTGCGTCTGTCTGTCTGAACGTCTTAACACCAGCATTACCATTTTAATTTAATTGTTTTGTATGGGTTGAAACTACTAGGCCTTCTTGTTCACATAAAACACATCGGACTATGCATCGTCTATCATCATCTTGTGTTCTCCTATATTTAGGTGCCTAAATTTTAAGATGATTTCACACAACACTCTTGTACTACCAATTAGTACGAGTAAATTGTTATTTTTGTGATTTGTTATTTGTCTTTGTGTCGTAACATATCAAATTTTTGGCTTTGTCTGACTATAGAAATAATTATAAATTGTTAAATTATTTTTGTGCCAACATATATCAGATTTTTTCAGGTTTGTGGTTTTATCTAACAGGTTTTTTATTCTCAACAAAAGCAAAAATTGCAGATTGTCTCTACCGATATTGCAATGAACTAAAATTACGATTTTAATATAAAATATATGTAATAACCGTGGTCTAAAATAAAACTAAAATTCAGGCCCATGAAATTTAGCAAATCCCTTTTAACTTTGAATGAGAACGACTTCTGATAATAACGTCCATGCTCAAAGACACGGCGCCGGACCGAGCGCGATCCACACCAGGGCCATCAGCGAGAGCAGCATTGTCGCGGACAGGCCCCTCACCCACTTCATCTGCTCCTGACGCCGGGTCACGCTGCCGGCATTTGTCGGCGTGCGCCTGCTCAGGCGGCAGCCGCGGGCGAGCGCTCTCACCAGCAGCCAGCCGAGCTCCACGAGCACAAGCGACATGGGGAAGGACATCAGGAACCCGAACCCGAATACCACCATCGCGCTGGACGAGACGCCGACGTCGAGGAATACGCGCTGACGGCGCTGCTGCACGTACTGGAGAATGGACCCGATGCCGGGCGCCTTCTGGAAGACCTTGCCTACAAGGGCGGTGAGTACCGCGCGGCGAAGAGGCTCTGTCGGGTGCAGCAGGAGCTCCCTCACCATCCCAAGCTCCCCCCTCCACCACCGGCCTCGCTTGGTCACCGCCGGCGGCTCGTCGGAGCCGTCGTGCGGTTTGCCGCACTCGATCTTTATCTCGAGCAGACGGAGCTCGGCCTCTTCCAGCGTCACCGATGTTCTGGACAACAGGTGACGGGCCTTACTTTCCCGGTCCCTGGACACGAGCCAACGGGGCGTCTCGGGCACGAAGAGGACGACGGAGCTGAGCAACGCCGGAGCGGCCGTACTGATGGCAATCGTCAGCCGCCACGCGTGGTGCGCAGGAATCCTCGAGAATCCCATGGAGTAGACGACCGACCCCAGGATGCAGCCGAGGTACACGAGTCCGTCGGGGTGCGCGGCGAGCACGCGGCGCGCAGAGGACGGGCTGAGCTCCGCGACGTAGTCTGGGACGACCGTGAGCGCAAGGTCGACCCCAACGCCGTTGACGAAGACACCGGCCGTGAACACCGCAAAGCCGGTGGCGAGGCCCCGGGCGATCGCGCCGGCGCAGAGCACGGCGGCGGAGAGGAGCACGGTCCGGCGGTCTCCGATTAGGCGTTGCGCTCCCACGGCAGCGATCACGCCGAGGAGAGAGGAAATCGCGACGGTGCACGCCACCAGCTTCAGGTCTTCCTGCGCCATGACGACCGTGTTGTAAACGACGGCGAGGTCTGAATCGAAAAAAATGAGATAGCGGAAACAGATTAAATTCGCTGATTAGGAGTTATGTGGCGTTTCAATCAGAAATAATCAGATCAAAATACATAAATTCAATCCGACTCTGTCTATAGCGCTGGCTCACCGTAGCCCAAGAAGAATGGCGTGGCCGACGAAAGCATGGCAGTGGCGAAGGCGTATTTGTTGAGAGGACGCCTCATGGGAGCATGTGGGGAACGCCCGTCTCTGTTGTTACTTTTGTCAAGCATTTTGCATACCGATGAATTCAGGTGAGACGATGGATCAGGAACAAGAGACGAGCAGAGACTACATGTTGATCGAAGGCTGTTAACCTGCAGATTGTTCTGAAGAAAGTTGCAGACTTTGTTGGCGTTTTCCACAAAGGTATAAACCTGGGCGGTAACCAGAGCAGCGCAGTAGAACAAAGGGTCGTGGAAAACCATGTACCTCATGAAGATTATTCCATCACCAACAATAAATGTACTTGGCTATAGCAGCGAAGCAATCTCTGGAGACACAATGGTCAACTCTCCTCTTTATGAATGTTGTAGTTAAAATCTGCCTCTATAAGTAAGGCTGGGCATTCGGGTACCCGATAATTCGGGTTCGGCTTCGGGTTTTACCCAATATACCCGAAATTGATAAAACCAACAATTTTGGAAGAATTCAAGTACCATTTTAAAGCAATAAACAATAGTAATTTAAATCACATCATGTCTTTATATCAATTACCAACAAATCACTTATCAAGTTAGCATAAATCTACATTAATTCATGCCAAATAGTATATTTATATGGCATTGAACTACCTCATGTCTTCATGTTAGGAATAGAAGAGCAAATATTTGAGATATTTCGGGTAGTTCGGGTATCGGAAAACATTACCCGAATTACCCATGCTAATTTCGGGTTTTTACGATCACTATCCGAAATTGTGATCAGGTAATTCGGGTTCGGGTACTTCGGGTCTGGGTTCAGGTAATTCAGGTTCGAGAATTGGGCATCGAGTATTTTGCCCACCTTATCTATAATGGCAATCTCAACCTAGAAACTTGGCAGTTTCTACGTTCATCAATTAGGGTGTCATGTAAGCAAATAACAACATGGCACTATAATTAATGAAGAGAGAAGGAATTGATTTATTTCCTCCATTTTAAATTATAAGACGTTTTGGTTTTTTTAGATACATACCTTTTGCTATGTTATAAAACCATGTCTAGATGCATAGTAAAAGCAATGTATTTAGAAAATCCAAAACATCCATAATTTGAAATAGATGGAGTAAATAAGAAATCATATCTATACCAGAACTAAGATATGAAGAGATATGATAGTTAGATATTAGGAAAGAGATGAAACATGATTCGATAAATTTATTTCAAGGAATCATCCACAGAGAATATGGTTTCTACGTGTAATGTCTACAAGTAGAGAAACTGTCGCATAGTTTCAGGTTGGAATGCCCTAATTCACCTTTAACATCACTCTGCCACAGTCCCAACTAGGGTCTACGTGATTCACCGGCAGGAATACGTAGGTGTCCCAACACATTCCAAGAAGGTCTCTTAAAATTAAAACTAATGCCTTCTCTACTAAGGGTGTGTTTGGTAAGGATTCAGGTTTTCTCCAAAACGTTTTATGTGATAAATCAGAATTACTTCGTGAGATTCTTTGGCTGATAGGATAGTGTCGATGTTTTGTCAACTGACTGGTGAATTTATACGTGTGTTGCGCTGCTCTAAGAAGACGATGGTAGCACTCAAAGACACAAGAAATTATACTAGTTTAGGCCGAAGCCCTACGTCCAGTCTCAGAGATTGTTCAAGTTCGTGTTCCACGGTTAAGTGCTCTGAAGTTCTCATAATGGGGTGTGTAAGCTAAGGGAAAGTGATAGGAGTGAGGTGTGCGAAAGCCCAAATGAAGTCTTAAGAGTTCATCCCCCTGGATGGGAGGCCTGGCCGCCCTTATATAGAGTTTGGGGGCCAGGTTACATATAGAGAAGGGTTCTCTCGACCGAGTGGTCGTGAGCCCAAGGGTGGGAGAAGTAAGTATACTTGGCTTGCAAGCAAGCCCGTCTTGTCCTGGCGTCATCACACGTTCTAGTATTGGTCATCATCGTGGCCTTGCTCCCACGTCGCGTCGTGGCGTGGCAGATGCTATAGTGCCAGTTGTGACAACACTGTTGGCATGGTGGTGGTTCACCAATTGTCCTGCACGTTGTGGTCTTGCCGTGGCCTTCGTCATCGTCTCCTGTTCTCCTGGTGGCGTCGTGGCGATAGTGCGGGAGCAGGTAGCCGCTCCTAGGTCGTCAGTCACCTTTGCTGGTCGCGATGTTGATGGCATCGACCCTAGACTATGAGGTCGAGGTCCCCGGTGGCTTGGCCGGTCTAGAAAGTCAAGGGCGGGATCGTGCGTCCCATCCCATAGTGGGTGGGGTCGTACACCCAACTTGTCAGGCTGGATTTGGACGGTGCAGTGTTGTACCGGTCATCACCGCCTGGCAGTGTTGTCTTGTCCATGCAGGGGCGCGTAGGGATGGTATCTGCCCCCGAGATGGTTGTCCTTTCAGTCCTGGCGGAGTAAGTGGAGCATGCCTGTCTCTGTTAGGGCAGGCGTAATTGACCGCGTCCGGCCCCTCCTCGTCCCTCCCCGAGAGGAGGGAGAGGTCGAGGGCGGTTGCGTGTGGTGGAAGGAGAAGGGAGAGGTACCATTTGTCTTAGCGTGTGGCCCAGGACTCCTATCACTTAAATGGGACATAGTTGCTGGGCTCCTGCTGGTTTAGACCGCCTCAGTGGTTGACTAATTAGTGTCTTGAGATACCCGGAGTATCACGATCCCGACAGATAGATTCTGATTCACATGAGGATATATATATTCTTAAAAATTATATAAATGAAAATATGCTTAAAATCCAAACTTTTGTGGGCGAAGAACAACTTAAGTACAACCCATTTTAACTTGTTACACTAAAAAAGATTCTAACTAAAAAATAAAGAAAATTGCTATATTTCTGTCGACAGAAAATGTTGATTCATATCTGTCAGATTCTGGGTCGTTCATTTTGTTTGAAGATTCGTGCTGTCCTTTGGGCGGACTGTCAGCTAACGGATTTGTTCTGTCAAAATTTGTGAGACTTTGACCAATAAAAAGATGACAACTTAGAAAAAAACTGACTTTGTACTGCTAGGTTAAAAAACTTTGACCTATCACATTACAAATTTTACACTGCCAGGTTCAAAACTTTACACTCGTGATTTAAAAACTTTCAATTATGACATACAAACTTTAAATTGCTAAGTTTAAAACTTTGAACTATAATATCATAAACTTTGAACTGCAAGGATCAAAACTCAAACGCAAAATTCAACAGATATAAAGCCAATAAAATTGTCGACAGATTTATATGTGTAATATCTTTTAGATTTTCTTTTGGTGAGCTGTCTTCTTTTTTTGATTTTTTTTGAAAAACTTCTCTTTTTGATTGATCAAAAATCTGATAGATTTGTGGTTGTCAAATCTGTCAACAGATGTATAGAATCACCCAAAAATAAAATGGGTAGCCCATAAGTGTGGCAAAGAAACCAAAACGATTCTATGTAAAATTACCCTTTCCCTGCTTCTAACTCAATCATTCCGGATCCAGGCGGCACAACACCGTTCAAAGCTGTTTATGATTCAAGTGAGAAACGAATCTGATTTTCACATCCAGCTTGCCGAACAGGTGCAGCAGGAGCAAACACACACACACACACACACACACACACACACACACACACACACACACACACACACACACACTTTGTGAGATCATTCCTACCTCCATTGCTGGAGGCTTAGCTTAGTTTTTGAGCCTTTTGTTTCTCCCTTTTGATGATTGTTTTGTACAGTGCTTGTTCCCTTCTATATCAATACAAGTTCGGCAGAGCTCCCGTCGACCTTTAAGCTTCCCGGACAGGTCCACTTTCTATACCTTGCTGGCATGCCATTTTTAGGAATTGTGGTCTGAAGTACAAGAGGGCCATGCCACTCTATTGAGAATTGTGTTTTCTAAAAAAAAAGGAAAGGAAAGAAAGCAATATTGCAAACTCGTTTCCCTATACCAACTGGCGATAGGGAAAGTATGTGCATGTGCCCATGCGTGTAGGACACTGGGTGCCAGTTTGACTTCGGAGACAAAACTCTCAAGATGCTAAATCGGGCTCGACTAAAAATCCACGGCAGGGCAATAATAAAACGTGATCTAGCAGCACACTAGCAATTTTTTAATAAATTATATACATTTTTCTTCTTCCCAGGATGATATGTCCGTCGGTGGTGAATATGGTGAATTAATTTGTCAAATTTAAGATCTTGGTCTAGCATATCAAATTCTCTCATTGGCACTTGTAGTTTTGTGAATCTCAAAATCTATGTGGGCGGGTGTATTATGTATGTTAAAAACAATAAGAATTCATACACAAAGTGCAGAGCAATATATCAAACAACACATGCATAGGCATGCATATCCACAGCCCCGTATGCCCTAGTTTTCGTCAGTACTTAGGTGTTTTGACATTTCTGTGTTAAAAAACTCAGTAAGTTCTTTGGTTCTGATTTCTGAAATTTGTTAACCAATCCTAAGCATTCCAATTCAATTTTATATCAGCACCAACATGACACATTACAGATGTGCAACCTAGTGAAGCACGCCATTCGTCTTAGTAAGTTCTTTGGTTCCGTTTTCTGAAATTTGTTAACCAATCCTAAGCATTCCAACTCAATTTTATATCAGCACTAACACGACACATTACAGATGGCAACCCTAGTGAAGCACGCCATTCGTCTTAGTAAGTTCTTTGGTGTTGTTTTCTGAAATTTGTTAACCAATCCTAAGTGATCCAATTCAATTTTATATTAGCACCAACACGACAGATTACAAATGTGCAACCCTTGTGAAGCACACCATTCGTCTTAGTAAGTTCTTTGGTTCCGTTTTCTGAAATTTGGTAACTAAATCCTAAGCATTCCAATTCAATTTTATATCAGCACCAACACGACGCATTACAGATGTGCAACCCTAGTGAAGCACGTCATTTGTCTTGTAGTGCCACAAGCATTAGGGCAAACCCGACGAGATGGTTTTCATGGCACTAAATACTATGATAGTTAAGAAAAAAAAATTGATGTGGCATTAAGTTTAATGAAGAGAGAAAAAAAGAGGAAGAAATTGTTTCTCCCATGGGAAATGATTTCAGCGTTGCATCCAGGAACTAAAGAAACGAACGGTTTTGCGTTGGGCGCGTGCTGTGGTTTCTGTTAGTTTTGATCCCCTCTCCAACAGGCCCAACGGCCTGCTAGGCCTTAATCACGCGCCCTGATCGGGGGCGCCCAACCCTACATGGTTGGTGGGCCCCTGTCACACTGCACAATATAAAGAGGTGGGGGTGCTGGCGGCTCGAGGTACGAGGTTCCCCACAATCACTTTCCCCACTGACAACCCTAACTCTGATCTAGAGAGGGGTGCAGCCAGTGACGGGAAGCATCACCGACCGGCGCCACCACTCCATCTCCGCCACCACACCGACGCAGTGAACTCCACTACACCGCCTTCTTCATCAACCGTCGCTGCCCGTGCGCAGCCTCCATCGACGTTCGTGATGGCGACCAGCTCTAGCTATAGTGTCCCAGCTCCACCCTCCACGGATGGTCTATACCATATCTCTACCCCTCCTATGTCTGCTCTCTCTCTCTCTCTCTCTCTCTCTCTTTCTCCCTTCTATATCTCTAGTAGATCTTGTAATAGGACCTAATTATTCCCAAATGCTAAATGTTGTACCCCACTGGTCTACCCTAATGATCATTTTAACTTACATTGGTATCGGAGGACTGGATCTAGGTGTAGATCCAGTTTAGGGAAAAGCAAAGAAATCCGATTTCAAATCGTAGAGTAACCCTAACCCTAACCCTAACCCTAAAAGGGTCAAAGAAGAAGAGGATGGTGTGGCGCAGACTTACCTGGGTCCCGTCCCCATCACCGTCGGCCGTCTTGGACGTCATGCGGTCACAGTGAACGGAGCCACTGCCACCGTAGTGGCATGCCAGCAGAGGGCACCACCCACAAGGCCACTTGACGGTGGCGAGCTCCGCCTAGGGCGAGCTCGCGTGCCGGCGAGGGGCCTGTCGGCGGCGTCGCAACTTCCTTCTCTGGTGGCTCATGGTCTCCACGGCGGTCGTCGCTCTATTGCGAAGTGGAGAGAGGAGCGAGGAAAAGAAATGAATGGGTTAGGGTTTACAAACAGGCGGCTTGAGGGGGGTTTTTGATCTAGCGATTTTCACTCCTAGTCGTCAGATTGTGATTGACGATTGAGATCGTCTCGGACCGAAATGAGCCTAGGCGGGTGATGGAAATGTCGGCCCAGGCCTAGGTTGCGGCCTGGGCGCGGCGCATGTTGTACGCGTAAGCAGGCCATGGGCTAGCGACAGAGCAGGTGCGCCGAGGGCTTGCTAGGCCGCGCGTTTCTTGTGTTTTTCTCTGCCTGTTTTGAACATTTAGTTTTCGCAATTTTGTTTGTTCTTTTCAGGAGCAATATGAATGTTAATTTGATGAATCTTGTCAAGATTTAAAGTTAATACCTCTATTACAAATTTTTCACCATCGTGTTACAATTTTTCAGAGGATAGATCAGTACAGTAACATGCTCCTAAAAAATGATAAAGAGTTTATTCATGTTTTCGCTGCGTACTTAAAGATGCCAATTTCATTATTAAATTCGAACCAACAGGATAATTTAATTTTTGAAAAATGCATATGTTTTTTAGATTGTTATAATATTGTTATTATTCTGACCAACATTGATTAATGGCAATATTATGATATTATTATGGTTTTTTTGTTATGCATTAATTCTATTTCTGCCCAACGGTGATGTAAAATTAGTGTAAAAGGATAAATTGTATGTTTTAATTTTGACCACCGTTGGAACTAAAGTATACAATTATTGTTGTTATAATTATATTCTCACTTTACATGAGTTGTGTTTTCAGGAGGATACTCCTTGACGGGGTTCATCAGACATTTCTCCACTCAAAGGTGATAACTACACCGAGTGGAAGAAGAAAATTGACATCGTCTTTGTCTTAGCTGAGGTGGACTGGGTAGTCATCACACCATGCCCAACTGAGCCTGTGACACCGGTGAGGGGGGCTAATGAGTCTGATACTGATTGACAAAAGAGAGAGAGGGACTATGCTCCCATACAGATGGCATATGACCTGCAAAAGCAAAAGTGGGTCAATGTCAATAAAAAGTGTGTTGCTGTTATAAAGAACACAATTGAGCCTACCATAATGGGCTCAATCCAAGAGTGTGACACTGCCACATAGTACCTGGAAAGAATAAAGAGTCAGTTATATGCCTCTTCAAAGACATATGCTACTCAGTTGATAAAGCAGTTGATAACAGAAAGATATTCTGGAGGAGAAAATTGCACTGGCATAAGAGAGCACATATAAAAAATGAACCATTTGAACATCAAGCTAAAACCAATGGATCTGGCTCTTAAGGAAGAGTTCCTTATCCATGTGATTTTTGCTTCTTTACCAAATGAGTTTGACCATTTGTTGTCAATTACAACATTCAACCCAAAAATGGGATCTAAAACTTTGTATGGCAATGTGTGTGCAAGATGAAGAGAGAATAAAGGCCGCCAATGGTGGTACTCTTAGTTTTGTCAAAGATAATAAGAAAAAGAATGTTAATGTTAATGCCAATGCCAACTCTCCCTCAAAGCCAAAGGGCAAAGGTCCCATGCAGCATGAATTTCAGCAGAACAAGTTTATTGTGAACAAAGATCAGTGCCTCTACTGCAAGAAGGAGGGACATTACAAGAAAGATTGTCTTGAATTCTTAAAGATGATCATGACAAAGAAAGGTGAGAACATTATTATGTTCATAAATGAATCCTTGTATATACAGTATTCTAAATCTACTTGGTGGATTGACTCAGACGCAACTGTCCATGTTGCTAATTCTTTATAGGGATTTCGTTCGACGAGAACTGCGCAAATAAGCGAAAGACACGTTAAAGTCACAAATAGAGTCCAAGCAGATGTCGAAGTTGTTGATGATGTTTCTCTAGAGCTTGCTGATGGCTTCATTTTTTACTTAGAGATGTCCTATTTGTTCCTTCATTACAGAGAAATTTGATTAGTGTGTCATGTTTGGACAATAATGGATTTGATTGCTATTTTGGATATGGCAAATGTGAGATACTATTTAATAATGAATGTGTTGGTCTTGTTTTTCAAAAGTAAGATCTTTATTTGCTATCACTTCGTGAAAATATAAATTATGTATATGATGTGAATGAGAACGTATCCTCGTCAGTGAATGCAAATAGAAAACGAAAGAGAACTCAGGATGCATCGTCAAAATTATAGCACTGTCGTTTAGGCCATATTTTGAGGGAGAGAATGGAGAGACTAGCTAAGAATGAAATTCTTCCTTCATTAGAGTTCTCAGACTTAGAACAACATAGAGAATGTATTAAAGAAAAATACAAAAAGAAAATTAAAAACGATGTTAAACGAAGCACAGGAATTCTACAGATTATCCACACAGACATATGTGGTCCTTTTCCTGTGAAAAGTGTGAATGGTTATGACTCGTTCATAACATTCATAGATGATTATTCCTATTTTAGCTATATTTATCCAATTAAAGAAAGAACAGAAGCGTTGGATAAATTTAAGATATTTAAGGCTGAAGTTGAAAACCAGCACAATTTAAAGATAAAGCTAGTCCGATCCAACCGTGGGGGGAGTACTATGGTCGATATACCCCATATGGCCAAGTTTCTGGACCCTTTGCAAGGTTCCTATAAGAAAATGGCATAGTAGCCCAGTATTCTACACCGGGCGAACCTCAGCAAAATAGAGTAGCTGAAAGGCGTAACTGTACCCTGATGGATATGGTGCGTAGTATGATGAGTTACTCTAACTTGCCATTGAGTCTATGGATGGAGGCGTTAAAAACCACTATTCATATTCTCAATAGAGTACCAAGTAAGTCGGTGTCCAAAACACTGTATGAGTTATGGACAGGAAGAGTACCCTCACTAAAACACCTACGTGTGTGAGGGAGTCCTGTTGAGGCAAAAGTGTTTAACCCAAATATTAGTAAGCTAGATCCTAAAAATAGTAAGTTGTCATTTTATTGGCTACCCTAAAAAGTCAAAAAGTTTTTGTTTCTACTATCTAGACATATATACAAAGTTTGTAGAAATGAGACATGTTGTTTTCTTAGAGGATGAAATGATGAGGGGGAGCATGGTAGCTCAAAAAATTGATCTTGAGGAGAAGCGGGCATGTGTACCCACTCTGATGATTAAGAAACCATTCTTTGAAGTACATGTTCTTATTGCACCAACAGTGCAGGACACTGTAGTGCCAACATCTGTTGTCAGTTCTCCTATAGTGACAGTAAATGATGATGAGGAACCTGTCCCTCAGGATCCTATAGAAACTGATGCCACAGATGAGGGGAGCAACAACAGCCTCAAACAGAAGATGTGCCAAATGTGGAGGCTCCGAGAAGGGTCTCAAAGAATTAGAAGATCAGCTATTCCTGATGATTATGAGGTATATAACACTGAAGAATTTCAAATGGAGGGTGATCCCACTTCATTTGAAGAAGCCATGAGAAGCGATAACTCATCAAAGTGGCTTGAGGCCATGGAAGATGAAATAAAGTCAATGAGTACCAACAAAGTTTGGGACTTAGAACCTATTCCTAAAGGAGCCAATCCAGTAGGCTGTAAATGGGTCTACAAGACAAAACATAACTCCCAAAAAAATATGGAAAGGTTTAAAGCGCGACTTGTGGCAAAATGTTTCACGCAAAGAGAAGGAATTGATTACAATGAGACATTTTCTCCAGTTTCATGTAAGAATTCCTTCAGAATTATAATGGCATTAGTGGCACACTATGATTTAGAGTTACATCAGATGGATGTAAAAACGGCATTTCTCAATGGGGATCTAGAGGAAAATGTTTACATGGCACAACCAAAAGGTTTTATTGTGGAAGGAAAAGAATGAATGGGATGTCGCCTAAAGAAATCGATTTATGGGTTAAAGTAAGCTTCAAGACAGTGGTACTTAAAGTTTGACAGAACAATAAAGAATTTTGTGTTTAAAGAAAATATTGAGGACAATTGTGTTTATGTAAAGTTTAAGAATGGAAGGTATATATTTATAATCCTGTATGTAGATGATATCTTACTTGCTAGTAGTGATGTCAGTCTACTACTGGAGATAAAGAAGTTTTTATCCTCAAAATTTGACATGAAAGATCTTGGTGAAGCATCTTTTGTTTTAGGCATAGAAATTCACCGAGATAGAAGTAAAGGGGTATTGGGACTGTCAAAAAATGCATACATAGAAAAATTTTTAAAGAAATTCAGTATGCATAAATGTAGTGCCTCACCTACACCCATAGTCAAGGGCGATAGATACAGGGATTTTTAATGTCCTAGGAACCAATACGAACTCGATCAAATGAAAGTGGTTACATATGCTTCTGCTGTCAGAAGTCTACAATATGCTCAAGTGTGCATGCACCCTAACTTAGCTTTTGTTACCGGGTTGCTTGGTAGATTTCAAAGTAATCTGAGGATTGAACACTGAAAATTGGTAAAGAAAGTCTTGCGATACTTGTAAGGCACGAAAGGCCTCATGTTGACGTACAGAAAATCAGATTCTCTCTAAATAGTGGGGTATTCAGATTCTGATTATGTGGGAGATGATAGAAAATCCACGTCAGGATATGTGTTTCACTCTTGTAGGAGGAGCTATTTCATGGAAAAGCTCAAAAACAATCGTCACTACATCGTGTTAGTGCCATCAAGCCTATGTGGGTTTTGGCGTTGATGGTCACCGAATTAGAGGACTAATGAGATTTGTGAGATGACAAGTAGGTACTTTAAAAAAGGAGGATGACCTATGACAAGGAGGACACCCCAATTACGTTTGGTGATGGTTTTCAACTCAAATGAGGTTTAAATTCTTTTATATTTCAATTTTGAGTATAGGAAAAGTCGTACTATCAAAGGGGACTCAATGACCACTGTCAAAATGTGAACTAAGTGCTCATACCCTTACCAGTTCATCCTCATATCCTACCATAACAGCCATTGAAACAGATTGAAATTCTTGCTGTTGTGGGCAGGGCAGCAGTGCCGCCCTTCCAGACCGGTAGTGCCGCCCATAACGGCCATTGGGCCCTAAGAAGGTATAAATACCTCTTTCTCTGCATCCCAACGTCTCTCTTTGGCTCCACAACGTTCAGATCGACCAGAACCGAGAAAAAGCTCTCTCTCTCTCTCTCCCTCCATTGTTGCCCACTCCATCTCCCAAGCTAAGTTTTGATTTCCACCATCAAAACTTGAGAGAAATTACAATAAACTTTGATTGGAGGCTAGATCCGGTGATTCCCAAAGTTTGAGAGCACTTGGTTCATGTTTGGCCGGCATCCTTGAGTTTGTTACTCTTGGAGCTTTACTCCTAGCCGGTTAGGCGTCGCCCTTGAGCTTGCCAACACTTATGGCAGCCGAGGGAAGTTTGTAACCATCATCTCATTTAGTGAAAACTCTCAAATCGAGGGTTAAGTCTCTTCATTTGAGAAGAGAAAAAGTGTAACGGATCAACGTAATTATACGAGATTAAGTAAGAAAATTTTCCACCGAGGCGGTTAATTTATCAAACTTAAACCCGTATAACCCGAGATTCCGTGAAATCACGAGGGATTTCAAACCAACCAACGTACAACCAAGATCGTACTGATTTAGCAGCCACAGTTCACATGATACGTAGAGTTCACAATAAAAGTGGAGTATATCGGAGTTCGGAATAAAAGTTATTACAACACAGTTCAAAATAACATAGCGGAAGCAAGTAGTTTTACACACACCCTTAGTTCAAATACAGTGCCAGTAGATAGTCATGGTCCACAAAAGCAGTAGATAAAACAAACAGAGTGACCCTTGCCCAAGGTCCTAGTTGTCGCCCATCGCCGAATACAGACAGTTGGAGCAGTACCCATAGTACATCTGACCATCTGCAACAACAATGGGAACAACGCCCTGAGTACGAGAATGTACTCAGCTAGACTTACCCGTCATAAACCAGAAATAAAGGACACCAAGGATCATGCAAGGCTTTATAGATTGGACTGGCTTGACTCATTTGCGAAAAGCATAAGTTGTTATGAAAAACTATACCAGTACTTTTTGCATCACTTTTAGTATAACCTATTCAAACTAGGTAAGCAGCTATTGCTAGAACAATCACTTGATTTATCATTAGCAATCTAGATTATCATATCAGGTTTAGCATTTTCAACATCATTCACTTAACCATCAGTGTTCCTTTAATGTTACTACGATGCCATAGCTCGAGTCAAGTGCTCACTAACCGGGAGCGACGGCGATTCGAATCGAATTCCTATCCAGCTGGAGATTTATTCCTCACACAAACCCTGTTTCCCCCGTCAGGGTCGCGTAGATCACCAATGACACTTTCCAAGAAGCAGCGGGATAACAATCATGGATCGCACTACCCAGGGATCGCCCGACTGCCAGGACGCACCTTGGGCTCACTCTTCGCGTCCCCGTTACACCCTCTTCAACACCAGTCTGCCAACCCGAGTTTATCCCGGCTTGAAAAGTGTCACTAGCTTCGCGGTCGAAAGGTACTTTATTCAGCCAGCTAAATGTGAGGCATGCGTTCAACATGACAAGAGGGACGAGCAACAATCGGTCCTTAATCGACATAGACGGAATCACTATAGTCCAAAACCCTATAAGACTTCGCCCGATCTTTATTTATCCCTCAACACTTGGTTACTTTTTATGATCACAATTACAGCTAACCATAACCCGGTATCCACCTATAACTCGCAGGTGATAGGAAATCACCCGACTTCTACCGGTCTAAGCATGGCTAAGCAATTCACTCGATCCTGACCTAACAGGGTGAAAGATAATCCGGTGGCCAAGGTAATAATGCAACAACGGTTTCACTCAACTCCTATAACTTAATGCAAGTATATATATATAACTATAGTTCATGTAGTAAGGAACAACTTTTATAAAATAGGAGACTTAAAATGCTCCGGGGCTTGTCTTTTTCGAACGAGCTAGGATGGTGGTCGACGCACTCTGGTAGCTCCTCGCCTGACTCTTCCTCCTCGGGCACCTCCTGTGTCTAGGGCTCCTGCGGATCCGTCAAAGCTTGTTCCTCTGGTACTGCAACCTGCGACTCCTGCTGCGATCCTGTATGATGCAAGTGCATAAGCAAACATGCGAATGATGTGTCGGATTGTGGTGGAGTGCTTTGATGACATGAGATGCAGATGAGCACATGGAATGAGCAGTTTGAATATAACTATTTCTTCTACAAGGTAGTCAACGTCATCCAAGAACATGTACCCTAAAACATTTACCTTATCCTTATATTAGTTAGCCTACCATCTACACATACAAGTGAACCTAAGCTACCAAAGCTTACCAACCTAACTCATCCATAACATCAGCAAGGCATAATAATGCTTCAAAGATACACCAAACATATTTTATTTCTCTTAATTTCTCATAAAGAATAATATTTTATTCCCTATTTAACTAGGGTTACACACCAACACCTATTTTTGGTATAGATAAAAATCTACAAAAATTACAGTAGATTACTCTTACCCTAACTAACCTACTACTAAATTTTCATGAGAATGGCCTATGTAAAACTGCTTGTACAAAATAAACAAGTTATAGACTAAATATGAGCATGAAATTATTTTGTACTAGAAAAAGTATCAAACAACAGATTTCACATTTTTCCTATGTTACTAACAGTAAACTAACATACTACAAAAATTATCACATGTATGTTCTATACAAATTTAGCTCTTTACTATAAATAATAAAGATTATCAAATAAAAGCATTTGAACTACACTTCAAAAATTTCTCACAGAACATGCTTCACCAATATTTTTCCTAGAAAGTACATGACTAATAAAGATTAAAGCAACAAGAATCACATTTTTCCCTTCATTATTTTATTTACTACACATTTTCTAAGATATCAACATTTATAGCAATTAAATAAACCTACACAGAAAAGTGTCAACAATTTATCATGAAATATTTTTAAACTGTAGATCTATTCAAGAGGAACATTTCAAAATTTGTTTCATCATTTTTGGAGCTATAAATCTTGAGATATGATTTTTCAAAGCTGTTTCATAATTCTGAGAAATCATTTTCCTTAATTCTTTTAAGAATTCGCCGGTGAAAACGCTGAATACACCCGGTGCAGTGCACCCACACATGCTGACACGCGGGACCCACGGGTCAACGGACCCCACCGGCCAGCCAGAGCAGCGCGGGGGAGGCGCTGACCGGTGGCGAACTCGCCGCCGGTGAGGTCTCCGGCGACGGGGAGGGCACCAACGTGCTCCCCACACCGAGACGCACCCAGCGCACCAACTCTGAGCGGCACGGGAGCTCTGGAGGAGGCTCGCCGGCAGAGATGGCGGCACGGCGGCGCTGGAGCTCGTCGGCCGGCCAATGCAGGCCACGGGGGCGGCCGAGAAGGCGAGCGCGAGCACTGCTAGGCGGAGGGGAAGCGGATGCTCGAGACCGAAGGGGCATGAAGGGCCAGGGAGCTCCGGCCATGCGCACCGGCCAACGGCGGCCATGGCGGCAATGGAGGAGGGGGGCGGCCAATTGGCCCTCACGTGAGCTCGAGCGGCGGAGTGGAGGCGCGCACGCGGTGGAGGGAAGCGGGGCGGAGCTGAGGCCGGGAGGAATCGGCCGGAGAAGCAGCCACGAGCGCGAACGGCGGTGGCGGAGCTCCGGGAGCCGGTGATGGCGCGGCGGTGCGCTGCTGCTGCTGGCGGGGCGAGAGGAGGAATGGAGGGCGTGCAGCCGAGGGAGGAGCGGGCGCGGGTTCAAGGCGCGTGGCGCGGGGGACGCGGGGGCCACCCGGGGTGCGTGTCGCGCGGCGTCGCCGTTGTTCGGCCACGCGGCGGCCGAGCTCTGCCGCGGCGCCACGGCGTCGCACGCGCGCGCGGGCGCGGGCCGGGCTGCCAGCTCGGGTGGGCCGAAAGGGTGGCTGCGGCCCACTAAAGCGAAAGCTGATTTTTCTTTTATAAATAAATTTTCAGATTTCTATATTTGTTTCAAATTTGAATTTGAAGATGAAAATAGGTTTTCAGAACTTTTGCCCAAAATAAAAGTTGTTCAAAATTTAATTCTCTACAACTTTCATGTAGAGCATTTTTCAAAATTCCTAATAGATTTTGAATTTGGGATTTAAAGCTAAATTGTAAATCAAAAAAAATATTTGTTTAGAATATTTTTAAAACAAAATTTGAGAAAAACTTGAATTCAAGAATTGCTCCAAAAATCATGTTAATTTATTCTAGATTATTTAAAATTGTAGCTACACAAAGTTTCACCACTCTTTAGCACTTAAATGCAGAATTTGGGTTTTAAGTAATTGTTTTTCAACTTTAAATTTAAAAGGGTCTATATTGCATGCAATGATAACCATGTATGAGATGATTATGACTAATGCTTTGGATGCTAATGCATGCTTAACACCCAGGGGTGTTACAGCCCTCCCCCTTATAAGAATCTCGTCCTAAGATTTTGAGTTACGAACCATTTATCGTAAAAATCTTTATACGCAGTTTGAAGATATTCTCCCGTTTCCCATGAAGCATCACTCTCATCATGATGGCTCCACTGAATCTTATAGGTTGTTACCACTCTATTCCGAGTAACTCGGTCCTTTGTATCCAGAACTCGAACCGGTTGTTCACGATATTCCAAGTCCGCCTTGATCCGAATACCCTGCGGTTCTATTCTCTCTTCCGGAACACGAAGACATTTCTTCAACTGGGATACGTGAAAGACGGGAAAGATCGAACTCATCCCTTCTGGCAATTGCAACTTGTACGCCACGGGACCCTTTTTCTCTATGATCTGGTATGGTCCGATATATCTAGCAGACAGTTTCTGCTTGATTCCAAACCGTTTCTTCTTCATGGGGGTAACTTTCAAATAGACATAGTCACCCACTTGGAAATCCAATGGTCTCCTTCTCTTGTCTGCATAACTCTTCTGACGGGACTGTGCAGCTTGCATGTTTTGCCGGATAATACGGACCTTCTTCTCTGCCTCATTTATAAAATCAATTCCATAAAACCTTCTTTCTCCAGGCTCTACCCAATTTAACGGTGTCCTGCACTTCCTGCCATATAAAGCTTCAAAAGGTACCATCTTGATACTCTCTTGGTAACTGTTGTTGTAAGCGAATTCTGCCAATGGTAACCAGGATTCCCATGAGCCTCTAGATGATAGTACACAAGCTCTAAGCATATCTTCAAGTACAGCATTAACTCGTTCTGTCTGCCCGTCTGTCTGTGGATGGTAAGCCGTACTACGAATCAAACTAGTACCCAAACCTTTATGAAGATGTTCCAAAAAATGAGAGGTAAACTGTGAACCACGATCAAACACGATCATTTTTGGTATACCATGTAATCGGACAATCTCAGCAATATACTTTTCTGCATATTGAGGTGGTCAGAATGTTGTCTTAACTGGCAGAAAGTGAGCTGTCTTGGTGAGACGATCTACTATTACCCAAATAGAATCGTGTCCCTTCTGTGTGGTGGGAAGACCAGTGATGAAATCCATACTTATATCATTCCATTTCCAATCGGGTACAGACAAGGGTTGCAGAAGTCCTGCGGGTCTCATGTGAAGAGCTTTAACTCTACAACACATGTCGCAACGAGCAACGTATGCTGCAATTTCTTTTTTCATCTTAGTCCACCAATAACGGGGTCGCAAATCTTGGTACATCTTACTACTTCCGGGGTGAATAGATAGCTTGGAATGATGGGTTTCATTCATCAACTTGTTCTTAAGCTCTCTATCCTTAGGTACCACCAGGCGATCCTTAAACCATAACACTCCTTGGTCATCCAATCGAAAGTGTTTGGTGGGTTCCCTCTTCATCTTCTCTTTGATATGAAAGATTCCCTTATTTGTCTTCTGACCTTCAATGATCTGGTTTTCCAGAGTACAACTGAGCTGAATATTATGCAACACAGCAGGATGTAACAATTTGAACCCTTCTTCAAACAACGGTTGCACATCAATAGCATGTGATTTTCTGCTCAGTGCATCTGCTACTACATTAGCCTTCCCGGGATGATAATGTACATTTAGATTATAGTCCTTTATCAGCTCTAACCATCTTCTCTGTCGCATGTTCAACTTAGATTGGGTAAAAATGTATTTGAGACTCTTATGATCTGTAAAGAGGTTACACACATTACCCATTAGGTAGTGTCTCCAAATCTTTAGAGCATGCACTACTGCTGCAAGCTCCAAATCATGTGTAGGATAGTTAACTTCATGCTTCCTCAATTGACGTGAGGCATAGGCAATGACCCTTCTATTTTGCATTAGTACACATCCTACCCCATTCTTAGATGCGTCACAGAACACATCAAAAGACTTTTCTATATCCGGTTGGGCCAGAACAGGAGCAGTGGTCAACAACTTTTGCAAGGTGCAGAAAGCTACCTCGCACTCCTCTGTCCATACAAACTTATGATCCTTCTGTAACAGGCTTGTCATTGGTTTGGCAATCTTCGAGAAATCTGGTATGAAGCAACGATAGTAACCGGCTAAACCAAGAAAACTGCGAACTTCATGCACTGAGGTTGGTGACTTCTAGTCCATAACCTCTTGCACCTTACTAGGGTCTACGGAAATGCCATTTTCAGACAACACGTGGCCGAGAAAAGGAACTGTCTTAAGCCAGAACTCACACTTGCTGAACTTCGCATATAGTTGATGTTCCCTGAGTCTAGTCAAGACAATCCTGAGGTGCTCTGCGTGATCTTCTTCATTCTCTGAATATATTAGAATGTCATCAATGAACACAATCACGAACTTGTCCAACTCTGGCATGAAAACAGAATTGATCAGATACATAAAGTATGCAGGAGCGTTTGTCAATCCAAAGGACATGACAAGATACTCGTACAAGCCATATCTGGTAGAGAACGCAGTCTTAGGCACATCTTGCGGCCTAATCTTAATCTGGTGGTATCCTGATCTCAAATCTATCTTAGAGAACACTTTGGCCTTAGACAATTGGTCAAACAAGATATCAATCCGAGGAAGAGGATACTTGTTTTTAATTGTCACTACATTCAGTGGTCGATAATCCACGCACATGCGTAAGGAGTTATCCTTCTTCTTTTTCACAAATAGAGCGGGGCATCCCCATTCAGACGAGCTGGGACAAATCAAACCTTTCTTTAGTAAGTCCAGGAGTTGCTTCTTCAATTCGGCTAACTCATTGGGAGGCATCCGATAGGGCCTTCTCGAGATCGGTGTTGTTCCCGGAATTAACTCAATGGCAAACTCAACATTTCGGTCTGGTGGAAGTCCAGGTAACTCATCCGGAAACACATCTAGAAACTCACAGACCACTGGAATCTGGGCTAGCAGAGTAGTTTGGACCGCACAAGTCATGCTAGCTAGGTCTACCTTCCGAGGTAGGACCACCCGAAAAGTGCCTTCTCCACTTGGTTCCTTAAGAGAGATACTCCTTCCTCCAATATCGATTACTACCCCCATCTTATTCATCCAGTTCATACCCATGATCACATCCAAAACTAACCCTGGCATGACTATCAGATTAAGCTTATATTGCCGATTTGATATGTTTAGGGTTACTCCCTAAACTATCTGATTAGTCAACAGATCAGCCCCAGCTGAACTGATTTTATAAGCACATTCCAATTCAACTATCTTTTGCCCATGCCTCTTAACAAATGCTTGACTTACAAAGAATGAGATGATCCGGAATCAAACAAGACTACTGCAGGATGATTGTTGATAGAAAACATACCAGCTGTTACCGGTTCTCCTTCAGGGATGTCATCCATGGTGGTGTGATGCACACGAGCTTGATACTGTGTCTGCTGTTTCTTAGGGTAGGGACAAAACTTCGCAAAGTGTCCGGGTTG
This sequence comes from Saccharum hybrid cultivar R570, assembly GCA_038087645.1. Classification (NCBI taxonomy): domain Eukaryota; kingdom Viridiplantae; phylum Streptophyta; class Magnoliopsida; order Poales; family Poaceae; genus Saccharum; species Saccharum hybrid cultivar. The sequence goes on from JAQSUU010000377.1 coordinate 3,087,483, forward strand.
GTTGCAGTTGAAGCACGGTCCCTTCACTTGAGCCACAGTTTCAGACGAACTGCCTTGTCCTATCTTCGCCTGAGGCAATGCCATCTTGAATGGTTTCTGGTTCCTCTGGGGTTGCTGAGCATTCTGATTCTTCCTTTGCGGTGGCCTAAACCTTGCACCTGGGGCAGGCGATCGAAAAGCTGGACGGTTGGCCACTGGGGCTCTGGACTGGGACGAACCCGACTCGAAAGCTCTCTTACGGATCTTGGAAGCAGCATAAACATTATTGTTCTTCTCTTGCTTTAGACAGTCACTAACGAAATCATTAAAACCAGTCCTCATATTTGTACCCACATGTTTCATCATCTTGGGATTCAGGCCTCTCTTGAAGCTGGCGATCTTCTTGGCCTCAGTATTCACCATATTAGGAGCATAACGGCTCAGGTTATTGAATGCATGTAGATATTGAGTTACAGTCTTCGTGCCTTGATTCAATGCCAGGAATTCCCCAAGCTTCATCTCGGTCAGACCAGGTGGAATGTACGTTCCACAGAAGGCTTCGGTGAACTCCCTCCAAGTGATGTGAGCGTGGGGAGGAAAAGTGGTGCGGTGATGTTTCCACCACATTCCTGCCGGACCTTGAAGCTGATGAGCTGCATACTCAGTCTTCAACACTTCAGTCATTCTCAAGACACAGAACTTGTCTTCCATAGTATTAATCCACTCTTCTGCATCCAAGGGTTCTGTGGCTTCCTTGAAGATCGGTGGACGAGTATCCATGAAGTCCTTGAAACTACTGTACTGATTTGCTTCGTGCCCACCCGGGTTTATTCCCCGATGGGTGTTGTCTGCGATACTGCGCAACGCAGCTTCCATATTCTGTTGCATGCCCTCCATATTACGTTGGCTTCCAAGAAATTCTGCGAAAAACTGTTCCGCAGTGTAGGGTGGAGGAGACGGTGGTGGATCACGGTCATCACTAGCAGCTACACTGCCACCAGCCTCAGCGGCACCATACACGGTACGACGAGTGTTCGGCATCTGCATGTTTCAGCAACAGTAATTATTAGGTGATGTTGTAGGAATTGCGACCGAATGAAAAATCATGCTGACTGAATTTACTGGAGAGAATAAATTCATACAATAAAACAGGGGCACAATAAGTCATTCCAATTAACACAACATCCTAATTAGATTACTTAAAGTGCACACATCGCGTCCATTACAACCAAGTTGCCAGCATACATACACTGGACTTTTTGACGTTCGGATACTACCACAAACACATCCAAGCTTTCCAACATTACATCAAAGCCTTAGTCTTTCTACTCACTATTACATGCCCAACGTGCCAACAAAGCAAAAGATCATGTAGATGGAACCTAGCAGCTAGCGTAACAACTACTAGCCTACTCATCATGGTCGCTGTCTAAGTCCGAGACGTTGGCGTCGTCGCCATTAGCAGCGTCGTGGTGCTCCCCAACTGGTGCTTCGGGCTCTTCAGGATCTTCGTCTTCATTCAAATCCATCTCTGTCGCACCAGGAGGAACATAGGGGTTGAGTTGATTGTTCAGCCGATGAACCTCCTCATGCAGATTGTCATTATATTCCTCTGCATAAGCCAACTGTTGCTCTAGCTCAAACTGTCTAGCCCTCAACACATTCTCTACGGACCAGGCTTCATTCCTCTGATGGAGCACATGAGTCAACATGCGCTCAGCATTCCTGTTGGCGGTGGTCAGTTGCCCAACCTGCTCTCTCAGGGCACGTACATCTCCTTCGAAAACCACAGTCCTCTAGGTAGCCTGATCTCTCTGGCGAGTCAACTGAGCCATCTCTATGTTGAGCCTCTCAATCTCGGCGTCGTGATCTCTCTGAAGCTGACGGCGGTCATCACGAGCCTCACCAAGAGCACTAGACACACGTCTTAGGCTACCTTCTACTCCATCAAAGGCCCTCATCACTGCGAACATGGCACTCATAGCGGGGTTGTCACTGTTCTGTGCTTCCGCAGCGCTAATCTCCAGAGATCTTCCTCTTGCCTGCTACCATGAGTCAGTGGAGGGGTTGCCCCTCAGAAAGACTCCAACTATAGCTGCTGCCAACTCCTGAGGAAAGCGATCCATGATGTCCCTCAGGATCCCAAAGGCTGCCCTTTCAGCGGCTTCTTCAGGGGTCCTGCCAGTTGACTCAAAATGCCAACCGGTCCACTCAGAACCATCACCTCGGGGACGAACTACCACTACCACAGTCACCAAAAGTCCTTCCCCCAACCGCTCATTCGACCAAAAGTAGCGGGGCTCCATCCCATCAGGATAGCCTACATAGCTGAGTACTCTCCACAAGAGCGTAGGCATCCCAAACTCTCCAAGAAAAGTGTGGCGCTGACGAGTGCGTGGAGCAAGCTGATGACGGGGAGCTCTGCCGGTGGACTTGCGGGTTGTCTGCTTGGTACGTGCCATCTGTAGCAAAAATTTATTACCGTGGTGAGAATAGATTTTTTAAGTTGGCATTTTTATCGAAATGAGATAATCAACTTATAAGGGGAGGAACAATGCCATGAATGAAATGCACCACATGATACATGCACGTTCCGTACGTCCTCACAAACTTAGAAAACTAATAACTACTAACGGAATAAACGGTGGCATACAACGATCTCTTGTAACGTAACTAATACGTACTACTCGAAAGCGTTGTTATGTACCTGTAGAAAGTCACTTCAGCCCAACCCTTACAGTATGAAAATATGCAAGAAAGCAGTAAAGTAAGTTACTCGCTCTACACGCATCCCCAGATACGAGTATAACGGTAACAACTACCCGAATCATCGTCCTATTGACAGCATCGTCACCACATGACGGAAGTCCCCACCATTCGAATACCTTTATACGAACATGCGCATGGCACGTAAGTATTTCGGTATCACATAAGCACTCCCCTAGATCGGCAGTGTATCCGACCATGCTCTCACAACTCTCACTTACCAGGGCGTAGAGGAAATTGATCCATACATTACCACTCAATTGAATGGCACTCATACAATAGCACGCCGTATGAGCGACGAAATTTCAAATATGATGCAAACCCCCAAGTTAGTACTTAATTAAGCCACCTAGAGTCCTTATTGGGCATAAAGGATATGACCACTGGCACCCTCTTAAATTTGAAAGCTTAGTGGAAAACACAGTTTTGTTTTTAAATACCCATGTGAACAGCAACGTGCTAAACCATGCTCCGATGCCAGCTGTAACGGATCAACGTAATTATACGAGATTAAGTAAGAAAATTTTCCACCGAGGCGGTTAATTTATCAAACTTAAACCCGTATAACCCGAGATTCCGTGAAATCAAGAGGGATTTCAAACCAACCAACGTACAACCAAGATCGTACTGATTTAGCAGCCACAGTTCACATGATACGTAGAGTTCACAATAAAAGTGGAGTATATCGGAGTTCGGAATAAAAGTTATTACAACACAGTTCAAAATAACATAGCGGAAGCAAGTAGTTTTACACACAGCCTTAGTTCAAATACAGTGCCAGTAGATAGTCATGGTCCATAAAAGCAGTAGATAAGACAAACAGAGTGACCCTTGCCCAAGGTCCTAGTTGTCGCCCATCGCCGGATACAGACAGTTGGAGCAGTACCCATAGTACATCTGACCATCTGCAACAACAATGGGGACAATGCCCTGAGTACGAGAATGTACTCAGCTAGACTTACCCGTCATAAACCAGAAATAAAGGACACCAAGGATCATGCAAGGCTTTATAGATTAGACTGGCTTGACTCATTTACGAAAAGCATAAGTTGTTATGAAAAACTATACCAGTACTTTTTGCATCACTTTTAGTATAACCTATTCAAACTAGGTAAGCAACTATTGCTAGAACAATCACTTAATTTATCATTAGCAATCTAGATTACCATATCAGGTTTAGCATTTCCAACATCATTCACTTAACCATCAGTGTTCCTTTAATGTTACTACGATGCCATAGCTCGAGTCAAGTGCTCACTAACCGGGAGCGACGGCGATTCGAATCGAATTCCTATCCAGCTGGAGATTTATTCCTCACACAAACCCTGTTTCCCCCGTCAGGGTCGCGTAGATCACCAATGACACTTTCCAAGAAGCAGCGGGATAACAATCATGGATCGCACTACCCAGGGACCGCCCGACTGCCAGGACGCACCTTGGGCTCACTCTTCGCGTCCCCGTTACACCCCCTTCAACACCAGTCTGCCAACCCGAGTTTATCCCGGGTCGAAAGGTACTTTATTCGGCCAGCTAAATGTGAGGCATGCGTTCAACATGACAAGAGGGACGAGCAACGATCGGTCCTTAATCGACACAGACGGAATCACTATAGTCCAAAACCCTATAAGACTTCGCCCGGTCTTTATTTATCCCTCAACACTTGGTTACTTTTTATGATCACAATTACAGCTAACCATAACCCGGTATCCACCTATAACTCGCAGGTGACAGGAAATCACCCGACTTCTACCGGTCTAAGCATGGCTAAGCAATTCACTCGATCCTGACCTAACAGGGTGAAAGATAATCCGGTGGCCAAGGTAATAATGCAACAACGGTTTCACTCAACTCCTATAACTTAATGCAAGTATATATATATAACTATAGTTCATATAGTAAGGAACAACTTTTATAAAATAGGAGACTTAAAATGCTCCGGGGCTTGCCTTTTTCGAACGAGCTAGGATGGTGGTCGACGCACTCTGGCAGCTCCTCGCCTGACTCTTCCTCCTCGGGCACCTCCTGTGTCTGAGGCTCCTGCGGATCCGTCCAAGCTTGTTCCTCCGGTACTGCTACCTGCGACTCCTCCTGCGATCCTGTATGATGCAAGTGCATAAGCAAACATGCGAATAATATGTCAGATTGTGGTGGAGTGCTTTGATGACATGAGATGCAGATGAGCACATGGAATGAGCAGTTTGAATATAACTATTTCTTCTACAAGGTAGTCAACGTCATCCAAGAACATGTACCCTAAAACATGCACCTTATCCTTATATTAGTTAGCCTACCATCTACACATACAAGTGAACCTAAGCTACCAAAGCTTACCAATCTAACTCATCCATAACATCAGCAAGGCATAATAATGCTTCAAAGATACACCAAACATATTTTATTTCTCTTAATTTCTCATAAAGAATAATATTTTATTCCCTATTTAACTAGGGTTACACACCAACACCTATTTTTGGTATAGATAAAAATCTACAAAAATTACAGTAGATTACTCTTACCCTAACTAACCTACTACTAAATTTTTATGAGAATGGCCTATGTAAAACTGCTTGTACAAAATAAACAAGTTATAGACTAAATATGAGCATGAAATTATTTTGTACTAGAAAAAGTATCAAACAACAGATTTCACATTTTTCCTATGTTACTAACAGTAAACTAACATACTTCAAAAATTATCACATGTATGTTCTATACAAATTTAGCTCTTTACTATAAATAATAAAGATTATCAAATAAAAGCATTTGAACTACACTTCAAAAATTTCTCACAGAACATGCTTCACCAATATTTTTTCCTAGAAAGTACATGACTAATAAAGATTAAAGCAACAAGAATCACATTTTTCCCTTCATTATTTTATTTACTACACATTTTCTAAGATATCAGCATTTATAGCAATTAAATAAACCTACACAGAAAAGTGTCAACAATTTATCATGAAATATTTTTAAACTGTAGATCTATTCAAGAGGAACATTTCAAAATTTGTTTCATCATTTTTGGAGCTATAAATCTTGAGATATGATTTTTCAAAGCTGTTTCATAATTCTGAGAAATCATTTTCCTTAATTCTTTTAAGAATTCGCCGGTGAAAACGCTGAATACACCCGGTGCAGTGCACCCACACACGCTGACACGCGGGACCCACGGGTCAACGGACCCCACCGGCCAGCCAGAGCAGCGCGGGGGAGGCGCTGACCGGTGGCGAACTCGCCGCCGGTGAGGTCTCCAGCGACGAGGAGGGCACCAACGTGCTCCCCGCACCGAGACGCACCCAGCGCACCAACTCCGAGCGGCGCGGGAGCTCTGGAGGAGGCTCGCCGGCGGAGATGGCGGCACAGCGGCGCTGGAGCTCGTCGGCCGGCCAATGCAGGCCACGGGGGCGGCCGAGAAGGCGAGCGCGAGCACTGCTAGGCGGAGGGGAAGCGGATGCTCGAGACCGGAGGGGGCATGAAGGGCCAGGGAGCTCTAGCCTTGCGCGTCGGCCAACGGCGGCCATGGCGGCAGTGGAGGAGGGGGACGGCCAATTGGCCCTCACCTGAGCTCGAGCGGCGGAGTGGAGGCGCGCACACGGTGGAGGGAAGCGGGGCGGAGCTGAGGCCGGGAGGAATCGGCCGGAGAAGCAGCCACGAGCGCGAACGGCGGTGGCGGAGCTCCGGGAGCCGGTGATGGCGCGGCGGTGCGCTGCTGCTGCTGGCGGGCGAGAGGAGGAATGGAGGGCGTGCAGCCGAGGGAGGAGCGGGTGCGGGTTCAAGGCGCGTGGCGCTGGGGACGCGGGGGCCACCCGGGGTGCGTGTCGCGCGGCGTCGCCGTCGTTCGGCCACGCGGCGGCCGAGCTCTGCCGCGGCGCCACGGCGTCGCGCGCGCGCGGGCGGCAGGCACGGACGCGGGCGCGGGCGCGGGCCGGGCTGCCAGCTCGGGTGGGCCGAAAGGGTGGCTGCGGCCCACTAAAGCGAAAGCTGATTTTTCTTTTATAAATAAATTTTCAGATTTCTATATTTGTTTCGAATTTGAATTTGAAGATGAAAAAGAGGTTTTCAGAACTTTTGCCCAAAATAAAAGTTGTTCAAAATTTAATTCTCTACAACTTTCATGTAGAGCATTTTTCAAAATTCCTAATAGATTTTGAATTTGGGATTTAAAGCTAAATTGTAAATCAAAAAAATATTTGTTTAGAATATTTTTAAAACAAAATTTGAGAAAAACTTGAATTCAAGAATTGCTCCAAAAATCATGTTAATTTATTCTAGATTATTTAAAATTGTAGCTACACAAAGTTTCACCACTCTTTAGCACTTAAATGCAGAATTTGGGTTTTAAGTAATTGTTTTTCAACTTTAAATTTAAAAGGGTCTATATTGCATGCAATGATAACCATGTATGAGATGATTATGACTAATGCTTTGGATGCTAATGCATGCTAAACACCCAGGGGTGTTACAAAAAGAGCCAACCTAAGTGGTGAGCTCATCCTTAAGTGGATACCTCAACAACGTGGAGTAGGGACATCCGAACCACGGGATAAATCTTGTGTCTTCGTGTGCTTACTTGGTTTACTTATTATATCTTGTTGTTGAGGTTGAGATAGGGTTGGAGCCCGATCTACTTGTGCTGCAGGTTCTCCAACGAGTTGCTTACTTTTCTGTAATCCTAACACTTGCAGGGAACTAGCAAAATTAGTTGCAAGGATTATCTCTTGTTAGTTTTTGAACTATGGCCTAACCCACTGCGTGAGGCCGGCAGTGCCGCCCTACCTGGCCGGTAGTGCCGCCCTCAGCAGTGTAACCTATTATTTTGTTTCAAATATTTTTTACAGGCCCATTCACCCCCCCTCTAGACCTTCTTGGCTTACCTAGAGATCCTACAAGTGGTATCAAAGCCGGGAGCTTCTATACGCTTCACCGCATGAAGCATGGAAGTCGGAGGAGGTTCCAAGGGTGCTCGTGCCAAGCCTAGTGCAGCTGCCGCAGCACCGATTGAAGATGTGAGCAGCAGCGAGCTTTCTGTATCCACAGCGAGTGCTCACTCCCTCGATGATGTCCATACCATGGACGTTGAGGTAGTGAGACAAAGAAGAGAAAAGAAAGCCACAAAGGTTGCTCAAAGAGAAGAAAGAAAGAAAGAAAGAAAGAAAAAGAAAGAAGAGGAACACAAGCTTAAAGAGAAAGTGCAAAGAAAAGAGCAAAGAAAGCAAATTCGTGAAGCTCGTGAGAAAAGAAGGTTAGCGTGAAAGAAGAAGGAAGAGAAGACCTATGAGGCATCATCTAGTGAGCTATCAAGTAGCTCCAACGATGGTGATGATGATGTCTCATACCACGGTAACAAAAATGACAAGAAGAAAAAGAACAAGAATGAGGGCAGCAGCAACAACAAGAAGAAATATGCTGCCATATCCTTTAATTATTCTTATATGACTAACCGTGATCGCAAGTCTTTCATCAACGTACCCACGGGCAAGTTACCTCATTTCGATGGGACTAACTTTGCCAAGTGGAAGCACTTGATGGGGGCTTATCTTATTCGTCTTCACCCTGGTCTTTGGGAGATTGTTTGCAGCGGTGTGCAGCCCCCGGAGGATCCCGAATAGCCAACACAAGAAGAGCTAATAGCTGTCCATCTCAACGGGCAAGCCACGAGTATACTTCTTAGTGCCTTGGATGGAAATGAGTACAATAGAGTGATGAATGTTGATAATGCAAAGAAGATTTGGGACACTTTGCACCTTGCACATGAGGGAGTTGACAAGGTTAGAAAAAGCAAAGATTGATTTGTTGATGGCCAAGCTCAACCAGTTCGTGATTTTAAAGGTGAAGGGCCACAAGAGATGTTTGATAGATTGATGGTCCTAGTTGGAAAGATTAGAGGCTATGGTGGTGATGAACTTGATGACCACAAGGTAGTGAAGATCATGTTGGAAGCATATTCACCAAGGAATGAGACCGTAGTCACTCTAATAAGAGACAAGAAGAAGTTTGAGCACTTCACTCCAAATGATGTGCTTGGAAGATTGTTGACCTTTGATATGCAAAGAGAAGAAGCAAATAAGAGGAGAAGGCTTGGTGAATTGCAAGCCAAGCTTGATGGCATGAAAATCAAAGATGTAGCACTCAAAGCCAACAAGCCAAGCAAGCCATCCATCTCCAACAAGAACAAGGGCAGCAAGCAACCATCAACAAGCAAGCCAAAAGAAGTCAAGCAAGTGCAAGAATTTGAAGGCACAACATCATCCTCAAGTGAAGATGAAAGTGATGGTGCCGATTATGAGAAGATCAAGGACATTGCTCTCTTTATGAGCAAGTACAAGAAAGGTTTGAGAAAGAAAGGTTACAAAGTGATAAAGAGCAAGTTCCCAAACATGAAGAAAAGAACATGTTTCAATTGTGGGAGCACTGAACACTTTGTTGCAAATTGCCCCCATGAGAAGCATGACCACAGCAAGAGGGACAAGAAAGAGAGCAAGTATGAGAACAAGAAAGAAAGAACACATGATCAAAAGAAAGGCAAAAGACAAATGGGAGAGGCTCACATTGGACATGAGTGAGATTCAACTAAAGAAAGCTCAAGTAATGAAGATGACAAGATCGCAACTGTAGCCATTCATGCATCATCTTCATCACCAAGGCTCTTCAACAACATGCCCGATGATAATGACTACTACTCTCCCCACATTTGTCTCATAGCAAAGAGTAGGAAGGTAAAATCAAAATTCAAGTCTCCTCCACCTCCTAGTGACATCTCTAGTAGTGATCTTAGTGATAGCTCTAGTGATGATGAATCTAATGATGAAGAGATTTATAACATCACTAAACAGTTGGATCCTCAAACCAAACTCTTTATCACTAAACTAATGGGGGAATTAGAGTGTTCAAGCCGAGCTAGCAACAAGAGATGATGATCTAATTGCACAAGAAAAGCTTTATATTGCTAGCAAGAAAGCTTTTTGTATTAGAGAGAAGTGAGTTGGTCTCTTTGCGTAAGGCCTTGGCCAAAGAACAAGAAGACCATGCTCTCACAAAGAAGGCACATATTGCACTCAACGACAAGTATTGTGTCTTAGATGAAAAGCACAAGCAACTTGAGTTGCAATATAACACTCTTTGCGAGGCCACCTCATATTTCTCAAGTGCAAACATGAATGTTTACTCCACTAACCTTGCAAACATGGAAGCTATGAGGAAGGAGATTGTTAGGTTAAATGGCATCTTAGGTACAAGGTGCATAAAGGATGTGAAAACAGCAAGTGGCAAAGAGGATCAACCTAAGAGGCCACTATATAAGGATGGAAGACATCCTCACATCAAGGATGGATTTGGGCACATTAAAGGTGGTAAGACCAATGGTAGAAAAATGATCAATGGTTATGAATGTGTCCAATTCATGAGCAATGGCAGGGTAGGTATAGATAGACCTGCATAGATAGCGACACACAAGCAGACCCAAGCAGCACAGCCAGCCTAGGGCGGTAGTACCGCAGTGAAGGGTGATAGTGTCGCCCCCACAGAAAAGGGAAGGTCACCTCCAATGCCACTGCTCATGACAAGCCCATGAAGAAGGTGTACTAGCAGAAGGTTGAGCCTCAGAAGCCAAAGAAATCCATTTGGGGCAATCCAAACAAGTATTCTTATCAATCAAAGCCCCATACACCTCGACAAAGTTTGAGTTCTTGCTTTGTATTGAAAAAGAATAGCAAGGGGGATGTATTTTCCAAATACATTGGAAGCGACAAAAATGTTTATCTTAACACCTCTATTTGAGTTCCTAAGATACTTGTGACTAACATGCAAGGCCCCAAAAACATTTGGGGACCTAAATCAAGGAACTAATACTTTGCAGGCATACTCCTCCGATGGGTCAAGTTGGGTGCTTGACAGCAGATGTACAAATCATGTGACCAGAGCGAAGAGTATGTTCCAATCATACACCCCAAATCTAGACATCAACGAAAGTATCTTCTTTGGTGATAATTCAAAAGGGGATGTGATTGATATTGGTAAAGTTGCTATAACTCTTGATCACTCAATTTCAAATGTATTACATGTTGATTCGTTGGGATACAATTTGTTATTCGTTTCACAATTGTGTGAGATGGGTTACAATTGTCTCTTTATGGAAAAGGGTGTGGAAGTCTATAGAAGGGAGGTTTCCTCTATTGCATTTACCAGTCTCTTAAAGAACAAGCTTTACCTAGTTGACTTCAACAAAGGGAAAGCTAATCTTGAGACTTGTTTAGTGGCAAAATCTAGCATGGGTTGGCTATAGCACCGCCGGCTAGCACATGTTGGGATGAGGAACTTGGCTAAACTTCTAAAAGACAACCACATCCTTAGACTAACGGATGTTCACTTTGAGAAAGATAGGATATGTGGTGCATGTCAAGTCAGAAAACAAGTTGTCATACCTCACCCACCAAAGAGCATCATGACCACCACTCAACCATTGGAGTTCATTCACATGGATCTCTTTGGACCAGTCGCCTACCTAAGCATCGGGGGTAACAAATATGGTCTTGTTATTGTTGATGATTATTCCCGTTTCACTTAGGTATTTTCCATGTTTGACAAGTGCCAAGTTAAGGACAAAGTGAAGACATTTGTTAGAAGAGCTCAAAAGGAATTCGATCTTCCCATCAAGAAGATAAGGAGTGACAATGGGAGCGAATTCAAGAACACTCAAGTTGAGGAGTTTCTTGATGAAGAGGGCATCAAGCATGAGTTTTCAACTCCATACACCCCTCAACAAAATGGTATAGTAGAGAGGAAGAATAGGACCCTCATTGATATGGAAAGGACAATGCTTGATGAGTATAAGACACCGGATATCTTTTGGTGTGAAGCTATCAACACCGCTTGTCATGCCATCAACCGTCTCTACTTACACAAGAAATTGAGGAAGACTTCATATGAGCTTCTAACCGGTAACAAACCAAAGGTGTCTTACTTTAGAGTGTTTGGGTGCAAGTGTTTTATATTTAACAAGAGACCCAAAATGTAACAGAACCGACCAAATTATAAGAGCACAAGTACAAAAACAAGCACCGAAGCACTCAAATTTTCGAACTTGAGCCCATATAATCCCGGTAGTCAATCGAAACCACGAAGGATTTCAAACCAACTTGCTTACAACCAAGATCGCATCATTCGACATACAACATCATACGTTACATTTCGCAAGTAATTCCGAAATAAGTTTACACACACGGAGTCGCAAATTATTACAAACCAAGTTTATAAAAGTAGCGGAAGCAAACGCACACCAGTTGTTTAACTACTGCCAGTCTTGTTGATCAACAACCCGCAAAAGCATCAGGAAAGTACATAAAAGATGATCACGCCCTAGTGATCTAGTCTTCATCACCCGTAGGGTGGAGACAATTTTTGTAGAAGTCTTGGTAGAGCATATCATCTGCAACAGGAGGGAATAAACCCTGAGTACTGGAATGTACTCAGCTAGACTTACCCGTCAAAAACCAGAAATAAGATGACACCAATGATTATGCAAGGCTTTCATAATTGGAGCTGGCTGACATTACCTTTTGCGGAAAAGCATAAGTAATTGAAACTCTTTTAACCTGTACTAGCATTTATTTTTAGCATTTACCTGTCATCTATCTTAGCACCTGTACTAAGCATGCACTTGATTATAATCAAACAATTATCATTATTATATCCAGAGCAGGTATGAATTGTGGCAACATTGTATCATTCCCTTAACCACCGGTTCATTTAATGAGATCTACGTTGCCGCTGCTCAAGTCAAGTGCTCACTAACCAGGAGCGACGGCGATTCGAATCGAATTCCTATCCAGCTGGAGGGGTATTTCTAACACTCACCGTGTAGACCCCTGCCAGGGTCGCACAGGCCACCGTTTCATATGATTCAGGAATCGCGGGTCCGAATAATGTCGCGACCCCAAGGGCGACACTCTGCCAGGTGATAGGGACTCTAACCCCCCCTTGGTCTCACGCCAATGTTCCGAAGCACATCCTTTCTCTCCTCCAAGAAGCAACCTACCATTCGATTCCCGGCCTGAATCACATTACTCGGCTTCGCGGTCGGAACGACTTATCCGGCCAACTAAGTGTTAGACTGCGTTCAACATGACTCAAGGACGTACAGCGAATCGGTCCTTAAACGACTCAGACGGGCATAGCTCCACACCCAAGACGTGAAGTGTCTTGCGGCTGTACTATCGAACTCCCGCCCGGTCTCAATTTCATTTTTAAAGCATGGTTCCATCCACGATAGTCATAAAGCCACTCGTGACTCCTTCCTACATCTCGCGGATGACCGAAAATCACCCGACTTCTACCGTACTAAGCAGGGCTAAGCATTAATACGTGCCTAGACCTAAATTAGGATTCAAGTACGATATCTGGGCAAGGACATGTATAATGCAACAATTGTTTTCATACAACTCCTACAACTTAATGCATTAACAATTGAAAGTACTCAAGATAGATTTATAAATTGATGGGTTTAGCATGCACCGGGGCTTGTCTTTCAGAAAGGTCGAGGGCCGGTGGTCAGGACACTCGGGTAGATCTTCGGCAGGAGCTTCGTCGCCGGTTGGTTCCTCTGGCTTCTCCGGCAGGTCCTGGACTTCCTCTGGAATCACAGGCTCAAATTCGAGGAGAGTTACCCCCTCCGGAACACCTATTGCATGAGTGCACAATAAATATTATGGATGCATAATGGGTGTAACATGCTCAGAATGAAATGCATTTCAGAAATAAAAAAACAATAATCTAATCAAGTTACTTTATTAGTACGTGCAAATCTCTTCTCCGGTGGAGAAGTACTTACCTAAGCTACTCAACCTAAGATACAGCTGTTGTTCTTCGGTTAAGACCCTAACACCTAACAACACAAGAGTAATATTACTTAGGTTACCACAGTAAGACATTCTGGACAGCAGCTCAAAGATTCTAACATAACTGAAGATTCCTAACTCCAAAAGTTATGGTCTAAGACAATCTGGAAAGCTTAAGAAATGCGCTAAAAAATATTTTCAGACCACAACACTTAATTCCAAAGTTTACCTAGACAAAATTCTAAAGTTCCAGAATCTGTCCTCTCTAAACAGAGAGTAGCAAATTCTGGACTGACACTTTAAACAGCAATAACTCCCAAACTATTAAGCCAAAGGCTCCCAAATTTTGACACAGGCTAGTTTATCAAGTTTACTACAACTTTGGTACTTACAAGTTTTCTAGCAACCACCTTTATCAAAGGTCAAACCTAGAATTACTACCAGCTGTCCAGAAAACCTAGAATTGCAAAGATTAAATATTTATTTATGTGGCAAACATCCCATAAGACCAAACTAATGTTACCACAAGTTCACAAAGGTCACAAAAACACCAGAAGGTAAGGTGTGCCCACCTAGAATATTTATTTATACTCATTTCTTAATTTACTCAATTAATTAAGTGGGATTTTAAACATATATGTAAACTGCTCCTAAAATCCTACAAAAATTACAGGAGACTCTATGAACTAAAAAGAGACCTCTGTAAAAATTTGAACTAAAATTGTTTACAGAAACTCCCCAAACACAATTCACAAGCCAAAAAGGCTGATTTTTGTATAAATAACAAAGCATAGTAAAAAGTGTCAAACAACAGATTTCCTAATTTTCTTAGACACTCTAGGGTACCAAGACATTCTCCAAAAAGTTATAACAGCATTGCACATGTAGAAAAATTACTAAAATTCATTTAAGTATTTCCTAAAATAACAAGATAGCATTATAACTTGAAAAGTACTTAAGCACTACTGCCCAAATTTTTACCAAAGCTAGAGCAAGTATAAATTAGCCTACCCAAAAAATTTCATAATTTTTGGAACACTGAAACTCAAGATATGATTTAAACAAGTTTGCATGTGATTTAAAACACATTTCAAAGACCTATTTAAATATCCCGGAAACTAAATATCACATAACCAATTCATATTTTTCTAAAATACTACACATCAAGTAGATCCTAACAAAATTTATCTCAATATTTTTGGGTAAGTAAAACCCTAGATCTACATTTTCCAAAACTTATCTAAAACTGTGATAAAATATAAAAAGGAAAACAAAACTAAATCCAACCCTGCTACCGGGCCGGCCTGCAAAGCCGACACGGCCCAACACTCGCGGCGTGGCCCAACTTCACGCGCGGCCTGCTCAGGCCGTCCCGCCCGCGCGCGCTGGGGGCTGACAGCGCGGGCCCGCAGGCCATAGAGAGAAGAGCGGAGGGGAGGAGACGGTCGCGACTCCGGCGAGCTCTAGCTCGCCGACGACGGCGTCTCCGGTGACGGGAAGATCACCGACGGGTTCCCCGTGACTTTCCGCATCGACCGAACCTAGCTTGTCTGATCCTAACCCAACCTAGCTACGACGGCCATGGCGACCGTGGCTCGGAGGCGGCACCCGGTGGCGCTCCGGCAAGCTCTGGGAGCAAGGGACCTAGATTGGGCGTGCTACGGCTTCCAGAGGAGATGGTGGATCTATTCATGCGAAGGACACGGATAGAGGTGGGGCGAATGTGGCTGGCCATGTGAGCACCGAATCGGCAGCCATGGCACGGCAGCGCACGATCGTGTTCCGGCGTGGACCGTCCACCACTACCGGTAACACCATACCCTAAGCTTCTCTACGCAACCCAGAACCCGAAACAAGAGTTAGCAAGGATGGAGAGAAATGGTAGTGAGCTAGCCACGGTGAGCCGCCATGCGGACGACACGCCGGCGAGGTCTCACGGTGGCAGAAATGGAAATTCACTCTCACCTCCGCACGATTGGTTCAGGTAAAGGATGGAGGAGGTAGAGGGGACTCTGGCGGAGCGGTGGACAGGGTTTGGGTGGCCGTGGCGTGACGGCGAGCTCGCGCGACCACGGGGAGGGGGTGCGGCGGCAATGGCGCCTCCGTTTTGCGCCTCGGTGAACACGGCAAGAGCGAGAAGTGAATGGGGAGGTGAGCGCGAGTGAGTGGGAGGCATGGTGTCGGCTCGGTCTTCACCTCCGCGCCTGGACTCACGACGTGGAGACGCTGGCAGAGCGCGGGCGCCACGCGGTAGCACCGTTCTGCCCGGTCGCCACGACACCGCCTCCGTCTGAACCCTTAACCCGACGACTTCGGTGTCCATCAACCGACTGACGGCCAAAGTTCAACCGATCACCGTTCCCAATCTAGCCAGAGTTAGTGATAAGTGTTAACAGCAACTTTGTAGAGCTATGTGAGGGCAACAAAATTGTCAATTGGAGCTTGGACTGGTTCAGCCTAGATTTGAAACTACCGAGCTCTAAAGTGGGGTACCCGAAAACTGAAACTGAGTTTCAGTCAACTATGCCGACTGAACCCCATTTTTCAAAGTACCATATCTCCTAAACCATTTAGAACCAGGTGATGGTGATGTTGACAATGTTGTAGAGCTATGTGTGGACAACAACTTTGTCAATTGGCTCAAGGACTGGTTCGGCCTAGTTTGTTAGTTACAAGTTGCCAAAGTGAGGTACAGTGAAACGGTTTTCAGCTTCACAGTTAGCCAAAATTGCTAAGTCCCAAAACAGCCTCTAATACTGACTTGTGGGCCATTTTTGAGCATGTTCTGATCATTTTCATGAGATGGCCATATTAAAACTTTTGTTCCTTATGAAATTCTCTACAACTTTGCTTAAGGGTGCTCCTCCATGCAAGGTCTCTAAGCTAGACTTTCTAATTGGTCAAACTAGAGCATCCTAGGGCTAAATGCTGGTCAACTACACCTTGGAGGGCATTTTGGTGATTTTGGTCAACTTGAACCTTGCTCCATTAGTGACCCCAAGTATAACTAAGGTGTTGTGAGATGTAATTAGCTACTCTACCCTTTAGTTACACCAACTCCATAGTGTCACATGATGTGAGTCAAACAAAACTTTAAAAACAAATCACATTTGTTGCAACCACATGAATTAACATGAAATGATGCATGCTGATGCTCATGCAATGCAATGCAATTATAGAGCTAAACACCTGAGGTGTTACAGCCCTCCCCCCTTATAAAAATCTCATCCCGAGATTTGGAAAGCGTACCATTTTTCAAAGAATTCCTTATAGCCATCCCGCAAATAGTCTTCCCGTTCCCATATAGCGTCACTTTCACTACCCTGATTACTCCACATCACTTTATACCACTTAACCACTTTGCTTCTAGTTACTCGTTCTTGAGTATCTATTACCCGGACTGGCTTTTCTTCGTAAGTTAAATCAGACTCAAGCCTGATATCCCCTAACGGGACTCTTTCCTCAGGAACTCGAAGACACTTTTTGAGCTGAGATACATGGAAGACGTTAAATATGGCACTTATTTCAGGAGGTAACTGGATTTTGTACGCAACAGCACCACTCTTGCCTATGATCTGGAAAGGGCCCACGTATCTTGGCGCAAGTTTCCGCTTAACACCAAAACGTTGGACACTCTTCATTGGAGAAACTTTCAGGTAAACGAAGTCTCCAACTTCAAACTCGAGCGGTTTTCTACGACGATCAGCATAACTTTTCTGTCTAGCTTGGGCTGCAGCCATATGTTTTTGGATGGTACGGACTTATTCCTCAGCTTCCTGAACAAAATCAATACCATAATACCTCCTTTCACCAGCTTCTACCCAGTTTAGTGGAGTTCTACACTTACGACCGTACAAAGCTTCGAAAGGGGCCATCTTAATACTCTCTTGGTAATTATTATTGTACGAGAATTTGGCTAGAGGTAACCATTTTTCCCAAGAACCCTTGGATGATATTACACATGCCCGCAACAGATCTTCCAAGATTTGGTTAACCCGTTCCGTCTGACCAGACGTCTGGGGGTGATAAGCAGAGCTTCTCACTAACTTGGTTCCCAGAAGGTGATGCAAGTGCTCCCAAAAGTGAGCAGTGAACTGGGGACCACGGTCAGATATGATAGTACGAGGTATCCCATGGAGTCGGACTATCTGATTGAAGTACAACTCAACATAGTCAGTAGAACGATAGTCTACTTGAACAGGAATGAAGTGAGCCGACTTGGTTAGGCGGTCCACAATTACCCAGATGGAGTTATGATTTTTGACAGTAGGAGGAAGTCCGACAATGAAATCCATACTTATCTCTTCCCATTTCCAACCTGGGATAGAAAGTGGTTGAAGCAACCCAGCTTTCATGTGCACAGCTTTAACTCTACAGCAGGTGTCACACCTAGCAACATATGCAGCTATCTCTTTCCGCATCTTGGTCCACCAATAGTATGGCTTCAAATCATAATACATCTTATTGCTACCAGGATGGATGGACAACTTAGAGGAGTGTGCTTCAGACATAATATCATTTCTAAGCTCTCGGTCCTTAGGCACAACTAACCTATCCTTGAACCATAGTACACCCTCTTCATCTACCCTGAACTGTGTAGTTTCTTGCTCTTTCATCTTGCGTTTTATGTGGGATACACCATGATCAGTCTTTTGGAGCTCAATAATTTTGCTTTTGAGAGTACAACTGACAGTGATGTTGTACAAGACTGCTGGATGTAGAAGGCGAGATCGATGAAAATCAGTTTCAACTAGGGAATGGCAATGAGACTTACGGCTTAAAGCATCCGCAACCACATTTGCCTTGCCAGGATGATAGTGCACTTGAAGGTTGTAATCCTTAATCAACTCGAGCCATCTTCTTTGACGCATATTTAACTCGGGTTGGGTGAAGATGTATTTGAGGCTTTTGTGGTCTGTGTACATATTGTAGACATTGCCCAGCAGATAATGCCGCCATACTTTCAAAGCATGAACTACTACGGCCAGTTCTAAGTCATGCATTGGATAATTCACCTCATGTTTCTGAAGTTGTCGAGAGGTATATGCAATCACTTGGCCTTCCTGCATCAGAACACCTCCCAAACCTATACCTGAGGCATCACAATAAACATCAAATGGTTTCTCGATATCCGATTGTGTCAAAATCAGAGCTGAGGTTAGGAGGGTTCGCAGTTGGTGAAAAGCCGCATCACACTTAGGAGTCCAGACAAACCTGGTGTCTTTTTGTAGCAACCGAGTCATTGGCTTGGCTATTTTGGAGAAATCCGGGATGAAGCGACGATAATAGCCAGCCAACCCAAGAAAACTCTAGACCTCATGAACCGAGATAGGAACCTTCCAGTTCAGTACTTCTTGTACCTTGGTGGGGTCCACCATAATTTCTCCATCGGACAACACATGCCCAAGGAAAGGTACTTCTCAAAGCCAGAATTCGCACTTACTGAACTTTGCATATAGTTGATGTTCACGCATTCTTATGAGGACTATATGCAAATGTTCAGCGTGATCTTCCTCGTTTACAGAATATATCAGGATTTCATCAATAAATACCACCACAAACTTGTCCAATTCGGGCATAAACACCGAATTCATCAAGTACATAAAGTGTGCGGGGGCGTTGGTCAAGCCGAAGGACATAACAAGATACTCATAAAGACCGTATCTGGTAGAGAAGACGGTTTTTGGAACATCTTCAGGACGGATTTTAATTTGATGATAGCCAGATCTTAGATAAATCTTGGAGAAAACTTTAGCTTTAGACAACTGATCAAACAAGATGTCGATGCGCGGTAGAGGGTACTTATTTTTGACAGTGACTGCATTGAGAGGTCTATAATCAATGCACATTTGTAATGACTGATCCTTCTTCTTTACAAAGATAGCAGGACATCCCCACGGCGACGAACTAGGACGAATCAACCCCTTCTTCAAAAGTTCATTCAATTGCACCTTAAGTTCAGCTAGTTCATTCGGAGGCATCCTATAGGGTCTCCTAGAGATGGGCGTCGTGCCAGGCAACAACTCTATTTTAAATTCCACATCCCGATCTGGAGGGAGTCCCGGCAATTCATCGGGAAAAACGTCCGGAAACTCATTCACTACAGGAATTTCAACCAACGCCTTTGCTTGCACAGCATGAACTTCCCCAGACAAATCAACTTTTCTGGGGAGTTGTACCAGAAAACCCTTTTGATCTGTAGGATCTCTGAGCATAACTACCCGAGTGGATGTATCAATGAGTACCCCATTCTGACTCATCTAATTCATGCACAGAATAACATCTATGCCTAAGCCCGGCAAAACCACTAAGGCAAGCGAGTACTTTCGCCCTTCTATCTCAAGCTCAAGATTCCCCACTACTTTATTTGTGGAAATATTCCCACTTGCTGCGCTAATGCAATAACCTCCACCTTCAACAGTATGCAATTTGTGTGCAAACTTTGATGCAAACTTAGGACTGATAAAGGAATGTGAAGCACCTGAATCAAAAAGTACCACTGCAGGATGTTGGTCAACTAGGAACTTACCAGCAGTGACAACCTCACCAGATGGGATTTCCTCAATACTGTTATAATGAGCGTGCCCTTGACGGCCACCTTGGTTGACATTCTTCTTAGGGTAAGGGCAGTTCCTGGACCAATGGTCTGGCTTGTTGCAGTTCCAGCAAGGCATGTTGCTAGGAGGAACACTAGAGCTGCCTTGGCCCGAATTACCCTTTGGCAGAGCCACTGTATATGCCTTGCGAAACCCAGTCTTCAGTGGCGCCTTCTTTTGCGGAGGACGGAACTTAGCACTTGTGGCAGGAGGGCGAGGAGGAGCCCTCGAGGCTGCTGGAGCTCGAGACTGTGAAGCACCTGCCTCAAGTGCCCTCTTGCGGCTATTAGAAGCAGCATAGATAGAGTTATTGTTCTCTTGAGTCAGAGCATCACTGATAAATTCATTGAAGGTAGTGCACTTGCTAGTGCCCATAGTCTTCATCAGCTTTGGGTCGAGGCCTCTTTTAAAGCTAGCAATTTTCTTGGTATCGGTGTCCACAAACTCCGTGGCATACCTTGCTAGGTTGTTGAAAGATTGCAGATATTCAGTCAAGCTTTTATTGCCCTGCGACAGCCTCATAAATTCTATGTGCTTGATAGCCATAAGACCTGGAGGAATATAGTTCCCACGGAATGCGGCCTTGAACTGGTCCCAAGCAATCGGGACATTTGCAGGCAGTGTGGAACAACAGTGGCTCCACCAAATACCCGCTGGACCATATAGTTGGTGAGAAGCATATTCAGTTTTTAGCTCATCGGTCAAGCGAAGCAGATGAAACTTTTGTTCAATAGTGTTCAACCACTCATCGGCTTGCAGTGGTTCCTCCGCCTCCTTAAAGAGCGGGGGCTTAGTATCAAGAAAATCCTTGAAATCACTATACTGATTGGGTTCTGGGCCCTGGCGGCCATGACGAGCCTCCCGGTTGGCAAGCTGGCGCATAGCATCTGCTAGCATGCGCTGCCCTTCGACCACTGTCTGCATCAGCTCAGCCGGGGTAGGTGGTGGCGGAGGGGGTGGCTGTTCCTCATCCTCATTGCCACGACCCCGACGGAGATTGTACGACATCTGTAAAATGCATAGCCAATGAGCACTGATGATGTGGGAAATTTGTAGATGAATTATTGTAAATATGTCAAACTGGCTTCATGAAATAGACTTCTCAAAATACTCATGGCACAATAATTCATCACAACCGCACAATCCATTCAAGCGCATCAATTGACACAATCATGCGAGGGAATCCAACAAGATGTACTTTGATAAAGGCTTACTCACAAGGAGCACAGCAGTTACTGAACCGTTTACGTTAAAACCTACGTGATTTTTTTGATCTTTTGCCCGGTACTTGGATTCGATTTCAAAGTTTCTAGTTGACTGAGAAAGGCTACTTCAAACTAACCACAAAGAGACTTCTCAATGGTAGAGTTCCATGGTGGATCATGACTAGCCACCTCGATACCAGTGCGTGCCAAGTAGCACAACCTTATGTCGCGCGCCATAGGAGGCCCTCGGTTTCGTCGCGGCACCGAAGGGTGCTAATCGTGACACCATCATCGAACGCACGCAATAAGACATCCAATTGTGATCAAAATTAACAGGTTCAAACTAAACATCCAGGAAACATAGGGTTCGACCTTACATCCCAAAAGCCAGGTTATTACAAAGCCTCTCTCTAACACAGGGAGGCCACAAAAGACAATCCTACATCATAGCTATGTGATAGCTACTCTAAGCATCGTCCTCAGAGTCAGTGTCAAGGATCTCCCCGCCGTCCAACAGGCTCTAACTCCTCATCATCTTCTTCTTCTTCTTCTGGTGCTTCTTCTAGTGCGGCATATTGGGGCCCATTGACCTCCACTTCATCATCATCTTCAGCCATGAAGATTCCCGAACCCATATTCTCATATGCGTTGTTGTTTTGAGGCAGCAGAGGATTAAGCTGGTTGTTCAAACGGTGCACTTCTTCATAAAGATTGTCATTGTATTCTTCAGCATTCTCCAACTGTTGCTCGAGCTCAAACTGATGAGCTCTCAGAACATTCTCCTCGTGCCAGGCTTCATCCCTCTGATTCATGACACGGACCAGCATGCGTTGACAGTTGCGATTTGCTACTGTCAATCTCTGGACTGCAAGGGTTTCCTAATCACGATCACGGATCACTTGCTCCAGTTGCTGGCGCGCTGCATTCCAGGCAGCAGTCACTTCGGCCAACTCCGCCCTCAGTCTTTTCACCTCAGTGGGCTCAGGGCGGGGCTCACGTGGAGCGAGCTGGTGACGAGGTGCCCTGCCTCCGGTGGACTTGCGAGCGGTCCTCTTGGTACGTGCCATCTGTAGCCACAAGATATGACTGAAAGTGAGGATCATTTAGGGGATACGAAATTTAATTCAGTCAGGACTATTGAAATTTTTAAGGAGGGAGTAAATGATATGTATGATATAATTAAACATGATGCATGCATGTTCCGTACGCCCTCTCATCCTAGTAGAATCATAAATTTCTAACGCTAGGCGGTGGCATACATACGTTCTCTTATATAGACGACACTATCGGTCTACTCGTTTACGCTGTTAGTGTACATGCAGAAAATCTTATTTCATCCCAACAGTTTCCCCAAAATCAGCACACAAGAAAGCAGTAAATTAAATACTTTCCATATACACATCCTCTGATGTATATACTTCAGTATCAAAGCTACCCGATATAAGGGTTCCCGCAATTAAGTGCCGGCATAATTACACGGTTTAAACATGTAAGTATGCAAGTCACCAAAACTACTCTCCCCTAGATCGTCGGTTGGACGATCATGCTCTCACAACTCACACTTACCAGAGCGTCGAGGCAATTGATCCATACATTACCACCCAAGTGGATGGCATCCATACAATATCACGTCGTATGGACGACGAAACAAAAACAAACAAGGCCCCCAAGTTAGTCTTTATAATAAGCCACCTAAGAGTCCTTATTTGGGCTAAGGGATATGATCACTGGCATACCTATGAAAATAATTTTTAATGTTTTAACCCCTTTTCATAATCAAATACTTTTGTTTTTAAATACTTGTATGATGTGCTTAATGTTGAATTATGCTCCGATACCAGCTGTAACAGAACCGACCAAATTATAAGAGCACAAGTACAAAAACAAGCACCGAAGTGCTCAAATTTTCGAACTTGAGCCCATATAATCCCGGTAGTCAATCAAAACCATGAAGGATTTCAAACCAACTTGCTTACAACCAAGATCGCATCATTCAACATACAACATCATATGTTACATTTCGCAAGTAGTTCCGAAATAAGTTTACACACACGGAGTCGCAAATTATTACAAACCAAGTTTATAAAGTAGCGGAAACAAACGCACACCAGTTGTTTAACTACTGCCAGTCTTGTTGATCAACAACCCGCAAAAGCATCAGGAAAGTACATAAAAGATGATCACGCCCTAGTGATCTAGTCTTCGTCACCCACAGGGTGGAGATAATTTTTGCAGAAGCCTTGGTAGAGCATATCATCTGCAACAGGAGGGAATAAACCCTGAGTACTGGAATGTACTCAGCTAGACTTACCCGTCAAAAACCAGAAATAAGATGACACCAAGGATTATGCAAGGCTTTCATAATTGGAGCTGGCTGACATTACCTTTTGCGGAAAAGCATAAGTAATTGAAACTCTTTTAACCTGTACTAGCATTTATTTTTAGCATTTACCTATCATCTATCTTAGCACCTGTACTAAGCATGCACTTGATTATAATCAAACAATTATCATTATTATATCCAGAGCAGGTATGAATTGTGGCAACATTGTATCATTCCCTTAACCACCGGTTCATTTAATGAGACCTACGTTGCCGCTGCTCAAGTCAAGTGCTCACTAACCGGGAGCGATGGCGATTCGAATCGAATTCCTATCCAGCTAGAGGGGTATTTCTAACACTCACCGTGCAGACCCCTGCCAGGGTCGCACAGGCCACCGTTTCATATGATTCAGGAATCGCGGGTCCGAATAATGTCGCGACCCCAAGGGCGACACTCTGCCAGGTGATAGGGACTCTAACCCCCCCCCCTTGGTCTCACGCCAATGTCCCCAAGCACATCCTTTCTCTCCTCCAAGAAGCAACCTACCATTCGATTCCCGGCCTGAATCACATTACTCGGCTTCGCGGTCGGAACGACTTATCCGGCCAACTAAGTGTTAGACTGCGTTCAACATGACTCAAGGACGTACAGTGAATCGGTCCTTAAACGACTCAGACGGGCATAGCTCCACACCCAAGACGTGAAGTGTCTTGCGGCTGTACTATCGAACTCCCGCCCGGTCTCAATTTCATTTTTAAAGCATGGTTCCATCCACGATAGCCATAAAGCCACTCGTGACTCCTTCCTACATCTCGCGGATGACCGGAAATCACCCGACTTCTACCGTACTAAGCAGGGCTAAGCATTAATACGTGCCTAGACCTAAATTAGGATTCAAGTACGATATCTGGGCAAGGACAGGTATAATGCAACAATTGTTTTCATACAACTCCTACAACTTAATGCATTAACAATTCAAAGTACTCAAGATAGATTTATAAATTGATGGGTTCAGCATGCACCGGGGCTTGGCTTTTAGAAAGGTCGAGGGCCGGTGGTCAGGACACTCGGGTAGATCTTCGGCAGGAGCTTCGTCGCCGGTTGGTTCCTCTGGCTGCTCCGGCAAGTCCTGGACTTCCTCCAGAATCACAGGCTCGAATTCGAGGAGAGTTATCCCCTTCGGAACACCTATTGCATGAGTGCACAATAAATATTATGGATGCATAATGGGTGCAACATGCTCGGAATGAAATACATTTCAGAAATAAAAAAACAATAATCTAATCAAGTTACTTTATTAGTACATGGAAATCTCTTCTCCGGTGGAGAAGTACTTACCTAAGCTACTCAACCTAAGATACAGCTGTTCTTCTTCGGTTAAGACCCTAACACCTAACAACACAAGAGTAATATTACTTAGGTTACCACAGTAAGACATTCTGGACAGCAGCTCAAAGATTCTAACATAACTGAAGATTCCTAACTCCAAAAGTTATGGTCTAAGACAATCTGGAAAGCTTAAGAAATGCACTAAAAATATTTTCAGACCACAACACTTAATTCCAAAGTTTACCAAGTCGAAATTCCAAAGTTTCAGAATCTGTCCTCTCTAAACAGAGAGTAGCAAATTCTGGACTGGCACTTTAAACAGCAATAACTCCCAAACTATTAAGCCAAATGCTCCCAAATTTTGACACAGGCTAGTTTATCAAGTTTACTACAACTTTGGTACTTACAAGTTTTTCAGCAACCACCTTTATCAAAGGTCAAACCTAGAAATACTACCAGCTGTCCAGAAAACCTAGAATTGCAAAGATTAAATATTTATTTATGTGGCAAACATCCTATAAGACCAAACTAATATTACCAAAAGTTCACAAAGGTCACAAAAACACCAAAAGGTAAGGTGTGCCCAGATAGAATATTTATTTATACTCATTTCTTAATTTACTCAATTAATTAAGTGGGATTTTAAACATATATGTAAACTGCTCCTAAAATTCTACAAAAATTATAGGAGACTCTACGAACCAAAAAGAGACCTCTGTAAAAATTTGAACTAAAATTGTTTACAAAAACTCCCCAAACACAATTCACAAGCCAAAAAGGCTGATTTTTGTATAAATAACAAAGCATAGTAAAAAGTGTCAAACAACAGATTTCCTAATTTTCTGAGACACTCTAGGATACCAAGACATTCTCCAAAAAGTTATAAGAACATTGCACATGTAGAAAAATTACTAAAATTCATTTAAGTATTTCCTAAAATAATAATATAGCATTATAACTTGAAAAGTACTTAAGCACTACTGCCCAAATTTTTACCAAAGCTAGAGCAAGTATAAATTAGCCTACCCACCAAATTTCATAATTTTTGGAACACTGAAACTCAAGATATGATTTAAACAAGTTTGCATGTGATTTAAAACACATTTCAAAGACCTATTTAAATATCCCGGAAACTAAACATCACATAACCAATTCATATTTTTCTAAAATACTACACATCAAGTAGATCCTAACAATTTATCTTAATATTTTTGGGCAAGTAAAACCCTAGATCTACATTTTCCAAAACTTATCTAAAACTATGACAAAATATAAAAAGGAAAATAAAACTAAATCCAACCCTGCTACCGGGCCGGCCTGCAAAGCCGACGCGGCCCAACACTCGCGGCATGGCCCAACTTCGCGCGCGGCCTGCTCAGGCCGTCCCGCCCGCGCGCGGGGGGGCCTGACAGCGCGAGCCCGCAGGCCATAGAGAGAAGAGCGGAGGGGAGGAGACGGCCGCGACTCCGGCGAGCTCTAGCTCGCCGACGACGGCGTCTCCGGTGACGGGAAGATCACCAACGGGTTCCCCGTGACTTTCCGCATCGACCAAACCTAGCTTGTCTGATCCTAACCCAACCTAGCTACGATGGCCATGGCGACCGCGGCTCGGAGGCGGCACCCGGTGGCGCTCCGGCGAGCTCTGGGAGCAAGGGACCTAGATTGGGCGTGCTACGGCTTCCAGAGGAGATGGCGGATCTATTCATGTGAAGGACACAGATTGAGGTGGGGCGAATGCGGCTGGCCGCGTGAGCACCGAATCGGCGGCCATGGCACGGCAGCGCACGATCGTGTTTCGGCGTGGACCGTCCACCACTACCGGTAACACCATACCCTAAGCTTCTCTACGCAACCCGGAACCCGAAATAAGAGTTAGCAAGGATGGAGAGAAATGGTAGTGAGCTGGCCACGGTGAGCCACCGTGCGGATGACACGCCGGCGAGGTCTCACGGTGGCGGAAATGGAAATTCACTCTCACCTCCGCACGATTGGTTCAGGTAAAGGATGGAGGAGGTAGAGGGGACTCTGGCGGAGTGGTGGACGGGGTTTGGGTGGCCGTGGCGTGACGGCGAGCTCGCGCGACCACGGGAGGGCACCGGCGGCAATGGCGCCTCTGTTTTGCGCCTCGGTGAACACGGCAAGAGCGAGAAGTGAATGGGGATGGCGAGCGCGAGTGAGTGGGAGGCAGGGTGTCGGCTCGGTCTTCACCTCCGTCCTTGGACTCACGACGTGGAGACGCTGGCAAAGCACGGGCGCCACGCGGCAGCACCGTTCTGCCCGGTCGCCATGACACCGCCTCCGTCTAAACCCTGAACCCGACGGCTTCGGTGTCCATCAACCGACTGACGGCCAAAGTTCAACCGATCACCGTTCCCAATCTAGCCAGAGTTAGTGATAAGTGTTAACAGTAACTTTGTAGAGCTATGTGAGGGCGACAAAATTGTCAATTGGAGCTTGGACTGGTTCGGCCTAGATTTGAAACTACCGAGCTCTAAAGTGGGGTACCCGAAAACTGAAACTGAGTTTCAGTCAACTATGCCGACTGAACCCCATTTTTCAAAGCACCATATCTCCTAAACCATTTAGAACCAGGTGATGGTGATGTTGACAATGTTGTAGAGCTATGTGTGGACAACAACTTTGTCAATTGGCTCAATGACTGGTTCGGCTTAGTTTGTGAGTTACAAGTTGCCAAAGTGAGGTACAGTGAAACGGTTTTCAGCTTCACACTTAGCCAAAATTGCTAAGTCCCAAAACAGCCTCTAATACTGACTTGTGGGCCATTTTTGAGCATGTTCTGATCATTTTCATGAGATGGCCATATTAGAACTTTTGTTCCTTATGAAATTATCTACAACTTTGCTTAAGGGTGCTCCTCCATGCAAGGTCTCTAAGCTAGACTTTCTAATTGGTCAAACTAGAGCATTCTAGGGCTAAATGCTGGTCAACTACACCTTGGAGGGCATTTTGGTGATTTTGGTCAACATGAACCTTGCTCCATTAGTGACCCTAAGTATAACTAAGGTGCTGTGAGATGTAATTAGCTACTCTACCCTTTAGTTACACCAACTCCATAGTGTCACATGATGTGAGTCAAACAAAACTTTAAAAACAAATCACATTTGTTGCAACCACATGAATTAACATGAAATGATGCATGCTGATGCTCATGCAATGCAATGCAATTATGGAGCTAAACACCTGAGGTGTTACACAAAACCTCTAAGTTCGCACCTAAAGTTGATGAAGGTTTTCTTCTTGGTTATGGATCAAATGAGCATGTCTATCGTGTTTTCAACAAAACCTTAGGTAGAGTTGAAATAGTGGTAGACGTGACATTTAATGAATCTAACGGCTCCCAAGTGGAGCAAATTGATGCAAGTGTTGTAGGAAAGGAAGATCTACCTCGAGAAGCGATCAAACAAATGGCCACCGGTGATATTAGGCCAATTGAAGAACAAGCCACAGAAGAGGACTCTTAGGCTATTGCTGCACCAATTTCCGCTGACGTACTTGATGTAGATGTACAGCACACGCCTGCTGGACAGAAGCAGGGCGGCAGTGCTGCGCATCAAGGCAGCAGTGCCGCCCCTCCCACCTCAGCAGCAGTCTAGTCTACACCACTGCAAGGGCTGAACCTAGAGCCTATCTTTGAACAAGATGAAGATGGAGGCTCAGAAGATGATGTTCAAGCCATTGATCACCCAAGATTCAAGCAAATCATACAAAGAGACCATGCCGCTGACAACATATTAGGAAGTCTACGGAAGGGAGTATTGACACGCTCTCATCTAGCAAACTTTTATCAATATTTATCTTTTGTCTCCTATATTGAACCAGCAAAAGTGGAGAAGGCTCTTGAAGATGAAGATTAGGTGATGGCCATGCAAGAAGAGTTGAACAACTTCGAAAGAAATCAAGTGTGGACCTTGGTGGAGACGTCCAATACCAATGTCATTGGTGCCAAGTGGGTTTTTCAAAACAAGCAAAATGAAAATGGCGTAGTGATAAGGAATAAGGCAAGATTGGTTGCTCAAGGTTTCACTCAAGTGAAGGGCTTAGATTTTGATGAGACATATGCACCGGTGGAAAGACTTGAAGCAATCTGAATGCTTCTAGCTTTTGCTGCCCATCATGACTTCAAGTTGTACCAAATGGATGTCAAGAGTGCATTTCTCAATGGCCCTATCCAAGAACTTGTATATGTGGAGAAACCACCAGGCTTTCAAGATCCTAAGTTCATAAACCACGTCTACAAGCTCCAAAAGGCGCTCTATGGGCTTAAGCAAGCACCAAGAGCATGGTATGAATGCCTTAAGAACTTCTTGCTCAAACAAGGCTTTGAAATAGGCAAAGCTGACCCTACTCTTTTTACACATAAAGTTAAGAATGATATATTTGTGTGCTAAATATATGTCGATGATATAATATTTGGTAGTACTAATCATGTGTATTGTGAAGAGTTTAGTAGGGTAATGACGAAAATATTTGAGATGTCCATGATGGGTAAATTGAAGTTCTTCCTCGGATTTCAAATCAAGCAATTGAAGGAAGGAACTTTCATTAGTCAAACTAAGTATACACTTGACATGCTCAAGAAGTTTGACATGGTGAACGCCAAGCCCATCAACACTCCCATGCCATCGAATGGATATCTTGATCTTAATAAGAAAGGTAAAGTCATCGATCCAAAGGTATATCATTCCATGATCGGCTCTCTACTTTATTTGTGCGCATCTAGGCCCGACATTATTCTTAGTGTGTGCATGTGTGCTAGATTTTAAGCTAATCCGAAAGAATGTCATTTAGTGGCCATTAAGAGAATCTTGAGATATTTAGTACACACTCCTAACCTTGGCTTGTGGTATCCTAAGGGTTCCAAGTTCAATCTACTTGGCTATTCGGACTCCGATTATGCCAGTTGTAAAGTAAATAGAAAAAGCACTTCGGGGATGTGTCAATTCCTTGGACGGTCCCTAGTGTCTTGGAGCTCTAAGAAGCAAAATTGTGTAGCCCTTTCCACCGCCGAGGCTGAGTATATTACAGTCAGCGCTTGTTGTGCTCAATTACTTTGGATGAGGCAAACCCTTCGTGATTTTGGATGTCACTTCACCAAAATCCCATTATTGTGTGACAATGAAAGTGCCATAAAGCTTGCAAACAATCCCGTAAGCCACTCAAGAACCAAACACATTGACGTCCGACATCATTTCTTGAGAGACCACGAAGCCAAAGGAGATATCGAAATTCACCATGTGAGCACTGAAAAGCAACTAGCCGATATCTTACTAATCCTCTCGATGAGTCAAGGTTTTGTGCTTTGCGTAGTGAGCTAAATATGCTTGATTCTCGTAACATGGTTTGAAATGTAGCACACAAATGCTTGATCAACTAGTATGATCTAGGAAAAAATTGTGAAAACTTCAATTATGTGTTTCAAAATGTTTTATAAAAGCTTGTTCAAGTACCATGACCATAGTGTGTAATGTTGAAGTGCTTACTGGTCATGTTACTTGGAAGATATTTGTCCATATCTAAAGTAAGGAAAGTAGTACAGGTTTTAGCGTAACCCTGCTATCTAGGCCAGGCCGGCAGTGTCGCCCTGTTGTGATCGACTGGATCATGGGCCAGTACTAAAAACTGCATCACGGGCCCATTCTTTTTCCCCTTCCTATCCTTTTTGGCCGCGAGTTTATCTCTTCTTCACCTTGTCGCCTCTCATCCTCGCTCTTCTCTTTCCTCACGCGAGCACAGAGGGCGCCACCGTTGTTCTTCACCCCCGTGGCTGTTGTCCTCACCGATAGTGCCGCCCCTCTAGGCCTCCACTCTTGCTCAGGCAGGCCAAGACTTGGGTGTGGGATCCCCTTGCTCTTCTTCCCTCTCCAATCCACGAAGGTCAAGCAAGGTGAAGCCCTAGTTCTCTCTCTCGATCTATGCAATGTTGATGTTTTGGTCATGGATTTCGTGTTCTAGATGTTGTGTGATGTGTTTGGAGTAAGTTTGGTTGGCTAGATCGAATTGATTTTGAATTTTAACGGTTAGGTGAAGTAGGGCACCGTAGCACTACCGTGGTTTATGGACGGCACTGCCGTCCATGGCAGCCACAACTGCTATTGGGCTCTATTTTACTGTATTTTTGAAAGTCCAAATCGATTTGATCAAGTTATTCAAATTAATTTCATTCAAAGTCATGCTTTAAATCTTTCAAATCCATGGTCAACATCAAATTTATCTTTAGATTATGATTCTGAAATTATCATGAGGTCTAGAGATTGTCGAAATAGAGAGTTAGCAAGAACGAAAAGATTGGGATTGATCTGGTGAACTAGTTGAGGGTGGCAGTGCCGGCCTCAGGGGCGGCAGTGCCGCCCTGCCTTTTTTTAGCAAGGCAGCAGTGTTCGTCAAATCAACTTCAAAAAATTCCTTCTTGCTAAAACTAAATTCCAGTAGCTTCTATACCTCATAATACAGTTTCTCATCATGTCTTAACCCTTTTTGCATAGATGGAACAAGGTGGTGGTAGTGGTCAGAAGCGCAAGCAGTTGAGCAAGCATCCCTCCAGAAGAGGAAGAGGGAGGGGCAGTGGACCAGCAGCACCATCCACCGCCGATGTAACAGCTCATCAGCAGTACACTGTAGAGGAAGAAGCTAAGGAGTTGAGGGGTCATACCATTCCTACAGGTGGACCTGGCACACCTCTGCACATCACTGAGTTTGATGGTAGCTATATGCAGGATTGTGTTGATATCTTTGAGTTGAGAGCTCCTCATGACAACGTCCAACATCCAATTGTTGATTATTCAAGAAGATGGAAGAGCACTGAGGAAGCTAGGGAGATGGATCCCTATGAAAAGGCAAAGTTGTTGGCTATTGATTACATGTTTTGGAATGTGTTTCATTCCAACTTTTATACCACAGCTATCCTCCCTGCAAGGAAAGGCAAGATATGCAAGATGTAGTACATTTATTTCAATGAATTGCAAGACAAGGAGTCTGAGTTCAATACTGCCATTCTCACATGTGACAGATTTGAGTTATCTGATATCATGTCTTTTAGATATGATTGGAACAGGGAGATACTTGCCCAGTTTCATGCCACCTAGGATCCATAATGAGAGGCGTGCAGAGCCTCATGAGGTTAGTTTCATGTGGGAAGATCCAGATAAGGCCGGTGGCAGGAGAACTAGGTTGAAGAGCTACTACTATATCATGAACAATCTTATCAGAAGCACTCTTAACCCAAAAGACAATGCCACTGATCTCAATGGGTACATCACTAATGTGCTTTCTAGATTTCTAGATGGTGAGAAGTTTAATGTACCTAGATTCATGTGGGTTGAGCTTAGCTATGCTATGGATGATGGCCGGAGAGATTTGCCATATGCTCCCTACCTGATGTTCATAATTGAGAGGGTGTATGGTTTTAGGTATCACAAGGATTATGAGCATCAGGTGTATAAGATCAAGAAAACCAAGGGAGGGATGACACAAACACCTAGAGCTATGAGCCTAGCTCATGAGGACTTACCTGAGGGATCTCGCTCTAGGGACATGAGACAGAGGAATGCCAGTTGGAAGAAGAAGGTTGGATCTTGGCTGAAGGGCATATTTGGACACTGTGCATATGCCTCTGAGAGAGCTTACCAGACCCAACTAGAGCAGAGGGAGATGAGAGGTGCACACCTACCACCTCTCTAGACCCTATTCCTCCTCCTCCACAGTTTCACCCACTGAGCTTTACTAACAGCGATGATGAGGGTGATGAGCAGGAGCAGGAGTAGCATAGTCAAGGATGGGATGAGACACTCTTCAGTTTTCAGCAGAGACAACAGAGGCAGCCACCTCGACATTCCACCCGCTCCACACGCTTCACCAGCCACACTCACCGCGACGGTCGTGCCCACATCTCTGACTCCGACGACGATGACGATGGGGCTGCGGGTGCTGCTGCTGCTACTAGCACCAGTGGTGCTAGCACCAGCAGCGCACGTGGTGATGACGACATCGACTGGAGCGCTTTTGATCTCGAGGAGTAGTTGACTTTATCTTTTTTCTCTTCTTTTTGGTGCTTGGTGCCAAAGGGGGAGAAATTAGAGGGGTCAACCTTTTTTCTCAGCGACGATCTTGCTGTTGCTGTTCTTCATGTCCTTTTCGTTGAGAGTTAGTTGATTAGGTTGTGAGTGTTGTTCAAAAACTATGTTTTGTAATAATGCACTTTACTACTCTATTTGCTTCGGATATGGACATGTATCTGTTGGTTGTGAACTAGCTTGTCTTATTGTTGCTAGAAGTTCCTTACATTATGAGTTTGCTGCTGTTTAGAGTTGATTGTTGGGCTGACTGGTATTGCAAGGCCGGCAATGCCGCCCTCTCAGACTAGCAGTGCAGCCCTCTGCAATATCAGACAGTCTTTGCTCTGATATAACATGTCATATGCATCACGTTTATTCTTGTGACACTGTATTGAGCACCCCACAGCAGGCATGGATATAGGGGCGTCCCTAAATCACACACTAAACATGTGAATGTTGGTCTCTTATACCAATTTTGGAATTCAAATCCAAGTCACATATTTAGAGGGAGGCTCCTACATCCATAGCTCGAAAAATCTCAGTTATATTTCTTTTTTGTGAGCTCTAATTAGGTTGTCATCAATCACCAAAAAGAGAGAGATTGTTAGTGCAATCAAGCCTATATGGGTTTTGACGTTGATGGCCACCGAATTAGAGGACTAATGAGATTTGTGAGATGACAAGCAGGTACTTTAAGAAAGGAGGATGACCTATGACAAGGAGGACACCCCAATTACGTTTGGTGATGGTTTCTGACTCAAATGAGGTTTAAATTCTTTTTATATTTCAATTTTGAGTATAGGAAAAGTCGTACTATCAAGGGGGACTCAATGACCACTATCAAAATGTGAACTAAGTGTTCATATCCTTACCAATTCATCCTCATACCCTACCATAACAGCCATTGAAACAGTTTGAAATTCCTGTTGTTATGGGCAGGGCGGTAGTGCCACCCTTCCAGGCCGGCAGTGCCGCTCATAACAGCCGTTGGGCCCCAAGGAGGTATAAATACCTTTTTCTCTGCATCCCAACGTGTCTCTTTGGCTCCCCAACGTTTAGATCGATCAGAACCGAGAAAAAGCTCTCTCTCTCTCTCTCCCTCCATTGTTGCCCACTCCATCTCCCAAGCTAAGCTTTGATTTCCACCATCAAAACTTGAGAGAAATTGCAACAAACTTCGATTGGAGGCTAGATCCGGTGATTCCCAAAGTTTGAGAGCACTTGGTTCACGTTTGACCGGTGTCCTTGAGTTTGTTACTCTTGGAGCTTTACTCCTAGCTGACTAGGCGTCGCCCTTGAGCTTGCCAACACTTGTGGCAGCCGAGGGAAGTTTGTAACCATCATCTCATTTAGTGAAAACTCTCAAATCGAGGGTTAAGTCTCCTGATTTGAGAAGAGGGAAAGAGCCAACCTAAGTGGTGAGCTCATCCTTAAGTGGATACCTCAACAACGTGGAGTAGGGACATCCGAACTGTGGCCTAGTAAAATTAGTTGCAAGGCTTATCTCTTGTTAGTTTTTGAATTGTGGCCTAACCCACTGCGTGAGGCCGGCAGTGCCGTCCTCAGCAGTGTAACCTGTTGTTTTGTTTCGAAGATTTTTTACAGGTCCATTCACCCCCCTCCCTCTGGACCTTCTTGGCTTACCTAGATATCCTACACATCGTCCACAATGTATGCCAAGTTTGTAGCGTGTTATGAGGCAATGGAGTAGTTGAACTAGCTAAAGAAATTCATACCTGGTTTGAAAGTGGTCAACAGCATACATAAAACCACTAAAGTTATACTGTGATAATAATCCAGTAGTACAGTACGCTCACAATAATAGGTCAAGTGGTGCTGCCAAATAAATTGACATAAAGTATTATGTTGTGAAGGATAAAGTCCGGGATGAAATTATAAATCTTGAGCATATAAGTACTGAAAAGAATCAAAGATGCTCGTGGATCCGCTTATAAAAGGCTTATCACCCAGCGTGTTCAGAGAGCATGTAGCCGGCATGGGTTTACCGGAAAGGCTATGACTCCTAGACTATAAAGGGCCCAAAAGTTAAAGTAACTGTTTTAGATCAGAGACGTGTATTGTAGCTGTCAAATCTATCGGTGATTGACTGTGATGTTGAAATATGCTCTATGCATTTATCTGTGATGGAATGAGTAAAGTGAAAAGTGTTAAAGTCAAAGTTTAAAGGTTAAAGTGTAAGGTGAGATCAAGGAGGAGAATGTTAGTTTTGATCTCCTCTTCAACATGCCCCATGGTCTGCCGGGCCTTGATCACGCGTCCTAATCGGGAGGCGCCCAACCCTATATGGTTGGTGGGCCTCCATCACAATGCGCAATATAAAAAGGTGGGGGTGCTGACGGCTCAAGGTACGATGTTCCCCGCAGTCACTTTTCCTACCGACGACCCTAACTCCGATCTAGAGAGATGCGCAACCAGCAACGGGAAGCATCACCGACCGGCGCCACCACTCCGTCTCTGCCTCCACACCGACGCCATGAACTCCACTCCACCGCCTTCTTCATCAACCGTCGCTGCCCGTGCGCAGCCTCCATCGACGTTTGTGATGGCGACAGGCTCCAGCTCTAGCGCCCTAGCTCCACCCTCCACGGATGGTCTATACCATCTCGTTACCCCTCCTCTGTTTGCTCTCTCTCTCTCTTTCTCCCTCGTGTATCTCTAGTAGATCTTGTAATAGGACCTGATTATTCCCAAATGCTAAATGTTGTACCCCACTTGTCTACCCCTAATGATCATTTTAACTTACAGTTTCTCGTCTCATCCTTGGTCATGCTCAGCCGCACGCCGCCTGCAGTCCGCACGATCCTGCTTCCGTTCTGTCGCACCAAGCCGGCCGAGCCCGCACCCTGGCCGCTCGTGCACCGCCGCTGCTTGGCCCCGAACGCATCCAGTCGCACCTGCCGTGCAGTGCCCGTGGCCCGTGCGTCGCGCGACCATTGCCTCCCTGCAGCTCCGTACTATGAGCCAGGCCGGCCGGCGGCCGCGCGGCCTGCGCCGCGAACCAACGCCATATGACCGCGCCGACTGCCATCGCCCTTGCCAGTGCCCTGCGGCTGCCCGTGCTGCTGCATCCCTCGGCGGCCGTGCCGCTGCGGATGCCCTGCAGCTGCGCGTGCTTGCTCCCTACAGCAGTGCAGCTGCTGCCTGTAGATGGATTTTGATCCGTGGAACTGCCTGCGTTAGAACTCACCCACATCTTCGCGCCAAAAAGACTGACCACATGAGAACAAAATGACGAGGACGATGATCAAATGGCACACAAGATCAAGTAGCCGTACACTACGGAAACACAATAAACCCCTGCGAAGCTTTGACTAGACCGCCGAGATGACAGACTCTTTCACCGCCGCCACCGCTGCCCGCAGCCACCGCAGGCAGCGGCGTGACGAAGCGTCCGCCCACGGCGCAGGGCCGAGCGCCGATCCACACCAGCGCCATCAGCGAGAGAAGCATTGTCGCGGACAGGCCCCTAACCCACTTCAGCTGCTCCTGCCGCCGGGTCACGCTGCACGTCGGCACGCGCCTGCCCAGGCGGCAGCCGCGGGCGAGCGCTCTCACCAGCAGCCAGCCGATCTCCACGAGCACGAGCGACATAGGGAAGGACACCACGAACACGAACACCGCCAGCGCCGCCCTGGACGAGACGCCGACGTCGCGGAATGCGCGCTGCACGTACTGGAGAATGGACCAGGTGCTGGACGCCTGCTGGAAGACCTTGGCGACAAGCGCGGTGAGGACCGCGCGGCGAAGAGGCTCTGTGGGGCGCACCAGGAGTTCCCTCAAGATGCCAAGCTCCTCCCTCCTCCACCGGCATCGCTTGGTCGCCGCCAGCGGCTCGTTGGAGCCGTCGTGCGGTTTGCCGCACTCGACTTTTATCTCGAGCAGACGGAGCTCGGCCTCTTCCAGTGTCCTTGACACGACCAAACGGGGCGTCTCGGACATGAAGAGGACGACGGAGATGAGCAACGCCGGAACGGCTGTACCGATGGCAACTGTCAGCCGCCACGCGTGGTGAGCAGGAATCCTCAAGAATCCCATGGAGTAGACGACCGACCCCAGGATGCAGCCGAGGTACACTAATCCGTCGGGGTGCGCGGCGAGCACGCGGCGCGCAGAGGACGGGCTGAGCTCCGCGGCGTAGGCTGGGACGACCGTGAGAGCCAGGCCCATCCCGACGCCGTTGACGAAGACGCCGGCAGTGAAGGGCACCAAGCCTGTGGCGAGGCCCCGGGCGATCGCGCCGGCGCAGAGCACGGCGGCGGAGAGGAGCACGGTCCGGCGATCTCCGATGAGGCGTTGCGCTCCCACGGCCGCGATCATGCCGAGGCTAGAGGAAAGCGCGACAGTGCACGACAAGAGCTTCAGGTCGCCCTGCGCCCTGACGATCGTGTTGTAGACGACGGCGAGGTCTGCATCAAAACAAGATGAAATGAGATAGCACGTACAAATTAAATTCGCTGCTTTGGGTGTTATGAGACCATTTGTTTCAGTCAGATATCATCGTATCAAAATTCAGAATTTCAATCTGAGTTCGTTATAGCCTTGTATGAGTTGATACTCACCGTAGCCCAAGAAGAGAGGCGTGGCCGACGAAAGCACGGCGGTGGCGAAGGGGTACTTGTTGAGAGAACGCCTCATGGGCTTCACCGCATCTGGCGAACGCCCGTCTCTGGTGTTACTTTTGCCAAGCATTCTGCGTACGGTGAATTCATGTGAGGAGATGGATCAAGAACAAGAGACAAGTGTGCAGTTGCATGATATCTTGAAGGAGAATTGCAACTGCAACTGCTGATCGAAACGCAGTGCGACTACTTCCATATCTCTAATCCGGTGGCCTGCAGATTGTTCTGAAGAAAGCGATGCAGTTTTGATTGGCGTTTTCCACAAACGTAGACAGGAACCAGCAGATGCAGAACAAAAGACAGGGAAGGGGGAACCATGTACCTCATGAAGATTGTTGGATCCCAAGAAGAAATTTACCTGGCTTTGGCTGCGAAACAATCTCTCCAGTCTCCACAACGATCAACTCAGCATTTTCTGAAGGTAGTTGACCTTCAGCATCACTCTATGAGCCTCGGCTGCAAATATGGAGAACTAGGGTTTGCGAGATTGATCGGCAGGAGGTAGCATAAACCACGCCCAAGAAACTCTCGACAGTTTGTTGATCAGGGCACCGGGGGCAACAGGTATCCGAGTTACGGGCGAACAAATCGTCAGTCAGGTCAGGCTCCGCGACCTCGGTGCGCCAAAATTTTACGGACTTTGGTGACCGGACATCTGAACCCCCTTTCATGTGCACAACATCGTTTCTCACAGCGATCATGTGCACGTCGATTCTTGCTGAGTGCCTGAGTTTAGTTGTTGCTACAAAGTGTGCATGCAGCATGCCGCACACAGGAAACTAGGTGGGCCTTTATAGGGCACAAATGCACTTATGATTCTTATACTATTTGTCTTCAGTCAAAAACTCTAAAATTTCTCAACTTTAACTAAATTTACAGAAAAAATACAACTAGCATCTACGACATCAAATACTTGCATTAGAAATGTTAATGTATTGTTTAAAAAACATAATCCAAGTTAGAGAAGTCTGATTTAAAATAAAACCAAAGTGAAACATAATTTACAATAGATGGAGTACTGTATTTATACTGACAATGTTCTTTAGAACATGTGCTGCCTACGAATCCCAGATTAATTGTCCTTACACTACGCAAGTCTGCTGCTAGGCAAACGGTTCTTTGAGGTTGACCCTAGGATATAAATAATAACAAACACAAATTCAGAATGCAGAGTTGCAGACCATACTAACCTCTCATGAGCTGGGAGCAAAACCCAAGATGAAATTTTGCGAAAGATTACCAGATTAGTCGATAAATTAAAGAGTATGATACCCCAATGCTACGATCAATTTGAGCATAAAAATATTTAACACGAACTATAACTTCAGTCGATATGTATTATAGATTACTTCAACATCTTTCCTGTCAGCCAAGTGACTTAAATTAGCACTTCCATTACATATATATGGAGAGTCTATTATAACTTAAAACTCTCCATGGTACAACATTAAAAAGGCGACATTATAGAGTATCAGCTATGCCATACACTTGTATAGTTTCTAAGTGACAAACTGCATGTCAACCCTGTTCCTCGACTTTAACGAGGGGCTATAAGTAAACGACCAATTCTCCTCAGAATAGACCAGCGTTTGATGCTGTCTTGATGATCTGAAAGAGAGCTGCATGAAGAAGAGAGTAAACAACTCAACCGCAAATTCAAATAGTCCATAAATATGTTTCTAACAAAAGGGTAAGAAACTGATCAGGCTACATGAAACTGACAATTATCTGAAAGTCATCATATTAGAGTGAGTAAGTATATAACTATGGTGACATAAAACCCTTGCCCCGCAATTTTTTTAATTCTCTATTCTACTATAAGTCATTATCAGAGTGGAACAGCTAATGCCTATGGTTGTCAGCCAATACATCTAGTCTAGAGTAAACCATGAGATCATTTTAGGTTCAATCGTGCAAACTTCCAAATTCAAAATTCAAAGCACAGAAGTGCTAATTACTTTGCAAAGAAATGCTGCCCACTAATCGTTTATCACAATTTAGCTGGCCAAAGCACATAAAGCATTACCCTTCAAAATAATAAGCATGTTACTGTAATACAAATAACAACTGACAAGAAACTGTGTTAAGAACTTAGGATTGATGATGATTGAAATATTAGAACAGAAGGTTCCGAGCAGATATGGTAGGATGCAAGATAGCAGATGCACTCAACTGTTAAAGGCGAAAGAGTATCCAGGAAGACCATCAACCACAAAGCATCAGAAACATAAGGAATTAAGGACTTACAAGATCCAACGACAATGAAGACAAAGAACCCAAGAAGAATAGGCCCAACAGGATAATCATTTGCCTTCTTGACTGTCTCAGGAACAGAGCCCCTCTTTGTGATATTCTTCTCAAAACGTGCTATCTTCCTATCAGCAAGACGCCTTGAGGTAGTCTGTTCAGAATCATTAAAAAAAATCATTCCACATGATGTGACAATGTCCAAAGAGATGATACAAAGAAACACAGTGTTTGGTCAGTGCAGTGCCAAGGAACTGAAATACAATTTAACATGGCACAGGGAACAGTTACTTAAACAAATATGTTACACACCCTGTATTTCAGTTACTTCAGA
The DNA here is from genome assembly GCA_038087645.1 of Saccharum hybrid cultivar R570. Classification (NCBI taxonomy): domain Eukaryota; kingdom Viridiplantae; phylum Streptophyta; class Magnoliopsida; order Poales; family Poaceae; genus Saccharum; species Saccharum hybrid cultivar. The sequence continues at coordinate 3,127,806 of JAQSUU010000377.1, forward strand.
AAAAGGATAGTCGATGTACAAAGCTACAGTGCCATTGGCAGATTTGCTCAGATCTGGACTATCATTTTGAAAATCAGAGGTTTCTTCTATTTGCTTGGTCAAGGCAATACAATTTCCATTTCCCTACAACAACAACAACAACAACAACATAGTCTTTTGTCCCAAGCAAGTTGAGGTAGGCTAGAGATGAAACCCAAAAGAGACGAGAAACAGGGAGGCACATAAAGGGACATAAAGGGCACAAGACAAAAAGAGGTCACGGTTCAGGCACGTTGATTGCCAATCTCCAAGCGCTCCTGTCCATAGTTAAATCCTTGGAGATATTCCACTCCTTAAGATCTCTCTTAACACAATTTCCATTTCCCTAAAAGATAATAATTGGTATGCTACTGAAACTTAGAATTTGAAAGCCTAAACAAGTTTAGATTCATTGTTAAAAGCTCAGAAGAAATATACTGCAAACTCTTATGAGAAATAAGAACATTGAGCCCACAGTTTTTCATTGGTGCTGCCAAAAATGAACCTGTAACCATTCCATCTTATCAGAAACAAGTTTCAAGTTCAGAATATAACAGAGTCCTAGTTAAAGCATGGCAAATTAGTACCCTCCACCTCTGGAAAGTGTCCTAGAGAGACAAATAAAAATCTTCATAAATCATGAAACTGTTCTATCATATACAATTATTAGAATGGCTGGCCCACGAAAAGCCCAGGCAAATCAACTTGTCAATAAAAAACAATAATAGCTATGGATCATGTGTTTGCATGCAAACATGATGCAAAACTTATCCTACACCAGGTCACCAGCACACGTGATTCACAATATGGAAAACCAACACGTGGCTAGTCGGCATCCCAAACCTGGCATTTTACGAGCCAGAAATTAATGACCTATTACGACTTACCACCAAATTTCTGAACCTTGAATGAGAAGAACATAGAAAGCATGACATAAAAAATAATAGCTACGGATCACGTGTTTGAATGCAAACGTAATGCAAAACTTATCCTACACCAGCTGACCAGCACACGTGATTCACGATATGAAAAACCAACACGTGGCTAGTCGGTATCTGAAACCTGGCATTTTGCGAGCCAGAAATTACTGACCTATTATCACTTGCCGCCAATTTTCTGAACCTTGAATGGGAAGAACACACAAAGCATAACATAAAAGGCAATGTTTGAACTAAAGAAAATTCTGAAGATTGGAGATGACTAACTGAATGCATAGGAATACACATGGCATTCATGCATGACCTTTAAGCAGATCTTGAAGCAACGTTCCCACAAAGATGAAACCGCTCTCGACCCGTAAAATAAGCGTCTTCCCCTTTGAATTGTAACCTGGATCCTTTGGTACTCATGGAATCAGAATCATGCCTATAATAAACATAAACATGGGACAGAAAGGTAGAGGCTGCCAGAAATAAATAAATTGCAGAAACTGGTCCTCCTAAAAATCTAGATCAGATTCTTCTGGGCGAATCTTCTAAAACCTTCTCACGCACCCAAAAAAAATATAGACCACACAGGCACACAGAACCTAGATTCTACATAGGCATTACAATATTCACTACATATGCATTAAAATATTCACCGAAGGCGCCTTCCAGCCGTGGACGGATCAGCGACAGAGTACAACAACTCGACGTTTAGAGGGCAGCGAGGATCGAATCGCGCGCTGATCTGCGAGAAAACAACGCGGATTGTTCTAGCCAAGCCGAACAAACGTCAAGCGTTTCCCATCCCCGCTCTGATTCTTCATGGGACAAAAAAAAACGACCGAATACGCGACGGCAGAGGACCGAGGGACGGCAGGCTCACCATGTCGGTTGACGCAGGTCGGATTGCCGCGGCCGGACGCGGCGGGCGGCGGGCGGCGGAGGGGAGGGCGAGACCGGGACAGATGGGGACGGGTGTCTGCGACTGTGCGAGTACGACTGCGAGGCTAGACGGTGACTCTGCGCGCGAGCTGTGTGAAGTGCCGGGCTGCTCCGCGCCGTCAGGTTTTGTTGACCCGGGCCGGAGAACCCTCTCGCGGCTTCCCGTGGGCCACCGCCACCTGTGGCTGGTGCCTGCGCCCAACTCGTGAGCCGTGGCACGTTACTGCCTGGTGCGGCGCTGCCTGCCGCCTGCGCGGTGGACTCTGATGATGGTAGCAGCCAAACGATGCAGCCGATGAGTGGAGTTGGAGTGCTGATCCCCGTGGCGATGGCGTGATACGTGATTCCCATCTAAAATCTTTTATTTTTTCGGAAGGAAAATCTGTTTGTTTAGATGGGCAAGTTTATCGTCTTCTATTCTTGGTCATCGACGTTTCAGTACTTTCCATGTGAGAGTCCACGCAATCAATGTGGAACGATTTGTACATTGGTCGTATCTTCCAAGATTTGTCGACAATAAGTTTGGCCCTTTTCGGACGTGTGATGTGATTATACTCCCGATATCCTGTGAGAACTGAGCTTCACAAACGGTAGCGCTAGTGTCCGGACGGACCCTGCGTCCGGATATCTATGCCTGCACCTCGTTCTCTATCGTGATGCACGCAGCTCTGTCTGCCCCGCTCACATCCCGCTCCGGAGGCGACGTCCCTCTGGACGGAGCTCCCGCACTTGCACTCGACGCACACAGCTCTCTTGTCTTGCGCTCATCTCATTTAGGCTGAGCTCGAACTGCCACGGCGAGATGAAGAGAAGGAAGGGGAAGAGAGGGAGAGGAAAGGAGAGGGTGAGGTGCGCCGCGCGAGGAAGACACGAGGTAGGAGCCAAGCCCTGCGGCAGGCCGCTCTCCACCAGCCACGATGTCGTGCAACATCCGATCTAGTTTTGAAACATCCAGAAGAAACACATGCATTTGAACATATGTGTATAGCCATTGCAACATGTGCAGCACCAGATCAACTTTTGAAACATCCAGATGAAACATTTGAAATAAACGTCTGAAACATATGATACAATTGAAACATAGGTTTGCAACATGCATATATTGTCATTGCAACATATGCAACATCCCAGGTTGACCTTGCAAATATTCAGACGAAACACTTGAAACATAAGTCTGGAACGTCTGAAACACTTGAAACATGACATTGTCGGCGGCCATGGCCTACCTGATGGGGGACTGCAGTAGCCAGCAAACTCGAGTCCAGGGAGAACGTCAAGAGCAAATGGCCTAGTGTGTGTAGGCCTCCTCTTCCTACCGCGGCTTTGACCGGCCACAGGGGACGAAGTCCAGACTGGCGGCTCTTGGTGGCGCCAGGGTGATGGTGGCGCACATGGGCGGCGATGGGGTGCGATGTGGTAGGAGAAAGGGGCACGACGTGCGCGGGGGACAGGCGCACTATGGGAAAAGGGGGTGTGGCGGGCCAAAGTGCAGCAGGAGGATGAGCGGCCACGCGCCCCCACTGACACAAGCGGATAAGCGCATTGGAGATTTGAAGAGAGAGTGAATGAGTGGACGAGGCGAGGAGCCGCGTCTGGACAAGACGGACGCTCGAGGCCAGGCATTTCGAAATCCTTTTGAGAGAGACCGAGAGGAATGTTGTCGTATCTCTTTTTTTATATATTATTATTGTATATGTGGGCATGTTTGGTTGCTACTTTGTCACATTTTTACATTAGACAAGTTTGACAAAGTTGAAAAGTGTTTAGACAAAGTGGAGAAGTGTTTAGTGGGCAACTAAATCTAGATAAGATTTGTTTTAGTTTCTATATGTCTGAGTAAAATAAGTGCATCAAGTTTATTTTTTTATGCATGGTAAATTAGCAGCAAATATTTATTTATATCAATGTGTGCTATTGTTTGTAGTACCTTGACCGTTTTCTTCCATCTCTGTTGCTCTGCAGGTCAACTTCTTCCTCTATTAATCATGTCGTTCCTCTTACTTTCTCTGAGGACACTAGTTTATTAAACCACACAAGTAAATCAGAGTGATCTAGCACCAATGCAACGTATAAAGTCAATCTCAATGGAGGGTTTCATAGAATTTTATGAGCATTAAATACGCTAACATGACAGTGGATTGATTAAAAAGAGATAATAAAAGTTTCATAAAAATAGAGATAGTTTTATAAAGATAAAACTCTTTTGTACTATTTTCAAATTATAAGCCGCCGCCACCCACGAGAGAAAAACAACCGCCGACGCTGCTGCCCTTCCCCGTAGGAACGTCTTGGTCCCTCCTCCCTCTCATGCTGCGCCCTCACCGATGATCAGAGATCAGAGGAGTGGGGCCTGATCCTAAAGTTTATACTCGTAGTCTTTTAATTAACTCTACCCAACCAAACTTGACCGTAGCATAAAAAGGGCCATATAGCCTATAACATGCGACTTGAGTCCGCCGCCCAAATTGCAGCCCATCACCGTAACTTGCAGCCCATCACCGTAACTCGCAGCCCAAGCTTGTTCCGGCCCAGTAGCGTTAAACCCTCCTGAGTCCTGACATCCCCTCCCCTGAGCGATTCCGCTGCCCGCAGCGCTCCACGTCAGTGTCAGTCCGCCCGCAAGATTCTTCCTTCGTCCCCATCCAAACGGACCCCCCTCACCCATCCCTCACCCCCCACCGCCGCAGATATCCAAAAAAATAAAAATCCAAGGCAGCGCCGTACGCGGACCCCCCCCCCCCCCCCCCCCCCCCCCCTCTCCATGGCGCTGCAGCTGCAGCTGCCGCGGCCGCTCGCCGCCGCCCGGCCCTCCATCCTCCTCCCTTCCCCGGCCCATGGCGCCTCCGCTTCCGCGACCGCCTTTCACGCCCGCGCCGGCGGCGTCGCGTTCTCGCTCCAGACGAACGTGCGCCTCCTCAAGCCCAACCGCCGCGTCCGCCGCTCCCGGGATCCTTACTACGACCTCGACGAGGACGATGAGGAGGAGGCGGTGTTCGACGAAGACGATGACGACGAGGGCTACGAGAGCGATGTAAGTTAACCTCATTGCCAATTTGCTAGTTGTCATTCCTCACTTATCGTCCACATAGGTTTGCTTGATAGAACACCCGATCCCTGCCAGCATTGGATCATATCATCTTAGAAATGCCATATTCATAATATCAATTGAACAAGACTTTTGTTATTTTGCGGTTCACATGTGCAATACACAGTTCTCATAGTGAGTTGAACGAGTTAAACGGGTGTCCTTGTATAGTCACACGCCACGAACCATGAGGAACAGATACCTAAAATCTAGCGACTTGTAAGGTTTAAGCTGCCATTTTGCCACTTATGCGGTTTGGCTTGTAGGATTGGAAATACTGACTTTGTAGTGTTTGGCTGTTTGCGTTCTCCTGCACTTTCCTTCCAACATGTTTCTCTGGTGTGCAATTGTTTGTCTTCATTACTGGTGCCCTCTCTGTTCCCCCAAGCTGCACCATATTGTGAATAATAGGTAGTGTGGCGTGATTGTTGTCTGATCATTAGCATCTGGTCGGTGTTCCTCAAAATCAGCATCAACAGATTAAGGCTTCAAGGTATGAAGTTGCATAAATGGCAGATTGCCCCCCCTATCCCAATGACCCATATTGCAAATACTATATTCTTCAGAAGACATTTGAATATGGAGCGAGCGTATCTGTTACTTCTGTTAGAAACAGATCTTCCTGCACCGCTGCAGTGTGACGGAACACCATAATGGCTCAAAGGATTAGCTAAGATTTTAACTGAATGGCTGTAGCTGATCAATAACACATTTTTACTGAATCAGTCCATCAAAATCCATATGTATATCATCACCAAAAAAAGATTATATTGCACATATTATGTATGTAGTACTTCTCCGCTGTGTTCCAGTACCACTGAATGATTGACTGCGAACCTGAAATGCATATGTTTCACTGAGCACCCCATAAAATTAGATCTTTGAATTCTGAGTTCCAATTACATGACAGGCAAATGTTGAACATGGAAAAACATTGTGTTTTTATCCTTTTGTTTATTTGTCCATGGAATGCAACATTGGAATCTTATCATTTAGTTCTTTTCATCTATATCTCCTATCCTAACTTTATGCTTGGTTTCCTTTTCAGGATGACATGTCGGGTTTGGAATATCCTGGGGTACTTTATTCAAACAGCCCTCGTGCTTCAAGCAAGAAACCAGGTATCTTAAGAGCTATGCTAAATCTATTTAGAAACAGCAGTTACTTCGTACTTAAACTCTAATTCTCCAGGACTGCAAACTCCACTGGTGAAAGAAAACTGGGAAGGAAGACAACCCAAAACCCGTGATAAATACGGCAGTCCAGGAAAAAGTAAGTCCCTGCATCCTAGGAGTAAAGTGGGACGGTCATCAGCAGATCTTACGAACATGGACAGTGAAGTTGAGGTAAATTACTCAGCATGTAAATGTAACATGTCCATATTATTGATTTTTAGGTGCACTAAGTTACGGTTGTTTGTCATTGCAGTTGAAAAATGCAAGTATCTCTCGAAGTCTGTTCCAGAAACTACAAGAAGAATATGACTTCGATGACAAATGGTTACCGCTGATTGATTACTTGTGCACATTTGGACTAAAGGAATCTCATTTTACTTACATCTATGAGAGACACATGGCCTGCTTTCAAATCAGTCAGGCTTCAGCAGAAGAAAGGTTGGATTTCCTGCTAAATGCTGGGGTTAAAAGCAAGGATATGAAGAGGATACTGGTCAGGCAGCCACAGATTCTTGAATACACCCTCGGCAATCTGAAATCTCATGTTGATTTTCTCGTGAGCATCGGAGTTCCAAATACACGAATAGGACAAATTATTTCTGCTGCCCCTTCGATGTTTTCTTACAGTGTGGAGCAGTCTCTGAAGCCAACTGTAAGGTATCTGATTGAGGAAGTAGGTATTGAGGAGAGTGATGTGGGGAAAGTAGTGCAGCTAAGCCCACAGATTCTGGTGCAGAAAATTGATTGTGCATGGAAATCTCGATCGCTTTTCCTGTCAAAAGAACTGGGTGCTCCCAAAGATAGCATTGTTAAGATGGTCACAAAACACCCTCAGCTGCTTCACTACAGCATTGAGGATGGAATCTTACCTCGAATAAATTTCCTAAGAAGCATTGGTATGAGAAACTCTGACATTCTCAAAGTATTGACAAGTCTTACTCAGGTATTATTACTTCACTCATGTCATCATTCCCCATTCTTTCTGTTCTTGCTTTCCGTGTACAATTATGTTCATTGTACAATGTACATGTGTCTCGTATATGTACCGTTGCACATTCCATGTCAGGTGTTATCTTTGTCATTGGAGGACAATCTCAAGCCAAAGTATCTTTACTTGGTCAATGACCTCAAGAATGAGGTTCAATCCTTAACGAAATATCCTATGTACCTGAGCTTGTCTCTTGATCAGAGAATCCGTCCCCGCCACCGTTTTCTGGTTTCATTGAAGAAAGCTCCAAAGGGTCCATTTCCTCTGAGCTCCTTTGTGCCCACAGATGAGCGTTTTTGCCAGAGGTGGGCTGGGACTAGCTTGGAGACATACCATACATTCAGACAGAGGTTGCTGCTAACAGGTTTTGCAGAGAAGTCTGGAAGGAAAACACTAGTCTCAAGACGCTAGACACCTACAGGGTGGGAATGGGTTTCTTTTGAGCCCATGCTCCTAACAGTGAGATGATATCTTCCTGATTTTTAGGGTTTATTTGATAACAGTTTACGTAGTACTGATTAGTTCACTGTTCTCAGGAAATGGGCTTGATTGCTGACTTGGTACTGATGCTCACTGGGTTTATACTACGTCACTAACTATAGCTTATAATTATTGTTCTTATCTCCTCTCTAAAGGTGAAAAGTCTTCATCGAATTTCCTCAATCAGTTGCAAATGGATGACAATCTAAGAGAAATGCATTGTGCCAGTTGCCAGAATGGTTGGAGGAACACTTGGTCATCTAGTTCTAGGAGTACCTCGCCTTGATTGCTAGTTACTATTAACTACAACTACTGAACAAAATGCTACGTTAGAAAAATGTAGCCTAACTTTGCATGACAGTAAGAGTGCCATTACAGGCAGCCTTCTGTGATGCCGGTTGGCCTTGAGGTTTCCTTTTTGTAAGGCTTGTTATCACGAATCATAGGCGGCCTGTACATCCTACCATTTCATGGTGGTTGTGTTAGAACTCTTTGTGACGTACTGTCTGTAAGTTTATTTTCTTTTGTGGCCTAATCATACGCAAGTGTAGCTGGGATCTATCTATTAAAGTTAGTCCTTGATCATCTGGTGTGAGGCTTGTACCAGGTGCTATTGTCGACTTCACCACAGTACCAGCGTAATGTCTGAATGGTGCTCTAGGCGTATTAGTTTTCACTTCAATTCTTGTCTAAATTAAACTCTACCCTGCTTCCTTTCCTAAGGAAACAGGCATTGCTGTTCATCAAGAGACAAAAAATGGCATTGCTGTTCAAGAGAAAAAATGGCATTGCTGTTACCGAGAGAAAAAAAAAGGGCATTGTTGAATCTCCTCCGACAGAATTTCTAAGGGCCAGTTTAGTTCTAGAAAATTTTGCAAAAATTTTTAAGATTCTCCGTCACATCGAATCTTTGAACACATGCATGAAGCATTCAATATAGATAAAAAAATAAAACTAATTACACAGTTTAGTTGTAATTCACGAGACGAATTTTTTAAGTCTAATTAGTTTATGATTAGACACTAATTGTCAAATAACAACGAAAAGTGCTACAGCAAAGTTTTGCAAAATTTTTCGCCATCTAAACGCAGCCTTAAAAGTCACAGACCAGAGCGCTTAGCACTTGCGATCCTATGACGTGCCCACCAGATCAATAAAGCATCCATGGAGTCGATAGTTGATCAGATCAGATGCCACAGGAAAACTCCTAGGACATGGGGACTCCTGTCTGGGGACTTCTATGAAATTATTTCTTTCCTTCAATTGTGCATAACAAAGCTTTGTATCTGGAAAAGCCAAAATATCTTATATTTGGAATAGTAGCAGTATATACGACAAACAGATCATAGAAGAGCCTTCTGCCAGAAAATGTTCCAAGCAGGGGAAAACAAGGGTCAAAATATGGTGCACGCTTCATCACATAGTACAATTTAAAAAGAAACACATGGTTAAAATGAGTCGGTTACTTGGTAAATTTTTGCTTCACCGTCGGTCACCTACAGCAGCAGGTGACACAATGTAGCTTCGTCCCTGGTTTCAAGCAAGTGTTGGTGTTAAATTGTAAAGTGAATTGATCATATTCTCCATTGGTTTAAGCTTTTACTACAACTTAGCTTGGCCTCTAGTTCTAAGTGAGTGTCGGTGTTAAATATAAAGTGCCCATGCCCAATTAGTTTCATTTTTTGGGTTGCAACTTAACAGGGTATCAGGGCCAGAGGTTTCAAGCTTGAATCAGTGATTGACTAAAATAATTGCAAGTGACTCCTACATGTGAGAGGAGTATTGAAATATAAATTGACTTGCCCATCTTACCCATTAAACTAAACTCTTTGTTGCATTGATTGCTATATGCAACTCGATAGTTTGGAACATACTTTTTTCTAAGAGAAAATGCGAGGCCTCAAATGTACTTTTATGGCTAGGATGGGCTTGAATTTGGTTCCAAACATCAACAATTTCAGTGATTTTACCAAACAAGGCCTACCAATCAATCTGTTTCGAGCGGAAATTCTCTTAAAGTCATCAGGTGTGGCTTACTTGACCATAGGGACACGTGGTGGCCAAATTTACATATATTTGTTCCACTACACTTCTTAATTAAAAAAAAGAAGGGACCGTGCCTAAAAAGGTATTTTGAATGGCTTCGTTGTTTTATTCCGTAGCAGAATTTCGATTGTTACTCAAAGATTTGCTCAACTCATTGATTTATCTTACTTGTTCGTAATTTTGCAATATGTCGCAAGCAATTATTGGTTAGTCTCATTTGGTAACCCAGACAAAAATAAACTAAGAGCATCAAGACAGTATGTTGACTACAAGCCATCTACTATTATAACGGTATAAAACTGCCAAATTCATTGGCTTTTCAAAAGACTAGGTTGGCCAACTTTATCAGCCGAACATGAAACTCTAATGATGGAGTTTTTTTTATATAGAAAAAAGTTTTGCCTCAAAGGAGAAATAGTGCAGTAGTATTGTGCGGCGCATGTTGAAGTCTTAGTCCAAACGGCCTTTGCCGATAGTTGCTTACATGTGTTATTTTAGCTTCGTTGTCTTCTATTGGTTGTTGTTGATGTTCCACCCTTTCGGGTTGTCGTTGCTTTGTTGTATTGCTCAATCTAAATTCTATTTCTCTTTTAATATAATCAATAGCTCTTCTGTCTGATTCTTCAGAGAGAGAGAGAGAAGAGGAGAGAAACTAACGGAGAATTATGAGCAAAACTATATATGGTCCCACTAAGCTCAGCTGCACAGCCTATCGCAGATTCATTGAACTATGTGTTTAAGTAGGAAGCAAACCATCCCGTGGAAGATCCTACGATTCGAGATTCAACAGGCCAGAGACCCAACACATAGATAAACAGAGCACAAGAATTCGACCAATGTACATTTTTCCCCTTATGAGGTCAAACAACTGAGCAATAACATGAACAGTAATATCACTCTTTTCTTGAAATGAGACCTACATTGTGCAAATATGTTTCTGCTTTAAAATGAGCTGTAAAATGATATTTTCTATATGAACCTATTTCCTTTTGTCTACTGCACACAGTGCAATGACCTGCACAAGTTTGATCCAACGGCAATGTACAATCTGTTGGCGAATTTGTTCTACTGCTCGTAGCACGAAGCTTCCTCTAGTCAACAGCAAGGTCATCCTGAAGTCCAGAATCATCACTGCGAGATAGTTTGCAAAGTTCAGAGCCAGATTAATTAGGAGGGTGATACAAGAAGACAAATAGAAAAGATGTATAACAGTTCAGTAGCATCCGAAATCCTCCAAATCTAAAATGACCACCAGATCAATAAACCATCCTAGAAGTCAGATACTAGAAAATAGCTGAATCAACTAATATATACAGGAAACTTACATATCTTGATCTGCTGATGCCTTGTCTGAACAATTTGATAGATCTGACGATTCTACTGCATTGTCACCTAGGATATTTACAGAATCCAGTAAGGCTCAAAGAGCAGGAAAATGTAAGGACAAATACTATGGTGAAGTTTCGACCCCCCCCCCCTCCAAAAAAAATGGTGAAATTCCACATGAATACCTTCTGAAGCCATTCCGTGAGCAACAGTGCTGCTGCTCTTATCAGCACTAATCACTTTATCACACTCATTATTCAGCTTCTCTGGATATGGTTCGAGTTCACTTGATGATTTTTCGCCTGATGATATGAGAACAAAAATGGCTTACAGAAAATTACATTATCGCAGATTTAGTTTATTAAATGCAGGTCGAGTGAGATAACAGAAAGCAGAGTATCTGGTCAGTACTCACCAATGTGATGCTCATAACTGACATTGACATCTGACACCTTGTCACTTTCTTCCTGACCTGACACCCTGTAATTTCAACACGATGGAAACAGAATGTGCATTTATGATTCAACAACAACAACATAGCCTTTTGTCCCAAGCAAGTTGGGGTAGGCTAGAGATGAAACCCAAAAGAGACGAGAAACAGGGAGACACATAAAGGGACATAAAGGGCACAAGACAAAAGAGGTCACGTTTCAGGCACGTTGATTGCTAATCTCCAAGCGCTCCTGTCCATAGCTAAATCCTTGGGGATATTCCACTCCTTAAGATCTCTCTTAACGGACTCGTCCCAAGTTAGTTTAGGTCGACCTCTACCGCTCTTTACATTATCGGCCCGCTTTAGAACTCCACTACGCACCGGCGCCTCAGGAGGCCTCCGTTGGACATGTCCAAACCATCTCAACCGATGTTGAATCAATTTCTCCTCAATTGGTGCCACCCCAACCCTATCCCGAATATCGTCGTTCCGTACTCTATCCCTCCTTGTGTGCACACAACACCAACGCAACATACGCATCTCCGCTACACTCAATTGCTGGACATGTCGTCTTTTTGTAGGCCAACACTCAGCACCATATAACATCGCCGGACGAATCGCCGTCCTATAGAACTTACCTTTCAGCTTCTGAGGCACCCTTTTGTCACAGAGAACGCCAGAAGCTTGACGCCATTTCAACCAGCCGGCTGAAATTCTATGCCTAACATCATCAATATCTCCATCCTTTTGTAGCATCGAACCTAAATACCGAAAAGTATCCTTCTTGGCCACCACTTGCCCATCGAGGCTAATGTCTCCCTCCTCGAGGCCAATGTGCATTTATGATTCGAAAATACAAATAGAATGCCTTTATTCCTGGACGTGTAAATAAAAGAGAGAACTTAATTGAACAGAGGTAATAAAAAAGAAGTGCATAGACAACCATAAGAAAGTTAGTAAACTTGCCATACAAAGATCAGTAACTTAATTAAAGGAAGTTACCCACAATAAACAATACAAACAAAACAAGCAAACCTTAGCAATACAAAGATTCAGAAAGTAACTTATCAAGAACAAGACAGGCTTGCAAAATTTACAATAGCCGGTATAGTTAGATAATAGATGTATAGACACAAATGCAGATCAATATCCTGATGTGCGGCACCTGTCAGGAAAATACAAGATTACGGGCAGCAAAGCATGGAAATCAAGCTCTGAATCACGCATGATTGCTACAGGAAAACAAGTTCAGTGTCATAGAGGAAGGGGCCTTGATCTTCGTTATGCTTTTTACTAATTGATGAAAACCCGCCAATGAAGCAAAAAATAAATAGTCTTTAGCCAGTAACTTATTTGCAAAACTCAAAGGAAAACAGTTACTTTTTAGGAAAAATGAAGGCAGCCATAAAATATTCTAGGCCTGAATGAGCAAACATACATGAGATATTGTTTTAATGATAATGCTAGTAGTTTGTGTGGTAGCACAAAATGGAAGAGCATGTAACAGAAAACAAACAAGCATTAGATACTTACTTCCATTCAAGTTTTTCCATGGAGGAAAAGATATGAACTAGTGCTCCAAGTATTGAGTGACGGTTACTTCTGGTTTCTGATAGTAGCAGTTCTACAGTCTCAGGATACAGACAGCTCACCCAACCTCTCGTGGCCCCTAGGATTTTCAGAAAAGTGACAGGCCCAAACTTCCTGACAGAAATATCATGATAATATTAGTTACAAGTTCATAACAATACAGCAGAAATATCATGATAAAGTCATATGGCAATACCTGAAGTAGCTCCAAACACCTCTGACAGTGAATGTGCTTTGACAAGAGAAGGCAATATAAATTGTAACTCTATGCCTTGGATTTGGAGGAGCAAGCACCAATTTTGAATCAGCAGCCGAGCCACTTGACTCAAGAGCATCTCCCCCCAGGGCTGCACATTGTTGTCCATCGCTGAAGTTGAAACAACAGTAATCACAGTGAAACACTAATTAAAACATGAAACATTTTGTGTTTGCAAATTAAGACTAAAGATGTTATGCAACATGATAAATAAATATTGAAAGGAAAATAGCAGAGATGCATAAGATGAGATGAAACCTCTCAATCACTTTTATAGTATCAAGCCTCATGAGCAGACATATGAGGCTGTAACTACCCTTTTCCCCAAGCTGCTGCACCTCTGGTTTGAAGTCCGTGACAAACAGAGACTTCCATACTTCGCAAAGTATATCATTGGCAGATGCTCAATTGGGACTACTGATGGTCGCTGTGAAATAAGGAGCTGACTGATCTCTTCTCCCAACAAGGGTAATGTCTCAAGGGAGTGATTTGGCAACTCGTACTTCAGCCCAGCAAGATAAGACCAGTGACAATACTGACACTTACGATTTTTACAACCACCATTGAAGTGATTATAACAACGCTGGGACCTTCGGATGAATCTCCAGCAACACTCTGCGAAGCATTTCGATCAGCGCTCTGTAGAGCATTGGAATGAACATTGAGGGAAATGGCGGCTGAATCTCATTAAAATTTGCACTTGGACGAATCTGCGGCGGCGGTTGTCCAATTTGACCAATTGGAAGCAATGGAGGCTGAATTCCATCAATACTGCAGCTTGGATAAAACAGAAGCTGACCACGGTGCACTGTTTCAATTGGACTGAACGGGAAGAATGGTGGCTGTATTCTGTTAAAACTGAATCTAGGGTCAAACTGAGGTTGTCCATGGGGCAAAGGGACTTGAGCCTGATTTCCAGGAAAGCTGCTGCTTGGATGCAACTGAGGCTGAGGGAACTGTAAGCCATGACCATGTCCCCATGAAGGTGGCTTCTGCAGGGGTAACTGCTGGAATTGTGGTCGGTGAGCTTCAAGGTAAGTCATCACCTCACGGAACAGGGAGTGCACTTGCTGAATGGAGCCGGATGAATACCGTACAATCTCTGCAGGCGATTTGTTACTGACAATGTAGTCAACAAACCTTTGGGCGTTTCGTGCATCAATCTGCAGGGTCTTATTCAGCAACAACTTCCTATATTCATCCATATTAATTTCTTGTCTCGGTGGGTGGGCTTCAAGGTAATTCATCACCTCACAGAACAGGGGGCGCAATTGCTGAATGGAGGCAGATGAATACTGTCTGATCTCTGCAGGCAATCTGTGACTGACGATGTAGTCAACGAACCTTTGGGCGTTCGGTACATTAATCTGCAGCGCCTTATTGAGCAACAACTTCCTACATTCATCTATCTCCATTTCTTGTCTCCTTCAGCAATAACAAGATATTGGAACAATGAAATCATTGCAGAGCAAGATTTCGCAGTAACAAATGCAGGCGGTTCTTTTCTGGAAAATTGAAAGAAGGCGACACAGCAGGAATGGAGAACAGTAGTGCACGCGAAAACGAAAATATTGCATCGTTCTCTGCCTCAGCCAAACAATTAAACAACAAGCATTTGCGCGAATTCATTTTTCCCCATTTCGCGATTCCAAATAAAAGAACCGACTGGATTTGGTATTTACTAGCAGAATTCAGCAACTCTAATCTTGCCACCAAAAACCACCATTATCTCTTAATATGCCAGAACGGACCAATGATCATGAACTACTGTTTCCAAGAACCTTTCTCCAGAATCCAACCAAAACTCACCAAATCCTACTCCTCCAGTCGAGCTAGTCGGCCAGACCATCCCAATAATCACAGCAGCGCAAGAAAAGACAAGATAAACCTGCTCGTCCCCGACCAAGAACGCCCCCTAGGTCCAAGAACCCGTCTCCATAACCCAACCAAATCCCTGCGCGGTTGTATTGTACAAGGCTCCAAGGACCCCACGCAAGAACTCATCAAGCAACGACAAGGTAGCGCACGGAGTAGTTCTTTGCAGCTTCTGAAGTCGGAACACTAACCTCATCTTCCTGGGGCAGCGAAGCACAGCACCACGTGGCACCAGGCAACGAAGGGGGGGAGTAGACGGGGAGGCGCGGGGCGGGCGACCACCAATGCCGTACGCCGCGCGCCCAGGCTCGCGGCGGAAGCGGGACTCCGCGCCCGAATAGCAGTTTGCCCGGAGTTGGAGGGTTGGAGAAGTGGTGTCTTTGCCGGTTGGAGGCCGAGGGTTTATATGGCCGGCGCCGAGCGGAGGGAACGGCGCTGCGGAGCCGGCGTGAGCGAAGTCGGTCGGCAGCTTTATGGTCTATTTATGGGGAAAAAATCTACTTAACCCTAGAAAATTGTAATTATAGGATTCCAAACAATGCGCTTAGTAATTATAGGACTTCAAACATCGTCTTCGTAAAAATGACCCTCGAAACATTGACTTCTTATTTTCCATGACATTTGGTCTATTTCATCTCCTTTTAATTCCTAATACATGTATTTCTCTCCTAATGTGACCTTTTTGCCCTTCTGCCCTTTATGCATCTTAGATCGGCGTGCCGGTCCTTCGTCTCCCTCCCGACGCCCAAACCCTCGACGCTGCCGTGGCGGTCCATGGTGGCGCGCGCGGAGCTGGTGATCAGCCTGAGCACGGGCGTGTTGCTCTTCCTCGTCCGCTTCGTCATCTTCAACTTCCAGAGGGAGAACGTGGCGAAGCAGGTGCCCACGCAGAATGGCAAGGCACACTTCGACGCCGGCGACGAGCGCGCCAAGGAGTTCGCGGCCCTGCTCAAGTCCAACGACCCTGTCGGCTTCAACCTCGTCGACGTCCTCGCCTGGGGCTCGCTCGGCCACATCCAGTGGCGGATCCAGAGACGGGGTAGGGGGGGGCTAAATAACAGAGGGCAAAAAAAAATTTGCTCGCTGTATACAGTACACTAATAGATATAGCAAAGATTGATATCAATTCATATCAAGCTCAATGCGGGGTCTTTTTTTCTCAATCCGACTCTCATTAGTTGCAATCTTCGAAGTTGAAGCATCATTCTTAGCACAATATCTCTCCATTCTAGTGTACTACAGTACTACTGATTATACCCTACAAGTTATGAAAGTAAAACTATCATAATCGGATCACTGAATATTCAAAAGAAAATACTAGAATAGGAAAAGGGCAGCAGTATACCTCACTCCTCACTGTCTGTCTTTACTGAGGAAAGGGGCAGCACCGCAGCAGCAGGGGCCAGGGGCAGCAGGGCGGTGGGCAGTGGCCGCCGACCGTCGGATCCCGGCGGAGCCGCTGTTGCAGCAGAGGACGGGGCCATCGGACATCGGAAACTCGGAAGCTCGGAGGGCGCCGGCCGCCGGCGGAGCCGCGGAGGGCAGCGAGAGGGCGAGAGGGGCAGCATCGCAGCAGAGGGCGAAGGCGCCAGGAGCCGTCACGGTCGTGCGTAGGCGTAGCGGCGTAGGCGCAGGGATGCGGTCGCTCGGCTAGAGGGGGCTGGGACTAGGGTTCAGTGGGGAATTTTGGACTGGGCTGCACTGGGCTTTGAAGAGCTGCTCTCTGTTATTTTGGCCCACGGGGGCTGCAGCCCCCCAGCCCCCTGGATCCGCCAATGGCCACATCGTCGCCTACTACATCCAAGCCTGTGGCCCGGGGCTCGCTCGGCCACATCGGCAAAGCTGTGATGAGATGTGATGAACGTGACGAAGACTGATGAATGTTGATCCAAAGAGAAAGCTGTGATGAGAAAGCTATGATGAGATGTGATGAATTTTTTAGCTGTGATGAGATGTAAACTCATACTTTATTTTATATGACTACTCTTTGGTTCCCCTTCCCCGGATCCTGGAAATGCTATTTTTGCTTGTTCTTATCCCCTAGCCAATGTTCACTTATTTTATACTGTATCAGACATCTGATCTGCTGATGACCTGATGTATGTGTTGTTCGCAAGTCAAGAAGTGGCACAACATCATAGGTTGTCGTTGGCTTTGTGCATGATATACTGAAACAGGGAGACAGAGACGACATAGAGGAAGATCAAATTCATGCGGCACTATACACGCGCAGTTGCACTACTTGTCCAAATTAACCAATCTTTGAGCATCAGATACATGCATGACGCAGAGCCAAACACACACACGGAGTAGAATACAAGCTCAAGAACACGGCCAGCCGGCGCTCAGAAGAAGTTGGGGTCGTAATGTCGTATCCGTTGCTGGAGGTGGCGAGGATGTAGTAGGCGACGATGTGGCCGAGCGAGCTCTAGGCGAGGACGTCGACGAGGTTGAAGCCGACGGGGTCGTTGGACTTGAGCAGGGCCATGAACTCCTTGGCGCACTCGTCGCCGGCGTCGAAGTGCGCCTTGCCGTTCTGCGTGGGCACCTGCTTCGCCACGTTCTCCCGCCGGAAATTGAAGAAGACGAAGCGGACCAGGAAGAGCGACACGCCCGTGCTCAGGCTAATCACACCGCCACGGACCGCCACGGCGGCGTGAGGAACGGCGGCGTCGGAGGTTTGGGCTTCGGGAGGGAGACGAAGGACCGGGCACGTCGATCTAAGATGTGTAAAGGGCAGAAGGGCAAAAAGGTCACATTAGGAGATAAATACATGTATTAGGAATAAAAGGAGATGAAATAGACTAAATGTCATGGAAAACAAGAAGTCAATGTTTTGAGGGTCATTTTTACGAAGACGATGTTTGGAGTCCTATAATTGCGAAGCGCATTGTTTGGTGTCCTATAATTACAATTTTCTCGAACTATCGGTTAGTATCTAACCTACACCCTCAACTATAAAACCGTCTGTTTTACACCCTGAATTTTTCAAAACCGTTCAAATTGCACCCTGAAGCGGTTTTGGATGGCGGTTTTGCTACAGTAACCATGGTTTACTACAGTACCATCGATTTTGACTTTTATTTTTCTATTTATTTCTGCTAAATATTTGAAAAATCATAGTAAATCACAGAAAAAATCATAAAATAGAAAATGTAATTTTGTTGGACTCCACATGAGTAGATTTACACAATGAACATATAATATAGTATGCTTTCGTACAAATTTTTTCTGTAGCTTTAAATTAGTTAGAAAATCAAATTTTGTCTGTAATTAATTGGAATAATTCATAGCTATAGCTTCCATGGTCCAATTGTGGTGAAATTTTTATGATGGAGTTATTATTATATGTTTGAACTATAGTAAAATTTTCATACTCATTGGATCATATATAACTTGGTTATAGATTTATTTAGGTTTATGTTTAGGTTTATGCTTGTTAAATATAAATAAATATATAACTAAATTATGCATGATCCAATCAGTATGAAATTTTTACTACAGTTCAAGCATACAATAATTAGTTCACTATAAAAATTTAACCACAATTGGATCATAAAAAGTTGTAGCTATGAATTATTCCAATTAATTACAGACAAAATTTGATTTTCTAACTAATTTAAAGCTACAAAAAAAAATTTGTACTAAATCATACTATATTATATGTTCATTGTGTAGATCTACTCATGTAGAGTCCAACAAAATTAGATTTTCTATTTTATGATTTTTCTGTGATTTACTATGATTTTTTAAAGATTCAGCGGAAATAAATATAAAAGGAAAAAGTCAAAACCGCCGCTACTATAGCAAAACCATAGTTACTGTAGCAAAACCGCCGTCCAAAACCGCTCCAGAGTGTAATTTGAACGGTTTTGAAAAGTTCAGGGTGTAAAACAAACGGTTTTATAGTTGGGGGTGTATGTTAGACGCTAGCTGATAGTTTAGGGGGTTAAGTAGACTTTTTCCTCTATTTATTCATTCAAATTATCAGTTAGAACAAAGTAACAAACAGCCTTCCCCAACCAACAGAACAGGGATGGGCTTTTGCTTGACTTTCAGTCTTCATTCACTCTTCAGGCCTGTGCGGCAAGACACTTGATGCATTTTTTGTTTTTTAGAGATAGATACAAAAAAGCATCCATTACCATTTCTGCAAAGGCGCCGTTGTTTTATTTTTCTTTTCCTTTATTTCCTTACTTGTCCACTTTCTTTTCTTTTTATAACAAGCTTGTCATTGTTATCAAAGTCTAGTTGTCAATCTTAGGGATTGTTTGTACCTAGTAACGTGTTTAGCTAGCGTGAGCTTGCACCCCTCCAAGTTGTTTAGCTGTTGTTATTGCGTGGCGTCTTTGTAAACCTAAAATCTTATGCTTTAATGAAATGACGATTGGTTGGTTATAAAAATTTGTCTTACCTAAGATTTAGCGAGCCATGATTTTGGGCTTTTGGCTATTGTCTGGTTTTCTATGAAAACTTGTCAATCTCTCACATCTGGCTTGCCAAATCTATGGCAAGATTTTTACTTAACTTTGGCATGACAAATTTTGCTTGCAAACCAATGAGGCCCTATGTTCTTCGGTGTCAAACAACGTGCTTGGTTTAGAAAGTGATCATATGCGGAGTCACTTGATGCAGCATAAGGCGTTCAGCGGTTTCGTGAGGAATGACTTCGCCCGATGGTCTAGCTCTCTTTGTGGGATTAGTCGGTGACAGATATCAAGACACAAACCAAACACGCTGAAAAAGAATCCTATTATGAAACTAATTTGCTTCATGTAGTGTAGCGTGATAATGGTCCAATACAAGAAAAAAAACTACTAAGATGTATACACCCTGTTTTGCTTGTACCATGGAATGTAGTAGGTGTTGTCTACCATTGCAGCTCAAGAGGAGCGATGACTGTTCTCTGCGTTGGATTACTTTTTGTCTGTGGCATCGGTAGCACACTGCGGAAGGCCTTAGCTCCAAACTCCACTCTGGATTTCCAATAGGCGAAACACCTTAATTATGCCCTTGTTTAGTTCCCAAAAACTTTCTCAAAAAATGCTATAGTAGCCGTCACATCGAATCTTTGACGCATGCATGGAGCATTAAATGTAGGTACAAAAATAACTAATTGTACAGTTTGTTTATAAATGTCGAGACGAATCTTTTGAGCCTAGTTAGTTCATGGTTGGACAAATTTTGTCAAATAACAACAAAAGTGCTACATAAATTTTTTCAAATTTTTTTTGCAATCTAAACACACCCTATATTTTCTCGAGCAACAAGTCTCTTAGGGCGTGATTTGAAAATAAACTTTTCTCTTAGCGCAGGTCCCACTGTACGGTCCGCCCCAAGCGGCCGACGGCGTGTAATGCACCGCGTAGAGAAAACTGTGGACTAGCCCACGGGGAAATCTCGTTCAGAAATCAGAACTCGGGCCATCGGGCTCGTGGGGTGCCGTTCGCTTCTCCTTCGTTGGCTGCGGCGAAGCGTCGACATGGCAGCCCAGGTGCAAAACTACACCGCAACCTTGGTAGCATGTCACGGACTGGTGGAAGATGTGACAAGGCCAGCACTGAGTCTATCAACATGTCTCGGCATGCACGAAGGCAGCAGAACTGTCCGCAATTGGAGATTCATTGAGCAAGACACAACAAATTAACAGAGGATGTCAAAAAGCAAGCGAACAGGTGGACTACGCAAGGATCATTCCATTCTCATAGCTGAGACTTAACTTTGCATATATCATTTCCATCTTTGGACTAGATTACATGGTTACTGTCGATTCACAAGGATGCTTCAACATCAGCAGAATTGCAAAACGATCTTATCATGACAACCTAAGCCACCTAGGCCTTGATGTATGTACGCCTTCCCATCCCCACAAGAACCTACTTCGAGTATCTGTCTAGATGTATCAGCAAGTCATAACAGGGTCATACTCAACTAACAATAGAGTGCCCCATCAGAGAGTGTTCAGCACTTTCAGTCTGTTCCTAGTGCACTGGCAGATTCGGTTACTCCCATCAGAAAACATCCTCGAGGGTTTCTGGAAGCCTCAAGCCATGGCTGCAAAATAGACTGCACTGTCCATGAATGGCAAAACAAAGAGAAGATATGCAACAGCACAGCAACGTCCGAAGTGCTCAAGTACTATAATAATATGAAAAAGAAAGCTATTTTGAAGCTCTAAATGGCTATCTGCATTTGCAATTTGAAGCTTGAGTCAAAGGAATGTCTTCAGTGTTACTATGTTGTATAACAACTAGAGTACACATCAGATCAACGAATTATACAAGTCAATACAAGGGAGCTGTGTGTAGCCAACATATAAGCAAGAAATCTCACCTGTCTTGATCTGATGATGCATCACCCAAATGATTTAACACATGTGATGATTCTACAGTATTGTCACCTACAAGGTTTACAGAAGCAAGTAAGGTTATACTATAAAAATATCTGGAAAACGTGCAGCAAAATACAGGCCAAACATGGACAATGCTCCAACCTTGTGAAGGACTTGCTTCACTAACATAATGAACAGACAGGTTTCGTGTTGGTGGTGAAGCCATGACTGGTTATTCAGCTTGTCCCCATAAAAATCATGGTTACTCAATAATTGTTTTCCTGTAGACATGGACAGAGAAATAACTCGATGGAAAATATATTGCCACAGTTCAGGTTATGAAATGCACCTGCAGCGACACATGGCAAATGCAAGTGTTTAGTCAGCACTCACCTGTATGATGCTCATGAATAACATCAACATCTGACACCTCATGTGGTTCAAGGACAAAATCAGCAACTTCCTGAGCCAACATCCTGTATTTTTCAACGCATTGAAACTTTTTTTCTCCACACAAACCCAAATTTCATTGCCATGAAGCAACGAAATTACAAATGTTTTATTCCAGAACATATAAAGAAAAAGAAAAGAAAATAGCTGAATTGCACAAAGGTGACAGAAAAAAAGTCCGTGAATACCAAACTACTTCATGTTTTTAAGTCAGTATATAAACTTATCTTGCAGGGACTTAACTAACAACTAAAAAAGCTTAACAATAAATACATTTTAGTTTATAACTTATTTAAAGAAACATAGGCTAGTGAATTAATAAATGGTGGTAAACTGGCAACCCAGTAGCCTGATGCCCACTGCAGAAGAATTAAAAGCAACTTTTTACCACCATTAACAGTAACTTTCCTAAGATCACTGTTGGTAGTACAGTGTATGCAGCAAGCAACAACGAAGTATTAGATCCTTACTCTGGTCCATGTTTTTCCTTGTAAGGTTCGACGAAAACATGATCTCCACAGATGAAGTGAGAGGTCCTTAAACATCTTTCTGATAAGATCCGTTTTACCGTCTCAGGGTACTTGAAGCTCACATAACCGAACATGCGTTTCTTTCGCACATCATTCACAGGACCATAGTGACTGGAAGAAATAATAGGATAGTATTGTTTACAGTTGCATAAAGCCACAAAAAGTAGAGGCTTCACCAAACACTAAAGTTAGACAGCAATACCTGAAGTATTTCCAAGCATCATTTTTGGTGAATGAGCTTTCAGGATCGAAGGTAATAAAAATCTGGTTAGAACCATTTCTGGCAGAAGGTAACACCAATTCAAAACCATGATGCTGTTCGCGTCTGAAGTTAAAAACATATGTAGAGTTAACTTTCCAAAATCGTCTTGAGGAACCATATTTACAAGATTAAGACATAGCTCACAAAAAATCGTGAACATGGTAAACAAAAAGGATTCAAGGTGCTAACATGCTAAACCATGCACGGGATGCCATTTAATGGAAATGAAGTAGTAGGTTTGCACTATGTGGCAGTACAATATGTAAGCAGCAAGCAACAGACAACCAAACTTGCTCTCCACAGACGAAATGAGGGGTCCTTACTCTAGTCCATCTTTATCCTTGTACGCTTTGACACAAACTTGATCTCCACAAATGAAATGAGGGGTCCTTTCTGATAAGATCCGTTCTGCCGTTCCGGGGTCCTGGAAGCTCACAAAACAATACATGCCTTTTCCTTGAGGTGGAATTCGCACATTACTGACAGTACCATACTGACTGGCAGAAACATCAAGATAATGTTATACAGCTGCATAACAAGTAGAGGCTTCTGTCAAATGCACTGAGCACCAAAGTTAACCGGCAGTACCTGAAGTAGTTCCGGACATCATCTTCAGTGAATTTGCTTTCACACACGAAAACAACATAAATCT
Organism: Saccharum hybrid cultivar R570; assembly: GCA_038087645.1. Classification (NCBI taxonomy): domain Eukaryota; kingdom Viridiplantae; phylum Streptophyta; class Magnoliopsida; order Poales; family Poaceae; genus Saccharum; species Saccharum hybrid cultivar. The sequence goes on from JAQSUU010000377.1 coordinate 3,151,171, forward strand.
TGTTAGAATCCCTTCTAGCAGGAGGCACCCCCAGTTTGGAACCATGAGCCAAGTACTTAGGAGGATGTTCCTGTCTGAAGTTCAAACAAGTAAACAACTGTAGAGTTAACTTTCTGAAACTGTCTTGAATAATGACAGTTATAAGAGTACTTAAAACATACTCCCTCTAATTCCAAGTGTAGGCCGTCTTAGCCTTGTCAACTACTCCCTCCATTTGTAATTATAAGGTTTTTTTCATTTCATTTAGACAAGCCTTCAACCAATAATTACTACTCTATTAATAGTTGACACAAAATTGATGATATTCTATTCTTATTCAAAAGTACTTACTTATAATTATATTATTATCACATAAAGTAAATATCGGTGGAGTAAAGTAATTGTCAATCAAAGCCTTGTCCTAATGACACAGAAAACGCTTGTAAGAAAAACTAAGGGAGTATTCTCTAAACGTAGGTTGTTTTAGAACCTCTATGCATATTTGACGCTTTCGTCCTATCTTTGACTCAACTTAAGAAATATTATCATTCTAACAAAAGAATGAGTCTTTTTTTTTTGAAACGCAAATGGCAGAAGCTCTACCTATCAATTAAGAGGAAGAGTTCTATATACAGGTGAAGAGAGCCAAACAAGCATGCCCAAACCAGCGAGGGAGCCCCAGCAATAAGAAACTAAACCCAGTCCCTATTGATTTTGCATACAATGTGCCCTTTTGTAGATTTCCACGCTTTCTTTGTTCCTTCACGCGATTGGAGGGCCGTGGCATGAATATTCTTGAAAATCCTGCAGTTTCGCTCTTTCTAAAGGTTCCACATTGTGTAGATAGCTAGGCCATTGAAAGCTCGCTTGCGATCTCTGGGGATCGAGTGGAGGGAGTGCTCCCACCAGTCTGCTAGGGTGTTGAAGTTTGCATGTTGTGCCACATCAAGTGTGGCAAAGTGCTCCCAAGAGGTAACAAGGCTCCAGACCGCCTGGGTGAAGGGGCAGGCCAAGCATAGGTGGTAGCTGGTCTCCAGTGGGCCATTGCATAGTGCAGAAGCGTGGTGATGTGGCCAGCCTCGAAGCTCAGGATTAAAAAGAATGAGTCATCTTTCCCAATACATAATAAATTAATGGCACGAGAACCGAGCTGGGGCTCGGTTGGCCACCAGAGCTGGGGCTCAGTGCGCCCACCCGCGTTCGAGCGCTGTCCGGCGCAGGTGTCTCACCTTTCTTCTTAAGAGTATCCGGGAAACTCCCCCGTGTTTTCAAAAAAAAATAATGGCACTAAGATTATTAATCCAATTCCTTATTCTTGTGCACAAGTCTAAAACGATCTGCATTTGGAATCGGAGGGAATAGCTCACAGAAAATTTTGAACATAGTTAAAAATATATATGTATTGTAGGCTTTATCATGCTAAACCACTCAAGAGATATCATTTAACAGGAAATGGTAGTAGTAGGTCTACACCATATGATAATGCAATATCAATGTGTAGTAGCAAACAACAGAATACAACCATATTATATCCTTACTCTAATTCATGTTTTTCCTTGCACTCTTCGACAAGAACTGGATCTCCACAGATGAAATGAGGGATCCTTTCTGATAAGATCTGTTTTGTTGTTCCAGGGTCCTGGAAGCTCACAAAACCATACTTGCGCCTTCCTTGAGGTGGAATTCGCACGTCATTGACAGTACCATATTGACTGGCAGAAATATCATTATAATGTTATTTACAGATGCATAATAACTACATAATAGGTGGATGGTTCATGTCAAGACTCAAGATGCATCAAGCATTGAAGTTAGACAGCAGTACCTGAAGTAGCTGTGAACATCTTCTTCAGTGAATTTGCTTTCAGGCATGAAAACAACAAAAATTTGATTAGAATTGCTGCTAGCAGGAGGCATCCCCAATTTGAAACCATGTGCCAAGTACATAGGAGCATCTTCCACTGGGACAATATACTGATGTCCCTGTCTGAAGTTGAAACAGACAGAGTCATAATGAGAATGCAACCTGAGAAACAAACATCTATCTAAAGTAAAACTAGCTAAGATGAATAAGATCACAAGAAACCTTTCAATCACTCTGGTGGTGTTAAGTCGCATGAGCACATCTGTTAGGCTGCAACCAGCCTTTCCTTGCTGCTGGCCATCTATGAGGAGTCCCTCATTTCGCAGAGGCTGTCCATACCTGTCCATGTACATATTTGCAAGAGACTCAACTTGGAGACTTGGTGGTTGCAGCAAAAACAGGAGTTCTCTTATCTCCTTCTCCAACATGAGTTCCCCAGAGCCAGTGAATTCAGGAGATGGGCTTTGAAAAGCGCCAGTGGGACCAATGGGGGTGAACGGAGCATGAATTTCATGAAAACTGAGGCTTGGATGTAACTGAGGCAGCCCAAAGTGCAATGGTCCAGTTTGAACATTGAGTGGTAATGGCGCATGAAACTCATGAGATTTGCCACTGAAGCCAAACCGAGGCTGTGGATGGGGCAAGGGGAATGGAGCATGAAATCCATAAAAAGTGCCACTTGGGTGAAACTGAGGCCGCAGATGGGGAAAGAGGAATGGGGCCTGAAATTCATGAGGAACGCAACTTGGATGAGACTGAAGCCATGAATGGGACCAGTGCGATGGAGTCTGAATTCCTTGAAAACTGTCAATTGGATGAGGGTGTGAATGGGGGAATGTTAGTAAGCCATGGTGCACGTTAGGTGGCTGTAGTGGTGGTAACTGTGGGAATTGTTGCGCCGCCTCAACAATCAGGGGGGCTATTTTGTCACCGGAAGTGAGTAGTTGTCCAATCTCTGCACGTGTTTTGCATGAGACGATGTCAGCACCGATCCCTTCGGGGTTACATGGATGAAGCTGTCGGTCCCTATCCAGCAGTAAGCTCTCACATTCCTTTGTGTCCATTCCATGTTCACTGCAGCAGAGAACAAGATGTTGCAAATCAGTGCAATTTGGGAAGGAAGATTCGGCATCAGCAGACGCTAGGTGGCTCCTTTGCAGGAAGCTCAAAGAACAAGTAAACCACAGCAATCATGGATAGCAGTAACACAACTGAGAGTGAACGACACTCATCATCCTCTGCGTTCACCAACAGAACAGAACTAGCATTGCACGAATCAGTGTTTTCGTCTTTTTATAATTCCGAGATTAACGAACAAATGGACAGAATTCGCCTTTACTAGAAGATTTCTTTAGCTGCCTTTACTAGCAGCGACTTTAATCAGCACCAAATTAACCCCCAAAATCTCCAGTGCATTAGATGATTAGAACGAACCGATGATCAGGAAGATCTTCTTACAAAAATCCGTCCACAGGATCCAACCGAACCACCGCGCAATCACAGAACAAGAGAAACGCAATAGACTAGCGCATCCGCGACCACGAACCGCACTGCGCTCTAAGGCCCCCGCCTCCAGAATTGAACCAAATTAAGCCCACCAAAACCACCACTTCGACTGTACAGTACCACATGCTCCGGGAAAACCCCCTCGATACAGAGGATGGAGTAGTGCTTTACGGTCACAAAGCCCTAACCTCATCTTCCTCGGGGAGCACAGGAGCATGCGGCGCCAAGCAGCGCAGGGGCGAGAAGAAGGTAGAGGGAGATGGAGCGGCGCGGGGGCTCGAGAGCGACGAAGCACCAACGCCGTACGCCGCGCGCGCAGGCTCGCCGCGGAATCGGGACTCCGCGCGCTAATGGCCAATTTGGCCGGGGATGGAATTGGAACCGCCTTTGCCAGTTGTGGGTGGGGAGAAGGGGTTTACGCCGTGCGCTGGGAAGTGGGAACGGCGCTGGGCCGCTGGCGCGCTGCGGACTGCGTTCCTGCTCCTGCGGAACGGGAGGTGGGCTGGTTGCTTTTGGCAAGGGAGCCCCGCCAAACTGTGGAGCAGGCCGCGTGGGTATCCATGGGCTCTCTGGTCGTGCGTTCGACAGTGGGCTTTGGTCGCGTTTGTGGCACGAAAGTGCTCATGGTCCTGTCCGTCATTTTTTTTATAAGGTAACCTACGCACTTCACACTCACTCCACACGTACACACACGTGCGTATCCGTACACACGCAAAGAAGATATTGGAAGGCGCGTCGCCTCCAATACGCGGGAAACACACAGTACCACCGAACGCGCACGTGTGCGTGTACCCTAAAATTTCTGGAAAGACTCCAGAAAAAGGTACGATCACCAGGATTTGAATCCTAATGAGCAGTGTCCCACCGGACTGCCCTACCACTAGACCACAGGCCCATTCGCCAGTCTGTCATTTAGAGGGCAACCTCGTACTGTTTCGCTTCGGCTGCGAAAACACCAGCACGGGACCATATGGGCATGTTTGGTTTCACAAACTAAAGTTTAGTGGCTTCTAAAGTTTAGTAACCATTGTTTGGTTTCACCCACTAAAGCAATTGTCCTATGTACATTTTAGTCACTTTTAGCTCTCTCTTGTGAGTAAAAAACCACTAAACTTTAGTGACCCCTAAACTTTAGTGAGGTGTTTGGCATTTTAGTGACTAAAAAGGCAACATAGCTAAATTAGTCCCTCATCTTTCGTCTCAAGCTCAATTTAGTCCCTCAACTTTTAAATTAGCCAAAGCAGTCCCTCATCTTTGTTCTTTTGTCCAAATTTGTCCTTGTGTTGACGTGGCACTCCACGGTGGCAGCCCTAGTGAGCAAATGCACTGGTGTCGGCTTTGGTAAATAGGCGAGCTTTGGTAGTTGGCATTGCCAGTGTAGGTAAACTTACTCCATACCTTCACACTTAAGGTCATTGCATTTTGGTTTGAACAACATTACGCTCGGACATGCATTTCAGATCATTAAGTCTATTTTCATAACAAACTTATTTGAAGATACAAATGTTGTTAACATTTTCTACAAATCTAGTTGAACTTAAGAAAGTTCGACACGAATACCATAGCGACATTTATCTTGGGACGAAGGGAATATGTTTTTTTAAAGGAGAGGGAGTATGCTATTGATCCAATGAAAATGTGAATAACTTCTTTAATGTCCCTCTCATGGCTAAAACCAATGCAATTTCATGTGAAATTAGTTTTAATGCATTGCATGGCTACTAGGCTATCCAAAGCTATGGTCACCACTGGGCTTTGCTAACCGGAACAGCCAACGTGGAGCGCCACATCACCATAAGGAAGAAATTGAACTAAAATCGAAAGTTAATTTTTCAACTCTTCCACTTTCCGAGAGTGGCGTGACAACACCTAACTTTCGAAAAATCATAACTCTTGAATAAGACGTTGGATGAAGATGATTTTTATACGGAAATTGTAGATCTCGATTAGGTCTACAACTTTCTAGTTTTAAGTTTTTTCCATTTGAGGACGTTAAGAAGTTCAAAAAAATAATATAAAATTTCAACACCATAATAATCGTGTACTAGCGCTTGCCGCATTAGAAAATATATGGAGTCAAATGAATATACTTTTTATACCAAAGTTGTAGCTCTCAATGAGATCTACTCCCTTCATACTCGAAATTCTTGACATTTAGGACATGATTGCGGTAACCAAGGAGTGATTAATTGAGAGTTAGTTTTTCATATCTGCCCCTAATAAATATAGTTGCGAGTGCACTCTATACAAGAAAGTAAACCGGCCCAGATGGCTAGCGAGCGGACGTTTGAGGGCTACGTCCCAGGTTCGATCCCCGTGGCCCTAGCTTTTTTGTTTTGCATGGCGCATGCGAGCGATTAATGCGGGCGGAGGCCACGGGCAAACGCGTCAACATTGCAGCTCCTGCGGCCACAGCGTCAATCTTTACGAAAACTGGCCTTTGGCCTAGAACGTCAACTAATATGAGTACGGAGGGAGTACAATTTTGTAGTTTTGATTTTTTTTTCATTTGAGGATGTTAAGATGCTTAAAAAATAATATAAAATTTCAGCGCCTCCCGAAAATGAAAAACCGCTTTTGAAACCAGCCCAAGGTTGAAAATTGAACGGTTTCGAGAGTTGGAGGGCTAAAGTTATCCAGTTTTGGAGTTCGAGGTTGAAATCCGGACTTTGGCAAAAGTTGGAGGTTGTAAATTAGACTTAACCCATAAAGGCCCCGTTCAGCTGTGCTGATAAGCCGGCTGAAAAAACTGTTGGTTGATTTGTCGCGAGAGGAAAACACTGTTTCGACTAAAAGAACAAGTTGAAAAGTACGGATTATAAGCCGGATGAACAAAGCCAAAGAGTTGAAGGACTAAATTGAACCTGAGACTAAAGATGAGGGATCAATTTGGCTATTCCGCCGACTAAAAACGTAACTAAACTTTATGAGGGGTGAATCAAACAAGCCCTACGAAAGATCGAGCAATTGGAGATTCGGTACATAAGCGGATAAACAAATGAACATGCGTGGTATATAGCATTCTTTTCTCAGAGTAAAGAGTTATGCGTGCATTATTCCATCTTGGACTAGACTGCACAACTTTAAAACGACTTGCAGAATAACCGTTTCTATAAGGACCTACTTCAACTACACCCAGATGTATCAGCAGTTTTCATATGAATGTTCCATGTCATATCCTCCTTTTGTTGACTGTGTGTTATACTGCGTAGTTCTAACTTCTAAGTCACTGATCAGGAGCACTTGCACTTGAGTCCTATGGTAATGTACAATGTGATGGTCAGAGTTTGCTTGTGGTACAAAGCTTCCTCTCGGTCTCACTAGTCAAATTCCAAGGTCATCTGGAAGCCTAAAGTCACCACTGCAAAATAAATTGCACAGTAGAGATGTTACAGCCATATTACTCAAGTGGGGAAGCGCACAACAAAAAAGAGAAGATGCAAAAATAGTGCAGTAGAATCCGAATTGCTAATTTCATTTAATCTCACGCACGGAAAACCAGATGATGGATCTATAATGGGTTAAGTCCACTTTAGGTCCTCCAACTATCACAAAAGTCTGGATTTCATCCTCCAACTTTAAAACTGGATAACATTGGTCCTCCAACTCTTGAAAAAGTTCACTTTTCACCCTTGGACGGTTTTGTAGGCGGTTTTGCATGGCACTGTTCACGGTGCTGACGTCAGCGATGACGTCAGCACTTATTTTTAATTTGCGAAATTAATATCTTTTTATTCGGAGCTCCAAAAATAGCAAATAATATATCAATTTTGATCGTCTCGACGAGCTCTTTGCAATGGTGTACTCCGTTTTGTTATTTGAGATAGTTTTATTTCGTGAAAAATTAAATATTTCTATAAAATAAGTGAGAATAACAAAACTCGCGGCCATCGTGTTGCTGTACCGGTACGAGGAGAGGATGAATGGGTATGTCCTGCTCACGCTCTACTCCGTGCACGTATACCTGGCGCTGGAGCTCGTTCTGGCGGCGGCGTCGCGCACGCTGGTTGGGCTAGAGCTGGAGCCCCGGTTCGACTGGCCCAACCTTTCGGCCTTGCTGCGCGACTTCTGGGGCCGGAGATGGAACCTCTCTGTACCGGCGCTGCTCAGTCAGCGTGTGTTCCGCCCCATGCGCGGCCACCCCTCGTGCGCGGCCCACCACCCCTCCGCCACCGCGCACGCCCCGTGCAGCGTGAAGAACGCGGCGGCCTCCCCCCGTGGGCGGCAGCAGCGTGACGTAGGAGAACATGGCCTCATGCATCACGCCGGAGATGACGAACGCGACTAGCACACCCACGGGGGCGCCGAGGCGCACGCGCACAGGGTGGAACACGCGCTGGCGGAGCAGCGCCGGTACAGAGAGGTTCCACCTTCGGCCCTAGAACTCGCGCAGCAAGGCCGAGAGGTAGGGCTGGTTGAACCGGGGCTCAAGCTCCAGCCCAACCAGCGTGCGCGACGCCGCTGCCAGAACGAGCTCCAGCGCCAGGTACACGTGGACGGAGTAGAGCGTGAGCAGGACGTACCCGTTCATCCGCTCCTCGTACCGGTACAGCGACACGATGGCCACGAGTTTTGTTATTCTCACTTGTTTTATAGAAATATTTAATTTTTCACTAAATAAAACTATCTCAAACAACAAAACAGAGTACACCATTGCAAAGAGCTCGTCGAGACGATTATATTATTTGCTATATTTGGAGCTCCGAATAAAAAGATATTAATTTTGCAAATTAAAAATAAGTGCTGACATCATCGCTGACGTCAGCACCGTGAACAGTGCCATGCAAAACCGCCTACAAAACCGCCCAGGGGTGAAAAGTGAACTTTTTCAAGAGTTGGAGGACCAATGTTATCCGGTTTTGAAGTTGGAGGATGAAATCTAGACTTTTGCGATAGTTGGAGGACCTAAAGTAGACTTAACCCATCTATAATTGGCTAATTGCATTCACCTCATTTTCTCTATGTTGCACAAAGACTAAAGTGCCCATCAGATCAATAAAGCATCCAAGTAGTCGCTACAAGGTAGCTGAATCCACTAAGTTAAACAATGAAATTCACCCATCTTTAGCTTCTCGTGTCATGCCCCAACGATTTGGCACATGCGACAATTCAACTTCATTATCACCTAGCAGATTTACAGAATCAAGTAAGCTTTACTAACAAAAGAGGAAAACTGGGAAAATTGATCCCCGGGCTAAGGTTCTAGCGGCTAGCCAGCCAGTTTTGAGGGCCGCCTGAGTCACCCTGCCTGGCAGTGACGCGGGGGCTGGATAAATGAAATGGATCTGGAAAACAGTACAAGGAAAATTAGGGTGACAAGGCAGGTTATGTGTTAGTGGTGAAGCCATTTCTGGTGCAACCCACCCCCTCCCCCCGCGGAACTAATCCAATAGATATAAGAAAAGAAGTAATTTTGTGCAAAATACACCATTGAAGTCTGGTTAATGCTAAGTGGCAACACAAATCCAAGTATTCTTTTAGTCAGTAACTCACCTGTATGATGCTCACCAACGGCATCTACATCTGACACTTCGCGTACGCTGCAGTTAGAATGGACATCTTAGCTAACATTCTGTATTTTCAACACATTTTAAAATGGAAAATAGAATGGCTTTAATCCTAAACTTGTGTAAACAAGACAGAAGCACTCAATTGCACAAAGAAATAAAAAGAAATAGACGTGAAGAACTCAATTCAAGAGTTATATGAAAAGGGGTCCATGGTCTTGTCTCTTCACTGTACTTTTCAGTAATCAAAACCCACAATAAGTCTCAAGTTAAACTTTCCAAAAAAAAACAATTTGAGAATGACAGCTACAAGAATATTTCAAACAGCCCATGTAAAATTTGGACCACAGTTAAAAATAACATTATAGACATGAACATGCTAAACCATGGATGAGACATCATTTAACGGAAAATGATCGCAGTATGCTTATACATTGTGTGACTACAATACATAAGCAGCAGGCAACATAAAACAACCAATTATAAGATCCTTACTCGAGTTCATGCTTTTTCCTGAAAGCTTTGACACGAACTTCGTTTCCACAGATGAAATGAGGGCCCCTTTCTGATATGATCTGTTTTGCCGCCCCAGGGTCCAGGAATCTCACATGACCATACATGCGTCTCTCTTGTTCTGATAATCTCACTTCACTAACAGCACCATACTGACTGGTAGAAATATCACAAAAATATTATTTACAGGCTGACAACTGCATAATGACAAAACAGGTAGAGGCTTCAAGTCAAAATGCACCAAGCACTGAAGTTAGACAAGACACCTGAAGTAGTTCTGGACATCTGTGCGAGTGAATGTGCTTGTATGATTGAAGGTAATATAAATCTTTTTAGAATCACTGCTGGCAGCAGGCATCACTGGTTCGAAACCATGAGTGAAGTACTTAGGAGCATCTTTCACCAGGACAACATAATGCCGTCCTTGTCTGAAATTTAAATAGCCAAAACATTTATTAGAATAAAATAAAACAGTTCTGCCATTTAATACTTAATGATAGAAACATAAGTCACGTAAAAACCAAACATCTATGCAATAATGCAAAGCAAAACTAGCTGAAATGCTTAAGATCAGAAGGAACCTCTCAATCACTCTGATGGTGTTAAGTTGCATGAGCAGATCTGTGAGGCCGCAACCAGCCTTCCTATTCTTTTGGCCCTCTGTATGGAATCCCTCAATTTCTAGAGGCTTTAGATACGTCTCAAGGTGCATTTTTTTGCATATGCTCGACTGACACTTGTGATGATGGCTGCAAGGACAGGAGATCCCTGATCTCCATCTCCAATATTTGCAATGACCCAAGGTGGTGAACTTGCCTCATGTTATTAATCTCAGGGTAACCGGACACATGGGAAAACCGACAGTTCTCACCATACTTACAGTTTCCAAAGGAGAAGTAAAAACGACAAAGCTTTTGGACCTTGGCATTACTGGGATAGCCATCAACATTTATACTAGCACATTGGTAGTGACTTGGCATGGCATCATCAAGAATGCTCAAAGACTGGGAATGGTCCCCGAAGCCAATGTGTTTAGAGTATGGTTTCTGAAAAGCTCCAGTTGGACCAATGGGGTGCAGTGGAGCCTGAAGGACCTGAGAATAGCTTCTCGAAGGAAACTGGTATTGCTTCTGTGGTCCAATCTGATCAAAGGGATGGAATGGACCAAATAGGGGTTCCTCATTTTCCTTGGACAAATCCAGGATTTTTTGTAGACGGTTTGCACCCTCAAATAGTTTCAATAATGTGTCATTTGTGGCAGTTAATAAATATGATCTGATATCCTCAAGTGCCATGTTTGCAATCATGTAGTCAACGATCCCTTCGGCATTCGTTGGATGAAGTAGCCAGACCTTATCCTGCAACCTCCTCCTGCACTCCTCTATATCCATTTCTTGTCTCCTTCAGCAAGAACAAGGTACTGGAACTCATTGCACAGCAAGAAAAGCAGATGCATGCAAATGCAGGCAATTTTTTTTCTGAAAAGTTGAATGAACACGATGTAAACCAGTATCACGACAGCAATGAGGACCAGTAGTGCACGTGAGAACGAAAATCTTGCATCATTCTCTGCTAGTCTGCTTTCACCCAACAGAAATGAAGTAGCATCTGCCTGAACTCGTATTTCCTCAGTTCGTAATTCCAAACTTAACGAACTCCAAACATATTTGGCCTTAGTTAGCAAGTGCAGGTGATTCTTTGCCAGAAGTTGAAAGAACGAGTAAAGCAGTGCCACGGCAGTAAAGCAGAACAACAGTGTATGCAGAAACGAAAATCTTGCACCATTCTCTGTTAGTCTGTTTCCACCCAACAAATAAGGAACCAGCAACTTGCTCAAATTCGTCTTTTACCCATTTTGCAATTCCAAATTAAAACAGCGGGTTTGATCTTTACTAGCAGAATTGTCAATCGCAACTCTAATCTCCACCAAACCCACCAAAACCTCGAACACGCCAGAACGTACCACCAAGAACGGTTCTTTTCCAACAACCCGCATTTCCCCACTTCGTGATTCCAATTTCCAAATATTTGAACAAAGAAACGAAAGGATTTGGTCCTGACTAGCAGAATCAGCAATTCTATTCGCCAACGAAATCTCTAACATGCCAGAAAGAACCAATGATCAACCGCTGGTTCCAAGAAGCGAACCAAAGCTCATAGAAACCTACTCCGTGAAGCGTGTCAGATCTCCCACAAGCTTCCGCGACAAAGAAAAGACGAGACAACCCAACGCATCCCCAACCAAGAAGCGCCCTGTCTCCAGGGAGCCGTCTCCAAAACCCAAAAGCCGACTAAAACCTCTCCTGTTGTTCCAGTTTCTCCAAGAACCGCCGCATGAACCGAGGGGCAAACGGCAAGGTAGCGTAAAGGGGGTTTTCGTAGTCCCGATGCACTAACCTCGTCTTCCTCCAGCCCGGAAGAACAGCACCCGCGACACCAAGCAACGCAGGGGGGAGGTGGGAGAGGAAGCCGGAGAGGCGCGGGAGAATTGTAGGGCCGTGACCAGCAATGCCGTACCCCAACCTTCAGACTCGGTGCGAGAATTGGTATTCCGCGCGGATGAATGGTCTCCCGGGGTTGGGGAAGATGGTGGCCGAAGATGGTGCGGCGGCCGAGGGTTTATATATGGTCGGCCGGCCTTGCTTCGACTTCTGGAGTAAAGTATTTGGCAATTGGCTCATTTTGGCCTCCCGAGCCTGAATTCGTTTATGAACTTTTTTCCTTTAATTTAATTACTATTATTATTATTTATTCGATTTCACTCTAGACTATCAAAGTAATCATTTTAGTTCTTAAACTTCGCATTGAACTATTAAAGTGTATTTTAATTAGCCTTTTTTTTTTGCTCAACTTATCTCTTATCCTTCATGGAACACAGGACTATGCCGTCTAGTGACTTCAAGCATCATCCATGATTTGAGATGGACGGTCACTGTTAGATAGCAGTGTCTTTGATATCATCCACGGCTATCAAATAAAACTAGCAGGTAACTCCGTGTTTTGCGCGGACAAAAACTGGCTCGTTGCCTAGCTGGTAAGCAAGAGCCAAAGAAAAATGTAAACAATGACTGCTGAACCTTGCTAATCCCTAAAACATGTATATTTAGATCTAGTAAATTTGGAAAAATATGTATAAAAAGTTAAAAATTTCCTAAACCATTATAATCTATGTCTAAAAAAACAAAAACTTTTATCAACAAAAACACAAGATGCTACGACCATGAATGCATTATATCTCATGTTTTGTTGTGCAAATTTTTCAAACTTATTTATACCTTTATTAGAACGTTTTGAGAACATTTTAGATTTTCTATGATACTTTTCCATTTTTGTAGAGTTAAATCTATTTTTGAAATCTTTTAGAGATACTTTTACGTGATTTGAATGCTTTATTTGGTTTTGTCATATTCCAATCTACCTCTAGGATGTTTCTAAAAAAATTAGAAGGTTAGAGACATTTTTTGTGGTTTTAAAACCTTACATGGGTATTTACCATATTTTTTTCTAGCTAAAAAAATGATGAAACTGCTATGAAAATCACTTCTATATGGGCAGTGGGTTAATCTAAACAGTTTACATACTTAAGGAGTAAGATTTCCTATATTTCAGTATTTATGTAGAGCGAAATCAGATTACTTGCAATATAGTTAAATACAGATCTGCCGGCTCGTTCGTTTGGGCCATGCCCGTCCGGTGGCGGTGTAGGGTTTTTTTTTTGGCTTTGTCGCGTTTGTGACTCGAAAGTGCTCATGGTCCATTGGTCCGGTCCATCACCATCATCCTTTTTTTTTTGAACTTCCATCACCATCATCTAGAGGGGGGCCTCGTCGTACTGTTTCGCTTCGGCCGCGAAAACAGCAGCGCGAGACCGTGGAGACGGGCAGGTGTGAAGCTACGCCGAGACCGTGGAAACGCGGCGCTAGCTAGGCCCCTGGGCGCCCCAAAAGCGAAGCACGCAGCCACCCGCGGCGGCTGCCGGTTTCCCGTTCGCGAAAAAAAACTGCGTGCGCCACGTCCGGGTTCGTGTCCTCGTGTCGTGAGTCGTGAGCGCCACTGAGATCTTGTGGTCGCGCGGCAGATCGCATCGGCGTGGTCGGCCGGCCGGCGTGCACGGGGAATGGCAGTGGCAGTGGCACGACGCCGTCGGCCGGCGCGCGGGCACGTGTGAACCGCCAGGCGCCAGCGGGACCGCGCTGGCTGCCAGAGTGCCAGTGGAATCTCCCGGGGGGTCGCAAACAAACAAGGCCCGTGTTTAGATCCAAGTTAGGTGACCCAACTTGGAACCGTATCCGTCACATCATACTATAGCAACTTTTGTTTTTATTTGATAAAAATTGTCCAAACTTTGATTAATTAGGCTCAAAATGTTCGTCTCGCAAAGTACAACAAAACTGTGTAATTAGTTTTTAATTTCATCTACATTTAGTACTCTATGCATTTACCGATATTTTGATGTGACGGGGAATCTTCTTTTTGCATAGTGAAATTTGGGGGAGAAGTTGGGAACTAAAGGCCTTGTTTAGTTACCAAATTTTACCCCAAATTTCACTATGCAAAAAGAAGATTTCCCATCACATCAAAATGCCGGCAAATGCATAGAGTACTAAATGTATATGAAATCAAAAACTAATTGCACAGTTTTGTTGTACTTTACGAGACGAACATTTTGAGTCTAATTAATCATTTTTTGGACAATTTTTTACACTAAAAAACAAAAGCTGCTACAGTGTTCCGACAGGAACACTGTAGCAGTAAACGCCGAATCGGACGTCCAAACTCGGCATCTAAACACGGCCCAAGCGAAACCGAGCCCGGAAGGCCGAAACCGCGTAGATGGATGCGATCATGCGACCACGCGTGGGCCACTGGGCCCCATGGAGAAAACAAACAAAACGAACCGGGAAAATACTGTACGGAGTACGTACTCGACGCTCGATCGAAGATCAGTTGGTCGTGTCACGCTGCCATGCATGCCCGGCTTGGGAATCTAGAAGGGCACACTTACCACTGCTGAGGCACTGCGGATAGCAACAGCGCTGGCGCCTTTGCCGCCCGGCTTGGGAATCTAGAAGGGCACACTTACCACTGCTGAGGCACTGCGGATAGCAACAGCGCTGGCGCCTTTGCCGGGGCCTGTCACGCGTGACTCGCATGGCAGCCGCTTATTTCCTCCTTCTCCACTGAATCTGCTGCTCGCTAAAAATCTGTTTGTTAGGACGAGAAAAGGCCACGGACACGCGGCGTCATATACAAAACCAAACCGAAGGAAATGCAACATGCCAGAATGGCATCACGGATGATGCATGTTGACATGGAGAATCCAGAAAAGGACCTGTACTGTACTCAATGGAATAGAGAAGATGGAGTAGTTTATTAACAAAAGGCACAGAAAAGTCAATCGAGAATCGAGATCAAAGCAAGCTGACTCACGAGGAAGCGACGCCATCTTCTCTATTCCATTGCTTACATAACCAAAGCTGACTAATAAGTACTACTCCAGTACTAATGTCTGGTCAAGCTCCAATCACTGGACTAGGCAAATAAAGCTTGGCAAATGGCAATATGGCATACACCACCAAACACCACTTGCCATAGACTAGCTGAACGCCTGAACCTTAAGAAAGTCAGCCGTAGCCCATCGACGCTGTCGCGACGTATTGGCCGATCCTGCCTTTTCTAGCCCATGGTACGGTTGAGGTCAAACCATTTACCGCTGTCTCTGTCTGGTCTAGACATTGACCACCACCAGCTCCTAGACCTTGTTTAGTTGGCAAATTTTTTAGCAAAATGCAACCGTAGCACTTTCGTTGTTATTTTGTAATTAGTGTCCAATCATGGTCTAATTAGGCTTAAAAGATTCGTCTCGTCTATTTCGTCTAAACTGTGTAATTAGTTTTATTTTTTATCTATATTTAATGCTTCATGCATGCGTCCAAAGATTCGATGTGACGAGAAATCTACTATTCTTTTGTAAAAATTTTTGCATCTAAACTGGGCCCTAGTATTTGAGCGCCAAAAAGCAAGTTCACCACTGTCACCTCAACACCTCCGCAATTTCCCCCGGGTCCCAGCAGGCTTCACTTCAGTATTCGGTCCCTGTCTTTTCTGTTTGGTCACCCAAGACTGGCAAGAGGGACGGGTACATTTCTTAAGACGTGTATTTTGGCGTACCTGGGCATGTGATTGTTTTGATGTGTCTGCACTTCCACTCTACGTACGCAGTACGTAAACATAGACGTTAGCAGCATGTGGAAGTGGCGGCAGAAGCTGGTTTAACCACAAGAGTGAAGAGTCCAATACTTTTAGAGGGAGCTGGGCGGTGATACGTTCCAAATCACCACACTCACCTTTTCAAAAATATAATCACCGCACTTTGTTTTCCTATAAAGAAAAACTTCTCAGATCAAATTCACAATATGTTAAATATTGCTGATTTTATTTTTCAAAATTATTTGAGAATCCTAATTTGTATCCTTTTGCTAAAACATGAAGCGGTTATTATAAATGACCATGCAAAAGAAATGGTGTCTTCACACCTACCTCAGCCATGTCAACAATAGTTGTTCCCCACCCATCACCATCGAGCATCATTTATAGTTAGTGCAAACAAGAACAAATAGATAGCCAAGCAAGATCTGAAACACATAAAAGGTCTAGTAGCTATTATTGTCATCAATAATTAGAGCCTGAAGAATGAATGGCCAATTATTTCTGGCTTTATGAGAGTTTCTAAAACCTATCATTTTTTCTAGCTCATCTACTAGTGAGCTATGAACACACGTACGCAAACCTTATCTCTATGAGCACCTGACAGATCTCAATATTCACGAAGTCACCTGCTATCGATGGAGACGTCGTCTACCACAGAAAACATAATGACGTTAAATCCTGGAATAAATTCAGAAAAATATGACTTAAACTCAGATGGACAGGTTCCACCACAAGAAACTCAACCAACCGATCTATGATCAATTCGCGTCTATTAGTGAGAATTAATAATGTGAACATTCCCAAGCGGCCAAGCGTCACTTGAGGATAGACGTGGAGTCTCCTTCGCAACCTCTAGTAAGATAAGAGACGTGATAACATCGTAGGTGTACAGCAAGAAAAAGCCCAAAAGCACAAGCACCCATGGGCTGCGACTGTGGCATACGGGTGATGAGGGTGACGCCTTGTATAATTCGTAACGAAAATGGATCGTTCTCTACGCGAAGTGCTCAATTCTGGTACGACATACATAGACGCTTCTTTGTAGTCAAGAAAGAAAACGCCTTTCTTTCCATGTTGCCTTCTTGGATCATTGCCAAGCCAATTATGCTACGTTGCTTTCCTATACTTCATAGTCGCGTGCGAGAAAAGGCGGTAGCTAGCTAGCCTGCTACTCCCCAGGATCAAGCATGATCCACTCCGGATTTCCACAATTTTGGCGTTCCATGCTTAATCAAAGAGTCATATACTTACATCATGATGCCTACCGTTCTTGTTGTCAGTATCTAAAAAATCCAATTGCACATCGTATCA
Organism: Saccharum hybrid cultivar R570; assembly: GCA_038087645.1. NCBI lineage: Eukaryota > Viridiplantae > Streptophyta > Magnoliopsida > Poales > Poaceae > Saccharum > Saccharum hybrid cultivar. The sequence continues at coordinate 3,168,061 of JAQSUU010000377.1, forward strand.
TTTTATTGTATTTATTATTGTTATTATTTATACATATCAGTGCCACACTATGGTTAGGGTGTGCTGATGGACCCCACCATTCGATCTAGAAGTAAAAAAAGGAGCCGTATAAAAATGGTTTCTCAATGCAAAAGTACTAGAGATGAAAACGATCGGAAACGATCGATAGGCCAAATCACTTTCGTTTTCATATCTTTTTCTCGAAAACGAAATCGATACAATATTGTCGGAAACGAATACGGCGCCGATATTCCGGTAATTTCGAAAACGATAGTAGTCGATCGAAAAATACATCGATAACGATCGGAATCCATGAGAACGGTATCTAAAAAACGATAAACACGCCAAACTGTAGAACGTGAGAAGATCCATATAACTCAACCTATCTCACGTACTAGTTCCTTTCCAAAAATTATTTGCCTTGTGTGCAGATGTAATCCTTTCCAAAAAAAATTGTCTTGTGTGCTTGCAGCTTGCGTGTACAGATGTGATCCTTTCCAAAAAAAAATTGCCTTGTATGCTTGCGTGTGTAATGCATTGTATATCTATAAATAAATAAGGATCCATTAGTTAAAGGCCTTTGAATTGGTAATTACCGACGGTAAATTACCGGTTAAATACGGGAATCTTCGAAAACGATCGGAAGAGGGCAAAATCATTTTCGCTTTCGTTTCCGATTATTTTTACCGTTATCATTTTTGTTTTTTCGGTTACCGCTACCATTTTCGTTTAGGCATAAAAATCGGAAAAAAAAAACTCGAAAATGATTTCGGAAAATCAGAGATTATCATTTTTGTTTTCATCCCTAAAAAGTACTGTCAAAATAAAAGGAGAGAGAAAAAGGAGATGACGCGGGGGATAACATTGAGACAGATAAGAAATCATCGCACTTAGAAAGAGAGAAATGATAAAGATTACGGCATGATTAGGACGTCGGCGCTTTTTTAATTGTGTGTACACAGGAAAAATCGGCCGGTGATGATGTGCTGGAAAAGCTAAGGGATATGATGGTTGTATGGCTGCTGTAAATCAAGTATGGAGATGCCCTGCGTCTGCGTGTGGGAGAGCTCCGCTGCAAAAGGTGCGTGCTTGTGCGGTACTCAAATGAAAACCATGAGCTTGCACTTGTTTTTAATCCGTATTCCAGTACCGACATACTTGTGTAGTACAAAGGCAAAAAGAATATTTACATGTGCAATACTATCACAATCATTTCACTTTTTGATTTTACTTTTCTTTTCCCTTGTACTTTTAGTACGTAGGAGTTTATATAAGTAAGGGTACACAAAGAGTAGTTTTAAACGGAGCCCCACATTCACCAAGAGAATCTGAAAATTACAAGATTAATAAAAAAAAGATTATGTAACTTTGGATTTTATGATGATATAAAGGATTATATTAAATAAAAGAGAATACACCTAGTACAGCTAATAAAAAGCAAGTTTAGAATAATAAGATAAACAAAATATCACTAGTTTGGAAATAAAAATACCTAAATAAAGAGTCCACATAGAACACGATTTGTGAAGGCAAAATTTGAATGATGATGAAATGGAAAGAAAATATCTAAATTAAGTCAATATAAATTATAATCTAAAAATATCTAAATTTAACATTGAGAATAAAAAATAATAGTTCGATTTATATATGTTGGAAAACACATAAATTAAAAAGACCTATGTATTGCTATAAGTAAAGTTAAAAAGTCATATCTTTTTGACTCTCAAGTGCTAAGAAGTACGCATTGGTTAGGTATATATACTGTAAATTTGTAATGGTCTAATTATATCAAAAGATATACAAAAATATAAATAATCCAGTACAAATTCAAGTATGAAAAAACAATAACATAGAATTCAAATAGCATTATAACTCTATTTTTCATGGTAATAACAGATAAGGAAAGTACAAGAAACGTCTATAGAAGATTGAGAGAGATAAAACACATGCATAAGAGTTATCAAAGTCGGTCTCCAGTATCTTTGGCATGTCCATAAAAAATTCTGAAGCACTTCAAATTTGCCTTATAGTCTAAGATCATCGATCCACTTTTTCCTTGTGTTCCTGATGGAACATTTTAGCATCACCATCCATATCAATGAAGGGGAAAAATTGAATTGAATGTGTTAATTACAACGACCGTCACTCAAATTTGATGTATTTCATGGCAATGATCAAGGATAGAGAAACAAGTTTAGTCGACCATTAAGATTATGACAAAATTGTGAAAACATAGTCTTTTGATATCACTCAATTAATTCTTTGGTACTCACGCGTGGGAAGTTCATTCTGCAGTATACTTTTTTTTTCTCTTTCCACTAAATTGATTGCAAAGAAAACAAACATGGCCATAGCCTCATAGCAAGGTTCACAATAATGTGTTAGAGTGGCATAAGTAGCAGGCTGGAGATCAAGTCACTAGTGTCAATGTTGATTCCATAGTTGGTTTTTGGAATGCTTGTGCCAATGGAAGTTGTGCAATGACGGGCCAACTAGCGGTTGTTCAAGGTAACAATGGCAACGGACAAGAGCAAGTGAATCCAGTGATGTCTTGTGGAGAGAAAAAAAAGACAACCATGGCTCCTTAAGTGAGGTACAAGGTAATTCAAAATTTGAATTTACAAGAGAATCAAATAATTAGAAATTTTGTGAGAGACTTGACTGTGATTTTATCGAGCTCACCATATAATTGAAGGCTACATGGATCTGGTCTCAACAAAAAAAAACACACCCACCGTCCAGAGGCGGAACCAGCGATTTTGATTAAGGGGACCGGACAAATATGATCATATTTTTTAGTGTGATAAAATATACATAATATATGTTTCAACAACTTTTTAAAAACGTGTACACTGTTTATAACAAAAATAATAATATTTTAATACAAAATGAGTGAAAATTAATATTTTTTGTACTATAAATTCAATTGTTTATATAGGTATTTATTGAAATGTACTGTGCTGGGGGCACGGCCCCTGCCTGCCCCTGGTTCCGCCACTGCCACCGCCCACAGGATAGGAGTAAAATAAAAAAAGGGAAGATGAGAGGCATTTAAGCCAAAGAATCTATCAGTAATGCAAATTAGATGTACTAAAAAATCAAAGTGACCTATAATTTAGAACGGAGAGAGTAGGTAGATAGATCTCGTGCAAGTAGATGTAGTAAAAAGCATCGAGGGGACAATTATAGTCATATATATAATTAATGAAAGCTTTCCTCAAAAAAAAGTTCGTTAAAAAATTTAATAAGTCTGGTATTTTGCGCGGGTGACATGCTAGCTTGATCGAGCTGTGGAGAAGCTCCTTTGTTCAATTTGGTCATCAAGTGCTACAGTATTAAACATGATCTAGCAGCCTGTGTCTGAATAAGTTAATAATTGGGAGCTGGATCCAGACACCGTACGGCCTTTAGAAAAAGAACAGCCCTCAAGTCCTCTCAACCTACCCCCCTCGTCCAGGCAGAGCTACAGCCTAGCGCACGTGATATCTCGTGCAGGAAACCGTCGCTGGCAGAGCGATTATATCATCGTCGTCATCTCACATATCACCATGATGAACGCCGAAATGTGGCCATCAAGCCGCAACAAGTTGCAGTTAATTAGATGCAACCCGTCTCTAACCCCTTCCAAATGTTGTTGTCTCTTCTTGGTCTCGAATGAAATTCTCTCGCGCTACCGCTACTCGTCAGAATCGACCCTCGTCGACCGCGACCCGCGATTCCCCCCTCTCCGTCTTTACTCCGGCGACGCCTACCGCGAGCAGCGCCCGTTTGCTCCGTGTCCGCGGCAATCGGCATCGGGCAACGGGCAGCGGGCAGGCAGGGCGCGGTCCAGATTTTTTTTTTCTTCCCCCCCCTGCTGTCCCCGCGCGCGGTGCGAGTCCCTGGGCAGTGCACCGTGCTGCGGCTGGGTCGGGACCCACCTACGGTTCGAACACGCGCGGGACCCGCCCGCGCGTCACGCGACGAAAACCGCGGACGACGCGCACGGGCGAGCACAGGCGAAGCACGCACGGACGGTGAGACGCCACGCGCGACGCGCGACGCGGGTAGAAATACGCGGCGCCACCCCGATAACGCCCCACTCCCCTCCTCCCTCGGCGGAAACATCCCACTCCCCGGGCCACCACCACCTGCCTGCCCGTGCCCACTGCCCGCGGCCAGCGCGCACCATCCCCGCCTCTTCTCGTCTTCTCCAGACCCCAGCTACCGCGCCCCCTTTCTGCGTTACTGCCCTGTTCTTCCCTGTCTGCTCCACCAGCTGGGACTTAGCTGGCTGTCCGCTCTCCGAGTACGGAAGCCTCAGCAGCTCAAGGATCTGGCCTGGGCGCCCGCCGGACGACGGGAGAGGTACGTGCTTGCCTCCCTGTTCTTGGGTAGCGCTGGTGCTAGCTTGGGCCTGTGTGCGGTTGGCAATCGAAACGGATGGGAAGCTGCTGTCTTTGCTTGTTTTGCTTCAACGTTCAGGTTCAACCTCCTGTAACTCTGCTTGGGCTGCGTGTCGTCTCTGGTTGCTCCTGTTAGTGCCGCTTCGGGGGCTCGGTGTCTCACTGCGGCTGTCTTGACCTTCGCATGTGACACTGGTTTGCGTGAATCGATCTAGACGCAAGTTTTTTTACTCTTTGGCACCGTTTAGATGCCAAAAATTTTGCCAAAATTTTCAGATTCCCCGTCACATCGAATCTTTGAACACATGTATGAAACATTAAATATAGATAAAAAAATAAAACTAATTGCACAGTTTAGACGAAATGGACGAGACAAATCTTTTGAGCCTAATTAGACCATGATTGGATAATATTTACCAATAACAACGAAACTGCTACAGTAACGTTTCGCCAAAAATTTTGCCAGCTAAACAGCACATTTCTCCGTCACATCCATTTTTAGACGCATAGAGCATTAAATGCTGGTAAAATAAATAACTAATTGTACAGATTAATGGTAAATCACGAGACGAATCTTTTGAGTCTAATTAATCCATGATCAACACTAATTGCCCAATACAAACATTAGTTTGTGACGCTGAGAGACATGGGAGCTTCAAAAGTAGAACAAAGCTGCTCTGAATGGGGCTTTTCTTGGTGAATGATGATTTTTTTACTTAAAAGTGATTATTTTTCTGCATACAGTATCCTGCAAGAACAGGGTCATCTCGTACTAGTACTAGACTACTAGTAGTACAAGTAGCCTAGAACCCCCATAGGCTCATACAGCACATTCATCATTCATGGCCTTGCTTTGTGAAGTTGTGGTGAATTTCTTGTTTCTATTTTTTTAAAAAAACATGTCACTCGATTAGGTCTTAGGATGAGCACGATGAGTGACCGAAAAAAACAACAGATCTAGAAGCTTTTTAACCACCTAATGTTCTGAATTTTTATATATAAAAGAGGATAAAAAAAAATTCTTGTGCCGGGAGTGGTTCAACGCACGGGTCAAACTCCTTGTGCGGGGGTTGGTTTGCCACAGAAAATTCTGCGAGACCGATGGTGATACTTTATGACTCTCGCCGCAGCCTCTCTTCTGTTGACTGTTCGGAGATTGTACGGTGTACATCCCTTACCATGACGCAGAATCGTAGCTTTTCTTTGGCCAGCCTTACAACATCCTCCTGCCCACCTGCGTTCCCTTTCTGTCAGCACGAATTTGGAGATAGTTGGTCGTGCTTGTGTTTGTGGAGGTTCGGTGTGCTACTGAATTTATTGCCCTGTTTAGATGCAAATTTTAGTGGAGGATTTGGGGATTGCTTTTCACAACTAGCATTTTTCTGATTAGGCTAACTAGCTATATGCTCTGTCATGGCTTTCAGAATTAGCATGGATGAAAATAGCTGTATGCTACCTTCAGTAAAGAGAACCTTTTTGAGGGAGAGATGCTCTTTTTTTTCCTGATTGACTAGAGATGCTGTTAAACGTATGTGCTAACTGTAGAATTTTCACAACTTGCTTTCTGAGGAACACACCAAACTATTTTTTCTTATATATATTAAACAGTAGGGGCTTCTTGCCCCTCCTGAATTCTCCCAAAAAAATTGCTTTCTGAGGAGTTAATTCTCGACTTGTGACAGTTGGCAACTTCTGTCAGAAATTGTTGTCGAGTTAGCACACCAAATTTATTTCTGTAAGCAACAAGGCTGTGTACTTGGTTCTCATATTTCACTGTCAAACTTCAGTACCAATTCTCTTACTGGTACTTAGACTGTCTGCACTCACGTCCTGTAAATCGCACCGGAGTAACACATAGCGGAATTCGCAGCTACAGCGGCTCCGGTACATGGTGCGCTAGGCTTCCGAATGACACGGACGTCCGCCAAATTTGAAGGAATGGAGGAAGAACGCTAAAAGCTGAGAACGGGAGAGAGAGAGGGCATGTGTGGGTCCCGCTGCTGCTACTTTTTTCATCTAACTAAAAAGGTTATAACTCACAAACTAAAACATCAAATTAAATTCTGATTGCACCATTAAATTTGTTTCAATAAATTCTTCAAAACTAGATCTCACATGGATATATTTAGATAAAGTGACAAGTGGGCCCACAGTGGATAGAGAATGATATAGAGGATATATGGGTGCGGAAAAATTAGATATAGAGGAGAGAATCTTGGTGACTAGGATGTATAGAGGATAAATTTAGAGTACCACGAGTGTGGATAGCCTTACTCCGTAGGTTTTGTTCTCACATGCTTAATTTACTGTTGCAGATTCTGTTTGATCTTCATAAACTACTCCTGGACAACTAGAAGACATATTCACACATATCAGCAATCAAATTGCAAACCCCTGAATTGACTTCAAAATTGGACATGCTTGTCTTACCAGAAGCAATTGATAACTTGGAGGTGTAGTCTATCGGACTCTCTGCTGAACCAGTATGGCTGACACTCCAACTTCCCGCATGGTGCACCCCTTTGGCGACGTCCCAAGGCAGACTCCCAAGCAATTCCTATATTCTGGTAACTCACAGCACCTCTGTCATCCATACCAGTCAGCTTCGGACACCCATGTCGTGCCGCAGCATCATTACTCCATGAGGTCTCATTCACCGGATGCTGGTTCTGAAGAGCATGAGAATCACAAGCAGTACACACTGGACTCCTCAGCAGCTTCTGGTTGTTCAAGGCATGATTCTCCCTCCAGTCAAAGTGTCCATGCTGGGAGTGGCAGCCCTGTATCTCATGAAGACAGCCACTCCGGCTCCACAAATGGCAATGGATCACCTGTGAGCGCGTCGTGTGTCACTGAGGACCCTACTGATCTCAAGCAGAAACTGAAGGATCTTGAGGCTGTAATGCTGGGGACAGACCCAGAGACAGTCAACAGTCTCGAGATCTCCGTAGCAGACCAGCTTTCGCTGGAGCCCGAGGAGTGGAAGCACATGATGAGCATGCCCGGAGGGAACCTGAAGGAGCTGCTGATTGCCTGCGCTAGAGCGGTGGAACATAACAACAGCTACGCCATTGATCTGCTGATCTCGGAGTTGAGGAAGATGGTTTCAGTGTCTGGTGAGCCACTTGAGAGGCTGGGAGCCTACATGGTGGAAGGTCTTGTTGCCAGGCTTGCGGCCTCTGGCAGCTCAATCTACAAAGCTTTGAAGTGTAAGGAGCCCAGGAGTTCTGATCTCCTCTCCTACATGCACTTCCTCTATGAGGCCTGCCCCTACTTCAAGTTCGGCTACATGTCAGCGAACGGCGCGATCGCCGAGGCTGTCAAGGGAGAAGACAGGATCCATATCATTGACTTCCACATCGCTCAAGGGACTCAGTGGATCTCCCTCCTTCAAGCCCTTGCAGCCAGGCCTGGCGGGCCACCGTTCGTGAGGATCACCGGCATTGATGATTCAGTCTCAGCTTACGCCCGAGGCGGTGGTCTGGAGTTGGTTGGCAGGAGGCTGTCACACATTGCTGGACTCTACAAGGTGCCCTTTCAGTTCGACGCAGTCGCTATCTCCAGCAGCGAAGTGGAGGAGGAGCATCTCGGCATCGTCCCTGGCGAAGCCGTCGCTGTCAACTTCACCCTGGAGCTGCACCACATCCCGGACGAGACCGTGAGCACGGCGAACCACCGGGACCGGATCCTGAGGCTGGTGAAGGGCCTGTCGCCCAAGGTGCTCACGCTGGTGGAGCAGGAGTCCAACACCAACACGGCCCCCTTCGCGCAGCGGTTCGCGGAGACGCTGGACTACTACACGGCCATCTTCGAGTCCATCGACCTGGCGTTGCCGAGGGACGACAGGGAGCGGATCAACATCGAGCAACACTGCCTGGCTCGTGAGATCGTGAACCTGGTGGCCTGCGAGGGCGAGGAGCGGGTGGAGCGGCACGAGGTGTTCGGCAAGTGGAAAGCGCGGCTGATGATGGCCGGGTTCAGGCCGTCCCCGCTCAGCGCGCTGGTCAACGCCACCATCAAGACGCTGCTGCAGAGCTACTCGCAGGACTACAAGCTCGCCGAGAGGGACGGCGTGCTCTACCTCGGGTGGAAGAACAGGGCCCTGATAGTCTCGTCGGCATGGCACTAGTGTTGACTTCAGAGAATGTTGATCTGATGGAGAATGTTTCTTGTAACTTTCTAAGTACCTCGTAGTAGTATAGATATGTTTGGCTGAGCACTAAAACTATATATAGGAAGCCTGTGGTGATACTGAGTCGGAGTAGAACACCTATAGCCTGATGCTGTGATGGCAGTCACTACCAGCCTGATAATGTGTAGTAGTAAGTTTGGGTATATGTTTCAGATCAGTTTTGCTTTGAAAATCTGGGTGCACTCTGAAGAGTGATCTCAATCAGAAAGGTCATCAACCCTTCTAACTAACCGTTCGGAAGTCTTCGCTAGTAAGCTCAGTTTGCAGAAACATAGCGGGTTTTTTTTTTTTTTTTTGCATATCTGAAGAAACCGAACTTGTGAAATGATATATTTCATTTCATATGAATATCAAACTGGCATCGTTCATATGCAGGAGATAACAAAGCTTTGCCACCAGATGGCTCTTTGGTTCTATCCCATATTCCAGTACAGAAAGAAGTTTACATAACCAAATTATCATAATCTAATTAATCATAACTGGTTTGCTGTACAACGAATGTTGAGCTGCAGCGTCACATACAGGGAGTACATCCAAACAGCAAAAGACATCATGTGTCATCGCTGCAGCTCCCAGGTATACCTTGACCGCCTCCAATTATGTGCGGATGATACACAGTAGAGCATCTTCTGAAGAGATCTTCATGACGACGGTAATATGTGATTCACGGAGGTATAACCATCAGCAGAGACACTCATGGACCCATCACTAAGTTACCAGCGCTACTGTAACATAAGTTAGCTGATCGGTCCAAAGGTGCAGCTTTGAAAGTAAACCCTTCATTTCCTTTTTCTTCTCTGGATCCGTATATGCTGCTAGCTGCATTTCCAGGTACTGCTGTCACAGGCATTCCTGGAAGTCCCATGCTACCATACACAGGAACCATGTGTTGCATTTGATACTGCATAGGTTCTGGAACTGAGGACTGCATTTGGTTTGTTGCGTCGCTGTGGTTAGGGCTGATACCTACACCAAGGTCAAGACTGATGGTGTCACTTTCAGCTGCCTGAGAATATTGATTGGTGAAGACCCTTGGATCGCATGCTCTCATCATGCCACCAAGGCCTGGCATGTTGCTGTTAATAGGATGCACCACAGGCTTCATGGGAGCTGTGGACATCTCATGGCTTGCATTCCTGGAAGCAGGGACTTCATGGTTATGTTTTCCTTCATATGTAGTGATCACTGACTTCGGGTCATGTGATGCTCTCTCAACATGCTTCCTGACCGGGCATCCTGTATGTGTGCATTTGTAGTAACTCCTGCAATCAAGAACAGAAGTGAATATGTTTTACATATGAATGCACTGCCTAATGTGTCATTCTTTTTAAAAAAGAAAGTGCAGAAAACTAGAGGCATGCCAATCTTATCACCAGGACAGCGCCATCAAAATTTTGGCAACCGTAGGTATCAACCCAACACGAATTGGAGTCCACATGCCTAGCTAGCAACCCAATTAAGAGTAAGTTCTTTCAAGCCTTACTTCACAGCCATTATTAAACTACATGAAAGGCATCGAACCAACAATACACACTTTATCTATGCAAACTACATATTTGGAAAAGAGTGCAAGATAATGTTTATTTTCTACATGAAATGTACTTTTGCATGGTAGGGCGATAGGCTAGGATATATACATAAATCAACATGTGCTTGTATGATGGTATAAACAAAATGTGAAGCACCTGATATTCCTTCCTTATACACTATACATATATCTCATAAATTTAATTCTTGTGTAGTTAGATGCAATCTATGCAAAGGGAAAAGAACACATCATAATAGTATTGGCTAGTATCTGCCCAGATCAGGTGCCAATCATACAAAATGGCAGCACAAATCAACAGAATAAGTGGACTCTAGCTCTGAGGGACCTTGAAGGGACACATGGACAATCTTAATAAGAAGGCTTCCTTCTCCATATTTGAGATAGATGTCCATAGCAGTTTTTGCATCTTTCCACCATACATGTTGTCATGTGGGGACATGTCTACACGCGCCGGACTCGGGCGCGAGATGTGCGTCGCGCTCAGGAGCACGCAGAGCGCGGCGTCGGGCAGGGACCGCGCGCGCCAGAGCGCGGGTCGCTTGCACCAGAACGCAGGGCGCCAGGAGAAGATCAGCCAGCACCAACCAAACGTGGCTAAATTTAGGAAAGAGATTTCTAGTTTTTCCTTTTAGTAGTTATCCCTTGATTTGAGGAGATTGTTGCTCCCGTGAGTTTTGGGCTACGGCCTTATATGCTGTAACCGTGAACAATTGTGAGGGCAAGAATAATTACCCTAATTCTCTCCTCTCTCTATTGATCTCAAGCCTGAATCGCCGTGAGGGGCATAACCTCCGCGATCAGAAGACAACGGCACGAGACAACGAACTCCGTAGTCGAGGGCCTCCTACCCTAGATTACCAGGCCCTTGACAACCTGGTATCAGCTTTCCGGCGATCCTCAGCCTCCAATTCCGGGCCATCAGCCGCCGCCGTCCACCACACCCAGCCACCACCATCACCATCTTCCGCCACTATCTACACCGCGCCGTCCACAGCCATGGCCGAACCCACCCTCGCCGATCTGCTCGCCCAGATGCAGACCATGTCCGCCGAGATGACAGCCATAAAGGCCGACGTGGCCTCGATGAAGGAAAAGTCAGAGACGTCGTACTCTGGTGGCGCCGATCGCCGCCGAGCGGATGGACCACGCGAGCAGGAGTTCCACCCGAAACACAAGAAGTGGGATTTCCCCCGCTTCGACGGCACGTCCGACCCGATGCTGTTTCTCAACAAGTGTGACGCCTATTTCCGCCAACACCGGACCATGGCAGAAGAGCGCGTCCTCATGGCGTCCTACCATCTGGACGACGTCGCACAGTTGTGGTTCACCCAGCTGCAGGACGATGATGGCACGACGTCGTGGGGTACTTTCAAGGACCTACTGAATTTGAGGTTCGGCCCTCCCCTTCGCTCCGCCCCGATGTTCGAGCTCGCCGAGTGCCGGCGCACCGGGACCGTCGAAGAGTACTCCAACCGCTTCCAGGCTCTTCTACCGCGCGCGGGCCGTCTCGACGAGGCTCAGCGCGTACAGCTTTACACGGGAGGGCTCCTTCCGCCGCTAAGCCACGCTGTTCGCCTTCACCACCCGGAGACACTCGCCGCCGCCATGAGCCTGGCACGCCAGGTGGAGTTGATGGAGACCGAGCGGCCAGCGCCCCATCCACCACGGCCGGCACCGCGCGGTCCACCACCGCCCGCGCCCCAGGCCGCTCTACCGCCGCCTCCGCCCCTACTGGCCCTTCCCGCGCCCCGGCGGCTGCCCAACAGGGCCGCGGCGAAGGTGGCCAACGCCGTCTTACTCCGGACGAGATGGCGGAACGGCGCCGCCAAGGGTTGTACTTCAATTGTAATGAGAAATATTCCCGGGGTCACAACAGATTCTGCCGCCGCCTCTTCTTCGTCGAAGGAGTTGAGATCGACGACACGGCCGACGCCGACGCGGCTGCCAAGGCAGATCCGGGTGCCACGGAGGCCCTGTCTTCTCACTCCATGCGGTTGTCGGCGTGGCCATCGGCAACACCATGCAGGTGCGCGTCCTGGTCGGCACGACACCGCTATCGCCCTCCTGGATACGGGATCGACTCACAGCTTCATCGTCGAGGAAGCTGCGCGCCGCACTGGTTTGCCGATTCAACCCCGACCACGTCTGACGGCCACGGTCGCCAACGGAGAGCGCGTACCGTGCCCGGGCGTTCTGCGCCACGCCCCGCTCACCATTGATGGCAGTAACTACACTGTCGACTTGTTTGTTATGGCCCTTGCAGGTTACGACGTCGTCTTGGGAACGCAGTGGATGGCGACGCTGGGCAAGCTGGTTTGGGATCTGATGGCGAGCACATTCTCGTTCCAGCAGGGTGCCCACAGGGTGTGCTGGGTCGGCGTTCCAGCACCGGGCACGCCTGGACCCTGCGCCACGACCGCCAGCGACTCCTTGCTGGAGGAGCTGTTGGCCGGGTTTGCAGCCGTCTTCTCCGAGCCGACGGGACTGCCTCCACCGCGCGGACGCGAGCACGCCATCACCCTCAAGCCGGGCGCGCAACCGGTGGCCGTTCGCCCGTACCGGTACCCGGCGGCCCACAAAGACGAGCTCGAACGCCAATGCGCGACCATGATGGCGCAGGGTATCGTCCGTCGGAGCGACTCGGCGTTCTCTTCGCCGGTGCTTCTCGTCAAGAAGCCGGACGGATCGTGGCGGTTCTGCGTCGACTATCGGGCGCTGAACGCGCTCACCGTCAAGGACGCCTTTCCCATTCCGGTTGTCGACGAGCTACTGGACGAGCTCCACGGTGCAAGATTTTTCACCAAGCTGGACCTGAGGTTGGGCTATCACCAGGTCCGGATGCGGGCCGCCGATGTGCACAAGACGGTGTTCCGTACACATGACGGGCTCTATGAGTTCCTCGTCATGCCCTTCGGTCTTTGTAACGCGTCGGCAACGTTCCAATCAATAATGAATGACGTGCTCCGGCCGTATCTTCGACGCTTTGTCCTTGTTTTTTTTATGACATCCTCATCTACAGTGCGACTTGGGCGGATCACCTTCGTCATCTTCGCGTCGTCCTCTCCGAGTTGGGCCGCCAGCGCCTCTTTGTCAAGCGATCCAAGTGTTCCTTCGGTGCGTCGTCCGTCGCATACCTGGGGCACACCATCTCAGCATCCGGCGTCGCCATGGACCCGGCAAAGGTACAGGCCATCAGCGACTGGCATGTTCCTCGGTCTGCCCGGGCCGTGCGCGGCTTCCTCGGCTTGGCGGGGTACTACCGCAAGTTTGTCCACAACTACGGGGCTGTCGCTGCACCGCTGACCGCGCTCCTCAAGGAGGGGTTTTCCTGGAACGACGCCGCGGCCGCCGCCTTCGCCGACCTCAAAGCTGCGGTCACGTCGGCGCCCATCCTCGCCATGCCCGACTTCACCAAGCAGTTCACCGTCGAGTGTGACGCGTCCTCCTACGGTTTCGGCGCGGTCCTCATCCAGGAGGGTCACCCGATTGCCTTCTTCAGCAGGCCAATCGCGCCACGCCACCGAGCTCTCGCGGCGTATGAGCGCGAGTTGATAGGCCTTGTTCACGCCGTCCGGCACTGGAGGCCGTACCTGTGGGGGCGTCGCTTTCTCGTCAAGACGGACCACTATAGCCTCAAGTACTTGCTGGATCAGAGGCTCTCCACGATTCCCCAGCACCATTGGGTGGGGAAGCTCCTCGGCTTTGATTTCTCGGTGGAGTACAAGCTGGGCAAGGCCAACATAGTCGCCGACGCACTCTCGCCGCGACACGGAAGAGGAGGCGGAAGGGGCTGTTCTCGCGCTCTCCGCTCCCCGCTTCGACTTCGTGGCCCGTCTACGTCAAACACAGGACTCGGACCCAGCTAAGGTGGCACTCCGTGAAGACATCACGGGCGGCTCTCGCGGCGCCCCGTGGTCCATCGTCGACGGCATGGTCCAGTTCAATGGTCGCCTCTTCATACCGCCGGGCTCGCCTCTCGTTCAGGAGATCATGCAGGCGGTCCACGCCGATGGACACGAGGGGGTCCAGCGCACGCTCCATCGTCTGCGCCGCGACTTCCATTTTCCTAATATGAAACAGCTGGTGCAGGAACTTGTCCGCGTTTGCGTCACTTGCCAACGGTATAAATCTGAAAACCTCCAGTCGGCCGGGTTGCTGCTGCCACTTCCCGTGCCGCAGGGAGTATGGACGGACATTGCGTTGGATTTCGTCGAGGCGTTGCCTCGCGTGCGCGGCAAGACGGTCATACTGACGGTGGTCGATCGTTTCAGTAAGTACTGCCACTTTATACCCCTGGCGCACCCATACACCGCCGAGTCCGTCGCCGAGGCGTTCTTCACCGACATCGTGCGCCTTCACGGCGTCCCCCAATCCATGGTGTCGGATCGGGATCCGGTCTTCACGTCGACGTTCTGGCGCGAGCTCATGCGCCTCACCGGCACCAAGCTCCAGATGACCACGGCGTTCCACCCCCAGTCGGACGGACAGTCCGAGGCCGCTAACCGTATTATCATCATGTATTTGCGGTGTCTCACAGGTGACCGTCCGAAGCAGTGGCTCCGATGGCTTCCGTGGGCGGAGTTCGTCTTCAATACCGCCTACCAGTCGTCCTTGCGAGACACTCCGTTTCGGGTGGTCTATGGCCGGGATCCTCCATCCATCCGGTCATATGAGCCGGGCGACACAAGGGTCGCTGCCGTCGCGCGGAACATTGAGGAGCGCGAAGAGTTCCTTGCTGACGTTCGCTATCGTCTCGAGCAAGCGCAAGCTGTCCACAAGCGTCACTACGACAACAATCATCGCCAAGTGTCCTATCAAGTGGGTGACTGGGCGTTACTTAGGCTGCGGCAGCTCCCGGCATCCTCCCTGCCGCAGGCGACACCGGGGAAGCTCAAACCGCGATATTATGGGCCGTACCGGGTCACGGAGATGATCAACGAGGTGGTGGTTCGCCTCGCTCTGCCACCCCAGGCGCGCTTACACGATGTGTTCCATGTCGGGCTGCTCAAGAAGTTGCAGGGGTCACCGCCGGAGGAGCCCCCGCCCCTGCCCGTGGTACACCACGGCGCCATTGTGCCCGAGCCGGAGCAAGCTGTGCGCTTCCGCTTGGCTCGTGGTGTTCGCCAGGTTCTGATCAAGTGGAAAGGAGAACCGCCGTCGTCAGCCACGTGGGAGGACGTCGACACGGTCCGCATCAAGTACCCCCGCTCTCCAGCTCGACGACGAGCTGAGTCTCGACGGGGGAGGGAGATGTCATGTGGGGGACATGTCTACACGCGCCGGACTCGGGCGCGAGATGTGCGTCGCGCTCAGGAGCACGTAGAGCGCGGCGTCGGGCAGGGACCGCGCGCGCCAGAGCGCGGGTCGCTTGCACCAGAACGCAGGGCGCCAGGAGAAGATCAGCCAGCACCAACCAAACGTGGCTAAATTTAGGAAAGAGATTTCTAGTTTTTCCTTTTAGTAGTTATCCCTTGATTTGAGGAGATTGTTGCTCCCGTGAGTTTTGGGCTACGGCCTTATATGCTGTAACCGTGAACAATTGTGAGGGCAAGAATAATTACCCTAATTCTCTCCTCTCTCTATTGATCTCAAGCCTGAATCGCCGTGAGGGGCATAACCTCCGCGATCATAAGACAACGGCACGAGACTACGAACTCCGTAGTCGAGGGCCTCCTACCCTAGATTACCAGGCCCTTGACACATGTTTACCAGATCTGCCTCCAAATTTGTTGAAAGTCAACCTTTCAGCTTATCATCGTTAAGTAGAAAATTTTATTGTTTCTTGGTCATTTCCACTCTGGATTGAAGTTTCTAGAGAGCACAAGTAACCAGCATAGTAATAACAATTTTTTTAGAAAGGGCCAAAAATCAACAGGTACGCAAATGATCAATTGCAATAAGATATGCTGATTACAAACATTTCCTAGTTTCTGGTCCAAATAATGTAACCTGACTTTATCTTATCATATAATGGTTAAAATTCTGTTGGAATGTCAAACACAAAAAGAAGGAAAACATAATAGTGGCAAAAATACTGAACAAAATGAGTACTGACCGTGGGTTGGGGTTTCCTTTCACTACTTTCTGCCCATATTTGCGCCAGCGATACCCATCATCCAAGATATCAACTTCACTAACAGTTTGTACAACAACACGGGGCTCACGATTTGGTTTACCCCATCAAGGCAGCATCGATACCAGCAGACTCCATTTTCCTAGTCACACAGTTGTGGAGTACAGGATTAGCAAATGACAGGAGAGAGCCTTTAGGGCATACTGAATCCAAAGTTCAAACCATGATTACCTGCGTTTCGAGTCCAAATCATCATCATCGTTAGTGTCATCCCCAGGGTAGGGTCTTCCACCTCCAGCATCAACATCATCGTCACTAGCTGGACCGGGAACAGTATCAATCATGCCAGCTGAATGCACTTGGTTACAGAGGTTGGAATAAATATTTGAAGGCTTGTCTGCATATTAACAGAAATGCTCAGACCCAACACAATGTCACAGGTAAACATTAAGAAACTTGGAATCATACGATCATTGTATGTTCAAATCATTCCTTCAAAAGAATTTGGAAGACTCAGGAACTAAAGCTGTCACAAAAGCAATTGAAACAGACATGCAAGATGAGCAAGAGAATACTTCATAATGAAAAACTAGATATATGTATGCCCAAGTCGAAATTGCAATGCACTGGAATCCAATGTAATTACAGAAACCACGGCACACTCACCTTCAATAGGTGCCACACCATCGTATCTTTCTTCACCCTGGCTTGAAGGAACTGCACCAGCAGCTAACCTTCTATTCGGTTGGGGCTTAGGATGATTATGACGCCCTTTATAAACAACTTCAGTAATCTGACCATCAAGCGAACGCTCTAATAGCTTTTTAACTTCACAATTAGGATGTGTGCACTTGTAATAACTTCTAGGATTTTCACTTCCCTTGACATGCTTCTGTCCATATTTGCGCCAATTATAGCCATCCTCTGCTGATTTTTCAGCTACATTTTCAGTTTGTGTCTCCTGGGCAGCATTTTCAGAGCTATTTATCTGGTGCATCTCTGATGTACCAACTTCAGCAGGCATGTTGTCAGATGGACAAACTATTGAAACAGGTTGGTTTGGAGCACTTGAAACATTTGCTGTGTGACTCGATTCCCGTGAGCAAAGAGGTTTATTTTCAGTCATCAAATTGCTAGATGGTGAGGCATGATTTGAGCTATGATTTTGCATAGGAGTGTCATGATGATTTTGATAGTTGACTGCAGGAGCCTGCATGTGAGCACTATGAATATCATGGAATACAAAATTATTTGCAGCGTAACTCAACAAGAATAAGAAACACAGAAGCCCCATATGGATGTATCACAATAAATACTGAAGTTTTTTCATAAAAACTTATCAGTTATACAAAAAAGAAAACTTTTACACAGATGAGAGTAGACTAGTTAAGACTCAGGACAAAATATAAGAATATCAACTTCATTCAATGTTGAAGTTAGAACACCCTATTTTGTTGATAATAGCCGAAGCCACAGAGAGAGTAATCCTTTCAGTACTGCAACATAGGAATGCCCTGGAAATTTTATAAGGAAACATCCACACCACTTCAATCATTGATTATTCCTACAAATCCCTGCAGATTTTCCTCTTTATATTCTAATTCCACAGGCTTGATGTAAATGTGTAAGCACACTAGCAACCTTTTCACCTCGAACTGTCCTAACACTTAATCATAACATATATTCCTTAATCAATCCATTTTCCAGTGTAGCATTTTATAGGTTATCAAGCCAGAATGTAACAGAGCCATAACTCATTCAGACTTGAAATTGTGGTATACACAAAGTCACAAAAACAACAGTGTCACTCATATGTGGTCAGCTACTCAGTTTAAAAAATAATACTGGGAGCTCAATGGCAGATCCCTGGTCCCCTTGTGAGTCATTTGCAAGCCCTAGGGCAATTTTCCCAAACCATGATAATAAGCGGTGTCACCTACTTTTTATTATTAGCAAATCCATGCATACTGGTGACAACATACACTAGACCCAATAAAACTGAGTTAATCGGATTCCAATATAACACTCAAGAGTTCAAATTCATCTGATGCCAGAATTCAGTCCCTACCTCCCAAAACAAACAAATTTTTTTTTGGGGGGGGGGGGAGGTGGTAAAAAGCTAACAAATCATGGCGTTGGTAAATTGGTAATTACTATTTCAGTCAAAGAAACATGCACATAAATGCTACTCCCTCCGTTCCCTTTTACCAGGCGTGACAAGGCTGCTTGCAGATACCAAGGACAACCTTCAATCACATGCAAATCGTATTAACTCGCATAGTTATTTGAGTCCCCGGCCACAAAGTCTAACCGTCGTTCCGTTTCTGCCCAGCGGTATACAGGCCACGTTTGCATCTATGCCTTCATTTAATGGACCAAGGGTGCCATTCCATGCATGTAACGTTTCGGCGCTGGGATATTCGCATGCATGAGATGTTTCGGTTTTGAGTGGTCTAATTAGGTGTCTCCCTCGATACTCCAGCCCACCCAGTATTATGGCCAAAATGGAAAACGAGAAATACGCCTGTTATAACGGAACGGAGGTAGTAGAACACAGTAGAAAGGGGGTGTTTTTTTTTCATACAAAACAAGAACCTAAAAAAACAAATTGATTCCATGAACCAGAATGCAATATAGAGCTCCTATGATCCTATCTAAAATGTAAAACACTGAAACCAATTAGCTGTATCTCTGAATACTAATAAGATAAGGATTGAACAATAAGCGAGCATCATGCTGCTAAAAGTTAGTGGTGTAAAGTACATCAAAACTATAACTTCCCTCTGCAGAGCTTAAAGATAATTTCTACATTATATTTTAGTGGCATCATACAAACAAAATGTTTAAACTCCCTTTGCTGCTATACAAGATAAAGTTTTTTTTTGGTAGCTCCCTCAAAATGCGTGTTCTATGGTGCTAAAGAATTACAAAATTAATCATTCCAATAATGGTTCCATACCGCTGATTGAGAATTGAGATGAGGCTTGAATTCAAAATCCCGAGAGCCTCCATCTTCCTGGCCACTACCAGCTGAATTATCCCTAGGCGAAGGCAGTATGTCCCGATGAGTGCTCTTGTTGATGATTGCAGCCATGCTCAGAGTACCAGTTGTGGGAGACGGTTCAACCTAAATAGAAAAAATGCTATTTGATTATTTGTCCAGCAGGATAAACTATATATATATGAATCATTGAATATCAAATAGTGTAGAATGGCGCTCACACAACTTGTTCAAAGTGTTTCTGTTATGACAACATAGTATTATTTAAGCCCTTAAAGGTTTATTAGAACCACCAGTGAAATCTGAAATGAATACTAACTTCATTAATTCTTACTTTAGTAAGAAGAATATATTTGCCAAGCATCTAATGATTGGAAACGGAAACAGAGAAGAATGTCAAAGCAATAATTATGAATCTGTAATCAAGCATCCTATCCTCACTTATTTTGGGTTGTGGGTAGTCAGAAAGAAGAATGAAAACCAGAAACAGCACTTAAACCAATCTCAAGAAACAATAGCAACGAAATGGCCATCCATAGTCCAAGCCTGCAAAATTCACTCTTTCCTTCCCCCAGCAGCTTGGTGTTTTCTTTATGGAAGTGTACCATCCCTTAGCACTCGAGACCAGTACCATACCACCCGAGGCTGACGAGACATTTCCTTAAATAAGGTCCTTTAAAGCCCCCACAAGAGAAATGCCAAGCGATGATTTGTTCTCTGAGACACCAAGTGTGTGCCGGACAGAATAATTCCCCCAACCGCACAAGCAACAGCCCTCCCATCACCCCGCACCAAATAGACGGCGCAGGGGCGCCCCAAAAGAGGAGCCGGGTAAAAACAACCATATCCCCGAGAACCCCGCAGGAAAGGCAGCTCCAGAAGCCGCATATCACCACCGGAAATGCGAAAGCGCGGGGCAAAAGCGCGATATTCCGGCGCCACAAGCCAATCCCACCGGCGCAAATGTCTCATAAACTAGGCCATAAAGCTAATGCGCAACGGAATCCCTCTTTCCCCCGTCCCGAATCAACCTCGGCGTGACATGGAGGCCACGGGAATTCGCAGATCCCGCGGGAGCAGTGAGTGGCGCGGGTGACAGTTACAGGGAGGCGCGGTAAATTACCTTGAAGTTGTTGAGGAGGACGGGGGACTCGAGGAGGGCGCCGGGGCTGAACCCGGCGGGAATGGTGAGGCACGGCTCCCGCGAGATCGGCAGCCGCGCGGGGGACATGGCCTTGTACCTGGCGCCGGTGCCGGCGAGCGCAGCCACACGTCGATCCGCCAGGACCGGCTTCTCCGGCGAGCCACCAGCGCCGGCGGGGAGGTCCCCAGAGCTAGGGTTTGGCGAATCGGCCATTGGCGGGGACGGGATGTGGGGAGCAGAGTGAAGGGGACGAAGACAGGGAGCGAGCTAGGTGGTGGTTTTGGAGGGGATGGTGGGAAGGGCAGTTTGGGGAAAGTGGCCCCGTCTGGTAGCGGGGGCAGCGTGGGGTGCGTGGGAGGCCGTGACTCATGTTGACTTAATTAATGGGGAGCACGTGGATTGCCCCATCTGCCCCTGCGACGTGCGCGAAATCGCAGGACTGGGCGCTGGCCGGAAGCGGAGCAAGCGCGTGGCGTGGGTGTGAGCAGAGCAACCGCGGCACGAAACCGGTGGTGGGATCCGGGGGGGCCAGTGGAGTGCAGACAGCGACCTTGGCTGGCTGCGGGGTCGGCTCTTTGGGGCACCGGAAGCTCTCTTTTTGTTACGTCCCTGGATCCTGGGCCCAGCGCTCTGGTGGTCCCGTTGGCAGTGACGAATGACGTTTCACGTGCGTTGGGGCCGTGGTGGTGCAGCTGTGGGGAAACGAGGGGAGGGCAAGATAAATGCGTGTGTTAAATTCTGCATGGGATGCCTGTCAGGGCAGAGGCGCGGTACCCCCATCCATATCATCAGACTCTGCAGTGGGTACTCTCAAGAGATACTATAAGACGACCCGCACCGGGGACGCTATATGCGTCCGCTATCCGGTTTAGCGGACGAAAAACGCCGCAGCGGGTACGCCATCGGCTTCCGCAACCGGCGCTCGTCCGCTATCTTTGGCGGGATAGCGGAGGGATAGCGGACACTCCGCTACTACGGACGTGGCCTGGGGCCCACGGCGCCGCCGCGCGCAGAGGAGGGGAAGGAGGGGCCGGAGCAGAGAAGGGGAAGGAAGCGCCGCCGCCGTCGAGCTGTGCCGCCGCGACGGAGCTGTGCCGCGCGGTGGGGAGGAGGCCCCCGCGCACGCTCGCCGGCCCCGCGCGCTCTCGCCGGGGAGAGAGAGGGGAGGGCCGCCGCGTGCTCGCCGGAGAGAGAGGGTGAAAGGTCTAGATGGCTAGAGGGGGGTGAATAGCCTTTGAAAAATTTCTACAAAGACAAGCTAAACAAGTTTATCAATATAACAAATGGCGAGATGCGGTTTAGCTTAGCCTACGGGGTGTTTGCAAGCCACCTATCCAATTCACAATTCTAGTATTTGCAATCAACCGCACAAGTCAAACCGAGAAGGTAACTACAACTACAACTAGCAAGCTACACAAAGGAGCTACTAAAGCAAAGCAAACTAGCTAGCAAAGATAACTAAGAAAGTAATGCGGAGTTGAGTTAGGAGGGTATCACCGAGGGGCGAAGTTTTGAGCCAATCAATTAATATGATCAAGAGATGAATACCAAGATAACCGAACACAGGGATCAATCAATCACAATATGAAAGTGATGACACGAAGATTTATCCCGAGGTTCACGTGCTTGCCGGCACGCTAGTCCCCGTTGTGTCCCTTTTCACCACGTGGTTCGGTGGCTAATCGGTCACACACCGAGCCTCTCAAAAGGCACCACAAGAACCTACCAAATGGCAAAAGGTTGCAATGACACGAGCAATTCACTAATGTTGCCTTTGGCGCTTCGCCGAGGTAGGCACAAACCCCTCACAATCACCGGAGGTGGCCAAGAACAAACACCAACTCTTGCCAACGCCTCCAAGCTGCTCCAAGCCGTCTAGGTGGCGGCAACCACCAAGAGAAACAAGAATCCCGCAGCAAATCAACCATCAAGTGCCAACTAGATGCAATCTCACAATGCAAATGCACTTGGATCACTCAATCTCACTTCGAATATGCAAAGAAGCAAGAGATATGAGTGGGAGGGGAGTTGCTTAGCTCAAAGTGCTCACAAGTATGTCAAATGTCCAGGAGGGAGAGCCTTGAGCCGGCCAACGAGTATTTATAGACGTACCCCTTCGAATATAGCCGTTAGAAACTTGAAACAGCCGAACTCGCGTTGACCGGACGCGCTGGTCCAACTGACCGGACGCGCCGGTCGCGCAACGGCTAGTTTCGCGAAGCACCGACCGGACGCGCCGGTCGCAACGACCGGACGCGCCGGTCACGACCGGACGCACCGGTCCCGTAACTGACCGGACGCGCTGGTCAACCCTGAGCCGCGCACAACGAACCAGCGACCGGACGCGCTGAAGAACTGACCGGACGCCACAGTGCCCGCGTCCGGTTGGAGTCCAGTAAGCTCCCTGGACGACCGGACGCGTCCGGTCGCCTGTGACCGGACGCACCTCGCGTCCGATCAAACAACTGAAAAACGCGCAGAAACTGGACACTGACCGGACGCGTCCGGTCAAACAGTGACCGCGTCCGGTCCAGCGTCCGGTCACCACTGTGACCCCCGTTTGCCTCCGTTTCTTTTCCGGACTTCCGGCATAGTGGAAAATAATCGTTTCAACTTCTCGAAAACGCCTGAATCCCGCATCGCAAGCTCGGCGGGAGGGAGAGAGGAACCCAAACCCTCTCTACCACTTAAACTCCACCGCCGTCGCAAACGTGCTAACACCACCAAGTGATCTCGTCATGTGTGAGTGTGTTAGCATTTTCACAATCATTTTCCGAGGCGTTATTAGTTCTATCCAAATGCATATGATCATGAAATGCAAATCTAGAGGCACTTAGGAGTTCAATAGCCGCGTCATTCCCCTCTTTATAGTACGGCTATCTATCCTATAATGTAACCACACCCACTAGGTGTCTTGGTTACTAAAACACAACCCTTAAGCATATACCTTTGCCTTGATCACGTAGGGTTGCGTCCAAATCCAAGTGTGGCCATCATGATCACCATGTCCATCTTGCCACCAACCTTGGAGTGTACTAATCCTCATATGCTACATACAACTTAGGCATGGGATTAGTACTTAGGCATTGTCACTAATTACCAACACCAAACATAGGACTTTCAATCTCCCCCTTGTTGGTAATTGGTGACAAACCTTTCACAAAGATATTATGATAAAATTTTGATTGAACCCATGTCACATTGTCCAAGTATATTACCATGTGTAAGAATTATGGACATGTGATCATGAATTTAAATTGATAGCAATGGCTCCCCCTACATGTATGCTATATGTTTGGATTTTGGAAGCATACATGTTAGATAGGAAAGATTAGGAGCATTATCTACCAATAGGTGCTAAGTGTTTAAGATTATAGACCTTTGAAGCGTGATACCATCGGAGTAGCGATAAACACCATCTTAGCACCTTGTGTAGTTAGATTCCACTTGGAAAAAACACAAACATAACTAGAAACCTCGTGAGATCAACATTATAAGCAAGGCTCTAGTACCACTTTGAAAAACATGAAGCAAGAAAAATCTAACTACTTCCTATTCATGCTAGTATCACAATGCATCATTCAAATTATACTAGCAAGTCACCACACAGGCAAGGTATCGGAGAAAACAAAATGCATAACTATGCATCATACATATGAAGTGCACATGGAAATGCAACATTCAAGTTTAAGAGCTTGCTCCCCCTACTTGTGTGCTTCTTTTATCAATTCTCCCCCTTTAGGATTTAACTTTGTAAACCAACATTTTCTCCCCCACAACATTTTCTTCCCCTTTGAGTTCTATCTTTGTGAACAATATTTTCTCCCCCTTTGGCACCAATTGACCACAAGGAGCAAACTTTAGATAGATTATCATGTTGAAATATGGGGTGAGGATCAAGTTTATGATTCAACCTAGATTGCTTGCATAAATAAAATACTTCGGTTTGATCCAAGGGCAAGCTTCTTCACACCTCACTAGAAGGGTTATCATGCACCATGTTGAAGCAAATATTTAGACAAGTTTTCTAGATTAAACACTTAGGATCACAAGCTACTTAAACAAGTTATATGCTACCACTAGATCATACAAGTCATGGAAACAATAGTGGCACCATATAAACTTCAAATTTATTTAATTTTCATGAATGATCCTAGAACATAAGAAATCATGACTAGATGCACTAAACATGTCCTTAGTATAGAATGGATGACATGTCAACCAATTGTACCTTGGGGCTCAAAGAAGAGGCATGTCATATATGGGGTGCATCAACTCATGTTGGAGAAGTCAAGTATGTTCAACTCATTCTTTAGCTTGTGAAATCTCTTCTCATCAAGTGGCTTGGTGAATAGATCGGCTAATTGATCTTCGGTGCCCACACTCTCAATAGCAATGTCACCCTTTTGTTGATGATCTCTAATAAAGTGATGGCGAACATCAATATGCTTTGTTCTTTGATGTTGAACCGGATTGTTAGTTAGTTTCACGGCACTTTCATTGTCACATAGCAATGGCACATTCTTAAAATTGATTCCAAAATCCTTCAATGTTGCCTTCATCCACAAGATTTGTGCACAACAACTACCCGCGGCGATGTATTCGGCTTCGGCGGTAGATAGTGCAATACTATTTTGCTTCTTGGATGACCAAGAGACAAGTGATCTTCCCAACAATTGACATGTCCCGGAAGTGCTCTTTCTCTCCACTTTATCACCGGCATAGTCGGAATCCGAATATCCAACTAGCTCAAAACTTGCACCTTTGGGATACCACAATCCAACATCTTGTGTATGCTTTAAGTACCTCAATATTCTCTTTGTTGCCTTCAAATGACTTTCTCTTGGTGAGGCTTGAAATCTTGCACACATACATACACTAAACATCACATCGGGCCTTGATGCCGTCACATAGAGTAGGCTACCAATCATTGATCTATATAGCTTTTGATCCACCATGTTGCCACTCTTGTCACTATCCAAACTTCCACTAGTGCCCATTGGGGTTGTAATACTCTTTGCATCTTCCATTCCAAACTTCTTGAGCATATCTTTGATGTACTTGGTTTGGCTTATAAATGTTCCTTCCTTCATTTGTTTGATTTGAAGTCCAAGAAAGAAACTAAGTTCGCCAATCATTGACATTTCAAATTCCTTTGCCATCATTTTCCCAAACTCATCACAATAATCTTGATTGGTTGAACCGAATATGATATCATCAACATATATTTGCAATACAAATAAGTCTTTCCCAATCTTCTTGGTGAATAGTGTTGTATCAACTTTGCCCATGACAAATCCTTTGGATAGCAAGAAGTCCCTCAATCTTTCATACCATGCTCTAGGTGCTTGCTTCAATCCATACAAAGCTTTTCTCAATTTATATACATGATTGGGTTTCTTGTCATCTTCAAAACCGGGAGGTTGCTCCACATACACCTCCTCTTGAATGTACCCATTGAGAAATGCACTCTTCACATCCATTTGATATAGCTTGATATTATGAGCACAAGCATAGGCAAGTAAGATCCTAATTGCTTCTAATCTTGCAACCGAGGCATAAGTTTAACCAAAGTCAAGACCCTCTATTTGTGTGTAACCTTGAGCCACTAGTCTTGCTTTGTTCCTTACTACTATCCCATCTTGATCTTGCTTGTTGCGAAAGACCCATCTTGTTCCAATGACATTGTGATCCTTAGGCCTTTCAACTAATTCCCATACTTCATTTTTCTTGAAGTTGTTGAGCTCTTCATGCATTGCATTTACCCAATCCGGATCTCTCAATGCTCTATCAATATCCTTGGGTTCTTTCATTGACACAAAAGATGAGTGAGCACAAAATGATGCCAATCTTGATCTAGTTTGAACTCCTCTTTGTATGTCACCAATGATAGAATCCAAAGGATGGTCTCTTGCAATGTTAGTTGGTTGAAGCACTTGGACTTGATTGCTTGGATGTTGATGTTGATTATGAGTTGGAGATGATGAACTAGCCACTTGTTGATCTTGTTGCACTTGAGATGATGTACTAGCTTGATTTTGCATTAGAGAACCACTAGCTTGTGTAATTGGACTTTGGAGCACTTGATCTTTGTTGTCATCCACATCAATCACTTGCTTTGGCCTAATATCACCAATATCCATTTCTTTCAAAGCATTACTCAATTGAGTTCCTCTCACATCATCCAAGTTATCTTCTTCATCTTGAGAGCCATTTGTTTCATCAAACTCAACATCATGTACTTCTTCAAGTAAACCACTAGCCAAATTCTAAACTCTATAAGCTTTGCTAGTAGTTGAGTAACCAAGTAGAAATCCTTCATCACATTTCTTCTCAAACTTGCTCAATCTAGTGCCCTTCTTCAAGATGTAGCATTTGCAACCAAATACCCGAAAGTATGCAATGTTGGGCTTTCTTCCATTTAAGATCTCATATGGTGTCTTCTCTAAAAACTTATGGCAATAGAGGCGGTTGCTATAGAAGCAAGCCGTGTTGATTGCTTCGGCCCAAAATGAATGACTCACATTATACTCATTCAACATTGATCTTGCCATATCAATTAAGGTTCTATTTTTCCTCTCAACTAGGCCATTTGATTGAGGTGTATACTTGGCCGAGAATTGATGTTTGATTCCAAGCTCATCACATAGCTCATCAACTCTTGTGTTTCTAAACTCACTTCCATTGTCACTTCTTACTTTCTTGATTGTGGTCTCAAACTCATTTTGCACTCTCTTGATGAACTTCTTGAATATGTCAAATACATCACTTTTGTCCCCAAGAAAGAATACCCATGTATATCTAGTGAAATCATCCACAATCACAAAGCCATACTTGTTGCCACCAATGCTTGTGTATGTAGTTGGCCCAAATAGATCCATGTGCAACAACTCAAATGCCTTGGAAGTACTCATGATGCTTTTCAATGGATGAGTGTTGCCTACTTGCTTTCCGGCTTGACATGCACTACATAGCTTATCTTTCTCAAATGTGACATCCTTCAAGCCTCTAACTAAGTCATGCTTCACTAACTTGTTCAATTGCTTCATGCCAACATGACCAAGTCTTCTATGCCATAACCAACCCATACTTGATTTGGTGAGCAAGCATGTTGAAAGTTGAGTGTCACTAGCATTGAAATCAACCAAGTATAGATTCTCAAATCTAAAACCTTTGAAGATCAAGTTGGAGCCATCAACACTAACTATCTCCACATCATCAACACCAAATATGCACTTGAAACCGAGATCACACAATTGAGCAACCGACAACAAGTTGAAATTGAGCTTTTCAACTAGTAGCACATTGGAAATGCTATGATCATTTGATATTGCAATTCTTCCAAGAGCCTTTACATTACCCTTGCTATTGTCACCAAATGTGATGCTATCAATGCCACTATCATTTGATTTGAGAGAGTTGAACATTCTTGAATCACCGGTCATATGTTGAGAGCACCCACTATCAAGCACCCAATGCCTTCCTCCGGCCTTGTAATTTACCTACAAAACAAATTAATGTTTCTTAGGTACCCATACTTGCTTGGGTCCTTGTAGATTAGTCACTAAGCTCTTTGGTACCCAAATGGCCTTCTTCTTTGGGCCCACAATTGGTGTACCAACAAACCTAGCATGCACACATTTCTCACCCTTGGTAAGCACATAACAAGAATCAAAAGGAATGTAAGGTACATTAGCATTTTTCTTGTTCTTGTTCATTTTATTGCAATTAATCTCTAGATGCCCAACTTACTTGCATCTATTGTAATAATGACCATTGCCCTTCACAAAGCGAGACTTTGGAGTAGCAAAGGCCGCCTTGCCCTTCTTAGGAGTATAGCCCAATCCCTCTTTGTTAAGAGAGAACCTTTGGCTACCCAAGCATTTTAGCAAGCGGGCATCCCCACCATAGGCGTTGCCTAATGCGCGGGTGAGATCATCCACCTCTCTCTTGAGAGTCTCAACCACAAGTGATGAATCACTAGTAGTAGAGGTAGAGTTGGTTGTGGTGGATGATGATGAGCTACATGAAGCATTAGTAGGACTAACAAATAAAGAATCATCAATAATATCACATGTTAGTCCAATATCACAAGTGACAATCACTTGCTCCTCCTTAGCTTCCTTAATGAACTTTTCCAACTTAAGGTCCTTTTCCTTGATGAGCTCAAGTAGAGTGGAGTGGGCTTCCTTAAGCCTAGTGTGAGCAATTTCAAGATCCTCGTGGTCTTCCTTTAGACACTCACGAGAAGCCTCTAGCTCATCAAAGGATTTCCTAAGAGCTTTGAGCTCTTGTTCAATTCCTTTGCACTCCTTACTCTTTTTGAGAGTAACAAGCTCCTCCATCAAGGCATCATTTTCATTGCTCTTGGCAATGAGCTCTTGTTCCAAGATTTTGTATTTCTTGGTTGTCCTCTTGTAGCCCTTGCTCATTTGATCTATTATGCCTAATAGATCATCCTTGGAGTAGTCCTCATCCTCCTCATCATCACTCCTACAATCATCACTAGCACAAGAATCATCATCACTATCATCATATTTTACCTTTGTAGGCTTGGCCATAAGGCATGTTGATGAAGTGTCGAAGATGGATGGCTTGTTGGAGAGGGCGATGTTTGCAATGGCTCGCCGAGTGATCCTCTCATCATCACTAGAGCTTTCATCATCATCACTATCGGAGTTGTCACTATCCCAAGTGACTACATAACCACCACCCTTCTTCTTCTTGTTGAAAGTGAAGCTCTTCTTTGCTTTCTTCTCATTCTCTTTCTTATTCTTCTTGTTCTTCTTGAGCTTCAAGTCCCCATTATGAAATCTCTTATCTTCATAGGGGCAATCCGCCACTATGTGATCGGGGCTATTGCAATTGTAGCAAAGGGTCTTTGCCTTTATAGTGTCTCTCCTCTTCCTTGCCCCATATCCTTTCTTCTTCATGAACCTTCCCATCTTGTGTACAAGGAGGGCCATGGTCTCATCATCGAATGGATCATCATTATCACTCTCCACCTTGCTCTTGCCCTTAGAGGATGAAGCCTTGAATGCAATAGGCTTCTCTTGCTTGACCTTGGTCTCCTTCTTCTCTTCTACCTCATCTTCATCATCATTGTATTGGGCATCGGTCATTATATCTCCAAGCACATTGGTTGGTTTGACCTTGTCCAATCCCTCTCTAAAGATCATTCTTCTCAAGGTGGCAAACTTCTTGGGTAAGCACATCAAGAACTTGTGTGAGAAGTCCTTGTCCTCAACCTTCTCCCCAAGCCCCTTGAGATCATTGACAATGACTTGGAGCCTATAGAACATCTCCGGTATGGACTCATCATCCTTCATCTTGAAGCTTGCAAACTTATCCTTGAGCATATAGAGCTTGGCACTCTTTACCGTTGAAGTGCCCTCATATGTTTCCTCTAATCTTGTCCAAAGCTCATTTGCCTTTTCAAGATCTTTGATTTGCTCAAATACTTTATCATCAACGGCCTGACAGATTGTGGCAAGTGCCGCCGTGTTGCATTGTTTGTTGATGCGGTCATTGGGAGTGAGGTTTTCCTCATCAAGAATGATGTATCCTTCTTTGGTCACATCCCAAACTTTCTCATGTATATTGCCTAGATATAGCTTCATCTTCCTTTTCCAATGATCAAAGGAAGAGACGCCATCAAAGAATGGAGGCTTGCCATTAACATGATTGAACATAACTTGAGCCATCTTACACTGAGGTTGTTAAACCTTACAAACGGTGACCACGGCTCCGATACCACTTGAAAGGTCTAGATGGCTAGAGGGGGGTGAATAGCCTTTGAAAAATTTCTACAAAGACAAGCTAAACAAGTTTATCAATATAACAAATGGCGAGATGCGGTTTAGCTTAGCCTACGGGGTGTTTGCAAGCCACCTATCCAATTCACAATTCTAGTATTTGAAATCAACCGCACAAGTCAAACCGAGAAGGTAACTACAACTACAACTAGCAAGCTATACAAAGGAGCTACTAAAGCAAAGCAAACTAGCTAGCAAAGATAACTAAGAAAGTAATGCGGAGTTGAGTTAGGAGGATATCACCGAGGGGCGAAGTTTTGAGCCAATCAATTAATATGATCAAGAGATGAATACCAAGATAACCGAACACAGGGATCAATCAATCACAATATGAAAGTGATGACACGAAGATTTATCCCGAGGTTCACGTGCTTGCCGGCATGCTAGTCCCAGTTGTGTCCCTTTTCACCACGTGGTTCGGTGGCTAATCGGTCACACACCGAGCCTCTCAAAAGGCACCACAAGAACCTACCAAATGGCAAAAGGTTGCAATGACACGAGCAATTCACTAATGTTGCCTTTGGCGCTTCGCCGAGGTAGGCACAAACCCCTCACAATCACCGGAGGTGGCCAAGAACAAACACCAACTCTTGCCAACGCCTCCAAGCTGCTCCAAGCCGTCTAGGTGGCGGCAACCACCAAGAGAAACAAGAATCCCGCAGCAAATCAACCACCAAGTGCCAACTAGATGCAATCTCACAATGCAAATGCACTTGGATCACTCAATCTCACTTCGAATATGCAAAGAAGCAAGAGAGATGAGTGGGAGAGGAGTTGCTTAGCTCAAAGTGCTCACAAGTATGTCAAATGTCCAGGAGGGAGAGCCTTGAGCCGGCCAACAAGTATTTATAGACGTACCCCTTCGAATATAGCCGTTAGAAACTTGAAACAGCCGAACTCGCGTTGACCGGACGCGCTGGTCCAACTGACCGGACGCGCCGGTCGCGCAACGGCTAGTTTCGCGAAGCACCGACCGGACGCGCCGGTCGCAACGACCGGACGCGCCGGTCACGACCGGACGCACCGGTCCCGTAACTGACCGGACGCGCTGGTCAACCCTGAGCCGCGCACAACGAACCAGCGACCGGACGCGCTGAAGAACTGACCGGACGCCACAGTGCCCGCGTCCGGTTGGAGTCCAGTAAGCTCCCTGGACGACCGGACGCGTCCGATCGCCTGTGACCGGACGCGCCTCGCGTCCGATCAAACAACTGAAAAACGCGCAGAAACTGGACACTGACCGGACGCGTCCGGTCAAACAGTGACCGCGTCCGGTCCAGCGTCCGGTCACCACTGTGACCCCCGTTTGCCTCCGTTTCTTTTTCGGACTTCCGGCATAGTGGAAAATAATCGTTTCAACTTCTCGAAAACGCCTGAATCCCGCCTCGCAAGCTCGGCGGGAGGGAGAGAGGAACCCAAACCCTCTCTACCACTTAAACTCCACCGCCGTCGCAAACGTGCTAACACCACCAAGTGATCTCGTCATGTGTGAGTGTGTTAGCATTTTCACAATCATTTTCCGAGGTGTTATTAGTTCTATCCAAATGCATATGATCATGAAATGCAAATCTAGAGGCACTTAGGAGTTCAATAGCCGCGTCATTCCCCTCTTTATAGTACGGCTATCTATCCTATAATGTAACCACACCCACTAGGTGTCTTGGTTACTAAAACACAACCCTTAAGCATATACCTTTGCCTTGATCACGTAGGGTTGCATCCAAATCCAAGTGTGGCCATCATGATCACCATGTCCATCTTGCCACCAACCTTGGAGTGTACTAATCCTCATATGCTACATACAACTTAGGCATGGGATTAGTACTTAGGCATTGTCACTAATTACCAACACCAAACATAGGACTTTCAGAGGGGAGGGCCGCCGCGCGCTCGCCGGGGAGAGAGAGGCGAGGGCCGTCGCCCGACCACGCGAGATCTACGGCCCGCGCGAGGTCCGCGCGAGCTCGCCGGCCCCACGTGCTCTGGCCGGGGAGAGAGAGGGGAGGGCCGCCGCGCGCTCACCGGGGAGAGAGAGGTGAGGGCCGCCGCGCGCTCGCCGAGGAGAGAGAGGCGAGGGCCGCCGCCTGACCGCGTGAGATCCGCGGCCCGCGCGAGGTCCGCGCGAGCTCGCCGGCCCCGCGTGCTCTCGCCGGGGAGAGAGAGGGGAGGGCCGCCGCGCGCTCGCTGGGGAGAGAGAGGGGAGGGGCCCGCGCTCGCCGGGGAGAGCGAGGCGAGGGCCGCCGCCCGACTGCGCAAAATCCGCGGCCCGCGCGAGGTCTGCGCGAGCTCGCCGGCCGCGCGAGGAGGTGAGCCCCGTCGGGCCGCGCGGGCGAGCTCCGCCGCCGGCCGCGCGGGCGAGGAGCTCCGCCACCGTCGGAGTCGACTGAGAGGGAGACAGAGAGAATGGGGAGGGGAGGGCGCGCGGTCGAATGGATAAAGGAGGAGAGAGGAAAAAGAAAATAAAAGGAAAGAGAAAAAAGGAAAAAAAAATCTGACATCTGGGCCCCACAGTGGATAGAGTATGATATAGAGTATGGATGGGTGCGGGAGAAATTGATATAGAGGATGAAACTTCGATGACTAGGACGAAATATTCCTTTTAGAGGACGAATTTAGAGTACGACGAGTGCGGATAGTCTAAAGCTTTAGAGTATGAATATAGAGTAAAAACTGTTGTAGTGGGTACTCTAAAACGATACTTTATCTTTTCTCTCACTCTATATTTAGAGTGGTACAGTGCTTACTCTATAGTGGGCAGTGGCGGGCCCCACTAGCTAAACAAAGGGAAAAATGTTATAACTCACAAACCAAAAATCCAAATTACATTTCGATTGCACCATTAAATTCGTCTCAATAAATCCTTCAAAACTAGATCACACATGGATATATTTAGATAAAGTGACAAGTGGGTCCCACAGTGGATAGAGTGGATAGAGGATGATATAGAGGATGGATGGGTGCAGGAGAATTGAGTATAGAGGAGAGAATCTTGCTGACTAGGACGTATAGAGGATGAATATAGAGGTCCACGAGTGCGGATAGCCTCATATGAGGAGTGATGAATGTGAAACAGAGGAAGAGGGAGGGATCTGGCCTGAATTGATTGCAGGAGCTGCACATTGGATGGCGTGGGAGATGTTTCTACTGCGGTTAGATTAGGCTGTCCGCGCTCTTTATTCTCTATATTTATTCTTTAAGAGAAATATTTCGTTTTGATCATCGAGATTCTATCCTCTATACCAGTTTTTTTCGCACTCATCCATCCTCTACATCTCATACTCTATATCAACTACCAACAGTGGGGCCCACATGTTTATAAATAAATTTTATCTAAATATATTCATGTGAGGTCTTGTTTTGAAGAATTTATTGAAACGAATTCAATGGTGTAATCGGAATTTAATTTGTATTTTTGGTTTATGAGTTATAACATTTTTTTAGCTAGATAAAATAATGGGCCCACTTATTAGATTCTTTTTTCTCTCCTCTCCCTCTCTCGGTTGCGCAGTGCATGCATGCAGCGTGGGCCATGTCCGGTACCGGACGAACTGTTGAGCGCGGTAAATATCGGACCGGAGCTTATCGTATACGATAGAGAATACATTTACAGTTTCCGCTGCGGTGCTTCATCCGGTAAAAGCAACCTGCAGGAACGTTTACCGGACTCCACTGCTGGCAGTCTTAGACTACCTGTACCCACAGTGGTTACTCTAAATGGATACTCTAAAGCTTTAGAGTATTAATATAGAGTAAAAACTGCTGCACTGGATACTCTAAAACGATACTATATCATTTCTCTCACTCTATATTTAGAGTAGCACAGTGCTTACTCTATAGTGTGCAGTGGCGGGCCCCACTGGCTAAACAAAGGAAAAAATGATATAACTCATAAACTAAAAATCCAAATTAAATTTCGATTACACCATTAAATTCGTCTCAATAAATCCTTCAAAACTAGATCACACGTGGATATATTTAGATAAAGTGACAAGTGGGTCTCATAGTGGATAGAGTGGATAGAGGATGATATAGATGATGGATGAGTGCGGAAAAATTGAGTATAGAGGAGAATCTTGCTGACTATGACGTATAGAGGATGAATATAGAGGTCCATGAGTGCGGATAGCCTTAGCAGATCCAGGAATCTGCGCTCGCAGCCGTCGGAGCAGTGACAGTGAGCAGCTACAAAATTAGGGCAATGACAATGTTAGCTCACGTTTAGTTTCCAAAAATTTTCAAGATTCCTCGTTACATTGAATGTTTGAACATATGTATAGAGCATTAAATGTAGACGAAAAAAAACTAATTACACAGTTTGGTAGAAAAACCACGAGACGAATCTTTTAAGTCTAATTAGTCCATGATTGGATACTAATTGACAAATACAAAAGAAAGTGCTACGGTAGGTAAAACCAAAAATTTTCGCGAACTAAACACACCCTTACTCAGACTTTGTTTTGCATGCTATTGGTCAAGATTGATTACATCACCTTTACTCTCTCTGTCCTATTATGCACGTTGTTTTAGCTTTCAAAGGATACCCCAATAAGAATGACGTTTTAGAGGCCGGTCTCATGGCTGAGCAGCACCAGCAGTGAGCTAATCAATGACTACAGACAAGCAAAGTAGGAGAACATGCATTACTAGAATAGGGCCTTGTTTAGTTGGCCCAAATTGGGGGTGGCCAAATTACTGTAGACTACTGTAGCATTTTGTTTTAATTTGGTAAAAATTGTCCAAACATTGACTAATTAGGCTCAAAACGTTCGTCTCGTAAAGAACAATAAAACTGTGCAATTAGTTTTTGATTTCATCTACATTTAGTACTCCATACATGTGCCGACATTTTGATGTGATGGGGAATCTTCTTTTTGCATAGTGGAATTTGGGGAAAAATTTGGCATCTAAACAGGGCCTAGGGATGCGGTGGCATTTTTGCTTCAGGCGTGTTTAGATGTGAAAAATTTTGGGGAAAAGTTCCTGTAACACTTTTCGTTGTTATTTGGTAAAATTTGTCTAACTATGGACTAACTAGGCTCAAAAGATTCATCTCGATATTTACAGACAAACTGTGCAATTAGTTATTTTTTTACCTACATTTAATGCTTCATGCATATATCTAAAGATTCGATGTGATAGTTGCTATGCAAAAATTTTTGGCTCTTTTTAGGTATGTAAACAGGCCCTCAGCCTTGTTAGCTGTGTCGCATGCTAGAACGACTTTAGATATGGGACGGAGGGAGTACCTGCTAGTTATGGTAGCGAGTACCAATTCGGTTGTATGGAACTGGAAGTGTCACATACTCTAGCTCGATGAATGTGAGTGAGCTTTCGTTCAAGAGCTAACCATAGTAAGGGAGTCTCGAACAAAGCCAGAAGCTAGATCATATATTTCCACATTCAGCTGACTAGGGGCCAAACAAATATGATCATATTTTTTTAGTGTGCTAAAATATATATAATTATATGATTCAACAATTTTTTAAATATTTGACACTATTTATAACCAAAATCATAATATTTAAATAAAAAATAGGTGAAAATTGATTTCTTTTTTCTGTAAATTCATATATGTATATAGGTATTAAAGGGAACTTACTGTGCTTGGGAGGGCCACGGCCCTGCTAGCCCCCTGGTTCCGTCACTGTCCACATTAAATTCTTCATCTTATGGAAGAGAGAAAATGATACCAGAGAGTGTACTATCTCTTCTTCAGGAAAGAAAATGTGATGCGATCCATGCTTCGTTGCGTGAGAGAGGTTAGATTGTTAAAAATCATATGTGTACGACCCACATGGTTTAAGCGATGTGCTAGAGACAAAACCTTGAAGGAGTAGGCCTTGTTCGGCTGGCCGGCTCCCAGCCAGCCAGCAGTGCTTTTCTCTCACACCAGTTCAGCACCAGCCACCAGCCACCAGCCAGCCAGCAGTATTTTTCTCTCACAATAAATCAGCCTTAGCCACCAACCACCAGCCAGCCGAACGAGGCCGTAATCTTTTTTTGTTATCTTGTATACAAGGTGGATGGGCTTAGAGCTCGTGGGCTAACATTATTGGTGGAGAAGCTCTAATACAATACAACCCATTTGTAAAAGAGCGAGAGTAATCAAATGCGGTTCTTTGTTTAAATTGTAGATCGTTCTGATTTTTCTAGATATAATGTATATTTAAATGAATTGCAAGAATTATGTACCTAAATGACTTATAAATTAGAATATAGGGGAGTACAACTCTAGGTAAGTTTCAAAAGCCAAGGCCTTGTTTAGATCTCAAATTCTCCCCCAAATTTCACTATGCAAAAAGGAGATTCCCCATCACATCAAAATGCCTGCAAATGCATGAAGTACTAAATGTAGATGAAATCAAAAACTAATTGCACAGTTTTGTTGTACTTTACGAGACGAACATTTTGAGTCTAATTAATCAATTTTTAGACAAATTTTTACACTAAAAACCAAAAGTCGCCACAGTGTTCCGACATGGGCACTGTAGCTACAGTGCCCGAATCGGTGCCCCAAATTTGGGAAATGAACACGGCCTACATCTATATTCGTTTTGGAGGTTTCGAAATTGGAGCCCACCATAAAATCCATGACTGTTCTTGTGCCATACTCCAACCAGAGTTATACTATAAATAGTGGCCATGGAGTGACAGAGCATCAACCCTAATGATGTTGCTTTAGAGCTTATGCAACTAGGCATATTTAGCTCTAGACTCTAGTAGATATTTAGCCTTGATTATTTTTTCCTCTATTCTTATAAGCCGTTTTGGATTTTCTAGTTTTAGCTATGCATATGTCTAGACATTATGTCTAGGCATATAGTAAAAGATTCTCTCTCCATTCCAAATGAATCTAGACATATACTTCTAGCTTTTGGCCCTGTTCATCTGGCTTATAATCCGTCTTATTCAGCTTGTTTTTTCAGCCGGAACAGTATTTTTCTCTCACAAAAAATCAGCCAACAGTGTTTTTCAGCCGGCTTATAATTCCAGCCGAACGACTCCTTTGTAGATATGTAGTTTTCGCTATACACTTAGACGTATACGATGTCTAGCAGATACATAGTAAAAACAATGAATCTAGAAAAAACCAAAATATCTTATAATTTAGAATAGATGGAGTATGTATCTACAAAAGTTGACTTAGGGCTTGTTTAGATTGCCAAAAACATCTAAACTTTTTTGCACAGTACCCGTCACATCGAATCTTTGGACGTATGTATGGAGCATTAAATGTAGGTAAAAAAACTAATTGCACAGTTTGTCTGTAAATGTCGAGACAAATCTTTTGAGCCTAATTAGTCCATGGTTAGACAATTTTTGCCAAATAACAACGAAAAAGTACTACAAGAATTTTTCCTAAAATTTTTTTATCTAAAAAAGGCCTTACAGTTTGAAATGGAGAGAGTACATACGTATTTTGCTCTGCTTGAGAGATGGTTATGTGGTCCTGTTTGGATCTATTAGCTGCTAATAATTAATAACTAGCTAATAGCTCATAGCTAACATTAGCTAGCTAACTATTAGTTATTTGGTCCAACTAGTTGATAGTTATAAATGAGTATTAGCTAACAATTAGCTAGATCTATTTAGATTTAAATAAGCTAATTATTAGTAATTGTTAACTTGTATAGTTCTATTATCCATGAATTCAAACATCACCATAGTGAACCATCCCTTTCTTGGCCTCATCGGCGCAACAATGTGAAAGCCCACGTGTGGACGAGCACGCCCAGGCAACGACATGCCCTAGATGTGCGGGCCGTCAGGTGATGCAGCACGGCCGCTGAGGTTATACCAATGTCGGCCTATAGAGGCACCGGATCCAGCGGAGCCGTGCCCAGTTTTGTTCTACTTTGCGAGACAAATATTTTAAACATAATTAATCAATATTTGGACAACTATTGTCAAATAAAAACAAAATTACTACAGTATTCAACAGTAAATCAGGCTGTCCGCTTCGGGCATCTAAACGAGGCCTATGCCACAATCTTTTGCGTACGTGAAGGTGAAAGCGCCCCTGAACGACTTCAGGAACAGAATTACAGTACTCGGCTGTAGGCCTGACCAGGAAATCCATCGCCTCTGAGTTCTGAAATGGACTGAATGAAATTTACGTACCACTCGTAGCGTCGGTACACGCCTCATCGGACATGAATCACGTGCAGTCGCTCAACAAAGCAGTCGTCGGACGAGCGACGAGTCACCGTTCACTTTGACGGCATCGAATCACCGTTCATTATTGCTCATCACTGCAGCGACCCTCGTAGCGTCGGTACACGCCTCATCGGACATGAATCACGTGCAGTCGCTCAACAAAGCAGTCGTCGGACGAGCGACGAGTCACCGTTCACTTTGACGGCATCGAATCACCGTTCATTATTGCTCATCACTGCAGCGACCCTGCTTGTCTGGCAGTACTGTTCATTCCCGTTGATCTGAAAAAACGGACGCTCCACGTTGCGTGCAGCGGCCCTGTTCACGTGTCTTTTTGACCGTACTTTTTCGATGAAGAAATAGTATTTTCTCTCACAACAAATCAGTTAATAGTATTTTTTAACTTTATTTTCAGCGAAGCCAACGACGCCTTTAACAAAAGCCCCGTTGCTCGTCCGCCGAGGCCTCCATTTCTTGCATCCGCCGGCCTCGCATCGCTCTCGCCTCTCGGCGGGTGACTTTTCTTCCACCGGGTGCTCCCTCCCGCAACGGCACGGCGGAGCCGCGCGATCCGATCCGATCCGCGCACCCACGACGAACCACACAAAAGAGAGCGAGAAAACCAATGCCGCGCACCGAACCCAAACAACCCGTTGGCAATCGCGTCAAAGGGCCAAGGACAAGGACCATCGTCGTCCCACTCTATAAATTCTGGGCGTAGAAAAAACCACTCGTCCGAAAAAGACCAAGGAGGCAGCGATTCCACATTTCCATTTCGTTTCCTCGTCGTCTCCGCTTTCCCAACCCCACGTCTGCCTCCCTCACCCTCCCCAACCCCCGACCAAATCCCGTCGCGGTCTCCGCCGGATTCGCCCGCCGACCCCCTCCCCCGGCGATGGCGATCGGGCCCAATCGCTGCCTCCCCCTGGCGTTCCGGCGGTTCGGGATTTGCTGATAGGACATTGAGATTTAGAGGCCTTAGTTGGTGGGTTGTTGGTGTTGCTGGGTTGATCCAGGGAACCTGGTACGGGGCGCCGGTCGATTGAGCTCGCGCGGGCGGGTTTTGCGAGCGGGGATGGGGCTCCTGTTCGTGGAGTCGCTCCCGGGACCCAAGGTGTTCAAGTGCAAGTACTGCAGGGTGCACTCGGCGTCGCCGGACGCCATCTTGTCCAAGGACTTCCGCGGCCGCCACGGCCGCGCCTACCTCTTCGACAGCGTGTGAGCTGGGCCTGTCCCTCTCTCTCTGTTCCCCGCACTTTGATTTCTCGCGGTTCTCTGACCGTGGATTGTGCGATGGCTACAATGCCGGTAGTTTAGTTTCTTGCTTGGAATTCCGAGCTAACTAGCTAGTATATCGAATATAAGATTAGCTTTGGCCACGCACTGTTACTTTAGAGCTGCATCGACTTTAGCTGCCTGAATTGCATGAACAGTGTCTGAAAAATGGTATTCTTACCTGTATTCTGTTGGTCGTCGGTAGAGGTGATGGTTATCAAATGATGCCTTGTGCAATCAAGCTATAAGGCATGAATGTGGTTCAGGGCATGTGACACTGTTTCTTAGGTCATATCGATAATGGATGGGAGGACTCCCTTCCTGTTTGGATGTGAATAAATGATGAGTTATGCAACACACAACGTTACATGAATCAACATTTTGTTTGTTCTTGTTATGGATTATAGTCTTACGGATTTATGGTCATTAGTAGTAGAAATTGTTGATGGTTCCTCTAAAAAAATTGTTGATGGTGGATTATAAACTTATGATTCTGTAGGTTACATAGACAAACAACATTTCAGATTTCACATGGTCAACGGGACCCTGCTTGATAGGGAATAGAGATGAACACTCATATATGACCTTAGCATGCTTGGTCGGGGCCATTTGATTGATACGGAATGCTCAGGCCATTTTCTGCTCTTTGGTGCTAACCCGTGATCCAGTATGAATGACTTGTAGAGCATTAACACCAATGATTTGTGAAGGCATCCTTAGGGACTGGAATCAATTGAACCTGTAAACCACATTCCGTGCACTTTGCACATTCATGATTCCCAAGTGAATACAATGAGTTATGAAGTACCATTGGTTTCACCCAATTTAACAAACATTGAAACATGTAACTGTCCACATTGGTTATTAGCATTTGATAGTCGCAGAGTATCATATATAATCGTTCATTGACGATTTGAACAACTATCCATTGCAAATTCTTGTTTACATGTTGATCCGGGGTCAATGTCACATCCAGGGTGAATGTGAGCCTTGGTCCCAACGAGGATCGCTATCTCATGACTGGGTTGCATACAGTGAACGATATCTACTGTGGCTGCTGCCAACGACTCCTTGGCTGGAGATATGTAAGTTACCAATTTGTCATTTGTGCTGTAAAATTTATTGAAAATTGCAAATTTAGGTGTTTAAAGCAAGGAAATCGGTTGGTGGTTATATTTTGACATTGTCTCTTAGCTTTCAATACATTGAGGAGGATAGGTCCTGCAAAACTAT
Organism: Saccharum hybrid cultivar R570; assembly: GCA_038087645.1. Taxonomy (NCBI): domain Eukaryota; kingdom Viridiplantae; phylum Streptophyta; class Magnoliopsida; order Poales; family Poaceae; genus Saccharum; species Saccharum hybrid cultivar. The sequence goes on from JAQSUU010000377.1 coordinate 3,208,885, forward strand.
GTGACTTGATGTTCCCATTGAACAATTCTTGAATGCTGCTAATGTGTTCTGAAACAAGATATCTCATAAGCATTATTCCCATAAATAATGTGTAGATGGCTGTGAGGAATAATCGCAGCACTTCTAGAGGACCACTATACATAGAACTCTGTTGCTTATTACTCAAGTGTGGATACTTGTTCTATGGAGTTATTCAGTTATTCATGGATGCGACATGATTATGGGCATTTCTATTTTCTAGTACCTCTTTGCTTTATATTAATAACAATTTTAGTGTACAAAATACACTTATACATGCATTAACTGAGAATTCATCAAGGGAAAAATGACTTACTTTTTAATGCAAGCCTTTTTTCATTCATTCATATATTAGAATTTCATAGGTTGATGTTACCAGCTGCAAGGCTGAATGATGAACCATTGCTGCATCTTCTGTAGGATGCTTATAATTGCCCCCTTGTCTTGTCAATTCATCTACTAGGGTCTCATGAGTTTACAGGTTTCTATTGGATTTTTAATAATTTGCATTGGGTTTTGTTGTGACATCCCTCACTGTTATTTACACGAATGAGAATCATGAGGTGCACAGAATTTGCAATGTTTAGTGTTCAAGGTGTATCTTAAACTAGGGATGGGGTTATTGCATTATTTAATGTGATTAATCAGGCACATGCTCCAGTCCTGAGCTCAATAGCTAGAGTACATTGAGATGTTATACTAAATCCGTCCCAAATTATAAGACGTTTTGGCTTTTCTAGATACACTGCTTTTACCATGTATGATGTATCTAGATATAGTGTATATCTATGTGCATAGCAAATGCAACGTATCTAGAAAAGCCAAAACGTCTTATAATTTGGAACGGAGGGAGTACATAATAGTAATCCTTTACCATTATGTGATTTGCCCTAGGCAGTCTAAACAAAATGGTAAACAGTTAGTTCATAGCAGTATTGAATAGTACTTGCTAACCAAGGAACACATGGTCTAACTTATTCTTCCACCTTTTCCTTGCCCTGCTTTTCTTTCCTTGCACGAGTTGTTAGTTCATGCTAGTTGGCATTGCCACGTGATCAACCAAGCCTGTCTGCTAGGCTTTGAGATGTTTGGCCTGGTTGTCAGTCAATGCTTAGTTCATTCAGATGTTTCCTACACATTCCCCATTGGATGTTTTGTGGCTTTTCTGTGAACCATGTTAATATCATGATGAGTCTTCTACCCATTGGATGCAGGAGAAAGCTTATAACGAAGACCAGAAATATAAAGAAGGAAAGTATATACTGGAGAAGAACATGATGCTCAAAGAAGGCTGGTAGCTGAAGAAATTAATCAGCTATTGAGTCCAGCAGACCTTTCCAACTGTGTAAATTATTCCTGAACATTTGTCGTTAGCGGTTCCTCAACATTTTATTGTGACGGTGAAGATTAGACGCGATGGAAATCCACTTCGAGCACTCACCACGCAGACTCTATCATAGAGTCTAAAGCTATTTATTACCTTAAATATTGTGGACTTATAGTCTAAATAAGACTTGGAGTCTTGTTTTTTCTCCCTCTTTCTTCAATAAATATGTTGTCACATCAGCAAAATACTATAAATAAGGTGTAATAAATAGCCTTGAACTCTATGATAGAGTCTTGCATTGTGAGTACTACCCTTACCAAATATATATATTGGCCTTTTGGGGGTCACACTCCGAGAACTCCTCGGTATCCGTATGGAAAGCCTCAAGGGTCCGTTTGGTTCCAGAACCGGCCCTGCATTTCACAAATTAGATTGCTGGGCAATTAAGCTGTTTGGATGGCCCACCAAATTATAACCGGAAACGAGGCCCTAGAATTGGGCGCGTTTTAATATGTTTTATGACCAGAATCATCTGATTTTGTCGGTAAATTTGTTTGGACTAAACCAAAGTAAACTAGGGCCTTGTTTAGATGGCTAAAGTTAGAAATTTTTTTTGGCACTGTAGCACTTTCGCTTGTATTTGGTAATTATTGTTCAATCGTGGACTAACTAGGCTCAAAAGATTCGTCTCGTGATTTATAATTAAACTGTACAATTAGTTATTTTTTATCTACATTTACTACTTTATGCATACGTCTCTAGATTCGATGTGATGAAGAGGGAGTGTAAAAATTTGGGAGTAATCTAAACAAGGCATAGATTGAAAAAACTGATGTTAGGCGACGACACCAAGAGACCTGAAGGGGCGACGACGGCTGTTATTCCACCCAGCATGGCACCTTTCGCATATATAACTTCGATAATGATCATGTCCGTTAGGCGTTTCCCATTAGTAGACGACTAAAATCTCGCAACGTGGCACTTGAAAATGTCACCACTAACGTTTGTAGACTTATTTTGAGGGCAGGATACCCCTACAAGCACGACTTAACTTTTGCCCTGCACTTTTAACTCTTCTTTTTTCTTTCTTTTTTCTTTTTTTAAATGGATCCAAACAGGTAGGCTAAAAGTGAGCAAAAGGGGAGGTTAAAGTTTAGCTAAAAGCATTTGGGGTGTGAAGGACACCTTATTTTGTACTTTTAGCTCTTTTTTCTTTTGCCATGAATCCAAACATCCAAGCAAAGACTAAAGTTTAGCTACAAAAAATTAGGGGCTAAACTTTTACCATGGCAAATGGATCCGAACAGAGTCTTAGATCTATTTGAATTCATGGAGCTAATAGAGTTAGCTGCTAATATTTATCTTCTTTCAACTAGACAAGTTCAACTATTAGTTTGGCTAATTATTAGTTGAATATCCAGCTAAACAACCATCTCACTGGTTGGACCAAACCAACTAATAACAACTACTCCCTCCGTTCCAAATTATAAGTCGCTTTGACTTTTTTGGTTCATCCATTTTGCTATGTATCTAGACATATTATTATATCTACATACATAGCAAAATAGATATACCAAAAAAAAGTCAAAACGACTTATAATTTGAAACGGATGGAGTAATTAATAGTTAGCTAGCTAATACTAGCAATGAGCTATTGGCTAGTTAACTATTCGCAGCTAAGGTTAGTACTAATCTGAAACTCTAGATAGTTTTTATAGCATTTAATAGAATGCTATGTTAGCAAAAAGTTTGTAACACCCTCGGTGTTACGCCTTAATCAAAATATTAAACCATGTAATGAGCATCATGTTTATGTATTATTGCATGTGGTAAATGAGAAATTAAATTTATTGCACTAATTCTCAAATTGAGCTCTAATTTATTCCTTGTCCAAGTTGTCCTTCCAGCATGTCATCTCTCTCCACGTGAGAGCTCCATAGCCACAAAGTCAAATGATAAATTATTGTCATTCACTAATTATTGGCATACCACTTGGCAAGATTTTTATCTCCATCAATCTCGCGACGCGCCACTGTCATCTCTCGTTGTTCTAATTATCCCGCCTTTACTTCGCTTGCTAATCACCTTGCAAAATTATCCGTGCACGACGCGCTACAACTGCCATAGTGTGTCGCACACGCTACGCATTAATATCACTCGCAAGTTTGGACCGCTAAGCACTCCGCTTGTACGCTGCTGAGGTACTTTGCAGGCAAAGGTCAGGCACCATTTTTTTCCACACGCTGGCACTGTAGCAGTGGTGAAAACACTGTTCACGTGTGGAAAACACTGTCCACGCGTAGAAAATACTGTAGCTCCACAGAAGGCACTGTTCATCCACAGCACCCTGTCGCCCTCCCACCGTTTTATTACCTTTAAGCACGCTAGTTTAGCCACTAACCTTATGACGCGTCGCTGTCGCGTCTTTGCTTCTCCATTCCTGCGTCTCCTGTCTTTAAAAGGATACGCCGAGCTATTTCGCACCGCTGCTCACTTGCTTCTCTCGAATTAAGTTTCTCTGTTCTTACCCATGAAAGCTGCGTCTATCGATTTCTTCGGAGCTATAATAATCAGCTGAGGTAGCTAATCTATAATTGATCTTTTCATTCTCTAATGTTTCCTTGACCTGTGATCTCCTTCTCCGTTAATTCCTTGACCTAAATAAATGAACCAGCACCCCACCGCCGAGCACGTTCAGCTCAAAGCTCACTCCAGTCATGATGTGCTCGTAAGTCCAAGATCACTCAAAGTCCATCATTGAATTAATTCTCTCATGACCAAGACATCACCCGTCGCACACGGTATGCTCGCCCGCCGCTGTCCTGCTTTCAGGCAAAGACTTGACTGATGGATAGGACACGACAAGCATCATCAGAAGTTCTGAATCTCCCTTTCACATTTACTATGTCGGGTTGCTGATCACAAACACAGCCTGAAGGCATGGCTCTACTTTGACTTGTTAGGTGATGAACACTGTTCACCCATCCCTCACGCATCCATTGTCAGCACGGTAGCGGTACGAGCATGACTGACCGTGACCGCGTGCAACGAGCCAGCTTCTCCCTCCCCGCGTCTTTTGCCTTTATAAGGACATGCCGAGCCATCGAGCTGTTTCGCTCCACTGATCATTCACTTCTCTCAAATCAAGTAACCAGCATCTCGCATCCAATTCATTGCTTCGTGTTCTACCTTTTCCAAGAACACGCAAAGGTGCGAATAGATTAGTTGGTTAATCAAGCTAATTAGCCTGCTCCAATAATATCATTTTCTTCATCTCTAGAGCTCATTTGAATTTATTTATTGATTGTGAAATAAATTTTGTTAGATTCCTAAATTCATGATCTATCTATTAGTGTAATTAGTTCGTATAGTTCAGTGATACCTTTAGGGTTACTTTATTATTTTGAAATGTTTATTATGGTTATTTAGAGAATGAATTTTTTATGATGCATGGTAGCTAGTGCACCTTGTTTTATTATATATATAGTAAATTGATTTTAACAATAAGGATGCCTTTAGTTGCTAAGATAATACATGAAATGTTTCATACTTGTTTAGTGGGAATAATAGGTAACTTTGTGTATTAGTCATTAGAGTTAGCTTAGTAGCTCGGTAGATGTATTCTTATTTTAAGAGTTGTGGTTGCCTATATATTAATTATTGCATCATCATTTCATGCATATAGTGAACGAATTGGCGGAGACCGTGACTGTCGGCGATCAGGAGTACGAGGAAATCGTTGAGGAGTACGAGGAGGAGATTCTCGTGCCGGAGGAGAACCAGGAGTCGTTGACTGACTTTACTGACACCGCGCCTGCCCAAGGCAAGCCCCGGTGCATAACCCTTATTTTGCAAATCATTATATATATGTTGTTCAATTATGTTGCAGGAGTTTTATGATACCCACATGTATTTATCTATATTTACCCATGAGCCTTACTAGTACAGGATCATGTAGCTGCTTTGCTTAGGTTTATCGGTAGCGTGAGTAACCTGTCGTTACTCACAATAGGTGGTTATTATTATTATTATTATTACACTAATGATGAAATGATGGAAAAGGAAATGGTGACCGGGCAGGGATATTGTATGGGTTTTGGTGGGTGTAACAGGTTGTGTCCCGCGGCCACGGGGCATAGCTTGGTTGCACTATTTCCCTGTCCGTGTCGATTAAGGACCGTTCGTTGCACTGGATCCCCAGTCAAGTCACATATCTCCTTATCCCGAGCATATACTAGCGGATGGGGGCTAGGAAAACTTATTACTCTCTTGTCATGGGCTCCGGCTCTTTTCGGACCGACTGATTGGAGGCGGGGATAGGTGGAGGTCTTAGCACCGTATTGAGGCCGGGCCTCAAGTACGGGAGCTAGGAGTCCAAGTTTGGACGGGGACCTGGAAACCTATGACAGGAGGGGAACGGGTTGGTCTTGCTTGTGCCTGGGGTACAAGCGAGGCGTGTGTTTTTCGGGGTATCCAGCTGGACTACATTGATTCGCGAATCGCCGTTTCTACGTGACGGTACGGCTTGACTGCACTCTGGCACCGTAGTAAGAACTGGCATATGAAAGATGGAAAAATGATTCTGATTGCTCAACCCTTGCTTGATGATAGAACAGGTGCTTACATAGCAGGTTGGATAATGAATTTAACATGGCTGTTAATAATTTAATGAAATAAGGACTCACTCTTAGTATTGCTTTTCGCAAACAAGAACCCACAAGCCATAAAGCCTATCATAATCCTTGAGAGTTGGGAAATATATTCCTAGTCGGGTAAGTCTTGCGAGTACATTGTGTACTCAGGGTTTATTTACCCTTGTTGCAGGTGCTGCTTGAGAAGCTAACTGTTGTGTGGAGGATTCTTCTGGTGGGCACAGACGGATCCTTATATCGTTTCGTTAGATGTTATTCTATTCCGCTGTTTAATTTATCGCACTCTGAACTTTGGTACTGTAATAAAGAATTTCCGAGACTCTTTATTGTATGAAATGGATTAAGTATTGTAAGCTTGTACTCATTATTGGATCCCGGGTGTAAAATTGTGGAACGCTTCGAGTTCTCCCGTTGGGTGTGCTCGACAGAACTGCTTGACTTGGCTCACTTTTAGGGTGCTTAGTGTCTAGTGGAAGACAACGTCTCTAAAAGTGTGTTAATTCAGGCGGTTCTGCCACAGTTGGTACCAGAGCAATAATGAGTTCACGAGCTTAATCACCGTTTCAAAAACTTAAAACTTTGACCAACAAAAGCTTTGCGAAAAATAGGATGCGGTAAAATTGCGTAAATAAGTATAAGCCCTAACAATATGGTCTATCTAGGATAGTGGCACTTGTTTTATCTAACCATTTTCTGCAGGTACACTAACTTACGCTACGTAAGAAAGCGCTAGTGTTCGGAAAGGAGTGTACGATGTGCCAAAAATTCAAACGAGTGCCGCTATATTCCGGCTTGAGTGAACGTATAGGTCGATGCATGCATCATATGAAGAAAATCTGTTAAGCTAAACCCCTTCACGTATAATTTCTAGATAGTTAAGATGATAGGGTAATAAATAAAAAGAAATGCTTCGATCCTTAATAAAAGCCTTATCAATTTCTCTAAGTCTCTTGTTCCTAGTCTGAAGGTTCTCTATTTTTTTTGGTTCCTAAATGGTCACAGATGGATCTGAGGTCCCGTCGTGTGGGCACTGGGTCTGGTCGTGGGAGCACTAGTGCCGGTGTGGGACGTGGCCTTGGTGAAGGTCATGGTGAAAGTGGCCGCGACAATGGTAACAACAATGCCAACGGGCAGAGCCGTGAGGCCCCACTCTTGGGTCCTCCTTCCCCGCCACCACCACCGCCACCTCCGATGACTCCTGCGGAGATGATGGCGGAGATGTTGGCTTCACGTCAGGAGACAGCCCGTGCCTTGGAGATGATGGCACAGGCTCTTGGTGGCTTCGTCCACGGAGGCCACGGTGGCAATGACGGAAATGGGGGTGGTGCCCGCGGTCTTGAGAGGCCTTGTTCTTATCAGGACTTCTTAAAGACCAACCCGCCCACGTTCACGCCGACTGCGGAGCCTCTGGACGCGGAGCATTGGCTTCGTGTGTTGGAGCAGAAGTTTCTGCTGCTCACGGTGACCGATGAGCAGAAGGTGCGCTTTGCCGCACAATAGCTGTTGGGATCTGCTAGCGCATGGTGGGATACTTTCAATGCCATGCAGCCGGTGGGTCATCCTGTGACTTGGCAGGAGTTCACCACTGCCTTCCGAGAGTACTACATTCCTGCGGGTGTTCTGAACAGGAAGCTCTCGGAGTTCTTGGACCTGAAACAGGGGAGCATGTCTGTGATGGAGTATGCCAATAAATTCAACCATCTGGCACAGTACGCTGGGACTCATGTTGACACAGATGAGAAGAAGAGGGATCGCTTCTATCGTGGCCTCTCTTGTATTTTGCAGAAGGAGCTTTATACTGGGAACTACCAGACTTTCGGTACTCTGATGAATGCTACCATTTCTATGGAAGGACTGCAGCGTGACACTCAGGCTGAGTGGAAGCGCAAGCGGGGAATCTCTGGGTCTTCTAGTCACCCGCAGTCGCAGAAGATGCAGGTTGTCAAGAGGATGTCCTACCATTCCCCAGGTGGACAGTCGTCTCGGCAGCCTCAGCAGACTCGGCAAACACCGCCGACTCTGTACCGTGCACCTACTCAGCAGGTGCAGCAGGCCCAGGGATCGCAGTTTCCACCTCGTCAGGGGCAGATGATCAAGTCTACTGCTTGTTTCAAGTGTGGCAAGGAGGGCCACTTTGCTCGGGAGTGTCCCGAGAACCGAGCTGCTCAGTCTTCCCAGCCGTCCGCCAACTCTCGCTTGATCAAGAGGACGGTTATTAAGAAGGTGCCAGTGAGTCGCTCGGGACAGGTTAACTACACCGAGGCTGAGGAGATCCTGCAGAATAAGCCTGTGATGGCTGGTATGTTTACCATTGACTCCCACCCAGCATTTGTGTTATTTGATTCTGGAGCATCGCATTCATTCATGAGCATGGGGTTTGCAGAAAAGCACAATATATCTCTTATGGCTATTCCTTTTGCCTATAAAATTAGCACTCCGGGTGCGCAGATGTGCATTAATACCCGGACGGACACAGTCAGCTTAGTGCTAGCCACTCACACTTACCGTCTCTAGTTCATGTTGCTACCTGGACAGGGCATTGATGCAATCCTGGGCATGAATTGGTTGAAGGTTTATGGGGTAGTCTTGGACCTTAAGAGGAGAGTTGTTGAGTTACGACTTCCTTCTTCTGAGGATAGGATGTCTCTCCGTATCTCTCCAAATTCTGTTTCACCAGTCACTGCTAATGTTGACGCTTCTCCTGATCTTGCCTCTATTCCTGTGGTCTGTGAGTTTTCTGATATCTTCCCTGAAGATTTGCCTGGGTTACCACCAGATAGAGATGTGGAGTTTATCATAGAGTTAGAGCCTGGCACTACTCCTATTTCACGGCGTCCTTACCGCATGGCTCCACCAGAATTAGCAGAAATGAAGAAGCAATTAGAGGAATTGCTGAAAAAGGGGTTTATCCGTCCTAGTTCTTCTCCATGGGGTTGTCCAGCCATTTTTGTGAAGAAGAAGGACGACACTCTGCGGATGTGTGTGGATTATCGCCCTCTCAATGCGGTGACCATCAAGAATAAGTACTCTTTGCCTCGCATTGATGCTTTGTTTGATCAGTTGGCTGGTGCTAGAGTGTTTTCCAAAATTGATCTTCGTTCTAGGTATCACCAAATAAAAATCCGACCCCAAGATATACCAAAGACAACTTTCTCTACTAGGTATGGGCTTTATGAGTACCTAGTCATGTCTTTTGGTCTCACCAATGCTCCTGCATTCTTCATGTACCTCATGAACTCAGTCTTTATGCCGGAGTTAGATAAGTTTGTAGTGGTGTTCATTGATGATATTTTGATATATTCCAAGAATGAAGAAGAACATGCATAACACCTTCGCACAGTCCTGAACCGACTACGGGAGCACAAGCTGTATGCCAAGTTCAGCAAGTGTGAGTTTTGGTTGAATAGAGTGCAGTTTTTGGGACATGTCCTAACCCCCAAAGGTGTATCTGTTGATCCTAGTAAGGTGCAGGATGTGCTAAGTTGGAAATCTCCTGAATCAGTGCATCAGATCCGTCAGTTTCTTGGTCTTGCTGGGTACTATCGGCGCTTCATTCCAGATTTCTCCAAGATAGCTCAGCCTATGACTAAGTTGCTTCAGAAAGACTCCAAGTTTGTGTGGAGTCCAGCCTGTGAGAAAGCTTTCCAAGCTTTGAAGAACTTTCTTACCTCTGCTCCTATTCTGGCCCAACCGGATATTGACAGGCCATTTGATGTGTATTGTGATGCCTCTAAGATAGGACTTGGTTGTGTGCTTATGCAAGAGGGACGAGTGATAGCTTATGCTTCCCGTCAACTAAAAAAGCATGAAGTGAAATTATCCCACCCATGATTTAGAGCTTGCTGCAGTTGTGCATGCTCTAAAGATATGGAGACACTATCTGTTGGGAAACAAGGTGCATATTTTTACTGATCACAAGAGCCTCAAGTATATTTTCACTCAACCCGAGTTAAATATGAGGCAAAGGAGATGACTTGAGTGAATCAAGGATTACAATCTGGAAGTCCATTATCATCCTGGAAAAGCCAATGTGGTGGCTGATGCGTTAAGTCGAAGGTCACACCAGGATGATGAAGAGTCCTTACCTCTCTCTCACTCTGTAGTTTTAGCTCACATTGCTCTAGTCTCAGATTTGTTGGAGCAAGTTGTTATTGAGCAAAGGCAGGATGCTTTGGAGATTCCTCATATCAAAAAGTTGATTGATGAAGGACGTGGTCCCCATTTCAGCATTGATGAACAAGGTATGGTGAGGTACAAGAATCGTTTGGTGGTTCCCGGAAGTGATGAGCTTAGAAGAAAGATTTTGGGGGAAGCCCATAGTTCCAGGCTATCCATTCATCCGGGAAGTAACAAGATGTACCATGATTTTGCGCCACTTGTATTGGTGGTCAAATATGAAGCAGGATATCACTAAGTATATTGCAGAATGTGATATTTGTGGAAGGGTGAAGGCAGACCATATGCGTACGCCTGGTTTCCTACAGCCTTTGCCAATCCCAGTTTAGAAATGGGAGGATATTTCTATGGATTTTATTACAGGATTGCCCCGCACAGTAAAAGGGCATGATTCTATTTGGGTCATTGTGGATCGTCTTACAAAGTCTGCCCATTTTCTTCCTGTGGATGAAAGATATACAGCCATGCAATATGCTAAGTTGTATTTTGACCGCATTGTAACTCTCCATGGAGTCCCTCTTACTATTGTTTCTGATCATGGATCGATCTTTATGTCCCGCTTTTGGACTCAACTCCAGAAATGCCTTGGAACTAGTCTTCTCAGAAGTTCAGCTTATCATCCGCAGACCGACGGCCAGACAGAAAGAGTCAATCAAGTGCTGGAAGATATGTTGAGAGCTTGTGTCATTTCTTTCCCAGAGAAGTGGGATGAGTGCTTGAGATTGGCTGAGTTTTCTTACAACAATAGTTATCAAGAAAGCATTCGAATGGCACCTTTTGAGGCTTTGTATGGCAAGAAGTGTAGGACACCGCTCAACTGGGTTGAAGTAGGAGACCGTGGTTATTTCGGGCCTGACTTTATCCTTGAAGCAAGAGAGAAAGTTGGAATTATTCGGAGTCATTTGAAGGCGGCTCAGAACCGTCAGAAAACCTATGCGGATAAGAGAAGAAGGCCTTTGCAATTTGAAGTGGGTGATTATGTGTATCTTAAAGTGTCTCCCATGAAAGGTGTGCATAGATTTGGTGTCCGTGGAAAATTAGCTCCTCGCTATGTTGGGCCTTACAAGGTTTTGGAACGGCGTGGTACTGTTGCTTACCGCATTCAGCTCCCAGATATATTGTCAGCCGTCCATGATGTTTTTCATGTGTCTCAATTGAAAAAGTGTTTGCGAGTTCCTGATGAGGCAGTGGAGATCGAAGGACTCCCTCTCCAACCTGATCTTTCCTATATTGAGCATCCAGTCAAGATTTTGGATGAAAAAGAAAGGGTGACGAGAAACAATGTGGTGAAATTTTACAAAGTCCAATGGCAGAATCACTCGGAGGATGAGGCAACTTGGGAACTTGAGAGCTATATTTTGAAGCATTATCCTCATCTCATTCCTAGCTCATCAATGTAATTATTTAAATTGAAATTTAATTCTACCTCTCTCCTCACACTAGGCACATGTAATCTCGGGACGAGATTTTCTTTTAGGGGGTAGAGCTGTAACACCCTCGGTGTTACGCCTTAATCAAAATATTAAACCATGTAATGAGCATCATGTTTATGTATTATTGCATGTGGTAAATGAGAAATTAAATTTATTGCACTAATTCTCAAATTGAGCTCTAATTTATTCCTTGTCCAAGTTGTCCTTCCAGCACGTCATCTCTCTCCACGTGAGAGCTCCATAGCCATAAAGTCAAATGATAAATTATTGTCATTCACTAATTATTGGCATACCACTTGGCAAGATTTTTATCTCCATCAATCTCGCGACGCGCCACTGTCATCTCTCGTTGTTCTAATTATCCCGCCTTTACTTCGCTTGCTAATCACCTTGCAAAATTATCCGTGCACGACGCGCTACCACTGCCATAGTGTGTCGCACACGCTACGCATTAATATCACTCGCAAGTTCGGACCGCTAAGCACTTCGCTTGTACGCTGCTGAGGTACTTTGCAGGCAAAGGTCAGGCACCATTTTTTTCCACACGCTGGCACTGTAGCAGTGGTGAAAACACTGTTCACATGTGGAAAACACTGTCCACACGTAGAAAATACTGTAGCTCCGCAGAAGGCACTGTTCATCCACAGCACCCTGTCGCCCTCCCACCGTTTTATTACCTTTAAGCAAGCTAGTTTAGCCACTAACCTTATGACGCGTCGCTGTCGCGTCTTTGCTTCTCCATTCCTGCGTCTCCTGTCTTTAAAAGGATACGCCGAGCTATTTCGCACCGCTGCTCACTTGCTTCTCTCGAATTAAGTTTCTCTGTTCTTACCCATGAAAGCTGCGTCTATCGATTTCTCCTGAGCTGTAATAATCAGCTGAGGTAGCTAGTCTATAATTGATCTTTTCATTCTCTAATGTTTCCTTGACCTGTGATCTCCTTCTCCGTTAATTCCTTGACCTAAATAAATGAACCAGCACCCCACCGCCGAGCACGTTCAGCTCAAAGCTCACTCCAGTCATGATGTGCTCGTAAGTCCAAGATCACTCAAAGTCCATCATTGAATTAATTCTCTCATGACCAAGACATCACCCGTCGCACACGGTATGCTCGCCCGCCGCTGTCCTGCTTTCAGGCAAAGACTTGACTGATGGATAGGACACGACAAGCATCATCAGAAGTTCTGAATCTCCCTTTCACATTTACTATGTCGGGTTGCTGATCACAAACACAGCCTGAAGGCATGGCTCTACTTTGACTTGTTAGGTGATGAACACTGTTCACCCATCCCTCACGCATCCATTGTCAGCACGGTAGCGGTACGAGCATGACTGACCGTGACCGCGTGCAACGAGCCAGCTTCTCCCTCCCCGCGTCTTTTGCCTTTATAAGGACATGCCGAGCCATCGAGCTGTTTCGCTCCACTGATCATTCACTTCTCTCAAATCAAGTAACCAGCATCTCGCATCCAATTCATTGCTTCGTGTTCTACCTTTTCCAAGAACACGCAAAGGTGCGAATAGATTAGTTGGTTAATCAAGCTAATTAGCCTGCTCCAATAATATCATTTTCTTCATCTCTAGAGCTCATTTGAATTTATTTATTGATTGTGAAATAAATTTTGTTAGATTCCTAAATTCATGATCTATCTATTAGTGTAATTAGTTCGTATAGTTCAGTGATACCTTTAGGGTTACTTTATTATTTTGAAATGTTTATTATGGTTATTTAGAGAATGAATTTTTTATGATGCATGGTAGCTAGTGCACCTTGTTTTATTATATATATAGTAAATTGATTTTAACAATAAGGATGCCTTTAGTTGCTAAGATAATACATGAAATGTTTCATACTTGTTTAGTGGGAATAATAGGTAACTTTGTGTATTAGTCATTAGAGTTAGCTTAGTAGCTCGGTAGATGTATTCTTATTTTAAGAGTTGTGGTTGCCTATATATTAATTATTGCATCATCATTTCATGCATATAGTGAACGAATTGACGGAGACCGTGACTGTCGGCGATCAGGAGTACGAGGAAATCGTTGAGGAGTACGAGGAGGAGATTCTCGTGCCGGAGGAGAACCAGGAGTCGTTGACTGACTTTACTGACACCGCGCCTGCCCAAGGCAAGCCCCGGTGCATAACCCTTATTTTGCAAATCATTATATATATGTTGTTCAATTATGTTGCAGGAGTTTTATGATACCCACATGCATTTATCTATATTTACCCATGAGCCTTACTAGTACAGGATCGTGTAGCTGCTTTGCTTAGGTTTATCGGTAGCGTGAGTAACCTGTCGTTACTCACAATAGGTGGTTATTATTATTATTATTACACTAATGATGAAATGATGGAAAAGGAAATGGTGACCGGGCAGGGATATTGTATGGGTTTTGGTGGGTGTAACAGGTTGTGTTCCGCGGCCACGGGGCATAGCTTAGTTGCACTATTTCCCTGTCCGTGTCGATTAAGGACCGTTCGTTGCACTGGATCCCCAGTCAAGTCACAGATCTCCTTATCCCGAGCATATACTAGCGGATGGGGGCTAGAAAAACTTCTTACTCTTTTGTCATGGGCTCCGGCTCTTTCCGGACCGACTGATTGGAGGCGGGGATAGGTGGAGGTCTTAGCACCGTATTGAGGCCGGGCCTCAAGTACGGGAGCTAGGAGTCCAAGTTTGGACGGGGACCTGGAAACCTATGACAGGAGGGGAACGGGTTGGTCTTGCTTGTGCCTGGGGTACAAGCGAGGCGTGTGTTTTTCGGGGTACCCAGCTGGGCTACATTGATTCGCGAATCGCCGTTTCTACGTGACAGTACGGCTTGACTGCACTCTGGCACCGTAGTAAGAACTGGCATATGAAAGATGGAAAAATGATTCTGATTGCTCAACCCTTGCTTGATGATAGAACAGGTGCTTACATAGCAGGTTGGATAATGAATTTAACATGACTGTTAATAATTTAATGAAATAAGGACTCACTCTTAGTATTGCTTTTCGCAAACAAGAACCCACAAGCCATAAAGCCTATCATAATCCTTGAGAGTTGGGAAATATATTCCCAGTCGGGTAAGTCTTGCGAGTACATTGTGTACTCAGGGTTTATTTACCCTTGTTGCAGGTGCTGCTTGAGAAGCTAACTGTTGTGTGGAGGATTCTTCTGGTGGGCACAGACGGATCCTTATATCGTTTCGTTAGATGTTATTCTATTCCGCTGTTTAATTTATCGCACTCTGAACTTTGGTACTGTAATAAAGAATTTCTGAGACTCTTTATTGTATGAAATGGATTAAGTATTGTAAGCTTGTACTCATTATTGGATCCCGGGTGTAAAATTGTGGAACGCTTCGAGTTCTCCTATTGGGTGTGCTCGACAGAACTGCTTGACTTGGCTCACTTTTAGGGTGCTTAGTGTCTAGTGGAAGACAACGCCTCTAAAAGTGTGTTAATTCAGGCGGTTCTGCCACAAAGTTTCTTGTGGCAAGTGATTTAACGAGGAAAGAGGTTCTCTGGCTCAATGTCTAACGACGGACGACTCGAGGGATTTATCGTTGGGGATGATGGAGTCGTTTCTTCCACGAGGTTAGGTCTTCCTCACCATGGATGCGCCTATGCTTGGATGATCCTTCGTAGCCAGCCTCGCTTGCACCCAACTATGGCCTGATCAGCTTCTGCGCAAGTCCTCGGCTGGTCGAGACTGAGCCCGTCGCACACTCGCAAGCGCTTGAGCTCGACATCGCACGGTCACACCCTCCACGATTTAGCTGTGCCACTCACCACCGCCTGTTCGCTTTGCTAAAAAGACAAGCTGAAAAGTTCGCTGATTTATTATGAGAGAAAAATGCCGGTCCTTCGCTAAAAAGTACGACTCATGAGACAAGCGAACAGGGCTGTCACGTGTTCATAGCCCCCACGAACTCGCTGCCGGCCTGGCACTGTCCATCAATGCCCCGTCATAGGCTCGCAGGCCCCTGCCCTATCCGCTGATGCGTGCTCCTTGCTCCGTGCGCCGCCAGAGAATGGGGAAGGGAAAATGTTGTTTGGTTGAGGGTCCACTAAGCAAATGTATGAGTTGTGGGGTGTAACTTCTATAAGTAGTTTTATCTCCAACAGTTTGGCAAAATTGACTTGCCAAATGTTGTGTTTTGGCAACTTGGTAAAATAATATGCCAGGTTAAAAATAGCCTATCTCCAACAGTTCCCTATTTTTAACTTGCCAAAAAAATATAGAAAGGCCCACCACATAAAAGTCGTTGACAGGTACCAGGCCTCGTCTGCTCGCGCATCGATCTTCTCCCGTCGTGCCGCGGTCTTCCTCCCGTCGAGGTCACGAGTTAAGGTCGCTCCGCGGTCGTCACAATCAACAGTTTGTGTCGGTGCACAAGCAGGATGGCGCCTCCAATCAGTGCACAGCAGCGTCAGGCATGTGGTCCGACAGCAACTTCAAACCATCAACGAATGATCACGGCAGCAGCAGCAGGTTCTGACGGCCACTGATATGCCGGCCAGCATCGGCTACCAGCTGGCTGTGTCGCGGAGTTGTCCACGCGTGCGCGGGAAATGTAACACCCCAGTGTTAAGCATGCATTTTTACACTTGCATTTCATGGGCATAAGCATAATTTATTCATACATGAGCATTAACACAAGTAACACTTGAAACATGCATTCGAAACATCTGGAACGTGTGACATGTGTTAATGAAACAATGCTTGTTATCTTATGTTGCATGATGTGTATGTTTTATAATTATGCTTGGTTAATATAAGTGGATGCTTTGTTGGTCACTAAATTCACCTAGACATGTTTAGGGTGCAAAATGAAATAAGTGAAATATTGCACTTATAACCTTTGCAACACAATGTTTCAAGTTTAGAGTTGAAATGTTTCAGTAGTACAAGTGGGATGTTTCACATGATATATGATTGGACTTTGTAGTTTTAATAATGCAGTTGTGCACCTATGATTATAACAATACTTGATTCATGTTTAGGACATTAAATGACACCATATTCATGTTAATAACTTTGGCTAATGAAGTTTTTAATTAATGACATGCTAATGATTGACCTAGAGGTGGCTTTGTTTGGTTTAAATTATAATTAAAAATATAAAAGGAATTTGGCTTGGAGTGTTATATATGAAATGCCCAGATTAAATATCTCTACAACTTTCATGTTTAGTCCAACTTTTGAAACTGCTTGGAATGGCTCAATTAGTGTTGTATGTGGTTGTTTCATTTCAAAAGAATTTAAAAGAGGCAGAAAGTGGAACGGGCCGGCATCCAGCCATTTCGGCCCAAGCTACCTAGGCGGCCTGCTCCACCCAACGCGCCTGCGCGCGCTGCGCCCCGGCCCGCGTCGCGCTCGCAGCCCAGCATCACCACGCGCCGAGGCCCAGCTCGCCTCGCCCTGCTCCCGCGCGCCCACGCGCTCCGACCCGCGCCCGCCTTACCCCGCACCGTGCTCGCCGCGTGGCAGCGCACCACTGGCGGTGGTGGGCGGTGGCTAGGCTCCCGACCGGCCTTAAGGCCTGTCCGAATGTCGTCCGGGTTCATCCCCTCGTCTGCACCCTGCCCTGCTCCCTGCCTCTGCCTCGCTCTCACTCTCACCAGAGCGGCAGCAGCAGCCACGGGCGACGCCACCGCCGCCATAGCCATCGCCACCGGCGCCGAGCTTCTCCGCAACGCCCGCAGCTCGCGGTGCCGCAGCTCCATCCTCGCGTGCGCTCTTCCGCCAACTCCGCGGGAAAGGGCCGTGGGCCCCTTTCTTCTTCCGCACCAATCTGCCATGACCGGAGCTCGGCTCCGCTCCGACGACCTTGTCCTGCTCCCTCTTCTCTCTCCCTTTCACGTGCACGGTGTGTCTCCCAACCCCGCGCATCCACCCGCACCACCTCATCGCCAACCTCGCCGAGATGCACGCCGGATTTGGCGTCCGTCTTCACCGCCGGCGTGGCGCCACCGCAGACCATCGTGGTTGCGCCCCTCTGCTCCTTCTTCCTCCCTCATTTCAAGCACTTCGGCTCTGCCACCTTCTCGTGAGGCTCGCACGCACCTCGCTGCGCCTTGCCATCGCCGGAAACGCGCGTGGCCGCGGCGAGCCGCACCGCCGTTCGCCGCCACACCTCGCCGCCATAGCTCCACACTGCATCCGGCCCCGTTTTCCACCTTGCTGTGTTCGCCTCACTAAGAGGAACCTCCTGGCGGTGGTGGCGCAGCCGGAGGGCTCGCCGCCGGCGAGATCTGGCCGGCGGAGCTCCTCCCCTGCCTCTGGTCGCTGTCAAGTGGGGTCAAGGGCCCACTGTCAGCCTCAGGGGATAAGCCTGGGTGCAGATCCATGTGACTCTAGCGTTAAGGCCCATTTTCGGATTTAAATGATTTTGGAAAATGATTTTCAGAAAAAGAAGTAATGCTTGTGTAAATTATATCTTGAGCTGTGGGTGTCCAAATGAGGTGAAACAAGTTGTGTTGTGTTTCTAGTGAATAGATCTATCTATTAAAAATGTGAAATAGCATTTTTGTGATACTTTTATATAGAGTTTTATTTAATATGTTAAATGCTTGTGATCTTTGGAAATGTGTAGTAATTAGAATAGGGGTCAGAAAAATGTGAGGCTTGATTTGTTTGATAGATCTTGAGGTGTAGAATCCGTGGTAAAATTATGAGGTGCTATTATTATGGAATAAATTGTACTTATTATTTAAATTGCTTTAATGCTGATTCTTGTGGCATTTTTAGTAAATAAAATATGTATAGATAAATCTTGAGAAAAATTGTGAGCTGCTCCTGTACTATGAAGTAGCTAAGAAAAATAGTAAATCTATGGTTTGACACTTTTCATAGTACAAAGTATTTTCATGCATGCTCTGCCCTGCTATTTGTCATTTTTTTGTATAGGTCAATATGCTTATAATTTTGGCATGGTAGTTTTATGATAGGGTCCAGAGAGCATGTTTAACCTGCTGTAATTTTTATAGAATTTTAGGAGCTCTAGAAATATATGGCCTAGTTCCATGCAATTTCAATTAGTATAATTAAAATAAATTGTTACATGTGATGTAAATGCTTCATGGCACTTTTATGTACTTTTGTGTCATGAGTAACTTGCTGGTGTGTTTGGCCTGGTTCAACTTGAAATGCCATGTGGTCATTCATGTGTGCATGTATATTTGGGTATAAACTTGAATGGTGTAGGTGTGTATACCTTGTTAGTGAGCATGCATGTTTGCTTGTGAGTGCCTGTAGCTCTGTGATGCTTGCTACAAAATGTTTAGAGAAACATGATGTTAGCTACATGTGATAAGTTGCTTGTCTTATGTTACTTGATCATGATGAGTCTGTGTTATAAGTACTAGAGAAGAAATATGCAACTACTCGGTCAAATAGAGTTAATTTGCTTATACCTGAATGTAGCTATGTTTGTATGTATGCTTGCATTCACGTCATCATGTCATATGCAAGTCCTTTCAAGTACACTCCTTATCATCATGTACGCTTATCGCACTTTCATGCATTCATACATCTGCACTGTCGCATCTCATTTAGGTACGCTAGGTGCATGAGAAGCACGTGGTGTGGAACCGAACCCGAAGACGGTGTTGGTAGACCATCCCAAAGATGGAAGGACTGGACACGTGCTAGGATCGGAGGTGTCGACAAGACGGCGCAACTAACTGACTTGGCTAGGTGTCAGATCCCAGGCAAGCCCCGGAGCATTCTAAGCCTCCTACTTTACAAAAGCAATTGAGTATATATATGTTATATATGTATTGTTGCATTAAGTTATAGGAGTTGATTGAAAACACTTGCTGCATATATATCCTTTCCTTGTCCTGTAAATATGCCTGGAATCCTATTTTGGTTCAGGATCGAAAATATTGCTTAGCCCTGCTTAGACCGGTAGCGATCGATGATTTCCTGTCACCAGCAATTATAGGTGGTTACTGGAAAACTTTAGCTATGGAATGGATGATATCCTGAAAATAACCAAGTGTTGATGAATAATTGGAGACCGGACGAAATAAGTATTGGGCAACCAGACAAGGTTCTGGGGTGCTTGTAGTTTCCGTCTGTGTCGATTAAGGACCGACCGTTGTTGGCCCTCGGGTCATGTTGAACGCATGCCTCACATTTAGCTGGCCGGATAAAGTACCTTCCGACCGCGAAGCTGGGAGATTATTCGGGCCGAGTGGATTGCCCGCAACGTACTGTACCGGAGCAGTAGTGGCAGGAAACAGGGGCGCGATGATAAGGCCAAAGAGCAGTCGGACGGCCCCCGGATACAAGTGGTTCCTGGCAAGCTCGCGACTTTACCTGAATGGTTGACTCGGTGATCAACACCTCACTTTAGCGGGTGAGTGAGATTTGTGTGAGGAATAAATCTCCAGCTGGATAGGAATTCGATTCAAATCGTCATCGCTCCCGGTTAGTGAGCACTTGACTCGAGTTACAGCATCATAGTAATAATGATGGAACACGGATGGTTATGTGGATAATGTTGGAAATGCTAAATCTGAGATGGTAACCTTTGATGTTAATGGTTAATCAAGTGATTGCTTTAGCATAGGTGCTTACATAGATTGAATAGGTCATAATAAAGATGATGCAAAAGGACTTAAATTAGTTATTCATGATAACTTATGCTTTTCCGCAAAGCAAGTCAAGCCAGTCCACTTATAAAGCCCTGCATATTCCTTGATGTCATATTATTTCTGGTTTATGACGGGTAAGTCTAGCTGAGTACCTTCTTGTACTCAGGGTTTATTCCCACCTGTTGCAGGTAGTAAGGCATACTACTGTGGCAACAAGTTGGATCTCTCTCCCACTTCAGGTGGTGAGTGGACCATGGGCAATGGTCCCTTCTTACATCATACCTATTTGCTGTTGTTGGACATGACTATGCGCTGGCACTGTAATTTAACTAAGTGTGTGTAAAAAGTGGTTTCAAGCTATTTCGCTTCCGCTACTTCTATTTTGAAGTGGGTTTTGCACTAAGTTTATGTTGCACTCCGATGTATTTGTAAACTTGTTGTAACATGTGGACTGTGGTTACTAAATCATGTACGGTCTTGGTTGTAAGCTTGAAAAAGTTTGAAATCCCTCGTGATTTCACGGACTACCGGGTTTATATGAGTTCAAGTATGTAAATTGAGCGGGAAATCGCTGATTTTGTACTTGAGCTCTTATAAATTGGGCGGTTCTGTTACAGCTAGTATCGGAGCAAGATTTAGTATACTACTGTTCACATGTGTATTTAAAACAAAAAGATTTTATTTTATCAAGCGGATTGCCAACTTATAGCCATATATAGGTGTTGAAAATCTATGATTTAAAACATAAAAGTGTGCCAGTTGTCATATCCTTTATGCCCAAATAAGGACTCTAGGTGGCTTATATAAGTACTGACTTGGGGGTTTTTAAATTATGCATCTACGGCTGTGGCTAAGGTAAGAAGTGTGATAACTTAACCGCACTATGCTACCCTGTGGTCTAATGGTCGAGGTAGCCCTCATATATGAAATAGCCATATATGTTCACAGATTACTTTTATGCAACGTCGCACCTACGCTCAGGTAAGTGTGAGCTGTGAGAGCATGATCGGATACACTGCCGATCTAGGGGAGTGCTTATTGGTCACTGGATTAGTTACGTGTTGAACAACGTAACTATGAAGAGTGTCAACATGTGGGTGTTCCGTCCCTTGGGAGACGATGCCGTCATTAGGACGATGATTGGGTGTGGCCACCTTCGTATCCATTGGGGTGTATGCGGAGTGTGTAGATTTACTGCTTTCTTTGTGTGATATATGGGGATTGTTGGGCTGAAATGAATCTTCTACAGGTACGCTAACCACGCAAAACGTGTAGCGCGACTAGTTTCGTATATATGAGAGATCGAATGTATGCCACCGTCTATATCGCTAGAACTTAAACTTTTTCATAAGTTTGGTGAGGACGAATAGGACGAGCATGCATCATGATCATTTTGCTCATGCATACATATGCTTCCCTTTGCTTTGTTCTTGCACATAAGTAACATGTTGCATATGTAAGGTGTGTGTTGTGATCATCCTGTAAGGTTCATGTCTCGAGCTAGGTCTTTAATGTGATCTCCCTATGCCCTAATCTCGACAGTTCCTCCTTGTCATGTATATTCTTGCTCCATCAACTCAACCTTGAGCGTCATTTTGGTTTCGCTCTTGAACCCTTGCTCATTTCCTCTCTCTAGTATTTCAATGTTGTCAACGTTGGTCTTACATTGTTGCCTAATAGGACCAAATCTTGGATAATCTTACATCTGATGATAACTTTAATGGGCACCTGATGTCTTCATGTTGGTCTTGTGCCATGTTTTTGCTCTTTGATCCCTCACTTGCTCCCTCCTAAACCTTGTGAACATCATTGTTTGCTTAAATTCATCTTGCATCTACCTGTCATGTGAGATTTCACGTTGGTGGTAAGGTATGTAATGGCATATTGCTCCAAAACTGATGGTGCCGCGACGAAACCGAGAGCCTCTTGTGGCGGCCGACACAAGGTTGGACTACTTGGCACGCGCAGGTATCGTGGTTTGTAGTCAAGATCTATTATGGAAATTCCACCAATGTGTTATTTTCTCGTGATTCCTCCCTTGGTCGTCTTTCCATATCTTATCAGAAGATCTTTAGTGGTCTGTTTGTAACGAAGATTCTTTTGGAATTGCCAGAAAGATGACTTTGGAAGAACAAGTTACTGACATCAACCTTAACAGACTACAAGAGATGGTAGACAAGTGACTTTGCTGACCGTTTCTATGAGTAATGCTGTTGGAAATGTGTCATCTATATTGGATCGAAAGGAGGCATACAATGCTAAAAAAATGTCAGATGAACAAGGATCCAGGAAGATTCATGCCCCCTCTCAGGCATGAATCCCTTTCGGCTAACTTCGAGAACGATCATCGGCATCGACAACAACTGTGAATGCTTATTGCAAAAGCTGAAGCCTTGGAGCTTTTTAGTGTTGAGAGACAACTAATTTGTCAGTAATGAGAAGATCAATCTCTATCCAGGTAATGACTCCTAGGTGACCATGTCGGTTTTTGTGAAGTGCCTCAAACATGGTTGGAACGGCCTAAAATGTTGTGAGTTACTCCACCTTTGTTTTTGGAGCACTCTAATCTGACAAGTTGGACTGAGGATTCGTTGCATAAAGCATGGGTTATGAGAAGAGGTTCCATTTGTCAGATTGCCGAAATTTCGGAACGGTGCAGTTTTGGTACAAGTATGGTTTGAGCAACCAACAGTGTCCGCTTGAGTTAAATTTTGGTAAACAATGGGAAGACTTATGGATTACACATCTACCAAATTTCGTGCATAATGGAGCACAAACTTAGCAGATACGAGCAGATTAACGGGAGGAACAGAATCTATAATATATCTACTCACTCTCATTCTTTGTGTTGGAGGGCTATGCTTGTTGGAATATCAAGGTGAGTGAGTCAGAATTATTTTGCTGCAATGTGCGTCGACCCAACTTATTGTGTAACTACACCGTATGAGAAATGGTACTCGACCGACTTGGTAGCATATCATTTCGTTAATTGGTGTTTTTACCCAAAAGGTTACGTCAAAGGATACCGCTGACAAGGATATTAGAAGTCATGAGCTGACAGAGTTAGCTAGCACATTCATCGTGTACTTAATGGATGGAGATAATATAGTGTTGTCGTCAGAAAAAGGAGAACAAGTACTTGAAACAGTGGTCTCTTGGATTCCTACCGGAATGTCAATGCTTTATGGGAGTCAATGAAGGAAATTCTTCAGACAAAAACTCCCTATAAGGAGCAAGTATCAGAAAGTTGTGGTGACCAGTGTAGCCTATCTAACAATCCAATCTGGATAGCCTTTTGCTATCACTGCTTGTGGTGTGGGTGACATTGCTTCTCTTTCCTTAAATAACGTTTCGTACCAAATCTTGGGACAAGATTTATTTAAGGGGGAAGGCTGTAACACCCCAGTGTTAAGCATGCATTTTTACACTTGCATTTCATGGGCATAAGCATAATTTATTCATACATGAGCATTAACACAAGTAACACTTGAAACATGCATTCGAAACATCTGGAGCGTGTGACATGTGTTAATGAAACAATGCTTGTTATCTTATGTTGCATGATGTGTATGTTTTATAATTATGCTTGGTTAATATAAGTGGATGCTTTGTTGGTCACTAAATTCACCTAGACATGTTTAGGGTGCAAAATGAAATAAGTGAAATATTGCACTTATAACCTTTGCAACACAATGTTTCAAGTTTAGAGTTGAAATGTTTCAGTAGTACAAGTGGGATGTTTCACATGATATATGATTGGACTTTGTAGTTTTAATAATGCAGTTGTGCACCTATGATTATAACAATACTTGATTCATGTTTAGGACATTAAATGACATCATATTCAAGTTAATAACTTTGGCTAATAAAGTTTTTAATTAATGACATGCTAATGATTGACCTAGAGGTGGCTTTGTTTGGTTTAAATTATAATTAAAAATATAAAAGGAATTTGGCTTGGAGTGTTATATATGAAATGCCCAGATTAAATATCTCTACAACTTTCATGTTTAGTCCAACTTTTGAAACTGCTTGGAATGGCTCAATTAGTGTTGTATGTGGTTGTTTCATTTCAAAAGAATTTAAAAGAGGCAGAAAGTGGAACGGGCCGGCATCCAGCCATTTCGGCCCAAGCTACCCAGGCGGCCTGCTCCACCCAACGCGCCTGCGCGCGCTGCGCCCCGGCCCGCGTCACGCTCGCAGCCCAGCATCACCACGCGCCGAGGCCCAGCTCGCCTCGCCCTGCTCCCGCGCGCCCACGCGCTCCGACCCGCGCCCGCCTTACCCCGCACCGTGCTCGCCGCGTGGCAGCGCGCCACCGGCAATGGTGGGCGGTGGCCAGGCTCCCGACCGGCCTTAAGGCCTGTCCAGATGTCGTCTGGGTTCATCCCCTCGTCCGCACCCCGCCTGCTCCCTGCCTCTGCCTCGCTCTCACTCTCACCAGAGCGGCAGCAGCAGCCGCGGGCGACGCCACCGCCGCCATAGCCATCGCCACCGGCGCCGAGCTTCTCCGCAACGCCCGCAGCTCACGGTGCCGCAGCTCCATCCTCGTGTGCGCTCTTCCGCCAACTCCGCGGGAAAGGGCCGCGGGCCCCTTTCTTCTTCCGCACCGATCCGCCATGACCGGAGCTCGGCTCTGCTCCGACGACCTTGTCCCGCTCCCTCTTCTCTCTCCCTTTCACGTGCACGGTGTGTCTCCCAACCCCGCGCATCCACCCGCACCACCTCTTGTAAGCTTGAAAAGTTTGAAATCCCTCGTGATTTCACGGACTACCGGGTTTATATGAGTTCAAGTATGTAAATTGAGCGGGAAATCGCTGATTTTGTACTTGAGCTCTTATAAATTGGGCGGTTCTGTTACAGGAAAGAAGACGGAGACGCGCGGGCTCGCGATGGCAACACCGATGTGCGCGCGACGACGAGGGATAGCAAGTTGGGAAATTTGGCAAGGAGCATCTCCAAAGTTTGCCAAATCAACTTGGCATCCATCTATTTTTGGTAAAACAGAAAAAATTGTGCTCCAACAGTTTGGCATCCAACTTGGCAAATTTTAGCAACTTGGCAAATCTCCCCCCTTCACGCGCATATTTACGCGCTGAGCGCGAGCGCGCATCGCTCGCGCATCCGGCTTCGCGTGCATATTTAAGCGGAGCCTTCGTTTCTTAGCGGGGCTCTTCGTTTCTTAGCGGACCTCTTCTTATTTTACCAAGTTCAAATGGCAAACTCTTGGAGAGAGTCTATTTTTTCACTTGCCATATATTTTAGCAAGTTACCAAATCACGATGTTTGCCAAGTGAATTTTGGTAAACTCTTAGAGAACGAATTTTGCTTGTTTTACCAAATTTTAAAGAATAGCGAGTCATTTACCAAACTGTTGAAGATGCTAATCATGAAAACTACATGATAGTTTTGAGGTTGGGACTTGGGAGACGGGAGTGCCTCGATGAATCTATACAGGGCCATACTTGCACGTTTTTTTTTTTAGAAAAATTCACCGGCGGTCCTTGAACTTGTCAGCTGGTGTCACTTAGGTCCCCGAACTTTAAACAGTACATTTCTGGGTCCCTGAACTTGGCTTCAGGTGTCATCTAGGTCCCTGAACTTGGCTTTGGGTGTCATTTAGGTCCCCGAACTTTGAACAGTGTATTTTTGGGTCCCTGAACTTGGCTTCGGGTGTCATCTGTGTCCCTGAACTTGGCTTCGGGTGTCATCTAGGTCCCAATGCTGACGCGGCGCGGTCCTACATGTGGGGTCCACAGGTCAGTCGGTTATATTTCTATTTCAGGGGTACTGTAGCTACAATTTCTAAAATATTCAAAAAAAAGTATCGTTTTCATATGATCTCGGATGAAGATGATTTTTATATGAAAAATGTAGCTCTCGACCAAATCTACAACTTTCTAGTTTTGAGTTTTTTTAATTTGAGATCATTAAAATACTTAAAAAATTAAATAAATTTTCATCAGTATATTAATCGCGTACAAACGCTTGTCGCCTTGGAAAAATCATATCTTTTTTATATGCTGTCAAATGGAGATGATTTCTATATGAAAGTTGTAGCTCTCGATGAGATCTACGACTTTCTAGTTTTGAGTTTTTTTAATTTGAGGTCGCTAAAATGCTCAAAAAAATTAAACAAATTTTCAACAGTATATTAATTCCTGAAAATTTATTTACTTTTTTTGAGCATTTTCGCGACCTCAAATTAAAAAACTCAAAACTAGAAAGTCGCAGATCTCATCGAGAGCTACAACTTTCATATAGAAATCATCTCCATTTGACAGCATATAAAAAAGATATGATTTTTCCAAGGCGACACGCGCTTGTACGCGATTAATATACTGCTAAAAATTTGTTTAATTTTTTAAGCATTTTAATGATTTCAAATTAAAAAACTCAATACTAGAAAGTTGTAGATCTCGTCGAGAGCTATATTTTTCATATAAAAATCATCTTCATCCGAGATCATATGAAAAAGATACAATTTTTGGAATATTTTAGAAATTGTAGATACGGTACCCCCGAAATAGAAATATAACCGACTGACATGTGGGCCCACATGTAGGACCACGTCACGTCAGCATTGGGACCTAGATGACACCCGAAGCCAAGTTCAGGGACCTAAAAATACACTGTTCAAAGTTCGGGGACCTAAGTGACACCCAAAGCCAAGTTCAGGGACTTAGATGACACCTGAAGCCAAGTTCAGAGACCCAGAAATACGCTGTTCAAAGTTCGGGGACCTAAGTGACACCAGCTGTCAAGTTCAGAGACCGCCGGTGATTTCGGCCTCTCTAGTAGTCTAGTTCCGGCTTGATTCTTTGATTGTGCTTCTTCTCTCACGCAGTCATCTTGCTATTTGAAAAGTTTGTTGAAGAGGACCTAAGCAACCCTAACCAGGTAAACCTGCCTCACCTCTTCTTCTTCTAGTAGCATTCTGCGTGCCTATGACAAACAATGAAACAAGCTGCCAATCGGAGTACTGAGTTTCGGCCAGAGCCGCAATCAAAACAGACGAGATAACGAAACGAACGGAGCACTCAAACAGTAACTCACCCAACGGCCAGTCCACGTGAGGACTTCAGAAACCACGTTACTCGCGCGCCGTGCGGCCCAGCGGCAGCGAGCGCGCCAAAGAAGCCCGGTCAGATCCCCGATACGCGTGGCACAAGAGCAGCAGAATACGTCCCCGACTCGTAGCCCCCCCTCGGCCGTCCGCCCACCCGCGCCCACGCGTCCAGGCTCCGCCGGGTCAGGTGCCTACTCTACACGGTACGCCGCGCCGCTCCACGCCAACCAACCTCCTCGGCTCCTCGTCCCTATCCGCGGCTATCCCCTCCCTCGCCGCTATAAATAGGCGCCGGCGCAACGGTCCGCTCCTTCCCCTCCTCTTGGCTCTTGCTGGCCGCCCGCCTCGCGCTCGCGCCCCCCAACTCGCGCGCACGGCCGCGCCGCGGCGCGTCGCGTCGCATCCCGTCCCCGCGAAACCCGGCGCCGTCGGGGCAGGTAGCGGCGGCCATGGCGGTGGACCGCGTGGATGGCGAGGAGGCGTTCGAGGAGGTGGACCCGACAGGGCGGTTCGGGCGGTACGCGGACGTGCTGGGGCTCGGGTCCGTCAAGAAGGTGTACCGCGGGTTCGACCAGGAGGAGGGGATCGAGGTGGCGTGGAACCGCGTCCGGCTGCGCGCGCTGGCGGACCGCGACCCCGGCATGGTGGACCGCCTCCACGCCGAGGTGCGCCTCCTCCGCTCGCTCAGCCACGACCACATCATCGGCTTCCACAAGGTGTGGCTGGACCGCGACGCCGGCGTGCTCAACTTCATCACCGAGGTCTGCACCTCCGGGAGCCTCCGCGAGTACCGCCACCGCCACCGCCACGTCTCCGTCAAGGCGCTCAAGAAGTGGGCGCGTCAGATCCTGGAGGGTCTCAACCACCTCCACACCCACGACCCCTGCATCATCCACCGCGACCTCAACTGCAGCAACGTCTTCATCAATGGCAACAACGGCCAGGTATATAGATAGATTACATACGATCGCCTTGCCCAATCCCCCTCCCTCCGCTTTAATGCTTGATAAATCTATCCTTTATTTCGTCAATTCTAGATATTTTCATCGGGTTAGATCGAGGCTATCTGCGCGATTCTGTTCTACTCCCTCCATTCCAAAAAAATTATAAGACATTCTAAAAATTGAAGAGTCAAAGCATGTTAAGTTCGACTAAAATTATAGAGAAAATTACAAAAATTTATAACATCAATAGATATACTATAAAAATATAATTAATAAAGAATATAATGATACTTAATTGGTGACATAAATATTATTATCTTATTATATAAATTTGATCAAAACTTGAGATTGTTTGACTCTCTTATAATTTGGGATGGAGGTAGTATTCAATTAGAACGCAATAACGCCAAATTTTAGGATTTTAATGGAAAAATAGGATATGCATACATACATATTAGATTTAAATTTTGAATTGGGCCCGTCATTTGGTGCTGGTTGTTGGCGCTGCTAGCTGCTCGAGATGTATACCCACCGACCGGCGCATTAGGGCACTCACGAACTGGAGCCCAAGATACGCTGCTCCTGTGCTGGCTGCGCCTTTGGAATAAAGGAGAAGCCTTCCAAGGGATGCACGCTGGGAGAGGCGCGCTTTAATTTTGCTACGCTGGTTATACTATTGACACGATCGATAGCTTTCTTGTTAATCCAGCTAAGCTATCATAAGTAGCAGCAGCAGCAAGCAAGGAGCCGTCGGCGCGCGGGCGCTGTGCGAGATTCCGCACGCGCTGCTTGCTTGCCTGCCTGCTTTTTTTTTGGTTGAAAATGCCGCGTCCGTTAGATGTTGCTTTCGATCCATGTGAAAAAATGATCGATGCGTGTTCGAACCGCGCTGCGATCGGGCTAAGCTAAATCTAACCGTGTGCGCGGCACGCACGCGCAGGTCAAGATCGGCGACCTCGGGCTGGCGGCGATCGTGGACAAGACGCACGTGGCGCACACCATCCTGGGCACGCCGGAGTTCATGGCGCCGGAGCTCTACACGGAGACGTACACGGAGTCGGTGGACATCTACTCGTACGGGATGTGCGTGCTGGAGATGGTCACGCGGGAGGTGCCGTACGCCGAGTGCGGCAGCGTCGTGCAGATCTTCCACAACGTCACCCGGGGCGTCCCGCCCGCGG
This sequence comes from Saccharum hybrid cultivar R570, assembly GCA_038087645.1. NCBI lineage: Eukaryota > Viridiplantae > Streptophyta > Magnoliopsida > Poales > Poaceae > Saccharum > Saccharum hybrid cultivar. The sequence goes on from JAQSUU010000377.1 coordinate 3,238,281, forward strand.
CGCTCAAGCGGCTCAAGGACCCCGAGCTGCGGGGCTTCATCGAGCGCTGCATCGGCCAGCCCCGGAACCGGCCCTCGGCCGCCGAGCTCCTCCAGGACCCGTTCTTCAACGGCATCCGCGGCGGAGACGACGACGACGCGCTTGCTGATGCCTGCAGCGTCATCGCCGGCACGCCCGTGCCGCGCCCCAGGAGCTACGTCGACGACCTCGCCGGGCTCCGGCTGGACTGACCGACCATGTTCCTCCCAGCATTCTGCTGCTTCTGTATCAGGCACGTGTTAACGTGTTTTAGAATTCAGGGATTGCTGGTCTTAGTGAATTCCTGGCCGGCGAGCAATTGCAAGTGTGTATAGATTATTTAATTTACGTCTCAACGGCGATTGACTAGTTTCACTGTATCTGTACCAATAACCGAGCTTGTTTATCCGGCTTATAATCCGTCTTTTCAGCTTGTTTTTTCAGCCGGAACAGTATTTTTCTCTCACAATAAATCAGCCAACAGTATTTTTCAGCCGGCTTATCAGCACAGCCGAACGGTGCCATTGCTGTTGGCTTTGCGCGAGACGAAGCGCTGTATTTGACTTTGCGTGCTGATTCTTTGGTTGGTTGGCAAACCACCGCCATGGATGACGGAATACTACGGCCAGTCTGGTTTCGTGGCTCAGTTTCTAACACACTTATATTTTGAAAACAATGTAGAAGAGTTTCATCCTCATGAAACTCTCTCTACTCCCATAAAACTTTCATCATCTCTCTTCATCAATACAGTGTCATATCAGTATATTTAATGCACATGAAATCTATAAAACTCCCATTGGGAGTAGCCAACTGAACAGCTGATATGGATGTAGACGTGACAGACGAGGGCAGCGTCCTGGCCTGAATCTGCCGGAGGACCTGGGGGGCATCGACGGTATGGCCGCAAGCCAAGCGTCGCCTACCGACCTTCTCTTCTCGTCCCTCCACGCATCAGACTGTCTCCAACATACAGTACCCAAATGGGAGAGGCATTCGACAATTTGGGCGGTGCACAGTGAAAAGCTGCGCGAGGCAAAACTACTCGTCTCCAACAGCGGACCCAAAACTCCTCCGCCAGCCCAGACTCCGTCGCCACTGCCACCAAACCCGGCCACCGCCACGCCCGCCCTGCGCGCCCTCTCATCAGAGACAGCAGCGCGGAGGGCACGAGCCTCCGCCGCCGCCCAGAAGCACGGGCCCGGGCTGCCACCGCCGCCCCGGCGCAGGCTACCAGCAAGCGCGCAAGGGGCGCGGGGGAGCCTCGACAAGCGGGCGCGTGGTCCCCAGCCCCGACCGTCGGCGAACGCGCCGGCGCGCGGGCACGAGCCCCCACCGCCGCCGCCGCCCAGACGCGCTCACCCGCCGTCGATGAAGAGTAGGACCTCGTCAGCGCGGGCATGAGCTCCCTCCCTTCCTCCTCTTTCCCCGAGATGAAGAGGAGGACCTCGTCAGTGCCGCCTTGGCTGCCGTCGCCTCCGCCGCCGCATGCTCCGCCGCGCCTCGTCGGCGCTCCACCGCGCCCTGATGGCGCGCTCCGCCGAGCCCCGACGGACTCCGTCTCGCGCCTGACGGCGCTCCACCGCGCCCCCACGGGCCCTGTCTCGCCCCGACGGCGCTCCGCCGCGCCCCGATGGCGTGCTCCGCGCCCGACGACGGACTCCGGCGCGCCCTGTCTCGCCCTGCCTCGCCGCCACCACTCCTCCCGCGGCGGCCCTGAATCGGACTCCCCACGCGTGGCCGCTGAGTTCAGTCGTCCCCTTCCGGTGGACCCCGCTTGGATGGAGACGCAAAAGGATGGAGAGAGACCTAGTTTTGCGTCGCGCGTTGCGTTCAACCCATTTTACGTCGTGCATTTGCCTGCTCGGTTGGGGGCAGTTTTTTCGACGCAAAAACACTGTGTGCACCTTAAAATGGGTATAGGTCACGTTATGGGTACGCCATTGGAGTCAGTCTCAGAAACATCATGGATTCATGGGCAGCTGTGACTGCAAGATGCAGACAGACTGTCAAGCCATCCTGCACGGGGAGAGGCTGGATGCGACACTCAAAATCATTTCCCCACACGTTTCTGGAAAATGGAGCCATCTACTTGTGGGCCATCGTCCTTACTGTTGTCCTTCCTTACCTGTCGCCTGTGAAAGCCGAAGCCTGAAGGGACCATCACGGCTTTGCCTTTTGCAGGTCAACTGCGAAGGTTATAGCATGATTAACTTGGATAAACTATTGCATGATCTGTGCGGTTTGGGTTGATCAGCTAGGACCTAGGAGCACCGGGTTGGGTGTTTGCTGGACCACGTTTGAGTGTTTGATTAGCTAGCTTGAGGCAAATCCAAGAACGGCTTTGGTGGGCCGATTGGAATACTATGGGCTGAGGTCATGACTGGCCCAGATAGAATTCATCATAAACTCTAATACTCTCCATGACTCCATCTGATCCATATATTAAGACCCTATTTAGTCCATAGAGCTAATAATTAGCTCCTTTGACCGACACGGTCCAACTAATGGTCTAGCTAATTGTTAGCTGAATTACCAACTAATAACTATCTCATCAATTGGGCCAAACCAGCTAATAGTAGCAAGTTAGCTAGCTATATTAGCTATGAGCTATTAGTTATGTAGTATTTGAAAAATTAAACATGAGCAAAAGAAAAAGGTGCAGTGGAGTCCTCACAGAGCAGAAAGAAAGCATCAGAGTAGCCTCATCTGGAATCACAAGAATTAATCATGCGTGATCCAATATGTAACATCAATTGGGAGATAAAAAAATGTGCAATTGGATCAACGCGGGTATATTAGGACTTGAGGTACGGACTAAAAGATTCACGCGAGCCGCTAACAACTATCTAGCGTAACCTGCGGAGTGACCCTTCCTTGTTCCCATTTTTAATTTTTACTTAAATTTAATTTTTCCCATTTAAATCTTCCACGTATGTACAGCTAGATCGGACAAACTTTCATCTAATAAAAAAAATAAATTCCTACATGATTTAGCCGAAAAATTTTAATTTTGTTCTACAAAACTTAATCTTGATTTTTACAGATTTCCAAACCAGCTTTAAAAACGTTGGCTGAGAGTTTACATGAATCGAGAAAACTTGATTCAGAATAAAAAAAATAGAGATATGGATGAATGCCTCCATGGTGACGAGTGATTGTACTCCCTTGTAAGTTGCAGGATCAATTTGGTTCAACTGTAGGTTGCGGAAAAGTTATTATGAGCTATGTGCTGTAAAAAAGTTTAAAATTATTTGTTTAGAGCAACTGTGAAACCTGCCCTCTTTCTCTATGTCTTGAATCAGATGTGATACATCACTCTATTTCCAGCTATATGGAAGACAAAAATGTGAAAACCAAAAATAAGGTCCAAGGTGCTAAAAAAATGTACTATTGGAAATCAATTTTCTTCTGAAAAAAACAACTTCAGATTTCATGGTTGACGTTCTGGTTTTTTACAGCGCAAGCACTTTTTAAAAGTTGAACCTAACACAACCCATGTTGCAACACAACACAAACATTTATTGGTCATTGCCTTTGCAGGCCACAATATTCTTACCACTCTAGCTATTTGACGTTTTCAAACGGTAATAATCTTAGGGTTTGCTCGGATCATATTTGAATTATTATAATCTAGAATATTAATGAGATCATAAGAAACTAGATTATGGGTTATAATAACTAGTAAACGTATTTGTGTGTTGCAACAGGAGAAAAAATAGCTACCAAATGCTTATGAGAAATAGGGACGGGGAATGCAATGTATCTTTTTTTAATGATGATTATGACATCCATAATTTGAGTTAATGTTGAAATCCTACTAAGTCAGTATCAAATAAAATGCAACCTGTGGAGATTTTTCTTCCATTGCAAATCATTAACATATTTTCTTATAAATGTATTAGAACTTTAATTTTCATGCTATCCTTGTGTTGGTACAATTAAATATCAAGTTTTGTAAATTTCATTGGAGCCCGTAAAATATGTAATTCTAATCTCTGATCAAAGAAGCAAAGAGTTATCGATAATGATACGCCACGGGCATCCGTCCTATCGGACACGGCTCCTAGACCTGCGCAACGGATTGGCCCCCATCCCTCTAAAGAAAATCCCCACTCCGCTCATCCGCCCGCTACGACATGACCACTCATCCGCACGGCCCATTCCACCCCGCTGCGCCCCCATCCACCACCATGCACCCGTCTCCTGCCGTGCCGTGCCCTTCCCCCACATCGCGCTGCACCCCATCGCTGGCCGCGCCTTGCCCCATCCCTCACGAGTGGACGACACTGGACAACTGCGGCCGAGCGAACAACGGCACTAGGGTAGCAACAGCAGGGCCGCACCGATGAACGCAAGCCTGGGCCGCGAGCAGGCATGGGAGAATCACAAGAGGAGCGACAGTCCACTCCCACAAGCGCGAGTGCGCGGAGCGATGCCCCCCTGACGCAAGCTTGCTAACTACCACAGTTCCCCACCAGGTAGGCCGTGATTGTCGGCGATGCTATGTTTCAAATGTTTCAGGTGTTTCAGACTTATGTTTTAAGTTTTTCATCTGGATGTTACAAAAGTATATCTGAAATGTTGCATATGTTGCAATGACAATATACACACATTGCAACTGTATGTTTTGAAGTGTTTTATCTGAATGTTGCATATGATGATGTGACTATACACACATATTTCAAGTGTATATTTTTAAATGTTTCAGATGTTTCAGACTTATGTTGCAATTGTTTCATACGAATGTTGCAAAAGTGGATCTAGATGTTGCATATGTTGCTATTGTTATATACGCATGTTTCAAGAGCACGTTTCAAGAGCTTCATCTGTTTTAGACGTATGATGCAAATGTTTCATATATATGTTTCAGAAGTAGACCGGGTGTTATTGCATGTGTTGCAATGGGTGTTGGTGGCTGGTGAACAAACTCCTGCTGCAGCCGCCTGTGCTGCTGTTGGCGCGCCGGCATGGTTGACATGCGGGCGCCTGAGATCAACATACGCCTCCGCGGCATGCATCCGCAGGCGAGGCAGCTAGCTTGGGACCCACGTGGTTTTTTCTCGTGCGGGCGTAGGGGCATGGTTCCCAACGCTGGCACGCGATGCGGGTGGGTGCGGGGCCGGGATGCGATGGCGGGATGTGGGGAACAGGGGCGCGGGAGCTGTGTCCAGACATGTCGTGTGGCCGGACGTTCGGGTGCTAGTCTTTCCGAAGAGTTATATGTCGTCATGTCAAGAATTGTTCTTTCCAATGATGGTTATGAGGGGAGAGCTATCTTGATTTTCACATGGTGGTTTGACAGGATTGCATTGGCGTGTGCCCAGGAGGCAAATTTATTTAGACCAAACATGGCAACAAACTTCTCAAGATCTCAACTCAGTGTCTAATTAGTTAGGTCATTGGCTAAACCATTTTAATATGACAAGTTTTGATCCTAATTAGAATCACATCAATAACTCGTGGTGGAAATCTTTACTCCTTTCATCCAAAAAAGTGATGTTCTGTTATTTCAAATTTGTTCCAGAAAAAAAATGATGTTCTGAGTTTTAGACACGCTGTTGGCCCACAGATCCGGTGTCAAATTGCCAATTGAGATGCGCTATTGTTTGTTACCTGCCTCGGATTTCTGTATGCTTGCATGCAGCGTGTCTTAACTAGGAAGTAAACCACGTGACATCCTTTCTTTAAGGAAATCATGTGTGACATACTAAGGGTATTAGGGACATTTCTCTTCTTCACTGATCTGTCTGGAAAATCACATAACATCACTTTGGACGGAGGGAGTATTTCTTAAGGAAGGGTCAAGGGTTTCAAGGCACATGATATTGTCTGTATTCTATTAGTATGGTCAAGATGGATTATAGGATTATAATAATCTGTTGGTTGGATCAATCCAACCAATAATCTAGGTTGTTCGTGTCATCCAGAGATTATTTTATCTAATTACTATAATCCAAGATGAATCAACATGTCCTTACTACTGCTGTCCTTTCTCGGATTCTCCATAATAATTCTACGGACACATGCTAAAAAGAGAGAAATATAAAAGCAAAAGAATAGAAGATCCGGTCATAAATTCAGTAGATTTGAAGGGTATGATTGGTGCCTGTATAACTCCTCCGGGCTCCAGTAGTACATAACTGATTATAATAACCATTAATTAATCTATTATGTTTCTTAGATCATATCGATAATGGATGGGAGGACTCTATTCCTGTTTGGATGTGATTAAATGAGTTATGCTTATGCAACGTTACATGAATCAACCTTTTATTTGTTCTTGTTATGGATTATAGTCTTATGGAGTACATGTATAAACCCTCTTCTATCATTATCTATCTACACCTAAAAAGTTACTATTGTCATCGTCGTGTGCTAATCTCGCTCCCTTGAACACCGTGTCGGACACCCAGGCCGGCTGGTGTGCTGCATGCCGTGACCGAATAGAGGAAGGAAAAAGGACCGTGGCCTGTTGGTCTGGGCAAATAAATAGGAGACCTGAGTCGGGAGACTCGGCTAATAGGAGGACGTTGGTTTTTGATTGATAGAGAAGGTCAGAACGCAGGTTTAGGGATTCCAAAACAAAACAGAACGCAGTAACAAACGTACAGTCATGCTTGTGCCGTGCGAATTCAGTTCGTTTCATTCGAGCAACGTGCGTGCTACCTTGACGCTCGTTCAACAAACAATATCTGCTTTCATCAAATTCACGGTACTGTATTCTTAACATTTTCCAAAAAAAAAATTCTTTGACAATGGTTTTTTTTCAATGTCTCTTATGCCTCCTTCATAAATAATAAAACTATGGTCCCATAGTATTACTGGCTAATAATAGTTCTCCTGCATCCTTGGAAGAAGAGACTAACACCACCAATGCAGGTATAAAACACAACACCCTTTTACTATATTTTAGTGGATGCATCTATCTCCTACGACTAAAAAGAAAGAAAGTAAGAGCATCGTTTCGTGTGACAATCGTCGCTCCGTCGGTCCGCTTCACCGCCTATGACTGTGACTTCCCTCCAGCCACCGTGCCTTCCTGTAATAGCCCTGGTGTTACGAACTTACTTAGCCCCGAAGTTAAGGCCTGAGAGAAATTATAAAAACGAGTTCCTTGGATTTTAGATTTAAAACTCACAAGAAATGATAAACAAATCTTATGCGACTCACTTTTGTGGTTGAGAGGAATCAAATAGAAGTCTAAGTCATGTTATTTAGTGCTAAAACCGTTAATAAAAAATCCAATTAGAAATTAAGATAAGTCATTTCGTTAAACACTTGAACTATTGTTTAAAAGTACCATTGTTGGCGAATTATAGTGAGCAAACTAATTAAATAGTACTTTAATATTTTGTTCCTATAGTTTAGTATAAAGTATGGACTATTACACGAATTATTTGCTGGTTGAAGTTAATAGGGTTTAGACCTTCTAAAAATGGTGACAAAAGGGTTAGTGGCTGTTAGTCCAAAACTGAACCCTTAACTCTTCTAAGTCTGAAAGAGCAATAGTGAAAGTCCTATGTTTGGTGTTAGTAATTAGTGACAATGCCTAAGTACTAATCATATGCCTAAGTTGTATGTAGCATATGAGGATTAGTACATTCCAAGGTTGGTGGCAAGATGGACATGGTGATCATGATGGCCACACTTGGATTTAGACGCAACCCTACGTGATCAAGGCAAAGGTATATGCTTAAGGGTTGTGTTTTAGTAACCAAGACACCTAGTGGGTGTGGTTACATTATAGGATAGATAGCCGTACTATAAAGAGGGGAATGACGCGGCTATTGAACTCCTAAGTGCCTCTAGGTATGCATTTCATAATCATATGCATTTGGATAGAACTAATAACGCCTCGAAAAATGATTGTGAAAATGCTAACACACTCACACATGACGAAGATCACTTGGTGGTGTTAGCACGTTTGTGAAGGCGGTGGAGTTTGAGCGGTAGAGAGGGTTTGGGGTCCTCTCTCCCTCCCGCCGAGCTTGCGAGGCGGGATTCAGACGTTTTCGAGGAATTGAAACGACTATTTTCCACTACGCCGAAAGTCCGGAAAAGAAACGGAGGCGAACGGAGGTCACAGAGGTGACCGGACGCTGAACCAGACGCGGTCTTTGCATGACCGGACGCGTCCGGTCAGCGTTTAGCGTCTGCGTGTATTTCAGGTTGATGATCGGACGCGCAGCGCGTCCGGTCACAGTCGATCGGACGCGTCCGGTCGTTCAGGGAGCTTACTGGACTCTAACCGGACGTTGACACTATCGCGTCCGGTCATTTCTCTAGCGCGTCCTGTCATTGTGTTGTTGTGCGCTGCTCAGGCATGACCAGCGCGTCCGGTCAGTCACGGGACCAGCACGTCCGGTCGTTTGCAGCGCGTTCGGTCTGCGCGTCAAGCGCGTCCGGTCGTTGCTTCGTAGTTAGCCGTTGTGCGACCGGCGCGTTCGGTCAGTTGGACCAGCGCGTCCTGTCAGTGCTTCGCGACTTAGCCGTTGCGCGATCGGCGCGTCCGGTCAGTTGGACCAGCGCGTTCGGTCAACGCGATTTCAGCTGTTTAAGTTTCTAACGGCTCTATTCGAAGGGGTACGTCTATAAATACTCGTTGGCCGGCTCAAGGCTCTCTCTCTCTCGAACTTTTGACATACTTGTGAGCACTTTGAGCTAAGCAACTCCCCTCCCACTCATCTCTCTTGCTTCCTTGCATATTCGAAGTGAGATTGAGTGATCCAAGTGCATTTGCATTGTGAGATTGCATCTAGTTGGCACTTGGTGGTTGATTTGCTACGGGATTCTTGTTTCTCTTGGTGGTTGCCGCCATCTAGACAGCTTGGGGCAGCTTGGAGGCGTTGGCAAGAGTTGGTGATTGTTCTTGGCCACCTCCGGTGATTGTGAGGGGTTTGTGCCTACTTCGGCGAAGCGCCAAAGGCAACGTTAGTAAATTGCTCGTGTCATTGTAACCTTTTGCCATTTGGTAGGTTCTTGTGGCGCCTTTTGAGAGGCTCGGTGTGTGACCGATTAGCCACCGAACCACGTGGTGAAGAGGGACACAACGGGGACTAGCGTGCCGGCAAGCACGTGAACCTCGGGATAAATCTTCGTGTCATCATTCTTATTGTGTTTGATCGATCCTGGTGGTTGTATATTGTGGTATTCATCTCTTGATCATATTGATTGGTTGGCTCAATTCTTCGCCCCTCGGTGATATCCTCCTAACTCTATCTTGTATTAATTTCTTAGTTACCTTGCTAGCTTGTTAGTGTAACTCTTAGCTTGTGTAGCTAGCTAGCTTTAGTTGTAGTTAAATTGTGCGGTTTGACTTGTGCGGTTGAGTGTAAATATATTAGAATTGTGAATTGGTTAGGTGGCTTGCAAACACCCCGTAGGCAAAGCAAAACTCGCATCTCGCTATTTTTTATATTGATAAACTTGTTTAGCTTGTCTTTGTAGAAAGTTTTAAAAGACTATTCACCCCCCTCTAGCCATCAAGACCTTTCAAGTGGTATCGGAGCCGTGGTCACCGTTTGTAAGGCTTAACAACCTCGGTGTAAGATGACTCAAGTTATGTTCAATCATGTAAATGGCAAGCCTCCATTCTTTGATGGTGTCTCTTCCTTTGATCATTGGAAAAGGAAGATGAAGCAATATCTAGGCAATATACATGAGAAGGTTTAGGATGTGACCAAAGAAGGATACATCATTCTTGATGAGGAAAACCTCACTCCCAATGACCGCATCAACAAACAATGCAATACGGCGGCACTTGACACAATCTACCGTGCCATTGATGACAAAGTATTTGAGCAAATCAAAGATCTTGAAAAGGCAAATGAGCTTTGGATAAGGCTTGAAGAAACATATGAAGGCACTTCAACGGTAAAAAGTACCAAACTGTATATGCTCAAGGACAAGTTCTCCACATTCAAGATGAAGGATGATGAATCCATCCCGGAGATGTTCTATAGGCTCCAAGTCATTGTCAATGATCTCAAGGGGCTTGGGGAGAAGGTTGAGGACAAGGACTTCTCACACAAGTTCTTGATGTGCTTACCCAAGAAGTTTGCCACCTTGAGAAGAATGATCTTTAGAGAAGGATTGGACAAGGTCAAACCAACCAATGTGCTTGGAGATATAATGACCGATGCCCAATACAATGATGATGAAGATGAGGTAGAAGAGAAGAAGGAGACCAAGGTCAAGCAAGAGAAGCCCATTGCATTCAAGGCTTCATCCTCTAAGGGCAAGAGCAAGGTGGAGAGTGATGATGATGATCCATTCGATGATGAGACCATGGCTCTCCTTGTGCACAAGATGGGAAGGTTCATGAAGAAGAAAGGATATGGGGCAAGGAAGAGGAGAGACACTATAAAGGCAAAGACCCTTTGCTACAATTGCAATAGCCCCAATCACATAGTGGCGGATTGCCCCTATGAAGATAAGAGATTTCATAATGGGGACTTGAAGCTCAAGAAGAACAAGAAGGATAAGAAAGAGAATGAGAAGAAAGCAAAGAAGAGCTTCACTTTCAACAACAACAAGAAGAAGGGTGGTGGTTATGTAGTCACTTGGGATAGTGACAACTCCGATAGTGATGATGATGAAAGCTCTAGTGATGATGAGAGGACCACTCGGTGAGCCATTGCAAACATCGCCCTCTCCAACAAGCCATCCATCTTTGACACTACATCAACATGCCTTATGGCCAAGCCTACAAAGGTAAAATATGATGATAGTGATGATGATTCTTGTGCTAGTAATGATTGTAGGAGTGATGATGAGAAGGATGAGGACTACTCCAAGGATGATCTATTGGGCATAATAGATCAAATGAGCAAGGGCTACAAGAGGACAACCAAGAAATACAAAATCTAGGAACAAGAGCTCATTGCCAAGAGCAATAAAAATGATACCTTGATAGAGGAGCTTGTTGCTCTCAAAAAGAGTAAGGAGTGCAAAGGAATTGAACAAGAGCTCAAAGCTCTTAGGAAATCCTTTGATGAGCTAGAGGCTTCTCGTGAGTGTCTAAAGGAAGACCACGAGGATCTTAAAATTACTCACACTAGGCTTAAGGAAGCCCACTCCACTCTACTTGAGCTCATCAAGGAAAAGGACCTCAAGTTGGAGAAGCTCATGAAGGAAGCTAAGGAGGAGCAAGTGATTGTCACTTGTGACATTGGACTAACATGTGATATTATTGATGATTCTTTATTTGTTGGTCCTACTAATGCTTCATGTAGCTCATCATCATTCACCATAACCAACGCTATCTCTACTACTAGTGATTCATCACTTGTGGTTGAGAATGAGACTCTCAAGAGAGAGGTGAATGATCTCACCCGCGCATTAGGCAACGCCTATGGTGGGGATGCCCGCTTGCTAAAATGCTTGGGTAGCCAAAGGTTCTCTCTTAACAAAGAGGGATTGGGCTATACTCCCAAGAAGGGCAAGGCGACCTTTGCTACTCCAAAGCCTCGCTTTGTGAAGGGCAATGGTCGTTATTATAATAAATGCAAGCAAGTTGGGCATCTAGAGATTAATTGCAACAAAATGAATAAGAATAAGAAAAATGCTAATGTATCTTACATTCCTTTTGATTCTTGTTATGTGCTTACCAAGGGTGAGAAAGGTGTGTATGCTAGGTTTGTTGGTACACCAATTGTGGGCCCAAAGAAGAAGGTCATTTGGGTACTAAAAAGCTTAGTTACTAACCTCCAAGGACCCAAACAAGTATGGGCACCTAAAAGATATTAATTTATTTTATAGGTAAATTATAAGGCCGGAGGAAGGTATTGGGTGCTTGATAGTGGATGCTCTCAACATATGACCGGTGATTCAAGAATGTTCAACTCTCTCAAATCAAATGATAGTGGCATTGATAGTATCACATTTGGTGACAATAGCAAGGGTGATGTGAAGGCTCTTGGAAGGATTGCAATCTCAAATGATCATAGCATTTCCAATGTGCTCTTAGTTGAAAAGTTGAACTTCAATCTTCTCTCGGTTGCTCAATTATGTGATCTCGGTTTCAAGTGCATATTTGGTGTTGATGATGTGGAGATAGTTAGTGTTGATGGCTCTAACTTGATCTTCAAAGGCTTTAGATATGAGAATCTATACTTGGTTGATTTCAATGCTAGTGACACTCAACTTTCAACATGCTTGCTCACCAAATCAAGTATGGGTTGGTTATGGTATAGAAGACTTGGTCATATTGGCATGAAGCAATTGAACAAGTTAGTGAAGCATGACTTAGTTAGAGGCTTGAAGGATGTCACATTTGAGAAAGATAAGCTATGTAGTGCATGTCAAGCCGGAAAGCAAGTGGGCAACACTCATCCATTGAAGAGCATTATGAGTACTTCCAAGGCATTTGAGTTGTTGCACATGGATCTATTTGGGCCAACTACATACACAAGCATTGGTGGCAACAAGTATGGCTTTGTGATTGTGAATGATTTCACTAGATACACATGAGTATTCTTTCTTATGGACAAAAGTGATGTATTTGACATATTCAAGAAGTTCATCAAGAGAGTGCGAAATGAGTTTGAAACCACAATCAAGAAAGTGAGAAGTGACAATGAAAGTGAGTTTAGAAACACAAGAGTTGATGAGCTATGTGATGAGCTTGGAATCAAACATCAATTCTCGGCCAAGTATACACCTCAATCAAATGGCTTAGTTGAGAGGAAAAATAGAACTTTGATTGATATGGCAAGATCAATGTTGAATGAGTATAATGTGAGTCATTCATTTTGGGCCGAAGCAATCAACACGGCTTGCTTCTATAGCAACCGCCTCTATTGCCATAAGTTTCTAGAGAAGACACCATATGAGATCTTAAATGGAAGAAAGCCCAATATTGCATACTTTCGGGTATTTTGTTGCAAATGCTACATCTTGAAGAAAGGCACTAGATTGAGCAAGTTTGAGAAGAAATATGATGAAGGATTCTTACTTGGTTACTCAACTACTAGCAAAGCTTATAGAGTTTAGAATTTGGCTAGTGGTTTACTTGAAGAAGTGCATGATGTTGAGTTTGATGAAACAAATGGTTCTCAAAATGAAGAAGATAACTTGGATGATGTGAGAGGAACTCAATTGACCAATGCTATGAAAGAAATAGATATTGGTGATATTAGGCCAAAGCAAGTGATTGATGTGGATGACAACAAAGATCAAGTGCTCCAAAGTCCAATTACACAAGCTAGTGGTTCTCTAATGCAAAATCAAGCTAGTACATCATCTCAAGTGCAACAAGATCAATAAGTGGCTAGTTCATCATCTCCAACTTATGATCAACATCAACATCCAAGCAATCAAGTTCAAGTGCTTCAACCAACTAACATTGCAAGAGACCATCCATTGGATTCCATCATTGGTGACATATAAAGGGGAGTTCAAACTAGATCAAGATTGGCATCATTTTGTGCTCACTCTTCTTTTGTGTCAATGGAAGAACCCAAGGACATTGATAAAGCATTGAGAGATCCGAATTGGGTAAATGCAATGCATGAAGAGCTCAATAACTTCAAGAGAAATGAAGTATAGGAATTAGTTGAGAGGTCTAAGGATCACAATGTCATTGGAACAAGATGGGTCTTTCGCAACAAACAAGATCAAGATGGGATAGTAGTAAGAAACAAAGCAAGACTAGTGGCTCAAGGTTACACACAAATAGAGGGTCTTGACTTTGGTGAAACTTATGCCCCGGTTGCAAGATTGGAAGCAATTAGGATCTTACTTGCCTATGCTTGTGCTTACAATATCAAGCTATATCAAATGGATGTGAAGAGTGCATTTCTCAATGGGTACATCCAAGAGGAGGTGTATGTGGAGCAACCTCCCGGTTTTAAAGATGACAAGAAACCCAATCATGTCTACAAATTGAGAAAAGCTTTGTATGGATTGAAGCAAGCACCTAGAGCATGGTATGAAAGATTGAGGGACTTCTTGCTATCTAAAGGATTTGTCATGGGCAAAGTTGATACAACACTATTCACCAAGAAGATTGGGAAAGACTTGTTTGTGTTGCAAATATATGTTGATGATATCATATTCGGTTCAACCAATCAAGATTATTGTGATGAGTTTAGGAAAATGATGGCAAAGGAATTTGAAATGTCAATGATTGGTGAACTTAGTTTCTTTCTTGGACTTCAAATCAAACAAATGAAGGAAGGAATATTTGTGAGCCAAACCAAGTACATCAAAGATATGCTTAAGAAGTTTGGCATGGAAGATGCAAAAGGAATCACTACTCCAATGAGCACTAGTGGAAGCTTGGATAGTGACAAGAATGGCAACATGGTGGATCAAAAGATATATAGATCAATGATTGGTAGCCTACTCTATGTGACGGCATCAAGGCCCGATGTGATGTTTAGTGTATGCATGTGTGCAAGATTTCAAGCCTCACCAAGAGAAAGTCATTTGAAGGTAACAAAGAGAATATTGAGGTACTTAAAGCATACACAAGATGTTGGATTATGGTATCCCAAAGGTGCAAACTTTGAGCTAGTTGGATATTCGGATTCCAACTATGCCGGTGACAAAGTTGAGAGAAAAAGCACCTCCGGGACTTGTCAGTTGTTGGGAAGATCACTTGTCTTATGGTCATCCAAGAAGCAAAATAGTATTGCACTATCTACCGCCGAGGGCGAATACATCGCCGCGGGTAGTTGTTGTGCACAAATCTTGTGGATGAAGGCACCATTGAAGGATTTTAGAATCACTTTCAAGAATGTGCCATTGCTATGTGACAATGAAAGTGCCGTGAAGCTAACCAACAATCCGGTTCAACATCAAAGAACAAAGCATATTGATGTTCGTTATCATTTTATTAGAGATCATCAACAAAAGGGTGACATTGCTATTGAGAGTGTGGGCACCGAAGATCAATTAGCCGATCTATTTACCAAGCCACTTGATGAGAAGAGATTTCACAAGCTAAAGAATGAGTTGAACATACTTGACTTCTCCAACATGAGTTGATGCACCTCCATGATATGCCATGCCTCTCCTACGAGCCCCAAGGTACAATTGGTTGACATGTCATACATTCTATGCTAAGGACTTGTTTAGTGCATCTAGTCATAATTTACATGTTCTAGGCTCATTCATGAAAATCAAATGAATTTGAAGTTTATATGGTGCCACTATTGTTTCCATGACTTGTATGATCTAGTGGTAGCATATAACTTGTTTAAGTAGCTTGTGATCCTATTTAATCTAGAAAACTTGTCTAAATATTTGCTTCAACATGGTGCATGATAACCCTTCTAGTAAGGTGTGAAGAAGCTTGCCCTTGGATCAAACCGAAGCATTTTATTTATGCAAGCAATCTAGGTTGAATCACAAACTTGATCCTCACTCCATATTTCAACATGATAATCTATCTAAAATTGATCCCTTGTGGTCATTGGTGCCAAAGGGGGAGAAATTATTGTTCACAAAGGTAGAACTCAAAGGAGGAGAAGCACAAAGGGGGAGAAAAATGTTGTTCATAAAGATAATTTTGATCACACAAGTAGGGGGAGCAGGCTCTTAAATATGAATGTTGCATCTACATGTGCACTTCATATGTATGATGCATAGTTATGCAGTTCTTTTTCTCCGATACTTTGCTTGTGTGGTGACTTGCTAGTATAATTTGAATGATGTATTGTGGTACTAGCATGAATAGGAAGTAGTTAGATTTTTCTTGCTTCATGTTTTTCATAGTGGTACTAGAGCCTTGCTTATAATGTTGATCTCACGAGGTTTCTAGTTATGTTTGTGCTTTTCCAAGTGGTATCTAACTACACAAGGTGCTAAGATGGTGTTTATCGCTACTCCGATGGTATCACGCTTCAAAGGTCTATAATCTCAAACACTTAGCACCTATTGGTAGTCAATGCTCCTATTCTTTCCTATCTAACATGTATGCTTCCAAAATCCAAACATATAGCATACATGTAGGGGGAGCCATTGCTATCAATTTGAATTCATGATCACATGTCCATAATTCTTACACATGGTAATATACTTGGACAATGTAACATGGGTTCAATCAAAATTTTATCATAACATCTTTGTGAAAGGTTTGTCACCAATTACCAACAAGGGGGAGATTGAAAGTCCTATGTTTGGTGTTGGTAATTAGTGACAATGCCTAAGTACTAATCATATGCCTAAGTTGTATGTAGCATATGAGGATTAGTACATTCCAAGGTTGGTGGCAAGATGGACATGGTGATCATGATGGCCACACTTGGATTTGGACGCAACCCTATGTGATCAAGGCAAAGGTATATGCTTAAGGGTTGTGTTTTAGTAACCAAGACACCTAGTGGGTGTGGTTACATTATAGGATGGATAGCCGTACTATAAAGAGGGGAATGACGCGGCTATTGAACTCCTAAGTGCCTCTAGGTATGCATTTCATAATCATATGCATTTGGATAGAACTAATAACGCCTCGAAAAATGATTGTGAAAATGCTAACACACTCACACATGACGAAGATCACTTGATGGTGTTAGCACGTTTGCGAATGCGGTGGAGTTTGAGCGGTAGAGAGGGTTTGGGGTCCTCTCTCCCTCCCGCCGAGCTTGCGAGGCAGGATTCAGGCGTTTTCGAGGAATTGAAACGACTATTTTCCACTACGCCGGAAGTCCGAAAAAGAAACAGAGGCGAACGGAGGTCACAGAGGTGACCGGACGCTGAACCAGACGCGGTCTTTGCATGACCGGACGCGTCCGGTCAGCGTTTAGCGTCTGCGCGTATTTCAGGTTGATGATCGGACGCGCAACGCGTCCAGTCACAGTCGATCAGACGCGTCCGGTCGTTCAGGGAGCTTACTGGACTCTAACCGGACGCTGGCACTGTCGCGTCCGGTCATTTCTCTAGCGCGTCCGGTCATTGTGTTGTGCGCTGCTCAGGCATGACTAGCGCGTCCGGTCAGTCACGGGACCAGCGCGTCCGGTCGTTTGCAGCGCGTCCGGTCTGCGCGTCAAGCGCGTCCGGTCGTTGCTTCGTAGTTAGCCGTTGTGCGACCGGCGTGTCCGGTCAGTTGGACCAGCGCGTCTGGTCAGTGCTTCGCGACTTAGCCGTTGCGCGACCGGCGCGTCCGGTCAGTTGGACCAGCGCGTCCGGTCAACGCGCTGTTTAAGTTTCTAACGGCTCTATCCGAAGGGGTACGTCTATAAATACTCGTTGGCCGACTCAAGGCTCTCTCTCTCGAACTTTTGACATACTTGTGAGCACTTTGAGCTAAGCAACTCCCCTCCCACTCATCTCTCTTGCTTCCTTGCATATTCAAAGTGAGATTGAGTGATTCAAGTGCATTTGCATTGTGAGATTGCATCTAGTTGGCACTTGGTGGTTGATTTGTTGCGGGATTCTTGTTTCTCTTGGTGGTTGCCGCCATCTAGACGGCTTGGAGCAGCTTGGAGGCATTGGCAAGAGTTGGTGATTGTTCTTGGCCACCTCCGGTGATTGTGAGGGGTTTGTGCCTACTTCGGTGAAGCGCCAAAGGCAACGTTAGTAAATTGCCCGTGTCATTGTAACCTTTTGTCATTTGGTAGGTTCTTGTGGCGCCTTTTGAGAGGCTCGGTGTGTGACCGATTAGCCACCGAATCACGTGGTGAAGAGGGACACAACGGGGACTAGCGTGCCGGCAAGCACGTGAACCTCGGGATAAATCTTCGTGTCATCATTCTTATTGTGTTTGATCGATCCTGGTGGTTGTATATTGTGGTATTCATCTCTTGATCATATTGATTGGTTGGCTCAATTCTTCGCCCCTCGGTGATATCCTCCTAACTCTATCTTGTATTAATTTCTTAGTTACCTTGCTAGCTTGTTAGTGTAACTCTTAGCTTGTGTAGCTAGCTAGCTTTAGTTGTAGTTAAATTGTGCGGTTTGACTTGTGCGGTTGAGTGCAAATATATTAGAATTGTGAATTGGTTAGGTGGCTTGCAAACACCCCGTAGGCAAAGCAAAACTCGCATCTCGCTATTTGTTATATTGATAAACTTGTTTAGCTTGTCTTTGTAGAAAGTTTTAAAAGGCTATTCACCCCCCTCTAGCCATCAAGACCTTTCAAATAGACAATGCCATCTTGAGCATTTAAATTCTAACAAAAATGTTAAATACTAGTTTCATGTTCTCACACAATTAGTTGCCTTTAAGTGAGCACTTGGGCATGGTGTAGACCGTAATTGGATTAGGTGTCACGCTGCTCTCGTAAAAATTGCCTAAACATCGTTAGAACGCGTTGTAACCATGATTAATGGCGCTCTATCCGTGAACCGGCGTTCTAGAGACAAACTTGTCTTGGCATTTCCCTATATGCCTCTCCAGTCACTCCTTGGTTATGGCGATTGCTTCGCTGGACAGCTGATAAGGTCGGCTTTAGGGTAGTGAAATCGGTTGGATTCTAGTCGTGTTGGTAAGCAGCTTTGGTTTGCTTTAAAACTCGTGCACGCTATCACTTGCACTTGTTCGACCTGAGTCCGTGGTCACCGCACGCACGTGGGCACTGCTGGCACCGGGCTCAGGATGTGGCCGGGCCACTGCCGCTGGTCGGCTCAGGTGCCTGGTCTGTGCAGCGCGGTGTCCATGGCCTGGTGCTGGCTGGCCCCGGTCGGCTGCTGGTAGGCTTCCACTACCGCTGTGCCGCGTGTAGGGTCGAGCCGAGGCGGCGGCCGCGTTGCTGGGCCAACGTGGTGCTATCCCCACCCTTTGTCTCACCTATAGCGTCGAGTTTACGGATACGTGCCACTACAGCGATGTTGGGGTCACGGTGGCGATGATGATGTGTCTCTGCCTCGGTTGTTCCCGCTAGCCAATGCCGGTGAGCCCCACGTTGGTCTGGTCACTCCATATCAAGCGCTTCACGCCAAGCCTCTTGGTTGGGCCAATTGTGCACGTGCTTGTTGCCACCATCGATCGGAGTCGCCGTCTTAACCCGCTCGGGCTTTGCAGCAATTCCTCGCATCAGTGAGTGGCCTAGGGAGTAGGCTAGCCATCCTCTTTCTTCCCAGGCCTGACCGTGCACTATCGAATGGCAATTCAACGTTTTGCTCACCGCCGGCCATGGTGCCACCAAGCCAGAAGAGTTGGGGGCATGGCATGAGGGTTCATTTGCTCGTATTCCCGAGACCGCCTTAATTCCCTCTATCCGATGCTCGCTTCATTTTGGCCAGGGCGCTCGTCGTTGACGTGCTGATGTGCTGGCGTCCGCCTCGGAGCGCCGCTGCCTCGCCAACTCATACGTGGCCAAACCACCACGGCACCCCTCTGCTTCGACTGTTGCTGCAGTGTGTACCACGGTGAGCTAACAATGCTTCCCCACCATTTCTACCCTCCCGGGAGTGCGTCGGCTCACCGAAATAGGCACGCCGCCGTGGAAGTTAGTCCGACACGTAGACAACACGCTAGGAGTCGTTGTTTAATCTCTAATCACCGCCCTGGGTTTCGTCTTGGCTCCGCGGTGCTTGTCGGCTTGCTCATCGGGCTGGTGCCTTGCTCGGTTAGCCGGTGATGGTGTACAGTGCCGGCCGGAGCCGCGCTGCCGTGCGTGGGGACGCGGGGGACCATCTTGTTGCAAAGGCGACATACTTCAGGGTGTTTGGTGCAAATTTTGAGTCTATGGTAATAGTGCTTCGTTGTGCCGCTTAATTCTTTAAGAACTAGGGACTCTTTTGCAAATGTGCAGGCGCTTGCGCAGTGGGCCAATTGGGCCGGCCTGC
Source organism: Saccharum hybrid cultivar R570 (assembly GCA_038087645.1). Taxonomy (NCBI): domain Eukaryota; kingdom Viridiplantae; phylum Streptophyta; class Magnoliopsida; order Poales; family Poaceae; genus Saccharum; species Saccharum hybrid cultivar. The sequence goes on from JAQSUU010000377.1 coordinate 3,258,032, forward strand.
CGGTGCGGCTGCACCCTCGCGCGGGCCGCACCGGGCTGCTGGGCCGATTTGGTTGTCGCCAAAATAATTTCTAGGGTAAAACTTGTAAATTTAATATAAAATTCTGCAGACATCCAAAAATTATGAAACTAATTTTTTAGGGTTCCTAAATTCATGATCTATCTGTTAGTGTAGTTGGTTCGCGTAGCTCTAAAGTGTTTCGAGGTTGCTCTGAATATTTTAACATGCTTTAATATTGTTAAAATATAAACTTGTAGGAATTTTTAGGATTAATCCGTGCTAGTATTAATTCTAGAATTTTTATAGCAGATTCTTAGTATTATTGTATGCTCACTGTAATTTTTATAGCTCTAGAATAATTGGTTTGTTAAGGTAGCTAATGAACCCTAGTTCAAATATATATTAAATCAACGAAATAGATGTGAAAGTGCATTCGCCCCCGTTGTGGGTTTTGGATAATTAATGACAATCAAATTAGGGACTAACATGTCTATCTAAGTGAATATGCAGGTGTTAGTTCAATGAAAGAATTTGTATGGTCACATTTGGTGATGTTAGCACCCTCAATTCCTTTGGTTGGAAAGCATTCCGTCTCAAGTGGGTCGATTAGATCTTATCTTTTGACTTGAGATATAGAAAACGCCGCACTATCAAGAGGGATACAAATTAGGCTATCTAGAAGGAAAACTTGTGCTCAATTTGTGTTTGTTTAAGCGTTTGAGAGACACCTTTGCACTCACGGACACTTAGAGAAGTGTTTTATGCCTGGGAGTACCGGTAGTACCGGTAGGCATAAATCCCGCCGGTGTCAGCGCCTTAGTTCTGCGAGTTTTTGCTCTAGCGGTAGTATCGGTGGTTGACCGGTAGTACCGGCCATTGACCGGTAGTACCGGTGAAAGTCCGGAAGTACCGGTAAGCCTTTTTCCCGCAAAACTTGTCTTCGCCAAAATCTGTACTACCGGTGGTTCCGGTCGTTGACCGGTAGTACCGGTAGGCTATTTTCTCGCAAAGTCTCCAGTAGGTTGACTGTAACGGTCGGATTCCTTAGGACCGGTAGTACCGGTGGGTGCTCACCGGTAGTACCGGTACCGCTTCGAAGATAAGAGTATAAATAGCTCTCCCCTTCATTTCTAACCGTTGCCTACACCATTTACTCCCACCAACCTTCAGACAAACAGCTCTCAAGCATCGACTCACCCTCTCTCTCTTCCTCTTTGTTCTCAAATCCAATCCCTTGCAAGATCTGTGCAGAGAGGAAAGATTTAAGAGTGGAAAGCTTTGTTTCACATCTTGAGCACTTGGTTCCCTTCTAGTTGGCTTGATTTGTGTTTGTTACTCTTGGGTTCTTGGAACCCTAGCCGGCTAGGTGTTCTTCGTGGTTGCCCGTGTTGTTCTACTTGTGAGGGCACCCGAAGTGTTTGTATTACCCTTGTTTTCTTAGTGGAAATCTTGGGCTAACCTTTTTGGTTGCTTGAGGGAGGCAAGGAGGTGGAAGAGACTCCGACCTTAGTGGTCACCTCAACAACGAGGACGTAGGAACTTCTTAGTGGGGTTGCCGAACCTCGGGTTAAATCGTGTGTCCTGCGTGCTTGTTGTTGTTATTTGTATTCTCTTGAGATATTACTTGTTCTTTGTGTTCTCTCTATTTCATATCTCTTTCTTAGGTTGTGGGTGCTCGATCTACTACTTGGTGAAAGAACAAGAAAGGAGAGTTCATAAACTTCATCAACATCATCGTTGGTAGTGGGGTAAAACTCGGATCTGAAATCACAACTCGCAAATCTCTGATTTCTTAGTTTCAGTAAGGTACCGGTAGTACCGGTCGTCTGCGTCGGTAGTACCGGTGATCCCTCACCGGTAGTACCGGTCCAACCAACCGGTAGTACCGGTCAGTGTATTAACTTCCGCTGTGAGTTTTTGAGTTTCAGGTTTTTAGATTGGCCTATTCACCCCCCCCCCTCTAGGCCTATTAGATCCTTCCAATTGGTATCAGAGCTGGTTTCCTCGTGTTTAGCGCTTCACCACGTGAGGAAATAGCATGGCCACCTTTGATGATGACACCTTGAACAAGCTAGTTGAGTTGCTTGCTGGGAAACTCAGTGACAGGCTTATAGAGCAATAAAAAGAGCAAATGAACAAGATGCAAGATGAGATGAACAAGTTGAAGGAAGCCGTAAGTAAGAAGATTGAAGATGTGGCAAGTGGTGGTGATGGAGATGGTGAGAATGAAGCAATCAAGTCATCTAAAGGGTTTACTCGTGTTCCATATGAGTACTCTTCTTTTAGCAAATCTAATACACACTTGCCTATCATCAACCCCGATAAACCACCTCATTTTGATGGAGTTAGATATACCGATTGGGCTCATAGAATGAAGATGCATCTTATTGCCGCAAGATGTTGGGAGATTGTGGAAGTGGGTGTTAAAGCTTTGGAAGAAGATGATGAGTTGACAACCGAAGATTACCTTGACATACAACAAAATGCTACAGCTGCTTCCTTGATTCTATCATGCCTAAATCAAGAAGATTACAACAAGGTAAACGGCATGGAAAGTGCAAAGCAAATTTGGGATACCTTGAAGGTTTCATTTGAAGGTGATAAAAGTGTGAGAAAGGGAAACATTGAGCTACTTCAAGGCAAGATTGAGAACTTTGGAATGATTGAAGGTGAAACTACCCAAGCTATGTTTGATAGATTCATGACCTTGATCAATAGAATAAGAGCTCTTGGTGACACGTATTGGGATGACAACTCGGCGGCTAGAAAGTTGTGTAGAGTGTATAGACAAAAGAACAACATTCTTGCTTCGGTCATCATGGAAAGACCTAACTATGACACAATGACACCTCAAGAAATGCTTGCCAAGTTGAAACACCATGAGTGTTTAGAAGATGAAGCAAAAGAAGCATCAAGTCAAAAGAAGAATATTGCTCTCAAGGCATCTCATGGTAGAAGCAAGAAGAATGATATTTATGATTCGTCAAGTGATGAAGAACAAGATGAAGATTCCGATGAGGAAGAAGCTCTATTAGTTGCAAACTATAAAAAATACTTGAAAAAGAAGAAGGAAAGGAAGAGGAGTGGAGCCAAGCCATACAAGAAAAGATTTTGCTATGGTTGTGGAGATATTGGTCATTTCATTGCCGATTGTCCAAAAGAGAAGATGAAGTACAAGCACAACAAAAATGATGACAAGAAGCATAAAGGCAAGAAGAGAGGTGAAGCACATCTTGGTGAAGAATGGGAATCAAACGATGAAAGTGATGATTCAAATGACAAAGACAAGGAGAAGAAGAAGGGTGTTGCAACTATTGCTATTCAAGAGATTTCTTCTTCTCAACCCAAGCACATCGTCAACCATTCTTCGTCACCATCATTGTTCACCGACTTATCTCTATCACCTAGGCTCTTCGAAAACCTCATCGACAACGACTACTACACTCCTACTTGCCTTATGGGAAAGGGAGAGAAGGTACCACACAACTCTCTGACTCACTCTAGTAATGAATATAGTAGTTGTGATGAAAGTGATGATGAACTTGCAAACAACATGATAAAGAAATTCGGCAAATCGGCCGGCTCTCAAATAATAAAGCTGATCCATGAACTAGAAAAGCGAGAAGAATGCATCGAGTCGCAAGGGGAATTGCTCCTAGTGGAAAGGGAGAAGAACCTTGAACTTGAAGCATGCTTTTCTAAGGAAGTTGAGAAACTAAACAAAGAATTATCTTTAGCCAAAGATCTATATGAACATTTGACTAAGGAACATTCTTTGGTTAATGACTCTTTAGCTAATTTAAAGAGTCAACATAGCTTGGTTCAAGAAAGCCTCACAAGCTTCAAAGATAAATATCATACTCTTGAACTTAGCTATGAAACTCTTTGGAATAGCACTTTCATCCATGATAAGGAATCCGGTGATTCCAATGCTTCAACTAGTGAAGGATGTAAAAGATGTTATAATCATGACATAAGTGCTTGTGGTACTAACCTTGTTGAGCTAGAAAAAAAAGATAAGGAGATTCAAAGATTAAACATGGTTATCAAGAATGGTTGCAAGGAGAAGCAAACAACAACCATGTACAAGTCATCAAGACACCCCCACATCAAGGATGGACTTGGCTACAATAGGTATGTTGGTAAAGCAAATGGAAGGAACATTATCAATGGAGTGCCTTGTGTGAGATTCAACAAGGGTGTGGCTCTAGATGATCTTATCAACAAGGTCAACAACGTTGCCACACCTCCAAACACATTTGTCAAGACCAAGGCCAACAATAAAAAGAAGCAAGTGCTTACCTCCAAGCAACAAGTACCCATTACACGAAGCTATGCTAGTGATTATATGTGTTGTTGGGGCAAGGATGGCAAGATTGTTGTGAAGTATGTTGGTGCACTCAAGAAGAAGCAAATCATGAGGAGTGTTTGGGTGCCCAAGACCTATGTGACTAACCCCTTAGGACCCAATGCAATTTGGGTACCTAAAACCAAGGCTTAATTTGTTTTTGTAGGAATACTCCTCCGGTGGAACAAGTTGGGTGCTAGATAGTGGATGCACTAATCATATGACCGGAGAGAAGAATATGTTCACCTCCTTTCAACCAAATCAAAGTACAAGTGAACGCATTGTGTTTGGTGATAATGGTAAAGGAGACGTCCTTGGTTTGGGTAAAATTGTTATCTCAAATGATAATTCTATTTCAAATGTATTACTTGTGGAAGGGTTAGGATACAATTTGTTGTCCGTTTCACAACTTTGTGAGATGGGCTACAATTGTCTCTTCACCAATGTGGGTGTGGAAGTCTCTAAAAGGAAGGACTCCTCCATTGTCTTCACGGGTCGTTTGAAAGGCAAACTTTATCTAGTTGATTTCACATCTAGTAAAGTGAAGCCAGAGACTTGTTTAGTAGCAAAATCTAGCATGGGTTGGCTATGGCATCGCCGACTAGCCCATGTTGGAATGAGGAATTTGGCCGACCTTTAAAGAGGCGAACACATCCTTGGACTAACAAATGTCTCTTTTGAGAAAGATAGAATTTGCAGTGCATGTCAAGCGGGCAAACAAGTTGGAGCCAAGCATCCCGTCAAAAATGTTGTATCAACAATAAGATCACTTGAGCTACTTCACATAGACTTATTTGGTCCCAATGCTTACATAAGCATTGGAGGTAACAAATATGGTTTCGTTATTGTCGATGATTATTCCCGCTTCACTTGGGTGTTCTTTTTGCAAGATAAAAGTGATACTCAAGTAATCTTCAAGAAGTTTGCAAGAAGAGCTCAAAATGAATTTGAAGTAAAGATCAAGAAAGTGAGAAGTGACAACGGGACGGAGTTTAGGAACACCAACATTGAAGAGTTCCTTAATGAAGAGGGAATCAAGCATGAGTTTTCGGTTGCCTATACTCCTCAACAAAATGGTGTTGTGGAGAGAAAGAACCGAACACTCATAGAAGCGGCAAGAGCAATGTTGGATGAATACAAGACTCCGGACAAGTATTGGGCGGAAGCGGTCAATACGGCATGTCATGCAATCAACCGCTTGTATCTTCATAAAATTATGAAAAAGACCGCCTACGAGCTTCTTACCGGTAACAAACCTAAGGTGCATTACTTTCGAGTTTTTGGATGCAAGTGTTTCATACTTAACAAGAAATCCAAAAGCTCAAAGTTTGCACCAAAGGTTGATGAAGGTTTCTTGCTTGGTTATGGTACTAACGAACATGGCTATCGTGTTTTCAACAAGACCACCGGTCAAGTTGAAATAGCGATTGACGTGACATTTGATGAAACCGACGGCTCTTAAAAAGAGCAAGTCAATGTTGACATAATAGGTAAAGAAGAACCATCCTCTCAAGTGATCAAGAAGCTTGCTACCGGAGAAGTAAAGCCCGTTGAAGAAGATGATGAATATGAACAAGAGCAAACCATTCATGATCCGCATATGCATCATGGGTCAATAAACGTCCATGATGATGGTTCTACATCTAGAAATGGACATGATTCAAGTGTTCAATTCATTCAAAATTCATCACAAGTCAAAGATAGCAACCAAGTTGATGATCAAAATAGAAATGAAGATAACTTCACACAAGATCTTAATCTTGACCTTTCAATCAACCAAGACAATGATGATGAAGATGAAGGTCCAATCCAAAGGAGAACTCAAGTGCCTCACCCAAGAGTACATCATACCATTCAACGAGACCATCCCGTTGACAACATCTTGGGAAGCATTCAAAGAGGAGTCGTCACAAGGTCAAGGCTTGCAAGCTTTTATGAACACTTCTCATTTGTGTCTCCAAAAGAGCCTAAAAAGGTCGAAGAAGCCATTGATGATGAGGATTGGATGATTGCAATGCAAGAAGAGTTGAATAACTTCACTCGTAATGAAGTTTGGACATTGGTGAAAAGACCTAAACAAAATATGATTGGAACCAAATGGGTTTTCCGCAACAAGCAAGATGAGCATGGTGTGGTCACAAGAAACAAGGCGAGGTTGGTAGCTCAAGGATTCACTCAAATTGAAGGTTTGAATTTTGGGGAAACTTATGCACCAGTGGCAAAGCTTGAGTCAATACGGATCTTACTTGCCTATGCCGTCCATCACAACTTCAAGCTATATCAAATGGATGTGAAGAGTGCATTCCTCAACGGCCCCCTCTCCGAAGTAGTATATGTAGAGCAACCACCGGGTTTTGAAGATCCCAAGAATCCTGATCATGTCTATAAGCTCAACAAAGCACTCTATGGGCTTAAACAAGCCCCTAGAGCTTGGTATGATTGTCTTAAGGACTTCCTACTCAAACAAGGGTTTGAGATAGGCAAGGCCGATCTAACTTTATTTACTCACAAAGTCAATAATGATATCTTTATTTGCCAAATATATGTCGATGACATAATATTTGGTAGTACTAATGTGGCTTTTTGTGAGGAGTTTAGTAGGATTATGACGAATAGATTCGAGATGTCTATGATGGGAGAGTTGAAGTTCTTTCTTGGTTTTCAAATCAAGCAACTCAAGGAAGGAACCTTTATTTGTCAAACGAAGTATACTCTTGACATGTTGAAGAAGTTTGACATGGAGAAAGCAAAACCCATCAAGACACCGATGCCAACCAATGGGCATCTTGATCTCGACAAGGATGGAAAGGCCGTCGATCAAAAGGTATACCGTTCTATGATTGGATCCTTACTTTACCTTTGTGCATCTAGGCCCGATATTATGCTTAGTGTGTGCATGTGTGCAAGATTTCAAGCTAATCCGAAAGAATGTCACTTAGTGGCTGTTAAGAGAATTTTGAGATATTTAGTGCACACTCCTAATTTTGGCTTGTGGTATCCTAAGGGCTCCACTTTTGATTTACTTGGCTACTCCGATTCGGATTATGCCGGTTGCAGGGTAAATCGAAAGAGTACTACCGGGACTTGCCAATTTCTTGGTAGGTCTTTGGTGTCATGGAGCTCTAAAAAGCAAAATAGTGTTGCCTTGTCTACTGCCGAAGCCGAGTATGTGGCGGCCGGTGCTTGCTGTGCCCAACTACTTTGGATGAAGCAGACCCTAAAAGACTTTGGTTGTGAGCTAACCAAGATTCCCCTCTTGTGTGACAATGAGAGTGCCATTAAATTGGCTAACAATCCTGTAAACCATTCTCGTACAAAGCACATAGACATCCGGCATCATTTCTTGAGAGACCATGAAGCCAAAGGAGATATCGCTTTACATCATGTGAGCACCGAAAAGCAACTAGCCGATATCTTCACAAAGCCTCTAGATGAGTCAAGATTTTGTGCTTTGAGGAGTGAACTAAATATCATTGATTCTCATAACATGGCTTGATTTTTTGGACATATTTTGTTTGATTATAGCTAGGCGAAAACTCTTTGAAAAAAGTTTGGATGTGATTTCAAAATCTATTTTCACTTCTCAAGCATGTTCATAGTTTTGTGTTGTTTCTATGAAATCTGGACATGGTTGAGTTGGTTCTAGTTCATCATATATGTTCACCATCTCTCACTCATTTCTTTCTGCACTGGAACCACCGTTTGTACCGCTGGGTGACCGGTAGTACCGGTCTATGACCGGTAGTACCGACTAGACACCGGTACCACCGGTAGTTCTTTTTCTCGCGTCGACTGGTTGCCGTTGTCGACCTGACCGGTAGTACCGGTGCTTCTCCACCGGTAGTACCGGTAGTGTAAGTCACGGCCGGGTATAAATAGGGGCTGTGACCTTTCTTCCCTCATTCTTCTTCCCCGTGCCCGCATCCTCCACCACCGACGGCGCCGCCTCTTCCTACCCCCCACTCGATCTCCCTCCTCACTCCACCACTCTTACCGATCTTTGAGGAGAAGTTTCCCCTTGTCGTGGGGATCGCGTGGAGGTGCTTTGGAGTTGCCCAAACCTCTTCCTTTGTTGTGATTCGATCTTCTTCCATCTTCAAGCATGCAAAGGAAGAATCCCAAAAGGGCCGCTCGTCCCAGTGGTGGTGATGGTGGTAGTGCTTCCCGGCCTGTCCGTGGAAGGACTGCCGCTCGTCCCCATGGAGGTGGTGGCAGCATTGGAGATGACAATGATGTTGAGCCCCAGGGTGTGCCTGCTCCTCTCTCGAGTATGGGACGACCCAATCCTCCGCGTCGCCATAGCGAGCAAGTGCAAGGTCAGCGTCCGGTAGGTGAGAATCCACAGCTTGCCGCTATGCAAATTGAGGGTCGCTCTATTGACCCTAATATTGTGGCTCAATCCCCCATTCAAATTGGTCTTGCCACTGCCAACCGGATGCTTTTATTTCATCAAAATGCAAATCCTCGTATGTCCGGTCCTCAAAATCAAGGCGGTTATCAACCCTCTCTTCCTGTTGATTATTCTAAGAGAGCGGGTGACTTAAGGGTGCAGCGCAGTGAGAATCCATATCAGTTCATCCGCAATCCTAGGGTGGATGTTCGTTTTTGGAGCCGCATGCATTCCGATTATTATTACAAGGTTCTTTTCAAGAGTGGGCAGCGTGGCTCTTCTCCGCCGATATTCCAGCACAAGTGGGTGCAGCGCGCCTCTCTTGATAATCTGAACAATCCTGACATTCACCGCTTGGTTGCTGATCTTGATGCTTGTCGTCTGCTTCCTCTTATGACGTTCCAGCATAATTGGAATGATGAGATTATCTGTCAGTTTTATGCAACTCTGTGGATTGATTCTCAGAATCTTGTACTACATTGGCTTACCCAAGGCGTCCATTACAGATGTGATTATCGGACTTTTTCATGCCTTCTTGGGTTTACTGCTGAGGACAGGGGTGCTTCTAGTCTGTTTGATATTTTTCCAGATTCTGTCTCTCACGATGACTTAGAGGCTGCTGAGGTTTACAAGCCTGGTGCGACTGTTGATTTCACTACCACTCATTTGAAGCCGTACTTTTATGTCCTCAATAATCTCATTCGTCTCACCTTGGACCCGAAGATTGGAGATTCTATCCATCTCATGCTTGATGCTCCTAAGGTCCTTTGCCGTTTTGGCACTGGTGGTGATCGTTTTTCCATCACTGACTTCATGTGGCGCAAGATTGAGCAGGCTGCAAATGATCCCCACAAGTCTGTGCCTTATGCTCCATATCTCATGTATATCTTTGAGCAAGTGGTGGGTCGTTCATTCCATCATAATTTTGTGCACAAGTCCTACTCCGTGCGTCATTTGGGCCCCAGAGGTATTGGTGGTGGTTCCGTTCCTTCTCCCACTCATGGTCCGGCCACTCGTACTTCCTCCCGCGGTGCTTACCGTGGTGGTACTGCTACTGTTCCTCCTCGCTCCTCCTCGGAGCGTCGTCGGCGTGGTGGCGGTGTCATCAAGTATGCTTTGGGGAAGCTTTGGGAGGCCTTCTGTTACAAGGCTGAGAAGGATGATCGTCGCCTAAGGCGTATTGAGCAGCACCTACAGCTTGATCCTCCTGAGAGTCCTCTCCATGAGTTTCGGGATCCTTTTGTCGAGTACAATGAGTTGTATGGTGCTCCTGCCTCTGGTCCTAGTGAGGAGGCTGGCCCGTCCGATGACCCTCGTGGTAAGCAGCCAGTCCCTCCTTTGTCAGGGTTGGTTGACTACTCGACCGACGACGGCGATGACAGTGACGATGACCGTGACTTCTCGGAGCCTTATTAGACTTCGCTACCTTGGTTCTTTCTGTGCCTACCCTTTTTGGCATTTGATGCCAAAGGGGGAGTGTTAGGCTTATCATCTATGTAATAGGTAGTTAATGGTCGTGTAATCTTTCCAAACCTTGTGGTAAACTATGTATGGTGGACTAAGAACTATCTGTATGATGATGGATGATTGTAGGCTATTCACTTATGCTTATTTGTTTTGTTTGCCTAGTTTGTTTTCCTATGTTTGTGTGATAAGTCATGTCTCATGCATCACGTTATATTTCTTGTCACACACTTTTAGGCATCCCACGAATTGCAAAATTTAGGGGGAGCTTCCCTTATGTATGCATATTGATTATGATCAATGTTGAGATTCAAGTTCAATGCATATACTGAGGGGGAGCCTTCTGTAAAGTTTGAAATTCAAACTCTTCAATTCTTTATACCTTATGTAAGCCTAAGTTGGTTGTCATCAATTACCAAAAAGGGGGAGTTTGAAAGTGCATTCGCCCCTGTTGTGGGTTTTGGATAATTAATGACAATCAAATTAGGGACTAACATGTCTATCTAAGTGAATATGCAGGTGTTAGTTCAATGAAAGAATTTGTATGGTCACATTTGGTGATGTTAGCACCCTCAATTCCTTTGGTTGGAAAGCATTCCGTCTCAAGTGGGTCGATTAGATCTTATCTTTTGACTTGAGATATAGGAAACGCCGCACTATCAAGAGGGATACAAATTAGGCTATCTAGAAGGAAAACTTGTGCTCAATTTGTGTTTGTTTAAGCGTTTGAGAGACACCTTTGCACTCACGGACACTTAGAGAAGTGTTTTATGCCTGGGAGTACCGGTAGTACCGGTGAACCACCGGTAGTACCGGTAGGCATAAATCCCGCCGGTGTCAGCGCCTTAGTTCTGCGAGTTTTTGCTCTAGCGGTAGTATCGGTGGTTGACCGGTAGTACCGGCCATTGACCGGTAGTACCGGTGAAAGTCCAGAAGTACCGGTAAGCCTTTTTCCCGCAAAACTTATCTTCGCCAAAATCTGTACTACCGGTGGTTCCGGTCGTTGACCGGTAGTACCGGTAGGCTATTTTCTCGCAAAGTCTCCAGTAGGTTGACTGTAACGGTCGGATTCCTTAGGACCGGTAGTACCGGTGGGTGCTCACCGGTAGTACCGGTACCGCTTCGAAGATAAGAGTATAAATAGCTCTCCCCTTCATTTCTAACCGTTGCCTACACCATTTACTCCCACCAACCTTCAGACAAACAGCTCTCAAGCATTGACTCACCCTCTCTCTCTTCCTCTTTGTTCTCAAATCCAATCCCTTGCAAGATCTGTGCAGAGAGGAAAGATTTAAGAGTGGAAAGCTTCGTTTCACATCTTGAGCACTTGGTTCCCTTCTAGTTGGCTTGATTTGTGTTTGTTACTCTTGGGTTCTTGGAACCCTAGCCGGCTAGGTGTTCTTCGTGGTTGCCCGTGTTGTTCTACTTGTGAGGGCACCCGAAGTGTTTGTATTACCCTTGTTTTCTTAGTGGAAATCTTGGGCTAACCTTTGTGGTTGCTTGAGGGAGGCAAGGAGGTGAAAGAGACTCCGACCTTAGTGGTCACCTCAACAACGAGGACGTAGGAACTTCTTAGTGGGGTTGCCGAACCTCGGGTTAAATCGTGTGTCCTGCGTGCTTGTTGTTGTTGTTATTTGTATTCTCTTGAGATATTACTTGTTCTTTGTGTTCTCTCTATTTCATATCTCTTTCTTAGGTTGTGGGTGCTCGATCTACTACTTGGTGAAAGAACAAGAAAGGAGAGTTCATAAACTTCATCAACATCATCGTTGGTAGTGGGGTAAAACTCGGATCTGAAATCACAACTCGCAAATCTCTGATTTCTTAGTTTCAGTAAGGTACCGGTAGTACCGGTCGTCTGCGTCGGTAGTACCGGTGATCCCTCACCGGTAGTACCGGTCCAACCAACCGGTAGTACCGGTCAGTGTATTAACTTCCGCTGTGAGTTTTTGAGTTTCAGGTTTTTAGATTGGCCTATTCACCCCCCCCCCTCTAGGCCTATTAGATCCTTTCAAGATGAAGAAGCAACTTGGACTGGATAAATAAAATACTGGTTGGGAAATAACATCGTATTAGACAGCATGGATACATAGCCTAGTACGTTAGTCATTAGAGCTAGCTCGTTAGCTTGAGAGGCGTAATCGTACTTTAGCGTTGCGGTTACCATTGATTATTTATGTATCTACATTGCATCCATGAATATTATAATAGAAATAACGATGGATTGCGAAGTTATCTGAAGTAGCGGAGAAGATGGTGTCTGGATGATCGTGTCACCATGATGGAGTACTAACTTTTGGTTATATCTTACCCAGGCAAGCCCCGGTGCATAACTCCTATTATTTTGCACTTTATTTTATGCTTGTGCATTAAGTATATATATATATATATATATATATATATATATATATATATATATATATATATATATATATATATATATATATATATATATATACTTATCCCATGAGTCTTACTAGAATGACAGGATCGTGTAGCTTGTTATGCTATAGGATTCCGGTAGAAGTCGAGTGATTATCTGTCACTCGCGAGAGATAGAAAAAGATATTATTGTTACTATTACCATATTATCATCACATGGAATATATATGGATAATTGGAGACCGGGCGAAACTGTATTTTGGATGGGATTTGGTTAGGCAACCGAGTGAGGCTCGGGTTGTATTTGTTCCGCCTGTATCGATTGAGGACAGTCCGTTGCTGTTGATGGTAGTCAGGTCATAGACTTATTATTCTGAGTACATACTTGCTTATGAGAGCGGAAAGACTTGTTACTCTCTTGTCATAGGTTCTGGCTCTTTCCGAGCCGACTTTTAGAGGTGAGTATTAGGTGGAGATTTAAGCACCATACTGAGACTGGGTTTTAGGTTTTGGGGGCTTGGAGTCAAGTTTGGACGGGAACCTGAACCCCTTGATAGGAGTGAAACGGGTTGGTCTTGTTTGTGCATGGGGTACAAGCAAGACGTGTGTTTTGGGGTACGCAATTATGATACATTGATTTGTGAATCGCCGTTTTCGTGAGACGGTACCAAACTTGGCTATGGTCTAATGGAATACAAGTACTCATGTGAGCACGTTATATTAAGCGATTCTGCCACATTTCGCATGCGACCGCAATCACCGGTCACCCCGCAGTCTCCGACGGTCTGCCTTCCTTCCGGATCCCGCCTCAACCCTTCGACAAATTTGGAAGCCGACAACTGGGACCTCTACACCGCGAACGCCCTCACGAGAAACCTCACTGCCTCCATCGATGGTGCGCCTCCATCGTGACTGCGAGACCAGGCGCCCACCGCGCCAGACCTCGCCGCCTCCATCGTGGATGTGCAGGCCGTCTCTTCACCCGATCCGCCTCTGTCGTGGTTTGGGAGGCCGGCCGGCCGGCAGCGGAAGCCCGCAAGCCGCGTGCCAAACAGACCATCGTTGTTGTGTCTTCTTCGTTCCTCCGCTCCTGCTGCACTTCCATCTTCCTCCTGTCCTGTGAGGAGCACCACCAGGTGTGCCAATCCATTCTCTTCCCTTCCCGTCTCCGATTGCAGTAAATAACGTGTACCTAGCAATCAATCGGTGATTGCCAAACCTACGCAGGCTCGCCGCGGCTGCCGTGCACGCCGTCACCCAGCGCAGGCTCGTCCGCTCATCGCCGCCGCGCACGCCGTAGACCAACGTAGGCTCGCCGCCGCCGACGCGCACGCCATCGCCCAACGCAGGTCGCCCGCAGCACTGCATACTTCTAGGTTTTTTTGCTCCCGCTTAGGCGCTTACCGTGCATGATCTGACAACTTGAGCGTTGATCCGATCCGCGCAGACGACATCGGCCTCCTCCACGATCTCCGATGCGTGATCTCATATTAGGCTGAACTGCATCTGGACGCCGTTTCGCTCGGAGTTCGTTATCACCGACACAGCTCTCGTGTACGACCCTGTCGCTAACATTAGCTGATCGTGCAGGTGAGATTGCTTTACTTGCCTATATGTTCAACTCAGCCTCGTCAGTGTTAGTGCCTCTCGCTGTCAGGCTGCGCAATTGAGACCTCCCTTTAGCATTGGCCAATTATCACTATCATTGTCTTTATTTGTGTGCCAACTAGGAGCCTGTGCGAATCAATATATTGTCTTTAGTAACTGATCATAAATCTTTATGGAATAGGAATAATGGTAGTCAGTGCTATATATTAAAGTTCAGAAAATTCAGAGATGTATCTGAGGTCATAGTACGAGGAGTAGTATATTGAAGCTTACCCAAATTGCATTACTTTGCTTTGCAAATATCGCAATTGTCGGAATTTGTTCAGAGTTTAGCTGCATCTCTGAATATTCATTTTGTGTCTTATGATATTTGTTGAATTTTGACGGGTGCGAACTTGTCTAAATTTAGAATGCCAAAATGGTCAAAATTATTTGCATTGTGCAAAATAGGAGATAGCATTCCTTATATTGACATATCCCTGGATTTCGCCAAAATGTCAGGTTGCATTTTTTAGAGCACTCAACCATGACAAATGTTAGTCTTGTTTCCAATATTTACTATACAAGGCTTAGAGCATCTCCAGCAGTCCCGCAATACAACTTCCCCAATAAGATGGTATTGGGGTAGCCCAATATCACTTTTGAGATTTATTGGGGGGAGATGTTGCGATAGTACCCTAATATATCTCCCCAATACCCATATGAAAGGTGGGTCTCACAGGAGTATAAGAGAAAATATCACTGAAAAGTGGTGGTCAGGAGGGTCTCCATGGTATTAGGGGAGTTGTACCTCCCCCTTTCTTTGAGGGGAGATGAGGAAAATATTGGTGGCCACCAAAAATAGGGAGAGGTATTGGGAAATTGCTGGAGCAAGAAAAAAGCATAGCTAGCCCCAATATGACAGTTTTACGGGGATAGGGGGAGGTATTGGAGAACTACTGGAGATGCTCTTAGCCCTTAATTAACCATTTTCCAATTAATGGCACTATAGCAGATCCATGGATATCCGTGGATTGCTAGGCCCATTGTTGTCTCCCATTACTATGTAAAAAGCCTTGCATTTTTGGGTCTTGATGAAACTGTCCATTGCAACCAGCCTTGACTGAAAAAGGATGCAGCAGCACCTTACATGGAATTTTATTTTATATTGTGATGCCATCTAAATATTCAGTTTAAACTTTCAACAATATTAATGCTAGCTGAAGTTTCAATCCATGTTCCGCAATTTCTCGAGAACAATCCATAGGTCAGAACTGAAACTCTACTAGCAACCAGCCTGAAAAAGGATGCAGCAGCACCTTTGCCATATAAAGTTGTCTCAACCCAACGACTTGCTTTCTGACCAAACTGAACCTTTGTAATTTCAATCCCTGTAATTTTGCCAGGTTTGTTTGGGATTCATGCTAGCTAAAGTTTCAATCCCTGTAATTTCAATCAAGAAAATTCATATGGCATCAAGATCTTATTTCAGATATGTCTTATTAACAGTCCATTTGGCGAAATTTATTTTGTTAATTAGATTGATCACAGTTGGTTTTGTGGGTGAATATATAGCTTCGGCAAAAATCAACCTAACGGAACAGTCATAGGCTACCTTCTTTCCAATCAGGTTGTTTAACTGTGTAATTACTAATAAATCTACCTACAAATGACTGATGTGTACTGCATGCTGATAGTACTACTGAAATAGTTCAGAGTTCACTGTTCAGTTATCGTTTTCAAATATAAATGGTATGTATGTATACATTGCATTAGATATGTGCTGTTCATCGTCACCAAGCTGTTGAGTGGTTATTCTGTGGTGCGTTCTTTGTTTCAGCTTTTTGGATTCGTCCAGACAAACAGACAGAGCACGAGGCGGCAAACCAGGTTCACACTGCTCTCCTTCCATTTTTATAGTGAAGCTATAATTGTCATAACTTACAGGCCAATTAACCAATTTAGATCACCACATTTGGCCCTGATTTCATGATGTCAAGGTCATGCATTTAGATGTCGCTCCCCTATCAAACTAGCTCTTTGATTGTCTGAATAATATTTGACAATAGCATGCCATAGAACTTACTGCTGAGCATTTACTAATGGCAATAGCTTCACTATTGAATGGTAGTTTCAGACATTGAGTTGTTGCTGAGAGCTATCCGGTTTATGGTCTGACAATTCAAGTTTGTCTCGGACTTAGGTTTCAGTCTGAGGAACGAACTTTCATGTAGGGTCAAAAGACTATCTTAAGCATATCACAGACAAGGCATGGTAGAATAGACAGTTGCAATAAACACGGTTGTTGTAGTACAAACTATGTTGTTTCAATTTTACATCAAAACTTCAGTTATATTCTACTTGCTCATGCTTTTTGAAAACTCATGTAACAGTGATGAGTATTGGTGCAAACATCATGCTTACAGTATTATTGAAACTGGGTGTGATTAGAAGCAAGGAATGACTCTGATTCTGAATCTCTTCTCTTTGATATGTCTTTCTGTGTTCTTGTACTACAAACTTGTAAAAAATTATTGCAGTATATGAACCAATGATAAGATAGCAATTTGGGTGTGTTGTTGACTACCAGCATGTTGATGTCCCCTTGGTTATGCTCCAATTATTTGTATAGAGAATCTGAACTGTAAAATAGACATAAAGGATCCTCAAAATAGGAAAACATACTCTCTGTGTAAAAAAGAACTTATTCTCAAGCAAGACTGAAAACAGATGCTACTGCTATCTCTATATTTTCTGTAGTACAATTGAAAATAGATGCTACTGCTAAAGTTAATTTTCTTTGATCCCTGAGCCAGTATATTTTTGAGTTATGTATAGGGTCGGAGGAGCAAGTTACCATGTGCCTTTGTGTTCTTAATCTCGGGTTCAGAATATATTGTTCAGTTTTGTTAAAAAACAATCATAAGCTGCTATGATCTCTGAACCCATGTTAGTAAGAGTAGACATGAACTCTGCATCCTGTATTGAGCTTTATATAGTACAATAACACTCAAATTATGTTTTCTTTACAACCTGCAGGTAGTTAGACATGTGAGATTTAATAAGGTGAAAATATAGTCATGTGAGATTTAAGTCAATTGGTAGCAAAGGTAACTCAGAGCTGTTGTTTTTCCTGTTGCCTGATAGCTCTGTAAGACAGATGGAATGAAGTATGGTATCTCAATTACTTACATGATCTACTATGCTTGAACTGCTAGAACTTGAAGGCCAAATATGCCTTAAATCAAAATTGTGTTTTTCTTCTAATGTCCCATCATTTGAGTTCCACAGTCCAATCCTTGTATGTATATATGGTCTATCTGTATGTATGGATTTTGATATACTGCAGATCATTTGAAAGCGCTGAGACATTCAAATGATACATGCATATATCTCTTTACTATACTAATAATATCTATAATCTGATTTGTTTCATTACTATACTAATAATTTGCCTACATCCTAGATCCTAGCCTCTACTCCTGGATCATAGGCCATTATAATCCATTATTCTCCAAATGTACTTCTGATCATGCAACTGGAAGCCATTATCGACCTATTTAACTTTTTTTTTGGCAATAATGAGATTTGTTGGCATATTATTTCACAGGCACAACATTGCTAAAAATGATAGGTAGTGTTATGGACACGCCAAGGCCAACCGGTGATCGGGTACCTTCGGGGGACCTTACAAATACAATACATGGAGATATATAAACTTTTACAATATCTCTGCATATTCTATGTTTATATGTTTGCAACTCACGAAAATTTATTGAAGGGAATCATACGCGACCGGGGTTGGTTCCACTAGATGGGGATCCTAATGAGCAGAAGAGGCAGAGGGATAGAGAACGGTATGTATGGCCCTGTTCGCTTGGCTGATAAGTCATAGCTGAAACTACTGTTGACTGATTTGTTGTGAGAGAAAAATATTATTCGTTCATTAAAAAGTATATCTCATAAGACAAGCGAACAAGGCCAATGTCTGATGAAAAGAGGAGTGAAAGAAACGAGAAACGTCGTGAGAGGTATAAGATGAATAACCAAGGTCGTGTTGATCTTGATAACAATGTGGCTATTCATTCAATAGGTATGGTGGTGTTGCTGAGTGTCACTTTAATTGCCATATGTGTTATAATCAATAACAATTTATTTATACTATGTTCAAACTTGCAGATGGGAATACAACAAATGAAACGGACAAAAATAGTGACAAACTCCATATGCACTCAACCTACAGTAATGGAGCCAATCAATTATCAGGTTACTTATTCTGCTAATAAAAGTATTTATTGGTGCGGCGACTGCAATTAACGTGTTGACATAGTTTGCTTATTGTATGGTTCAATTTGTATTGTATGGATTAATTAATAACAATCAACTATGTTTGAACTTTCATATGGGAATACAACAAATGAAATGGACGAAAATAGTGATCGGCTCCATAGGCAATCAACTTACAGTAATGGCTTGCAACAATTATTAGGTTACTTATTAGCAGAATAAAAGTACTTATTGATGTGGCAACTGTAAGTGACATAGTTTGCTTATGGAATGGTTCAATTTGTATTGTATGGTTATATTTGTAGACGGTCTAGTACCTTTAAGCAGCATTGGTGGCACTAGTTACGTGGATGACATTGAAACAGGTACACTGCCTGCCTGTGTTTGTTTATTATGATTGTGCTTAGACACTATCCTAGCGTGCGTTGATTAAAGTGTCATTCCATGATATACAGGTTCTGGATATGCACCCAGTCCCATCAACCGGCTTGTCACGTGTTCAAAAGAGCGTAAGCGTGTGCAATGTCTACTGAACAAAGGGCGCTACCGAATAAGAGATGACGTGAATTGTATATAACAAAAAAAAAATACACCAAGAAATACACTTTGTTTTAAGTTTTTGTAGAAGATTTTTCAAGAGATGCAGTGTTACCCATGCGACAATCACTAATATTGACATATATACTCGAGCCTGTATACAGGATGGTATGGAGATGCGGTGAAACTTATTCGTGAATATCGGAGATTTCTTCCTGCCGATATAAAACATTATCTTAGACGCATTATGAAAATGTTTATAAAGTAGAGTTTGTGAGCCTGCGACGCCGCGCTCTCTGTGACTATGTTAATTTCGCAAACTTTGCCTTTTGGATTAAATGACACTTTAACATTGATATTTAATTTTTACAGTATTGTTATCTTATCATGCGATCCGTATGTTTTTAGTACAAAATATTAGTTATCTCGTAGCAACATATGGACACGCTGTCAGTCTACATAAAAAAAAACCAGCGTTATTGTCGGACGCGAAGGCCTTCGCTTTCGCTCCGCCCTGCTCGCCCCTGTGTCCCTGGGATTGAGTTGGTGGGCCACCCAGGTATATGTGGCACGGCTTTCACCCCTTCCTCCTGGTCTCCTCCTGGGATTGAGCTGGTTGGCCACCCTGGCATGTGGCCCTCACCGAGATGCTGATCACAACTTGGAAATAGAATAATCCCAAACCAAAAAAATCAATGAAAAATAGGAAAAGTTAAATAAAAGACACGGCACAAAAATATTTTGCTACTAAAGTAAGGAAATCAAGCACCTTTTCAACCGGTATAAAAAAGATAAAATACACACATAAAATATGTTCTACAATTTAAAATCTAATTTCTTAATAGTTCAACCAAAATAATGTGTTTGCATAGGCACCAACTGTAGATGGTCACCAATCAAAGACGATTCAGAAAATTTTCAAGTCCAAGATATGACATCCAAAAAAACAGAGTCGTCTGCGTGGCAATGCTTCGCCCCGCTCGCCCACTTCTGCCAATCAATCCCGCATGTACAACATATGATTTTTCAACTAACTCTACAGATGGACCATGGCATGCTAATTATGGAAACGTACTAATCCGATCCTCGAGCGTGGGTGCACATCCTTTAACATTGCCCTCATCGAAGATCAAATGCCAGATATCCGTGCACAACCTTATGGCGAAGTCCGCCACCAGACCGCACCCGCCAACAGCGTCGGATCTCACAACACCGTAGGGCGTCGTGCCGCCAGTCGCGCCCACCCTCGACACTGGCCAACAACGGCGCCCCGGCCACAGCCGCGCGGCCTGTCCATGGCTCTGGTCCCTTGCCGAAAGGACACGAGCAAGGCGATGAAATTCGGGGTGTAGAGAAACAACATCCCGAGTCGACTCGGCAATAGGACCACGTCGGTGCCATGCTTACTGCTGCTTCGTCTCCAACTCTAGCTGCTGTCATTACCGACGCGCTGGAACTTGAAGTAGGTCAGGTTCACATCGTGGAACTCGGAGATGGCCAGGAAGGTCATTGCGACGGCACCCGCACCGAGGCCCGCCACAAACAACGACAAAAAGAGAAGAAAAAAGGTCTGAATGGATTTGGAAATACTTTAGGGTTACCTCTGCAAAATTGTTTACTACCTTTTGATTATTTTTTTTACAATGATCAAACCAGCTTAAAATTGTAAAATAAATAATAATAAATCACAAAAGTATTTGAAAATGAAACGGGCTTTAAATTTTTGAATAAACTAGATTTACATGTGACAAAGATCATGAAACGGGATTCATATTTTCTATGTAATTAGATGTCAAGATTTTTTAATATGTACGTCTAATCCGGAAGCCAAATATGTCATCATATACGTGGATAAAAATTTGTGGCCTCCATGTAACGCACGGGTATCTATCTAGTTAAGAAAAAAAAATGTTGACTCAAGGTGTACATGTATAAACCCTAAACCATGTGTTACCATGGAGACTATGAATACATATACTCCATCCGTCCTTGAATATTAGAGTTGTCCTAGATTAAGTTTTTAGGTTTGGCCGAATTTATAAGAAAGAGCACCAACATTTCTGGCACCAAATTAACATTACTAGTTATAGTATGAAATTTTTCATAATTTATTCATTTGATGTTATAAATATTGTTGTATTTTGCTATAAGTTTGGTGTCAAATTTGAAAAAAATGACTTAAGACAACTTTAGAAATTGATTTATTCAGAGACGGAGGGAGTATCTTTCAAAAGGTGAGCCCTTAGTTTTCTTCTAAAAATATTTGATAGAAGCTAAGTTTGGCTCAAATACTGGATTTTTGCCTTTTGGCTTATGGCTATTGACCTTTTGTAATAAATTTTAGCTTTTCGGCATACCGAAAGCCTTAAAAGCGTTCAACTTTTGATTCATTTCCTTAAAAGCTACCTTTCCAGCTTTTCAAAAGCCAACTCACCAGATGGGTTGTTTGTTTCTGCTTTTGGCTGGTAGAAACCAAATAAAAGTTGAAACAAATAAGCCCTAGATCCTACTCCACTTCACATACACTTACGATATTAATTAGGTGTGTGCCAATGTAGTAGTTTAAATCTTCCTATTGACTAAATGATGAATTAAATGGTCGTTTATCTCATTTAACCATGTAAACTCGATTTTATTTAAACCGCTTAGACTGTTTTAGTGGTTTAAACGGTCCAACGGTTCAATTCACTATTTAGGGACTAAATGACATAGGTGATCTTTGTTTACCGTTTAAACACCATTTAAATGGATTAAACATTCGTTTGGACGAATAGTTCTTAGATGCATAGATAGTCGTTCCTATATATTTACATATGCATTGTCTCAAAAATATATATATTAATATATGCACGCACACCTTACGCCTTATATATATCTCTGAAAGATTGGGATCGATAAAATAACCACGTGCAACTCACTGGATACGGCCACATCGACCAACACTAAAATAATGGTGGCGTTTCTTCCTAGAATAAATTAAGAACTTGCAAATGTCATATTTTACTACAAGTAACCTGGCCGGCTAAACTACGTTCAATTTGCTGCTTCTTGCAATTTTGGATACGGTATAATTTATCCACAAGAATAGATGTTATTCATAGCTAAAATTTGTTTGGAACTTCGGATACTTAGAGGCACATAAACCAAAACAACCATAGAAACTGGAGTATATATTTGTTGAGAACCCTAACAGAAAGTTGGAACGCGAAGAAAAAGAAAAAAAATCAAGGTACCAAAGTTTCATCGTAATTGCATTCTATTGTCTCTTTTTTTTAATAATTATTGCATTATATTGTCGCTAGCATTTTCTGTCTTAGGAAGGAAGTTGGAACGCGATGTCCTTCTTTTTGAACGCAATACGCGATGCTTTTCGTATATAGTAGACCTCGAAAGCACTCAGATGTGAATCACAATCACGGGCGTCGCAGCCCTCTTGCGACCCGGCGTCTCGTCGCCGGTCAGTCGTTTTCCACCGAAACAAAACAGAAACCAAAGCGGGGGTTGAAGTTTCCCCGCCGATCTCAAATCTCAATGCCCACGAGCGCCACGAGGCCTCGAGAAGTCTCGACACGAGCGGGGGCGGGTGGTCACCCTCCCTCACTATAGTTTTCCAAACGGGCTAAGCCCGTTGGGCCGGCCCGGGCACGGCACGGATTTGGCCCGGCACGAAAACGGCCCGACCCGCTAGCACCGTGCCCGTGCCAAGCACGGCCCGAGGCCGTGCCCGTGCCTGGGCCGCATTGGCGACACGGCGGCACGGCACGAGCACGGCCCGCTTCAACGGGCGGCACGGTGGCGGCACGGTTGAGCCGTCCGATGCCCTGCCCCCTCGCCTCCCGACCGTTGGATCACCGCGTGGGGGACGCTGCTATATAACGCCGAGCGGCGGCCGCGGCCCCTCACCAGTGAAACCCTAGTTCATTTCGTCTCTCGCTCGTCTCTCTCCTCTCTCGCTCCTCTCTCGTCTGTCTCGCCCGCTCCCCTCCGTCGAAACCCTAGATCCCCTTCTCCTCGACCTCGAGCTCGACTCCGGCAGCCCGTGGCCGGCACGGTGAGACGGATTGGCCGTACACTCCGATCTGCTTCCTCCCTGACCATAAATGTAGCCTCGTCCCCTCTTGCGTCCCCTGGTCTTCTCTGTTTCTTCCGCCTCGTCGGCCTCGTCGTCGCCGCCGGACTCCGGTCATCTCGGGGCTCCGTGTCCGTGAGGATGCGTTGAGGCACCAGGGTGACGGATCTAGCCGAACCCGCCGTCGCCGTTGCTGCTAGCACATATGGTGCTCTGGCCTAAGAGGTACGTCCAGATCCGGTGCAGATCTTCTCTTTTCTTCATCTTTTCGGTTAGATCCGGTGCTCCGGACTAACAAATTTCTTTCTTTTTGTTTTTCTTTTGTAGCCGTTGAGGGACCGGTGGCCGGCAGCAGCGCGATGTCGGAATCAGAGGCGGAGGAGATTGGTCACTCCATGACCATCAACGACGAGCTGCGGCTCTGTGGGATGGCCGGAGATGACGAGGACGACGTGATTGGTGATGCCGAGGCGCTCTTAGGCCCTCGCACTGCTGAGGAGCTCTTCAACCGGACTCATGCACGGCTTCGACGAGAGGCCATCGCCGTCACCGCCCATTCTTGCGGTGGCGGTGGCACTGGCGCTGCTTCCGCGTCCGACGGTGATGCAGCTTCTCCCGGTGCGGCCGCTGCCACCGGTGAGGAGGCTGCCACCGGTGAGGCCGCTGCAACCGGTGAGGGCTCCGTCAAGCCATCAAACCGGCAGTCCACCTCTGCATGTTGGGAGGACTTCGAGAAGCTCTTCAAAATTGTGAACGGGCAGAAGGTCAGGTATGGCGCTCGATGTCACCACTGTAAGAAGGAGTATACTGCTAATTCTAAATTTGGTACTGGCCATTTACTCCATCATATGGAAACTTGCCCTAAGAAACGTGAAAAAAATCGCATGACTCAGTCTCACGTTACTTTCCTTAAGGATGGTACTATCCGAAACTGGGATTACGATCCTGAGGTTGCTCGTGTTCAACTTGTTCGTTTGCTTGCTAGGTTAGATCTTCCCCTCAGTATTGGTGAAACTGAGGCCTGGGAAGATTACATTAGAACTGCTCACAATCCCAGGTTTAAAACTGTTTCTAAGCAAACTACAGGTAGGGATCTTATGAGGTACTTCTCTGAGAAGCGTGATAAACTGGTAGAATCTTTGAAGAGTAATGCTATTACATCTGTTGCTATAACTTCTGATATTTGGTCTGGAAATGCTAAGCAGGATTATTTGAGTGTTGTTGGTCATTTCATTAATTCTGATTGGCAACTTGAAAAGAGGGTGCTTGGGTTAAGGCTTATTGATGTGTCTCATAATGCTGAAAACATTGCTGAACGTGTTACTGTTGTGCTAAATGATTATGGTATACTGCATAAAGTGTTTTCTGTAACTTTAGACAATGCTTCTTCTAATAACAAAGTCATGGATGCACTTAAACCTCTACTTAAGCAATATTTGGGTGCTGATCTCTTTTTGCATCAAAGGTGTGCATGTCATATTATTAATCTGATAGTTAAGGAAGCTCTTGTTACTGTAACTCCTATGATTTATGCTTTTAGAACTGCTATCTCTTTTATCAACTTTTCTAACCTAAGAGTTGCTTCATATAAGAGCTATTGCATGGCATCTGGAACCAGACCTCGAACATTTGGGCTGGACATGGATGTAAGGTGGAACTCTACATATCTGATGCTTAAGCATGTCCTGCCCCACAAGGAAATTTTTCATACTTTCATTGAGTTCAATTACCCAAGACCTAGAGGTGGTGCCTTTCTCTTAACTCATGATCATTGGGCTATGGCAACTAAAATTCTGGAATTTCTTGAACTGTTTTATGACTCAACTGTTGCTTTGTCTGGTGTTTATTATCCTACTGCACCTTTAATGGTTCATCACATTGTTAGGATTGCTATTTACCTGCATAAGTATCAAAATGATGAGCATATTAGACCTGTTGTCCAACCCATGATTGATAAGTATAATAAATACTGGAAAACAATACCTCCAC
Source organism: Saccharum hybrid cultivar R570 (assembly GCA_038087645.1). Lineage (NCBI taxonomy): Eukaryota > Viridiplantae > Streptophyta > Magnoliopsida > Poales > Poaceae > Saccharum > Saccharum hybrid cultivar. The sequence continues at coordinate 3,283,085 of JAQSUU010000377.1, forward strand.
TTTACTGTATTACATTTATCTTGGATCCGAGAGCTAAAATGAAAGGTTTCAACAAAGTTCTTAGAAAGTTACAACTAATCACTGATGCTGATTATTCTAATAAGGTATTGGAAACTAGATCTCTTCTTTTCAAGCTCTATCACAGGTATGATGATTTATATGGCTCTGTCAGGGAGAAAAGGGTTGTCCCTCCAAGCCTATCTGGTAAGAAAAGAACAGCTTGGAATGAAATATATGATGATGATGATGTGCTTCCTCCTAATCTTGATATGTCTAGGAGTATTCCTGCTACTGCTTTGCTGCATGCAGCAAGTTCTTCCTCTAACACTGGTTCTGCTTTTGAACTTACCTCTTACCTTGACTGTGACACAGTCAGCCAGTTGGATGATGACTTTAACATCTTGAACTGGTGGCATCAGCATAAACTGACATATTCTGTTCTTTCTACTCTTGCTAAAGATGTGTTTAGTGTGCCTGTTTCCACCATATCTTCAGAAGCTACTTTTAGCACCACTGGCAGGATCATCGAAGAACGAAGGCGGAGGCTGAAGCCAGAAACTGTGGAGGCACTTGCTTGCATCAAGGACTGGGAGGCTGCAGAGACAAGGATTCAGCACATGGTGGAGGACAAGGAGCTGATGGAGGCATTTGAAGAACTTTATCTTGATGTTGATTAATCATTTATGTAATGGTTGTGTAACTTAAGTAGGATTCAGACTTTTGCTGCTGGAGCAGCTGGACTTGGGCCCTTGGGGTATTGAACTGTTGATCTAATATTGTGGAGCTGGCAGCACTCTTTTTTCATGTCTAGGGTTTCTCATAAGGATGAGTTTTACCTAGACAGGTTTTTAATGAGACAGTCATTGCACAGCTCCTTTTTGTTGCTATCTGTGATGTGTTCAGCTGTGTTTTTTTGATTTTTTGTTGAATTTAAAGTTAGATGTATTTTTCTATATTGAAAGAGATGTAACTCTGCTGAAAACGTGCCTGGGCAGGCACGAGCACGAGCGTGCTGCCGTGCCAAACGGCCCGGCACGGCACGCTCCAGAGAGTTTAGTGCCGTGCCCGTGCCTGGCTGACGGCACGGCGGCACTATCAGGCACGGCACGGCAGGCACGCGGGCCAGATCGTGTCGTGCCTAACCGTGCCGTGCCCGGGCCGTGCCCGTGCCGTGCCGTGCCGGGCCGCCCCTTTGGAAAACTATATCCCTCACCCACACGGCCACACCACGCGCTGCGATCGATTGGTCAATCAGGGAGGAGCAGGCGCACGGGAGTTTGGCGGCTTCCCGATCGATGCCCACACGGGTTCCCACATAGGAACAGTATTATACCATGGACGATGACGACCTCAAATTCCCCAACCCTCTCACTCTCCGTTCCGGCGGCGTCCGATGCACGTCAACCCAGTTGTTTATTACCGACATTCTCCTTTACCCATGGCGATCGTCGTGCCCACCCCTGAAGCGCCGCGCTGACCATGCCAAATGGCGACATCTCAGCTATAAAAACCAACGCCCGCCGGGCCATCCCCGGCCAGATCGCTGATGCATTCCACTCCATTGAGAGGCAAGGTGTTAGTCAACCAGCCGGCCATGCCGTCATGTCATGCTACCAATCTGCGGAGCTCGAGCTTGTACAGGACGATTTCACTCCAGTTCCACGTCCGGCTCCGGCCGGCCGAGAGAGTTACTGCCGTGCGCGCCTGGTGAACGAACGAACGATGCAGCAGGGCGCAGGCAGCTGCAGCACACGTTGAACGGATCCGATGACAGGGACGCGGCCGATCCCCGCTACGCTATTCGTGGCTCTGCTCGTCAATCCGCACGCTCGCCCTTTTATTAAAAAGCCGTATGGAAAGCGGAGCTGTCAGGATTATGCCACCGGCCGGGGCTGGTACGGCTCCGTCGTCCTGGAGTTTCTACGGGGGAGTTCGTGTCAGGTGACTGGAATAGCCGGGTGCCCAGTCCTGGGGCAGTTTTAAAAGTGACGACGAGGCTTATTAGCTGGTTGTTCCCTCCAAGCAACTGCAACTCCCTCCATCGCTTCTTCAGCTTGTTGGACTTTCGTGGCATCTATTCGTCGTAGGAATATATTATCTACTACTAATGGCGCTGCGACGACCGTCTTGTCCACGGTTCAGAAAAGCTTTTCTGGTACGACCGGAAGAGCATATATGTGTCTGGTTGAGAATATTGAGCACCTGGGTATGGATAATTCAGCATTGTACAGTGGAAAAGCAGCCCGCCGAGCCGAGCATCAAAATCAGGGAGCTGATCGACAGTTTTTTTCTTTTTCTTTCCCCAAGACAAACACGTCACAGCGCAATGCAAGTTGGTGAGCCATTTGAGTTGGATCGAAGGCATCCAGCTCCGTCGCCCTGTTAAACTAGTGTTGACCCCCTCGGATCCTTACAAGCCTGCCCCCGTCGCAGCGAGCACGGGCGCGGCCAGGGAAACGCCGCTGCTAGGCACCCTTCGCAGTCGCACGGCCCCCGCGGTGCCGCACGCGCACCCAGGCCCCCCAGGGGCGTAAGAAAACTTGCACGAGGGGGCGATCCGATTTCCCAGCCTGAAAACTGGGGTTCAACTCCCATTCGTGCGCCCTCAGCCATTGTACCCTTTTGCACGCCTCCCTATGTTACTTCCTCCTACACTCCACGCGCTCCTGTATAATACTCTGCCACCTAACCGCCGGAAGGGAGGCTTGGAGTTTGCCGGGGCGACCTGCTGCCGGTGCTCGTCGCGATGAAGCTGGTGATGGGGGTGGATTTGGAGACGGAGGTGGAGCTGTCGCCGGCTGCCAAGTCGGAGGTGGCCGTGTTTAGCCCCTACTCCAGCCCGAGCACCGCCTTATTGCTGCAGAGGAGAGTCGTGGCATGGTATGGCTGCTTGAGCTCGATCGAGAGCTTCACCAGCGTCCATGGCATACAGTCCAACTCATCACGGCTCTGTTGATGCAGGTCCAAGGAGACCGGGTCTCCGGCGACGGTCCGCGTGCGCCTCGGTGACAGAAGCTTCGACCTGCACAAGGTAAGAGCGAGCTTGCTGGAAATTTGCCATCTTGTTTTGATCGAGGGGCAGATTAGCAAGTTTGTGTCGCCGATGGCAGGATCCTCTGGTGTCCAAGTGCAAGTATTTCAGCGAGGCGTCGCTCCAGTCCGGCGACGACGACGTCGAGCTGCCGGCCAGCTTCCCGGGGGTGTGCGAGGCGTTCGAGGCGATCGCGCTCTTCTGCTACGGCGACGCCGTGGCGCTGGACCCCTTCAACGTGGCGGCGGTGCGGTGCGCGGCAGAGTTCCTGGGGGTGGCCGGCCTGGGCGCGCGTTGCGACCTGTACATCAACCAGGTGGTGCTGCAGAGCTGGGACGACGCGCTCATCGTCCTGCAGCGGTGCCAGCCCCTGCTCCCGTTCGCCGAGGAGCTCCTCATCGTCAGCCGCTGTGTCGAGTCGCTGGCGTTCATGGCGTGCATGGAGATCCTCGACCCGGAGCAGCTGCGGCGGGACCAGCAGCCCGGCGCTAGCGCCGCGACGCGCGCGCTGGTCGGACGCCGATGGGACGCCGAGCTCGTCAAGGAGCTCGCCGCGCGCGACCTCTGGATCAAGGACCTGGTCGCGCTCCCGTTCGACTTCTTCGAGCGGATCGTGCAGGCGCTGCGGCGGCAGGGCATGAAGGAGAAGTACGTCAGCCCGTCGTGCTCTTCTACGCTAACAAGTGGGTGCTCTCCAAGAAGACGCACAAGTTCTGGGCCACCACGGACGAGGCCGTCGACGGCGAGACCGAAGCCAACAGGAGGGCCGCTGCGATCCTCGAGGGCGTCATCGGGCTGCTCCCGGCCGAGTCGGCGGCAGTGGCTGCGGGCGGCGCCATCCCTGTGGCGTTCTACTTCGCTCTGCTGTCGCGATCGCTAACCCTGGAGCTAAGCGACGAAAGCCGGACAAAACTGCGAGAACAAGTTGCGTCGAATTTGCAATTCGCTCGCGTGGACGACCTGCCGCTGCCGGAGGAAGAAGCCGACCGGTCCATCGCAGCTAGCAGGGAGGTGAGGGCAATGGAGAGCATCGTGTCAAACCATGCCGCCTCCGTGCAAAGGAAAGGCGCCGAGGCCGTCTCCGAGCTGTGGGATCGGTACCTCGTGCAGTTCGCTGGCGATCCGAAGCTCCGGCCGGGAAGGCTAGCTGAGCTGATCGGAGTCATACCGGCCGGCGACCGGAAGACGCACAACCACTTGTACGAAGCAATCAACACATATTTAGTGGTAAGACAGGTGTCCAATGCTCGATCATGCCCACGACTGTGACGTGTTTGAATTGTTGCTAACAAAGAAGAGGATGCCGATTTTGTCATGCTGTAGGAGCATCGGGGCTTGTCCGGGGAGGAGAAGGCGACGCTGTGCGGCCACCTCGATTGCCGGAAGCTGTCTCACGAGGCGTGCATCCAGGCCGTGCAGAACGAGCGGATGCCGCTCCGGCTAATCGTGCAGGCGCTGTTCGTGCAGCAGCTGCACACGCACCGCGCCTTCACGGAGTGCTCCGACTCGTTCCGGTGCATGCACTCAGGGGAGCTCGTCCCTGGCGCTGGCGGCGGGTACACGCCGAGCCCCGGGTGCCCCGCCATCCCCACCAGTCAGCCCCTCAGCAGCAGCAGCCCGTACGATAGCCACCGCGGCCCGCGCGACGCGAAGCTCCGCGCCCGCGACGACGCGTCGGACTACGAGACGGCCAGCTTCAGGATCCAGGCGCTGGAGCAGGAGATCATCTCGCTGAAGCAGACCCTGCAGCGGCACAACTCTCTCAAGGGCTCGGCCTCGGCTCGCAGGGAGAGGGAGGGCAAGGAGCCGAGCTTCAGGGTCGCTGCGGACGCGGGCACGCCGGCGATCATCAAACGTCGAGCCACGGTCTCCGGCAGCTGCATCGGCTCCATGCGCTGGGGCTCGCAGCGCCGATGCGCGAGCAGGATCCTGCGCGTCTTCGCGAGGCTAGCCGTGTTCGGGAGGGGTAGGTCGAGGGGGAAGCAGAGCAAGTGCAGCGCAGCAACAGAGCAGCCAAATTGCATACAAGCACACGTGAGGAGAAAATCAAATCATTTACTTGTGTAATAGAAAGTGCAGATGTTACGGTAGATTTGGGAAGCATGTATGTAAGCAGTGGTTTTGTGTGTACATATTGCTACCAATGTCAAAGATCTGAAGAGGTAGTTATTGTCAGGTGGCCATTCAGTACTTCAATAGAAACGCTTGAAAGCAAAGTGCGGACTTTGTTTATAGTAAAAAAAAAGGGGGGGGGGGGGGGGGGCAAATGACTTTGTTAGGTTAGCAACTCTGAACATCTGAATTGTTTATGCGACGCGAAAATTTTAGGTCTTATTTGCATCTTGGCCTTGGAAAATGGTGTTTCTCACGCTCTTGCGAAAGTTTGTTCTCAAAAAAAACTAAACAGCAGGAACGCTGCCATATTGTTTAAGGAGAAGAAGCAAGCATAGTTTTACAAAAAAAAAACTTCACATAATAGATAAACCTCGACACTTTCCCAGTAAAACGAACCAATTAATCTACCCAAGGTTGTCCATACACACGCCTTTTGAGGTCCATCTTTTCCTTGATCAAGCCAAACACTTGATATAGCGAAAGCGTCCTTCCTTCAAATATACTATTCTCTGATTTTGCTCCATCTAGATTTTCCAGCTTGTATAGTTTGAGGAACTCCGCGATAGTTCTGTGTTGGTTGGAGTATATTAGCGTCATCATTTAGATAATCATTTGCGTAAAATCATTTTTTATAACTTTTCACTCTCCGACAATTTTTCTATATCTCATGCGGACTCTTAAAAAGGCATTCTCGTCTTCTAATTTTGACTAGCGAAAATTCAGAATAGAAAATGGCTATATTTACATAACCTTAAGCTGTTCGAGGGTAGTTTTTTCACCAAAATCTCTATTCGTAGCATTTAGAAAGTATATAGAGAGTCTTTTGGAGTTGCTCCTACTCCTGGGCTCTTTGCAGCATCGAGGCCCACCACTCCTCTAGAGTAAGTTCGTCACTACCCCGGCTCGAGAGAGGTACATCCTATCCAATAACTCATGAGAGTCCAAACCTCCTTGCAAATGGACACCAAAGGCAAGATATGTCCCTGTTCTAGGCCCCTGATCACATAAGACACAAAGGGTTGCGAGGCAATTTAACTTGGCAATTTGAGAGTTGCTTGAAACGTGAAAAGACTAGAGTAAGCATTTAGTTGCTACAAAGTAGGTCAATATGGCACATCTAACTGTTGCCGAACTGGAAGATCGTACAGAGAGAGACGGGTACGCTAATCAATTACACATAACCAGTGAGGGCCCTTTGGCAGGGATCCGGCTCCTACAGAAACAGCTCTGGTTTTAGCTCTTATGCAGAAGCAGATTCTTTTAGAGAGCTAAGCCGATTTTTTTACCGTTTGGTAAAACAGTTTCTCTGAGTTGGCAAAACAATAAAAAGTCTATAATACCCTTATTGTTTTTTTATTTTTTCTTTCTTTCCTTTTTTCTTTTGTTTTGTTTTCTTATCTTATCCGTTACCAACCCACCGTGACCAATTATTTCTCCTCCCCTACCCTCCGTTCTTTTCTCTCTCCTTATTCCCTCCCCAATCTCTCGCCTCCCGCACAGACACGAGATCAAGCGCCCGGTGGTCCAGCGACCGCACCCGGCAACCCCGCGCCCCGCAACTGCACCCAACGGCCCAGCGCGACCCCACGCCTGGCAACCACACCCTGCGGCCACATTCTCGGAGCTCCGGCGAGCCATGCCTGGACGACTGCGCCTCTGGCCACGTGCACGTGCTCTGGTGGTCTGGCGACCTCGCACGCGGCCGTGCGCCCGCCAACCCTCCCCGCATGCACCACCTTGATGTCAGGGGCAGACTCGACCTCCACGCGCTGGGGTCCACCGGTGGCATATGGGAGCCGGAAGAAGCTCCATTTTTTAGCTTCGGCTGTCGCACTATGCCTGTGAGAGCGCAAAACACAGAGCTCCATGGGTGAATCACTCGAGAAAAGAGGCGTTTGGTAGTGGGAGCTAAAAAACGGCTCCCGGAGCCGCTTGAGGATCCATACCAAATGGCCCCTAAGGATCACTAAGCTTCTGCCCAAATCATATCAGTCAGGCATGGGCTTCTGGACTACACTCGCTGGTGGACTAGTGGACGCAGTCTTGTTCTATGTTGGCCACCAACCTGCACAACACCTTCGACTCACATCCTGTTGGTATCCTAGACTGTCTGGAAGGAGAGGAACAGCGGGGTGTTTGGTTCGCAGTCGCGACTACCGGCTCTCATCTGTGCCGAAGTGGTCCATCAAGGAAATGAGTGGATCACAGCGGGCTTTACTGACTTGGCAATGCTTCTAAGCTTGTTGAGCACCTAGGCTACTAGTTAAGTCGTTCAAATCTTTCAAAATGTAGTCCATTGATTTCTTTGAGTTGGGCTTTGCACGACCTAGTGCTCAGTCATGGTCGCGGAAGGTATTAGGTGATACATTGCTCGCATTTTTTTTCCGATGTACCTAAGTAATTTGTAACAACTCTATTTCACTCTTAATGAAATATATGTCAGTGAACATGTTCTCAGAAAAAAGCTACACTCAATGGTTGTGCTTGCACCCTCATTGGACTTGATCATCCTGAGGTTAGGGGGCCGCATCCAACCTTCGAGAAGACTCTCTTGCCTGTATGGGAGTGTTTAGTCAATGTGTTCGGCCTCCACAACTTGACTCTTTGCCGCCCCGAAAGCGGCTCCAACCTGTTAGTCAAGGGGAGGGCCCATTGGTCAACCATCGTACGAGATGATTCATGCATATGACTTGCCAGCATATGACTTGCCATGACCAACACCGTAGGTTTGTAGCTATACCGTGCATAGCGGGTGATCGCTACACATCATTGTAGCAAGAAACACAGATGTGGCTAGTATGGACCTGCGGTATACCACTTAACAAATTTAGAGACCTAGAAATACATTTTCAAAGTTTGTGGGTTTAAGTGACACACCCTTACAAGTTTGAGGGTCGCTCATGCATATTAAATCCCCCTAGACTCCTCAATCTGTAGCTCCACTATGGTTCATGACGATAGCTAAAAGCATCTCCAACAAATTATCTATCTCAACCCTAATACCAAAAGTATGCAATATAAGTGTCGGTGTTTTGTAAACCAACGAGTGAATTTATATATTTTTCTATCGCGTTGCTCTAGGAAGACGATGGTAGCACTCAAAGACACAAGAAATTATACTGGTTCAGGCCAGAGCCCTACATCCACTCTTAGAGATGGTTCGAGTTTGTGTTCCTCGGTTCAAGTGCTCTGAAGTCTTATAATGGGGTGTGTAAGCTAAGGGATTCAAGGTAGGAGGAATGAGGTGAACGAAAGCCCGAATGACGTTTCGAGAGTCCATCCCTTTGGAAGAGAGGCCTAGCTCCCCTTATATAGAGTTCGAGGGCTAGGTTACATGCAGAGAGATGGGTTCTCCCGACCCGAGTGGTCGAGAGCCCGAGTGAGGGAGAAGCGTAAACTTGGCTGCCAAGCCATCCTGTCTTGTCTCAGTGTCATCATACATCCAGGCATGGTCATCGTCGTGATCTTGCTCCCACGTCATGTCATGGCATGGCGTGTCATGGTGCTACAGTGCCAGTTGCGATGTCACTGTTTGCACGATGTCGCCAATTGTCCTGCATGACGTGGTCTTGCCGTGGCTTTCATCAACGGCTCCTGTCCTCTCGGTGGTGTCGTGGTGACAGTGAGGGAGCAGGTGGCTGCTGTCGGGTCATTGGTCACCCTTCCTAGTTGTGGTGCCATGGGTCGAGGCCCCCGGTGATCTGGTTGGTCTTGTGAAGTTAAGGTCGAGGTCGTGTACCTCATCCCGTAGCAGGTGAGGTCGTACACCTATCTTGTCAGGCTGACTTTTGTCGGTGCTGCGTCGTACCGGTCGTCATTGCTTCCGGGTGTTGTCTTGTCCACACAGGGATGCGCAGGGGTGGCGTTCGCCCCGAGATCCCACGCCTCGAGAGATGTCCGTCCTCTCTGTCCTAGCGGAGCAGGCAGATGTCTCTGTCAGGGAAGGTATACTCAGTGGTGTCTGACCTCTCCCCATCCTTTCCCAAGGGTCGAGATAGGGGAGAGGTCAAGCGATGTTGCATAGCGTGTAGTGGAAGGAGAAGGAAGAGGTTGTAGTGGACCGCGACTCGGTCATCCGGCCCAGGGCCTATATGGCATAAGCGAGCCGTAGTTGCTGGGCCTTGGCTAGTCAGGCTACCAAAGTGACTCTAATCGGTGCCAAGAGATACTCGGGGTATCATGACCCAGACAATAAGGGATTATGATTGCTACAATAAATTACTCATCCTATCCTTAGTATTTAAAAGTTTTAAGCAACTACTCAAAACTCCACCCTCTCCCTCAATTAGGAACACCTCTTCTTCACTACCCACTTTAAAGTTGTTGGGGTGTATATATGTTGGGGACCCCACTAGTGTGTTCATGGCCCAACTGCATACCAAGATCGGGGCTTGTGAGATAATATTTAGGGCCCACTTGTAGCTCTAGAGACTCCTTTGTAAATACATGCACTACTAGGAAAAATAATGAAAACCTCCCATCCCACCTCCCATATAAAAGGGGGAGAGAGGGAAGGTGGAATGAGGGCTCGGACCTTGATTCATTTGTCACCCTCTACTTCTCACCCTTCACTCCTCTCTCATGTTGTTTATATTCGACAATTGAATCTTGCATACCATACATTCCTTTCAACAAATTTGGCCTTGATGAGTTCATCCTTTTGCTTTATTGCAGTCTCCATTTTCTTAATAATTGTATTGTAGGCCTGAATGGCAAGGTTTAGACTGCACCACAATCCTCCTTCAACCAGCTCATATGCACTGAGATCATCACAAAGTTTGTCAAGTATCTACTGCATGACCTCTGTGTGCTCGTCGTCAACCCAACACACAAATTTGACCTATGTTTGTCCACGTGCATGTGAAATGGAGTCAATTAGTGAATGAACATGATTTCGACATATAGTTCATGGTGTGGCAGGACACGTTTTCATGACACCAGGTCATCATGTTGTTGAAAAACTAGCATGTGTGCAAAATCATTAGTGCTCAAACATTAAACAAATGTAACTAGAGAGTTAGTGCTCAAACATTAAACAAATGTAACTAGAGAAAATGACGATGGGTAGGGGCATAGAAGATACATGGTGGATGTAGTGGCGGCGGTGGCTAGATGATATGGTGTGGATTACAACGGCAGCCACGACTAGAAGATGCGATGTGTGGATTACAACAGTGGCTAACAGTGGCAGACGATTTCTGCGTAAAACTTAACTACACAATTTATATAGAGGATATGCGTAGTTGTAGCTCCAAAACATTGTCATAATCAGCATCAAGAGAGGTCCGATTCAAGATGCAACAACAGAATGAAGAGTGACAGACACGATCCTAGGAGCATGCCTATGCTTATAGATACCCACAGGAATAGCGAAAGAAACAATAATGCACATGTCTCGAGATAAACCACTGTTGTTTGTGCTTAAGATTATAAGGAGGATTGGACCACTGCAAAGAAACAAAACTAGGAGCACAATACTTGCTGATCCAGACGACAGAGAAAGTTCAATACAAGCACTCAAGACACCCAGCCAAGACCAACAAGCAACTGGTGACCGGATGGATAATCGATAGGAGCTAAAAAGGAAGGGAAGCAATCGAAATCGCATATGGAGAAAGCTAGAAATAAATTAGTACAGAAAATGAAATGGGAAAGATGAATCTCTCGTCATTCCGCACCTACTCCGCATCGCGATGACAACCGCATCACAAGGAGCATGAGCACGGCGCCCAAAGACCTCGCCACCGAAAACTTCAGAGTCGTCATGGACATGCTGAATGCCACAGCGGCTGTCATGCCGACTGCCACAAAGCGCCTCCCTGCTGCCATACACGATCTGGGCATCGGCCACTAACCTCTCAAGATCCTTGCATCCACCACAACAATCTCACTCATCCCACCAGTAACAAATACATTTACATTACCGTCGCCATAGACGACGTGACTGCCTATTCTCTCACCGTCACCATGGGCGCCTGGGTGAACCCTACCGCTGTCGACACAAATAATGTCAAGTAGTGCACCATGGAGAGCTGATTCCATGTCCACAACCAGCTGGTCATCGCCGGACTGCCTCACCATTGAAGAGATATATAGATGAGCGCCACATTGTCGTCACTTGCTATGTTTTCATCTCCGACGGTATTGCCATCACTAGTAAAGATGCTAGCGAGCGAACGCCAAGATGGTTAGGCCAACACCATCTCCTGTCTAGAGGAAAGGATAGGGATGGAGCTACTTGAGCACTGTATGCCATGGTTGAGGTCAAATAGTATACTTTCTCCGTGCCAAAATAAATGCACATATCGTAGGATTATAGAAAATAGTAACAACATTTGTATCTCTAAATATGTTTATTATGAAAGTATACTCCATGATCAATATAATGGTGTTATTGGTAATCTATTTGTGGAGAAAAAGAGCTACATTATTAATAATAAGAGATCACCTATATAATATTTTTTGAGATGTAAGATAAGTAATGTATTGAAGATGCTCTGATACCGTACATTTATCTATGCAGTTTCTTTGTTTTTCTCACAAGTTGTTCTTTACATATTGACACAATGTCTGAAAGTCTATAGATTAAGGGAGTGTCTGGATCCTAGGACTAAGGTTTAATCCTTGTCACATTGGACGTTCAGATGGTAATTAGGAGGACTAAACATGAGCTAATTATAAAACCAATTGCACATATGAAGACTAATTTGCGAGATGAATTTATTAAACCTGATTAATACATCATTAGCACATGTTTCTGTAGCATCACATTGTTAAATCATAGACTAATTAACCTTAATAGATTCATCTCATAAATTAGTCTCCATATGTGTAATTAGCCTATATTTAATACTCTAAATTAATGCCTAAATATCTGATGTGACAGGAACTAAACTTTAGTATCCAAACACCACTAAAATTCTGAAGTTTCCTATACGTCACGGACTTTGAACAAGATAATTGTCGGGGAAAAACCTACTAAGGTCAGTCTCAATAGAAGTTTCACAAAAGTTTCATTTTCATTTAATACTGTGACACATCAGCAAAACTGCTAAGTTGATGAGGTATTAATGAGGAGAGAAAGGAGAATAGAGTTTCATTCGGATGAAATCTAGCCGGCACCGCTACCCAGGCGATGAAATCCGATGAAACACCCACTGTTGACGATCAGTTTCATTCCAACGCGCTTAGCCGGATCTCCTTCGACGCGCACGATTCTCCTTTCGACGCCGACTCCCGCCTTCCCCTCCCTTGTTCGTGCCAAACCCTCCCTCCCCAATCCTATAGTGGCGCCTCCTTTTATGCCGGTTGCTGCTTGTGGGCATCGAGTTTCCCATCGACAGGCCGGAGAGGCAGGGTGGCATCGGCAAGCCGCTATTAGAAGGGCGCCGGCAACTCGACGTCATCTCCGTCTTCGCCTAGAGCTCCACGACCACCGCCAGCTGCACCACCGGCTGCTGTGCCACATCAGCTAGGATTCCCCCTTCCCAATTGAAAGATTTTGGTCCAGATCCGGCGGCAATGGTGGTGCAATCCACTTCCCACAAGAACAATCAACGAATATGTGATAAGTTAATCTTTGCATAAGTTGTGCTATCGTCTCCTCTCCTATCTTCTACTGTAAGGGAACACTCAAAACTATTCTAGGTACACCTAATATTGTGTCCTCTGCTGAGATAATTTAATCATGATGTACCAAAGCTTTTGTACTCAGAATTTCAACTTTATTAAAATCAATGGCCTGTAATCCTCCCTAGAAGGCTTCAACTCCGTCTAACGGACAGGCTTATTTGGATCATGCCGGAGGCATCAACGCTGCTCCACGCCTCCACCCCGCACCGCACAACGCGCCGCGCCTAGGCGAGCGATCTTGTGTTCGATTCCCACGACGCCCTCTAATCGATTTTCTAGAAAAAAAAATCCAACACCGATCTTTCTTCGGCGTCCCTTACCTCGAGAAACGAGCGACGCGATCCACCTCTTCGTCTTCCTCCGCCGCGGCCACGCGGGCGCGTGCGCGCAGCGATCCCTCCGCTCGGGGCCTACTCCACCTCCACCTCCTGTCCTCCACACCATGGGCGGCCCCACATCAGCCATCAAGGATGGGATCTCCCTCTCTGGCGGAGGCGAAGGAGCAGCCGGATCCGGTGAAGCACGATCGGATGCTGCGAAGGGAGGAATGGATCCGGCACTTGGTTTGTCGATGAGGACTCGGAAGCAGCGGGCGCAACGCAGGAGCGAGCACACGTCAACAACCACCGCGACGTCAACGCGCAGGTTAGCGGCGGAGCACAGAGGTTGCTGTCCGCCTGCCAACAGTCCGACGACCTTGAGCTGTTGCTCAAAGGTTCGATTCTCCCCAGCCCTGCTTGTTGGATTAAATTATTTTCTTCTTGTCGTCATCTTCAGTGTTTCTCGTGCGATTGATATGGGCATCTGAAACTTGGTGCAGAGGGTGCTAGGGGATCTCCATTCTCAAGCAATTTTGCTACTAGCTGATTACTTTTTCGAGGAATTTCTTGAATCTCACCTGAAAAGGATCACTATCTCTGCAAAGGAAACGAGGCATATCATCAATTTCTTTTCTTTTTTTTCTTTCTTTACTGACCCAGAATCCTGTCATTTGCATAGCTGGTTTTCATGTGTAGTAAACAAGTTTTTTTTGAAACTGTGTAGTAAACAAGTTAGAAGCTAGAACCTTGTCCAAACCTGCTTGCGTATGTTGCTAACGATCCAGCTCCAGATAATATGTTGTGCAATGTGTATGCTATTTTCTTAAGATGGATGTTTATTACTCTGCCATATTCTATAAGTTTGCATAGTTCCATTAGTATTCTTGATCAAATGGATCCTGAGATTGATCAGCAAATTTTAGAACACACTGCACGAATGCATAGATATTGCACTGATGATGGAGGTAGCTTTGTTGTTTTACGGTCAAATATATTTGTTTTCAATTCTTCCATTCTTTTCATTTGCTTAATAAAAGACAACCTCATAAACTGTAGGATCAAGAGGTATCGTTATAAAGAGGGATATGCTGAAGAAGATGACGGTTATGCTAATGCAACCATTTTTTGTGAGTATTGCTCCATGGTCAGGATAGAAGAGGCAAGAAAGCCAAGCAAGACAGGCTAATTGTCAAATTTCTGAAAAAAAATTTTCATTATGCGAAGAACCTTATTCAACCGAAGCTTACTGATGAGGTAACCTTTTCCAATCCTGCATACAGAGCCATACAAAGTTGGCGGAGATATTATTTTTCTATTGTGCATTAACATACCATGCTTTCCTTACCAAGGTGGGGGCTGCTTTCTTCCTCTACAATACACTTCTGTATTTCAATGTTTCCTTTTTTTTCACTACGGTGCATATTTGTTGATCTATTTGCCTTTGTTACCAATGACATTAAAAATATCTTGGGATTTTATTAACTATGCCCATGCAATTTTACCGATTTAGGAGAGGATATTGGACAGACAAATTGCTGTATGATCTCTTGAAGCTTTTCTCTGGGTGATTTTTTAAAGTCTTCTCATCAACAAAATAATGTCAAAATTTGCAGTGCTGCCATAGAAGAACTGTATGCAACCCAATTAGCGAAGCTCTAAGAAATGGGTTTCTCAACACACGAGAGAACATCCGAGCCTTGGCCGCTGCCGCTAGAAATGTTCATGCTGCAGTGGAGCGAATTTTTGGAAACATGGCCCAATAAAATATGATGATGATAATTGTACTCCGATGTAGTTGTAGTTTTTTTTTGAGAAAGTACTCTGATGTAGTTGGCATTGTGAGATCATGTCTTGTTCATTGGTTTTACAACTGAGATCGAGAGGTGACATCTAGATTCTATGTTCAAGGACGACTAAAGAGTCTACCAGCAAAACCTTTCATTATACATGTGGTCCGGTGTCATGGTTAAAATTATTGTTGTTGGTACATTGGGTTGCTTTACATACATATTGATCTTTTGCAATCTTATGTACATATACAATATCTTTTGTATAAGCAGGTGGGGGAGGGAATATGTGGTGTAAACCATGAGAACCCAAAAAAGCTGTATTTCGAATGCTCAAAAAAATATGAGATGCATCCATATCCCAGAGGTGTCTTTTGTTTCAATAGTTGGGACTACCTCAATTTTTTTTAAAAAAAATACGAGAATAATAAAGGGAAAATTGGTTTGGTAGCATCAAAAGATCACGATATTTGGAAAATACCACCGAAAGATGTCCGTCACGGAAAATACCACTGAAAGAATAGTCTGTTACCGTCAAATAGCATTCTGTCACGGTGGCTGCTGTCGCCGTGAGTTCCTCCGTCCAGGCACCTTTCTGCCAATCCAGTGGCTCTCCATCTAGCATGCAGCTCCATCGCCCAGGACCAGCTGTGGTAGCTGTGCCCGCGCCGCCAAGAACTTCACCGGCCACCGCGCTGCCAGGATGGAGGTCGAGCGCCTCCTAGCCCAACGCTGTTGTGGCCGGGGACAAGGTCACCTCCCTGCACGCGAGCCTCGCCGAGGTCGAGGCCGAGGCCAATGCCACCACGCTGCGTGCCGGCGCGGGCAGCCTCGTGCGCGAAGCCACCGACGGGGCAAGCCATCAACATCACCAAGATTCTGGCCCAGCTTCCCGAAGGTGCGCCTCCAGCATGGGCCCAGCGTCGCAATTGCCATCGACAGCTTTGGGCGTCAAGGTCCAGCACCCTTTCCGGCACCATGCTTTGGAGAATGGTAGCGCCACGCCAAGATGATGCCGAGCTCACCAAGTGTGAGAAGCCCAGTCCGACTTCACTGAGCCTGTGTGGCTGTGTCGCCCAAGATGGAGGTGTTCTTCTTGTGTTCATGCTTTTCTTCCTCTCCTTGTTAGTGACATTGTACGTTGCATCAACCTGGGCAGGCCGCCTGCAGTGGTAGAGCAAGGACGCAATTAAGCGACGGCGGAGTGCGGTCTTCGGCACTCGCGCTGCTTGGCACTGCGGCAACTTGTGCTCGTGCGCTGCAGGCATGGCCTGCTTGCCGATAGCAGCGGCGCTGCTTGCTAATTGCCGTGTGCACAGGATGGGAGAGGGTGCTGCCCAGACGGCTTCTCCCGTTCACGGGCTTTCTACCCCTTCTCGAGCGGCGAGCGGACGAAGAGAGAGAGGGAAATAACAAGAGAGAGAGGGAGAGAGCAGAGCGGTGGCGGTGACTGCCTTAGTGCCGGCGGTGCTAAGCTCCGGCCTCCGACGCGGCGTCGAAGCCGACGCGCGCAGGTGCTCCGTGCTAACTGCACTCGGCTCCGGTGTGGGGAGCTCCAGGCAGCAGGGTGGCGGCGGGCAGGCCCTGGTGCCCGTGGCGGCGAGCTCCGGGGTCTGGCTGCTGCGGGCGAAGTTGCGGGCTGGTGCGGCGCACCTCCGGCGGCGGCAGCTTTGGCGAGCCGGGGTGAGCGCTGCTCCGGCAAAGTAGGGCGTTGCCGCGTTGGCGCTGCAGTATTCGTGGCAAGGGCAGACTCCGGGCTTGAGCTCCGAGCTCCATGGGACGAGGTTCACCACTGCAGGCAGACTGCTCAGGTTGAAGCGGCGTACACGTCATTTTTGAGTGAAACAGAGTCCATGGACGGCTGCCAACAAACGACGTCAACAGCGAAAGTAACGGAGTGCTAGATTGCAGAACGGACATTCACTTTCAATGGTATTTTCTGGTGCGGTGAACTTTCGATGGTATTTTCCGGATCTCGCGTCCTTTCAGTGCTATGAAACCAATTCTCCCAATAATAAATTCAGTGATTTTTGTCATTTTATATGATTTTTTTATAAAACGAGATTGAGTTCTAACTTTTATGACAAAAGTACATCTACGCTTTTTGAACACGCATCACTTCAACTTTTTTGGAGCCACATAAATATGTTTTGATTGAATCTTTAAGGGAGTACTTCAAAATTGATAGAATTGACTTTTGACTAAATATAACCCATAGCGTTAGCACGGGCAAATATACTAGTTAGATTGTAGCTCATATGCTCATGGGGATGTGTATGAGCGCTAGCTGGTTGGGAGCATCAGATGTGTTTTGCGTTAGATTTCTCTAGTGTAGAATCTTGATGGCATCTGGCAGCATCGTTTGTTTCAGTGATGGTTGCTGCTGCTGGCCTGTTGCCTATAAAGCCAATTAATTGTTAGGAGTGCCGATGTCAAGTCAGGATGCAAAGTTGGAGAAAATCACCATTGTCATGAACTCATGATTTAGGTGCCCTTATTCCTGAATGTTTAAGAAGTGAGCTTGAAGAGATGCTATATGATTTTTTTTCTGAAATGAGAATCTATCTGAATGTTAGCTGCAGTCAAGCTATGTCTATTTTGACTGAAAGTATATTTGATATGGTTTGCAATTGTGATATGCCAATACTCGGCTGCCGTTAAACTGTCTCTCCAAGTTCACTTCATGTTTTCATATAGTTCCTACTTATTTGCAGCAAGGCTCAGAGGAAGAGTATGAGGAGCATGCCAACAAGGCAAAGACCTTGCCTGAAACAACTACAGAAAAGAACAAGCTGATCATTGACAGGCTCTACAAGCAGCAGTCAACTGATGGCTACGGATCGCAAATAATTGAAGTTTTAAGCTCTGAAAAAGGAGGAATCGTGTATCTGAAAAAGTTACAATGTTATTTCAGGCAAATTCTCTGTATTGTCGCTCGTCAGTTGATGCTACATGGTGTTGGCCACAATGGAATATTGAACTCATATATATATATATCTGCAGCTTGTCTTGAAAAAAAGTAAAATGAAACCCTCCATAATTGAGAGAGCCATTTTTATTCCTCAATCCAAATCTACAGCGTTGACGTGACAGTCTTGCTAACAGTGAAATGAAATCCACCATTAAGACTGGCCGGGC
Organism: Saccharum hybrid cultivar R570; assembly: GCA_038087645.1. NCBI lineage: Eukaryota > Viridiplantae > Streptophyta > Magnoliopsida > Poales > Poaceae > Saccharum > Saccharum hybrid cultivar. The sequence continues at coordinate 3,301,108 of JAQSUU010000377.1, forward strand.
CTGATTTGTACCTTCTAAAGTTTAGTCACCTAAACCAGGGACTAAACTTTAGTCACCTCCTATTTGGTTTAGTGGACTAACCTTTTAGTCAGGGTGTTTAGCTCTGAAGTGACTAAAATGCGAGGTTTAGTCCTATTTAGTAATATTTAAGTGACTAATTGACTAAAACTCATTTAGTCTTATTTAGTCACAGTGTTTAGATAAAAAGTGAGTAAATTGGACTAGATTTAGAGGCCTATGAAGAAAAGGAAAAAAAAGGAGAATTCTTTACGTGCCTCCACGTCTTCCAGTGACCGCAGCACAGCAACTGACTGCCGGGTGGGCGCCGCACGCCTGCTGCACCTCTTCCGCCGCGCGAGGATTGGACGGGGCCGCACGCCCGCGCCCCACAGCGCGCCGCGGCGACACGGGAGCCCAACCCATCCCGCCCGCTTCGGTTGCCTGCCTGCCTCGTCGGCTCCACCTCACTCACTCGCTTCTCCCCATTCCGGCCTTCCCTTCCGCGCACGCACGCGCGCACGTAGTAGCCAGTAGCCACAGCCCATCAGCTGCTACCCCTGCGTCGTCTCCTTCCCCGCGCACCACACACGCAGCCAGCGCGGCGCCGACCTGCCTCTCCATTATTATTTATACATCTGCGCGTCCCTCACCCTCCGCTTTCCCAATCCAGCCGAGCACCGCAATCGCAGGGCACCGGGAGCGATTAAAAAAGGCATCCTCCTCCCGCAAAGGTAAAAACAAACAACCAGCACCGCATCGCGGCAGGCAAGGCATCGCTCGCCAGCCACCGAGCGGAGGGGGAAGCAAAAGCTCGATAAAAAGGAGAGGAGGAGACGAGGCGTGCCGTCCGAACCCAATCAACTTCCTCCCCCCACCACCTCCCTCCCATGCCCGCATCGAGATCTTAGCGGGACAGCGAGAGGAGAGGCGACGCGGACGCGGGCGCCCCCGATCCCTCCTCGCCGCCCGTCGCCGCCGCCGCCGCCGACCGACCGACCGACCGACCGGTAAGCGTCCTTCCGATCCGACTGTCGCGTGCAGTGGGCTCCTCGCAGCGCCGATCGGTGCCGGATCGCGCCGGGGGCGGCCGGATCTGGTACGGATCTCGCGGCGGCCGCGCAATTCCGTGGGCTTGTGAGGGGGCGGTGGCGTTTTGCCCCGTGTGGGCGCGCGCTCGTGGCCCCGATCGCGGCGTTGCTTTCGGCTCGGATCTATCTGATGTCCCGCGTGCGTTTCTGTGGTGAACGCTGTGGATAAGTCGGGGTTTTGTCCGCATTTGGCAGTGGCTGGCTGGTATGAAACTGGGCCTGCTTTTGTGGATTGCAGGGGGAGGAGGAGGGGAGGGGAGGACGGACACGATGGAGGTCGACTCCGGGAAGCTCTTCGTCGGCGGCATCTCCTGGGAGACGGACGAGGACCGCCTCCGCGAGTACTTCGGTCGCTTCGGGGAGGTCACCGAGGCCGTTATCATGCGGGACCGCAACACCGGCCGCGCCCGTGGGTTCGGGTTCGTCGTCTTCGCTGACTCCGGGATCGCCGAGCGCGTCACCATGGACAAGCACATGATCGACGGGCGCATGGTACTTGTCTTATGCTCTCGCCTCCTCCTCTGCTGTTGCATTGACGTACATTTGCTGGGAATTCTGCTGTGGAGCTGTTTCTCACTGTACGAGCTGAATTGTCTGTTCGTGATTTAGGTGGAAGCAAAGAAGGCCGTTCCCAGGGACGACCAGAGTATTGCGAGCAAGAACAATGGCAGCAGCATAGGATCACCTGGACCAGGACGTACCAGAAAGATCTTTGTTGGAGGTCTGGCTTCAAATGTTACCGAGGTTGAATTCAGAAGGTACTTTGAGCAATTCGGTGTGATAACCGATGTGGTAGTGATGTATGACCACAACACACAGAGGCCTAGGGGCTTTGGTTTCATCACATATGACTCAGAAGATGCAGTGGATAAGGCACTGCACAAGAACTTCCATGAGCTGAATGGTAAAATGGTTGAGGTCAAGAGGGCTGTACCAAAGGAGCAGTCTCCTGGACCTATTGCACGTTCACCTGCTGGAGGGCAGAACTATGCTATGAGCAGGGTTCATAACTTCCTAAATGGCTTCAACCAGGGTTACAACCCGAACCCCCTTGGTGGTTATGGCATGAGGGTGGATGGAAGGTATGGTCTCCTTACAGGTGCACGGAATGGGTTCTCTTCATTTGGTCCAGGTTATGGAATGGGCATGAACGTTGAAGGTGGAATGAGTAGATATTTTGGTGCAAGTTCTGGTTTTGTCAATAGCTCCAATGGGCGGCAAATAGGTTCTTACTTCAATGGTAGTTCAAACAGATTAGGTAGTCCAATTGGGTATGTTGGCCTTAATGATGATTCAGGATCAATACTGAGTTCAATGTCTAGAAACGTCTGGGGTAATGGAAATCTGAACTACACAGGCAATCCTACGAACACAAATTCTTTTGCTCCACCTGGAAGTGGTGGGGGTATTCCTGGTGATGAAATTAGTTGGGGAAGCCTTACTTCTGCTCATGGGATGGGCAACATTTCAAGCCTTGGATCAGGAAACCTTGGCCGTGGAACCAGAGATAACAACTTTGGTTTGCCTTCTGGAAACTATGTGAGGAGCAATTCAACTGGTACAATTGGTGAGCCATTTTCTGCATCAGCCAATGCATATGACTCGAACAATCCAGGTGCATATGGCAGCAGCTCTATTTATGGTGACTCAACCTGGAGGTTTAACTCATCTGAGGTTGATATGCCTCCTTTTGGTCATGATCTTGGAAATGTTGATCCGGATATCAAATCAGAAATATCAGCAAGCTATATGGGCAACTATACTGTTAATAATAATCAGACAAGCAGAGGTCAGTTGCTATTTCAATATTGTGCTATGATCTACACATGGTTTCCTTTCTTTTAAAAAGGAAATGTGCTGCATAAATAAGTTAGAAGCTTGAAGGGCTGAAAAATATATACAAAGTCAAGTCCTCATTTCCTCACTTTTGGAATGTAGCTATTGATTCTGGAAAAAAAAAAGTTTAATCTATTTTGGATAAATAGGATGACGTAGCAGCATTAACAGACCTTTCTTGTAGGACAACTACAATGCACAGGACTTATGTTGTGAACTCTATTAGTTTGCGTTAACCAAATATTGTGTTTTATCACCCTTTCTTCCAAGTGATGTACCACCTCCGTCCCCTTTTGTTTGTCGCTAGGGAGTTGTGCCTGTGAGGGCAGCACAGTTCCCGAGCGACAGACATTACGGGACGTAGTAGTACTTGACTAACACTCTTGATTCTACATTTATTACCAAATGCAAGATTGATCATGTAAATTTGGCATATATCCTATTTTCTATGTTGGGACTTGCATCTTTTGTTTTATGCCTCAATACTTCAAGTACAAGCTATAGTAGTATCTGAACTTAAGCACAAACTCACATCCCACACCCCACACGCACGCAAACGCGCACACACTGTGCACAAGCTAGATCTACACCTAAAGACAAGCGGCTGAGAGGTACTTGAAGATCATCAGACTCCAAGCGTGCCGGACACGACACCTTGACCATTCTGGAGCATCCGAGCTTGAGGCTGCAAAGAAAATTAGGGAAAATCCCCTGTGCGAAAACCTGCGCTGAGCAGCACTCGAACGCGGGCGGTGGGCGCTCCACCGAGCGTGCCCAACCAACCGAGCCTCTGGCTTGTTCGCGTTGGGACTTGCATCTGATAACAGATTGCTGATACGCGGCCGCAGGCACGTCCTTGCCATTAGTGGCATGTCCTAAATACCCGGGGTTCGTTGTCTTTGCTCGACCCAGCGGAAGAGAATCTTCTACCTTTCCCTTTCCATCAATGCCTCGAGGGAGGTCTTACACTTTTTTTACTACTGCAACAAGATCAACAAGTCAACAACAACAACAAAGCCTTTTTAGTCCCAAACAAACTGGGGTAGCCTAGAGATGAAACCCACATGAGCCAAGGGAAAGTAGAACTTATAACAAATAAATACATCTTCAACAAGAGTAATATTATTAGGGGATCTAATTATCTAAAGCCTTATTCATGTTTCAGGCATGTGATACCTTATCAGTTAAGCCTTCTAGTGTGTTGATATATAAAATACAAATTCTTTTTGAGTTCTCTCCTGCTTGATCAGTTAGAAACTTAAATATAGATTATCGACACTAGTAGGTACCATATTGTGATTATGTAATAACACTGGGACTCACATGTTACATTAGCACTTGTATTTAGCATTGAGTTGTGCAGTCCAATGCACTAGAGTATCAACTTGCTGAAACTTGTAGAGCTGTGAATGATGATCAATACCAAAATTTGACATTCACATTTCCCCTAAAATAGATGGAGGGTTTTCTTGTGTTGCAATTTGGTTAGTTTTTAATCAACGATATTTGACTGCGTACAAGCTCTTTTCTGCCAATCTCAACACGATCATTCCAATAATGCTTCTTTTGGTGAAATGCAATTTGGATGCGTTCAATTTAATTGTTTTACCTTTTACAACAACAACAACAACATAGCCTTTTGTCCCAAGCAAGTTGGGGTAGGCTAGAGATGAAACCCAAAAGAGACGAGAAACAGGGAGACACATAAAGGCACAAGACAAAAGATGTCACGGTTTGGATTATAGCATGTAGTCAAATATCAAGAGAAGCTGCGGCATCATCGTGCTAGTTGTTATCTTGCACGTATAAGACACAATCATTATTAAATCAACAGGAACCATCCAGAGAACAGTCAAATTTTGGATCAATCAATAGCTGAGTTATGTTCTGACTTATAATGATCGGCTGATCGCATCACTTCCTACTAATTCACTATCCAAGTTGAATATGTATATTGACAACTGTCCTCCACCTATGGCTATTAACAATAAGAAAGAGCCAACTGAACACACCATTAGGCAATAAGACCATGCCAACGCTTATGCTTCTTGTTCTTCTAGATTTTCTCGACAGCATTTTCTCTTTGTTATTTTTCACATCAATCACATGCTTTGCAAAACAAGGGAAACAGGCTAGGTTTACTTGAGCATGCCTCAGTCAGTGCCAAATGTTTTAAATATTTATAAGTTCTTTCCTTTCTAAAAAATAAAAATAAAGGGTAACTTAGTACCCTTACGTGGTTATGTGTTAATGTTAATCATAGTTAAGATTCACTAAGCTAATGCTGGATGTTTTCCCCTTCTGAAATTTTGTACCATTTTGTCTTTGCAGTTAAAAGTTGTGAAGCTACACCATTATTTTGGATAATTTATGTAAAACTGTATCCTGAATTACTGAAAGAATATCCATTTCATATAGTTAATTGATGAAATTTGTAACAAACTAACATGTTTTTGCAGTCGCATGTGTTCAGTATTCTGGCAATAAATTAATCCTATTTATAAATAATAATTTAATTTGATTAAGGTCCCAATTCTAATCATCTTGCAAACACAAGATAATTCTATTACAGTTACATACAAGAACAATGGTGCATTTAGTTTAGTTTGTGCCTGCTCAGCTGGCCCAAGATTGGAATATATACAGGGGGCATCCTACGTGTTCTTTTTGGACCTAGTAAGATCTTCATAATAAAGATTTTGATTTGTACAGCCATGCACACTTTGCGGGCTCCATGTATAGATCATGTGAATCAATGTAATCTCAGTATGATTTTAGCAGGAATTCCTTGCATATAAGCTATGCTCCATCCTTAACATTAACCTTTGCTCGTTAGTCAGTGATGTAAGACACTTGTATTAAATCGAAAAGTGGATGCACGTGTTGTTTCTAATTAAATTGGAATTATTGCACTGGATAAGTTTGTTGTTGGCAATGCCATTTTTCATCAACCAATCTATGCCCGAAATACACGCTTTATATTCTTAAAACATTTTTTTAGGACAGCTGTAGAACTTTAAACTTGACTACAATTTGTTGTATCCTTTTGCAGGTATCACTTCCTAGGGAGAGTATTATTATATTCTTATATGACTTGGGATAGGTGAAACACCCACTACTATATCAGGCTTTCAGGTGAATGACTGTGAATTGGTGATGTCAGATTAATATACAGGTTAGTTGCTTGTTTCTAGGTAACCAGAGGTGTGGTTTACAACACCAAAAATGCTAGAGGAGCGGATACAAACATTTTGTGAAGCTTTCAGATTTTAGTTTAATTTCTACATCTATTAGGCCTTTGTTTTTTGAATGAGATGTGCAGTGTTAATTGCGGCACATACTTAGAAGTGTTCCAACATAAGCTGGAATTCTGTCATACGGAAGGATAAACTTGTATACCAAAGGAATGCTGTATTATCTTTGCCCATTTATGGCTACATTAGCTTGCTTGTTTTTATTCTCTTTAACCATTCCATTTGTATACTAGAGAGTTGCTTGGCTTGTTCAAACTATTGGGGGTACAAAGCCATATTGAGACCCCAGTAATAAAGCCACCAAAAGTATATACATGTACTGTCTCTCCATTTTGTGCCATGCGAATGCTTTTGCGGAATTTTGTTATAGATCTTTTGCCTTGATAATGCATATTTGCACAGCATTTGTTGCCCTGTTCTTTTGTGAAGTAGTTCAAGGTCAACGAGCTATATAGCTGCTCCAGAAGTAGCAGCTCGTAGATTTGCCTCTACATATCTTTGCTTAGCTTCCTGAGGCCATGTACAGCGCAGAGATGTTTGAATAGGCGCTTAAAAAAGAAACTAATTTGTTTTTGTACAAGCGTCCCAACCTACAATGGAATAAGCCAGCTTTCGGTGCTAAACTAGGCTGTAACTAATGATTTTCGGACTTAATCGAGCAGAAGCGCCGGCCGCTTAACTTGGCAGCGGACGCAAACCCAAGCGCCCTGCGAGCCTCCACCGTGGCACCAAAAAGCCAAAACCGCATGCAAGCGCCAGTGCAAGCGCCCGCGCTATACGTGCCCTGAAATGGCTATCATAAAAGCTTATACAAAATTACCTGACCCTAGTTCTTTCTCATTCGTGGTCTCCAAGGCCCACACTTTTGACCGCTAATATCTCTTGTACTCCCCCTCCATCCTATAATACAGTGCACACGTCTTCAAGGCCACACTTTTAAGTTTTAACCGATATCTTTTGTAGTCCGTCCTGTAACATAGTGTATTTAAGTATTAAAAACTATATTAGCCAAATGTAAGGGATTTTAGGAGACCTAAGAGATAGTTTTGCATTAAAAATTAGCGCACATTTGATAGGTATTATATTGTTATTTGACATTTATCAACCAATCTTCATTAATCGTGCTGATGATAGTGTCTAATTAGGAAATGGAGTAAGGGTATATGTGTCTTTTGTATTCTCCATTTTATTGCTATCATAACAAAATTGACATTATCGTACTTTGACATATGAATCTAATCGCAATAGTCAAATTTGTCCATTTGAGTTAGTTTATGCAGTACAACAAAGAATCACTCATTTTGGTAAAAGTTCACATAGCTTTTGTTCCTTCTAGTAGAGAGCGCGGGCGCCTTGATAAAAGGGAAAGGAAGGCTGTTTCCGGAAAAATAAACGAAGAGTGTACTGTTTCCGGCCAAAAAAAAGGGAAAAACTCTTGATTAAGCAAGCATTTATATTCCAAAAGTTTCCCGGTGTAGTGATTAGTGAACATAGTGAAACCCCTTCTTCCTTGTTTACACTGCAGTAGTTAATAAAAGCGCCATTTCTGCTCCCAACTTCTGATCTTCCTAAATTCGAAAATCGATATCATCATGTGTTCGCTCAAAGGCATTGGAACGATGGCGTGTTGGCGTTATGCATTTCTCGTCTAATAACGCTTGAAAAACCCAGTCATTTGAAATTGGTTTGCGTGCCATAGCTTTTGTGGTACGAGTACAGATATTGATCGCCTTCTTGTAGCAACCGGGGGTGACGTAAACACATGTACAAAATCCTGGCGGTCAAGTGAAATCAAACATGATTAACTTGGGTGCATTTGAGTTTGCGGCCAGCCAATCCCTGGAAAACTGCAAGATCGAGTACGTGGGTTTGGACTCTGGGACGGCAGGCACCGTTTAGATGCCAAAAATTTTGCCAAAATTTTCAGATTCCCCGTCACATCGAATCTTTGAACGCATGCATTAAGCATTAAATATAGATAAAAAAATAAAACTAATTACACAGTTTAGACGAAATGGACGAGACAAATCTTTTAAGTCTAATTAAACTATGATTGGACAATATTTGCCAAATACAACGAAACTGCTACAGTAGCGTTTCGCCAAAAATTTTGCCAACTAAACAGCCTCTGGGTTGGGCTCAGTTGGCTTACTGGAGGCAAAGCAATCTGGGCGCTAACTTTAGGCCCAACTAGCCCAACGGGGATCCATTATGGGCCTATTATAGCATTACCAGGTATTCTGGGGAAATAATCACATCATTAAAAACTTGTCTGGAAGCAAAGCGTTTCATTGAGTACGAAATTGTCGGCATACCGATTAATAGACTTCGCTTAAAAAGAAGGTTGATTTGGATCGTCCACGCAACAAATGACGGGACATGTGAGGGACGGACACAAAATGTGGCGCTTTGCTCGCTAGTCACTACTACTCCATCCATATTGGTACTGCACAGTAGATAGGTACTGTGAGCTGATCTGCAGTACCAGACACAGACAAGGTAATGAAGGCCGATTCTCATGGCAATCCAACAGTCGGTAGACAGACGTTACCGACGGAGGCCGCACAAACCGGCACACCGGTTTGCATAAGCTAGTAACTAACGGAGCCATCAATGTCGACCCATTATTGTCAATCACGTAGCTTGAAATCGCGCGTTCTCACCGCCATCATCTTCCTTCGCAGTGTAAAAATATCAATCGTGTGTGTGGTCACCTTATACCTGACGTTCTGACCTAAAACTACCAGTCCACATTGCGGGTCGTCAACACTTGCACCACGCACTCATCGTGGCCTCGCCCCCTCCTCTCTATCGAGAACCCGACACAGCCAATCATCTTATCTTCTGTAGTTCTGTTCCTCCCTTTACTTTGCGCCATTCTCCCGGGCTTTCATCATTGCCCCCACGCGCACACCGGCACACCCACACGGCGCACCTGATGAGTGACCTGAGTCCTGATGACCGCCTTTGTTTGGATGGACGCGCGACCGACGCCGCGTGAATCCCTTTCGAGAGCACGCGCGGACACGAGGCGTCCACCGCTCCACACCCATGCCGCGCCTGCAAAAAACTGCCAAATGCCCCGTCACGCCGCCCCCTGTTGCCCGGTGGAAGAAAAGGGTGGAGCGCGGATCTCCCCTGCCGTGCGCACGGCCATCCAATCCAACCGTCGGTTTCGTCTCCTTTCCCCCACCAAACTCCGGGCTCCCGGAGCCACGACTCACGAGTCACGACAGACGAACGCTACCGCCGTCGGAGCCGCGCCCCGTGGCAGCCTCGCAGGATCGTCGGATTGTTCCTCCTGTTCGGCTGGTTGGAAGCTGATCCTGACACTGATTTGGTGCGAGAACACTGTTATTTCGCTAAAACGGTATGGCTGACAAGTGAACAGGGCCGTTGTTAGATTAGCTAAAAAAACTAGCTAAATTTACTGATTTAGCTACTCTCTAAAATAGATTTGACAAGAAAATACTAGAGTACCCCAGCAGACTCTATAAAACCAAGAGACTGGATGACTAGTGAGGTAGGCTATCCAAAAGTAGAGAGCGAATGAGGTGAAATGGAGAGCTACTAAATTTGAGTGTTATTTATAGAGTCTGTTGGGATGCTCTTAGCCTGGCGCGGGGCGCAAACGGAACAAGGAACAAAACGGAAAAGCGATTCCTTGCTTGCTCCGTTCCGTTGCTCGCTTCCCGTTCCCGATTCCCGTCCTCACTCCTCACCTCAGCCCGTTCCGACCATATTCGAGACCGAATTCGTTTAGAGGGGTTTTAATCCGTCCGTATCCGAGTCCGGATATGTAACATCCGATACCGTATTCGTATCCGAATATTTAAATCACATATTTATGATGTCGATATCCAATCGTATCCTATCCGGTATTTTTTATACTATCCGTATTCGAATCCGAATCCGGACATAAATATAAAAACAAATACGATATAAATGATATCCGTCCGTATCCGATCCGTTTTCATCCCTTCAGCCCGCACACAAAGCCAGGGGCCCCACCAGCCAAAGCGTTCACTGCGGCACTGGCAGTCCAATCCAACAGCCCATCCCACTGACAGCTCCGCACACAGCTTTACAGGCCCCACGTGTCATCGGGATAGGCTCATAAAACTAGGGGTCAGCTAGCAGCCGGCATGCCATATTGCCATGGCAGCGCAGGCAGACAGACACCTGTCCGGCCGTCAACCTACCCACAGGCCACAGCCCACAGTCCACAGAGCAAAAGCGGCTACAAAGATCCACACCGCACTCGCCCGCCGGCGCTGCTGCTGCTGCTGCTGGTTTGTTGCGGACTGTGCTGTGCACGGCAACACAACAGCATCGGCGGCGAGCGTATACGTATACGCACACCAGTACAGCGTCCAACCACCTCCCCACCTTCCCCTCCCCTACCCATCATCATCACCACTCGCCACCCTCCCGCCTGCTCTCCCGCCCGCCCGCCATGGTCTCGCTCGCCGGCTCCCAGATCCCCTCGCCCTCGTCGGGTCAGAGCCCCTGCGCGGCCGCGCGGCCGCAGCGCCGCCAGGGCCACTCCATGCGCACCATCCGCTCCGCGCTGCTGCAGCCGGACTCCTCCCCGGGGTCCACGTCCCCGGCCCCGCGCGACGGCGGCGCCGACGCGGGCGACTCGGACATTGAGAACCTCACCGACTCCGTCATCGACTTCCACCTCCGCGAGCTCGCCGCCACCGCGGGGCCCGCGCACCCGGCGGCCGTCGCCAAGTCGTCCTCCGCCATCAACGCCGCCGCCACGGAGCTGCTCGACCTGTCGCGGGACTTCTCCGACTACTCCAGCTTCAACTCCGACATCTCCGGGGAGCTCGAGCGCCTCGCCGCTGCTGCGGGGGCGGCGCCGCCCAGATCCGACGCGCCGGACGCGGCCGCCGTGGATCTGAACGACCTCGAGTCCATGGATCTGTCGGCGGACGCGGCGCCGCTGGAGCGCGTGGAGCCGTTCGTGCTGGCGTGCGTGCAGGCGCTGGGGCCCGACGCCGAGCCGGACGCGCGGCGCGGCGCCGCGGCCAGGATACGCCTCCTGGCGAAGCACCGGTCCGACATCCGTGAGCTGATCGGCGTGTCGGGCGCCATCCCGGCGCTCGTGCCGCTTCTGCGGAGCACCGACCCCGTGGCGCAGGAGAGCGCGGTCACCGCGCTGCTCAACCTCTCGCTTGAGGAACGGAACCGCTCCGCCATCACGGCGGCGGGCGCCATCAAGCCGCTCGTCTACGCGCTGCGCACCGGCACGGCGCCGGCCAAGCAGAACGCCGCGTGCGCGCTGCTCAGCCTCTCGGGCATCGAGGAGAACCGAGCCACCATCGGGGCCTGCGGCGCCATCCCGCCACTCGTGGCGCTGCTCTCCGCGGGCTCCACGCGCGGCAAGAAGGACGCGCTCACCACGCTCTACCGCCTCTGCTCCGCGCGTAGGAACAAGGAGCGCGCCGTCAGCGCCGGCGCCGTCGTGCCGCTCGTGCACCTCATCGGCGAGCGCGGCAGCGGGACGTGCGAGAAGGCAATGGTGGTTCTGGGGAGCCTCGCGGGCATCGCCGAGGGCCGCGAAGCCGTGGTGGAGGCTGGCGGGATCCCCGCGCTAGTCGAGGCCATCGAGGACGGCCCTGCCAAGGAGAAGGAATTCGCCGTGGTGGCGCTGCTGCAGATGTGCTCCGATTCCCCGCATAACCGTGCGCTTCTTGTACGCGAGGGCGCCATCCCGCCACTTGTCGCGCTATCGCAGTCCGGCTCTGCCCGTGCCAAGCACAAGGTACGCAGCACAAACCCCACCTTTCTCTTCGACAAATTTCAGTGCTACTAGTTCTTCACGTCTAGCTATATCCTATTGGCTAATCGGACATGATTTGCCTTGCTAAATTTTGTTTGATAGAGGCCTTGTTTAGATACCGAAATTCGACCCCAAATTCTACTATGCAAAAAGAAGATTCCCCATCACATCAAAATGTCGGCATATATATGGAGTACAAATGTAGATGAAATCAAAAACTAATTGCATAGTTTTGTTGTACTTTGCGAGATGAATATTTTAAGCCTAATTAATCAATATTTGGACAATTATTACCAAATAAAAACAAAATTACTACGACGGGACATTTACTATGCAAAATTTGGATCCCAAATTTGGGATCTAAACAAGGCGAGAGCAATGATGAATACCGTCTTGAGCGTTTGCTGATGCGACTGAAGTCACTTTTGACAGTCAGTTTTGAACTGATTGTACTAAACAGTAGTATGCCGCGATGTCTTCGGGGCTGTTTAGTTGCCCATGCAACCAAAAAAAAGTTTGCACAGTACCCGTCACATCGAATCTTGCGGCACATGCATAGAGTACTAAATGTAGACGAAAGAAAAAACTAATTACACAGTTTAGTTGTAAATCACGAGACAAATCTTTTAAGTCTAATTAGTCTATGATTGGACACAAATTGCTAAATAAAACGAAAAGTGCTACAGTAGCCGAACCCAAACTTTTTCACCCACTAAACAAGCCCTCAGTTTGAGTTTTATTGAATTCTGATGGACACCAAGTACTGAAAAGTACACTAAACCCGGAAAGGGCTCGCTGTACATGTACTCGTGGTTTTGGTAGATTTTTACCTGTTCCTAAGAAGTGCTCGGTGTTATCCATGTTTGTTAAAAGGCCTTCGTGCGTGCTAGGTGGCATGCATATCAAATCAGGTGTTGACCTCTGGTTTCCAGTCAAATTGTGGAGATACGCACTTGTTTATTTTTTTTTTACATTTGTCAAGTACAGTCGAGGATCTGTTAAATCTTCCAAGGACTACAGGAGGATACGCTTGCTGTCTTCTGCACTGCAAGTCAACACTGCAGTGCTTTTGCTACTAGCTTGGTCCTTCGAGGAAACAACATACCATGTTAAATTAATAAAACTCCTAATTTCTTTAAAGAGAGAAGAGGAATACTAGTAGCTTGGAACAATGTCCCCTCATTTGTCCGGCTTACAAGTTACAACGCATGTGCATGTGCTAATTAGTTTTAGTGAATCTGAAAAGTGCTTCCAAATTCTAGAAGTTGTGGAGTCACAAAGGTTTTGTTGCATAATTTGCAGGCTGAGACTTTGCTTGGCTACCTGCGGGAGCAGCGGCAAGGGGTTGGCTGCAGAGCTGGAGCAGTTGGAGCTACTAGCTTGGCTAGGTAAAGCAAGAATTAAGTGGTCGAAATCTGCTCCATTCTCTGTGGGAGTCTTGAGAGCAGATCAGCTACTCTTGGGATGCGATGTTCAGATCATCTGTAAATAACAGCTGGTTCTGGTTGGTTTGGCTATGTGAATACACATGTGGTTTGCGAGTGAGGATGTTTGGTTGGTTACTAACGTAACGTCAGTTAAGAGTAAGGCTTAAGAGGGAGGGAGGATTCAGGGTCTCAGGGTATGCTAGCAGGTTTGGGTGGTAATGATGCTGGTTTGTAGCTGTGTACAGGATGCTAGGGTATGCTTGCTTTGTCTTGTCAGGTTATAGGGAATGTTGGATCGTCAACCATGTGTTTTTTGCTTGAGGTTCCGAGTCCAAATTCCTCTGTTCCTTTTTGTATCTACTCAGCTTGTCACATGTTTTGCCAACATTTCGTGATTCTGTTTTTGCTCTCAGTTGTTTCGTTGCTACTTGAATCCATGTATGGTCAAGATGGGATCAGCTTACACTGCTGCCATGGATGATAGAGCTGATGTTTCCTTCCCGTGGTAGTACCATAACGTAAGAACTCTAATGTACTGCTATCTCATAAGATCGAGCTGGCACTTTGTAGACATACTTTTCATCTAGATTACACAGATTGATATTGACGGGATATGAATGCCACCGCTGGAAGTCTCTGAACTCCACGGTATCAGCCAACCATTTGGCTTGGCTAGCTGACTCAATGGCTGCTCTAGATCTATCATCCATCTTGTCAGTTCTTATCACTATCAGAAACGCAACACACGAACCCAAAATGTGCAAGCCCTCGCTCAAAATCTCAACGACAATCTAATCCTGGATCTTCTGCTGGACATAATTGCGATCTTCTTTTCTTTTTTTTTCTTTTTTTTTGCGAAAAATAATTGCGATCTTCGTGAGACAAGATCGGCACCACCCCCATTGCGTGCGTAACCTCAGGTCAGGTCACTGTCCTGGCTAGCTGGCTGAGACAGGCGCCATTGGCCCGTGTCCCGGTGCCCTGTTTCTTCCACAGATGATTGGCGCTGTTCTGTTTAGGAGAGAAAATTTCGCTCCATCATCTTGTTTATAGCAGCATCAGAATATGACCTGTCTGACGGAGCAGGGTAACGAATTAATTCGAGACGGACTCGCGGACGCGGTCCAGTTTGGCGCTGGCTGCCCCGGCTGCGCCCCCAAGTCTCTGCAACTGACCTGTTGTTCAGTGCCGATCCCTGGTGCATGCATGCATGCCAGGGATGAGGGATGTCACGACGACGTTGATTGGATGGGTCCGCCCGCTTTCGTCGCCATTTTGCAGAGATCTTGACCAACCGGACTGAAATGGTGAGATAGACAAGGAACATCAGCTGAACCGATAGGCCAGACGCCAAAATTTGCCTCTGATTTGGTGAACAGCTTGCAGCAACTGGGCTGCAGATATTCAGTAGTAGTAATATGTTAAGGAGTGTGGTGTCGTGCACTACTTGGTCTCGTAGAATAGAAACAAGAGGCATCAACAAGCTCCGTCAGAATCAAGCAACCATTTCAAAACTTCTGCTCCAACGCCCAAATTGGATGGTCAATGATATACTTCTTTAAATTGTAAGTCATTAGTCATTAAAACTATGTATTAAAAAAGACACAACAACTTACAATTTAGAATGAAGTATAAAAGGTTGGACGGATGGCCAGCGTATAGCAGATCTTCCATCAGATTGCGGTCCCGTTCGGCTGTGCTGATAAGCCGATTGAAAAACGATGTTGGCTGATTTGTTGTAAGAGAAAAATATTGTTCCGACTAAAAAAGCAAGTTGAAAAGTACGGATTATAAGCCGGATGAACATGCTGGAGAGCTGTCTATGGCCACTACCAGTACCAACAGAGGTCATACGCCACACAAGGAGCCACATTTGAGAGAGCAGGGCCATTTCCTCAGCCTACGAGCCAAATTTGCATCTGAATTGGCCTTTGTATCTAAAAGCTGCGTTAACAGCTTGCAACAGCAAGTCTTTCATGATAGATATGTACATTAGGAAAGTGTATATTAGGCAAGTCTATATTTAGTATGATTAGCACATGCCATGTATTGCATGTAACCTGCCATGTATTGGCTATGTAACCTGCCATGTATTGGCTATATATATCAAGGTCACCCCCCACGTTGGGTGTGTGGTGTTTCCCCTCAATCTCTACTATTCTACATGGTATTACAGACCGAGATCAATTAGATCCCGGACCTTCTGCTTCCGCCTCCTTCCTCCCCACCTCTCTCTCCTCCGAGATGTCCCCCAACCCTGCCGATGCCTCGGCCGCAGCCGCTGCCACTGCTACTGCCGCAGCCGCTGCTGCACCACCACCGCCGCAGACCATCGTTGTCCACCCCTACACCGCCGTGAACGTGAAGACTCACGTTCCGGTGACCCTGGAGATGAAGAATCCCAACCAATGTTTTCCTAAACGCTAAACGGTAAACAGTCGGTCACCCTTTGTTTAGCGTTTAGACCGTTTAAACGGTGTTTAAACGGAGTTAAACGGCCTAAATGGTTTTGTACAATAACAATAAAATATACATATTTATGTAGGTAAAAATAAAATTTGCTAGAACCCATACATATTTACACATGTAAAAATCAAATATTCTACCAAATAATCTTGCCGGAAGAAATCTAAATCCCACAACACTTCATATAATTACAATGCTAATTAGTTTCATGTTGATTATGATAGACGTAGTCCTTTAATTCACTTAATTATAGATTAAATGGTTGTTTAGCTCATTTAATCATGTTTAATCTGATTTTATTTAGACTGTTTATACGGGATTGAACGGTTTAAACGGGTTTAAACGGCCCAACCGTTTAATTCACCGTTTAGGGCCTAAACAATACGGCTGACTTCTGTTTACCGTTTAAACGGTGTTTAAACGGACTAAACGGCCGTTTAGGCGAACAATGATCCCAACTTCACCAAGTGGGCTTCGTTCTTAAGTCCTTGTGTGGGAAATTCAGTCTTCGCCCCCACATCGATGGCCCAGCTCCTCCGGCTAATGATCCATCATGGGACATTGCCGAGTGCACTGTCCGTGGCTGGATCCTCAACACCGTCGACGACTCGGTTCTTGATCTTGCCCTCACCGACGAGAACCAGTCCGCTCGCGAGTTGTGGGTGGCGATTGAGGGCCTCTTCCGCTCCAACCGCGCGCCCAGGGCCGTCTTCCTGCTTGAGGAGTTTCACTCCTTGAAACAGGGCGACTCGACAATTGACGAGTACTGCCAGCGCCTCAAGATCAAGGTCGCTGCTCTTCGGGACGTCGGCCACACCATCGACGACTCCCAACTCGTCCTCAGCCTCCTACGCGGCCTCAACCCGCGCTACACTGCCACCGACGATGACATCGCCAACTCCCCCGAGCTGCCTTCCTTCTCCAGGGCGCGAGAAATGCTCTGCCTCAAAGAGCTGCGCCTTGCCAACGACGAAAAGACCACGGTTGCATCTGCCATGGTGGCAGCCTCTGGCTCCACCTGCACTTCTCCAGGGTGCCGCTCCTCCGCCTCTGTGGCCACTGGCGCTGCTTCCAAGGGCTCTGGGGGCGGCAAGAAAGGTAAGGGCGGCAAGAAACAGGGCGGCTGGCGCAACCAAGGAAACGGCGCTGGTTGGCAACAGGGCAGCGGCAGTGGACAGCAAGGGGCAACCGTCCCATGGCCCCCTAGTTCTGCTACAGCCCATGGGCCTTCCAGGGCGGCGCTCCGCCAAGCAGCGGCTGGCAGCAGGGCAACAGCCCCGGCGGCTGGCCCCCTCACGGTGACCAGGGCGGGCGCGGCCATGGCATCATGGGTGCCAGTCCGCAGGCCCACACCGTCTTCGCTCCCCCTCCGCTAGCCCCATCCGCTCCACTGTGGGATCAGGCCGGCCTCATCGCCGCCTTGAACCAGATGGCGCTCCAGAGCTCCGGCAGCTCCACATTACCAGGCCACGCGTCTCCCTTTTTCGCTTCGTAATGTTCTAGTTGTCCCCTCTCTAGTGCGCAACTTACTTTCAGTTCGCCAATTCACTCGTGACAACCATTGCACTATCAAATTTGACGCATTTGGTTTTTCTGTTAAGGACCTGCAGACCAAACGCGTGATTCTTCGCTCCAATAGCTCCGACGGCCTCTACACCGTCCCTGCCACGCCACAAGCCAACCTCGCCACCTCCACCGACCTATGGCATCATCGTCTTGGTCATCCAGGAGTTGCTGCCCTCCATTTGCTTAGACAAAATAATTCCATTTCCTGTAATAAATCCGACTCATGTCAACTTGGCAAGCATGCGCGGCTGCCTTTTGGAAATTCCAGTTCAGTTTCCTCTTTACCGTTTGAGCTTATACACTGTGATGTTTGGACATCCCCGGTCGCTAGTATTTCTGGTGCACAGTACTACCTTGTCATCCTCGATGACTTCACCCATTTTTGCTGGACCTTCCCTCTAGTCCACAAGTCCGAGGTAGCTACTCACATCACTCAGTTCTGCGCCTTCGTCCACACATAGTTCAACCTTCCTGTCAAGGCTGTTCAGGCCGACAATGGCACTGAATTCGTCAACCATGCCCTCGCCACCTTCTTCGCGTCTAGCGGCATTCACTTACGCCTCTCCTGCCCTTACACCTCCCCTCAAAACGGCAAGGCTGAACGTATCATCCGTTCTCTAAACAACATATGTCGCACGCTGCTCATCCACGCCCACATGCCACCCAAATATTGGGCAGAGGCGCTCGCTACAGCCACATATCTCCTCAACAGGCGCCCCTGCTCAGCCATTCACCATAGAGTCCCCTATGAGCAACTCTTCAACCAACCCCCAGACTACACTATTCTTCGTGTATTCGGTTGCCTCTGCTATCCCAACCTCACCGCCACTTCCAAACACAAGCTGGCCCATCGCTCCACAACATGTGTCTTTCTCGGATACCCCTCCTCTCACAAGGGTTATCGGTGTCTCGACCTCACAACTAGACGAATTATCATCTCCCGTCATGTTGTCTTCGACGAGACTCACTTTTCGTTCAGCACTGACCCCACCAGTGAGCCCCCAAGCTCTCTGGATTTTCTTTTTATAGGTCCTGCCGCGCCGGTGCACCACACTGCCACCATGGTGCCCCCTGCGGTCGTTCAGTCGCCGGTCGCCGCTGAGCAGCCGCCACGCCGAGCCCAACTAGAGGAGCTCACTGAGGACCCCGCCATCCTACAGATTGGCCCGGTCCTTACTCCTAGCACGGCTGCTCCTCCTACGACCGGTCCACCTCTATGAGTCTACGTTCGGCGGCGTGCTGGTGCTCCCGCACCGGTTGCTGAGCCGGCTCCTGCACCACCATCTGCACTAGCAGTGGAGGTGCCCTCGCCGGCGCCCGCTGTTCCAGAACAGCCGGCTCCTGCTCCAGTTGTGGCGACCTCTCCGCCACCTCCGCCTCCTCCGCCGCCTCCTACCTCGAGCCGACCGGTGACGCGCCTCCAGACATGCTCGCTCAAGCCTGTGGATCGTTACGACTTCCCACCGTCTACTCATGTCGCCGCCGCCTCCACTGCCTCACCCATTCCCCGCAACTATAGAGGGGCCCTTGCCGACCCCCAGTGGCGTGCGGCCATGGCTGAGGAGTACAAGGCTCTCGTCGACAACGACACGTGGCGACTCATTTCCCGGCCGCCAGGTGCCAATGTGGTGACAGGCAAGTGGATCTTCTGGCACAAGTTCCACTCCGATGGCACCCTAGCTCGTCACAAGGCTCGCTGGGTCGTTCGCGGCTTCACCCAGCACCACGGCATCGACTACGACGAGACGTTCAACCCTATCGTCAAGCCTGCCACCATTCGGGTCGTCCTCAGCATCGCCGCCTCTCGTCAGTGGCCCATCCACCAGCTGGACGTGAAGAATGCATTTCTTCACGGTCACCTGCACGAGACGGTCTACTGTCAGCAGCCCCCCCGGCTTCGTCGACCCGGCGCGCCCCGACGCCGTCTGTCTTCTTCAGCGCTCCCTCTACGGCCTCAAGCAGGCCCCGCGGGCGTGGCACCAGTGCTTCGCCACGTACGTTCGACAGCTCGGCTTCGTCGCTTCTGCCACCGACACCTCCCTCTTCGTCTACACTGAGGGCGGCGCCAGTGCCTACTTGCTGCTGTACGTCGACGACATCGTCCTCACGGCTTCCTCGGATGCTCTGCTCCACCGCATCATCGATCGCCTTCACTCTGAGTTCGCCATGACGGACCTTGGGGAGCTCCATCACTTCCTGGGGATCTCCGTCACTCGCTCCTCCGACGGGCTCTTCCTCAGCCAAAGGCAGTATGCGGTGGATCTTCTTCAGAAGGCGGGCATGGCCGAGTGTCACTCGACATCGACGCCTGTCGACTCTCATGCCAAGCTCTCTGCCACGGAGGGCGCTCCCGTTGCTAACCCCGCCATGTACCGGAGTCTCGCCGGCTCCCTTCAGTACTTGACGCTCACTCGCCCCGACTTGGCGTACGCTGTGCAGCAGGTGTGCCTCTTTATGCATGATCCGCGCGAAGCTCACCTTACGCTGATCAAGCGCATACTTCGGTATGTGAAGGGCACATTGTCGGCTGGCCTCCACATCGGCACTGGACCTATCGACAAGTTGATTGCCTACTCCGACGCTGACTGGGCAGGGTGCCCCGACTCCCGCCGCTCCACTTCAGGCTTCTGCGTCTTCCTCGGCGACAGCTTGGTGTCCTGGTCGTCTAAACGGCAAACCACGGTGTCCCGGTCCAGCGCGGAGGCCGAATACCGGGCTGTTGCTCATGTGGTCGCAGAGTGCTGTTGGCTTCGACAGCTTCTTCAGGAACTTCATGTTCCATTAAAGGTCGCCACAGTTGTCTACTGTGACAACGTCAGCGCTGTCTATATGACAGCCAACCCGGTCCACCACCGCCGTACCAAGCACATTGAGATCGACATCCATTTCGTCCGTGAGAAGGTGGCTCTCGGCGAGGTTCGTGTTCTCCATGTGCCATCCAAGTATCAGTTCGCTGATATCATGACAAAGGGGCTGCCGATTCAGCTATTTGAGGATTTTCGGTCCAGTCTGTGCATCCGGAATCCTGACGCTTCGACTGAGGGCGGCTGATAGATATGTACTCCCTCCGTCCCAATGAATATGCAATTCTCGCATCCCGAGAAATCAGCCATCGCAAATTTTGATTAAAATTACATAAAAAAATACTAACTCTTATGAGACAAAATAAGTACCGTTAGATTGGTTATGAAATATATTTTCATAATAAATTTATTTTGAGACATAACTGCTAATACTTTTTGCTATAAATTTGGTCAAAGTTGACACAGTTTGAACGGCACGTTTCCCATAGTTACACGATCAATGGGACGGAGGGAGTACATTAGAAAAGTGTATATTAGGCAAGTCTATATTTAGTATGATTAGCACCTGCCATGTATTGCATGTAACCTGCCATGTATTGGTTATGTAACCTGTCATGTATTGGCTATATATATCAAGGTCACCCCC
Source organism: Saccharum hybrid cultivar R570 (assembly GCA_038087645.1). Lineage (NCBI taxonomy): Eukaryota > Viridiplantae > Streptophyta > Magnoliopsida > Poales > Poaceae > Saccharum > Saccharum hybrid cultivar. The sequence goes on from JAQSUU010000377.1 coordinate 3,321,986, forward strand.
CACGTTGGGTGTGTGGTGTTTCCCCTCAATCTCTACTATTCTACATTTCAGATATTCAGCAATATCTTAACAAACGTCATATCGTGTACCACTCGTGCAAGAAATCAAAAATGAAGAGGCACGGGCAAGCTCCGTCTGAACGCTAGAACCGCTGCAAAGGTTGCCGCGTCGGTATCCGTCGTATGGACCATATCAGCTGGTCAGCGTATAGAAAAACTCAAAGAAAACGTCACCAGGCGACCTATCCTACTACCGCCGCCGACGGCCATACCACACAGACACACACAGCCGCCCTGCCATAAACAAGCAAGCTGACGCTGTCTGCTGGCAACTTGCAAAGCTATTCGCTTCATGATCTGTAAAATGAGCGGCGTGCACTGTTCCTTTCCCCGCACTCCTTCGTCCGCTAGCTCGTGTCCTCGTCCCGACTCCCGTTACAGACTGTACACAGGGTGCAACAGTGCAGCACGAAACCTGTAAAGGGGGGGGGGGGAAACTCAAAATCTGTCCTGCCCTGAAAGGAACGGCTCTAGAAAACTTGGCGGCCGTGGCCGTCGATCGACCAGGGAGGCCCGAGGCTGGGACGCTCCGCTGTGGCGCTGTCTTCTGCGGGTCCGTGCGGCGAGGCACAGAAAGCGGCCCGGCTGCATGGTCCGGTGACGAGGTGTTGGCGCCCGTAACGGCACGGCCATGTGCGCCGGCCGACCGCGAGGGCAGATGCGGTGCGGCCGTGCTGTACCATCACCGCACAGGCACTGTCGCAGGAATTAGGATGAGGATCGTGTAGGCATGTCGATGGACCCCCAGCACCTCCCGTCCGTCCGTGCAACCGAGATGGCACGCAGCGCATCCACCATCGAATCTACCCATGGTGGTTGCATGGTGCCATGTACTGAGGTACAAGTACAATCCTGGGCCTGTTTGGTTTCCTGGATATGCAAGAGCCTGGCTCATGGGATACATGACCCCGTTGTTTGGTTTCCTGTGTATGTAACCGGGCCAGGCCGAGGAGATGCAAAACGGCGCGACGAGCCAGGCTCTGCGGAAACGAAATCCATTTTCGTTTTTGGCGAGACAGGCTCCAGCGGTGCCGCATAGCCGACCACCAAGTCACCAACCACTCCGCGCGTGCGTTTGTGACTGAAGCCGTGCAGTGCATCGATCCATCCAAACACCATGCCTATTTTGCTTGCATGTGCATGACCAGACAACCAAACATGCAGTATTTGCATGCACTGAACCAGGCGGAGGGGAGCCTGGCTGGCTGGTTCGAGCCTGGCCAATCTTCTCAGCGAACCAAACAGGCTTAGTGTTTCAGAGCGACATACTGAGATACAGATATAGTAAGTACTAGTAGCTAGTATACGTAGATGATACGATAGTGACACAGTAGTTGTGCGTACCATTTCCACGATGTGCAGCCCCAATCAGTCAGGGCTCAGACTATCCGCACTCATAAACCTCTATATTCATCCTTTAAAAGAAATATTTCATCATAGTCACCATAAAATATATAGTTTTTCTGCATCCATCCATCATCTATATCATCTCTATCCACTGTGGGGCGCACTTGTCATTTTATCTAAATATATCCATGTGACATCTTATTTTGAAGTATCTATTGAAACGAATTTAATTGTGTAATCAGAATTTAATTTGGTTTTTTGGTTTGTGAGTTATAATATTTTTTCATCGTTCATCAAGTGGGGCCCGCGCTAGATACTCCCCTCTCTCTCCTGCTCTCTCTCACGCTCGCTCTCCTGGTCTCTGTCAGTGGGATACTCTAAATGATACTCTAAAGTTTTAGAATATGAATATAGAGTAAAAACTGCTGCACTGGGTACTCTAAAACGATACTCTATCCTTTCTCTCACTCTATATTTAGAGTAGTACAGTGCTTACTCTATAGTGGGCAGTGGCGGGCCCAACTAGCTAAACAAAGGGAAAAAAGGTATAACTCACAAACCAAAAATTCAAATTAAATTTCAATTGCACCATTAAATTTGTCTCAATAAATCATTCAAAACTAGATCACACATGGATATATTTAGATAAAGTGACAAGTGGGTCCCACAGTGGATAGAGTGGATAGAGAATGATATAGAGGATAGATGAGTGCGGGAGAATTGAGTATAGAGAAGAGAATCTTACTGACTAGGACGTATAGAGGATGAATATAGAGGTCCATGAGTACGGATAGCCTCACGCGCGCAGACAGTAGCAGCGGCCGGTCACACACATGCGGTAGCGGTTCCTCTGGATTTAGCAAACGTATCTGTGGCGTATGTTTTACCGTTCCCACTGCAGCAAATTCCATCCGGTATACGTCGACATGGAACTTGGAAGGTAGCGGCTGCTTTTACCGGTACCAGTGCGGTTCGTCTCAGACTACCCGCAGTGGGTACTCTAAAACGATACTCTAAAGCTTTAGAGTATGAATATAGAGTAAAAACTGCTGCACTGGGTACTCTAAAACGATACTCTATCATTTCTCTCACTCTATATTTAGAGTGGTACTGTGCTTACTCTATACTCTATAGTGGCGGACCCCACTAGCTAAACAAAGGAAAAAATGTTATAACTCACAAACCAAAAATTCAAATTAAATTTCGATTGCACCATTAAATTCGTCTCAATAAATCCTTCAAAACTAGATCACACATGGATATATTTAGATAAAGTGACAAGTGAGTCCAATAGTGGATATAGTGGATAGAGGATGATATAGAGGATGGATGGGTGCGGAAGAATTGAGTATAGATGAGAGAATCTTGCTGACTAGGACGTATAGAGGATGAATATAGAGGTACATGAGTGCGGGCAGGACAAAACGAGGAGGCTACAATCCAAACAGGCCTTCAGCTCGCACCGTCAGCATTTGTTTCTTTCCCAGTACGTCAAACGTTCAATCACGAGTCACGACGGCTCGAACGGTCGGTCGATCGGCCATGAGGCCGGACCACTGGCATACGCATAGCGCATTCAATGATTCAGATAGCCCAATCTTCAGAACAGCGTCCCTGTTAACTGTTGTGCATGGATCAAGCATCGGACGGCCGCACAGCATTGCAGATGCACAACCATTTCTCGTGCCCTGCAACAGGATAAGACCTGTGCTACATCTGACTTCACCCGAGATACTGCAGGGTGTTTAGGCCATGGTTAGTTCGCAAAAATTTTCAAGAATCCCCATCACATTCAATGTTAGACATATGTATGAAGCATTAAATATAGATAAAAAAACTAATTACATAGTTTGGTAGAAAACCATGAGACGAATCTTTTAAACCTAATTAGTCCATGATCGGATATTAATTGACAAATATAAACGAAAGTGCTACAGTAGCCAAAGTTAAAAAATTTAGCGAGCTAAACACACCTTTAGTTCCTCAAAAAAAAATTCAACCTATCACATCAGATGTTTGAATATATACTTAGAGTATTAAAGGTAGATGATCGATTGCAGTCAAATTTGCTGTAGGAGAACAGCGGCAGCTGGGCAGCAGTACCTGCCGTCTGGACTCTGAAGAGGCGTAATGGCGATAGTTCACATGAAAGTTATGTGAACTTAGGGCGTGTTTGGTTAGTTTTTGTTAAAGTTTAACTCCCATGACATCAATGTTCTCTCAAATGCATGGAGTACTAAATGTAGACTAATTGCATGCATGTCGACACAGATTAGGAGTAATTTACGAGACGAATCTATTAAGTCTAATTAGTCCAAGATTGAAAACTTTTTGTCAAATAAGACGAAAATGCTATAGTGTTTGTTAAACTTTAACACCCCAAACCAAACACCCCTTAATTGAGGCCATGGAACTCTTCCAAGCGGAGATTTTGGATGCCGGATTTCGTACTTGGGTGATGATTACACATTAGTTGATGTTAGTATTGGGCCGGCCGGCCCAAATCAGCTGCTTTACCACTACTCTGTCATCTTCTCTTTTGAAGCCTGAATTATTCCTTTCGATAGTTAGGCAGTTTAGCATGTGGCGTCAGCTTTGGAGTTGTCATTGAACCTATGCAGTAGATCACTTGTTCCAATTTTCAGATTGTGATGTTGCCGAAAAGACAGAGACTAGTGATATGCCAGGTCTAGCTTAGCAACCACCACAAGAGACACAACATTTGATATGCACGGACCTGAATAAGGATGACTGAATGACATGGTCGGGTCTTTGCCTCTTTTGGCCGCTGGTGTCCGCAGCTTGTAACGTTTGATGTAAACTCTATATTGGCTTTTCCGTATATGTAAAAGCCGGGTCTAGTCCTATATATATTCTATATGGGAAAAAAAGAGATGACACGGTTGTTAGAGCTAGTTCCATGGCACTCGTATAATGCTATGTATAGTTTTTATTAATTTGTGTAAACACTACACATAAAACTATGTTTTTAATGGATAATTCTTACAACACATGTCTTCTTTCTCCCTCGTTTACCTATCACATGTTTCCGTGCCTGGGTTCCTTTGTGGACTTAGTTTCTTATTAAGAAACCAATTTTCTCCTCTCTTCTTTAATTGCAGTACCACATTATCTTTTTTTTAAGTTGACGCACTAATTAATAATAGAAATGTTGTGGTGCGGGCGTCTGACCACCCGGACACCGCGCTTCCTGGGCCTGCGCGCTACCAGCCCAACAACCTTGCTCCACTCTACCTTCCTTCACGACTTCTAAAAAAAAGACAACGATATTTTCCAACTCGCACAACCGTCGCGGCGTTCCCCACCACTCGCCTTCTCCAGCGCGGTTGCCGCTCACCGCGGCCTTCTCTAGCGATGGGGTGCCTCGCTACGGGCACAGCACCCGCCTGCCACGACCTTCTCCGGTGAGGAGGTGCCTTGCCGTGCAAGGCCACTCCTGCCCCGACCACCACTGGCGCCTCCACTGCGGGTGCCGCTAGCCGAGGGCGCCGCCGCCTGATCACTGCCATCCTCCTTCTCCACCGTAACCAAGCGCCGAATTTCGTTGTGCATTGGCGCATTGCTCCGCCGGCCCGCCTGCCAGCTTTTGTTGAAAGCGCATATTTCAAGTGTTTTATATATTTTAGAGGTATGTTACAAGTATTTCATATGAATGTTGCAAAAGTAGATCCGGATGTTATATTTGTTGCAATGGTTGTACACGTTTGTTACAAACTTCTCTTCCCAACGTTTCATCTGATTTTTAGACGTATTTTGCAAGTGTGTTTATTTAGAAGTTGCATATGTTTCACACATATGTTGCAAGTGTTTTATCTGGATGTTACGTATGTTTTGCAATGTTTTTAGGTGTTTTGCAAGTGTTTCAGATACATGTTTCAAATGTTTTAGACGTATATTGCAAGTGTTGCATCTGGATGTTTCAAAAATACATCGGGTGTTGCACATGTTGCAATGTGACCAATTTGCCGCAGCCCCTGCTGCTGCTGCTGGGCCCCGCCATGGGTCACCATCCAGGCGCCTGAGGGCGGCATACGCATATGCGGCGCGCATCCGCAAGCGGGGTGAGGTGGGCACGCTCCAGTCTATTATGGCGATGCGGGGTTACGGGCACGCTTCTGTTATGGGGACAGGACGGGGCGCGCTTCTGTTACACGAGAACGGGACGAGACACGGTGAATGCGCTCAAACAGGAGCAGCGTCCGAACGCCTCCTGCGGCCCGGATATCCTGGCACTAGCACTTCCGAATTAATAAATGTAGAAATCATATGGTTTATGGGTTGGGAATGGCGCCCTTATACTATTGTGGCAAGTGGTGGCTACTTATGTGACATATTATAGCCTTGATTGGGATTTTTGGCTGCTTGGGTTCAGCAAACATTGCCAAGCGGGAGAGACAGTTTGAAGACACATGCGTGATTAAGCTGCAGTGAGGAAAGGTCATTGCTAACAGGAATCTGATGGCGCTTTTCCCTGTAGACTGTGGTCCACCACTATAACAACTGCTGGATCTACAAGCAAGATACTTGCACTCTCAGGCTATGTTTAGATCAAAAACACCATTTTTTTTATAGTATAGTACCCGTCACATCGAATCTTTGGACGTATGTATGGAGCATTAAATGTAGGTAAAAAAAATAACTAATTACACAGTTTGTCTGTAAATGTCGAGACGAATCTATTGAGCCTAGTTAGTCTATGATTGGATAAATTTTACCAAATAACAACGAAAATGCTACAGGAACTTTTCCAAAAAAAAATCGGGATCTGAACACGCCCTCAAGTTGCAATCAAGTACACGTTGATGTGCCCTCGGCCCCTCGCTTTACTTTCGCTTGGTCAATCCATTACATCCGCACGCATGTGCGACCACAACATCATGATGGAATTGGAAAATCGATCGCATGAGCTATATAGCTAGCTTAGAAAGACAGTTTTTTGCTTGCACTGGCTCGTGAAAATAGAGATTCAGATTTTGAGAATTGCACCAATATGCCTTTTTCTAAAAATAGCATACATCTCAAAGCAGCCTCGGCAAGTAATTACTTTTTTCTTAATTATTTTTCTCCTGGGTACTGGGTGGGTCTGGTCCATACAAGCCTAGCCCGTATCCAGTCATGACCCACAGTCGAAGTCATCTCTTCCAGATCACCTTCGATGTTTCGGTTCCTTGTCCACGGAGACGGGCGCAGATTACGCCGTCACGAGAGTCGAGAGGTTGCGTTGACAGTGATCGATTCCATTGACGCGTAGCAGAACCACAGGAGCGGCAGCTCGCCGGTGGCGTTACACTAGTTTGATCAGAGGACCGAGAATATAGATTGGAGCCCTGCTGTAGATTTACTTTGGGTTTCTCCGTCGTACTCATGTGAACTACTGTTCTCTCTCCTGAGATGGTCCGTGGCCACCATGCTAGTGGCTCTGCTGCCCCAGGACCTGATGGAGATTCAGATTACAATGTCCAACCAAGATTGGGGTGTTCTCATAGCCTGAGCACGATCGAATGTCAAAAGAGAGTATATACTGCACTGCCTGGGCGTCCCTTCGCAGCTTATTTCGGATGGTTCCACGGCTGCCGTGCTTCCCAGGAAACCAGGCCAAGGGGCAGGTTCCGGCTCACCGATCCCATGCGAGGTACGACCGATGGAGATGGATCTTCGCCGTGTTCTGCCTCGAGTTAGGGCGGGGCACGGGCTGAGTTTGGATGGCACAGGCCCACGCAGGACCAGGATGAAAAAAAAAGAAAAAAAGATTATTTGGCTAGGTTGCTTTGAAATCTGTGCTACTTTTTAGAAAGAGAAGTATTAGAGCAGTTCTCTCACGTTTTTGCTCTCGAGCGAATGGATTACTACTACTTGCGTCGTAGCGACTGGACCGCTTGCCAAATTTTGGAGGTCTAAAATCGACACCGATCGTGTGCTAAGCAACAAACAGTGGGATTGGCTTAACATGCTCTCGGCAGCTTACGCCAAATGGTGTCTAAGTTGCTTCTCTATTGAGGGCTGGTGTAGATGCAAAAATTTTTGCAAAATAGCAACTGTAGCACTTTCGTTGTTATTTGGCAAATATTGTCCAATCATGGTCTAATTAGGCTTAAAAGATTCGTCTCATCCATTTCGTCTAAACTGTGTAATTAGTTTTATTTTTTATCTATATTTAATGCTTCATGCATGCGTCCAAAGATTCGATGTGACGGAGAATCTACTGTTCTTTTGCAAAATTTTCTGGATCTAAACTGGGCCTGAGCTAAGGTTCAACAGTCCAGGTCTCTCGCCCTATCGATGACTCTCCTCTCGTGTCCGCCCACCATGATACACGAGTCCATGGACACGCTTTGCAAATTGCAACCGACACATGGTAGAGGGTCGCGGGACCATTCGCAAGGCAAGGCAGAAACGGTCTAAAAAGCTTGCCACCAGCCCACCCCACGCCACGGAATCCATCCATCCATCTGCCTCTCACCGCACATGGGTCAGATTTACTCATCAGATAAGCGTACTCGGCTGGTGCGGTGATGCCTGGTGCCGAAGCTGTCGTTCGTTCCGGTCGCCACCTCTGGCTGCAGGCTCCGGCGCCGCAGCGCACGCGCGCGGTCGGCCCGGCCCCGCCGCGGGCATGGCCAGGCCAGGCAAGGCCACGCCGAACCCGCGTCGCCAACCCGCCCGGCCGCTCGCGATGATTGATGGCGGACGGACGCGGAAAAGGGCCCGGCGAGATGATGATATCCGCTTTGAAAAACCCGGAGCGAGCGTGCGAGCGCGGGCGGACGGACAGCGACGCCGGGCACGGCACGCGCCCACCCACCCCCACCAGTACCCGCCCGCGGCCCACGCACGCCCTGCCGCGGTTCGTTCGTCCCGGCCCCGGCCCCGGCCCCCGATTAAACAACGCGGCCTGCCCATCAAAAGGGATCCTGCCCTTGTGCCCTCCCGCGGAGGTGGCGCCGCGCCATTGGCCGCCCCCGCTCACGCGCTGCCGCCACAAGGCGCCAAGGCGAGCGCAGCCGCGAAACAACCTTGACTTTTCGGGCTGTCACCACGGCGAAAAACCGCGCAAAGTGGCCTGTCCGTGACCCCCCCGGGGGCTGCGCTCCCGGCCGCGGACTTTCTGCGACCCCTTTCGCGACCTTTCCTGGGGCCTCCTCCTCAACTCTATCCAGCTGGGGAACCATCTTGTTTATTTATCTACGTGCGTTCTTAACAGTAGGATGATTGCTACGTATGCGGTCAGGATAGGGTGAACGGTGTACGTAGTACTATTTTGTTAGCGCCTTTGAATACAGTACGGCTCTACTACCAACGGCCAGTCGGGGAAGCACATGCAGCAGTAGTAGACTGCGGTCGTGTTCATCTGACTTATAATTCGTCTTATTCAGCTTGTTTTTTTAACTAAAACAGTATTTTTCTCTCATAAAAAATCAGCCAACAGTGTTTTTCAGCCGACTTATAATTCCCGCCGAACGGCTCCTACGCTAACGCTACGGCTCGGCCTAACAAGACAATAAAAGCAAAGCAAGCTTTAGTTAGGTAGAGGGGTAGAAAACAAAGGCAAAGCCAGCTTACTAGTATTACCGGCAGTTTGGCCACGTTTAGATTGCAAATATTTTGAACCCGATAAATAGTACCACTTTCGTCTTATTTGGTAAATATTGTCTAATCATGAACCAACTAGGCTCAAAAGATTCATCTCGTGATTTCTAACTAAACTGTGTAATTAGTTATTTTTTTACCTATATTTACTACTTCATGCATGAGTCCAAAGATTGATGTGATGGAGAGAGAGTGAAAAAATTGTAACTTTTGGTGTGCATGCCTTTGTGTTATATCTCGAGCCCCCACCCTGCCGCTCGCCCGCTCGCTCTCCTCCGCTTGATTCCAGTGGCCCTGCTTCCCTCGTCGTCGTCCCTCTCTCGAGAGTCGAGAGCAGCACCGGCACTTCGGACAGGGTAAGAAGCGGCATCACGAATCTGCTTCAATTCCCTCTCCTGCTCTGAGATCTCTCGCCTTTTCTTCCTGGGATTTGAGCTCTTTTTTCTCGCGCTTTCCCTTCGCTTCGCTTTTATCGGGATGGAAACCTACGCATCCTGAACTCCTTTCTTTAGTGATGACAGTAGCAGCGCTTTTGCCGGAACTCCAGTGGGTTCACGTGGTATTTGTATTTCAGCAGTTGCGTCGAATCGAGTAGGAGGAATCACCCCCCCATCACCAGTCTGTTCAAGAAGCTTGTGGAGGTGGTGTGCAGTTCCGGTTAGGTCTGTCTCGGCGCACTGTAGTGAGCATCTGCCGACAGTTTCGCTTCACCTACTTCTCGGATTTCGACTATGCAGCTGCTCAGAAGATTTGCGTGATGCTATTATTATTATATGGGTTTCGTCTGATTTGTTGCTTCCCCTTTGCCGTGGACGCAGAGTTGAAGGCTTGGAGGAGTAAAGGTGTGGTCTTGTCATGGAGCAGCCGCAGCAGCAGCAGAAGGGAGGAGCGGTTTCCGCGCCGGCGTCTGCGGCGGCGGCCGCCAACGGGACCGGGGGCGCGGAGCTGATCGGCTACGTCGACGTGCACGTGCGGAGCGCGCGGGACATCCAGAACATCTGCATCTACCACAAGCAGGACGTGTACGCGCGGCTCTCGCTGCCGGGGGACGGCGCGCCGGCGGCGTCCACGCAGGTGGTCAACGGCGGGGGCCGCAACCCGGTGTTCGACCAGTCGCTGCGCCTTGGCGTGCGCGCGGGGGACGTCGACGCCGCGCTCCGCTGCGAGGTGTGGATGCTCAGCCGGGTCAAGAACTACATGCAGGACCAGCTGCTGGGCTTCGCGCTCGTGCCGCTCCCGGAGGTCGTCGCCGCCGACGGCGGCACGCTCGCCCGCGAGTTCCCGCTCACCACCAGCGACCTCTTCCAGACCCCCTCAGGGTTCCTGCAGCTCGAGCTCTCCTACATCGGGGTCGTGCCGGAGGTCGTGCCCATCTCGCCCACGCCTAAGCCGGCGCTGGCCGACCCGGAGGAGGAGGAGCCGGAGAACAACGCCGCCGACGGCGTCGGGAACGGGAAGGAGTACGAGAAGATCGAGTTCCCGGACCTGAATCTCGTGGAGGAGAACCAGATCATGGTCTCCGAGTACACCAGGCTGCCGTGCGCGGCCGTGGAAACGCAGAGCTCCGACAGCCTCCTCACCTCTGAGCACGGGGACGGCGCCACGACCATGAGCCACGACGCCGGCGTGCGCCTCGTGGAGACCTTCTCCACGGACAACAGCACCGCCGACTCGGTGGGCGCCTTCCGGAGCGACACGCCGGTCAGCAGCGTGTCCACCACGGAGTCCCCTGCCGCCGCGGCGTTCCCGGCCACCCCTCAGTCCAACTCCAGCTCTGAGCCGTCCGGGAACGCCCACTCGTCGGCTGACCGCAAGGAGAAGGCGGCGTCGGAGACCGCCGACGCGGAGGTCGACTCGTCCCGCACCGTCCAGGAGGTCCCGGCGGCGAACTCGCCCGGCGCCGCGTCGGAGGCCGCCGTGGACAAGCCGGTGATCAGCGTCAACATCGAGCAGGAGGTGAAGGTGGACGGGAACCAGATCATGGACATGTACATGAAGAGCATGCAGCAATTCACGGATTCCCTGGCCAAAATGAAGCTTCCATCCTTGGACATAGACAACGGTAGCAGCGGGAAGAGTACTCCCGCAGCAGCAACACCCGACGCAGACTCCACTGGTGCCGACTCGAGCGCGGTGAAGAAGCCGGCCGCTGCAGGGCAACAGGAGAAGCCGTCTCCCAAGGTGTTCTATGGCAGCCGGGCGTTCTTCTGATCTCCGATCCGCTGGATCACCGGAAGCACAGCGCTCCAGCCGCCAAGTAACGAAGCAAAGAGACGGCATTTGCGGTCGCCTCAGCTGAATCTTTACTAGCGCAGAGAAATAACACCTTCTCATGCTCTTGTTCTAGGTTTGTCAGATCGGGAATTAGTTGCTCTGTCTTAATGTATCGGTCGGTACTTTACTTATGAAAAATGGTTTGGTTTCTCTGTTTTAGTAACGATATTTTAGCTCCATGGTGTTCTGTTAAACGAGCTAACCATATCCATATTCTCAGAATTCGTCGGTGATCACTCTCTTTATTTACCTACCATCCCGTACGGAGTACGGTGCCGGTGGAAGAACCGCCGGAACCGGACTTCCGGTTGGTTGAACACAGGTGCCACTCTGCAAAATGACAATATAATGGACACTCGCATCTGGATCCACTACACGTCTATACGTGATTTCCTAGTTTTATATCATCTCCACGCCATTGAAAATAAGGGATCTCCTTTACCTACAACCAGTGATAAATGTTATGTTTAAGTTCTCTAAAATTAATTGATGACTATAGCTAAAAAATAGCGGCAAGTATTTAGATCGTAGCTATTACTACCTACGTCTCAAAAGAAAAAAAAAAGGAATTTTAGGTTAGCCTGAGCCAATTTTTTTAAAAATAACTATGTTTATAGAAAATATTATTAATATTTATGACTTCAAATAAGTATACTATGAAAATATATTTTATAGTAATCTAATTGTAATTATTTGGTATCATAAATAATATTTTTTATACTTAGCTAAAGTTAAGAAAAAATGACTTGATAGACTTGATAGAAAGATAGAATTGTATCATTTTTGGATAGAGATAGTAGTTGTGTGGATTTCAATGCCATTTTCCTTTTTATTTCTCTGTAGGGGTGGGCTGGTTTGACTGAACCAAATGGTTCTTTCAGAAGTGAGAACCGAGGAAATTTGATTTTAGTTTTTTTTGGTTGGGTTCTAGTTATGAACGAAAATGGTATTATAGTAGTGTGATTTCTTATTCTCTTAGCACCTCCTCTTTCCAATACCTCAACTTGCTTCGACAGCCGGCTTTAGAATTTTTTAAGGTGCTCATGTGTGCAATGGCTTAGAACATGAGAGAAGTTAGAAAATTAACCTTAATTCCCCTTGGGGCATGGTTGTGATGTCCTTAGCAAGGCCTAGATGCTCACTTGATAGCACCTTTGTCACACACAAGCATATTTTCATCAAATATGAACACTGCACACGTCCTGATTGCACGATAGTGGAACCAATAAATACTTCCCCCAGTCCGGTTTATAAAGCGCACATACCTATCAAGATTTAAACTTCACAATGTTAACCGATATTTTCTTGACTATTATAACACAAATTAGATTTATAATCAAATTACTATCAATGATCATAATTTTATATAATTTTAAAAATAATATAAAATAAATGAATGGGCAAATTGTAATTTGGGAGACTGAAAACCTAGTTTGATTTTGGATAATTGATGAAACCTAGCACTAAGCTTTGTCATGAGTTGTGATATGAGTTAGGTTGTTTCAATCCAAGTGTGGATCATTGTGATGAAGTCCATGAAGATGAAGATGGACATGTGTTGATGATGATCAAGCTCAACTTGGAAAAGAAGAAAGAGAAAAACAAAAACCAAGAAGATCAAGGCAAAGGTATATGATAGGTTTTTGTTTTGCACTCAAGACACCATAGAGGGTGTGAGTGACTTAGAAACGATAGTTGTATTATAAAGAGGGGAAATTTTTGACTAAACGGTTTATGGAGTGCCACTAGGTGACATGATTCTTGTATATGCATTTAGGAACCTAGTGTGCTAACTTTGACCCTTGTAAAATGCTTTGAAAAAATGTTAACACACGTGCACACAAGTTCTACACTTTGTGGTTAGCAATTGGGAAGCAAGGGCGAACTGGTCGTGGACTTAGAAAAATAAAAGGAGTTGAAAGTTCACGACCGGACGCTGGCCGCATGTGACCGGACTCACCCCGGGCGCGTCCGGTCCGACAGTGCAGAAAAGGAGGCGCTTGGACGGTCGATCGGACGCTAGCGCGACCGGATGCGCGGGGAACACTGTTCCCACGTCCGGTCAGTACTTAGTGGCGCGCATGCGGTTTTAGCTAGAGCAACCGGACTCACCGGCGCGTTCGGTCGACTATGACCTGACGCGTCCGGTGGTGGAAAATGCGCCCTGGAACCTTACTGGACTCGACCTGACGCGCTGTGTATGTGAATCAGGTCACTTGTTCATCAAGTCCAGTCGTTGCTAGGCGAATGTGCGCGAGTGCGTGAACGGACGCGGTGACGGCGTGTTCGATCGTCTTCGGGCGCGTTCGGTCATCGCTTGAATTCGCGTTTGACCGGCTAGTGACCGTTGGAGATCAACGTTTGCAGTTCAAAGCGCTGACACGTGGACAGCCAGGGTCGACCGGACGCTACCGACCGGACGCAACGTATGTTTGCAAATGTTTAATCTGGACGTTACATATGTTTTCACACATATGAAGTGTTTTCAGGTGTTTTTTTAAGTGTTTCATACACATGTTTGAGTGATTAAGCTGTTTCGTATGTATATTGCAAGTGTTTTATCTGTATGTTTTAAAAGTAGATCTGGTGTTGCAGTGTAGCTAGTGTTTGAGATGCATGTTTCATGTGTTTCATCTGCCTTAAGACGTATGTTGCAAGTGTTTCATCCGGATGTTTCAAAAGTAGATCGGGAGTTGCATCTCTGTCTTCACATTTCTCCTGCCTCACCTTCGCCTCGGTGTCTCCTCCTCCTCCCGGCGTCGGTTGGGCATCCGCCGTCCCCTCCCACTCTTCTGGATGATGGCGTAGCCACCTGCTGTAGTCACCTGCTGTAGTTGCTGGCCACGTGCATGCGCGTGAGAAGCGGAGGGGTGCGAGTGGGGACTCCCCACGTGCAGTCGGGTGACACGGGCCTCACGTAGGCGGGCGCAGGATGCAGGTGCACGAGGAGAGACGGAATGCAGGTGCGTGCGTCCGTGCGCTAGCACTGCCGTTGACGAGGTCGTGATACAAGGAACAATACACAGTGCGTCAACTTTTGGACTACGGAACATTTTTTAGACTCAGGTCTTAGAAATTCATGATGAAACTTTGTCCGGAGACTGCAAATCACAATATAAAAGACCCAAGAAGTGAAAACAAAAGGATGGATTAAAAGACGAGAGGAGACGAAAAGATAAATATCCCTTCTATTAGGTTTATAAAGTGTAGTCAAGGTAGGGTCTGTGAAAGGTCCTAATATGGCTAGAGGGGGTGAATAGCCTATTTAAAATCTCTACAAAGCACTAGAGCAATTGATTAGTACAACAAACGACGTAATGCAATTTTGCTTTAGCTCTAAAAGGGTTGCAAGCCACCTATTCCAATAATTTTAGTAGCTATGATCACTATCACACACAACAACCTAGGTCACTACTCACTAAACTAGTGTGCTCTCAAAGACTAACTAAAGAGCCACACTAACCAAACTAACAAGCTCTCGAAGACTAACTACACTAAAGAGCTTGATAACTAGTTTGCGGGAATATAAATGAGTAAGTAGGGTGGTAATACCACCGTGTAGAGGAGTGTTCACGGTAGTTAACAACCATATTAAACCATCAACATAACATGTATAGGGGAATAATTGAGATCACCAACATAGATCTAGGGACTTAAACTAACAAATTCCACAAGTTTTGGTGAATCTGTGATTTTTGCAGGGTATATCCAGAAAATCATCAAGGCAGACCTACATGTCAGAAGGAATAACGCAATTCCACCACAAAACCTGCGTGAGAAGGTTTTGGAAGACTCCTAGAGGCTCTCCACCGAAGCAGACCCCGAGAGGGTGACATGTGGGCCGGCCGGCCGCCCTATGGGCCCCTCTGTTAGTCTCCCAATTGCTATGGCAGTTTCCTACTGACTCCTAAGTTGCATCTACACCGCTCCTTAAGTCGGTTTGATCCAAGGGCTCACGTTGTAAGCTCTGGGCTATATAAGCAGACCCCAGCCCCCCCTGAGGCATAAGTCATTTGAGAAGACAGAAACCCTAATCATCCTCAGAGCTCTTCTAGTTTCTAGGGCATAGCTAGTTAGGCTAGGTCTAGAGGGAGGTAAGCAGATCTTTGTTTGGATTCCTGACATTGTCAAGAGCGTGGTTCGGTATAATCTTTGTACCCCCTCTCATTGTATCTCCATTACTTTTATATGCTTGCTACAATTATTCTGACAATATTAGTATTCATCTTATTCATGTTTAAGGTTGCAATGTTCATTGTCTACTTTGATTATATACTTAGTATAGCTGGTTTATTATTATGTTTATGCATAAGTTCGTATAGCGCTTACTCCAAAGTACACAGGGTGGGTGGTAGAGATCATGTAAGCGTGGTGCTTATATGCTATTTACCTATGAATACACTCTATATTCCGAGTCATATGGTAGATCGCGGGTGTGACACTATCGTTGAGTCCTTTGTAGTCCACTCCCCGAATATAGGTCATAGAAGTAGGGCCCGGTCACGAAGGAAGGGAAAGCTCTGTTCTTAAACTTCCCTAAGTAATGTCCCTTATGCATAGATATAATGGTGATCTTAGCAATGACTACTAGGTGTAATTGCACTAATCAATATATGCTTTAACTTGTAATTAAGAATGACTTAGGAATTATTCCTCTAATATTCTACCTGACCATGCTAATGTTATAGATAGGAGTGCTCTGAGTGATTTATCATTAACTTGATCAATGCTTATTATATATATATATATCTTATCTTGTGACTTACTTTTATTATGAGTAGAGTGATTGGTTGTGGTTTATTTCTCCATCAATGTTATAAGTTATCAATACATGTCCAACGCTACATCTTCTCTGTAGTAAAATATAAATAACGATGCCTGAAATACTCTCAGGTGAAGTGCTACAATAGTATAATTATGTGTCCGCTTGCAGAAACCTTTCATTCATATCTTTATATTCTTTCTAGTCACATGAAATAATAAGATATCTACTTAGTAGTAATGTTAGGTAGTACCAACAAGTATCTCTGCACCATCACTAGGGATGACAACCTAGTACTAGTAATGCTAGGAGATATAGATAATTAATAGGTGGCTACTAAAACAAGTGACAAGTTAATAAATACCAAGAAGCATTTCTAGCGTCGTTGCTGGGAAAGGTAGCTAGCACAGGAAGTATTAATAAACTTATACTAATCGATATGATTGAAATAACCATTAATCTCTGCTCAAGCAGGATTACCCTTGTTTTGTCTACCTATGTATCTTATGCAGGGTAATGTATGATTGGTTTTAACCTTCCGACAAACTACGTTGAAGATCCAGAAGCATTAATCAGGAGAACTAGGGCTAAACTCAAGAGAGTATCAGCTTTAGAGTCGGAGGACAACCGTATAAGGTGAAGCTTAACACCAGAATTTGAAGCCATGGCTAACAAGACTCTCTATGAATTCTCTGCTCCAACTACAACCAACATCCGCACTAGACCTGTAGTTAATGTTGGAGACAATGGATTCGAGCTCAAGCCTGCTCTCATCAACATGGTGCAAGCCAGCCAGTTTTGTGGAAAGGCACATGAAGATGCTAGTGCACATCTCCAACACTTTCTGGAGATCTGTAGCACTTTCACTATCAAGGAAGTACCCAAGGACGCCACTCTACTCCGTATTTTCCCATTCTCACTCTTGGGAAAGGCAAAGCAGTGGTTCTACGCCAACAAAGAGAGAAACACCACATGGGATAACTACTCCACTGTCTTTCTAGCCAAGTTCTTTTCCATAGGTAAGACCAATGCTCTGCGTGGAAGAATCTCAAGTTTTTAGCAACATCATGATCAATCTCTCCCTGAGGCATGGGAACGCTTTCAAGACCATATAACAGAATATTCTCATCATGGGATGCAGAATTGGCTACTCATACAGACTTTCTACCACGGGTTGACCACTAGCACCTGTGAGACGATGGATGCTGATGCTAGAGGAGCTTTCCTGTCACTCACCATCAGAGACGCAACAATTCTTGTAGAGAAGATGGCCTCCAACCAAAGCTGGAATAAAGAACGTACTTAGACTCACAAGAGAGGTGGAGGTATGCATCAACTCAAGGAAGTAGACATGTTGTCTGTCAAGATAGACCTGCTGATGAAGAAGCTCGAAGATCAGGCTAATGAGAAGAAAGAAGTCATGCACATTCATGACTCTCGCATGACGTGTGAAGTGTGTGGCGACACTGGGCATTCAGGGAGCAATTGCCCTGAAACTCAAGAGGATGTGAACTACATCAACAACAACAACTATCGTCCTCAACAGAATCAAGGATGGAATCAACAACAGAGGTCGAACTACCAAGGTAACTTCTAAGGTAATAATTACAATAATTTCAATCAACCACCTTTGAGAGAGTTAGTTGCTGGTCAATCTAGACTTATGGATCAAATATCTAAGAAGATAGCTTCCAATAATAAAATCCTAGAGAACATAAGTACTAGAATGGATAGCTTTGCTTCAGCCATTAAGAACCAGCATAGCTTTAATAAAATAATAGAATCACAAATAGCTCAGCTGGCAGCTATCATTCCTCCATCTGACAAAGGTAAGATTTCAGGGCAGCCAGAAGATTTATAAACTGCAAATCTTGTCGATATTTATAATGTAGCTTACTACTACACGAAGCCATCAGAGGGAAGGTGGATAGATTATTCACTCCCTGACAAGAAAGATGATCCAAAGAGACCCGTCATCCCTATCGCCATTGGACCTCACATCTTCTAAGAAGTTGTCTGTGACTTTGGAGAAAGTGTCAACATCATGCCTAAGGTAATCTATGATAAGATTCTAGGAGATACTTTGTTGTACACAAATATGTGGTTGCAGCTTGCAGATCAGTCACTCTGCTACCCCAAGGGAGTACTTGAAGATGTCATCATTCGAGTGGGACAATCATATGTTTCTATAGACTTTGTGGTCTTGGAAATAGGTGGAGATGAGATGGCACCCATCATTTGGGCCAACCTTTTCCTGAGCACTGCAAAGGCCATCATCTACGCGGACAGCGCCAAGATCTGTTTCACAATCAAGGACAAGAAGTTCTCATTCAAGGATTGCATGCTATATTCTCCTGCTCATCCACAAGACTCATACCTGTGCGAAGAGCCTGAAGTGACCAAGAAGAAGAACAACCGAAGACAGAGGAAGCACAAGGCCAGACAGTCACTAGAAGAGACAGTCAACAAGATCAACACGATTTGATCATAGTACAACCACTGCCTCGCTCCACCATTCCTTGCCAAGAAGGATGATCCTAGTGTACCAACGATCGAGTGTACTATTAGGCAAAGAATCTTCCACAAGATCTTCTATGATATTAGATCGGGTGTCAACATAATTCTAAGGTAACATATGAATATTTATTTGGTAACAAACCCTTGTATCCTACATATATGCAGCTGCAGATGGCGGACCAATCAATCCAATTCCTGGAGGGCATAACAAAGGACATCATGGTCAAGATATAAGATCGCTACGCTCCTGCTGACTTCATGGTCCTGAACATGGGAGAAGAAGATGATGATACACCCATCATCCTAGGAAGACCGTTCCTCAACACCACCAACGCGATCATCTACGTCGGATCTGAACAAGTCCACTTCTAATTTCTAGGAGAAAAGGTACACTGTTACTTTAATAGTTACACTACCTATAAGCAGCCAAAGAAGAACCGCTCTAGGAGGAGACGTCGATCATCCTGCTGACAAGAGAACCAACCCTAATGGAATGAATGGGAGGATGAAGAAATTGAAGAACCTGAAGCACCTACAAAAGAAGAATCTACTCCACTAATGTCAAGCCCACAGATCAAACATGTATGGAAAGAGAAGGTAACATCATCACCCTCACAAGAGGAGCAGTCATCTGAGTCTCTTTCACCAAGACCAGTTGATGCACCTGAATAAGTACTCTCTCCTACCTAGTCCTGTCCGGAGGACTTAAAAATCTGAACCCTTGCCATGAGGTAATATCAGTAGTTATCCATATTTACTTTCTAGCATTGCATTAATTATTTTCACTTTAGCATATTTACTTCTTTGCAATTATATTGCATTAGAAAAATAAAAATAAAAATAAAATAAAAATAAAAAATAATAAAGAGTTACTTTATATCATCATCATTGAATAAGAAAATAAAAATCTTTATTACTGCATTTCATCATTGAAAAATGTCTTAAACCCCATGTGAATAATTCTATGTGTGTAAAAGCCCATGGAAATATTCATCGTGGTGGCATAAAAATAAAATACCATGCATATGTATTTTTCCTTTTCTGCATTATAAAATAGAAAATTAAAAAAATTATATTAGGAAGACATCCTGCTAGAATTTTGCCAAATTAGAAAATTTGTCTAAACTCACAAGAAGAACAAATCCTCGATGGCTGACCGCTAACCCCTTATGTTAATTCAAGCCCTGAGTTTTTGGTGTTCTTGTTGGAATATTTTGCAGGATGCTACATATGATTAAGAGCAAGATCGCTCGGCCATTGTCATCTCACTCCATCCATAGGTGAGAAGGACATCCGCGGGCAACCATGCTCTAAGAAGGATCACTCAACATTCAACCGACCATAACAACATCCAGTTTGGGGGAGGAGCATCCCCATGTATCTAGCTAAGTATTTCTTTCCCTTTTAGTATTACTTTTGAGTTTGCTACATATTTGCTAAAAAATAAAAAGATGAATAACAAAATAAAATAAAATAAAAAATTATCTTAGCTAGTTATATATATTAGTAAGGTGTGATATTAAAACTTAAAAATAAAATAAAAAGTAAGTGTGTCTAATTTTTTTGTTTTTAAGAGCTGAATAAGTAATGGAGTCCGAGGATAAACTCTTGCAATGGAAATAATGAATAGTTGCTCTATTGTAATTCCTTTCAAGTACCTAGTTTTTAGCCTTGAAATCTTCCGAGTTTTGGATACGACTGTTTGATATAAAAATTTACTCTGAACCTAAAACTCATGGGTAACATATGCTTGATCTAAGTCTTAGTATTTGATAGATATGATATAAGAAGGTCTGAGCTACTATTTATCTTGTTCCAAGTGATATTAGAGTTCTGGAGATTTATCTTTTGAAAACATATAAAATCGTTTATGATGAGCTCCTGTATGACAAAGTTTGAATTCCTACCAAAGCCATATATGATACTTAGACTAGGAAACCTTCCACTCATATATGTTGCTTCCTTTTGTATTGAGTTTAGTCAAGTTTTGTTGATGCCTTATAGAGGTTTGTCATGCTATTAAAATCAAGATCGCGTACACACCTCCCACATATGCACTACTCCTATACTGGGGGTAGGCGTAGAAACATGTCATTCCATCTAGATCCACCCAAAAAAATGTATTACTCCTACACTAGGAGTAAGCACAAAAAATATACCCTATAGGATATCCCTAAATAAATGCTCCAATGTTCTTGTTGCTATCTCTCAAAAGTTTTGTTGCAAAAAAGAGGCATGTGGCTATGCAAAAAGTTATTCATAAAAAAAAGAAAAAAAAAATAAAGTATTGAAAAAATGGACAAGTGTCTGAGATATCTAAAACAATGGGTACTCCGATACCAGCCTGAAAAAAGAGATGAATAATATAGCCTATGTTTTCTTGCAAAGTTGTTTTCAAATTTTGAAAGAGAGATGTTTTCAAGGAGCATAGTAGAATTAGGTTAGTCACCATATATATCCCTCATACATCCACACACATGCACAAATTGATTTGATTGTATGACTCAACTCTCTTTGGATCTGAGGTTTGACTTTACAACATATGTGTGGGGGTATTAACCCCTATATCCCTACGGCTAAGCTTGGGCTGGCCTGGATCATTGGTTTTAGTCCACCCAAAAGGCGATGTGCGGCCCAGTTAACCTGATCGGAGTCCCGCACAAGGAATCAAGACGGATTTGGTGACCAAGCAGGATCTTGGTCGGTTAGAATAGGAATCCTTATCCGGCCACATATGGTAATTGTAACCGACTAGGATTAGTTTCCAGATCTATAACCCTGCCCCCCGAACTATATAAGGCGGGCAGGGGACCCCTCTAAAAACATCTCTCATTGACATACCACAATACAAATCAGACGCAGGACGTAGGTATTACGCCTTCTTGGCGGCCGAACCTGGATAAAACATCGTGTCTGTCTTGCGTCACCATCTTGTTTGAGGCTTGCGCACCGTCTACCGATAATCTACTACCTTGGGCATACCCCTAGGTAGACTGCCGACCATATTTCATCGACAGTGGTGCACCAGGTAGGGGGTGTGCGTACCGCTCTCCAAGCAAACAAGATGGTCTTCATCTCCAGCTCCATGGCCGTGCCCAACGGCCTCACGTTCACCGTCGGCCAGATCACCTGGATCACCGGTCCCGACGTCTCCATCCCCATGACCACGGAGAAAGCATGGATTCAACCCGCGCCGACGACTGCTTCACCTGCATCGGCTACGGCTCCGACCACGGCAAACACGGCTCTGACCACGATGAATCTGCCTCCGACCACGATACATCTGGCTCTGAGCACGCCTACAGCCACGCCGACAACCCGTCGTCCGCTTCCCCGCTACAGAGGAAAGCAGATCGATGAAACCGACCTGCTTGACTCCATCGATCGGGTCGGCATCAAACTTACTGAAACCTTGGCTCTGATAAGTATGATTCGAAGCCAACCTAATGAGTAGGTAATGGCTCCCCACAACAGATCTATCCGACCAGCTTGGACCAGTCGTCCTGCACGACTTGGAACAGATCTTGTGATCGTATCTACTCCTAAGGGGCGCTCCGCTCGTCGCCAGCCAGCCTTCACGACGGGTCTCCGACTCTGCGAGTACGAAGCCCTGATGAAGAACCACCAGGTCCAGCCCTACGGCCTGCAGAACGCTGCCTCCAGCTACGCGCACAACCTACGACGCCGCTCGGATCCAGGTCCTATACACCGATCTCGGCCGAAGCTACGCAACGTCGTCAACATGGTCCGGATTGAAGATTACCGAGAAGGATCCATCCACACAGTCCGAGAGGGTGACTCCAGCTCCTCATCCGGCATCGCATCCAACGCATCCGTCCACACCGAGCTTCAGCGTCACGAAGACGAAGGCGTCAAATACGATCTGGATCTACCAGATCACGCCCCGGTTTTCCCCCAATTACCGTCTTTCCCGCCAAGACGAGGGGATTTGATCCATGTCGTCAGCAACGACGAGCCGCCGGCAGTTGGCGAAACAGAACAAGAAAAGATTGCACACGAAGCACGCAATATTGACCGGTTTAATCGCCGACAAATCGAAGCTAAAGCAGACCAGGAGGCACGACGCGTAAGGGTCCGACCACGTGACCTCAACGACGCTTTTGATAGGGTAGGGGACAAACAAGTCTTCAAGACCCCAAGCGCCAATGTGGTCGTCGCCTTGGCGACAATGCAGTGGCTGCCTAACACTCCTGAGACCCAGGCAGTCCGTGATGACATACAAGCTTATCTGACAGTTGCTATGGCTCAGACTGTAGAAATAAATCAAGCCCGGGCTCCACCCGTTTCTGTCGAATCAAGCCACAGCCGCCAATATTCAAGTCGCTCACAGCCATTCAATCAACGCGGCTCGCGCAATAACGACCCATCGGACAATCGTCAAGGCGAAAACGGCGATTATGATAGTGGTCGGGACGACAACCGCCGCCGGGAGGGTGACCGCCACGGCGTTCGAGGCGGCGACCGCCGGGATAACCGCGACAATCGCCGTGATAACCACGGTCGCAGGGCTAATCCAGATGGCAATAATGATCTTCGCCATTATCTCGTCAGACGTGATCTGCGCGCTCGCATCAACCAGAGAGCCGATGGTCGTGCATCCCATGAAAGCTATCGTCGCATGGAATATGACACTGCCCACGGCCCGCTAGGTTTGAAATAGTTCACTCCGCACCTTCGCCAAGTCATATGGCCCAAGAATTTCAAACTCGAAAAACTTCAGAAGTACGACGGCAAGGAAAACCCCAAATTATGGGTCATGCTCTACGAAACTGTGTGCCGCTCAGCTATGGCTGACGAGCACGTCATGTCTAACTACTTCCCAGTCGCGGTTGGTCATGCAGGTCACCAATGGCTGGTTAGCTTGCCAGCGAACTATTTTGATTCTTGGCAGGAACTCAGGCAGACCTTCATCAACAATTTCATCGCTACTTGTGAACAACCCGTCAACAAGTACGATCTGCAACGGATCTGAGATCGCAAGGACGAACCACTGCGCGAGTACGTTCGGCGTTTCTCGGAGATGCGCATCAAGGTCCCATCAATCTCCGACAACGAAGCAATCGAAGCTTTCGTCATCGGCCTCCGGTTCCACGACGCCCTAAGAGACAAGCTCCTCTGGAAGAAACCCGAATCAGTAACAGCGCTTCTGGCCACCGCTAAGAAATACGCGGACGCTGACGACGCTAAAAAAATAATAATCGTTGAAGAAGCAGCAAGGTTTCCACGCTCCGACCACCTTCCAAACCGCAACGATTACCGCGGCAACCGTGGTCGGAATGACAATTTTGACCGCCGCAACCAGCGCGACGACCCCCGCGACCACCGTGATCAACGTAATCAGCGGCGCAACCGCCGTGACGATTACAGGAGCAAGCGTGCTCGGGAAGACGACGGTGAGGTCAATACCGTGAAAAAAGGTGGTGGACGTCATAACTACGAGGAGGACTATGCCAAAGCATTGAAGGGGCCTTGCCAGCTCCATCCTAAATCCAACCACACCATGGAGAATTGCCGCGTTCTCAAGACTATCTACATGCGTCAACAGGCTCCGAATGCATCCGACAAGCCTAACGACGCGGGGGAACAGCGCAACGAGGACGACGACGATGACGATGCTGACCCTCGTCATAAATACGTCAAACCGACTGATCGTGTGCACACCATCATCGGCGGCAAGGTATCCATTGAGACCAAACGAGAACGCAAGCTGCTCGCCCGCGCTTGCTTGAACGTGGCAAACACCGACAACCTTCACACCGATCCACGGTTTCCTCCGTGGTCTCACCGTGAAATCTACTTCAGCAGGAAGGACCAATGGGCGGCCATACCCGAGCCAGGGCGTTTTCCTCTGGTTCTCAATCCTTGTATCAACAAGGTTCAATTCGATAGGGTCCTGATCGACGGCGGCAGCTCTATTGATATACTATTCAAAAACAGTTTGCCCGCTCTGAAAATAGCCCAGGCGGACCTGAAGCCGTACAACGCACAGTTCTGGGGTGTTCTCCCCGGACAGAGCTCCACGCCTCTCGGGCAGATCACGCTACCTGTGCAATTTGGGACTCCAGACCATTTTCGCACAGACTACGTCAACTTTGTGGTCGCTGATTTCGATGGCACCTACCATGCTATTCTTGGTCGACCGTCGCTTACCAAGTTCATGGCCATACCTCATTACAGGTATCTGGTGCTCAAGATGCCTACTGAGAAAGGAGTTTTAACCCTCAGGGGCAACGTATACGCAGCTTATACCTGCGAGGACGACAGCTTCAAAATATCAGAGGCCCACGACCTCTCTATTCGCATGGCTGAGACCGTCCTCGACGCTAAGAAGACCTCGGCTGACCACCTGGAGATCCCAGAGCTCGAGGCTCCGCGTAAGAACACAAGGTCCAAGGAACACAAGACGATCTAGCTAGTCGAGGGCTATCCCAGCAAAACGGTCCTCATCGGGGCCAACCTGGGTTCCAAATAGGAAGACGCGCTCGTCAGGTTCCTGAGGGGCAACGTGGATGTGTTTGCATGGAAACCTTCTGACATGCCCGGTGTACCTCGGAGCCTGATCGAGCACTCCTTAAATGTCAACAGCAAGGCCAAACCAATCAAGCAGAAGTTATAACGTTTCGCTCGCGACAAAAAGGAGGCGATTAGGGTAGAAGTTACACGGCTTTTGGCAGCCGGATTTATCAAAGAAGTGTATCATCCGGAATGGTTAGCCAACCCGGTTCTTGTACGCAAAAAGAATAATGAATGGAGAATGTGCGTTGATTACACTGATCTCAACAAACACTGCCCTAAGGACCCCTTTGGCTTACCTCACATAGACGAGGTCGTAGATTCAACCGCCGGTTGCGAGCTGCTTTCCTTTCTCGATTGTTACTCTGGTTATCACCAGATCGCTCTCAAAAAGGACGACCAGATCAAGACGTCTTTTATCACGCCTTTCGGCACCTACTGCTACACGACTATGTCGTTCGGGCTCAAAAACGACGGTGCTACCTACCAACGCGCTATACAGGCCTGCCTCAACGACGAGATAAAAGATGGCCTCGTCGAGGCTTACGTCGACGATGTAGTTGTCAAAACCAAGGAAGCACATACCCTTGTTGACAATCTGGAACGCACCTTTGCAGCCCTTAATACGTTCCAATGGAAATTAAACCCAAAGAAGTGCATTTTTGGTGTCCCTTCTGGCATATTGCTCAGCAACGTCGTCAGTTACGACGGCATATGCCCTAACCCGGAGAAAGTCAAAGCTGTCTTAGACATGAAGCCCCCAAAAAAGTTGAAGGATGTCCAGAAGCTCACCGGTTGCATGGCTGCTCTAAGCCGTTTCATATCAAGATTAGGAGAAAAAGGACTACCGTTCTTCAAACTGCTCAAAGCATCCGAGAAATTTGAATGGTCGGAGGAAGCAGACGCTGCCTTCATGCAGCTGAAACAATACCTCACGTCACCTCCAGTACTTACTGCTCCCAGAGAAGACGAAACCCTCCTCCTTTACATTGCGGCAACCTATCGGGTGGTCTCCACTACAATGGTAGTCGAGCACGATGAGCTGGGCCACGCCTACAAGGTACAACGGCCAATCTATTTCGTTAGTGAGGTACTCAACGAATCCAAGACCAGGTACCTGCAGATTCACAAACTGCTCTACGCCATACTGATAACATCCCGAAAGTTGAGACACTACTTCGACGGATATCGTGTGGTGGTCATGACCGAGTATCCTTTGGGGGACATCATTCGCAATAAGAATGCGAACGGACGCATCGTCAAATGGGCAATGGAGCTATGCCCCTTCTCCTTGGAATTTGCAAGCCGGACTACAATCAAGTCTCAGGCACTCGTCGATTTCATCGTCGAGTGGACAGACTTAAGCACGCCTGTCTCTCCGGGATCCGACGAATCTTGGATGATGTACTTTGACGGTTCCCTCACTATTGACGGTGCGGGAGCAGGAGTTCTTTTCGTATCACCATCCAAGGAGCAGCTCTGGTATGTCTTCAGGATTTACTTCCCAGCATCCAATAATGCCGCCGAATATGAAGCCTGCCTGCATGGTCTACGCATTGCGGTTGAGCTTGGAGTTAAACGTCTCTATGTCTACGGAGATTTGGCTCTAGTCATTAACCAACTCAACAAGGACTGGGACACGACCAGTGAAAAGATGTGCGCATATTGCAAGTCGATAAGAAAGCTAGAAGGCAGGTTCTATGGCATCGAGTACATACACGTGGTCCGGGACAAGAACCAAGCAGCAGATGCGTTGTCAAAGTTCGGATCCTCCCGAGCTAAAATCCCACATGGAGTATTCGTCCAAGACCTGCTCACGCCTTCCATTGAAGACGAAGATTCAACGACCGACAAAGTTTCAGACCAGCAACTAGTGGCTACGGTTCCGGCGCCGAGCACAACTGAGCCACTTCCGACCACTAATGAGCTGGATTGGAGAACACCCTTCATCAAGTACTTAACAGATGGTAGCGGTTATATTGATCGACTAGAAAATGAGTGCCTGATGCGTCGCAGTAAGCAGTATCTGCTCGTTGATGGCAAGTTATGGCGCAAAAACGCTAAGGAGGAAATCTTGATGAAGTGTGTAACCCAGGCGGAAGGTGAACATCTCCTAGACCAAATCCACTCTGGCGCCTGCGGCAACCACGCGGCCTCAAGAACACTGGTCGGTAAGGCTTTCCGAGCAGGTTTCTATTGGCCATCAGCAGTAGCCGACGCAGAGAAGCTAGTTCGCCGCTGCGAGGGTTGTCAGTTCTTCTCTAAGAGAATTCATGTGCCAGCACATGAGATCCAGACGATTCCAGCCTCTTGGCCTTTCGCATGCTGGGGACTGGACATGATCGGGCCTTTTAAACCGGCTCCAGGGAAATTTACATTCGTCTTCGTGCTAATTGATAAATTTTCTAAGTGGATAGAATACATGCCTCTGGTACAGGCATCTTCAGAGAAAGCTATCACTTTCCTCGACCAGGTCATCCACCGTTTCGGCGTTCCCAACAGCATCATCACCGATTTGGGTACTCAGTTCACCGGGAACGCTTTTTAGGACTTCTGCGATGAAAGGAGCATAGTTGTAAAATACGTCTCGGTGGCACACCCTAGAGCAAATGGACAAGTCGAGCGGGCAAATGGCATGATTTTGGATGCATTAAAGAAGAGGATGTACAGAGTAAACGATAAAACTGCTGGTAGATGGCTCAAAGAGCTACCAGCCGTGGTATGGGGCCTCCGAACTCAGCCCAGTCGTAACACCGGCGTCTCACCATACTTTATGGTTTACGGCGCTGAGGCAGTCCTCCCAACAGATATAGCTTTCAGATCAGCACGGGTAGAGAACTTTGATGAGAGCAAGGTTAAGGAATCATGGGAGCTAGAAATCAATAGCACAGAGGAGAAAAGGCTCGATTCTTGCGTACGCACAGCCAAATACCTTGCTGTTTTGCGCAGGTACTACAACAAGAACGTTAAAGAGCGTTCCTTCGTGGTCGGGGATTTAGTACTAAAGTGGAAGACGAACCAGGCCGACGTCCACAAACTCGCAACCCCATGGGAGGGACCCTTCATGATCAAGGAAGTCACACGCCCAACGTCTTATAGGTTAGCTCACCTGGACGGCACGGACGTACCAAATTCGTGGCACATCGACAAGCTTAAACGTTTCTATGCTTAATTAATGAGATATGTATTCAACTTACATTTTCGATTTACTTTAATAAAGCAATCATGATTTCTCTGACCACTCTAATGGGTCACTATGAATTTTATGGATATTCTGATTTAGCCAGTACAAGCTGACCACCACTCCTACGGTTTTCGGAGAAGATTTTGTCTCCGGTTCCTCCCAACACGTGCATGAAATCCATTCTCCACGTTGCGGGTGATCGGCAGGTCCTCCCTTGGTTTGACTTTTCCGCATCCACGTGTGCACAGGTCATGTTACCTCATACCCCGACCACGTGCCAACCAAGGGCCGTGCAAAACCTTCAGGACGATGCTTGTAATGATATACAGTTACGTTATTACAAGCTTACCTGAAGAGGTTCAAGTTTACAATAACACAACTATGTCCTCCTTCTACAGCTCTAAGCCTATTGCATTGGCTGGTCGGAGAGCAGGGCATTTACTGCTCGTTGTCTCTAAATGCTCTACTCGAGTCTCGAGGACTCTTGAGCTAGTCGAGCTGAAGGGGATGGCCCCACCGGTGCCTGGCTGGTCGAGACCGCAGGCTTCGTTGGTTGGCTTGCAGCTGATGGCATTTTCAGCTGGTTTGTATAAAGCAAACAAACTTGTAATGATATATAGTTACGTTATTACAAGCTTACCTGAAGAGGTTCAAGTTTACAATAACACAACTATGTCCTCCTTCTACAGCTCTAAGCCTATTACATTAGCTGGTCGGAGAGCAGGGCATTTACTGCTCGTCGTCTCTAAATGCTCTATTCGAGTCTCGGGGACTCTTGAGCTAGTCGAGCTAAAGGGGATGGCCCCACCGGTGCCTGGCTGGTCGAGACCGCAGGCTTCGTTGGTTGGCTTGCAGCTGATGGCATTTTCAGCTGGTTTGTATAAAGCAAACAAACTTGTAATGATATACAGTTATGTTATTACAAGCTTACCTGAAGAGGTTCAAGTTTACAATAACATAACTATGTCCTCCTTCTACAGCTCTAAGCCTATTACATTGGCTGGTCGGAGAGCAGGGCATTTACTGCTTGTCGTCTCTAAATGCTCTATTCGAGTCTCGGGGACTCTTAAGCTAGTCGAGCTGAAGGAGATGGCCTCACTGGTGCCTGGCTGGTCGAGACCGCAGGCTTCGTTGGTTGGCTTGCAGCTGATGGCATTTTCAGCTGGTTTTTCGGCGGCATACCCTGTACAGGTGCTGTTCCACCTTCGCACAGGTTAATATCACCAATTATCTTTGAAGACAATTCCAGCTAGGTCGTCCGAAGTTCCTCGGCCTTGTCTGGGTCTACCTCCTTTGGGTACCCAGCCTC
This sequence comes from Saccharum hybrid cultivar R570, assembly GCA_038087645.1. Taxonomy (NCBI): domain Eukaryota; kingdom Viridiplantae; phylum Streptophyta; class Magnoliopsida; order Poales; family Poaceae; genus Saccharum; species Saccharum hybrid cultivar. The sequence goes on from JAQSUU010000377.1 coordinate 3,351,580, forward strand.
CAAGCGCTTGAGATCGATCAGGGGGTAGTGAGCACGTACCATGCTCAGCACATGGGCACCTGTGTACTCACTCGCCTCCTTCACGAAGTCTTGGAACCATCCCCATGCTTTCTTGCATCTCTCGACCAGTCCGAGCTGGGGTATCTTTACCGCTTCTTCTGTGAGCACCGGGTCGATAAGGTCGAGGATGGGCATAATGCCAGTTGCCATTTCTTGGCACCGTTTTTTCCACATGTCCCGATCTTCGGTGGTTTTAAGGCATTGTGCTTTCAAGTCGTCACGTTCCTTGATTACACCCTCCAGGTGCTTCTTGGCATTGACTTTCAAAACTGAAAATAGTACAAGACATCAAACGTGATGATACGGCAAGGTAAGGTGGGCAATAGAATGAGAAAGGGGGGTCTGGAGTGCTTACTCTTCAGGTCATCTTTCATTTTGTTATTTTGGTTTTGGAGTTCTGACTGGCTGCATGCCAGTTTCACATTGTCCTCCTTTAAGTAATTGCATTCTGCAAGCACACGGCTGTTTTCCTCCTGGAGGCGGGTCACTTCAGCTCCTAAATCTGCATTACAACTATTACTGCAAAGACTAAATTAACACAAGTCCTACACTTGTTATGATACGGTGAAAACTTACCTGTTTTCTCCTGCTCTTTGCGTTGGAGTTGGCCGACCAGATCTTGGTTTTGTGCTTCTCGGTTTGTCCTCTCCTGGTTGGCGGTTTCAAGTTGGTGTTGTAGGCGTTCCACTTTAGCCGTCAGCTCCTTATTGGCCGTTGTGATTCCTTCTATCTGGTCAAAGCACCATTTTCGGTATCTTGCAGTTTTCATCAAGTCCTGCATACAGACAATCTACGTCAGATAGTTCGACTATACAACCGGAACAGGGGCTCAAACTAAATATACCTGGACTTCTGTCACCAGACGCTTGGCCGCCCGTTCGACTCTTAAGGTCTCTTCGATTTCTGGGATTTCTTCATGCATGACCCATTCGTCGTGCCGATAGCGCGACACATATACATGTTGTCGTCTATCTTGGGGACGGCCCAGGATTTCTTCCACTTCATCCTCTTCAGCCTCCTGTTCGGGAGGAAGCACTGGTCTGGAGTTCGCAGATTCCATTAGGGCTTTCCCACGAGCCGTCACGTCTGCAACCATGTTCTGGACAACTTCTGGCTGCTGCTCTTTGGCTAGATTCAGCTCCACTGGCGCCGTGGTATCCGCCTCAGCAGGGTTTATGCTTGAAGCACTCGTATTTTGATCGGTTGTTTTCTCGACCAGCTGCTCAGGGACTGGTGTCTGGTTGTCCACCTGTTGAGGTTCAAGTGGAGTTCCTGCTACGGGCTCCTCCATGATTGCTTGCTGAGCAGCTTGTCCCGCTATTGTCGTTGGGGACATTCCGCACCCAGCTAGCTGGTCGGGGCTTTCGGTGGAGGCCAAACTAATGAAATCAGAGACAAATTAAGAAGATAATAGCATCCAATGCAAAATGCAAGGCTTACATCAAACAAAATACTTACAGTTTGGACTTGCGGAAGGATGTGGTGAAGGAACGTCTCCTCGACCGCCCCTGCTCCGTTTGCTCGGCAATTTCCACCGGAACTTGTTCAATCCCCGGTATGGGTGTCGAAGTATGATGCGGCATGTTTTCTTCATCTGTCCTCTGTGCAGCAGTGGTTGGTGCTGTGACCACTGCTGGCCTCGAGGAGCCACCTTGCTCCGTCAGTTCTACTTGTCTTCTCCTCTTTTCGGGGATGAGCCGGAAGAGGTCCGCTTCCTCTTCTTCGTCATCCGACAAAGGAAAGATGGCTTGACGTCATTTGACAGCAGCCGGACGCTTGCCAGCGGCTCTGGTTAAAGCGTCTTCAATGGTCTCGAATACCGCCTGGTTAGTGTCGTCAGTCCTGGCACTGGTATGGGTGGCTGGGCCGGTGGGTTGCGGCCATTCTACACCAGGGGGAGGCGACACGAACACTTCTGCTCGGTCATGGCCATTACACTGAGACACAAAATAAAGGAAAAGACAGTTATTTTCTTACTATAACATGACTCTACAGTTAAAAGGAGGCGTCATTTACCTTTGGGGGAGGTCGAGTCAGTTTGAAGGCGTGTTCGATGGCGTTTAGTACAACATAATTTGGATCGGCCAAATTGAACAGCTCTCCAATTCTGGCCTTGATCTCCGTCTTGTCGAGCGGCTCTTTCCTTGTCCTTGTCGGATCTATGCTCCCTTGGTATTCGAAGCCAGGATGAATCCTTTTCTGGCATGGCTGAATTCGTCGGCTAATGAAGTTTCCGACCATGCTCGGGCCGTCAAGCTTTCTCCACGGGATCATCTCGAGCAGTTCGGTAATCTGTTCCAAGTTTTCAGGTTTTTCTGACCAGCTATTTTTCTTTTCTAGAATTAGCCCCACGTCGCACAGAGTGATGGTGTTTGGCTCTTCACGGATGTAGAACCATTTCTTGTACCACTCGTCCAAAGAAGTGTTCCATGGACAGTGCAGATATCGCGCCTTCATGCCGTCACGCAGGTTTAGGTATACGCCTCCGGCGATCTTTGAGCCACCGCTTCCTTTTTTCTGAAGACAGAACAGGTGGCGAAAGAGGTCGAAATGGGGCTGGAAGCCACCATACGCCTCGCAGAGATGGATGAAGGTAGAGACGAGAAGAATCGAGTTGGGATGTAGATTGCAAATCCCAATCTCGTAGTACAAGCAGAGACCTTGAAGGAAAGGGTGTACTGGAATCCCAAAACCCCATTTGAAGAAATCTTCGAAAACCACAATCTCACCGGGTTGTGGATCAGGGAAGCTTTCTCCTTCCGGTGCGCGCCATCCAGCGAGGGCTTTGTTGTGGAGCACTCCCATGGCGACAAGGTCTTCAAGGGTGTGTTCGTTGCTTCGAGACTTCCACCACTCCTTCGTCATGATTTCGCTTTTCTTCTGGGCGTTTTTTCTTGCCATTACGCGAAGTTTTCTAAGGGCGTGGATGCGATGGCAAGGGGATTTTGGCACTATTTATCGGAGAACTAGGGTTTGGTAAGCGGAAGATGAAGATGAAGGTGGCGGCGGCGAATGACGATGGGGAACAGTGACTGTAAGTTGCCAGATCTATATTATAAATAACAAAGAGTACCGTCGTTTCGCCTGCCCGAGATTCTTGGGAGACGTGCGCACGCGTGCCGACGGATTTTTTCACACCACCTCGAGATCTACGCCAATAAATGCGCCCCTTCGTTACCAGTGAACGTAGTTCGTTCAACAAGTTTAAGCTTCGGGGCTCGCCAAGACCACTACGGTGCTCAAGGACTCTGACCAGACCACCCTTGTGCTCGGGGATTCGCCAGACCACTTCATGCTCTGGGACCCTCGGGGATTCGCCAGACCACTTCATGCTCTAGGACCCTCGGGGACTCGCCAGACCACTCCGTGCTCTAGGACTTCTGGTCAAACCACTCTGCGCTCGGGGACTTCGTTGCTCGTTGTCCGACTTACGCTCGGGGACTGCCTCGATCACTCTCCGACCACGACTCGGGGACTTTTTCGATCATTCTCTGATCACGGCTCGGGGGCTTTGTGTCTCCACTACATGCGACTGGCGACTCGCATACAGTTGGAATATTCTTTCTCGTTTTAGACCTTGCTACAAGGCTCATACCTCGCCTTCCAGCAAGCTCGGGGACTACATCGGTACGATGCACCTGCTGGTGCATCTCGTATCGCCTGTATGACGATTGGATTCTTAACTTAACTGGGAATTCTTTTTAGACCCTGGCACCACGTGCCTACGTCACCTACTACCAGGCTCGGGGACTAAGTGGGCACACTTCACCTCGCGGTGAATGTGCTTATTTTTCGACCACTATGCCTCTGATGATCAAAGATGCTACGTTTCAAGACGCACTTACATTTCTTTTCAGAAATACAAGTGGGCACACTTCCCGGGACGGAAATCTTTTTCTTTTTTCTTAAGAGCACCATACATTCTTCGGACAACCTACTTCTCCGGTGATGACGGTGGTAGGAGATGTCAAGAACTCAAGCCTCATTATTCGAAGAAGGTTACAATGGCGTGTCGCATCAGAATACATGGCGCTCGGGGACTAGCTGTGGGGGTATTAACCCCTATACCCCTACGGCTAAGCTTGGGCTGGCCTGGATCGTTGGTTTTAGTCCACCCAAAAGGCGACGTGCGGCCCAGTTAACCTGATCGGAGTCCCGCACAAGGAATCAAGACGGATTTTGTGACCAAGCAGGATCTTGGTCGGTTAGAATAGGAATCCTTATCCGGCCACATATGGTAATTGTAACCGACTAGGATTAGTTTCCAGATCTGTAACCCTGCCCCCCGGACTATATAAGGCGGGCAGGGGACCCCTCTAAAAACATCTCTCATTGACATACCACAATACAAATCAGACGCAGGACGTAGGTATTACGCCTTCTTGGCGGCCGAACCTGGATAAAACATCGTGTCTGTCTTGCGTCACCATCTTGTTTGAGGCTTGCGCACCGTCTACCGATAATCTACTACCTTGGGCATACCCCTAGGTAGACTGCCGACCATATTTCATCGACAATATGTATTGCAAGTATGTTCTTTCATGCTATCTCCACTCCTATGAGCTCCACTATAAGCCTTAGTTGTAGGAAGAGAAAGACATAACATCATCATTGCCTTGGTGAGGATCCACAAATACCACATATATTGAGACTTGAGAGTGTCATACAATGGAAACTCTAAGTTTTATTTTGAAAACTTACAAAAACTTTAGAATAATAGTTGAGCAAAGAACTTGAGACATAGTGTTTGACTTGATTGTCTGTCTTTCAATTGCTCAAGACCCCAATAAAGGCTAAGAAGCCCCTTGGTTGAAGGTAATATGGGTAAGTTTGAAAGTTAGATCAGTTTATTCTAATTCGGAGGAGAATTTTTGTTTGAACGCATGTATACTTTTGAGGCATGAAAGCATAGAAGCAACTCCTGATCTAAATTTGCTGAGTTTAGCTTTGCTAAGGGACTAGCAAAGGATAAGCTTGGGGGAGCTTGTTGACGATAGTTAACAACCATATTAAACCATCAACATAACATGTATAAGGGCATAATTGAGATCACCAACATAGGTCTAGGGACTTCAACTAACAAATTCCACAAGTTTTGGTGAATCTATGATTTCTATAAGGTATATTTAGAAAAACCGTCAAGGCGGACCTACATGTCAGAAGTAATACACAATTCCACCGTGAAACCTACATGAGAAGGTTCTGGAAGACTCAGGAGGCTCTCCACCGAAGCGAACCCTGAGAGGGTGACATGTGGGGCCGGTCGGCCTGTGGGCCCCTCCGTCAGTCTCCTAATTGCTATAGCAGTTCCCTACCGACTCCTAGGTTGCATCTACGCCGTTTCTTAAGTTGGTTTGATCCAAGGGCTCACGTTGTAAGCTCTGGGCTATATAAGCAAACCTTAGCCCCCCTGAAGCATAAGTCATTTGAGAAGACAAAACCCTAATCATCCTCAGAGTTCCTCTAGTTTCTAGGGTATAGCTAGTTTGGCTAGGTCTAGAGGAAGGCAAGCAGATCTTCGCTTGGATTCCTGACATTGTCAATAGCGTGGTTCGGTATAATCTTTGTACCCCTCTCATTGTATCTCCATTACTTTTATATGCTTGCTACAACTGTTATGACAATATTAGTATTCATCTTATTCATGTTCATGGTTGCTATGTTCATTGTCTACTTTGATTATATACTTAGTATAGCTAGTTTATTATAATGTTTATGCATAAGTTCGTATAGCGCTTACTCCAAAGTACACGGGGTGGGTGGTAGAGATCATGTAAGCATGGTGCTTATATGCTCTTTACCTGCGAATACACTCTATATTCCGAGTCATGTGGTAGATCACGGGTGTGACACAATCGTTGAGTCCTTTTCTATCCACTCTCCGAATATAGGTCATAGAAGTAGGGCTGATTACGAAGGAAGGGCAAGCTCTGTTCTTAAACTTCCCTAAGTAATGCCTCTTATGAACGATCCGCAAGTGAAGGACCGATCCTTAATGCCAGTACTATCATGAGACTGGTACTTGGCGGCTCACGAGCAACATATAGACTAAGGTTGCCCATCACTCCCTCGCTCCTTTTTGAAGGCCCACCGCTCCCCCTTTCTTTAAGTATCTATCCCGGCCAGGGTTTAATTTATCGGTAGCAAAAAAATACCGGAGGTCACCGATAAACGGGTTTATCGGAGAATTTCTCGGTCAAAAATAAAACAAAGTAATACCTAATTCCACTAGAAGTTGTCTCTAAAACATTTAGCATCAAGAACTAACACATAATAGTATTGATATAATAGAGTATCATACTTTCATGTAGGTGGCCTAATGAAAATTGGAATCTCGGTGATAAATAAATTTTACCGGACCTCAGCGATAAACGAGATTATCAGGTTTATCGAAATTTTGTCGCCGATAAAATTTTCCCTGATCCCGGCTTGCATTTGGGGCCATAGATGTAACGGTGATCTTAGTGATGACTACTAGGTGTAATTGCACTAATCAATGTATGCTTTGACTTGTAATTAAGAATGACTTAGGAATTATTCCTCTAATATTCTATCTGACCATGCCAATGTTATAGATAGGAGTGTTCTGAGTGGTTTATCATTATACTTGATCAATGCTTATCATATATATATTTTATCTTGTGACTTACCCCTGTTATGAGTAGAGTGATTGATTGTGGTTTATTTCTCCATCAATGTTATAAGTTATCAATACATGTCCAATGTTATACCTTCCCTGTGGTAAAATATAAATAACGATACCTAGAATACTCTCGGGTGAAGTGCTACAATGATATAATTATCTGTCCGCTTGCAAAAACCTTTCATTCATATCTTTATATTCTTTCTAGTCACATAAAATAATAAGATATTTACTTAGTAGTAATGCTAAGTAGTACCAACAAGTATCTCTGGCACCATCACTAGAGATGACAACCTAGTACTAGTAATGCTAGGAGATGTAGGTAATTAATAGGTGGCTATTAAAACAAGTGACAAGTTAATAAATACCAACAAGGTGCGAACCAATTACAATATGAACACCAATTCAATCACCGAGAGAATACCAAAGGGCAAGAGACAACCAATTTTTCTCCCAAGGTTCACGTGCTTACCGACACGCTAGTCCCTGTTGTGTCGACCAACACTTAGTGGCTCGACGGCTAAGAGGTGTTGTACAAACCTCATCCACACAATTGGATACCGCAAGAACCTATCCACAAGTGAGGTAACTCAATGACATGAGCAATTTACTAGAGCTACCTTGCGGCTCTTCACCGGGAAAGGTGCAAGACCTCTCACAATCACCGGAGCCGGCCACGAACAATCACCAACATGTGTCGAAGCTCCTCCGCTGCTCCAAGCCGTCTAGGCGGCGGCAACCACCAAGAGTAATAAGAAATCCGCAGCCACAACGATCCCCAAGTGCCACTAAATGCAATCACTCAAGCAAATGCACTTGGAATCACTCCCAATCTCAATATGATGATGAATCAATGATGGAGATGAGTGAGAGGTGTTTACTTAGACTCACAAGGATGTCAAGTATGTCAAAGTGCCATGAGAGTGAGCCCCAAGCCTGTACCTTCCTATTTATAGAGCCCCTTGGCTCAAAGAGTCATTGGCTACTCGCAGGCGTGACCAGACTCACTGATCGAACGCACCCCAGTGTCCGGTTGACCCTGGCTGTCCACGTGTCAGTGCTTTGAACTGCAAACGTTGATCTCCAACGGTCACTAGCCGGTCAAACGCGAATTCAAGTGATGATTGGACGCGCCCGAAGATGATCGGACGCGCCGTCACCGCGTCGGTTCACGCACTCACGCGCATTCGCCTAGCAACGACAGGACTCGATGAACAAGTGACCTGATTCACATACACAGTGCGTCAGATCGAGTCCAGTAAGGTTCCAGGGCACATTTTCCATGACCGAACACGTTAGGTCATAGTGAACCGGACGCGCCGGTGAGTCTGGTCGCTCTAGCTAAAACCGCACACGCGCCACTGAGTACTGACCGGATGTGGGAATAGTGTTCCCCGCACGTTCGATCGCGCCAGCGTCCGATCGACCACCCGAGCGCCTCCTTTTCTGCACTGTCTGACCGGACGCTGGCCGCGGGGTGACGCCATATTAGGACCTTTCAGAGACCCTACCTTGACTACACTTTATAAACCTAACAGAAGGGATATTTATCTTTTTGTCTCCTCCCGTCTTTTAATCCATCCTTTTGTTTTCACTTCTTGGGTCCTTTATATTGTGATTTGCAGTCTCCGGACAAAATTTCATCATGAATTTCTAAGACCTGAGTCTAAAAAATGTTCAGTAGTCCAAAAGTTGATGCACTATGTATGGTTCCTTGTATCACGAGTTCGTCAACGACAATGCTAGCGCACAGACGTCCGGACGCCCGCGTCTGCACTCTGTCTCTCCTCGTGCACCTGCATCCCGCGCACGCCTACATGGAGCCCGCATCACCCGACTGCACGTGGGGAATCCCCACTCGCGCCCCTCCGCTTCTCACGTGCATGCACGCGGCCAGCAGCTGCAGCAGGTGGCTACGCCAGTATCCAGAAGAGTGGGAGGGGGCGGCAGATGCCGAACCAGTGCTGGGAGGAGGAGGAGACATCGAGGCGAAGGTGAGGCAGGAGAAATGCGAAGACAAAGATGCAACTCCCGATCTACTTTTGAAACATCCGGATGCAACACTTGCAACTGAAAGGTCCTTGTTTGGTTTTGGTAATCGAGTGACAACTTAGGTGGACTAATATGTGGTTATGTGAGATACACAGATGATTAGTCCACAGGTGATGGTGTCATGAAGGAGCTCATTGCATATGAGACATGACATGGAGTCATGTGACCAAGGTGGCTAAGATTAAGATGAGGCTTGGCTCGACGGACCGGTTGCAAGTGTGAAGGGCAAGTCGAAGGCTTTAGAGCGATGGACCATGAGGCGGTGAAGCTTGAGCAAGACTTGGCACCGATGGACTGATGCAACAGTGAAGAGCAAGTGATGTCAAGATCGATGGACCAAGGCCACATGATGATATGAAGTGGATCATATCATTTGTGATATGGTTGGTGCATGTGTTGCATCAACGTCAGAGGAGATGGAGTAGAATGCGCAAGGCAAAGGTATAACCTAGGGCATTTCCATTTCACCGGTCATAGGTGTGTAGAGAAGTTGATGACCGGGTTTAGGATAGATGGCCGTACTATCAAGAGGGGCAAACTTGTTTGCATATCGGTCATCTAGTGCCACTTGAGCGATCTAACTTTGCATACGTGTTAGGATCGAGTGGTGAGGCAAGTTGAGTGCTTAACCCTTTGAGTAAGCTTTCCAAAATGTCCAAGATCATCGAAATCGGAGTTCGGAGCTAAGAGTTATCGCCGTTTTACCGAAGAGTGGTCTGTGACCGGACTCGTGACCGGACGCGTCCGGTCATCACCTGCGCGTCCGGTCAGCGCGTCCAGTCAGTGTTTTTCGCGGCCAAAAGTGACCGGACGCTGCAGCGAGTCCAGTCAGTGATGACCGGACGCGTCCGTCGCGTCGGGAGCTTGCTGGAACCTCTCTGTTCGCTGTTTCGCTGCGACCTGCGCGTCCGGTCCCGTTAGTGACCAGCGCGTCCGGTCAATACAAGTTTATACACGTGAAAACTAGCCGTTGGAGCACGCTACTGACCTGCACGTCCGGTCAGTTTGACAGGCGCGTCCGGTCAGTTCGACCGGCACGTCCGGTCGACCCGAAACTCGCCCAGTGAGGGGACTAACGGCTCTATTTCATTGTGGAGCTATAAATAGATGTTGTGGCCGGCCTTGGCCGGTAGCTGAGCACACTTTGGCCTTGGTGGCTTATGTGGTAGTGCTTGGAAGCCCTCTAACTCACTCATGCTTGATAGTGTTCATCGGATCGAGTGAGAGAGCGATTCTAGTGCGTTGCATCGAGAGGATTGCATCGAGTGGCACTAGGTGATCGTGTTGCAAGCCGGTAGTGCTTGTTACTCTTGGAGGTTGCCACCTCCTAGATGGCTTGGTGGCTTGCGACTCCGTTGAAGCACGCGTGGAGATTGTGCGTGGCTCCGGAGGAGAATTTGTGAAGGAGATTGTGCTCACCCCGCGGGGATCGTGAAGAGCAACTCTAGTAAAGCCCGTGGCTTGGAGGATCCCAATCTTGAGAGTGGATGTGCGGCACCCGCTGAGGGTTTGACTCTTGATAGTCAATTAGCTCCTAATCCATCAAGTGGGTGTATCGCCACAATGGGGACTAGCTTGGTGGCAACCAAGTGAACCTCGGTGAAAAACTGTCGTGTCAACCTTGTGTACTTCTTCTCAGTGGTTTGCTTTCGATTCATAAGCTTGTATTTACTTTCATATACTTGTGCTTGTGTAGTTGCTCTTGTAACTAGTTGGCTTGTGTAGTTGGCTAGTTACGTTCTTGCTTGTGTAGCATAGAAGTAGCAACCGTTGCGTGGCTAATTTGGTTTGTGTAACCTTGTTAGTCATATTGCTTAGTTTGTGTAGCTAAGTAATTTGCGCTCTCTAGTTTGGCATTAGTTGCCTTGTTATTGAGCATTGCTAGTGAGCATATGTGGCTTCGTGCTTTTGCTTACTAGAATTGTGTAGGAGCTCCTCGGCTTTGCTAAAGTACTAGTGCATAGGTTTGTGTGACCTTGCTCTAGAATTGTTTAGGAGAGCTCTTGCTAGGGAAAGCACCTTAGTTACTTAATTAGAATCTTTGTTAGGTGCTTGTGAACTTAGATAGAGGGGTGTAGTCTTGGCTAGACCAATAGTTTTAATTCCGCATTTGTTTCGGTTTGCCGACACGATTTTTTTAGAAAGGACTATTCACCCCCCCTCTAGTCCGTCATCTCGACCCTTCAATTGGTATCGGAGCCTGGTCTCTCATTTGTGGTCTTCACCGACCCGAGAGGATGGCGAAATATGGACTAGATGTTGATTGTCCTCACATGTTTGATGTCACACACTTTGCATGGTGGAAAAATTGGATGATATGCAATTTTAAGTTTATTTGCCCTCAAATGTGGTGGATGGTAGATGTAGGCTTTTCTCATGTGTTGGATGAAGATAATCTAACTCAAGCACAAGACAAATGCCTAGATCTTGACATCCAAGCTACTAACATCATGTATAGATCTTTGGATGATAGCATCTTTGGTAAGATCATGGACCTCAAATCTGCTCATGAGATATGGGCCTATCTCAATGAAAAGTATGGAGCTATCACCGATGATGACGATGATGTCGAGCCAAGGAGGTTGCACATGATGATGTTGAGCATAACCACAACACGATGGTTGTGGAGGATTGCTCCACCTTATGGTCAAGTGATGATGATAATCGATCTACCACAAGTTCACTTGACAAGAATGGTGATGATGCATCAAGTGTTGCAAGTGATGTTTCTACCCCAAGCACACTTGATGGTGACAACGTTGGTTCATGCTCGGGCCTTGATGATGCTACTACAAGCCCATCCACTACATCACATTGCTTCATGTCACTAGGTGACACAAAGGTATCAAATGATAATATGATTGATCATGTTGATTCATATGATGAGCTTGTTAGTAGACTTGCTAGCATGAACATGTCTTTAGAAAATGAGAAGGCTAAAACCATAAAATTGGAAAATGAAAACTCATTTCTAAAAACCACATGTGAACAATAAAAGCATCTACTTTATGTTACTACTTGTTCACATGAGGAGCTAAAATTGGCTCATGAGAAACCTAGTGTTGCTCATGATAATTTAGTACAAGAACATGCTTCTCTCTTTAAGATGTTATTAAAGAAAATTAAAATTAATGAGAGCTCATCACATGGATCAAATGATCAATTGCAAAATGTGACTAACCCATGTGATGTAGGGAGAAAGCATGTATCCACCTCTTGTGATGACTTATTAGATATACCATGTTCTTCACATATATATGCTTGTTCTACTTCTATGTCTTGTGAGACTAACATTTTGAAGGAGAACAATGAGCTCAAAAGTGAAGTGAAGAAATTGAGCAACAAGTTAGAGAGGTGCTACAACTCAAAAGTCACCTTTGAGCATATGTTGAAAACTCAAAGAAACTTTGGTGGCAAGAGTGGCCTTGGTTTCAACAAGAGCAAGAAGAATATGACCAAAGGGGAAAAGAAAAGAGAAAGGAAGATGAAGAAGCTAGCTCGAGAGAAGCTCTCTCATTTCATGTGCTACCGATGCCATGAAGTGGGTCATCTTCACCAAACATGCCCCAACTTAGAGAAGCTCAAGTTGAAGAAAGAAGAAGAAAGGCTCAAACGCAAGTGCTTCAAGTGCCATACATGGGGTCACTACACCTCAATGTGCCCAAGCAAGAAACTAGTGAAGCAACAAGAAGAGCCTCAACCAAAGCCACACGTTGAGCATGAGAAGAAGAAAAAGAAAACAAGAAGGGGTGGAAGAGGAAAGCATCCAATGCAAATCCAAGATACCAAGATGATGAGCAAGAATCAAATTGAGAAAAGAAATTTGGCTCACATCAAGTGCTTTAAGTGTGAAGATATAGGACACTTTGCCTGGGGGTGTCCTATCAAGCTTGAGAAGAAGGCTCAAGCAACTCATGAGAGGCAAGGCAATGAAAAGCATCACATGAGCAATGAAGAAAAGGCTCAATCAAAGAGAAGATGCTATTCATGCCGGGAAAGGGGACACATGGCACATTCATGTCCCCTAGGTAACATTTCTAAGCATATTTCAATTGATGATACTAATGTGCTTAGAAAGAATGTAAATAGTACCTCTATTGTTGCTATTGCAAAATATCCCGCTATTCATACTAAGGCAATGCCTAAGTATGTTGCACCTAACTTGAGAGGACCCAAACTTGTTTGGGTACCATCAAAGAGTGGATGATTGTTTGTAGGTACCATCGACATTGGAGGCTTGATTCAATTGGTTTCATTTTGTTCATCATATATTGAGTCAAGTTATGAAGCTCAATGCATATCCAATCCCAATGCCAAGTCAAAATAAGTGAAGTCCAAGTGCTACAACATACAAGTGCAATGTTAAAGGTTATGGTGATTTATTGGATATATTTGATGGCTTGCAAATATTCAAGTTGAAAGCTTGCTATTGGATGATCATGAGCTAACCAAGGTATATCTCTTGTTGATCATTTCACTTGGGTGCATATGAGTTGATTGAATTGGATATATATATGCAATGTTGCTTGCTATGAGATGTTTGAATGGATTAAATGATTAAGTAATCAAGTTTGAATTGATTTGTGTTGGATAAATTCATGAGATGACATTTAGTAAGTGGATTGGATGGATATATGTCTTGTGAAAGTATTCAAACAAGTTAGTTTCAAGTTTGATTCATATTTGATGAAGTATTGCTCAATGTATTAAAATCTGTCCAAAGTTGAAAATCTGAGCTAGCAGTGATCAAGTCTGAGTTTGGATAATTAAATCTACTTGGATTGGCATGAATTTTGGTATGCATGCTCTAGACTTATGTTATAAGATGCTGTACAAATTTCATGAGAATTGGATAAGAGATGCTTCGGCTTTGGAGTACATCTTGTCAGCTATAGTGCAGCAGTTTTCAGCATGTAGCAGTGGTAGAAGATTTGAAATCTGGTAGCAATCTAGATGTCAAATGAATCTCAAATTTTTACAGCTGCTAGATGACTTAGTGAATCACATCTCCACCAAATTTTATGGCATTTGGATCTGTACATTGGGAGATATGAATTATTCCTTGAAGGGTACAGAATCTGCCAGAAAAGTGATAATTATTGGATTGATCTGGAGTCACTTTAAGTGAAAGGTCCTCAAGTTGGAAACATATTTATAAGTGTTTGAGGCACCTAAGTTTGGTTTTGAATTGATCTAGAAGCATGACAAGAAATGAGTACAAGGACATTGATTGTGGAATGTACCTAGTGTACAAATTTGGTACTCAAATTTGAATATAAAGATCAAACTCAAGATGAAAATGAGGTTCAAGTTCTAGTAATGATTGGAGATCATTTAGTAGAAAGAAAAGGACTTAAAGAATAATTCAAGGTTACTCATCAAGATAAGTCCATAGATCAATCAATCAAATGCAATTCAAGTAAGTGTCAAGGATGGTTCTTTGGAGAGAGGTCACTTCTCCCTGCTGAGGGGGCTTGCCGCCCATGGGTGGGTAAACCGAGCACTGGCTTGGAAGGCTAACATGGAAGTGATGAATTCAAGGGACATTTGAGATGCTTAATTGAAGCAATCAATAGGGTTGATCAAGAAAAGCAAGCAACACCCAAAAGAGAGCTAGTCATAGTTATAAAATTGGTATCATAAGTACTTCTCTGATGCAAGCATTGATCAAAGAGAAAAAGCAAGCCAACCACAACAAGAGATAATGCACTTGATTATTAGTGGTTCTCATTTCATATGGGTGAAGCATGGATTTCTCTATAATGATTGGTCTTCACCAAGCTTATAAATTGGACTTCACATTTCTATTGGAGTAATGAATTAGAATCTATGTGACTATCCTCTACTCCAACATAACAAAGGTATCATTGCAATGTGCATGATCATTTCATCCCTTACTAGTATGCGATTAGTGCATATAGTACATGCTTACTAGGATCATGCATAACAAATGAAATATTTAAATTCATAGCCTACCACTATTGCTTGAATTGTTTAAATGATCTAGTGGTATGTGTATGAATTTGTTCATGAGCTAGTGAACCCAAGTACTTGATCTAGTTTGGATTGTTAACAAGTGACAAGTACAACATTGGCAAGATAACCCTTAGTATGAGGAGTGAAGAAGCTTGTCATTGGATCAAACCAGACTTAGAATCTTAGGCAAATCAACTTAGTTCAAGTCATACTAGAAGCTCATGACAATGATATGGGTACAAGCACAAGATAACAATGCAAATGGATATCTAGGGTGTTTCAAATGGTATCTAGACTCAAAATATTTCTTCAATTGGTATTTACAAGTGGTGTCTAGATCATGATCTACAAGTGATATCCTACAAGTGGTACTCATAAAGATAGCAAATGTTCAAGAAAAGATCATATTGACAAATCCTACAAGTGGTTCCATGATAGAGGATTCTTCAAATTGGTATCACACACTTATTCGTGGTATTTCTACACTTGATATCATTTATACAAGACGGTGGTTCCACAAGTGATCCTTAACTTTAAGTGATCATCAAATGAAGAAAGTTCCCTCACACATAAGAGCTCAAGATTATCAAGTGAATGACCCATGCTATGACATAGGGGGAGGAGCCCCACCTAATGGTATCAAGGTCAAAGATCCTAAGTGGTATCTCAAGAGCAACATACAAGTAATGTCATTCCAACACGTGCAGTGATGTCCATCAACAACGCAATATTCAAGTCTCAACCATCTACCCCAATGCAAGCCTTTGCATCAATGAGATGTACACCCTTTATGGAAATTGATGACAAAGGGAGAGAAGTTGGAACAAAGATATGTCAATACACCAAGAGAGAGGTTTGGGAAGAGATTGAACAAAAATATCATGAGAAGATGAGTTTGGACATGGAGATGGACAAAGAGGGAGCAACATTGAAGAAATGAGAAGGATCAAAATTCTTGGACAAAAGAAGCACACAAGTAAGGGGAGCAAGCTCATGAACATTGTTTGGTTGCATTTGATATGTGCATATTCACGTGCTTGCTTGCATTGCATAAGTTTTATATTTAATATGCATGCTTGTGTGTTGTATGCTTGTTATAGAACTTGAATGATATATGATAACTAGCATGCATAGGATGATAGCTAGACTTGTATTTCTACACGTGGTACTAGAACCTTGCTTATAATGTTGATCTCACGGGGTTTCTAGTATTTTTGATGTCTAGCTACTCATGATGCTAAGGATGATGGCAAACTTGTGATTTTTAAATGATATCGAGCTATCAAATGGTATCGAACTACAAAGGTTTATTCTATACACCTTAGCATCACTTAGTAGTGCTAACCCTCCCACAAATTTCATATTCATACATATGTGTGAGCTTGAAACCAAACCATTTGAGCACATATGTAGGGGGAGTTATCACTACCAAGTCAGATTTTATGGTGCTTATCCAAATCCTAACATAGAGCTTAAATGTTGGATAAGTGGCATAAAGTCCAAAAGAACTTAATTTCCATATCTTTGTAGAGTTGTCATCAATTACCAAAAAGGGGGAGATTGAAAGGTCCTTGTTTGGTTTTGGTAATTGAGTGACAACTTAGGTGGACTAATATGTGGTTATGTGAGATACACAGACGATTAGTCCACAGGTGATGGTGTCATGAAGGAGCTCATTGCATATGAGATATGACATGGAGTCATGTGACCAAGGTGGCTAAGATCAAGATGAGGCTTGGCTCGACGGACCGGTTGCAAGTGTGAAAGGGCAAGTCGAAGGCTTTAGAGCGATGGACCGTGAGGCGGTGAAGCTTGAGCAAGACTTGGCGCCGATGGACCGATGCAACGGTGAAGAGCAAGTGAGGTCAAGATCAATGGACCAAGGCCACATGATGATATGAAGTGGATCATATCATTTGTGATATGGTTGGTGCATGTGTTGCATCAACGTCGGAGGAGATGGAGTAGAATGCGCAAGGCAAAGGTATAACCTAGGGCATTTCTATTTCACCGGTCATAGGTGTGTAGAGAAGTTGATGACCGGGTTTAGGATAGATGGCCGTACTATCAAGAGGGGCAAACTTGTTTGCATATCGGTCATCTAGTGCCACTTGAGCGATCTAACTTTGCATACGTGTTAGGATCGAGTGGCGAGGCAAGTTGAGTGCCAAACCCTTTGGAAATATTTGTGAAAAGCTAACACACGTGCACATGGTGGTGTACACATGGTGGTGTTGGCACATTTGCAAAGGAGAAGGTGTTGGAGTTGGTGTTGATCAACTTGGAGAAGAGAGAAATGTTTTTCGGTGTTCTCCGAACACTAGGATGGCTCTTGGAGTGGAATACTGCTTTGACTCATTGTGAATTGGATCAAGTGCTTTAGTGGGTTGTGTAGTCCTCTGAGTAAGCTTTCCAAAATGTCCAAGATCATCGAAATCGGAGTTCGGAGCTAAGAGTTATCGCCGTTTTATCGAAGAGTGGTCTGTGACCGGACTCGTGACCGGACGCGTCCGGTCATCACCTGCGCGTCCGGTCAGCGCGTCCGGTTAGTGTTTTTCGTGGCCGAAAGTGACCGGACACTGCAGCGAGTCCGGTCGCGTCGAGAGCTTGCTAGAACCTCTCTGTTCACTGTTTCGCTGTGACCTGCGCGTCCGGTCCCGTTAGTGACCAGCGCGTCCGGTCAATACAAGTTTATACGCGCGAAAACTAGCCGTTGGAGCACGCTACTGACCTGCGCGTCCGGTCAGTTCGACAGGCGCGTCCGGTTAGTTCGACCGGCGCGTCCGGTTGACCCGAAACTCGCCCAGTGAGGGGACTAACGGCTCTATTTCGTTGTGGAGCTATAAATAGATGTTGTGGCCGGCCTTGGCCGGTAGCTGAGCACACTTTGGCCTTGGTGGCTTATGTGGTAGTGCTTAGAAGCCCTCTAACTCACTCATGCTTGATAGTGTTCATCAGATCGAGTGAGAGAGCGATTCTAGTGCGTTGCATCGAGAGGATTGCATCGAGTGGCACTAGGTGATCGTGTTGCAAGCCGGTGGTGCTTGTTACTCTTGGAGGTTGCCACCTCCTAGACGGCTTGGTGGCTTGCGACTCCGTTGAAGCACGCGTGGAGATTATGCGTGGCTCCGGAGGAGAATTTGTGAAGGGGATTGTGCTCACCCCGCGGGGATCGCGAAGAGCAACTCTAGTAAAGCTCGTGGCTTGGAGGATCCCCATCTTGAGAGTGGATGTGCGGCACCCGCTGAGGGTTTGACTCTTGATAGTCAATTAGCTCGTAATCCATCAAGTGGGTGTATCGCCACAACGGGGACTAGCTTGGTGGCAACCAAGTAAACCTCGGTGAAAAACCACCGTGTCAACCTTGTGTACTTCTTCTCGGTGGTTTGCTTTTGATTCACAAGCTTGTATTTACTTTCATATACTTGTGCTTGTGTAGTTGCTCTTGTAACTAGTTGGCTTGTGTAGTTGGCTAGTTATGTTCTTGCTTGTGTAGCATAGAAGTAGCAACCGTTGCGTGGCTAATTTGGTTTGTGTAACCTTGTTAGTCATATTGCTTAGTTTGTGTAGCTAAGTAATTTGCGCTCTCTAGTTTGGCATTAGTTGCCTTGCTATTGAGCATTGCTAGTGAGCATAGGTGGCTTCGTGCTTTTGCTTACTAGAATTGTGTAGGAGCTCCTCGGCTTTGCTAAAGTACTAGTACATAGGTTTGTGTGACCTTGCTCTAGAATTGTTTAGGAGAGCTCTTGCTAAGGAAAGCACCTTAGTTACTTAATTAGAATCTTTGTGAGGTGCTTGTGAACTTAGATAGAGGGGTGTAGTCTTGGCTAGACCAATGTTTTAATTCCGCATTTGTTTTGGTTTGCCGACACGATTTTTTTAGAAAGGACTATTCACCCCCCCTCTAGTCCGCCATCTTGACCCTTCAACAACATACGTCTTAAGGCAGATGAAACACATGAAACATGCATCTGAAACATTAGCTGCACTGCAACATCACATCTACTTTTAAAACATCCAGATGAAACACTTGCAACATAAGTACGAAATAGCTTAAAACTCAAACATGTATATGAAACACTTGGAAAAAAACACCTAAAAACACTTCATATGTGTGAGAACATATGTAACATCCAGATTAAATAATTGCAAACATATGTCTGAAAAACAAAATAAAATATTTGGAATATACACTTGAAACATACGTATATAACCACTGCAACATGTGCAACATTCCGATCTACTTTTGCAACATCAAGATAAAACACTTACAATATTAAGATGAAATACTTGCAACATCTAGATGAAACATCTGAAACACTTGAAACATACTCTTGCAACATGGGCTTTGCTTTGATGAATAGAGGCACGTTGGCGCAAAGGTCGACAGCGGCACATGCATGGACCTCGCTATGCGACAGCGGCACGGGCAACTCGCCGGCGGGCATGGCGTCACATGAATCTCGTTCCCCCTCGCCTGCCTGCTAGAGCATCCGTCGTGGATGCTCGCTGGCTCAGTGGAGACGGTCGTGGCTCGCCTGCTTGGTGGAGACGGCCACGACGAGTGGGCCGGCCGTGACGAGGAGGCAGTGCAGTGGAGGCGGGAGAGGCAGACTAGGCTCGATAGGGAATGCGGCGCGGAGGAGGCCACAGGGGATGGGTAGCGGCGCGGCGGGGGACCGGTGGTAGCGAGGCGGAGTGGGTGGGCAGATGGACATGGTGACGTAGGGAGGAAACGGCGCAGCGAGCATCGGTGCGTGTGGACGGTAAGCGGATATGGTCGCTGGGCGAGCGGCGCGTGCAGGAGTTAGTGGTGGGAGGCGTTCGTCTAGACATCTTAATTGTATCATTATCGCTTCGTCAAACGAAATTCAACAGCTAGGAAAGCAAGCAGAAAATAGTGATGCAGTTACATAAAAAGAAATTGAACATCTAGGAAAACAAGCAGAAAAATGTGACTGATATAACTGAAGTTACATATGGCTGCTTAAATCTTTGGTGCCTTTGTATTCTGTGTGTTGACGTTGGATGTGGTCCGAATCACACACCAGAAAGGGCATTGGACGCACGGGCCGCTACGGACCGGAGAACATAGCAAGATATCACTTTTTCGTGGTGAAGCATGGAGAGGTTTACAAGCAAACCACCAAAGGGTAACCAATCGCGCTTACGTGACGAAGAACCGGCTAGTTTTCAGGCAAACTAGCAAAGAAACGGTCGAAGCTCTCGCCCGGGAGGGACCCCGTCCGGGAAAGGACATCTCCGGGTTGCCCTAGGTTGGCCGGCAAGCCTAGGACGTCATCCTTGGTCGTGGATCAAGGGATGAACAACATGGAGGTTGAAGGAGAAGATAAAAGGGGTAAAATGAGTAGATTGATTTGTTTGTATGACGATTGGATAGATGGGAACTCAATCAGCCATGATCCTCTTATATATATAGAGGGGGGTGGTCTTATCCTAGTAGGAAACCTCTCCAAGGCTTATTTTCTAAGTTTCCTATGTCCAAAAACCAATCTAGAAACAAATCGGTTTGAGATCTGAAAGTTAGATTCGGAATAAACACCTACCGATACTTTCGGTCAGGCTCCACCGGTAGTACCGGTAGTTTATTTTCGCGCAAAACTGCACCTTCCTCCGCCAGCCACCGGAATCGGTCTCAGACCGGAAGTACCAGTAGTTCATTTTTGCCCCAACTGTTCTCGGACAGGAAGTACGGACCGGAAGTACCGGTAGCCCAGACAGATATTTTCTCGGAGGCATAACTCTCTCATCCGGACCCCAAATTGGATGTTCCATATATGTTTTTTGACCATCTCGATAAGAGGAACGCAATGGTGAAGTCCGTTACACATTTTGATAACTTGACAAAATGGACATTTTTGGTTGTCAACATATGCCCCCCCCCCCGTTTTCAGGTTTATGATGCATGAGCCTGAAAACACTTGATCAAACAAACATAATTAAACCAAATAGCAACGATACACATCTCATCGGCTGCATGGTGACTAAGGGCGATGTATGCATCGGCCATTTTTGTTCTAAGGGCGATACATGTATCGGCTATTGTTTGGAGAGCACTTAGGCTTCTTGCCAAACACTTGGAAAATACTTTTTCAAGTATCTCTCGTTGAATGCTACTTTGAGACGTTCACCTTGCAATGTCTCTAGCAAATAAGAATTACCGCTCATAACTTTGATCACTTTATAAGGACCATCCCAATTTAGTGACCACTTGCCAAACTGATTGCTCTTCGTCCCAATAGGTAATATGATTTTCATACTAATTCACCCACTTGGAATGATTTGCTTTTGACTTTCTTGTTATATGCCTTGGCAACTCGAGTTTTGTCTTTCTCTATTTCCTTGAGAGCCTTTAATCTCACATCAGTCACCTCATCAATATTATCTATCATTAGATCATGATACACAACAGTTGATAGATTATTTTGTTCAGCAAGCCTGTATGCATCCAAATTCACTTCGACGGGCAACACGGCCTCTTGACCATATACTAGCTCAAAAGGAGTAACTTTTGTAGCACCATGCCTTAAAATGCGATGTGCCCATAGAGTTTCAGACAATACTTCATGCCACCTTCTTGGATTCTCCTTAATTTTCTTCTTGATAAGCTTGATCAAAGTCTTATTACTAGACTTAGCTTGGCCATTAGCTTGAGCATAATATGGAGATGATTTGAGCAACTTGATCTTATACTAGCCACTACTGCCCGCGCTTCGCTGCGGGTGATGTGCTCAGTATAGGAATCAGTATAAAAATGTCTAATATGTTTTCTCATCGTGTTTGTATGAAAGGTTGGTCTATTTTGTACATTAACTATTGGGAAAATATGGGAAGGAAAGGTAATATGACTTTTTTCATTAGAATGCTTGAAATAAAAATAGAGGTCATTGCATGATGCCTATTCTAGGCCATCAAAACAATGACATGTAGTGTAAAGA
This sequence comes from Saccharum hybrid cultivar R570, assembly GCA_038087645.1. NCBI lineage: Eukaryota > Viridiplantae > Streptophyta > Magnoliopsida > Poales > Poaceae > Saccharum > Saccharum hybrid cultivar. Next base: position 3,373,270 of record JAQSUU010000377.1, read on the forward strand.
AGTACTTGATGGAGTTGAGCTTAACCAATCAACACACTTAGATTCAAAGCTCAACATTGGGTAGGATTTTTCGGGTGCATCTTCTGGTTGTGGAGCTTCTTAATAATCTTCTTATCACGGTGCCTTCTCATTACTTGATTCTTTGGGTTTTATGGTGCCAATGCTCAGGTTATGCTTCTTTTGAGCAACAATCGCAGTGCTCTTAGGATTCGGTTCCATTTCTCATACAAAGATTTGTATTCTTCTTTTCTACTCATCTTCGCCCTGTGTTTTCTTGAGTCGGATCCAGATCTACCCCACTTAGAAGATTTATCCTTAAATCTTCTATTAGCATGATTTGTATATTATTCACGTGTCTACTCCTTATGGTCGCCCGTTTTTATCTTCTCGGGGTGTGGTTTCTTGTTTGTACACCCTCTTTAGTTATTCTAGCTCATGCACGTAGTAGATTGCGAGCCAAACACATGGATTTGATTGCCACGGGTGGAATACAACGATGGAGAGAGGGAAAGAGATGCTAGGTACGGGTACATCTCCCTCGGGAGTAGCTAATCTACGTCATCGAGGCAGAGAGCCTCATGACGGGGCTCCTTGGGTACTTCAACGATGGTGGAGCGGGGATCTCCTTCTTCTCTTGACGGTGGTTGGGTGAGTGGAAGGAGAGGTTCGGCATCGGAGACCTCTGATGGTGGTGGTGCGGGTGGTACGGCAGGGTCCATCCTTCTTCGTTCTGGCGGGTGGACGGGGATTCCATCCAAAATCGGGGGCTCCTGCCCATCGGCAGCGAGCATCCTTCGCTTGGGTCGGGTGACGAGGTAGGCGATCTGCAGTTGCTCGGTGTGTCGTTCTTCGGCAGTCCTTAGGGCTTCAACGAGAGCGGTCTTGCGGCTTTCTGCGACGGCGACACGGGCCTGTGTTTCAGCATAGTGGACGTGGAGTCTCTGGGCATATACTTCGGCTTCCATGGTGCGGGTGATGCAGTTCCTCAGCTTGGTGGCTTGCTCATCGTATTGCTTGTCGAGGGCGAGCAGGTACTCGGTCATCAGCTTTAGGGTGGGGCTTCCTCCTTGCGCTTGCAGGGCTTCTACACGGGCATTCCAGGCGGGGTGGTTCTTATCTAGCGGCGGAAAGAATCTCATCGGTGTATGGGAAATGGTCTCGTCATATAGCTGGCACAGGTGTCGCAGGGCCTTGCGGGCGACAACTTGATAGGTGTCGGTGAAGCGGAATCCGGTTGCTGTCATGCTCTAGTCGTCGGTGATGTCAGGGAAGTCTTCGCTCTTGGCAATGTAGACAGTGACCTCGCAGCGCTCAACATGCTGCTCGTAGTACTCTCGGCCTTCATACTCGGGGCGCTCTTTGATTCTGAGTCTCTGCATGGTGGCATAGAGGAGCTTGGGGAAACCATTGGTGTGGAGGCAGTAGCTGCAAGTCCAGACACCTTCGGCCATTTGGCTGGCTTGGTTGTGATGGCAGTGGAGGGCGAGAGAGGTCGTTGCTTTTGCAAAAGGGGAGAGAGTGGAAAAGGCTAGCGGTGGGATGATTGGAGTGGGATGGTGGGAAAAGGTGGGGGTTTCACCTTTTATAGAGGGGCGAGGGTGAGGCTTCTGGTGTACGCTTTGATCGGTCTTGACCGAGGTCACAAGGTGTGGAGGAAGGGAAGAAGTGGAGGTAGGTTCCATTACACAGTGAGGTGCTGTAGATGGGTGTAGTCTTGACGACCGTGTGGTGGTGGTGTAGTCTTGATGGTCGTGCGATGGCGGTGTAGTTTTGACGACCGTGTGAATCCGGACAAGAGATGTCCTAATGGCTTTTTATCTCCTAGCTGAGATATTTGATGCACCATACTTTATTCTTGAGCTCTAGATTCTCAAAGATATTTTTGGCACCGACAATAATCACTCGTACTTTTATTGTAATTCCCTGATTTCAACAATTTTCCTTAGGGCCTTTCATATGGCAAGGGGCGCGTTACCACAATGAGCAAGATTATCGATCCTATCAGCATAGGAATCTGGATGGCGAGGATGAAGTTAGCGAGGTCATCTTCCACGAAGCACATCTCGAAGACTTTAGATTTTGTCTTCTAGCACTGTGTTTTGTCTTCTTCTAGTGCCTTCAGTAGACGACAATTTCTTCTGGCTTCTTCTTGTTTTAGCAGGGGTTTGGCATCGGGTTTAGGGGTTTAGGGGTGATTTGGTGGGTAATTAGGATGGAGGGAGTGTCGTTGGCGGGAAGGGGCAGTTGGAGGGGTGCTTTTATATGTGAAGAATGGTGGGGTCAGGGGACGGGGGTGTATAGCTAGGTGCGCGCCATCATCAACGGTCCTTGTGGCACAGTGGCATTGTGGGGGGACAGTGGGGACAACAACAGGGTCAGTTTCGAGTGGAAGGGACAACACGCGCGACATCGTCGGTCGTGCGGCGGTGCGCAGTAGTGGACGCGACAGCAACAATAGTAGCAGCATCGTGGTAGTGGAGGGGGACAGTGACACAACATGGAGGAGACAACAACGGTAGAGAGCAGGCGTATAGCGACGGCGTGCGTTGCGTCTGCAGCATTTGTAGGCAAATCTTCGGGTGCACGGTGGGTTGATCTCCTTTTTTCTCCGTCTTTGGATGATCTTCTCAGCTAGGTCATGCTTCAAAGGTGGAGGAATCCATCTCTCACCACCACATTTCATATCTGCCTGGTGTCGTCAAGTGGGATAGGCGGTGGCAAGGTGATATCTGAGGCAGTGGTTGTTAGGCACCTAAGGGGCCCCGCACTCTCCTTTAGTCACAAGCATGCACGGGCCTTTGGCTAGGCATTTAAGGGGCTATTCATTTCCCGTCTTTCCATGCAGAGGAGGTAAGGCCAATTGTTGTCGGTCCCTCTTATGAGGGACCACCATTTTTGTGCGGTCCTGTCATTGTCGCTCAGAACACTAAAGTCATGACCATGAACTATGCCTTTAGTGGCATGCGCAACATTGAGGTGACAACATGGTGATGGGGTCTTCTAGATGTCCATACACCATCTATTGACCTCCTATTATGTTGTTACATGTGTGTGTACTATATATGTTCATCTGTGAAGCATGTAGTGGGCAACATTAAGTAGACTTGACACCATTGTTGTACGGTCCCGTCATTGTAGCTCAGAACACTAAAGGCGTGACCATGAACTTTGCATCACAACTAGGCATGCTTGATGCTTCATGGGCACACCTTTTGTTGCGTAGCTGGCAAGGAGGTGACATGTGCGATAATGAGGTGAGAACATGGTGATGGTGGTCTTGTAGATGTCTATATACCATTTATTGGGCTCCTACTATGTTGTTGCATGGGTGTGTGCTATATTCAGTTGTGAAGCACGTAGTGGAAAACATTAAGTAGATTCAAAGATGTACTTGTGTATATAACATGTTTAGTTTGGCAGCAATAGGTTAACAGTGATATGAGCGCTAAACCTCCACCTTCCGTTCCAACGTATAGTCCACTCTTTCTATAGTATGGGTTCGTAGATCTATGGTCTAAGGGGCCATAAGCACTTTCCCCTTTACCACTCCACTTCAACCTCCCTCACCTTCATAAGAGCGAACTACATTGCCTAGGTGTCGTCGACTAAATCGGTAGTAATCATGGGTGCCACTGCCACATGCTAAACGAAGCTACCGATTGACATATCCAAGGTGATTGGTGGTGAAGGGATAATTGCGGACAAGATACAAATGTATACTGGTCTTGACATCGCAACTAACAATAACCAGCCTAATGATCAAGGTGGTATTTCTCATCTCCTAACTGGAGTGATTCCATTAATTGTGGATGACCTGACTACGCCATCGCTCAATACTATTTCAATAACTACAATAGATCTCTACCTCTCTCTTGAGAATAGATGTTGTCTTTATCCTATGTGGTCTTCCCTCTCATCCCATTCTACATAGAGTAGACTTTTAGAAAGATCACCACCAGGGATATGAGATCACCACCAATGGAACCCGCAAAGTGCACAATAGACATTTTGAGAGTAGGTTTTAATTCGCATGCGGCATGCTATGCACTCTGCGGTCTGTTGTGCATTTTGGGGGTTGCATGGATCGCATGGGTGGGCCCGTGTTAGCTACATTTACTTGACACCCATGCTGCCCACAAAGTGCATAGCAGACCGCATGCAAACTAAAGTCACGCGCATAACCAGTGCCCACTCACCCACGGTCCTTTTCTCGCACACTGGTGCTATCTCTTAGCGTCACGCCGATGTATCGTCTTTATGCCACCCACTGCACGCTGCACCACCAGCCCATGACGCCGCTCGTGCTGTCACCTCTATTGGCCCGATGTTGCTGCTGCTGTTGCCCATGAACCTGATTCCCTCAGCCCACGATGGTGCTCAGTGCCACCGATAATGGCGTGCACCCACCCCCCAAACCTCGCTGCCGATCGCCTATAAAACGCCCTCCTGGCTCCCCTTTCACAACAAGACACTGCACACTCAACACTCATCACCCGCATAAGCCCCTTTTTGAAATGCCAACTTGTTTCAACATTTCAAGAAAAATCCAAGCCGCAGACTATCAAAGAAAACATCAAGCAGGAGCCGGAGTAAATTGTCAGAGCAAGAAGTTGCCACCCTCAAGATGTGCTTAGATGAAGAAGAGTTTGCCATGGCCGTCTTTGCTATCCTAATCCCTACTCTAGTGGCAACAACCATATTGTATATCTTTATGATGCGCCCGCTACCCTACGAGAGGCCCTGAGATAGTTGTTCAAATAAAAAGTGTCCAAAGTGGCGCAAATCTATACCAACTATATTGTGATGCGAGGTCCTCTGTGATTGTTATTGTGGTTAAGTTTTTGTGTAGGCAGCGTAGTACCAATGCTAGGTAGCCATGTGAGTTCCTGTCAGTATTAACTAAATATAGCTCAGGCAGACTGGACTTTAATATCTGAGCGCCAATATGGTGGCTGTAATATGTGATGTTATTTTTCGCTGACTGTCGTGGGGTATCATTATATGTGGAACCATTTCACGTGGTAGTACTTAGACATATATATGGCAGCGATAATGCACTTGTATGGCTATATGCCTCCTACCACCGTGTCCTCGCATGCTCGTCTCTGAAGCAAGGCGTACAAAATTGTCATGCGTGTATTAGTTGAATTTAGCCGGTGTTCCTCTAAATAGGGTTCAGTCTAGTCACCACAAACTCATACACGTATTTATTCAAATTCATAGGGAATAGGGCCCGTACACAACTCTTGTAGGCGTATCCCACTAACCTATCTAAAACTTCAACACCGGGCACTCCTTCGATGCAAGGGGAGGTTCCTATTTTTGGTACATGTTGCAGTGCATTTGTTCTAAGGCAACTGTTACGATATGTAGCGTTCATCTAAGGTCTTTGTTTCCCAAAACTTGGGATAGATACTATCACAACATTTTTCACAGTGAACCTAGGAAAATTTGACCTTCATCGATGGGGAGAGAGGGAGAGAGAGGGAGATGGTGGCGCGGGCAAGGGCGGCATGAGGAGGGCCGGCCTCCCACAAAGTCAAATATTACGATCTTGTACCATTAATTTAAGTTCTGTGTAGTGCCGGCCCTAGGGGTAGGGCACGAGGTGTGACGGTCGAGGGCCCAGACAAGGGAGTGGCCCAAGCCGGGATATACAAACCCCTAGACCCTATAGTCCAATAGGCACTAGCAAACTAATGAGAAGAGAGGCACAGAACTGGCCAGGCGGCCTAAGAAGACAACATCGACATTTCTTTCGTAGTTTCCCTTCCCACGGTCCTCGATAGAGAGGAGGCGAAGAGCCGTGCTATACACAACACATTTTGACCGTGAGCCCGTGACGTGCCAACGGACACACGCGGAGCTAGCGAGCTGCACCACCATGAAGAGCTAGACTGCAAAAGAGCTTGACTGCCAGAGACACGGACATCCGCGCAACAATGGCGGCGACGAGGCAGGGCTTCATGACAATCACATCCTGATTCTTGGCTTCTTGCGAACTGGGATTGTGGATTAGTTGTTAGGTCCAAAGTATTTTTCCTTTTTTATTTTTTAATCCAAATTTATTATTTGCATAGTATTCCAAATGTCTAGTACTTTGTATATATATAATCAAGTTTCTCTTCTAATTTAGGTGTTAGAATTTTAAAATGGTACCTACAAAACATTTGTCATGGATGAGAAAAGAGAATGAATATATTTTTTAAAATCTACATTGTTTCTCATTAATTATCAGCCATTGACAAATATATTGCTTGCATTAATTTAGATTTTCTTAGTAATTATCGGGCATATTAAATGTAAAATATACTATTGGATTTGCTTTCGCTTTGCAAGTAAAATTATCACATGTATATTATAAGGTTGTATACATGGTCTAGAGAGGCCGTCGCGATGATTTCGCCAGAGAGCGCTCAAAATCCTAGGACCGACACTGGTTCTTTTTTTCCTAATATTTGGGATATCCTATGAAAATATTTCTTGTTGTGAACCTAGGACAAATATAATAAGACTGATGTTAAATCTATTTTTTAGCAACCGAAGGTAAATCTATTGGGAAATAGTGAATTTAACCATTACTCTGTAAAAAAGGGCCCAAAAGCACAGTGCAGCAGCCCACTCTATCCGTCGCTGCCTCCACAAGCCTGCACGCGACCTCCGCTCCGTACCCGTTGCCGTCGCCGCCACGCTCGCCCGTTGGCTGCCCACGCCCGCGACTGCGCCGCTGCGGCTGCCCGTCAGCTGCCCACCGCCCGCATCTGTGGGAAAGCCGCCACGGCGCCGAAGGGGAAGCCCTTGCGCCAGCGCCATCTTGGCTGGCCCGGTACACCGCGAATACCCTACCTCCTCCACTGCGCCGGTGACGAGTCGTGCATGCTTCACGTTCTGCCTCCTTCCTGTGTACGGTGAGCACTTCGAATCGTATTTCCTGTACCCCTAGCCTGCTGTGCATCTCAGGTGCTCGAATTAATGCCTAGCCCTTCATGTGTTGTGCGTTCCAGATGCTCAATACAATGCCAAAACAAGAAAAAAAGGGCTGCTCACGCTGACCCCAATAGAATTGTGGTCACTACTTGCTTTATGCAACGTCAGAATGCTAGCAAAACTATTTTCTGCAGATTGACATGGAAAAGTTCAACCTTTGTCAATGTGACCATTTATGTCCTATTAGTTTCCCCTTTGACGTTGTCCCTACCAATTTATTGTATGCCCTGACATGAAACAATTGCATTGTTAAGCTTCATTGCGTTCTAACAAATATGATTCCGTACCAATTTCTACTAAGTGCTTATTGATCATCTCCAACTACCCTAGTTCGCTCGCAGCTGTGATTACTTGGCCAGGCTCAGAGAACAAGTTCCTAACAGTAAATGCAAGCAAAAAAAACCTTGCATACACCCTAGCCTGAACTGCATCCGAGGGAACCACAAACTTGTATTGATCTCAGCAAATTCCTGAGCAGGTTACAAACTTCGGTCAGATGCTGCAACCCTGACAATTTCCACTAAGTGGACTCTAGGCCAGCATCTAGACTTGGGAGCAAACACCACTGTTCTTATATCAGCAAATGCGATGGACGAAAATTCCTTGAGTAACCCAACCAAGGTAAATTTGCCCCCCTTGTTTGTGCTTTTTACCTGTGTGTGTCTGAATGATTATATGTTTCTCAACGCCTGTTCAGCGCCCTACCTCTCTACCCCGAAGGCGACGCAGACACGACCGGCGGCGGTGGTTCCTCACGGAGGCGAGAACCAGCTGCTGTGGTTGCGTACTGAAGCTATGGTTGGCGGCGCCATGACACACGGAGGCAATGCTAATCGATGGCTGTTGTGCAGGGAGGCTCAACGGGGAAGCCCAGGCCCATGACCCCATCAGTACTCGCCACCCCCTGTAGGTGCTCATGTAAGTTGTTGGCTCCCCTTGCTCCGTATTTTACAAAAATGCTAGCGGAATAAACTGTTTACAACCCCCATATTAGTGGGTGTTGGGTGAATTTCGGTGCTGTGCATATTTCTATTTACCATTCAATAGGTGTTCTTGGTAGGGATTCAAATGGTAGCGCCAGACGCGATCACAATTACAGTCAACAAATAGATCGATTGGACTTAACACCACACACACCTAATTCTCATTGGACATAACACAAGAATGGACAGTGGGTGGAACATACGAAGTACTATTCCTCACCCAAAAGGAAACTACAAGTCCAAGGGATGGTCCCTCTCAAAACAATCGTTCATTGCCCAGGTAGTCAAAAAAAAACTTGTTGTTGTTCCCATGATGGTCAGCCGCTACGGCACCTGCCTCAACGCCGGTGGTGGTGCCAGCACCAGCAGTACCTGCCGCCGTCGCCATCAGCGGTGGTGCCGATAGCACTCCTACTACTGCATGGCACATGAGGGTGCGAGGAACGCAGCACACCTTCGGCCGTAGTCTGCAGCAATTGCCTTAATGGTGGCTATGGTGAGGTGGATGCGAAGGTGTTCAGGGATGGCAGGACGCTGGATGGTTGGGAAGTTGAACTTGCGTGGTCTGGGGAGGCGCTCACCATAGAAGCAGAACATGGTGGCATCATAGGCCAGGGCCGCCTCAAGGGCATGCCCAAACCTACCGATCCACAGCCTCAATCGGGTGTGTGGGATGCAGATCTCCGTAGCCCACCCGCCCCAACTTCGCTTTCGCACGCCCGTCCAGCCCAGGGCCATCCGTGGGGTACGGCGAGTGGACATTGTTGGCACCATAGCCAGACGCCTATCGCGGTGCCACTGTCCCCTCCCTGCTGATGCCACGGTGTTGTTTGGTGCGGCTGCTGTGGCCATAGCTCAGCACCTGCAGCGTACAAGAAACTTGAGCAGAGGGCAGAGGGGTGGTGCTGAGTGGAGACGAATGGGATAGAGAGGGTGTGTTTTTAAACGCGTGGCCAGAGACGATGCGCTGCTACCTGACCAGTCAATTAGTGAACTACGAAGGTAAAAAATGGAGGCGGCCATATTTCGATGCTTTGCAAGCACTGAGTCGAACCTGAACCTACCAGTGTGTTTGTGCTAGATTCTCTTCTCAGGTAGCAAATGCATACACGTACCAGTCCAGAATTCTACAGGCTGTTTTACTTGCTGCCCGAGCATAGTTTTCTGGTTCTTTTTCTTGTTCCCATGCTTGTTACTTGCCACCTCTTACGCCACAGCACTTATTAGGACACAAGGTTAGTGCTTTATAGGCTGCTTTCCTTTAACCAGGCAAAGGATTTAGGTGTGGGTAGCCTGAGTGTGTTTTATTTTACGCCAAATTAGTTGTTCCGCTTTCCTGTATTTTTAAACATTTGCTCAGATCACCACCAGAAGGAACTGCCATTATCAAGGCCTCATTGTAGTTTAACATGTTACCATATACTATATCTGGACTTATGCCCCTGCTGTTCCAATATGGAACACATGCCATCACATACACCCAACACATTTATTTATTTAAGGTGGCAAACAAGGCCATTGGACAGTACATATGGGAGAGTACACACAACTAAAGGTACACACAAAGGTACTTAATGGCATACATGGCAGACCATTATAGGCGATTAACACTACTAAATAAAATATTGGAGACCAGGGCTATAGGTAGACGGAAGAAGTCCTAATGGGCTTCTAGTTGCACATGCACCTCCGCACATCTTATATGGTTCTAGTGATTGTGTGCCTGTCAGGGAGTGGATAAATATAGGTTAGCAAGACATTCAAAAGAAAACAAAAGAGCTGTTGGAGACTGACACAAACTAAGGAGCATGCATACTTTTAGAGACTCCCAAAAGGGATGTACGTAGGGGTGGTCTCCAGCACAAGGCTGAACAGCTGTTCAACAAGCTGTATGTAGCGTAGGTCTGGTCCAGGAGATGGCTCTGCTCCAATGAACGCAGGAGGAGTCGCTAATGAAAGGATATCACCATAGCTTGAACATATAGAGCCGAGGCGGTCAAGCAGGTCTCTATGAGACTTCAATAAGTTGTCCATCTGTACGCGCAACATATCATACCTAGTCTCAACAAGCTAGGACCAGGACATGTAGTGGTTCAGCCGCTTGTACGTTTCCTTAAAAGCAGGATAGGTTAGATCATTAATGCAAATATTCATCTTTGCTATAAAATAGCAGATTGCTTGCTCAGAGACACTTTCTTGGGCCTCATATTCGGTCATGCAAGGCAGGCTCTGGAAAGCCTGAACTTCCGGCAAGCCCTTGTTGCCTGGTTTGGAACGAATTTCAATGTTGAGCCAGGCCATCGTTTTCTTGCTATCCACCTTAACGGTTCCCTCGGTGCGAATAACCGCGCCTATCTTGGGAAGGATATGTCTTAGCATGCTTTTACATGATATGTCAAGTACAACCGGATCCTACAACAAAGTTAAGCAAATACGAGGAGTAAGAACACCCTTGCTTCTATAGGTGTGTACCCAGGGAATTAGCTACCACCTAAACCCATATATGCATGGGAGTGGTCGTAGCACAACTAATCACGGTGGACAAATAGCAGAGGCATGCTTCCAAGTGTTAGGTAATGGAGGTACATGATAACACAATACCATGGTGCTTGATTCGAAGCCAACTAAATAAAGTAATACCTGGGGCATGGGGACATGGGCACCCAGGCCAGCCGATGGAAGTTGTGCCACAGGCACATGAGCACCTAGGCCACCCGATGGAAGTGGCGGCAGTGGGACCTGGGCACCCAAACCACCCGATGGAAGTGGTGGCACCGGGACCTGGGCATCCAAACCATCCGATGGAAATATTGGCGCTGGTTCCCCGATGACGCCTTTACCCTTATCCATGTTGATGATGACGCTCTTACCCGTATCCATGTTCCTGCTAGAGGAGCGACAATCTACTGTCTGAGGAACGCATATACTGTTGCATACATATGCTACATAGCTACTTAGGAAAAAAAGCAAATATAGTTACGACTTCATGTGCTGTAAGTCTACTTGTTGCAGACAAAAATACAATGTAGGCCATGCTAGGCTATGAAAAGATGACCAAATAAGATAAAGTTGCCGGAAGTAACATTAATGGTTTGACAATTAATGTTCAGTAATCTATCTACTGGACCACCGCCTGGCATGTGGACCAGCAAGTGCTATTTTCGTACCTATGCCCTTGTTTAGATTGAAGAAAATTTCAACCCGATGAATAGTACCACTTTCGTCTTATTTGGCAAATATTGTCCAATCATAGACCAACTAGGCTCAAAAGATTCATCTCGTGATTTCCAACTAAACTGTGTAATTAGTTATTTTTTTTACCTACATTTAATACTCCATGCAAGCGGTTAAAAATTGATGTGATGGAGAGAGAGTGAAAAAACTTGGAACTTTGAGGCAAACTAAACAAGGCGTATATACCAGGAACCTATCACATGAAGAAATTTGGAAGGCTGACTGCTGACCTATGCCTGCTTGTAGACTGCCGGCACAACCCTAGACGTGGAACCTGCCATATAAATAGACAAGCCTGCGCAGGCGTAGTGTTGCCTGTGTTCGGTGGACACGAACCATGAACACGTGAACTACACAAGGATGGGCCACCTCAATAAATGTTGGTACTGGCAACAGTACGTCCCTCCAATGAGATGCACCTCTGAGGCACGCCACCAATCTGGCATGCATACTACAAATGTTGGGTACTGTGCATTGCTAGAAACTCACCGGGCCTAGTGGGCGCATGCTTGATTGTGATCACACGAGTTGTACCTTATGTCCACTAGCAGGTCACTCGAGGGCCCTTCCAGGTGCGGCCTCCTACCGTACATAGTCTTTTTGGAGTCTGTGTCAGTGTGTACCACGTGCACCCTAGCGCTATCCCCTACCATAGATAGGTTTGGGCGCCTACCCTAAGCCCTTGTTTAGATTGAAGATTTTTTCAACCTGATGAATAGTACCACTTTCGTCTTATTTGACAAATATTGTCCAATCGTAGACCAACTAGGCTCAAAAGATTCATCTCGTGATTTTGAACTAAACTGTGTAATTAGATATTTTTTTTATCTACATTTAGTACTCCATGCAAGCGGCTAAAAATTGATGTGATGGAGAGAGAGTGAAAAAACTTGGAATTTTGAGGTGATCTAAACATGGGGTAAATTGGTTTTTAGGAGCTTGTGTCGGTCTCAGCATGTGCGTGAGTGCACAGACAACTACTGTTTTGCCCGGCTACATGCATCCATCCACACCATGACAGGACACGCATTACCCCTTGTGTATTGGACCACCCTGCTGCATGGCCATATTTCACTTACTTAGTTGCTCTATTACTTCCATTGATCAGCTTCGCATGCTAACTTTATGGCCACCGGTGGAAGCCTCCGCCACACAAACAACAACAGTTAACAGTCGCCTATCTTGCAGGCGCACGCTCATTTGGCAAGGTGTCATGGCCTGCACACACGCACACAAGAAATATATATACTCCTTCCATTAGAGTTTGATGGGTGCGATATCTAGAAGCCATCATTAGGGCCTATCCATAGAGCTAAATGGGTAGAGTGGGTCAGGAATTAGGTCCACCAATTAGAGCTCAGTTCCATTGGTAGGCCATGCTGCCTCACCCTTGGTCGGCGAGAGGAAGGCCCATATGCGAACAATGTGTCCCGGTACATGGTCTAAGGACTACAAGAAAAGACACATTCGACGAAGTGTATGGACAACATGCATACAACGACAAAAAAAGGTAATATGCCTTTCCCAGATAGAACAGGTACTACGGTAAAAAAAATCTGCACCACGTGTCTTCTTCCCGTTCATTCATAAATTTACCATCAACTACTCCTTCACATGCAGAGCTACTCGTTTGCATGCAGGAAATCCCATGAGGCAGCCCTGTACAGGGTCTGACGACTAAAAGAAAAGACACTCAATGACTGGTCGACTGAGGGACCATGCATACAAGGACAAAAAAACTGCTGCCTTCCCTAGACAGAACAATCTACGGTAAGCCCTTGTTCAGTTCCCAAATCCAAACCTAAATTTCACTATGTAAAAAGAAGATTCCCCGTCACATCAAAATGTCGGCACATGCATGGAGTACTAAATGTAGATGAAATTAAAAACTAATTGCACAGTTTTGTTGTACTTTGCGAGACGAACATTTTGAGCCTAATTAGTCAAAGTTTGGACAATTTTTACCAAATAAAAACAAAAGTTGCTACAGTACGACGTGACCTACACTATTCCAACTTCTCCTCCCAATTCCAACATCTAAACAAGGCCTAAAAGTAATGTGCCCCACATGTGTCCTCTTTCCTTTCATTCATAAATTTACTATCAGCTACTCCCTCCGTCCCACTGAAAGTGTCGTTTTTGACTTTTAGACTTCTTGTTTGACTGTTCGTCTTATTCAAAATTTTTATGCAAATAATAAAATAAATAAATCATTATTAAAGTATCTCTAGTGATAAAATAAGTCATAAGAAAATAAATAATATTTGTATAAAATTTTTGAATAAGACAAACGGTCAAACAAGAAGTCTAAAAGTAAAAAATGACACTTTCAATGGGACGGAGGGAGTACTCTATCACAGGCAAGAAAGTTACCATCACCTACTCCTTTGCATGTAGGAAATTTACTATCAGCTAGTCCTTTGCATGCAGAAAGTCGACTTGCCTTCCATGAGGCAGCCGAAATGAGAAATAGGAACACAGCATGCAGGAGGCCTTTCATGAGGCAGCCGAAACGAGAAATAGGAACACAGCATGCAGGAGGCCTTGGTCGGCGAGAGGAAGCCCCATATGCGAACAATATGTCCTTGTACAGGGTCTGAGGGCTACAAGAAAAGACACATTCGACGAAGTGTATGGACAACATGCATACAACGACAAAAAAAAGGTAATCTGCCTTTCCCAGATAGAACAGGTACTACGGTAAAAAAAATCTGCACCACGTGTCTTCTTCCCGTTCATTCATAAATTTACCATCAACTACTCATTCACATGCAGGGCTACTCGTTTGCATGCAGGAAATCCCATGAGGCAGCCCTGTATAGGGTCTGACGACTAAAAGAAAAGACACTCAATGACTGGTCGACTGATGGACCATGCGTACAAAGACAAAAAAACTGTTGCCTTCCCTAGACAGAACAATTACTACGGTAAAAGTAATGTGCCCCACATGTGTCCTCTTCCCTTACATTCATAAATTTACTATCCGCTACTCTCTCCGTCCCATTGACTTTGTCGTTTTTTACTTTTAGACTTATTGTTTGACTATTCGTCTTATTCAAATTTTTTATGCAAATAATAAAATAAATAAATCATTGTTAAAGTATCTCTAGTGATAAAATAAGTCATAAGAAAATAAATAATATTTATATAAATTTTTTGAATAAGACAAACGATCAAACAAGAAGTCTAAAAGTTAAAAACGATATTTTCAATGGGACGGAGGGAGTACTCCGTCACAGGCAAGAAAGTTACCATCACCTACTCCTTTGCATGTAGGAAATTTACTATCAGCTAGTCCTTTGCATGCAGAAAGCCGACTTGCCTTCCATGAGGCAGCCGAAACGAGAAATAGGAACACAGCATGCAGGAGGCCTTCCATGAGGCAGCCGAAACGAGAAATAGGAACACAGCATGCAAGAGGCTGTGGGAAACAGGACAAGGTAGGTCATGAATTGTCCACATTTATGGCACATCGCAGGTTGTCCAATATACCAATTGGGCCCTTGTTTAGATTGAAGATTTTTTCAATCTGATGAATAGTACCACTTTCGTCTTATTTGACAAATATTGTCCAATCGTAGACCAACTAGGCTCAAAAGATTCATCTCGTGATTTTGAACTAAACTGTGTAATTAGATATTTTTTTACCTACATTTAGTACTCCATGCAAGCGGCTAAAAATTGATGTGATGGAGAGAGAGTGAAAAAACTTGGAATTTTGAGGTGATCTAAACATGGGCTGGGTGTAGCTTACAAATCCTTTCATGTGTTCACATTTATGAAACAGTACACATTGCCTACCATACCAGTGACATTTATGACGCAGCCTAGCTTGTCCAATGGCACCCATGTCCATTAAATAGTCATTCTCAGGACTGCAGGGCAGACAGTTCGTTCATCCTGTAAGTCCAACTCCCTTACTGGAGTGTAGAACAAATATTGTGCAGCATGCTAAGTGCTGAGGGCATGGCAGCGTTGCTCGGCAGCCAGTTTTGGCAGCCATGCCCATTGCACCATATAGCCTGTAATTACATCTGCCTCGATTGCCAGGGACTACATCAGCAAGCCTTGTGCCCACACTGCCTAGTAGACCATGTATCCCACGGGACCCTACAGGTTCTAGGATTCACCCTTTATAGACAGCCCTAGGCCTCCCTTTATAGCCACCCCTAAGTAGTTGTTTAATTGAATAACCGCCTAACTCATTGTGCAGGTGATGAGGAAATCAACGAGAGACGTGGTACGTGTACAAGATGTGTTGAATTTCATTGACATATCCGAAGTGAAGCAGTACATATGCAATCGGTCCATGGTGGTTTATCTCAAGAAACGGCCTGGTAATAAAGGCTCCGGGCCTAGGCCCAAGCATCGGTACCTTTGGACGTCTACATGTGTTGGCTGCAAACATAGAATAGAGAGTGCATACAGGTTTTGCTCCATTGGGTGCAAAGACGTAGGTTACTGTTTTCCTTTTTTTCCGAACCAGTCATGGCCGCAAACTTGGTAATCATTTCTCCGAATCACTGTTATGTAGGAAACGACTGCACCTCACACGACACAAGACACTGGCCTGCCTAAGCACCCATTCAAGCTTGAGGATGGCACTAAACCTACCTGCTCACTCAATAAGGTCGCAGCACTCCCAAGGAGTTCACGCAAGGGGCGCCCGAAACGCGCACCATTCTATTGAGCCATACGCACCAGGGGAGGAGGATCGCATAGATTAGGACGAGTACGGAGAACATACTACTGTAATCAGCTACATGGCCTCATGCCTGTCAACGTTTGTAATATATGAATGCCGCAACATAGCTGCTGCTATAGGTAAGGACTGGCTACCGCATTGCATGAACCAATTGTGCGCGTGTACTGCTGACATGGTATCCATGTGCTTAGCTTTTCAGCACGCAAATGATGCGTGGGCAAGGCTTATTTGCGTTTGTAAGGATGGAAGCAAGGATTCATATAACAGGTGTTCACATGTGTTGTTAGTACTGTGGTTCTAGCCGTGGTGTCTTGCTTCCAAATGTATAGTCATTGAACCTCTCAATGTCAATTTGTGGGTGTAAATATCTGTTGTCCATTTATATAGTTGTTAATACTGTGTCCGTGGACGTGGCTATCTGTTCTGAAATTGATTGACTGGATTCCTACATGTAAATACCTTTTTGGTTATTTATCTATGAACCTGCTTAATGCTAGTAAATGCGTGCAAGTAAAGAGAAAAGAGCATTGCGTGTCCTGGGCATGCTGTGCCACTTTGTTAATGGTAGTAAACACGGACGGAGGACTGTGGAGGCGAAGCTGGGCACTGGCCCCCCTTCCTCCGCACGGTCACTGCAACACCACCCTGCACACGTCTCATCTCGAGGCAGAGGCCGAGCATGATCTACGCTATTTGCCATCTTTCCTACACAGTGTATCTTCTTTCTAGGTGTTGGCTGTCAGGGAGCTTCGCTCTGGAGAATTAATTTTCTAGTTCCATCAGTGTCGCTACAGACTTTCAAGTCAAAACCTGCAACATCGACGAGTTGTAGAGTTGAAAAACATCACTGCAAATCTAAAACAGCTGTGACTGACGCGTCAGAAGCTAACGCGCCCATGTAAAACATGGCGCAAGTCTGCATCAGCTGCTGCGCTAGATGTAAACTCAAATGCTCATAGTTATACAGTAACTCGTAAGCTAAACTGCCCCCCTGTTTGGCTCCGTGCTCCGTCACTGGTAGTAAACGCGTGCATGTAAAGAGGAAAGGGCATTGCATGGCCTGGTCGTGCTGTGCTATTTCCAATTTCGCTCACAATAAAGTTGTCTATGTAGCTTTTCTTTCCAATTCCTGACAACATGACCACCACCCAAATAGTAACCACTGGGTATGCAATTCTTGATTCAATACGGTGGATCAAGCAAGGATGTTTCTTTGATAGCTTACCAGTCACGTGCAATTCTAATTTCTATGCACAAGTTTGTCCCAACTAACTGCAGGGCCGCTATGACGTGATGACTGACACGCTGTCACGCAGGCAAGGTAGTATCATGTGCGGTTTCCTTTGCATGTGAGGGCCTGGCCTTTCTTCTGGCCCTAGCACATCCGCTTGGAGCGACGCTAGCCTCTAACTTTCTCCAGGCTCAGTTACACAGAATGGCCCACGCAAGCACTTGGTTTCACAAGGTCGTATGCCCAGGAGCAAAGGAAGGCACTCAGGGCCGTGTTTAGTTGGCCAGATTTGGCGCCGCCCAAAACACTGTAGAACACGGTACGATACTGTAGCATTTTATTTTTATTTGGTAAAAATTGTCCAAATATTGACTAATTAGGCTCAAAACGTTCGTCTCGCAAAGTACACCAAAAGTGTGTAATTAGTTTTTGATTTCATCTACATTTAGTACTCCATGCATGTGCCGGCATTTTGATGTGATGGGAAATCTTCTTTTTGCATAGTAGAATTTGGGAAAATATTTGGGATCTAAACAGGGCCCAGGCCGTGTTTAGATCCCCAATTCAGGGCACCGATTCGGGCACCGTAGTTACAGTGCCCGTGTCGGAACACTGTAGCAACTTTTTGTTTTTTAGTGCAAAAAATTGTCCAAAAATTGATTAATTAGACTCAAAATGTTCGTCTCGTAAAGTACAATAAAACTGTGCAATTAGTTTTTGATTTCATCTATATTTAGTACTCCATGCATTTGCTGGCATTTTAATGTGATGAGAAATCTTCTTTTTGCATAGTGGAATTTGGGGGGAGAATTTGGGTGGTAAACAAGGCCTCAGGCGTCAGGCCTCACCTCTCCAGGACGCTGCTGCTCAAAAAAAAAAAACCCTCTCCAGGACCCTGGTCGCCTGTCTCCGTCCGTACCCCATCCGCCGCACGCACGACGGCACGAGCGCACGGGAAGCGACGAGCCGAGGTCGCCAGCAGGGCGGACCGACGAGGGGACGAGGCGAGGAGCTAGCTGCCGGCACCGGGCGCCACCTAGCCGGCCGCCGCGGCACCACCCATCCCGGGCTCCCTGCATCCCGCTCCGGCGCTCCCGCAGGTCCGCAGTAGGCCGCCGCGCGCGGCTGCCCTTGCCCTCGAGCTTCAGTTCACTGGCCAGTGGCCACTGCCGGCGGCGGCCCCTGCTCTCGAGGCCTCCAGCCTCCAGCAATTCGGCTCCAACGGCCCCAGCGCCCAGGCCCGTCGTCGGTCGACTGGCTGGCCCTGGTAGGCCTGATTAGTTTGTGTACTGAATGTCTGACTTTATTTTTGGCTTCAATATTCGAACTGGATTGCTTCGAAATCAGGAACATGGTTGACTGGCCTACAGAGTGACCGGTTCTTGGCTGCAGGAACCCGACAGACTGGTACACAGCTATACGAGGATGGGCAAGACGCTGGACAGCAGTTGAGGCTGGAGTGCCTAACGGGCTGCCCGATTAAACCAGTCACTTGCAGGTATACACACTTCCTTTTTTTTACCAACAGCAGTTAATTTGTTCTATATGATTCAATGGATTACAACACAACGGTGAGGGGAACGATACCTTAGCCTGTACAACAGTCGCAAGGACAGTATAGAAGGTAGATGGCTGGAATTAGCAGGGAGGAAGGGAAACCAACCTATGGTCGCGCCTAAACATGTAGTGCCGTGCATTATCCTCTCGGAGGCTGAGATCCCTAAATTCTATAGCCGATGCACTAATCGATTGCAGCCTTCCCTTTGTAGTACATGCCCAATTTTGTTCCCATTCATGCTCCAATATAAAAAACTTTAAGAGGACAAGAACAAAGACACACCAAGGAGATAAGCAGGACATGATTGACAGAACTCGATTCCCAGTTCTCTCCCACCGTGTCCAAAGAGCCGATGCTCTCGTGTTGTAATTTTTTGGATAGACGATGGTCAAACTTATCAAGGTAGATCTCCAGGGAGTATAACGAGGTAGTTTCTACTCAGAACTCATCATTAGTTTTTCTTGTATTGCAGCTGTAACAAATTATCTAAATGAATCTTTGGGCTCTCCAGCTTTCCCTTTATTAATTTCTGCTGCTAATAAATCTCATAGTTAGTATCTGCGAGTATTGTTTTACTGATCTAAAAGGGACTACAAACATTGCAGATCGATAACTTCTTCAGCATTCTTTAAATTACTTGAAGCAATTTCCAACCCCACTGGTTTCCATCGTGGCTAAATTTGTATCTTTTGTATCTGGTGGCTTGGCTGGTGCTCTAATAATCATTGGATTTGTGGGTGAATCTATTCTTGAAGGACATGTAAGCCCTATTTTTTTGCATTGTTTCTTCGTCTAAATTGCAAATACCTGCTATAAATCACTTCAAGATGCAAATACCTCCTTGCTATTAGAATAGCTGTGTTCATCACCTACAAGTATAGTCCCAATGCAAAGTCTTACTTTATGGGATCCACATATTTGCCTTGATGTGAGTTCAGAGTGTTCCATATAGTTAGCCACCATAGGAAGGAGAGGGTGGTGTGTGTGGGTTTGACGGCATATTTGGTGAGCACATTTGGTCCAGTGGACTCGAGTGCATAGTTTTAACCATCATCACCCCCATCTTTTCATGCTGGCACAAGTGCCAAACACTTGAGGTCACAATTTGCATCAAGTTAGAATTACACATAGGGATTAGATCTGTGGTGGTGGTAAATGCAACTATTTAATGACATATTTGCAACTTGTGGCTTGTAGGAGGATATTAGCATTTTTTTTCGTATTTTTGTAGTACATGCATCTTATTCACTTTGTAAAATCTTATATGTTATGTCTGTAGATTTTTTGGAAGAAATCTTCTCTGGTATACTATTGTTTTTGGAACAATAGCAGCTATAAGTCGAAAAGTAGTAGCCGATGAGCTTCAAGTTATTGATCCAGAAGGGACCATGTGCCTCGCTGTTCACCAAACACATTACATGCCAAAGCGGTGGTGTGGTAAAGAGAACAGCGAACTTGTCCGAAGAGAATTCGAGACATTATTTCAGGTAACTAATTGACCTTACAGTTCATTTAAGAATGGAGGGGGTATTTTCTACCATCTGGCCCAGAATTGTTTGTGTGCCATATTTTACCAACTGGCCAAGGTATTAAAAGAGTTTCACGTGCAAGCCATACCATCTAGCTTTAAAATGAGTGTTCTAAACTTCCAATCCATGCATTTTCTTTGTATTCATTGACCCCTTTTTGGAATCCCCCATGCCATTGCAGTACTAAAAAAAATATTCACAACTCCTTTTCTACTACCTCCATTCATTTTTTTATGCATTTTTTTATTGAAAAAGTCAAGCTTTCTAATTTTTTTACCAATGATTATTCTAATTATATGGAAGTTCAGTGTTCAAAAGTTAGGAGGCTAGATTTGTTCTTCGAAGTACTTTGAATGTAGTGTTAGTTTGGTAATAAGCGACTATAAAGAGAGATTAACGGTCAAGATATCCTAAAGTTTTTTTCAAATACAAAATACGCCTAAAAAAAGAATGGAGGGGGTATTTTCTACCATTCTAACTTGAGCACTACTTCTAGGGGGGAAATGGTAGTTTGGATCTATGCTAGAAAACTGTTTTGGGTTGCTATGTAGATTCACAGAAATCTGTCTCTTGCATAGTTGCATTAAGATCTTGGTTCTACTTATACAGTTTATGATGGGGTATAAGCCAATCAGCTTTGTGATTTGCTGCTTCAATTATATGGCAATAAGAATTGACTTGACAATCTATGTGTGCATTATACTATAATTATGGTACTTGAAGAGATGGCCTCCATTTTCATCACTCCTTGTTTTTTTTTGAGGTACCAAAGGTAATGTTCTGAACTAACTCAACATTATTATTATTTTTGCTTATTTTGGAACAGATGGCCTCCATTTTCTTGTTTTGCAATTTTTTTGCACCATACTACAACCAGAGCATAGGCACGAGGTACAATCCTCATGTGGGCCAAACCACACAAACCTATTACCGCATAGGATTAAAGGTGCGAGTGCACCTGTTGCATAGCTAGTACCGTAATGCACAAGGCAGTAGATATGTCAACAAGGGCGATAATTAGACGAAACACTTAAATCAACCTGCAGATAGCACACATGGAGATAACCAAACATGGGAGCATACAAATTATTTATTCGAGTTCACTAACCGAAATGGATGGTGGCAACACACTACCAAGACACCCTGGCCAGTAGATAAAGGCCCTAGTTTAGGCACTGCACCTAAGACGAAGACATTAAGATACTTTTCCACTAAACTGGCATAGTGGCTTAATGGATATAGGAGCCCAGGGGCCTACAAAGGCCAACACAACTAAGGACTCATAGGCCAACTCGATACAACAATGGGACACTGCTCACTACATGACACACTTAAAACTGGAACACTAATTATGGCACAAACATGGGGCGCATAGGACAACATTAGATTTATTGGATGAAGCTGTGTAGGGATAGATGGTTGATGGTGAGTCCCAAGGACGTAGGCCTAGTCACCGCTGCAAATTAGAAACACTTTGTCACCCAACTGCTGGAACCAAACAATAAAATAGTGTAAGAATGAATAGGCTACCTTGCCCCGCCTTTCTTAGCAGGGTATAGTTCCCTGCGAGTAGCCCTTGATCTCTTGCCTAGGATAGTTCTGCCAAAAAAAAAAAACTATGTAAGCAAATCACTCATACAGAGGCCGTACCCCCGGGGAAGGTGACCATAGTCACTTCTAAGTAACAATGTTAGAGGAACCTAAGGCAACACCCTTTAAACAAATTTCAAGGGCGCGAAGAGTACAATAAGCGGCAAATGCAAATCGTCTAGATTACTTATTAATCCACAGAGGTACGTACCCATGCTCCTCATGGACAACAGAGGGTACCTCCTCTCCCTTGCTGGATGAGGTTTTAGTATCAGCTACTATGGCAGTGGCAGGAGGAGGGGTTGAGCCACCTTCTGGATTGTTAGGAACTTCTGAAATGGCAAGGACCTGTGCTTCGTCATCTTTTCCAGAGGTAACACTTGATGTCCCAATCTTGTTCATAGCTTTGGAATCCCTAGGATCATGCGATGGACGTCCAGTAGGACCACGAGGCTCAGGAGACGTTGGATCTGGGAACACCCTCCTAGCTTGGAAGCAGAGCTGCCCAGTCCTAAAGGTTTGTTCACTGATAACCACCTGGAAGACATACCTTCGACCAACAAGGCTGCGAAGGGGTGCTGGTAGCAAAATCTGATTGGATGAGCTTTCTTCAACAAGCTCCGCGGCAGTCCGCCGAACAACCTGTTCAGCCACCCCTCCGAAGAGAAATATTTTCACGCGCCCAGTGGTGTCCTCAATGATCACGCTTAGCTTATAGCTTGAGTGGCAAAACAAGGAGACCCATCAGGAACAAGTTAGATACGGTTGACTGGTGTGTGTTGGGGGGGGGGGGGGGGGGGGGGAGGGGCGGGGAGCGGGCAGTACCGTTTGAAGCAAGGATTACCTGGGAATAACCACTGGTTTAGCCTCATCACAGTTAGTGCATTCGAAGCCATCGAAAGTAGCCTTCAACCCCCGCTTGCATACATTGCAACCTTTATACCACCAACCATTGGAAACGTCTATTTCTCTTATAGTTGCGTTGCAAGTAAAACGAACACCCTACATGGAAGGACAGACCAAATTTTAGCAACCTGACCTGAGTAGTGCATGTAAGGAATTGCTATTAAGGAGGTAATACATTGCTGTCATGGGGATCCAATGCTAAGAGCTCTGCAACAGTTTTCCTGTTGGCGCCTACTTCATCAACAGCACCCGCCTCTGCATCATCATCGCCGGGCAGGAACACAACTTCAGATCCCCTGCCCTGTAAACTGAGGACAAAGCCAGCAACCATTTACACACCCTGCAAACCGGCAAAGTACTGAACAGAAGGGGAATCGTATTACCTAGCACGAAAAGCGTTCATTTCTGGAAGGTCAATGTTCATGTACCATTTAGTGCCATCACCGCTCGCACATGTTGTGGAACCTACGCTTGCAAGGGGCTGGACAGGTTATAATAGCAACAGGGTGTTATGCAGAGGTACATGTAAAGGATACCATAAACAGCATGTACCTAAGTATTGCTTCACTTGCACCCCAGCGAAAACCATCACAATGGGTTCATCTTTTTCAATGGCTTCAGTAAGGACCTGGTCCTCAAAGGAGGTTGCATGGTCGCCCCACAGAGTAATTTGTAAGAGACGATCCCTGCAAGAGTAGTCACAATAAGTTCATGCTAATCCAGAAAGCACGTAAACTACTAGGGAAGCAACCTTAGATCACGTAGCTCCACCACCCTCCGCACAGACACACCATTTAGCCCGCTAGATCGCAGCACCGGATGAACGATTGTAAGTTGTCCAATAACATCTGTTGAAAACCCAAACACCATGGCACCTGATAAGCAAATCCCGGGAGACAGGAAAAGGGAACCTGAATAGGCAAGGCAAGGATAGTGTATACCTATTAGGCCATGTTCGTTCCTCCTTCTGCGGTCTAATTCCTCAAAGTCCACAAAATTGAAAACATAGAGGGGAAGCTGGGTGTCCAGCTCTGTACGTATCTCCTCTAGGACAGTCCACGGTGTAAAATAGATTGTTTGTGGGTTCGGCACAGGGTTATACTTCCTTGCTTGCCTGCTAACTTGGAATTTTTTAATCGTATAGGAGCGGCCTTCCACTAAAGAATCAGCAAATTTGCTAAGGTCTTTATGCCCAATGCAAGCGGTAATACCCACGCCCTGATGCAGAGGGACTCAGATCACACAGCCACAGTTAAGGGGAAATAGCATATGCCAGCAGGTAGCAACGAACATACCTGTTCATCGACCAGAACAAGTTCCATGGCAGTTACACCCTTCCACTTAGGATTCGGAGATAGCTTCCACATCCTAGCAACTCTAACCTTGATGGTCCAATTGTGCCTCGACGGATTAATCTCTGACACCAAGTTGTACTCCATCTGGTGGTAACCCATCAATAAAAGTAAAATAAATGTGTCAAATAGAGCACTATAATGTAGTTAAGCTAGGAGACCATAGCATGCAAGCGTGTGAGTCCAACAGATATGCGGTAAAAAAACATTTACCAGAGCGCCCGAAGGACTTCTTTGTAAACAATGTTTTCAGTGAGGTTAGAGGACAGGTCTGTGCCATCGTCAATCAAAACACTTAGTCCATCTCTAGATGTAACACGTGATATAGCAACATACAGCTGGCCATGAGAAAAAAAACTGGGCGCGGCAAGTATAGGCCAACATTATGCAAAGTTTGTCCTTGGCTCTTATTTATAGTCATTGCATAGCACAATCTTACTGGAAATTGGCGCCTGCTAAGAACAAATGGCCATTTAGTGCTTGACACATGCAATGCAATCCGAGGAAGGAGGACTTTGTCGCCAATGTGAGAGCCTGTTATTATCTGAGCCTCCAATACGCGGTCACCTAACTGCGTTATTATAAGGCGTGTACCATTGCAAAGGCCAGCACTCTGGTTCAAATTGCGCAGCAGCATTATGGGTGAACCAACCTTAAGTACAAGTTTATGAGGAGGGATGCCCTTGAACTGCAGGGAGTTTAGGAACTCAACTGGATAAAGTAGGTCTGAGTTACCATGTCCCTTGGAAGTTTCAACCAAGGAATCAGAACTAAGGTATACCTTTTCATGCCCTGGGATTAAAGAAAGGACGCGGTTATTAATCTCATCGATAGTATCATTTTTTGGAGCAATGATAGCCCGTTCCCTTAGGTAGTCTGGATCTGAGTAGAGGGTGTCTAAGTTGGGATAGGTAGATCTTATGATATTATCAATAGCGGAGCCAAGTTTTGGAACCAGGATGTCAGGAGGTATCTCAACCAACTCAGAGTCTCCATCATCAGTATGAGTAGCACCCATCGCAGTGCCATCCCCAATACTCAACACCCAATCATTAAATGCTCTCACCTGATCAGTTGGCAAACCACTACGAGACATCCCAAGTAAGCGCATATTGATTGTTAGCTTTAGAATCTTAACATATTTCCACAGGTAGGAGTTAGTTATGGATGCATCAATGGTGTCTAACCTGCCGCCGCCCTCAACCACAGGCAGCACTTGGCGGAAATCTCCACCTAGCACGACGGTCTTACCACCAAACAATCTATCTAAACACGAAGAGTCTGCCTCCCCAAGAATGTCACGCATGCTACGATCTAAAGATTCAAAGCAATGTCTGTGGGTCATAGGCGCCTCATCCCATATGATCAAGGAGCTATGCACTATTAAGTCAGCAAGAAAAGTTCCCCTCTTAATACTGCATACCGACGCCTCGTCAATGATTATAGGAATTTTAAACCGGGAATGCGCAGTACGTCCTCCAGGTAGTAATAGGGAAGCAACGCCAGATGAGGCCACAGCAAGGACAATAAGCTTCTCGGATCGCAGGCGTGAAATAATTGCATTCCAAAGAAATGTCTTGCCAGTGCCACCACATCCATACACAAAAAAACACTGGCCTGAATTTCCATAGACAGACTGTATGACAACATCATAGATATTTTTTTGTTCAACGTTCAACTGACTAACAAGGGTACCATGGGTACGCGTGAGGTCCTCACAGTCATAAGCTAGCTCCTCAGCCAGCAGCCTATTTTTAGCTTTGTTACGCATGCTTCGATCAGGCTCTGGTAGACCATAATCAGTCATTAGACCACCATTTTTGACAAACAAATTATCTAGTTCAAGCAAAACATAATTTTTTAGGTGATCCTCTGGAACACTGTAGGTAGGCAATTGCACCATTTTTTTAATGTTGTAGAGTATGTCGTCAGTAAAGTATTGGTAGAATTCATTAAAGAGGGAGGCTGCGTCACAGACAGAGCAAAAAAGGACTATAGTAACAAGCAGTTGCCGCATCTGAGCAGCTGATCCCCACATAGATGCTTCCCTAAGGGCCTCACGCCACTCACTATCATCGCCAAGAAGACCCATAGCCTGGCACGCATCCTTATATGTTGGATATAGGACACCACTAATTGTTCGGAGGTCTTCATATGAGGTAGCACCTTTGGCAACGTTGAGGAGCATACGAAGGTAATAAAGCTCACCACAACTAGGATTGATATATATAGCCTTGCCAATCTTGGTAGGCCCCTTGCGGGGGCGCCATTCCTTGTACTTCTTAACCCAGACCCACTTTGTCGGGAATTCTATATATGTTAGCTCTCGAGCGCGTGGGAACTTTCTATTAGCATAAAACCATTCGGTGAGGGTTGTCTGCATGTAACGTTGGTCATGTACAATAGCAGACAAGGGTTGGTTAGCCGGGTACACAACATTATTCATGAAAGGAAGGTGCACAGCCAGCCTCTCCACCGCGGGGGTCCTATAGTGAATGTCAAATTCAAACAAGCGCCAGGTAGCTTCATGCGAAGATAGATAGCGGCAATCGATGTACTCACGGACCTCATCCACATCCTCAGGCTGCCTATGGGAATCTAATGGCTGGGCACCAAGGCTGCTACTACCAACCTCAAATTGCGAATGGGCCCCAGTAACATCAGATGCACACGTTTCAATGACAGCCCTAGCACGGTCCAGCCCTTTTGTAATATATTTAAATAGGTACTTGATAAGATGTGTTTTATTACACCATTCAACATTTATATGTGCTCTGAATTTTTTTAACAATGACATATTGTATGGGACAACCCACTCGTTATCAAGTTTAACACCATATCGCTCAACAAAGTGCCCAGTGTCAGGACGCTGCCTATATTGCACTAAGCCATCCTCACCAACAATTGTGTTTGGTTGAGTGCCCTTTGGGAAGAACTTGGAGCACTTGCTGTTTTTCATGCATGGGCAATTCTGGTTCAGCTGACCACAAGGGCCGTGCACCATGAATTCATCAACAAGACTATAACCTAGTGGGTCAGATGATTTATCTGGTATCTCTGCACATATTATTGAGTCAATAAAAGAAGGACGAGGGTCTTTAGTGTTACCTTGAAGCCAAACCAGAATATGAACGTGGGGCAGGCCACGCTTTTGAAACTCAACGGTGTAGAGTACTGAAACAGAAAAATGGGGGTACCAGGATTAGCAAAACGCAATCAATCAAATAAATCATTCCATGGGAAACTGCTAGCATGCACGACCACAACCGAACAACCTGGAATAATGCACGGGACCACACTTAGACAAACCAGGTAGCCAACTGGTTTGCGCTGCTAAGTCCACTGTGCAGTAAGCAACGACTAGACGGAGGCCTATTTTCTAGATAAGAACCACAATGATGGAGGATGGAATTTGCTGGTTATACCTGCACGTGCCTTTCCAAAATAAGTTCCTTTCTTTAACCCAGAAACAAGCTCGTCCACCTTTAGCCTGAAAACTCGACTAACTATATCAGGTCTAGCGTCAGGCCTCTGCCCTGGAACAAATTTAAGGGCATCAGCTATTTCCTGCCACTTTGGATTACATGTAAAAGTAATAAACATATCTGGAGGCCCATATGATCGGCAGATGGCCATTGCATCCTGGTAATTCTGAACCATATACCGTTTGCTCCCTGTAAAGCTAACAGGCAAAATAACCTTCTTACCAACGCCACTGCCATCAACATCGCCCTTGCGAAGGGCATCCTCGAGTCCCCTGTACACCTCCGACCTTAGGTTACTATTGTTTTTAACTATAAACCTAAGCCTATTCTCCTCCACGGATGCGAAAGCGTCAACAATATATTGCTGGAATAATCGGTCGCCACGTATCAAGGTGGTTGCCTCACATCTACGCTGTTGTAGTCTATAGGCATAGTACTCAAGCATTGTGACCTCACCTCTGGCTCCAACCCTCAAGGCTCCTGACCTATTGTACTTAATGCCTATTCTGAAGCCCTGGTCCCCATAAGGAAACAAAACTGGATATTGTAACGCCATATAGTTTGCATGTAGATTACTGATTCGTCTAAGACCGCCACCCCTATCCTGAATGATTACATCTGGGCTCTTTTTTTTCTCGGAGAAGTCCCCGACTATCAAAGCAGCTATCTCAGACACTGCCGGCGCACTATATTGGGGCATGTTCTTGGACCTATCGTGTAACAGCCTAAGGCGTAGAGGCTGACACCGACTCTGTACCAGTAAGTCCCTAGCTGCCCTAAATGATTTTACCAGCTCATTTGATTCATCGAACATTCGTACCAAGCCCTCAACTATCTGTTTATCAACCTCGTTACCACCATCAGACTCTCTATGCTTATCAAAAATTGATATTCGGTTTTGAACTTCGTTTTCAGTGTCAAAAATATAGAGTTGTGCATAAACCGGGGTCGCACCCTCATCCGGCAGCAAAGACCCAATTCTATGGTGGACCTGACCATTAATCTTAAACACATATGGACCAGGGCCCTTGTTTACACCGGTGTCAATCTTAGCACCAAGTGATGTGAATGCAAACATAGAATTGTATGAACGAATAGATTTAATGAAATGTTTGGAAAGAACACCACCACTTGGATTCAACAGACCATCTAGGAACGGAGGAGGGTCTTTTTGAAAAGGCAAACTGACCTTCCCTCCGCTGCAGCAAAGATGGAAACGAATAGCAGCAGCTGCGTCACCTGGATATGATCTTTTCACACGCTCTTGGTACCAAAACTGCGCACCACAGTGCTGACACTCGTGCGCTGGAGGCCCGTAATAGGAAGTCTCAGTAGAAAGGCAATCTGCAGATGAGACACGACATCAACCGAGGAATCTATTTTATCACTACCTAGTATATATGTAGGAATCGTAGGTTTGTAGGGCATATATTGGCACCGGCTTTTTCCTGAGAACCACCACTATTTCCTGTGCATGGAATGGAAACCTGCACGTTAGCATAAGGGGAAATCCACGCAACACCTACACACACCTATACAAACAAGAAGGTACACAACGAACCTTCTTTCTTTAGCTGTCTTTTAGACCTCCGACGTTGCTGCCTCTCACGAACTGTCCCCTCAACTATAGCTAGATGCGGAGAGGAGGGAAGAGAGCCAGAGAGAGGAATTTCTAATTAGGGATGGGAACAGCGTAAACGAAAGGGAGATGGTAAACAATCAAACACCTGGAAGTGAAGATGCACTCTTCCCACGCTGCCTCTTCCTTGGACGGCTAGAGGAAGGTCGGTCCATGCGCCATCAATGTGTGACTGCACACATTCGTACCACAAAAATTACATGATGAAACGACCTGGCCAGCCATGACCGCAACACGTGTGTGCACATGAATTGTTCCTGCTACGTGCGTATGCACATGCTAGCTAAGCGAACTCAAATGTGTATGCACATGCTAACTAAATGAGCTTAAGTGTAAAGATTTCCCGACCGCTCACTACACCCATGATTAGCCATTAGTTCAATAAACCTTGTGTTACCATAGTTTGAAAGCACATACCTACTATATCGTGCTTCCTATGCAGTATGTTCTGGTTAGGCCATTATTCGTTCCTGGAAAAGGGCACGACACTTGTACTGGTGGCTTCAGTGTAACAAAGGCCAGGAATAGCAGCACAAGCTACTGCAGGGAGAGGGCACTTGCCAGCAATGGGAAGAGACGATGAAGGGATGATATGAACTATAGGGAGGGCACTTGCAAGCAATGGGAGGAGGCGATGATGCACCAGGCAGCACACCACAGGCTTATATAGGCAAGAGGTGGAGGCTTGGAGGAGGCATGGGTGCTCGGGTGCAAGCACCCCATCAATGTAGTGGGGCCATCTTAGGAAACCCAAATGTAGATGCATGTTCCTCGAAGAGGGAGACATTCTACACGCACAGGTAGCAAGGAAGTCACTTGTGCATGCATGAACATTTACCACATTGTCTTTAGCCACTTGTAAATTTTGAACCACATGCGACGAAAATTTACCACACCGGCTTTAGCTACCTGTGCACTCTGAACCAGAGGCGATGCAATTTACCACGTTGTCTTTAGCTACCTGTAAATTGTAAACCAGAGCTGATGAAAATTTACTATGTTGTCTGTAGCTTTGTGTACATTTTCAACCACAGGTAATGTAAATCCTTGTTGACCAGTAAATTTTCTGCAGGTAACGAGGTCCTTACTATGGTCCCACCTAGGATTGCTACTACGGTGCACATGTTCATGGTAAATCTCACAGGTGATGAAAATTTACTACGTTGTCCTTAGCTACACGTATATTTTTAACCACATGTGATGTAAATCCTTGTTGACCAGTAAATTTTCTGCAGGTAAAGAGGTCCTTTCTATGGTCCCACCTAGGCCCGCTACTACATAGGCGATGTCCATTCCTGTGAGCCAACAAATTTTGTGGCAAATAAAGATGTCCTTGGTGTGGCCTCACCTAAGGTTGCTTCCTTCAACGTAAAAACTGGGCAGCGGTAAAAGCTCTTCTATGTAAAAGGAAAAGGTACAATGATGTAAATACCCATGGTAACTCTCTGCATAGAAAGAACACCCACCGTATTGGACGCTGTTTGCATGCATGCTCAGCCAAATTTCTGGAGCATGCATGAAGGTACTATACGTGGGTCATGAAGGTGAGGTACTACTTTATCTGGGCCGTGTAATCTCTATCCAACGCACCACCTAAATGAAGCATACGTGGACACCTTGGGAGGCATGCCGTCTGATGAAAATTTACTACGTTGTCTGTAGCTTCGTGTACATTTTCAACCATAGGTGATGTAAATCCTTGCTAACTAGTAAATTTTCTGCAGGTAAAGAGGTCATTTCTATGGTCCCACCTAGGATTGCTACTATGGTTCACATGTTCATGGTAAATCTCACAGGAGATGAAAATTTACTACGTTGTCTTTAGCTACATGTACATTTTGAACCATAGGTGATGTAAATCTTTACTAACCAGTAAATTTTCTGCATGTAAAGAGGTCCTTTCTATGGTCCCACCTGGGATCGCTACTAAACAGGCGATGTCCATTCCTGCTAGCCAACAAATTTTGTGGCAAATAAAGACATCTTTGGTGTGGCCTCACCTGAGGTTGCTTCCTTCAATGTAAAAACTGGCCAGCGGTAAAAGTTCCTCTATGTAAAAGGAAAAGGCACAATGATGTAAACACCCATGGTAACTCTCTGCATGGAAAGAACACCTACAGTATTGGACGCTGCTTGCATGCATGCTCAGCCAAATTTCTAGATCATGCATGAATGTACTGTATGTGGGTCATGGAGGTGAGGTACTATTTCATCTGGACCGTGTAATCTCTATCTAACGCACCACCTAAATGAAGCATACGTGGACACCCTGGGAGGCCGCCTAGACGGCGCGCCTTCATATTCTTAATAATTCGGTAAAGTCTCTCACTTCCTTACATAAATGATGTCCCTTGATCTATAGTTAATGTTTAGGGTATGTCGAATCTATGAATGATATGGTCAGTGATGAACTCAACAACCTCCTTATGTGTCATATTCTTCAAAGGAACAACTTCGGTCCACTTAGTGAAATAATCTGTAGCAACCAATATAAAACGATGTCCCTTGGAAGATGAGGGATGTATTTGGTCAATAAAGTCTAGCCCCCAACTACAAAAAGGCCATGGCTTGATAATAGGATGAAGCATAGCAGCAGACATCACCTGAATATTTCCAAACCTTTGGCACTCTTCGCAACCTTTGTAGTATCGAAAACAATTGACCATCATAGTAGGCCAATAGAAATCGGCTCTACGCAATAACCACTTCATCTTCGGGGCCGATTGATGCATACCACAAATACCTTCATGGAGTTCTCCCATAGCCACTCTTGCTTGATCAGATCCCAAGCACTTCAGTAGCAAGTCTTCGGCGGTCCTTTAATAAAGCTCATCATTGTGAACACATACGTGAAAAGCACTTCGCCGAACACTTTTATCAACTTTAGCACTTGGATCACGTAGATATATCAATAAAGGAGTCCTCCAATCATACAAATTGGCCCCAATATCACTGAAAGTTTTACCAGGCCGATTTGAGAGCTCGTCATGCTCATTGATCGTGCTGGTCATAGGGGAGTCAGTTGAGCCGACAGGGGCAGTCGGCTTAGCTGATTGGGGGGAGTTGGCCTGGCCGGCTATAGCAGTCAGCTCAGCCGACTTGGCTACAACAAGGAGGGAGTCGGCTAAACCGACTTGGTCAGTCAGCTTGGCCGACTAGTTTGCACTTGCACTGAATAATTCTAAACTTTTACACATTGACTGTTCTTGAACATGAAAATTACACCCACTGATGTCATAGCCAGATGCTTGTTGCGCTAACATGTTGGCCTTTTGATTTTCATGCCTTGGAATATGCCGAATTTGAAATTTGGCAAAAGAACTAATGATATCAAGGCAAGCATCAAGGCAAACTTTTAGTGACTTTTCTAAGCATTGAAATTCATCAGCAACTTGTTCCACCAGCAAAGAATCACCGCAGGCTTCAACATGTCATACCTCATGGATCGCAATATAATCAAGCCGAATAAGAAAATTACATTCGGCTTGAATTTTGGTGCAAATGTAATTTCTAATCAACTTGATGTCTCTAATAGCACCATTGTGAGAAATAATTATCATGCCAACACCTTGGTCTTATTAGCAAGCCGATTAATCATATTGTCACATCCATGAAGTGAATCAAAATACATAAATCATGCCCTTGGGCCTGAAAATCATCAAAGTGAGTTTCATGGGGGCTTTTTTAATAGCACGATGGTTGCAAGCATTCATCGGCTATATTTTATACTAAGGGCGATATCAAAATATCGGCCATATGAATTCATCCACAAGAGTATGCACAACCGAAATAGAATATTTTAGCTACTGATCATTGGTGAACAAAGTAATTTGGCAATCCTCCATGACATAAAAATCTATACTAGGGATCAAAGTAAGGAGATGTGGGATAACCATTCATACCATGAGATGAATTCCACATAAGCATAGGCAGAGAACATGGTTGATGCCAAGACCAATGACTCTGATGATCTGGTGCAAACTTCCAACTTAGCAATTGCTTCTCAAATCGTCTTCTTCTTTCTTTTGCCTTTGTCGCACCACTTACTTGAGCATCATCCTTATGAGCTTGAATACTTCCTTTAGGAACCCAAGCAAAGCCTTCTTCTTTTAGCTTCTCTGCACTAAGCTTTTGTAACTTCTTTTCTTGCCACTTTAGTAAACCGATTGAGCACATCGGTTTTATTTCTGCTTTGGACAGCGATAAATCATTCTTGACTTTGGGCACTCTCACCTTCTTCTGTTCAGATTTGACACTTAAAATATTAATAGATGATTTTCCCACTTCTTTGCCATCAATAGCTGAATTTTTCAGTAATGTAATCAGCTTTTCAATAGTTGAATTCAGATCTGAACTTTTCTTCTTTCGGCCATCATACTTCACACGGTAAACTTGTTTTACCACTTTTTTCTTTGGTTGAGCTCCAGACCGATTTTGATCAAAACGGTCTTTACAAGATGATGATCTCTCTGAATGTCTATGAGCTGCATATTCTACATATTGTGGCCTGAAATATGGTGAAATATGTGCCTCTTGATCAAACTAGCCCCAAGATGAATAAGGATGAAAACATATGGACTGTGATCCATTTGACATGGGAATTGGCTGCTAAAAAGGAGAATATGTTGCTACTGCGTGAGATCTATCTTCTTGCCAATTCCACTCTTGAGACTTGCGCGTTGGAGGTAATTTTGATGATGGGACTTTCTTTGGCCGATTGTTGACATTTGCTTCTGCTATCTTCTCATATTTAGCTAGAAGTTCTTTGAAGCTAAGCTTCGGTCTTCTACTTTTTAGCTTGTCATGGCCTTTACCTCCATCAGCATTATGAGCATCCTCCTTCTTCTCCCCATCTTGATAGACATGCTCCATAGGAGGATCCTTAGCTGATTCCCCTTGCTCAACGAGATCAATCGGCTTTTGTTCTAATTGAAGAGATTTCACCTGCCCCCCAGTGTCGTCTGAAATTGTGATAACATTGCTGTTCTCTTGAGTATCTTCAATTTGTAGTTCATGAACAACAACCTTATCCCCACTTGAGGGCTCTACATCTCTTCCTTGGGCATTTGAGCCTTGAGCTTTGAGTGAATCGGTTAATGCAAGCCAATTCGAAAGCCGTTTGCCATCAAGACCAATTGAATCCAATTGGCCTATTTGTTAAGCTTCAGAAAATCTCAATCGTCCATTATCAATGGCCGATTGGATCACTCGATGAAACACATTGCAATTAGAAGTATTATGATCAGAAGAATTATGTCACTTGCAATATGTAAGCTCTTCTAAGTTTTGAATAGATGGCAAAGCACTGTGATCAACGATTCTAATAAAATTATTCTTGAGCAAGATATCAAAGACATGATCAAAAAAAGTAAAGTCAAAGGTGTATTTTGATTTCTTTAGCCGATTCTTTTGTAGAGTAAGTTTTAA
Organism: Saccharum hybrid cultivar R570; assembly: GCA_038087645.1. NCBI lineage: Eukaryota > Viridiplantae > Streptophyta > Magnoliopsida > Poales > Poaceae > Saccharum > Saccharum hybrid cultivar. The sequence continues at coordinate 3,407,896 of JAQSUU010000377.1, forward strand.
AGCTAGGCAAACGAAGGGATCAGATTTAACATCAACCCATTCGACCACACTTTTGTAGCTACTTTTGAGAAGCCTTAGCTTTGATAAACTAGCACTATTGGCCTTGCCATATGGCATAATGTGTTGGCCGATAGAATCTGAATTTGTTTTATCAACAAATAAATTGCTATTCTCAATTGGTATATTACAACTATTAGTGAGGATATCTTTAATAGATGCTGAAATTGAAATAGTATGACAGGATTGGAATTTGAGCAAAATATTTGTGTTTTCTACCTTGTTGATCATGTTGGAGAAGTGCATATCCTTGATTTGCATGATGTTGCTCTTCTTCTCCAAAAACCAATCAACAAGAGGGGTCAAATCACCCGAATACACATTAGCAGCTGTCGGAACTGGGAAAGTCGGCTTAGCTGACTAGAAAACGGCTAGGCCAACTTGGGCACTAGTAGGGGCAGTCGGCTTGGCCGACTGAGAAGTCGGCCTAGCTGACTCAGGGCAGGCGGCGGAGGCAGTCGGCCTAGCCGACTTAGAGCAGGCTGGAGTCGACTTAGCCGACTTTAAAGTTGGCTCAACCGATTCTGAGAAGGCAGACGATCCTTCTTTGTTGCTTGTAGGGGCTTGATATCCATCAATGATGTGGTAATCACTAGATAAGTATACAACCCCTTTAGCTCCTGAAAAATCAGGTCTAGTTGATTTCTGTCGTTTTCTATATTTTTCTGTAACAAGACTTGTTTTCTGAGATATGATTGATTTGGAAAGGATATTGTGTTGTTCAGCTTTTGTAGCCGAACCTTTGCTTACATCTGAATCAAATCTTTCTTTCATGCCCACTAGCAATCCTCTTTAGACCGATGACTCAATTGTGATTGGCCTTTCCTCATTAGTCTTTCTAAAATATTCATAGAATTGCTCCTCTAATTGAGACTATGAACCAACAGTGCACCAGGGCAAAGATGTAAACCATGCAAAGGCAATACCGGTAAGGGATAAAGAAAAATTACGTATTCTCATATAATCTTCTTTACCAGCAAAACCTAATTGTGAGATATATACATTAATGTGTTCCACATCGGTCTTATCATCTTCACCACTAAACTTATAAAAATCAGGTATCTACCAACCATGAGGAGTTTTCAAGTAATCAATGTGTAATGGATACGGTCTATGATATGCGGGCACCTTCCATTTAGAGGAGCCATATGGATTTCTAGTGTGGGCTAAATCTTCCTCGATTCGGCTTGATTTGAGAGCATCATATGAAGTCGAATCATGATTGTTTGCATGTGCATCAATTGCTGAATTTTCATTGATTCAGCTACAATTATTAGCAATAGGTTGAGCTGAATCATGAGTTTTAGTACTCGAATGTCTTGCTGAAATTTCACTAATTCGGCTTTGATCATGAGCGAAATATGAAGCCGAATTGTGGTCGTTGATCTTTGCATATGGTGCTGAATTTTCATTGATTCGGCTATGGTTATTAGTAACACGTGAAACTGAATCATGAGTATTATCACTTAAACACCTTGCTGAATTTTCATTAATTCGGCTCAAGTTGAAAGTAACATATGAAGCCAAATTATGAATATGAGCATTTGTATAAGGTGCTGAATTTTGAGAGCAATTGGCTAAATAACTAGCATTGTCATAGCCAATTTTTTCATTCATCGGCAGGTCATGTGGTGGAATCACATATTGTGAACTTATAGCCGATGAACAAGGATTTACATGTTGCATGTTGCTAGTAACATCAAAACTCAAAGAATTAATAGTTGACATCGGCTCTTGACCATGATATCCATAATTATTATGTGTATGATGAGGAACATTATCAAAAGTATCAGTCGATGCAACATATCTAGTATCATTACAGCTAGCAACACCAACGTGAGAGCTTATATGACTTGCAAAATAACCATTAGGATCATAAGATGCATTTGCAAGTTGTACCTCGAGGTAATTGTAGTAGTTTTGTGATGAATCACCTTGGTACTCCATGATTTAGAACTTGACCACCTTGCTGAATTTTTCAATGTCAAGCGTAACACGTTGCAAAATTGCAAGCAAGATCACAATGGGTCAAAACCAGATGCGATCGATCTTTTGGGCCAGATGCAATGGTAATGGTGAGCTCAAGAAGATAGATCAGCGAGGAGTAAGGCTAGGGCAAGAAGAATCGGCTACAAAGTAGAGCCGAAGCAAATTCTTCCCTAGCGGAGTCGCAAAAAAGTGTGTTGACGTCGGATGTGGTCTGAATCACACACCAGAAAGGACATTGAATGCCCGGGCCGCTACGGACCGGAGAACGCAGCAAGATATCACTCTTTCGTGGTGAAGCACGGAAAGATTTACAAGCAAACCACTAAAGGATAACCAATCGTGCTTACGTGACGAAGAACCAGCTACTTTCAGGCAAACTGACAAAGAAACCGTCGAAGCTCTCGCCCGAGAGGAACCCCGTCAGGGCAAGGCCGTCGCTGGGTTGCCCTAGGTTGGCCGGCAAGCCTAGGACATCATCCTTGAACGTGGATCAAGGGATGAATAGCATGGAGGTTGAAGGAGAAGAGAAAAGTGATAAAATGAGTAGATTGATTTGTTTATATGACGATTGGATAGATGAGAACTTAATCGCCCATGATCCTCTCATATATATAGAGGGAGGTGGTCTTATCCCAGTAGAAAACCTCTCCAAGGCTTATTTTCCAAATTTCCTACGTCCAAAAACCGATCGAGAAACAAATCGGTTCGAGATCTGAAAGTCAGATTCGGAATAAACACCTACCGGTACTTCCGGTCAGGCTCCACCGGTAGTACCGGTAGTTCATTTTCGCGCAAAACTGCGCCTTCCTCCGCCAGCCACCGGAAGTTCCGGTCTCGGACTGGAAGTACCGGTAGCCCAGACAGATATTTTCTCGGAGGCATAACTCTATCATCCGGACCCCAAATTGGACGTTCCATATATGTTTTTTTTACCATCTCGACGAGAGGAACGTAATGGTGAAGTTCGTTACACATTTTGACAACTTCACAAAATGAACATTTTTTGTTGTCAACACTGTGCTAGAGTTTTTTTTCATGCCTTTGGTGCCTGCTTAAATCTTCAATTATTACTGGGACTGAATCCAAAAGCTGACGCGCCTATGCATTGTTTCTAGTACCACGGGACCTTGTTATCACATCGGATGTTTTGACACATGCACGAAGTATTAAATATAGACTAATTACGAAACTAAATACATAAATTGAGACTAATTTGTGAGACAAAATTTTAAGCCTAATTAGTCCTTAATTTGACAATGTGGTGCTACAGTAACATGTGGTAATGACAGATTAATTAGGCTTAATAAATTCGTGTCACGGATTACTGAGAACTTGTGTAATTTGTTTTATTATTTCTATCCGAACACTCCCATGTAACACCCCCATGTGACACACCTAAACTTTAGCCTCTGAATTTAAACACCCCCGAAAGAAATTCAACCACCAGGAAAGCAAGCATAAAATTGTGACGGATATGGCCGCAGTTACGTAAAAAAGAAAAAGAAAAGAAAAGAAAAGAAATTGAACAGCCAGAAAACGTGAAAGATATATACCTTCAGTTACATAAAACTTAATGTCTTGCACACCGGCAAAAGAAAATCTAGCGGTGGCTACCATTAACTGGCTAGTTATTCGACATGTAGAATGTTTGACACAAACTTAAGGTAGTAACGCTTCTCGGCAAAATAAAACTAAGCAGCAGGTTGTCGGTAGCTCCATTGACGACGCAACGCAACGCAATACGATTAGTGCCTCTCGCCACGGATCCTGGTAGCCAGATGAACATCTTTGGGCATGATGGTCACTCGCTTGGCATGGATGGCACACAGGTTGGTGTCCTCAAAGAGACCCACGAGATACGCCTCTGCCGCCTCCTGTAGAGTAAGGATCGCATGGCTCTGGAAACGCAGGTCACCCTGCATATGCATTCAGATATTACAACTGCTTCGAAAGAAAGAAAAGAAAAACAAGAAAAAATTGCAGATCGTGTGTGTGTGGTGATCAAATTAGCAACCATACCTTGTGTAGCTGGGCGATCTCCCTGACGAGCCTCTGGAAGGGCATCTTCCTGATGAGCAGCTCGGCGCCCTTCTGATACTTGCGAATTTCACTGCAAGAAAAGAAATAGATAAATGTGAGGTTCAGATTCAGCTGTGACACGGTTACTTGCATGGAAATTACAGCCGTACAATTGAACTCATAGCAGAAGCAAAGGAACCATGAAATAAAATCAGCTGTGTTGCGCTTGGTCGTACCGAAGAGCTACGGTTCCAGGGCGGTAACGACGAGGCTCCTTCACTCCTCCTGTTACTGGCGCTGGCTTGCGAACAGCAGCCTATGGTCACAAAGCCAGACTGCTAATGTTAGAACAAGTTTCAAGTTACAACACGCAAGTACTGATGATACGTGCTACTTAACATACAAATTTTACATATACACGTACAAAGATCGCTCGAACAAGTTGCTTCCTTGGTGTCTTTCCTCCGGTCGACTTACGAGCCCAAGACTTAGTACGAGCCATCTTGCAAACAAAATAGTAATTAAACTGATGATTGATCAAGAAATCCTGAGTATACTGTAATTGAAAATAAAATGCCTTCTGAGGAACAGAAATAATAAAGATGTATGATATATAACAGTAGTATATATCATGCATCTAATTGAAATGTGCACAGAACCACTGTCACACATTAGCATATGCCTAACTGAATCATGTTGTCGGCGTAAGAAACGACGGTCCTAGCATCAACGAGTAATGAGTGCCTTCGCGTCGGGAGTCCGGATGATGTGCAAGAAGAACACAAGCGATTTATATTGATTCGGGCCGAGAAATGCCCTACGTCCAGTGGAGGAGGAGAGTTCTGTATTATCTTGCACCGAAATGCTTGTAATAGGGGTTACAAGCGGTCGTGAGAGAGGGAGGAGCTCCCAAGTCTCAAGGCGTGAGTGGAGAAAGTGGTGTGTGCGACTCTGCTGGTGACCTCGCAAGGTCCAGGAGAGTTGCCTGCTCGTATCTTGCGTTGTGGTGCTGTGGTGGTTCTTTCGGTCTATCTTCGGCTGGGCTGTCTTTTTTTTGGAATGATGCCTACATGCTCCTTTTATAGTCTCAAGGAGGTGCAGGGTTACGTGATGTTGGCGTATGATGTGACCTTGCTGGTGAAGGAGCCTGGAGGCTTCGGAAGGGCCTTATCCGGTGGCGACGTGGTCTGCACTGTGGAGGCATGGCGTCGGTACTTCTGACACTGCTGCTACGTGTGTCTAGTACGTGTACCACTGCTGAAGGAGTGGTTTCTGTCCTTTGAGATTGTAGCGACGTGCCTTGTCATATCTGGTCCTGTAGCCGGCGTGGCGTATTTGTCCTCGTAGTTTGACTGGCGTAGAGGGCCGAGGCCTCGGAGGCGGGAAGTGCGGTGCGATCTTATCCTGATCGTAGGAATAGTGGCCCAGGGCAGTTGTTCTGTACACTGCGCAGGCACGAATCGTGCGTATAGTGCCAGTATGGGTGGCACAGTGGTCAGCAGCTCTTCCCCATGCCTGTTGCAGTCGATGGCGTGGTGATTTGACCCCGGTCATTCCTGGTCTGCCGGTTGGGCAGACGCGAGAACGTGGGTGACGTCATAGGGGGGTCTCGGGCGCGCCAATGGGGGAGCGGCGTCAGAGGCCAGTCTCGGGAGAGGCGGAGACGGTCAATGTCGCCTCTGGAGCTCGGGCGAGGCGGTGATATTGCCGGGGGTCGGCTTGTGTCCGAGACCCCAGGGCGGAGGCCTCGGGCGAATCGGAGGTGTTCCGAGACCCCTCTGAGTGAGGCCTCGGATGAAGTGGGGAGATGGGTTGATTCGCTCATATGTCTTGTTGGAGGCCCAGCAAGGGAGAGTTTAGCCCGTCTCTCTTTTGTTGATCTTTCTCCTTAAATGAGGAGGCCGGATGATTTTCCATCATAATTTGGGTACCCCTAATTATGGTATCCGACACATGTAATGTAGTAGTAGGAAAATAAATTGAGAACACGTATGCAGATACATAAAGACAGATATATGAATTCAGATGTGGGAACTACACAGTGCAAATACAAGCCAATCGGCAGGGGCTTCATGATGTTTCGAGCATTATTGTTGAACAGAAACCTAATTCATCGCTTGCATACTAAAGGAACACTAATTACTATTGAGTTGCCGGTTCCTCTCTGTTACAATATCAGGGCATAACAGTACACAAAAACATGTTTAGGTATATATGGTCGAGAGAACTGAGCTGCGAAGTGCAAACAAAATCATGTGCAACGAAATTATTTATCAACACTTAGTACGGCAAAAATGATGAAAAAACCCTGGGCAGAGTGCGGATAGATTACTGTCTAGCGTAATCATATTAGAGTTTGCAATCCATATATAGTTGCACGCGCTCTAAAACCCTAGAAACACATACACGTTATAAAACCAACAACCAAGGTCATCCAAACATAGTCGGTTCGCAAAAAAAAAGTCATCCAAACATAGTCAGTTGAATGAAAATGAACTATACAAACAACAAGCATGTATCTCTACTAGATATATGGATAGCCGATAAAGCAAGAATATAGATAATCAAATCTGTTAGTACTGCAACATGAAGGAGATGGGTCTGTTTGGTTACCTCTCACAGTCACAGATCGTGTGTGCTAGCAACTGCTACACTACTGATGATGCCTTGTAGTCGTAGCTAGGTCGTTCTTCAGCCGTGAGCCCGTGATGTAATTTGCCGGGTGGGAGGGGGCGCTATTTATATAAGCAGTAGGCACGTACTTACGCGAGACGCACAACGGACGTAGATCGGTTCCTGCATGATCGGACGGCTCTGATTAGGATGTGCCGCCGCGGATTGGTGTAGGCAAACACTGGATTCTTATTGGCTGGTGGCACTATGACGCGGATTTATGTAATTAACCACATCATATACGACATAACGAAAATTTCTAAGACCTGAGTCCTGACAAAATGTTCCGTAGTCCCATTATTCTGATTTCTGAAACTGTTGTTTCGGTGGAGAAGATCGTCAAAATGTCTGACTTTTTCCATCTAATTTGTTATAAGAACCACGCGTTCCAATTTCTAACAGAAGTCCAGCAAGATTCTTGTTTTTCAAACATATCCGATGCCACGACATGATTAGTCCACTATCATTATACTGGTACTACCACACACTAGCTAAGAGTACAAAGGTCAATTTCTTAGAATTTCGCACAAACACCATGATGCCCTCTTTTCACCTAACCGATGAAATGCCGACTAAAAATTGGCTCCAAGAATCATTGTACCGTGTCCTGTTTTTGTTTGCTTGTTTCGTCCATAGCCAGTAGCCACACTCTTTTCTACGCTCTACTACTGTACATGACTTTTCGAGTCTCATGGTCCATGCTTGTACGTGCAAAACCAATGCAATCTGCCACCCCACAGGCCACAGTCCCAGACCCTGTGCCGCGCGCATCTTGCATTCTTGCAGGACACACGTAGTCACGAAGGTTCTTTTCTAGCTCAACTTCTCTGTCATTGTCTTTTTATCAAGACTAGCAAACGGTATGGATTGAATTAACAGCTTAATTGCGCTCCAAAAATCTTGGGTTTGGCTTTCGATGTGTGATATGCTTTGCTATTTGCTCTCCCGGATCTTCCTCCGCATCGATGCCATTGAATGGTGACCCGAGTGAAGAAACCTTTCAAGATTGAGGTCTTAGACAAGGTAATCCTAGGTCTTAGACTGTAAAATTTATGAACCATTGTGTAGAATAAATACAAAGAGAAGTGGTAATGGCTATTGGCACTTCCCAATTCTAAGAAGTTAAAACTTACTATGATAGGATGATGATTGATATTTTACACCCATTTTATTTTGATAGCTAGTATAAAGAATGGCATACTATCAAGGGGATCATTGACAAGTGTCTTGCTGGTGTCTATGTGCTCAAGTAACTCTAACAATACCGGGTGTTTGCTGTTTTTTAGTTTTGTTAACTGCTTTGAAGTGTGCATAATTTGTGGTTTTCTCTAGAGATCCCGACCAGCTCTCTGGAGTCTAGACAATTTGATAGCCAGGAAAGCATAGGATAAATGAGAGTACGAGAGATTATTTTCTTTTGTAAAAAAAAAAGAAAAATAAAACTGATTTAGACTTTTGGCCTTGTCAGGTATAAGTATAACGCACCATTCACATTAGTTTGGCGATTATCCTTCTTCGATCCTTACCCCCCGTTATCTCATCTTCGAATGATCTATCCGCTCAAATCTTTGTTTTGCGATTCAACCCCTCTACTCAATCTCTTTCATTCCATCTTATTGCTCAAGTAAGGAAGCCCAAAAACTAGCGGTTAAGTCTAAGAGTCCCTTTGGAGTGAAGGAATTTCATCAGAATTATATAGTTATCTTATAAAAATAAATTCAATTTGATATAAAAAAGCACAAAAACATGTAAAAATCTCGTATTCCAAAGAGGGCGTGTTTTAAATTCTAAGAATTCTATGTGCTGTGTGTATGTATGCACTAACGCTAGCTCCCCCTCCGTCGGGTCGGCCACGCCGTTGCCCCCGTCCTGCGTCCCACGCCTGCCCGCAATGGGGCTTGCCCGCACTAGTGGGGACCGCCTTCGCCTTCCCGCGCCTGATACCGAGGCAAGACAGCACAAAGGCGAGGAGTGAGATGCAACACTCGATCTAGTTTTGAAACATCCAGTTGCAACAAATGCAACATACATCTAAAAACAAATGAAACATTTGAAATATGCGTCTGAAACACTTGCAAAAACACCTCAAAAACATTTGAAACCATTGTAAACATACGCAATATCCAGATAAAACGCTTGCATCATTTGTGTGAAAACATATGCAACATCCAGATAAACACACTTGCAATATACGTCGAAAGAAAACAGATGAAACCTTGAGAAAAGGAGCTTGCAACATACATGTACAACCATTACAACATGTACAACATCCCGATCTACTTTTGCAACATCTGTATGAAACACTTGTAACTTACCTCTGAAACACTTGAAACAGACACTTGCAACTTGCAGTTTCAGTGCAAATATCTTTTTGTTGCTGGGGAGAATGGAGGCTCGTTGGCATTTGGAGTTCGCCGGAGGCAGCGGGCTGACGGTGCTTATAGACAGCGGCTTTGCAGTGGCTATGCGATAGGGCAGGGAGGCAGTGGCCTCGCGCCATGCCTAGCCGGGGCAGTAGCCAAGCGTCGTGACTCGCAGGCGGCTACGAGCTTGGTAGGGCTAGCAAGCACACCGCCACGACTTGCAGGCAGCCGCACGCTGAAACCAGAAGAGGGTAGCCGCGCGCCGCATTTGCTAGGGTTGGGCGGCTGGCAGTCGAGTGCCGCATGTGGGAGTGGAGCCGAGCAGAGCGAGGCGTGCGAGAGTTGATTTTGTTTTTTTAGTGAGCGGCACACGTGGGTAGTAAGTGGAGCGAGACGTCCGTCTTAATGGTAGCATTACCGTTTTTTTAACCTCTATACTTTGTCGACATTCACATAGTTAATTTCTTTGGTTATGGTAATTATTTTTTAGATCTTGAGAATTAATGTGGAGGTTTTTTCGTTGCCTAAATATTAAGATAATAAATATATATTATCAAATCGTTCCTCAAATTCAATAGACAGAAAAGAAATCTGAGCTCGAAGGTACTCGTCCTGTTTTCAGCAGCACTTTTCAATGAAGAAACAATATTTTTCTCTCATAATAAATCAGCACCAGCATTAGCAGCGGTCAAATTTCAGCGAAACGAAAAAGGTCGCTATAATAACACAGCACACGAGTGCGCCCTTTTGCGGTACAAAGTGGTTCAGTTTTCACTTTGCCCATAAATGTTCCAAACTTTAGAAGGCATCTGCACAGACTGCAGGTGAGAGCCACAGAACATATCCGACCACCAGGGATGAAAACGGTACAGATATTTTCCGACCGTATTCGAAACCGAATCCGTTTAGAGGGGTTTTAATCCGTCCGTATCCGAGTCCGGATATTTAACATCCGATACCGTATTCGTATCCGAATATTTAAATCACATATTTATGATGTCGATATCCAATCGTATCCTATCCGTCATTTTTTATACTATCCGTATTCGAATCCGAATCCGAACATAAATACGAAAACAAACACCACCGGAAAATGTAAATTTGCCGTGCGCTAAAATTTTGCCGTGCGCTTTTTTACGGGACGCACGGTAAAGAGAACATTTGCCGTGCGCCCTGTTCAAAGCGCACGGCAAACATTAGGCGCACGGTAACCTCTCTCTTTGCCGTGCGTCAAACACCACACCCACGGCAAAACTGAGCTTCGCCGTGCGCCACACTAGAGCCGCACGGCGAAGGTGCCTCACGTGCGCTACACGTGCGTACCATCACGGCCGTCCACCCCGCGGTAACGGCTGGCGCGTCTTTGCCGTGCGTTGGTTACTGGCGCACGGCAAACATATATGTTTGCCGTGCGCCCAGTTGTTGGCGCACGGCAAACATATATGTTTGCCGTGCGCCCGGTTCGTGGCGCACGGCAAACATATAAGTTTGCCGTGCATTTCCTATCGGCTCACGGCAAAGTTACAATTTTTTTTTTGATTTCTATACTTTTTTTGATTTCTCCACTACAAAGACATTACTTTGTACTCTATATTCCAATTTATACATTTCTCGACATGTTTACTATATTTAACAATTTTTTATCATTTAAAGATTTTTTTCGTAGAAGTCAAATTTGAACGGTAAGTGCATAAAATAGTAGAGCAAAGTTCGTAGAAAAATGATATTCATGTAATTGAGTCATTTTTAAGACCTTTCCCGTAAAATTAGATGAAATTTTGAACATTTTGTTCGCGAAGCATGAAAATCCACTTGCAGTTAAACTGTTTTTTAATTTTATAAAATGCAAACAAAGTTTGAAAATCTTGAGATTCGGCAAGAGCTCATGATATCCTATGTGAAGGTTATGGTAAATAATAGAGAAGGTTTTGAACAATTCGTCATGCATGGTGTTTAGAAATCGAAGCATCTCATGAGAAGTTTCACAGTGTGAGAGTCACGTGATAAGGTTTGTAGTCTTAGTAAAGTTCAAATTGGATTTTGACTTCAAAACTTTTTTGCTAGTGAACATACAGCATAGATTGTCTCATGTTAATTTATGGTAATTTTTCGCATCCATTAGATCATTTTAGTATATTAACTCTAATTATAAAATTTTAATGAACATAAATTGAATTTGAGCAATAACTTAATGAAAAAATAGAATAAAGTGTTGTAAAAATAATATTCATGTAATTGAGTGCAGTGTAAAGCTTTAACTGAGATTTGAAATAAAAATTTGAATATCGTGTTCAAGAAAATTTAAATTTGAGAGTTGCTAAAGGTGCATGAAATAATGGAATAGGGCTTTACCGTGCGTCATTGACCTAGGCGCACGGCAAACGTATAAACCGTATGTGTGGCACGGATCCAGGCTGTTTGCCGTGCGCCGCGGATCTGGACGCACGGCAAAGAATGTTTGCCGTGCGCTGTGGATCTGGACGCACGGCAAACGTGCCCCTTATCTACCCACTCACGGAGGCAGACACGCCGAGACTTCACAACCGCCCAACACTTCACCGCACAACCGCCGCCGCCACGCCTAGCGCCGCCCGCGTCCGTCCTCCTGTTTACCGGCCGCCGCCATCCTCGGGTGCACCGGCCCCGCCCCGCGCCGCCCCCCGACCCGCGCGGCTGCTCAGATCGCCGCCGGCCCCGCCCCGCGCCGCCCCCCGTCCGGCGCCGGCCCCGGCCCCGCCTTGCCGGAGAGGGAGAAGGGAGGAGGAGCTAAGGAGGAGGAGGATCGGAGAGGGAGGAGGAGGAGGAGAGGGTGGACGTGCTCGCCGCCGCCGGAGGACGTGGACGTGCTCGCCGCCGCCGGAGGACGTGGACGCGCCAAGGTGTTGTAACTTGTAAGAAATCTTCTGCTTGCCGTTTGTTTGAAGAATTGAAGTAGCCTCTGCAGATTAAACTTGATAGTTATAGCCAAGAAAGGGGATTCAAATCAAAAGTACAAATAGGAGATTAAACTTGATAGTTTGAAGAATTGAAGTAGCCTCTGCAAGTTTACAGCTGTTGTTTGTTCAGCTGATGGATTGGGAACTTTGTAGTGTACAAACTCATAGCAAGAAAAAAATCGAGCCTACATGGAATCTGGAACTTTGTAGTGTACAAAATGGTGGTGTCAAACTAACACTATCCAGTTTCCCTGTGAGCCATGTGTAGAAAAACAAGGAGTTCCTTTGGAACGCAAAAAGGAAAGAAAAATACAGAATTGAAGATAGAAATTCAAAGCAAATTGTTTCTGCAAATTTCTGAAGGCTGTATTTGGTTCAAAGCATACTGCTAGCTCCAAACATGCCTTTTCTGCTTTGTCTGCAAGATAAGATTGCCTAATCAGTCAACACACACAAAGCAAACTCGTGTAGTAGGCTTTATTTGGAGTTTTGGACATCCTGCATGTCTGCCGTTAGCTGAGTATGGACCCCCTGCTACTGTTGCTTGTATGTCCTGAGCTGAGATTTCGATCGATGGACACACATGTGCATGTGCTGATGTGCATGGTATGGATCGGCCGGGATCAAAAGCTTGTCCTGCCGAGCTCCTTGAATTGTCTAGACTAGACGAAATATTGCTTCCTTTCGACACTTGCTTGGAAGCGAGTAGGAACACGAAGATGGACACACATGTGCTGATGTGCTTGGAAGTGAGTTTGGCTCACAGGCAAATCCCAAGAAAGTGGTTGAAGCGTGCATTTGAAACATCATTTACGAGTATATGACATATACCTTTGATGGTCATATACTGTGGATTTCTCCTAGTGCCATTTTGGTGTACAAACAAATTATCTCTTGTATTAGTAGTATAATTCATAGGTGTTAGCAAGCAGAATTGTTCAATGCCTGTCAAATAGACCCTTGTTTGTTGACAAAAACATGTACAAAAAAACATCTCATTACCTGTCAAATAGACCCTTGTTTGGGAGTGGCGCTGGAGCACGAGGGACGATGAGATGGGAGGAGAGGAAGGGCCCGGGGGAGGGTCAGTCACCTGGAGCGAACGAACGATTCTTAATAAGGGGTATAAATAAAGCGTCAGCCACCGAGCCACTAAACCGTCCTCGTCCATCTCCTGCTCGGGTGCATCCTTCCACGAGTGTGGATGCCAAAGAGGTTATAACAGTATAATATAGTAATGCTTATTCCTTGTTTTCCTCTTCTTTGCTAAACATTGGGATGAACAATTGTAGGTTCGGTTGGATGAGCAAGAAGCGGCACACCAGACGGCCTTAGCCGCGGTTGAGCAGCGGGTGGCCCAGCAGGTGGCCGAGCAGCAGCAGCAGATGGCCCTGCAGATGCAGCAGCAGATGGTTCTACAGCAACAGTACATGGCCCAACACATGCAGGCTTGCATGCTAGCTGTTCAGAGCGGTCAACCGATGCCCCCGATGCCCCCGATGCCCCCAATGCCCCCGATCATGTTCCTTCCGACTCCGGCTCCGGCTCCTGCAACCCCTGCTGTAAGTTACTTGACATTCTTGTTGTTTCATTTCAATGATTAGAGACTTAGAGAACGTAGAGACTTAGACTCACTAAGAGACCTAGAGAAAGTAGAGACTTAGAGAACTTATATTATAACTTAGAGACCTGATAACATGTGCCATACAGGATCATCACGCATTGCATTATCAGTTCCTAATAACTTAGGTAGGACATAGATATTCTCTGTCTCACATGCAATCTACTCTTTTTTTTGCAGAATCAATCGGCGGCATCGAATAATCTTGAAGCGTCGTCGGCCATGTCACCGACGTTTCCCCCACAGCAGCTGTTCCCACCTCTTTTGGGCGGCGCACGGCCCCCGTTCGAGCCACCTCCTTCTCAATGAACTTGTTTAACTTAATTTGAGTTTCTGAACTATGTGGACTTGTGGATGGACTTGAATAATGTTTGTGTATGAACTATGGACTTGTGGATGAACTTTGTGAACTTGTGGATGATTATTGTGATATGTATGATGCTTGTGATGATTATTATGATATATATGATGCATGTGACCATTCCTGCCCCCCCTGGCATCTTTGCCGTGCGTCGAAAGGGGCGCACGGCAATAGTGCCATTCTTTGCCGTGCGCCTAGCAGAAGACGCACGGCAATGTTCCAATCTTTGCCGTGCGCCCAGAAGAAGACGCACGACAAAGTTTAACACTTTGCCGTGCGTTATGGACACACGGCGCACGGCAAACCGAGCAACGTGCCGCAGCCTAACGCCGCTGCCGTTTGCGCGGGTTTTTTTTTGCCGTGAGTCGACTTTGACGCACGGCAAAGATATTCGCCGTGCGCGCGATAAAAAGCACACGGCAAAGCCACTTTGCCGTGCAAATTGCTGCCGTGCGGGCTTTGCCGTGCGGCGCGATGGAAAACGTACGGCAAAACGTTTGCCGTGCGTATACTGGCGTTTGCCGTGCGCCGCCGGCGCACGGCAAAGGGGCGCTCTCCCGTAGTGAAATACGATATCAGTGATATCCGTCCGTATCCGATCCGTTTTCATCCCATGCGTATATTCTGTTCCGTCTCGTCGTGTTCCTCCTAGGTGCATGACTGTCTGTACCGATCAAAATTCTACGTGGGCTAATGCTCGGAATACCCGTGCTGTTCAAGGTGGAAAAGCAAAAAAGGCATCCTAAGAACCTAAAGCAGTGAAAGTTAAAGCACATCTCCATAAGTTTTGTCTCTTCTTTTTTATTTTGATTTGATTGACGGCCGTTTCCACGAGTTTTTTCTTAATTTAATCACGATTTGACATGAATGCCAAATCACATTCGTGGACGGCCGTCGAGCCGTGGATTTGCGTTGGCCTGGTTTAGATCCTAAATTTGGGAAGCAAACTTTGCATAGTAAATGTCCCGTTACACTGCAGTAATTTTATTTTTATTTGGTAATAATTGTCCAAATATTAATTAATTAGGCTTACAATATTCGTCTCGCAAAGTACAACAAAACTGTACAATTAGTTTTTGATTTTATCTATATTTAGTACTCCATATATGTACCGACATATTGATGTGATAGAGAATCTTCTTTTTGCATAGTAGAATTTAAGAGTGAATTTGGGTATCTAAATAAACAAGGCCGTTGATTCATTCTCTCGTCGTCGCCACTGAATCCAAAGACGGCAGAAAAGGGCCACAGAAGCAGCAGAGCAGAGACGGGGACAGCGAGACGCTGACAGGCACAGGCAGGATTAGGAAGCGTCGCGAAACGCGACCGGCCTCGTCCTTCACCGGTCGATACTATAGCCGATCTCATCAGCCTCGTGCCCCACCGGCCACCGCCACCGCCCTGTCTGCTCATCACCGGATCACCCCTCGTCCCCTCCCCTGCGCATCACGGGCACGAGCTCGAGCCCTCGTACCCTCGCGTCCGCGTTCTCCCTCCCCGCGCGGAGGAGAGCAGGGCCCCCCGCCGTGGCGTTCCTGCGCGGCTGCTTCTCGTTCGGGTCGGCGGGGCGGAGCCGGCCCAAGGCCTCGCCCTTGCCCTCCCCGCCGCGCCTGACCGCCGCTGCGGCCGCGGCCGACGACGGTGCCAAGATGAAGGGCCTCTTCAAGTCCAAGCCGCGGACGCCCGTCGACATCGTCCGGCAGACGCGCGAGGGCCTCGTCCAGCTCGACCTCCACTCGGGCTCTCGGAGCGGCGACGCCAAGCGCGAGGAGAAGGTGAGATCGGGTCTCACCCTCTGTCTAGGGATTTCGTGGCTTCGATTCCCCATTTGTGCCCGCTGGCTCGACCCTGATTGCGCGCGAATGTGGGCTGATCTTTACTTAATTTGTGATACATAACACTAATCTCGTGATGGAAATAGTGCTGGCAGCCACGGTGCCCTAGTTTCCTTGATGTCATTCATGATCAAATTGTAGCGAATATAAAGGGAATATCTCATGGAACTTCTGGAAATATGTTTTTGGGTGTATCAGCATCACTGAGCTACATAGTTATGATAATAGTTGGTGCAAATATGAGCATTTTGTAGGTTATCATCCATGAACTTGTCATCCTAGCTCACTGTGGAGTTACTAGTAGGTATCACCATCTGTATGCAAAAGTATGTAATACTTGGATACCGTAAGCACCTAAGTTCTGTCCAAGTTGCCACCAGCCAACCACCAACCTGCACTTTTTACGAACAGCTCCATGTTCAGAATTATATGCTATATATATGAACCTTCGGATACTTCTTGATGCCTGTGGCCATCATAGAAGAAGAAAAATATATTGTTAATTGGTATATCCATTAAAATGAGCTGTACCTAAAGATTAGTTTATGCAGATGGCAGAGCTAAGCAAAAATATCAGGGACATGAAGTCTATCCTTTACGGCAATGGTGAATCAGAGCCTGTAACTGAAGCATGTGTTCAACTGACCCAAGAATTCTTCAGGGAGAACACTCTACGGCTATTAATCATACATCTTCCAAAACTAAATTTGGAGGTATGGAATTTGACCTGTTTTTGAATGTAGATTGACAGTACTACTGGAATAACTTTTATTACATATGTAATATATACCTCTCTTATCGTCGTTTTTACACAAAAAACATGATACATTCCTATGGATGTATCTCTACTTTTGATTTTTGCAGACTAGGAAAGATGCTACTCAAGTTGTTGCAAACTTGCAAAGACAGCAAGTATCCTCAAAGATAGTTGCGTCTGAGTACCTAGAGTCAAATAAAGATCTCTTGGACATTTTAATTTTAGGGTAAGATTGCTGTCCAATTAAAAATAACTAATGACGATTAGTTCTCTCTCCTTTTTCTATCGAAATAAATCATTGGAAATGTTTATTATATTGCTTGTTTAGCTCACTTTGAGATTGTTAGTGCTATCCATGTGTTCACTGATCCACGTGTTCCTGACTCTTTGATTATGATAGTTGTTTGAATGGTATTGTAAAACTGAATACCCAAATGAGGCCATTGAAACATAAATAAATTTTCATGTTCGTAGTCTTAGACTGTTTTTTGGTCTGATGTGGGTTGTATTTCATTCCCCCAGATACTTCCTTGGTGCTTAAATCTCTGTATTTGAAGACTGTCCCCCCCTCCCCCCCTACACTTCAACTCACCACTGTACAGTTACCGACTTGACAGATTAGATTACTTGTATGTTCATGCAGTGTTATCAAGTCATCCCATTAATCGCGATTGGTCGGCCTAGTCGGTATCCTGGACTTGACTAGGGGCTACGACTCAATTAGGCCGATTAGTTTTCTGGTCGCCCGATTAGTTGTCGACTAATCATGATTAGTCGGACGACCAGAACAGAATGGAATTGGTGGGCAGCTGTGGACATAGGCTGCATCTGGGATGACTTAGGCCACTTGGGCTCATGTTTTTTATCCCAATTTGCAACCCTACATGCAGCCATCACCCTAGAGTTATCTTCATGCTTGATTTATACTCTAGAACATATGGTATATTAGTAATATATTTGGTATATTAGTCCTGATATATATAACTGGGTCTGCCCCGCCCCCCCCCCCCTTTTATATATAGGACGACTAGGGGCCAACTAGGACCGACCAGGGTTGACTAGTCGCCCTGGTCAATGACTAATTGCGACTAGTTGCCTGGTCAGTCCCATGGCGACTAGGATAGACGACTTGATAGCATTGTTCATGTATGTTAGTTGACACCTGAATTTATAAATATGTTCGCAGAGGTGAAAATAGCTGTATAGCATTGCAGCACAAAAATATGTGTTTTAGTTTTGTAATGTCTCATTAGCTTGTTCTGGAATTAGTTGTGTAGTGTTGATAATATGGGATGAGCTTTATTTATTTCACTCATTATTTCATCTTCCACTATATATTTCTTCACCATACAGGTATGAGAATATGGACATTGCTTTACATTATGGTGCTATGTTGAGGGAATGTATTCGCCACCAAAGCATTGCAAGGTGATACTACTGATTTTAAATGTTGATAGTACGTTAATACTGCACAGTATATATTATATCACAGTTAATTGATTAATCAAGATTCGAGCATCAAGTATCATTAGCGAAGACTACCATACCCATGAAATGGTCATTCAAGAACCACCAGTGGAAATCCCTATATTAGTCAAATATACATTCTCGTTTGCCATAATAGAATTCCATTTTTAAGTCTTTGAGCAGTAGAGAACATCAAAATTGCTAATTAATAAAAGGTAATATTTTGAATAATTTATGTAGCAGAATGCCTGCTTTGCAACAACAACAACAACAACAACATAGCCTTTTGTCCCAAGCAAGTTGGGGTAGGCTAGAGATGAAACCCAAAAGAGACGAGAAACAGGGAGACACATAAAGGGACATAAATGCACAAGACAAAAAGATGTTACGGTTCAGGCACGTTGATTGTCAATCTCCAAGCACTCCTGTCCATAGCTAAATCCTTGGAGATATTCCATTCCTTAAGATCTCTCTTAACGGACTCGTCCCAAGTTAGTTTAGGTCGACCTCTACCGCTTTTTACATTATCGGCCCGCTTTAGAACTCCACTACGCACCGGCGCCTCAGGGGGCCTCCGTTGGACATGTCCAAACCATCTCAACCGATGTTGAATCAATTTCTCCTCAATTGGTGCCACCCCAACCCTATCCCGAATATCATCGTTCCGGACTCGTCCCAAGTCTGCAGATTTCATTTTTTTGGGTGGTGTCCTTTCATATAGCAGATCAAGTTTTGTTATTTGTTTTCCTATCTGGTAGAAGTCTGATCGCACCCAGTTCAACAAAGGGTGTGCATATTAGCAGTGTGGTCCTTTATCATGCGGACAGTTTTTGTGCACATCTAGAATCACTATGAATGATTTAGATTAGGTCAGTGGTTTTATTCCATGGACTCTATTTAACCCCAGGATATTATAGGATATCAAAGCAAAATGATAAATTAAATAACGATTACCAATCTGGACATCCATAAGTACAAAAATATTGTTGAAATTGGAAGCTCCTGTGGACTTTTGGTGCTATTTTCTTATATAACTTGTTCATTGACAGGTATGTTTTGGAGTCTGAACACATGAAAAAGTTCTTCGACTATATACAGCTTCCAAATTTTGACATAGCTTCTGATGCTTCTGCTACCTTTAAGGCGAGTTGCTTCACTTTTTACCTTCAAAAGTATTTTTCATATATTGTGGTCTAGTCTTGTCATATTATGCTCTACTGTAAGCAGGAACTATTGACAAGGCATAAAGCAACCGTGGCTGAATTTCTCTCCAACAATTATGATTGGGTCAGTATTTTTACCTTGGGAACATTATTGAAACTTATTTCATTTACGAAAATTTTGTATCCTTCCTCTCGCTGTATATGTTCAAACCATATATGATCTTAGTCAAGTTGTAGTGCAACATTAAATTCTGTGGTTAAATGTGTCAATCTCTACCTGGTTTTAATATTGTCTCAGTTAGGTCTAACCTGATTGAATTGGTTACATTGTCGAATTGTTGGCAAGCTGAATTCACTGTATTGCCCTCTTTAGAGGCTTAAACTGTAGTAGTGAACTACTAGAAGTTTTGTATCGATGAATCTTAGTTATAAACCATCAGAAATTCTATATAGATGACCCTTTGAATAATTGATTAATTCAAAGTTTGGCTGGTATCATAGCCTATTCTAGTCTGCTTGATATGTCGTAATTAGTACCATGATTTATTTTTTGTGCAATTCTACTTTTCTAATCTTAACCCTCTTTCATTTCCATTCCTTAGTTCTTTGAAGAATTCAACTCTAGGTTGCTGTCATCAACCAACTACATAACAAAAAGGCAAGCTATCAAGGTACAACTACCTTTGTATTATTATGATTCGTTTGTCTGTGCTTTGTTTCTATGTACTACCTACGTCCTAAATTATAGGTCATTTTGGATTTTCTAGATACATAGAAAACACCAATAATCATTGATTTTTGCACCATAATTAGCTTTATATATATATATATATATATATATATATATATATATATATATATATATATATATATATATATATATCATTTCAAAATCTTCTATGCTCCCTCTGTTCCACCATAATTGTCCGTGGCCTCGGGAGAAAAGCGTACTACATTATTTGTCCAATG
This sequence comes from Saccharum hybrid cultivar R570, assembly GCA_038087645.1. NCBI lineage: Eukaryota > Viridiplantae > Streptophyta > Magnoliopsida > Poales > Poaceae > Saccharum > Saccharum hybrid cultivar. Next base: position 3,428,106 of record JAQSUU010000377.1, read on the forward strand.
AAGATATCAATGGTGTATTTATTGTAGTATTTCCACTCCCCACAAATTAAATGTCCCGATAAAAGAGAGATGGCTCCATTATTTTATTTGATAGGGGTATGGATGGTCATTTCACACTATTTCTTTTCCTTAAAACCATCACTTACTTTGTCCATGCGGATGTGCCATGGACAAATGTTGTAAAACAGAGGGAGCAACTTATTTTATTGATCAAGATTCTCATGTATTAATCTTTTCCTTTCAGTTGTTGGGAGATATGCTGCTGGATAGATCAAATGCTGCAGTCATGATGCGCTATGTTAGTTCCAAAGACAACCTGATGATTCTTATGAATCTCTTAAGGGTCAGTGTATCTCATTTCACTAGTGGCAACTTGAGCTTACAATCTACATGTCATCGACGCTTGAAGTGCTCTTCCCTTCAAGTAACTCCTTGTACTATTTGCCACCCCTTCTCAACTTTTTTAGTGTTTTATTTTGTTAGGATTCGAGTAAAAATATTCAAATTGAGGCATTTCATGTGTTCAAGGTATGTACAACAGCCTTAACATCTTTTTGTCAACAAAAGTTTGCTTAAACTCATTTGGTTATTGTACATTATGCATCACAGCTGTTTGCTGCGAATAAAAACAAACCGCCTGAGGTCGTGAACATACTAGTCACCAATAGAAGCAAGCTACTTCGGTTTTTTGCTGGATTCAAGATTGACAAAGGTACTCTACCTGCTTAAACTTTCTTTTGTGTACTTGCTTGCTGATCTACACAAATACCTTAGCTGTGGACTTGTGGTTCAGCTATATTTTCAGCCGCATGAGCTGTTTTTTTAGTGTCGATCGAATCAAGTCACAGTAGTCATTTAATGTTTGGGTTTAATCTGCTACTATAACAGTTTGACACTAACTAACCTTATTATTATATTATGAATCAGAGGATGAACAGTTCGAAGCAGACAAGGAGCAGGTCATAAAAGAAATATCGGCACTTTAAGTATGTCTGATGTTGTAATTAGTCATTGTGATGATTTTTTCTTTTGTTAAGAAAGTGCATGTGAAATAATAAACTTCTGTGTATTATTCTGTTCGACTTAGAGGAACAATACATTGACTCGAGTTGCGCTTGGATACTCCTAGCAAATGTGATATTTTCTAATAGATTGTGTGGTTGTCCATGCCCTTTTTTATGGGCGTGTTTCAATGACACACAAAATATTAAAGGATTTAGAGGCAAATATGAGAAAATATGAGGTGAAGGCATAATAATATGTAATCTCAAGCAAACAAAGTGCATGACCTCATGCCAATACGTACCGCTCTATGCACTATACACATGACTGACTAAACAATGCATCATACTTGGGGAGAGGGTGAGCACACTCGGTACTCCCTGCATCCCAAAATAAGTATCATTCTCGATTTCTGAGTCAAACATTTTTATAGTATATAATTAGTATCGTTGAATCTATTTTTATAATAAATTTATTTAGAGATATAAATGTTGCTAATATTTTTTCTAAAAGTATAGTCAAACTTAAGAAAGTTTGATTGGTATAAATACCATAATAACACTTATTTTGGATGGAGGGAGTATTCAGTTGGTTAGCGGTCGAGGATGGTCTTCTCTCAATCTGGAGGCAAGGTGATCATGTCTGGTGTTTGGTTAAAGCGGACATGAGTGTTCATGTTTTTTGTTTATTTGGGGATAATAAAGGTGGGATTGGTCACTTGACATGTGGGATTGGGGGCGGAGCTCACCTGTGCGACATGGCTAGCGACGAAGCTCGCCTACCTGTGCCTGCGCTTGAGCGAAAAATGGCTGTCTCAAAAAAAAAAAGAGGAACGAGAGTGCGGTGCTGCGAGATGATGCTGGGGTGTTTGTCAGAGGCAGTGCCAAGTGGTATGATCATTGCCTCGATGCTAGCACTATGGAAGCTACCGCTTGCCGGGACGGCCTGACCCTAGCGGTTCAATCAGGAGTTCGAAATGTCTGGCTTGAAACTGATTGCCAGCAGATGGTGCAGCTTTGGCAAGCTGGAACTAATCAGAGGTCGACTATCGTAACGATCCTCCACGAGATTCGGGAGCTGAGCTTACTTTTCCTTGATTTTAAGTCTTCCTTTGTTTCTATGAATTGTAATAAGATAGCACATGTCCTAGCAAAACGGGTCACAGGTGACACACGGGCTGGGTGGTGGTTTTATGCTCCGGCTTATGTGTTGGACCTGCTATCCTCAGATTGTACTCATGCTCCTCCTTGATGAATGAATCTCCTTGATCGCAAAAAAAAAGGTCCCTGACCATCTGTCCGAACCAAACACCATCTCGAAGTGTGGGATATGTCACCTAAAATATCTGTATCTCTCAAACCAAACACTAGGTTAGGACTCAGGTGTCAGTATCCATCTTTGACCCCTACAGCCAGGGAAGCTCAATAGTGTGACTGATTTGTACTCAGGCCTTGTTTAGTTCCCAATTCCACCCCAAATTGCACTATGCAAAAAGGAGATTCACCATCACATCAAAATGTCGGCAAATGCATGGAGTACTAAATTTAGATGAAATCAAAAACTAATTGCACAGTTTTGTTGTACTTTGCGAGACGAACATTTTGAGTCTAATTAATCAATTTTTGGACAATTTTTTGCACTAAAAAATAAAAGTTGCTACAGTGTTTCGACACGAGCACTGTATCTACAGTGCCCCGAATCGGGTGCCCAAATTCGAGAACTGAACAAGGCCTCACTCTCATCCAAACTATAAGTCTAAGCCGTTCTAAATTTTCTACATGATATGTATTATAATTTGAAAAGCCAGAACGACTTATATTTTAGAACAAAGAGAGCAGTTGTTATCACACTCACACCCAAAAGTGCTACACAATGAGGCCTAGAGCCCTGTATCATTTGAGGCGAGTTGAAGGCAAAGTATGCATCGATTTTTACATATGCAAATTATGTAGCGAATCATTTTTGAATATGGTGCCTCTAATGACAAAAGTGCCAAACAATGAGGACCAGATCATTTGAGACGAGTTGAAGTCAAAGTATGCAATGTCTTGATGTTAGTTCTTTATCTACTCCCTTCACCCCAAATTATTAGTCATTCCAAGATTCTTAGAGAGTCAAAGCATCTTAATTTTGACCAATGTTATAGAAAAAATTACAAAGATTTATGATATCAAATAGATATACTATGAAAATATAATAATTAATAAAGAACCTAATGATACATAATTGGTATCATAAATCTTATTATCTTATCATATAAATTTGGTCAAACTTGAGATGCTTTGACTCTATAAGATTCTTGGAATGCCTTATAATTTGGGATGGAGGGAGTACAAAGCAAGAAAGAGGAGTGAATTGTACGAGAGGATATGAGCTGTTGTACCATGTTGAAAGTGCATCTAGATCCCCTAATGAGTTTCGGTGGTTAAATGATAAAACAATCAAATGACCAATAAAGTAAGCTCCCGTTTGACAGGGCTTCTCTACTGGCTTTAGGAGTCATTTTGTGCCAAACGGTATAAAATAAAATGGCTTCACCTAGGAAGCCCCTTAAATCGTGCTCTCATGGAGGTTTAAGGTAGGATGGAGCCAAAAAAATAGTAGCTTCACCTCATCCTACATGGTATTCTATGAGAGCATATTTAAAAAAAAACTCTATATGTGGAGCTGTTTTGCCAAATGATTTACCAAAACGGCTCCAGCTCCACCGATGGAGCTGTTCATGGTGCTAAAGCCCCCAAAAATGGCTTTATTGGTGAATTGGAGCCATGCCAAACGGGGCCTAAGTTGTAAATGCAACACACGGGTCGATCATTTTTAAACACATTTATGGTGGCAATAGACGCTAATGAAGCCATTTACTTCAGAATATATAGGAAATGAAGAGTAAAAACAAGTGATAAGAGTATAATATGCTAAATTGCATAAAAATTTGGATGATATAAGCCCCGTTTGGCACGGCTTCTTCACCGGCTTCAGGAGTCATTTGGAGCTGTTTTGTGCCAAACATGGTAAGACAAGAATGGCTTAACCCAGGAAGCCCTTAAATCGTGCTCTTAGAGAGGTTTGAGATGCGATGGAAGTTTATAGTTAAGCATATCTAGCCGACTGTAACTAAAATCACAAATATTTGGGCACAGACGTGCGTGTGCATGGGAAAATGGCGTTATATCTATTGAATGGATGGATATGCGAACTGAATATACCATAGTTTGTTAGGGTGTCGTGGCTTTAATTAATAACCCTATAAATGTACGAGAAAGCTGCGGCCGGTCCACCACAACAGAACCGCTTCCTCATCTAGCCCTACATCGGCGCGCAAACATTGTCACGCTTATTAGCTTCTTGGAGCTAGCTCATTGCTGATTTATGCTTTTGCATCTGCGATCAAATTAGCTGCGCATGTGGAGTCGCGTCAAAGTGGGATGATGTACCAGTTGTATGTCTTCGGAGATTCGTACGCCGACACCGGGAACGTGCCGAAATCAAATCTGAGTCGTGAGTCGCGCCAATGGTACAAACCCTACGGCAATCCGAGTCCAAGCGGCCGCTTCTCAAACAGATTCGTCCAATCTGATTTCATCGGTAATCTCAAATAATCATTCTCGATCATCAGTCCATTTTAATTGTCCAAATATGCAGGCGCGCGATCGATCTGCTGTTATTAGTCTGATGACATGTTATCATCTCGATCGATCGTTACACATGATGTAGTTTTTCTTTTTGTGTACATCAAGCGAACATAATAACTAATCCATATACACACGCTCTATGTCTATGTTACTGCATGCAGCTTCGTGGCTAGGGCATCATGAAGCCCCTCAGACTTTCAGGCTCAGAAACAGAAACGACATCACGCGGTTTGGCATGAACTTCGCCGTGGCCGGCTCCGGCGTGCTTGAGGTGCCCGAGAAGGTCGCAACCCTCAGCAAGCAGGTCGACAACTTTGAGGGCCTGATCAAGAACCGCACCTTCCCGCCTTGGCGCCTCAGGTTCTCCCTCGCGCTCGTCGCCGTCTCCGGCAACGACTACGCCCGCCTCGCCAACATGAGCTCCGCCGACGACGTGAGTCGAAATGATCCATGAATCAATCTACATATATAGGGATACGTGTTGCGCTTGCTTAAGTTACGACGTGCCTATGGTTGCAGACCTTGGCTTTGATCGAGACCGTGACGACGGGGATCGCCAAGGAGGTGCAGCGGCTGCAGGATCTCGGGACGAACAGGATCCTCGTCAACAACATGCACCCGCTAGGCTGCACGCCGTTCCGGACCAGGCCCAACAACTACACCCACTGCGACGACGTCGCCAACGCGGTCGCGGCCACCCACAACAAGCTCCTCGCGGAAAAGCTGGGCAACTACCATAGAAACGTCATGCTCCTCGACCTCAACACGGCCTTCTCCAGGGTCGTCCAGCCCAATCCCAGTATGTCAGCTTCTAGTTGTTGGTTTGATTATTGATGCTTTCATGGTTTCGATTCGTTCGATTTAGAGCCATATATACATATCTGCTGTTTGTACATGTAGACGCAACGGGAAGTGATGACGAGACTCTGGCTAAGGCGTTCAAGAACAAGCTGAGGCCGAGCTGCGAGAGCTTTGATCCAATGGGGTACTGCGGGCAGGAGGACAAGGATGGCTATCCTCAGTACAGCGTCACCGACGACCTTAGTAAGGATATGTTCAGCAACTTCTACTGGGATGATGTACACCCCACCCATACCGGTTGGTTCGTCGCCATGATGCAGCTGGAAGAGGAAGCCAAAGCTTTCCTAGATCTTAAGTAGGTTGCCAATTTGCCATGAATGCATGATCGTCGACGTACACCCCATGCATGCGCCGAGTTGTTTTTAGTTAATTAGGTTCCCACCGTATGGATTTGCTTGCTTAGGCTTTAGGTTTTGGCACTACCTCGTGCGATGCACACATCGGTTTGATCAATTGGCCAGGAGTGTTCGTCGCAAGAAAAAAAAAAGGCCAGGAGTGTTTATAATAATGCTATAAAAATATTTTTCATTACGTGCTACTCTCTTTTTCGCGATCGGGGGTTGTACCCGTATTTCACTGCGCGCTAGCTACTCGCTCATGCATGGAATGGCCAACAGAAAGGTGCGGAACCAGAGATATATGACAGCCTGTCGTTTGTCAAATGTCAAATAGAGAAGTGTTTTCGTTCATTGGCAACGCCAAAAAGAAAAGAAAAAAAGATTCCTGGGATAGGTATGTTCAGCGTCACCGACCTTAACGAGGATATGTTCAACAACTTCTACAGTCTACGCCCATATTGGTTCGTTCATGCACCACACGCAGTTGCATTCAATTAAGTTTGCCCATTTGGATTTGCTCATGATGCAGCTGCAAGAGGAAATCACCACACGCAGTTGTTTTTCAATTAGGTTTTACCCGTTTGGTTGCTTTGTTTCAAGTACATAACCGGCCACCAAAAAATAATTACCCATACTATAGACACCCGTGTACCCTCAATACTAGGTGGATATTCCACCATAAGGAACATAACCAGTAAGCTATGTTCAATTCGTTTGATTTAGATTATTTAGAATTAATATTCAGTTATGGGGTACCTAAGGAACATAATTTCGCATTGTCGTACATGTTCATTTAATTATTTTTTGATACAGAATAACTGCTAAATTTGTACAAGAATGGAGAACAATAAAATATAGAGAACAATAAAAATAGATCTTTTTATTATTGTCAATGCATATAAGCTCCCTGATCAGAATCACACGCACAGGCAAGAAACTTGGAGAAGATCATATTGGAGTGGTACTTGCACAGGCAAGAAACCTGGAGAAGATCATATTGGAGTGTTACTTTATGGATTTATATTCAAAAATGAATGTAAGATTACCTATTACATACAAAGTCATCAAAATGAAGACAAATTTTAATTGTATCAAAATTGTAGATATCAGTGTGGTCAGAAACTTTGCAATTGGCAATATTTTAACTTGAGATTGTTTAAGGATCCAAATAATTGTTTTAGGTTGTCATGTTAAATTCAAAACTTTGAATCTTTTAAGCATCCTTGGATGTAGACATGCCCTATATATAAGTTGTAGTGCTCGACGAGATGTAAAACTATATGATTGCCAATTTTTTATTTGAGGTCATTTGAAGGCCTAAATATTCAACAAAATATTTGCAAAAGTTAATATAAAAGAACACACTTGTGATTTTTGTTGTGGTGGTAGGGAGTAATGCAAGAAAAAAAATCATGACTTGTTACACGTGGCTGTTGTTTCTTACTTGGCCTCATTGATTATTTTTTTTCTATTTTTTTGGCATTGTTTTGTAAACCCTCTATCCAAATTATATATAGGTCGTTCTCCCTTTTCTAGATACATATAGTCTATATCTAGATGCGTAGCAAAAACAATGTAGCTACAAAACATATAATGACTTATAATTTAGAATAAAGGGAGTACTTTTTCTGTTTTTTTAAGTGATCATAGTACTAGGACGGCCGTGTACTCTTCCCTCCAAACACCTAGTCTGTAGAGAACCTTCCCCACCCACGAATCTTAGCGCAAATCGGGACGGCAATGGTGACAAGCTAGTGCCGCGGTGCACACGCTCCAAAATTTCACTTCCAAGCATAGGTGGACCTAGGGCCCGGCGACCCTGGGCACCTGCCTAGGCTCACTCGCGAACGACAGTGGAGCAGCACAGCGTAGACATCATCCACTTCCCATAGCGGCCGTGGAGGTTATCCGACGTCCAAGATTCATCCAGATACATTGAGATTCGGTCCAAGGTCTCCACTTTACATGCGAAAGTACAACATCTTTGGATATTTTATCTATACGGTCAGCTTTACATGTGAAAAATACAACATCTTTCGAATCCCTAGGCAAACAAAGAACGGCTCATATAAACTCTTCAGCCGCTACTAGAATCGGTGATGCATGATCGCACGGCTCACGCATGCGAAGAAAAAGTAGCACACACTGAGACATGCATCAGCTTCCGGCTTGCCACTTGCTGCTCTTCTTGGGGCTGCGGCTACATCGGCTGGTGCATGCATGTAGTACTTTCTATAGTAAATGAATGTTTGTTCTCCACCACAGCTGCTGCAGCTATAGCCAAAAGAAGCAGCGTAGCCGATTAGGGCCATAATTCACAAGATCGACTGCGTGTTTCTAAATTGAAGAACTTTTGTATTACTTTTCCAGTTCTAGAACAATACTTAATGTGCACTCATTCAAATGAGTACTTAACATTAATTTTAGAGAATTTTATTTCCAAAAATACCTATGTTATTGATTTTACCTCTATTAGTAGTTGATGTGTTATGTAAACTTGGTATTGGTTGTTATGTGCGCCCAGGCTCTACAAAATCTCCGGGCCCGCCACTGCTTCCAAGTACGAGCGCTAGAGGTGTAACTGCAATGACAGCATGAGCCGTGAGCACGAACCGAAAGAGAGAGAGGCGGTCGCAGCAGCGGCGATAAAATAGTTTGTTGCACGTGTACTGATTACATTTGTACACGGGTGTGATCTATATATAGTTATGAGTATAGGAGAAATCTGATTGTGCCAAAAATCAGTTGTAGGAACTCGTTTTGTGATAGCGACATTCGGCCATTCCGGCGGTCGTTAATGATATCTAAACAACCCTCATAGGAGACGAGTATGCACAAACAAGATTCCGGTGGCGGTCGTTATTGATATCTCAACAACCCCCGATGTATAGACGACGTAAACAGAATTGATCCTCGCCAACCCCGGGCCATCTTCCATCTACCCTATATATATTGATCCTGGCCTAGCGCTAAGTTCATACCACGTATAGCCGTATAGGCAACGCAAAAACACGCAACAGCCAAACAAAGCCACCCTCCACGCATCGATCGTCGTTCACCACCACCAGCGCAAAGAGATCAAAATAATGGCGATGATGCCACCATCCCACAACCACAAGCACGCCCTGCTCGCCTTTGCTCGTCACCTGCTTCGCCGCCGCGGTCTCCCTGCTGCAGCCCTCAGCGGCGACCAGGATCATATATATACATATATATATATATATATATATATATATATATATATATATATATATATATATATATATATATATATATATATATATTTCTAGAGCCATATATATTACCTTAGAAAAAGCACATTTTACCGTGTAAATATTGCATATCAGGATCAAGGCCGGGTTTGGGGAGCTCTAGTCACCTCCTTTATACATTATAGTAAGGAGCTGCTTCTATCTCTTTTCTTAAAATAAAATAGGAGCCAATAAAGCCATTATTTTTAGCTTCACAACTCTGCACCTCCGCGTACTCTAGTAAGGAGCCACAACTATTTGGAGTTGCGCCGAATGAAGTCTAAATCTAAAATCGTACCGAACAGACTCTAAGGGTGTGTTTGACTCATGTGTCTAATCTTGCCTGACCTTACCAAATGAGAATCTGAGGTTAGAAATGTGTTTGGATAGCTAGCTAGTCTCAGGGCATGTGGTGGCAAGGTTTCGTTATAATCTCCTTGTTATAACGAGCAAGCCAAATTTCCTCACCTCTCATGGCAAGCTTATTGAGAGGCAAGCTCGCGCCATGAAACCAAACAACCCTAAGTAGTATGAAAGTGTTGCACCACCCTCGTATTAGCTCTAGCTTCGCCACTGGGAGAGAGTATATACCAATCAAATATATGTCAGTTGAGAATTTTTATACGACATCAACCATCATCATGTCATTTGGAGCGGGAGCTGTCGTTGCGCAACATTTGATCGCTGGTTGGTCTATAGCACTAATGTATAATGGGTATGTCATCCGTCCTAATGTTTAATGGGTATGTCATCCATCCTAATGATTTTGGGAACCGCTACATGTGGACATATAAGATAGCAACACACCAGAAAATGCTGCCAGTTTTAGCAGCACCAAAATGTTACAACTATTGGATCGTCTAGGCGTAGATCAGTGGACGATGTACTTCTCTATTTTAGGATAAACACATGGATAGATGTCCAATAGAGAGATTCGGAGAGGGAGAGAGGGAAGAAGAGAGGAGACGGACCATCGGGCTTGGTGGAGCTGTTGGCGCCGGTGAAGAGGCGATGGTGGCGCGGACGTCGGGGTCGATGCAGCGGCGACGATGGACTTCCCGTCGCCTACAGCCCCTCCTCTCGATCGGTCTAGGGAAGGAGGTGGGGCAGTTACTGTGGCGGTGAACCTCGTGTCCTGTACCCCTGGCCCCCACCTCCTCTTTATAGGGCTGCGCGACAGGGGCCCACCGACTAGGAGTCGGTTAAGCATCCCCGATCAGGACGCGGTCAAAGGGTCCGAGTTGGCCGTTGGGCCAATTCGGTTGAGATCTATTCTAACATTCTCCCCCTTGATCTCAACTTATCATTTAACTTTAAACTTTGACTTTAATTACTTTCACTTTTATTTGTTCCATCATAAATCAGTGTATAGAGCATGCCTCATCGTCACGGTCAGTCGCCGATAGATTTAACAGCTACAATACACATCTCTAATCTGAAACAGATTCTTTAACTTTGGGCCCTTTATTGTCCGGAAATCATAGGCTATACCATAAACCCATGTCGACTGTGTGTTCTCTGAACACACTGGGTGGTAAGCCTTTAGTAAGCGGATCCACAAGCACTTTCTTGTTACTTACATGTTCAATACCTTTTAGTATGATTCCGGACTTTCTCCTTTACAACGTATAACTTTAATGTCAATGTGTTTGGCAGTACACTTAACCCGTTGTCTTAGGAGCAAACTACTAAATGGTTATTACTGTTGACAATCATTATCAATTCCAGGTACAAGTTCCTTAACCATTTTGCCTGTCCCTTAGCCTCATATCATGCTATATTATAACTTTACATCACTGATGATACTAGAACTGTTTCTTTGGAGCTTTTCCACAATAAAACTCCAACTGCGAGTGTTAGCTACTATGTGGGTTTCACTAAACATCTCGCCAAAATTTAACATTTGTACCCACAACTACTTGAGAGTACTTGTTCTTTCCTTTTTAGCATGAGGCTGACATTTTTTAACTCCATTCCAGTGATCTATATCTGGACTGGACTTTTGCCAAAACAACCCGGATACGTAAACTGTGTCAGGGCAAGATCTTATCTTTGTACTCATTAAGCTTCCAACAGCTGAAGCATATAGGACGTCCATCTATAACAATCTTATATTGCTTTTGGAACATTAAAGTTCTCAAAACTATTACCCTGACCATGGGAACAGGCTTAGGTTTACCCGTATAGGTACTTTATTTCTTTAGAAACTTTTCTTAGCATGCCTATGCGATAGTCATAATACTCATTTTTCTATCTCGGTGAATTTCAATTCTTTTAACGAGATATATTTCACCGATAATTTTCTTATTCAACCTTGAGGACAAGAGCTTCTTCTCATACAGTAGATTGACATCACTACTAACAATTAGGGTGTCATCTACACAGGATTAGGAAATGAATTTCCCCTTCTATAACTTTGTACAAACACAATTGTCCTCTCATTCTCTTTAACCTAAAATTTCTAATTGACTCTTCAACTTTAAATGCCACTGTCTAGAGATTTGCTCCAGTCCATAAGAGATTTCTACAGGTGGCATCCCTTACATTCTTTTCTTTTCATGACAAAACCTCTGGGTTGTGCCACGTAATCATTTTTATACAATTCCCATTGAAAAATATTGTCTTTACTTTCATCTGATGTAACTCAGATCATGATGTGCCACTAGCACTCATTGTAATCTATTCATTCGCTTCGCGCAAAAACTTTTGATTCAAGTCATGCTCCACATCTTTACATATTTCTCTTGGAGTCACATTTTGTCTTGTAGACCCATTACAGCCTACTGTTTTGGCTTCTTAGGAATTTATTCTAGATCCCAAAGTATTATTGGTATTTATCGATTCCATTTCATCTTTCTTTGCTTTTTGCCACTTGGACGAGCGAATGCCTCTTATGGCTTCTTCAAATTAGGTGGGATTACTCTCCATTTGAATTTCGCTAATATAGACTTTATAATCATCAGAAATATCTGATTTTCTTATTCTTTGAGACTTTCTGGGGCCTCAGCTACTTGCATTTCTTGACCTTTATTGCCAAAAGGGTTCTGTGTAACAAGATCCTTGTTTACATTATTCATCCTCCTTGCGGAGTCAGGTTTCTTTATACCATGCTCCCCCAGATTGTCCCATCTTTAATTTTCTTATTTTGGGTTCAATCTGCTAAAACTCTTATGGTGCATTTAGCACCTATGGTGCATTTACCACTGCATTTAAAACTCTGAACACGTCCAGTATGAATACTGGCTGACTATGCTATCTTTCTATTGGAACTGTAAAAAGTCCATAAATTTAGCTATTTCTTTACTATAGGGGTATCGATATTATGACCGTCTTACTCCCCGACGATCACATTCATCTTTTATAGATCACTTTAGTATGCATCGTATTGTCTGAATTATGGGGAAGTATCTTTCTTAATTGATCTCACCGTTCTCCCCCTCGAAATGTGGTACGAACTTTTCTACCACAATTTCGAAAATTATTCAGAACTCTTGTGAATGAGAAAACTTTGATTACTTTCTTCATCCACATGATTACATCATGCAAATGAAATTATTTCTTAATTCGTTGGGAGTACTTTTTCCTCATTTCACTTCAAAAACTCAACAGAGTCTTTTATCATTAATACTTTCGCAAGTCACGCTTGCATGTCATTCTTATCTTGAGGTTCGTCTGTAACTTTCTGTTCTCCTTAAACTTATACTAGGATAGCATAAGAGCTACCCTAATCTTTCTCCCTGGGCGGGATACACTCAAAGCACATGAGTCAGCACAACTTTCTCCCGCCATACAGGATAAATACTATGTCAAATTTCTCCCACCATGCAGGATTGATTAACATAAGTACTATACCAATTTTATCCCGCCATGCGGGTATTTTCTCAAACTTTTCCCGTCATGCGGGCACTATCACAATCTTTTTCCCGCTATGCGAGATAATTTTCTTGAAGGGACACAAATGTCAATATTGGCTCATATCCAATCAACAAATTTAGAAATAAATCCAAATTCTCTTTAACACATATGGTTAATCCGACGTTGGTCAAATTAAACATGCATGTCACTTATTACATTCGAAATCATGATGATTAAGATTAAAAATTATATTACTTATTACATCTTTTATCATGATCATAAAATTAAAAACTAAAAACTTTTCATAAAGAGTACATAAAAGGTATCTCTTAAACTAAACTCTTATTGTTCTATTTCTTGGATCAATATCCTAGAATTCTTTCTTTTAAAGTCATTCTTTAAAGAGACCGTAGTCCCTTACACAATGGTCTTCTTTCTGCAAAAAATTGTACTTTTATCTTCTGAGTCACAAGTACCCAGCTCATTTCCTTTTCACCCTTCAAGAATAAAGGCATGAAGTTCTTTGTCTGAAAACATTAATCAATAATCAACAATAATGCTCATTAAACTTTTAAAAACTTTATGTTCTATTCTATATCACCGTTGGGCAGAAATAGAATAAAACAACCTTCTTCTACATTAATTCCACATCACCGTTGGGCAGAAATGAAATTAACATATGAAAACTCAATTATCTTATAACCATCTTCAAAATTAAATTCTCCCGTTGGTTCGAATTTAATTAGAAGATCATCATCATCATTGCAGCGGAAAACATGAAAATACATTACATTCTGCTCGCTCTGGAGCATCTTTTGTTTCTTATCTATTCTCTGAAATTGGTCACTTTGATGCAAAATCCATCAGAGATTTAAACTTTAAACATAAAACTCATAGAATTATAATATTGTTATCATCAACGTTGGTCAGAAAATAACAATATCATAATTTTCTTTAAACATAACCTCTTAAATAAATTTATAATATTATTATCATCAACGTTGGTCAGAAAATAACAATATTATAATTTATCTTAACTATAAACCGACTATTCCTCCAATTAAGTATTGTCTTATTAGGAGGATAAACTTTTCATCATTTACTGAATAACTATAACTGTTCTTCAAATTAAATCCTCCCGTTGGTTCAGATTTAATGAGAAGACAATAAACTTTAGCTTTGCAGCGGAAAACATTTAATAAATCACATAATTCTATTTTCCAGAAGCACTTTATAATGCTTTACTGAACAAAATTATCGTTGGATAAAATTGCACAGAAAGTTTGCATCAAAATTTGATTCAAATTGCATCAAAATTTGCTTCTGAAAATTAGAAAAATGAGTAAAACCGTTTCTGTGCATTTGGCCCTGAAGGCGGCCCAGCGGAGGAACCCTCCTCACTGCGGCCCAGCGCGCATGCGCTTTCTTTGTCTGCGGCCCAGTGGCCCACAACAGCAGCCGCTCTTAGCAGGAAAGAAAAAAAAATGCCTGAGGCTATTTCACTTTGCTCTACTGTGCGGCCCATTTGCCATTCCATTTGGCCCACTCGCGCGTTCACGCCGCGGCTCCCCGCGCCCAGGCCGCAACCTGGGCCTGGGCCGGGAAAGCCGCCGCCCGCCTGGGCCGAATTCGGCCTGCACCATTCCTGGCTGTCGATCAGCCGATCTCAACATCCGACGGTTGGCCTTCTTTCTCGGTGGAACAAAATGGCGCGGTGGCCGGCTCGCCCGAACCCTAAAACATTTCTTACTCTTCTTGCTCCTCCCCTTCTCTCTGTCTTAGCGCCGCACACCGAGAGGAGAGGCAGCGGCGGCGGCCGCGGTGCTCGCCGGTGCCGGTGAGGAAGAGAAGCGCCAGAGCGAGTCCAGCCCTCTTTCCTCCTTTCCTTTCTCTCTCCTGCACCGCAGAAGGAAAAACGCCGGAGCTCGCGGCGGTGGTGGCCGCCCGAGGCCGCCGGCGGCAGCGGGCGTATGGAGCCGCCGGAGTCCCGCCGGGTCCCTGTCTTTCTTAACTTTTCCCCTTCCCATCCTCTCTCTCAGCAAAGAGCTGGCGCCGTCGCGAGGGCTCTCGCCGGCGCGCATGCTCGCCGAGGCTGAGCATGCCGTCGTCGAACGTCCGCATGTCGGTGCCCTTTGAGCCCGTAGGCACTTCTTCCCGCACGGCGTCTATTGACGACAGCCAGCGGTGAGGAACCGGTAGGTCCCTTCCACATTGATCTAGGGTTAGGGTTAGAATTCATTTTCTTGATCCGATTCGAAAATCGGTTCTTCTTTCTATTCTTTTTTTTGTTGCTTTCTCTTTCCCAAGGCCAGATCTACACCTTAGTAAACAACCTTGGCTCTTGATACCAATGTTACAACTATTGGATCGTCTAGGCGTAGATCAGTGGACGATGTACTTCTCTATTTTAGGATAAACACATGGATAGATGTCCAATAGAGAGATTCGGAGAGGGAGAGAGGGAAGAAGAGAGGAGACGGACCATCGGGCTTGGTGGAGCTGTTGGCGCCGGTGAAGAGGCGATGGTGGCGCGGACGTCGGGGTCGATGCAGCGGCGACGATGGACTTCCCGTCGCCTACAGCCCCTCCTCTCGATCGGTCTAGGGAAGGAGGTGGGGCAGTTACTGTGGCGGTGAACCTCGTGTCCTATACCCCTGGCCCCACCTCCTCTTTATAGGGCTGCGCGACAGGGGCCCACCGACTAGGAGTCGGTTAAGCATCCCCGATCAGGACGCGGTCAAAGGGTCCGAGTTGGCTGTTGGGCCAATTCGGTTGAGATCTATTCTAACACAAGACACTTAAGTTCAATTTGTTCGTCGTGTTATTGAGTGCACGTTTAAGAGCTTGCCGGCGGCGAGGGATTGCCGGTGATCCACGGCAGCAATGAGCCGACGGCCCTTGCTTTAGGGTCCGGTGCAGGTGGCTGTGGAGACGTTGAGATCATGTGAAGTGCTGGCCGCCGGGAAGACGGCGAGCTCTCAATTTTTCTGTCCTCGTGCTGAACTCAGGTTGTGGCCTTGTGGGCTTGTGGCTGCAATGGCAGCGGCCTACAATGCACAAAGCCACAAACACAATGAGCGAGGGAAGCTTCGTTTCCTCTCAATGGACGAATTCTAGCGGTGTCTGCTCGAGTGCTCGGACGTGGACTAGTGGAGTGGCGCGGCTCATCTAGAAGTTGTGGAAGATGCCGGCTATGTGACCACGTCAAGAACATGTGTAACAGCCGAGAAATCAGGACGGCACGGGGCCAAGAGGGTGAAGGCCCAGCAGAGACAACCCTTACTACTATAAATTATAAGCTAGGCCGACTGTGTGTAACTCGCAACAAATCCATTTCCATCAAGATGGCAAAATTCGAGATCATCGCCTTCGTCCGGCGCTCCACCGCCCAACCCGTCACCCTCACCCCCACCGCCGCCGCAACCGACACAGACGTTACCGGCCGACTGCATGGGAACGCTCTCCCAGCTTTTATCATGTGTTCCCTTCCTCAGCGGGCGTGCAGGAGCTCCGCCGGCAGACTGCTGCCGCCCGTTTCGGGACATTGTCCAGAGACCGGAGCGCTTGTGCTTGTGCCACGCACTGAGCGGCGCCTTGAGCCGCTTCATCAGTACTCCCATCAGCTCCATAAGGCTGGCGCTTCTTCCTCTCCACTGCGCAACCTTGGTACCGCCATCGTTGTTCGTCAATTGCGTCGGTAAGAACTATGGAGTTCTAAGTTTCTGATTTTTTTGTAACGAGATTTTTGCGCTCTTTACAGTGGGCCCAGTTCCACCGATAAAACAGCCCCCCGGGTACACTTCCAAAGATCGACGAGGCAACGGCGATGGCGGCCGACCCGTGAGCCGTGACCTGTCCTGTGTCTGTGTGTGGGATCGTCCCGTCGTCATCATATCCTGTTCCTGCTACTACTACTACAGTACTTCAGTACGACGTGTTGGCGGTTTCGTGGTGTGTGTGTGTGTGTGTGTGTGTGTGTGTGTCAAACACTCGAACTTTCACTGAGACTGTTATGTACTCCGTGTTTATACCAAACATTCAGAACACTGCTTCATTCAGTCAGCTTCAAGTTTTAGACAGAGAATCAAACAGTCCCTTAATCACTACGGTCAGCTTCAAGTTTCTATTGCTTCCAAATATAAGGATGCTAGTCTCGATTGTTAATCACTGCGTCATGGCATCGTATGCACTGAGATCCTCACTCCGGGGAACTGGGGAAGGCCGGAAGGATGAGAGGGCTGCGCGAGGGAGCCCGGCCACAGAGTTCGATGGCGGTTGGCAAGAGTGGATGGATTTATTATTATTATTTTTATAATTTTTTAAGAATAGCCTACCGAAGAAGTATTTTCAGATCTGGACCAACTTCTAACAGCTTGGCTAGCAGCCAAATTCTATAGTTTATCCTTAAAAAGAAAAGGTCTATAACAGTCTTATTGTTTCTCGTCTTTAGATAGCTAGCGCCTAGAGACGGAACCAGCGATTCTGACTAGGGGACCAAACAAATATAATCATATTTTTTTAGTGTGCTAAAATATACGTAATTATATGATTCAACAACTTTTTAAATATTTTACACTATTTATAACCAAAATCATAATATTTGAATAAAAAATAGGTGAAAATTGATATTTGTTAGCTGTAAATTCATATATTTATATAGGTATTAAAGAAAACTTACTGGGCTGGGGGGCACGGCCCCAGCTAGCCCCCTGGTTCCGTCTCTAGTAGCGCCCGAGGTTAGATTTATATGGCCTTTGCAAATCAAGGGATAACCAGCTTCCTATTTTACAAAGCCAAATAGCACGGAGCCTACTTTTTTTTTACAAATTCTAAAATACCTCCTAAACAAGTAGACGAGGTGTGGAGCTGTTCTAATCCATTTAGTCATATCAGCTCATGTGGGGTGGCACCAATTGAGGAGAAATTGATTTAACATCGGTTGAGATGGTTTGGACATGTCCAACGGAGGCCTCCTAAGGCGCTGGTGCGTAGTGGAGTTCTAAAGCGGGCCGATAATATAAAGAGCGGTAGAGGTCGACCTAAACTAACTTGGGACGAGTCCGTTAAGAGAGATATTAAGGAGTGGAATATCTCTAAGGATTTAGCTATGGATAGGAGCCCTTGGAGATTGGCAATCAACATGCCTGAACCGTCAACATGCCTGAACCGTGATCTCTTTTTGTCTTGTGCCCTTTATGTCCCTTTATATGTCTCTTTGTTTCTCGTCTCTTTTGGGTTTTATCTCTAGCCTACCCTAACTTGCTTGGGACAAAAGGCTATGTTGTTGTTGTAGCTCATGTGACGTGACAACATAACATTGTCTGCCACAGGTATCATGAGGCAGCCGCTGTCATGTGAACCACAACCGCTCGGCAACTCCATACCGCCGTGCCACACAAGTTGGCACGGTAGGGCTGCCACCGCCTCTATCTGACGCTACCTTCCTCTCTGAATAAATTACTAGTTGAACTCTGAATTCCATAAAACGTGTTATATATTGTTAATGTTCCATTCTAGAGCAACTCCAACAATTTGGCTAAGGGGGTGTTTGGTTCGCGAACTAAATTTTAGTTCTCATCACATCGAATCTTTGGACATATGCATGAAGTATTAAATATAGACTATTTATGAAACTAAAAATATATGGTGAGGATAATTTGCGAGACGTTTTTTTAAGTTTAATTAGTCCATGATTAGCACTAATTGCTACAGTAAAATATGTGCTAATGATGGATTAATTAGGATTAATAAATTCGTATCGCGGTTTACTCACGGAATAAATTATTTATTTTTTTATTAGTATCCAAACACCTCATGGTCAAGCTCAGTCAACATTCGATGTGACACGGACTAAAATTTAGCACCCCAAACCAAATACCCCCTAAAATTACTAACCAAATTTCATAATTTAGTCATTTTGTAAAATAGAAAACTTCTCAAAAAAGAAGAGATCTGCAACAACCTTGCTATTTCTCATCTTCAGATAGCTAACGGCCATGGTTGGCTTTATATGGCCGTCTAAAATTAAGGGATAGTCAACTTTCTATTTTACAAAATTAGATAGCACATATGTTGAAGTCTACTTTTTGCTATACAAATTCTAAAATAGCCTCTAAAACAAGAATAGGGAGTTGCTCAATGACTTGCACAAGACTAAGTATTATATATTTTTGAAATATTCAATTTCAACGTTGGCTATATGGTACTCCTACGGCAATGTTGCTTGACTCTGAAAAATTTAGAAATGGATTATACATTTCAAGCCACTAGTTAAATAGATTAGAAGTACTCAAGCTTTAGATAAGACACAAATTACATTTTGTTAACAGACACAATGCCAACTTCCCAGCGTTACAAAATCGGTGCTCTAAGCTAACTATAACTCATTGCATAGTAATAAACTTGTCTAATATCACTTCTTCCATGGACCCTGTAAAGATATTCCTGTGAGGAGATTTTTTCACATAACATATTAATGTTTGAAGTTTTACATTTTTATGAAATATAAACTCCTTGTTCAATTTAGTACACGAGTAAATTCGAGTAAAAGACCAACGGCTCTGACGCTGTGCGACAAAGATGCACATGATAAGAGTGTGCAAGGTAATAAATAGCGTATAGCGGGTTGTAGCGGATTGTGGATAGTGGACGATACTGCGGACGATAAGTTCCAATAGCGGCACCTGATAATCCCATATAATTTTAAGTACATATATCATGAATAATGAGTATAAATAATTTTAAGTGCATATATCATGAATAATTTTAAGTTCCATAGCCGATGCGTGAGTATTTGAATTTGGAGTGTGAGTCATAGTGGGCTGGACTAATTAGAGTTATTTGCTTCTATGTTATTGTGGCCTGCTACGTGCAATTGCGGCCGCAATATCGGCCCGCTATTCAGAATTGCGGCCGCAAAGTTCCAAGATGCAAAGTTCAGAGCGCTACCCATAGCGGTAGCGGCAATGGACCGCTACCGCTATTGTGGGCGCAATTGCGGCCACTAGTGCCGCTATTTATTACCTTGGTGTGGACTTCTTGCATATATTAGTAGCGTCCGTAAAGCTCGCAACGAAAAGAGTGCGAACGGCCGAACAATGGCCTCATCTAGGATCAATGGATCATGCAGAAGCAGATAGACTGATGATAAAACTTCTGGCATTAGTGAAAGATATCGCTGGGCCAAGCAGAAGCACAGCTTTTTTTTTACCTCAGGGACCAAAAGGAGAAAGCACATCCCATAGAGAAATGTTGGGCCTGGATTCACCGGTGACACAGCGGAACGGCGAAGCACTCACGACCGCCCCTCCATCAGTCACACTCGCTTCCCGTCCCTTCTATAGCGCTACAGTTGAGAGCGGCGACTAAGGGCGATCTCGTGTTCCCCTGCCGATTCACCGTCGCCCTCGCCTCCATCGGCCTCGCCGGCGTCGGAGGTGGAGGGGCTGGATGAATCGATGGAGGATTTGTATATACCCGTACTTATTAGGTTTAGGTTAAATAAGTTAGGGTTAGGTTTCCCATGCCGGCGGTGTGGCGTGGGTTCGTCTTCCTGGGCGGCGTCTCCAGCGGGCGACGACGTGGACGTGCGGAGGACGGCTCCAACATCTACGGCGGTTTCCCCGACTTCGCTGGTGGCGACTGTACTAGTGAAGAGCACGAGCTCGCTGGATCTGGAGTTTTGTGCCTCTTCTGGATCTGGTCAAGTTCGCCTTTTGCCTCTCCCTCATCTTCTCCGGCGAACTCCTCTGGCGAAGATCTTGGGAGGTACGTCTACCGACTTGCCGTGAAACCGGGTTGGTTCTTACCTATCACCTGCTCTGGTGGTTTCATTCCCCTTCTAGGTGTGCCGCCATCCGGCGTGTGGGGATTGCTGGTAGCTCTTGAGGCGCCAGATTTCTTGTACTCCAGCGATGTGATGGTCGGCTGCCATCTTTTTCGGCCTGGGCGTTCAGCAGTCACAAAGTATGTCGATGATTTCGACTTACTGCTTTTAGTGCCAATTAAAACTTGTGTTCAATCGACGGGATGGAGGTCGGCTTCAAGCTCCATGTTGCTCCGACCGCCGGTGCCAAGGACGACGGGGAGGATGACTGTGCAAGGATTATGTTGTAATTTTTTCTTTCTTCAAGGGTGTCTTTACAAGTCTTGGAATGTAAACTTTATGAAACTAGGAGGATTCCCCACGCGTTGCTGCGGGTATGAAGAAGGAATATAAATGAGTTAGGATGTTAATCAGTAAGAATTAAGAGATGTATATGTATGCAGGAACATGATTATATATATATATATATATATATATATATATATATATATATATATATATATATATATATATATATATATATATATATATATATATATATATATATATATATATATATATATATATATATATATATATATATATATATATATAGCTGGCTACATAATAACTTATTCTGTAGCCACTTTGAGTTACGATAATTGCTATGCTAATTTATAAGATTATAGTAACTTCTTACTATGTGATTTACTATAACATTATGGTAAATATCCCTATGTATTATAGTAATTCAACTAGCTCTAGAGTATACTCTCCCTATATCTTGCATGTTGAGAAAAATAGATAGTGGGGCTTTGCTTAGTGGATGTTGATCGTATGTTATAGTGTTTTGCCTAGGTGGATAGCTTACATGTTGAGAGAAATGGTTAGTGGGGTTTATCTTTATATATATATATATATATATATATATATATATATATATATATATATATATATATATATATACAAACCCGGTTTTTAAAAAAAAACACTCACGACCGGCAGCGTTCCATCTTCCATTGGCAATTGGCAGCCCGCGTGGGTCAGCGTGATCAAGGTCCGATTCCGGCCCACCAGATACACAGTCGTCGGCTAAATTCCCGAGCTAAAATTCGATTCGGGTAAGGCCGACACAGCCACGCCTCTGTCGAGCGAGGCGCCGAGGCCGGGTTAACACTTTTCAATTTTGTTGACTAAACATTTTTCGTTTTTGTTGACTCAACATTTTTCTATTTGTGGAGTCAACTTTTTTGTTGCCCTTCTTCAATTAGTTGCTTCAACCTTTTTAACAACGACTCTTTCTTTTGATTGCGCAAGGTTTTAATTAGGAGTCAACAACTTATTTTAGCTGATCCAAATAGTGCTTCTCTTGCAGGTTTTGTTTGGTTCGAGGCCTCACGGAGCAGCCAAATCAACGAGCCATGCAAAGAGATATCACGAAGAACAATGCAAGTAGTCAAGCTGTCTTATTTTTTAGAACATTGAAAATCATATCCCAAAGCATAAGCGGAGAGACAATAATATAATTAATACTTTTCCAAAGCTGCTACATAGCTCAAACCTCAAATGGGGCGCCTGGTGGCGTATAACTGAAACCTCCTAACCAAGGTGGAATATAATTGAAAACGTACTAAACCTAATACACTTTACTAGTACTACTATGTAGAACCCAGCTAGGCACACCCATCTGCAACAGCAATCCACAATTTTATTCGTTTTCCTCGTGACAGAATGCATCTAAGCTGCTGCCGCTACTTCCCTACTGCAAAACAAAAGCAGATATTGATATTTTGGTTAGAAAAAAAATCTAGCTAGCTCCATATGCCATGGAGTACGTAGTAGCATGCTGGTTGAAGAAAAACAAAGAACGTACCCTAATTAAGATGCTGGCGGTGGCGCCGCCTTCCCCGGTGACGGTGGAGGACTAGGAAGTGCCATTGGCGGCACTTCATTCACTGTTCAATGCAATCGACGACGATATCCATGGCATAAATTAGTAATCATACTTTGCAATTGCATGCAATTAATATAAGAGTATATGAATGTCAGACGCAATTAATATAAGTATATTAATACTCAGCAAGTACTCCGTATAAGAGTATAGGACTTACTGTTACACTCAGCATATGGTTCCAATCGTAAATCGATACCACAATCTGCCGTGAGCCTGAAGATGCGCGCGATGTTCAGGGGCGCCGGCAAAAGCTGGCCAATATCGCCGTTCCCAACGTGGCAAAAGCAGATGGCCTCTCCGCTATTACAGATTGAGTCGAAGCCTTTGCAGCAGGCGCTCGGAGGCTTCGACACACTGGCGTTGGTGAGGTAGCCTGCGCAAGGCATCAGCTTCATCAACGGAGTTCGGCACTCCGACGGAGTTTTTAGCGGCGGCGGTGGCGGCGATGGTTCGACTTCGTAACAGGGGATGAACGGAATTTTTGGAAGGCCTGGGATGCAAGGGATCAGTGGTGGGATCCTGATCGCCGTTGATGACTGCAGGGAGACGGCGAAGGCGGCGACGAGCAAAGCGATCGGGAAGCTCTTGTTACGCGGCGCCATGATGCGTGGAGAGGTGGAGGATTTGTTTGCGGTTTGTGTGCTACGCTGTTTGAGGAAGCCGCCGACGGTCAAATTTATAAGATGGATGTGTTTAGATAAGATTGCATGCATTGGGTTGTTTGGATCTCAAACAAACCTCTAAAGTCTTGTTTGCATATAGAATATAGATGGACCAACAAACTCTTGCGTGATCTACATCTACTAAGACGATATCTGGCATGTGTGTCTCGTGCGCAAACAAGTTACACGACCGTGGAATATTAACAATCTTCGAACATACAAACTGATCATGCAATAGCTCCCTAATACCTTTGAAGAGGACACCACTTAGCGCCGAGTCCCTACACTCAGAGGTGATTGTTTCTAGGAGCTGACTGGAATCAGTCTCCAACTGAATTCGGGATATGCCGTGCCTTTCAGCAGCCATCGACTGCCGATGGTCTTCAAAAGAAACGATTTTGTAGAGATATAAACGCCGCATTGTTGTTGATAACTGCATCACGAAATAAACAATTGACAATGCTACAGACAATCAGTCCCACTTTCTCACATCTTGTTTTTAGAACAAAACGAATATCATTTTTTGCTACACTTGTCCAGATTCATAGAAAAACGACACTATTTTTAGAACGGAGAGAGTATGTCATGATCAATTTATTCATATGTGTCAACATTATTAATGATACGCTAAATGTTTATGACAAAAGTGATAACTTTATTACAAAATGATCCAATGGTTTAAAAGAAAATTTACATCACATATATACAGTTTCAACGAAGCAGGTTCTTCCAACTTCCATATGCAGCAGGCTGGGGTATACCAGACTTAATACCGTTTTCAAGAAACTCCATCCTCCAGTCTGAACAATTGGGTGGGATAGCAAGGGGGCAAAGACAAAGGGTGAGGACATTGAAATGTACTCCACAGGTATCGAAAAGTATGACATGAGACCAATACAACAAAAAGGCTTACTCTTGTTTAAACATGCTCCTAAGCGGGATAGCAACGTATTTACCAAATTGGATCGCCTCCAATATGTTTGGAACCAACCATCACTTGAACCAAAGCATCAGAAACCATCCCAGTACCCAAACCAATCCAATGGATACCATCTGATTCTCAAGACAAACCAAAGTAGAACCCACTAATCATGAAGAAGACCACACCCACTCTAGACCATGAGCATTTCTAATACATCAGCTTTTAACACTGCAGAAGTTGCACATCTTTACTCACGAGTCGTGTTTTTCCTTTCACGCGAAACACTGCTGTAGGATCGAGATGGCGGACTAGAGGGGTGAACAGTTCTTTCTAAAACTTAATCGTGCCGGCTAACTGATACAAGTGCGGAATTAAAATTATCGGTCTAGCCAAGACTACACCCCTCTATCTAAGTTCACAAACACCTTACAAAGATACTAAGGAAGCAACAAAGGTGCCAGGCTAGCTAGAGCCCACCTAAACAATTCTAGAGCAAAGTCACACAAACCTATGCACTAGTACTTTACACACCGGGGGAGCTCCTACACAACTAGTAAGCAAAAGCATAAAGCTCCTAAGCTCACTAGCAATGCTCAATAACAAGGCAACCAATGCCAAATTAGAGAGCACAAATTACTTAGCTACACAAACTAAGCAATATGACTAATAAGGTTACACAAACTAAATTAGTCACGTAAGGGAGCTACTTCTATGCTCACAAGCAAGAAGGCAACTAGAAAGCTACTAAAACTAAACTAGTCACAAGAGCAACTACACAAGCACAATATATAAAATGTAAATACAAGCTTGTGTTGCACGGAATGCAAATCACCGAGAAGATGATGAAGACAATGTTGACATGATGATTTTTCTCCCGAGGTTCGCGAGGTTGCCACCAAGCTACGTCCCCGTTGTGTCGACCGCACACCTGGTGGTTCGGCAGCTAATTGGCATCACCCGCCAAGCCCGCACGTAGAGCACCGTAAGAACCTACCTCATAAGTGAGGGTAGCTCAATGACATACTTTACTAGAGTTGCTCTTCGCGGCTCCCGCGGGGCGAGCACAATACCCCTCACAAATCCTCCTCCGGAGCACTGCACAAGTTTCTTGCGTGCTTCAATGGAGTCACAAGCCACCAAGCCGTCTCGGAGGTGACAACCTCCAAGAGTAACAAGCACCCCCATCTTGCAAGACGACCACCTAGTACCACTCGATGCAATCTCACGATGCAATCGCACTAAAATCGCTCACCCACTCGATCGTATGAACACTATCAATCACAAGTGATTTGGAGGGCTCCCAAGCACTGTCAAGCATGGACACAAAGTCCCCTTAGGTGCTTCACCTCAGCCATGGTCGAGACACCCCCTCTATTTATAGCCCCAAGGCTAAATAGAGCAGTTACCCCTTCACTGGGCAAAAGTCGTTGCGACTGGACGCGCAGGTCACAACGACCGGAGGCGCCAAGCCCTACGTCCGGTCACTCCTGGCCATCCACGTGTCCCTGCCAATCAACGTTGCATGTTCGATCCCAATGGTCGATAGCCGTGCACCAACGGTCAAGTGATGACCGGACGCGCAGAGCCCCGACCTGACGCTGTCACGCCGCGTTAGATCACGTGCCAACGGCTCTCGACCAGCACATGACTGGACGCACCGAAGGCAGGCCTGACGCTACGCCACTGCGGAGTTAGGTCGACTCTAGAGAGGTCCTCGAGTAGAGAAAACATGACCTGACACGTCAGGTCCAACCTGATCGGATGCAGGCCGATGTCCGATCCTTCTCCTGTTGCCACATGTCAACGCCACGCCTCGTGCCATCAAGTCAGCATACGACATCGATGACCGGACATGGCTCCAGCGCGTCAGGTCACTTCTAAGGCCAGCGTCCGATCACTTTGACCGAAACCGTGCCCTCTCTGGAACATATGACCGGACACGCAGGTCCCTCCGATGCTAGCATCCGGTCACTTCCAGTGAGCCGTTTTCGCCTCTGTTTCTTCGCCGAATTGATCCACTTCAACTCCAAACACTTCTGCTTTGCAAATGTGCCAACACCACAAAGTGTACACCACCATGTGTATGCGTGTTAGCATTTTCACAATCATTTTTAAGGAGTTAGCCACTCAACTTGCCACGCCACTTGATCCTAGTAACGATGCAAAGTTAGATCACTCGAGTGACACTAGATGACCGATATGCAAACAAGTTTGCCCCTCTTGATAGTACGGCCATCTATCCTAAACTCAGTCATCAACTTCTCTACACACCTATGACTGGTAAAATAAAATGCCCTAGGTTATACCTTTGCCTTGTATATTCCATTCCAACTCCTTCAAATTCGATGCAACACATGCACCACGATCAATAATGATATGATCCACTCCATATCATCACGTGACCATATTGGTTCATCGATCTTGACTTCACTTGCTCTTCACCGTTGCTTCGGTCCATCGGTGCCAAGTCATCACTTGCCCTTCACATTTGCAACGGGTCCATCAAGCCAAGCCTTGTCTTGATCTTCTCCACCTTAGTCACATGACTCAATGTCATGGCTCATATGCAATGAGCTTCTCCATCATCACATGTGTAAGCTTTGCAATATCTCCAAACCATCTTCACCATTATGGCATGTATTGCTCACACACATGTACCTGTGGACTAATGTATATCTCACATAAACACAATTAGTCCACCTAAGGTTGTCATTCAATTACCAAAATCAAACAAGGATCTTTCAATCTCCCCATTTTTGATAATTAATGACAACTCTACAAAGATATGAAAATTAAGCTCTTTTGGATTCATGTTCCTTGCCCAAGCAATTTTATCATGTGTAAATAATTTTGAACAAGTACCACAAACCCAAATTGGTAGTATTAGCTCCCCCTACATATATGCTAGAGTGTTTGGTTTGAAGCTCGCACATATGCATAGATTGAAATTGTGGGAGAGTAATTACTACCAATGATGATAAGGTGTATAGAATAAACCTTTGAAGCATGATACCAATCGGAGTTGCATCTTTGAGTTCATCCTTAGCACCATGGCTAGCTAGATATCACTTGGAAACAAAAACACTAGATACCCCATGAGATCAACATTAGAATTAAGGTACTAGCAATACTTGAGAAACATACCAAGTGTCTAGCTATCATCCTATGTATGCTAGTTATCATATCAACATTCAAATTCTACAACTAGCATACACCACACAAGCATGCATATCAAATTTAATTACTTATGCAATGCAAGCAAGCACATGAATATGCACATTTCAAATGCAATCAATCAAAGTTCATGAGCTTGCTCACCCTACTTGTGTGCTTCCCTTGTCCAAGAATTTTGATCCCCTCATATTCTTCAATGTTGCTCCCTCTTTGTCCATGTCCATGTCCATGTCCAACCTCTACTTCTTTGTCTCAATCTCTCCCAAAGCTTTTGTATCTTTGTACAATCTCTCTTGTCATCAATTTCCATAAAAGGTGTGCTTCTCATTGATGCAAAGGCTTGCATTGGGGTAGATGGTTGACACTTGAATCTTCATTTTTTGTGGACATCACCACATATGTTGGAATTATAACACCCCAGGTGTTTGGCTTGCATTTGTGCATGTGCATTGCATAACATAAGCACATTCATTCCATTATCACATGTGCATCATCTTATGTTTCAATGTCGCAACTTAATGTTTCAGTAGTGCTTATGCATAGGGGTATCATTTGTGGTGTCCCTCTGTTACCCCTAGTACCCTAGAGGGGTTGAACATGCCCCATAGGTCATGTTTCAAATGTTGCATGGCTTTGTTTTAATGTTTCAATTGATTGTTTCGCTTGTTTCAATTGAATGTTTCATATATATGTTTCATTTAATTTGAGAAGCTAGAGTACATGGATTATGTGCAAATGAATGTGGTGACTCACCAAAACACCCTAGCTACACTTAGGATGTCATTAGGAACAATGTTTATAAAGGTTATTAGCCCTAATTATGCTTCTAAGTGCTAGTTTGACTTGTGTTGACCCTAGAACTCTTTTTTTGATAGTTTAAAAAATATTGTTAGAAGTCAATGCATCGTGGTGCATCCTTAAACAAAGTTGTAGAAAATTTTCTAAGGAACAAAAGTTGTTTTATGGCCATCTCATGAAAGTGACTAGAACACCCTCAAAGATGGCCCACAAGTCAATTAGGAGGCTATTTTGGACTTAGCAATTTTTGGCTAAGTCAAAATGCAGTTAATAGTTTCAAGGTACCCACCTTTGGAGCCTTGTAATTTTCTAACCAGGCCGATTCAGCTCAAACTTGTATTGGCAATGTTGGAGATCTCATGTAGCTCTATAACTTTGCTAATTATGCTTTTGACTAATTCGTGCTGGATTAGGAGTTATAGGGTTAAGAAGGTGGCAGTTTCAATCATCTTCAGAAGCTCTGATTCAGAGCAGCAGCCGAACTCGGTGACTGACCGGCCACAAGCCGTTGCAACCGTGTGGACACACCGTTGCGTCCATACGTCGGTCGTAGGCCCACCGGTCAGGTCGAGGGGCGCCTCAAGAGCGCCACGACGCCGCTATCGCCACCACTTTGCCCCTGCCTCTCTCGTTCTCTCCAAGCGGAAAAACCCGAGCACCATTGCCGCCGCCCGCTCCGACGAGCTCATGCGCGCTCGCCACTGTACCACCGTCGTCCACTACTCCGCCTTGAACCTCTCTATCCCATCGTCCTCTCCACGCAATGAGCCAAGCCTTGGTAAGGTTGCATTACCCATTCCACTAACGTAGTACCTCACCGGAGTTCTTCCATGCGGGTGCTCACCGTGGCCAGGGCTCTCCGGCCATCCTCTTCTCTCGCTAGTGGGTGCGATGGGACCGGTGTGGTGCAGGGATGCTCACCAAGGAGTTGGGTTGGGTCCAGCGGCAACCGCCGGCAAGGTGCGCCGCCATGCGCCCCACCGAGCTGCCATGCGCGACGGTGAGCCATCCCCGATGGCTCCACCCTTCGTTAGCTAGGTCTACTGGTGCGGCTTGAGGTGTAGGTCACGTTGGTGCCCTCGGTCTCGCCGGCCGACTCGCCGACGGTGAGCTTCACCGGTGCCTCCTCCCTCCCCTGCTCTCTGTGTCTGGTCAGCGGGCCCCGGGTGTCAGCGTCATCGGGCTGGATCCGATCGTGGGCCGTGCTACGCCATCGAGCCGGCTCAGTAGCTGAGTTCGGTTTAGTAATTTTTGTTTTTATTTTCTTTATTTCACATATTTGAGTGCTAGATTCAAAAATCCAAACCCGGTGATTTAGAGATCCAAATGATGTGATTCAAATTTTGCGGTGTTCCTTGTAAAGTCTAGTTTTTATTAAAAATATAAAATATGCCATGTTTTTGTTATGGAAATTAAAGCTATAAATTATCTTTTTTATTCATGAGGAAATAGGAGAATTTGTATCTGTTGTTGTATAGCTCCAAATGACTTGAAATTTTTATGGGGTGTTGTTTATGCTTGAGTAGCGTGTAGTTTAAATTTCATCAATTTTGGCTATTGTATGATGGAGTTTTGTATCTATCTTGTTTGCATGGTTGGATCTTGTGTGAATTTTCATGAATTATCTGTAGATCTAGTAAATGTAAAATTTGGTGAGTGTTATTCTCATGCAACTAAGAACCCAAGAAAAATATGAAATCTGTTGTTTGATACTTTTCAATAGAGTTTCTCATTTATGCCAAAATTAGCCTTTCTGTCTGTTATTTTTAGTATAGGAAAATATACTTTCTTAAATGCTATCAAAATTTTATGGTAGCCTCCTGGATGTATGTGGTAGCCAATGTAATTTTTATAGAATTAATTATGGAGTTTTGATATAGGTTCTTTTATTCACCTAATTATCTAAATAAATTAATAAAGGGCATTAGAGAAATTATTTAGATGTTGGCTCCACACTTTCTGGTGTTCTTTTGATATGTTTATTAAGTTGGTAAATTTGGTTTAGCTCAAATGTGTCTTTGCTACATCACTAAATATTTAATTTAGTGAATCTGCCAATTCTGGGCAGATTTCAAGATGTGGTTAATTACTCTATGTAAATGATGGTTTCATGTCTTGTGGTCTATAACAAAGTTATTGTTAATTTCAAGACCTAGTTGCTGTTAAATTTTGGTGTCATTTGACTATATAGTTTAGGAGTTATAGCTGTTCAAAGTTGGCTCTCAGTTTTGGTTGCTCTTTGTTAAGCGGTAGAAGTCAGGTGATTTCCTGTCACCTGCGAGCTATAGGAATATACATATGGCACGGTTGGCTATATTTGCTATCGTAGAAAAGAACCTATCTTAATTTAAAATAAAGACCGGGCAGAGGCTTACCGGTTTGCACTGACTCCGTCTGTGTCGCTTAAGGACCGATTCTTGGAGCTTTTATTTGTCATGTTGAACACATGCCTCTCTCTTAGCTAGCCAGACTCAAGTGTCTCTGACTGCAAATCCGAGTAGCTCAACTTAGGCGGGGCACCAGTAAGTATAAAGTGCGCCTCGGAAGGGAGCCGTAGGGTGAGTCCAAGGGCAGGTGATTTAAAAGTCATGATCGTCCTGGCAGAAGGGTAATCGCTGAGAGTGCTAGCGTTGATCGAACCCACGAAGTTGGTTCCTAAGTTGTACCAAAGGTGAACCACGACTACCTTTGCAAAGTATGCCAGGGTCAGAGTTAGGAATACCCCCTCAGCTGAGTTGTAATTCGATTCAAGTCGTCATCTCTCACTGGTTAGTGAGAACTTGACGGGAGTATCTCCAAAGTTGATGCACTAAGTATTAATTATGGTTCAGGAATGATGATATGATGATGACAACCTTATCATATCTACTATGGTTAATATTGTTTGCTCCTAATAAGTGAGTGCTCTAGTACAGGTGTTAATATAGTTGACAGGATAATGATGATGAAATTGATGCTAAGCTTAATTGGTTACTTATGTTCATAAGCTCTTTTATGCAAATGTGTCAAGCTAGCCCCACTTATATCAGGCTTGCATGATCCTTGGTGTCACTTTATTTTTGGTTTTGATAGGTAAGTCTATCTAAGTACCTTCTCGTACTCAGGGTTTATTTCCCACCTGTTGTAGATGACATGTTCTATTTTGGGTGTTGCAAGTACTTTCTCCTCCTAGCCGGAGATGAGGACTAGATCATTGGGCTTGATCTCTACTAGTTATCTTATCTAAGTGCTTTTGTGGACATGACTACTATATGGCAATGTATTTAAACTTATGAAGTTATGTATCGAACTATATTGCTTCCGCGAAACAAACTCGGTTTGTAATATTTTATTTTGAACTCCGATAGATGTAATCCGTATGCTACTTGTGAATTGTTGTAACTAATGATGTGTTGTGTTGAATCACTATGATCTTGGTTTGTATGTCGAAAGTTGTTTGAAATCCTTCGATATTTCCAGACTATCGGGATTATGGGAGCTTAAGTATAGAAATTTGATCACTTCGGTGATTGTTTTTGTACTTACGTTCTTATGATTTGGTTGGTTCTGTTACAGGAATGACACCACATGTATAGTTCTTGAGATACCACACATAGGATCTTTGATCTTGATACCAATTGGTGGGACACCTCCCCCTATGTCATAGCATGGGTCATCCATTTGATAAACTTATGCTCTTGTTGGTGAGGGATGCATTCTTCATTTGATGATCACTTAAAGTTGAGGATCACTTGTGGAACCATTGTCTTGTATGATTGATACCACGTGTAGATGTGATACCACTTGAAAGAATTTTCTAGTATGGAACCACTTGTTCGATTTATCAATAAGAACCATTTCTTGAATATTTGTTATCTTCTTGAGTACCACTTGTAGGATATCACTTATGAGTTGATCTAGACAACGCTTGTGAATACCACTTGATAAATCAATTGAGTCTAGATACCATTTGAAACAAACAAACTAGATATCCATTTGCATCGTTGTCTTGTGCTTGTACTATTATCATTATCATTAGCTTCTATGGTTGACTTGAACTAAATTGATTTGTCTAAGATTCCAAGTCCGGTTTGAACCAATGACAAGCTTCTTCACACCTCTTATAAGGGTTATCTTACCAATGTTGTACTTGTCACTTGTTTGCAATCTAAATTAAAGGGTTCACTAGCTCATGAACAAACTCATATACTACCACTGGATTAATTAACCATTCAAGCAATAGTGGTAGACTGTGAATTTTAATTTTTTATTTGTTATGCATGATCCTATGAAGCATGTATTATATGCACTAACCGCATACTAGTAAGAGATGAAATGATCATGCACATTACAATGATACCTTTGCTATCTTAGAGTAGAGGATAGTCATATAGATTCCAATTCATTACTCTAATAGCAATGTGAAGTCCAATTGTAAGCTTGATGAAGACCAATCATCAACAATGAAATCCATTCTTCACCCATATGAATTGAGAACCACTTAAGATCAGGTGCACTATCTTGAGTGGTGGTTGGCTTGCTTCATCATCTGATCTTTGCTTGCATGAGAACACCAATGTGAGAATATCAATTGGATTGCCATGACTAGCGCTCTTTTGGGTGTTGCTTGCTTTTCTTGATCAATCATTTTGATTGCTTCAACTAAGCATCTCAAATGTCCCTTGGATCACCACTTCCATGTTAGCCTTCTAAGTACCACACTTGGTTTACCTACACATAGACGGCAAACCCCTTAAAAGCGGGCTCCGCCTTGTCCGACCCTAAGACGGGGACCTTGTAAGGTCCAAATGGCTAGAGGGGGGTGAATAGCCTATTCAAAAATCTACAAGCTTCACTAAACAACCATGTTAGTATAAAAGATGGCTAAGCTAATTCTAGCACTAGCTCAACTACTTAAGCAAGCCACCTACACAAGTCTAGTACAAGGCTATCCACTAAACACAACAACAACTACAAGCTAGAAATAAGAAGTAATATGAGAGAAGAGCTTCGAGTGATTATACCGCCGTGTAGAGATGAGAAGTACCAATCAATCAATAACACAAGAGAAATCCTCGGGAAGAGAATGACACAAGAATTTATCTTGAGGTTCACTTGCTTCCCGGCAAGCTACTCCCCGTTGTGGCGATACACCCACTTGTCGGTCCACGAGCTAATCGACTATCAAAAGTTGAGCCCTCGGCGGGCGCCGCACAACCGCACACAATATGGGGATCCTCCAAGCCACGAGCTCCACTAGAGTATCCAATTTGCGAACTCCCATGGGGAAGGATCAAGAACCCCTTACAACACTTGGTGAGGGCTCCAACAATCTCCAATTGCGAGCTCAATCACCTCCGCTGCTCCAAGCCATCTACCGTGTTGGGAAACATGGAAGAGTAACAAGAAATCCGTAGCAACTCGAAGATCAAGTGCCTCTAGAATGCAACTGTCAAGCAATGCACTTGAATCTCACTCAAGATGTGCAACCAAGCAAAGAGATGAGTGGAGGGGTTGTTCTCTAGCTCAAAGGATGTCTCTAGGTCTCAAAATATGCAAGAGTTACCCTCAAACCCCAGCCAACTTCTATTTATAGCGAAGGGGTATGCAGCTAGCCGTTACCGGACGACATAGTTCAAAACGTGCTGACCGGACGCACCGGTCAGGGTGACCGGACGCGTTCGGTCACTACAAGACAAGTGCGAACAATGCGTGTCAGAAGTTACCGTTGCTGTGACCGGATGCGCTCTAGCGTTTGACCGGACGCGTTGCACCTGGCGTCCGGTCGGAGTCCAGTAAGCTCCCACCGTGACCGGACACGTCCGATCGCACGTGACCGGACGCGCCGCGCGTCCGATCAGTACTCCATAGCGCTCTGCCCCTCTGGACGCCTGACCGGACGCTCCGGTTCCACGAGGGACCGGACGCGCCGGTCGCGCGCTCTCTTTCTGCGCACAGGTGAACTAACCGGACACGCTGGTCAGGCCAGACCAGCGTCCGGTCAGAAACCCTAACACTCGCATGCCTGACAACTGCTGAGAACTGACCGGACGCGGCCGGTGAAACAGCGACCGCGTCGGGTGCAGCGTCCGGTCACCACAGTGACCGCCATTCACCTCTGTTTCTTTTCTGACTTCCGGCGCAGTAGAAAATAGGCATTTCACTTCCTCAAAAAGCACCGAATCCCGCCTCGCAAGCTTGGCGGGAGGGAGAAAGGAACCCAAACCCCTCTCTATCGCTTAAACTTCACCGTCTTCGCAAATGTGCTAACACCACCAAGTGTACACCACCATGTGCATGTGTGTTAGCATTTCACAAACATTTTAAAGGCGTTATGTTAGCTCTCTACTAGATCCTAATGCATATGCTCAAGACATTGATCTAGTGGCACTTGATTCCCGAGCTAACCGTGATTTCCCCTCTTGATAGTCAGCTATGTATCCTAAACCCAGTCAAGTACTTCTCTACTCATCTTAGACCGGTAAAAGGAAAACCCTATGGCTATACCTTTGCCTTGCGCTCTTAGATCCTTCTCCTCCACTTGATCATCATGTCCCTCATATTATGTGCATCTCCACCATGATCATCATTTCATGTCCATGCACCATCTCTTTGTGATCTTGTGGCCACCACTCCTTGCCACATACACCTTCATCACATGTGTTGCTTATGCCTAACTCAAAACACTTAACACATGGCATTAGCAACTTGGTGTCATTAATTACCAAAACCAAACTTAGGCTTTCAATCTCCCCCTTTTTGGTAATTGATGACAATCATCACAAAGATATGAAATAAAATCAATTTTCAATTTCGATAGTATTAGCTCCCCCTACATATGTGCTTCCTTGAGTTTGGTTCAATTGTTCACATATGTATGGATTTGAATTTTGGGAGAGTTACTACTATCAAATTGATGCTAAGGTATATAGAATGGACCTTTGAAGTGTGATACCAATCGGAGTTGCCTTTATATACCATCCTTAGCATCGATGTAGCTAGACACCACTTGTAAAACATCACTTGTAAAGATCATAAACACTAAAGTACCCGGTGAGATCAACATTATAAGCAAAGGTGTCTAGATACCACTTGTAAAGCTACTCTCAACAATTCATCATTCAAGTTCTATTTCTAGCAATCACCATTCAGTCATGAATATGAATTTAAGCTTTGTAATGCAACAATTCATCATGTTAATGCACATACAAATGCAACAAATAATTCATGAGCTTGCTCCCCCTACTTGTGTGCTCAATTTTAATTTCTCTTCCCCTTACTATATCTTTCTCCCCCTTTGCAACTTAACTTTTTTTTATCTTTGTGACTTTTCTCTCCTCCTTTGTCAACAATCACCAAAAAGGTGCTAATTTTAGTGAGAGATAAGTCAATCAATATGAGGGAGTTCAAATTATGGTTCAATCTAGATCACTTGCCTAGAATATGTAATTCGGTTTGATCCAAGCACAAGCTTCTTCACACCTCATAAAGTATAAGGGTTATCTTGAGCATGTTGAATTACACATCATGAGCTCATTTTCTAGATTCAACACTAGGTTTGCAAGCCCACAAACATGTCATATGCTACCACTAGATCAATCAAACATAGAAGCAATAGTGGTACCATATATACATCTAAACTCATTTGATTTTCATGAATGAGCCTATTTGTCATGCAAATATGTCTATATGTTCTAACCATGTCCTTAGCAAAGTATGAATGATATGCCAAACAACTTTACCTTACATTGTCGAAGGGAAGGCATGTCATATAAGAATGTGGGGGTGCACTCATTTCAAGTTGGAGAAGTCAAGTATGTTCAATTCATTCTTCAACTTGTAAAATCTTTTTTCATCAAGTGGCTTTGTGAATATGTCAGCTAGTTGATCTTCGATGCCAATGCTCTCAATGCTAATATCACCTTTTTGTTGATGGTCTCTTATGAAGTGATGCCTTATGTCAATGTGCTTGGTTCTTGAATGTTGAACCGGATTTTGTGTCATCTTGATAGCACTTTCATTGTCGGAGTCTGAATATCCAATCAACTCAAAATTAGATCCCTTGGGATACCATAGTCCAACATCATGAGTGCCCTTAAGATATCTCAATATCCTCTTGGTTGCTTTCAAGTAACTTTCTCTAGGTGAAGCTTGATATCTTGCACACTTGCACACACTAAACATCACATCCGGCCTAGAAGCGGTGACATAGAGCAAACTTCCAATCATAGACCAGTATTGCTTTTGATCTACCATGTTTCCACTATTATCAATACCCAATTGATTATTTGTGCCCATTGGTGTACTCATTTGCTTAGCATCTTGCAATCCAAACTTCTTGATCATGTCCTTGATGTACTTGCCTTGACTTACAAAAGTGTCATTCTTCATTTGCTTGATTTGAAGTCCAAGGAAGTAACTAAGCTCTCCAATCATAGACATCTCAAACTCATTAGCCATCATATTTCCAAACTCTTCACAAAAGTCTTGGTTAGTTGATCCAAAGATAATATCATCAACATAGATTTGCAACATAAACAAGTCAATGCCTATCTTCTTGGTGAAGAGAGTGGTGTCAACCTTTCCCATCTTGAACCATTTAGAGAGGAGAAAGTCCATCAACCTCTCATACCATGCTCTAGGTGCTTGCTTCAAACCATACAATGCCTTCTTTAGCTTGAAAATATGGTCGGGCTTATTGTCATCTTCAAAACTGGGAGGTTGCTCAACATAAACTTCTTCGTTGATGTAGCCATTGAGAAATGCACTCTTGACATCCATTTGATAGAGCTTGATGTTGTGTGCATAAGCATATGCTAATAAGATTCTAATAGCCTCCAATCTTGCAACAGGTGCATATGTCTCTCCAAAGTCAAGACCCTTAACTTGAGTGTATCCTTGTGCTACTAATCTTGCTTTGTTCCTCACAACCATGCCATCTTGATCTTGTTTGTTTCTAAAGACCCACTTAGTACCAATTGTAACGGAACCGTCCAAATTATAAGAGCACAAGTTCAAAAACAATCGACGAAACGATCAAATTCTCAAACTTGAGCCCATATAACTCCGGTAGTCCACGAAATCACGAGGGATTTCAAACCAAACCGAGAGCAACCAAGATTGTAGTGATTCAACATAACACAACACTTGTTACAACAGTTCGTAAGTAGCTCTCATACATCGGAGTACAAATAATTTTATTACAAAACTAAAATAAAGATTAGCGGAAGCAACATAATTTCTGAAACCATTTAAAATCAAATACTGCCAGTACATAGTCACATCCTGCAAAAGCATACCAGAAGAGATACTACAGAGACCATGCCCATATGGTCTAGTCTTCACACCCACATGGCGAAGACAACACTTGCAGCAACAAGTATGAATCTGCTACCTGCAACAGGGGGGAATAAACCCTAAGTACGAGAAGGTACTCAGCTAGACTTACCCGACAAAAACCAGAAACAACGGTGACACCAAGGAGTATGCAAGGCTTTATAAGGTGGGCTAGCTTGACTCATTTGTAGAAAAGCTTATTACAGATAAGTAATCGTTAATGCTTAAGCATCGAGTTAATAATCATTAACCTGTCATCTAGATTAGCACCTGTACTAGAGCAATCACTTTATTAGGAGCAAACAATATTAACCATAGCAGGTATAATAAGGCCATCATCATCATTATCATCAATTTCGAACCATCATTAATAATTAGTGTATCTACGCTAGAGATAACCAGTCAAGTTTCTCACTATCCGGGAGAGACGGCGACTCGAATCGATTCCAACTCAGCTGAGGGGGGTATTCCTGACACTCACCCGGCAAACCCCGCTAAAGGCAGCCATAGATAACCTTTGGTACAACTCAGGGTGGGCCCGAGCAGCGCCGCGTTCTCGGGGATACCAGTGGCTAGGATGCTCAGGACTTTTTAACTCACCTGCCCTTGGACCCTCTGGCTCCCTTCCAAGGTGACTTTCACTTTTTGACTTCGCAGCCTGAGTTGAGCTACTAGGCTTCGCGGTCGGCAACCTCAGGCCGGCCAACTAAATGTCAGGCATGCGTTCAAAATGACATAGAAGGCTCCAGGTCTCGGTCCTTAATCGACACAGACGGGGATAGATCCACACCCAAGACCTCCATGCCTTGCTGTTTCACTATCATCATCCCGCCTGATCTCATTTCATTTTATTACACATGGTTCACTTCCACGATAGCAAATATAGCCAACCGTGACTTGACAAAGCCCTATATCTCGCAGGTGATAGGAAATCACCCGACTTCTACCGGTCTAATTTAGCAGGGCTAAGCATAGATATGATCCTGTCTACATAGGATTCAAGGTTCAAATTGCTGGACAAGGAGTGTTATCAGTGCAGCAAGGGTTTCCAACCAACTCCTATCACGTAATGCAACAATACATATAACATGTATATAAAGATAATTGATTTGAAAGTAGGAGGCTTATAATGCTCCGGGGCTTGCCTTAACCGAAAGAAGATAGATCAAGGGTCAGCTTCAAGAACGGTTTCCATGTCTTTTTCGGCTTTGTCGGACTGGACCTCCGGCTCCAGAACGGACTCCAATTTCAGGTTCCACGTCCAGCAGGACTTTGCTCGTATCACGATTCTCGGCACACCTATTGCATGAATATGCATCCAATGAATCTTATGTATGCACCGAAGACATGATGATTTATGAACATGCATGAATGATGTGAAGATGAATGTAAGGATATTGCAACATCATGAGCACAAACCAAGTCATGTGGTGCTCTACTCAAATCACTTCAAGATTAGGTGCAAATTTCCTCTCCGATATTAACACGTTCCTCTAAGAAACCACTAGGTTCCACAAGGTTAAGACCAAACACACACATAACAAGATTCCAGCAATTTAGTATTTACCACATAATATCAACAGTAGCTAAGAAAACTCACAACTGGAGTTCTACAAATCCAAATGACCTAAAAGAGGACATTCTGGAAAGCTTATGAAATTGTCTACATTTCATTAATAAACATCTAAGCATGATTTCATAATTTACCAAGTTAAAATAGCATACATACAGAATCTGTTCTAAAAGACAGAGAGCACTTCCAAAACTGAACCCAACTTGGAACAGCTGTTATTTCTAAGCTATATGTCCAAATGCTACCAAAATTTACCAGCAACTAGTTCATGAAATTCTCAATAACTTTGCTATAAATCACCAAGCATGAAAACATCATTAACATAGGTTAATTCTCTTAACTAGCAAATCTGTCCAGAAATAGTAGATTCACTAACTTAAATAATTAATAACGATTCAAAAGCACAATTGGACCAAACCAAGTTTACCAACTTGTTGTGCATACCAAAGGAACATCAGAAAGTATAGTGCCAACTTCTAAATACATCATTTAATGTTCTTTTATAATTTATTTAGTTAATTAGGTGATTAAAGCAACATATAGTAAAACTATATATAAAAATCTACAAAAATTACAGTAGCCACCTAACGCTTCACATAGGCTACCAAAAAAATTTCCAAACAATTGGATGAGCAGAACTCGATATATCAAAAATAACATATGACATGTCTATTTCTAGCATAAATATGAAACCCTATTGAAAAGTATCAAACAACAGATTTCATATTTTTCCTAGCATCCTTCTAGCATAAGAACAACACTCAACAAGTCTCACCCTTACTGGATCTATAGAAAAATTATGAAAATTCACACAAGATCCATTCAAGTAAACAAGATAACTATATAACTCCACCAAACCACATCCAAATTGCATGAAAATTTAACCTTAAGCTATTCATGGTATGAGCAGTTCACTATAAAAATTTCATGTCATTTGGAGCTTCACAGAAAGAGATATCATTTTCTCCTTTTTCTTCATGAATAACAAATATAATTAATAACTATTTAATTCATCACAAAACATGGCACACATTATGTTTTTATAATAAACTAGACATTATTTAGAGCACACCAAAATTTAAAGCACCTTATTTGGACATCTAGAACAGGAGATACATATTTTTGAAGTTTGCACATGAATCAAATAAATGAATAAAACGGAAAACAAATTCCTACTCTACTGAGCCGGCCCGTTCACATAGCCCGGTCGCCGGCCCACCTGAGGTCCAACCAACCGAATGGGGAGGGGATCCCGCGCCGACAGGCGGGCCCCGGCCGTCATGCTCACACCGAGCAGGGGAGAGCTCCGGTGAGCGGTTCCTCGCCGCCGGCGGCTCCTCCGGTGGAACCAAGCGCTCCTACGGACTCCTAGTCCTATCCCGCACCTAGGCCATCCATTTCCCCTATCTATTTCGTACCAAGCCACTCACGATGCCGACGAGGACGGATGGCGGCGGCGGTGCTCGTCGATGGTGGCGCAAACGTCCATCGCACGGCAAGGCAAGCACCGCTACAGGTTCCTAGAAACATGGCGAAGCTAATGAACCAACTAGCACTGCGCTAAATCGACCGTGACATCGCGGCTACGAGCGGCGCTCCCACTGTGACCTTGGAAGCTCGCCGGAGTGACGGCGTTGCTCGTTGTTCGAGCCAACTCCGGCGGTAACATCTTACACTTAGCACGGTCTACCCTAGGGACGCACAGAACACGAGTCAAATCAAGCAAGAAGCAAACATGCAAGGCGTATTCAAGCTCGCGGCGGTGGCGGCAATGGCAGGCTTGTCCAGTGCAGCGGTTTGTCTTGGCGAGCAGAGCACGATAGAGTCTAAAAAATGAACCCTACAGCTTCTACGTGACGTGCACGGCAACGAACAAGCACGACTATGGACTGCAAGGCTCGCCATTGAGCTAGCCACGGCAGACCGAGAGT
The DNA here is from genome assembly GCA_038087645.1 of Saccharum hybrid cultivar R570. Classification (NCBI taxonomy): domain Eukaryota; kingdom Viridiplantae; phylum Streptophyta; class Magnoliopsida; order Poales; family Poaceae; genus Saccharum; species Saccharum hybrid cultivar. Next base: position 3,469,178 of record JAQSUU010000377.1, read on the forward strand.
GTGGCGGCGCTCCGAGCGCGGCAACCGTGACAAATAGAGTTTTTTTTGGCCACCTACCTACGGCTCGGTTAGGCTAGCAAGTTGGAGCACGAGCTAGAGCAACCCAAGATGGAACGATTGGTCGAGTTCGATCGGAATATGGCGGCCGAATGGAGAAGCTATGGCCAGTGTAGTAGCGGTGGCATTCCGTCTGTGCGGAGGAAGAAGAAGGCGAGGCAGAGGAGGAATGGAGCGAGTGCGGGCGAGAGGGATCACTTCCAGGGCATCGTGGCGACCATGTAGAACAACGTGGCCCGTCCAGTGGACACACGCCGGTGTACGGCTTGCCAAGTGGCGAGCAAGACCTGAGCCCAGTCGGTCACTGCACCTCCCCCTCCATCTCCATTCAGTCAAAGAACCGACTGAAACTGCCTCAAACACGACCCTCTAGCACCTAATCCAGCCGGATTTAGCGAGAAGCACAAGCAACAAAATGGTAGAGCTATAGGCATACTACAAGATTGTCAATAGGGTCTTGGGCTGATTCGGCTTAGGTAGTGAGATACAACACCCCAAAGTGAGGCACATGAAAAGCTGAACTGAGTTTCAGTTATTCCCCCGACTGAAACATGATTTTCTAAGCACTCTATCTCCTAATCCCTTGAGAACTAGGTGATGGTGTTATTGACAATATTGTAGAGCTAAGTGAGTTATACAAAAGTGTCAATATGGGTTAGAGCTGGTTTGGTCAGGTTTTCAAACTACAAGCTCCCAAAGATGGGTACTTGGAAACTGAAAAGCAGTTCTAGGACTTAGAAAAATTCTAAGTGTGGAAACAGCCTTCCATTCCTACAAGTGGGCCATGTTTGGGCATGATCCAAGCTTTTTCATGAGATGATCCCAAAATAACTTTTGTTCCTCATGAAATTTGGCACAAACTTTGTTAAGGTGGCACAGCCATGCAAAAACTCTAGGCCACACTTTTTGTTAGGTCAAACAAGTAAGGTCCTATAGGTCAACTAGTCAAAGCAGGAGTCAACATGGAATTAGGGCATGGCATAAAAATAAACCCTAGGTCATTTTGCACCACTAACAAGATACACATGTTACCAAGGCCTTAAACACACATTAGCATCACCTATGCATAAGAGTTACTCAAGTAGGCATTGAAACACTATTGCTATAACTAATGAAACATCACTAACATAATTATTGAAACCTAATGTTGCAATGTTGCAAGGTCATGTTTCAAGCAAGGATGCACATGAAATGATGATGCTTATGGTAATGTCATGCCATGATCATGCATTATGAATGCATTATGAGGCTAACTAACACCAGGGGTGTTACACCAATCACATTGTAGTTCTTTGGCCTCTCAATAAGTTTCCAAAGTTGATTTCTAGCAAAGTTGTTTAGTTCTTCATGCATGGCATTTACCCAATCAGAATCCTTCAAAGTATCTTCTATTTTCTTAGGTTCTTCAAGTGACACAAATGAGTAGTGCTCACAAAAAGATGTCAATCTTGATCTAGTTTGAACACCACTTTGAATTTCACCAATGATTTGGTCCAGTGGATGATCTCTTGCAATACTAGTAGGTTGGAGTATTGGGAGTTGATTGCTTCCACTTGTTTGACCTTGAACTTGAGCTTCATCATGAGTACCACTTGAGCTTGCTTGATTTGTATCAATTTGCACATCTTGATTAATCATATGTATGTCACTATCATCATCAACTTGCATCGGCCTTATATCACCAATGTCCATGTTCTTCATTGCATTTGACAATTGATCTCCTCTCACATCATTAAGGTTTTGAGCTTCATTTTGAGATCCTTGGGTTTCATCAAACTCAACATCATGAACTTCTTCCAAGGTGCCATTTGTGAGATTCTAAACTCTATATGCTTTGCTTGTGGTAGAATAACCAAGTAAGAATCCTTCATCACATTTCTTTTCAAACTTGCTCAATCTAGTGCCTTTCTTGAGAATATAGCATTTGCAACCAAACACTCTAAAGTATGCAATGTTGGGCTTTCTTCCATTCAATAGCTCATATGGTGTCTTCCCAAGCTTCCCATGGCAATAGAGACGGTTGCTACAATAGCAAGCCGTGTTGATGGCTTCACTCCAAAATGAATGACTCACATTGTATTCACTAAGCATTGATCTAGCCATATCAATCAAGGTTCTATTTTTCCTTTCAACTACACCATTGGATTGAGGAGTGTATGTTGGTGGGAATTAATGTCCAATACCAAGATCATCACCCAAATCCTCAATTCTTGTGTTCTTGAACTCACTACCATTGTCACTTCTAATCTTCTTGATAGTTGTCTCAAACTCATTTTGCACTCTCTTGACAAAAGACTTGAATAGATCATAAACATCACTCTTGTCATAGAGAAAGAACACCCAAGTGTATCTAGTGTAGTCATCCACTATCATAAAACCATACTTGTTGCCACCAATGCTAGTGTATGTTGTTGGCCCAAACAAGTCCATGTGAAATAGCTCAAACGCCTTTGATGTGCTCATTTCACTCTTGCTAGGATGTGTATTTCCAACTTGTTTGTCGGCTTGACAAGCACTACATGGTTTATCCTTTTCAAAGATGACATCTTTCAAGCCTCTAACTAAGTCATGCTTCAAAAGTTTGTTCAATTGTTTCATTCCAACATGACCAAGCCTTCTATGCCACAACCATCCCATACTAGATTTGCTAAGCAAGCATGATGTCAACTGTGTCTCACTATCATTGAAGTCAACCAAGTATAAGCTACCATGTCTAAATCCTTTGAATATCAAATTTGATCCATCAACACTTATGACTTCAACATCATCACTACCAAATATGCACTTGAAGCCAAGATCACAAAGTTGAGCCACCGATAAAAGATTGAAATCCAAGCTCTCAACTAGCAACACATTAGATATGCTCATGTCATTTGAGATAGCAATTTTACCAAGCCCCTTGACCTTGCCTTTCTTGTTGTTACCGAAAGTGATAGCATCAAAACCACCATTTTGACTTGTATCAATTGATTTGAACATACAAGAATCCCCGGTCATATGTTGAGTGCACCCACTATCAAGCACCCAATGCCTTTCTCCGACTTTGTAATTGACCTATAAGACAAGATTAATTCTTTTTAGGTATCCAAACTTGTTTGGGTCCTCCAAGGTTAGTGACCAAGTTCTCTGGTACCCAAATGGCTTTCTTCTTTGAGCCCATCCATGGTGCATCAATGAACTTAGCATGAACACCATTTGTACCCTTGGTAAGTATATAGAAGGAATCAAACTTAATTGAGGATACATTAGCATTGGATTTTTTGTTCATGCATTGTTGCTCTATGTGACCAACTTGCTTGCACACTTTGCAATAGCTACCATTGTTCTTCACAAAACGAGTCTTGTGGGGAGCAAAAATGGCCTTACCTTTCTTGGGATTATAGCTCAATCCCTCTTTGTAGAGAGAAGCTCTTTGGCTGCCCAAGCACATAAGCAAGCGGTCCTCACCACCATAAGCCTTAGCTAAGGTGTGATTGAGCTCTTTTACCTCCTTGAGATTTTCATTCTCAACTATAAGTGTGGAGTCACAAGTGAAACCATCACTACTAGATGAGGATGATGTAGATGAGCTACATGAAGGGTTAGTGGGAGCAACAACAATAGGCTTATGAAAGGATTCATTAATTATATCACATGATATGCCTATGTTGCAAGTTTTAGCTTTCTCAACATTAGTTGGCATGTTTTCACATTTTTCAACTAGAGAGGAATGAGCTTCTTCAAGCTTAGTGTGAGACTTTTGAAGCTTCTTATGGTCTACCTTTAGACTCTCATAAGATGCCCTAAGCTCATCAAGTTCTTGCATAAGGTTTTTCTTATCCTTAAGCAAGCCCTTGCACTCCTTTCTAGATTCTTTAAAATGTTGAGTGCAATCTTCTAGCATAGTGATTAGTTCATCTTTAGTGAATTCTTCGTCATCACTATCACTATCACTAGCATTATCATGATTACTCTCATTGTCGGATGATACCTTAGCGGCCTTAGCCATGAAGCACGATGGAGTGTCAAAGAGGGAGACCTTCTCTTGGATGGCAATGCTAGCATGTCCCTTCTTGCTCTTGTTGTCATCCTCATCATCACTTGAGGAATCATCACTATCCCATGTAGCAACATGAGAATCATTCTTCTTCTTATGAGAGCTCTCTTTCTTTTCTTGCTTCTTCTTTTGCTTCTTCCTCTCCTTGATAGCATCTTCATCATCACTATCATAAGGACACTTTGCAATGAGATGGTCCTTGCTATGGCATCTAAAGCATCTCATGGTATGCTCGTTCTTCTTGGATGAGTTCTTCATTCTTCTTGCACGATAGCCTTTCTTCTTCATAAATTTGCCAAATTGCTTGACAAAAAGAGCCATCTTCTCATCAATGTCATCACTATCACAAGAGCTTGAGTCTCCATCACTTGATGATTCAATCTTGGACTTGCCCTTGGATATGGTGGCTTTGAATGCCACACTCTTCTTCTTTTCATCATCTTTCTTCTCATTTTCCTTCTTCTTCTTCTTGACCAACTCATCCTTCTCATCATCTTCTCTATATGAATCATCGGTCATCACTTCTTGGAAAACTTGTTAAGGAGTTGAATCTTTTAAAGTTGTCCTCACAAGCATGGTGATCAACGTGTCAAATCTCTTAGGTAGGCTTCTCAAGAACTTCATATAGAATTGATTGTCCTTGACCTCCTCACCAAGTGCCTTGAGCTCATTAACAATGACCTGCAACCTATGAAATATCTCCGGTACATTCTCATCATCTTGCATCTTAAAGCTTGAAAATTTTTCTTGCAAGATATATACTTTAGCGGTCTTTGTGCCTTTGGTGCCCTCAAATGTTTCTTCTAGTTTGGCCCAAGCATCATGAGCAATCTCAATGTTCTTCACTTGCTCAAAGGTCTTGTCATCTAGTGCCTCATGAAGAGCACTAATGGCAATGTCATTGCATTAGAGCTTCTTCTCTTCCACCGGTGTAGGTGCTTCCGGATTAGCAACCTCAAATTTTGTTTCGGTGACCTTCCACACTTCTCTATTGATTGACTTGAGGTTTGCGGTCATCTTAACCTTCCAATATGCATAATTTGTGCCATCAAAGTGAGGTGCCTTCTTGGTGTTGTTGATGTGCAAGCTTAATTGAGCCATTTCTTTTTCACCGTAGGTTGTTAAGCCTCAAATAAACGGTGCCTCGGCTCTGATATCACTTGTAAGGTCCAAATGGCTAGAGGGGGGTGAATAGCCTATTCAAAAATCTACAAGCTTCACTAAACAACCATGTTAGTATAAAAGATGGCTAAGCTAATTCTAGCACTAGCTAAACTACTTAAGCAAGCCACCTACACAAGTCTAGTACAGGCTATCCACTAAACACAAACAACAACTACAAGCTAGAAACAAGAAGTAATACGAGAGAAGAGCTTCGAGTGATTATACCGCCGTGTAGAGATGAGAAGTACCAATCAATCAATAACACAAGAGAAATCCTCGGGAAGAGAATGACACAAGAATTTATCTTGAGGTTCACTTGCTTCCCGGCAAGCTACTCCCCGTTGTGGTGATACACCCACTTGTCGGTCCACGAGCTAATTAACTATCAAGAGTCAAGCCCTTGGCGGGCGCCACACAACCGCACACAAGATGGGGATCCTCCAAGCCACGAGCTCCACTAGAGTATCTAATTTGTGAACTCCCACGGGGAAGGATCAAGAACCCCTTACAACACTTGGTGAGGACTCCAACAATCTCCAATTGCGAGCTCAATCACCTCCGCTGCTCCAAGCCGTCTACCGTGTTGGGAAACATGGAAGAGTAACAAGAAATCCATAGCAACTCGAAGATCAAGTGCCTCTAGAATGCAACTGTCAAGCAATACACTTGAATCTCACTCAATCTCACTCAAGATGTGAAACCAAGCAAAGAGATGAGTGGAGGGGTTGTTCTCTAGCTCAAAGGATGTCTCTAGGTTTCAAAATGTGCAAGAGTTGCCCTTAAACCCTGGCCAACTTCTATTTATAGCGAAGGGGTACGTAGCTAGCCGTTACCGGACGACATAGTTCAAAACGTGCTGACCGGACGCACCGGTCAGGGTGACCGGACGCGTCCGGTCACTACAGGACAAGCGTGAATAGTGTGCATCAGAAGTTACCGTTGCTGTGACCGGACGCGCTCTAGCGTTTGACCGGACGTGTTGCACCTGGCGTCCGGTCGGAGTCCAGTAAGCTCACACCGCGATCGGACACGTTCAATCGCACGTGACTAGACACGCCGCGCGTCCTATCAGTACTCCGCAGCGCTCTGCCCCTCTGGACGCCTGACCGGACGCTCCGGTTCCACGAGGGACCGGACGCGCCGGTCGCGCGCTCTCTTTCTACGCACAGGTGAACTGACCGGATGCGCTGGTCAGGCCAGACCAGCGTCCGGTCAGAAACCCTAACACCCGCGTGCCTGATAACTGCTGAGAACTGACCGGACGCGTCTGGTGAAACAGCGACTACGTCCGGTGCAGCGTCCGGTCACCACAGTGACTGCCATTCGCCTCCGTTTCTTTTCTGACTTCCAGCGCAGTAGAAAATAGGCATTTCACTTCCTCAAAAAGCGCCGAATCCCGCCTCGCAAGCTTGGCGGGAGGGAGAAAGGAACCCAAACCCCTCTCTATCGCTTAAACTTCACCGTCTTCGCAAATGTGCTAACACCACCAAGTGTACACCACCATGTCCATGTATGTTAGCATTTCACAAACATTTTAAAGGCGTTATGTTAGCTCTCTACTAGATCCTAATGCATATGCTCAAGACATTGATCTAGTGGCACTTGATTTCCGAGCTAACCGTGATTTCCCCTCTTGATAGTCGGCTATGTATCCTAAACCCGGTCAAGCACTTCTCTACTCATCTTAGACCGGTAAAAGGAAAACCCTATGGCTATACCTTAGCCTTGCGCTCTTAGATCCTTCTCCTCCACTTGATCATCATGTCCCTCATATTATGTGCATCTCCACCATGATCATCATTTCATGTCCATGCACCATCTCTTTGTGATCTTGTGGCCACCACTCCTTGCCACATACACCTTCATCACATGTGTTGCTTATGCCTAACTCAAAACACTTAACACATGGCATTAGCAACTTGGTGTCATTAATTACCAAAACCAAACTTGGGCTTTCAGACCTCCGCCTGGCCCGACCCTAAGAGCGTGGGCTTGACGGCATCCGACCCAACAAGGGGAAATTCTAACTCGGCCGACCCCGAGGGTGCGTGTTAGCTCTTGGGCGGAGGCACAAGCCTAGTAGAGGGGCCCGCGTACTCTCTAACCACTATAGATATGAAATCTCAAGGCTGGGGTCAAACTTCTGACACCATATGGGAGTAGCCACGCCTCGATGCGACCTATGGCCATGATAGGCCATGCCTGGGGGTTCACGTCACCTACAACGTTAGACAGGATGGAACGCCATGATCGGCTGACGACGCCCACGTGTGGTGCCAGTGGCAAACAACGCCATGACGTGGAGCCGTCCCCATCGATGTCTATGCCACGACGTTGTTCCATCCTTGCCATCATCCACACCACCAGTGGGACCTACGTACAAGAGAGGAAAAATGATGCGGCCTTGAGGCTCCCTTCCTCTCTGTCTTTCTCTCTCTCTCATGTAACCCCCTGTCGATGTTTTACCACCGATAGCCTGTCATGGGGGTACCCGGGACAGTTGTTCGAGCTTTGGCGTATGTTTAACTCAACGGTTAATGCAAGAGACAGTCGATTTATACTGGTTCAGGCTCTCGTGATCGAGTAATAGCCTTTACGTCCAGTCGGTGTTAGCCTTTACGTTGGATTGATTGTTATGATCGTCTTACCAGGAGGTGCCCATAGCCTCTCTTTATATAGGGAGAGACAGCTATGGCGCGGTTACAATTCTAGTCGGATCCAAAGAAGATGTTCTGATTTTAATTACAGAGGGTATTTTCTATTAGGAGTCTGGCTAGTTCGGCCTATTCTACTCGGAGTCGGCGTCGTCCGATGTCACGCCTCTCCTGTCAGGCTTATGGGCTAGGCCAGGGCCCACTGCTAGTAGTATTACCGATGTGGAACCCTATGGGTCCCGTATCGATAAGCCCCTAAGCGTTTCATGGTTGAACTCGAAAGCCTTCTTGTTTCTTCAGGTCTCGCCAGGTGAAACAAGCTTGATTCGAGTTCTTTCGAAGAGAAACCTTGAAGTGGTCCTTCTTGAAAAATCCTTGAGTGATGTGCGCTTTTTTAGAGAAAAAGGGCACTCACTGAGTATAACCCCCGAGCCTCTTACTATTTAGAACAAAAAGTTGGAGGGTCTTAAAAATTCTGAGCTAAAGAACTAAAAAATCTCTCCTAAGGATATATACGTTGCAGCCCCCGAGCCTATATCCGGGTTCTTTTTTTAGGTAGAACTCGGACAGAGGGTCCTTCTGTAGTATACTTAGGTAGCTGAGGTCTTTAATGTCTGTCTGTCTGTCAGAGGTAGGTGGTAGGTGACCGTTGTGTGGTAAAGACGGCGTGGTCACAGGCCACATAGTATTGGAATATTTGTCCGAATATGCTGTCTGAGTGCACTGTAAGTTCACATGTGGTCCTCTTGCCTTTCTGACTTGGTATTAGTGCTTTGTTCCTTTTCTCTGGTGGTTGTCAGCTTGAACTATTGGTGGGCTTGGTCTATGTACACCGCTCCTTGGTCTATAAATATCCTCCTAGCGAGATGTTGCAAACCAGTGAAGTCTTGGCGTTGAGCTTGAAGTCCTTAGCCATGGATATACTGGTTTGTGAAGTAGAGCAGCCTCCGGGCATAAGTAGAAAATCTTGTATAGCTTATAGTGAATGAAAGAAGTCTTGTGATAGAGATTAGAGGTAGACTAGTCTCTCAGCGATATTGCACTGGGTAGTCTGTTCTGGCAGATGGAAGAAGTCTTGTAATGTGGAACCCGTTCCCTCATCCAGCAGCACCGAGTTGATTTTTTCACTCTGTCTTGCGGCTGTCCGGTGTAGATCAGCATCTGATCTAGGATCACATCAGAGTAGGGGGCTTAGGTAGAAAGATACCTATAGGCGTTACCCAGTCCGAGTAGTCCTGTGGTCCTATGCCACTGACACCAATCTTGAATGCACTGCGCCCTTCCTTTAAAGAAAATAGTGTGGTCGGATAGGGTGTGTTCTTCTGAGTAGCAAATAGAACTCAGTAGGAACTAGTCGTTCCAGAGCTAGAATTCCACTGGGTTCCTTGCTACTGATTGAATGGTTGCTTGTGCTGAATTCGTTGGGTCTTATAAGATATGTAATCTTGTATTCCTCGAAGATATTTGTAATAAAAATCTTGTTTCTTGGAGTTGATGTCTTCTGCACTTGTTCGAATAGTTTTGAGTATCATCCAGATTATTTTTGAGGTTCCTTTGCATATGTTGTGATCGTCGAGTTCTTTCTGAATGATCCAAGTTCCTACTACTCAGCAATGGCTCTGTGGATGGATGAATTTAGAATATACCTGTTGCACTATTCTGTGTAAAAAGGCATGTCATTTTCACTTCAGCTGCGTTAGGCAGTTAATGCAAGGAAGTGGAGATCGAGTCGTTGTGTTGGTTGTTGTGTCTAATGGGCCGTGTGGGCCACATTTTTACTGTTATAAAGGTAAACCCCCCCTCTTCTTCATTCTTTCATCTGCCATACTCGCCCCCAAACCTAGAATTCTCAAACCCCAATTCCCTTGCCTAAAAAACCGCAGTTGTTGCCACCACCGCCATTGTCGGGCATACGCCCTTGATCAGGGGAGCACCACTGGTACATGGGCAGAGGACGCTGCTCGAGGGTAGAAAGCAACAAGGAGAAGGTTGCAGGAGAGGACTAGGAGAAAGCTCTCGCGGTGATCGAGAACCAAGAGTTCGTTGCCATGAGAGCCGCTGCCACCGCTTGGCCTGCTCTGAGCACCAAGGAGGAAGAGCTACAGGAGATGGCCGATCAAGGCCTGATCTAGGAGAAGAACCTTGATAATTAGAGGGCGCCCGACGAACATCAGGTACCTTATCTCAATCCTAGGGAGATTGTTCTGTTCCTTTCTTTTGTTCGTGCTGGTCTATGCCATCCTGCTTCTCTTTTTCTGTATCGCTTCTTTCACTATTTTGACATTTCTTTGAATCATCTTACCCCGAACAGGGTTCTTCATCTTTCTGTATTCGTGCACTTTTGTGAATCTTTCCTTGGCATTCTCTCTTCCATCACTCTCTTTCAGTATTTCTTTCGTCTTAAATCGTACTCTAAGTCCGACAGTACCTCTATCCTGGGTGGGTGCGAGATTCAATTCCACTAGAACAAGCAAAAGGAGTACTTTGAGTACACCTTGGTTGATTTGGTGAAGGACTGGAGGACCGAGTGGTTCTACACCGGCAACATGTCTACGCCCCTTGCCGTGCACTCTGATGTCAGGCTGGTTGTTAATGATCAGTGGGAGAAGGCGCTGTTGACGGCTAAGGACCTTAAAAAATCAAACCATTATTGGAGAAGATCAAGATCTTGAAATAGAAGAGTTTGACTGGCTTCGGGATCGTGGCTAGCTACATTTATCATCGGGTTTAACCTCTTAAGGCGAGGGAGACCTATGACTTTGAGTACGCCAGCGCCGAGGATCCATCCTGGCTGGTTCCATCAGAGGAGCTCACCGAGGACGAGGTCTTGCTGTGACTTCACAGGATCTTTAAGGGTGTGAGTGTCGTCCCGCACCGAGTTGATGAACATGATGCTGCAAATTTCCCTCCTGCTGTAAGTGTTCATGTCTTAAGGTTCATTGTTTTTCCATCTTCCTTGCATAATGTCTTGATGTGGGTTGAATTGATGTACGAGTGGGGGCAGAATTTTGATGATATGCCCTCGTCACCTCTGGAAAACAACCCTGGTAGAGCTGGGGAAGGCGACAACCAAGGGGCTATCGTTGGAACAGGTGAGTCCGGTGCTACAGTTCTCATACCGAGGGTTTCTGTGGCTGAATCCCGGTACGCAGTACTTGGACTTCATACCCCGTATTGTGCCCCAAGGTACTCGATCCTATGGGAAGAGGGCGCTGGTGGATAGCTCTTTCGCTAGTGCATCTGCTCCAAAGAAGCCTCATTCATCGAGCATGCCGATTTCAGGTAGCCTGCTCCTAGGTGAGCATATTATTGTTTCATTTTGCCTCTTATTTGGAATTCTTTCTTCACCTGAGTTCTCTATTTGTTTAGCTAGTGCTTTGGTGGGCCTCATTAAGGACAAGGAGGAAGATGAAGAAGGCATGACCCTCATCGTCCGTCTGTAAGTATTTGTTTCGAAACATCCAACCTAGAGGCTATGCATGGAAATGCAACCTTAAACAAAGTTGTAGCAAATTTGTTAAGGAACAAAAGTTGTATATGGTCATCTCATGAAAATGGACCTAACATGCTCAAACAGGGCCCACAAGTCAGTTTTGGCCTGTTGTTTAGCACTTAGCCAAATTGGTTAAGTCCTAACTGAGATGCAGTTGCAAAGTGACCTCCTTTGGGAGACTGTAACTCTCTAACCACGCTGAACCAGCTCAAGCTCCAATTGACAATCTCGTAGATCTCATTTCACTCTACAACTTTGCTAATTATGGTTTACACCAAATTGGCCAAGATTGGGAGTTCTAGGACGACAAAGTTTGGTTGTCCATCACGGCACTTAACTGAATCGACCTTCATCGATTCAAAGTGGCCAGCTTCGGTGGTTGACCGTGCACAGGCCACGGTTGCTGCGTGGTCATGCCATGGCGTCCATACGTCGGCCACGGGACCACACGTCGGGTTGGGGAGAGCCTCAAGAGCACCATGACGTCGTCCCTTGCCTTCACTTCACCCCGCCCCTCTCTCGTTCTCTCCGGGCGAAAAACCGAGCCGCCATTGCCACCGCCCGCTCCGACAAGCTCACGAGCGCTCGCCAACGCACCACCGCCTACCAAACCACAGCTCTAGCTCCGCCTTGAGCTCCTCCATCCCCTCGTCCTCACCGTGCAGCGAGCCCAGACGTGGTAAGGCCGCATTGCCCGTTCCACCACCACGGTGACCTCGCCAGAATCCCTCCACGCGGGTCGCTCACCATGGTCCCGCCTCTCCGACGCATCTCATCCTCCCTGAACTCGCATAGGAGTAGCTCTTGGGTTGGTGTAGGTGTAGCCATCGTCACCGGGAGCCGCCATGGCCGGAGTTGGCCGGCGCACACCGCACAGCGCCACCGCACCCGCCATTGCCAGTGACGTGTCCTTCTGGCTCACCCTAGGAACCTCAAAGCACATCACTCGGTGCGGAATCACGTTGGGAGCATGAGGGAGGCCTCGGTTTCGCCAGCTGACTCGTCGGCGGTGAGCTCTCACCGCTGCTTCCTCCGCCCCTGTCTCTGTCCCTCTAGTAGCGGGCCCCGCTATCAGCAGGCGTGGGCGGGAGATGACCGTGGGCCGCGTGGCTTAACCGGGCCGGCCCAGTAGCCGGGTAGAGTTAGGAAATTTGATTTTTGTTTTTATTCTTTTCACATATTTAAATGCTAGATTCAAAAATCCATATCTCAAGATTTGTAGATCCAAATGAAGTGATTCAAATTTTTTAGTACTCCTTGGGAAGTCTAGTTTTTATTAAAAATAGGAAACATGTCATGTTCTGTTATGAAAAATATAGTTTTTATTTATGCCTTTTATGCATGTATAAAAGAGGAAAATCATATCTCTTTGTGTATAGATACGAATGACTTAAAATTTTTATGGGGTGTTGTTTTTGCCTTGAGTAGCTTGTAGTTTAAATTTCATCAATTTTGGATAAAGTATGATGGAGTTATATATTTATCTTGTTTGCTTGGATGGATCTTGTGTGAATTTTCATAATTTATCTATAGATTCAGTAAAGGTGAAATTTGGTGAGTGTTGTTCTCATGTTAGTAAGGACCTAAGAAAAATATGAAATCTGTTGTTTGATACTTTTCAATAGGGTTTCTTATTTATGCCAAAATCAGCCTTTATGTCTGTTATTTTTGGTATAGGAAAATGTACTTGCTCAATTGCTATGAAAATTTTATGGTAACCTGCTGGATGTATTTGGTAGCCACTGTAATTTTTATAGAATTAATTATGGAGTTTTTATATAGGTTCCTTTATTCACCTAATTATATAAATAAATTAATAAAGGGCATTAAATAAATGATTTAGAGGTTGGCACCACACTTTATGGTGTTATTTTGAAATGTGTAATAAGTTGGTAAACTTGGTTTAGCTCAATTGTGCTTTTGCTACATCATTAAATATTTAATTTAGTGAATATGCCAATTCTAGACAGATTTCAAGATATTGTTAAATACTCTATGTAAATGATGGTTTCATGTCTTATAGTATACAACAAAGTTGTTGTGAATTTCATGATCTAGTTGTTGTTAAATTTTGGTGGCATTTGGCTATATGGTTTAGGAGTTATAGCTGTTCAAAGTTGGTTCTCAGCTTTGGTTGCTCTCTATTTACACAGAGTAGATTCTGTGTTTGCTTTATTTCAACCTAGTAAACTTTGGAGTCATGTTTTGATGTTTATAAATGTTTTGTTGATAATTTCATAAGATTTTTATAATGTCCTCTTGCAAGTCAATTGGATTTGTATAACTCCTGTTGTGATTGATTGAATGAACTACTCTTTTCTATATTTAACCAAAAGCTTTCTGTTAAGTGTGCCTCTGTTATTCTTAAGCCATGTTGGTGGTGCTACTAGATGATTAAATTGATTAAGAGAGTTTAGGTGCAGGTGTTAGGCCTTTAACTGAAGATGAATATCTTTATGTTAGGTTATGCAAGTTAGGTAAGTTGATCTTGTTCTTCCGAGTTAAGAAAGATACATGTTTTAAAGTGATTTGAATAGAGCTATTCGTACTCAGTAAACGAGTGTCTAGTAGTGCTTCACTATTTCCTTACCTACTGTTATTCATCCATCATGAGTGTCATGTCATTCCCTATGCATCCATGATATTCATCTTGTGCATATGCATGCAATAGGTGTACCGGAGGGCGTGATGTTGCTGGAGTTCGACGGGACGAGCCAGGAAGCTCCCGAAATGCAGTAGCCCGAACCCGAAGCTCAAGAGGTGCAACTTGCAGTCAAGGAGCCAGGAGAGGTGGTGGTTGCAAGCCTTGCAACTTCGTGAAAGGCAAGCCCTGGAGCATTATAAGCCTCCTAATTTCTAAAATGCAATTAAGTATTATGTTATATATATTATTGCATTAAGTTTAGGTGTTGGATGAAAACACTTACTGCATTGATATCCTATTCTTGTCCAGAAAGTATACCATGAATCCTATGTAGCTCAGGCTCGAGTAGATGCTTAGCCCTGCTTTAAGCGATAGAAGTCAGGTGATTTTCTGTCACCTGCGAGCTATAGGAATACACATGTGACACGGTTGGCTATATTTGCTATCATGGAAAAGAACCTATCTTAATTTAAATTAAAGACCGGGCGGAGGCTTGCCGGTTTGTAGTGACTCCGTCTATGTCACTTAAGGACCAATTCTTGGAGCCTTTCTTTGTCATGTTGAACGCATGCCTCTCTCTTAGTTGGTCGGGTCTGGAGACCGACCATGAAGCCGAGTAGCTCAACTCAGGCCAGGCTCTGACAAGTATAAAATGGGCCTCAAAAGAGAGCCATAGGCGTGAGTCCAAGGACAGGTGATTTAAAAGTCTTGAACATCCTGGCAGAAGGGTAATCCCTGAGAGTGCTGGCGCTGACCGAACCCGTGAAGTTGGTTCCTGAGTTGTACCAAAGATGACCCACGGCTACCCTTGCAAAGTATGCTAGGGTGAGAGTTAGGAATCCCCCTCAGCTAAGTTGTAATTCGATTCGAGTCACCATCTCTCACCGGTTAGTGAGAACTTGACGGGCTTATCTCCAAAGTAGATGCGCTAAACAATGATATTGGTTCAGGAATGATGATATGATGATGACAGCCTTATTATACATGCTATGGTTAATATTATTTGCTCCTAATAAGTGAGTGCCCTAGTACAGGTGCTAATATAGTTGACAGGTTAATGATGATGAACTTGATGCTAAGTTGAATTGGTTACTTATGCTCATAAGCTCTTTTTATGCAAATGTGTCAAGCTAGCTCCACCATATAAAGCCTTGCATGATCCTTGGTATCCTTTATTTCTGGTTTACGTCGGGTAAGTCTAGCTGAGTACCTTCTCGTCCTCAGGGTTTATTTCCCACCTGTTGCAGATGATCTGTTCTATTCTGGGTGCTGCAAGTACTGTCTCCGCCCAGCCGGAGATGAGGACTAGATCGTCGGGCGCGATCTCTACTAGCTATCTTACCTAAGTGCTTTTGTGGACATGACTACTATCTGGCAATGTATTTAAACTTATGATGTTATGTAAGAACTATGTTGCTTCCACGAAACAAACTCGGTTTGTAATATTTTTATTTGGAACTTCGATGGATGTAATCCTCATGCCACTTGTGAATTGTTGTAACAAATGATGTGTTATTAAAGTACTAACTTGGGGGTTCTTGCTTGTTTTCTATTTCGTTGTCCATATGGCATGATATTGTATAGATGCCATCCGCTTGGGTGGTAATGTATGGATCAAATACCTCTATGCTCTGGTAAGTGTGAGTTGTGAGAGCATGACCGTCCAACCGTCGGTCTAGGGGAGAGTAGTTGTGGTTACTAGCATAATTACATGTCTAACCATGTAATTCTAGAAGTACTTAATTGTGGGTATATCTGTCGGGTAGCTTTGATACTGAAGTACATGCATCGGGGGATGTATGTATGGAGAGTATTTAGTTTACTGCTTTCCTTGTGTGCTTTATTGGGAAATTGTTGGGCTAAAATGAAATCTTCTGTAGGTACACTAACAACGCACCGTTGTAGATCGACTAGTTACCGTATATGAGAGAACGTATGTATGCCACCGTATACTCTGCTAGCCTTGAATTTTTCCTAGGTTTGTGAGAACATACGAATCGTGCTTGCATCATGTTCAAGCATACATTGCATTCTTGCAATACTCCCTCCCTTAAAATTTAGATTGTCCTGACTAATTAAAATTTTCGTATCTCTTAAATGATTCTCACCTTAAGTTACAACCTTTTGCCATAGATAGCCCACACAAAAAGCACTACTCGTAAATCCATCAGAGGCAGGGTGCCTTGTCAAGTTAGCACCTCGTGAGCCCCGCCCTGAGCCCACTGAGGAGGAGAGGCTGAGGGCTGAGCTAGCGCAGGTGACTACTGAAAGGACTGTCGTCCAACAACGTTTGGAATAGGTTACGCGGGAAAGGGACCAAGAGACACTTGAAGTTTAGAAGTTGATTGTTGCTCACTGCAACTGTGAGAGTATGTTGGTTCACGTGCTGAATCAGCGAAATGAAGCCTGGCACGAAGAGAACATCTTGAGAGCTCGGTAGGTCGAGCTTGAGTAGCAGTTATCAGCTGTAGAAGAGTACAACGACCACCTCCATGAAGAAGTTCATCTGCTACACAATCATCTCCATCCTCTCCTTCCTCATGACGATGATGATGAGATGGGCTCTGGTGTCATCATGGCTGAAGATGATGACGACGTTGAGATTAGTGGACCTGAGGATGTTCCGCCTGAAGAGGGGGAAGATGAGGAGTTAGAGCATTCTAGTGATGAGGACGGAGGAGAGATCTTCGACACCGACTTGGAGGACGACGCGTAGTTTTAGCTTACTACTTAGCTAATGCGCTAGAGCTAGTCTTTTGTTGACCCTCATGCATGGACGAGTAGCTTTGTAGTGAGTTGATCTTTGGGATGTAACATCGAACCCTATGTTATCTTTGATGTAAGGTTAGAACCTCGATGGTTTGAATGTAACCTATCAGACATGCTTGTGCTCCATGTATGTGAGCCTTCAATAAATTTTGTCTTAGTTGTCGGTAAACATCGTTGTTTGTTGAGAACATCACACTATTGCGTCAATTGATGCGTTTGATGGTGTTGTGTGATTGTGGTGAATTATTGTGCTTCTGTTTATTGTATGAATTCATTCTCTCTAATGTAATCAGTTTGGCATAATTACACAATTCATCTAGAAGTTTTTCACATCGTCAGTGCTCATTGGTTATGCATTTTGCAGATGGCGTAATATTCTAGTTCTCCGCTCTTATTGTAATTCTGTCTTTGCACAATTATTGAATGTCATTATTCTTTATCTTTATTACATTCTTGAATGCATCATTCATTGTCTACTTCAATTCTAGTATAGTTAAGTTGCTATTTAGTTCGATCACATGTTTGTATAGCGCTCGTCTATTTGGCCATAAGATGAGTGGCATGCATTATGTAAGTGTGGTGCTTAGATGCTTTGCATATCTGCGGATGCCTCCAGTTGTTCAGGGTCGTGTGGTAGATTGCGGGTGTGACTTTTATAGGCTCATTGAGTCCTCTGTAGTCCTCCCCCTGTGCAGTGGATTATTGGTAGAGCAGCATTGTCCGGTTAAGGATATATTCATATATCATAGGTTTCTGATCTCAACTTCTCCTATTCATGGCTCCATTGTGATTGGGACATATGATAGTATTACTTGATGATGATTATTAGTTGTAGTAGCTTGACATGTAACTTGAATACTTAGGAATTATTCCTCTAATATTCTGATTGGATTACGTTATTAGTAATAGTTAGGGAGCTCGGAGTGTATCTACTTATTTATTTATGATGACGGGTCATTATATATATATTATCATGTGACCTATCCTTGTTATTGAGTAAGAGTACATAACATTGGTTTACTCTCTTTATCATGAATATAAAGTTTATCAATACTCTAGATAGAAGTTTAGCTAGACCTTCCCAGTGGTAAAATTACAAATGACAACCTAGTAGTACTCTAGGTAAAATGCTACAATGGTATAATTATCTGTCCGCTTGCAGATGTTCTTAATTGTTCTTATTCTTAATTGTTCATATCTTTATATCATTTATATTTCTGCCTAGTCATATAAAATCATAGTGCCACTTATATACTTCTAAGCTTTATTCATTAGGGATGACAACCTAGTTCCATGCTAAGAAGTATAGGTAAATATAAAAGGTGACTAGTATTTAGAGACATGTTAATTTATCACCATGCATTTTTAGCGTTGTTGCTATTTAGCGATTGCGTTAATTAATGTCAATAGTGCTTCGAGAAAAAAGAAAAACAATTCACCTCTGGTGAAGTGTGCCCACTTTAAATTTCATTGTGGAAAGTTAATGATGCTCTGCACCATTGGCTCAGCCAAAATGGACAAGAGATGATCCTCATGATCGGTATATTCAAAGTAGGGGTCGTGCCTCTGGCACTGTCTGACAACTCTATTGCAAAAATAGTATCACATTCACCACTAGGTGAAGTGTGCCCACTTAGTCCCCGAGCCTAACACTAGGTGACTCAGTCACGTGGTGCCAGGGTCCAAAAAGAAATAATCCAACTCAGTTGAGAAACATACTATGAATCTACCACGATGCCCAGCTCTGTTGCAGACGGGAGCACTGACCTCAAAATTCTGGAGAAACAAACCACGACTTTGCCACGGAGCAGTCCCTAGCTTTTGTCTTTGGGCCCAGTCCCCAACTCAGCTGAGGGCCCAGTTTGCTGTGGACTTCTTGCAGCAATCGAAATATCCCAAAGAAATACTGGCGCACTAAAATCCAAAGACGACAGCCTTAGGCCCACTGAGCCATGATACTCAATAGGCGAGGCCCAGTTAGCGGCCCACTCAATGCTAATAATTGAGAAATGGACGCGGCGCACGGGGCATGGTAACCCAAAAACCCTGGAAGTCAAAGGGTCACCCTGTTTCATATAAATACCCGGGCGACACCACCCCACTACTCCACTTCTCATTTCTCATCGGTTCATCTTCCTCGCTTTCTCTGTCTCTTTCGCTTCCTATAGAGCACTGTAGTTGCATCTCAAACCCTAGATCCGAACCACTCGTAGCCATTACATTTCCACCTGATCTAGCCTCGCCGCTTCTATCAATGAGAGCTTCCTAAACCCCGGCCCTGGTGAACTCGTTTTTGAGGATTTTTACTAGTGTATATTTGGGAATCCTTGTCACCCATTCTTACGCAAGCTTCTTGATTACTATAAAGTTAGTTTGTGCAATCTGCATCCCAACTCTATCCTATCCATCTCCATCTTCATCAACCTCTATGAGGCATACCTTGGAATCCACCCCCCTTCAATCTATGGCATCATTTCTTTGCCTCAAAAAGAAAGGGGGATCTAGGGGGTCCAAAATAGCTGAAGGAGCGTATCTGCTTCTCCGGGATCACATGAAAGCATAGTATCTGAATGTCCCCCTAAACACCTCAATGAGGGATTGGTACCGCAAATGGTTCTATGTGCAACAGGAGCAGGAACCACTTGTGGCATGTGACATTAGCCAGATCCCCGAGCAGCAGGAGAGCTGGTTGGCGAGACCGACCCGCGCCGAGATGGTGCAAGCGCAGGAGCTGCTCAAGTTGTTTGACAAGACCCGGATCGATGGCCCAATTGTAGTGACCAACTTCATCTTTAGGCAGGTGCAGCCCTATAAGGATTGGGTGCATCTGATGTACGAGTACTCCGGGTCCTCCGACGTGACCCGGGAGTCACTAGAGGAGCTCCTAAGTAAGGAGATAGATAGGCGGCTGGCACATCTGTTTTACTTGGCGGGATACCACCTATTGCCAAACGCGATGAGGGCATACCAATTGACTTCGCCTCCGCCACAGGTATGTGCAAAGTCATCTGCAATTTAACTCCATGCCTGATAGTTTCTGGTTTGCAATCATAACGCTGAATCTAATCTATGCAAGATCCGTGGCCAGGACTAGGTAGAGGTATACATCTCCAACGTGCCCACCGATGACTGGCCAACTAGTGTGGATGTCCGGGTGACACGTTTGTAGCACCGACAGAGGGTGAATGATAGCAGCAAAGAGGGGGCCAAAGACGCCGAACCCCACGTGATGAGGAAGGTGGCCGGGAAGCACCCCGCATCAGAGGGGCCTTCCCAGAAGAAGAAATCCACTGCCCCCCTAGGCACGGGGGGGCCTCTTGAATATTGATGATGAGGAGAGTAGGCAAAAATGACGTAAGGTCATGGTCGGCTTGACAGACGATGAGGAGGAGGAGGAGATGACGTGCACCAGCAGAGGGCACAGACACCGCCCCGCGCGCCGACACCACCAAGAGTGCCCACACCTCCCCGAGCAGCAATGCCACCATTAGCACCGACGCCACTCAGGGCGCCGACACCGCCCCGAGCAGCAACGCCACCACGAGCACCGATGCCACCGAGGGCACTGACACCGCCCCGAGCACACATAGACCATAGTAGGATAGGCAAGTAGCAGTCAACCGGCTGGTGCCCGTTCCATGGGGAGTGGCAGTCGCAGCAGTCGTCCATTCAGAGCTGCATTCAGACGCTCTGACATGTAAGTAACTCTATAGTCATTTGTAGTTATCTTTGAGTGTGTTCTTATTCACAATGTTGTAGGCTAGAGTCCACGGAAAATGTGGAACATCCTGCTGGTGACCAAGAGCCAGCGGTTGCAGAAAACATCCGTCCAAAGGAGCGCGTCGAGCACGCTAGTAGCACCGAACAACACGACACAGACCAGCACAGTGAGGGCTCAGTGCCCAATGCTGACGTGCCCGATGCTACCTCTGGCGGTACTATGGGTGTCATGCTCGGTGCTGGGACTGGCAACGACAATCCTGCTGCAAAAGGAGATGCACGGTAAGCAGCAGCGAGCGAAGAGGAGCCAGAGATCGAGGAGATCAATCAGGCTCCAACGGAAATAGTGCAACCGCAGTGCATCCGTGTAGCTAGGAAGCGTCATGGCGAGTGGGTGTTCCACAAGTAAGAGCATTCTGACAGAGCTATGTGCAAGCTGTAGCGCACCGTTGATGACCTGATGAGCTAGATCAAGGTAAAAGCGCCACAAGCACTATCTTGTGCAGATGAGGCTTTTGTGGTATTATAGGAGTAACCCATTACTATACCGCAAATTATTGAGAAGACATCGGAGTATCGTAGATGAAGCTTTGACACCATCATCCTGATGGTGGAGGAAAATGAGAGGCTCAAGGCTGACATAGCACGTCTCCAGGAGGGGCTACAAGAGGCCCAGGACGAGCAAGTTGCGCTAGACGTGGAGAGGGCGGCAATAGCTAAGCAGCGTAACCGCCATAACTAGCAGAAGAGAGGTGCATAGTAAAAACTCTGACCATGTCTATCCTTTGACTTATTGATGAACCATGCCCTGCTCGGCAGAGATGGAAGCAGAGAAAATTTTACTGCACGAGGAGGTGGCGCCTGACCAATGAAAATAAGGAGTTGATCAAATGGGCAGACCTGCTCAACAAGGATATCCAGAGTAAGTGTCCGACAAGTCGATTGTAAATTAATTCTTAAGTCATCATGCTCAGCATGGCCTTGTTGTTGTAAATGCAGCTATTCGCCGAAACAGTAGGGCACAGTTTGATGTCCTCACTCAGGAGGTCAAACAGTACCAAGACAAGTGTCAGGCGATGGAGGATGGCATCACGCTAGTTCTAAACTTGATCAGGATGGAGCCTGAAGAGCCAGCAGCCGTCCGAGCACCCTGACCAGGCACCATTGTCGACAAGTGCAAGAACTCATGGTCATGGTTCAAGCATGATCTGGCCACCGACAATCTAGCCGTGGTGCGGTCACATTACCCCGGTGTGGACCTGAGAAGGCTTGAGGCCGATGTGTCAAGCAACACCAACCAAGAGAAGGCAGAGTAGCTCAGAGCTACCTCCCAAGCGACGACCGTGAAGATGATTGCTGATGTAGACCTGTGTGGCGTGACTGGGCAAACCAGTTAGTGTAATGGAATACTCTTGTAGTTAAATTATGATGAAGCACTTGGTGTTTTTGTAAATCATTAAGTAAGTTGAGCACCCAGTGCTAGCACAAACCAGGTATTATAGTCATGGATTTAAGTGAAAAAACTTTGTTTTTTAGCCGTTTTGTCATGTTATAGTTAGCGCAAATAGCTAACCCGTCCTATAGTTACACCAGCTCTGGTCTGACCAACAGTCCAGAGCATGAGGCGCGGAGCCTAGGCACGTGTAAGACTGCTAGCCTCGCCAGAGAGCTACTGCTGACCACCCGAAACGCAGAGAGCAGATCTCGTGCACGTGTGGGGAGGAGTCGGAGATAGCGCCGGCCCTGAGAAACTCAAGTAGGAGAAAGAACTGGTCAGCAAAATGTTTAGAAAAATATAGGATGATTCTAGAAACACAGTAAGGTTGTAGCAAAATGCATGATGAGTACTTTTATTGAATGCTTAGAATACAAAAGGAGTACATATCTTTATTTAGGAGCGCATCAAGTGTAGAAACGCCTAAGGAGGTCGATGTGCCATGAGTTAGGAATGTCAACTCTATCAAGATCACACAGCCTATAAGATGTAGGCCTAGTGACCGCCTTGACCATATAGGGGCCCTCCCAATGCGATGATAACTTGTGGAGGCCTTTTGTCTTCTGTTTCCTACGCAAAACCAAATCGCCAACCACGAAAAATATGTCCTTGACATTACGGTTGTAATACCTTCGCAAGCCCTCTAAGTACTTTTTCGTCCATGCGCAAGTGTCAATATGTTGTTCTTCGGCACAATTAACCTCAAGCTCTCTAGCTTCATCTAACTTCTCCTCATCATGATTCTCAACTCTAGGCGACCAAAAAGCGATATCAGGTGGTAGCACGGCCTGAGAACCAAAAAACTATGAAGTATGAGGAGACGCCAATATTGCGACTGGGCTAGGTTCTTAGTCCCCAGACCACGGCCGGCATCTCCTTCAACCATCTCCCAGGATGCTTGTCGTTCTCCTTGTACAATCTTTTCTTCAATGCATCTAGAACCATGTCGTTGGCCCGTTTGACCTATCCGTTAGCTCTAGGATGCACCACTGAAACATACTTGACCACTATGCCTCTGTCATCACAGAAGTTCTAGAAATCATTACTGGTGAACGTGGATCCCAAGTCGGTAATGATGTTGTTGGGCAAGCTGAAGCGGTGAATGATTTCATCGAGCAGCTCGGCTGCCTTCTTTGTAGTTCCCTTGACCAAAGGTTTGTACTCAATCCACTTGAAAAACTTGTCAACAATTATGTAGACCCAACGAAAACCTCCTAGAGCTGGCTTGAATGGCCCGATCATGTCTAGTCCCTAGCATGCGAAAGGCCAGGAAGCTAAAATGGTCTAGAGCTCGTGGGCCGAAACATGAATCTGCTTGGCAAAAAACTAACACCCCTCATAATGGCAGACCAGCTTCTCAGCATCGGCGACGACCAAGGGCCAATAGAAACCTGCTCGAAAAGCCTTGTCGACCAGAGTCCGTGAAGCAGCATGGTTGCCACAGGTGCCAGCATGGACCTCCTCCAAAATCTTCACCCCTTCTTCCTGAGAGACGCACTTCTGAAGCAATTTCTCCTTCATGTTCTTACACATAAGCTTCCCCTCAATGAGTACATAGTGCTTGCTACGTCGAACAAGGCGCTCCAACTCAATTTTGTCATGGGGAACATCTGCAGACATGAGATACCGTATGAACGGCTCTCTCTAGTCGCCACCACTGGTCGAAACCGTGACAAGCGGCTTTTCAGCCACAGGCTTTTCTTCCTCCTCGATGGATGGCTTCACAAGGTCCTAGACGAAAACTCCATGGGGAATATCTGCTCGGGTTGACCCTTAATTTGACAACTCATCTGTTGCTTGATTGTCAGCCCGGAGCACATGATGAAACTCTAGACCAAAGAATTTGTTCTCCAACTTCCTAATTTGAGCGCAATAACCATCCATCTTCTCACTGGTGCAGTCCCAGTATTTGTTAACCTGACGGATGACAAGAGCAGTCACCGAAAAACATGAGCCATTCGATGCCGAGCTCGACAGCGATACGGAGGCCGTGTAGTGACGCCTCGTATTCAGCGGCGTTGTTGGAGGCCATGAAGTGGATCCGGAGAACATAGCTCAGCTTGTCCCTAGATGGCGAGATAAAATACACGCTTGCCCCGGCACCATCAATGTTGAGGGAGCCATCAAAGTACATCTTCCAGTGCTTAGGGAAGCTCTCCGAGACAGGCGTGTTCATGTCTGTCCATTCAACTATAAAATTGACCAGCGCCTGTGACTTGATGGTCTGACGACTTCTGAATTCCAATGTATACTGTAACACCCCAGGTGTTTGTCACTCATTAAGCAGTGGGTTTGAGCTCAAATATGACAGATTAAGTGAAGATTACAATGTCAAGGTCAACCTATGGAGATGAGCCTAACCTAAAGTTGGATGTTGCACCATTGCTTTACATATAGGCCCTTTTCAAAAATGTATGCTTGGGTGGTGTTATTGCCATATCTTCATGTGTCTCACCTTAATACCTATCTATATGGGTCACTGGAAAAGTTTCATGAAGTTTAGAATCAAAAAGTCACATGAAATGATAAGTTATATGCTTGTTTGGATTATAACTGAAACATACTTCTGAAACAAGGAAACATGTTTTACATTCCATGTGAACTGGTGCTTATGCAACATACAAGTGCAACATGTGCAACACATCTAGGAAATATGTGGAACAACCTAGTGAAACATGTGTAGCACGTACCTTGCAACAACACTATGAAACAAGTGAAATAGAGCTTTGAAACAAGCATTTCAAATGTAGTGATTCCTATGTTTCAATGCATGTGAGGCCTATATTCTTGTGCAACCTATGCATGGTGTGTATGTTTAGCCTCTACAACCCCTTAACTACACTTAGGACACTTAATTGAACAATGTTAATGTTGATCATTTTGCCTAAATATGCTTCTAAGTGATGGTTGACCATGTATGGGCCCTAGAACACTTTTGTTTGACCAAATAGAAAGTATAGCTTAGAGTGTTTGCATGGTTGTGCACTCTTAAGCAAAGTTGTAGTAAATTTTATAAGGAACAAAAGTTGTTTTACGACCTTGATCTAGAAATGTGCACAACATGCTCAAAAGTGTCTTACAAGTCAGTTTTCACTACTGTTCAGTACTTAGAAAATTGGCTAAGTCATTACTGCAGTTTCAGTTTACACGTGCCCCTGTTTGACAGCTTGTAGTTTAAAATCTAGGCCAAACCAGACCAAAACCATATAAGCAATGTTGGAGCACTCCTGTAGCTCTACACTTTTCATTATTGGAGTTTTCGCTAACTCGAATCGTATTAGGAGATGGACGGGGACGAAAATGGAGTTTCAGTGGTAGGTTTGAGGTGGTATTGTCATTTCATTACAGAGTTTGAATTGGGCTGGAGCTTTGGTCATGGCCGGCACGGACTGAGGCCGAGCGCCGCGTGGCCCTCAGGTGTCCTTGCTGTTTGACACCTCGCGCCCACGCGTCCTCGCGTCGAGTGAAGAGGCCGGCACCCTCTGCCCTTCTCCCTCTCGCTCTCCATCTCTCTCTTTCTGCTCTCTATTTTTCTTACCATGGACGAGACGGAGCGGAGCTCCATTGCCGTTGCCCGTCGTT
This sequence comes from Saccharum hybrid cultivar R570, assembly GCA_038087645.1. Classification (NCBI taxonomy): domain Eukaryota; kingdom Viridiplantae; phylum Streptophyta; class Magnoliopsida; order Poales; family Poaceae; genus Saccharum; species Saccharum hybrid cultivar. The sequence continues at coordinate 3,494,792 of JAQSUU010000377.1, forward strand.
GCCTGCTCCTCTCCAAGCCAGCCATCCTTCTGTCCCTCTAGCACCCCTTGCCACACATCCCAAGCTCTCTTCCAAGCTCCGCCACCCTTTTCCGGAAGCTCTGCTCGTCGCCACGACTCCTCCTTGCTGGAGCAGCCACCATGGCTGCTACTGCTCCTGTGGCCGGGCCGCCACAGGCAGCCGCTAGCTAGGCCGACCTCTCCCACGACTGCGCACTGGTCTTGCGGCACCATAGCGCCCCTTCACTGGTCGTCTTCGTCGCCGGAGAGCGCCACCACCGGAGCAGCTGCCGCTGCTAGTCACTGCCTCCGTGGCCGGCTTGCCTCGGACCCTCGCGGAGCAAGGCAAGGGCACTAGCAGGTGCGCGGAGACCCCCTGGTGCTCCCCCGCCCCTCAGCCGCGGCCGACAAGTCTCCTACGGCCGGCTTCCGCGAGCTCCGGCGACCCTTCCCCTGTAAATCCCGACCAAGGGCCTCGAGCTTGAATTCGACTAAATACAGGGGGGTTTCTGCAGAACTCGTGACTCAGATGAATAGTGCCTAGAGGACTGTTTTGTGATGATTTTGCAGGAACTTTGAAATTACATAGTAAATCATAGAAAATTCGTAAAATAGCAAATGCGGACTTTTTGGAATCCTTGTGAAATTGTCTATGCAGTAGATCTATAATATGTCATGTTTTAGTTTAAAGGTTTTGCTGTAAAAATAGATTTTTCAGATTAGGTTTTCAATGCTAGTTGTATTTGTCATTTTCATAACTGTAAATTTAGAGCTCAAACTGAAGTGAAATTTTTGTGGCATGCTACTCCTATGATGTTTGATGTTTGGTAAAAGTTTCATGAATTTTTGTGGTAGTATGAGTGAATGATTGATTCATCTTGCTCTCACCTGAATTCTTGCTATAGCCATTTGTCTTTTTCATAGAGGTTGTTATACATGTCCAAATGGTTTCAAATTTGGATAGTAGACTTTTTGGAGCATGTGTAGGCCTCTGTAATTTTGGTAGAATTTATTATGCACTTTTTATATGTGTTCATAATTCCACCAAATTATCTAAATAAATTAAGAAAATGCATTAAAAGAAATTATTTAGGAATGGACACTATGTTTTCTGGTGTTCATTAGTCATGTGTGATATGTTGGTAAAGTTGGTTTTGTCTAATTATATGTTTGCAACATAAGTTAATAATTATTTCTTGCAAATGAGGTTTCTGGACAGATCTGGGAACTTAGCAAAGTTCTTCATGATAATGTGCTTTGTTGTGAAACTTATTTATACAAAAGTTGTAGATAATTTATGTATCTAGCTGCTGTTAAAATTTTGTGGCATTTGGCCATGTGGTTTAGGAGTTATAGCTGTTTAAAGTTGGGGTACAGAATTGCTTGCTCTCTGTCTTGTTAGACCAGTTTCTGTATTTGTGTAAATTCGACATGTTAAACTTTGGAATCATGCTGTGATGATATTAAATGAAATGTAGAGAATTTCATAAGGTTTCCATAATGTCTTCTTGCAAGTCATTTGGAATTGTAGATCTCCAGTTATGATTAAATTACTTAGCTGCTGTTCTGATGCCCAGAATGTGGCAATTTCTAGTTCTAGTGCTTTGATTAACTTTGCCATGCTTGTGTATTGAAGTGTGACACCTATATTTGTTGGTACTTGGTTTAGTACCCTGTGATCTTGTGAGACTTGTTTCTTGATTGATGTGCTTGCCTTCTTCTATGTTATGCCTTAGTGAGGATTAAGTTAATTAGCTCTAGGTGTTTAGGAGAACTTTGGTATGCTTGTTTGATTACTTTGTGTATTGCACTTCTATGCATTCATACATATGCATTGTTGCACCTCATTTAGGTACGTTAGCTGAAGCACGTGAAGGACTTAAGGTGGAGCCAAAGCCGAAGATGGAGTTGGTAGATCCCATCCCGAAGATAGAAGGACCGGACAAGTGATAGATTGGGAGATGCTCGCCAAGTGAATTCATCTGACATACTCTAACTTGAGTCGGATCCCAGGCAAGCCCCGGAGCATTATAAGCCTCCTATCTTCAAAGCAATTATATATATATATATATATATATATATATATATATATATATATATATATATATAATATATATATATATATATATATATATATATATATATATATATATATATATATTGTTGCATTAAGTGGTAGGAGTTGGTTGGAAACCCTTGCTGCATTATATCATTCCTTGTCCAGATATATGAATCATTGAATCCTACATAGACTAGGATCGAGTAGATGCTTAGCCCTGCTTTAAGCGGTAGAAGTCAGGTGATTTCCTGTCACCTGCGAGATATAGGGATATTCATATATGGCACGGTTGGCTATATTTACTATCGTGGAATAGAACCATGTGTTAATAAATGAAATGAGACCGGGTGGGATGACGATAGTGAAGCAACAAGGCATGGAGGTCTTGGGTGTGGATCTATCCCCATCTGAGTCGTTTAAGGACCGATTCGCTGTACGTCCTTGAGTCATGTTGAACGCAGTCTAACACTTAGTTGGCCGGATAAGCCATTCCGACCGCGAAGCCGAGTAATATGGTTCAGGCCGGGAATCGAATGGTAGGTTGCTTCTTGGAGGAGAGAAAGGATGTGCTTAGGGACATTGGCGTGAGACCAAGGGGGGGTTAGAGTCCCTATCACCTGGCAGAGTGTCGCCCTTAGGGTCGCGACATCATTCGGACCCGCGATTCCTGAATCATATGAAAAGGTGGCCTGTGCGACCCTGTCAGGGGTCTACACGGTGAGTGTTAGAAATACCCCTCCAGCTGGATAGGAATTCAATTCGAATCGCCGTCGCTCCCGGTTAGTGAGCACTTGACTTGAGCAGCGGCAACGTAGATTCAATTAAATTGAACTGATGGTTAATTGGATCACGATGGAAAGATTGCCTCAATTTATACCTGCTATGGTTAATATTGTTTGCTCCTAATAAAGTGAGTGCTCTAGTACAGGTTCTAATATAGATGATAGGTTAATGATAATTAACTTGATGCTTAAGCATTAATGATTGATCATCTATATTAAGCTTTTTATGCAAAATGTTGTCAAGCTAGCCCCACTTTATATCAGCCTTGCATGATCCTTGGTGTCACCTTATTTCTGGTTTCTGACGGGTAAGTCTAGCTGAGTACCTTCTTGTACTCAGGGTTTTATCCCCACTTGTTGCAGGTTATGATGTATCATGGCGACTGCAAGAGTTGGTTGGCTCCTACCGTAGAGGCGGAGTGTGATCACGGGCATGATCCTTCTTATTTACCTTGTCTCTAATGCTTTTGTTGGAAGTCGACCGTGGTACTGGCATGTATTTGAAATAAGAATAATGTTAGTTTCAAATTACTTTGCTTCCGCTACTTTTGAACTTAAGTTGTAATAACTATGTTGAACTCCGATGTATATTGAATTACTTGTGAAATGGTTGTAACATGTGACTTGTTATGTTGAATCACTACGATCTTGGCTTGTATGTTGGTTGGTTTGAAATCCCTCGTGATTTCATTGGACTACCGGAGTTATATGGACTCAAGTGCGAGAATTTGATCATTTCGGTGATTGTTTTTGTACTTGTGCTCTTATAATTTAGACGGTTCTGTTACAGCTGGTATCGGAGCAAGATTCAACATTAAACTTATCGTATGTGTATTTAAAACAAAGGTTTTGTTTTATAAAATCAGTTTTATCAACTTATAGCTATATATAGGTTTGTGAAAACTGAATTCTAAATCTAAGTATGCCAGTGGTTAATTTCCTTATGCCCATATAAGGATTATTAGGTGGCTTATATAAGTACTAACTTGGGGGTTTTTCATTTATGCATCTACGCCCAGGCCAAGGTATGTATGTGTGATAACTCTCCCACACTATGCTACCCGGTGTGTCAGATTAGAGGTAGCCTTCATATATGAAATAGCCATATATGTCGCTAGTTTACTTTTATGCAATGTCGCACCTACGCTCAGGTAAGTGTGAGTTGTGAGAGCATGATCGTCCAACCCTCGGTCTAGGGGAGAGCTAGTTTTGGTTACTGGATTATTTACATGTTACACACATGTATATATGAAGGTACTTAATTGTGGGTGATTAATGATTCGGGTAGTTTTGGTGCTACATGTATATATACAGGGGTATATGTACATGGGAGTACTTAGAATTTTACTCTCCTGCTTTCATTGTGTGCTATATTGGGGAATTGTTGGGCTGTAATGAAACTTTTCTGCGGGTACGCTAACCACGAATGCGTAAGTCGAATGTAGCTAGCGACTAGCTATATATCGAGAGAGCGCGTGTTATGCCACCGACATAGAACGTGATCGCCACCTTAGGTTGGCAATCTTGTGAGGACGAATAGGACGAAGCATGCATCTTCATGATTGTTGCTTTATACATGGCTATGCTCCTCTCACCCTTGTTCAAATGATAAGTAACTTGTGATCAATGTGTTACGCTATCTTCCTAGTGTGGAGTTAGACATGAATGCCTTGTTCCATATTGCTTGAATAAAGAGTGTTTGAATATAATGTGTGTTTAGCTTTGCTAGAAATAATTGTGGGTACATGCTTGAACCTATAGATGCCCTCTAGTTTAGCCAAGTGGTGGATATATTGATCATACCAACAATTGCAAATGCTTTAGACCTCCCTTAAGTAATTATGGATTCTTAGGAATGAATTAAATTGGTTGGTCTAAGGTAACAATATTTAGAGCTACTAGAATAACATGTTTGTGTGCTCTCTTGTTAAGTAGAACAAAGGCAAGCTTTGTTTTGCTTGTCGAATGTTGGCTGCTAGAACGTTTTTTGTTGTAGTGATGTTTTTGTGGTTATAATGGTGTTTTCTTTAGTTATAGAGAATACCAAAGTTGTAGCTAACTTACTTATCTAGCTTGTCCTAAAAATTCATGACCCTAGGTCTTAAGTTTGAGAGTTATGAAATTTAGAAGTTTACTGTCAGGTTTTGCGTATGCCCTGAATAGATCTAAATGTTTGGTTTGTTTGACCTATGTGCATATGGAATCATGTCTTAGAGATAATAGAAGAAGTGTAGTACTTTTTCTAAGCTTTCTAAAATGTCCTATAGCACTAATTGTGGTGGTATAAATCTCTAGTTATGAGCTTGCAAAATGGAATGACAGAATCTGTCCAAATCTGGGCAGAGATGTCTTCTTTGTCTTGTTTGGCCTTGTTGGCTATAGAATCATCTTAATATGATAATAAGAAAGTTATAGACAGCTTAATAAGCTTTACATAAAGTTAAGGCTCAGCCTTGTTGGGTCCCTAGAACTCCAGTTATGCATTTTTGAAGTTCTTGTCAGTTTCTGTCCATATTGGTACAGATCTGAAACTTTAGCAATTTTGGTCATGTATATCTATGAATTAGCTTTTGGTATGAGTAACTAAAGTGTAGTCATCTTCCTAAGATTTCTATAAAGTCTAGGATCACCTTTGTGGGATGTCTACAACCTCAGTTATGGTTGAAACAAGTAACCACTGTGCTGTTGTCCAGATTCTATGCACATGTTAAGTTAGTCACCTTAGCTAGCGTTTGTTTTGATCTAAACTTGTAGTTAGTTCGTGCTTGAGTTGAATGCTTAGTTTAGGTGAGCCTTGTGCCTTGTATTGGTTGCTTAAGCCCATTCGTTTGACTTCCTTCAAATGTCTGCTTGACTGTGATGTTGTATGTATGCTTGTTATCTAGGTAGTGCCTTAGTTGTCACCTCGATTGTCCTCGGTGAGCATACGAGGGTCACATAGCTTTATCCTAGAACAACGTTCACATATGTAATTGTATGGTTGTTGTCTCCAATTAGGTTCTCTCTCTTATGAGCCTAAGCTTGTAGCTGTGGTTGCTTGCCTTGAATGTTTGTATCCATGCCTGTGCTTGACCGAAAACACAAAGTTTAGTTCTCCGATATGTTTGCATAAGCCGTGGATGTTTTGCAACCCTATTTGTGAAGACCCTTGTCGACTGACCAACCAAGTTAACTCTCATCAACGCTAGCCTTTGACCATGGTTCGTACATTGCCAGTTGTGGAGACTGTACCCAAATCCATGTTGAATCTTTCGATTACCTCTCCTAAAGGTTAGCTAGTGTGACGCAATGTATCTCTGCTATGGCCTCTAAATCGCGTGCTTGCAAATTCGGGCATCTACCTTATCAACTCAATCTATGACTACATATCAGTTTTTGCCCTTGAAATTTGCTTAATCCATCGCCAACCTTCTCAAGTCTCGAGATGTTTACCAGTCTTGATCTCATGTTGTGGTCCAACATGACCAAATCTCATGGTAATCTTTCGTTTTGTCCTCACTGTGGTGAACACTTGGCGTACGTGGAATTAAGCAACAATCTCGTGCTTAGTCACCTTCGGCAATTGAGCTATGTTCTCTTGTGCTATGTTTTGATCTGCGAATAGCCTCCTCGTTGATTCTAAACCTTGTGACAACCTTTACTTGCTATCCCTCCTTGGTATGGTGCTTGTTCAGACCACCCAATCTGTGTCATTTGAAATTCCTCATCGGGTGTATGTTCGGTAATGGTGTTACGATTAGCATTCTATGGTGCCGCGACAAAACCTAGGGCCTCCTTGTGATCGGCCGGCACATGGTTGTGCTACTGGGCACGCGCTGGTATCGAGGTTGCTAGTCATAGCCCATTATGGAACTACATCGATGTGGGTTTTCTTGTGAGATGTTCCTTGGTTATCTCTCCATATCGTATCGTAAGATCCATATCTTAGACCGAAGGTAGTGGAGTTTCCTTCTGAAGTTGCTAAGAGGATAACCTTTGAAGAATAGGTCACCGACATAAATATCAACAGACTGCAATAGGTGGTAGACAAGTGACTCTACTTAGTTGTCCCAGTATTGACGAGCATCATCTAGTGAGCAACGTATCTCATTCCTCTTGGATAAAAAGGACATACAACACTTACTACTGGACAAGTCATCCGTTGGATAAGACTCGATCATCACATTAAGCAAGTTTTAACCTTTGTATGCATAATGACCATACCGTTGAGATCAACCATCTCTGGTGAGACTCCGTATCTGCTGACTTCGATGGCAACCATCTGCTTTGTATCAACCATAATTATTGTGATCAAGTCAATTCCGTCTTGGACAATCACACCGATAGTGCAAGGTGTCCTATCAGCTAAAGCGAAGAATTAGAGAAAGTATACCCTAGTTTCAATTAGTATCCTTGTGCCCATAGGTGCCACAAACGGTTTGTCCATAACTTTATTAGACGAAGTGTCGAGGAATATTCAGAAGCAGTTCCTTATCCTTGTAGGAATGTTCTCCAGGCAGAGTATGCGTTTTGCCCTGCAAAAGTAACCTGCAAGTTCAAAGCGTGTGCATCATCGGAATGATATATAAATTAATGATCGAGATCTGCTGTTGGATGCCCCTTTTGAGGTCTCACAGATACTAGTTTACACTCTTTTATCTGCTTTTGCTTTCTCGTATCCCCAATGTACGAGCAGCCATGGTTTCTACAAATCAATTTGAAAAGTGTCAAACAACAGATTTCTCATCTTAGAGCTGCTGTTTGATCCTAAAAAGGAAGCCTCAAGGTGAAAGTTAGCCTGACAAAGTTGTTATGCTGCAAGTCAACTCAACTTACAGTACAACTAAGTCACCAAGGAAAAGTTTACTCAATCGCTTGGTGGTAGACTACTTCCCGCTGTTTAGTAAATATTACAACTTTTGTTGTCCTTAAGGCCTCGCTACATCTTTCTTTAGTAATTATCTTCCAATGGTGACATACTTTGGTACCTTGTAAAGGTTTTTATCCAAGAGGTTGCATCTGATTCAACCCAGATAACTGTTGTCTTTGGATAAAAGAATCTTATTAGATAACGGTTGGCAGGAATACGAAGCCGACAGAGTCAGTTATCACATTCACTAACCCATCGCCAGACTCAGATAATACAGTGTTGTCATCAGAGAAGGAGAACTGCACACATGGAACCTCAAGTAGTTTTCCATTAGTTGGGGTCTAAATGAATGCACATTTACGACCAACATAGACCTTGTCTATAGGTTAGTCAGTATCCTATAACCTCAGAGGATGTTTGTCATCTATGGTCTCACCCATTTGGAAGGTTGCGCTCAAGCCATTTTGGTAGAGAACTGCTTTTCAAAACCGTGTGAACATAGAGTCATTTCAACGAGCATACTTCTGAATATTTCAATCTAGTGTCAAGTTCATATGGACTATGTTGTGTTCACTAAAGAATCATATACTTGTTAGTGGTTAGCTCATGGACCCAATGATCTCTGTACATTGAGAACGAAGTACTGTGTTGTCTTGGATTCCTCCCAAAGTAACAATACTTCATGGAAGTCAATGAAGGAAATTCTTCAGACAAAGTTGACCATTAAGAGCAAGTATCAGAAAGTGCCTTTGACTAAATTGTTCACCGATGTCGAAGCTTTGTAGCTGAATGCTATAGCAAATGTTGAGAACAAGATAACGTGACTCTCTTCCTTAAAAGGTCTTCCATTCCAAATCTCGGGACGCGATTCTTTTAAGGGGAGAGGGCTGTAACACCCCAGGTGTTTGTCACTCATTAAGCAGTGGGTTTGAGCTCAAATATGACAGATTAAGTGAAGATGACAATGTCAAGGTCAACCTATGGAGATGAGCCTAACCTAAAGTTGGATGTTGCACCATTGCTTTACATATAGGCCCTTTTCAAAAATGTATGCTTGGGTGGTGTTATTGCCATATATTCATGTGTCTCACCTTAATACCTATCTATATGGGTCACTGGAAAAGTTTCATGAAGTTTAGAATCAAAAAGTCACATGAAATGATAAGTTATATGCTTGTTTGGATTATAACTGAAACATACTTCTGAAACAAGGAAACATGTTTTACATTCCATGTGAACTGGTGCTTATGCAACATACAAGTGCAACATGTGCAACACATCTAGGAAATATGTGGAACAACCTAGTGAAACATGTGTAGCATGTACCTTGCAACAACACTATGAAACAAGTGAAATAGAGCTTTGAAACAAGCATTTCAAATGTAGTGATTCCTATGTTTCAATGCATGTGAGGCCTATATTCTTGTGCAACCTATGCATGGTGTGTATGTTTAGCCTCTACAACCCCTTAACTACACTTAGGACACTTAATTGAACAATATTCATGTTGATCATTTTGCCTAAATATGCTTCTAAGTGATGGTTGACCATGTATGGGCCCTAGAACACTTTTGTTTGACCAAATAGAAAGTATAGCTTAGAGTGTTTGCATGGTTGTGCACTCTTAAGCAAAGTTGTAGTAAATTTTATAAGGAACAAAAGTTGTTTTACGACCTTGATCTAGAAATGTGCACAACATGCTCAAAAGTGGCTTACAAGTCAGTTTTCACTACTGTTCAGTACTTAGAAAATTGGCTAAGTCATTACTGCAGTTTCAGTTTACACGTGCCCCTGTTTGACAGCTTGTAGTTTAAAATCTAGGCCAAACCAGACCAAAACCATATAAGCAATGTGTAAGGTCCTAGATGGCTAGAGGGGGGGTGAATAGCCTATAAAATTCTACAAGCACCACTAAGCAAACTTGTTAGAATAACAAACGGCGTAAAGCGAGTTTTGCTTAGCCAAAGGTTGTGATGCAAGCCTCCTATCCACAAGTCTAGTAGATTATGATCTCTAGTTCACACAAGTGCTAAGTCACTAACTTACACTAGTGAGCAAGCTAACAACTACTAGAAAAGGCTACCACTAGAGCTACACAAGATAATCTAGTAAAAGTAAATGCGAGAGAAAGGATTGTGAATCTTATACCGACGGTGGAGTGAAGATGTTGCCAATTACCAAGATGATATACAATCAATTAATATTGACAACAACACAATATGTAGACCAATCACCGGGAGACAAGAGACACAATATTTTTGTTCACCCGGTGTTCACTTGTGTACCGACAAGCTACGTCACCGGTTGTGTCGACCAACACTTAGATGGTTCCTCGGTGTGACCCTCAAGTCACTTGCCCCTCAAGGCACGCCCCGCAAGGCACCCCAAGACTCCACTCTCAAGTGAGGTAACTCAATGACACGCGCAATCCAATAGAGTTGCTTTTGGCGTCCCGCCGAGGAAAGCACAAGAACCTCTTACAAACAACCGGAGGTGGCCAAGAACAATCACCTTCTCTTGCCAATGCCTCCAACAATCTCCAAGCCGGCTAGGAGCGGTACTCTCTAAGAGTAACAAGAAATCCACCGGCTAAACCACCCACAAGTGCCACTAGATTCCCTCAAGCTATGCAATGCACTTTGGGATCACTCAATCTCACGTTTGATTTGCAATCAAGCAAGAGAGATGAGTGGGAGTAGTAGCTCTAGCTCAAAGGATGCACAAGAGTGTTAGAAAATGCCAAGAGACCTCCCCAAGGGCCGGCCAACGAGTATTTATAAGCACCCCAAACAAATAGAGCCGTTGCCACTCCACTGACCGTTTTTCGGGACGACCGGACGCGCCGGTCGAAACTGACCGGACGCGCTCAACCGTGTCCGGTCGCCCTGCGACGTCCACGTGTCCCTCGAATTCAAACGTGACCGTTAGATCCTCCAACGGTCACTGCGCGCCAACGGTCAAACGCTATGACCGGACGCGCTGCTCAACCGACCGGACGCGCCGGTCGCACAGCACCGCGCGCGCGAAGCAACGACCGGACGCGCTCCTCGCAACGACCGGACGCGCCGATCCGCACAGCACCCGCGCCCGTGAAACAACGACCGGACGCGCTCCTCGCAACGACCAGACGCGACAGTGCCAGCGTCCGGTCGGAGTCCAGTAAGCTCCCTCAACGACCGGACGCGTCCGATCGCGTGTGACCGGACGCGCCCCGCGTCCGATCGTCCTTGCGAACCGCAGTTCCTTCTGGGCACTTGACCGGACGCGCCGGTCCCGCGAGTGACCGGACGCGCCGGTTGCAAACCCTAGCCCGCGCGCCCGATACCGCGCTGTACTGACCGGACGCGTCCGGTCATACCGAGACCGCGTCCGGTGCAGGGTCCGGTCACCTCTGTGACCTCCGTTTGCTTCTGTTTCTTTTCCAACTTCTGGCGTAGTGGAAAATAGGCATTTCATTTCCCCAAAATCGCCTGAATCCCGCGCTCGCACGCTCGGCGGGAGGGAGAGAGGAACCCAAACCCCTCTCTACCCGCAAACCACAGCGCGACCAACGCCACCTTTGCAAATGTGCCAACACCATCAAGTGTACATCTCCATGTGCTTGTGTGTTAGCTTTTTCTCAATCATTTTCAAAGGTTTTCCAATTAGCTCACTAGGCCCTACATGCAATGCACTTCATGAATTCACCTAGTGGCACCCGTGCATCGAATAACCGATAAGACTTCCCCTCTTAATAGTTCGGCTATCGATCCTAAACCACTCACACCCTCTATGGTGTCTTGAGTGTAAAACAAAATGGCCCTATGGTTATACCTTTGCCTTGAGCCCATTTTGTTTCTCCAAATGATATGATCCACTTCATATCATCACATGACCGTCTCGATCCATCGACCTTGACTTCACTTGCTCTTCACCGTTGCATCGGTCCGTCGGCGCTAAGTCTTGCTCAAGCTTCACCATCGCATGGTCCTTCGCTTCGAAGCCTTGACTTGCCCTTCACCTTCACAACCGGTCCATCGAGCCAAGCCTCATCTTGGTCTTCACCATCTTGGTCATATGAGTCAATGTCATGTCTCATATGCAATGACCACCTTTATCTAAATCATCCACTTAGATACAACGGTTAGTCCTAGGTTTCATCAATTAGCCAAAACCAAACTAGGGACTTTCAATTTCCCCCTTTTTGGTAATTGATGACAACCCTCACAAAGATGATCTTGATAATAAAAGTTTTGAACTTGTCATACTTGTCCAATCATTTTGCTCATAAGTAAAGTTTGGACAATTATCACAAGCTCGGTTTTGGTAGCATTAGCTCCCCCCTACATATGTGCATAGAGTTTGGATTGAAAGCTTTGCACATATGCATGGATAGAAGTGTTGGGAGAGTAATTCTACCAAAATGATGCTATGGTGTAAGAAATGGACCTTTGAAGCGTGATACCAATCGGAGTTGCCTTTTACACCATCCTTAGCATCATGAAGTAACTAGACATCCATCAAAACTCAAGAACCCCGTGAGATCAACATTATATGTAAAGGTTCTTGGACCACTTGTAAAGCTAACCACTTGTAAAGCTTTAGGCAAGTCTAGATACCACATGTAAACTATTCCTATGCATGCTAGTAGATCATTTCATCATCCAATTTCTATACTAGCATTGCACCACACAAGCATGTATATTGAATTTAAATACATGTGCAATGAGCAAGTCATATGAGAATGCACAAACAAATGCAACAAGTTTGTTTATGAGCTTGCTCCCCCTACTTGTGTGCATCAACAAATTTTATTTACCCCTTTATCAAGTTGAATCATCTTTTTCTCATCATAAATTTTATTTACCCCTTTATCAAGTTGAATCATCTTTTTCTCTCCCCCTTTGTCAACAACTTACCCAAAAAGGGGATCAAATTGTGGAGAGAAGGAAAAGTGTTTGATGGAGTAGATTGAAATTAATTCGATACCACATGTAAGGTTAAAAAATTTATCAAATTTGGTTTGACCTAGAATACTTGCCAAAGATATTTAATTCGATTTGAACCAAAGACAAGCTTCTTCACTCCTCAAAATAAGGGTTATCTTGCCTATGTTGAATTAAACACTTATAGCAAATCTTCTAGATTCAACACTAGGTTTACAAGCTCACAAACATGTCATATGCCACCACTAGATCAAAATAAGCATAGAAGCAATAGTGGTAACATATATCCATCAAATTCATTTGATTTATCATGAATGCTTATGCGTACCACTTATTATGTCTACATGCTCTATCAAGTCCTTAGCATAGGATGAAAGACATGTCAATCAATTTTACCTTGCAATGTCGAAGGAGAGGCATGTCAATAAGTGGGTGGGGTGCATTCAACTCATGTTTGAGAAATCAAGAATGTTCAATTCATTCCTTAGCTTGCAAAACCTCTTTTCATCAAGTGGCTTAGTGAGAATATCGGCAAGTTGATCATCGGTGCCAACACTTTCAATGGCAATATCTCCCTTTTGTTGATGATCTCTAATGAAATGATGTCTTATGTCAATATGCTTTGTTCTTCCATGTTGAACCGGGTTTTGTATCATCTTGATTGCACTCTCATTATCACATAGCAACGGCACATTCTTGAAGTTGAGGCCATAATCCTTCAAAGTTGATTTCATCCATAGCAATTGTGCACAACAACTCCCCGCACTCACATATTCGGCTTCGGCGGTAGAGATTGCCACACTATTTTGTTTCTTTGAGGACCATGACACAAGTGATCTTCCAAGTAATTGACATGTGCCACTTGTGCTTTTCCTATTGATCTTGCAACCCCCATAGTCGGAGTCCGAATATCCAATCAATTCAAACTTTGACCCCTTGGGATACCATAGTCCAACATTTCTTGTTTGTTTCAAGTACCTCAATATTCTTTTTGCCGCCGTGAGATGACTTTCTCTAGGTGAGGCTTGATATCTAGCACACATGCAAACACTAAACATGACATCCGGCCTTGATGCGGTGACATAGAGTAGACTTCCAATCAAAGACCGATATTCCTTTTGATTCACCATTTTGCCATCAAGATCACTATCCAAATTGCCATTTGTGCCCATTGGAGTTGAAATTGGCTTTGCATCTTGCATTCCAAACTTTTTCAACATGTCCCTTATGTATTTCCCTTGACTCACAAATGTTCCATTCTTTAATTGCTTGACTTGGAGACCAAGGAAGTAGCTAAGTTCACCAATCATAGACATTTCAAACTCTTTGGCCATCATAGCACCAAATTCTTCACAATAAGCTTGATCGGTTGATCCAAAGATGATGTCATCAACATATATTTGCACTATGAATAGATCATTTCCAATCTTCTTGGTGAATAGAGTAGTATCAACCTTGCCCATTTTGAATCCCTTAGAGAGAAGGAAATCCCTTAGCCTCTCATACCATGCTCTAGGTGCTTGCTTTAAGCCATATAAAGCCTTCTTCAACTTGTAGACATGGTTGGGTTTGTTGTCATCTTCAAATCCGGGCGGTTGCTCAACAAATACTAACACATTGATGATCCCATTGAGAAATGCACTTTTGACATCCATTTGATATAGTTTGATATTGTGTGCACAAGCATAAGCCAATAGAATCCTTATTGCCTCCAATCTTGCCACGGGAGCATATGTCTCATCATAGTCAAGACCTTCAACTTGAGTGTAACCTTGAGCAACTAGTCTTGCTTTGTTTCTCACTACAACGCCATCTTGATCTTGCTTGTTTTTAAACACCCACTTAGTTCCAATCACATTGTAGTCATTTGGCCTTTCTACCAATTCCCAAACATCATTTCTTGTGAAATTGTTTAGTTCTTCTTGCATAGCCATAATCCAATCGGCATCCTTCAAAGCTTCTTCTATCTTCTTTGGTTCTATGGTTGACACAAATGATGCATGCTCACAAAACATAGTCAATCTTGATCTTGTTTGCACACCACTTCTAATATCACCAATAATACTATTAATAGGGTGATCTCTTGAAACATGTTGTGGTTGGAGTACTTGCACTTGATTGCTTGAGCTTGGTTGATCACTTGATGTATCTCGATGAGAAGAACTAGCACCATGATTTTGCACTTGAGAGTCACTAACTAGCTTGTTTGGTGAATTGAGCACTTGATCTTTATCATCATCTTGAATATCAATTACTTGCTTTGCTCTAATGCCCCCAATGTCCATGTTCTTCATTGCTTCCACCAATTGAGTTCCACCAACATCATCTAGATTCTCTTCTTCATCTTGTGACCCATTGGTTTCATCAAATTGCACATCATGGACTTCTTCTAGAATGCCACTTGAATTGTTCCACACTCTATAAGCTTTGCTTGTAGTTGAATAACCAAGTAGGAACCCATCATCACATCTTTTGTCAAACTTCCCCAATCTAGTGCCCTTCTTCAAGATATAGCATTTGCAACCAAACACCCTAAAGTAAGAAATATTGGGCTTTCTTCCATGAAGTAACTCATATGGGGTCTTCTCTAGCAATGGATGACAATATAATCTATTGATGTAGTAGCAAGCGGTATTGATCGCTTCATCCCAAAATGATTGACTCACATTGTACTCATGAAGCATTGATCTAGCCATATCAAGCAATGTTCTATTCTTTCTCTCAACTAGGCCATTTGATTGTGGAGTGTACTTGGCCGAGAATTGATGTCCAATACCATAATGATCACAAAGTTCTTCAATTCTTGTATTCTTGAACTCACTTCCATTGTCACTTCTCACTTTCTTGATTCTAATCTCAAACTCATTGTGAACTCTAGTGAGAAATGTCTTGAAGGTGTCAAACACTTCACTTTTGTCACTAAGAAAGAATACCCATGTGAATCTTGTGAAGTCATCCACTATGACAAAGCCATACTTGTTGCCGCCTATGCTTGTATATGTTGTTGGTCCAAATAGATCCATGTGCATCAACTCAAATGCTTTGCATGTGCTCATTGTACTCTTCTTTGGATGTGAGCTTCCAACTTGCTTCCCGGTTTGACATGCGCTACAAAGCTTATTCTTCTCAAATTCAACATCTTTCAAACCATTGACAAGATTGTGAGTTGTAAGCTTCTTCAATTGTTTCATGCCAACATGACCAAGCCTTCTATGCCAAAGCCAACCCATGCTTGATTTGGAGACTAAGCAAGTTGTCAAAGAAGTTTCTCTAGCATTGAAGTCAACTAGGTAGAGATTCTCATATCTAAAGCCCTTGAATGCCACATTTGAACCATTTACACTAATAACTTCCACATCATCAACCCCAAAGATGCATTTGTAGCCTAGATCACATATTTGTGCCACGGATAGAAGGTTGAAATCCAAACTTTCAACTAGCAACACATTGGAGATACTCATATCATTTGATATTGCAATCTTACCCAAGCCAATAACCTTGCCTTTCTTGTTATTGCCAAATGTGATAGAATCAACACCACTATCATTGTCATTGAATGAATCAAACATTCTTGATGTACCGGTCATGTGTTGAGTGCACCCACTATCAATAATCCAATGCCTTCCTCCAGCTTTGTAATTGACCTACAAGCAAATCAATGAAGCTTAGGTACCCATTTTTGCTTGGGTCCTTGTAGGTTAGTAACTAAGCTCTTTGGTACCCAAATAGCCTTCTTCTTTGGGCCCACAATTGGTGTACCAACAAACTTAGCTTGCACACCCTTCACACCCTTGGTAAGCACATAGCAAGAATCAAATGGTATAGCATTAACAAAGTTCTTGCTTTGGTTCTTTTTATTGCAATTATGCTCTAGGTGCCTAACTTGCTTGCATCTATTGCAAAACCGACCATTGCCCTTCACAAAGCTAGGCTTTGGAGTTGCAAAGGCCGACTTGCCTTTCTTGGGGTTGTAGCCCAATCCCTCTTTGTTAAGAGAGAACCTTTGGCTACCCAAGCACTTAAGCAAGCGGGCCTCACCACCATAGGCCTTGCCTAGGGCGTGAGTGAGCTCATCCACCTCTCTCTTGAGAGTCTCATTCTCAACCATTAGTGAGGCATCACAAGTGAAACCATCACTAGTAGTAGAGGTAGAGTTGGTAGTGGTGGATGAAGAGCTACAAGAAGGGTTAGCATTTGACATGATGATAGGTTCATTAAAGGATTCATCAATTATATCACATGTAACACCTATATCACATGATACAACAATCTCCTTCTTTTCTTGTTGCTCAAGTAGCAATGAGTGAGCCTTTTCAAGCTTGAAATGAGCCTTACCAAGATCCTCATGGTCTTCCACTAGACTCTCATGAGTGGTCTTAAGCTCACTAAGAACTTTCTCAAGTATTGCTACTTTTATTGAAAGCTTCTTACACTCTTTGTCCTTGGCAATAGCTATGTCTCTAGTTTGTTGCATCAAGTCATATAGTTGTTCTTTAGTTGGTTCATCATCATTATTATTATCATTATCACTATCATGTGCATATTCCATTTCACTTTCATCATCACTCTCATCATATAATACCTTAGCTTCTTTAGCCATGAAGCATGAAGAGGATGAATCAAATAGTGATGGCTTCTTGTTGATAGCAATGGAAGCAAAAGCCTTGTTGGATGATTCTTCTTCTTCTTCATTATCATCACTTTCCCAAGTGATCACATAGGCACCATTTTTGCCTTTCTTGAATGTCATCTTGGCCTCTCTCTTCTTCTTTTCAAACTTGTCCTTTTTGTTCTTCTTCTTATCATAAGGACATTCCGCTTGAAGGTGCTCGGTGCTATCACAATTGAAGCACTTTCTTTGTTGCTCATTTCTTTTCTTAAAGCCTCTTCTCTTGATGAACATGTGACCCATCTTCTTGACTACAAGAGCAAGTGCCTCATCATCAATTTCAAATTCCCCATCTTCATTGTTGTCTTCTTCTTCTTCAATGATGGTTGCTTTGCCCTTGGAGGAGGTGGCCTTGAATGCCACGGTCTTCTTCTTCTCATCTTCCACCTTTTTCTTGTCATCAACATCTTGATCATATTTGTCATAGGTCAATACTTCACCAAGCAAATCATTAGGCTTCATTGTTTCAAGCCCATCTCTTTGCAACATCATGATCAACATCTTGAATCTTCTAGGTAAGCTCAATAAGAACTTGTGACAAAAATCTTGATCTTGAGTTTTGTGCCCTAAGCTCTTGAGATCATTGACTATCACTTGCAATCTATGAAACATTTCAATGATTGTTTCATCATCATTTTTCTTGAAGTTCTCAAACTCACTCTTGAGCCCATATAGCTTGGCACTCTTCACAACCTTAGTGCCTTCATATGTCTCACTCAACCTTGTCCATACTTCACTAGCCAATTCCAAATCTTTGATGCCCTCAAACACTTTTGTGTCAATACCATTGTAGAGTGTATTGAGAGCCATTCTATTGCATGTTCTATTTGCTCTATCTTCATCGGTGAGATGATTGGGATCAATGATAGCAAAATCATTCTCGATGACTTGCAATACTCTCTCATGAATAGAACCAAGGTACATTGTCATCTTTCTCTTCCAATGAGCAAAAGAACTAACACCATCAAAGAACGGTGGCTTGCCCCCAACATGATTGAACACGATTTGATGTTAAGCCTTGATTAAAACGGTGACCACGGCTCCGATACCACTTGTAAGGTCCTAGATGGCTAGAGGGGGGGTGAATAGCCTATAAAATTCTACAAGCACCACTAAGCAAACTTGTTAGAATAACAAACGGCGTAAAGCGAGTTTTGCTTAGCCAAAGGTTGTGATGCAAGCCTCCTATCCACAAGTCTAGTAGATTATGATCTCTAGTTCACACAAGTGCTAAGTCACTAACTTACACTAGTGAGCAAGCTAACAACTACTAGAAAAGGCTACCACTAGAGCTACACAAGATAATCTAGTAAAAGTAAATGCGAGAGAAAGGATTGTGAATCTTATACCGACGGTGGAGTGAAGATATTGCCAATTACCAAGATGATATACAATCAATTAATATTGACAACAACACAATATGTAGACCAATCACCGAGAGACAAGAGACACAATATTTTTGTTCACCCAGTGTTCACTTGTGCACCGACAAGCTACGTCACCGGTTGTGTCGACCAACACTTAGATGGTTCCTCGGTGTGACCCTCAAGTCACTTGCCCCTCAAGGCACGCCTCGCAAGGCACCCCAAGACTCCATTCTCAAGTGAGGTAACTCAATGACACGCGCAATCCAATAGAGTTGCTTTTGGTGTCCCGCCGAGGAAAGCACAAGAACCTCTTACAAACAACCGGAGGTGGCCAAGAACAATCACCTTCTCTTGCCAACGCCTCCAACAATCTCCAAGCCGGCTAGGAGCGGTACTCTCCAAGAGTAACAAGAAATCCATCGGCTAAACCACCCACAAGTGCCACTAGATTCCCTCAAGCTATGCAATGCACTTTGGGATCACTCAATCTCACGTTTGATTTGCAATCAAGCAAGAGAGATGAGTGGGAGTAGTAGCTCTAGCTCAAAGGATGCACAAGAGTGTTAGAAAATGCCAAGAGACCTCCCCAAGGGCCGGCCAACGAGTATTTATAAGCACCCCAAACAAATAGAGCCGTTGCCACTCCACTGACCGTTTTTCGGGATGACCGGATGCGCCGGTCGAAACTGACCGGACGCGCTCAACCGCGTCCGGTCGCCCTGCGACGTCCACGTGTCCCTCGAATTCAAACGCGACCGTTAGATCCTCCAACGGTCACTGTGCGCCAACGGTCAAACGCTATGACCGGACGCGCTGCTCAACCGACCGGACGCGCCGGTCGCACAGCACCGCGCGCGAAGCAACGACCGGACACGCTCCTCGCAACGACCGGACGCGCCGATCCGTACAGCACCCGCGCCCGCGAAACAACGACCGGACGCGCTCCTCGCAACGACCGGACGCGACAGTGCCAGCGTCCGGTCAGAGTCCAGTAAGCTCCCTCGACGACCGGACGCGTCCGATCGCGTGTGACCGGACGCGCCCCACGTCCGATCGTCCTTGCGAACCGCAGTTCCTTCTGGGCACTTGACCGGACGCGCCGGTCCCGCGAGTGACCGAACGCGTCGGTTGCAAACCCTAGCCCACGTGCCCGATACCGCGCTGTACTGACCGGACGCGTCCGGTCATACCGAGACCGCGTCCGGTGCAGCGTCCGGTCACCTCTGTGACCTCCGTTTGCTTCCGTTTCTTTTCCAACTTCTGGCGTAGTGGAAAATAGGCATTTCATTTCCCCAAAATCACCTGAATCCCGCGCTCGCACGCTCGGCGGGAGGGAGAGAGGAACCCAAACCCCTCTCTACCCGCAAACCACAGCGCGACCAACGCCACCTTTGCAAATGTGCCAACACCATCAAGTGTACATCTCCATGTGCTTGTGTGTTAGCTTTTTCTCAATCATTTTCAAAGGTTTTCCAATTAGCTCACTAGGCCCTACATGCAATGCACTTCATGAATTCACCTAGTGGCACCCGTGCATCGAATAACCGATAAGACTTCCCCTCTTAATAGTTCGGCTATCGATCCTAAACCACTCACACCCTCTATGGTGTCTTGAGTGTAAAACAAAATGGCCCTATGGTTATACCTTTGCCTTGAGCCCATTTTGTTTCTCCAAATGATATGATCCACTTCATATCATCACATGACCGTCTCGATCCATCGACCTTGACTTCACTTGCTCTTCACCGTTGCATCGGTCCGTCGGCGCTAAGTCTTGCTCAAGCTTCACCATCGCATGGTCCTTCGCTTCGAAGCCTTGACTTGCCCTTCACCTTCACAACCGGTCCATCGAGCCAAGCCTCATCTTGGTCTTCACCATCTTGGTCATATGAGTCAATGTCATGTCTCATATGCAATGACCACCTTTATCTAAATCATCCACTTAGATACAACGGTTAGTCCTAGGTTTCATCAATTAGCCAAAACCAAACTAAGGACTTTCACAATGTTGGAGCACTCCTGTAGCTCTACACTTTTCATTATTGGAGTTTTCGCTAACTCGAATCGTATTAGGAGATGGACGGGGACGAAAATGGAGTTTCAGTGGTAGGTTTGAGGTGGTATTGTCATTTCATTACAGAGTTTGAATTGGGCTGGAGCTTTGGTCATGGCCGGCACGGACTGAGGCCGAGCGCCGCGTGGCCCTCAGGTGTCCTTGCTGTTTGACACCTCGCGCCCACGCGTCCTCGCGTCGAGTGAAGAGGCCGGCACCCTCTGCCCTTCTCCCTCTCGCTCTCCATCTCTCTCTTTCTGCTCTCTATTTTTCTTACCATGGACGAGACGGAGCAGAGCTCCATTGCCGTTGCCCGTCGTTGCCTGCTCCTCTCCAAGCCAGCCATCCTTCTGTCCCTCTAGCACCCCTTGCCACACATCCCAAGCTCTCTTCCAAGCTCCGCCACCCTTTTCCGGAAGCTCTGCTCGTCGCCACGACTCCTCCTTGCTGGAGCAGCCACCATGGCTGCTACTGCTCCTGTGGCCGGGCCGCCACAGGCAGCCGCTAGCCAGGCCGACCTCTCCCACGACTGCGCACTGGTCTTGCGGCACCATAGCGCCCCTTCACTGGTCGTCTTCGTCGCCGGAGAGCGCCACCACCGGAGCAGCTGCCGCTGCTAGTCACTGCCTCCGTGGCCGGCTTGCCTCGGACCCTCGCGGAGCAAGGCAAGGGCACTAGCAGGTGCGCGGAGACACCCTGGTGCTCCCCCGCCCCTCAGCCGCGGCCGACAAGTCTCCTACGGCCGGCTTCCGCGAGCTCCGGCGACCCTTCCCCTGTAAATCCCGACCAAGGGCCTCGAGCTTGAATTCGACTAAATACAGGGGGGTTTCTGCAGAACTCGTGACTCAGATGAATAGTGCCTAGAGGACTGTTTTGTGATGATTTTGCAGGAACTTTGAAATTACATAGTAAATCATAGAAAATTCGTAAAATAGCAAATGAGGACTTTTTGGAATCCTTGTGAAATTGTCTATGCAGTAGATCTATAATATGTCATGTTTTAGTTTAAAGGTTTTGCTGTAAAAATAGATTTTTCAGATTAGGTTTTCAATGCTAGTTGTATTTGTCATTTTCATAACTGTAAATTTAGAGCTCAAACTGAAGTGAAATTTTTGTGGCATGCTACTCCTATTATGTTTGATGTTTGGTAAAAGTTTCATGAATTTTTGTGGTAGTATGAGTGAATGATTGATTCATCTTGCTCTCACCTGAATTCTTGCTATAGCCATTTGTCTTTTTCATAGAGGTTGTTATACATGTCCAAATGGTTTCAAATTTGGATAGTAGACTTTTTGGAGCATGTGTAGGCCTCTGTAATTTTGGTAGAATTTATTATGCATTTTTATATGTGTTCATAATTCCACCAAATTATCTAAATAAATTAAGAAAATGCATTAAAAGAAATTATTTAGGAATGGACACTATGTTTTCTGGTGTTCATTAGTCATGTGTGACATGTTGGTAAAGTTGGTTTTGTCTAATTATATGTTTGCAACATAAGTTAATAATTATTTCTTGCAAATGAGGTTTCTGGACAGATCTGGGAACTTAGCAAAGTTCTTCATGATAATGTGCTTTGTTGTGAAACTTATTTATACAAAAGTTGTAGATAATTTATGTATCTAGCTGCTGTTAAAATTTTGTGGCATTTGGCCATGTGGTTTAGGAGTTATAGCTGTTTAAAGTTGGGGTACAGAATTGCTTGCTCTCTGTCTTGTTAGACCAGTTTCTGTATTTGTGTAAATTCGACATGTTAAACTTTGGAATCATGCTGTGATGATATTAAATGAAATGTAGAGAATTTCATAAGGTTTCCATAATGTCTTCTTGCAAGTCATTTGGAATTGTAGATCTCCAGTTATGATTAAATTACTTAGCTGCTGTTCTGATGCCCAGAATATGGCAATTTCTAGTTCTAGTGCTTTGATTAACTTTGCCATGCTTGTGTATTGAAGTGTGACACCTATATTTGTTGGTACTTTGTTTAGTACCCTGTGATCTTGTGAGACTTGTTTCTTGATTGATGTGCTTGCCTTCTTCTATGTTATGCCTTAGTGAGGATTAAGTTAATTAGCTCTAGGTGTTTAGGAGAACTTTGGTATGCTTGTTTGATTACTTTGTGTATTGCACTTCTATGCATTCATACATATGCATTGTTGCACCTCAATTAGGTATGTTAGCTGAAGCACGTGAAGGACCTAAGGTGGAGCCAAACCCGAAGATGGAGTTGGTAGATCCATCCCGAAGATAGAAGGACCGGACAAGTGATAGATTGGGAGATGCTCGCCAAGTGAATTCATCTGACATACTCTAACTTGAGTCGGATCCCAGGCAAGCCCCGGAGCATTATAAGCCTCCTATCTTCAAAGCAATTATATATATATATATATATATATATATATATATATATATATGGTAGGAGTTGGTTGGAAACCCTTGCTGCATTATATCATTCCTTGTCCAGATATATGAATCCTTGAATCCTACATAGACTAGGATCGAGTAGATGCTTAGCCCTGCTTTAAGCGGTAGAAGTCAGGTGATTTCCTGTCACCTGCGAGATATAGGGATATTCATATATGGCACGGTTGGCTATATTTACTATCGTGGAATGGAACCATGTGTTAATAAATAAAATGAGACCGGGCGGGATGACGATAGTGAAGCAACAAGGCATGGAGGTCTTGGGTGTGGATCTATCCCCGTCTGAGTCGTTTAAGGACCGATTCGCTGTACGTCCTTGAGTCATGTTGAACGCAGTCTAACACTTAGTTGGCCGGATAAGCCGTTCCGACCGCAAAGCCGAGTAATATGGTTCAGGCCGGGAATCGAATGGTAGGTTGCTTCTTGGAGGAGAGAAAGGATGTGCTTGGGGACATTGGCGTGAGACCAAGGGGGGGTTAGAGTCCCTATCACCTGGCAGAGTGTCGCCCTTGGGGTCGCGACATCATTCGGACCCGCGATTCCTGAATCATATGAAAAGGTGGCCTGTGCGACCCTGGCAGGGGTCTGCACGGTGAGTGTTAGAAATACCCCTCCAGCTGGATAGGAATTCAATTCGAATCGCCGTCGCTCCCGGTTAGTGAGCACTTGACTTGAGCAGCGGCAACGTAGATTCAATTAAATTGAACTGATGATAATTGGATCACGATGGAAAGATTGCCTCAATTTATACCTGCTATGGTTAATATTGTTTGCTCCTAATAAAGTGAGTGCTCTAGTATAGGTTCTAATATAGATGATAGGTTAATGATAATTAACTTGATGCTTAAGCATTAATGATTGATCATCTATATTAAGCTTTTATGCAAAATGTTGTCAAGCTAGCCCCACTTTATATCAGCCTTGCATGATCCTTGGTGTCACCTTATTTCTGGTTTCTGACGGGTAAGTCTAGCTGAGTACCTTCTTGTACTCAGGGTTTTATCCCCACTTGTTGCAGGTTATGATGTATCATGGCGACTGCAAGAGTTGGTTGGCTCCTGCCGTAGAGGCGGAGTGTGATCACGGGCATGATCCTTCTTATTTACCTTGTCTCTAATGCTTTTGTTGGAAGTCGACCGTGGTACTGGCATGTATTTGAAATAAGAATAATGTTAGTTTTAAATTACTTTGCTTCCGCTACTTTTGAACTTAAGTTGTAATAACTATGTTGAACTCCGATGTATATTGAATTACTTGTGAAATGGTTGTAACATGTGACTTGTTATGTTGAATCACTACGATCTTGGCTTGTATGTTGGTTGGTTTGAAATCCCTCGTGATTTCATTGGACTACCGGAGTTATATGGGCTCAAGTGCAAGAATTTGATCATTTCGGTGATTGTTTTTGTACTTGTGCTCTTATAATTTGGACGGTTCTGTTACATATACGGGCTGAGCTCCAATGCCCACTTGATGATGCACTCGTTGGCGTCCTTGTTACGCAAGATGTCCCCCAGCGGAAACTCCGTAACCACTTCTATGGGATAGGTGTCAAAATAATGGTGCAATTTGCGAGAGGTGATCAGGATAGCGTACAACAACTTCTGGACCTGCGGATAGCGGGTTTTGGACTCATTAAGCACCTCACTAATAAAGTATACTGGTTGTTGGACCTTGTACACATGCCAGACCTCCTCGCGCTCGATGATGATGATCGTACTGACCACCCGATTATTTGACACGATGTAATGCAGCATGGTTTTGCCTTCTTTGGGCGCCGTCAGGACCGAGGGGATGTGAGAAACTGCTTGAGCTCTGCAAAAGCAGCGTCAGCCTCCTCCGACTACTCAAACTTCTTCTTCACCTTGAGGAGCTTGAAAAACGACAGACCCTTCTCTCCGAGCCGTGATATGAAATGACTCAGAGTAGCCATGTACTCGGTGAGCTTCTAGAGGTCCTTGATGCACTTAGGCGGCTTCATCCTCAGGGCGGCCTGGACTTTTTCTAGGTTAGGCCTTATGTCATCATGGCTGACTATATTGCCGAGCAGTATACCAGATGGAACACCGAATATGCACTTCTTAGGATTCAACTTCCATTGAAAAGTATTAAGGGCCTTGAAAGTCTGGTCGAGGTCATCGACTAGGCTAGAGGCCACTTTGGTCTTTACTACTACATCGTCAATATATGCCTCAATGAGCTGATCTCTGATCTGGTCTTTGCGGCACTATTGGATGGCTCTTTGATAAGTCGCCCTAGCATTCTTGAGCCCAAATGACATGGTCATGTAGCAGTAGGCGCCAAAGGGCGTAATGAAAGACGTCTTAATCTAGTCTTCCTTCCTCAGGGAGATTTGATGATAGCCAGAGTAGCAATCTAGGAAAGACAAGAGCTCGTAGCCGGCCGTAGAGTCTACAACCTCGTCTATATGAGGCAGGCCAAAGGGGTCCTTAGGCCAGTGTTTGTTAAGATTGGTGTAATCAACGCACATTCTCCATTCTTTATTCTTCTTTCGTACAAGAACCTGGTTGATAATCCACTCCGCATGATACACCTCTTTAATAAAACTAGCGGCTAAGAGCCGGGTTACTTCTACCCTAATCGCCTCTTTTTGTCACGCGAGAACCGTCGTAGCTTCTGCTTGATCGGCTTGGTGGTCTTCAAAATGTCTAAGGAGTGCTCGATCAACTCCCGAGGTACATCAGACATATCTATAGGTTTCCATGCAAACATGCTCACGTTCTTCCTCAGAAAGCTGACCAGCGTGTCTTCCTATTTGGGATCCAGGTTGGCCCCGATGCGGGTCGTCTTGGTCTTATCGCCCGCGACCAGCTCTACCTCCTTAGTCTCCTTAGACTTCGCAGCGGCACGAGCAGCCTCCTTGCTCGGGATCTCCATCTCCTCAGGAGCAATCTTCTTAGAATCAGTGATGGACTCCTGCATGCAGATCGAGAGCTTGAGGGCCTCAGCGGTTGCGAAACACACTTTCTCGCTTGTGTAGGCGACGAACACGTTGCCTCTGAGGGTGAGCACGCCCTTCTCAGTTGGCATCTTCAACAACAGGTAGACATAATGCGACACCACCATGAACTTGGCCAAGGCTAGTCTGTCGAGGATGGCATGGTAAGTTCCCTCTAAGCCTACGATGATAAAGTTGACGTAGTCAACGCAAAAGTGGTCGGGAGTGCCAAACTAGACCGGCAGCATGATCTGACCTAGGGGATGAGAGGTCTGCCCTAGGAGCACCCCCTAGAAAGATGCATTGTATGGCTCGAGGTCTTTTGGCATAAGGCCTAACTCAGTTAGGGCATTGCGAAAAAGGATGTCGAGGGCGCTACCGCCGTCAATGAGCACCTTCTCGAACCGAACGTTCTTGATCACTAGTCCAGAACAAGGGGAAAATAGCCTGGTTTCGGAATCTTTGCCCACTGATCAACTCTGGTGAACGTGATGGTCTGGTGTGACCAGTTCTGGAACTTGGGATCGGCGATCCTTTCATCTGAGTTGGCAACAGCCATGACGGCTCGAGCGGTTAGCTTCCTCTCTCGCTCGGTCTCCAAGGCTACCTTGCCGCCAAATATGGTGCGGATGGTTCTATCAGGATCTTTGTAGGCGTGACGAGGGTTGTCTCGCTCCTCTTCGTCCTTCTCTTCCTCGTCACCCTTCTTGTCATCCCGCTGGTCATCGCGGTCACCGTCCTTGCCACCACCGCGCATCCTCTTACGAGGATCTGAGCGGTAAATAGACTTTAGGCCCCTACAATCTCCCATTATGTGGTCAAAATCCGAGTGAGCCGGACAGTGACCCTGGAGGACCTTGGAGTAGGTGTCTTCATAGTCGCGCTTGCCCCCTGGCTTGACGGCATTGATGGTGTTGTTCACCGGGCGGCTACGGTTCTGCCACCCCCTAGAGTCGTCTTGCTGATCATGATGTCAGTCGTTGTTGTCATTGCGGCGGTCATGGTTATCGTTACGCCGATCATCGCAGCGGTCATCGCGGCGCCGCTCATCACGCTGGTCGTCGTAGCGACGATTTTGCTAGTCGGAACGAGGAGCTCGCCCGACATCCTCCTTGATCTGCTGGTTGGGCTTGTCAGCATCTGCCCATTTTTTCGCCACCATGAGTAGGTCTTGGACCGATTTAGGCCTCTTATGGAGCAGCTTAGTCCATAGGGCATCATGATAGCGGAGGCCCCTGATAAACGCAGAGATGGGCTCATCTTTGTTGATGTTGGGAATGGATATCTATGTCTCTGAGAAATGGCGGATGTAGTCATGCAGCGACTCATTTGGATAGTCTCTGACTTTCTCCAAATTGTATTTGTTGTCGGGCTGCTGATAAGTGGCCATGTAGTTATCAACAAAAGCCTTCCTGAGCTCAGCCCAGATGTTGATGGAGCCTTTTCGCAAGCTAAGGAGCCATTGGTTTGCAGATTTGTTGATGACCACAGGCACGTAGTTGGCCATAACATCTTTGTCCCCTCCCACTGCTCGGACAGCGATCTTGTACAATGTTACCCATTGTTCGGGGTTGGCCTTTCCGTCATAAGCATCCAAGTCGTGGAGCTTGAAGTTTTTTGGCCAAACAATGGCACGAAGTAGGTCAGTAAAAGGTCAGAGGCCTAGGATATTGCCCCCGGGCAGTGCGCGACCAAGCTGGGATGCTCCATGTTCTTGATCGTATTCGCGCCTGCGCCGCATGTCAGATGCATGTCGCACATCTCTGTTGTTCTCGATGCGATCCCTCATGTTCAAATTGGCGCTGAGATGGTCACGGAGGTCGCCTCTGACTTGTTGATCCACTTCCAGGTCAGCACCGTGATGGCCGCCGCAACCACCGCCATGATTTGCTCCTTGTTCGCACCCACAGTGAGCGCCGCGTCCGCCATGCTAGTCTGCGTCATGCCCCCTGCCCTGGTCATGGGGGTGAGGAGGTTGTCTGTCTTCACGTGGGTGCGCCTCATAGTTTTCATCTGTCCCTTGATAGAGGTAGGGACCTCCCTATTGCCGGCTTTGGTGGACTCCTGACGCCTGGCGCTGACTTTGATCTCGCCGGGAGGCACGGGGACGACGGCTGTGACTAGAAGCTACGGAAGGAGCTGGTGTGTGTACCCCCAGCCGGTTCTCATTAACCTAGACCGTGGCGGCATTCAGATAGGCCATGACGGCGTCAAGCGCCAAGGACTGGGGGAGCTTTGTGAGCTCGTTCATCGCGACAGCAATGTTGGCGCTTAGTGTCTTGTGGACTTCTTGGTTGCCGCACATGTCGAAAGCATTGACTAGATCACGTTGAATGGGGCACCGTCCCTCTGCGTGTTCGGCATTCTCTCGCACCACCCTGCAAGCCATGCGATCAGTGTTTCTTTCCATCCGAGCAGCTCTCTCTTGGTCCGTCTCCCTATCGCGGGATGGTTTGTTAGCGCTGATGGCAAAGATTGCGCCTCTGAAGCCAGGGGGAAACGCCAGGAACTCCTCTTTGTATGGGTTGGTAATGGCATGGGTAGAACTAGTAGATCTGGTGCTTTCTTCCTAGATGGTAGAGAGCGAATCCCCACCATTCTGCCTGATATCCACCATGTTGACGACGGGGGCAGGGTGGCCAATCTCAGGCAGCTCTAACAAGAATGAATCAAAAACGTGGTCACGCTCAGCGAGATCCACGAATAGATGCGGGACGCAGACCATGTACTCAGACACCGTGTTCACCAGCCCATACGGGTAGATGGTGGATGGATGCTCCGTCAGGGCCTCATAGTCCGCTAACCTCAGGCCGGTGGCGGGAGCTGGTCGGTAACGGACCATTCGCCCTTTAGGAGTGGCCATGACAACCAGATCCGAATTTGGACACCTCTGGCGACTAGCCTGAGCAAGTCGCTCGGTCCAGTGATGACGGATGGAACCGTAGCCATCCTCGGCAGATTGATCTCTGATCGACTCTACCAAGGTTAGGGTTTCGGCCAGGCCTGCAGTGACCCGATCGATGGACTCAATCAGATCGGAGTTGTCAAGCCGCCTCCCTTGGTAGCAGGGAAGCGGTCGACAAGTTGCCGGAGAAGATGACCCCGGGAGTAATCCCAGGATTGGATCCACCGGTGCTGGTGTAGATTCGATTGGCGCAGGAGGAGCCTGCACGGCCTCTAGGACTTCGACGGAGCCATCCATGCCAGTGGTCTAGGTGAACGTCCCGATCGTGAACGTTTGGCCCGCTGAGAGGTCCATGGAAGCAGGGAAGATGACCATCTAGCTCGCCATGAGATCTGCACGCACACCCCCTACCTGGCGCACCACTGTCGACGAGATGTGGTCGGCAGTCTACCGAGGGGTATACCCACGGTAGTAGATTAATCGGTGGAGGTGCACAAGACAACAAACTAGATGGTGACGCAAGGTGAACATAAGGGTTTATCCAGGTTCGGGCCGCAGTAGCAGCGTAACACCTTACGTTCTGCGTCTCTGTGGATTGTATTGATTGTGTATCAGATCAATTAAGAGGGGTCTTTGCCCGCCTTATATAATACGGGGGGCAAGATTACAGATCTAAGGAATCTAGTTCCAATCGGTTACAACAACCGTATCCGCATGGGATACAAAAGCTATCATAACCGACCAGGTTCCCTTGATCGTTAAACTGGTCTCTGTATATCTCGCGCGGTACGCCGATCAGTTGGGTGATCTGCGCGGCCTGCTCTGGCAAGTTGGGCCACCTCCTCCGGCGCGGTCCATGTGCAGCTACGAGGGTATACGGGTCTATACCCCCACAATATTACCCTCATTTGTAGCTATATATGAGATTTAACTTCCTAGACTCAGATATGGTGTGTATCTAGTTTTGTCCTTAAAACCAGGTGTTAAATTCGTGCCCAACCTTTGCGGTGCCGCTGGAGATAGCGTCCAGTGAAGGGTGCCGCTGTACCATTATCCGCATTCATGGGCGGAATTGGCTCAACTATGGAAATAGAAACCAAAATGAAGCAAATGAATTAGCAATACAGGCTCTGTTTAAGTGAATGTAAGAGAACATCAGCTAGAAGAGGAGTTACAGGATCACATCGTGAAGGTTTAATGGCAGGACGACGGCGCACTGGACGGGGAGGAGGATTGGCCCAGAACATGTTGATGGCAGGACAGGACTCTGTGTGACCTTCCGAGATCCCTATCCATAACATGGCAGAGAAAGATGATTGCTGAGGAATTCAAGACTGACCGGAAGTCGTCGCAACACTCTGCGCCTCTGCTGCTGCACTTCAGACTGTATTGCTAATCTTATGTAGTCCGCCATTGTCCTTCATTAGACTACCCGCACTCATGAAACTCTATATTCATCCTCTATACGTCCTAGTCAGCAAGATTCTCTCCTCTATACTCAATTCTTCCGCACCCATCCATCCTCTATATCATCCTCTATCGACTCTATCTACTGTGGGACCCACTTGTCACTTTATCTAAATATATCCATGTGTGATCTAGTTTTGAAGGATTTATTGAGACGAATTTAATGGTGCAATCGAAATTTAATTTAGATTTTTGGTTTGTGAGTTATAGCATTTTTTCCTTTGTTTAGCTAGTGTGGTCCGCCACTATAAAGTATAGAGTAAGCACTGTACCACTCTAAATATAGAGTGAGAGAAAGGATACAGTATCGTTTTAGAGTACCCAGTGCAGCAATTTTTACTCTATATTCATATTCTAAAACTTTAGAGTATCGTTTTAGAGTACCCACTGCGTAGTCTTACCCAACTATTGAAACTTTACTTCGCGTGCCCAAAGAAAGAGAAGAAAGACAGCTAGTTAGATAGGAGACGGTTATCAGACGTTCCCAGAGACATAGGAGCAGCATCTTTGCTTCTTTTTTTTAGAAACAGGAGCTGCATCTTTGCTTGCTCTTGCTTCTAGATTTTTTTTTCTTTGGGAATGTTCTTCCTTCTAGATAGTAGTTAGCATGAGTTGCACTGAATGTAACTTGGGTTGGGGCTGACCTTTAGGCCTATAAACTCAACCCACGCAACATTGCACACTTTAACATATGTTATTGTGCTGAAGGAAGGGGATCGTGGACTTGTTTGGGTCGAGACCTAAGGAACACACCTGGGCCTGGGCTAGGCAGCTCCTACGGACCTTCGATTTCCAGTGCCTGGGCTAGATCAACGAGGTGTAACCTCCTCCAAGGTTATAATCTATATCTATACCTATACTTACTTATATAATAATAAAGAGGCAAAATTTCAGACTTTTTTTTGTCCTTTTTTTTTTGTTCATCTTCCTCTAATTACCAAACAATGGAGAGTTTCTTTTGTTCGGACTTATATATATAACACATGCTCATACAAGTTAGAATAGCTCGCGTCTAGACCAATATAGAATAGGAATCCTAACCTAAATAGATTCCTCAGATCCCGAGTACTCTAAATAGAACTCTTAATAATAAATAAAAAGGATAAGAGTTATGTTCTTTATTTTGCACCGCTTTCTTTGTTTACGTACGAGTTAAAATAGCTCGCGTCTAGACGGATATGGAGTATGAATCTTAATTTAAATAGATTTTCTAGATGTGACGACAATGTTATGCATTTATTTTCCTTTGACGGGATATATATGGTAGATTATAGGGACCGATTTCTTTTTTTAATGCTGGAAACTTTCTTTCTCCCAGAAAATATTGGAAACTTCCATAATAGACCAGAGCCCGACATTTTTTTATGGTGGAAGGCCGAACAATATAATTAGGAAAATAAAAAAGGAAAAAAGTACTATG
Source organism: Saccharum hybrid cultivar R570 (assembly GCA_038087645.1). NCBI lineage: Eukaryota > Viridiplantae > Streptophyta > Magnoliopsida > Poales > Poaceae > Saccharum > Saccharum hybrid cultivar. Next base: position 3,526,670 of record JAQSUU010000377.1, read on the forward strand.
GTTATGTCATCTTTTTTATCCACCTTACTTTTTTTCTCTTTTGTCCTAACGCGTTCTCTTTTTTTATTCTGCAAGCGTGTGTCGTTTGAGCATCCGTGAGAGCATTTTACGGGACGTTCATACATTACCCGTTCATCTAATCAATTGTTTTTTTGTTTCTCCTATAAATATAAAAAACAAAAGGACAAAATTCAACCGTCATGGATGTTTGAACCGTTGATCCTTTCCTATATAAAATAGAGAAATATTTTCTATACGGTTAGAGCACCATGCCATACATTGTGTGAAGTCTGATTCCAAAATAAATCGAAATGGATGATAAAATCTGTAGAGTATGAATCAAAAATGAATTGGAACACCTGATGTAATTATTGAATAAATATCTAAGTCTCCAATGTACATACGAGTTAGAGTAGTGCACATCTAGCAATAGTATGAGGTCTGATTCACGACGAATCATACATATGATGAAGCTTTTATTGAATAAATTTCTTAGAAGTCGAAACGGACAAGATCTTAGACTAAACACAACAAAATAGAAACAGAAAAAAAAACATACAACAAAAAGGGAACCGAAAGGCTAAACACAGGCAAGACATAGAGTTCGATGCACATACTAATTTAAATATATGATGCAATGTCAAATACTATTTAAAATCCGATGCTCGATCATATATATATATAAGAGTTAGAGCGTCACATGTTTGTTGAATAAATTTTTAAACTACAAATCATCTAGATAAATTACACAATAAGTTGCGTCTTCCATTGTGACGCACGGGTATATTTGCTAGTAAAATAAAAAATATAAAAAAAAAACCTCCTCCAAAGTTAGGCGTGTTGACGAGTGACGACGGAGGGGAGGTCAGTTGACGACTAGAGGAGCGTTGGACACAGCGGCGGGTGGCGGTTGGGACGTGTCAATCCCATCAAAGCCGATCGACGACGCGGCGAAGCAACAGGGAAGCGGCAACATGGACCGGCGCGGAGCGTGGTGCCGTGGTTGAACGACATGTTCCTCTATTTTCATACTCTATAAGAAATATTCTGTCTCAGTCATCAAAATTCTTTACTCTATACTCATTCCTTCCGCACTCATTTTCCTCTATATCTCTTACTCTATACCAACTACTAAAAACGGTCCCACTTGTCATCTTCTACAAATTTTATCTAAATATATCCATGTGAGATCTAGTTTTGAAGAATTTATTGTAACAAATTTAATGGTGCAATCGAAATTTAATTTGGATTTGTAGTTTGTGAGTTAAAACATTTTTTTAGAAGATTAAACTAGCAGGGCCCACACCTCCCTCTCTCCTCTCTCTCACGCTCGCTTTCCAGCCAGGCGTGCGCGCTCGCGTTGCCGAGTGGGGCCGCTGGCGCGCAGTGGCAGCAGCAGCAGAATACCGTAGCTCCGGGACAACGCCAATAGCGGGAGTCAGGACTTTAGCGTCGTCATTGCGTACACCGCTGTGGCTGATTTTCTACGCTACTTGCTTGCGTGGCTCTTTGCCGGGGCGTACCGGAAGCCACTGCAGATAGCCTAACGAACCGAGCAGGCGCCTACCAGGCAGGATCAAACTAGTCCACCGGACCAGCAGGTTGCGCTGCGCCGGCTCCCGGCTGATAAGGATGTCTTCATTTTGAAGACTCTCAAACTCCAAGTCACTTGTTATCAAAAAAAAAAAATCTGTGTCGTCGCATGTGTTTTTAATCGATCTAGTCCTTGCTCAGGAATAGTAAGCTAAGACAGTTTCTTTACGGCAGCTCTGACTGTGTGTACTAAAGAGGTGTAAGGAGGATAGAGAAAGAAGTAGGAGATGGGCAATTAAATTGGAGCTCGCAAAGGAACTAATGTAGTAGAATTTATAAACACCTGTAGCTTATTTGTTGAGCGCCAATGCAAAGAATAAATAAATAATATTTTAGCCTGGCTATTAAAAATGAGAGGCGGGTGTAGAAAAATATTGTTCATGATATATACTTTATTCGGCACGTGAATCCCTGTACACACAGTCAATATTATTAAAAACAGTGATTTGGAGTAACAGGTTAGATAATTAAAATATCGTTAGACGTAAGTAATATTTTAGCGTTCAATAGAGCCCGTACTGACACCATGCCAAAGAAGTTAAACACTGGAATAATTTTACTGGTATGGAATTTGGTGACATGGCTTCCTTTACCTCTTATAATATTAAAAAATAAACATTAAAGTTGCCCTTAGTCACAACAGTGAAGCACTGATGACTCATTTTCTACGCTCAACGGCCATAGTCATGCCACTCAAACAGTCCAGCTCTCGTCGCAAACGAGCGGACTGGATACACAGCACTCTTGTTTGTTCCGAGTTTTACCATTCTTATGGGTCTATTTAATTATCTAACCTAGTTATTAATTCAAACTAAAAACTAGTCGTTTAAAGTTTACCTAAATTTTACCACTCTTATGGATCTATTTAATTGTCTATCCTAGTTATTAATTCAAACTAAAAATCAGTCATTTAAAGTTTACCTAAGTGAATTCTAGTTGGGTGATGTTTGGATCCCAACTAGAACTTTCATAATAAACAATTAGTCCCATTAGCTAACCACGTATGGACTGAAAAATTAGTCAACCTATTAGTATGACGTTTGGATGGATTAGTACTGTGTTTTAGTTATTACTCCCTCTAGTTCAAATTTTAAGTCAATCAAACTCTCTAATTTTGACAATTTTATAGAAAAATACACGAACATCTACTACTCCCTCCATTCCAAATTATAAGTTGTTTTGACTTTTTTGATTTATCCATTTTGCTATGTATCTAGACACATTATTATATCTAGATGCATAGCAAAAATGCATCTATATCTATATATACCTAATAATAAAGAGGCAAAATTTCAGCCTATTTTTCGTACATCCATTTTTTTTGTCCGTCTCCCTCTAACTATCGGATAATGGAGAGTTTCTTGTGTATATATGTATATATGTATATATATATATATATATATGTATATATATATATATGTATATATATATATATATAATCTGTGCTCATATAGGAACCCTAATCTAAATAGGAATCTTCGTTTCCACATCAATTTTTTTGTCCGATTCTTATTTTGTTTCCGCCCTATCCATGTTCTGGTTTTTGCATCCGTTTGATTCTTTTTCTGTTTTTGTTTTGCTTTTTCCCATCCTTCCATCTTTCAGTTTTCCTTTATAGGAAAAAAAATTGCTCTTCCAAAAAAACCACCACATGTACGTAGGGGGTTTCCTCCGAGGAAAAAATCAAATCAAATAAGAACTTCTAATCACGTCACCATAAATAACGAATAAAGAAAGCCAAAAATCAATCATCCCCGTTTGATTCTTTTCCTGCTTTGGTTTTGGTTTTTCCGTCCTTCCCTCTTTCAGTTTTCCTTCACATGAAAAAACTTGCTCTTCCCAAAAAAAAAACTGTCACACGTACAGAGGCGGTTTTCCTCCAGGAAAAAAAAATCAAATCAAACAAGGACTCCTATTCGTGTCACCATAAATAAGAGCATCTCCAAGAGTATCAATAATCCTTCCCAATCCATGATTTTTTTTAGGAAGAATGAAAAAATCCATCTCCTACAACTCCCAAACTCATCTCCCAATCTTTTGGCACTTAGGAAATGTAACAGATCAACGTAATTATATGAGATTAAGTAAGAAAATCTTCCACCGAGGCGGTTAATTTATCAAACTTAAACCCGTATAACCCGAGATTCCATGAAATCACGAGGGATTTCAAACCAACCAACATACAACCAAGATCGTACTGATTTAGCAGCCACAGTTCACATGATACATAGAGTTCACAATAAAAGTGGAGTACATCGGAGTTCGAAATAAAAATTATTACAACATAGTTCAAAATAACATAGCGGAAGCAAGTAGTTTTACACACACACTTAGTTCAAATACAGTGCCAGTAGATAGTCATGGTCCACAAAAGCATTACATAAGACGAACAGAGTGACCCTTGCCCAAGGTCCTAGTTGTCGCCCATCGCCGGATACAGACAGTTGGAGCAGTACCCATAGTACATCTGACCATCTGCAACAACAATGGGAACAACGCTCTGAGTACGAAAATGTACTCAGCTAGACTTACCCGTCATAAACCAGAAATAAAGGACACCAAGGATCATGCAAGGCTTTATAAATTGGACTGGCGTGACTCATTTGCGAAAAGCATAAGTTGTTATGAAAAACTATACCAGTACTTTTTGCATCACTTTTAGTATAACATATTCAAGCTAGGTAAGCATCTATTGCTAAAACAATCACTTGATTCATCATTAACAATCTAGATTACCATATCAGGTTTAGCATTTCCAACATCATTCACTTAACCATCAGTGTTCCATTAATGTTACTACGATGCCATAGCTCGAGTCAAGTGCTCACTAACCGGGAGCGACGGCGATTCGAATCGAATTCCTATCCAGCTGGAGATTTATTCCTCACACAAACCCTGCTTCCTCCGTCAGGGTCGCGTAGATCACCAATGACACTTTCCAAGAAGCCGCGGGATAACAATCATGGATCGCACTACCCAGAGACCGCCCGACTACCAAGACGCACCTTGGGCTCACTCTTCGCGTCCCCGTTACACCCTCTTCAACACCAGTCTGCCAACCCGAGTTTATCCCGGCTCGAAAAGTGTCACTAGCTTTGCGTTCGAAAGGTACTTTATTCGGCCAGCTAAATGTGAGGCATGCGTTCAACATGACAAGAGGGACGAGCAACGATCGGTCCTTAATCGACACAGACGGAATCACTATAGTCCAAAACCCTATAAGACTCCGCCCGGTCTTCGTTTATCCATCAACACTTGGTTACTTTTTATGATCACCATTACAGCTAACCATAACCCGGTATCCACCTATAACTCGCAGGTGACAGGAAATCACCTGACTTCTATCGGTCTAAGCATGGCTAAGCAATTTACTTGATCCTGACCTAACAGGGTGAAAGATAATCCGGTGGCCAAGGTAATAATGCAATAACGGTTTCACTCAACTCCTATAACTTAATGCAACTATATATATAACTATAGTTCATGTAGTAAGGAACAACTTTTATAAAATAGAAGACTTAAAATGCTCCGGGGCTTGCCTCTTTCGAACGAGCTAGGATGATGGTCGACGCACTCTGGCAGCTCCTCGCCTGACTCTTCCTCCTCGGGCACCTCCTGTGCCTAGGGCTCCTGCTAATCCGTCCAAGCCTGCTCCTCCTCTACTGCTACCTGCGACTCTTCCTGCGATCCTGTATGATGCAAGTGCATAAGTAAACATGCGAATGATGCATCGGATTGTGGTGGAGTGCTTTGATGACATGAGATGCAGATGAGCACATGGAATGAGCAGTTTGAATATAACTATTTCTTCTACAAGGTAGTCCACGTCATTCAAGAACATGTACCCTAAAACATGCACCTTGTTATTCTACTAATTAGCTAGCCTATCATCTACACATACAAGTGAACCTAAGCTACCAAAGCTTACCAACCTAACTCAACCACAACATCAGCAAGGCATAATGATGCTTCAAAGACACACTAAACATATTTTATTTCTCTTAATTTCTCATAAAGAATAATCTTTTATTCCCTATTTAACTAGGGTTACACAGAAACACCTATTTCTAGTGTAGATAAAAATCTACCAAAATTACAGTAGATTACTCTTACCCTAACTAACCTACTACTAAATTTTCATGAGAATTGCCTATGTTAAACTGCCTGCACAAAATAAACAAGTTATAGCCTAAATATGAGCATAAAATTATTTTGTACTAGAAAAAGTATCAAACAACAGATTTCACATTTTTCCTATGTTACTAACAGTAAACTAACATACTACAAAAATTATCACATGTATGTTCTATACAAATTTAGCCCTCTACTAAAAATAACAAAGATTATCAATTAAAAGCATTTGAACTACACTTCAAAAATTTCTCACAGAACATGCTTCACTAATATTTTTCCTAGAAAGTACATCACTAATAAAGATTAAAGCAACAAGAACCACATTTTTCCCTTCATTATTTTATTTACTACATATTTTCTAAGATATTAGCATTTATAGCAATTAAATAAATTTGCACAGTAAAGTGTTACAAAATTAATATGAGATATTTTTAAACTGTAGATCTATTCAAGAGGAACATTTCAAAATTTGTTTCATCATTTCTGGAGCTATAAATCTTGAGATATGATTTTTCAAAGCTGTTTCATAATTTCTGAGAAAATCAATTTCTTTAAAACCGAAAATTTAACCGGCCTTCAACGCTACGCGCACACCGCGGTTTCACCCCCAACTCCCACCGAGAGACAGACAGATGGGTCCCACGGGTCAGCTGACCCCACCGGTCAGCCGAAGCCGAGCCGGGGAAGGCGCTGACCGGGGGAATCTCGTCGTCGGCGAGGTCGCCGGCGATGAGGTCAGTAGCAGGCGACTCCCCGCAACCGCGCAAACCCAACGAGGTGGTTATCGGGGCGAGAGGAAGAGCGGAGCACGGGCCGAAGTGGCCATGGCGGAGGCGGTGGCGCGGCTTGCCTGCGCTAGGCCGGAGCAGGCCATGGCGGAGGTCACGGACGGGCGCACGAGCTCCAGCGAGCGGAGGCGATCATGGTGCGCACGGGGAGGAGGGGAAGGTGATGGCGGAAAGGTGGGACCGACGGGAGCCGCGGCGGCGGGCTCACCGGCGGGGGAGGAGACGGCCAATTCGGCCGCTTACCTTGCCGAGGTGCGTGTCCAGTGACTCGACGAGGTCGGTCAGGAAGAGGGGAATGCTAGGGCGGGCGGAATTTGGCAGAGGAGCCGCGGTGGCGAGGTGAGGCGCGGCAATGGCGCGGCGGCGGCTCGGCGTGCTGCGGCGCTGGCAAGGCACGCGAGAGCGAGCGGGAGCGGAGTGAGGCGAGTGAGCGGGAGCAGGCGAGTTCGGGCGGGGTAAGCGCGGGGCTGCGGGGGCCACAGGGGCGCGTGTCGCGCGACGTCGCCGCCGCTCGGCCACGCGGCGGCCGAGCTCTACCGCGGCGCCACGGCGTCGCGCGCGGGCGCGCGCGCGGGAGGACACCGGCGCGGGGCTGCGGGCCGGGCTGCCAGCGCTGCTGGGCTAAAAGGGAGGCCGCGGCCCACTAAAGTGAAAAACCGATTTTTCTTTTATAAATAAAATTTTCAGATTTCTATATTTGTTTCAAATTTGAATTTGAAGATGAAAAAGATGTTTTCAGAACTTTTGCCCAAAATAAAAGTTGTTCAAAATTTTATTCTCTACAACTTTCATGTAGGGCATTGTTCAAAATTCTCAATAGATTTTGAATTTGGGATTTAAAGCTAAATTATTAAAAAAATCCCTTTGTTTAGAATATTTTTAAAGCAAAATTTGAGGTAAATTTGAATTCAAGAATCGCTCCAAAAATCATGTTAATTTATTCTAGATTATTTAAAATTGCTAATACCCAAAAGTATACTACCTTTTTGGCACTTACATCAAAGTTAGGTTTCTAATTATTTGCTTTTCAAGTTTAAATTTAAAAGAGCTATATTTCATGCAATGCTAGTCATGAAATGATGCTGAATGCTTTATGCTTTGAAATGCTAATGCATGCTTAACACCCAGGGGTGTTACAGCCCTCCCCCCTTATAAGAATCTCGTCCCGAGATTTCGAGTTATGAACCATTTATCGTAAAAATCTTTATACGCGGTTTGAAGATATTCTCTCGTTTCCCATGAAGCATCACTCTCATCATGATGGGTCCACTGAATCTTGTAGGTTGTTACCACTCTATTCTGAGTGACTCGGTCCTTAGTATCCAGAACTCGAACCGGTTGTTCACGATATTCCAAGTCCGCCTTGATCCGAATACCCTGTGGTTCTATTCTCTCTTCCGGAACACGCAGACATTTCTTCAACTGGGATACGTGAAAGACGAGAAAGATCGAACTCATCCCTTCTGGCAATCGCAACTTGTACGCCACGGGACCCTTTTTCTCTATGATCTGGTATGGTCCGATATATCTGGCAGACAGTTTCTGCTTGATTCCAAACCGTTTCTTCTTCATGGGGGTAACCTTCAAATAGACATAGTCACCCACTTGGAAATCCAATGGTCTCCTTCTCTTGTCTGCATAACTCTTCTGACGGGACTGTGCAGCTTGCATGTTTTGCCGGATAATACGGACCTTCTTCTCTACCTCATCTACAAAATCAATTCCATAAAACCTTCTTTCTCCAGGCTCTACCCAATTTAACGGTGTCCTGCACTTCCTGCCATATAAAGCTTCAAAAGGTGCCATCTTGATACTCTTTTGGTAACTGTTGTTGTAAGCGAATTCTGCCAACGGTAACCAGGATTCCCATGAGCCTCTGGATGATAGTACACCAGCTCTAAGCATATCTTCAAGTACAGCATTAACTCGTTCTGTCTGCCCGTCTGTCTGCGGATGGTAAGCCGTACTACGAATCAAACTAGTACCCAAACCTTTATGAAGATATTCCCAAAAATGAGAGGTAAACTGTGAACCACGATCAGACACGATCGTTTTTGGTATACCATGTAATCGGACAATCTCAGCAATGTACTTTTCTGCATATTGAGGTGGTCGGAATGTTATCTTAACTGGCAGAAAGTGAGCTGTCTTGGTGAGACGATCTACTATTACCCAAATAGAATCATGTCCCTTCTGTGTGGTGGGAAGACCAGTGATGAAATCCATACTTATATCATCCCATTTCCAATCGGGTACAGACAAGGATTGCAGAAGTCCTATAGGTCTCATGTGAAGAGCTTTAACTCTACAACACATGTCGCAACGAGCAACGTATGCTGCAATTTCTTTTTTCATCTTAGTCCACCAATAACGGGGTCGCAAATCTTGGTACATCTTACTACTTCCGGGGTGAATAGATAGCTTGGAATGATGGGTCTCATTCATCAACTTGTTCTTAAGCTCTCTATCCTTAGATACCACCAGGCGATCCTTAAACCATAACACTCCTTGGTCATCCAATCGAAAGTCTTTGGTGGGTTCCCTCTTCATCTTCTCCTTGATATGAAAGATTCCCTTATCTGTCTTCTGACCTTCAATGATCTGGTTTTCCAGAGTACAACTGATCTGAATATTATGCAACACAGCAGGATGTAACAATTTGAACCCTTCTTCAAACAACGGTTGCACATCAATAGCATGTGATTTTCTGCTCAGTGCATCTGCTACTACATTAGCCTTCCCGGGATGATAATGCACGTTTAGATTATAGTCCTTTATCAGCTCTAACCATCTTCTCTGTCGTATGTTCAACTCAGATTGGGTAAAAATGTATTTGAGACTCTTATGATCTGTAAAGAGATTACACACATTACCCAGCAGGTAGTGTCTCCAAATCTTTAGAGCATGCACTACTGCTGCAAGCTCCAAATCATGTGTAGGATAGTTAACTTCATGCTTCCTCAATTGACGTGAGGCATAGGCAATGACCCTTCCATTTTGCATTATTACACATCCTAACCCATTCTTAGATGCGTCACAGAACACATCAAATGACTTTTCTATATCCGGTTGGGCCAGAACAGGAGCAGTGGTCAACAACTTTCGCAAGGTGCAGAAAGCTGCCTCGCACTCCTTTGTCCATACAAACTTATGATCCTTCTGTAATAGGCTTGTCATTGGTTTGGCAATCTTCGAGAAATCCGGTATGAAGCGACGATAGTAACCGGCTAAACCAAGAAAACTATGAACTTCATGCACTGAGGTTGGTGACTTCCAGTCCATAACCTCTTGCACCTTACTAGGGTCTACGGAAATGCCATTTTCAGACAACACGTGCCCGAGAAAAGGAACTGTCTTAAGCCAGAACTCACACTTGCTGAACTTCGCATACAGTCGATGTTCTCTGAGTCTAGTCAAGACAATCCTGAGGTGCTCTGCGTGATCTTCTTCATTCTCTGAATATATTAGAATGTCATCAATGAACACAATCACAAACTTGTCCAACTCTGGCATGAAAACAGAATTCATCAGATACATAAAGTATGCAGGAGCGTTTGTCAATCCAAAGGACATGACAAGACACTCGTACAAGCCATATCTGGTAGAGAACGTAGTCTTAGGCACATCTTGCGGCCTAATCTTTATCTGATGGTATCCTGATCTTAAATCTATCTTAGAGAACACTTTGACTTTAGACAATTGATCAAACAAGATATCAATCCGAGAAAGAGGATACTTGTTTTTAATTGTCACTGCATTCAGTGGTCGATAATCCACGCACATGCGTAAGGAGTTATCCTTCTTCTTTTTCACAAAAAGAGCGGGGCATCCCCATTCAGACGAGCTAGGACGAATCAAACCTTTCTTTAGTAAGTCCTGGAGTTGCTTCTTCAATTCGGCTAACTCATTGGGAGGCATCCGATAGGGCCTTCTCGAGATCGGTGCTGTTCCCGGAATTAACTCAATGCCAAACTCAACATCTCGGTCTGGTGGAAGTCCAGGTAACTCATCCGAAAACACATCTGGAAACTCACAGACCACTGGAATCTGGGCTAGCAGAGTAGTTTGGACCGCACAAGTCATGCTAGCTAGGTCTACTTTCCGAGGTAGGACCACCCGAAAGGTGCCTTCTCCACTTGGTTCCTTAAGAGAGATACTCCTTCCTCCAATATTGATTACTACCCCCATCTTATTCATCCAGTTCATACCCATGATCACATCCAAAACTAACCCTGGCATGACTATCAGATTAAGCTTATATTGTCGGTTTGGTATGTTTAGGGTTACTCCCTGAACTATCTGATTAGTCAACAGATCAGCCCCGGCTGAACTGATTCTATATGCACATTCCAATTCAACTATCTTTTGCTCATGCCTCTTAACAAATGCTTGACTTACAAAGGAATGAGATGATCCAGAATCAAACAAGACTACTGCAGGATGATTGTTAATAGAAAATATACCAGCTGTTACCGGTTCTCCTTCTAGGATGTCATCCACGGTGGTGTGATGCACACGAGCTTGATACTGCGTCTGCTGTTTCTTAGGGTAGGGACAAAACTTTGCAAAGTGTCCGGGTTGGTTGCAGTAGAAGCACGGTCCCTTCACTTGAGCCACAGTTCCAGATGAACTGCCTTGTCCTGCCTTCGCCTGAGGCAATGCCATCTTGAATGGTTTCTGGTTCCTCTGGGGTTGCTGAGTATTCTGATTCTTCCTTTGTGGTGGCCTAAACCTTGCACCTAGGGCAGGCGACCGATAAGTTGGACGGTTGGCCACTGGGGCTCTGGACTGGGACGAACCCGACTCGAAAGCTCTCTTACGGATCTTGGAAGCAGCATAAACATTGTTGTTCTTCTCTTGCTTCAGACAGTCACTAACAAAGTCATTGAAACCAGTCCTCATATTTGTACCCACATGTTTCATCATCTTGGGATTCAGGCCTCTCTTGAAGCTAGCGATCTTCTTGGCCTCAGTATTCACCATATCAGGAGCATAACGGCTCAGGTTATTGAATGCATGTAGATATTGAGTTACAGTCTTCGTGCCTTGATTCAGTGCCAGGAATTCCCCAAGCTTCATCTCGGTCAGACCAGGTGGAATGTACGTTCCACGGAAGGCTTCGGTGAACTCCCTCCAAGTAATGTGAGCGTGGGGAGGAAAAGTGGTGCGGTGATGTTTCCACCACATTCCTGCTGGACCTTGAAGCTGATGAGCTGCATACTCAGTATTCAACACTTCAGTCATTCTCAAGACACGAAACTTGTCTTCTATAGTATTAATCCACTCTTCTGCATCCAAGGGTTCTGCGGCTTCCTTGAAGATCGGTGGACGAGTATCCATGAAGTCCTTGAAACTGCTGTACTGATTTGCTTCGTGCCCACCCGGGTCTATTCCCCGACGGGTGTTATCTGCGATACTGCGCAACGCAGCTTCCATATTCTGTTGCATGCTCTCCATATTACGTTGGCTTCCAAGAAATTGTGTGAAAAACTGTTCCGTAGTGTAGGGTGGAGGAGGCGGTGGTGGATCACGGTCATCATTAGCAGCTGCACTGCCACCAGCCTCAGCGGCACCATACACGGTACGACGAGTGTTCGGTATCTGCATGTTTCAGCAACAGTAATTATTAGGTGATGTTGTAGGAATTGCGATCGAATGAAAAATCATGCCGAACTAAATTTACTGGAGAGAATAAATTCATACAATAAAATAGGGGCACAATAAGTCGTTCCAATTAACACAACATCACTAATTAGATTACTTAAAGCGCACACATCGCGTCCATTACAACCAAGTTGCCAGCATACATACACTGGATTTTTTGACGTTCGGATACCGCCACAAACACATCCAAGCTTTCCAACATTACATCAAAGCCTTAGTCTTTCTACTCATTATTACATGCCCAACATGCCAACAAAGCAAAAGATCATGTAGATGGAACCTAGCAGCTAGCGCAACAACTACTAGCCTACTCATCGTGGTCGTTGTCTAAGTCTGAGATGTTGGCATCGTCGCCATTAGCAGCGTCGTGGTGCTCCCCAACTGGTGCTTTGGGCTCTTCAGGATCTTCATCTTCATCCAAATCCATCTCTGCCGCACCAGGAGGAACATAGGGGTTGAGTTGATTGTTCAGCCGATGAACCTCCTCATGCAGATTGTCATTATATTCCTCTGCATATGCTAGCTGTTGCTCTAGCTCAAACTGTCTAGCCCTCAACACATTCTCTGCGGACCAGGCTTTATTCCTCTGATGGAGCACATGAGTCAACATGCGCTCAGCGTTCCTATTGGCGGTGGTCAGTCGCTCAACCTGCTCTCTCAGGGCACGTACATCTCCCTCGAAAGCCACAGTCCTCTGGGTAGCCTGATCTCTCTGACGAGTCAACTGAGCCATCTCTGTGTTGAGCCTCTCAATCTCGGTGTCATGATCTCTCTGAAGCTGACGGCGGTCATCACGAGCCTGACCAAGAGCACTAGACACACATCTCAGGCTACCTTCCACTCCATCAAAGGCCCTCATCACTGCGAACATGGCACTCATAGCGGGGTTGTCACTGTTCTGTGCTTCTGCGGTGCTAATCTCCAGAGATCTTCCTCTTGCCTGCTGCCACGAGTCAGTGAAGGGGTTGCCCCTCGGAAAGATTCCAACTATAGCTGCTGCCAACTCCTGAGGAAAGCGATCCATGATATCCCTCAGGATCCCAAAGGCTGCCCTCTCAGCGGCTTCTTCAGGGGTCCTGCCAGTTGACTCAAAATGCCAACCGGTCCACTCAGAACCATCACCTCGGGAACGAACTACCGCTTCCACAGTCACCAAAAGTCCTTCCCCCAACCGCTCATTCGACCAAAAGTAGTGGGGCTTCATCCCATCAGGATAGCCTACATAGCTGAGTACTCTCCACAAGAGCGTAGGCATCCCAAACTCTCCAAGAAAAGTGTGGCGCTGACGAGTGCGTGGAGCAAGCTGATGACGGGGAGCTCTGCCGGTGGACTTGCGGGCTGTCTGCTTGGTACGTGCCATCTGTAGCAAAATTTTATTACCGCGGTGAGAACAGATTTTTAAGTTGGCATTTTTATCGAAATGAGATAATCAACTTGTAAGGGGAGGAACAATGCCACGAATGAAATGCACAACATGATACATGCACATTCCGTACGTCCTCACAAACTTAGAAAACAAATAACTACTAACGGAATAAACGGTGGCATACAACGATCTCTTGTAACGTAACTAATACGTACTACTCGAAAGCGTTGTTATGTACCTGCAGAAAGTCACTTCAGCCCAAACCTCACAGTATGAAAATATGCAAGAAAGCAGTAAAGTAAGTTACTCGCTCTACACGCATCCCCAGATACGAGTATAATGGTAACAACTACCCGAATCATCGTCCTATTGACGGCATCGTCACCGCATGACGGAAGTCCCCACCATTTGAATACCCTCATACGAACATGCGCATGGCACGTAAGTATTTCGGTATCACATAAGCACTCCCCTAGATCGGCAGTGTATCCGACCATGCTCTCACAACTCTCACTTACCAGGGCGTAGAGGGAATTGATCCATACATTACCACTCAATTGAATGGCACTCATACAATAGCACGCCGTATGAGCGACGAAATTTAAAATATGATGCAAACCCCAAAGTTAGTACTTAATTAAGCCACCTAGAGTCCTTATTGGGCATAAAGGATATGACCACTGGCACACTCTTAAATTTAAAAGCTTAGTTGAAAACACAGTTTTGTTTTTAAATACCCATGTGAACAGTACATGCTAAACCATGCTCCGATGCCAGCTGTAACGGATCAACGTAATTATACGAGATTAAGTAAGAAAATCTTCCACCGAGGCGGTTAATTTATCAAACTTAAACCCGTATAACCCGAGATTCCATGAAATCACGAGGGATTTCAAACCAACCAACATACAACCAAGATCGTACTGATTTAGCAGCCACAGTTCACATGATACATAGAGTTCACAATAAAAGTGGAGTACATCGGAGTTTGGAATAAAAATTATTACAACATAGTTCAAAATAACATAGCGGAAGCAAGTAGTTTTACACACACACTTAGTTCAAATACAATGCCAGTAGATAGTCATGGTCCACAAAAGCATTAGATAAGACGAACAGAGTGACCCTTGCCCAAGGTCCTAGTTGTCGCCCATCGCCGGATACAGACAGTTGGAGCAGTACCCATAGTACATCTGACCATCTGCAACAACAATGGGAACAACGCCCTGAGTACGAGAATGTACTCAGCTAGACTTACCCGTCATAAACCAGAAATAAAGGACACCAAGGATCATGCAAGGCTTTATAGATTGGACTGGCGTGACTCATTTGCGAAAAGCATAAGTTATTATGAAAAACTATAACAGTACTTTTTGCATCACTTTTAGTATAACCTATTCAAGCTAGCTAAGCATCTATTGCTAAAACAATCACTTGATTCATCATTAATAATCTAGATTACCATATCAGGTTTAGCATTTCCAACATCATTCACTTAACCATCAGTGTTCCATTAATGTTACTACGATGCCATAGCTCGAGTCAAGTGCTCACTAACCGGGAGCGACGGCGATTCGAATCGAATTCCTATCCAGCTGGAGATTTATTCCTCACACAAACCCTGCTTCCCCCGTCAGGGTCGCGTAGATCACCAATGACACTTTCCAAGAAGCCGCGGGATAACAATCATGGATCGCACTACCCAGAGACCACCCGACTGCCAGGACGCACCTTGGACTCACTCTTCGCGTCCCCGTTACACCCTCTTCAACACCAGTCTGCCAACCCGAGTTTATCCCGGCTCGAAAAGTGTCACTAGCTTCGCGGTCGAAAGGTACTTTATTTGGCCAGCTAAATGTGAGGCATACGTTCAACATGACAAGAGGGACGAGCAACGATCGGTCCTTAATCGACACAGACGGAATCACTATAGTCCAAAACCCTATAAGACTCTGCCCGGTCTTCGTTTATCCATCAACACTTGGTTACTTTTTATGATCACCATTACAGCTAACCATAACCCGGTATCCACATATAACTCGCAGGTGACAGGAAATCACCCGACTTCTACCGGTCTAAGCATGGCTAAGCAATTTACTCGATCCTGACCTAACAGGGTGAAAGATAATCCGGTGGCCAAGGTAATAATGCAACAACGGTTTCACTCAACTCCTATAACTTAATGCAACTATATATATAACTATAGTTCATGTAGTAAGGAACAACTTTTATAAAATAGGAGACTTAAAATGCTCCGGGGCTTGCCTCTTTCGAACGAGCTAGGATGGTGGTCGACGCACTCTGGCAGCTCCTCGCCTGACTCTTCCTCCTCGGGCACCTCATGTGCCTGGGGCTCCTGCTGATCCGTCCAAGCCTGCTCCTCCTCTACTGCTACCTGCGACTCTTCCTGCGATCCTGTATGATGCAAGTGCATAAGTAAACATGCGAATGATGCATCGGATTGTGGTGGAGTGCTTTGATGACATGAGATGCAGATGAGCACATGGAATGAGCAGTTTGAATATAACTATTTCTTCTACAAGGTAGTTCACGTCATCCAAGAACATGTACCCTAAAACATGCACCTTGTTATTCTACTAATTAGCTAGCCTATCATCTACACATACAAGTGAACCTAAGCTACCAAAGCTTACCAACCTAACTCAACCACAACATCAGCAAGGCATAATGATGCTTCAAAGACACACCAAACATATTTTATTTCTCTTAATTTCTCATAAAGAAT
Organism: Saccharum hybrid cultivar R570; assembly: GCA_038087645.1. Taxonomy (NCBI): domain Eukaryota; kingdom Viridiplantae; phylum Streptophyta; class Magnoliopsida; order Poales; family Poaceae; genus Saccharum; species Saccharum hybrid cultivar. The sequence continues at coordinate 3,542,961 of JAQSUU010000377.1, forward strand.
AATCTTTTATTTCCTATTTAAGTAGGGTTACACAGCAACACCTATTTCTGGTGTAGATAAAAATCTACCAAACTTACAGCAGATTACTCTTACCCTAACTAACCTACTACTAAATTTTCATGAGAATTGCCTATGTAAAACTGCCTGTACAAAATAAACAAGTTATAGCCTATATATGAGCATGAAATTATTTTGTACTAGAAAAAGTATCAAACAACAGATTTCACATTTTTCCTATGTTACTAACAGTAAACTAACATACTACAAAAATTATCACATGTATGTTCTATACAAATTTAGCCCTCTACTAAAAATAACAAAGATTATCAATTAAAAGCATTTGAACTACACTTCAAAAATTTCTCACAGAACATGCTTCACTAATATTTTTTCTAGAAAGTACATCACTAATAAAGATTAAAGCAACAAGAATCACATTTTCCCTTCATTATTTTATTTACTACATATTTTCTAAGATATCAGCATTTATAGCAATTAAATAAATTTGCACAGTAAAGTGTTACAAAAACAATATGAGATATTTTTAAACTGTAGATCTATTCAAGAGGAACAATTCAAAATTTGTTTCATCATTTTTGGAGCTATAAATCTTGAGATATGGTTTTTCAAAGCTGTTTCATAATTTCTGAGAAAATCAATTTCTTTAAAACCGAAAATTTAACCGGCCTTCAACGCTACACGCACACCGCGGTTTCACCCCCAACTCCCACCGAGAGACAGACAGATGGGTCCCACGGGTCAGCTGACCCCACCGGTCAGCCGGAGCCGAGCCGGGGAAGGCGCTGACCTGGGGAATCTCGCCGTCGGCGAGGTCGCCGGTGACGAGGTCAGTAGCAGGCGACTCCCCGCAACCGCGCGAACCCAACGAGGTAGTTATCGGGGCGAGAGGAAGAGCGGAGCACGAGCCGAAGCGGCCATGGCGGAGGTGGTGGCGCGGCTTGCCGGCGCTAGGCCGGAGCAGGCCATGGCGGAGGTCACGGACGGGCGCACGAGCTCCAGCGAGCGGAGGCGATCATGGTGCGCACGGGGAGGAGGGAAAGGTGATGGCGGAAAGGTGGGACCGACGGGAGCCGCGGCGGCGGGCTCACCGGCGGGGGAGGAGACGGCCAATTCGGCCGCTTACCTTGCCGAGGTGCGCGTCCAGTGACTCGACGAGGTCGGTCAGGAAGAGGGGAATGCTAGGGCGGGCGAAATTTGGCAGAGGAGCCGCGGTGGCGAGGTGAGGCGCGGCAATGGCGCGGCGGTGGCTCGGCGTGCTGCGGCGCTGGCGAGGCACGCGAGAGCGAGCGGGAGCGGAGTGAGGTGAGTGAGCGGGAGCAGGCGAGTTCGGGCGGGGTAAGCACGGGGCTGCGGGGGCCACAGGGGCGCGTGTCGCGCGACGTTGCTGCCGCTCGGCCACGCGGCGGCCGAGCTCTGCCGCGGCGCCACAGCGTCGCGCGCGGGCGCGCGCGCGGGAGGACGCCGGCGCGGGGCTGCGGGCCGGGCTGCCAGCGCTGCTGGGCCGAAAGGGAGGCCGCGACCCACTAAAGTGAAAAACGATTTTTCTTTTATAAATAAAATTTTCAGATTTCTATATTTGTTTCAAATTTGAATTTGAAGATGAAAAAGAGGTTTTCAGAACTTTTGCCCAAAATAAAAGTTGTTCAAAATTTTATTCTCTACAACTTTCATGTAGGGCATTATTCAAAATTCTCAATAGATTTTGAATTTGGGATTTAAAGCTAAATTATTAAACAAAAATCCCTTTGTTTAGAATATTTTTAAAGCAAAATTTGAGGTAAATTTCAATTCAAGAATCGCTCCAAAAATTATGTTAATTTATTCTAGATTATTTAAAATTGCTAATACCCAAAAGTATACTACCTTTTTGGCACTTACATCAAAGTTAGGTTTCTAATTATTTGCTTTTCAAGTTTAAATTTAAAAGAGCTATATTTCATGCAATGCTAGTCATGAAATGATGTTGAATGCTTTATGCTTTGAAATGCTAATGCATGCTTAACACCCAGGGGTGTTACAGGAAAAAAACCCCCACTTGCGCGTAAAGATCCGCGGATTCAAGGTCGCGCGTATCTTCTTCCCCGTGCGTATCAGTCGGTCAATCTAAATGTGGAAAGGTGTGAGAAAAAATAAAGAGTAGAAAAGAGTTCCTGATGCAAATGTACAAGAGAGAAAAATATATAAAAGTGGTTATGATAATTTAGAAATACTATAGGATTTCTAATGTAAAATTGTCTTCTATATTTTAGGAGTGGATTATTAGAAACTCTTAGAGATTGTCTTCTTTATTCCTCCCAGTAATTTTTTAGAGTTGCAAAACTCCATGTTTTAGAAAGAAAATATTAGGTACTCTCGAAGATGCTCTAACAAATAAGGAAAGCCAAAATCAATCATCCAGATCATATCGCTCCTCCACCCTCCGCAACAACTATCAAATCATCCTCGCACTCTTTTTTTTCTTTTTGCGACTTACACATCCTCGCGTTTGAGAGCACCCCTCCGGCCCCGCGCATGTCCTCGACAGAGAACCATGTTGGTGCGCACAGTTCACTTCATTGCTATGTATGCAACCTCCACTCATCGACCAAGATTGTTGTGTGTAACCTGTAGCAGACCAACACAACTTGAAGCTGATCTTAGTCTCATAGGCTTCTCTAAGATATGTTGTGGATAGAATCGTATATGAAGAGATATATATATATTGGAATCGCGTCGTGCATGTTGGGACCAAGTCGTTCATCAGGTCAGTGAGGGGCTGCCGTGTGCGGCGCTGCGACCTGGTGGCGCGACCAACGTTGACGTGCACACGCGGCCAGCTCTTCCGGCCTGCATCTGCACCCACCAAAACCGAATTAAACACCATCGTCGCCGCGATGACCAATTGACGCCGAGGCCGGGGTGGACACTATCTCCACAGGCCATGCTTGCCAAAAGTTGACCCCGTCCGGCCATATCCATGTTGAACTGGTCCAATTGGCATCGTGAACAATCATAGAATTACATATTTTATGGGTCAAAAAAAAGTCATGGAACTTAATATCTAACTCGATTAACACAAGGATAATATGAAAATTAAATTTATAATATATTGAGAACTAAATATTTTTATACCTTACAATGGAAGAGAAACAATATCTATCAAAGTTATATTTTTAATTTGAAACAGATTTAATAGAACATTATTAAATTATTACCAAGATCAACTTACATTATAGATGTTATGATCATCATAAAATAAATTTTAGCTTTTAAATTTTACGAAAAGTGTAAAAATATGAATAGATATGTAACATTCTCATTCTCGTTTTTCCATTAATGTTTGATGGGTTCTTTTTCTCTCATTGCAACGCACGGGCATATTTGCTAGTATACCAAAAAAAAGTCAAAGCGACTTATAGTTTGGTGGAAATGCTTCTTACAGGGCATCTGTCCATCTGGACGGACCCCGCACTCGTTCATGCCTGCGTCGCCCGCTCGCTCTGATCACGGGACAGATCTCGTCCTCGTCCACGCCGCGCCCGGTGAGCCCAACACGCTAGGCACTCGCTAGCTCGCTCTCGGACTCACGTCTTTCATCACGGTCGTGCTCCATCCGCTTGCCCCTGCCCCTTCTAAGGTCCGTGTCGCCGACGAGCTCCACACCGGCGACCTCCGCGCCACTTCGCAACTTCGAGGTTCGTGCCAGCATCGAGCTCCGTATCGACGAGTCTCCATTCGTCTAAGCAGCAAATAGATGCTACGCTGAAAGCGCATGTTGCAATAGTATGTTTCAGATGTTTCTGAGGTATGTTGCAAGTGTTGTATATCGATGTTGCAAAGGTAGATCGGAATGTTACACATGTTATAATAGCTATAAACGTATGTTTCAAGTGTATGTTCCAGATGAATGCTACAAGTGTTTATCTGGATGTTGTAAAAGTAGATCTACATGTTGTATCTACATGCATGTTGCAAGCATATGTTAGAAGTGTTTTTAGGTGTTTCATACGTATGCTTGCAAGTGTTTCATTTGGATGTTACATATGTTTGCAATGGTTTTCAAATGTTTTTCAAGCATTTTCGCAAGTGTTTTAGACGCTTGTTTCAAGTGTTTCATCTATCTTCTTTTGTATATTGCAACTGTTGTATTTAGATGTTCCAAAAGTAGATCAGGTGTTGCATATGGGATGCACGTGGAAAGCGGCTAGCGGCCCGAACGACGTCCGGAGCAGCGTGGGCGACACCCAGAGCGGCGCGGGACCACTACTGGTGCGCTTTCTTGCGAGCCCGACGCGCTAGGCGTTCATACGTTCTCTGTGCGGGCAGCATCCGGACACTGGCGCCTAGATCGGAGTCCGGACGCTAGCAAGTCCGATAATTTGGAACGGAGGGACACGTCGAACTAAGTCAGATACACCATTAAATATATTTTGATAATGTACTTATTTGATATTGACCTACAATTTGAAATGGGTGGAAGCCAGTGAGCGGTCGAACAAGACTAGTAATGTATTGACAAGTGCCGTGCTTAGAGTGATACGGGCATACGGCACGAAGGTGATCGATGGGCAATGCGTCATGCTTGGGCTAGGAGAAAAGGCTAGTTGTGCTATGCCGGCTAATGGTCCAATGTGCCTAGTAGTTAAGAGGGGCATAGAAGGGGGTTGATAGTGGGGCTGGCACCCCCAACATCCTAGTTATCCAAACATTACATTCACTAATTAGCTAGTTGATGATGGTAGTTATTGCTTTGCTTGATTTCTCTTCCTTTGTAATAACCTCCAATAAATGTATGTGTGATTTTGGATTAGTGTTCCTGTTATCTTCACAATCTTCTTTGTTCTATTGTTGATGTGTTTTTTATTTGGTGGCCTATGAATTAGATTGATTGAGTAGAGGGATAATATCATATATGATGTATAATTTGTTAAGTTGAGGGATTAGTGTTTGTTTCTGTAGTGTTTCTTTACCTTATGTTGCAATGCTTTTATGAGCTTTTGCAATGCTAAGACTATGGCTATATCTTAAAACTCTAAAAACTACTGTTTTCTCTAGTTTTTTTAGCTTTCTTTTATATCACAAAACAAACATTGATTTGGTTGTTATGTATGCTCTCGCCAAGTCAATGTAAATATGTGTAGTTCTCATATATAATTGTTGTTTTTGTTATTAGAATGGCCCTCCCTATGCCAAATCTAAGAAAATTCCCTATTTAGCATTGGAAAGATGACATAGTTTCTTATTTTAGCATCAAAAGATAGAATTATTCTAACATAGCATTGGGTTTATTTTTGTTCCTTATATAGCCTTGCCGTTATTTTTGGCCTCTAACAACGTCAACTATGAGCGGAAAGGAAATTTTACCCCTATTTCATGTGCAACCACATCAACGTGTTAACGGTAATATTTTGTACTGTAAAAAGAGTTCATTGTCCACAAAAATGTATTGTCATAAATAATCTGTGAATATGTACTGCCAAAAAACATTCATAGTAAAAAAAGGTTGTACTGGAAAAAATATTCTATGTAAAAAATGATATTTTCAAAAGAATGCAATAAAATATCACGGTTAACATGTTGATGGTGCTACACATGAAACAAGGGTAAAATGGTCTTTCCCCTCACAGTTGACGGTGTTAGAAGCCACATCTAACGGCAATGCATGCTATATAGGGAACAAAAAAACAAACTCAATGCTATATTGGAAAAAATATTTTCTTGTGCTAAATAAGGAGTTATATCATATTCCGATGCTAAATGGGAAATTTTCTCTCAAATCCTAGCTCGGTCTCTGGGAGTTATGGGCGCCCAAATTCCACCTCAAGTTCTTAATTTTCTCTAATTTTGTTATGCCAACTTTTTTATAGTTAATATATTGCTTCTGCCAACTTTTATAGTATTTTTAGATATAGTTTTGTTAATCGTATATTTAGATGTATAGTAAAGGATGGATTGAGCAGTAACTGTCACGATATGACCATATCAGGAAAAAAAACTGTCACGTTATGACCATTTTCAAAAAGTAAAAAAAAAACTGTCACGTTATGACCAAGCTTATGGCAGACGTGCTGCCTTACACTACACCACCAGTCCATCAAAGGAAACAAGAATCCGGTGACCACCACCCTGGGCAACACGCTGCTTTCCGCCCAACTCCCTCCTGCGGCGGCTAACACGCAACGCCGCCAAGCCAAACAAAAACCCGGGTCAGCAACGGACGCGCAAGGCGATTAGCAAAACGGCCCACCAGCAGGGACCGTCCAGATGCCGGGCCACCACCACGTTCCCGACGCGGTTCGCCGGAGGGCCACCCGGAGAAAGCACCCGGAAACACCAAATTAAAAACGGAAATCCCCCCACTCCCTTCCCTTTATAAAACCCACCTGACCTGACGGACCCGTCCATCGTCCATCCGTATTCCCGTCACGCCTCAACCCGCCAACCCGAAGCAGCGAGAGCTCCCCTGACCCTCGCGTCGCGCCGCCTCCGATCGCAAGTAAGAAGAGGAAGATGAGCTACTACGGCCAGCAGCCCCCCGTCGGCGTCCCGCCGCAGCAAGGTGCGGCGCCGGCTCTTCCCGTCTTCGATCCATCTGCTTTATTTATCATCCAAATAACCTTTGTGTTCTTCGCTTACTCCCCGTGCCTAATTACCTGATCCTGATTTCTCCAGGCTACCCGGCGAAGGACGGCTACCCGCCAGCGGGGTACCCGCCGGCCGGCTACCCCCCGCCGGCGCAGGGTTACCCGCCGCAGGGGTACCCGCAGCAGGGCTACCCGCCGCAGTACGCGCAGCCGCCTCCACAGCAGCAGAGCAGCGGGCCTTCCTTCATGGAGGGATGGTACGTTCTTACTCCTCCTCCCCGTCTCCTCCACTTTTGTGCTGCGCAGCCGCCATGGCTTGGCTCATAATACGTTGCTAGATTGGAGTGTCAACTTAATTTCCTCGCTGTATTAGATCAAAAGTAAGGGCTAGTTTAGAGGGTAGGCAGCTTCGTTCGGGTCACCGGCCAGATCCGTCCGGTTCCGGCGCCGGTGCCGCCGGTGGAGGCCGTGTCGGTGCGCACGTTTGCCGCTGTGGGTGGGGGCCTTGACTTGACGCGTAAACGACTCTTGGAAAAGGGGGCCGCCACCCCTCGTGGGTCGTGCCCTTGCCGTGGCGACGTGTCGGTTGCTACACGTAAAAGTATCCCAGACCGTCTGATCTGAGACTGGCGGTCCGGATTGCTAGCCTCGGCGGTCACAATCTTCTGCTGCCGTTTCACATGCGTTTTGGCTGTGCTCGGCACTGATGGTGGAGAGAGCTATCCAACGGTTGGGTTGCTGTCAGTGTGAAAGCCCTGTGACTTTGAGATTCCTTCGGGGCGAGGTCTCCTGAGATAATATTCGTTCTCCCCTTTGTTTTTTTGGTTTGGTTGAATGGATAATATACTTTCGTTGACGCGCTAATACCAATGAGATAAATGATGTTTGATGCTCTAGCACTCGCTGTAGTTGTACTTACATAAACACAAATGGAAATTGGAATATTGCGGCCTTGTTCACTTCCCATCCCAACCCAAAATATTTCCTCTTACACCCATCACATCAAATCTTTCGATGAATGCATGAAGCATTAAATGTAGGTAAAAAAGATAACTAATTGCATAGTTTGTCTGTAAATGTCAGGACGAATCTTTTGAGCCTAGTTAGTCCATAATTGGACAAATTTTGTCAAATAACAACGAAAGATGCTACAGTAACTTTTCAGCTGCTTTTCGCGAAGTGAACACACCCTGCAATGGGTGGCTGGGCATTTGGAAGAAGCAAGCATATTACAGCATGTTTAAGCTCATCATAGTGATCTTTACTACATTTTAATAACGCATATTCTACAACCGGCAACTCCGCCTACGTTGACTGGAAGACTTTCTTAAGTTGTCTCAACATAACCGGTCACAAGCCCGGGTAAAGGAGGAGGATGTGTTAAGGTCTGGCGAACCAACAGTAAAAAACACAGTCACTCTCATGGATTTAAAACAAGCGATTCGTTGGGGCGTAACCCTCTTAGCGACGCACTACATCGGAACCCAGGTGTGGTGTTAAATGGGCAAGGGTCGGGTCGTCATCCCCTTAGTGACGCGTCGTATCGTGACCCGGGTACGATGAAAAATGAGCAAGGGTCGGGCCATCGCAACCTTAGTGGCGTGCTACATCTACGCCCGGGTGTAGTGAAAAATGATCAAGGGTCTTCGCACTTCCCTCGACCGGTGCGAAGGGTAAGGAAGCTAGCCGAGCCAACTAGAATTCGTCTAGGTAGCTGGAACGTAGGGTCCCTAACGGGTAAGCTAAGAGAGCTAGTCGATGCAGCAATTAGAAGACGTGTAAATATTCTATGCGTTCAGGAGACTAAATGGAAGGGCCAGAAGGCGAAGGAGGTGGAGGATACTGGCTTCAAACTTTGGTACACGGGGACAACATCGGGTAGGAATGGTGTAGGCATCTTGATCGCTAGGAGCCTTAAGGATGGAGTCGTTGATGTTAGGAGGCAAGGTAACCGGATTATCTTGGTCAAACTGGTAATTGGAGATTCGGCTCTGAATGTGATCAGTGCCTATGCCCCTCAGGTAGGTCTTAGCGAGGGCACCAAGAGGCAGTTTTGGGAAGATCTTGATAGCATGGTTAGTACCGTGTCTATCAGCGAGAAACTCTTTATAGGAGGAGACCTCAACGGCCATGTTGGTGCGACTAATGTAGGTTTCGAGCGGGTGCACGGAGGGTTCAGGTATGGTAGTAGGAATCAAGAGTGGGAGGATGTTTTGAACTTCGCGCTGGCCTATGACTTGTTGATAGCAAACACCCTCTTTAGGAAGAGGGAATCTTATCTAGTAACCTTTCGTAGTGGACAACACTCGAGCCAGATCAACTTTATCCTTGCAAGGAGGAAGGATAGACGTGCTTGTTTTGATTGTAAGGTGTTACCTAGGGAGTGTGTTGTCCCTCAACATAAGCTTGTGGTGGCGGACTTTCGCTTTCGGGTACGTGTCCACCGGGATAAACGGCCCAAGATTGCGAGAACGAAGTGGTGGAAGCTTAGAGGGGAAGCAGCGCAAACATTTAAGGAGAGGATGCTAGACGAGGGGCCTTGGGAAGAAGGAGAAGATGCCGACGACATGTGGCTAAAGATTGCAACATGTGTCCGGAAGGTGGCTTCGGAAGTGTTTGCCGTGAGTAGGGGAGGCAAACGGGAAGCGAAAGACACATGATGGTGGAATGACGAGGTGCAAAGAGCTATTAGGTAGAAAAATGAGTGTTTTAAGCGTCTCCACCATGACAAGAGTGTAGCCAACGTCGAGGGCTATAAACTAGCGAAGAGGGTTGCAAAGCGAGCTGTGAGTGTAGCAAAAGGTCAGGCGTATGATGGCCTTTATCAGCGGCTAGGCACGAAGGAAGGGGAGAAGGACATTTATAGGATGGCTAGAATCCGCGAGAGGAAGACAAGGGACATCAACCAAATAAAATATATCAAGGATGAGACAGATCGACTTCTGGTGAAGGATGAGGAGATCAAGGACAGATGGAGAGAGTACTTCGACAAGCTGTTTAATGGGGAGAATGAGGGTCCTGCCCTTGAGTTGACGACTCATTTGACGATACCAATAGACGCTTTGTGAGGAGAATTCAGGAGGCAGAGATCGGAGAGGCTTTGAAGAGGATGAAGGGAGGTAAAGCGATGGGCCCTGATGGTATCCCCATTGAGGTGTGGAGATACCTAGGCGCCAGAGCGATAGTATGATTAACTAAGCTTTTTAACCTTATTTTTCGGTCTAACAAGATGCCTGAAGAATGGAGAAGTATATTAGTACCTATCTTCAAGAACAAGAGAGATGTTCAAAGTTGTACTAACTACCGTGGGATTAAGTTGATGAGCCATACGATGAAGCTCTGGGAGAGGGTTATCGAGCATCTCCTAAGGAGAGTGACACATGTGACCCAAAATCAATTTGGGTTCATGCCTGGTAGGTCGACTATGGAGGCGATTTTCTTATTACGACAATTGATAGAGAAATATAGGGAGCAGAAGAAGGACTTGCACATGGTCTTTATTGACCTCGAGAAGGCATATGACAAAGTACCGAGAAATGTCATGTGGTGGGCTTTGGAAAAGCACAAAGTCCCAACTAAGTACGTTACCCTCATCAAGGATATATACAGAGATGTGGTGACGTTTGTCCGAACATGTGATGGCGACACCAGTGACTTTCCAATCATTTTGGGCCTTGTCCGAACATGTGATGTCCACATCATTTTCACGTCTCTTTTGGGTTTTATCTCTAGCCTACCCCAACTTGCTTGGGATAAAAGGCTATGTTGTTCTTGTTATTGTTGTTGTTGTTATATTCTACAACCGGCATATATTCTCCCATCTTTGGTTTGGCCTTTAGGCTTTATCTAATGGTCCACTGCTTGAACAGCTTGGCTGCCCTCTGCTGCTGCTGCCTCCTGGACGCCTGCTTCTGAGAGGGCGATCCGACGGATTCAACACGACTGCAAGTGAAACTACTACTAGCTTATGGAAGAGCTGGATCTGAACTGAGCTTGAAATGCTAGCGTGCTTCTATTCTAGCTTTGTCCTGCATTATCGCCTTCTTTTTTTATCTGTTATGATGAGACTACTAGTACTCTGTCGATGTTGATTGGATCAGACTAGGCTGGTGTGTATTCTGTGGATGTTCCGTGTTTTCTGGTGGAATTCAACCCTGGGATTATTGTATTTTCTATATCTGTCACTTGCATCGGTTTCTTTGCTGTTACTCCGTTGCTGAGCACGTTTTTGCCTTAGAAAGTAGAATCTGCGCGTTAGCCGCCGAGTCTCGCTCGCTCGCGATGTTTGACTGGCGCAATTTATTCGGATCGAGTTATTTGACCTGGCATTTTGGATAGTGCCTTGTTAGAAAAATCACAACTTCTCTAGATGCAACCTGGGTCGCTTTTTCGTGCTTGACTTCGGGGTCAGCATCCGTTGTTGCGTGCTGGGCGTGAGGCGTCCAGGTCCAGCCGTCCAGCGTTGCGATTGCGATGTCTCGGCATCTGCTGGAGTCTCGACTCTGGACCGTTGGACACGTTCATTCAGTATAATAACAGTGACCACGTCTTGTTGTAGACACAGAGAACAGTCCGTTGGACGCGTTCAGTAACAGTGACCACGTCTTATTGTCGACAGAGAACAGTTTGGTAGGGGCCTTTGGCAACTCGCGAGTTTGGCACAGGCTTGCACAATGTTTTGTTGCGACTTTTGAACTGCAAAAGGGGAGGGCAGGGATCATGCGCCCTGTTCGTTTGGACTTATCAGCAGAATCAGCAGCCATCCAGCAGTGTTTTTCTCTCACAACAAACCAGCGAACAGTGCTTTCAGCACAATAAACCAGCGAAACGAACCGGCTGCATGACTGCAAAATGAAAAGCATTGGATATAGGACCTTCATTTTTCTAAACAAAAAATTTGGTAGACGATGTCACTGTGTTGGTAGGCGCTTTAAAATCACCCAACTGCACACGGTACCTTTAATCACTTCAAGTAATGCTATGCCCTTGTCGTTCCTCGTTCTTTTGCTTGGTAGACATCCAGCATCTTTCGCTTTTGTGTCGCTAAAAATTAGTGGATGAAACTCTGTAGCACGGACCTTCTTTCGCTTTCGTGTCACTAAAAATTAGACCTTCTTCGGTGTCTGTTGTGGACGAGTCTTGACGTTCAAGACTCTGCAAGTCTGCACCGTCACGTCTCCGTCCAAAGAACTCGTACAGCATAGATGAATCAGGGCTACAATTCTACAAACCAACCCATCGAAAGAACTCGTACAGAGAGTAGATGAATGAGGGCTACTCGTACAAACCAAGCGAGTTTTTTCTTGGCACGGAACGTGATAATCGTTTGGCAGCAGCAGTGGCACAGCCGTACCTGCCTTCATCAGTGATGACTGATAGCACGACGCACCAATAGCATGCATCCGTGGATGCGATTGATCTCCAACCGCCTGCCGGCTGCCGGCTCGGAAACACCGCGCCCATGTGCGATACGCCGCGGCGACTCCGCGTAGATAGATAACCTGACGCATTGCATGTACAGTCAATCTCACGCTCCACAGCCTCCATTCACACAACACAACAGGGCAGGCCAAGGCCAACTGCACAACACCCCCACCTTAGCAAAGCTCTTGTCCTCTTCAGCAAGAACCCGAGAGTTACGTACGTAAGAGTACAGCCTGGGTAAGCACTCATCGTCTGGCAGCTCACCCGTATGCTTATCAGGATGCTACACTAGTGCAACAAATTCGTTTCCCATAACAACAAAATGGTGCTAGAAACTGTGACCCTCAGATCTGAATTCGCAACCTTCTTCGGTGTATCTTGTGGACCCTGTGCTCCAGCACTTGATGTTGATTTCTAGTATTCCTACAGGTACAGTACAGGTACAGGTGTCCATCGGACAGAAGCCCTTTGCAGACGAATCAGGCCAACAACTGTTTGGTGGCAAACGACGTGGCCATATTTGCGCTTTGCCTCATGAGTCATGACGGCGTGACCTACTCGGTGTTACGACGTGGCCATGTTTGCGCTTTGCCTCATCAGTCGTGACGGGGTGACCTACTGTGGTTGGGCAAGTTAAAAGGCAACGTATCAGGTAGCACACACTTCGTAAAAACCCGTGCAAACCACGATCAAAAAGTCGTCTAAATTCACCAAAAAAATCACATACGTAGATGATATAATAATACACAACCTTGTAAAATATCTTGTCCAAACTCGACTTCGTTTGTAAGATATCTTACAAACGAAGTCGAGTTTGGACAAGATATTTTACAAGGTTGTGCATCATCATATCATCTATACATGTGATTTTTTTGTGAATTTAGACGACTTTTTTGACGTGGTTTGCATGGATTTTCACGAAGGGTGTGGTTTCCACCTGATGCGTCGCCAAGTTAAAAAACCTCACCTAAGGCCTTGTTTAGATGACATCAAAATTCCAAGTTTTTTCACTCTCTCTCCATCACATCAATTTTTAGCCGCTTGTATGGAGTATTAAATGTAGATAAAAAAAATAACTAATTACACAGTTTAGTTGGAAATCACGAGATGAATCTTTTGAGCCTAGTTGGTCCACGATTGGATAATATTTGTCAAATAAGACGAAAGTGGTACTATTCATCGGGCTGAAATTTTTTCAGCATCTAAACGAGGCCTAAGTTCTGAAATCTGCGGTGAATGTGATTCCTAATTTGCTTCTGTCACCTTCGGCATTCTGGCGCTGCATCATGTGGCTGCTTCACTCACTTTCATGGAACCTTCGCCCATGAATTCTATCGGCACCCAACTTCTTGCCGATTCTTTCGTCAATGAGTTCTATCGGCATCCAACTTCTTGCCGATTGGGAAATGTTGCATTGCATGCTTCCAACTTTATGTGCAGAAATCTGTATCAGCGTGACATAATAAGGCCACAAGTACCTGACGCAAAACACACTAAATCTGCAGCATGTGCAGTCCATATATATACCCAACACCAGCATCCACATCCCATCCCACAGAAAAAAGAAAAAAAAAAAAGCACTGATCTCAGCGAAAGAATAAAGCCTCGGCGATGATATGATATATCACCACACACGCTCCTTGATTTGCTCTTTGTACGGGAAAAAGAAGAAGAAAAGCCATGCCTTTGATCTCAGCATAACAAAGTCATTATCAGAATAAGTAATTCCACTTTTGAAGCTTATATATTAAAGAAAACCAAACTCTTGGTTGGCAGCAAAACTAGAAAACCTGTCAGTCCAGCTGGCGGATAGCAAAGCCGCCTCTTTTTTGCAGACCCACACACACGGGAAAAAAAAAAGGCAACCTATCTTTTAGTCTTTATTACTGATGCACACAATGAGTATGATCAGCCAGAGATGATACTACACGAAAACTTCACATTTCTTTGTTTTCGAGGGTACTTTGACATCTACGGATACAATAGAACCAATGGTTTCACCAGTTCTTTATTCTCTCAATAAACGTGGAAAAGATAAGTTCTGACTGCATGCCGCTATTTTGTATTGCTTGTTAATAGGTTTACATATAATTCAATCAGCTATTTGTTCTCTGCCTTGATTCTATTGGCGAAACAAACTTTCCTTCACGTACTTAAACAAAGATCATCTCCCAAATACAGTGACAGTAAAATGGTATTTTGATTCTTTGTGAAATTATGCCTTTGGGCAAGCTCAAAATTGGTGTAATCTTAGCTAATATCTTCTTAAGTGGCACCAAGCTCCGTGCGTGCTGAGTCATCTGATGACAAAATTGTTGGCGTTAACCCCAGCAGGCTTTGGCTGCAGCTGCTTTATATAATACTTGGATCCACGGGACAAATTGATACGTTTCCTCCTCTGCTCGGGGATAGATTCAATTGAGCACTCTGAAAAGCCACGCCGCACAAACCTGCGACATTTCAAAATTAAGCAAAAGGTAGAAGCAACAAACAGAAAACTGAAAATCGGAGCATTGCTACTATTTGCACAGAGGAATGAGTCAAGAGAAGAACAAAGGTAAATACTATTTGCACATAGTAATGAGTCAAGAGAACAGAGGTAAATACCAGTCTGCAGTCCGTGTAGTAAGCAAGAATAATTTCTCGAGACCAAGAGATAATGCCACCTTCTCGACGTAATCTGAAGAATGACAACCACCATGAGTAACAAAAAAAATGGACTTCTTAGCCTGTTCTAGTAAAAATGCCACAAGACTAAAACTCCTTTAAAATGGGTGAAAGGATATGCTAACTGAAAAAACAGACCCCCACTTTAACACCACATTAATGGTAGGTTGGCAGTTATCTTGTTATAATATTTTGGGATTGTGTACGCATGTGAGAAAGCGCACACAGGAACATGTGCGCATGTGTTGGAGAAATGGTTGTGGCAACCTGGCAGAGGGTTGCAATATAACCAATGAAGAGAGAACGGATTCTGATTATCTATGTAGCAAAGAACATACCAAGTAATTTGTCCCCCTGACCTCTTCCTCGACATTCTTCAGATACAGCAATTGCAGCGACTTCACCAGATTTTTCCTCGGGAAATGGAAATAGAGCAGCACAAGCGATGATTGAACCATCTCTTTCAACAACATAGAATGATTCTAACGCTTCAAGAAGCTGAAGAGAATAGAAAAGAAAGATCCATTATAGCAGTAGCAAGAACAAAATTAAAGCATAGCGCAAGGAAGATACAAAAGAATGCTAGAATCGAAAGTATTTATCCACTAACTCACCTCTGCATCTGTTCTCCGCACCAAAACGCCTGAATCCTCCAGCGGCCGAATAATTTTTCTTATGCCAGGAAGATCTTCCGCTGTAGCCATCCTTGTTCCTTCATAAACATCCCTGAAAACATATGGTAGGGATTAGGGAACTCCCATGACAGATTTTAGATGCTAAATTTCCAAAGGCGCTTATTTCTTCAAAATTTTCATGGCAAACATTTGTTACACAAACACAAATTTCAGCCAAGAATATCTCCTTACTTGACACATACTAAGGCATTTCATTACTCATATTGTTGGAGTATGTTTAGGCCCATGAGGCTAAGGCCCATGTGGCCCATGTATGGAACCTATATAGCTACCCTTCTAGGGTTAGCCCTAATGAAGTGAATCACAACTTTCAACATGGTATCCAGCCTAGGTTAGTCTTCCCCTCCACCACCCAGCCGCCGCCAGCTCTTCCTGGCCGCCGCCGCCGGCCAGCCAGCCATGGCTGGCCGCCCTCCTCCTCCCCTCTACTCTCATTTCCCCCCTCTCTCTACCTCCTACACCTGGGCACAGGTCCTGGCCGGCTCCTCTCCCTCTGCAGCCGCCCCTTCTGCTCCTCTGGCCGGTGCAGGGGATGTCCGCTCGGCCCTCTCTGGCGCCGGGGTGGAGGCGCCCGGATCTGGCGCCCCTCCAGCCGCCACCTCCAGCCGCGCCAGCCCCTCCTCCCACCTGCTGCAGCAGCGCCCGCCCCTCCTCCACTCCATCCTTCTCCAGCCGCTGCAGGGGGCCCTTCCTGATGCCGCCGCCCCTGCACATGTCCTCTCCAAAGCCGCTGCTCCTGGCGCTGGGGGGCTCTGCCGAGGGTGAGGACACGGGGGCCGCCGGTGGGGGGTCTCCAGGCCGATGGTGGTCTCCAGCAGCCACTCCAGCAGCCGCAGCCCCACCTCCAGCCTCTCCAGGCGCTGCCCGAGGGTCCACTCGCTACTGCTGCCACCTCCGTTTTTCAGTCCGGCCTTCCTGGGGGTATTTCTCTCGGCCCGAATGGACCGAATCTCACCCTCGCCGCGGCTCTTGCCGCTGCCCGGACCGTCGCCGCGGAGGGCCAGGCCCGTGTGCGTGCAGCCGCCCTCGTCTGGGAGCGCGAGCGGGACGCGGCCGACGCCCTGACCCGCCAGATCGCCGAGGTCGAGCAGCTCCTTGCCTCTCCAGCGGGCCTGGACGCCAGCGCCACCTCCTCCGCCTCGCCGGGACGTCGTGTGTCGCACACCGCCGTTCTCTGGCACGACCCAGCTGACCCGCCCGTGGCTCAGCTCCACTACCAGGCCGAGGGGGTCCAGAACATTCGCCTTCTCGTTCCGGTCGTCCTCGAGCCGGAGTCTCCTTCCTACGCCCGTTGGCGGGATCTGGTGGTTCTCACCCTTCGCCGCTACGCCCTCGACGACCACGTCCTCCTCGACGCCCCGGTCGCTGCCCAGACGCCGTCGTGGCTCCGACTCGACAGCATCGTCCTCTCCTGGATCCTGGGGACGATCTCTCTGGACCTCCACGACCTCGTCCGCACCTCCCCTGACGCGCGCCGGGCGTGGCTGGCCCTTGAGGGTCAGTTTCTGGGCAACGCTGAGGCCCGGGCTCTGCGCCTCGACGCGAGCTTCCGCACCTTCGTCCAGGGTGACCTCTCCGTCGGTGAGTTCTGCCGTCGGATGAAGGCCATGGCTGACTCGCTGGGGGACCTTGGGTGGCCTGTGGAGGATCGCATCTTGGTCCTCAACGTCCTCCGGGGGCTCAGCGACCGCTACGCCCACCTCAGGACGTAGATCACCCGTCAGAGGCCCTTCCCCACCTTCCTGGAGGTCCGTGACGATCTCGTCATGGAGGAGCTCACGCAGGGCCTCCAGCCGGGTTCCACTGCTTCCCCGGGGGCCTCCTCGACGGCTCTGGCTGCTACTCCGCCGCGCCCGTCTGCTCCACGGCCGTCCGCTCCGCCGCCGTCGTCTCTCCTGGGTCCCCCTTCCTCCGGGCCGAGCGGAGGTGGGGGGGTCGTGGCGGTCGTCGTCGCCGCGGAGGGGGTCGCGGGGGTGGCCGGGGTGTACCCACCCAGGCCACGGCACCTGGTGGACCGCAGGGGGGGCACCATGGCCCTCCTTCCAGAACCCATGGTCTGGGCGCATCTCCATGTGGCCCTACCACGCCACCGGGACCGACTCGCGTCCACCGGTGGCCATGCTCACCGGAGCTCCTCCTGCTGGTCCTCCACTCGGCGTCTTCCCTGCTATGCCGCCTGCTACGCCGTGGGTTCCTCCCTCCGGACCTTCCGGGCCTCCACCGGGGGTCACTGGCTGGGACCAGGCGACCCTGGCTCGCTCGTTCGGCACCATGGGCCTGACACCTCCGGTCGGACCCGAGTGGATCGCTGATTCGGGGGCCACCTACCACACTACTCCCGACCCCAGTATACTTTCGTCGATTCACTCTCCCTCTTCCTCTCTTCCTTCGTCCATTACGGTCGCAAATGGTTCTTGTATTCCAGTCTCGTCTGTGGGTACCGCCGGTGCTCATGGCTCCTTTCGTCTTCCTGATGTTCTTGTGGCTCCCTCTATGGTTCATAATCTTCTTTCTATTCGTCGTTTTACAGCTGACAATTCTTGTTCTGTAGAATTTGACTCTTCTGGTCTTACTGTAAAGGATTTGGCTTCCCGGCGTCCTCTGCTCCGCTGTGACAGCACCGGGCCCCTTTACACCCTTCGCTTCCCGGCGGCTCCTTCGTCTTCTTCGCCGCCCGTTTTGTCAGCTACCTTCGTCGCTTCTACTTCCTCTACTACCTGGCACCGGCGCCTCGGCCATCCTGGACGTGATGCCCTGATACAGCTCAGTCATAGCTCTGGTCTTCCATGTACTCGAGCTCATGATGAGCAACTGTGTCATGCGTGCCAATTGGGCCGACATGTTCGTCTTCCTTTTTCTAGTTCTACTTCCCATGCGGCCCGTATTTTTGATCTTGTTCATTGCGACCTATGGACATCTCCTCTTCTGAGTATTTCCGGTTATAAGTACTATCTTGTGGTTGTTGATGATTTTTCGCATTATTCGTGGACTTTTCCTCTCCGTGCGAAGTCAGATACGTTTACCACGCTCCTTCACTTATTCACTTGGGTGTCTACACAGTTCGGCCTCACCGTCAAGGCTGTCCAGTGTGACAATGGTCGCGAGTTTGATAACTCCACCTCCCGAGATGTCTTCCTCTCACGGTGTTCAGCTCCGCATGTCTTGTCCATACACCTCTTCGCAGAATGGCAAGGCTGAGCGGATGATTCGCACCACAAATGACACCGTGCGTACCCTTCTGTTTCAGGCCTCTCTCCCCGCTCGCTTCTGGGCTGAGGGCCTGCACACCGCCACCTACCTCCTTAACCGCCTTACTTCTGCGGCCTGTCCCGCTCCTACTCCTCACCACGCCCTCTTCGGTAACTCGCCTCGGTACGATCACCTCCGCGTGTTTGGGTGTGCGTGTTACCCCAACACCGCTGCCACTTCTTCTCACAAGCTGGACCCTCGCTCCACGCTCTGTGTCTTCCTCGGGTACTCTCCGGATCACAAGGGGTACCGGTGCTTTGACCTTAAATCCCGACGGGTTCTCATCTCTCGCCATGTGGTATTCGATGAGTCCGTCTTTCCCTTTTCCCGCACTATCACCCCTCCGGTATCTGACCCATCCTCCCTGTTTCCCACTGACCCGGTGGTCCAGCCACCTTTTTCGTGGTCTCCTGCAGGTACCACTTCGCCGCGCGCTGGGCTGGCTCCCGGTCCCGGATCCCCAGTGGGTCCGGGCCCGTCGTCCTCGGGCGCGGCCCCGTCCTCTCCGGTTGGTGCAGACCCCGGGCCTTCGTCCCCCGCTTCTGCCCCGGGGGGGTCGTGTCGGTCGCTGACGCCGGATCCCGTCCCGGCACCTGCCCCGGCACCTCCATCGAGGTTCGCCGCGCCGGTATGGGTGTACCAGCGCAGGCCGCGACCGGCGCCGCTCGCGCCTCCTTCTCCACCGGGGACACCGACACCACCGACGCAGTCCCCACCGGCTCGTGGTGCCCCGCCGGTCTACCACCCGCCGCTGCTTCACCGACACCCGCGGCATGTTCACCCGATGGTGACCAGACACGCGGCTGGCACACTGCCGCCCCGTGTCCTCGAGGCTTCGACCGGCGACGTGGTGGTCTCTCTGGTACCATCTTCCGTCCGCGACGCCCTGTTGGACCCTCACTGGCGCCGCGCGATGGAAGAGGAGTACGCCGCGCTACTCGCCAACCAGACGTGGGAGTTGGTGCCCCGGCCGCCGGGCACCAATGTCGTCACCGGCAAGTGGATTTGGACTCACAAGCGCCGGGCTGACGGCTCTCTCGAGCGCTACAAGGCTCGATGGGTCCTCCGGGGTTTCACTCAGTGCCCTGGTGTCGACTACGATGAGACCTTCAGCCCAGTGGTCAAGCCGGCCACCGTCCGTACCGTGCTATCGCTGGCGCTTGCTCGGTCTTGGCCCGTCCACCAGCTGGACGTCAAGAATGCCTTCCTCCACGGCCTTCTTACCGAGACGGTGTACTGCAGTCAGCCGGCGGGGTTCGTCGACACCACCCGTCCTGACATGGTCTGCCGGCTCAACAGGTCCCTCTACGGCCTCAAGCAGGCACCTCGGGCGTGGAACCACCGGTTCGCCGCTTTCTTGCTGACCCTGGGGTTCATGGAGGCCAAGTCTGATACGTCCCTGTTCGTCTACCACCATGGAGCCGACATTGCATACTTGCTGCTCTATGTTGATGACATTGTCCTCACCGCCTCCAGTGAGCCACTTCTCCGCCGGATCATCACCGCTCTCCAGCAGGAGTTCGCGATGAAGGATCTGGGTGAGCTCCACCACTTCCTCGGTGTCACTGTTGAGCACTGTCCTACCGGGCTCCTACTTCACCAGCGACAGTACACTCGGGACATCCTGGAGCGGGCTGGGATGACTGACTGCAACCCCTGCTCCACTCCGGTCGACACTCAGGGCAAGCTGTCTGAGGCTGAGGGACCACTGGTGGCCGATCCCACTGCGTACAGGAGTCTCGCCGGGGCCCTTCAGTACCTCACCTTCACCCGGCCGGACATCACCTATGCAGTTCAGCAGGTCTGCCTCCATATGCATGACCCCCGGGAGCCTCACCTCACGGCTCTCAAGCGCCTCCTCCGCTACCTCCGGGGCACGCTCGACTACGGCCTCCTCCTCCACCGGGCCTCCTCCACCGACCTCACCGTTTACACCGACGCTGACTGGGCCGGGTGCCCGGATACTCGCCGCTCCACCTCCGGCTACGCCGTCTTCCTGAGCGGCAACCTGGTGTCTTGGTCGTCCAAGCGTCAGCCGGTGGTCTCCCGGTCCAGCGCCGAGGCGGAGTACCGCGCCGTTGCTAACGGCGTGGCGGAGGCCGCCTGGCTCAGGCAGCTGCTTGCGGAGTTGCAAACTCCGCCCTCCCGGAGCACACTGATCTATTGCGACAACGTCAGTGCGGTCTACCTCTCCACCAACCACATCCAACACCAGCGGACGAAGCATGTGGAGATCGACCTACACTTTGTCCGTGATCGGGTGGCCATGGGCGAGGTGCGGGTTCTTCATGTTCCGACGACCTCCCAGTTCGCGGACATCTTCACCAAAGGCCTCCCATCCTCGACCTTCGCCGAGTTTCGCTCCAGCCTCAACATCACCGGTGGCTAGTTGCGTCTGTGGGGGGTTGTGTGTGTTCTTTCTTGTTTCAGCCTTGAACTCCGTTGCGCCGGTAGTTCAGACTGCGGGGGGGTGTTGGAGTATGTTTAGGCCCATGAGGCTAAGGCCCATGTGGCCCATGTATGGAACCTATATAGCTACCCTTCTAGGGTTAGCCCTAGTAAAGTGAATCACAACGTTCAACACATATGAAAATGTTTCTTTTAGTAATAAGGACTACAAAAACAAATTATACTACAATCCAGGATATAGCATCCATGTTGAGAAAAGATAATGCAGGCACTGGATTATTGAAATGAACAGTAAAACAAATTTGAGCAAAAAAAAGTTGATAAAAGAAGAGCTTCAAAATACCTAGCTATCATTGTTCCTGCTCCATCTCTCGTAAACAATTCTAATAGCAGTGATCCATCTACAGATCCATCTATAATATGAACTCTTTGAACACCACCCTGACATTTGAAAGGAACAAATAGATAGTCAAGCCTAACAAAGAGAGGCTTTAACCAAATTGTAAGCTTAAACATTCCAACGCAATATAGTAGCTGTTCACTGGACAAATACTGCTTTCATTGTAGTAAGAGAAAAATGCAAAGATCACAGCACATGTTTCCTCCCGGCTCCTGCAAACTAAGCCAACCTCTAATCTCCAGGTGAACTTCATAGCTACATGCTCCACTGTACAACATGCTGCTGCTATGCAAACAGCCAGTAAGTTGAGAAGCTGTGTTAATTCCAGCCTTCCATCCTTCCACTTCGCAATATTTTCCACCACCATGGACAAACCAAATTTCATTACCCAAGAGCAACGAAATTCCCATAGTACGTACGTAACCAGAGCCAACCAAGCTGCCAGTTGTATTGGACTCCCAGTTGTCCACTTTGCAATATATTAATTCTCTATTTCCACCAAGTTCATATATCAATCCCCTATCCACTTATATCCAACAATGCAAACAGCCACTAAGTTGAGAAGCCACGTAAATTCCAGCCCTCCACCCTTCCCATTTTGCAATATATTAACTCTATTCTCCACCAAGTTCATATCTCAATCCCTATCCCATTCCCATCCTCTTATCCCACAATGCAAACAGCCAGTAAGTTGAGAAGCTGCATGCATATAACATACTACAACCATGCTGCCTTCCTTACGAAAACACTTCAGGAAGCACAGCATCAACCATGCATGCAGATCCCATACACGAAGCGCATGATCACTATATATTAATCAAGAACAACACTAAATTGTAGGTAGGAAATTCAGAAGACAATTTTACTGCTTTGTACAGGATAACTTTTAAAAGGTGAATGTACATACTAAGGCGCTATATAGAAAAGTATTAGTCTTCAGTCAGGGCCACAGAATTTATAACAGAATAAAGAGTATCATGTGGGCAAAACACTTACATGGCACACATATGCTGCCGCAGCCAACTCAGAAAGATAGCCATTTGATCTGCTTAACCGCTCTTCACCACCAATAGCAAACCCTTGCTCACCAGAATAAAAACCGTTTCCATTGTTAAAACCCAATCCGTTTTGAAAAGAAGCAGCATTTGATCTGCTTAACCGTTCTTCACCACCAATAGCAAACCCTTGCTCACCAGAATAAATACTGTTTCCATTGTTAAAACCCAATCCGTTTTGAAAAGCAGCAGCATACCCATTTATATGAGCTTTGGCACTCAATGATGGTCCGTTGTCCCCTTTATGCAGAGAACTGATGCCTTCCTCATCCACAACCTTGACATAACTTGCAGCGATATCACTTTGCTTAGCACGCTTTCTAATCAACAAATCTGCCTCCTCAATAGACATGAAATGAATGACTCGTCCATGCTCATCAAATATCTGACCATCTACAATGCAGACAAGTTTATCTGCCTCCATGGCTAAAGCACATGCAGTAGCAACCTCGTAGGTGCTGAATTATAGCAAACAAGACAAAACAATTTTGTTTAGTATGCTAGCTGCAATATATGCAACGGAGCAGGTTTTATGAAAATTAATTGCAAGATAGGAAATTTGCACATGTCATTCATATGATATTATGCTCGACTTGCTGAAAAAATTTGTACAATCATACGAAAAAACCTAAAATAATAATAATTAAGAAAGCATACTTGCAATTTAACACTTCTCCTGATGAAGAGTATCCCATGTTGCTGACAACAACTATGCTATTACTATCAAGCCTTTCTCTTATCTGTGAAACGTCTATTTTCGTAACTTCACCAGTGAATCCATAGTCAATACCATTAACCACTCCTCTTCTCTGCCAAAGAAATACATATATTCAGTATTGCTGAACGATAGCCAGCAGGCTTAGATTGCTTGATAAGTGAATTACAGAGGGGATTACAGTTATATGAGAGAGGAGGATGCCCCAAGGGGCCAGCCGAGTCTGAACACGACTCAAGGGGCCAGCTGGGTGAGAACCCGGCACAGCAAGCTAGGCTAATCAATGGCTAGATTACACAAGAAACTAGGAGATCATAATAAATAGCAATTATTTCTAACACCCCCCCCCCCCCCCCCCCCCCCCCCCCCCCCCCCCCCCGCAGTCGGAGCGTCGGTGGAACGGACGTTCAGACTGGAGCGAAAATCCATGAAGACGGAGGAGGGAAGGCCCTTGGTGAAGACGTCGGCGAACTGCGATGTGGTGGGTACATGTAGAACACGAACAGTACCCATGGCGACCCGTTCACGGACGAAGTGGAGGTCGATTTCCACGTGCTTGGTGCGCTGATGTTGCACGGGGTTGGAGGAGAGGTAAATAGCGCTGACATTGTCGCAATAGACAAGGCATGCGGAGTCCAGGGGATGATGAATCTCCTTGAGCAGCTGTCGCAGCCAAATGACTTCAGCAACGCCGTTTGCAACAGCCCGATATTCAGCCTCGGCACTGGACCGGGAGACGGTGGGCTGCCGCTTGGAAGACCAGGAGATCAGGCTGTCCCCGAGGAAAACTGCATAGCCGGAGGTGGAGCGACGGGTGTCCGGGCAGCCAGCCCAATCAGCGTCAGTGTACACACGAAGCTGTGTTGGGGCTGTGCGGGGGATGACCAGTCCATGACCGAGAGAGCCCTGGAGATAGCGAAGAATCCTTTTGGCAGCAACAAGATGAACTTCACACGGGGCATGCATATGAAGGCATACTTGTTGAACAGCATAAGCAATGTCCGGCCTGGTGAACGTGAGGTACTGGAGGGCGCCCACCAGGCTGCGGTAGCTGGTGGGGTCAGCAACAGGAAGACCGGCATCAGCCGGAATCTTTGCACAAGTGTCAACTGGGGTGGAGCAGGGTTTGCAATCGCTCATGCCATGGCGAGCGAGGATGTCCAGTATGTATTGGCGCTGCGAGAGGATGACTGAATCCTTGTGACGCTGAACTGAAATGCCAAGGAAGTGATGCAGAGGGCCGAGATCCTTCATGGCGAACTCCTTTTTCAATGCAGCAATAACACGGTGAAGGAGCTGCTGTGATGATGCTGTGAGGACAATATCGTCCACATATAAGAGCAAGAAGACAGTCTCTGTACCGTGGCTGTATATGAAGAGAGAAGTGTCAGACTTGGCTTCAGTGAACCCCAGAGAGACCAAAAAAGAAGCAAACCGGCTGTACCAGGCCCGCGGGGCTTGTTTTAATCCGTAGAGGGATTTATTGAGCCGGCAGACATGCTCTGGCAGGGTAGGATCAGCAAACACGGTAGGCTGAGAGCAGTACACGGTCTCTGAAAGTGTGCCGTGCAGGAAAGTATTCTTCACATCAAGTTGATGAATGGGCCAATCCTTGGAGTGTGCTAGTGTGATGACTGTTCGAACAGTGGCTGGCTTGACAACAGGACTAAAAGTTTCGTCATAATCAACACCGGGGCGTTGAGTGAAGCCCCGAAGTACCCAACGAGCATTGAACTTGTGCTTGAAAATCCATTTCCCAGTAACCACGTTGGCCTTGGCAGGACGTGGGACAAGATCCCAAGTGTGGTTGGCCTGAAGTGCTGCATATTCGTCTTCCATGGCCTGGCGCCAATGAGGATCAGCAAGAGCATCACGGCAGGACCGCGGGAGTGGAGAGAGGACCTCAGCGTGTAGAGCGAGGCGAGGCTGCCGGTACCCTGTTTTTCCACGGGTCGCCATATTATGGAAGTTGGCGACCGGCGGAATGGAGACAGCACCATCCGGGATCGAAGGGTCGCTCTTGACATAGCGCGGTGGAGACGGAATCATGCTGGACCGTCGAGTAGAGGTCCCTGCCAGGCGTTCAAGGGCCGGAGCAGGGACAGGAGCACGCCTGCTGTAGACGTGAATGATGGGCGGCTTCTGAGGAGGAGCCCCACCGGACACGGGCGGCTGTGCTGGAGAGGAGGCCGCCTGGTTAGGGGGGCCTGGAGACATGGGTGCCTGAACAGGGGACCCCCCCGGAGGCGTCGACAATAGAGGGTGGAAACCGGGGGGGTCCTGGGCGCCGGTGTGGCGGCGCGGGCCAGTGCCCGGGGAGGTGGTGGCCGGGGGCCAGCAGCTCCGGAAGTACCTGCATGAAGAGGAGACACTGGGAGAGCGTCGTCGTCAGTTAGAAAATCGAGTTCCTGCGGAGGTGGGGAGGGCCGGCTGTGGGAAAAGGGAAAGGTTGTCTCGTCGAAGACAACGTGGCGGGAAATGATGACCCGGTTAGTGGCGAGGTCAAGACACCGGTAGCCCTTGTGATCCGGTGGATAACCAAGGAAAGCACAGAGAGTAGAGCGAGGGGCAAGCTTGTGAGGGGCGGTGGCAGAAAGGTTGGGATAGCAGGTGCACCCAAACGCTCGAAGATCATGATAGGAGGGGAGGCGGCCATGGAGGGCGAAGAAAGGGGTGCTCATGTTTAGAGTTTTGGTGGGGAGGCGGTTGAGAATATAGGTGGCAGTGGCAAGAGCATCAGCCCAGTAGACAGGAGGCATGGAAGCCTGGAAGAGGAGGGTGCGGGTGATGTTGTTGACGGTGCGGATCAGGCGCTCGGCTTTCCCGTTTTGCTGGGAGGTATAGGGGCACGACAGGCGAAGGGTGGTGCCGTGAGCAAGGAAGAAAGCGCGGGAGGCAGAGTTGTCGAATTCGCGACCGTTGTCACATTGGACTGATTTAACAGTGCAACCGTATTGTGTAGACACATGAGCAAAGAAATGGGCAATAGTGGAAAAAACATCAGACTTGACACGAAGAGGAAAAGTCCATAGAAAATGGGAGCAATCATCAAGAATGACTAAATAATATTTGAAACCAGAGACACTAATAGTAGGTGATGTCCACAGGTCACAATGAATTAAGTCGAAATTCTTGGAGGCTCTAGACAGAGAAGTAGCAAAAGGAAGGCGAGTATGACGCCCAAGCTGACAAGCATGGCAGAGGGAGTCATCTTCAGGTTTGCTGCAGACAATGGAGGAAGTCCGAGCGAGGTTCTGAAGAGTTGCCTTGCCAGGGTGCCCAAGGCGTCGATGCCAAGTAGACAGAGAAGGAGTAGCAACGAGAGCGCACGGCCCAGCAGTTGATGATGGCAGCTGTAGGGTGTATAGGGGCCCTGTGCTGTCACATCTGAGGAGGGTGTTCCTGGTACGGAGATCCTTCACAGAGACACCAAGAGGGTCAAATTCAACAGAAACGAGATTATCAGTAGTAAATTTTCGAACAGAAAGGAGATTTCTAATGATGTCAGGGGCTATAAGGACATTATCGAGGCGAAAGGGGCCGGGAAGGACAGAATAACCGGTGCCAATAACGGGAAGAGTGGCACCGTTGCCCACGATAATGGAGGAAGGAAAAACAGAGGAGGGTGATGCGGTGACCATACCAGGGTTGGCAGTGATATGGGAGGAGGCACCCGAGTCGATCACCCAGTCGGAGGAACTTGGCGGCGGGGTGAGGGAGACGGTGCTGAAGGCGCTTGCGAGACCCTCCGGCGACCATGGCATCCAAGCGGGAGGTGCCTGCGGGTAGTAGGTCCCGGAGCCTGGCGGTGGAGCGAAGTATGCAGGGGGCGCCCCGGCCATCAGAGCCTGCTGTGGAGGAGCGGGCTGGACGACGCGTGGCGGAGGGCCACGAACCCCACCAGCGGTGGACCCTGGCCACATGTGGATGGAGCCAGTCCACGGATTGAGGAACGACGGCCATTGTTGTGGAGTGGCCGAGGGGGTGCTGCCTTGCGCACCACCCGGAGAACCACCAGAGCCACGTCCGCCGCGGCGGCGTCTGCCGCGGAAGTTGTTGAAGGGCTGCCCAGCGGCAGTCTGTCCAGCAGCAGCCCCGCGGGTGTTGTTGAAGGCCTGCCCAGTGGCAGTCTGTGCAGCAGCAGCCTGAGGACGAGGCGGTGCAGGGGATGTCGGGGTGGGTGCCTTGGTGGAGTTGGTGGCGGTGACGAGGGCCGAAGGAGGGACGGAATGTGTCCCCATGTTGAGCTCAGCCAACCGGAGGTCAGCACGAACGTCAGCGAAGGGTGGGAACGGCTTCTGTCGGGTGATGAGTTGGGACATGAACTGAAACTGTTCATTGAGGCCCCGCAGGACGTTGAGCACCAGAGTGCGGTCCTGGACAGGCTCGCCGAGGTCGGCCAGGGCATCGGCCATGCTTTTCATCTTGCGGCAGTAGTCGTCGACGGAGAGAGTACCTTGACAGAGGGTGCGAAACTCGGAGTCGAGGAGCATGGCGCGAGATTCGCGGTTGTTGAGGAACTGCTGCTCAAGACCGAGCCAGGCCTCTCGGGCAGTGGGGGCGTCATGCTCGTGGATGACGTCCAGGAGGTCGGCGGAGATGGTGTTGAAAATCCAAGACAGGACAACACAGTCCATGCGCGACCATGCCGGATCGTAGGGACGGGGAGCGTTGCTGAGGACGTGCTCCTTCAACGCGAAGCGGCCGAGAATGAGGAGAACATAGCCACGCCATTTGGAGTAGTTGGAGGCTTGAAGATCAAGAACTATAGGGATTAAGTTCCTGATGTTCTGGACTGCAGCCGCCTGACTATGGAGGCGGGCAACAGCCTCTGCTTCAGAGGAGGCGGAGTAGGTGTCGTCGTCGTCGTCCTCGCCCGGGAACTCGGTGCGTACGCGAGTCCGGAGGGCCGCAGCCTTCTGCTCCAGGGCGTCAGCCGCTGCGCGCTCCTTGTCAAGTGCGTCGGCGGCGGCGCGGACGCGCTCCTGGGCGTCGGCGGCGGACTTGAGGAGGGTGGCCTCCTCCTCGAGCTGCTGGCTGCGCTCGGAGTTGGTGGAGCGCAGGGAGGAGGCCTCGTCTTCCAGGCGCTTGGCCGCCAAGAGAGCTTCATCGCGAAGCTTGGCCGCAGTAGCCGCGGTGGAGGAGCCCGAGGCGGCCATGAGCACTCGCAGCGATGGCAGGGAGACGGAAGGGATATGCAGCGGCGGCAGGCACGCGCGCGAGGGGAATCGCGCGGCGGCGGGCGCGCGCGCGCGGAGAATCGCGCGGCGGCAGCGGGCGCGCGGGCGAGAAGAATCGCGCGGCTGAGCGCGCGAGGAGGGAGCGGAAGCGATTGGATCGGTTGTTTTAGTCTGATACCATGCTGAACGATAGCCAGCAGGCTTAGATTGCTTGATAAGTGAATTACAGAGGGGATTACAGTTATATGAGAGAGGAGGATGCCCCAAGGGGCCAGCCGAGTCTGAACACGACTCAAGGGGCTAGCTGGGTGAGAACCCGGCACAGCAAGCTAGGCTAATCAATGGCTAGATTACACAAGAAACTAGGAGATTATAATAAATAGCAATTATTTCTAACAAGTATTGCCATTGCGCAGTCGAGTAAAGTTCAGCAGAACTAATAAATAGCAAAAACAAAGCAAGGAAATGGACACAAATAATAACCATACTCCTATTTGTGGAGCATCCGGTTTCATTATGGATTGTATGATTTTATTATGATGTAATGAAAAGTTAGGAAAGGAAAATAGTGTTTTATCTTTCTTATGAAGAGCCATTTACAAACATTGGAATTCACAAAGAATATGCTACAAAATAATTATATAATAACTACATGGAAGCCAGATATTCAAAAGCTCAGCTACTAATAGATATTCACCTTAGCACCAAGGAAGTTGCCACTTGCAATGTTGTCCACAAGACCATGCCAACGTCCAATAACACCATGCCTACGGAGATTTAACATTGGAGGACCAGGAGAAAGTTTAGCTTCTATCGTCAACCGTATCCTACCAGCTGCATCCATTGCAGCATCTTTTGCATCTTTATCAGTAATTCTGTACTGACCAACATACTTGGCCTTCTTCCCTACACAAAATTTAATAAGCTAAACACATGCTTTATAGGAAAGTAATAAGAGATATATAGATGCGGTAAGAATCATCAAACCAATAGATGTTAGCAAAAGGACAGAACAGTGTAGAAAAAAGTTAGTCTGCGTGCAATCAAAAGCAACTGAAGGCTAACAAAGCTTCAGATTTTGACTAATGTATGTACTTCACCAAATTCTAATTATAGGCAAGATAGTCTGCAAGCATATTAAATATAAGATTAGTAGCCAAATGGCTAAGAAAATTATATGCCACAGCAGCTAAACAATTCTCTAAGTTTCTTAGAATAGTTTTTATATGATTAGTAGCCATCCTATATGCTGGTTTGTTTTAAAATCTGGTAGATTTTTATGAGCACAGGCATGTGCGAATAGAATGCTGGAGGGTGTTGCACAGTACTGACCTCTTTCTGACAACAGCTTATCAATTTGAACATGTGTTCCTGGAACAAGAACAAATTTAATCCCCAGACCATGGAGAAGTGATATGTCCTGCATATTTTTGTTAAAAAAAGAAAGTGTGGTTAGGAACAAGGAATCCATGACAACATAAATTTCTTATGACAATTTTGCTGCTGTGGTCAACTGCATATTTTTTTCTTATTATATATATGGTCTACAATACAATTTTGCTGCCAAACAAAGAAACACAGCTATAGCCTCAACCTACAATTGTCATCCCAGTCAGGAACTCAGCATCCTCAAATTGTCAACCCGATGGTGATGCTCAATTCTCATCCCAATCATTTAAGTCAACTGTGTGGTCCAGCCCGCTGATAGAAATGGATTATAATCTACCAACATAATTTTTTGATGTAAATGATTCAATTATTTCGGTCGGATCATTTTTACAGAGAAAAACAAAAACGAAGCTAGCCAATTAGTACAAAGCAGCTAAATCAAATTCAACGCTCAACCCCAAAATACGCAGCAGGGCGTCAAATGTACTAAAGAAATCATAAGATTAATCCAAAATTGCTCAAAAATACAATAACAAGCAACCATTCCAATACCTGCAGAACGCGGTCGAAGTGCGGGCCGGACACGACCTCGCTGGAGATGACGACCACGAAGGTGCTCCCACGGTGGCCCCGGATGTACGGCCACGCCTCCCGGAAGAACCCCACAAACTCCTCCCCGGGGACCACGGCGCCGGCGCCCCCGCCGGAGCTACCAGCCGCGCAGCACCGGACGCCGCGGCCCCGCCAGCGGCGCGTAACGGCTACCCGCGAGGATGAGAGGACATTTGCGGAGGCTAGGACCTTGGGCCGCGAGGCCTCGCCCGCGAGGCGGGCCACGACCGTCGAGGTGGCCATAAAGAAGCTTCCAACCCTAGGCAGGAGGCTGTAGCCTGTGTAGCCTGTAGGGAACGGTTCTCGGGTTCTGTTTTAGCAGCCTCGGACCTTCTGATGAAATAGAACTTTGATAAAAACCAACCACAAAATCTATAATAACTTTTATATCCAAATCCAAAACAGTATAACTGATTGTAGCTACTCTAATCTTTTTGATTGCTAATTACTCTCACGAGTCGCATGAGACCGTATTAGTTCAGTTGATATTTATGACTTCCACTTTTTATTTATATATAAGAGTCCCCTCTAAAGCACTCTACGAGTAGAATTCTACACGCAATCCTAATAGAATTAGAAGTGCTAGTAGTAGTAAATCTCTCTTAATCCTTTTTTTGCGAAAAAAATCTCTCTTAATCGTACTAGTCAAATAGAATTTGAGTAACGATCGAGGGAGAACACGTCGTATGGTTTTGCAGCAACAACGCCGTTGTTTAGGGAAGCGGGTTCGCGCGACGCGGATCGGGGTTTGGGCTTTTTTCGTGAAGCCACAAAGACCCAAAACTAAGTATTAGGCCGGATTAGGCCCAGTCCATTTTGCCCACGACAGGTTTTTTTTTGAGGAAATGCCCACGATAGTTACGAGCTAGATTTCCGCAGTTCCGCTGAGTTAGCCCAAACGTTCGCTTTGTACTTATAGGGCCCAAATGCGGTGACCTTTGTCTTCTTGAGCTAAGCAGCAGACTCACAGTTGAATCGAGACGCAGCAAATGGTTCCCACAAAGTCACAGCTCCCGTTTTTCTCAAGAGAAAAAAGTGATCCAAGTCCATGTTTTTTTTATGGAGTATATTCTCCGATATATACTACAAACACGTTGTTACGGAAAGATCGTCTAGAAAACAAAACATCCAGTGTCGGTCACCGGTGCCCATATATGAGGCCATGAAGCATGAACGAACTGCAGCAGCAAAGGCTCGCATTAACTGTAGCATGGCTCCCTCGCCAAACAGCTGTAGCGCAGCGCGCACAGGCGGCACAAGCACCGGATCATGCTATTGCTAGCTCCAGCACAGGCGTGTCTGGCGGTCTGGCGTCGTCGCAGCCCTCGCGACGCGCGCCGGGGTCCCTGACACCCGCTCGGGCCGGCCGCCCCCACTCGCCGGGGCAGGGAGCGCCTGCGCGCGCGGCATGCGTCGACCACGCGCTGCCGCGCGCACCCGCGCCCGCCAATGGCAGCGCGGCCACTCGTCGCGCCGCCTTCCTGTCCGCTCGCCACGGCGCGCAGCACATGCCGCGCATGCAGCAGAAAACGATTATAAAGAGATCGCGACAGTAGCATCCAAAAGGCAGGGTAGCTAGACGCTAGAGCAGCTAGTTCTCTCGGTTCTCGGGCGGGGGGAGACGGAGAGACGACGACGGCACGACGCGACGCGCCCCGGCCCGGTTGGTCTCGTGCGGCTGGCTATAGCTAGCTAGGCCCGTGGTTGGGTTTCCAGTAGGACATGGGGGCTTGCCGCTTGCGTTGCATGCATGCATGGTCCACGTGTGTTGGCTCGTGTACGAGGAGTGTGTACGTGTCGGCCTTACGTGTCCGTCAATGTGCATGATACCATACCAGGAGCGTGCACTACATCATCCATCCATCAGTGCAAACCATCTAGAAAGGGTGACTAGCCAAGTCTATCCGCACTCATGGACCTCTATATTCATCCTCTATACGTCCTAGTCAGCAAGATTCTCTCCTATATACTCAATTCTTCCGCACCCATCCATCATCTATATCATCCTCTATCCACTCTATCCACTGTGGGACCCACTTGTCACTTTATCTAAATATATCCATGTGTGATCTAGTTTTGAAGGATTTATTGAGACGAATTTAATGGTGAAATCGAAATTTAATTTGGATTTTTGGTTTGTGAGTTATAGCATTTTTTCCTTTGTTTAGCTAGTGGGGTCCGCCACTATAGAGTATAGAGTAAGCACAGTACTACTCTAAATATAGAGTGAGAGAAAAGATAGAGTATCGTTTTAGAGTACCCAGTGCAGCAGTTTTTACTCTATATTATACTCTAAATTCTTAGAGTATCGTTTAGAGTATGGCACTGCGGGCAGTCTAACAGTGACCGGTTTTTCTACGCCAATAGTAATAATACTTAGGGTGTGTTTAGTTCGTAAAAATTTTTGGTTTTGGCTAATGTGGCACTTTCGTTTGTATTTGTCAATTAGTGTCCAATCATATATTAATTAGGCTCAAAAGATTCATCTCGTGGTTTTCTACCAAACTATGTAATTAGTTTTTTTTCGTCTACATTTAATGCTCCATACATGTGTCCAAATATTCGACGTAACGAGAAATCTTGAAAATTTTTAGGAATTAAACATGACCTTACTATCATGCAATATGCATGTACAGTATTGGCTTATTTATATCTGTAGATTTCAACTGCGGGTGTGTTCACTTCACATGCAAACCCAAAATATTTTCTCTTTCACCCATCACATCAAATCTTTGACACATGCATGAAGCATTAAATGTAGGTAAAAAAAGATAACTAATTGCATAGTTTGTCTGTAAATGTCAAGACGAATCTTTTAAGCCTAGTTAGTCTATAATTAGACAAATTTTACTAAATAACAACGAAAGATGTTACAGTAACTTTTTACCCGCTTTTCACCGACTGAACACACACTGAAAGCTAGGATAGGCAGTAGTACGCCCGATTCCTGAGAAATTAAACACAGTAAATTTGAGCTTGACTAGAGGACGGAAGACGCATGCATTGGACGACGTACGCAAGCGTCCCGTCCCATCCAAGTCTGGCCCTGTTGCACGCCACGTGCTTAACAGCTCAAAGACTGTTCGTCACCAACGTTTAATTCATCCAAGGGATGACGCATTTGTCATCGCAACAGATTTCTCTCAAGTTTTTGCGTGCGTGTATGTAAAGTCTAGCTTATACGAGCGGTGACCAACAGCACGTGCAGAGCACATTAACGTATTAGGCGGCCGATACCGGATGGTGTTGGTTTCATGGTTTGGTACTTTGGTTGAGGCACAAGATTACTGCGTTACTGACGCATACTCAAGATTACTGGTTTCATGGTTTGGTACTTTGGTTGAGTATAGTGCAAGCATGTTCATGTTTTTGTGGTTAAGATCCGGTGGAAGTTCTAAAAAACACAAGAGAGTAAAGTGCTTACACTTGCTTGTGTAGGAGTATATACGCCGCTGGTTGGTGGGCAATGCCGCAATACTGGCCAATGAAACCTAGCAACGCCCACTCGCCACGCCCCATGAATGGCCCGCACGGCAGCGAGCCAGCCAGTCCCAGCCGGCGGAACGCGCCACGGGGGGAACGAGGACGAGGCCCCCGAGGCAGCGCGGCATGGCGAAGGCGAGGCGCAACGCAAGCCGAAGCGGCCAAGCGACCCGCATGCAGTGCAGCCCCCTCGCCCTCGTCCCAGGCTCTCTCCCACTGGAAGTGGAATCCACCCAACCCGCCCTTCCTCTCCAAAGCGACTCGGCTCCGCCTACGTGTCGGCAGCGTCCCCGCCGGTCGCCCACGTACCCCGCCGCGCTCTCCCACGTGCCCCTCCCTCTGCGCACGTCCGATTGGCCGCCCCGCCCTTCTTAAGCCGCGCTTGCCCCCCCGTCCGGGCCCCCAACGCCGTGCTCTCCGTCGTCGTCTCCGCCCCAGAGTGATCCAGTCCACTGACCTGGCCCCCGAGCCTCAGCTCGTGAGTCCGCCGGCACCGGCAGCGCGCCTCGCCATGGCCATGGTGCAGCCAGCGGACACGGCCGTCAAGGCCGACGAGATCCTGGCGCGGTTCCGGCCCATCGCGCCCAAGCCCACACTGGCGGCCGAGGCCGCGGCCGAGGGCGTCGTGGCCGCGAACCGCGTGCTGTGCCATCTGCAGAGCAGGCCGTGCCGCGCGCGGAAACGCGGCCGCCCCACCGTCGTGCCGGTGTCGCCACCCAAGTCGGGCTCGGGCGCGCAGTCGCCAGCCAAGCGGAAGAGAGCGGCGACGCTGTACCCGCCTCTCCCGTGCGCGCCGGCCACGGGCACGCATGCGTCCGCGGTCGTCCCGGTCAGTGCGCGCCTCCCTCTGCCGTCGCTCCCGCCGGCGAGTGCGGATGCCGAGGACCACGCGAAGGTGGCGGCGGTGGGGAGGGACGTCCCCGTGGAGCGCGACCTGCTGCGGAAGCTGCTGGAGCCCAAAGTCATCTCGCCCCGGGCGGTGCGCCCCGTGTGCTCCGCCATCCACGTCGGGTGCATCCACCGCACCGACGCGACCTGCACTGCCGCCGCCTCGAAGACGGCGGTTCAGGTGGAGGCGGAGCTGGAGGTCGACGCGCTCCCGGCGGTGGTCTCCGACTCCAGCAACCGCGTCCGGCTCGTGAACGACGCGTACAAGCAGATGGTGGGGCAGCCCGAGTGCCCGTGGCTCGACGCCGTGTCTGCCACGTCGAGGAGGATCAGCGGGGAGGTGGCGCTGGTGGTAGCCGACCAGTCCTCCCTGCCGGAGACGTACGGGGCATTCACATGCACGGCAGAGATCGAGTGGGAGGACGACGGTAAGCTCACCTCCATCGCTGTACCCTGCGATGTCAGCCGGCTGCACTGCGAGTCCAGAGACTACCTCTTCACCTGGAGGTTCCGTACCGCCGACGCCGACGCATCCGTTGGCCACAGCTCCGAGGAGATTAGTGAGAGTTAAGGAAGTTTGCTTGAGCTGCATCCTGTGTACACTGCAATGAAACCAAGTGCATAGGCTAAGCTGCTAGCTGCATGTTTAGAACTGATCAGTTTCCTCTTTCGCGAAGTACATAGGATGTAGACCAGTTCTGAAATCTGGAGTAAATATAAAGATGTCGACTGGAGAATGCAAAGGGCCTGTTTGGATTGGGTGTTAAAGTTTAACAAACACGGTATCACTTTCGTCTTATTTGACAAAAAGTTTCTAATTTTGGACTAATTAGGCTTAATAGATTTGTCTCGTAAATTACTCCTAATCTGTGCCGACATGCATGCAATTAGTCTACATTTAGTACTCTATGCATTTGCCGTAACATTGATGTGATGGGAGTTGAACTTTAACATGTGGAAACCAAACAGGACCGAAATATAACCTGTGCTTCTCTCATTTCATAACTATGGGTTGCCCATGAACACACGGACATGCAAGAGTGGTCGTGTGTACGTAGCAGACTGGCAGCTCATGTGTGATAGCCGTGTTTAGTTCTCAAACTTGGGAGTTTGGGAGTGTGAAATTTATTGTAGCGTAACTGTAGCATTTCGTTTGTATTTGATAATAATTGTCCAACCGTTGACTAATTAGGATCAAAACATTCGTCTCATAAAGTACAATCAAACTGTGCAATTAGTTTTTGATTTCGTTTATATTTAGTACTTCATGCATATACCGCAAGTTTAATGTGACTGAGAATCTTCTTTTTGCATAGTACCAATTTCAGGAAGACACAGCCATAGCCAAAAGCAAGTAGGCATCATCATTCAACTCAGAAATGGCATGATGTCTCTTTTCTGATACCAGCCAAGCAAGCACACAGGATTGAAATACAATGTCATCATCCACGAACAAACGTTTTGGAAGGATACTATTTTGGTTGATTGCAGATCATGCTTATTAAGTTTGATAAATGCATATTCTAGCTCGTACTTTCACAACGGACACGGTTGAAAGCAAAGGCGGTCCAGGAGGAAAACAACGTCCCAACGTCAGGCTCACAGACTAGAGGTCTAGAGCTCATCAGGAAAACAACATGGTCCCAATGTCAGGCTCACAGACTCTGGTCTTGAGCTCATGCTTGCTCCGCCTTCGGGGGGCCTCTCCACTTGAAGTTCTCAGCGTAAGCCTTAGGCTGCATGGTTAAAAAACAATCCGGTTATCACAGCCAAGCCAATGTATTTTCAGAAACACCGATCAGTGATCAGAACGAAAAATATTAATTCAAACACAAACACAGTTATTCTATTAGCACAAAACATGGCATATGTGAGCCATCTCACATGTGACAGACACCAAATAATGCAATTGGCTAGACAGTAATGCAAATTATCACCTTCGAATGAAGCATAGCAATAGAAAGGTAAATCATTTCCCCAGTTCATGCAATATATAAATAGATACACTACTTTGAAATGTGTCCCAAAGCAAGCTTATTCCAGCAACTGTATTGCTTTAAACTAGCAATTGCTTCTAGTATGATATTAAGTACAGCTCGGTCCTGGCAGCCGTACCAAAAGCAAAAGTGCAGTCAAGCAAAGACTACTGGTAATGAGCCAGTTCCATCGCCTGATTTGACCTGTGCAAGGACGGTCACTACAAACCAATAGCATGCAATTGCATCAAATAATTGGATCAGACTTGTACAGTGCCAGGCAAGTACAGAAATAGCTGAGCAGGATTATTGGCCTTACTGTTTAGCTTTCAGGACATTCCACAAGCATGCAAATATTTAACTTCGATACTATGACCCTGTTTATTTCCCATGGCAAAACTTTTGCCCTGCACTTCTAGCCCATTTTTTTTTGGCAAATGGATCTAAGCAGGTAGGCTAAAAGTGACCAAAAGATGAGGTTAAAGTTTAGTCTATTTGCACCTCAAGATGTGCAAAAATGAGCTAAAAGCATTGGGGTGAGAACGACACCTTATTTTGCACTTTTAGCCATTTTTTGCCAAATGCATCTAAACAGGGTCTACATCACCTGATGCCCATATCTGTTCCTTACTGTTTATCAAATAATTGCGGCTGTTCGGCTGCGGCGGCTACGGCTTTTTCTACAGTACTATGTGAGCGCTGAAAAGCCGCATCCTGTAACCGCATTCTACAGTACTCTTGTGTTTTGATGTAGTAAGACTACCCACAGTGGGTACTCTAAAACGATACTCTA
Organism: Saccharum hybrid cultivar R570; assembly: GCA_038087645.1. NCBI lineage: Eukaryota > Viridiplantae > Streptophyta > Magnoliopsida > Poales > Poaceae > Saccharum > Saccharum hybrid cultivar. The sequence goes on from JAQSUU010000377.1 coordinate 3,580,480, forward strand.
AAGCTCTAGAGTATGAATATAGAGTAAAAACTGCTGCACTGGATTATTGGCCTTACTGTTTAGCTTTCAGGACATTCCACAAGCATGCAAATATTTAACTTCGATACTATGACCCTGTTTATTTCCCATGGCAAAACTTTTGCCCTGCACTTCTAGCCCATTTTTTTTTTTGGCAAATGGATCTAAGCAGGTAGGCTAAAAGTGACCAAAAGATGAGGTTAAAGTTTAGTCCATTTGCACCTCAAGATGTGCAAAAATGAGCTAAAAGCATTGGGGGTGGGAACGACACCTTATTTTGCACTTTTAGCCCATTTTTTGCCAAATGCATCTAAACAGGGTCTACATCACCTGATGCCCATATCTGTTCCTTACTGTTTATCAAATAATTGCGGCTGTTCGGCTGCGGCGGCTACGGCTTTTTCTACAGTACTATGTGAGCGCTGAAAAGCCGCATCCTGTAACCGCATTCTACAGTACTCTTGTGTTTTGATGTAGTAATGCCCTTGTTGTTTGTAATTCTAATTCTGGCATAACATAGTGGACAACACATACCTCAAATGCAGCAAAATTGCTGATCTCAGGGATAACAAACCTAATTCTTAGCAGGTATATGTCTTACATGTAAGAATGCATGCACAATGAGAAAACTGCCAAAACAGCAGTCACATTGCATCAACAGAAACATCGATTCAACCTACGGAGTACATGGCAGCTAGCACCTAGGCTAGCACCTTGTCCTTATCCACATCCTGCTAACGAAAGATAGGGTTCAAGAGTCAACCAGGATGGTAAAACTCCGCCAAATGTTCCATAGTTCACACATTCATATTCATCGTATCTACAGCATTAATGCCAAATTTGTCTTTTTGTTTCCAACCTCTGACTTCTCTGTTACAAAAAAATGTTGAAGGACTCGAACAACTTTCTTAAAAGGGGACATACAGTGGCCATGCAACATGTGAACATCAAGAAATCGGCCAAATGCTACCATCAGCAGCAGGTTACCCATTTCAAGTGCCATTACCTCTTTCCTTTCAATCAAACCTTTTTTTAAACTAGACCAGGAGCACTGGCATAAATCATGTAAGACTCATATGGACAATTATACTGACCGCACGCTCAAATATAGGTGAGATTGCCCGAGAAATCTCAGAACGCGTGTACCAAGCACACCCTACTCACACACACGCTCACCCTACTCACACACTCGCTCAGTTCCCTCAAGGTAAAATCCCCGGTGCAACACCCAGCCGATCCCAAGACTGGGAATCAAACTCGAGCAGGTGGCCTCTCCGACGGGAGAAGCCACCACTGCACCGTGAGCGCATTTGCTCTCAATCAAACCCAATGTTTTCAAGGCGGTAAGGCGAGACGTGGCGAGTGACTACCGCCTTACGCTTAGGCGACTAAGGCGTGAGGCGAGGCGACGCCTTACGAATTTAAGAAAAACTTAAAACAACAGCTTAGAGTAGTGGATGATGAAGAAAAAAGAAAAGGAAAAAAGAAAAAGAGAGGAGGAGTAAAAAGTGGGCTGGCCAAGCCCACCAGGGCACCAGGCGGCCCATGTGCCCCTCCCCCTCACCCTCATAGCCCTAGTCTTCATCTCTCTCCTGCCTGCGCCGACTTCCGCCTCCGCCCATCTCTCTGTCTCTTCCCTCCCGTTCCCTCCGCCTCCGCCCACCTCTCTCTCTCTCTCTCTGGTGGAAGAGGAACAGAGGCGGCGGGATGCTGCAGGCCAGCGCTGATTGGGGGAAGACGGCCGCGGCCCGCACAGGCGGCCGCACGGCTCGACGGCGGTCGGTCGGCAACTTCTCCCGTCGGCGCGGGCGAGCTACGGCTTCTTGTTCCCCTCCCGCTCTCCTGCTCACGGGTGTGGAATCTCCCGCGCGCCTGCTCCCGCTCTCCTGCTCTCCCGCTCACTGGTGTGCAATCTAAAGGCGAGTCGTCTGCTATGGCGTCATGCGTGCAGCGCCTTGGCGCTTAAGCGACGCCTAAACGTCGATTAAGTGACGCCTTGAAAACATTGATGAAACCTTTACAATTTCTTTTCCTCCCTTCTGCCCTTCTCCATGCTGGTGTTACCCATAATGGTCGATCCCTCCCTCACCCCAAAGTAAGGTAGTCCCCACTTCAACCAGAATGAGCTCACGCGCACACAAGCAGCCCCACAAGTCAGACCCGAACTCCTACCTCCTCTACTATTCGAACCGTCGTCTTAATAATCCAAAGCACAACTCCCCCACTAGGTTGAACACCACCCCCCTCACACTGCATGTGCCATACATTATACAAGCATCACATAATCTTTATCCACACAATCAACACTAAGGTAGACTGTAGCATTTAACATGTGCTATATTGTTTTTATGTCAAAGATGGATACTATTGTATTTATCATGTACAAACATGCTGAGACTGCCGAGTTGCACACAGAAAAATAACGCCATTTACTTGTGATGAAATGCTTTTAAATTTAGCTGAGGTAATAAGATGTGTAGATGTGTAGTAGATAGATAGCAATAAACGAGTTCAAAAAAGGCTTCTAAACCAAAAAGATACTTCTAAGGAAGAAATCTTGTATGAAGAAAGACACTAAAATTTTGTCAATATCTGGCAGCTGAATTTTCATAATCTGACTGATTTTTCACCGTATAGTCCACCCATGCAAATTAAGTATTCATCTATAGAACAGAAACTTGGATCTCAGATGTTCCAGGCTTCCAGCACTGAATGGTTCACTATCTTGCATATTATATACATATAAAGAATTACATTTGCAGACAAGGTGGCATGTGGAAAGAGAATATATCTTGGAAACATGATAGCATACCATTTCATTAAAGCATCATTAATATATCTGGAAAAACTTCATGGATCTTGTCCCTAACAAGTGTCTTTCACTTCACAGTTCTTACTTGAAACTTAAATTACTTCCTATGACTTATCATTGCATTAAAACATGCACACAACACATACACTGGAAAATAATATATTCTACGCCACAATGGCATTTGTAGTTCAGATAGAATATATAGTTGTGAGGGTTTGTACTGCACTGGGAAAAATACAGATGCACCGTTGACAATATAGAGCTGTATAAGATAAACTTTGCAAGGAGATGACAAGCCAACTTTGTAGGATCTAAATATATGGTAAAAGAAAAAGCATTAACAAGTCGACAAGGATATGTAGGGAGACATACATACCTTCAGAAGAGGTGTATGGCGTTTCCGAACCTACAAAAAAAGAGGCAATGTAAGTATAGTCCTGCATTTTTTAAGAAACCTTAGAGGCTCATTTCAAATCATTGGATATTTCAACAGTAGCCCAAAAGAATATATCTAGAAAAAATTACACTGGAAATATGGCTTCAGTTTAGTTCAGAAATAAAACGAAACACTATATGCATTCAACATGAAAGCTACAAGCGCCAGTAGAATTGGGGATGAACAGTAGGTTTTGTAGAGTGATCTATCGGTTCTCAATAGCAGTATAGCACTTGTGTTGAATAATAGCCCCATAGGGGCAATACCGCCATAGATAGGAGTACACAGAATGAACTCTAGTAACATATACATAAGGGACTTTATACTTCTAACACTACCACCAGGTATAGTGCAATACTACATCAAATGAAGTTATAGTGTTTGCAACTTGAAAAGATAGAACTTAAAGCAAGCAGCACAAGTACAGACTGGAAGCAAATAGTTTGCATCGAAAAGCATTTCAAGATTAGCTTTAGAAAAAAAAGTAGGTAGTAAGACATTTTAGACAAAGTACAGCACTACACGCTCACACTACATATTGTCATCAACCTCATGTTTTCCAGTAGTTGACAAAAATCAGTATGTGAAAATGCTATCGAGGGACTAGTAAGTGATATAGTGAGCATCTTGAAGTCTATGTTCATTTCTACCTCAATAGATGAACCACAACCAGATCTAGTTCGTCCACCATCACTGCTATGTTAGACAACTAAGCATCAATACCCTATAATTGCTTCCTCAAAATTTAACTTTATAAAGATAAAAGGAGGAGTAAAAAGACCCCACAGCCACATGTTAAAAAGAGTGTCATTCAAGCTTGCTTCAATCTTTCCAAATAGGCCTGAAGTAGCAATCACAAATAGAGCATCTAACTTTCGTGTCTACAAGGAAAAAATGAAACCCACCACATAATTCCATCCATGTTTTTCAGCAAACGCCTTTGCTGACTCCGCACTGTCGAACGTAAGTCCTGCTTCACCGACATTAGCATATGGGTCCCCAGTAGATGTCCATCCCATCAACGGGTTCTCCCATCTAGCATGAATTCAAATGACAACCAATTTGTCAGAGGATGTGGGTTGGGGGGGAATATTTACGAGAAAACGATAAAACAAACTGCAGCAGATGTCTAATTACTTCCTTCATTTGCAGTCGAATAATTTAATAAGTGTTGGATTTCATTGATTAGGCTAACCCTAGAAGGGTAGCTATATAGGGTAGCATACATGGGCCTCATGGGCCTAGCCACATGGGCCACAGACATATACTCCAACACCCTCCCGCAGTCTGAGCTACCGACGCAGCGGAGTCAGACTGTACACCAGGAAAAGAAAATACACACGAGCCCCCCCACAGACTCAACTAGCCACTGGTGATGTTGAGCCTGGAGCGAAAGGCGGTGAAGGTCGACGACGGGAGGCCCTTGGTGAAGATGTCGGCGAACTGGGACGTCGTAGGTACATGTAGGACTCGCACCGCGCCGATGGCCACCCGATCTCGGACGAAGTGAAGGTCAATCTCCACATGCTTGGTCCGCTGGTGCTGCACGGGGTTGGTGGAGAGGTAGACTGCACTGACGTTGTCGCAGTAGACAAGCGTGCTCCGGAGAAGAGGGTTATGGAGCTCGGCCAGGAGCTGTCGGAGCCAAGAAGCCTCGGCCACGCCATTGGCCACGGCGCGGTACTCCGCCTCGGTGCTGGAGCGGGAGGCCACCTGCTGACGCTTGGACGACCAGGACACCAGGTTGCCGCCCAAGAAGACAGCGTAGCCGGAGGTGGAGCGCCGAGTGTCCGGACATCCGGCCCAGTCAGCGTCATTGTAGACAACCATCTCAGTGGAGGAGGACCGCCGGTGAAGGAGCAGGCCGTAGCCCACAGTGCCGCGGAGGTAGCGGAGGAGACGCTTGAGGGCAGTGAGGTGGGGCTCTCGCGGATCATGCATATGAAGGCACAGCTGCTGAACCGCATAAGTGATGTCCGGTCGAGTGAAGTTGAGGTACTGGAGAGCACCAGCAAGACTCCGGTACGCGGTGGGATCAGACACCGGGGGCCCCTCAGCCTCAGACAGCTTACCCTGCGTGTCAACTGGAGTGGAGCAGGGTTTGCAGTCTATCATCCCCGCTCGCTCAAGGATGTCAAGAGTGTACTGCCGCTGGTGAAGGAGTCCAGCAGGATGAGGCGCAACAGTGACCCCAAGGAAGTGATGGAGCACACCCAAATCCTTCATAGCAAATTCCCGCTGAAAAGAGGTGATGATGCGGCGAAGGAGTGACTCACTGGAGGCGGTGAGGACAATGTCATCAACATAGAGCAGTAGATACGCAGTCTCAGCTCCATGGTGGAAGATGAACAGGGACGTATCGGACTTGGCCTCCACAAACCCCAGTGATCGCAGAAAGGCAGCAAAGCGATGGTTCCATGCCCGGGGCGCCTGCTTGAGGCCATAGAGAGATCTGTTCAGACCATGTCAGGACTTGAGGAGTCAACAAACCCGGTCGGCTGACTGCAGTAAACTGTCTCAGTGAGAAGACCATGCAGGAAGGCATTCTTGACATCCAGCTGATGCACAGACCAAGACCGAGTGAGTGCGAGGGAGAGCACCGTGCGGACTGTAGCCGGCTTCACCACTGGACTGAAAGTCTCACCGTAGTCAACACCAGGCCGCTGAGTGAAACCCTGGAGAACCCAACGAGCCTTGTACCTCTCGAGAGTGCCATCCGCCCGGCGCTTATGTGTCCAGATCCACTTGCCGGTAACGACGTTGGAGCCTGGGGGACGTGGCACCAGATCCCAGGTCCGGTTGGCGAGTAGAGCCGCATACTCTTCTTCCATCGCGCGGCGCCAGTGACGGTCCAGCAAGGCCTCGCGGACGGAAGAGGGTACCGGAGAGATCTGCGAGTCACCGGGCATCGCCGCAAGAGCCCGGGGCTGCAGGGTCCCCGCCGCGTGTCGCGTCACCATCGGGTGAACATGACGCGGGTGTCGGTGAAGCAGCGGGGGGTGGTACACCGGCGTCGTGACACGGGCATCCGGAGATCTCGGTGGCGGTGTCGGTGTCGCCGGCGGAGAAGAAGCAGTCGAGGGCACCCCGACGAAGAAGGAGCCACCTGTGGAGACGTATGCGGCGGCTCCGGTCGTGCACGTCGCTGGTAGACGAGCACCGGCTGAGCGAAGCGCGCAGGTGGTGCCGAAGTCGACGGCCCGGGACCCGCGTCAGGCGTAGTGACGGTGGCCGGCCCGTGAGGGGATCCCGCTAGGTCCGGGCAAGGGGTGTCACCGGCGGGCGGCGAGCGAGGGCACGGCCCCGGCGAAGGGCACGGTGGAGCAGTACCTGTGGTAGACAACCGAAAAGGTGGCTCGACCACCGTGTCAGTGGGAAACAAGGAGAAGAGGTCAAGATCGGGGTTGGACGTGGGAGTGGGGGTGGAGGAGAAGGGGAAGACAGACTCATCAAACACCACATGGCGAGAGATGAGGACGCGACGAGAGGTAAGGTCATAGCACCGGTAACTCTTGTGATCCGGGGAGTACCCGAGGAAGACACAGAGAGTCGAACGAGGTGCCAGCTTGTGGGGAGTAGTAGCTGTGGTGTTAGGGTAACATGCACATCCGAAGACGCGAAGGTGGTCGTACCGAGGAGGGGTACCGAAAAGGGCGTGGTGTGGTGTGGGAGCAGGGCAGGCAGCGGAAGGAAGGCGATTAAGGAGATAGGTGGAGGTATGCAAGCTCTCAGCCCAGAAGCGCGCAGGGAGTGACGCCTGAAGCAAGAGGGTGCGCATGGTCTCGGTGGTGGTGCGAATCATGCGCTCAGCCTTGTCGTTCTGGGAGGTGTACGGGCAAGACATGTGCAACTGGACACCGTGAGAGAGAAAGAAGGCACGGGAGGCGGAGTTATCGAACTCACGACCATTGTCGCACTGGACGGCCTTGATGGTGAGGCCGAACTGTGTCGACACCCACGCGAAGAAGTGGAGAATGGCGGGGAAAGCTTCAGACTTTGCACGAAGAGGAAAAGTCCAGGAGTAATGAGAGAAATCATCAAGCAGCACAAGATAGAACTTGTAGCCGGAAATACTGATGACAGGAGAAGTCCAAAGGTCGCAATGTATAAGATCAAAGATGTGAGCCGCCTGAGAAGAACTATGAAAAGGAAGACAGACATGACGGCCCAGCTGACACGCATGACACAAATGCTCACCGGGAGTCCGAGGACACCGAATGTCGAAACTGCGACTGAGCTGCATCAGGGCATCACGACCAGGATGGCCGAGGCGCCGGTGCCAAGTGATGGAGGAAGAAGAGGTGGCGAAAGCAGCTGACATAGGGGTCGGCGAAGAAGACGAAGGAGACACCGGGAAGCGAAGGGTGTAAAGGGGCCCCGTGCTGTCACACCGAAGCAGAGGACGCCGGGAAGCCAAATCCTTGACAGTGAGACCGGTAGAGTCAAACTCCACGGAACAGGAATTGTCAGCTGTAAACCGACGAATAGAAAGAAGGTTGTGAACCATAGAAGGTGCCACAAGAACATCAAGAAGACGAAAGGAGCCATGAGCGCCGGCGGCACCCACGGACGTGACAGGAAGGCATGACCCATTAGCGACCATGATGGACGAAGGGTGAGAGGAAGATGGAGGGTGAACGGAAGAGAGGATGCTGGGGTCGGAAGTGGTGTGGTAGGTAGCACCCGAATCGGCGACCCACTGTGGGCCGACATGAGTTGTCGGGCCCATAGCGCTGAAGGAGTGTGCCAAGGCCGCGGGCGAGGCGCTGGAAGGTGTAGCCCACGGGAATGCGGCTGGGTGAAAACCTGGATATGCAGTAGCAAGCATGGCGGTGGCCGGCGGGCGAGGCGCACCACCGGGAGCCTGGAAGGGCCACGGACAGAGGTGCCCCAACCACGGGTCGTGGAAGCCAGGACCCCCACCATGTCCGCGTCGGCGATGACCACCATGTCCTCGTCCGCGACGATGGTGTCCGCCACGGCCCCCCCCACCCCCGCTCGGTCCGGGGGGAGGAGAACCCAGAAGAAACGACGGTGGCGTAGTGGACGGAGTGTCGGTAGGGAAGAGGGTAGCACTCACGCCGGGTATGCGTGGCAAGGCTGCCATGACCGCGGCGTCCGGTGGTGGCATGCCCAAACCAGCGATCCGGCGGGCCAGGGTGTCGGCGGCGTCCCGCTCCCGTTGCCACACCAGGGCGGCCGCACGGACGCGCTCCTGTCCGGTGGTGGCTGCGGCCCGGGCGAAATCCAGTGCAGCAACAAGGGCGGAGACGGCCGAAGGCGGGCCGGGGAGAGTGAAGGGGCTGCTGCCCATGGCCTGTAGGTGGGAGGCCGCACCATCACCATCCGGCAGGGCGAGGTCGGCAGCAGCAGTTGCGGCAGCACCCACTGGGAACACCGCAGCCGCTGGAGCTCCATCCGAGGGCAGAGCAAGGAGAGGAGCGAGGACAAGTGCGCCGGCAGAGGGAGCGAAGACAGGGGCGCCGGCAGAGGGAGCGGCCGGCGTCGCCCGGCCCTATCCAGCGCCCGCGCCAGAGGTGGAAGACGCGAGGGCGAGAGCTGGAGGCCCGCCAGGGAGCCTGGAGACGCGGCATCCAGGGGTCAAGGGGGCCGGCGCTAGGGGGCGGCCCGTGCCTGCGGGCGGACGCGGCACGGCGCCATGTGCGGGCGGCCCCGGAGACAGAGGAGTAGCGGCCGTCGGTGGCGCAGTGGGGCCCGCGGCCGCGCCAGGCGGGGCCCAGGTGTGGCCCGCACCCGCGCCCGGTGGTCCTCCGGCGGCCGGCAGCGCCAGGGAGCAGGCCTCACCCGCGCCTGGGCGGGCGGCCCCTGGGAAAGCGGCGGCGGCCTGAGGATGGTGGGGGTGCGGCGCTAGGGTGGAGGCAGGGAACAGGGCCCAGGAGGTGGGGTGGGAGAGGGGAGGGAAGGGAGGCTCAGTCATGGCCGGCCAGGGAGGGCGGCGGTGCCGCTGGCTGCCTAGCGGCGGCTGGAGGAAGAGAGAGGGAGGGAGAAGGGAAAATCAGGCTCTAGATACCATGTTGGATTTCATTGATTAGGCTAACCCTAGAAGGGTAGCTATATAGGGTAGCATACATGGGCCTCATGGGCCTAGCCACATGGGCCACAGACATATACTCCAACAATAAGCTCTGATGAAATCTGTGAACCCTATACAAACATGCATGACATATGGTCTACGTCCAAAAAGTGAAAATAAGGAGATATGACCACACTGGTCCAGCATCTGGTGTACTGGCCAAGGGACATGTTGCATTCACACCATTTTACAGAATTATAACCATATAACGAGCTGCTACTCAACAGAAGAACCCATCATTAAATCAGACGGATGGTAAAGTCATAATGCAGTTTCCAAGGGTGTGAGTAGAGGAAACCAAAAGCATGGCACTTAAACCCCACCCAACCCCCAAAAAATACGAGTATTGACAGATCTAAATTGTATGATGTTACTGAAGTTCCAGTATCAAATAAGAATAATAGGAGAGTTTAAGAGAAAGCTAAGACTCTACATAAGCATTGAGAATTGCAATGCATACACAAGTATAGTCATTTTTAAGAACTAGCATTAATCTCTGAGTAGACATGTACTCCCATTCCATCTAGAGGCCATGTAATTTTGTAGTGGCATTAAGTGATTGGAAAAAGGGACTTCAGCAGTGCATCAACAATTGGAAGTTGATAACATGTAACTGTAAGATAAAGCTATTAAGGTAACCAATCTGACAGCAACAAAACCTTAGGGATATGATTCAGGGAGACAAAAAAGGCTAAAAAAGCAGAACAAGAAGCATACTTTTGGGTTGACAAAAAGTTAATTTTCCACCTCCCGACTTTGCCTGAACCTTGCTGGGATGCAGTCCTAGCTGGTGAATAAATTAAAACCTGACAATTCACAAGGATAAGCTGACCAGTTGTGAAGAAAAAACTGAAACATTCCCATTGGCTGAGATGCATAAATTACAAGAACAAAAACCAGAACATATCAGCAGTGCACATATCTGTTATAATCGACCCTCTTCATCTCAAAACATAGCCCTACTTATAAAACCAGACAATACTGCCAGTTTAACCAAAATATAAGAAAAAGGAATCCATGCTTAGTATGGACCAGTGTGTTAAGTGTTACTTAATAATTTTCCAATTAAAACTGGGAAAATGATAATTTAGTGCCTTCTGGAGTGGATGAGAGGTTTTAGACTGCTGACCTACTGCCTGCGCTCCACACATCACAGGATGCAAAAGAACAGGGACATGCATGCTTTTGTCGCTTGAGTGACTTGGCTATATGTGAACCTTTAGTTATGCACAAAATTTTTACCTGCAGTAGGTATGGGTACATAGCTACTTTGAACCAACAATAGAACCAATGAAATGGGAACCATTGCTTCAGTTATCTGGGTCTCAAGCTTGTGTGATGGGATAATACAACAATACAGATTGGAAATTTTAGTATTTAAGTCAATCGAGCAAAAAACAGTGGTATATATTAAAAGCTTGAAACATAACAGTGTTACTTTCTATAATAAGATACAAAAGACCAATGAGCAATGGCCAACCAACCAAACAACAGTGTTCATAAGGTGAAGCTTCTTCCTATAAGATCCAAATCTAATTCTAATATTTCATCGGAAAAAGTCTACTTAACCCCCTGAACTATCAGCCAGTGTCAAATCTACACCCCCAACTATAAAACCGTCTGTTTTACACCCTGAACTTTTCAAAACCGTTCAAATTACACCCTGGAGCGGTTTTGGACAGCGGTTTTGCTACAGTAACCATGGGCTTGCTACAGTAACGGCATTTTGTCTTTTTCCTTTTTCTATTTATTTCCGCTGAATCTTTGAAAAAACATAGTAAATCATAGAAAAATCATAAAATAGAAAATCTAATTTTGTTGGACTTTACATGAGTAGATCTACGCAATGAATATATAATATAGTATGCTTTAGTACAAATTTTTTCTGTAGTTTTAAATTAGTTAGAAAATCAAATTTTGTCTGTAATTAATTGGAATAATTTATAGCTACAACTTTTATTGTCCAATTGTGGTTAAATTTTTATAGTGAACTAATTATTGTATGCTTGAACTGTAGTAAAAATTTCATACTGATTGGATCATGTATAATTTAGTTATAGATTTATTTATATTTAACAAGCATAAACCTAAACATAAACCTAAATAAATCTATAACTAAGTTATATATGATCCAATGAGTATAAAATTTGTACTATAGTTCAAGCATATAATAATAACCCCATCATAAAAATTTCACCACAATTGGACCATACAAGCTGTAGCTATGAATTATTCCAATTAATTATAGACAAAATTTGATTTTCTAACTAATTTAAAGCTACAAAAAAATTTGTACTAAAGCATACTATATTATATATTCATTGTGTAGATCTACTCATGTGGAGTCCAACAAAATTAGATTTTCTATTTTACGATTTTTCTGTGATTTACTATGATTTTTCAAAGATTTAGCGGAAATAAATAGAAAAAGGAAAAGGCAAAATTGCCGTTACTATAGCAAAACCAAGGTTACTGTAGCAAACAGCCGTCCAAAACCGCTCCATGATGTAATTTGAACGGTTTTGAAAAGTTCAGGGTGTAAAACAGACGGTTTTATAGTTGGAGGTATATGTTAGACACTAACTGATAACTGATAGGTCAGGGGTTAAGTAGACTTTTTCCATATTTCATCTCAACATCGATTTCACACGCATCTATCCTGCTGAAAATTAGACAACTAACATATCTAGGGTCTGATGATGCTCAGTTTCCTGAACCAGACCTGGCCATTTTCATCACAAGTACTTCTAGAAGCAAGCATGAACGTGACCATTCCTGTCACAGAAGACCCTCTTGGAGAGGAATCGAACTGGGTCGCCAACTCGACATGAGGGGAAACCAACATCTTACACGCATTCTTCTAGTTCACAGCTTGACCTTCAGACCAATCGATAACAAAACAAAATAACGATTTAGCGTCAGTATCCCACCCCAAACTCCAACTAGAACCGACACCACGATTCAGTCCCAGCGTCCCAGTATTGACTCCAGAATGAACATCTCTCAAGACGCCCGCATGGATCCACACCAACTACCATTTCCCAGATAAAAAACACGACAGGGAAGAGATGCACCGCGTTACCTTACGGCGGAGGTGCTCTTCAGGGATGCCGGAGACCATCCCGATCTCCCCGGGCTTGATCTCAACGAGGGCATCGGAGGCCTCCGCGGAGAGCATCCGCGCCGGCGCCGGCGTGAGAAGCGCGCGGCCAAGGGAGGGGAGGCTCCGCCGGAGCGGGGCGGCCATCTCGTCGGAGCCGTACCGTACACCGGAGAGGAGGCTGAGGGAGGAGGAGGAGCTTGTGAGCGCAGGCTGCTAATCTGCGGCTGAACGACCTGGTTTTTTTTTTTTTTTGAGAAAGGCTGAACGACCTGGTTGGATGGAGAGAATATGACGGAGCGCATCCTTCTGCTTGGGCCGTCAGCCCAGAATTGTCGAGTACTGGGCCCATACAGTACACTTCATTAGGCCTTAGGTATGCTTTCTCTTTCTTCTCAGTAAAAAGAGCAAATGGATCTTTTGTAGGCCGGTCTCCGGCTAATTAGGCCCGCGAGGAGTTTTTTGTATGATTGTATCGTGCGTGACACTAAGGCAACGTTTGGTTGCATGTATCAAAACGTGCATGAAGTGGAACATCCTGGATGACCGCACGGGGTCCACCCGTCCAAAATGTTTGGTTGCTGAACTGCACAGATCTATCCAGAACCGGACTGTTCAAATGCATGGAATATTCTCAACATATGCTGTACAACCCCGTGCGCAGAGAAACATCGACCGACACCGTCCAGGCGGAACGAATCGCGCTCGCTCACATCTCGCCTCCCTCCCTCACTGACTCGCTTGCCTCCCTCCCGGTCCGACAGTTCCGTCGTTGTCACGTTTAGTTTGCAAAAAAAAAATGAAAAAATATTGTAGCACTTTTCATTTGTATTTGACAAACTTTGTCCAATCATGGATTAACTAGACTCAAAAGATTCGTCTCGACATTTACAGACAAACTGTATAATTAGTTATTTTTTTTACCTACATTTAATGCTTCATACATGTGCCCGATGTAACGAGAAATCTTGAAAACTTTTTGTATTTTGAAGCAGACTAAACATGGCCTTGGAAAGGCTGTTTGATTGGGTCAGTTTCACCCTGCTGCTCCCGTATCAATGTTCTCGTACGAAATTGATTTTTATACTGGATTGTCGGAATGCGTTGGAGTGCCTCGAAAAAATAAACTGAATGTTCCACGGTGGGTGGATTTGTTTGTTTGCAGTGCCTGTGTTTGTCGACCTGATTTCTCATTTGTTCCATGAGCACAGAAGCGATCAATCCTTGCTAATACAAGATTCTCAATGCTGCTATATATCTGGCTGCTTCTACTATGGAGTTTGATGGTTTTCTTTATTCGGTCCAGATTAAGAAAACAAAGCCAGCGTAATGTAGATCAGTTGTGACTTGTCTTGCTTAATTGCATTCTATTATTATCAACTATTGTCTGTTGTTGTATTCATAATAGTAAATTTATGCAAATGTCTTTCAAATGTAAAATTCTTGGACTAACTCGTACCATTCCATACAACCATCCAAACAAAAATCATATTTCGTCCTATACAGGTAACTAAACAATTAACCTGTACAATCTTATACAGATTAATCTCATCCATGCTCCATGCATCTAGGATGATCCATCTCATTCGTCCAACCAAACGCTACCTAGAAATGCATGGTACAGTATCTTTTTACTTAACGAAATCTGCACCATGGACTCCGGCCCCTCATCCAGCCACGTATCCGTTCGATTCCCATGTGCCTCTTGATTGAGCCGTTAGTCCCCAGGCCTCCAGCTCTAGCACTCTCCCGAACATTCGTGACCACGCTCACGCTCTATTGGCCCATTGACGGCTTGCCGTCGTCGAGCAACCACACCACGTCCCACTATATGCGCTCCCCCAATATGCCCCAGGGTTACCGCCGAAGCTGCGGCCCAGCACCCGCTCGTCTTCTTCCTCGGACCATCTCGGCCTTGAGTACACCCCCGACGCCCAAGTTCCGGCCCCATGTCCTGTCATGTGCAATACATGTGTTTGACAAAATGCCCAAAAGAAGAAGCAACGCAACTACGCAAGCCAGTACTCCCGTCAGAATCAGATGAAGATTGATGTTGTTGTAGGTCGTCTTGCCTATAAACAGTGTGGATGATGAAGGCAAGATACTTTAAACACAAACTCCAACCGCTACACCATGGATCATGGTAAGTGCAATAAATTACTTTTTTCCTGCTCCCTTTTTCATTTGATTGTAATTATTATCAAATATCATACCCAAAAGAATGCTCAGACCAAAGTCATAAAGCCAGCAAAGGTTGTAATTAAATGCCAAAACAGTGAGAGCATGCTTCACGTAAATTGTCGTATGGTACTGTATTTAAAGAGATCATGACTTTGATGTACTCTTGTGATTCTGGTAGGTACTACATGGAATGCTTTAGAATTGATAATACGATATATTCATTGATGTGCCAAAATTTTAAACCCAATAAGAAAGTTAATAGTGCATATGTTTCTCTCTTCATAAAAACTAGCCAGCTATTTTTTTATGTGAAAGCATTTACATTAAAACACGTACTTTTAATCATGTTGTATTAAATTCTATCTCCATTCTTGCCAGTTCACAGCGTTTCAATATAAATTCAGTTAGAAATTCAGTTTGGACTTTAGAGTCCTGCTATATATGGGATCTGTAACTAATAGAGCAGAGTTACAAGGCAACATATGAAGTTAGTATTGATCCTACTGATTAGTATACTTTATCTAGCCTTTTTTGAACAATGAATAATATATTTGATACCTCCTCTAATCACAAGCTAAACAGAGGTTAAGTCTCTTATACAGATATATGCGCATGATTCTCCTAAATATGTCAATTGGTCAATATGCTGTATTCATGTATTCAATCTTTTATTAATATTATGCCATGGCTCCATTGTTGGTAAAGGTTACAGAAAGAGACATTTTTATAATTTCTTTCATTTCAAACCGGAGTAATTTAATGAAATATATAACTTGATATAATCACGCTACATGAATAATCCAAGTAGTACTTTACGTTCAGGAGTCTTGCCTTCTTTTTCTGTACGGAAGAAGAATATACAATTGATGGCTACCTCACAAGGATCTATCATATGATATGTGCCTTATTTTTTCATACAAGCAGTGTCGTTCTTGGATTATATGCTGAACGTTTGAGCTTGCTGCATAACATAAACTGAAGTAAGAATGACACATTACCTGCTGGATCTTGGGAGTATAGTTTCACACGCCATCTTGCTCCAATTTGTGGTTTGTACCACTATCAACTATGAGAGAATACTTTCCTGTGTTTTATAAAATGGCAAAGCTATTATTTTGAGACCCCAGCACCTGATCTTCCATATTCTTTAACCACTTTTAATTGAGCTTGCTGGATAAGAGTATGTCTATTGTTCTTGGTGTGGCTGGAGCAAATTACAAGGACACAGCTGTGTGCATCATGAATCATCTTAGAATTACCTATTCTATAGTCTTTGCCTTAGACCATGAGACATGAAACTCAGTTTGGTAATGTTTTCAATCACCTCCCGGATGCGCCATCCTCACTAATCACTGGCACGCACCGGTGGTAATCGTGAAAACGATGCTCATCTCTCGTTGCCGCTCGTGAAATAAAAAAAAACAGCGCGCAGTGGTGGCCGTTTCTGGATGATGGAATAAAATGCATGTTAGGACAGTTTGTCCTGACAAGCTATCCGTGCTTCATCTCGCTGATTCTTGCTGACTTAATCACTGTACGCGCGCATGTACAGTAAGTTGGTGGTGCAGCGTCGAATCGGTTGGATGAGTTGGACGGGTAACAAATTAGCAACAAGCCAGTGCACAAGAAACGTCGTACGTCAGCTCGAGCGTGGTATGCTCTTGGAAAATTCCTGCATTTGGTAATGAAAACACGGACTATTCACCGAGTCAAACGTGGCAAGCAAGGCAGGGGAAATGGATTGAATAGTGCTTCGCCCCTCCATGCTTGACCAAGCGCGAACTGCCCTGCGCCGCCGGATGCGCCATCCTCACTTGGCCTGGTCGTCCCACCCAGAGTCCAGAGACCGGATGGATGGCGAGGCCGAGGCGTGTGACGAAAAGCCACAAGCAGCTCAGGCTTGCAGTGCTGCTCCAGCGTCCAGGGCTCTATAAGAAGTCTTGGTCGTCCCCGACACAGGGGGAAGTCGCAAACGGTATGCGAGAAAACATGTTCTGCGGCGCGGGCAGCTTCAAGGACGTCGACATGGAGGGCACGGCCGGCGCCGGGAAGCCGGCCAAGGCGAAGACGAAGGCGGGCGGCAAGGCGAAGGAGAGGAACAACAACCCCTACGCGTCGCGGGGGCTGGACAAGTTCTCCGTCGTGCTGTCGGAGCTGGAGTCCAAGCGGGAGAAGATCCTGCGGCGCGTCGGCTCGGACGTCGACGCCGACCATCTCATGGTCCGGTTCGTGCAGTCGGAGAAAAAAGGGTGGGTGCCCATAGTTGTCAAGCTCCCGCACGAGGAGGAGAAGCAGACCGCCGCCGGCGCCAAGAAGAGGCAGGGCAAGCCGGCCTCGCAGTCGTCGACGCCGCCCACGGAGCCTGCCAGCCCCAAGGAAGACCCCGTGGCGGTGCAGGCGAAGGCAACCGTGCCGCCGGCGAAGAAGAGTAAGGCCGGCGGCGTGCGGTGGTCCTGGGCCTGGGGAAGGAAGATGATGAGGCCGTGCTATTACTGGCCGCTGGCCATGACGCTGCTGCTGCTGTGCCTCGTGGTGTTCGGGAGGGTGTTCGCCATCTGCTGCACCTCCATTTGGTGGTACGTCTTGCCGATCTTGAGCGGGGAGGAAGCCCTGGGCGCGGCGAGATCACCGGCGACGAAGCCCCGCAAGGTTGTGGGCTTCAAGGCTGGCGACAGACTAGCGGTGGCGCCGCCTCCTTCGCATGGCAAGAGGAGCAGCAGCGATGGCACCGCTCATGAGATGATTTCACCGAGAAGCCTTGCACATCGAAAGAAGGGGTAATTTACAGGGTGTTTCCTGCTGTATAGTTTGTAAATTTTGTTTAGTTGGGTGGCCAGAAAGATCAAATTTTCCAGGTTATCTTTCCTCCCTTTGTTAGAGTTGATTTACTCCTCTTTTCGTGCCTGTAAAAATGTACATCAGCAGCCCCCTTTGTGTGTGGCTGCCCCCAAAAGTGTTTATAAAGCATCGATCATTCGGAACAAATATCATCAAATAACTCCTGATACTGGTATCATGGGTAATTGGGTATCTCGCAAAGTTCATAGCCTGCTTTTACCTCGAGCCATCATATAATGGCAATTTATCTGTGTCGTGGACATATGGTCCTTTCTCCCACTCATTCGCATGCGGTTTTACTGACCCATCCCATCCAAGAAGTGAACTTCTAGATTTAGGCATGTGCAACGATCTGCATCAGCGTGCACCAATGGCGCATGAAACAAAAGTCAGTCATGTGTACTTCTAGATGCTTGGAAATATACTGGCTGGTTGACATCCTAGACGAGAAGATTCAATGCAAGTCGATGCATGATCACGTGCCACATCGACACCGTGACTGCACACAAACACAAACGTTTTTAACTCTGTTCGCTTGAGCTAAAATGAAGCAACTCCTGCTGTTTAGGCTACAAGCCACCTCACATGTACTGTAGCATAATAGAGCAAGTGGCTGCAGCTATATCACAGCCGAAGAAGCCCTTCAACACCAATACCAAATTGCAAAATCCACCTATCACAGGCAGGGATGCACGTCCCCTTCCGATGAATTGTCATTCTCGACCTTAGCCTTTGGCTTTTGAGTCTGATCCTCTACACAGAAAATAGCTTATCCAAACAAGAAAGAGTTTTGGTCTCCAGAAAGACCCACCTGCACGGCTGTACGGCTGTACCCGATCTATCGTCAAAGCTTGGCACGTGTAGGCTTGCCCGTCCCTATGCTCATTTCTGAAATCATTCATTACTCTGGTCTGAACTCAGATGTCATTGTGACTGATCAATGAGCATGGGTTCAGGCGCCGATGCTAAGAATTCTTTGGAAAGAAAAAACAGTTTCGTTTTGTGGTGCTCTCTGGCCTCTGGGTATCAACAAGGATAAAACTGATACTAATAATAACTACCAATTAGTAAGTATCAGAATGGATTTTTCTGTTCGGTTAATTGTGAACAAAGGAGAAATTAGAAATATAACTTAAAATCTGAGAATGAAACAATACAATGGTACAATGCAGCTGTTTTCCCTCTCCAGAGGACAAAGAAATCTCGCTCATACCATGGGCTTGTGTCATCAATCCTGAGTCACAACAAAGGGGGGAAAAAGGTTAGAAACTTTGAGTGCATATAGACAGAAGGAACATAGTTGCACGTGGAACACAATGAAGCTGGTAAGATATAAAATCCACAATAATGCCTAGCATCTGAATATACCGACCAAGAATTTGAAATGAAACAATTTTACAGACAGTTAACAAAAACAGGCAGTATTTCACTAGAACCATCAAAAGTTAATCCACAAAAGAAAATTGGCAGCTACCATTCACATGAATAATTTACTGAAGAAGACTGCCCTCACCACATAGAACAGTAGACAATTAGAAACCTTGATAATGGTAACTTACCCTGAACCTCTTCCTATAATCTGACTCAATTCGTGAAGTGTGATGTTTCCTCCGGCCATGAACGGATGCTGATGAATCCCTCTCCCCTAAATTGTTAGGGGCTGGCTCATATTGAGCAATGCGAAAGAAACCTTCACGGTCCCAGGTCACATCATAGTCTACTTTCAACCGTGATCCTTCCTTCAGAAACAAAATAAAGTTAGATCTCATTATGTTTCCAAAATGATAGAATACAAACAATCACTAGATGTCAACAACCAATTCTGAAAGGAAAAGGTATTGCAAATGTGTCTCATTAAGTGTTTATAAGAGAAGTTGTCACTTCAGATGTGTGTTAAGGTGGAACAGATGATGCTTCTTGAAAAGGCTGTATCAGTTACCATTCAATAGAGATATGCAAGGAAATGAGCAATTCCTAACAATTGTTGCAACTGTCAATTATCATACCAATACTTCGAACTAAAGGTTACAATATGTACAAGCATTTTGAGCTTCTTCGGGTTTTGTTGTCCTTTACTAATTTATGATATGTGTACTCTAATTAGTGCATGCTACTACGATTCATTAGGTTTTCAGTTCATGCACTGCAAACTTAGGCACTTTCAAGATCCTGAAATGGTTCTCCACAGGGTTTCCCAGACAAGACAGTGAAAAGCAAGCCATAAATGTTACATAAAGTAACAAAGATTGATAATATCTAGAAATATTTGAGATGTTTATGTGATTATGTTGCGCATGAGAACTTGAGAAGGGCAAATGATATGAAATGTCCATACAAAATCACTGCAGGTAGACAATTCAATCCTTATGGAATGAATTATGAATCAACTTAGGTGCACAGGCGGAGCTACATGTCGGCAAACCTGGGCGGCGGCCCCCCCTTGGTTCAAAATTTTTTCAGAGCCTGTAGTCCAATCAATGCACGTGATGACCTTTGAAGCATTGATCTTTCCTTGCCTTTCTACTGGAGAAGGAAAACAACCACGCTTGTGTTGCCGTAGGACCGCGGCGAGGTCGGCTGTGGCCCCGTGCATTGTTGGGCTCTGCCTGTCAGCCGCGGTGAACTACTGAACTTACGTCGCTGGCTTCATTGTGCTCCGGCTGCCGCGCACCTCAATCGAATTCTTGGCCGCTCACGGTTCATCTGCTGGTAGCTAGAAAAGTTGTGCATTTGTTTGTTTTGTAATTTTAATCTATACGTTTAGTTTCCCGAACCTCACGAGTCACGTACATGCACAATTGCATAGTCAGTCTTAATGAAATAGAGTATAGATGTTATATCTTCATATCTAAGGATTTAAAGGCTAATTATTGCCTATATATTAAGATTATTTCTATGAGAAATTAAGATGCTTTGTTACTTTAATTCTCACGCCTAATTTCCATGCTCATTTGTTTTTATCTACTTCTATCACAGATAATGACTAAACTCCGCCTATGTTGACTGGAAGACTTTCTTAAGTCGTCTCAACATAGCCGGTCCCAAGCCCGAGTAAAGGAGGAGGGTGTGTTAAGGTTTGGCGAACCAACAGTAAAAAAAATAGTCACTCTCATGGATTTGAAACCCACAAGAAATTCGTTGGGGCGTAACCCTCTTAGCGACGCACTACATCGGAACCCGGGTGTGGTGTTAAATGGGCAAGGACCGGGTCGTCATCCCCTTAGTGGCGCGTCGTATCGTGACCCGGGTACGATGAAAAATGAGCAAGGGTCAGGCCGTCGCAACCTTAGTGGCGCGCTACATCTACGCCCGGGTGTAGTGAAAAATGAGCAAGGGTCTTCGCACTTCCCTCGACGGGTGCGAAGGGTAAGGAAGCTGGCCGAGCCAACTAGGATTCGTCTAGGTAGCTGGAACGTAGGGTCCCTAACGGGTAAGCTAAGAGAGCTAGTCGATGCAGCAATTAGAAGACGTGTAAATATTCTATGCGTTCAGGAGACTAAATGGAAGGGCCAGAAGGCGAAGGAGGTGGAGGATACTGGCTTCAAACTTTGGTACACGGAGACAACATCGGGTAGGAATGGTGTAAACATCTTGATCGATAGGAGCCTTAAGGATGGAGTCGTTGATGTTAGGAGGCAAGGCGACCGGATTATCTTGGTCAAGCTGGTAGTTGGAGATTCGGCTCTGAATGTGATCAGTGTCTATGCCCCTCATGTAGGTCTTAGCGAGGGCACCAAGAGGCAGTTTTGGGAAGATCTTGATAGCATGGTTAGTACCATGCCTATCAGCGAGAAACTCTTTATAGGAGGAGACCTCAACGGCCATGTTGGTGCGACTAATGTAGGTTTCGAGCGGGTGCACGGGGGGTTCGGGTATGGTAGTAGGAATCAAGAGGGGGAGGATGTTTTGAACTTCGCGCTGGCCTATACTTGTTGATAGCGAACACCCTCTTTAGGAAGAGGGAATCTCATCTAGTAACCGTTCGTAGTGGACAACACTCGAGCCAGATCGACTTTATCCTTGCAAGGAGGAGGATAGACGTGCTTGCTTTGATTGTAAGGTGTTACCTGGGGAGTGTGTTGTCCCTCAACATAAGCTTGTGGTGGCGGACTTTCGCTTTCGGGTACGTGTCCACCGGGACAAACAGGCCAAGATTACGAGAACGAAGTGGTGAAAGCTTAGAGGGGAAGCAGCGCAAATGTTTAAGGAGAGGATGCTAGACGAGAGGCCGTGGGAAGGAGAAGATGCCGACGACATGTGGCTAAAGATGGCAACATGTGTCCGGAAGATGGCTTCGGAAGTGTTTGACGTGAGTAGGGGAGGCAAACAGGAAGCGAAAGACACATGGTGGTGGAATGACGAGGTGCAAAGGGCTATTAGGGAGGAGTGTTTCAAGCGTCTCCACCATGACAAGAGTGCAGCCAACATCGAGGGCTATAAAATAGCGAAGAGGGTTGCAAAGCGAGCTGTGAGTGTAGCAAAAGGTCAGGCGTATGATGGCCTTTATCAGCGGCTAGGCACGAAGGAAGGGGAGAAATACATTTATAGGATGGCTAGAATCCACGAGAGGAAGACAAGGGACATCAACCAAATAAAATGCATCAAGGATGGGACAGATCGACTTCTGGTGAAGGATGAGGAGATCAAGGACAGATGGAGAGAGTACTTCGACAAGCTGTTTAATGGGGAGAATGAGGGTCCTACCCTTGAGTTGGACGACTCATTTGACGATACCAACAGACGCTTTTATGAGGAGAATTCAGGAGACAGAAATCGGAGAAGCTTTGAAGAGGATGAAGGGAGGTAAAGCGATGTGCCCTGATGGTATCCCCATTGAGGTGTGGAGATACCTAGGCGCCAGAGCGATAGTATGGTTAACTAAGCTTTTTAACCTTATTTTTCGGTCTAACAAGATGCCTGAAGAATGGAGAAGTATATTAGTACATATCTTCAATAACAAGGGAGATGTTCAAATTTATACTAACTACCGTGGGATTAAGTTGGTGAGCCATACGATGAAGTTCTGGGAGAGGGTTATCGAGCATCGCCTAAGGAGAGTGACACATGTGGCCCAAAATCAGTTTGGGTTCATGCCTGTTAGGTCGACCATGGAGGCGATTTTCTTATTACGACAATTGATGGAGAGATATAGGGAGCAGAAGAAGGACTTGCACATGGTCTTTATTGACCTCGAGAAGGCATATGACAAAGTACCGAGAAATGTCATGTGGTGGGCCTTGGAAAAGCACAAAGTCCCAACTAAGTACGTTACCCTCATCAAGGATATGTACAGGGATGTGGTGACGTTTGTCCGAACATGTGATGGCGACACCAGTGACTTTCCAATTAAAATAGGACTGCATCAGGGGTTAGCTTTGAACCCTTATTTATTTGCTTTGGTGATAGATGAGGTCACAAGGGACATACAAGGTGATATCCCTTGGTGTATGCTCTTTGCTAATGATGTGTTGCTAGTTGACGACAGTAGGGCAGGGGTTAATAGGAAGTTAAAACTATGGAGGCACACGTTAGAGTCGAAAGGGTTCAGACTTAGTAGGACTAAGACCGGGTACATGAGGTGCGATTTCAGCGCGACTAGGCATGAGGAGGGAGACGTTAGCCTTGATAGGCAAGTGGTGGCCGAGAAGGATACTTTTCGGTATTTATGGTCGATGCTACAAAAGGATGGAGACATTGATGAAGATGTTAGGCATAGAATTTCAACCGACTGGTTGAAATAGCGTCAAGCTTCTGGCGTCCTCTGTGATAAAAGGGTGCCTCAGAAGCTGAAAGGTAAGTTCTATTCGACGGCGATTCGTCCGACGATGTTATACGGTGCTGAGTGTTGGCCTACAAAAAGGCGACATGTCCAGCAATTGAGTGTAGCAGAGATGCGTATGTTGCATTGGTGTTGTGGGCACACAAGGAGGGATAGAGTCCGGAATGACGATATTCGGGATAGGGTTGGGGTGGCACCAATTGAGGAGAAATTGATTCAACATCGGTTGAGATGGTTTCGACATGTCCAACGGAGGCCTCCTGAGGCGCCGATGCGTAGTGGAGTTCTAAAGCGGGCCGATAATGTAAAGAGCGGTAGAGGCGACCTAAACTAGCTTGGGACGAGTCCATTAAGAGAGATCTTAAGGAGTGGAATATCTCCAAGGATTTAGCTATGGACAGGAGCGCTTGGAGATTGGTAATCAACGTGCCTGAACCGTGACCTCTTCTTGTCTTGTGCCCTTTATGTCCCTTTATGTGTCTCCCTGTTTCTCGTCTCTTTTGGGTTTCATCTCTAGCTTACCCCAACTTGCTTGGGACAAAAGGCTATGTTGTTGTTGTTGTTGTTTGTCTATCACAGATAATGACTAGTTTTCAGTGTAACATATGATGCAAAATGGCCCCCCCTATGATTTGCTGTAAGCTCCGCCACTGCTTAGGTGCCATGAATATGGAGATGAAGCAAATATCTCTGATTTCACATGTTGCTTCATTATATGTTCTAATAAGACTGAAGCGTTGAAAAATGATACATAACTGAAAAAGAAATCTTACCTTCTCTAAAGAGCGTCCACATAATGCCTTCATTGCATCGTGGAAGTCATCGTAGTTCTCAAATTGCACCCAAACTTTGCAATTAAGTCCAGATATGAGCTCCTTACTGGCTCCATCTCCTTTTGCTTCTATCTCATCATCATTGACAATCTTTAGGTTCCTGACATTTGGATGGAAGAATGTTGCAAGGAAGTACTAATTTAAAAAGTATTCACAGACAGTCAAATGCATTGCACAAACCAGTACTAATTAACTGAGATTTTTTTCATCATATTAATTTGAAGGCTAGTCAGGTAAAAACTAGATGAATACAGTGTGAAGTCAATTCACTGTATTCAAGGATCTCTGCATCACCACTTCAGTGAAGCCAATTCACAGGAAATCATTTTTGCAAGCTTGTCAGTTTATTGAAAAGTGATATACTAATCATGGTGTGTTTTTGGAATTTCTTTTTCTAGTTATGATTCAGAATATTCTTCACATGAATTACAATTAGTCAACTACAATCACCACTAGTATATATTTACTAATTTATGTGTGAAGTATCATGTTACCAAAGTACAGAAAACAATAGAGAAAAATGAACTAATACAAACACAAAATGAGGAAGGTAACTCCAAAACTGTGATCCGGGTTTTTGCCTATGCGCATCAATTCAGTAACACCGTGCACTTTCCAGGATAACATGAGGCTTAGATACATGAGAATAAATATTGTTGTACAAGCAAAACAAGAGGCTGCTGACACGAAAAAAAATGAATCATTGAATGGTGTATTAGGTTTCTATAAAATTCCAAATGTGGGCCATGCACAGTTAGTTTAGATGTCTTTAGGCTTTTGCAGTTTCCATTTCTTGTAACACTAATTCATTTGGGATGAAGCCCACTGATGCAAAAGCACTAACTAGATATAATCAGCGGAAAAGACAGATAGTGGACTATGAGCCAAACAAACTCGAGAACACCAAAGCTCACCCTATTTTACCAAGCGCTGAGAAAATAGTGTGGGTGACCAGCGTGGAAGGTTTGGATGATACTCTTGTCTCTGCAAACCATCTGGAAGGCACACCACGGACGATAATAGTGTCTGGCCTTTTCGCTATCTTTCTCACTGGATTCCCTGATACCAGCAAATGTCAATCCCAACTCCACCTAGCCAGCAATGCAATCAAGAAAACACGGTACAGGAACCAGTTCATACTGCTATTGAGTAGCTCGGAGGAGTAGAAATCCTCCCATGACTTCTTCATCGTTCTGAAGTTGTCGGACGACGGGATCTCGACGGTCATCCGGAACTTCACTCCCTCGAGGTTGAGCTCGATGCCTTCGAGCTTCTGGACCAGGGTGCTCCGCCACTCGAAGTACTTCTCCTCCTCCTGCTCCCGGGTCATCTCCTCGGCCTCGCCGTCGCCCTTGCGGGGGCGGAGGAAGGAGAGGTCGCGGACGTGGAGGACCCCAGAGGCTACGGGCTCCTCGCGGCGGCGCTTCTGGAGGTCAGGGAGGCGGCTCACGGAGAGGTCAGAGTCGGGGAGGAGCGGGACGGAGAGAGGCGGGTCGCGGAGGAAGGCGAGGAGGGCGGACTTGAGCTGCCACTCGTCGAGGGGCCGGACGGTGAGGTCGGCGCGGAAGAAGGTGAGCAGAAGCTTGAGGCGCGGCGAGAGGGAGAGCCCGCTCGGGAGGGAAAGTGGTTCGGTCGGCCGGAGCGCCGCGGCAGCGGACATGGTGCCGTGGTGGGTCGCGGCGGCAGCTGGCAGCCTGCGGTTTTGGGTGCGGTGGCCAGCTGACGGGTAGACGGGGAGGAAGGAGGACTTGACCGGAGAAGTCGGAGCGGATGGCTAGATCCAAAATCAACGCTCGCGGTCATCGTTCAATTTTAGGAATGGTTTGAACAACAAATATGATCCAATCCAATTGTTCTGTTCAAACCGGTTTAACGCAATGGTTTGAACAACACAAATATGATCACCCTCAATCCCTAGTCTACTTCCTTGCAAGTTCACAGATAAGTAGACTTCCTTGTAAGTTTACAAACTGTGTTTAGTTCCCCATGAAATGCAAAATGCCAACTACTTTGGAATGATGAAATGCAAAATGCCAAAATTTTTATGGGTGTGTTTAGTTCCATCCAAAATGTCAAATTTTTCATAGGATGGGTTAGGGCTTTTTGGCTTTTTGGTTTTTTTTTTTTTTGCTTTTTGAGGCCAAAATCCAAAATGGAGAATAGATACCTTTTTCATAAAAATTTTGCATGGTGTTTAGTTCCATTTTGCAAAATGATGTACCAAAACCCAAAAAATTTTAGGTAAAATGGGAAACTAAACACACCTTAAGCTTATCTATATGTGCCCTCAATTCCTACTGGTATGGTTCTCTACTTCTCCTGTGTGCCGAAAATTCTGCAAATCTGGGGCTGGATCCATCTGCATCAAGCTGTTCATTGCACTGCTGTTAGGGTTCAGCAACTTCGATTCATGAATGATTTGTGTGCAGGCCAATAATCCACCGGATTATTTGGTGTTCCAAGTTCCAAGGCATCAATGTACATAATTAAATGCTGAGGTTTTCACCATGTAGAACTTATGACAACTTCCATACAAATCTAGAAATGAAAGACTTGATTTCCTCACTTTTGGCAAGAGCTATGTGCAATGAAACAAGCAAACAAAAACAGTCCCCACGGGCCACGGCAAAACCTTACAGCAATACAGCTTCATGCTGCTGAAACAACCTGCCATCAATCATGCTGCTGAAACAACCTGACATCAACCAGCTGTTAGAAGCTTGCTGGTGCTCAAGAAACAATTAAACAAGAACGGGTGAGCCATGATCATTATATTATATAACAACTTCAGCACAGTGGTAGTGGCATAGCCATGATCATTATATCATATAACAACTAGCCTGTTCGTTTGGCTAAAAATAAGCGACTGAAGTACTGTTGGCTGATTTGTTGTGAGAGAAAAACACTGCTGGCTGACTGAAAATAAGCGGTTGAAAGCTCAAGCAAACAGGCTGGTACGATCATGTGGGCAGTGCAGTGGTAGTGGCATACAGGCCGATGTGGTTCACAAGTCACCACAGAACTGTTAGCAGAAATGATTACACAACTTGACGCAGAAGTGACAGAACTGTTAGCAGAAATGATTACACGACTTGGCGCAGAAAAGGCACCATATGAACTATCTAAACTCCACAGAAGAACGGATCATTGCACATGAAGTCAGATGCCACTGTGAAATTCCAAACACTGCCTTCCTCTTCACCAAGCCGGGAGATCATATACCTGAGCTTGCTGCTTCCGCATGCCCATCTTTGTATTTTGGCTGCCAGTTTTTCTGGTTCAGAGCGACTTCGGAGTTTCATCACAAGAACCATTGACTCCAATACCTTGGCATTTTCAGCAATATACATAAGGAAAGCAAACTCATTGTCATCCCCATGAAACTCCCAGAGCGTTAGTCTCTTGAGGTGTGACTGCACACACTTGATGGGACCAGCTTCTTCCCAAACCTTGACGTTCAGGCAACCAGTGGGCTCAACCAATTTTTCTGACTGCAATTCAAGTTCGCGAACAGGAACAGATCAGTCATTATATGCAACAACAATGTAGTGCTACAAAGTGGCTAGTGACAGCAACAAAAATGCAATTATAGCAAAAGTTCGCGAACAGTTCAGCCATTCTCTCCTAAAAAAGGGCAGATCCAGTGCCAGAGGCTCCCACACGAGTGGGGTCTGGGGAAAGGAATAACCGAAGCAAAGTCTTACCCCCGCAGAAATTCTGCAGAGAGACGGCTTCGAACCCAGGACCATTCTCTCCTATACTTAAAAAATACGAGAGCAACTCGCGCCCCTTCGTCCACACATTGCCCTCAGCCCCACACCCATTTTGTCCGTCACTCACCCTCCATCACTCGATCCAGGGGTCAGTCGCTCCCCAATCAGCGCCCGGGAGGCCAGGACATCGATCCACACCTGCTTGTGCCCCCCAATCAGCAGCTTGATCCGCCACAAACTCTCTCCGGGTTCACCGCCGAGAGAACGCCTGCCTTGGACAGGATCCCCGACGACGTGTGCGAGTGCCAGTGACAGACAGTGGCTAAAGTGGATAAGCGGCGGCGGTGACAGACAGCTAGGTGTTTGTTGGAATGCTTCTGTGACTGCCATATCACATTAATGCCAATTAAAACTTGGAATGGGACAAATTTTTGGTTTGTAGACTTTGCTATATCAGCTCTCAGGCCTGGATTTCAAATATGTTCAAAATATTGCCTGCTTGTAGGTGTGCAGAAACTAAGTAAAAAGAACACAAACGCTACATAAATGTCTTAGTCACTCTGGTAGCAAAATAAATAAAACTGGATCAAGGAGGTCATCGATTATAATATTATTTCTTTAGTGTTTAATAGACGAAATACACGAGAAACTTCAGTATTGCAGTTTACACTACCATCAAGTAGGTCTGTATCAAAGTGAAAGACTGTTCTACTGTGACTAAGTGAATGATAGGTTGCAATTATGGTAGCTTTATTTGGATTAACCAATTAAATAGAGAAAGAATAATGGTAGTGCAAACTGTAATGCTGAGGTTGATGTCCAGAAAATGTTGCCGATCTTAAGATCCAGAAGCAACAGAGATTTAGATCAGTCACATAAAAAAAATATTTATGCTATTCGTCCATTTTGTATCAGCTTAGCAAAGATTTAGATCCAGAAACTACTCTTGGTAATCACCTTCCCTCACTTCAACATAGATTCTTTGTATGTGACTGATGAATATCTGCTGAAGACTTTTATAGTATTTCCTGTCTAATCTAATAACTTGTAGTGGTGGTTGTATCAAAGACATTCACAACAGCTGAAACAATGTTAAATGCTCAAATTCTTAAGGAGTGGATCGTTTGTTCTCTTGGGTTAGGTTTAGTACCAGAAAATATATTTTCACTTGTTATCCCTACTTACTGTGATTTGAGTTCTAAAAAATGTTCGTTCAGGCCACAGGTTGTTGCAAAACATATGATTGCTGACAGTACAAATCTTAAGATACTTATGGACCTTCTATTTTCCACCCAAGTTTTACTGAACTTGTTCTGTGTGAAGATGGATGGTATTCAAATTTGAGTTGAGATGTATGGAATATTTCATATTTATCACATTATCTAATCTCTTAGAATATTCAAATTTCATATTACTCAAGATTTTGATTGACTGTGTTGATGACTGAGAAATGTGCAACAACTAGTCCCAGTTGCAACTTCTACTGCAGTTGGTCGTTGAACAAAGAAAGGGTAATGTGCATTTTGTGTTTCCTTTGTCGAAATGCTGAGATTCACTAGGATTCTATTGAGAAAATTGTTACGGTGCCCTGTGGAATGCATGACTTATCTCAGTCTGCGCTTTGTAGGTCCTCCTAACTCATGTATGAACCGTAGACTCTCAAGTAAGGTATGCTGCCATGTTAGTCTGAGAACATAGTTAATGGATTACATTTCTTAATTTGTGCTTGTTTACATTCATGTACTCTACTCTATGTGTTAGAACTTGAGATGGATGCCTTAAGTAGGAGAGGATGAAAGGTTTTGGCTCTAAGTAATTAAAGCTTTAAAGCATGGTGACAGTTGTCTTAGCAAGTATTATCGCAAGTTGTATTGTGTTTTTGCCTAGTGTGGTTTTAGTCTTATTGGCTATCATCTTGCATTTGTATTTGTATCCACCATGACCAATTCTTAATGGTGTTATAACCTATTGATCAAGTGTTCTGCAGCAATATATGTTTTAGAAATTTTGTTCAAATTGTGTGTGCTCGTAGTAACGCACGGGCAATTAGCTAGTATATGCAACACCAATGTAGTGGTACAAAGTCGCTAGTAGCAACAACGAAAAATGCAATTATGCAAATGCCAAAGGAGATGTTGATTTTACCTGGATACACAGTGTTTCAACATTGGGAAAACATCTCAGAAAACTTGGCAGCATCTTGACCTCATTGTGAATTCTGAACTGCAGGTGCAGTGCCAACATCCGCACGCTCGGAACAGTCATTTTAGGACTTGGCTTTGTTGTTGACTGCAATGCACAAAATAACAAAAGTACAAAACACTATCCCCATTAGGCTCCTAATTGGCACATGTCATTTCAATTATTAAAAGAAATGAAGAAAAATGGAAACTGGGACCTTGATAACGGTGTTGCCAATCTCCAGTACGTGCACTCCTGGCTCCAGGTAACCCAGCATTCTCAACTGAGGGGCATGGCCAATCTTGACTCTCACGCTTGAGCTTGGGCACCTCCAGATGAAGAGCCGCTCCAGGCATGGGGCGTCCACTACCGACACTTCTTCAACAAGGCAGAGACAGAACTGTGCGCAGCGTAGACTGTGGCTGGAAAGACGGGCGCGCAAATCCTTCACACTTCCAATAAGGCCAGGATCTCAAGCACCGGACTCGCGGAGAGCAGGAAGTCGAGATCACGGTCCTCCAGTGTGACGGCACCTAGGACGAGCTCCTGCAGACTGGGGAAGGAGGCGCCATGTGGGAGGTTGGCTGTCTCCACGAACCTCCATGCACCAAGGTAAAGGCGGCGGAGGGAGGCACAGCTGAAGAGCGCGGCGGGGATACGCAGGTCAACGAGGGGAGAGGGGCGGTTGACAAAGGCGAGCTCCTCGACGCCCTTGGTGGCGAGGAGCTGGAACCAGCGAGCGAGCACGGCGCGGTCTGCATCGATGGCTCCCATGAACTGGCAAGAGAGGCTGACGAAGGGGAACGGTCCAGGGTGCGCGCCGAGGGCGTCGGAAACGGCGCGGCGAACGGCGCGCGATACGACGCCAGGGCTCGGGGGCTGGCCCTCTGCGCCGCCGCGGGGGGAGGAAATGGGTGTCGACGAGGACGAGGGGCGCCGAGCACCAGAGGCCGCGCCAGCGCGTGGAGAGCACGGCGGTGCGGGCGCCGTCCTTAGCGGGGAGGCAGGCGACGACGCGGCGGAGGAGGTCGTCGGGGAGGCCGCTGATGCGGTCGACTCCATCGCCTTCTTCGGCGGCGGCGCAGGATAGGGTGGCGGCAACAGAGACCGAAGGCTTGGGGAGGAAGCCGTAGATGAAGTTGAGCACCGTGTCCTCGTAGACGTCCAGCGTCCGCGGATCCAGCCCATGTCGCATCAATGCGGGCGCTGTGTCATCCGTGCTCAGCGCACCGGACGGCCGCCGCCGCTCATGTCGCAGGGTTTTGTGTGGCGACTGAAACAGAACTGAACTGGGAACTTCCGGACTCGCGGGACTTGGGAGTAGAGTGTGGCTGTATGGAGCACTTGGGTGTGGTTTTGGGCTGGACCAGAGCTGAAAAGGTGGATGGGCCCGATGACACAAAATCGAAAGCTGAAAATGTCCTGAATATTTCACGGCTCGAATAAGGAACACCCGAAAAATAAGGGTACAAAAGAAAAAAAAACAATCTAAAAATAAAAGCCAAAAAAAAGCACAAGTATAGTGCTAAATTTTCATCATTAAGAACCTACCATGATTTTCATGTGTATGGATGTTTAGTATGTCATGAGAGACTGAGAGTTCTTATGCAACGGCGTCATACAGCAGCACTCAAAATGCTTTGCCTGATCGGCTCCCTTAACTTCAGTGTACGGAGTAAGAACAATCAGGGCGAATAAAAAAAAAAGGGTGGCAGCTCAATCGGCGGACACAAGGGCTGCAAGTGCAAAGGATCTGCATGCCGGCATCAGTGCTCAAGGCCTCCAGGGGGTGAGAGGGGCACAACTGCACAAGCATCGTGGCCGACTGGCTGCGTGGCAGGGAGAATGCGCCGAGCAAGAAAGCCTCAATGGATAATGGACAAGCGGCAAGCTCGTCTGGCCATGATTCCTTTACTTCAAATTTTTAGCTTGATTTTTTAGCATCTACGTAGTGGCTGCTCGGCTGTTACTTGTTTTATGTTATGTTATGTTGTGATCTCTCTAGCCATCTGTTGAAGTGTTTGTCTATCGATCTACTAAAATTCAAATTGTATTTTCAGTAGTTGCACACACATGATGCATGGTTCATTACCCAAACAACCATTTCCAGGTGTGTAAATATTATCTGAATACCTCTCAAAAATAATAGTAGTGGACAGTGATAAGCAGCGTTGAATAACCAATACAATGTCAGACAATGTTATATTCCTTTGTGGAACGAATTTTAAATACAATGTTAAATCTTTCTTTGTAGGATGAAAGGAGTATGTCCATAAGAAAAATTTAGTGTTTATGTTCTCTTAACGAGTAGACCATGTCACCAGATTCTATACTAATAAAATTACGTCCATAAGGACAATTTTAATGTTTATTCTTCTACCAAGCGCAAAATAAACCATATGGTCAGATTTTATACTAGCAAAATACCTCTGGTCAAGCTGCTAGTGCAGCCCCCGAGCATTAAAATACTACCCCTCCGTACCAAATTATAAGTCGATTTGACTTTTTTTGTTGATCCATTTTATGATATATCCAGACATATTATTATATCTAGATGCATAGCGAAATGGATGTACCAAAAAAAATCAAAGCGACTTATAATTTGGAAAAGTAACAACCTTTTCTACCACCCCCGTTATTCCCGATGCCTGCCTAAAATCTCTATTTTGTTTGCTCATGTTTTGTACCGGTGCAATGGCGCCCGTGATGATCGATATTTCAACAGAATCCTTCACAATGTGCTATTGTTTCGTGGTCACCGATCCTCTATTAATGGACAGGCAGACAGCATTGCTCTTCGATCTCTGATTTGCATGTCCCTTATTACAAAATGAAGCCGTACACCTCATCCTCGAGCTGTCGAGCACGCTTGCTCCTTCGATTTACACTTGCAAGGTTACACAGCCAGAAGCAGCTGCAGCGTGGCCATCCCGGCGAGCGACACACGGCCGGTTCATTGCCCTTTGCTATGGCACGCCTGTCTCAGCGCCACGGGCGGTTCCGAGAGCGCGCCGGCGACGATCTGGTCGAACACGAACTTGTTGGCGGCCTCAGTGAAGTGCACGCCGTCCCAGCTCACCCTCTTGGAGGGGTCCTCGCACGAGTTCCCCACCACCACCGACGTCCCGTTCACCTGCTTCTTCCCGCCGCAGCCGATGCTCAGGTCTAAGTTGTACCGACCGCCGCCGTGCCCGCAGCAGGTCAGCAGAGGGTCGTCGAAGCCTGCATCACAGACAATACAAACATGAGCTCCCCCGCGCGTGGAAACGTTCAGAGCCTGCATTACACACAACACCAACGTGAGCGCCTTACCGAGCTTCTTGGCCTGGCTGATGAGCTTGTACTTGGCGGTGTAGACGTCGACGTAGGTGAACGCGGCGTCAGGGTGCGTTTTCCGGAGGCTCGCCACGGTCTCCTCGAGCCTTTGGTTGAAGAGCTGCGCGACCTTGTTGTAGGTGACGGAGCAGCCGGTGCCGTCCGCTGGAGTGGCGAGGTCAGGGCGGTGCAGCAGCGCATAGGGCAGGCAGCCGAGCGGCCCTGTGTTGTGGATCCAGAAGTACCTTCCTCCACGCGAGTACACGCTCTGCAAATTTGCATATACTCAGCTAATGAGCAGACCATCCATGGAACGGTGTGTGTGCTACACCTTTCAAAGACCAACTTGATGCCTTTCTGTCAAAGAGCACCTGGATTATAGATGTGAGCCTCTCCATCAGATCAGGGATTATGGCTTCGACTTCTTCAGTGCTATTGTTAACAAAGTAGCTTGAGGTGATGTCGTTTTGACCGATGTCGAAGGTGTAAAGTGCCTGGGAGAAGTACTCGGCCCTTGGTAGGATCTCCCTGTAGATACCACCTACATGTAAAAGATAAAAGTGTTTTAAAATAAATTTTTAACGGAGTAAAACATAAATACTATCGAGCTTGGTGTGGTACTGAATACTGATAGAGATGGTTTCAGGGTTTCTGTTGTCACCTTTGTTGTTGTAGACGAGTTGGCTTCTGTTGATGAATTGTTCAAACTCCCAGAACTGCACG
Organism: Saccharum hybrid cultivar R570; assembly: GCA_038087645.1. Classification (NCBI taxonomy): domain Eukaryota; kingdom Viridiplantae; phylum Streptophyta; class Magnoliopsida; order Poales; family Poaceae; genus Saccharum; species Saccharum hybrid cultivar. The sequence goes on from JAQSUU010000377.1 coordinate 3,614,503, forward strand.
TCCAAGGAAATGGGGCTGAAGCCAGAGAGGAACAGAGATGTATTCTGTCTTCTGATTGACGAACCAGCTGTTGCAAAATTGGCTCCCTGTGTGAAGTTGCTTCCAATTGAGTTCAGGTACGCGCTGAGGTGAGTTAGTCCCAGGCTTTCAGCTGCAGTTCGGGGAAAAAAGATAAAGAGTACATTAAGAAGGACCATTTTGTCATTTGATCGCTGATGACTAACTGTCTTGGCACTAGTCTATGGCAAAACAACTCGACGCTCTATAATCAGTACATTCCAGTTGGCAGTCTAGTGACAGAAGACATTTTTGTTACCAGTTGACATTCAGTGAAAAATACAAATTGTGAGGTGCATGAATTTGGCCAAAAACAGTGAAGGCATCAGAAAATTGAGTAGAAATATAGCACAAGGTAGCTTCATACAAGTTGAAGCCCCAAATTCTTGTGTATTCAGTTTCTTACTGAATTCCTGCGTTTCTAACAGGACCTGCATGCATGTATTTTGTATCACTTCCTACTGTATGCTGTTCAGATTCTAGTGTTACCCTTAAAATTACCAAAGGACAAGTTAAGAAAAAGTTAGTGTCAACCTTTATCCTTCAACTCTGGTCACAATCTAGAATCTACAAAGTGAAGCATCCATATATTTGATAAATATTCCTCCACTGCCACCCAAATCTGATCCTCATGCCTCTTTGCCCCCACTATATTTTCACGTACCTACCAGAATAGGCTAATGCTTTCTTTATTATGTCCTTCCCAGTATCAGCATCATCACAAAAGGCTAAAGGAGTTCGTCTAAAATAAAAGGCTAAAGGAAAATCGGCATTCGCATTGGCAGACCAACACGGGGTCTCCATTGGTCGTATCTCCCAACAGCATGCATGGGCAGTGGGCTATGATCGTATGCAAAGATGCTTTGCGCAAGCCCCTAAACTTTTTGTCAGATTGTTTGGAATAAAACCAAGATCGTGCCGGCAGGCAGTTCAAAATAACCAATTAACCACACGCGTGCTCACGTGCTGGATGGAGACGGGGACGCGCATCACGGTTGCCCTGGAGGCACGCCCGAACGCGCACGGGCCGGTCGAGCTCGAAATCGAATGGAGCCCATGCTCGTCCGGCACATGGCCTGAGACCGGTGTTTCAGGGTCATGGTCTCGTGTCAGGGACTCGGGGTTGGCTGGTTTGGCTTGTCGTTTCAGAGATCCTGAAGCACCCGTCTGCTTCTGCTTGCTCGGTTCGGCTCTGCTCGTTGCGTTCCAGCCGAGACGAAGTGAGAAACAGATGGTAGTAATTGGTAAAGAATTTTTTCCAAAAAAAAATAATTGGTAACGAAAATTCTACGTTGTACGTTGTAAAATCCCCCCGCGCAGGCGCAGACCATGTCCATGGCGGCCGAGTGGTTCGGGGGCAGGCGAGACGTACGAGTAGGAGCGTGCACGTACCGATGAAGTCGATGACGAGGCGGCCGTCGCAGTAGCGGCCGGCGGGCATGCCGAAGAAGGTCCTGCCGTTGGGCGGCGGCGCGGCGCCGAAGAGCGACGACAGCCCGCCCGTGTCCGAGTTGGAGTCGCCGAAGTTGAACACGGCCGGGAAGTGGCAGTCGCCGCCAGCGCCCGCGCCCGCGCCCGCGCCGGAGGCCCGCAGCGCCAGCGCCAGCGAGAGCAGCAGCAGCAGCAGCAGCAGCAGCGCGGCTGCTCTGCTCCCCGCGGTGGCAGTCGCGGCCGTGGCCATTTCCCTCTCCCTGCGTGGCTGCGTCGCGTCGCTTGTGGCGACACGGTGGGGGTGGGAGGAGACGAGGAGTGAGTGAGACTCACGGTGCGCGGTGGCGGTGGACTGCTGCTGGAGTAGTGGGTCGTGGGTTTGGAGGCGGATGGGGATGGGGACTTGCTCCGTGGATGGATAGAGATATCAGATAGGAGTATCTGAGATATGGGCCGGCACACACGCGGTGCCGTGGCGGCGTGGCGGGCGCGCGCCCGAGCGCTGTGGGAAGAGACGGCGGTGACGTGACGTGACGGTGCGGCGCCTCGTCTTCTCGGAGAAGGGTGTGCAGGGTTTTTCCCTCGCAACAGCCAGAGCCGGTTATAAGGCACAGAAACAACCTGCTGAATAGGATAAATAATGTGCGCTCACGGGCGCGGCGCTATTGAGTGCTCGTGCGGTGCGGCGCGGGGCACGCGACACACCTTGACAAGCATCGCGAAAGGCGGTGGAAACGGGGAGGCTTGGATCTCAAGCGAGGCAATCAGAAGTAGAGACTGTGATTGGGTGCGCACTCGCCGGAGTGCCGGACTGCAGCCCTGGAAACCACCGTGCCAGGCATCGACAGTGTCATCACAGAGAATCGGCCCCGTTCACTGTTAGCTGATTTGCGGTGAAAGAAAAAACATCGTTTCGATTGAAAAAACAAGTTGAAAAGTATGGATTATAAGGCGGATGAAAATGGCTGGGCATGTAATCATCGGGATTTGGGAGAGTCTAGAAGCAAACTTTCGGTGAAGTGGCTTTCACGCAGAGTCTAGTAGCGCTGCGCTGTGTACTGTGTTCGATGGGCCGTGACTATTTGATGCTCATGGTCCTGGATTGTATTAGTCAATCATCAGACTTTGATGTTTAGTGTGCGGGGCGCTTCTAGGCCCTGAAAATGGAAGTGATGGACTGATGGTCCATTTTGAGCTTACAGCTTTTGGGCTTTTGCGACGTTGTGCAGGCTGTGTTTACTTCCTCAAAAAAAAGTACTGTGCAAACAAAAGATTCCCGTCACATCAAACTTGCGATACATGCATGGAGTACTAAATGTAGATGAAATAAAAAAAACTAATTGTACAGCTTGGTTATACTTTGCGAGACGAACGTTTTGAACCTAATTAGTCAACGGTTGGACACTATTTGCCAAATAAAGCCAAAACGTGCTACAATACTTTTTTTACACCTTTTTACACAACTAAACACACCCATAGCATAAGAGTAGCTCCAGTGCAGGAGATAACTGAAGCGTGGGGAAAAAAACCCGAACCGAACACACTCGACCATTCGGTTGTTGGGTTGCTAGAGTTTCTCCAGCAATCCCCCAATACAACTCTCCCAATAAATAGTATTAGGATAACTCAATATTACTTTCTAGATTTATTGAGAAAGTTACTGCAGTAGTACCCCAATATATCTGCCTCAATACCTAAATGAAAGGTGGGTTCCACAAAAGTGTCAGAGAAAATATGGCTGAAATGTGGTAATTGGGATGGTCCCCATGGTATTAGAGGAGTTGTATCTCCCCTTTCTTTGAGGGAAGATGAGGGAAATATTGGTGGCCACAAAAAAAAAGGAGAGATGTATCAGGGAACTGCTAGGGCAAGAAAAAACATAGTTGTCTCAATATGATAGTTTTATGGGAATAGGGGGAGGCATTGGGAACTGCCGGAGATGCTCATGGAAATCGACCTTCTAGTTTGGTGTGAACCACAGCCAGAGAGCGGGTCCCACAGCGCCAAGAAGCCACAACAAAGGAATTTGCTTTTTCCTAACATTGTTTACATTGCAAACGATTTTAATCGGCAACTCAGTCATTGAACTTCGACTCCTCGGTTCAACGATGTGCCTAAACGCATAACTTGATCTACCTATGATTTGCTTGAAACCCGCAACTTTGCGTTGCATCCATATAGTAATCAGTTGCATACGCTGAACTTGGCGGGTAACTATGGCCATGATTGTTTGAGCGTTCTCTAGTAGCGGGTCATGGAGAAGCAAGAAACTAAACAACCAGCGAGAGCCGCGTCGTGCGTTTCTTTTTTTCACGTTGAGTGTGCTATACAAAAAGCAAGTTCTTCATGAGGATGCAAACGGGACTTATCCGTGAGTTCGTAGATAGAGTTAATTTTGGCAGGTTTCTTAAAAGCTCATAGAAAGTAAACCTATTTACGGGCTCGTGGACATGCCCACTTGAATGTTGGGTGGGCTTTTGGCTGATTATTGCGTAGTCGTAGCTGATAAACCAAACTTTGGAACCAAATATGGTCTCCCTCTATTCTTGAAAGATTGTTATCTTAGTTTTGAATCTAAACAAGTGTTTGTCCATGTTTAAAGTCGGCCTTTGGGATGGAGAGAGTGTGAGGTAACGGAGAACTTTTCTGTGTGGCGAGGGCTGCCGTTGGCCGGGGGTGGGGGAGGAAAGGCGTGGCGCGGTTGAAGGCCGGTCGCGGCGTAAGAGCATCTCCAGCAGTACTACCTAAAACACACTATCTATTTCTTCATTTGGGTAGCCGCTCATTTTCATACTACCTATATTTTACTCCCAACTCCAGCAATACTACCTAAAACATGCTACCTAAACTAATCCTAACAGAGAATGACACGTGGGTCCCATGTGTCATCCTCTTCAATGTTCTTCTCGCCATAGCAGGATGCACGACGAGGAGGAGGCCGCCGTGTCGGGCAGGCCGCGTGCCGGAGCGGGCATCCATCGATGGGAGCACGGTCGGGATCCGAGGCGAGAGAAGCTTGCCGCGCTGGGGAGACCCGCCGGCATCGGGGCCATGGCTGCTCGCAGTCGGGGAGCGCCGGAGATGGGCGCCGTCGGGGAACATCGGGGAACATCGGGGATTGTCCAAAGAAATAGTGAAACTTTTGCAATGGGGCAAGTAAACTAGCCGTGCCGTGCCGTGGTTCAGACGAACGATATCCAACTCCAAACGGGGTAACGTGCCAAAGACGAGGCCACGAGCGAACGCCCCACCACACGCTCCCCGAGCTCGGCGTCGCCCGGGCCAAATGGCGGCTCCATCCGCTTCCGCCCCCTTGCTCCGCTCCCACCCCCACTGCGGCTCGCTCTTCCCCTCGTCGCCGCGCCACCGTCCCGCGGCCGCTTCCCTGCTCGAGTTCCCTCCCCGGAGACCCGCCTCCTCCCGCAGGTTCCCATACACCGTGGTGCGGTCCTCCTCCACAGCCTCACCCTCGGCACCAGTAGAAGAGGCTCCCGCGGCCGCGGTCCCGACCGGAGACGCGGAGGAGGAGCGGGTGGTGCTCCCCACCAACGAGTCCTCTGAAACCCTGCTGCGCATCCGGCACACCGTACTGCTGCTCCCCTTCTCCCCCTACGTTACAGTGCTTGAACTGGCCTAATTGTATGCTTAATTTGGTCTCGGTTCTCACCAAAATCCCATCACTCTAATACGTGTACAATTTAGTGTCTTGTCAAAACTATAAGCATCTTAGTGGCGTTCACAATTGTTGCTGCAGTGCGCCCATGTGATGGCCATGGCTGTCCAGAAGCTGTTCCCCAACTCCAAGGTGACAATAGGTCCCTGGATAGAGAATGGTTTCTACTACGATTTTGACATGGAGCCCTTGACGGATAAGGACCTCAAGAAGATTAAGAAGGAGATGGTGAGTCTGCATTTCTGCACTGAGCATGTGTGAATTGACCTGAACTGCAAAGTGGTGGTTTTGATTTGTGAATTTGGTATGTTCAATTGTTGATAGGATCGGATCATCCGACAGAACCTCCCACTGGTGAGGGAAGAGGTATCCCGAGAAGAGGCTCAGAAGAGGATTGAAGCACTCAATGAACCTTATAAGTTGGAGATTTTGGAGAGCATTAAGGAAGAACCAATCACGATATACCACATTGGTTAGCCTTTTGGTGACTTGGATATCTTTAAAGAAGAGACTTACTCGTCGTGATTGGTTTATTTATGATAGCATGTATTGATGATATCCTTCGTGTCATGTAGGAGAAGAGTGGTGGGATCTCTGTGCCGGGCCTCACGTGGAGTCTACTGGAAAAATAAACAGAAAGGCTGTTGAGCTTGAGTCTGTTGCTGGTGCTTACTGGAGAGGTCATGAGAAAAACCAAATGCTACAAAGGATATATGGAACTTCTTGGGAAAATGAAGATCAATTGAAGGCTTACATCCACTTTAAGGAGGAAGCCAAGCGCCGAGATCATCGACGATTGGGTCAGGACCTTGATCTGTTCTCTATACAGGTGCGTCTTACATCTTAATTTCTGAGAAAGCATATGTAAATACAGAAGAGTGATTCATTGGTAACTATAGGCCTCAACCTTTCCACCAGCAATAAAACTGAATGATGCCAGATTGTGTGGTTTTGTTAGTTTTTAGAGCCCTTAAATGTCTGATGGTTCTTGATAGCTTTCATGCATGGGAGAATCTTTACAGTGTACCATGTCATCTATAGCTTTGTAGAACATGGCAAAAGTGAACAAGATCTGAGTCCACAATATTGGAATGATTTGCTGTGCTTGGGAGTTGAAGACAAGTGGCCACTTTGCTCTGCCCGATCTCACTATGTTGAATTCATAGTCATAGCACGACTTCATTTGATTTGTATTCTGCAACTGCTAACATCTATTAATGTTTTTTAGTAAGCGCCAAAAATGTGATGTTTGATGCAGACAGTTTGCTATAACTGACTATTCCAACATAATATTGTCCATGTTCTTGGTTTACTTTTTTACACTATGAAATAGATAACCTGGTCTAACTTCTAATTATGACTTGCATCCTGTGCATAAGTTATATTTTTTTTATTAGTAGTGACTGTAACCTATGTGTATTAATCAGGATGATGCTGGTGGTGGTCTAGTATTCTGGCATCCAAAAGGCGCTATCATCAGACACATTTTAGAAGACTCATGGAAACAGATTCATTTGCAACATGGTTATGATCTACTGTACACTCCTCATGTTGCAAAGGGTGATCTTTGGAAGATCAGTGGACACATAGACTTCTACAAAGAGAACATGTACAATCAAATGGATGTTGAAGATGAGATGTATCAACTGCGACCCATGAATTGCCCTTACCACATTTTGGTGTACAAGAGAAAACTACATTCATATAGGGATTTTCCTATCAGAGTTGCGGAGCTAGGAACTGTCTACAGATATGAGCTATCTGGTAGTCTGCACGGGTTGTTCCGTGTAAGAGGGTTCACACAGGTGCTTCCTTTCTTCAGGTTCCCTTATACCACTAATTTTTTACTGATGGGATTATGATCATTTCATACTTTTTAGCAAGGTTCCTAAGGTGTCACCAAGGCAGCAAGGCATGTCTAGGTCGCCAGAAGGCCCTAGTTACACCTTGTCACCTAGGCGCCGCCGGCATACCCAAATCACCACAGGATGCCTTACCACTTTAAGAATGTTTATTTTTTACTTATTTACAAATACTACTAGATGAGATGAATAATGCTAATGTTTTCTTTTTGAATGACAAGTACTGCTATGCAGCTTTTGCTCCTTTCCCTGAAGTGCCTTTTGGTATTATTTATTGTTTTATATCATATGTGCTTATGTAATGTCATTAGCCAGCAATCAAGTCCACACATGACCTTTTTCTGTTTCCAAGAATACACAGCATAGGTCTCAGCACCTTTTGTTTCAGTTCCTTTTCTAGACATACTATCCTTAAGTTATGGAATATGGACATTCTACTCTCTAACATTTTGCTAACAATCATAGCACTGGATGGTTGGTATAGAATTTTCTCACCACTACTTTATAAAGTTCAAAACTACTCTTGGTATTGTTTTCAATTCTCAACAATTTCTATTTATGTAGGATGATGCCCAATTTTTTCTATTTATGTAGGATGATGCCCACATATTTTGCTTGGAGGACCAGATAAAAGATGAAATTAGAGGTGTTCTTGATCTAACTGAGCAAATACTTGGACAATTTGGTTTTCGGTATTATGAGATAAACCTTTCAACTAGGCCAGAAAAATCTGTTGGCACTGATGACATATGGGAAAAGGCAACAATTGCTCTGAAGAATGCATTAGATGATAAAGGTTGGGAATACAAGGTCGATGAAGGTGGAGGTGCTTTTTATGGTCCAAAAATCGATCTAAAAATTGAGGATGCTCTTGGAAGGAAATGGCAGTGTTCCACTGTGCAGGTAAATTATATATTTTTATGGGATAAGAGGTACTCAAATGTGTAAATGGCATTGAAGGTCACCAAACTTGTCTTGTACGTGCAAAAAGGTCACTGTTCTTCAAAATTAAACTAATCCATGACTAAAGTTTCTAACAGGATGGTCTAAAATCACCAATAATGTACCACCATCCAATAACGCTGACATGGAAATTATAGTGAAGGACGTGGTATAATAATTTTAAAAAAAGTCTTCCAACATCCTTTAATCCATATGTTCCTTATAATTTGCCCTAACTTTCTACACGGTAGTGTACTAGTTTTCACCCACCCAATGCAAATTGCCTGCCATCTACCTTATGGCTAGTGTGCTGCTGCCAGATAAATACATGTGGCCGTGCCCTAAATCGACACGAGAATGAGATGGATTATGAATAAGCTCTAGGAGTCTAGGTTGAGACTGATGTCTCTATACTAAATAAACTGAGGATACATATGGTCTTCAGTAATCTGTTCAGAGCAGGGGGGCGCAGCTTTGCCTCCATGAAGCTCCGTCAGCTCTGCCCAGCACTAGAGTCGAATATCTTAGTACATGAATTAGTTTGTGAACATATTAGTTCTAATATGATTAGCATGCAGGGGTTCAATGCAAAGATCACAAACTATTGGCACACCACTCTAATCTGAACCCATTGCCATGTTGAACAAAACTTGGAGTCCATGCTAGTGTGACTTGACAAGTTGCCACATAAGTCACCTCAGGAGATCCACTTTGAAAGTTTAGTGATGAACCTGTCCCATTTTAAAGCTTGGTGACTTATTTGCATGTACACCACAAGTTCAATGGCCTCTAATGCGATTTACTCTACTCAAATTGTTCAAAGAGAAAATAGGATACACTAACGCTCCATTTTCTTATATGTTATAGGTGGATTTCAATTTGCCTGAACGGTTCGACATTACCTATGTTGATTCAAATTCTGAGAAAAAGCGACCCATCATGATTCATAGAGCTATCCTTGGGTCTTTGGAGCGCTTCTTTGGTGTCCTGATTGAACACTATGCTGGTGATTTTCCACTTTGGCTTGCCCCAACTCAAGCACGTATTCTACCTGTGACAGACAATGAGGTTTGATTCATTTGCTTTGCATTATCGTTCACCATATTTTGTTAAAATTGAAAGCATATGTTCACTGATATTCTGGATTATCTGATTCTCTTCCGATTGAATTGAAGAGATGTTTATAGTTCAGATAGATGTTTGCCTTAGTATTATTTATGAAACCATGACATCTTGATTTGTATTTTCAGTTGCAATACTGTAACGAGGTGGCCTCAGAACTGAAATCAAGAGGGTTACGTGTTGAAGTCTGTCATGGAGAGCGCCTACCAAAGCTAATAAGGAATGCTGAAACACAAAAGGTGCCACTAATGGCAGTTGTTGGTCCTAAAGAAGTTCAAGCTAGGACCCTGACTATCAGGTCCAGGCACAATGGGGAGATCGGCACAATGGCCGTCGACGAATTCATCACGAGACTTCAACTTGCTGATGCAGACAAATCGTCTTTATAGATCGTTGATCCACTAAATTTCAGTCCAGTATGTAGAACATTAGATCCTTTGCACATAGATCTGTTCCATCAAAGTAAAGTAACAGCTGAGGTCTGCAGAAGCAGGTCCAACATTTTTTGTGCATAGTCCTACCCCGCCACCGCCCCCCCTCCCCCCCCCCCCCCCCCCCCCCCCCCCAAAAAAAAAAAAAACTACTCTGTACATTTTGGCTGAAAGGGATGCTTTTAGTTAACCACGTCCAGACCATGATTATTGCCATGAGTACCAATGCTTTATCCGCCTCCATACGACATGCATTTTTTTTAAAAGCTCAGTCATCTCCGTTAAGGATTCACCATTTCAAAGGCCTATATGTTTTACAACGAAAGTGTGCGACATCAGACAGTGGAGCAATTATGCCTGGAGTACGCATCATATATTTGTACTACAAAATGCAGTGGCTGTTTTGGATTGATGCAAAACATCTCCACTAATGTGTGTTTTGTTCATCCCTAGCCTCATCATATCCTGGAGAATACTTAAGGCCATGTTTAGTTACCAAAAATTTTCAAGATTTCCCGTCACATCGAATGTTTAGACACATGCATAGAGCATTAAATGTAGATAAAAAAAAACTAATTACACAGTTTGGTAGAAAACCACGAGACGAATCTTTTGAGCCTAATTAGTCCATAATTAGATACTAATTGATAAATACAAACGAAAGTGCTATAGTAGCCAAAGCCAAAATTTTTCGCGACCTAAACACACCCAAGTTGGTCGTGAGATCGATGTCTCACCAACCAATCTTTGTGAGTGCAACTCGGGGAATATGTGCTACAGCTTATAAAGAAGAGAGAATATCAAAAGCTTGTATTATTCAGATAGTGTTAGAAAACCTAAAATCCATGTCACCAACTCATGGGCATGTCTTGTAGCTGAAGGAACCTAATTCGGGGAACCCTGTTAAGCTAAAATAGTGCGCACCACCAATCTTTTTCAATACGAAGGAATGTGATTCTTCATGTCAACCTGAATTTTTAACAATAGGATTAACATCAGTTTTTGTCTGTAGTGCATAGTTAACTTTTTGTCATAGGTCGCCCTGTTCGCTTGTCTTATAAGCCGTACTTTTTCAGCAAACGAGCAGTGTTTTTTTCTCACAACAAATCAGCGAACAATACTTTCAGTCATTATTTTTCAACCAAGCGAACAGGACCTCAAAGAGAAGTGTTCAGGGGTTAAAAAAGACGAGGTACTCATATGTCCATCCGTTCAGAACTCATACATGATACTGCAACGAGTTGCAGTGCATGTGAAATACTTCAACGAGTTGCAGTGATCACGTTACAAGTCATTTATAGTCCTGAGCAAGTTTAGGTAGGTTGTGTTAAACCCAACATGAGTCACCAACAAAAGAGAAAATAAAAGATAAAACGAAATTATCATCTTGCAGTTACATCGATCACTAGTATCGAAGTATATCGTTCTAGCCTTCTAGGGGCATACATTTTGATCTTCAAATTAGCATCCCTCATGTCTTCCTCTGCGACATTAGAGAAGGTTGACTTGAATTAAAGTCAAACATCGTATACTACTAGTAGTTTTATTTTTATTTTATTTTTTGAAAAGATGGCATGAGCTCTGTCTTTCTATTACGAGGGGAAGTGAGTTTTAAACATATAATCAGTTTAAGTTCTTCATAGAAAATAGGTAACAACACATTTTGTCAAAAAAAGGTAACGACACAAATTTCACCCTTGATGTACTCCTATTTTGATTGTTATTGAAGTCAATCGTGTTATGACCACTCGTTGAAATACTCTTCACAACATTGTATATGTCCTTGACGAGGGTGTTTAACTTACCTTATTTGGAGTAATTGTGTAAGACCCCATGACTTCTTTTTTGGGAAAAAAATGTTTCCACAATTTTATTTTATGGAAAGTTACAAAGTTGTACATATAACTTTTACCCATAATATTGACGAGACATAATTTATTAGCATAACTTAGTCAATATATACTTTTTAATAATATTATGTAGACAACTTATCATGATAACTTTTCTACGTAACATTTAAAGTCCAACTTTTGTTCATAACTACCCGTGCGCAAACTTATTCACAGCAATTATCAACATAACCTCTATAAACACGACATTATATAATAAGTTATGCAAATAACATAACTTATTTACAAAAGCTATTGTTGTCCAACTTCTTTTGAAAAAATATACATACAGTTTATCCAGCATAATTTTTTATGTAATTTATTTTGATCAAATTTCTCAATACACAGTGAAAAAAAGGAAAAAGAAAAAGGCAATAAAAACAAAAGGAGAAAACAAACTGAGAAAATAAAAATCTGATAGAGAAAAGGAATACAAAAATAAAAGGAAAAGTGAAAAGTGAACGGACGTCAACCGATGAACATGGCCCTAAGGCCGTGCCCACTGCCCAACACGGTGACTTCGTTGGTAGCTTTGTCAGGCTAGTTAGGCTCGAACACCAGCGTGTGCAAAAATGAGGTGTCCTGCACGTGTCAGGGTGACCTACAGAGAGAATGTCTCTACAAGAGAGAGCAAGAGAAAAGCAGTGTCAGCTTTTGCAGGCTATGACATGGTTGGAGTATGTGCCTGCGATGGAAAGGGTGGCCTCAACTGGCCTCTACCTACGTGGAGAGTGATAGTACTTTTTTTAAGCCAACGCTTCTCTTTACCTGCATTGGTGAAGCCCTAAATAGCTTCGAGCACATGCACAAGGTGAGACACATAGAGAAAAAATATCAACCTATAGGAGAAACGGTAGATATAGAAAGATAAAATGACCATCTACAGTAGGTCATGCACACGTGAAAGTGAAAGGAAAATAAGAAAACACATATATGTAAATACCGCAACAAAATATCTTTCGATCGTCAGTCAAATACAAATTAGAGAATAGAAACCACATCAGTCGGACAGTCGAGGCTAATCACCGCAAGACGCAAGTGGCCTGAAGCATGGACGTGTCCGCTCCCCACGAACACTCGTCATTCGTCAAACTGGATTTTACGAATCGCGTAACTTATACACGTACGTTTTTGTTGTCTAACAATTTTTTCATACAACTAGTTCTGGACAAACTTCTAAATCTGAATTTATTCTTACTACATCGAAGAAAAAATGATAAGTTAATATAAAAAAAGAAAAACAGAAAAAATAAAAAAGAATAAAGTGAAAACTGCAGGAAAAGATAAAGTGAGCTCTACGGGGGACCGTTGGCCGTTGGGGTTATCCGATTGCAAATGGATCCACCCACAAAAAATACGTGTGGTCTGTGTCACTGGAGATTGACCGCTGCATTCGAGAAAACTATTTCTATGATCGAACTGGAATTGGGATAGAACCGTGTGTCCTATAGGTCCTCCTCCTCCTTGTACCGCTCAATGATCGTTTTTATTTTTACTAAGAAATTGTCTCTATGATCGACCTTCCGGTCTTGAAACCAAATTGGTTCATGACCATATTTCTCGTCAAATGATGCTCGATAACTATCAAACTGTCGGTGATTGCGATCAGTACACAAAATAACTTTGCATCATGGAGAATCAAATAATTTAACATATAGGATTTTCGATCGGTTTGCTTGATTGAACCAAAAGCATGGACAGGACCAACGAAGACCAGCGATTATAAAGGCAAAGCTGCTCTGAGTCTGGCCGGATCTGGCCTATTTATACAGGCTGCCAGCACTGCAGGCACTGACCAGGGCACACAAGAACCTGAGCACCTCACCCCAGCCTCGCAGATACGTTTCAGCTCCGAAGCGAGCGTTCAGGGATTTACTGAAAGAGAAAGTGTTCAGGGATTCAGCACTTGTTCGTTCATGGCTGCTGCGTTTAGCAGCCATCACTTTCGCCAGTCCAAGCTCTCAGTACTGATCCTGGCATTGGCCACGGTGGTGGCCGCCGCACGGGCTCAGCTGTCGCCGACGTTCTACGCCTCGTCGTGCCCTGCCGCGCTTGTCACCATCAAGACCGCCGTGAGGGCTGCCGTGGTGCTGGACCGGCGCATGGGCGGCTCCCTGCTCCGGCTTCACTTCCACGACTGCTTCGTGCAGGCAAGTCCACAGCAGTCGGTCGAGGTGTAAGAATCTCTGTGAACAAGTCATGTGACGAGCTGTGTATACCTGCCTGTGTATGTACGTGCGCCAGGGCTGCGACTCGTCCGTTCTGCTGGACGACACGGGCAACTTCACCGGGGAGAAGAGCGCGGGCCCGAACGCGGGGTCGCTCAGGGGGTTCGGCGTCATCGACACCATCAAGGCCCTGCTGGAGGCGCTGTGCCCGCGGACCGTGTCGTGCGCCGACATCCTCGCCGTCGCCGCCCGTGACTCTGTCGTCGCGGTACGGATGACCACCATCCCAATCATGAGCCAGTACCAGCAGTATTCACTGAGGACTCCAGCTCACTTAACAGTTAACATTGTCTTGCGATCTTGGGTGTGCAGCTCGGAGGGCCATCGTGGACGGTGCAGCTTGGCAGGAGGGACTCCACCACGGCGAGCCTCTCCACCGCGAACACCGACCTCCCCTCGCCGGCGTCCAGCCTGAGCACCCTGCTCGCCGCATTCGCCAGGAAAGGCCTGAGCGGCACCGACATGGTCGCTCTGTCTGGTGCGTTCCTCACTGCCACTGATCAATCGATCACGGTTTCATCAGTGATCAGCCACCAAAGCGCCTGATCGAGTACAGTGATGTCCTGGCATGGTCACCGACGTGACCAGGCAACTACCAGTTCCCCTGTGCCTCTACTCTAACAGCGGTGGCAGTTTGGCAGCTAGCACCAGCGCCACCGCCCCCACCGCCACGTACCGCTGGTCACCACTGACACGTGCGCGGTTGCATATGCATGCAGGAGCCCACACGGTGGGGCAGGCGCAGTGCCAGAACTACCAGGCCAGGATTTACAACGACACCAACATCAACGCGGCCTTCGCGGCGTCGCTGAGGGCCGGCTGCCCGGCGGCCGGCGGGGGCGGCGCGAGCGCGCCGCTGGACGCGTCCACGCCGAACGCGTTCGACAACGCGTACTACGGCGACCTGGTCGCGCAGCAGGGGCTGCTGCACTCCGATCAAGAGCTCTTCAACGGCGGCTCCACGGACGGACTGGTCAGGAGCTACGCGGCCAGCTCGGCGCGGTTCAGTAGCGACTTCGCCGCAGCCATGGTCAAGATGGGCGGCATTGGTGTCCTAACCGGGAGCAGCGGACAGGTCCGGCGCAACTGCCGGAGGGTGAACTAGCTAGCTTGCAGAATACTGCATCGCATGCATCACACTGGTGGAAGAAATTGGGTGTGCTGAGTTATCCAACCATGCTTAAAGGAAGTTGCAAAGATTGAAGGGCAACGAGTTCATATAGCTTGTATTGATGTTGAGACTAAAGAAGTACTAATCCATTTCAAATTATAAGGTTTGGCCTTTTCTAAATACATAACTTTTGCTATGCACTTAGATATACAATATGTCTAAAAACAATATATCTAGAAAACTAAAACATCTTTTAATTTGAAATGAAGGGAGTACAATATATCTTAGACCAAACCAGCTTATAAAAATGGTATGGTTTAAATAAAATGAAGCTTGTAGAAACCTTGGACCATGCTACAAGAAAATTTGGCAAAGGTGGCAACACTGAGGGGGGCTTCGATTGAGGCCACTGGGTGCCCGCTAATATTAGGTCGTTGATTGTGGGTGCAAGACTTGTTTTGGATGGATGTCGAAGTTTGCCGGTCTACTGTACCAATGCGTAGTTCATTTTTCGGCCTCTTCCAAGCCAATACGGGGCAACCAATCACATGCCAGACTTTGGCCGACCAAACTAATTTCGGTGAGACATCCATGGGCAGCAACCAAACATGTCCCAAGGCCCCATTTAGTACCAAACTAATGGCTTCTAGTTCACTTATGACATGTGAGGCTCACGTCAACACTACAGAAATTTATTCCCATTCCCCCTGTTAAAGGATAGCTTTCCTTCTCACGTTGATGTACGTGATGTACCTTCTGTTGTTGGCTGTTATCTCCTGCATTGCAGGACACGGTTGTTATCTCCTGGATTGCAGGACACGGCTGCATGTGTTCATGCCGCCTAGTTTGGAGTAGTTTCCTACTTTGTTGTAATCATTTTTCCTGTTGTACAAGCCACCGTCCTGAGCTATTTAACATGCAGCCGAGTGCCTTGGTCAGGCATCTCGTTTCACCAATTTCCACATGGTATCGGAGCCTTCTTCCTCGCGGAATCTGTCCATGGCCTTCGTTTCTTCCTCCTCAGGGGTTTCTGCTGTTCAGCCCTTCGCCACGTTCCTACCAGTGAGCGAAAAACTGAATCGCAACAACTTCCAGTCATGGAGGGCGCAGGTGCTGTCCGCTCTGAAGGGCGCCCAACTCGCCAAGTTCCTGAATCCGGTGGTGAAGCCGCCGGCGTAATTCCTCACTTTGAAGGAGGAGGACAAGAAGGAGGACCCCGTCGTCAACCCTGACTATGAGTTGTGGGTTGCAAAGGACCAGACAGTCCTTAATTTTTTGTTGTCTAATCTCTCCAAGGAGATCTTGTCTCAGGTCAATAGTGAAGTCACCGCCGCCGACGCATGGGCGGTGATCGAAGGACTGTTCGCAGCACAATCGCGTGCCAGGGTCATCGCTACTAGGATGGTCTCGCCACCGCCTCCAAGGGCTCGTCCAGCATTGCGGAATACTTCGTCAAGATGAAAGGGTTGGCGGATGACATGGCATCCGCTGGCCGCAAACTCGAAGACGACGAGCTCGTGTCGTATATACTTACCGGATTGGATGTTGAGTTCAATTCGGTGGTGTCTGCCATCTCGGCTCGGGTGGAGCCCATCACAGTCGCAGAACTGTACACCCAGCTGATCAGCTTTGAACAGCGTATGGAGATTCAAGTCAGCGGTGGCCAGCAGTCATCTACAAACATGGCTGCCAAGGGAGGACGCGGTGGCAGCAACACCAACAGCCCTCGTGGGGGGCGCAATGCAGGAGGCCGAGGAGGTTTCGGCCGCGGATCCAAGGGAGGCCGCGGTGGTGGCCGCCCACAAGGAGGGAACTTCCAAGCTGGTGTTTTTTGCCAGCTTTGTGGCAAGGAGGGACATGCCGTCGTCAGGTGTTTCAAGAGGTTCGATGCTTCTTTTTCAGGCCCTCCGCAGAAGTCTGCATCTTCCGCAACAACTGCTTCTTACGGCGTAGATACCAACTGGTATATGGATTCGGGTGCAACGGATCATATTACCAGTGAGCTTGAAAAACTCACCACTCGGGAGAGGTATCACGGCGCCGAACAAGTCCATGCTGCCAATGGATCTGGTATGAAAATACATCATGTTGGTCATAGTACTTTATGTTCCCAATCCCAAGATATTCATCTAAACAATATTCTTCATGTTCCTCATTGTAACACCCTGGTGTTAGTTAGTCTCATAATGCATTCATAATGCATGATCATGGCATGACATTACCATAAGCATCGTCATTTCATGTGCATCCTTGTTTGAAACATGACCTTGCAACATTATGGTTTCTATGTGCTTCCTTTATGTGTTGCTAGGGTTTTTGTATAGATGACATATGTGATGCTATTGTGTGACTTGGGGGCTTGAAAACATCTTTGATATGTTAGTGGAGCAAAATGAGCTAGGGTCTATATTCATGTTTTGACCAAAATCCAATTTGACTAGGTTTGACCCCAGTTTGACCATAGCACTGATCTACTTTGACCGATTTAAAAGTGGTATCTAGAGGTCTTGCATGGCTGTGCCACCTTAACAAAGTTTGTGCCAAATTTCATGAGGAACAAAAGTTGTTTTGGGGTCATCTCATGAAAAAGCCTAGAACCTGCTCTAACATGGCCCACAAGGCAGCTAGGAGTGCTGATTTCAGCACTTAGCCTTTTTGGCTAAGTCATAACTGATTTTCAGTTTCCATGTACCCTTGTTTAGGACCCTGTATCTTGCTAACCATGCTGAACTAGCTCTTGTGCTAGTAGACTTTCTCCTAGATCTTACTTAGCTCTAACTAAAAGTCTTTTGCACCTTCATCTAACTCGGGATGGTTGGTGAGTTGGAGCTCGATGAAAGTGCACTGTCAGATTTATCTTGACTGCACCGTTTCTAAGTACCCCACTTTGGCTCTTTCTATCTCTTAAACCGTGCTGATTTAACTTGAGCTCTAGTTGACACATTTGTAGACCTCACGTAGCTCTATCACGTAGTTCTTTTGGTTGAGCAAATCACCGCACCGATTTGGATCTTTGATCGAGCAAAGTCTGGCCGTCAGTCGGTTCACGAAAGGGGTTCAGAGTTCAGAAAACTTGAACTTTGGTCGTGGCCGACCGCGCGCAGGACTTGGTGGTCGCGTGGCTGCTACGCGTCGCTGTCATGCCCACGCTCGTGTGAACAAGGCCAGGAGCCATCCCAGAGCGTCGTTGTTGCCCTCATTCTCTTCCTCTCTTCTCGCTGAGCCCGCCACGGCGGCTTGGGGCGCTGCCGCTGCCGCCATCGCCTCGCCATGTGTTGTGCCTCCGCTAGGGCAGCAAGCTCCAATCCCGTGCACCTGCAGCTTCGCAATCCCCCGCTCTACCTCCCTATCCTCCTCGTCGGGCAGCTGTACCGTCTGCTTGTGCTTCGTCCGCTCCGCCGTCGTCTCCCGCTCCGGCGGTTGGGAGCTCGCCGTGGCCAGGTGGCTACAGAGCATCGCTGCGCCTTTTGTACCCTGTTCCTTGGTCACCATCTTCAGTAGGTCGTGTAGCCGCAATCGGTTTAGTCTCTACTGGCTTGTATGCATCGGAACATGTTGATGCGCAGAGCGCGCTCCACCATGTCCTCCTAGGCATAGAGCTCGATTGCTCCCCGTTCGTGTTCTCTTCTACCTTTCTCCTTGGTGTCCAGGCCATCTTAGGTCTAGAGCTCGCAGTAGGCTTGACGTTACTCCTTGCCGTGCCCCCTCCGGCGTCGAACACCGAGTGCTGCCTTTGGCTCGCCGTCGCCGCCGTAACACCCGCACAGGCTAGACCGCACCGGCCGCCCTGTAGTCTCGATAACAGTCCTAGCAGCTTCGCCTTGACACCACGAGCACGTAGGCATCGTCACCGCCCGCAGCCGTGCACCCTACCGACTGGCGCCCCCCCACCGAGCACCGCCGCCCGCCATTGCCGGCGGTGAGCCATCTCAGTCTAACCCTAGCGCCGCTATAGCACATCAATGGGTGCGGTTCGTCGAGAGGAACACGATGGTGGGGTCGGCCTCGTCGGAAACCTCGTCGGCGGCGAGGAATCGGCCGACGAGCCGTCGCCTCTATTTTGTGCTGGTTGGGCCACTAGGTGGGCCTGCGGGCCGAAGAGGCCCAATGCCTTCGTGGGACTGCCTGTTGGCTCAGCCCTGTTTAGGTTTTAGTTTTATTCTTTTCTGAAATGCCTTATATGTTGCTAATGTTTGGATATTCACAGAAAATTGTAGAAAAATCCTAAAAAGGAAAATGTGGACTTTCTGGAATCCTTGAGATGTGTACTTTGCAGTAGTGAAATAAAATATGGCATGTTAATTTATGTTTACTGAAGTTGGTAATCATTTTTGTTGAGCACTTTATTTAATTAGGTGATTTAGATAATTTTGTAGCTCTCTGTGCATTAATCCAATTGCCATGAAATTTTTGTGAGATGCTAAGCATGCTATGATGATACTCCAGTTAAAGTTTGATGAAATTTGGAGGTCACATGCTTCATTTATAAATTCCCTTTTTTTATATGCTTTATATTGCTTATACATTTGTTTATTATGATATCTCCAATTTTACTTGTCAATTTGAGATGAAATTTTTATGGTAGCCTCCTGGTGTCATGTATGTGCCTCTTTAATTTTATTAGAATTTTCTAGGCATATTTTATAAGTAATGTTATTTATGCCTATGCAATTAAATAAATAGAAAAGGGTCAATTAAATAAATGTTTATGCAAGTAACATGATATGATCTGGTGTTACTTTAACATGCTCTAGCTATTAGTAAAGTTGGTTTGGTGCAATTATGCTTTTGCATCATCATTAATTATTTAATTTAGAGAATCTGCCATTCTGGACAGATTTGCTAGTTAAGAGAATTAACCTATGATAATGATGCTTTCATGCCTGGTGAACTATAACAAAGTTGTTAAGAACTTCATGAACTAGTTTCTGGTAAAATTGGATGACAATTGGACTCATGGTTTAGAAATGGCAGCTGTTCAAAGTTTGAGTCAGAATTGTTTTGCTCTCTGTCTTTTTAGAATAGTTTCTGGGTATGTGCTATTTTGACCTGGTAAATGATAAAATTTTGCTTAGATGTTTATAAATGAAATGTAGACAATTTCATAAGCTTTCCAAAATGTCCTCTTTCAGGTCATTTGGATTGGTAGAACTCCAGTTGTGAGTTTTCTTAGCTACTGTTGATAATATGTTGTAAATACTAAATTTCTGAAATCTTGTTATGTGTGTGTTTGGTCTTAACCTTTGTGGCACTTAGTGGTTTCTTAGAGGTGTTCAAACGTGTTAATACCGGAGAGGAAATTTGCACCTAAGCTTGAAGTGATTTGAATAGAGCACCACATAACTTGGTTTTGTGCTTACAACGTTGCAATGTCATTGCATTCATCTTCACATCATTCATGCACGTCCATAAATCATCATGTCATTTTTGGATGCATACATGAAATTCGTTGGATGCATATACATGCAATAGGTGTGCCGAGAATCGTGTTACAAGCGAAGTTCCGCTGGGCGTGGAACTCGAAGTTGAAGTCCGTTCGAGAGCCGGAGGTCCAGTCCGACGAAGCCGGAGAAGACGTGGGAACCGTTCTTGAAGCTGAACCTCGATCTCTCTTCTTTCGGTTAAGGCAAGCCCCGGAGCATTATAAGCCTCCTACTTTCAAAGCAATTATCTATCTATACATGTTATATGTATTGTTGTATTACGTGATAGGAGTTGGTTGGAAACCCTTGCTGTATTGATAACACTCCTTGTCCAGCAATCCGAACCTTGAATCCTAAGTAGACAGGATCGTATCTATGCTTAGCCCTGCTAAATTAGAACGGTAGAAGTCGGGTGATTTCCTGTCACCTGCGAGATATAGGGCTTTATCATGTCACGGTTGGCTATATTTGCTATCGTGGAAGTGAACCATGTGTTAATAAAATGAAATGAGATCGGGCGGGATGACGATAGTGAAGCAACAAGGCATGAAGGTCTTGGGTGTGGATCTATCCCCGTCTATGTCGATTAAGGACCGAGACCTGGAGCCTTCTATGTTATTTTGAACGCATGCCTGACATTTAGCTGGCCGGCCTAAGGTTGCCGACCGCGAAGCCTAGTAGCTCAACTCAGGTTGCGAAGTCGAAAAGTGAAAGTCGTCTCGGAAAGGAGCCAGAGGGTCTAAGGGCAGGTGAGTTAAAAGCTCTGAGTATCCTGGCCACTGGTATCCCCGAGAACGCGGCGCTGTTCGAGCCCACCCTGAGTTGTACCAAAGGTTATCTACGGCTGCCTTTAGCGGGGTTTGCCAGGTGAGTATCAGGAATACCCCCCTCAGCTGAGTTGGAATCTATTCGAGTCGCCGTCTCTCCCGGATAGTGAGAAACTTGACTGGTTATCTCCAGCGTAGATACACTAATGATTAATGATGGTTCAGAATTGACGATAATGATGATGATAGCCTTATTATACCTGCTATGGTTAATATTGTTTGCTCTTAACAAAGTGATTGCTCTAGTACAGGTGCTAATCTAGTTCTCAGGTTAATGATGATCAAATTGATACTTAAGCATATATTGATTATTTATCTGTATTAAGCTTTTCTGCAAATAATTCAAGCTAGCCCCACTTATATCAGCCTTGCATAATCCTTGGTGTCACTTTATTTCTGGTTTTTGATGGGTAAGTCTAGCTGAGTACCTTCTCGTACTCAGGGTTTATTCCCACCTGTTGCAGGTAGCAGATTCGTACTTGTTGCTGCAAGTATTGTCTTCGCTATGTGGACGTGGAGACTAGACCATATGGGCATGGTCTCTGTAGTATCTCTTCTGGTATGCTTTTGCAGGATGTGACTATGTACTGGCAGTATTTGACGTAAAATGATTTCAGAAATTATGTTGCTTCCGCTAACCTTTACCTTGGTTTTGTAATAAAAATATTTGTACTCCGATGTATGAGATTACTTTTGAACTGTTGTAACAAGTGTTGTGTTATGTTGGATCACTATGATCTGGTTGCTCTCGGTTTGGTTTGAAATCCCTCGTGATTCCGTGGACTACCGGAGTTATATGGGCTCAAGTTTAAGAATTTGATCGTTTCGGCGATTGTTTTTGAACTTGTGCTCTTATAATTTGGACGGTTCCGTTATAGCTGGTATCGGAGCAAGATTCAACAGTAAACACATCATTTGTGTATTTAAACAAAAGCTTTTGTGAAAAATCTTAATTCTAATCTAAAGAGTGCCAGTGGTTATATCCTATATGCCCAAATAAGGACTATTAGGTGGCTTACTAAAGTACTAACTTGGGGGTTCTTGCTTGTTTTCTGTTTCGTTGTCCATACGGCGTGCTATTGTATGGATGCCATCCACTTGGGTGGTAATGTATGGATCAAAATACCTCTACGCCCTGGTAAGTGGGAGTTGTGAGAGCATGACCGTCCAACCGTCGGTCTAGGGGAGATGTAGTTGTGGTTACTAGCATACTTACATGTTTAATCATGTGATTATGAAAGTACTTAATTGTGGGTATATCTGTCGGGTAGCTTTGATACTAAAGTATATACATCGGGGGATGTATGTATGGAAAGTATTTAGTTTACTGCTTTCTTGTGTGCTATATTGGGAATTGTTGGGCTGAAATGCAATTTTCTGCAGGTACACTAACAACGTTTCCTGTAGAACGACTAGTTATCGTATTGAGAGAACGTGTGTATGCCACCGAACTATACGCTAGAAATTTCAAATTCTTCCTAGGTTTGTGAGGACGTACGGTTCGTGCATGCACCATATTCGCATCATACATTGCATTCTGCATTACTCCCTCCCTTATAAATTGCTTATCCCATTCTTTCAAAATTTTCTTCCCTCCAAACAGTTGTCCCTTAAATAGTTGCATTTCTTTCGTGAAGAATTGGGGGTGGTCAACTAACCTATGGAGTGGTCAGTAGTGTTAGCCTTAAAACCCAATTCATTCCTGGCCCATGGAAGAAAGCAAGACACAGGTCATGATGTATCTACTCGAGCTGGGACGCGTTTTGATCTACAACTTGTCTCTCCATTGCTTCTAACCGTGTATCCACCCTTGTTTGCTACCCCTCTTTGGATGATACTGTTTCTACACGCCTAATTCCTGACACGTGAGGATTCCTCATGGGTGTGTTCGGTAATGGTGTTGTGATTAGTACTCTATGGTGCCACGACGAAACCGAGAGCCTCCTGTGGCGCGTGACACAAGGTTGTGCTGCTCGGCACGCGCAAGTATCAAGGATTGCTAGTCATGATCCATTATGGATCTACACCAATGTGTTATCTTCTCATGAACCTTTTTCCTTGGATGTCATTCCCTATCTTGTTAGAAGATCAGTACCTCAAACCAAGAGATTTCCTTCTTCTGAGATTGGAATTTAGATAGTTGGATATAATCTCTTCCTCCTGCCTATATAATTCGTCAGCAGCCTTTCGACGTCATCAACGCTTACTAGTTTCAACTACTTGCAGATGTCTCGTCAGCTTCGCTCTAGCAGTCGGAGTCGTGGCAATACAGGACCGTCATCGTCTCCTCTGCAACCTACCTCTGCTAAGTTGCTACAAATGCTTGCCGAAAGTCAGCGTGTCTTGGACGATAGTGTCAGAAACCATGTCCATCAGGAACCTGAGCCTGCCCAGTACAACAACTATAAAGATTTCTTGGATACTGAGCCTCCTATTTTTCGAGAAGCAGAAGAACCACTTCAAGCAGACGAATGGTTGAACACTATCAAACAGAAGTTCCATGTGCTCAAGGTGGCAGATGATATGAAAACAGAATATGCTTCGCAACAGTTGCAAGGACCTGCAGGTGTTTGGTGGTGTCACCATCAGAGTACCCTACCTGAGAATATGGAAGTACTTTGGGATCAGTTCAAGGAAGCATTTCGGGGACATTACATTCCTGCTGGCCTCATGTCAATCAAGCACACCGAGTTTATGAAGCTCACCCAAGGAGACCAAAGTGTAACAGAATATCTGCATGCTTTCATCAACTTATCAAGATATGCCCCAGAATTTGTTAATACGGAGGTTAAGAAGATCGCAAGTTTTAAAAGAGGGTTATGTCCCAAATTGATGAGGGCCATGTACAATAGCAAGTGTGCCACTTTCAATGAGTTTGTCAGTGATACTATCCTTCAAGAGAACTGTAATGCTGTGTATGCTGCTTCTAAGAGCCAAGAGAAATCTCATGAATCTAATGCACCTATGACCCATACTCTGGTGGTGATTACACCTCAGTATTATTCGCCTGGCATATCTACCAGATATCACCCATATCAGAAACAGGATCCGGTCAAGAGGAGCAGTATTAAGAAAGGAAAGCCTAAGGCACCACCAAGTAACCGACCATGTTGGAATTGCAAGATGTCAGGTCATTAGGCCAAAGATTGTCCTCTTCCACAGAAGAAATCAAAAGATAATAATGTAGATGTATGTAAAGGGTATGTTCGTTACACCACTGTGGAATCCATTCCTACGGGTGAAATTATCACTGCTGGTGCATTTTTAGTAAACCAACATCCTGCAATTGTGTTGTTCGATTCAGGTGCTTCCCACTCTTTTATCAGTTCAACGTTTGCAGCCAAGCATGGTATGAAGGTCATTACTTTAGATAATAGTGGTTATAATATTAGTGCTGCCGGAAATAATATTTCAACCAACCAGTTGGTCTTAGGAGCAAAGATCAAGATAGAAGGACGTCTGTATGATCTAGATCTCGTGGTATTACCAGGATTGGGCCTAGATGTAATCTTAGGTATGAAGTGGATGAGTGGAAACGGTGTCCTGATCGATACCTCTACGAGAGTGGTTATGTTGAGGGATCCAAAAGATCAACAAGCTTTTCTAGTGCAACTTCCTAGAGATGTTAGTCCTTAGACTACAGTTAACGCTATGATAGCAAAAGCAAAAGAGATTGCAGAAGTTCCAGTAGTGTGTGAATTTTCAGATATTTTTCCTGATGAATTGCCAGGATTACCTCCAGATCGTGATGTAGAGTTTAAGATTGAGTTAATTCCGGGTACCGCACCAATTTCCAAAAGACCGTATAGAATGCCGCCGAATGAGTTAGCTGAACTCAAGACCCAACTTAGTGACCTTTTACTAAAAGGGTTGATCCGTCCTAGTTCTTCTCCGTGGGGTTGTCCTACCATCTTTGTAAAGAAGAAGGACCAGTCTCTATGTATGTGTGTAGACTATCGACCACTCAATGCAGTCACTATCAAGAACAAGTATCCGTTGCCTCGTATTGATATCTTGTTTGATCAGTTGTCTAAAGCAAAGGTATTCTCGAAGATTGATCTGAGATCTGGTTATCACCAAATTAAAATCCGTCCGGAAGACATACCAAAGACCGCTTTCTCTACCAGATACGGGTTATATGAATATCTTGTCATGTCTTTTGGTCTGACCAATGCTCCTGCACATTTTATGTACCTGATGAATTTAGTATTCATGCGAGAGCTGGACAAGTTTGTGGTGATATTCATTGATGATATTCTCATCTATTCTGAAAATGAAGAAGAACATGTCGAGCATCTGAGAATTGTTTTATCCAGATTACGTGAACATAAGCTTTACGCCAAGTTCAGTAAATGTGAATTCTGGTTAAAGAAGGTACCCTTCCTCGGTCATGTATTGTCTGGTGAGGGAATTTTAGTAGACCCAACTAAGGTACAGGAAGTTTTGGATTGGAAGGCACCAACTACAGTACATGAAGTTCAGAGTTTTCTTGGATTGGCTGGCTACTATCGTCGTTTTATTCAGGATTTCTCTAAAATAGCTAAGCCTATGACTCGACTACTTGAGAAGGATATGAAGTTTGATTGGACTCCGGAGTGTGAACAAGCTTTCCGCAATCTATGGACTTTGTTGACATCAGCTCCTGTATTAGCGCAACCTGACATTGAGAAACCGTTTGATGTGTATTGTGATGCATCGGGTACTGGTTTAGGTGGCGTACTTATGCAGGGAGGCCGAATTATTGCGTATGCTTCACGTCAGTTAAGAAAACATGAAGTTAACTATCCGACTCATGACTTGGAGTTAGCTGCTGTCGTCCATGCTCTGAAAATCTAGAGACACTATTTGCTTGGAAATATATGCAATATTTATACAGATCATAAGAGTCTTAAGTACATATTTACTCAACTTGAGTTAAATATGCGCCAGAGAAGATGGTTAGAGTTGATCAAGGATTATAACCTCCAGGTGCATTACCATCCGGGTAAAGCAAATGTAGTTGCCGATGCCTTGAGTAGAAAATCTCATTGCAACTCTCTGATAGAAGAAGATTTTCATTTGTCTCACCTCTTACATCCTGTTGTAATCCATCATATCACTGTAGATTGTTCTTTGAGAAGTAGAATCATTGAGTTACAAAAGACTGATACTGGTGTATTTCACATCAAGAGAAAGATGAAAGAGCAAGAAACTAAGCATTTTTGAATCGATGAGAAGGGAATTCTCTGGTTCAAGGATAGACTCGTTGTGCCAAAAGATAGAGAGCTCAGAAATCAAATCCTATCTGAAGCCCATTCTTCTAAGCTGTCCATCCATCCTGGTAGTAGTAAGATGTATCAAGACCTCAAGCCGTACTATTGGTGGACCAAGATGAAAAAGGAAATTGCAGCCTACGTCGCTAGGTGTGATAATTATTATAGAGTTAAGGCCATTCACATGAAGCCTGGGTTACTCCAGCCTTTGTCTATTCCAGGTTGGAAGTGGGACGATATTGTTATGGACTTTATTGTCGGATTACCAACCACCCAAAAAGGTTTTGACTCTATTTGGGTTATAGTTGATCGTTTGACAAAATCTGCTCATTTTATCCCCGTGAAGAGTAACTATCACCCACACCAATATGCTGACATTTACTTCCATGTTCCAAGAAGTCATACATCTTCATGGAGTGCCTGGGTCTATTGTCTCTGACAGAGGGCCATAGTTTACTGCTCGTTTCTGGGAGCGCCTACATCAGAATCTTTGAACTAATTTGGTCCGTAGTTCTACTTATCATCCACAGACGTCGGGGCAGACTGAGCATGTAAATCAGATTCTTGAAGACATGCTTAGAGCTTGCATCATCTCTTGTAATGGCTCCTGGGAGAAATGGTTGCCTCTCGCTGAATTCTCTTACAACAACAGTTATCAAGAGAGCATCAAGATGGCTCCTTTTGAAGCTTTATATGGTCACAAGTGTAGAACTCCTTTGAACTGGGTGGAACCAGGAGAAAGAAGATTCTATGGTATTGACTTTGTAAAAGAAGCCGAGGAGCAAGTTCGTGCTATATAGAAAAATATAGCAGCTGCTCAGGCTAGACAAAAGAGCTACGCAGATAAGAGGAGGAAACCTATTGAGTTTGAAGTAGGTGACCATGTCTATTTGAAGGTATCCCCTATGAGAGGAGTAAAACGTTTTGGGATCAAAAGAAAGCTTGAGCCTCGATATATTGGACCTTATCGGATTATTAAGAAAAGTAGAAGAGTAGCCTATAAGCTCAATCTACCTCGTGAAATGGGAGCTATCTTTCCAGTCTTCCATGTTTCTCAATTAAAGAAATGTCTCCGTCTTCCTGAGGAAAGAGTAGAAGTGAGACGCATCAAATGGAAATCTGATCTTTCTTATGAGGAGAAACCGGTATATGTTCTGGATACTCTAGAAAGGGTGACTTGAAATCGAGTAGTCAAATTATACAAGGTGGTTTGGAGTAATCACAGTGAATGTGATGCAACTTGGGAAAAAGAGGATTATTTAAAGGACAACTATTCCGCTTTCTATGAAAAATGGTATGACTTTCAAATCTCGGGACGAGATTTTTATAAGGGGGGACGGTTGTAACACCCTGGTGTTAGTTAGCCTCATAATGCATTCATAATGCATGATCATGGCATGACATTACCATAAGCATCGTCATTTCATGTGCATCCTTGTTTGAAACATGACCTTGCAACATTGTGGTTTCTATGTGCTTCCTTTATGTGTTGCTAGGGTTTTTGTATAGATGACATATGTGATGCTATTGTGTGACTTGGGGGCTTGAAAACATCTTTGATATGTTAGTGGAGCAAAATGAGCTAGGGTCTATATTCATGTTTTGACCAAAATCCAATTTGACTAGGTTTGACCCCAGTTTGACCATAGCATTGATCTACTTTGACCGATTTAAAAGTGGTATCTAGAGGTCTTGCATGGCTGTGCCACCTTAACAAAGTTTGTGCCAAATTTCATGAGGAACAAAAGTTGTTTTGGGGTCGCTGAATTCTCTTACAACAACAGTTATCAAGAGAGCATCAAGATGGCTCCTTTTGAAGCTTTATATGGTCACAAGTGTAGAACTCCTTTGAACTGGGTGGAACCAGGAGAAAGAAGATTCTATGGTATTGACTTTGTAAAAGAAGCCGAGGAGCAAGTTCGTGCTATATAGAAAAATATAGCAGCTGCTCAGGCTAGACAAAAGAGCTACGCAGATAAGAGGAGGAAACCTATTGAGTTTGAAGTAGGTGACCATGTCTATTTGAAGG
This sequence comes from Saccharum hybrid cultivar R570, assembly GCA_038087645.1. Classification (NCBI taxonomy): domain Eukaryota; kingdom Viridiplantae; phylum Streptophyta; class Magnoliopsida; order Poales; family Poaceae; genus Saccharum; species Saccharum hybrid cultivar. The sequence goes on from JAQSUU010000377.1 coordinate 3,642,780, forward strand.
TATCCCCTATGAGAGGAGTAAAACGTTTTGGGATCAAAAGAAAGCTTGAGCCTCGATATATTGGACCTTATCGGATTATTAAGAAAAGTAGAAGAGTAGCCTATAAGCTCAATCTACCTCGTGAAATGGGAGCTATCTTTCCAGTCTTCCATGTTTCTCAATTAAAGAAATGTCTCCGTCTTCCTGAGGAAAGAGTAGAAGTGAGACGCATCAAATGGAAATCTGATCTTTCTTATGAGGAGAAACCGGTATATGTTCTGGATACTCTAGAAAGGGTGACTTGAAATCGAGTAGTCAAATTATACAAGGTGGTTTGGAGTAATCACAGTGAATGTGATGCAACTTGGGAAAAAGAGGATTATTTAAAGGACAACTATTCCGCTTTCTATGAAAAATGGTATGACTTTCAAATCTCGGGACGAGATTTTTATAAGGGGGGACGGTTGTAACACCCTGGTGTTAGTTAGCCTCATAATGCATTCATAATGCATGATCATGGCATGACATTACCATAAGCATCGTCATTTCATGTGCATCCTTGTTTGAAACATGACCTTGCAACATTGTGGTTTCTATGTGCTTCCTTTATGTGTTGCTAGGGTTTTTGTATAGATGACATATGTGATGCTATTGTGTGACTTGGGGGCTTGAAAACATCTTTGATATGTTAGTGGAGCAAAATGAGCTAGGGTCTATATTCATGTTTTGACCAAAATCCAATTTGACTAGGTTTGACCCCAGTTTGACCATAGCATTGATCTACTTTGACCGATTTAAAAGTGGTATCTAGAGGTCTTGCATGGCTGTGCCACCTTAACAAAGTTTGTGCCAAATTTCATGAGGAACAAAAGTTGTTTTGGGGTCGCTGAATTCTCTTACAACAACAGTTATCAAGAGAGCATCAAGATGGCTCCTTTTGAAGCTTTATATGGTCACAAGTGTAGAACTCCTTTGAACTGGGTGGAACCAGGAGAAAGAAGATTCTATGGTATTGACTTTGTAAAAGAAGCCGAGGAGCAAGTTCGTGCTATATAGAAAAATATAGCAGCTGCTCAGGCTAGACAAAAGAGCTACGCAGATAAGAGGAGGAAACCTATTGAGTTTGAAGTAGGTGACCATGTCTATTTGAAGGTATCCCCTATGAGAGGAGTAAAACGTTTTGGGATCAAAAGAAAGCTTGAGCCTCGATATATTGGACCTTATCGGATTATTAAGAAAAGTAGAAGAGTAGCCTATAAGCTCAATCTACCTCGTGAAATGGGAGCTATCTTTCCACTCTTCCATGTTTCTCAATTAAAGAAATGTCTCCGTCTTCCTGAGGAAAGAGTAGAAGTGAGACGCATCAAATGGAAATCTGATCTTTCTTATGAGGAGAAACCGGTATATGTTCTGGATACTCTAGAAAGGGTGACTTGAAATCGAGTAGTCAAATTATACAAGGTGGTTTGGAGTAATCACAGTGAATGTGATGCAACTTGGGAAAAAGAGGATTATTTAAAGGACAACTATTCCGCTTTCTATGAAAAATGGTATGACTTTCAAATCTCGGGACGAGATTTTTATAAGGGGGGACGGTTGTAACACCCTGGTGTTAGTTAGCCTCATAATGCATTCATAATGCATGATCATGGCATGACATTACCATAAGCATCGTCATTTCATGTGCATCCTTGTTTGAAACATGACCTTGCAACATTGTGGTTTCTATGTGCTTCCTTTATGTGTTGCTAGGGTTTTTGTATAGATGACATATGTGATGCTATTGTGTGACTTGGGGGCTTGAAAACATCTTTGATATGTTAGTGGAGCAAAATGAGCTAGGGTCTATATTCATGTTTTGACCAAAATCCAATTTGACTAGGTTTGACCCCAGTTTGACCATAGCATTGATCTACTTTGACCGATTTAAAAGTGGTATCTAGAGGTCTTGCATGGCTGTGCCACCTTAACAAAGTTTGTGCCAAATTTCATGAGGAACAAAAGTTGTTTTGGGGTCGCTGAATTCTCTTACAACAACAGTTATCAAGAGAGCATCAAGATGGCTCCTTTTGAAGCTTTATATGGTCACAAGTGTAGAACTCCTTTGAACTGGGTGGAACCAGGAGAAAGAAGATTCTATGGTATTGACTTTGTAAAAGAAGCCGAGGAGCAAGTTCGTGCTATATAGAAAAATATAGCAGCTGCTCAGGCTAGACAAAAGAGCTACGCAGATAAGAGGAGGAAACCTATTGAGTTTGAAGTAGGTGACCATGTCTATTTGAAGGTATCCCCTATGAGAGGAGTAAAACGTTTTGGGATCAAAAGAAAGCTTGAGCCTCGATATATTGGACCTTATCGGATTATTAAGAAAAGTAGAAGAGTAGCCTATAAGCTCAATCTACCTCGTGAAATGGGAGCTATCTTTCCAGTCTTCCATGTTTCTCAATTAAAGAAATGTCTCCGTCTTCCTGAGGAAAGAGTAGAAGTGAGACGCATCAAATGGAAATCTGATCTTTCTTATGAGGAGAAACCGGTATATGTTCTGGATACTCTAGAAAGGGTGACTTGAAATCGAGTAGTCAAATTATACAAGGTGGTTTGGAGTAATCACAGTGAATGTGATGCAACTTGGGAAAAAGAGGATTATTTAAAGGACAACTATTCCGCTTTCTATGAAAAATGGTATGACTTTCAAATCTCGGGACGAGATTTTTATAAGGGGGGACGGTTGTAACACCCTGGTGTTAGTTAGCCTCATAATGCATTCATAATGCATGATCATGGCATGACATTACCATAAGCATCGTCATTTCATGTGCATCCTTGTTTGAAACATGACCTTGCAACATTGTGGTTTCTATGTGCTTCCTTTATGTGTTGCTAGGGTTTTTGTATAGATGACATATGTGATGCTATTGTGTGACTTGGGGGCTTGAAAACATCTTTGATATGTTAGTGGAGCAAAATGAGCTAGGGTCTATATTCATGTTTTGACCAAAATCCAATTTGACTAGGTTTGACCCCAGTTTGACCATAGCATTGATCTACTTTGACCGATTTAAAAGTGGTATCTAGAGGTCTTGCATGGCTGTGCCACCTTAACAAAGTTTGTGCCAAATTTCATGAGGAACAAAAGTTGTTTTGGGGTCATCTCATGAAAAAGCCTAGAACCTGCTCTAACATGGCCCACAAGGCAGCTAGGAGTGCTGATTTCAGCACTTAGCCTTTTTGGCTAAGTCATAACTGATTTTCAGTTTCCATGTACCCTTGTTTAGGACCCTGTATCTTGCTAACCATGCTGAACTAGCTCTTGTGCTAGTAGACTTTCTCCTAGATCTTACTTAGCTCTAACTAAAAGTCTTTTGCACCTTCATCTAACTCGGGATGGTTGGTGAGTTGGAGCTCGATGAAAGTGCACTGTCAGATTTATCTTGACTGCACCGTTTCTAAGTACCCCACTTTGGCTCTTTCTATCTCTTAAACCATGCTGATTTAACTCGAGCTCTAGTTGACACATTTGTAGACCTCACGTAGCTCTATCACGTAGTTCTTTTGGTTGAGCAAATCACCACACCGATTTGGATCTTTGATCGAGCAAAGTCTGGCCGTCAGTCGGTTCACAAAAGGGGTTCAGAGTTCAGAAAACTTGAAGCTCGGTCGTGGCCGACCGCGCGCAGGACTTGGTGGCCGCGTGGCTGCTACGCATCGCTGCCGTGCCCACGCTCACGTGAACAAGGCCAGGAGCCATCCCAGAGCGTCGTTGTTGCCCTCATTCTCTTCCTCTCTTCTCGCTGAGCCCGCCACGGCGGCTTGGGGCGCTGCCGCTGCCGCCATCGCCTCGCCATGTGCTGTGCCTCCGCTAGGGCAGCAAGCTCCAATCCCATGCACGTATAGCTTCGTAATCCCCCGCTCTACCTCCCTATCCTCCTCGCCGAGGCAGCCGTACCGTCTGCTCGTGCTTCGTCCCCTCCGCCGTCGTCTCCCGCTCCAGCGGTTGGGAGCTCGCCGTGGCCAGGTGGCTACAGAGCATCGCTGCGCCTTTCGTACCCTGTTCCTTGGTCACCATCTTCAGTAGGTCGTGTAGCCGCAATCGGTTTAGTCTCTACTGGCTTGTATGCATCGGAACGCGTTGATGCGTAGAGCGCGCTCCGCCATGTCCGCCTAGGCATAGAGCTCGATTGCTCCCCGTTCGTGTTCTCTTCTACCTTTATCCTTGGTGTCCGGGCCATCTTAGGTCTAGAGCTCGCAGCAGGCTTGACGTTACTCCTTGCCATGCCCCCTCCGGTGTCGAACACCGAGTGCTGCCTTTGGCTCGCCATCGCCGCCGTAACACCCGCACAAGCTAGACCGCACCGGCCGCCCTGTAGTCTCGATAACAGTCCTAGCAGCTTCGCCTTGACACCACGAGCATGTAGGCATCGTCACCGCTCGCAGCCGTGCACCCTACCGACTGGCGCCCCCCCACCGAGCACCGCCGCCCGCCATTGCCGGCGGTGAGCCATCTCAGTCTAACCCTAGCGCCGCTATAGCACATCAATGGGTGCGGTTCGTCGAGAGGAACACGATGGTGGGGTCGGCCTCGTCGGAAACCTCGTCGGCGGCGAGGAATCGGCCGGCGAGCCGTCGCCTCTATTTTGTGCTGGTTGGGCCACTAGGTGGGCCTGCGAGCCGAAGAGGCCCAATGCCTTCGTGGGACTGCCTGTTGGCTCAGGCCTGTTTAGGTTTTAGTTTTATTCTTTTCTGAAATGCCTTATATGTTGCTAATGTTTGGATATTCACAGAAAATTGTAGAAAAATCCTAAAAAGGAAAATGTGGACTTTCTGGAATCCTTGAGATGTGTACTTTGCAGTAGTGAAATAAAATATGGCATGTTAATTTATGTTTACTGAAGTTGGTAATCATTTTTGTTGAGCACTTTATTTAATTAGGTGATTTAGATAATTTTGTAGCCCTCTGTGCATTAATCCAATTGCCATGAAATTTTGGTGAGATGCTAAGCATGCTATGATGATACTCCAGTTAAAGTTTGATGAAATTTGGAGGTCACATGCTTCATTTATAAATTCCCTTTTTGTATATGCTTTATATTGCTTATACATTTGTTTATTATGATATCTCCAATTTTACTTGTCAAATTGAGATGAAATTTTTATGGTAGCCTCCTGGTGTCATGTATGTGCCTCTTTAATTTTATTAGAATTTTCTAGGCATATTTTATAAGTAATGTTATTTATGCCTATGCAATTAAATAAATAGAAAAGGGTCAATTAAATAAATGTTTATGCAAGTAACATGATATTATCTGGTGTTACTTTAACATGCTCTAGCTATTAGTAAAGTTGGTTTGGTCCAATTGTGCTTTTGCATCATCATTAATTATTTAATTTAGAGAATCTGCCATTCTGGACAGATTTGCTAGTTAAGAGAATTAACCTATGATAATGATGCTTTCATGCTTGGTGAACTAAAACAAAGTTGTTAAGAACTTCATGAAATAGTTTTTGGTAAAATTGGATGACATTTGGACTCATGGTTTAGAAATGGCAGCTGTTCAAAGTTTGAGTCAGAATTATTTTGCTCTCTATCTTTTTAGAACAGTTTCTGGGTATTTGCTAATTCGACCTGGTAAATGATAAAATTTTGCTTAGATGTTTATAAATGAAATGTAGACAATTTCATAAGCTTTCCAAAATGTCCTCTTTCAGGTCATTTGGATTGGTAGAACTCCAGTTGTGAGTTTTCTTAGCTATTGTTGATAATATGTTGTAAATACTAAATTTCTGGAATCTTGTTATGTGTGTGTTTGGTCTTAACCTTGTGGCACTTAGTGATTTCTTAGAGGTGTTCAAACGTGTTAATACCGTTGAGGAAATTTGCACCTAAGCTTGAAGTGATTTGAATAGAGCACCACATAACTTGGTTTTGTGCTTACAACGTTGCAATGTCATTGCATTCATCTTCACATCATTCATGCACGTCCATAAATCATCATGTTATTTTTGGATGCATACATGAAATTCATTGGATGCATATACATGCAATAGGTGTGCCGAGAATCGTGTTACAAGCGAAGTTCCGCTGGGCGTGGAACTCGAAGTTGAAGTCCGTTCGAGAGCCGGAGGTCCAGTCCGACGAAGTCGGAGAAGACGTGGAAACCGTTCTTGAAGTTGAACCTCGATCTCTCTTCTTTCGGTTAAGGCAAGCCCCGGAGCATTATAAGCCTCCTACTTTCAAAGCAATTATCTATCTATACATGTTATATGTATTGTTGTATTACGTGATAGGAGTTGTTTGGAAACCCTTGCTGCATTGATAACACTCCTTGTCCAGCAATCCGAACCTTGAATCCTAAGTAGACAGGATCGTATCTATGCTTAGCCCTGCTAAATTAGAACGGTAGAAGTCAGGTGATTTCCTGTCACCTACGAGATATAGGGCTTTATCAGGTCACAGTTGGCTATATTTGCTATCGTGGAAGTGAACCATGTGTTAATAAAATGAAATGAGACCGGGCGGGATGACGATAGTGAAGCAACAAGGCATGGAGGTCTTGGGTGTGGATCTATCCCTGTCTGTGTCGATTAAGGACCGAGACCTAGAGCCTTCTATGTCATTTTGAACGTATGCCTGACATTTAGCTGGCCGGCCTGAGGTTGCCGACTGCGAAGCCTAGTAGCTCAACTCAGGCTGCGAAGTCAAAAAGTGAAAGTCGCCTCGGAAGGGAGCCAGAGGGTCCAAGGGCAGGTGAGTTAAAAGTCCTGAGCATCCTGGCCACTGGTATCCCCGAGAACGCGGCGCTGTTCGAGCCCACCCTGAGTTGTACCAAAGGTTATCTACGGCTGCCTTTAGCGGGGTTTGCCGGGTGAGTGTCAGGAATACCCCCCTCAGCTGAGTTGGAATCGATTCGAGTCACCGTCTCTCCCGGATAGTGAGAAACTTGACTGGTTATCTCCAGCGTAGATACACTAATGATTAATGATGATTCGGAATTGATGATAATGATGATGATAGCCTTATTATACCTGCTATGGTTAATATTGTTTGCTCTTAACAAAGTGATTGCTCTAGTACAGGTGCTAATCTAGTTCTCAGGTTAATGATGATCAAATTGATACTTAAGCATATATTGATTATTTATCTGTATTAAGCTTTTCTGCAAATAATTCAAGCTAGTGAAGGGTCGAGATGGCGGACTAGAGGGGGGTGAATAGTCCTTTCTAAAACTTAAACGCGTTGGCTAACCAAAACAAATGCGGAATTAAACTTGTCGGTCTAGCCAAGACTACACCCGTCTATCTAAGTTCTCTAGCACCTTGCAAAGATCCTAATTAAGCAACTAAGGTGCTAAGCTTACCAAGAGCTCACCTACTCAATTCTAGAGCAAGGTCACACAAACCTATGCACTAGTACTTTGTCAACCGAGGGAGCTCCTACACAACTAGTGAAGCAAAAGCACAAAGCTCCTAAGCTCACTAGCAAAGCTCAATAACAAGGCAACTAATGTCAGATTAGAGAGCGCAAGTCACTTAGCTACACAAACTAAGCAATGTGACTAACAAGGTTACACAAACCAAATTAGTCACGCAAGGAGAAGCTTCTAGCTACACAAGCAAGAAGACAACTAGCAAGCTACACAAGCAAACTAGTTAAGAGAGCAACTACACAAGCACAAGTATATATGAAAGTAAATACAAGCTTGTGTTATACGAAGGCAAACCACCGAGAAGATGAAGAACAATGTTGACGCGGTGATTTTTCTCCCGAGGTTCACTTGGTTGCCACCAAGCTACGTCCCCGTTGTGTCGACCAACACTTCATGGTTCGACGGCTAATCGGTCACACACCGAGCCTCTCAAAAGGCACCGCAAGAACCCACCATAAAGTGTGGTAGCTCAATGACACGCTCAACTAGAGTTGCTCTTCGCGATCCCCGCGGGGTGAGCACAATCCCCCTCACAAAGCTTCTCCGGAGCCTCGCACAATCTTCTTGCGAGCTTCGACGGAGTCACAAGCCACCAAGCTGTCTAGGAGGTGGCAACCTCCAAGAGTAACAAGCACCACCCGCTTGCAACACGATCACCTAGTGCCACGCGATGCAATCTCTCAAAGCAACGCACTAGAATCGCTCTCTCACTCGATCCGATGAACACTATCAAGCATGAGTGAGTTAGAGGGCTCCTAAGCACTACCACACAAGTCACAAAGACTATAGTGTGCTCAGCTACCGGCCATGGCCGGCCACAACATCTATTTATAACCTCACGGTCAAATAGAGCCATTACCCCTTCAATGGGCAAAAATCGGGACGACCGGACGCGCCGGTCGAAACTGACCGGACGCGCTTCACCGCGTCCGGTCGCCCTACGCCGTCCACGTGTCCATCGAAATCAAACGCGACCGCCAGATCCTCCAATGGTCACTGCGCACCAACGGTCAAACGTAACGACCGGACGCGCTGCTCAACCGACCGGACGCGCCGATCGCACAGTACCGCGCGCCCGCGAAGCAACGACTGGACGCGCTCCAGAAAACGACCGGACGCGCCGATGCGCACAGCCCCCGCGCCCGCCAAGCAATGACCGGACGTGCTCCACGCAACGACCGGACGCGACAGTGCCAGCGTCCGGTCGGAGTCTAGTAAGCTCCCTCGACGACCGGATGCGTCCGATCGCGTGTGACCGGACGCGCACCGCGTCCGATCGACCTTGCGAACTCAGGACGCCTGACCGGACGCGCCGGTCCCGCGAGTGACCGGACGCGTCGGTTGCAAACCCTAGCTCGCGCGCCTGACTGCTGCGCTGTACTGACCGGACGCGTCCGGTCATATCGTGACCGCGTCCGGTGCAGCGTCCGGTCACCTCTGTGACCTCCGTTCGCCTCCGTTTCTTTTCTGACTTCCGGCGTAGTGGAAAATAGGCATTTCAATTCCCTGAAATCGCCTAAATCCCGCGCTCGCACGCTCGGCGGGAGGGAGAAAGGAACCCAAACCCTTCTCTACCGCTCAAACTCCACCGCCTTCGCAAATGTGCCAACACCAATAAGTGATCACCACCTTGTGTACGTGTGTTAGCATTTTCACAATCATTTTACCGAAGGAGTTGACCACTCAACTTGCCACGCCACTCGATCCTAGCAACGATGCACAGTTAGATCACTCGAGTGGCACTAGATGACCGATATGCAAACAAGTTTGCCCCTCTTAATAGTACGACCATCTATCCTAAAACCCGGTCATAAACTTCTCTACACACCTATGACCAGTGAAATGGAAATGCCCTAGGTTATACCTTTGCCTTGCGCATTCCACTCCATCTCCACTAACGTTGATGCAACACATGCACCAACCATATCACAAATGATATGAACCACTTCATATCATCACATGACCGTCTCGATCCATTGACCTTGACTTCACTTGCTCTTCACCGTTGCATCGGTCCGTCGGCGCCAAGTCTTTCTCAAGCTTCACCACCGCATGGTCCTTCGCTTCGAAGCCTCGACTTGCCCTTCACCTTCACAACCGGTCCATCGAGCCAAGCATCATCTTGGTCTTCATCATCTTGGTCACATGAGTCAATGTCATGTCTCATATACAATGAGCTCCTCCATGACACCATTACCTATGGACTAATCTCCTGTGTATCTCACATAACCACATATTAGTCCACCTAAGTTGTCACTCAATTACCAAAACCAAACAAGGACCTTTCAGCTAGCCCTACTTATATCAGCCTTGCATAATCTTTGGTGTCACTTTATTTCTGGTTTTTGACGGGTAAGTCTAGCTGAGTACCTTCTCGTACTCAGGGTTTATTCCACCTGTTGCAGGTAGCAGATTCGTACTTGTTGCTGCAAGTATTGTCTTCGCCATGTGGGCGTGGAGACTAGACCATATGGGCATGGTCTCTGTAGTATCTCTTCTAGTATGCTTTTGCAGGATGTGACTATGTACTGGTAGTATTTGACGTAAAATGATTTCAGAAATTATGTTGCTTCCGCTAACCTTTACCTTGGTTTTGTAATAAAAATATTTATACTCTGATGTATGAGATTACTTTTGAACTGTTGTAACAAGTGTTGTGTTATGTTGGATCACTACGATCTGGTTGCTCTCGGTTTGGTTTGAAATCCCTCGCGATTTCGTGGACTACCGGAGTTATATGGGCTCAAGTTTGAGAATTTGATCATTTTGGCGATTGTTTTTGAACTTGTGCTCTTATAATTTGGACGGTTCCGTTACACTCATGCTCATAAAAATCTGCTATCTGTTAATCGTATTGCCAAAGATAACAATGTTTTTTTTGGAATTTCATCCAAATCATTTCTCTATGAAGGAGTTGCAGACGAGGAGAACACTCCTCACAGGTCGATGTGAGGGCGGCCTCTATCCTGTGAAGTCCCCTTCGAGTTCAACGTCCACAAATAAACATGCCCTTGGCGTGGTGAAGCCATCGGCGCTCGTATGGCACTCCAGATTGGGTCATGCATCACCTCAAGTAGTCCAGCGTGTCATCAGTCATCACAAACTTCCAGTTGTTAGGAGTATGAATAATAAAACTGTATGCGATGCGTGTCAAAAAGGCAAAAGTCATCAATTGCCTTTTCCTAGGTCCTCTAGAGTTTCATCTGGTCCCTTGGACCTTATTCATTCTGATGTATGGGGACCTGCTCCAACTTCGGTTGGAAGACACAGCTACTATGTTAGCTTCATCGACGATTACAGTAAATTTACTTGGATTTGTCTTTTGCGCTATAAATCCGAAGTTTTCCAATGTTTTCATGATTTCTAGAAACTGGTCGAGCGCCAACATAATCGTAAAATCCTCACCATTCAAACCGATTGTGGGGAGAATACCAAGCCTTGAGTTCCTTTTTCAAACGCATTGGAATAACACATCGTGTGTCATGTCCACATACTCATCAGCAGAACAGCATAGCAGAAAGAAAGCACCGCCACATCGTAGAGGTAGGACTCTCTCTTCTAGCGCATGCCTCGGTTCCTCTCAAATTTTGGGATGAGGCATTCCTCACAGCCGTGTTTATCATAAATCGGTTGCCATCAAAGGTCATAGATGATGATACACCGTTTCATCATTTGCTTGGCACACAGCCGGACTATACCTTTCTACGCACCTTTGGTTGTGCGTGCTGGCCAAATTTGAGGCCCTACAACTCCACAAAACTCCAATTCCGTTCCAAAAGATGTGTGTTTCTAGGCTATAGCAATCTTCATAAGGGATTCAAGTGTTTGGATCCAGCTAAAGGGCGTGTCTATATTTCCTGAGATGTGACCTTTGATGAGCAAGTATTTCCTTTCTCATCCCTTCATCCAAACGCTGGGGCTCGACTTCGCTCCAAACTTGCCTTGCTGCCTAATGTACTCCTAAATCCATATTCCACCTTTCGGGACATACAAGTACATGACCATAATGAGGTGTTTTCTATGCCTACTAACCCTTCGTCCCCCTCTGGGCGAAGTCGTGGTTCTGCAGGATCAAACGGCGAGCAAAATCAAGTTGGAACTGATGAAAACAGAAACAAAATTGGCCTTGATCACATGTGTCATGGTAATGGAGACCGCACGTGTTCCCAGGCTGATCCGCCTGCCATGTCGTCTAGCGGCAGTGTGCCTGCTTCAAGATTGGGAGAAAATCCACCATCGTTGTCGCTCCAGACGGCTGATCCAGGCATCGTCTCTCAGCAGCAAGCCGCTCAACCTGATCCATGCGGGGGAGCAGACCCTGCTACTGGATCCGGTGCATCGCCTGATGGATCTAGTGCGACCAGCAGCTCTTCACCAGATGCAAGCAATCCTACTCAACCTGAACTTACTGGTGATCAGTGTCCTCGAACCAGGCTTCAACATGGTATATCTAAACCAAAGCAGTACATAGATGGCACTGTTCGTTGGTGCATGTCGTCTATTGTTGGTGCAGATGAGTCACCTACCGTTGATGAGGCATTTGGCAACAAAAATTGGATAGGAGCCATGGATGCTGAATATGAAGCTCTCCAACGGAATCGCACTTGGCGCCTGGTTCCTTGGCCCAGAGGGAAGAATGTTATCAGCTGCAAGTGGGTTTATAAAATTAAGAGAAGAGCTGATGGATCAATTGATCGATACAAGGCACGTCTAGTAGCCAAGGGGTTCAAACAAAGGTATGGTGTTGATTATGAGGACACTTTCAGTCCAGTGGTTAAAGCTGCAACAATTCGCTTGATTCTCTCCATAGCTGTGTCTAGAGGATGGTCTCTTCGACAGCTTGATGTACAAAATGCCTTTCTCCATGGAGTGTTAGAAGAAGAGGTGTATATGCAGCAACCACCAGGTTATGAGAACAAGACCCATCCAAATTATGTTTGCAAACTAGACAAGGCACTATATGGTTTGAAACAAGCTCCACGAGCATGGTATGCTCGCCTGTGCAGTAAATTGGAGGCGCTCGGGTTCAAGTCTTCAAAGGCAGACACATCCCTATTTTATTATAACAAGGGGCAGCATACTCTCTATGTGTTAGTATATGTCGATGATATTATTGTTGCCAGTTCATCACAAGCAGCAACAGATGTTCTCCTCAAGGATTTACAGCGTGAGTTTGCACTCAAAGATCTTGGGGATCTCCACTATTTTCTAGGAATTGAGGTTCGCAGGGATTCAGATGGTTTGATACTCTCGCAAGGGAGATATGCCACGGATATACTAGCTCGAGCAAACATGAGAAGCTGCAAGCCAGTTGATACACCGCTGCCCACTTCGGTAAAGCTCAGTGTTGAGGAGGGAGATAAACTGGGACCAACAGATGCAACCAAATATAGAAGTCTGGTAGGTGCTCTGCAATATCTCACGCTTACACGGCCTGATATTTCGTTTGCCGTGAACAAAGTTTGCCAGTTCTTGCATGCTCCTACCACTGTGCACTTTGCTGCTGTAAAAAGGATTCTTCGGTTTGTACGCGGGACTTGGAATTCTGGGATGAAAATTGGCAAATCAAACTCAACATTGGTCAGTGCTTTCTCTGATGCGGATTGGGCTGATTGTGTGGATGATCGTCGCTCTACTGGAGGATTTGCTGTGTTCTTGGGTGACAACCTAGTCTCGTGGTGTGCCAGGAAACAACCCACAGTGTCTTGATCCAGTACTGAGGCAGAATACAAAGCGTTGGCCAATGCTATTGCGGAGATGATGTGGGTACAGAAGCTACTCACAGAACTTGGTGTTCGACATCCATCAGCAGCTAGGCTGTGGTGTGACAATCTTGGTGCTACTTATCTGTCTGCCAACCCAGTGTTTCATGCACGGATAAAACATATTGAGATAGATTTTCACTTTGTCCGAGAACGTGTGGCACAGAAGCTTCTTGACATTCGGTTCATTCATACTGGTGACCAAGTTGCAGACAGATTTACAAAACCACTTAGTGTGGCCAAGTTGAAAGCATTTCGATCCAATCTCAACCTCACTAGTGGCTGAGATTGAGGGGGAGTGTTAAAGGATAGCTTTCCTTCTCACGTTGATGTACGTTGATGTACCTTCTGTTGTTGGCTGTTATCTCCTGCATTGCAGGACACAGCTGTTATCTCCTGGATTGCAGGACATGGCTGCATGTGTTCATGCCGCCTAGTTAGGAGTAGTTTCCTACTTTGTTGTAATCATTTTTCCTGTTGTACAAGCCACCGTCCTGAGCTATTTAACATGCAGCCGAGTGCCTTGGTCAGGCATCTCGTTTCACCAATTTCCACACCCCCATCCACCCACACCCCACCCCATGAAAAAAGAAAGAAAAAGAAAAGAAAAGAAAAGAAAAGAAAAGAAAGATGGACTAGCTGCAAGTGTATAGTGAGCATTTTTTAGAAAACAAACATCAAATGGGGGAGGAGGTTGGTAGTTGACAATTGGGCCTAACTTCTTGGTAAATTTCCTTGCGGTGTTGGTGTTACTTACCACTCATGAACCAGTGTGTGTATATCTTCCTTAATTATTTAGATGCCTCAAAAAATCTTCCTGAATCTCAGTGCTTAGTGTATCAATCACTAGGCTAGTAGCTGATACCAGCAAAATCATAACAGACCATGAAGATGATGCACGAATTTTGTTGTAAAGGAGAGTTTGGTGGTGTTATACACCTTTACTCACTCAGAGTTGGACAATGGCCATTAAATTGGCAACATGTACAACATGGATACCCCCAAATTTATAGGCTAGGCAATTTGGGTGTATGAATAGTCTGATCTTCATCTTCAACATCTGATCTTATTAACACTTCATTTCTTTAACACGTTGAAGGCAAGTTTGAGTACATTCACACTCAACAAATCCTAACCCTTAAAAAAAATTATATGCTTGGGGGGATAAAGTAAGGTTTTTAAGTTTAGGGTTTTCACCTGAGCCTACAACATTTCATCATAAAAAACTGCATATCAAAGCATAATTAGCTGGTTCAAAAATGTTATTGGACCTGGAGGGAGTAAGACATCCCTTCCAGCCCCATGTTTAGCACTAGTAGCAACAACTATTCTTATTCCATGCATGGCTAATAATTGAGTTCAACCATAGTTGTTTCATGGCTATGAACCACGACTATCTAGATAGATTTTATATTTTGTAGGGGTATACAAGCCTGAAATATGGTTGTGGCTGAGTTGGTACAACGAGATCCATGCTTACCTGAATCCTCTTATGAGGCATGCATACCCTAGTATCCGCCCACTAATAACTATCAAGAGCTTGAGTAGTTTCCACCACCAAGCACATTTCACTTGGCAAAACATTTTACACATATATATTTGGTAACATATATAAAGGAGGCCTCAGGAATTTCACATAGATCACTAGGATTTTGCAAGTGCCAGTCGGATCAGGTGCAAAGTCCTATTCTATCTTCTAACCATCCATTCATTGCCAAGCCTTTAGGTGAATACTAGATGAGTCCAATGGAGTCGGTCAGGCACAAAGTCCTATTCTATCTTCTAACCATTCGTTTCTCGCCAAGCCTTTAGGGTGGATATTAGATTAGCCCAATGGAGTTTGAACAGAGGCTTGTCCCATTACAAACACATGTGGTTTGCATGATATTGCTAGGTTGAGTATCTTAGATGAACGAGTCCTTATGCGATTGAGGTGGGCATCTTCTACTCACGCATAAAGCCCATTTACCAAACATTTTATTCAACACACCCTACCTACCCTATGTCATAAAACACGTCCTAAAGTTCCATTATTAGTTTTCCAAGCTTTTCTCTTCCCACCTGTTTTCCACGAAAACTCACACTTTTGCCATTGTTTGTATAAGTTATGGTATTTGAGTAAAGTGATCTATCCTCTCCAAAGAAAACTTTATCTTCTTTGAAAAGAAAGCAAGCTGTTCATTTAGCACCAATAGTTCTAAAATCATGGACTACCCGAGCATGTGTCCAAGGGTGGGTGAATGTCACAGAACCGTCCAAATTATAAGAGCACAAGTACAAAAACAATCACCGAAATGATCAAATTCTCGCACTTGAGCCCATATAACTCCGGTAGTCCAGTGAAATCACGAGGGATTTCAAACCAACCAACATACAAGCCAAGATCGTAGTGATTCAACATAACAAGTCACATGTTACAACCATTTTACAAGTAAATCAATTTACATCGGAGTTCAACATAGTTATTACAACTTAAGTTCAAAAGTAGCGGAAGCAAAGTAATTTGAAACTAACATTAATCTTATTTAAAATACATGCCAGTACCACGGTCGACTTCCAACAAAAGCATTAGGGATAAGGTAAATAAGAAGGATCATGCCCGTGATCACACTCCGCCACTACGGCAGGAGTCAACCAACTCTTGCAGCCGCCATGATACATCACAACCTGCAACAAGTGGGGATAAAACCCTGAGTACGAGAAGGTACTCAGCTAGACTTACCCGTCAGAAACCAGAAATAAGGTGACACCAAGGATCATGCAAGGCTGATATAAAGTGGGGCTAGCTTGACAACATTTTGCATAAAAGCTTAATGTATATGATCAATCATTAATGCTTAAGCATCAAGTTAATTATCATTAACCTATCATCTATATTAGAACCTATACTAGAGCACTCACTTTATTAGGAGCAAACAATATTAACCATAGCAGGTATAAATTGAGGCAATCTTTCCATCGTTATCCAATTAACCATCCGTTCAATTTAATGGAATCTACGTTGCCGCTGCTCAAGTCAAGTGCTCACTAACCGGGAGCGACGGCGATTCGAATCGAATTCCTATCCAGCTGGAGGGGTATTTCTAACACTCACCGAGTCACGCCTGGCGAGGGCTGCTCAGGTCACCTTTGGTACAGTTCAGGAGCCACGGGTCCGAATGATGTCGCGACCCCAAGGGTGACACTCTGCCAGGTGATAGGGACTCTAACCCCCCCTTGGTCTCACGCCAATGTCCCCAAGCACATCCTTTCTCTCCTCCAAGAAGCAACCTACCATTCGATTCCCGGCCTGAACTGTATTACTCGGATTCGCGGTCGGAACGACTTATCCGGCCAACTAAGTGTTAGACTGCGTTCAACATGACTCAAGGACGTACAGCGAATCGGTCCTTAAACGACTCAGACGGGGATAGATCCACACCCAAGACCTCCATGCCTTGTCGCTTCACTATCATCATCCCGCCCGGTCTCATTTCATTTTATTAACACATGGTTCCTTTCCACGATAGCAAATATAGCCAACCGTACCATATATGAATATCCCTATATCTCGCAGGTGACAGGAAATCACCTGACTTCTACCGCTTAAAGCAGGGCTAAGCATCTACTCGATCCTAGTCTACGTAGGATTCAAGGATTCATATATCTGGACAAGGAATGATATAATGCAGCAAGGTTTTCAACCAACTCCTACCACTTAATGCAACAATACTTATAACATATATAGAATTAATTGCTTTGAAGATAGGAGGCTTATAATGCTCCGGGGCTTGCCTGGGATCCGACTCAAGTTAGAGTATGTCAGATGAGTTCGCTTGGCGAGCATCTTCCAATCTACCACTTGTCCGATCCTTCGATCTTCGGGATGGATCCACCAACTCCATCTTCGGATTTGGCTCCACCTTAGATCCTTCACGCGTTTCTGCTAGCGTACCTAAATGAGGTGCAATAATGCATATGTATGAATGCATAGAAGTGCAATAAACAAAGTAATCATGCAAGCATACCAAAGTTCACATAAACCCTAGAGCTAATTAACTTAATCCTCATTAAGACATAACATAGAAGAGGGCAAGCACATCAATCAAGAAATAAGTCTCACAAGATCACAGGGTACCACCCAAGTATCATCAAAGATATGAGTCACCCTTCAATACCCAAGCATGACAAAGTTAATCAAAGCACTACAACTAGAATCTATCGCTTTCTGGATATCCATACAGTAGCTCAGTAAATCAATCATAACTGGAGATCCCTAAATCCCAATGACTTGCAAGAAGACATTCTGGAAAGCTTATGAAATTGTCTACAATTCATTTAATATCCACTAAGCCTGATTCCCAAGTTTAAGTAGTCGAAAAGATGAAACTACAGACTCTGGTCTGCTCCAAACAGAGAGCAACTAAATCTGGAACCTGACTTTAAACATATATAACTCAAAAACTACTTGACCAAATGCCACCAAATTTTAACACAAGCTAGATACATGAATTATATACAACTTTGTTATAGACAAGGTGCTCAGAAAACATCATTATCATGGGGTAATCTACATTGCCCCCCAGAACTGTCCAGAAACTACTAATTGCAAGAGATAATTATTAACCTATGTTGCAAACATACAATTGGACAAAACCAACTTTACCAACATATCACACATGACTAATGAACACCAGAAAACATAGTATCTAATGCTAAATAAATTATTTTAATATATTTTCTTAATTTATTTAGATAATTAGGTGGAATTATGAACACCTATCAAAAGTGCATAATAAATTCTACCAAAATTACAGAGGCCTACACATGTTCCCAAAAGTCTACTGTCCAAATTTCAAGCCATTTAGCCAAGTATATCAACCTCTATGAAAAAGACAAATAGCTATTGCAATAAATCATGTAAAAGTAAATTAAACCTAAAACTCAATATTTTCTGTGAACACAAGGCCATATTATGAAGCAATATGATAGAGAAACATCATACTAAGGTAATGGAACAATATTTTCTATTTTATCATTTATATATTATTTATAAGCTATTTATTAAGCCATAAACAAGTTAACTCAATAACTTGAGCATACAGTAAGCAATGGCCATGAAATTTATACCACAGTACATTCATAGCATGGAAAGACTACCATAAAAATTTCACATCATTTGGAGTAGCACAACTCAAGATATAAAAATAACAAGCAATATAATGTAAATTCCTTATTTATCGAGGTCCAATCAAAACCTTAAGAAAACAGTGAACAACTAGTGTGTTTGATATTTTTCCTAGCAATTACATTTCATCACAAAATTAACAAAGCAAGAATCACTATTTTTGGGGTTCTAAAACTCCAGATCTTGCTCTGGTCAAGTTTATACGCATTTTTGGGAGTATTTTTAAAGCTTAAATAAAACATCAGAAAACATCTACAAACATGTAACATTCTATGCCTCTACTGCAAAGATCTCCTCACAAGGTTTCCAAAAAGTCCCCATTTACTATTTTTGGACTTTGCTATCATGAGATATAGATTTTTAAAGATTAATATGAAATTGGAATTCAAAATCGGAATTAAAACAACCCCAACATAATTCGCTAGGCGCACCCGGTTTCCCACCCCAGATCTGTCATTACTTAACCGACATGCGGGACCCGCTGCTCAGCCGGGCCCGCACGTCAGTTACTCAAACAGAGACACAGAGAGGGGGGGAAACGACCTTCTTCATTTAGGCCCCTGCAATAAATTTTAATTGAACCAAACAAATAAGTCCTATCAATACTATTCATATGAGTCAGTGTCTTTTCATCTAGCCCCCTCCTTTCTCCCCTATTTGGACCCGAGGTCCCCCTTCTTCTTCATGGAGCAGAGCACGCCGGGGAGGTTATCCGGCCGGCCAGTGCGGCGGTGCCGGCGGCAATTGGCTGCGGCGCGGCCAGCCTGGGCCACGCGCGCACCCGAGCAGGGGCGCAGCTCGCCCAGGGGCGGCCCACAGTGGCGTGACCACGCGCACGTGTGGCCATGGTGGCTGTTGCAGGCGGCGATGGCGTTGACGGCGACGCTGCGAGCGGAGAAGGGGCGCTGGAGGGCCCCCGGGCTCACGTGGTTCCGAGGAGGGGCTCGGCTTCGACGGAGGGCGGCTCGTGGCAGAAGACGCGGTGGCGTCAGAGAGCTTTGCGGCCTCACAAGGCGGCTCCGCCGCAGTAGTGACGGAGGACGGCTCCGGCGACCGAATGGCCTCGGCGTGAATAGCCCGGCCTGCACGTGACCGAGAAGGACTGCTTTGAGCGAGGAGAACGCGTGAAGGAGTAGGAGCACCCGCGGCAGCGAACTCCGCTCGGCTGGCCATGGCGCGGCCGTGCTCTGCGCGCGCGTGCCGAGAGGATGGGAGCGGGAAGGCAAGGGGAGTGAGGAGAAGGGCGGAGCGCGGACTGGTCACTCAGATGCTCCACCACGCTGAGGGCGGGGGCGCGGACATATGGCAGAGAGGAGCAGCAACGGTGGGGCGCGGCGTCGGGCATGGTCGCCACGTTCGGACGCGCGTCGCCCTTGGAGACCTTCTCCCGAACACGTGGTGGGCGTCGACGAGACCACCTTGGGTTCCATTTTTGGGCTGTCTAGGGTTCGAATTGGGCCTCAGGCCTTGAAGCAAAGTTGTGGGCCATGGGCTACTCTACAATATTGCTTAAGGGGTCATAGTCATTAGGGCTCTGTAACAGTGGTTAATTAACCTCCAAAATGACAGTGTCAGTGGCTTAACGAAGATTAAGCTTTGCTCGGTTTGGACTCCATTTACTTGGTCGAATTGATCCCAACTTTTTACATGTTGTTCTCCATAACATAAACCCCAACTTTTGTTAAGGGGTCAAATCATGTTGGTTAGCAAAATCACGAGAACGCGGGATGCCAACGTCGATGTTACCGGAATTAGGGCTTAAAAATGGCCAAGTGCTGAAATCAGCTCTAAAACTGACTTGTGGGCCCTTTTTGGTCATGTTCCACACATTTTCATGACTTGACTCTTAAACAAAGTTTGTTCCTTATAAAATTCTCTAGAACTTTGTAAAAGGGTGCACAGTCATGCAAAGCTTCTAGGTCAGACTTTTGGAATGGTCAAACGAAAGGGTTCTAGGGTCCATACATGGTCAACCATCACTTAGAAGCACATTTAGGCAAAATGATCAACATGAACATTGTTCCATTAAGTGTCCTAAGTATAGTTAAGGTGTTGTAGAGTTCCAAACATACACACCATGCATAGGTTGCACAAAAGTGTAGGTTTTAGTTATAATCCAAACAAGCATATAACTCATCATTTCATGTGACTTTTTGATTCCAAACTTCATGAAACTTTTCCAGGGATCAATATAGATAGAATGTGATGTGAGACACATGAAGATATTGCCATAACACCACCCAAACATATATCTTTGAAAAGGGACCTATATGTAAAGCAATGATGCAACATCCACTTTAGGTTAGGCTCATCTCCATAGGTTGACCTTGATATTGTCATCTCCACTTAATCTATCATGTTTGATCTTAAACCCACCACTTAATTGGTGATAAACACCTGGGGTGTTACAGTGAAGCTCTAGGTTTTCAAGGGCATGTGGTGTTTCAGTTGCTCCAAAATAGTTATGACTATGCAGATTATCACTAACGGAACGTTTGAAATAGCTTCACGAAAACATCTAACAATGCCACATATCAAGTTGTGTTGGTATTGTTATTTACACTCACAGAATAAAAATACGATCAAGGTGGTGGGACTTGTCTTCATTGATGTCCTAATATGTCGTAGTTTAGGCCTTTTACTTGGCGTTACCTTCAAATCTAACGTTCTCCCAAAAACAAAATATTCCCATGTATATTATCTATATATGCATAGCACTTTGTATTAGGGTAACTATCAAAAAAACAACATATGAAATCAAAAACTGGATAAAAGAATGAACTAGGGTAGAAAGAAAGAATGGTTGTAGCAAAAGCTTTTTAAAAGGAATGTTATTTCTCCAGTTCCAAGATTTGGATAGAAGTCTCTTGGTGGTGCGTGATTATCATTTGGATGAAGCACATAGAGGGAGCTAGGGGTTGTGGTTGGGTTGGTTCTAGGTGACACTCAAAGTTTGCAAAGTCGCATTTGGAAGATAACATGTTTTGATGTAATGTTGTTTCAATATTTTTGTGAACTTTCAGACTCACTAGTCAAACTTTCTAGAGTTGCACTATATATAAGCTCTAAAACCTTAAGTGCAACATGGTGTGATTTTTTTGGTCTCTTCTAGGATATGTTATATCTTTTGAGCACATTTTCTTTCCTAAGCCGCTTAGAATTGCATCTATCTTTCTAGGATGATATTTTTCTAAACTTCAAATTTAAAATAGGAAAAACCGTCTTGGGTTGTCTGGGTGGCACAAATGAGAATGGATATTGTAATGATTTTCATGAGTCAATCAATCTTTTTTTTAGAAAAAGGAATTTTAGCAAGAAAAAGAGAGAGGAGAGAGACAACAGGAGGAGCAATATGAGAAATTGGATTTTAGAAAAGAATCTTTTTTTTGTCAAACCGACTTTTGAGTTTTTATTTATACTAGCAGATATGCCCATGCATTGCAACGGGATATATAACTTGTTGCACTTTGCAAGCCACATAGCTACATATGTGCCACAACACAAATGGACCCAGCGGCCAGGGCACGACATTAGTCGTATATAACGTCAACACTCAACAAAACACATTTCCTTTATCTAAAAAACACTCAGCAAACACATATGTCTTATAATGGAACCTAATATACCGCTTGTTTCATAGTTATGTAGATGACTTATAACTCGAAATGACTTTATTACAAACGGCCATATTTTTATCCAGCCGCGTGCACATCAGACGGCCGCCCAACTGGACACCTCCCCCATCTCCCCTTCCTCAACTTCGGCGGCCGCGCCCCAACTTCGGCGGCAGGTTCCTCCCACACGCACACCTCTCTCTCCCGCCTCCAGTAGCGTCCAATTTATTAAGGATCATATCATATGTTGTTCTGCTTCGCTATATGATTTCGACCTTCACAAAGATACGTACGTTTAGTTCATTAACCACTTTGCTTGCCATCTATCTTTTCATTCGGATACTACGCCCACCAGATATATAATATACGAAACATATTAAGTATAAAAAAACGATACATCACACGTACAAAAGGAGCGGTGCAATTACACGACTCCAAAGGCATTGCATACCATGGGTGGCGGAGCAAATCCAGACCAAGGATTTCGATCTCCCTCTGAGCAGCGTCATCGCCTTGCTTGCCTCTGAGTAACGGTCACAAAAAAGGTGCATTCTTTTTCAAGAGTAGAAACTTACATTGCACAAGAGTCCTGTACGATTTAATTCTAAAAAAAGAATCTTATCCGATTTTTTTTTCGATTTAATTTGATCGATGCACGACTCGTATTAGTCTTTGACCATGTAAATTATCAAACCAAATTTAACCTATGGCCTTGTTTAGTTCCCCAAATTCACTCTCAAATTTTACTATGCAAAAAGAAGATTCTCCATCACATCAAAATGTCGACACATATATGGAGTACTAAATGTAGATGAAATCAAAAACTAATTGCACAGTTTTATTGTACTTTGCGAGACGAATATTTTAAGCCTAATTAATCAATATTTAGACAATTATTAGTAAATAAAAACAAAATGCTACAGTAAATCAGAACAGTGATTTAGACGCCGAATCAGGCAATCTAAACACGGCCTATCACGTATATGTATATTATATCAGTTCCCACGCACGTGCATGTACCGCCCTGAACTCTTCGGTGGCACAGTTCTATTCGTATACAACTATCCCAATAGTAACGGTTGTACAGAAACTCTTTTTGTGTGGTTTAATTTAATATTATATTAGAAGTAAAATAAGATGTTGCCTAAATTCTACTTCTATCTTTTTTTATTTGAGTTAGGATTCTTATTCTATTTGTATCTTTTTATTTGGGCTAGGATTTCTATTCAACCTACTTAGGATAAGATCACATACATCTATTTTGATTAGGATTCCTAGCTCTCTAGGTTACCTTAAGAATTTGTATCCAATATGTGTCATATAAAACAGGAGAGTTACCTATAGCGAACAGAGTTTCCGCATTTACGGGGTTAGTTAGGGGACGAACATATAAGCACGACTTATGAGTCCGAGTTACATACATGACCCAATACGTTTTGAAATCGGACTCTGTATCACGCTAGGCGAGCTATTTTAACTCGTATGAGCACATGTTATATATAAAAGTCCGGACGGAAGAAACTCTCCAATGTCCAGTAGTTAGAGGGAGACAAATAAAAAAACAGACTGAAATTTTACCTCTTTATTATTAGGTATAAACTAGTAGAAAACAAAATTTAGTTGTTCCGGTTTATCTCATGTAGCCAAACAATGTTTTAGGTAGACAGATAAAAAAATAGACTGAAATTTTATCTTTTTATTGTTAGATATAGACTAGTAGAAAACAAAATTTGGTTGTTCCGGTTTATCTCATCTAGCTAAACAATGTTTTAGGTAGTTATTAATCTCTACTGTAAATCTAGCGTGTTAACAAATTCTGGTTTTGATAATACTTGAGACCCAATCCAAACAATCCCCGAAAGAAAATGCTAGTATAAAGATTGTTTTTTAAAAGGGAAGATTTTGTTTTTGGAATGAAAAGAATAATAACCTGGTAGGCCACAGACGGGATCATTGATCCATGCTAGCCGATCGATTTTACCGGGCCCCAGCCCAGAGGGAAGGTCAAACATAATCGCTGCCACACCCACCACCAGCTCGTGTCAAACTACAGAACTCCCGACTTGGTCCCCACGCCCAAACCCTTCTGGCAGAACCAGCGGCAGCGAGCAGGATTGATTGCCCTGAAGAAACCGGAGCGTCCGTCCGATCCCCTCCCAGTCCCAGGTTTCGAGTCCATAGGGCAGGAGGAGAAAATTGCTATTGCTGTGGCTTTGTTATTATAGGATTCCTAACGTCGACTTTGCTAAAACGACATCTGAAACGTTGAGACTTTGTTTTTAATGACATTATGTGCTTTTAATTGTATTTCTCATCTCAAATACATGTATTTTGCTATGACTTGACGATTTTGCCCTCGGGCCCTCATAACACGTGTGCAGGGGCTGCTGCCCGTTCCGTGGGCTGGCTGGCCGGCCGACCAGCGCCTGGCCTGGCTGACCGTCGCTTGGCCTGCCTGTGCATTGCAAGCCAGCATTGCAAGCCGTGGCCTTGGGATGGCTGGCAGTCGCCTATGCATTGCAAGCCAGCATGTACAGTGTAATGAGTATGTAATACAAATGGAAAAATGATGATCTAAGAAATGGATAAAACCATTAATTTATCACAAATGAGTTCATCTCATAAAACTATGATTGTAGCAATTACAAGTTCATTTCATAACACCATAATTTAGTTCCAAACGAGGTCCAAGTCATACGAAATAAATCATGAGTTCATCTCATCACACACAACTAAAAAAATTCATCCAATGAGTAGCTTTCTCTTTGGAGTCATCTTCTTTGGTGCTGCAGTTGTACGCATCCTCACAGGACTAGTTGCATCGGTTTGTGAAGATGTGCCCTCCCCTAATAACGTCGCAAGCATGCTGCACATAAATTCAATACGACAATTAGATGTATGAAAAAAATTAGTGCATGGTAAATGTGTCAATATTCTTACCTTCTTGTGACCCTTCCTGGACTATCCCGTAGGATTTCTTCTCTAGTCGGCATCCGTGGAGTACTAGGTTCTGCTGGCACTTTTGTAACATTGTTCTTAGGTTGCCTACGCTTCCTAGACAATCCAAGAAAATATAAGAAAATTATCACAAATGAGTTAATCAACGTACAGAGGCAATGTTTGCAGCAAAAAAACTAAAAAAAGAGATATCTAGAAGTTCATGGTAGCATCTTTGTATATACTGTACAGACTATGTACAGACTATGTACACTAAAGAAAAGTTCATAGTAGCAGTTCATGGTAGCACCTTTGTGTATACTGTACAGACTAT
The DNA here is from genome assembly GCA_038087645.1 of Saccharum hybrid cultivar R570. Lineage (NCBI taxonomy): Eukaryota > Viridiplantae > Streptophyta > Magnoliopsida > Poales > Poaceae > Saccharum > Saccharum hybrid cultivar. The sequence goes on from JAQSUU010000377.1 coordinate 3,667,997, forward strand.
GTACACTATGAATTACCTTTTTTGCAGTTCCATTGAGCGGGCACTTGGCACTAGCTTGCCGGTGACCTTTTTCTCCATATCTTTTGCAAGTCATAGGTCCTCTAATCATCTTTTTTCCCTTTGCATTTGTTGGACCAGTATCAATGTCACATCCCTTCTCACCTTCACCCTCATTGGTAAATTTACCATCTTTGGAACCTTTCTTCTTGTGTCCACCTTCCATCCATCCCTTAATTCTTAGTTTCTTGAGTCTTCCAACAGGTAATTTAGCTAGAGGTGCACCAACTACAAATGGTAGGTCCACCTGTGGCCACTGTGTTTTATCTGTCATCGGCTCAATCTCTCTTCCATAAGCTGCCCTAAACCTATTCACCGAGTAGTAGTCATGCACAAACTGTTCTATGTCAATTCCCCTTTGGCGGGTTACATAGGCCAATACATGTTGACATGGCTTACCAGTGTGCTGCCATTCAAGACAAGTATATGTCCTTTGCTGTAACTTCACAATATGCCTCACAGAAACACTGCTATGGTCCCACACCTCTGCACTCCAATTAAAACATTTCACAATTTTCAAATGTCCCAAGCCTCTAGTATTTGCCCTTAGCTGAACCATAATAGCTGGGAGTATCCTGCCTTCAGGTAACCTATATGCAATAATTCTTCTCTTGTGCCACAGTAGCATGATCATTTCTCTGATCTTATCAGCAAGGTCAGCAACAGGTAGGTCCTTATGGTCTCTAATCCAGTTATGAAATGACTCAGCAATGTTACTAGTTATGTAGTCACACTTAATTTCTGGATTGAAACCACACCTATACCATAATAGCTTATGATTGGCCCGTAACCATTGCACTGCTTCTGGTGATTCACTTACCATTTTTGCTAAATGGTCATAGAAAATCTCCTCTCTGTAAGCCCTTGCAGCAGGATATATCTGGCCAAATCCTCTAAACCTCTTCTAGAAGTTTTTGACAAGATGATGAAAGCATTCCCTTTGCTCTGCATTTGAGAATACATTCTTCACCGCATTCTCCAAGCCCTTGCAAGCATCAGAACAAATAGCAAGGAGCAGAGGATCACCTATAGCCTTCTTTAATTGTTCCATGAACCAAGTCCAGTTGTCTGTTGTTTCAGAAGCTATGAAACCATAAGAGACTGGATACATCCAATTGTGACCATCAACTGCTACAGCTGCGGCCAAGTGACCATTCCACCTTCCATTAAGTGCTGTACCATCTATGCTCAAATGAGGCCTACAACCTTCCAAGAAACCATCAATGCATGGTTTAAGAGCACAGAAAAAACGGTGAAAATATACCTCACCATCCACCTGAAGAACATCAATCTCAACGACACTCCCGGGGCTCCGCTTCATCACCTCGGCCTTCCACCTAAATAATAGCTCAAAACTTTGTGACCATTTGCCATAAATCTCATCAAGAGCTCTTTGTTTACCCCGCCATACAGTGTCATATGCAAGTTCACACAAGTGATCTGTCTCCAACCTCCTTTGTAGTTCCTTAGCACCAATATTTGGTTCAGCTCTAAGTATACTCACAGCCTTGCTAGCTACCCACTTGCAATTTGCAGTTGTAGTTATCATCCTCATGCTAGAAACACATGTATGGTTATCCACTAATACGGTTACCTGAAAAAGTGCCGAAAATACTACATGAGCAGCACAAAAGTACAGAGGAATTCTGATAATAAATAAATATATGCAGTACATACATGAGCAGCACAAAAGTACAGAGGAATTCTGATAATAAATAAATATATGCAGTACATATATCCAGAATTGGGAAGCATTCATTTATCCAATCCATGTATCAACGTACAGAGCATGCATAATGCATATATGCATATACATGCTAGTAGCCTCACATGGTAATGTCACGTCAAAGTGTATGAATGAGATACAGAGCCATGCAGGAATTGGGAAGCATATACGTACTGCATGCATGCAAAGTGCATATATGCATATATAGTACTGCATACATGCAAGTTGTATAGATGCACCAATAGTACTGTATGCAATATATTCAACCATGATTAAGAAAGGATGACACCAGTCATTCTCATACAAACAGGAATGAAATAATACAAACAAGAATGAAATGATAAAAAAATTATTCACCTCCACAGTAGCGCTGCCTTTCATTTTTCTAGCATTTATCCTCCAAGTGCAAGGGCGACCTTCGTCACCAGACTTGCAAAAAAACCCTATATATCGTCTTACATGACTTTTCTACTCTTAAATGGAACTCTTTCTTGATGGCAAATTGCCGAACTGCCAGCTTAAACTCCTCCATTGTTGGGTACATTGTTCCTACCTCCATTGATGGATTGTTCTTATCATATGAAATGACCATCTCACCTGGTACGACATCACTAGTAGGAATGGCAGCACCATCAATATCATGCCCAAGCTCATTATCATTCCCTTGCTCATTATCATGTTCATTATCATTCCCTTGTTCATTATTTGTTGTGCCCTCTTCTGTCAAGCCTAAAAACTCACACATCCGGCTCTCGCTCATAACTTCAATTCGACCTTCATCATCATGTGTTTCCACAATTTGTAATGTTGCCCAATCAACTTTTCCTATAGTTTCCACATCATTCACTTCGGACCTATAAACAAACCAAACCTAGTTTTATTTCTGTACAATACTTTTATTGAAAAAAATAAAAGATCTAGTGGATGCAATATATACCTTTGCACTTGAACAACAGGAATGTTGCACTCTCTTGTCGGATGAGGAGCAGTAGGAAGAAATGACCTTGCTAGGGCTAGAGCTTCGATGGAGGCCTCAACTGCTGGCTGCAGTCCATCGGCTGCCCCAGCCTAGGCAGCTTGGCCATCAGAGACGTGACGCTGTCCAGCGGCTAGGGCACCACGCGACGCCGCGGCCATGGAACCATCGCCGTCGGGCAGGCCAGCAGGCGCTGCGGCTAGGGCACCAGGCAACGCCGCGGCTAGGGCACCACGCGACGCCGCGGCCATGGAACCAGCTTGGTCGGGCAGGGAAGGAGGGGCGGCGGGCGGAGGTTCTCCATCCATGGCTGGCGGCGTAGGAGATGAAGAACGGGCGGCGGCGGCTGGCAGGTTTCTCGTTCACGTACGAACAGAAAGGAGCTCGTTCACGTACGAACAGAAAGGAGTGATGGGATGGATGAGGCAATGAATCAACACTTTAGATTAGAATTCCAGAAGGGCAATACAGTCAATATGAGAAAGTACATGTATTTGAGTTTTAGAATATGATTAAAAGTTGTCAAAATGTCATTATAACAAAGTGACAACGTTTCGAGTCCTATTTGAGCAAAGCCAACGTTAGGAGTCCTATTTTAACAAAGACACATGTTTGAGAGTCCTATTTTAGCAATTTTCTCGGGCAGGAGAACCGGGGACGACAACTGACCAGCAGCGAGGCAGCCACCGGCCAGCCCCCTGAATTTCCACGACGCTTCGGCAGCTCGCCGTCCTCTCCTCGTCTCCCTCGCCCCAAATCCCCTCCCCCGCAATAAAAAAAAAAATTCCCCTCCGCCAGCCCGCTCTCCCTCTCGCCCCAAATTCCCATCCGCCCCCCAAACCCCACTTCACTCAAAACCCTCGCCGCGCCCCTACTGCGCGCGCCCCCGATGGCCGCCGCCGCGTCCTCGGAGGAGGCCGTCAAGGTGAGTGACGGGGCCCGTCGTTCACTGTTGAATTTTGGGTGCGCCTGCGCGCAGGGTTGATTTGTTAACGCTTTTTCCTGGCGTGCGTGCGTGCGTGCGGTGCGCGGGGATGCAGGCGGCGAAGGTGCTGATGGTCGGGGCGGGAGGCATCGGCTGCGAGCTGCTGAAGACGCTCGCGCTCTCCGGATTCAGCGACATACACATCGTGAGTCTCCGCTCCGTTTTTACCTCGAGGCTGCATCTGCATCTAGGTTTACTGCCCCGCTTTGCTTGAATCTGGATTTCGCAGGCCCTGTGGATGGCGGTTTGCTTGTGTGTTGTGGGCTTTATGATAGGGATAGCGTTGACCTAGAGTTAAGAAGTGGACCTGTACTGTTCAACCCACGAGCTGGCAATCTGCTTCTATGATGGCGTACTAACTGTAGCGCCGATGACTACAATGCTCTTGCTTGCAATTGTGCTTGTGGGTTCTGTATTGCATTTTGTTACAATTGTGTTTACTGTTTAGTGCCTTGCTCTCTGCAGGCCCTTTCTTGTTCTGGTGCTTATTTTATGTTGGTATGAAACGTTTTCATGTTTACCTTAATTATTACTTAGGTTCAGTGTAGTTTATAACCAGTTTATAAATAGACACATCCTAATCCTTGTTTAGGTAACCAAAGTACACAAATTAATCAATGTGGTTGAGATATCTACGATCTATTTCCTTTTATTGCTATGTCCCATTAGACTAGTTTCCGGTTGGGCTTATTAATCAAAATTAATTCTCAAGCTACAAAACCTCTATCTTGCTGCCTTTAGCATAGCACAGGGTCATGCAAACGTATTTTTGTGCCATCTATTATTTGGCCGCCCCCCCCCCCCCCCCCCCCCCCCCCCCCCCCCCCCCAACAGCAGCAACAACAAAAACAACGCTCACGCCCAAAAATAAGAAGTGTCAAGGAGGTTCCAGATTTGAATCAGCCTCCTTGTAAAATAAGAAAATTCAGAACTGTCTATAAACTCCCTTCCAAGACCCCGCTTTGTGTGGGACCTTTTAGCACTTTGTGTGACCTTTTGTTCTATTATTTGCTTCACTTATATTATATGTTGCGCACAGGAAAACAACCATTTATCTTACTGCATATGGCATATCACAGGGAGATTAAAAAATTCTGCTGCATTTGTAAATTTTTTCATTACTTTGATGCCTATAATTTGACTCCTATTATGGATCCCTTATTTTGACTGGTAAGTATGCATTTGTAAAGATTATACTCCCTTATTGTTTATGGCAATAATAAAAATCTGTCTGTTTCCTCTCAGACGGTGCACCCAAGTAATCCAACCTTTTTCTCTGCAGATTGATTTGGATACAATTGAAGTTAGCAATCTGAATAGACTGTTTTTGTTTCGGCAGAGTCATGTTGGGCAGTCAAAAGCTAAAGTGAGTTTCACATATGACTGGAATGATTATCCATGTAATAGTTTTTCTTGTAATCACCTGATTGTCATTTCTTTTTTCTTACACTGTTTTATACCATTGGTGTTGCCAGGTTGCTCGGGATGCTGTATTGAAATTTAGGCCAAATATCAATATAACACCGTACCATGCAAACGTGAAGGATTCTCATTTCAATGTTGATTTCTTCAAGCAATTTAATGTTGTTCTGAATGGTCTCGATAACTTGGATGCTAGACGCCATGTTAACCGCCTTTGCCTTGCTGCTGAAGTTCCTTTGGTTGAAAGTGGTACTACTGGTTTTTTGGGACAGGTAAGGCAACCAAATACTGCAGTCGTAGTCCCAAAATCACTTGTGCTAGTATATGCTTATAGCTGTTGCTGTTGCTGCTGCTGTTGCTAGACCCTTTGGGGTCATTGTTGTATCGTTGTACTACCAAGTCTGAGCTTTTTCTTAATACAGTCGGCAGCTCTCCTGCCTAATTTGTTTCAAAAAAAAGTATATGCTTATAACTTTATTTCATATTGATGTATTCCTTGTGATTTTAGTTCATACTGATGGACTATAACTTTTTTTGTTGTTGTTTTTTATATGTTGAAGCATGTGAGTTGTGAGGTATCTAGTTACATCTGTCAGTAACAATGGTTTTTGTTCTTGATATGTCTGTTTCTTTTGCTAGCAGTGCTGTCTTGAATTCTCAGCTAGCGTGCAGCTTTTTGAATTCTCAACTAGCACACAACATATTTTATCCTTAGAGAAACTCTGATGGCGTATCTTCTTCTGTCAGTGACACTGCAATATTGTTTATTATAGATGTTCACCTTTCTGGTTTTATATGTTTTGCATTTTCCATAGAATACATAATGATCCCTGGGATAATTTGTTTTTGTCTTTTTTCCACAACGGTAAATCTGAATTTCTTTACAAAGGCAACGGAATTTCACAGTCATAGATAAATGTTTTGTCTAGGCCTTTGATATTCTTTTATTTAGAACATTTACATCAGTAGAAAAATCTGTGGGGATTGAGTTAAATTTATGCAGGTGTATATGTGGTCATTTTCTTAGAAGTATATTGCTGCTACTCAATCTCTGGGGTATAAATTTAGTGGCCTGAGAGGGTATGCTGACACTCAAGTACTCAACTAGCATTGAGCATGACCTTGGTCTGGTTGTTTATTTATGCCTGCAAATTAAGATAATAAACATCATTTAGTCTTTTGGGGCCTAGATAGGTTAGTCTGAACTCTGAATTTGATATGGCATTTTTCTTTCTTCCATGTAATTTTTACTGTACCTCTTTAAAATGGTTGTTTATTTTGTAGTTAGGACTTAGGAATCGCCAAAAGAATTATTATAAGTCATCTGCAAGATTCAAGCGGATTTCTGATGGTTTGATACAATCTTTTTGTACATATTATGTGCTGTGTGTTCTTTTTTTTTCTTTGGTTTGTAATATAATTAGATATGGTAATTGTATTGGATTTTGGTAGTGTGCAAGTGGTGCTCTCAGAATTTGAAGCTTGAGATATTGAGTAATTTTGCAATGCTGGTGGAATATGTACAAGTCAGCGTATCACAATATCATCAAATGTGCACATTGATTTTCGTTTGTATCAATAGGCCATTGCATCTTAGTATACATAAAATCCGGTACATTGTTTATTCTCAGCGGAATAAACGATACATTTGTTAACTTAAATATGCCGAATATTTGTCACTAATATTGACAAAGTTAATCAACACCACCCTGCATATTACTCCAAGCTAATGCTTTGCTCAAAGTACTTTCCATTTCATATATTTCAGGTCACTGTTCATGTCAAGGGTAAAACAGAGTGCTATGAGTGTCAACCAAAGCCTGTCCCTAAATCATATCCTGTCTGCACAATTACAAGCACACCATCAAAGGTTACCTACCTCTCCGGCTCGACTTTTTGTTTATTTGTTTTGTTGGACAGTTTATTATGCTGCATATCCGCTCTTGTTTTTCTTCGTGTTATTCTATGCATGCAACTGTAAGTTTCTAATCCTTTTGTTTTACATTGGTTTGAACATCTTGTGGAATGTGTTTGCTATTCAGATTCTTAAATAAAAACTATTATGTATTGCATTTTTTTGTATACGAAAAAATGATTATTTCTCCATTTTTATGGCAAGTTAATTCAATCTAATGTTTCATTGGATTTAGTTGGGCATGAATGCAATTGTATTCTTACAGACAGTTTGTTTTTTGGCATCTCTGATGCAGTTCAGTTTTGAAATATCAACATTTTCCTTGAGCACGCAAATATCAACATGCTAGCTCGTTGGGTTATACTGCAGTGCATTTACAATTATGTTAGTGATAGTACGATAGAATCTGATATTCTGATGGCTTCTTAGGTTTAGCAGTAATGACTGATTTTATCTCTTTGCAGTTTGTTCACTGCATTGTTTGGGCGAAAGACCTGCTTTTTGCAAAGCTATTTGGTGATAAAAACCAGGATAATGATCTTAATGTGCACTCAAAAGATGACACCAGTTCAAAAACAGATGTTTTTGAAAGGAGTGTAGATGAAGATCTTGAGCAATACGCCCAGAGAATATATGACCACGTATTTGGTTACAACATTGAAGTTGCCTTGGATAATGAGGAAACGTGGAAGAATCGTAGAAAGCCAAACCCAATATACATTAGAGATGCATTGCCTGAAGACGCTGTTCAGCAAAATGGTCGTTCTCGGGATCACATGAATGAGGAGCAGGATCCTTCTGCTATGGTATCCTTAGGCCTTAGAAATTCGCAAGAGATATGGAGTCTTGCTGACAATTCAAGAGTGTTCTTGGAGGCTTTAAAATTATTTTTTGAGAAAAGAGAGAAGGTTCATATACATTCTTTTCGGAGTTGTATGACATCTTAAAGTTTTTCTTTATATAGAAATTAATCCAGGCTTGATTTTCTCTTTCAGGAAATAGGGAGCCTTATTTTTGACAAGGATGACCAATTGGCTGTCGAGTTTGTTACTGCTGCAGCAAATATCAGAGCTTCCTCTTTTGGAATACCACTGCATAGCCTTTTTGAAGCTAAAGGTGTTGCTGGAAATATAGTTCATGCTGTGGCAACTACCAATGCTGTAATAGCGGGTCTAATCGTCATTGAAGCAATTAAAGTGCTCAAGGGTGATTATCAAGATTATAGGTAACCACATTCTAAGCCTGTCACATTGTCTTTCTTTCACCAACGGTTTCTTTTTCTAAGATTTGCTGTTCATGTCAAATGCTTAGTTTCTGTTTATGCTTGCTTCTGAAGAGTCAAAGTTGTGAAATATCTAAACTAAAACGGAACTTGTTTTCTTTATCAATATGCCATTGTATATATTTATCTTGTTGCTTTCCTATTGGTTTTTGTGCATGTATAAAATAGAAGTAATGTGACTTCATGGTTAATGTTCTGCAGAATGACGTATTGTCTTGAGCATCCAGCAAGGAAGATGCTCTTGATGCCTGTCGAGCCTTTTGAACCTAGTAAATCATGCTATGTCTGCTCTGAGGTATGTACTTTTCCAGTTAGGCTTTTGTTACATGTTATCCGCTTCTTCGGCACTGACATGAAGTAAAACTGAACACAACAGACCCCACTTGTTCTGGAGGTTAATACTAAGACAACAAAGCTCCGGGAAGTCATAGAAAAAGTTATAAAAAGCAAACTTGGAATGAACCTCCCTTTGATAATGGTTGGCGCCACACTTGTTTTTGAGGATGGTGAAGATTTGGAGGAGGATGAGATTGCAAACTATGCTTTAAACCTCGAAAAGGTGCTGTGATACTAACCATATACTTTGGTCATTTGTATGCAGGGCCGGCATATATTCTAAAATTCTTGCTTCTTAAAAAATTTTATCCCTTTGTTGTGTTCATGACCAGCTTAGTTGATTTGTATAAACTTGAATTTTAAGCTTGCAGCCCTTAGTTGTGTTTATGCCCTGCTTAGTTGATCCATTATTACAGGTCTTGGCTGAACTTCCAGCTCCAGTTCTAAATGGTACGACACTTACAGTCGAAGATTTGCATCAGGAACTAAAATGCAGTATCAACATCAAACACAGGTTCTTCTTTTCCTTTCTGTTGACTATGCACCCTATAGTTTCATGGTTCCATTTCTTTGGAAACCTTGGTGGTTGGCCTGTGTTACCCTGCACTCATCTAAAGAAACTAGAGCTGCATGGTATTATGTAACTTGTTCTTGTTTTAATTTAACCTTGCTTCTATGCTAGATACGTAATGTGATATGCCATACCTTACACTCATCTACAGAAACTAGAGCTGTAGGCTGGCTCTCTCAAAAATGGGCCACCCGCTTATCTTCATTAACAAATTCATTTATGATAATATCATTGCACACACTTTAGAGTTAGGAGAAGATAAATTCCCTAAATAGCAGGAAATTTTCTAAGAAAGATGAAAGTTATAAAAAATTAATACCAATGTTGACAATTCAAGAATCTTTCGATCGTGATATAATGAAAAAAAAAATATTTATGCCTTTTGCTCTTATTTTAAATGAACCTTGCTTCTATGCTAGATACGTAGTGAGATATGCCATACCTTACACTTATCTACAGAAACTAGAGCTGCATGGTATTGTGTAACTTGCCCTTATTTTGAATTAACCTTGCTTCTATGCTTCCATTTCTATGATTACTAGATGCCAAATTGCTTGTGTCGTACAAATACAAAATGGTATCCATATGCTGCAGTTCTGCACTATTGTACCGACACAATTCTGTATCTTCATCAATTGAATGGTCAATGCAGGGATGAGTTCGATGAAGAAAAGGAGCCTGATGGAATGGTTCTTGCCGGGTGGTCTGGCCCAGTCGATAAGCAAATTACCAGTAATGGTGAGAATAGATCAGTTCCATCTTCATCCAATACAGAAGATGTTGATGGTACTGCCGAGGATATATCAGCGAAACCTGGAATGAAGCGTAAGCTGAACGAAATATTAGAGGCAAAGGAGAATTTTGATGCTCTTGAAAATCCTTCGGATGTTGGTTCCAGCAGCGCTCAAGTTGTTGAAGACGACGACGACGACGAGCTTGTTATGTTTGACGAGGACCCAAGGCAAAGCAAGAAGAAGAGATTGCAATAGCATCCTGTTGCAGCGATAACAGCTCTTGACTCCCGGCATCATGGCTAACACATTGTTCGATCATAACATCTTTGATAACTTACCTATGCGGTGATGTGCTAGGTTGATGTTGAGACATTAGTAACAATGCCCGGGACACTTTTTGGCCTCAGATACTGCCCTGTAGGATTGTAATTTGTAGGTTTTAGGCACAAGAGCAACTAATGCTCTGCTGACAGCCTGCTGCATGATAGCATTTGTATCTAAGAGCCAAGGTCCTGCGTTGGTGATGGTTTTTGTTCAGTTTTGAGGGGTGACCGGGTGAACCACTAAGCTATCTGTCATATTAAGTGCCGGGTGAACCACTAAGCTATCTGTCATATTAAGTGCCATTCACAGGGTCCGGAAATATGTACGCATCCTATAATCCCGGGTTTAGAAGCTACTGTAATCCTGTTAGCGCTACGCTATACGTGAGACACAAGGCTTGGGTTTAGAAGCTATCCCAGATTTCCTGTATTATTTATCGATTTCTTTGAAGAAAGTGAATGATCATTCATAGGATATCGCATGGTACTGCTTCCTCCCTTCGTAAAAACATGTAACTATGGGTTACGTGTTAGAAAAAGTAGTTCATGTTTAAACAAGTTTACAGTGAATAGTATTTATATTTATGGCTCCAAATCAATTTATTATGAAAATATATTTCATAATTAGTTCACGTTTGAACAAGTTTACAGTGAATAGTATTTATATTTATGACTCCAAATCAATTTATTATGAAAATATATTTTATAATTAATCTAATGATATTTATTTGATATCATAAACATTGATATTTTTTATCTATAATTAATTAAAGTTAAGATACTAAAACGTGACACTATGCTAGAATTGCATAGAGAGAGTACTTATCAGAGTGACCAAAATCAGTTGGATGTTAGTCATGGTACTTCTAACCAGAGAAACTACAGTAAAGCAAAGCTGCTCCATCATGGGCTTGTTTAGTTGGTGAAAAAGTTTGGATTCGGCTACTGTAGCACTTTTCGTTTTATTTGGTAATTTGTGTCCAATCATGGACTAATTAGGCTCAAAAGATTTGTCTCGTGATTTACAACCAAACTGTGTAATTAGTTTTTTCTTTCGCCTGTATTTAGTACTTCATGCATATGCCGTAAGATTCGATGTGACAGATACTGTAGCACTTTTGTGTTTTGCTTTTTGAAAACTAAACAAGCTTGTGGCTCCACCGTACAAGTCACTGCTGAAGCTGTTTCGGCCACAGAGCAATCAACACCGAAGAAATCGGCATCCCACATTTTTCCAAAAAATAATAAAAAACGGCATCCCACATTTTCCCAAAAAATAATAAAAATCGGCATCCCAACTCCGAAGAACGGGAAATCCATCCGCATCAAATAACCTCTAAAACTCTGATGAGGAAAAGCATCTCAATCTCAACTTCTCAAGCAGACGAACAAGAAATGAAGAAATCCATCAATGCAGGAAAATCCGCATTAGTTTCCGGCCGCCGCCGGTCTTCTGGAACCCCTCCAAGAACGCCGCGCCCCTCATGTGGCAGACGAGCGCGCAGACCACGACGCCGAGGAGGAACGCCGCGAGCCGCCGGAGCCCGCCGCCTCGCCTGCTCCGCCCTTTCCCCAACACCGCGGTCCATACGTCGAGCACCTGGCCCAGGCCGGACGCGTTCCAGGCCTCCGCGAGCGCCGCGAGCCTGTCGCCGCCGAGCGCTAGGACGAGCGCGACCGCCGCGACCTCCTCGGCCAGTGTCTTCCTCCTCCTGCCCAACCTAAACCATCCGCCGCCCCCGCCGCCGGGAAGAACGATGAGGGGGCGCGGGCGAGGAAGCAGGCGGCGCAGGGAGGTGGAGACAAGGCGGCGGAGGGGCGGCGGGGGGAATGCAATGGTCTTGGTCTTGGGCTTCGGGCGGCGGCGGCCGCCGCCACGGCTGCAGCTGATGTCGGCGGAGACGGGGTCGGCGAGGGAGAGGCGTGGGGGTCGGAGGAGTTGGGGTTGGAGCATCGTGCGAGCACGGGGCGATGGATGGCAGGATGGGTGGAGCGAAGGCGAAGGCTGCGGCTCGCAATCGTCTCGGCGTTTTTTTTTCCGGTGGCCAATGCGGTGCGTGCGGACGCTCGGGCAGATGATGCTTTCAAATTTGGATCCGCAGGGCCACAAGAACTTTACAGCGTCAAACTAATTTTCTGCGAATTCGTGAAATCTTCTGCCAAATGGGGCTGCGCCTGGCGTTGGTCTGGCCGTCTGGGCCATCAAACCCATCAAATAGACGATTTTGCCTCGTTTGATGATCGAGGAAAGCAGGGGTGAACAAAAGGGGAAAAAAGTTTTGAAAAAAGGGCAGGAGCTTACAATTCTGTAGCCTTACTGAAGCGCAAAATGGAGAAAATGCTCAGCATAAGAGATTTATCCTTCAAACCCATCAAATTGGCGTGAAAATTCATGATGTAGAAAATGGAGAAATTAAGCCCATCAGATGAGCAATGCTCAGCATAAGAGATTTATCCTTCAGCACTCTACGAATCCATCAAATACAATTACAAAATGTCTGTAGTCTTTTTGGGACACATGATGAAATATGAATGATCAACCTTCACTGGGAGAAAAAAGAGCTTTATGAAAAAAAAGCTTTCTGCGTTTCAATTTGCTAACAGAAGTGCGAACACAACAATTGGATGTAATAAGAATAAAAAAAACGTCCTTTTATACCGATGGTGTAGGGGGGCATGCTGCTCTTTGCCCTTTGTGCAATGCACATCTCTTCCTCCCTTCAACCGGCCTATTCATACAAGGTGAACCCTCTGATGTACGGACGCCACAGGTACACGGCCATCCCGAGCTTCTGGAAAACGAAGCACCAGTGACCTCTATTCCACTGTCCTTCTCATACCTTTCCATTCCTGCAATTGACACCATTTTGCAAGGCCTGTTATCTGTCATTGCTGTTATCTGAGATCCTGAGCCTCTAGATGGGTGTTTGCTCGCCGGTTTCCTCTGTGATTTGAGCAGCTCAAACCACATTCTCCCAGAAGGCTGCTGCTCCTGGGACTCAGATTCAGCATGGGAAACCTTCTCTTCTAAGATACAAGCATCCCAGGAGATTTCACGTGTTCCATCTTCTGTAGAAGCTTCTCCAGTATTCACCTTTTCTGATTCGAGGCTATCGCTGTGCCTCAAAGGTTCCTCCAGTATTTTGATTTCCTGTTTTGGAACTGAGCTGTCCAAATCTTCAGTTAGACAAGGTACGAACTCAGGAATTGCAATCTCAACTTGGCAAGGATAGCTAGTAGGTGAACTTTTCGGGCTGCCTTTGACTCTTTTACCTTTGTGTAAGCTGCACCTCTTTCTTCCATGAACTGGGTGCTCCAGACAAGAAGAACCATCTTCCAGCACCACTCCACAAACAGAGTTAGAATCTTGTATCGGCACAGTTCTCCGTTTTGTAACATCAATCTTTTTTACTTTGTATCCTTCGGACCTCCTTCTATGTGCTTGTCTATTTGCGTAGGGAATATCAGATATTTTTTTCCAGGGAATATCAGTCATCTCCCCTTCATTGTCCTCAGAGTTAAGTACCTGAGGTCTGAAACGAACAATAGTACGAACCCTTGGGAGCATACTTTTAATTATGCCAGGCGAGGTGTTAGCTGACCCACTTCCCTTTATCTTTATACCTGCTTTCTCTCCAAATAATTTTTGTTTCATGTCACTTACTCTGCTAAGCAGAGATCTATGGTTGGCTGCTCGCTGTTCTAACTTGTGCAGTATTTCTTCCCGGCGACAAGCACCATTTTGAAGCTTGTTCCATGCATAATCAAATACTCTCAGCAGTAGTGCTTCAGTCTTCTCAGCTTCTTGTTTATTGTCCATCTGTTTGTTTCCAGTAGTAGAAAGGACACAAGAGAAGGAAAATGTTAAGAGCACTCATAGTATAACCAAATTACGATGTTAACTGCTTAGGTGAAAAGGACAACCGGGAATTCATAACTGTCCCTTTCTGTTTTTATAAAGCAAGTATATGAACATCGAGGGATTCTCCTACATCCATTCGGCCTTGTTTCAAAACAAAATAATCTCCTCCAATCAAATACACATTAGGAAGGAAGGAATGTGTGTGTGTGTGGAGGGGTGAGGGATTAATTAATTTTCCACTCCAATCCATGTGTAAGTGTACATCTTGATATTAAAACATAGAAAAAAATCTAGTTAGGGAATGCCATGACACAAATATATACACCAAGTAGTTTTCCATGAACAGGTGATCAAAGTTAGGTTGTCTTTCATGTGGAACAGCATATTGATAGTTGAACTGTAGTTAAATGCAATTATGAATGTAACACTGCAGGAAGCAGTGAAGGTAAGACTAGAAACCTGTAGAAGGATGTAGTTTTATTACTCTATTTACACAAACTAAGAGGAAACCATCTAACAGTTCAACTGCTGAACAAGAATGATAATTCTTTATGAAAAAAAATCATGCAAAGTGTATATTCAGCAAGAAACAATGTGAAATGAGTTAAATGAGCAATCATAACATTTGTCAGAACGAAACATGTGAACACATATAGACACAATATAAATCTATCCGCTGAACATAATGCTATCTATGTATGGGAGGCTACTTAACTATTGTGGGCATCTAAATCATAGGGTTCTTTGCAGTTTAGAAACCTTCAAACTAGACACTCATTCAGAACTCATCATTGGCATGCTAATGTACACTACTGCACTTGCACAATGCAACAGCTCCACCACTCAGCAAATCCTAGAATGGATGGAAAAGGATGAATAGAAAGCTTACCAGCGCACATCGAAACACGACGGAGTAGCCTCTGGAGAACACTTCTCTGAACAGTCCAGGACCCGCGGCGAGCGCATTCACGGCATCTTTACCAGCAGAGCCCATCGGATTCGCAGTGTCCAGATGCGACCCCGAGCGGCCATACTGCTGCAGCCTCGCCCGGACACTGTCGGCCTGCCCGAGGTACACCACGACGACGCCTCGCCCGTCACGCCTCCGAGCCCTGAGGCCCTCATCGGCCGCGCCGGCAACGCCTAGTTCGTAGAGGCCGGGGAAGTTGTCCGGGAGGTTGTGGATGCGGTACCTCTGGACCCCCTCCTTGCCGGCAGCGTGGTCCCTCCAGTCCGACGGCCCGACAAGAACCTGGAAATGGGATAAGTGTGAGGTTGAGGCGCAGATGGGGCGACCGGAATTTCCAGATTGGACTTCCGGGTTTCACAGGCGAGATGGCGAATTGGAGGTCGGGGAGCCAGATCCCGTGAACTGCATCGTGCCCTCAGCCAGCTCGTGACAGAAACAGCGACAGGAGCAGATGGCGAGAAGGAGAACGAGTGAGGAGACGGGGAGTTCGCACCTTCCATGGGGAGAAGAGGGAGTCGTGCTTGGTGCGGGGGCAATCTTCCCTCTTTATCCTGGCGGTTACGGGTGCGGCGGGCGCAGGCATCGCTCTGCCGGTGCCGGGCCTGCTCCGGTTGCGGGTGGCTGGCAGTCGGGCTCAGCGCCGCCGCTGCCGCACCACCGGCATGGTCGCCGGGAGCAGGCTCGTGTCGTGTTTTGAAAATCTGGGTTCGTTGGACTGGGCTGGCCGTGGACGCTGATGGGCTCCAACTTGAGCCGGGCTTTGTCAGGTTGTGGCTAGAGAGGGACCACCAGAATTCTGGCGGCAAACAGCATAGGGCAGTTCCAGTGTGAAACCAATTTTCCTTTGTGCTACATAATTGGAAAGTTGTATAGTGTAAGATTTGTTTGCTACTAAAAAAAACATGTACAACATTCTACTTCACAAAACTGATCGACTTTCACATCTTATACTAGGCTGTGTTTAGTTTCCCATGGAATGCAAAATGCAAAATACCAACTACTTTGAAATGATGAAATACAAAATGCTAAAATTTTCATGGGTGTGTTTAGTTCCATCCAAAATATCAAATTTTTCATGGGGGTGGGTGAGGGCTTTTTGACTTTTTGACTTTTTTTTTTGTCTCTTAAGGTCAAAATCCAAAATGAAGAATGGATATTTTTTGCCAAAAATTTTGCATAGTATTTAGTTTCATTTTGTAAAATAATAGGCTAAAATCAAAATTTTTTTGGGTGAAACGGGAAACTAAAAACAACCTAAAGACTATGTGCCTTGTATTATATGCATTTGTTGAGCTCACGGTTCGAACCATACTAAAAGGTCGATTTTGAGGTCTGACATCCAGCAACCGAACACTTGTAAAGTTCAATTTTTCCTTCACGGTTCAATTTCTGCTCTACACTTCTACTCCGTATGCTGGAGCTGCTCTTATAAACTGGCCACGCAAGTAGCCATTGGATACAAACGATGTGTTTGGATGCCATCCAGAGCAACAGTCCTAGAACTTTCCAAAAAGCTGCGGCGTGCAATCCGCATGACCTTCCAAAGCAGGCAACAACATAGAGTTTGTTTTGTTTGGACGCAGGCAAACTTGCATTCGATTTTGAGTGTCTGGGATGGAGATCATGCTTGGAGCTCTCCTTGGCTAGAAGGTCGAATTAAATAGGCCTTTCGGCGTTGAAAATGATAAATTGGCTCAGATAGCTCGATTTGCATGTCCTAATTACATAGAGTCGGATTCGTTGCTCATACAAGACTTCTCTAATACTTAATTCATGAAAAGATAAAAACTTCCATCCAAGTCAATTTGCCGTAGTCTTTATCACGCAAGAAATGCCGCGTTGAGGGATCGTTAGTCACTGAAATACTTCATGAACTTTATTAGTTTTTTATTTGTATTGTCATTAGTTCACCGAATACGTGAAAGGAATAAATACACTTTTATTTATGTACTTACTCGTCGTTGACTCCTAGATACAGAATTCAAAGGCGTTGAGGAAACAAACCATAATAAGGAATAGCGAGCTGTTTGGTTCCTTCCACAGTAACACAAATATAAATGGAATTAGTTCAAATCTATCTCCCACTGGTAACGTCTGCAACTTTATTTCTTTTATGTTTGCGTTACTCACGGTGCAACCAAACAGCTCATATAGGAGTTACGCGAGGCCTTCAAAACTTGCTAGGAGATAGAGCTGCTAGTATGTATAGAGTTTCGACATCACTCGAGCATGCTTATGGAATAATTTTCTGTTCCGTTGTAGCAGGACATGATTGTTGTAAGATGTTGTTTTCATAATCAATAAAGTTCGTGCACCATTCTATTTCATTACTGTGCGTATGTACTTGACCCTGGTGCAAACACATATGCACTTGGACTCTCAAAATGAGGGTCCGATACTAACAAATAATTACTCCCTCTGTCTCATTGAAAGTGTTGTTTTAGACTCCGTGTCATCTTGTTTGACCGTTCGTCTTATTCAAAATTTTTATATAAATATTATTCATTTTATTATGACTTATTTTCTCATTCGAGATACTTTAATAATGATTTAATTATTTTATTATTCGTAATTTTTTTTGAATAAAACGAACGGTCAAACAAGAAGTTCAAAAGTAAAAAACGACGTTTTTAATGGGACGGAGGGAGTAGATATAAAAGGAAGAATCTGATAGTGTTAATCTTGTTTGACTTGGAGAGTTCTTGAAACATACTCCCTCCTGATCGGATTTAGAACTCGTTTAGGACAACGATACGGTCTAAAAAATATAACTTTGACCTCTTGTTTTTATAAAAAATATTTATGGAAAAGTGATATATGTATACTTTTATGAAAGTATTTTTTAAGATAAATCTATTCATATAATTTTTACATTTGCAAACTCAACAACTTAAAAGTTATTGATGATTTTATATTTCTAATATTTGACTCAAATCTTGTCCGAAACGACTTCTAAATCCTACGGACACATGGATATGAACCCGCACATCTCGATTTTGGCAAACAACTGAGATAAAATGATAAAAGTGTCACACCCGGTTTTAAGGACAAAACCAGACATACACCATATGTGAAATAAAGAAGACAAATCTCACATATAGCCACAGATAAGTGTAATATCAAAAGACAAATGCTTAATATACATTACTCAATAGTATAAAGTATACCTTAATGAGCAACACAGCGGAAAGACAACTCCGAACACCGGGTGTAGACCTCACTCCAGGATCAAACTAACTGGTTGATCACAAGCCTAACAATTCCAGAATCTAACAGTCTGGTACCCTTCCTGAGATGTGGGGAAATAGCAAGAGTGAGTCCATGTCGAACTCAACAAATATAACATGGGGTTCATGAGGCTCAAAAGGTTTGACACGGGTTTACTGCAATAGCTTTTAGTGAGTCATCTCTTTAACAATTGAGTAGCAACAAGTTTACCAAAATCCCAAATAACCTCATGATCATGTAAACAAGAATAATGTATAGCAAGAAATAATAATCATTGGTGAGCATCAATATCATCAGTATTATCATTATCATCAGTGTTCCTCATTTATTCTGTAAGGGTCCAAGGCCACTCGTGACCGTGAGCACGGCTGTTATAACAGTTTTACACTCTGCAGAGGTGGTACACTTTCACTGTGAGTCATGATTACCCATATGCCCGGGATCGCGACTCCCAAAACACTTCCAAGGTGAGCAGGCAAGGAATCACTATGAAGCCTTTCAAAGGTTCGTCTAACAAGTTAGGGCCATTAGATTCACTCGGCAAACAGATGTAGAGCCCCCCTTCCAAATGGCACAATAACGCGCAGCCTATACACATAAGGACAGAGGCCGCACTATACCCGATTCGTCAAGCCGTTCTTACGCCATGAAGGAATACCTCTAACAAGCTAGAAAAGGTCCTCATACTGAGCTAAAGCCAGAGCCATATAGCCCTCACAGTTGTACTGTAAGTCCCGGATGTTCGCTTACAGATAAGTCCTTAGGGAGAGAAACTAGAGCACCATAAAAACAACCAAATATGCTCTAGCCCTCTTGAGCCATGTTTCTATAAATCATCTTTTAAACGTTTATTGCATATACCATTAGTCAAGTTACAGATCATGGTTATTTATCTTAAGCACTAGCATAATACTTCCCAATGCAACGTCCCATAGGTGTCAAGGTACAAGATACAAAAGCTAGGATATCCTTAATGGTAACAAGGTAGACACATGCACATGAATTAAGTATATTAAAGGTGAATAGGAAACAAGGATAATCCCATGCTATACTTGCCTTAAACACCGATCCTTCGGTAAGCTTTAATCTTCAACGTTCTTCTTCTTCTTGATAACCACGTATATCTTACCGACTGGACTTGATCAATAAATCATCACACACACATCGAACAATCATACACGAAGCAAACAATAAATCTATATTAGAACAGTACACCAATCATACAAAAATAAATAAAAGAGTTTGAAACACGATTCTACGCATCACTACGAACACACAGACGCGAAAAGCACACTAATCAGAGCTACGGTTGAAAAGATACATCTACCGAAAGATTTGCTCATAGAAGAAAATATAAAACTATTTAGCTTCATGAGTTTTAATTATATAATAACATATATATAAAATATTTTATAAATACTATATACGGAATTAAGTCAAATTTAGATTCAAATTATAAAACTAAAGTAAAACAAATCATATTTTATTTACAAAACTCAGTTGCATAATTATTAATCAAGATATGATTTAAACCATAAAATTTCAGAATTAGTAATATGGTAAACACTGTCACTAACGCGTAGATCTCGTTGCTATGAATCTAACGCAACTCGAATGAACCAAAACGGATCTAAAACGTAGAAGATATGATTTAAACAAGATCTACTTTATTAAAGTAATAGATTAAATCTCACATCGGAACTTAAAGATAGAAAACCTAACCAACAGTAACACTAACAGTATAACAAGTTTGTAAAACTCTTCTACACGTTACTACGATCACATAGACATAAAGATCACGAAATTTGGATTTAAAACATAAAAGTTATGAATTTTCTAAGATTTCTTATAGATAAATAATTACTTTAATATAAACTCGAAAATAAATTATCTCAAACCTACTGTACAGTTCTATAATCATGTAGAGCTCGCAAATACGAATCTAACGCAATTTGAACGGGTCAAATCGGAGTTAAAACGAAGATTCTACGGCTAAAACAATCTGAGTGGCAAATCTGTAAATATGAGAAAGCGTATTTTTCTTTTTCCGAAACGAATTACGTTTTCAACTAATCAAAGCGTATTTTTCCGTTTTACGATTTGGACCGCGGGTTAGATAATTGAAAACTCCAGGGGCTCTTTAACAAAAACACCAGCGAACCGTTATCTTCTAATATGAGCCATCGGTTTTAGATCGGACGGTCCAGATCGATCGGGGGAGGAGACAGGCGGCGCTCCGGCCGGACTTCACCGAGACGTCGACTCGCGCGGCTGCGCCATGGCCGGAAAACTCCA
Source organism: Saccharum hybrid cultivar R570 (assembly GCA_038087645.1). NCBI lineage: Eukaryota > Viridiplantae > Streptophyta > Magnoliopsida > Poales > Poaceae > Saccharum > Saccharum hybrid cultivar. The sequence continues at coordinate 3,688,679 of JAQSUU010000377.1, forward strand.
AAACTCGCCACGGTGCACGAAATCGCGAAGCAAGAGTACCGTTCGGTAGATAACTTCAAGGCGAACTTACCCACTGCAAGATTGAGGCCAAGAACAAGGCGAGGGAGGCGTGCGGCTTGATATGGCGGGCGGTGGAGGCGGTGCTTCGGATGTAGCCGCCCCGAGGCGATATAGCTGCGGTTTAGGGTGGGATGTGGAGCGGGGAGGGGCTACGGTCCCGTTTTTATAGTCCGGAGAGGTCGCTAACTAAGGAAAAGGCGAGATTCGAAGATCCAAATCGGATCGGAAGAGAGGGAAGGCGGCGTCGGCCGGAGGAAGAAGAAAGGAAGGCGAGAACGGGTCACTGACCAGTGGGACCCACGCGTCAGCGACACAGTGCGGAAAACGGCCGCGCGCGTGCGAGTCGGGCTTAGCAGGCCGCTGGCCGGGCTCGGCCCAAAAGGAATGCGGGCGCGCGGGGGAGAAGAGCTGGGCCGCTGCTGGCAGGCCGAGAAGATGGGCTGCGGGAGAGATGCGGCCCGGTAAGAAAGTAAATTCTTTTTCTTTTTCTTTTTCTAATTTTTCAAATCCATTTTTCAAATGATTTTCAAATCAAAATTTGAATTTGATCAAACCACTCATCTCAAAAATTTAAATGCAACAGCATGAGTGCACAAACATGTTTCTACTCTTATATTTGATTTTAAAATTTATAAAAATTATTCTTATTCTAAGTTTTCATGCTCACAAAAATATACAAAAATCATATTTTTTTCTATTTTTCTTCTTTTCAAAATTTTAGGATGTTACAATTCTACCCCCCTTAAGATGAATCTCGTCCCGAGATTCGAAAGATGATGACAAAAGAGATAGGGATAGTTCGTCTCTAGATTGTTCTTTACTTCATCGTGTAGTTCCATCGTCTTGATAAGAATTCCGTCTTACTTTGCATACATGTAACTAATTCAAGATTTTTGACAAATGCTCCAAACAATACTCTGGTATCTCCAATCACTAGGCACCTTTCCTATAATATGAATTTTCTTCCTTAAAATACTTATCTTCCAACAGAGCCTGACGAATCTCTTAATCAGAAGGAATTTCTACTACCAACCTTCAAAACATTAATGATTCTGATCAAGTTGCTCAAATTTGGAATACGATTCTTAATCCTTGGTGTCACCCGAACCTTCTTAGCATTATTCTCCATTGCTAAGGGCATCGGCTGCGACTTTTACTTCTCCAAATAATAGCACTTTTTCCAAGTCCTAATCCATTTCATTCCAACGAGGATATCACAAATTCAATACCAACTTTGCGAAGATGTCCTGTAGATTCTTGTGACCCTCCTATATGTCATTTTTCTTCCAAAAGTCAGTACTCCTTAGTGAAAAACTCCAGATAACACGTTAGGTAATTCAACCCATACTTCCTTAGTTGACTTAATGAACAAAGTACTATATTTTTCTTCTTGCATAAGGACACATCCCACACCTTGATAAGGTGCATCATTGTAGATATGAAGCTCTTGTCTGGATCTGACAAAGCTAATACTTGGATTTTACTTCAACCTTTTCTTAGACTCCTTCAAACATTTGCCTGAGGTCTCTTGATCTAAACGAACTTAAAAGCTTCTCCAAAGTTATTTATTCCTCTGCTATGACTTCAGTAAACTCATGATCCACTTTGTTATCCCTCAGTATACCTATCTTCTAATTGATCATTCTCATCTCCCTCAGGTAAAAGTCGATCACCTTGATACTCCATTCTTTTCCCTGACGGTGTTGTTAAGAACATTGTGCACCGAGTACCATGAATCACTCCTTTGTGTGCACAGAGCCATCCATTACCAAGAACCACGCGAATTTTAAGTGACTCCAACACAATGAGTGTCGCGGTGAATTTTTCCTTGTTTATGACAAGACTGACATTTGGGCATAACTGATCTGCCTGCATTTCTCCCACTGGGGTTTGAACTAGCAAAGGCCTCCTCATTGGACACTTCACCATCTTGCACGTCTCTACCATGTTGGCGGAAATGAAAGAATGCGAAGCACTAGGGTCAAATAAAGCAAAAACTTGTACTGAGCTTACTTGAATATAACCTCCCACTACTTTGGTAACTCCATGAATTTTATCCATATCCACATTGCTCAGTCTTCCATTGACATAGTTTTGCTGCGCTTTGCTTCCTTGAGCAGGCTTCTTATGGGCTTTCCTTTTTCGCTTTCGTTGTTGTGGATTCTGACTTAGTTCACTCCCAACTTGTTCTTCAACATTGTTGTTTTGATAATGCTCAACTTCATCATACCCATAACATCCTTCAATGGCAGAAATATCAATCTTTTCCCACATATTAGTGCGAGACGTCATATAGGGCTCCTGAGTCATGAGACACTACACTTCCTGTCATCAAGTGACCAACATCAGCAACACGAGCAAGTATAGATGATCATAATCATGAACTATCCAAAAAGAACAACTCTTGTCTTCATGGATCCAAAATTATCAACCTTGTTCACAGAACATTTTTGCTCAAGAGTGGCAACTGAATCATGGAGACTAACCAATACTTCCAACTAAAGAGTTCAATCTTAATAATCCTTCTTTACATTGGCTACCCCCCTTAAAATAAGAGACACTAAATAGGGTAGCTTTGAACCTTTTTCTTCTAGATGAGCTACTTAGCATAAAAGTGTTCTGACATCCCAATGATACTCTTGTGTATGGGTAAGAACAAGAAATCTGAAATTTCTCACGAGCAGAAAATCAGCAGTGCAGTAAAACAGCTGTAACTCTCATTCTGTTAATCCAATGAAGCTGTAGTTTACACCGATAGAAAGCTTATAAAATTCTCTGCATCTTTCTTATAGAACACACTTCCAGATTCTGCAGCTAACTTGACCGAAAACAACACATAACAGATTCTGTTCCAGGTTTCAGACAGCACAGTTGCATCGTCTTGTGATTTTTGTATCTCCCAATCCAAAATAGTTATGAGGGTAGTTCTTGCATTTAGAGAGAGATGTTGAAGTCCACTCTTGTCCAGAATTCTCTCATGATTTTTGGTCTTTCAAGAACAAAGATATAAGTTGATAAAGACAAGCTGCTCTGAAAGACTAGATATAGAAAGCAGGAGATAACCAAAACCCAGCTATTTATTTCATTGATCCTTATACCTTATACATCTAAACTAAATGAAATCATGGACAAAACCCATGAGATCATTCCACTCATTCCAAAATTCCAACTCAAGCATAAACATAAGCACAAAGCAACTAAACACTTAAAAGTTCATAAGCCACACATTAAGACGACTCAACTTGGCTACTAACGGTTTTATTACACGGGACATAACTCCTATTCCTTAAACACGGTGTGATTGTAGCAGTATCCAGAGTAGATAACGTCTCTTACATTCCTTATTGCTTTATATGGACATCTGAATCTCTGCATCCCTCTTTACCATTCTTATAACTCATACCTTAAGATGGGTCAACCTGGTATCCCTCAGGTATAGATTTAATACCCTCATACTTAATCCTTTCTCCTGAAAGTGTAGTTAAAAACACTGAACATTGGGCATACTCAATCACTCCTTTACAAGTAGATAACCAGTCTATTCCCAGGATAACATCAATGCCCATTAATTCCAAAATAATGAGGTTTGCCTTAAAATTTACCCCCTTTATGTCAAAACTAACTTTTGGGCATACGCGGTCTGCCTTTATTTCACCTCTTGGAGTTTCAACCATCACTGTTTTCCCCCTTGGAAGCATAAGTATGTTATGATCTTTTACATATTGTCTAGATATGAACGAATGTGAGGCACTGGGGTCAAACAAAACCTTGGCATTTCCTGAACTTACTGGAATTGATCCAAACACGACCTCCTTAGCTCCAGGAATGGTGGAAATATCCAAATGTTTCAACCTTCCATGGATGTAATTTCTCTTTAATTTATTTCCCTGCACATGATCCTTTTGGACATCCTGTCCTGGGTCTTGCTGTTGTTGATTCATCTGCGGGCAAGATTTGATATAATGTCCTTCCTGCTGGCAATGATAACACTTTCTCTTAGCTGGATCTTTTGTGATGTCATACTCCAAGGAACTGTTGTTTGGTATGTTGCTATCTTGCTGGCCATAGAAGTTCACCTTCGTCCCTTTGGCTTGTTTCCTAGCTTGTTTGGCCTTTCGGGGTTGATACTCCTTATAGGTAATTGTCCATCCATCTATGACTACTTCATGGGGAGTAGTTTTAGCGGGAGGAGCTTCTAACTCTTCAGGGTTTGGATTTGTTTGACAGGGAATCAGGGCTGCATGTGACAATGTAGTAGAACTCGCTTGCTCATTGCTTTCCACTAGTGGTTCTAATGAGATTGACTTTCTCTTCTTGTCCTTGTTGATCTCAAAATTTGGATCCACCCTGACTTTCCCCTTATTAGACTCGTTTTGAAGACAGGGAAAACCATAATGCTTACAACAATGACATTGTTCCTGCTCTCCAAAAGCCTTATTATCAACATCTTTATTGGATTTCATATTCTTCCAAACTTCTGCTACTTGTATCTTCTCTGACCCCTTGAATATGTTGGCTTGACCTTGAGATAAGCATCGTTGAGAATTCCCATGTTGAGCCATTTCTTCTAGTAATTGGTTTTGCATCGCTAATGGTTTCTTGTCAAAAGTGAGCAAGAGCGACACAATTCAGTCCTCTTAACCTTTAAAATCCACAGTCTTCTCGTCACGAGCCGTCTAATAGACAAGGAGAAAAGATTCAAAATAGAGACAAGGTTTTTTTTTATAATAGAACGGGGATAGAATTAAGCATAACTTTGAAAAAAATAACAAAGTTAAAGAGAAGCAAGAAATAGGCAAAATGGAAACATGCTAAACGTCCAGTTCTAACTAGGCTTGCGTCCTACAGTCAGCATTGCTCTGATACCAATCTGTCACACCCGGTTTTAAGGACAAAACCAGACATACACCATATGTGAAATAAAGAAGACAAATCTCACATATAGCCACAGATAAGTGTAATATCAAAAGACAAATGCTTAATATACATTACTCAATAGTATAAAGTATACCTTAATGAGCAACACAGCGGAAAGACAACTCCGAACACCGGGTGTAGACCTCACTCCAGGATCAAACTAACTGGTTGATCACAAGCCTAACAATTCCAGAATCTAACAGTCTGGTACCCTTCCTGAGATGTGGGGAAATAGCAAGAGTGAGTCCATGTCGAACTCAACAAATATAACATGGGGTTCATGAGGCTCAAAAGGTTTGACACGGGTTTACTGCAATAGCTTTTAGTGAGTCATCTCTTTAACAATTGAGTAGCAACAAGTTTACCAAAATCCCAAATAACCTCATGATCATGTAAACAAGAATAATATATAGCAAGAAATAATAATCATTGGTGAGCATCAATATCATCAGTATTATCATTATCATCAGTGTTCCTCATTTATTCTGTAAGGGTCCAAGGCCACTCGTGACCGTGAGCACGGCTGTTATAACAGTTTTACACTCTGCAGAGGTGGTACACTTTCACTGTGAGTCATGATTACCCATATGCCCGGGATCGCGACTCCCAAAACACTTCCAAGGTGAGCAGGCAAGGAATCACTATGAAGCCTTTCAAAGGTTCGTCTAACAAGTTAGGGCCATTAGATTCACTCGGCAAACAGATGTAGAGCCCCCCTTCCAAATGGCACAATAACGCGCAGCCTATACACATAAGGACAGAGGCCGCACTATACCCGATTCGTCAAGCCGTTCTTACGCCATGAAGGAATACCTCTAACAAGCTAGAAAAGGTCCTCATACTGAGCTAAAGCCAGAGCCATATAGCCCTCACAGTTGTACTGTAAGTCCCGGATGTTCGCTTACAGATAAGTCCTTAGGGAGAGAAACTAGAGCACCATAAAAACAACCAAATATGCTCTAGCCCTCTTGAGCCATGTTTCTATAAATCATCTTTTAAACGTTTATTGCATATACCATTAGTCAAGTTACAGATCATGGTTATTTATCTTAAGCACTAGCATAATACTTCCCAATGCAACGTCCCATAGGTGTCAAGGTACAAGATACAAAAGCTAGGATATCCTTAATGGTAACAAGGTAGACACATGCACATGAATTAAGTATATTAAAGGTGAATAGGAAACAAGGATAATCCCATGCTATACTTGCCTTAAACACCGATCCTTCGGTAAGCTTTAATCTTCAACGTTCTTCTTCTTCTTGATAACCACGTATATCTTACCGACTGGACTTGATCAATAAATCATCACACACACATCGAACAATCATACACGAAGCAAACAATAAATCTATATTAGAACAGTACACCAATCATACAAAAATAAATAAAAGAGTTTGAAACACGATTCTACGCATCACTACGAACACACAGACGCGAAAAGCACACTAATCAGAGCTACGGTTGAAAAGATACATCTACCGAAAGATTTGCTCATAGAAGAAAATATAAAACTATTTAGCTTCATGAGTTTTAATTATATAATAACATATATATAAAATATTTTATAAATACTATATACGGAATTAAGTCAAATTTAGATTCAAATTATAAAACTAAAGTAAAACAAATCATATTTTATTTACAAAACTCAGTTGCATAATTATTAATCAAGATATGATTTAAACCATAAAATTTCAGAATTAGTAATATGGTAAACACTGTCACTAACGCGTAGATCTCGTTGCTATGAATCTAACGCAACTCGAATGAACCAAAACGGATCTAAAACGTAGAAGATATGATTTAAACAAGATCTACTTTATTAAAGTAATAGATTAAATCTCACATCGGAACTTAAAGATAGAAAACCTAACCAACAGTAACACTAACAGTATAACAAGTTTGTAAAACTCTTCTACACGTTACTACGATCACATAGACATAAAGATCACGAAATTTGGATTTAAAACATAAAAGTTATGAATTTTCTAAGATTTCTTATAGATAAATAATTACTTTAATATAAACTCGAAAATAAATTATCTCAAACCTACTGTATAGTTCTATAATCATGTAGAGCTCGCAAATACGAATCTAACGCAATTTGAACGGGTCAAATCGGAGTTAAAACGAAGATTCTACGGCTAAAACAATCTGAGTGGCAAATCTGTAAATATGAGAAAGCGTATTTTTCTTTTTCCGAAACGAATTACGTTTTCAACTAATCAAAGCGTATTTTTCCGTTTTACGATTTGGACCGCGGGTTAGATAATTGAAAACTCCAGGGGCTCTTTAACAAAAACACCAGCGAACCGTTATCTTCTAATATGAGCCATCGGTTTTAGATCGGACGGTCCAGATCGATCGGGGGAGGAGACAGGCGGCGCTCCGGCCGGACTTCACCGAGACGTCGACTCGCGCGGCTGCGCCATGGCCGGAAAACTCCAAAACTCGCCACGGTGCACGAAATCGCGAAGCAAGAGTACCGTTCGGTAGATAACTTCAAGGCGAACTTACCCACTGCAAGATTGAGGCCAAGAACAAGGCGAGGGAGGCGTGCGGCTTGATATGGCGGGCGGTGGAGGCGGTGCTTCGGATGTAGCCGCCCCGAGGCGATATAGCTGCGGTTTAGGGTGGGATGTGGAGCGGGGAGGGGCTACGGTCCCGTTTTTATAGTCCGGAGAGGTCGCTAACTAAGGAAAAGGCGAGATTCGAAGATCCAAATCGGATCGGAAGAGAGGGAAGGCGGCGTCGGCCGGAGGAAGAAGAAAGGAAGGCGAGAACGGGTCACTGACCAGTGGGACCCACGCGTCAGCGACACAGTGCGGAAAACGGCCGCGCGCGTGCGAGTCGGGCTTAGCAGGCCGCTGGCCGGGCTCGGCCCAAAAGGAATGCGGGCGCGCGGGGGAGAAGAGCTGGGCCGCTGCTGGCAGGCCGAGAAGATGGGCTGCGGGAGAGATGCGGCCCGGTAAGAAAGTAAATTCTTTTTCTTTTTCTTTTTCTAATTTTTCAAATCCATTTTTCAAATGATTTTCAAATCAAAATTTGAATTTGATCAAACCACTCATCTCAAAAATTTAAATGCAACAGCATGAGTGCACAAACATGTTTCTACTCTTATATTTGATTTTAAAATTTATAAAAATTATTCTTATTCTAAGTTTTCATGCTCACAAAAATATACAAAAATCATATTTTTTTCTATTTTTCTTCTTTTCAAAATTTTAGGATGTTACAAAAAGACACGGGAATAAAAAAGTGATATATAGAAAACAAAGAATACCACCTGCCCAGACGATAAAAACGACCCTATGACAACACCGCCTACGAGTTCACCGCAACATCAGCCACCAGTGAGAGGGAGGATTCCCCAAAATGATTCCCCAAAGGACATTGAGATGGATGAAATTATACAGGGAGTCCTGACTTCAAAAAAACAAAGGAAGATGGAGACGTCTTGATTTTATTGAAGCTTGTTATGCAGAAGCTATTGTCACGATTGTATCAAGGTTCGATAAGACTCCAATTAAGACGTCCGGACAGACAGACACACTCTACTTACTCTCGCAACCCAAACAATCTTATCCCTCACTTCCTCCTCCCCATCCTGATCCCTTCCGCGCTCATGCCCTACCCCACCCCGACGTGCGGCCATGGCTGCCTCCGTGGCCGGCGGCGGCGCCCTCACCCACCCCGGCATGCGCCCTCCCCCACCCTGGTGTCCTCCTCCCCCACCTCAGCGGCGTCCCTTCCCCCAACCCGGCGTCCTCACCCACCAGGAGCGCCCAACGCCCACAGATCCGGTGGCCCTCTCCCCCATCCTAGCGAGATCCGTGGAGCACGAGCAAGATCCATAGAGATGGCGTGGCGGTGTTGCAAGGGAGTGGGCGGCTCTCCCCACCCCGACGTGGTGCCTCTCTCTCATCCCGACGACCAAGCTCCCTCCACCCTAGCGGCGCTGAGCCAAGCCCGGAACTGGTGGCGCTGAGGGCGCTGGTGCTTGTGCGCGTCTCTGACCCTGCCCTCCTATGTTGCATATGTAAGTTTCAGGTGTTTCAGATGTATGTTGTAATTATTTATATGGATGTTACAAAAGTAGATCGGGGGATGTTGTATATGTTGCAGTTGTTTCAAAGGCATGTTGCAAGCGTATGTTTTGAGTGTTTCAGATGTTTCATAGGTATGTTTCATCTGTGTTTTTGGGATGCACGTTGCAAGTATGTTTATTTGGATGTTGCATATGTTTCACACATACGTTGCATGTGTTTTATTTGGATGTTGCATATGGTTGCAATGGTTTTCAGGTGTTTTTTTAAGTGTTTCAGAAGCATGTTTCAAGTGTTTCAACTGTCTTCAGACGTACATTGCAACTATTGTATTTAGATGTTTCAAAAGTAGATCGGGTGTTGCATCTCTTCTCCCCACCTTCTGCTGCATCGTCTCGGTGTGTAACACTCCGGTGTTAAGCAATGCATTTTTGCATGGCAATCATATTGCATAGCATTCATATCATTATAATCATGTATGATAATGGTATAATTCGATTAAAATAAAAGCTTAAACATACTATATTTAATGGACTATAATAATCTGATAATCACATTATATCAAAAGCCTTGCAACCATAATTTTACATCACTTGGAACTTTAGTTCAAATTTTGGAGCTCAAATTTTGTCAAAAACTTGTTCAAAAATAATTATGAAAAATATTCAAAATTTTCCCCTAATTTAGCTTTTATTCTGTCATTCAAAATCTATCAAGAATTTTGAGATGGCCCCTTAATCAAAGTTGTAGAGAATTTAATTTTGAGCAACTTTTATTTTTGGGCCAAATCCATAAAATGCTTTCTTCTTGTTCAAAATTTGGTTTGAAGTTTGAAATGCATTTAAATTTGAAAATTAAAAATCAAAAATTCGTTTTTTCCCTCGCAGGCCGCCGCCTCCCGTTCGGCCCACGGCCAGATGCGGCCCGCGCCAACCGCGCGCGCGTGCCCGCACCGCCTCCGCCCCGGCCCGGCCCAGCCGGCCTCCTCCTCCCTCCGCTCGCCCGCACCCGCGCGCTGTCGCCGCGCCACGCCGCGACCGCGGCAGAGGAGCACCGCCGCGTGGCGGCCCCGCGCCTGCATCGCCTGCCGCGCGTCAGCCGCGGCCTGCCACCGCGCCCACGCGCCCGCCTACACCTGCTGCGGCCCGCGCACTCGCTCGCTCGCGCCCGCACTCCCTCCTCCTCCCCTCCCGAGCCGAGAGCTCGAGCTCCGCCCTCGCCGCGACCGCCGCTCCGCCGGCGTGAAGCTCCCGCACCGCCGCGCCATTTTCCAATTGCCCGCGCCCGCAGCTCCGCCTCGCCTTTCCTCGATTCACGCTCGCGTTTGCGCCGCCTTCCGAGCTCTAGGTGAGCTTCTCCACGCCTCGCCACCGACGGCCATGGCGCCACCGCGCGCGGCCTCCCGTCGAGGCGGCTCCCCGCTACCCCCCCTCGCCTCCCTTTCTCCAAAAATGGATTCGCCACTTCGTCGCGGTTCGCATGCGCTCTTTGCCCCGCCTGCTCACGACCGGAGACGGCCGGTCGGCCGCAGCCGCCGCCGCGACGTCGAGCGCGCGGACGCCGGCGACCGCGCTCGGCTCCTCACGGGGGCGAAGCCGTGCCCCTGGGCCGTGCCCCGAGCGGGCCGGCTCGGCAATTCGCCCGCGTGCGCGAGACAGGCCGGAAACGGCCACGGGCCGACTGTTGATCTCGGGCCGGCCCAAATCCCTTTAACAGAAAAACAAATTTCGATTTCTTTTATTATTCTTGATGAAAAACACTTGGGAAAATGATTTCTTGGTCATTTTAGCTCCAAAATGGGTGAAATAAATTTTTATATACTCCTTGGAATCAGATCTACAATATAAAAATGTTGCATGTCAATATTTCATTACTTTTCTATAGTGTTTTATTTAATCCTTGAAATTGGTGTTTTCTTGAAAAATTGATAAGAAAATGTAGAAAAATCAGAAAAATGTGGTTCCAAGTTTATTAATCCTGTTATGCCATGTACTTTCTAGGGAAATTTTTTTAGCTTGGGTGTTCTGTATAAAAATTTGTAGTTGCAGTTCAAATGCTTTTTACTACCAATATTTGTTATTTTTGTTATTTAAATAAATTTGAATAAAACATGCAAGTGATAATTTTTCTATAGTGTTTGTTTAGGTAATAGATGGTAGAAAAATTCCTAAATCTGTTGTTTGATACTTTTCATAATGTAAAGTATTTTAAATATCTATTTCAGGCCCTAGTTTGTTATTTTTGTGTGGGCAGTTCTAGTTATCCAAATGTAGTAAAATTTTTATGTCAAGCTATTCTTTATATTAGTAACCCACTGTAATTTTATGAGATTTTTCTGAGCTACTAAAATATGTGTTGTTGTTCAAGCATAGTGCTAATTAGGGTTTACATCCACTCTTTAATGCAAGATTAGTTAGTAAACTATACTTTGGTGTATCTTTGAAGCATCTTGAGTATTAAAGTGTCTTTGCATGGTAGAAAATAGTGGTGGTAGTTTTCGAGTACATGTTCTTGGATGACATAGACTACCTTGTAGAAGAGTCATAAGTTCCACGTAATCCGATAACGTAACATATCCGTTACATCGCATGCACTCCGCATCATCATCATCTCATGTCACCTCTGCAATGCACCTCTGCATGTTGCACTCATACTTCTGCATCATACAGGATCGCAGGAAGTGGTTCCGTCAGTAGTTCCCGAGGACGCAGAGGAGCAGCTCGAGGTGCCAGAGCCGGAGTTGACAGAAGCAGAAGAGGAGTCCGGTGAAGAGCTTCCGGAGTGCCCTGACCATCGTCCCAGTACCTTCGAGCGAGGCAAGCCCCGGAGCATTTCTCCCCCGGTTTGCAAATAATTATTTATTAATTTTACTTAATCTGATGCATTAAGTTTAGGAGTTGTTTGCAAACGTTGCTGCATTATACCTTGTTCCACCTTGTTTTACCGATCCTTGTCACCCTGGTGTCCACGGTCAATACTTGCTTAGCTTGCTTAGACCGGTAGAAGTCGGGTGATTGCCTGTCATCCGCGAGCTATAGGGGATTACCTGGTTTTGTGAAAGAGATGTCATGTGAGAATAACTCAGTGTGGAAATGAATGTGAGACCGGGCGGAAGCTTGCAGGGTTCTGGACTGTAGTGTCTTCCGTTTGTGTCGATTAAGGACCGTCCGATGTCGGGCCTCGGGTCATGTTGAACGCATGCCTCACATTTAGCTGGCCGGATAAAGCACCTTTCGACCGCGAAGCCGGGAGATTATTCGGGCCGAGTAGATTGCCCGCAACGCACTGTACCGGAGCAGTAGTGGCAGGAAACGGGGGCGCGATGATAAGGCCAAAGAGCAGTCGGGCGGCCCCCGGGTACATGTGGTTCCTGGCAAGCTCGCGACTTTACCTGAATAGTTGACTCGATGACCAATACCTCACTTTAGCGGGTGAGTGAGGTTTGTGTGAGGAATAAATTACCAGCTGGTCAATAATCGATTCGAATCGCCATCGTTCACTGGATAGTGAGCACTTGACTTGAGTTACTTCATCGTAGTAATACTGATGAAACACTTGGATAGTTATGAGAAAATGACATGGTAATTATTGTCAAATATCAATGGTAATCCTTGCTTGCTTAATTCCATGATTACTTTAGCATAAGTGCAAACATAGTTGACAGGAGGATAAAGAATTAAAAGATGACATGCTTTTGTAATTGATTTGCTAAGCTAAAAATGCTTTTCTTGCAAATGAGTCAGCTACCCCACCAAAAAGCCTATCATGATCCTTGGAGTCTTTTGTTTTGGTTCTGTCGGGTAAGTCTAGCTGAGTACCTTCTCGTACTCAGGGCTTTGTTCCCACTTGTTGCAGATGGACAGATGTACTATGGGTATTGTATCAACTGTCTCTACCCTGCGATGGGCGAAGCCTAGGACCATGGGCAATGGTCACTCACTACTCCTCGCCTGATGCTTTTGTGGGAGATGATCGCGAGCTGGCACTGTATTTTGGAAAAGATGTGTGTGTGTGTGTGCTTTAAACTAATGCTTCCGCTACTTTATTTGAAACTGGTTTGTAATAACTATGTTTAAACTCCGATGTATTTTGTGCCGCAAACTGCTGTGTAACTTATGAAGGTAATCGCTGAACTTATTACGATCTTGGCTGTGATGTGAAATGGTTTGAAATCCGTCGAGATTTCACGGACTACCGGGTTATACGGGCTTAAGTTTGGTAAATTGTCCATCCGTTGGATGATTTTCTTACTTAATCTCGTATAATTGGGCGGTTCTGTTACAGCTGGCATCGGAGCATGGTTTAGCGTAATTACTGTTCATAAGTGTATTTAAACCAAAACCCTGCTTAAAAAGTGTGATTTTGAAACTAAAAAAAAAAAGTGTGCCAGTGGTCATATCCTGTATGCCCAGTTAAGGACTCTAGGTGGCTATTTAAGTACTAACTTGGGGTTCTGCACCATATTTCTTTTTCGTTGCTCATACGGCGTGCTATTGTATGAGTGTCACTTAATTGAGTGGTAATGTATGGATCAGTTACCTCTACGCTTCGGTAAGTGTGAGTTGTGAGAGCATGATCGGATACACCGCCGATCTAGGGAAAGTGCTTATATGATACTTGGATAATTACATGTTTTACACATGTTTTTATAAAAGTGTCGCATGTGTGGGTGTTCCGTCCGTTGAGGCGATGCCGTCAATAGGACGATGTGTTTGGGTAGTCACTACCGTTGTACACGCATCTGGGGATTCGTGTAAAGCGTGTAGGTAGGTTTACTGCTTTCATGCATTCATGGGGAATGGGCTGAAATGAGTTTTCTGCAGGTACATAACAGTGTATCGTGTAGACCGAATTAGTTACGTATATGAGAGATCGTTTGTATGCCACCGAATTTACCGTTAGATGCTTTTATTTCATAAGTGGGGAGAACGTAAGACTCGTGCATACATCATATTGTTTGTGCATTCCATTCATGGCATGCATTCCTCCCCTTATAAAAGGATTATCCCATTTTGATAAAAGTGACCTCAACTAAATTATGTTCTCACCGGGTAATTAAAACTTGTGCTACAGATGGCCCGCACGAAGCAGACTGCCCGCAAGTCCACTGGAGGAAGAGCACCCCGTCGTCAGCTAGCCCCGCGGGAGCACCGCAACACGGACACTTTTCTAAGCGAGTTTGGCATGCCCACCTTGCTTTGGAGAGTGCTCCATGATGTGGGGTACCCGGAGGGACAAGAGCCAGTTTACTCTTGGAGCGAGAGCCAGCTAGCTGAAGATGGACTTGCTGTGGTAGAGATCACCGTCCCTGCTCTTGGTGATGCGCCAGAATGGGATGGTTGGCATTTGGAGTTCGAAGGACGCACTCCAGTCGAGGGTGCAGAGGGCGCAGCTTTTCGCGTCATCCGAGACATCATGAGCAGATTTCCCAATGAGTTAGCAGCAGCTTTGGCCGGTACTTTCCCGAGAGATGATCCTCGCGACGCCATTTGGGTACAGCCGCAAGGAAGTGCCCTGGTTAGAGGCCCCAGTGAAGGACGGGCTAGCGACAATCACACCATGAGTGCCATGTATGCAGCCATCAGAGCATATCAAGGTCTGGAGAATACCTATTGGACCTTGACTGGCCTACGTGGTGATGATCGGCTTGAAGCAAGGAAGCAGAAGAAAAAGCAAGCGCGTGCCATAGCTAGCTTGCAGGAGCAGTTGGCTGATATGAGCTTGCAGCGGGACCGAGCTCTCGAGAGAGGCGAGAGTTCCATGCAGCAAGTACAGAGGCTGACTCAGGCCAACAGGAATGCAGATCGCCTGTTGGAGCAGCTAGTACAAGAAAGGAATGAAGCCTGGAACGAGAGAGACCTTTTGAGGCAGAGGGTCGAGGAGCTAGAAGAGTACAATGCCAACTTGCATGAAGAGTTCCATGCCCTCTACAACGGGATGGGCCCGTATGCTCCTCCGAACGCCGCTCAGATGGACCTCGACGACGACGCCGCTGCTGAAGGTAGCGAGGGCGACGCCTCCGACATCGACGATGGCCCCGAGGAGTAGGATAGTGTCATGCGTTAGTAGCTAGACGTGACGCGATGGCCTTCTTTTGGGTTCCATGTATCATGATGTATCCTGTTCGACCTTGAGACTGATGATCTTTGGAGTTTGGTTGTGTATGCGATACCCGAACGCATAAAAGTCCAGTGTATGTATGCTGGCAACATGGTTGTATGGAACGCGATGTTGCTTTTGAATTAACTTAATTGGTGTTGTTGTTTAATTGGAATGAAATTATTGCGCCTCTGTTTTCTTGTATGACTTGTTCTCTCCAATGAATTCAGTATGGCATGATTGTTCCTTCGGACACAATTTTACAACTTCACTCAATGGTGCTTGTTGCTGAAATATGCAGATGGCCAACACTCGTCGTGCTACGTACGAAGCCGCTGAGACTGGTGGCAACGGTGCAGGAGCTGGTGGAAGTGGTGCCAACAATGTCAACCACCAGGAACCACGTCCAGAACCACATTTGCCCCCTCCTCCGCCGCTCACCGCAGAAATGTTCTTCACACAGTTTCTTGGAAGTCAACGCAGTACTGAACAATCACAGAGGAATATGGAAGACTTTCTGCGTACCATTGCGGAAAATGTTCAAAGGGGAAATAACCAAGGTGGTGGCCAGGGAGTGAACCAGTACAGCAGTTTCAAGGATTTCATGGATACGAGGCCACCTATTTTCAAGGAAGCAGCAGAGCCACTTGATGCCGAAGAATGGATTAACACTATGGAAGATAAGTTCCGTGTGTTAAGGATGACAGAAGTTCTGAAAGTAGAGTATGCTGCACATCAGTTACAAGGACCAGCAGGAATGTGGTGGAAGCATCACCGCAGTACTTTTCCTCCTAATGCCCAGATCTCTTGGAGGGATTTCACTGAAGCTTTTAAGGGAGTTTATATTCCCCCAGGGTTGGTTGAGATGAAGCTTGGAGAGTTCTTAGCCTTGAATCAGGGTACCAAGACGGTGACACAGTATCTGCATGCCTTTAATAATTTGTGCCGCTATGCTCCAGACATGGTTGACACAGATGCAAAGAAGATTGCTAGTTTCAAGAGAGGGTTGAGTCCGAAGATGATGAAGCATGTGGGTACCAATACCCGCAACAGATTCAACGACTTTATCAGTGACTGTTTGAAGCAAGAGAAGAACAATAATGCTTACACCGCATCCAAGAACCGCAAGAGAGTGTTCGAGTCAGGACCATCCCAGTCCAGAGTTGTCCCTGCCAACCGTTCATCTTATCGTCCGTCCGCACCTGGTGCGAGGTTCAGGCCGCCGCAGCATAAAACCCAGAACTACAAGGGGCCACAGAAACCGTACAAGATGGCAGTGCCGCCAACCAAGACCAACGCAGCTGCAGAACAGAGCAACTCCAAGGGAGCTATAGGGTCTGCTGGTACAGTGAAAGGGCCCTGCTACAACTGTGGTCAGCCAGGCCACTTTTCCAAGTTCTGCCCTTATCCGCCTAAAAAGAAGCAACAGACTTACAATGCTCGTGTGCACCACACCGCCATTGATGAAGTTCCTGAGGGAGAGCCCGTAACTGCTGGTAAGTTTCTTGTGAACCATCACCCTGCAGTTGTTCTTTTTGATTCTGGATCTTCGCATTCTTTTATGAGTCAAGCATTTGCACGGAAGCATGAACAACTATGCACAGAATTGAGTTATGGTTATCGCATAAGTTCAGCAGGAGCTGATGTGTTAACCAATAAGATGGTTAGAGGGGCAACCCTTGAGTTAGGTAGTCGGAAGTTCCGAGTGAACCTGGTAGTTATGCCTGGACTAGTTTTGGATGTAATAATAGGAATGAACTGGATGAAAGACTGGGAAGCAGTCATAGATACAAGCAGTCGGATGCTTACCCTTAAAGATCCCCAGGCAGAGGGTACTTTTCAGGTACCATTGCCTAAAAGAACAGATCTTGTGAGTGTGACCTGTGCCATGGAAGTTACTCCTATCCATCAGATCCCAGTAGTATGTGAGTTCCCGGATGTGTTTCCAGATGAGTTGCCTGGCCTTCCTCCAGATAGAGATGTTGAGTTTGGAATCGAGTTGATCCCCGGGACAGCTCCAATTTCGAGGAGACCTTATCGGATGCCTCCGGATGAGTTAGCTGAGTTGAAGAAACAGTTGGAAGAGTTGTTAAAAAAGGGGTTTATTCGCCCAAGTAAGTCTGAATGGGGATGTCCTGCCTTGTTTGTAAAGAAAAAGAAAGAGGGTACTCTCAGGATGTGTGTGGATTATCGACCTCTTAATGCTGTAACCATCAAGAATAAATATCCCTTGCCCCATATTGATGTTCTGTTCGATCAGTTAGCTAAAGCCAGAGTGTTCTCCAAGATAGACTTAAGGTCTGGGTATCATCAGATAAAGATTAGACCTCAAGATGTTCCGAAAACCGCCTTTTCTACCAGATACGGGTTGTACGAGTATCTTGTTATGTCATTTGGACTGACAAATGCTCCTGCATATTTTATGTATCTGATGAATACGGTTTTCATGCCAGAGTTGGACAAGTTTGTAGTTGTCTTCATTGATGACATTCTAGTATACTCTGAAAACGAGAAAGAGCATGAAGAGCATCTGAGAATTGTCTTGACCAGGTTGAGGGATCATAAGTTATATGCTAAGTTCAGCAAATGTGAATTTTGGTTGAAGAAAGTTCCTTTCCTCGGTCATATCCTATCTGAGAATGGAGTTTCTGTAGATCCGAGTAAAGTGCAAGAGGTTATGGATTGGAAGACTCCAACCACAGTGTCAGAAGTCAGGAGTTTCCTAGGGTTAGCAGGTTACTATCGCCGTTTTATCCCAGACTTCTCGAAGATTGCCAAGCCTATGACAAGTCTGTTACAGAAAGATCACAAGTTTGCGTGGACAGAGGAGTGTGAGACAGCTTTCCATACCTTGCGGAAACTGTTGACCACTGCTCCAGTTCTTGCACAACCCGACATCGAGAAACCTTTTGATGTGTTCTGCGACGCATCAAAAACAGGATTAGGGTGTGTGCTAATGCAAGAAGGAAGAGTAATTGCTTATGCCTCCCGGCAGTTGAGAAAACATGAAATCAATTATCCGACACATGATCTTGAGCTTGCCGCTGTTGTGCATGCCTTAAAGATTTGGAGACACTATCTACTGGGTAACGTGTGCAACATTTTCACCGATCATAAGAGTCTCAAGTACATTTTCACCCAACCAGAATTGAACATGAGACAGCGAAGATGGTTAGAACTGATCAAAGACTACAACTTGAATGTACAGTATCACCCTGGGAAAGCCAATGTGGTAGCTGATGCTTTAAGCAGAAAGTCACATTGTCTGAACGTGCAACCCTTGCTGGAGGATGGTTTCGATCTAATGCACCCTGCCGTGCTACATAGTATTCAGGTCAGTTGTTCCTTGGAGAGTAAGATTATAGAAGGTCAGAAAGCAGACAAAGGGATATTCCACATCAAAAAGAAGATTCAAGAAGAACCCTCGAAACACTTCAGGGTGGATGAGCAGGATGTGTTGTGGTTCGACAACCGTCTTGTTGTTCCAAAGGATAGAGAGCTTAAGAATAAAATTTTGGATGAAGCTCATCTCTCCAAGTTGTCTATTCATCCTGGCAGCAGTAAAATATATCAAGAACTAAGACCTCGTTATTGGTGGACCAAGATGAAGAAGGAAATTGCAGCGTATGTAGCCAGATGTGACACATGTTGTAGAGTAAAAGCAATTCACATGAAGCCTGCCGGAATGCTACAACCTTTGTCAGTGCCGAGTTGGAAGTGGGATGACATCAGTATGGATTTTATCACGGGTCTACCCACTACTCAAAAAGGTCACGATTCCATTTGGGTAATTGTGGATCGTCTTACTAAGACAGCCCACTTTCTGCCTATCAAAACGGAATATAGACCACCTCAATATGCTGAGAAGTATATTGCAGAGATTGTGAGATTGCATGGCATACCAAAGACTATAGTGTCTGACAGAGGGTCACAGTTCACTGCTCACTTTTGGGAGCATTTGCACAAAGGTTTGGGGACTAGTCTGATTCGTAGCACTGCCTATCATCCTCAAACAGATGGTCAAACTGAGAGAGTTAATGCTGTTCTAGAAGATATGTTAAGAGCTTGTGTGTTGTCTTCCAGAGGTTCATGGGAGTCATGGTTACCATTAGCAGAGTTCTCATACAATAACATCTATCAAGAGAGTATCAAGATGGCACCTTTTGAGGCTCTGTATGGCCGAAAGTGTAGAACACCGTTAAACTGGATTGAGCCAGGAGAAAGAAGGTATTATGGTATTGACTTCGTAGAAGAAGCCGAAAGGAAAGTTCATATCATCCAGCAGAATATGAGAGCAGCTCAGTCACGTCAGAAAAGTTATGCAGATAAGAGAAGGAGACCGCTTGTGTTCGAAGTTGGTGACTATGTTTATCTAAAAGTTACGCCAATGAAAAAGAAAAGATTTGGTGTGCGCAGAAAGCTGGCCGCCAGATTTGTGGGACCTTATAAAATCCTGGAACGGAAGGGTCCTGTGGCTTACAAATTGGATTTACCAGAGTCAATGGGTGCTATATTCCCAGTTTTTCATGTATCACATCTCAAGAAATGTTTGCGCGTTCCAGAGGAAAAGATTGAACCTCGAGGCATAAAACTGAAGTCAGATCTGGTGTATCGCGAGCAACCAGTTCGAGTATTGGATACCAAGGAAAGGGCTACTCGAAACAGTGTGGTGAAAACGTATAAGATACAATGGAGTCATCACGATGAAGGGGATGCATCTTGGGAAACGGGTGAATACTTAAAGAATGCCTACGAAGATTTTTATAATAAATGGTTCGTAACCCAAATCTCGGGACGAGATTTTTATAAGGGGGGAGGGCTGTAACACTCCGGTGTTAAGCAATGCATTTTTGCATGGCAATCATATTGCATAGCATTCATATCATTATAATCATGTATGATAATGGTATAATTCGATTAAAATAAAAGCTTAAACATACTATATTTAATGGACTATAATAATCTGATAATCACATTATATCAAAAGCCTTGCAACCATAATTTTACATCACTTGGAACTTTAGTTCAAATTTTGGAGCTCAAATTTTGTCAAAAACTTGTTCAAAAATAATTATGAAAAATATTCAAAATTTTTCCCTAATTTAGCTTTTATTCTGTCATTCAAAATCTATCAAGAATTTTGAGATGGCCCCTTAATCAAAGTTGTAGAGAATTTAATTTTGAGCAACTTTTATTTTTGGGCCAAATCCATAAAATGCTTTCTTCTTGTTCAAAATTTGGTTTGAAGTTTGAAATGCATTTAAATTTGAAAATTAAAAATCAAAAATTCGTTTTTTCCCTCGCAGGCCGCCGCCTCCCGTTCGGCCCCACGGCCAGATGCGGCCCGCGCCAACCGCGCGCGCGTGCCCGCACCGCCTCCGCCCCGGCCCGGCCCAGCCGGCCTCCTCCTCCCTCCGCTCGCCCGCACCCGCGCGCTGTCGCCGCGCCACGCCGCGACCGCGGCAGAGGAGCACCGCCGCGTGGCGGCCCCGCGCCTGCATCGCCTGCCGCGCGTCAGCCGCGGCCTGCCACCCGCGCCCACGCGCCCCGCCTACACCTGCTGCGGCCCGCGCACTCGCTCGCTCGCGCCCGCACTCCCTCCTCCTCCCCTCCCGAGCCGAGAGCTCGAGCTCCGCCCTCGCCGCGACCGCCGCTCCGCCGGCGTGAAGCTCCCGCACCGCCGCGCCATTTTCCAATTGCCCGCGCCCGCAGCTCCGCCTTGCCTTTCCTCGATTCACGCTCGCGTTTGCGCCGCCTTCCGAGCTCTAGGTGAGCTTCTCCACGCCTCGCCACCGACGGCCATGGCGCCACCGCGCGCGGCCTCCCGTCGAGGCGGCTCCCCGCTACCCCCCCTCGCCTCCCTTTCTCCAAAAATGGATTCGCCACTTCGTCGCGGTTCGCATGCGCTCTTTGCCCCGCCTGCTCACGACCGGAGACGGCCGGTCGGCCGCAGCCGCCGCCGCGACGTCGAGCGCGCGGACGCCGGCGACCGCGCTCGGCTCCTCACGGGGGCGAAGCCGTGCCCCGAGCGGGCCGGCTCGGCAATTCGCCCGCGTGCGCGAGACAGGCCGGAAACGGCCACGGGCCGACTGTTGATCTCGGGCCGGCCCAAATCCCTTTAACAGAAAAACAAATTTCGATTTCTTTTATTATTCTTGATGAAAAACACTTGGGAAAATGATTTCTTGGTCATTTTAGCTCCAAAATGGGTGAAATAAATTTTTATATACTCCTTGGAATCAGATCTACAATATAAAAATGTTGCATGTCAATATTTCATTACTTTTCTGTAGTGTTTTATTTAATCCTTGAAATTGGTGTTTTCTTGAAAAATTGATAAGAAAATGTAGAAAAATCAGAAAAATGTGGTTCCAAGTTTATTAATCCTGTTATGCCATGTACTTTCTAGGGAAATTTTTTTAGCTTGGGTGTTCTGTATAAAAATTTGTAGTTGCAGTTCAAATGCTTTTTACTACCAATATTTGTTATTTTTGTTATTTAAATAAATTTGAATAAAACATGCAAGTGATAATTTTTCTATAGTGTTTGTTTAGGTAATAGATGGTAGAAAAATTCCTAAATCTGTTGTTTGATACTTTTCATAATGTAAAGTATTTTAAATATCTATTTCAGGCCCTAGTTTGTTATTTTTGTGTGGGCAGTTCTAGTTATCCAAATGTAGTAAAATTTTTATGTCAAGCTATTCTTTATATTAGTAACCCACTGTAATTTTATGAGATTTTTCTGAGCTACTAAAATATGTGTTGCTGTTCAAGCATAGTGCTAATTAGGGTTTACATCCACTCTTTAATGCAAGATTAGTTAGTAAACTATACTTTGGTGTATCTTTGAAGCATCTTGAGTATTAAAGTGTCTTTGCATGGTAGAAAATAGTGGTGGTAGTTTTCGAGTACATGTTCTTGGATGACATAGACTACCTTGTAGAAGAGTCATAAGTTCCACGTAATCCGATAACGTAACATATCCGTTACATCGCATGCACTCCGCATCATCATCATCTCATGTCACCTCTGCAATGCACCTCTGCATGTTGCACTCATACTTCTGCATCATACAGGATCGCAGGAAGTGGTTCCGTCAGTAGTTCCCGAGGACGCAGAGGAGCAGCTCGAGGTGCCAGAGCCGGAGTTGACAGAAGCAGAAGAGGAGTCCGGTGAAGAGCTTCCGGAGTGCCCTGACCATCGTCCCAGTACCTTCGAGCGAGGCAAGCCCCGGAGCATTTCTCCCCCGGTTTGCAAATAATTATTTATTAATTTTACTTAATCTGATGCATTAAGTTTAGGAGTTGTTTGCAAACGTTGCTGCATTATACCTTGTTCCACCTTGTTTTACCGATCCTTGTCACCCTGGTGTCCACGGTCAATACTTGCTTAGCTTGCTTAGACCGGTAGAAGTCGGGTGATTGCCTGTCATCCGCGAGCTATAGGGGATTACCTGGTTTTGTGAAAGAGATGTCATGTGAGAATAACTCAGTGTGGAAATGAATGTGAGACCGGGCGGAAGCTTGCAGGGTTCTGGACTGTAGTGTCTTCCGTTTGTGTCGATTAAGGACCGTCCGATGTCGGGCCTCGGGTCATGTTGAACGCATGCCTCACATTTAGCTGGCCGGATAAAGCACCTTTCGACCGCGAAGCCGGGAGATTATTCGGGCCGAGTAGATTGCCCGCAACGCACTGTACCGGAGCAGTAGTGGCAGGAAACGGGGGCGCGATGATAAGGCCAAAGAGCAGTCGGGCGGCCCCCGGGTACATGTGGTTCCTGGCAAGCTCGCGACTTTACCTGAATAGTTGACTCGATGACCAATACCTCACTTTAGCGGGTGAGTGAGGTTTGTGTGAGGAATAAATTACCAGCTGGTCAATAATCGATTCGAATCGCCATCGTTCACTGGATAGTGAGCACTTGACTTGAGTTACTTCATCGTAGTAATACTGATGAAACACTTGGATAGTTATGAGAAAATGACATGGTAATTATTGTCAAATATCAATGGTAATCCTTGCTTGCTTAATTCCATGATTACTTTAGCATAAGTGCAAACATAGTTGACAGGAGGATAAAGAATTAAAAGATGACATGCTTTTGTAATTGATTTGCTAAGCTAAAAATGCTTTTCTTGCAAATGAGTCAGCTACCCCACCAAAAAGCCTATCATGATCCTTGGAGTCTTTTGTTTTGGTTCTGTCGGGTAAGTCTAGCTGAGTACCTTCTCGTACTCAGGGCTTTGTTCCCACTTGTTGCAGATGGACAGATGTACTATGGGTATTGTATCAACTGTCTCTACCCTGCGATGGGCGAAGCCTAGGACCATGGGCAATGGTCACTCACTACTCCTCGCCTGATGCTTTTGTGGGAGATGATCGCGAGCTGGCACTGTATTTTGGAAAAGATGTGTGTGTGTGTGTGCTTTAAACTAATGCTTCCGCTACTTTATTTGAAACTGGTTTGTAATAACTATGTTTAAACTCCGATGTATTTTGTGCCGCAAACTGCTGTGTAACTTATGAAGGTAATCGCTGAACTTATTACGATCTTGGCTGTGATGTGAAATGGTTTGAAATCCGTCGAGATTTCACGGACTACCGGGTTATACGGGCTTAAGTTTGGTAAATTGTCCATCCGTTGGATGATTTTCTTACTTAATCTCGTATAATTGGGCGGTTCTGTTACACGGTGTGTCCTCCTCTCGGCGCTAGCAGGGCATCCATATGATGCTGCGGCCGGGTCCTTCCAAATCGTAGGCGCCGCGCCCCTCCTCCTCTTGATGCTCGGGCGGCGTGGGCCCCGCGTGGAGCGCGCGAAATGGAGTGTAGTGCACGAGCGTCCGTCCGGGCGCTAGTACTACCGATCGAGGTTTAGTATAACAACCTGCTAAGTGGTAACATCCAAATTTAGAGAAACCCTAAAATGAAAAGTGGACAGGCAAACCTCTTTTTTTTTAAAAAAAAAAACAAGTGTTTTGGATACGGACCACCCCTGCGGCACCAAAGTGGCCTGCTCTGGCGGCTGCAAGATAGAAAGGTGGGAAAGAAGGTTTAGGGCGTGTTTGGTTTCCTAGGGGAACCTTAATTAACCTTACCGACATGGAATCCAACAAAGGTCCCGTTCGGCTGTGCTGATAAGCTGGCTGAAAAACATTGTTGGCTGATTTGTTGTGAGAGAAAAATACTATTCCGGCTGAAAAAACAAGCTGAAAAAGATGGATTATAAGCCGGATGAACAGGGCCAAACTCACCCAGCCGAATGAGTCGAATACAGTCTCTGGCACTGGCAAAGACTGGCAAAGATTTTGCTTGTCAGCAAAGGTTCCCAAGCAACTCGCACTCAACCAAACGTGTCTCTCTTGCGATTCCTCAGCAGATAAGGCAAGGTGAGATTTGGTTGAGGATCCAAACGCGCCCTTAGGCCTCGTTTGAACGTGCATGTATTTATTTCAATCAACATGTGCTGAAGTAGATTGGAGCGGAATTGAACTAAATTACATTCCATTTTACTTCAACACACGTAGATTGAGGTGAATACACATGCGTACAAGCAAGGCCTTAGGTGTTGGCGTCGCATGGTCTAGTAAATCACTTCGTCAGCCAGCATATGCACGTTGGGAGACTCTGTTTGCGTTTCCAGAACGTACTGTACATGTTCATTGCAGGCACATATACGGGGGCGTGGCTGCGACGGGAAAATGCAGCCTATTCCTAGCACAGATCACAACTACTGTACTGTCACAAATTATTTATGCACAATGCATGTCTGATGGAGCTGTACACCCGCGTGATCACATAATCGTTTCGTCGGCTAGGCAGCAGCAACATACCGCCATGAAGCTGCATCGCATGGCAAGAAACGGTGTCGCGATCAGAACAAAAATAATTTGCCACATTCTTCATCCGTCAGCAGCAGGAAAATTGACCAATAATAGTCGTAGGCAGCTACGTTTTGTTTGTGGCTTACAATCCGACGATGAAGCCTTGCCTCGCCGGCGGAGGGTCCGGGGCCTCGCGCACCGACGGCACCGACGGAGGCGTCATCGGCCCAGAAGACCCTGACCCTGAGAAGCGAAAACGCACGCAAACACGATCAGATGAGCCGAAATAGGCGTTGCAGGCAGCAAAACATCCCGTGGGAGACGAGTTCAGAGACTGCGGCGGAGCACATACTGCTCGCGGACGACGACCTGGCCGACGAGGACGGCGCTTCCCCTTGGGCTCCCTCGCGATGGGAGGTGTTCCTGTGCAGCATCTCCCTAGCGTTGCCGTCCGCGGCTGGCCCGCTGCTGGGGCTGGGGCCGGGGCCTCCGTCCGACGTCGTGTGGTCTCTCGGCAAACGGAAACAGGTTTCAGAGGCCAGGAGAATCCGCGACACGGAGAGAGAGGGCCTCTATTTGTTCAACGCCACCACCCAAGAATGGGTGAACGTTACTTCTGCGACGAACAAGAACAAACCTGTTACGTATGTTTCAGCAGTCGATCTGTACTTCTGCGTTTTTTTTTATCGCCCCTAGCTGTTGGCTGTGCCATCACACCTGTAGCTATCTGTCACCTGCGCCAGCCATGCGGCCATGCATGCCATCTATTCTCGGGCAGGCGGCGCCGAGGAGGAGCCTCGCTGTCATTTCCCCAGAAATGGGCAGGCGCGGCAAGCTAGCGGCACACGCGTCCACCCAATCGCGGATCGCCCAACAAAAGGCCAACCATCGTGGGCGTGGCGGCGGCGCTGTCCCGGCCCGCATCTTCGCCGCGGAAACGTGGGGGCCGCGTTTCGCGCCTTGGCGGTTGCTTGCCCTAGCCCGCACCGGCCACGCGGTGTGGTTCACCCACCCGCCGCCGGGCCACTCGGTTGCGGGTTGCTCCGTCACGCTTCTTCTCCGTACGTTCCTCGGCTGTCTTCACGCGGGGAGTCTGGTGCTTGCTTTCGCCGGCTGGCCGTTGCATGTGAGCGCATGGACCCGGCCAGACTGATGAGCTCGGTGGTGGTGGCCAAAAGGAGGGGGCACTCGTCGTGTTTCCACCCACTTGTTCAGGTAGAGGTGACCGACCCAGTGCCAGTGTAGTGCTCTCCGACGGGGCCAGGCCTGTGGCCCGGTCTAAGGCGTCTAGCAACTTCAATGGAAAGGTACGGGGTCTAGCGTTCCAACGGTACGGCAGTTCAGTCCAAATTTTCCACGGACGCGTTGCGGACGCCCATAACAGGGAAACAAAGAAAATGGTGCAATTAAGTTTTGGACCGTGTTTCCGGGGGAAACTTTGGGAGTTTCCCTCAACTTTTTCAAATGTTAATTCCTATTGTTCCATCAATTTTGAGCAAATTTACAAAGAAAAGAATGTTTAAAAAGCCATGACTCAACGATGGCCACTAAGGGCTTCTCCGGTGAGCATAGAAAAGCGACTCATCATCCAACGTGGAGGCCGAACAAATCAACCAAACGATTGGAGCATATGACTCATAGAGAAGAGAGAGAGAGAGAAAAACCGACTCACGTTTCAGAGTCGATTCTTCCCGAATAAATAATGAATTTGGCTTGCTTGTAAGAGCCAAGAGCAGAGACGGAGCAAGTCGAGCGGAGGCGTGCGAGTCAGGCGTTGCAGCAAGCGACGTAGAGGGAACCCGTCCTACGCGGTGGTGGCCAACTCCAAGAACGGGTGAGCAGGTGACAAGCGCGGGCTTGGACCGGTGACGCTTCAGATCCGTCGGAGGTGGAAGAAAGTAGTACGACGGAAGAAACAAGGCTCGCGTTGTTTATGTTTTTTTTAAAAAAAATCTATGGGGCATATGGTACTATTGGGATAGGAGGCTCAGTTGACGTGGCTGCCTTTCCATGAGATAAGTCGACTCACTAGTGCAGGTGCCCTAAGGCCAGTCTCAGTGGGGATTTTATGTCACTGTTTCCAACACATCCAGATTTTAGAAATAGTGCACAAGAGTTTCATCCCCATGAAACTCTCTCTACTCTCATGAAACTCTTATCATCTCTCTTCATTAATATGGTGCCACATCAGCATAATTAATGCCCATGAAACTCCGATGAAACCTCATTGAGACTGGCCTAATAGCACACCCAATGAAATGGTTTCACTTGTGACCTTACATATCTACCTATACTCAAATGCCACCGCGTACATAAATTAGGTGCTCCACAGTTGTCTAGGCAGCCTACAGAGGCTACCGTAGCATCAGCAAAGAACATGTGAGAAAAAAGATATGAGTGTGAGAGGAAAGCGAAAATACGGAAAGGAAAAGAGTAATGTTATCTGGAGACCACAAAACAAGTGAATGGTGGCTTACTGGCTTCTAATATGGGAATAATGGTCCCAAATATCTGTTCCTACTTGGTGCGGACCTTTTTTGTGTGAGGTTAACACTTCTGTAGGTGCATGCATGCATGCCCTGCCCTGTGCATGGTCTAATAAAAGTTTGAGGTTAGTGGGTGGTGCGGACTCTAAAAATAGAAGAGAGAAAGTTTGAGGTTAGTGGAGTATGTTATAAGACTAGGGCGTTTGAATCTCTTACTAGGTAAAAAATTGGAATAGTAGACGCCGTTTAGATTTTTGCTAGCTGTCCTGATGCTTGCGAAAGCAAGTTCTTTCCCTTGCTTTCTTGAGCGAGCCAATCTGGCTCTCACTTAGGCTCATAAGGAAACAAAACGTGCCCTAATCTATAAGTGTCCAGATTTATCAACTGATATACAGGCTCCCTTTGGAAGATTGGAAAATCAAGCAAGTTTCAAAGAGAGACGAGAGTGAAGTATGGCAAAAAAAAAGACACATAAAAGACAAGGAACGATAGAAAGGGTCCATAATTTTCTGCGTGCCCCCATGATAGCTGCTTGCTGAAAGTTCAAAACCAGCACGAACATAGTTATACAGAACATGACAGTAGGATGCGGGATGCCCCCCGGCACGACCGTCTGCTGCTCGATCGATCAATGAGACCCGACACCTTTGTCCTACATGACCATGCCGGCCGAAGCTTGTTGTCGTGCCCATCGATTGGACCAGAAGCGATCAAAGAGTGTGCGACATAAAAGCACTCAAAAGAGTGCGCTAGTGTGTGGTGGTGTACTACGTTGAGACAGATTCATGCTACAAGGTTGGCCCCAATGCTACAAAGCCAATCTCGTCGAACTGCCGGCAGAGGGGATCTTGCTCACTGGCTCGTGTTCGATCTCATCACAGTTTTCCCGTGGTTTCTTCCAGTTTTCGACAACCGGTAATTTGTACTATGAAAAAACAAGACAACATGGGCCAAAATACACGAAGAACAAACAATATATAGCTGCTATAATTCACATTTAAAGATTGTACAAAGCAAAGCATTCATGCAAAGCCTTGCATCCTCTGGTCAGATGCTTATTCGTCTCCTGCTAGAAATTGAATTAATTTCCAAGTACTTTCTACTACAAGGTGAAGGTGAAGGTGATCGATCATACACACACGGCTCGCATAGGTACAGTTTGGTTTGGTTCGGTTCGCGGGCGGGACGGTTCAACTGCTCAAGTCAGCATCGAGGATTTGAGGCATCCGATCCTCACAACTTCCTGGTGCTCTCGAGCCTGGTGTAGCCGAGGATGCAGTTGGCGTAGGCCACGTTCCGGAGCGCCTTGCCGTGCCACTTGCCGACGGTGGCGACGCCGGAGCGGAGCGCCTTGAGCAGGCAGTCCGCCGTCTTGACGACGCTCCTCACCCCCATGGGCAGCGACAGGTAGGGCGCGTTGAAGAGGTGGGACTCGAGCGACGCGGCGGCGAAGGCGGCCGCCTGCTGCTGCTGCTGCTGCTGGCGCGGCGAGGAGGAGGCGACGAGCATCCGGATGACCTGGCGCGCGAAGCCGGCGCCCAGGGAGTGGCCACACACGCAGACGTTCTCGGAGCCGAAGCGGTCGATGGTGGCGCTGAGCGCCTGCACGGCGCGCGCCAGCCTGGCGGAGCCCCGGAGGCTGTTCCGGGCCAGCAGGCGGAGCTCGTCCTCCACGTCGCGGCGGATGGTGGGCGCGCGCAGCAGCGTGCCCCGGAACGCGATCACGGCGCTGGGCGCGCCGCTCGGGCTGGGCCTGCCGGCGTCGGAGGAGACGCCGTGGTGGTCGCGCTCGAAGACGGCGCCGAACACGGAGCCGTCGCGGTCGTCCACCAGCTCGTGCGCCAGGCGGAAGTGGAACGGCTTCCACCACTGCTGCGCCACCGCCGCCGCGTCCCGGCGCTCCTGCCGCTCCAGCTCCAGCAGGTAGACCGCCTCGATCAGGTACGCCATCACCATCCGCCGGTAGTCGTCGTCCCTCCTGATTGAACAGCAATGCACACATCCATGAGCACACACATCCACTTTGCTTGTTTTTTTGATAGAAATAGAATCGAGCTGCAAGGATGAAACAGCCAACAACCCAAACACACACTCACCAGCTCGTGTTGGTGAGCTCTCTCCATTGTGTAGTAGCATTCGAGCAGGGGAAGCTCGCTTGCTGCGCCATTGCCATGGCCACCACCGAGCTAATCCTTGAAGCAACCAAGCGTGCTGTGCTTTTACACTGATCAGATATCTCGTTCCTTCCTCTGCCACTCTGCGTGCTGTGCTGCAGCTGCCGTTGGTGTCGTAGGGAATGAAGGCGTGGCAGGGGAGGCCGCGGCAATATATACCCTGAGGCCTGAGGGCCGAGGGCAGGGGTGACCCGGAAGGATCACGCCGAATTTGCTTAGCTAGTGGAGCAAAGCCCGTAATCCATTTGTTTAATTGCCGGGAATAAAGGCCCCTACGCGCGATCGATGGGAGCCCGTCCCCTCCCTCCTTTCCCAGTTGGAGCGAGGACTTGACTGAATCGACCGGATCC
The DNA here is from genome assembly GCA_038087645.1 of Saccharum hybrid cultivar R570. Lineage (NCBI taxonomy): Eukaryota > Viridiplantae > Streptophyta > Magnoliopsida > Poales > Poaceae > Saccharum > Saccharum hybrid cultivar. The sequence goes on from JAQSUU010000377.1 coordinate 3,718,640, forward strand.
GACCGCACACGAGATCTCGATCGGGGGGATCGGTCGGCATCGCGGCGCGGGTGGATGGCAGGCAACGCGAGCGCACCAATAGTTGCCGCCAGGTTGCAAAGGCGCGAGTAGACGGACGGACGGACGGACCACGGCGCCATGCGCTTTTCCTGGGGAGCATATATTCGCCCGGGCACCGGCTGGAGCTGCAGGTCGACCTTAGGCTAGAGCGATCGACCTTAGGCTAGCTCGTCCTCGGACGATGGTGACGGGACTAAGGAAAGAATCATTTCGCGTGGCCGTATGACAGGTAGGTCGAGCACGGGGCTGGTTAGGCAGGAGCCGCAGGGATCTCTCATATCTGCCTGCCGGGTGCGGGGTGCGGGGGGCCGGCTACCAGTAGCAGCGCCCGGCCCGCCTGGTTGCTCCTGTTCAGTTCGCGTGGTTGACGGATATCCGAGGACGGGTACGGGTACGGGTACAGGTACAGATAAGAGATATTTAGCGCCGTGACCTGGCGGTGAGAGTCGCTGCGGGGTCTAGCTAGCGTGCGTGCCATCTGCGCCGTGCACGTTATGCCCTACACTTACTAATAATAGAGGGAATTTGTGCGCGGCGGGTATTGTAGTAAAACCCACGTTTTGCGCTCCTAATCGGGGAATTTGTGCGCCGTAAGCACGGTTTAATCCGGTCTTAATTGGCTCCGCGTGCTGCTGATTCGTTCACACTGACGGATGCTGCGCTTTCCTGCCTTTGATCACAGTGGACGTAGACGTGTCATCCATTGGTGGCCCGTACGCCGTGCTTGGTGCGGGCGCTTTTGCCTTTGGGCGAGCCAACTTCGGGCCACGGCTGGGCCCGCCGGGACCCAGAGTTCGGAACGCATTTGTACTACTTGAGGGTGGCCCGGCCAGGCCCGGTTGGGTTTCATTTTTTTTAAAAAAAAAATTATTAGAGTTTCACCTTGTAGAGCTAGAGCTGGTTATACAAACTACAAAATACATATGTGCCATGCCGATACTCCATCCATATTCTGAATTATAGTTCACTAAATTTACCCGACTTTTATTAAGTTTTTAGAAAAAATCTTTTAAGATTTACAAGATCAAATAAATACACCTAAAACATAATCCATGAAGATTTTTAAAACTAATTTGATGTTGTAGATTGATGGATCTTTTTTTAATAAACTTGTATTGGTCAAAGTTAAAATAAATTTGATTTAGGATAAAGTTAAAGTGATCTGAAATTTGTAACAGAGTGAGCAACATTTCAATTATATACGTGGAACCCGTCTAAGAAGTACACACAATGGTGCTCCCGGCTTAGCGAAGAAATTTGCAAGATTCACTTCACTTGGCTTCCATTATTTGTATCGTATTCTATGTTCTTGCTGCCCCTAAGAAAAAAGAGAGAGAATATGCCTTGACTAATTGATCTTGACTTGAGATGAAGAGTTTTGGAAAGGATCATCTTGGTTTTTATCTATCTTCACTATGTCCGTTTCTTGAATTCGAAGAATCATGCAAGAATGAAATTGAGCGTGAAGTGATTCTTTAATATTGAAGAATGCACCGATTCCGCAAAGAATTGTTCCAGATAGCGCCTTAACCACAATACTCAAAAACTCAAAATCAAACATTATCGTTCAATAAAAAGGAAGATGAAAATCTCCCATCAATAAAAAAAGAAACATTATCGTCATGTTTAAAAAGGAAGATAAAAATCTCCCATCAAAAAATTATCATCATGTTGCATGCACATTATTTAATCCCCAAATCCATTATAGTAGGAAAAAAGAAAAAAAAGTACTTACAACACGTAGAATCGCCTTCTACAACATAATACATTGCCATTACAGTAACAATAAAAAGGACGGTAACATAATAACATATAGATGAAAACATCCCGAATCAATATGACAAATCATATATTAGTACTGCAACAACAAACAACATGTAATACAACATCTAGATTTTCTTACCGCAACATGAGAGACCATCTATTAGTAAAAGATCATGTACTGCAACATCACAAACTATCTCCTATGACATCACAAAATCGACTATGGAACATGAAAAAAATGAAGCATTTCAAACTAGATGACCTCATGCAACATAAAAGCCATGTATATTGCACCATCACAAATTGACTACAACAACATCACAAAATCAACAATGGAACATGGAAATGCAACATCTCAATCGAAGCACCTTTTGAGTGCTGCAACATTTGAAAAAGGTAATGCCAACAACTAAATTGACTTTATGAAAAATAACTAACATCATACAAAACATGCTAAAACTCATAGGCTGCTGCAACACATTGAGAGAAAAAGTTAATCCTAACTTCAAAACTTACTTTATGCGATGCATGAATCATCTATTGCAACATTCAAAAATCATCTGTTGTAATATACCAAAAGTCTCGTACAATACAAAGAAACAATAAGCACAACATTATAAATCAGTTACTGCAGCATCGCCGGCCATGCAGACTTGGATGTGCAACAACGAGGCATGGGCGAAGGTTGAAACTCTAGCTCCAGATGTGAGCCTAGGCTTGTCATGTCCTACTCACTGGAGGAAGGATCCGCTGCAGGACATAGCTGTATTGCACCAAACTTGAGCTCAATCGCAGTATGGATAAGAATCAAGTTCTCATAAGAGTTGAACCATCGTATGAATAAAAACAAAGTTTCACGCTTTCTCTCCACCACATATCACTATATCAACATTTCCACCACGTATCATTATATCAGTCTCTCCACCATATTCCCATAAGAGATTGATACGTGGTTAAGAGGAGGAGTGCATAAGAACCAAGTGTTTCAGATGGATGCTGATGGGTCCGAGTGAAGCAGAAGCCACTACTACATGAATGTCTTTTTAGGATTGCCTTCATTTTTCAGGGGCTGACTTAGCAAACTATATCTAACTAGGATGCTTCGTCTTTGAAAATCGATTTCAGTGGTGGTGCAATGTACAAGTGCCTCTTGAAATATATCCATTTTAGGGGTATTAGCATTAAGACAACAACACCAGAAAATATGATTTTCAAGGGACAATTCTCTTGAGCCGACCCCTAGAAATATGACTGATTTTCAGGTGGAGGGGAGGGGGGTCTTGTTTAAATGCATCGCATCTAGAAATACTATTTTCAGAGCTGGTTGTACCCCTCACCTTCTATAAATTCTAGGTGTGAATCAAAATTCACTGCAGGTATAGATCCTAAAAAGCAACGCCAACTCACTCTCTCCCACTCTAAAACTAGTGTTGAACCCAAATTCTCTCCACCATTATTTATAGTCATCTACGATGGCTCTGGCTCTGCCTATCTTTGTTTTTGTTGCTTTCTTCTCACTTCTCTTTCTTGCCATTCAAACTCTATTCATCTTTCTCCTCTCATGGATTGGAGAAGCCATGCTTCATGGCCAGGGGCGGAGCTACAGTATACCATCGGGGTCAGCCGATCCCGACGATTTTTGTGAATTCCAATGAAAAAATATTGTATACAGTGTTGATAGTTACTAATGATCCCATCTATTTTCAAAGAAGACCCCGATGGTCTTCTGGCCTAGATTCATCACTGTTCATGGCTAGGCGTGCGAAGCACAACTCAACGGTCAGACGTGCAAGGCATAACGTGGCGGTGGCGGGCAGGGCTTGGCTGCGCGGCGCTGTGATGGTGGCAGACTGGCCTACGTGAAGGGCGAAAGGTGAAGGCGTGATGGAATATACACGAGTTTCAATCAGGTGCGGCATTGCCATGCCAGTATGCCACGTTTAAGCTATGTGCAGTACAACAGGTTGCTCTTGACACTTGACACGTGTCATCCAGTCATCCAGAGAGGCCAAAGGTGTCCAATGATACTAATCGTCATGTTCTGCAGCACTACTTTAGCAGTACTTTTCAGCGAACGAACAATGTTTTTCTCTCACAGCAAATCAGCATAAGCTAAATTTTAATATTTTTTCTTATATGTTTGGTTAAAGTTAAAAGTGTTTGACTTCTTGGAAAGTCAGAACTACAGTTGTTTTGGGATGGAGAGGGTATTTTTTTTGTGCTGCCTGTGATTATATAGACTGGGCCATGGACCAAGGACAACATTGCATGCTCGGCCTATATGCGGCCTCGTGTCACAACTCACGACTCGGACTTTACTAGAAAACAGGTGCGGCGTTGCCGCGCGCCTCCCTGTGTCAGGCTAGCATGTGATATGTGAGTCAATCTGAAGATGATCAGTGTGTTACCTAGCCCGCGTGCCCCAACGAGTTGGAGCAAACGGATCCCATGGATATTTGCCACGTTCGAAATAAGCTGATGATGTCTTGTTTGGCGCATACTTGCCTGAAACCAAGATCGAAAGTATAATAGCAGTTTGTTCAATAATAAGAAGATATAAGATTCACTTACATTAATTACTCATATTGAGGCATAGTTGAATCATTTTCCATTATCAACGCTGAATCATTTCTATGTAAAGACAAACTTATGGCCTTAGTTAGGTTGCTAAACAAAAAAAGGTCCATAAAACATGAAGTTATAATATGAGAAATCACATGTGAAATGTAGGCTCCCTGTAAAACAACTATTGGCCCAAGAAAACTCACGAAAAAATAACGAAGGATATATTGAGCAAAAATATTGCTATGTTCTGATAATTAGTGCCGTTATAGTAGTCATATTGTAATTTAGCTTGCCATCAAAATTTCTATCTATTTTAATTCTATTGTGCCTCTGGAGTCTGGAACAGTAAACAAAACTACATGCAGAGTCAAAATTGGGAGATACCAAAAGGTAAACACCATCATTATTTGATGAGATTTAAGATATCCTTCTAGAGAAACACAACGGTATTGATCTCAGCTTTAATATTATAGGAACATACAAAGGTGATCCAGTACAATATGAGATGACATAGAGTGAAAGTGAAGATTTAGCAAAGCTTTTGTATGTTGCAGACAAAAAATAATATGAGTATACAGTCAGCAGAAAGGCAAGGTAATTTCATGGTATTGTGTTAGGCATATAAGCTATTTTCATATAAACTCCAGAATCTCCTAGTTTGATATAGTTTATTTGAAATTTTGAAAATGGGCAACAACAGTCATAGACGTGGTTATTTAAGACTACAAGCACATGCCTGGATTTTAACCGGTGGCAATAAACCTTTGCTTGATCTGGTTTGTCAAATATTATACTGATGCTAATTGAGATTGGGAGCATGAATATATGAAAGTACATGATAAAAATACTTCAGTATGTGAAATGGATATAGATGGAGAAACTAAATCGCTAATGCTGAACATTTGCAGGATCACAGCAGGGCGTACCTATTTGGAGTCAACCAGTGGTATGCCTACAATTATGTTGTACCTATGCATTCCAGTTGATCTTGCTGTTACGGAGATGGGTGCTAAGAGCGAGCCTATTATTTTGTGGAGAACCTTTAATTTGTAGCTACTACACATGGGTGTCATCAATGCGAATCATATGTTAAACTCGGGGAAAAAATGAAGAAACATTTCAGAGTTAAGCTGTTCACCTGTCCATCCTTTTTCATCTTTTGCTTGGTATCTGATTGAATGCACCTAATCACAATAGAGGGGCAGTCGATAGGGTTTAGGATATGTACGCACAACAATGATAAGAGAGAAGCATCAAAAGAGAAAATACGGTAATGGGATACCTGACATCTACAGAGTAGTTGGCCTTAAGGCCAAAAAAAAGATTGAGATGGTAAATGAATAGGCAACTTGAATCTAGGAACATAAATTTTGCAGAACAAACTATGACTCTGAGATAACTTGAATAAACTATATCAGTTTTTGAACCTGATAGCAGTACCTGTATTTCTGGTTAGACAATGATCAACCTAATTTTGATAGCTAATGAGCGGACAATAACATAAGATAACTCAGATCAATATAAGGAATTGAAACATAACTTTTTTAAAATACCAGGAAAACAGCAGGGAAAGCCCCCATTGTTAAATCAAATAAGAATGAATTTTTTGAACGTAGTAGGTACATTGTGGATTGAAAAGGATAATTCCTTACTACAAATGAGGCATCAGGCAGGTTGCCAATCTGTAAATTTATTGCCTTGTGGCTGATGTTCATCACGCAGTTTTCTCCATGCAGATCTTCAAGTCTCATCAAACATCATATTTTAAAGGGTGAAAGGTCAATCTAAAATGAAAAAAGGGGAAAGTAGCAGGCTATTAGAAACATTGATTTCAAAAGGCTATGAACCAATTAATCGCAGGAACTATCCTATCATCATGTATTACAATGGGACTACATGAAGAAAGGAAATGAGTTATCTTACCTCTGTAGCGTATGGTGTACGAAGGACATGAGAAGCCTTGATTATGTGAGGAAACAACTGAAGTGTTCCATTTGTTTCCTCGAGTAGAACCACACTGTAACACCTCGGGTGTTAAGCATGCATTAAGCATTTCCAATCATGAGCATAAGCATCATCTTGCATTCATAATCACATGTAATATAAGTGTAACATTGAGTTGAAACATGCGAAACATGACTTCAAAACATAAATGTTGCATGTGTCTGTTTAAATACAATTTTGCCATGATTATGCTTGTCAGGCCATTAAAACATGTTTGGTTATAAGTGCAAATCATTTAGAAATGCTTAGCATAAATTTTGGAGCAAGTTTGGTATTCAAAATTTCCCCAAATTTTGCTTTTAAAAATATTCTAGAAAAATTGGATTTTGATTTAAACTAAATTTGAATCTCCATTTCAAAATCTGTTTGGAATTTTGAAATGTGCCCTAAAGCAATATTGTAGAGAATTAAATTTTGAACAATTTTTGTTTTGGGGTCAAATTTTGAAAATACCATTTTCTACTTCAAAATTTGAAGTTGGGAATGTTTAGAAAATTTTGGTTTTGAAATTATAAAAGAAAAGCAGTTTTGAGTTAACGGGCCGCGCGCCCCACTTCTCGCCCCACGGCCGAAGCCGGCTTGGCCCGCCTCGCACACTCGCCCGGACCCGCTCCCGCACGCCGTGCGCCCGCGCCCGACCGCGGTAGGCAGCGCGGGCCCCGTGGTCGCCATGCATCGGCGACGGCGAGCACCTGGCCGTCCAGTGGCCCCCGCGCCCCTCCACGCTTGTCTTCACTGCCGCGAGCGCGTCCGCTCCACCCTGCTCCCTCTCATTTCCTCCTACCAAGTGGCAGCAGCAGAGCCCGAGCACACCCTCGCTTCCGCCACCGCGCGTCACCTGTCGGCGTCGTACTCCTCCACCACACCGCCATTTTCCGATTCACCTTGCGCACACTCCGCCTCGCCTTCCTCCTTCTCGTGCTCGCACCATCGCCATCATTTTCGATAGGGTAAGGCTCAAATGAGCGCCTCCTCCGCCACAGCGCCATGGCCGCCGTTCACGGCCGTGCATGGCCGGTGCTCCTCCGCTCCCCTTTTCCTCCCCTTTTCCCCTTCTTGTGTCCGCCTTGATGTCACAGAGCCGCTGCACACCTCTACTCACTTTGCCGTAGCCAAAAAGGGTGCCTCCGCCGCCATGCCCGCGCCACCGCCCGCCATGGCCGCCGGCGAGCTCACGCCGGTGACCCAATGGCTCTGTTCTCTAGCCCACCGAGTGCGGGTCGTCGCGTAGAGCGTGTAGGTGGTGACCGCTTGGCCGCAAGCCTCGTCGGCGGCGAGTTGCCGTCGGTCAACGGCGAGCACGCCGCGGGTCTGGCTGACCAGTGGGGCCAATTGACCCACAAGCCCCCGCCTGTCTGTCCCTCTGCGTGGAGCTAGGGTGCAGCAGTGGGTGCACTTATCATTTTCCACGGCTGATTTTAAAAGGGTTTTTGAAATTGTTTTTTAGAAATTCTTTAAAGGCTTCCAAAAATCATATATTGAGAAATATAGCTCCAAAAATGTTGAAACCAACTTTGGTAGACTTCTTAGGAGTATATCTGCAGTATAAAAATATTGTATGTCAAATTTGTGATACTTTTGTATAGGGTTTTATTTATTTCTTATAATTGCTGTTTTCTTAGAAAATGCATAATAAATCATAGAAAGCTTAGAAAAATATGATTCTAAGTTTTTTATTCTTATTATGTGATTCTCTTTGTAGAAAAAATATATGTCATGCATGTTATGTAGAAAAATTTTGATGTGTAGTTCAAATGCCTTTATTGGCTGATTTTTGTTATTTTTGCTAGAGAGAGAAATTTGTATAAAATATGCATATGATAATTTTTATACAGTGATTGTTTGCTGTGTAGAACATAGAAAAAATACTAAATCTGTTGTTTGATACTTTTTCATAATACAAAGTATTTTCATGCTCATATTTATGTCATAGCTTGTCATTTTTGTGTAGGCTGTTTACCTATCCAAATTTCATGAAACTTTTATGGTAGGCTACTTAGAGTAGGACTATGCTACTGTAATTTTTGTAGATTTTTATATGCACCAAAAATACATGTTGCTGTTGTAGCCCTAGATTAAATGGAAATAAAGTAATATTCTTTATGTAGATTTAGTTTAATAATGAAGCTTTGGTGTATCTTTGAAGCATCAAATCACTTGCTGATATTACTTGTCTTGTAGTGTAGTTATGATTAATAAAGTGTAGTAGCACTGGTGTTAGGGTTATATAGTAGTTAGCGGAGAAGTAGCAGGAATTTATAGTAGAAGAGAATGCAGTAGATGACATGTATTCGTAATAATTGATCTTGGATGATGTTGACTATCTTGTAGAATACTTTTACCTTTATGCTATCCAATAAGGCCGCAATGTGTTCATCTGCACCTCATGACATCATGTCGCATGCCATCGTATTTGATGCACCTTTTGCATATTTGCTTATACACTTGCAATATACAGGATCGCAGGAGGAAGCGCTAGTAGCAGTGCAAGAGGAGCAGACCGGGTCCGATCCACGAGAAACTCAGGCACAGGAGGCGCCCGAGGTAGACGAGCAAGAAGAGGATCTACCTGAGTATGTGGACCACCAACCCAGTTCCTTCGAACGAGGCAAGCCCTGGAGCATTTTAAGCCTCCTACTTTATAAAAGCAATTCTTTATATATATGAGTTTTATATATGGTTGCATTAAGTTATATGAGTTGAGTGAAACTGTTGATGCATTTATTTCTATCCTTACCTACTTTATTACATTCTTACCCTGTTAGGTTTAGGATCGAATACTGCTTAGCCCTGCTTAGACCGGTAGCGATCGGTGATTTCCGGTCACTTGCAATTATAGGTGGTTACTGGAATGTTTTAGCTATGGAATGGATGAAATCCTAGAAATAACAATGTGTTGATAGATAATTGGAGACCGGATGGAAAAGTTAGAGGCAACCAGATAGGGTTCTGGGGTGCTATTAGTTTTTCGTCTGTGTCGGTTAAGGACCGATCGTTGTTTGTCCCTCTTGTCATGTTGAACGCATGCCTCACATTTAGCTGGTCGAATAAAGTACCTTTCGACCGCGAAGCTAGTGACACTTTTCGGGTCGGGATAAACTCGGATTGGTAGACTGATGCTGAAGGGGGTTAGACGGGGACGCGAAGAGTGAGCCCAAGGTGCGTCCTGGTAGTCAGGCGGTCCCTGGGTAGTGCGGTCCATGATGGTTACCCCGCGATGTTTACCTATAAAGTGTCATTGGTGATTTGTAGCTCACTTGATCGGTGAGTGTGATTTGTATGAGGAATAAATCACCAGCTGGTTAGGAATCGATTTGAATCGCCATCGCTCCTGGATAGTGAGCACTTGACTTGAGTTACGGCATCATAGTAATGATGATGGAACATTGATGGTTATATAGATGATGTTGGAAATGCTAAACCTGAAATAGTAATTGGATGTTATTGATTAATCAAATGATTGCTATAGTATAGGTGCTTACCTAGATGGATAAGTTATAATAAACATGATGCAAATTACTTAAAATAGTTTAGACATGATAGCCTATGCTTTTCGTAAATGAGTCAGCTAGTCCGCTAAAAGAAAACCTTGCATACTCCTTGGTGTCACTTTATTTTGGTTTAAGACGGGTAAGTCTAGCTGAGTATTTTCTCGTACTCAAGACGTTGTTCCCATTGTTGTTGCAGATGGTTAGATGTACTACGGCTATTGCATCATCTGCCTGTATCCGGCGATGGGTGACAACTAGGACCAAGGGCAATGGTCACTCCATATGTCTTGCCTCATGCTTTTGTGAAAAGTGACTATCTTTTGGCACTGTATTTGAACTAAGTGTGTGTGTGGTTTATGAAACTATTTGCTTCTGCTACTTTATATTGAACTTGGTTTGTAATAACTTTATGTTATGAACTCCGATGTATCAAACTGTCGTTACAAACTTTATGTAATATGTGACTGTGGCTGCTAAACTTATACGATCTTGGTTTGTAAGTTGGTTAGTTTGAAATCCTTCGTAATTTCACGGACTACCGGGTTATACGGGCTTAAGTTTACTAAATTATCTGCTTCGGCGGGTGATTTTCTTACTTAATTTCGTATAATTGGTCGGTTCTGTTACAGCTGGCACCACGTTACTGCCTGTTGAAGGCACCATCTGACCAGCCTTATTGAAGAGATCAGTTGACAAATGGCTTGCCCTTTATCTTCATGGTTTATTTTTTCCCATTCCTACCGAATATAAATGAGACACTAAAAGCCTAAGTTTGGTTTTGGTAATTAATGACACTAAGTTGCTAATGCCATTGTGTCAAGTGAATTGAGTTAGGCATAGCAACACATGTGATGAAGGAGCAAGGAGCATGATGGTGATGGCCATAAGATCACAAGTGCATGAAGATAAAGATGATGGTGAACATACACATAGGTAATGGATAATGTAACACTCCGGTGTTACGCAAGCATTTGCATTGCAAATCATGAGCATAACATGTCATGGCATTCATAATCATATGTGCTTAGGGTGTACCTTTAATAAAATAAAAATGTGGAAACTAGTATTTCATAACATGTTGTGATAATGTGCTAATGACATTCATCAAATTTGTGTAACTATAAATTTCATATCACTTAGAATTATAAGGAAAATTTTTGGAGCCACTAAATCACTCAAAGTTTTGTCAAAGATTTGTTTTAAAAATGTTATTTGAAAATATTCAAAAATCCTCCCTAAATTAGCTTTTATTCTAAAAATCAAAATCTATAAGAGTTTTGAGGTTGGCCCCTTAATCAAAGTTGGAGGGAAGTAAATTCTAAGCAACTTTTATTTTTGGGTCATTTCCAGAAAATATCTTTTTCTTGCTCAAAATGAGATTTGAAAACTATTATTTGAAATTTCTTGAAAAATAAAAATGGAAAAAGGGCTTTTCTCAGTCGTGGGCCGCCGCCTCGTTTTCGGCCTGCTGCTAGAAGCGGCCCAGCTCCACCCCCGCAAGCGCACGCGCGCGCCCGCGCAACGCAGCGGCCCGGCCCGTGTCCGCGCGGCCGCCTTCTTCTCCCGCCCGCTCGCGCGCCTCGCTGGACGCCGCAGCAGACCGCGCTCGCCGCGTGTCGGCCATGCGCCGTTGGAGCCGCCGCGCGTCGCCTCCGCTCTGCCCTCCTGCCAGCTCGAGCGCGCTCAAGTTTGCCTGCCCGAACCATCCTCGCCCCCTCACTTCCACTCTCGCTCGCCATCCACTCCCCCTCTCCAAAAACCGAGCGGGCGAGCGGCTCACCGCCGAGAGCTCCACCTCCGCTTTCCCGTTCCGACGTCGACCATCCACCGCCACCGAATTCGTCTTGCACCGAGCTTCGCCACCCCCTTGCCTCCTCCGAACGAGCGCCACCATCCCCTTGCTCACAACGGTAGGGCATCAATTTGACTTCCTCGCCGCGCCACCGTGACGGAGCCACCGCGCTCGCGCTCCGGCCACCGTCGCCTCCGCTCCTCCCCATCTCTCTCGAACTGCGCGTTGATGTTCACCGTGTCCCCGCGATAGTGTTGCGCGCCTCGCCTTGTTCGCTCGAGCCCGGAGACAGCCGCTGGCCATCGGCGGTCGTCGCACTGCCGCGGTGGCGAGCACCGGCTCGGCCGCGCGCGCTGTCCCCGCTCGTCCGCGGTTGAAGCGAGTGAATGGGCCGGCCTGGTCCAACGGGATGCGACCCGTTTTCTTTCTCCTGCGCGCGCGTGTCCTTGGGCTGAGCCGGACCGGGCCGTTTGCCCCGTACTGTGTCGGCCCGTTTTCAAAAAGAGGATTCCAGTTTTCTTTTCTTTTATTAAGTGAAATAAAAATGCTTTAGTAATTGTTTGGGTGATTAAATGTGCTCCAAAAATTATGAAATAAATTTCTATGAACTCATTGGAACCAGATCTACAATATAAAAATATTGCATTTCAAGATTTCATTACTTTTCTGTAGTGTTTTATTTAATCATGTATATTGCTGATAAATTGAAAAATGTGTAGAAAAATCTATAGGCTTCAGAAAAATATGATTCCCAAGTTTGTTAATCTTCTTGTATCATGTACTTCCTAGAAAAAATATGTTTCATGCATGTGCTGTGGAAAACTTTGGAGGAGTAGTTCAAGTACCTTTAATGGCTGATTTTTGTTATTTTTGCTTGAGAGCAAACTTTGTATAAAACATGCATGTGATAATTTTTGTACAGTCATTATATGCTATGAAGAACCTAGGAAAAATATTAATTCTATTGTTTGACACTTTTCATAGTACAAAGTAATTTCATGCTCATTTTTATGCTATAGCTTGTCATTTTTGTATAGGATAGTTTACTTATCCAAATGCCATGAAATTTTTATGGTAGTCGGTTTAGGGTAGTATTATGCTACTGTAATTTTCTTAGATTTTTAGGAGCATCAGAAATATATGTTGCTATTCAAACCTATTATTATTTAGAGTTTAAGCAAGTGTTGCTTTAAGTGTGATTAAGAAATTAGTAAAGCTTTGGTGTATCTTTGAAGCATTTCATAAGATATGTTAACTTAACATAATAGTAGTAGAAGAGAATGCAGTAGATGACATGTGCTTGTAGTATATAGTTTCTTGGATGATGTTGACTACCTTGCATTTCAACATATCCATTGCATTCATCTCCTTCAATGCACGTTTGCATAATCACTTACGCGCATTGCATCATACAGGATCGCAAACCGAGAACCCAGTCGTCTTACCCGAGGAGCCAGAGGAGCAGCTCGAGGTGCAGCAGCAGGAGGTGACAGAAGCCGAAGAGGAGGTCGGTGAAGATCTCACAGAGTGCCCCGACCACCGTCCGAGCTCTTTTGAGAGAGGCAAGCCCCGGAGCATTTCTCTCCCGGTTTGCAAATAATTTATTATTAACTTTACTTAATTTGATGCATTACATTTAGGAGTTGTTTGCAAACGTTGCTACATTATACCTTGCTTACCTTTGTTATACTATATCCTTGTTACCCTGGTATCCGCAGTCGAGTCAATACTTAGCTGGCTTAGACCGGTAGAAGTCAGGTGATTTCCTGTCACTTGCGAGCTATAGGTGGTTACCTGGATCTGCTTGGATGACTATGAAGTCATGGTATAACTAAGTGTGAAATGAATTTGAGACCGGGCGGAAACTTACAGGGTTTCGGACTGTAGTGTTTTCCGTCTGTGTCGATTAAGGACCGACCGTTGTTGTCCCTCGGGTCATGTTGAACGCATGCCTCACATTTAGCTGGCCGGATAAAGTACCTTCCGACCGCGAAACTGGGAGATTATTCGGGCCGAGTGGATTGCCCGCAACGCACTGTACCGGAGCAGTAGTGGTAGGATACGGGGGCGCGATGATAAGGCCAAAGAGCAGTCGGGCGGCCCCCGGGTACAAGTGGTTCCTGGCAAGCTCGCGACTTTACATGAATGGTTGACTCGGTGACCAACACCTCACTTTAGCGGGTGAGTGAGGTTTATGTGAGGAATAACTTACCAGCTGGTTAATAATCGATTCGAATCGCCATTGTTCACTGGATAGTGAACACTTGACTTGAGCTACTTTATCGTAGTAATCTTGATGAATCACTTGGATAGTTATGTGGAAGATGACATGATAACTATTGTTAATGATCAATGGTAATCCTTACTTGCTTAATTACATGTTACTCTAGCACCAGTGCAAACATAATTGATAGGGTAATAAAGAGTTAATTACTGCATGCTTTTGAAAAGGAATTGTTAAGTTAAAAACGCTTTTCTTGCAAATGAGTCAGCTATCCCACCAGAAAGCCTATCATGATTCCTTGGTGTCTTTTATTTTTGGTTTATGACGGGTAAGTCTAGCTGAGTACCTTCTCATACTCAGGGCTTTGTTCCCACTTGTTGCAGATGGGCAGATGTATTACGGCTACTGTATTAACTGCCTCTATCCTGCGATGGGCGAAGCTTAGGACCATGGGCAATGGTCATTCACTACTTCTCGTCTGATGCTTTTGCTGGAGATGATCACAAGCTAGCACTTTATTCCAAAATGTTGTGTGTGTGCGTGATTTGAACTACCGCTTCCGCTACTTTTATTCGAACCTGGTTTGTAATAACTATGTTTAAACTCCGATGTATTTTATGCCGCGAACTTTTATGTAACTTATGATGGTGACCGCTAAACTTAGTACGATCTTGGCTGTTATGTGAAATGGTTTGAAATCCGTCGAGATTTCACGGACTACCGGGTTATACGGGCTTAAGTTTGTTAAATTGTCCTTCCGTTGGATGATTTTCCTACTTAATCTCGTATAATTGGGCGGTTCTGTTATAGATAAGGAATGAGATGATCAAGGCAAAGGTATAATCATAGGATTCTCTTTTGTCGGTCTAAAGATGAGTAGAGAAGTGATTGACCGGGTTTAGGATTGATAGCCGACTATCAAGAGGGGCAATCACGGTCATCTCATGAATCAAGTGCTACTAGGTCCATATTCTTGAGCATATGCATTTAGGATCTAGTGAGATGCTAACTCCTTGAAAAATATTTGAGAAACTGCTGACACACGAGTACAAGATGGTGTACACTTGGTAGTGTTAGCACATTTGCGAAGGCGGTGGAGTTTGAGCGGTAGAGAAAATGCTGACACACGAGCACAAGATGGTGTACGCTTTTGTGGAAGTGAAACGCCTATTTCCACTGTGCCGGAGGTGAAGAAATGGAGGCGAATGGAGGTCACTGGATTGACCGGACGCTAGACCGGACGTGGTCTCGGCATGACCGGACGCGTTCGGTCAGTGGCTGCTGTTGTGCGCGACGCGGGGCGCTAGGGTTTGCAACCGGCGCGTCCGGTCCCTCATGGGACCAGCTTGTCCGGTCAAGCCCCAGAGAAACTGCAAAGAGCGCGAGGTCGATCGGACGCGTCCGATCACGAGCGGGAGCTTACTAAAAACGATCGGACACTGTGTAACACCCCGGGTGTTATAGTGCTAATTAATCTGCCATGTCATCATAATGCATTGCAAAGCATCCCTGTTAGGTTAACCTTGTTATGCATCAACTAAAACAAGTTTACTTATCTAGGTTGAATGTGTTTCTCAGTGGTGTGCTCCGAACCCGAAAACCCTAATTTTTAATGCCACCGCAAATGCTTAGTCCATGCCCTGCGTAATTTGAGGTATGCGACTGTGTTGCACACTAGTGTCAAGTGTAGGGTATGAGCTCAAGTACAACCTCTAAAATGAAACTCCAAATTTGAGTTTGAATTGGAGTCCCAAAACTTGTCACGAGTTTTCCGATTCGAATTCGAATTCAAAATTGGGGAAAAATGTAAAAGAATTTTAAAAGCTAATTGGTCAACCAAGAGTGGCATTTGGTCAACCATGTTATGTTAGTCCAAATGATGCCCTTGGGTGAGGTTTTGATCACTAAGTAATCATAAATCAAAGTAGCAACAAATTCCAATTTAAAATTCCTCCGAAAACCCTAAATTTCAAAACCCTGTTTTACCCCTTTTGAAATAATTCAAAATCTAAGCAAAATTTGGGAAAAAGTTCAAAACCAAGTTTGTAGAACTTTTCAAGGGCTACAACTTTGGTGTTTTGAGTTTTCAAAGTTTTAGTGTAAAATGTGGAGCAATTTTGAAAATAAACAAATTTCAGTTTTGACTCATTTTTGTCCCCAAACTAAGATTTCAAAATGGAGGCAGAATTTGAAAAAGTTTTGAACAGCAAAGTTGTAGGTCTGGTCGAGATATACAACTTTGATGTTTGGAGATTTTGAAGTTTCAATATAAAATCAAAAGTAATTTCTAAATTACCAAATCTGAAAAATGTGTCCCCTTTTGAATTTAAACTCAAATTTCAAAATCCAGTGAGAATTTGAAAAAGTGTTCAATACAAAACTTGTAGAGCTTGAAATTCTGAAGATTTCATAGATTGGAAGTTTTTCAAGTTGTCACATGAATTTGAGAGTAATTTTAGAAAACAGTTTGAAAATTCAAAATTTGGGGGGCAGCTACAGTGCACCGACAAATCACCGACGGTCACCGGCCGGCATGGGCGCCGGCGCGACGCCGGACGGCTTCGGCCAGCTTCCACGGCCTTCGCGCGCGGTCGAGAATGCCAGCGCGACGACGCGAGCAGTGCAGCTCTGTAGTCGCGACCGCCTTCTATAAATACGCCGGGTTCACAGTGACGTTTACCATTTTTCGCCACCGCCGCCACCACAGCTCCGCCGCTCGCCACTGCCGCCACCAGGCCATCTTCGGCCACGCCAACCGCACCCTTAGCTCCGCCTTGGCCTCACGCACCTCGTGGACCACTGGAGTTCACCGTTTTCGCACCCAAACCTCCGCACCGCCTGTTCCCGTGCTTGCCTCCGGCGACCGATCGCCATCGCCGCCCCCACGTTGCCAGGCCACTCCAATCCCTCCCAGCCGCCAGCAAGAGCACCAACGTGATCACTGTGAGCCACTGATCCTTTCTATGCCTTTAATTTGATTGTTCCGTTCTTGGAGGCGTGTTTTAGCGGCTCACCGTCGGCCACGGTCCGCCACCGTCGTCGGTGAAGGGTCACCGGAGCTCGAGACGCGTTGTAGACCAGTGCCAAGGACTCAGGAGAAGGTGTGGGGCGTTGTGGTAGGATCAGTTTGTCGACCGAAGCTTCGGTCACCGGCCGGCCACCGCAGGAGAGCGAGCGAGCACGCGGGAGCGAGCGAGAGGGCGGGAGGAGGAAGATGACAGGCGGGGCCGGCTTGTCCGCGAGCGCAGAGAGAGAGAGAGAGAGAGCGCGCGGGTGAGCGAGCGGGCTGGGCCGCCTGCTGGGCCGCGCGGCTGGGCCGAGCGCGCGTGCGGGCGCGGGCGTGCGCGAGCGAGCCGTCTAGTTGGGCCGGACCGCGGGAGAAAGGAGAATCGGCCCGATTTCGTTTTTGTTTTTCTTTTTCAAATAAATAAACAGTTTAGTTATTTGTTTATTTCACTAAAAATTGTGTAGAGTTCCAAAATTCATGAAAATTTTTGTGTAGGCTTCTCAATGTATAAATTATCTAGGAAAAATGTTAAATGCTGAAATTGAGTACTTTGTCCAGTAGAATTAATTAGTTCTAATAAAGATTAAATGCAACTTCCATGAATTTTAATAATTAATTTATTAATCCAAAAATGATGAAATTTATTATGACACTATTATAAATCATTCTTAATCCATAGAAAAAGTTTGAGCTTGATTAGGTAAAATTTGATTAACTTCTAATTATGTCCTAATTATTTAAATAATAAATAAATGTTAATTTGAGAACTTTAAGAGTTGTGTGCCTTTTTGATTGAGTGATGTCCTTAGGTCACTACCCTTTGGTGATCTCTGGCACCTTAATTTCATGATTGAGCTTGTTAGTAACTTGTTAGGTTAAAAGCTGGTATCGCTGGAATCGTCGCTACTAGTTAGTAGGTGTTCTGTTTGCGACTGTACCGTAAAGGGAAGTTGTACTCCAGTCGTAACTCGTAGCATGTTATCATCAAGCATCATGTTTATCATCGAGCATCATGTTAAAGCATGTTATGTGTTCGTGTAGTCTCCGCTTTCGAAGAAGTCGAAGCCGTCGAGCCAGTTTCCGGAGAAGAGCGATTGTCGGTGGGTTTCGGACCTGACGTTGGAGTTCTCGGGTCTGAGTCAGTCGTCGTGTCCGAGCAAGGCAAGCCCCGGTGCATTTAAACCCTACCTTGAATTTTACAAATGTTTTATTATTTATAATATGGTTTACTGCATTAAGTAATTAGGAGTTGAGTGATAACCCAATTGCTGCATTATCATCCTTGATTATTGTGATATCAACCTTGATACCTATTTTATGGAAAATGCGTAGTATGCTTCGCTATGCTTAGAAGTTAAGCTTTTAAATGCAATGTTTATATAGCCATGACGGCATATTGAATAAATATTGAAATATGAGAATGAACTTGAAAGATCGGGCGGGTGGTTTGGCCACTGCTAACATGCATTGGGAAAGGAGTCTCAATGTAGTGTTTCCGCCTTGTCAGTTAAGGTCCGTTCGTTGTAAGCCTGTTGTGTTCAAGACTTTGCAACTAGCTTCATGCCTTGGGTAAGCCCAAAATGTTGGTGATTCCATTACGAGAACGTCTAACCTCACACTGGGAGTGGAGAGATGGCGAGAGTAGCGTGTACCCTCGGGGCTAGAATTTGGTCGGGTTCGAGGAGTACTGTACTCTCGGGTGGCGATGGACACGTTCTGGTTTTGGGAGATCTAAATGAGGGTTGATATATGCAAGATTCAGTTCTACATATGTCGTGAGGTTAGGGATCCCCAGCTGGGTATAATCGGTTCGAATCGTCGTTGCTCCTCGGTTATGGAGACTTGATCACCTGACTTGCATCGTAGTTAAGAACTGGAATTGAAAGAAAGAATGAGAAAGGTTTTGATGATAATTACTTTGATCTAGATTAGGATCACTTAGAATTGGTTAATGAACCATCAATGGTAAAAGTAAAATATTGAAGGTAAGGACTTACTTTAGTAAGCTTTTCTGCAAAAGAAAATTTGATTCTGGAATACCCGTACCTTGATTCCCTAAAGCTAGCATGCCCTTGGAGTCTTTGTCTTAGTCGGGTAAGTCTTGTTGAGTACCCTCAAGTACTCAGGGTTTGTTAACCCCTTGTTGCAGGTGCGGTTCATGAACAAGTCTGCTTCGAGCCTTGTTGCATGACCGTCATGGTTGAAGAAAGCGACGACGAGTAGACTGTGTGGCCTTTGGGCAAGGCATCTCGCTTGTGTGTTGTAATAAAGTTAATACCGATACTTCTCTACTACTGGTTTGTAATAATGTTACATAAGGTTTGAAGTTTGAAAACTGGTTTGTAAACCTATATTATTGTAAGACTTCCGCTACGTTACTCTGTTGAATATTTTGAATAAACTGTTGTAATATTGCAATACTCCTGTGATTGGATCCTGTCCGGAGGAAAGCAGACCTTTTAAGTTATGGTGAACATAAGTACGACCATCAGAGGTCATTATGGCAATGACGGGTACTTGTGGGCCATCATAATTAGGAGGTTCTGTGACAGCTGGTACCAGAGCATAATCACTCGGGTTATTGTAGTATTACCTTGCAAAACTTCAAAATGATTTGGGTCAAACAAACTTAATACTGATATTTTGGTCCAAATTGCTTTTGCTTATCTTAATCTATTCTATAGTTTCCTTAGCTCATATTTGAAAGCTTCGTAGTGAAGTATCATGTATAGTGCCCTATGTTATAAAGATTGCATGTGTTACTTAAATCTTTCTGTTAGATCGTAAGTGCGATGCATGCATCATGTTTAATTAACCTGCTTAAGCTACCTTCCCTTTTAAAGTGGTTTGGGTTAAGTAAGGTTCAAATCCTATTCATGCTAACCTTCAGATCCCCCTATCTGTTCTTATCGTCCTAATTCTATCTTGCTATAGGATGGCACGTGTGAAGACGACTCCTCGCAAGAAAACGGGTCCGCAAGGAGTGCCGCGTCATCAGTTGGTCGCCAGAGGTGATGGAGCATGCAGTAGCCGTAATCCGAACCCAGATTCGGAATCAGAGGTTGCAAGGCTTACATCAGAAGTGGAGCGACTGAAGCGCAACATGCGTTTTTGGAAACAGTTCTAGAAGGAGTCTTTGGAAAAGGAGACAGAAGCCAGGGCTCGTGTTCGTGAGTTGGAGCTTTATGTGACACACCTAGAGCAGTACAACACAGTTCTACATGAGGAAGTCCATAGGCTAAATGATCTGATGAATCCCAATCATCAGCCCCAGGCAGTAGAAGATGATGTTGGTGCCGTGATTGTTCTTGATGGAGAGGACAATGAGGAAGAAGATCCAGAAGAAGATGAACCCATGATGGAAAGTGAGGATGATGCGAGTCATGTCACTGGTGCAAGTGCTCCAGAGAATGAGGATGGAGTGATCGTGATCAGCGATGATGATGAGGAGTGAAGTGTCGACATGGATGGTTGTGTAATATAGTAGTCTTTCCTGCTTTCTAAGAACCTTAGTGGGTAGTTTCTTGCTTGAGAGCAAGTTTGTAATGAAATAATGTAAGATAAGTTGTGTGTGTATACAAGTACTGTACTAACTGCTTTTTAATTCAATAAAGCGATGTAAATAAATATAGTTTGTGTACAACAGATGGACGGTACTGGAACTTCCCAAGAAAGGGACAATCCTTCGAATCCCCCACCGTTTCCACCCACCTTGGCAGAAGCTATTGCCGCACTGGTTAATGCCACTACCTTGTTGGCTCAGAATCAGAATCAGAATGGAAATCAGGGCCGTCGAGGCTGTAACAATGGAGGGGAAACCACTTATGTGGATTTCACCGATACCCGTCCACCAGTGTTCTCAAAGGCAGATGAGCCGCTAGAGGCGGATGACTGGCTCCGTACCATGGAGCAGAAGTTTGAACTTTTACAGTGCACGGAGCATCAGAAGCCCGTGTTTGTAGCACAACAGCTTAGAGGTGCCGCAGGGGCGTGGTGGGCGAATCTGGTCGCCGCACGGCCTGCTGGCCACCGTATCACTTGGCAGGAGTTTCGTGAAGCCTTCAGAGCACATTATATCCCAGATGGTGTCATGGCCATGAAGTTAGAAGAGTTTCTCTCGCTGAAGCAAGGGAACCAGACAGTTCTACAGTATGTGGGCAAATTCAATCATCTGTCCCAGTATGCAGCGGAATATGTGAACACCGATGCAAAGAAGAAGAGTTGTTTCATGAGAGGTTTGAGTACCAGAATCCAGGAAGCATTGGTCACCTGCTATAATGCCACTTACCATGAGATAGTCAATGTGGCTATTGCGTCAGAAGAGAAGTCCCGACTGCATAAAGAGTCGAAGAAAAAGAAGCTAGTGTTTTCTAGCCCGTATGGTGGCATTAAAAAGCGCTAGAGGTTTGTTTATCACCCTCAGAACCATTTCTGCCCAACTTATCGTCCACCGCAATACCAAGCTCAGCCGCAGACGTTTTTCTGTCCTGCCGCAATTCCGCAGTATCCACAGCAGCCGAATGCCCCTGATATTCGAAACCAGACTCCAGTAACCCATAACTTTCCCTGTTACAACTGTGGAAAGCCAGGCCACTTTTCCAAGGACTGCCCGTATCCAAGGCAGTACAATCCCAGTTATCCCAGAGCTCCCGTACCGCAACAGCAACAACCTCAGAGCAAGAATAATAACCTGAATGTTCAGAAGGGTAAGGGTGAGAAGAAGAAGATCGGACGTGTGTTCTACACTCAAGCAAGTGTAATCCCAGAGGGAGAACCTGTTATGATGGGTATGTTCCCTGTTGCTAATCATCCAGCAGTACTGTTATTTGATTCAGGTGCATCGCATACATTCATAAATCGCACCTTTGTTGTTAAGCATGACATTCCAATTATGGGAACACAAGAAGATTTCTTTATCCAGTCGCACGGGGGACGACTGTGTACTAAGGAGATGGTACGTGACGTACCTATAGAGTTAGGTGGGCATATATTAACTACCTCAATGATAATATTACAGAAACAGGATATAGATGTAATCCTGGGTATGAATTGGATGTACCAAAGAGGAGCCCTTATAGATGCACTGCATAGAACTATAAGGTTGAACCTGCCAGATAATAAATCTCATCTTCTTATCCAACTTCCTATCCCAAAGAGAACAGTTGAAAGGATATGTGCAACTTCAGTCCAGGAGATTTGTGATATACCGGTAGTCTGTGAATTTCCAGATGTGTTTCCAGATGATCTACCAGGTCTGCCACCAGACAGAGATGTAGAATTTGTGATTGAGCTAAAACCGGGTACTACCCCAATATCCCGGAGAGCTTACAGAATGCCACCCAATGAATTGGCAGAACTTAAGGATCAATTACAAGAGTTACATGACAAAGGTTTTATCAGACCCAGTTCCTCACCTTGGGGATGTCCAGCTCTTTTTGTCAAGAAGAAAGATCAGACTTTAAGGATGTGTGTTGACTATCGACCGCTGAATGAAGTAACCATTAAGAATAAACATCTGTTGCCTCGCATTGATCTACTCTTTGATCAGCTTGCGGGGGCAAAGGTATTTTCAAAGATCGATCTTCAGTCAGGGTACCACCAAATCAAGATTCGACCTGAAGATATCCCAAAGACTGCATTCACTACCAGATATGGACTGTATGAGTACCTAGTTATGTCTTTTGGTCTCACCAATGCACCGGCACATTTCATGTATCTGATGAACTCAGTTTTCATGCCGGAGCTTGACAAATTTGTAGTTGTGTTTATTGATGATATTCTGGTATACTCCAAAAGTGAAGAAGAACGTGTTGAGCATCTCAGAGTTGTTCTGACTCATCTGAGAGATCACCAACTGTATGCCTAGTTCAGTAAATGTGAGTTTTGGTTAAGAGAGGTGCAATTCTTAGGACATGTGTTGTCAGCCGAAGGAGTAGCAGTAGATCCTGGCAAGGTGGAAGATATTCTAAATTGGAAACCACCAATCTCAGTTCATGAAGTCCGAAGTTTTCTGGGAATGGCGGGTTATTACCGTCGATTCATACCTGACTTTTCAAAGGTAGCCAAGCCAATCAGAGAGTTGTTGAAGAATCAAACTAAGTTCATATGGTCTCCAGAATGTGAGAAAGCTTTTAGAATTTTAAAGAAGTCATTGACAACTGCTCCAGTTTTGGCACAACCAGATATAGAAAAGCCATTTGATGTTTACTGTGATGCCTCGGGTATTGGCCTTGGTTGTGTATTGATGCAAGAAGGCAGAGTCATTGCTTATGCCTCGAGACAGTTGAAGCGTCATGAAGAACATTATCCGACACATGATCTTGAACTAGCAGCTGTGGTTCATGCATTGAAAATTTGGCGTCATTACTTGTTAGGTAATACTTGCCACATGTATACAGATCACAAGAGCTTAAAGTATATCTTTACTCAGTCAGAGTTGAATATGAGGCAAAGAAGGTGGCTTGAGTTAATAAAGGACTATGATTTAGAAGTGCACTATCACCCTAGAAAAGCGAATGTGGTTGCTGATGCACTCAGTAGAAAGAATCATTGCAATTGCATTACTGTGAAACCAATGGATTACAGTTTATGTTATGAATTAGAAAAGCTGAATATTGAAATAGTTCAACAAGGTCAGTTGACTAATGTCACAGTAGAATCAACAATCAAAGATCAGATTGTGTCTGCTTAGAGAAAGAATTCCGGAGTAGCTCACATCAAAGAAAAAGTTAGAACGGGTCAACAGACAGATTTCAGTATTGATGATGCAGATGTGTTGTGGTTTAAGAACCGGTTAGTGGTCCCAAAGGTTCCAGAGTTACGTCAGCTCATTCTTGATGAAGCACATAGCATAAGGTTTTCTATTCATCCAGGAAGTAATAAGACGTATCAAGATTTGAAACAGAAATTCTGGTGGACCAAAATGAAAATTGAGATTGCCAAATATGTGGCCAGATGTGACACTTGTTGTAAGGTGAAGGCAGTACACCTGAAATCAGCAGGAATGTTACAACCCTTGCCCATTCCATCCTGGAAATGGGAAGATATCATTATGGATTTCATTACTGGGTTACCCAAGACCTCAAGAGGCTTTGATTCAATTTGGGTCATTGTGGACCGACTGACAAAGTCATCTCATTTTATTCCAGTTAAGGTGGACTATTCTGCTATAACTTATGCAAGAATTTATATTGCACGAATCCTGAGTCTTCATGGGGTACCAAAGACCATTGTATCAGATAGAGGTACTCAGTTTGTTAACAAATTTTGGAGACACCTACATGAGTCCCTGGGTACAAAACTTTTGCATAGTACCGCTTATCATCCACAAACAAGTGGTCAGACTGAAAGGGTCAATCAAATTCTAGAAAACATGTTAAGGTCATGTGCACTTGATTATTCAGATACTTGGGACGAGTGGTTACCTTTAGCAGAATTCTCCTATAATAATAGTTATCAAGAGAGTATCAAAATGGCACCGTTTGAGGCATTGTATGGCCGTAGGTGCAGAACTCCATTGAATTGGTCAGAACCGGGAGAAAGATGGTTTTTCGGTGTTGATCTTGTGAAACAAACAGAAGAAAAAGTTAGGCAGATCCAGAATAATTTGAAAGTGGCTCAATCCAGGCAAAAGAGTTATGCTGATAAAAGGCGTAGACCTTTGGTATTCCAAGTAGGGGATTATGTTTATGTAAAAGTATCACCCATGAAAGGAGTTAGCAGATTTGGAGTCAAAGGCAAACTCGCACCACGTTATATTGGTCCTTTTCAAATCATTCAACAATGTGGAAAGGTGGCATATAAGTTAAAGCTGCCTGAACAACTGTCAGCCGTGCACAATGTATTTCATGTATCACAAATGAAGAAGTGTCTACAAGTACATGATCAAGTGGTTGATGTTGAGGGAGTTGAACTTGAACCGGATTTGACATATTCTGAACATCCTGTCAGAGTTTTGGATCAAAAAGATCGTGTTACCCGAAGTAGAACAACTAAATGGTACAGAATACAGTGGAATCAACATTCAGAAGAGGAAGCCACCTGGGAAACGGAGGATTATCTGTTAGAGAATTTCCCGGAGTTCTTTGCTTCTATCTAGGTTGCAATTTCCTCTTTAAACTGTAACCTATCCTTTTAAAATCTTTGTAATGCAGAAAACCCCTACCTGTTTTGTAGACAAGTCTTGGACGTGTTTGCTTGACACGTTTCCTTTTCTATTACTTAACTCAAGGCTTTAAATCTCGGGACGAGATTTCTTTAAGGGGGAAGGGCTGTAACACCCCGGGTGTTATAGTGCTAATTAATCTGCCATGTCATCATAATGCATTGCAAAGCATTCCTGTTAGGTTAACCTTGTTATGCATCAACTAAAACAAGTTTACTTATCTAGGTTGAATGTGTTTCTCAGTGGTGTGGTCCATGCCTTGCGTAATTTGAGGTGTGCGACTGTGTTGCACACTAGTGTCAAGTGTAGGGTATGAGCTCAAGTACAACCTCTAAAATGAAACTCCAAATTTGAGTTTGAATTGGAGTCCCAAAACTTGTCACGAGTTTTCCGATTCGAATTCGAATTCAAAATTGGGGAAAAATGTAAAAGAATTTTAAAAGCTAATTGGTCAACCAAGAGTGGCATTTGGTCAACCATGTCATGTTGGTCCAAATGATGCCCTTGGGTGAGGTTTTGATCACTAAGTAATCATAAATCAAATTAGCAACAAATTCCAATTTAAAATTCCTCCGAAAACCCTAAATTTCAAAACCCTGTTTCACCCCTTTTGAAATAATTCAAAATCTAAGCAAAATTTGGGAAAAAGTTCAAAACCAAGTTTGTAGAACTTTTCAAAGGATACAACTTTGGTGTTTTGAGTTTTCAAAGTTTTAGTGTAAAATGTGGAGCAATTTTGAAAATAAACAAATTTCAGTTTTGACTCATTTTTGTCCCCAAACTAAGATTTCAAAATGGAGGCAGAATTTGAAAAAGTTTTGAACAGCAAAGTTGTAGGTCTGGTCGAGATATACAACTTTGATGTTTGGAGATTTTGAAGTTTCAATATAAAATCAAAAGTAATTTCTAAATTACCAAATCTGAAAAATGTGTCCCCTTTTGAATTTAAACTCAAATTTCAAAATCCAGTGAGAATTTGAAAAAGTGTTCAATACAAAACTTGTAGAGCTTGAAATTCTGAAGATTTCATAGATTGGAAGTTTTTCAAGTTGTCACATGAATTTGAGAGTAATTTTATAAAACAGTTTGAAAATTCAAAATTTGGGGGGGGCAGCTACAGTGCACCGACGAATCACCGACGGTCACCGGCCGGCATGGGCGCCGGCGCGACGCCGGACGGCTTCGGCCAGCTTCCACGGCCTTCGCGCGCAGTCGAGAATGCTAGCGTGACGACGCGAGCAGTGCAGCTCTGTAGTCGCGACCGCCTTCTATAAATACGCCGGGTTCACAGTGACGTTTACCATTTTTTGCCACCGCCGCCACCACAGCTCCGCCGCTCGCCACTGCCGCCACCAGGCCATCTTCGGCCACGCCAACCGCACCCTTAGCTCCGCCTTGGCCTCACGCACCTCGTGGACCACTGGAGTTCACCGTTTTTGCACCCAAGCCTCCGCACCGCCTGTTCCCGTGCTTGCCTCCGGCGACCGACCACCATTGCCGCCTCCACGTTGCCAGGCCACTCCAATCCCTCCCAGCCGCCAGCAAGAGCACCAACGTGATCACTGTGAGCCACTGATCCTTTCTACGCCTTTAATTTGATTGTTCCGTTCTTGGAGGCGTGTTTTAGCGGCTCACCGTCGGCCACGGTCCGCCACCGTCGTCGGTGAAGGGTCACCGGAGCTCGAGACGCGTTGTAGACCAGTGCCAAGGACTCAGGAGAAGGTGTGGGGCGTTGTGGTAGGGTCAGTTTGTCGACCGAAGCTTCGGTCACCGGCCGGCCACCGCAGGAGAGCGAGCGAGCACGCGGGAGCGAGCGAGAGGGCGGGAGGAGGAAGATGACAGGCGGGACCGGCTTGTCAGCGAGCGCAGAGAGAGAGAGCGCGCGGGGGTGAGCGAGCGGGCTAGGCCGCCTGCTGGGCCGCGCGGCTGGGCCGAGCGCGCGTGCGGGCGCGGGCGTGCGCGAGCGGACCGTCTAGTTGGGCCGGACCGCGGGAGAAAGGAGAATCGGCCCGATTTCGTTTTTGTTTTTCTTTTTCAAATAAATGAACAGTTTAGTTATTTGTTTATTTCACTAAAAATTGTGTAGAGTTCCAAAATTCATGAAAATTTTTGTGTAGGCTTCTCAATGTATAAACTATCTAGGAAAAATGTTAAATGCTGAAATTGAGTACTTTGTGCAGTAGAATTAATTAGTTCTAATAAAGATTAAATGCAACTTCCATGAATTTTAATAATTAATTTATTAATCCAAAAATGATGAAATTTATTATGACACTGTTATAAATCATTCTTAATCCATAGAAAAAGTTTGAGCTTGATTAGGTAAAATTTGATTAACTTCTAATTATGTCCTAATTATTTAAATAATAAATAAATGTTAATTTGAGAACTTTAAGAGTTGTGTGCCTTTTTGATTGAGTGATGTCCTTAGGTCACTACCCTTTGATGATCTCTGGCACCTTAATTTCATGATTGAGTTCGTTAGTAACTTGTTAGGTTAAAAGCTGGTATCGCTGGAATCGTCGCTACTAGTTAGTAAGTGTTCTGTTTGCGACTGTACCGTGAAGGGAAGTTGTACTCCAGTCGTAACTCATAGCATGTTATCATCAAGCATCATGTTTATCATCGAGCATCATGTTAAAGCATGTTATGTGTTCGTGTAGTCTCCGCTTTCGAAGAAGTCGAAGCCGTCGAGCCAGTTTCCGGAGAAGAGCGATCGTCGGTGGGTTTCGGACCTAACGTTGGAGTTCTCGGGTCTGAGTCAGTCGTCGTGTCCGAGCAAGGCAAGCCTCGGTGCATTTAAACCCTACCTTGAATTTTACAAATGTTTTATTATTTATAATATGGTTTACTGCATTAAGTAATTAGGAGTTGAGTGATAACCCAATTGCTGCATTATCATTCTTGATTATTGTGATATCAACCTTGATACCTGTTTTATGGAAAATGCGTAGTATGCTTCGCTATGCTTAGAAGTTAAGCTTTTAAATGCAATGTTTATATAGCCATGATGACATATTGAATGAATATTGAAATATGAGAATGAACTTGAAAGATCGGGCGGGTGGTTTGGCCACTGCTAACATGCATTAGGAAAGGAGTCTCAATGTAGTGTTTCCGCCTTGTCAGTTAAGGTCCGTTCGTTGTAAGCCTGTTGTGTTCAAGACTTTGCAACTAGCTTCATGCCTTGGGTAAGCCCAAAATGTTGGTGATTCCATTACGAGAACGTCTAACCTCGCACTGGGAGTGGAGAGATGGCGAGAGTAGCGTCTACCCTCGGGGCTAGAATTTGGTCGGGTTCGAGGAGTACTGTACTCTCGGGTGGCGATGGACACGTTCTGGTTTTGGGAGATCTAAATGAGGGTTGATATATGCAAGATTCAGTTCTACATATGTCGTGAGGTTAGGGATCCCCAGCTGGGTATAATCGGTTCGAATCGTCGTTGCTCCTCGGTTATGGAGACTTGATCACCTGACTTGCATCGTAGTTAAGAACTGGAATTAAAAGAAAGAATGAGAAAGGTTTTGATGATAATTATTTTGATCTAGATTAGGATCACTTAGAATTGGTTAATGAACCATCAATGGTAAAAGTAAAATATTGAAGGTAAGGACTTACTTTAGTAAGCTTTTCTGCAAAAGAAAATTTGATTCTGGAATACCTGTACCTTGATTCCCTAAAGCTAGCATGCCCTTGGAGTCTTTGTCTTAGTCGGGTAAGTCTTGTTGAGTACCCTCAAGTACTCAGGGTTTGTTAACCCCTTGTTGCAGGTGCGGTTCATGAACAAGTCTGCTTCGAGCCTTGTTGCATGACCGTCGTGGTTGAAGAAAGCGACGACGAGTAGACTGTGTGGCCTTTGGGCAAGGCATCTCGCTTGTGTGTTGTAATAAAGTTAATATCGATACTTCTCTACTACTGGTTTGTAATAATGTTACATAAGGTTTCAAGTTTGAAAACTGGTTTATAAACCTATATTATTGTAAGACTTCCGCTACGTTACTCTGTTGAATATTTTGAATAAACTGTTGTAATATTACAATACTCCTGTGATTGGATCCTATTCGGAGGAAAGCAGGCCTTTTAAGTTATGGTGAACATAAGTACGGCCATCAGAGGTCATTATGTCAATGACGGGTACTTGTGGGCCATCATAATTAGGAGGTTCTGTGACACACTGGCACTGTGGCATCTGATTCTTCTTTTGGTGCGTCCGGTCGCTGGCTCGCGGGCGCGGGCACTGTGCGATCGACGCGTCCGGTCATGGCGTGGAGCGTGTCCGGTCACACTTTACTTGAGAGCGTAACGTTTCATGACTTTTGGAAATCTAACGAGCGAGATTCAAAAAGGGACACGTGGCGAGCATCGGCGTAGTCACGCAGGTGCGACCAGACGCTGGCCACGTCTGGTCGATCAGACCAGCACGTCCGGTCAACGCGCGTAAGCGGTATCTCGAGCCTAACGGCTCTATTCTTTGGGATGCTTATAAATAGTTGCTTGGCCGGTTTTGAAAGTTCTCTCTTAACTCTTTGAACACTTGAGACATACTTTGAGCTAGAGAACTTCCTCTCCACTCATCTTCTTGCTTTGTTGCATACTCTAGTGAGGTTGAGTGAGATTCAAGTGTATGGCTTAGTGATTTGCATCTAGTGGCACTTGATCCTTGAGTTGGCTGCGGATTTCTTGTTACTCTTGAGTGTTTCCCGATATCCTAGATGGCTTGGAGCAGCGGTGGTGTTGAGCTCATGATTGGAGATTGTTTCGAGCCTCACCAAGTGATTATGAGGGGTTCTTGAGCCTTCCCCGTGGGAGTTCACGAATTGGCTACTCTAGTGGAGCTCGTGGCTTGGAGGATCTCCATCTTGTGGGTGAATGTGTGGCACCCACCGAGGGTTTGACTCTTGATAGTCAATTAGCTCGTGATCCATCAAGTGGGTGCATCGCCACAATAAGGAGTAGCTTGCCAGGAAACAAGTGAACCTCAGTAAAAAAAAATTCTTGTGTCATCTCTTGCCGAGGACTCCCTTTATGATTGTGTGTGATTGATTCTTTGATACATCTCATCTCTACACCGTCGGTATAAGAATCAATTCACTCCCCTTTTTCGTTCTTGCACTTTATCTTGTCTAGTGTGCTTAGAGTAGTTTATATCACATAGGAGTAAGTAGCTTAGTGACTTAGCTTTGTTGGTGTGAATTAGAGATCATAGTCTTGTTCACTAGAATGGTATAGATGGCTTGCTTAGTATAGTTGAGTTAGTGCTAGAATTAGTGTCGCTATATTTTATACTAATAATTGTTGTTTAGTGAAGCTTGTAGAATTTTAAATAGGCTATTCACCCCCTCTAACCATTTGGACCTCTCAGACACCCATAAAAAAATAATAAACTGCATGCAGCCTATTCAAATAACTGCCTCTCCAAAAAAAAACCAAGTAACATTCATAATAGATCCATATGCGTTGGATAGCTATTGCTGGGTTCCCATTGTGGCCTAGTACTGATCATAGGTAACAAACATGTAAAAGAAGAAATCATCACAGGCAATGGCAGCACAACCACAGATCTCATAATTAAGAGCAAATTACAGCCGCATAGTATGTGACTAAATAGGCAGTCAGCAGTATCTCTCATTGGTGTGTCCAAACTAAAGAAAATAGAACAGGCAAGAATGAATGCAAGAAAACAGAGGCAACCAATTGACCATTGCCTCAGCTATCATAGGACAGGAAGAAAGAGAGAGCAAAAATAGTACCAACACAGGCCATGGTCATTGCCTATGTTCTCAAGATAGTAAAAAGATGTAAGAGGAAGAATGATCATAGGTCATGAGCATTGCCTCAGGCATCCTAAAACAAAGAGATATAATCTGTGGAAAGGTAGACCATGATCATTACATGGAACATAAATAAACCAAATTCATGGTGCAATCGTCATAGCAGTAGCCCATTCCCTCAATTTTGAACATAATAACAATAGGATATCATGCTCATCACTGCACATGGCTGCAATCCAAACAATGAACCCAAAACATCAGCACTACAGTGACATGGTCATGTGCTCAGATCTCTGTCATAACCGAACCGAGCAGATGAAGACTAACAGGACAACAAAAATTCACAGTAACCATGAAGATTGGTGGGAGAAAAGGATGAGAACACCGGATCTATGGCGAAATCGAGCCTGCGTCCATGCATATCCCACATCAGGAGAGAGGGAGAGAAAGAGAGGGGGAGTAAACCAGCGAGCGGATGGATCGAAGGAGAGCAGAGCTGCACTGACTGTGTCCAGGACCTCACACGGAGGGGGGCGGCCGTGGCCGGCGGCGGTGCCTGCCCACGTGGCGCCATCACGCGGGGCCGACGCCACCCGCGCCGCGCCGGCAGCGCCACGCAGTGCCACGAGGGCCCAACCATGTGGGGTGGGGGAGAAGGGAGGGGACCACCGATGCCGGTGCCGGTGCCGCCGCCGCTGAGGAAGGGCAAAAACCCTAGGTCGACCTGCCGCTGCCCCGGGATCGTAAAGGCCGGCGTGGTGGTCGGCGGGGGCGGGAGAGGCCGGCGCGGTGCTCGGCGGTTGCCATCTCGCAGGGGGGGTGATTCCGGCGGTGGCGAGCGCAGCCTCGCCGAGGGCGAGGGCGGGGGCGGGCGTGCCGCTCGGCACGGTGCGGGGGAGGGGAAGAGTCGCGAAGCAGAGGTGCCCGGCCGCGCCGCTGTGGCCCGCGGGGGTGGCCGTCGCACCGCACGACCCGCGCCCAGGGGGGAAGGGGCGCTAAGGAGAGGGAGCTCCGCATCAGGGGCCATGGCGGCCGCGTCTGCGCGTTGCGCGTCGCGTGGGAGGGGGTGAGCCAGCCGGAGAAGGACATTGGAGGAGCGACGTAAGGAGAGGGAGGAGCTGGCAGGGTCTTCGATTTGGGCAAGGATGCACAGAGGAGGAAGGATGGGCGGCGGCAGTGGGTAGCTCGGCCGCCGGAAATGGCGTCCGTGCTTGTGCGCAACGACAGAGGGCGAGCATTCAAGAAGGCTCGGGAAAGGCTAGCTCAACGGTGCTTAATTGGACGGCGTGATCGAACCGAGCAGTTTAATTGAACGGCCGCTGGAAATGGAGCGACGTGGCTCAACGACGTGCGCGAGCTTGAACTCGCGTTTCGATGGGGGAAAGATGCCGTATGCAGCAAGCTGCATGCTCGGGCGGGCCGGCGTTGCGTGGCACTGCGGACGCAAGCAGCGGTGACGTTTGCACCTGCTCTGATCGCTTGCCCTGCTTCCAAAATATCTGGTCACTGTCTATCACTGTGTGTCTGTGTGTTAACGACAAGGAGTTCCCTAACACTACCGAGCAGCGGGCACTCAGGGAAGGTGAGTAGGTTGTCAGTGACTGCTGCGTGCCGCCGACTGCCATGCTGCTCTGAACTTTGATGAGGCTCTTTGTTTGATAATGGCTAATGGGATTGATTGGGTGGAGGCGGCGTAAAGCGCTGGGGAGGGGTGGCGTGTGGGCTACAGGCCTACAGCACTTCAATATATTGTGTAAGGAGGCCTAAAAGAAGTTGTGGAGCTGAACTAGGGGTCCAATGCTGGCCATGATGTGTGTTTTTTTATGGTAAAAAAACAGTACACAGAGAGCTCAATGCAGAAATGGAACCCCCTGGGGCGCATGTTGATTAGTGGCGAAGGTTTGCAAGTCATTTCAGCACGTTTTACACTGGCAATCAGGGAACTTATTCACTCGCGCCTTGTTAATCCAGGGCTTTCAACTGCGGTCAAGTTAGATATCAAGCTTTTGTCTCTTTGGCTGCTCTTCTTTAACAAAATGAGAAACGAATCGGAGGAATTCCATTGTTAGGAAGACTTGGAAATTGGTTGCCAGACGCCAAGACCCGCTTTGCTGTGCTTTTAGCCGGGCAGGGTCTGGGTCTGGGTCTGGTAGGATGTATGTTTTTTTTTAGCAAATGGTAGGACGTAGGATGTATGGTTGCCTTGGGTTGGGCTCACTTAGGCCTGCATGTTGATGGGCGCCAGCCCAGCCCGGCCCGGCCCTTCGAGCCAACCTGCTGGAGTGCTGGCCAGTGGGGGAGTAACGTCTTGAGAACGTAAAGACAATTCAGTCCTCAGTGGGTTACTTTTTACGGTTTGTGAGTAGGGATGAAAACGGACGGAATTTTCCCGTATCGTCCCGTTCCGTTTTCTACATTTTCCCGTCCGTTTCTGTATTTGCGAGATCCCGTTTTCGTATTTGAGAAAGTAGAAAATGGTGTTTTCCGTTCGTTTCCGAGTAATCCCATTTTAATACGGGATAATCCCGTATTTATCCCGTTTTCAATCTATGCTCAACATGTTCAATAATTACATGTCCTTATGTTATATTAATATAACTACGAATCACTAAATATGTATGTTATGTTCACGTACATAGCATGTAAATGAATATTAAACTTTGTATATATTATTACATGACTTTATATATGTATACTTTGAGAATATTAGATTATATGATCTTAATTTAATTTTCCGGCCCTCCATCCGTATTTGTCCGTTTCTGTATGTCCGCATATTCCGATTCCGTTTTCGAACCCGCGTTTTCTGAACCCGCTTCCGTTTCCGCCAAAAAATATAGAAACGGAAGTAGAAATATGATTTTTTCATCTGTTTCCATCCGTTTTCATCCCTATTTGCGAGTGGCTGGACCGACATATCACAGAACAAAAGGTTTAGGCGCACTATACAGTTTTTCTTTTCATATTTTAAGTAGACCATATTTTGGGTAGCTTGTGAACACTGAAGACCACACCACTAGTTGCTCCTGAGTCCTGACCATTGTATTGAATATTAACATGATCACAAATCCAGTAACTGCGATCTAAACCGAAGATAAATTTGTTTATATGTTTAGTGGATCTCTACTACTTCACTGTTCTGCTGCTACGTCAATCAATCTCCTGATGCGATAATTGCAGAAGAATCGTTTTACCATCTGTTGCCTTTTGTGTTCAGGTGGTAAGGAAGAATCATCAGTCTGAACGGATGAAATGGTTGGGCGTGATGGGAGTCAAGGTAGTCCATGGAAATGCTTATCCCACCTTCCACGAAATCTATGCATGCCTCAAGGAAATTAACAGAGACGCATAGCAGACAACATGCATGCTAGAAAAAGCAGGTCTAGCTAGAAACTAGATAGAAGCTGGTAGGAAGGACCGGGTACTCCTCGTTTAAGCTAGCTAGGCCAAAGGAGCTGCTGAGGGATAGAATCATCTGGTAGACAGCTATGGAGCACTGGAAAGAGAGGGAGAACAATTAAAGATGAGATCCATGTCAAGTAGTTGTTCCTGTTTATCATCATCAGATGTGTACTGATATTATTATTTTTTAGCGAGGAATATGTGAAGGAGAATATTGGCGATGCTTGGTTTAGGATAAGATCTTTTTAATAAAATACACGTGAAGTTGTGTTCTAGAAAAAAAATCTAGGATAAGATGGTTCAGCTCCAATTCAGTAATAATAAACAATTTAAAATAAGAAGGTTTGATGGAAATCATGTGGCCACATCATCCTAGCTATAGCATTTGGCAATGATCTTGCGTTCAGTGGTCCTGTTTGGA
This sequence comes from Saccharum hybrid cultivar R570, assembly GCA_038087645.1. Lineage (NCBI taxonomy): Eukaryota > Viridiplantae > Streptophyta > Magnoliopsida > Poales > Poaceae > Saccharum > Saccharum hybrid cultivar. The sequence continues at coordinate 3,753,306 of JAQSUU010000377.1, forward strand.
TCCAAAGGCTAGAGCTAGTTTGCACTCAACTAACCCAAAAGTAGCAAAATAGGAGGGCTAGAGCTAGTTTTTTTTTCAACTAGCCCACCAAAAAAAACTATCCCTCTCAAGGGGTGATTATTGAGGCTAGTTAGGGCTAGTTTTGATGGGACCCACAGAAAAATTATTTTTCCCTCCTCAGCCGTACTTGAGCCGCACCTAGTCCGATGGGCCCACAGACAAATTAATTAATGATTGGAAAAGTACATTTAATATCAATCTAACCATCCATCTAACCCTTGATCCAAACACCTCTTTAGCTAGAGCTAGTTCAGGGCTAGTCCTGGGTTAGAAACTAACTCTAACCTCTAGCGGAGCTATAGTATCCAAACAGGGCCTTCTATTCTACCAATATGTACAACGGTTTATTGTACCATGTAAAACTACATTAATTGATTATTTAGAGATGTTGGATCGATAACTACTGCACGTGGGAGTCAGTTATACGCTTAGACTGTCCGCAGTGCCATACTCTAAACGATACTCTAAAATTTTAGAGTATGAATATAGAGTAAAAACTGCTGCACTGGCATACTCTAAACGATACTCTATCCTTTCTCTCACTCTATATTTAGAGTAGTACTGTGTTTACTCTATATTCTGTAGTGGCGGACCCCGCTAGCTAAACAAAGGGAAAAAATGCTATAACTCACAAACCAAAAAGCCAAATTAAATTTCGATTGCACCATTAAATTCGTCTCAATAAATCCTTCAAAACTAGATCACGCATGGATATATTTAGATAAAGTGACAAGTGGGTCCCATAGTGGATAGAGTGGATAGAGGATGATATAGAGGATGGATGGGTGCGGGAGAATTGAGTATAGAGGAGAGAATCTTGCTGACTAGGACGTATAGAGGATGAATATAGAGGTCCATGAGTGCAGATAGCCTTAGCACTTCCACTTCGCCTAGACGTCTCCTAGTCCTAGGCTTCTAGTTCTAGGCCCTAGCCCCATCGTTCATCTCTTCACGACAAGTAGTGGCTATGGCAGTGGACGATTAAGGGATAAGCTTGGCCATGGCTGTCTTTATTGGCAGATATTATAGTTATCATGTTGTTGGTTGTTTTCTTTATTATGTTGTTCAATCTTCTATATTAATATTAATACATAGACCCATAGTTAACCTGTGGACTTATCTAAAAAAAGCTTGCTTACGATCCTGGACGATGGCGATGAAGGGGCAAGTACATGATCCACCTTGATAGGCAGTGTCATTTTTCCTCGTCTTGGCTAATAGCTAAAAGGATATACAAAAGAATAAATTATTTTCAAAACATGAACTTCAACATCACGTACCTCTCCGCTAGCGAAAAATTGCCTACATTGTAAATGAATGATTACTTATTCTCTTCACCGAAAGTTAGTTGTCCAATGTAGGGCTTGTTTGGAACGCAGAAATTTCGCAAGAATCATACAAGAATTTCATAAGAACACAAGAACATGAAAAAAATCCCATGTTCCAAACAGACCCTATAGCGGGTAAAACTTGATCTGTATGAAATTCCACCTCTAGCTGCGTATAAGCAGCGTCACCAGAAAGCAAAATGCTTTTGCAACTGAGAAGGAAACCCTTCCAATTTGCATGACAACCACATGATAGACAAAAGGTGAAGGAAACTGGGGAAAGCAAAGAGAACGCAGCAGCACTACATAATTTGGGCCCGAGAGTATATCACAGTTTAAAATTGGATAGGTCCGGAGAAAACCCAGTCTTTTTGGTACGACTGGGACGTTAATTTATTTTTGTGCATCTGATGGACTGGACAAAATTAATTTATTTCCCATACAGGTACATAAATGATTATTACCCATTTTTTGCTAGCAGGTATAAAATACAGTGTATGGTACAAAAGGCTTATGACTTTTCGGTTTATCTTTTTGGGCAATATCTACTAAATCATTAACAGAACTATGCAACATATCTAATTCAGCTGACAATTATTGTCTTTGTCATTCTGGTATACAGGATACTGTTAGGAGTTAACTGTGGTCCAAAAAAATTAATTGGCTTTTATATTTCTTGGGTGAGATGTTCTGGAATGTGCTGGTTGGAAGATGTCAAACGAAGATGGTGCAAGGGATCTCCTGGATGCCATCGGTGAGTCAGAAAGCAAAGGCTCGTAAACAGAGCTCTTATTCTTGGCTGGTGCTGTGGAACCGACTACCATCATATTATCTTTATCTGATCTCAGTTGAGACTCCAGATTCACCAGGGTGTACATTGGCCCCCGTGAGCGCTCGGCTTTCTGAAGAATGTTGATCGCGCTAGGTCTGTATGTATATCTGAAATACTTCAGAGCTAATACAGGACCCGTTCCAACTCCACTGATCAACTGGAACAATGACACATTATGGTCACTACGATTCGACGAATGCATGAAGCCTTTATAAAACCAATCAAAAAACATCTAGCAGAACTTACCACCAGCGTTATCCAGTATGACGGTTGTCTGCAAAGGCGGAACATGATGGTGTACATTCCAGAAGTGGGTATACTGCTGATAAAGAAGTTGAGGACATAGAAGGCAATGAGGTTTCCCCATATGGCCAGAAGTTGCAGAAATGTGAAGGAACTGCAAGTGAGAAGACAAATAAGGACCACTCTGACAAATAGCAGTTCTTAATTAGGAGGGCAAAGTTTTTCTAATTCATACTTCATCTCCAATGTCACAACAAATGCCTGCAACCAAATGCTTCCTGAGAGTGCAACCATTGAGAGCTCCTCCATCTCGCTTTTCTCATTAGCGTATGCATGGATGGTTATTAAGAAAATAACGATTGCCTGCAATCAAGGAAAAGAGAAAACATACAAATTAGCCGGATAAACAAAAACATATTAATTTAACTAACTTAAAAAATACTCGGTTCCCATCTTATGGGTCATCTGCTTATGTCAATGCGTACATTTTTCAAGTATAGTCAATGAGTCAACAGCGGGCTTAACTGAGGTATTTAAGGAAATGGTGAAGCAGAAAACTACTAAGATACGAGCTTTGCAGTGTTCGAGAAAAAACATAAGAGGTTTGCTACACTGTTTACAATAATTGTGAGGGCCATATAATAAGGTACCACTAGAGTGATTGGTAGCTCTAACTGATGTCTTCTTGAGCTAAATAAATCCAGGGTTCTGGATCTCAGAAACTAGGCCTAAGGTGCCCAGAGAGCAACTGCTTTCAGTTTTTTACTGATCCAATTTGTTGGTCAAATGTTTTAGAGTTTTGTTGAATTCTTATGTTTTGGTACTATCTAAGCAATATGTATTCCAGTAGCATTTTGAGCTCTTCTAGTGAAAATGCACAGACACCATTTGCAAACCATGAGCAAAAAGGCAATATAGAACAAAGAACTTACATGATACAATGATCGACCAAACCAACCAGCAAAGGTACTTGGATTGAGAAGCCTACAAAGATATTCAAATAGTTAAAAGAAATTCAAAGTGTAACAAAATAAAATTTATCTAGGATACTGGAAGATAAGAATAAATCACAAAAGAGATACTGACCCTTAACAGCAACATGCAACAGGTATAGCTTACCTTCCGGCTTGGCAGTAAAGTAATATCTCTGGATTTTGCATCACTGTCTTTTCAGATAAATCCTTGTCCAGCACAGTCGTTAAAACAGGAATGCTTGTGTAGAAAACATTATAAGCCATCAAACTAACTGAGTTGAATAAGCTTGTTCCAGCAATGCCTGAAAGAAAAGAAAAACTGCGCACAGAATATGAGCAATCAAGAAACACTATATGTCCAACTACCATAATACAAGTACCAAAGGTTTATGGCTTACAGTATCTGAATAAAGCAAATTAACAATGACTTGTAGAAAGAGTACTGCGAAAGAAAGGCAGTGCGATTGTAGGAGTACCGCCCATGGACAAGAATCAGCCTTTTCAGGAACCTGAATTCTGTCAAGTAAAAACGGAAGTGTCAGAAAGGTTATATAAACTTGCACGGTATTAACTACTCTAGAGTTTAATCAAACTATTGTAGAACCTAGACCAGAACAGACAACAACAACAACAACAACAACATAGCCTTTTGTCCCAAGCAAGTTGGGGTAGGCTAGAGATGAAACCCAAAAGAGACGAGAAACAGGGAGACACATAAAGGGACATAAAGGGCACAAGACAAAAGATGTCACGGTTCAGGCACATTGATTGCTAATCTCCAAGCGCTCCTGTCCATAGCTAAATCCTTGGGGATATTCCACTCCTTAAGATCTCTCTTAACGGACTCGTCCCAAGTTAGTTTAGGTCGACCTCTACCGCTCTTTACATTATCGGCCCGCTTTAGAACTCCACTACGCACCGGCGCCTCAGGAGGCCTCCGTTGGACATGTCCAAACCATCTCAACCGATGTTGAATCAATTTCTCCTCAATTGGTGCCACCCCAACCCTATCCCGAATATCGTCGTTCCGTACTCTATCCACAGCCAAGGAACAGAGAGCATATAAATTCACACGAATTCATACCAAACCACAGCTAAGGAACTGTTATGACCTCACATAAGTCGAGTATGAGTTAATGAAAAATGACCAGGCATGCTTCATTAACCGACAGGCTATAAAACTTACGACCACACAAAATGTTTCTCACTTTCTCAGGGTACAAACATACGAGTGTCGAACTACAAGACTACAAGACTGATCTTCCCAACAGACAACATTGTAAGATGATGTTTGAAATATATTTGAGTTCACAGCTTAATTTCCATGTGAAGGCCAAGAAAGCTGAACACATATTGGAATATCACTATTATATCAACAGTGTCTTTAACATAGAAAATAACTGAACTTGTATCTCAATGAGTCCAGGGCAGCATATGACCAAACAACTCGAAATATTCGTATCTACTTGTTTGGTGCCGAAAGAAGTCGATCAAAGCACCAAAAAGATAAATTGTATAGTCATTAGGCTCCCCTCTTGTTCTAGAAGGAATATATATACCAGCTTGACTGGCTGATCTTTTTTCCTTTCTTTTTCTTGGTTGAGTGGAGACAATTTGGTTACCGATGAGTACAGTCCTCACATTTCAGAATCTACAGGTCAAAGTTTCAATCCCTTGAAAACCTAGTAGAAAGTCCACATGAAGAATCCAACCAACCCATGGTCGGCAGGAAGTCATCAAACTACAGTTGTCTGCCAAAAGGCAAGATGTCACTGTTGGGCTATATGCAAGACCAATTGCTTTGAGTACACTTTGGTACTCCCAGACTCTCTTGACTTTAACACACAAATGATTCACTTATAACTGACTTGAAGACGTCAATGCATACAAAAGTAACTAAACAGAGTTGATATACCAGAAAAATCAAAGATAATTTGCAACAAAAACATGAGAACAAGTAACAGTAATACTATCACAGTTATCTAGTATACAGAAACCATGATAACCTGCAGGTCTTATAAGTAAAGGATGTAGCGCCATAAGAATTGTGGTAGCAGAAGAAAAAGATAAGAAGATGTTAAGTACTCACTGCCAATGCTATAGTCAGCAGCCCTTGCAGCTTGAAGACCTTCCCTACCACTAATTCCTACACCAATGTCAGCCTGTTGTATCATCCTTACATCATTCCCACCATCACCGATTGCCAAAGTTCGGTAGTCACATGACTTTAGAAGCTTCACTAGCTATGGAAACAGGATGTTAGGGTGAGTAATTTACAAGGAGAAACAGAGTAATACTCTGTTCCAAATTATATCTCATTTTAGCTTTGTTTTAAGTCAACTTTCACTAACTTTGACTAAGTGTTTAGAAACATATATTAACATCTAAAATATTAAATAAATGTATTATCACAACATAGTTCATGGTATAAACTAATTTGACATTGTAGATGTTGGCGTATTTTCTATAAGGGTCAAAATTAGAGAAGTAAGAATTAGGACAGCCAAAGTGAACTACAATTTGCAACTAGTCAACTGGGTACAAAAGATTAGAAGATAACACGGACCCAAGTAGACACAACTGGATATCATGTCAGCTTTTGCCAGATCCTTATGTGTATACATGTGTTTTGATTAGAAAAGCCAATTTACCATGTTTTGTCTTATGCTAGCTCCTTATGTAGCCCGTATGTATGCAGGTGTTTGATTAAAGAGTCAAGTCCAATTTACCCCCATAAACTAGCGAGTGAATTTGAAAAGGCACCTCGAACTCCGATACTAGACAACATACACATCTTAACATTCAAATGAAACAAAATACCCCCTTCCCCCACCCCCACATGACACATATCCAATACAAGATGACATGGCTAAAAAACTGAAAACATGTGGGGCCCACATGACACATATGTCCCACATCAGCCAAAACCACCACCTAAACCATTATGAACTACTTTATTAGGTAATTTGTCCAGCTCTGAAAGTTAAGGGTTGTACGTTGTCCGGTATTCGAGGGTGTTTTTTCAATTTAGCGACAAGTTCAAGGGAGCAAATCGGACTTTACTGTTGATTAGAAAACATATTTCTATGTTGCACTTTATTATTCAAAATAATGAACTGTACTTTAAACATTACTTTACAACAACAACAACAACATAGCCTTTTGTCCCAAGCAAGTTGGGGTAGGCTAGAGATGAAACCCAAAAGAGACGAGAAACAAGGAGACACATATTATTCATACAAATAACTAATGCTGATGAATATATTTTGTTCAAGCAAGAAAAAAAAGGCAATGGTAAAGAATTACCTGAGCTTTTTGTGAAGGTGTAACACGGCAGCATAATGCAGTTTTTGAAAGAACTGATAGTTCAGTAAAAGCTTCAGTATAGCGTGACAGAATAATCTCTAGTGCCCAGCCATCCACTACAAAAGCCAGCTCCTGTTTCAAGCAAATACAAAGTCATGGTGCAAGTCAAGATACTTTCTTTAGGGTGATAATATCATTGTAAAGGCATAGATTTGAAGTCATCCTAATTTTACAAATATTTAAATGGGCCAATGGACCAACTGGTCACTGAATCGTCACAGATGGCTTTTATTTTGAATTTTTGATCATGCTATTTGAAAAGGGTTAAATTAGCCATTCAGGAAACTTGGTTTTTCCCTCTCAAGGCCTTAACAATGACCGCATCAGAGATCAGAAAGCTAGGTTGACAAGGAAACGACAGGCCATCCTGCCAGAAGAGAAAGTAACAGCGGCAGGAAGTAGTTCAGACCTGAGAGGAGCTGATTGTGGCATATAAAGATAAGAGTTAAAGCAAGTAGTGTCAAGACCAACCTAAGTTCACTAGACCACCTGGATTTAATTGCAACTAATCCAGGTCAACAGCCCAGTGCTGTGGCAGAGGTGGATAATCCCTTTTCGATATAACTAATGAAGCAACTTAATGACAACTGTCACCACCAAATATGCTTCTTCATAACCCAGTGAGAGTTGCTGTTGCAGTTGGTTGTGCTTCATTCCAGCAGGTGATGGTCTTAGAAGAGAGGGAATTTTAGTCCTTTCAGGCCTTGTATGGATCCACTAGCTAGCTAATAGCTCATACCTAACATTAGCTAGTTAACTATTATCTGGTTTGGTCCAACTAGTGAGATAGTTGTTAGTTGGGTATTCAGCTAACAATTAGCTAGACTATTAGCTCGACCTGTTTGGATACAAAGGAGCTAATTATGAGCAGCTAACTAGTAGCTCAATGGATCCAAACAGGGCATTATATGTTTGAGTCAGAAAATAATAGGCCTGAATCAACATGTGCATGAGGTGTTCAAACAGGACAAAAACTCCTATGGCCCCCAAAACATTATAGCTTAGAGTCTGCTTGTCCTTCCACACACTGAAGCTACCAAAATGAGATGTGCAATACACCACATTTAACAAACCTTAGGCTCTGATGACGTAATCCTCATGGTAAGAAGAACCCTTTCCAAGCTTCTAGCAACTTCATCTTGAGTTTTACCATTGATATGCAAGAGCTGCCCTTTAGGTTCTACAGACAGGCAACAAAAGTAAAAATGATATTTAATTCATCTCCACATCACAATTATTCAAGAAAAAAACTGCACCGGGGCTCCTTTAGAATGTACTTTTGATGAGCTACTCAGCTGACACTGGTTTTATTCACTCCCTATGGCCTCTATGGATGCACTTACGAATAGTTAAGTACATGCCAATTTAGTGTAATCCAAACTCTTTTCTATCCCTTCAAGCTTATTCATGGTAATCTTTTAAGTCTTGTCTTTTTTCTCATTTAAAAAGGGACTGGCATTTTAACACAATAGACTTCTTTAGAACCTCTGTTCAATCAATAAAGAAAGGAAATAAACATAAAACCTCCTGATATTTTTTCACTTTACGACCATAACTCACTTTTGTACATTGACACCACCACAACATTTGAATATTGAATAGACACCTGAGTTAAAAAAAGGTCATGGAAAAAAATTGGTGGTTTAGGAATCCCAAGCCTAAGAGACTTAAATATTTGTTCGTTAGCCTCTTGGATAAAAAGGTATATAGGAGACAAAGATAAGCTCTGGAAAGAGCTGATAGACTTTTAGTAGAACATAACACTGATAAATCAAATATCTTCTTGACTAGGAGTACAGGGGCCTCTAGTTTCTTTAGAGGTTTTTATCTAGGCTTCTCAGAGCATCTCCAACACTACTACCTAAAACACACTACCTAAATCTCTATTTAGATAGCTACCAATTTCTGTGCTACCTATTTCTTGCTCCAAACTCCAACAGTACTACCTAGACTAGGCTACCCAAACTCAATCTAGTAGTGAATGACAGCCGGGTCCTACATGTCATCAGCTTCTTCTTCCTACGACAGAGCAGAGCAGAGCCATAGCAGGACGGGCCGCGATGGGCAGCTGCCGAGCTGCGCACCGGAGCAAGGCTGTCCGCGCCGGAGGAGGCCGCCGTGCCCCCGCGGCCGCGCCGGAGGAGGGCCGCTATCGCCGGAGGACGAGCTGTACCAGCGAGGGAGGCCTGCGGGGGAGGGGCGAGCTCTGCCGGCGAGGGAGGATCTCCACCGGCGGACCTCCAGATCCGGTCAGGGTCGTCGAGGAGGCGCGCAGCTGGAAGATGACCGGCGTGGAAGAGGAAGAACTCCGGCTGGTCAGGTGCGGCCTCTTTCGCGGCCTCGTCAGGTGCGGCGTGGGAGGGGGCGGCCAGGTGAAAGTCCTATGTTTGGTGTTGGTAATTAGTGACAATGCCTAAGTACTAATTCTATGCCTAAGTTGTATGTAGCATATGAGGATTAGTACATTCCAAGGTTGGTGGCAAGATGGACATGGTGATCATGATGGCCACACTTGGATTTAGACGCAACCCTACGTGATCAAGGCAAAGGTATATGCTTAAGGGTTGTGTTTTAGTAACCAACACACCTAGTGGGTGTGGTTACATTATAGAATAGATAGTCGTACTATAAAGAGGGGAATGACGCGGCTATTGAACTCCTAAGTGCCTCTAGATGTGCATTTCATGATCATATGCATTTGGATAGAACTAATATCGCCTCGAAAAATGATTGTGAAAATGCTAACACACTCACACATGACGAGATCACTTGGTGGTGTTAGCACGTCTGCAAAGGCGGTGGAATTTGAGCGGTAGAGAGGGTTTGTGTCCTCTCTCCCTCCCGCCGAGCTTGCGAGGCGGGATTCAGGCGTTTTCGAGGAGTTGAAACGACTATTTTCCACTACGCCAGAAGTCGGAAAAGAAACGGAGTCGAACGGAGGTCACAGAGGTGACCGGACGCTGGACCGGACGCGGTCTCTGGTTGACCGGACGCGTCCGGTCAGCGTTCAGCGTCTGCGCGTGTTTCAGTTTGATGATCGGACGCGCAGCGCGTACGGTCACTGTCGACCGGACGCGTCCGGTCGTTCAGGGAGCTTACTGGACTCAAACCGGACGCTGGCACTGTGGCGTCCGGTCAGTTCTACAACGCGTCTGGTCACTGTTTTTGTTGTGCGCTGCTCAGGCTTGACCAGCGCGTCCGGTCTGCGCGACGAGCGCGTCCGGTCGTTGCTTCGCAGCTAGCCGTTATGCGACCGGCGTGTCCGGTCAGTTGGACCAGCGCGTCCGGTCAGCGCGATTTCGGTTGTTTCAAGTTTCTAACGGCTCTATTCGAAGGGGTACGTCTATAAATACTCGTTGGCCGGCTCAAGGCTCTCTCTTGAACATTTGACATACTTGTGAGCACTTTGAGCTAAGCAACTCCCCTCCCACTCATCTCTCTTGCTTCTTTGCATATTCGAAGTGAGATTGAGTGATCCAAGTGCATTTGCATTGTGAGATTACATCTTGTTGGCACTTGGTGGTTGATTTGCTGCGGGATTCTTGTTTATCTTGGTGGTTGCCGCCACCTAGACGACTTGGAGCAGCTTGGAGGCGTTGGTAAGAGTTGGTGATTGTTCTTGGCCACCTCCGGTGATTGTGAGAGGTTTGTGCCTACCTCGGCGAAGCGCCAAAGGCAACGTTAGTGAATTGCTCGTGTCATTGCAACCTTTTGTCATTTGGTATGTTCTTGTGGCGCCTTTTGAGAGGCTCGGTGTGAGACCGATTAGCCACCGAACCACGTGGTGGAGGGACACAACGGGGACTAGCGTGCCGGCAAGCACGTGAACCTCGGGATAAATCTTCGTGTCATCACTTTCATATTATAATTGATTGATCCCGGTGTTCGGTTATCTTGGTATTCATTGTTGATCATATTGGTTGGCTCAATACTTCGCCCCTCGGTGAAACTCTTATAACTCAACTTCGCATTACCTTCTTAGTTATCTTTGCTAGCTAGTTAGCTTTGCTAGAGTAATTCCTTTGTGTAGCTTGCTACTTGTAGTTGTAGTTACCTTCTCGGTTTGACTTGTGCGGTTGAGTGCAAATATACTAGAATTGTGAATTGGTTAGGTGACTTGCAAACACCCCGTAGGCTAAGCAAAACTCGCATCTCGCTATTTGTTATATTGATAAACTTGTTTAGCTTGTCTTTGTAAAAAATTTTAAAAGGCTATTCACCCCCCCTCTAGCCATCAAGACCTTTCACCAGGGGAGGAGGAAGGCCGGTGTTGGAGGGCGTGGGCCGGGGAGGAGGAACGCCGGCAGAGGAGGGCGCGGGCCGAGGAGGAGGAAGCCGGCGCCGGTCACCAAATCCCGGACGGGGAGCCGGGGAGGAGGACAGTAGGCGGAGGATGGCGCAGGCCGGGGAGGAGGAACGTCGGTCACCCCATTCTGGTGAGGTTGCGACACGACGGCAGCCTCTTCCCCGGTGCTAGTGGCGGCGGCGGCGGAACCCTAGGCCTCACGGTGCGGGGAAGAAGTCGCGGGTGGGGGAGGAAACGACCGAACAGATTTTTAGCTGCCCTTCTGTTGGCCCAACAAAATGTAGGCAGTGGGAACGAAAATTCGTTGGGCCAACAAATTTAGATAGGCTAACAGGTAGCTTGTTCGAGTGCATTTTTTGCCCTCCACTATCCAAATATAGGATAAGTAGTCTGTTTAGGTAGCCTGTTGGAGATGCTCTGGGCAGCTAGATGTGATATAGCCATATAGGTGGAGAATAGGTAACGGAAAAAAGGTAAGGTTTTGGGAAGGCTAGGTTCTTCAAGGCTATTCAGCTCTGGAATCTATATATGATAGTTAATGAGAAGAACTATACTGTAGCAGAACTGTGGTATTGGGAGAACCTTAAGTGCAGTTTTAGAAGGTCTGTAGATGATAGTTGATGTATATGTGGTTATTAGAAGTTTGTCAATTAGCTTCCACTCTTCATTTGGCACTTTTCAACTAATGGGATTTATTCTTCTCAGCCTCTTTATAAGGTCATAAATTTTAGAAGCATTAAGACTGTTCACGTTTCTGCTTTGTGGTCTGTCCCGGTTCAGCCAAGAGTTCATTTCTTTCCCTGGCTTGTTTCTCATAACCAAGTGTTAATTAGGGATAGTTTAACCAAGAGCAGGAAAGTCGATGATAGTAGCTGTCTGTTTTGTTGTGAGTATGAATCAGTGCAACATTTGTTCTTTGATTGTGCTGTGGCCAAACAGCTTTGGAGTATGCTTCCTGATATACTTAAAGTAAACATAGGTGGTAGTATGGATGATGTAGGAAAGTTTTGGCAGAGTAACAAAAGGCTTGGTTTGCTCAATATGGTTACTTCTGCTGCTCTTTAGAGTATCTGGAAACTCAGAGATGATCTTTGTTTTCCGAAAGTTGGCTGGAAAGGAATGGATGTGCTGTTGTACAAAATGGTTGGCATGGTACAAAATTGGATGATTCTTGTTAGAGAGAATGATTCTATTGATTTGGGCTAACCCTAAAAAGGGTAGCTATATAGGTAACCAAACATGGGCCTCATGGGCCTAGCCTCATGGGCCTAATACACATATTCCAAACACCCCCCGCAGTCTGAACTACCGGCGCAGCGGAGTTGCAGGCTGAACAAGAAGAAGAAAGAACAACACATGGCCCCCCACAGACGCAACTAGCCACTGGTGATGTTGAGGCTGGAGCGAAACTCGGTGAAGGCGAGGACGGGAGGCCTTTGGTGAAGATGTCAGCGAACTGGGAGGTGGTCGGAACATGAAGGACCCGCACCTCGCCCATGGCGACCCGATCACGGACAAAGTGTAGGTCGATCTCCACGTGCTTCGTCCGCTGGTGTTGGATGGGGTTTGTGGAGAGGTAGACCGCACTAACATTGTCGCAGTAGATCAGTGTGCTCCGGGAGGGCGGAGTTTGCAGCTCAGCGAGAAGCTGCCGGAGCCAGGAGGCCTCAGCCACGCCGTTATCGACAGCGCGGTACTCCGCCTCGACACTCGATCGAGAGACCACATTCTGGCGCTTAAAAGACCAGGACACCAGGTTGCCGCCGAAGAAGACAGCGTAGCCAGAGGTGGAGCGGCGAGTGTCCGGACACCCCGCCCAGTCAGCGTCAGTGTAGACGACAAGGTCGGCGGAGGAGGACCGGTGTAGGAGGCCGTAGTCGATCGTGCCCCGGAGGTAGCGGAGGAGACGCTTGAGAGCCGTGAGGTGAGGCTCCCGGGGATTATGCATGTGAAGGCAGATCTGCTGAACTGCATATGTGATGTCCGGCCTGGTGAAGGTGAGGTACTGGAGGGCACCGGCAAGACTCCGGTATGCAGTGGGATCTGACACCGGGGGTCCCTCAGCCTCTGACAGCTTCCCCTGAGTATCAACCGGAGTGGAGCAGGGGTTGCAGTCAGTCATCCCAACCCGTTCCAGGATATCACGAGTATACTGCCGCTGGTGAAGAAGTGACCCGGCAGGATGAGGCTCAACAGTGACCCCGAGAAAATGGTGGAGCACACCCAGATCCTTCATAGCAAACTCTTGCTGAAGAGCGGTGATGATCCGGCGGAGAAGTGGTTCACTGGAGGCTGTGAGGACAATGTTATCAACATAGAGCAGCAAGTATGCAGTGTCGGCTCCATGGTGATAGATAAACAGAGATGTATCAGACTTGGCCTCCACAAACCCCAAGGTCAGCAGGAAAGCAGCAAATCGATGGTTCCACGCCCGGGGTGCCTGCTTGAGGCCATAGAGAGACCTGTTGAGCCGGCAGACCATGTCGGGACGGGAGGAATCAACGAACCCCGCCGGCTGACTGCAGTACACTGTCTCGGTGAGGTCGTGCAGAAAAGCATTCTTGACGTCCAACTGATGAACGGGCCACGACCGAGTAAGCGCCAGTGAGAGGACGGTGCGGACGGTGGCCGGCTTGACCACCGGGCTGAACGTCTCATCATAGTCAACCCCAGGGCCCTGAGTGAAGGCCCGAAGAACCCAACGAGCCTTGTAGCGCTCGAGAGTGCCATCAGCCCGACGCTTGTGGGTCCAGATCCACTTGCCGGTGACGACGTTGGAGCCCGGCGGCCGGGGCACCAACTCCCACGTCTGGTTGGCAAGGAGCGCGGCGTACTCCTCTTCCATCGCGCGACGCCAGTGAGGGTCCAACAGGGCATCACGGACGGAAGAGGGTACCGGCGAGACCGGCTCGTCACCGGTCGAGGCCGCAAGGGCCCAGGGTGGCAGAGTGCCAGCCGCGTGCCGTGTCACCATCGGGTGAACATGCCGCGGGTGTCGCTGAAGAAGCGGCGGGTGGTAGACCGGCGGTGCGTCAGGGGCCGGCAGGGACTGAGGTGGTGGTGTCGGTGTCCCCGGCGGAGAAAAGTCCGCGAGTGGCGACGGCCGCGGCCTGCGCTGGTACACCCGTACCGGCGCTGCGTACCGCGAAGGAGGTGTCGGGGCAGCACCGGGCGACGGCCCCCTCGGTGCCGCATCAGGGAGCGATGTCCCCGGATCGTCACCAGACGGAGAGGTCGGGCCCGCGGCAGAGGATGACGGGGCCGGACCCGCCGGGGAGCCGGGACAGGGGCCCGGTAGGGTGCCCGGTGAAGCGGTACCTGCAGGAGACCACGAAAAAGGTGGCTGGACCACCGTGTCAGCGGGAAAGAGGGAGGAGGGATCAAGAACAGGAGTGGTGGTGGGTGTGGTGGAGAAGGGAAAGACGGACTCATCGAACACCACATGGCGAGAGATGAGGACCCGTCGGGAGGTAAGGTCAAAGCACCGGTACCCCTTGTGATCCGGGGAGTACCCGAGGAAGACACAGAGAGTGGAGCGGGGGTCCAGCTTGTGGGAAGAAGTGGCAGCAGTGTTGGGGTAACACGCACACCCAAAGACGCGAAGGTGATCGGACCACGGAGGGGTACCGAAAAGGGCGTGGTGTGGTGTAGGAGCGGGACAGGTAGCGGAAGGAAGACGGTTGAGGAGGTAGGTGGAGGTGTGCAAGCCCTCAGCCCAGAAGCGGGCTGGGAGAGAGGCCTGAAACAGAAGGGTGCGCACGGTGTCATTGGTGGTGCGAATCATGCGTTCAGCCTTGCCATTCTGTGAGGAGGTATATGGGCAAGACATGCGCAGCTGAACACCGTGAGAGAGGAAGAAAGCCCGGGAGGTTGAGTTATCAAACTCACGACCATTGTCACACTGGACGGCCTTGATGGTAAGGCCGAACTGTGTGGACACCTAGGTGAAGAAGTGAAGGAGCGTGGAAAACGTATCAGACTTCGCACGCAAGGGAAAAGTCCACGAATAATGCGAAAAATCATCAACAACCACAAGATAGTACTTATAGCCAGAAATACTGATAACAGGAGATGTCCATAGGTCGCAATGTACAAGATCAAAAATGCAAGCCGCATGTGAAGTAGAACTATGAAAAGGAAGACGAACATGTCGGCCCAATTGGCACGCATGACACAAATGCTCATCATGAGCCCGAGTACATGGAAGACCGGAGCTACGACGGAGCTGCATCAGGGCATCTCGTCCAGGATGGCCGAGGCACCGGTGCCAAGTAGTAGAGGAAGTAGAGGCGGCGAAGGCAGCTGACAAAACGGACGGCGAAGTAGAAGAAGCAGTCGCCGGGAAGCGAAGAGTGTAAAGGGGCCGGTGCTGTCACATCGGAGCAGAGGACGCCGGGAAGCCAAATCCTTTACAGTGAGACCAGAAGAGTCAAACTCCACAGAACAAGAATTGTCAGCTGTAAAACGACGAATAGAAAGAAGGTTGTGAACCATAGAAGGAGCAACAAGAACATCAGGAAGACGAAAGGAGCCATGAGCACCAGCGGTACCCACAGACGTGACAGGAAGACACGAACCATTTGCGACCATAATGGACGAAGGAAGAGAAGAAGAGGCAGAGTGGACAGACGAAAGTATACCAGAGTCAGGAGTGGTGTGGTAGGTGGCACCCGAGTCGGCGATCCTCTGGTCCGACAGGTGTCAGGCCCATGGTGCTGAACGAGCGAGCCAAGGCCGCCTGATCCCAGCCAGCAACCCCTGGAGGTGCAGCCCACGGAGGTGTAGTGGAGACGGCAAGAGGTGGAGCAGCAGTGAGCATGGCCACCGGTGGGCGAGGCTCACCAGCGGGAGCGTGGTAGGGCGACATCGAGATGCGCCCTGACCACGGGTTGTGGAACGAAGGCCATGGTGCCCCCCCCGGCGGCCCAACCGGTGCATGCCCACCAGTCGGAGCCTGGGTGACACCACCACGGCCTCCCCCGCGACCCCAGCACGGCGACGGCGACCGCCACGGCCCCCCCCCACCCCCGCTCGGGCCGGAGGGAGGGGGACCCAGGAGAGACGACGGCGGTGTAGCGGACGAACGTGGTGGGGCGGACGAACGAGGCGTAGACGCAGCCAGGGCCGTCGAAGAAGACGAGGGCCCGAGAGAGGTGGTGGACCCCGACTGGACGCCCTGAGTGAGCTCCTCCATGACCAGGTCGTCACGGACCTGCAGGAAGGTGGGGAAGGGCCGCTGACGGGTGATCCACGT
The DNA here is from genome assembly GCA_038087645.1 of Saccharum hybrid cultivar R570. Classification (NCBI taxonomy): domain Eukaryota; kingdom Viridiplantae; phylum Streptophyta; class Magnoliopsida; order Poales; family Poaceae; genus Saccharum; species Saccharum hybrid cultivar. Next base: position 3,769,669 of record JAQSUU010000377.1, read on the forward strand.
CCTGAGATGGGTGTAGCGGTCACCGAGCCCGCAAAGGACGTTGAGGACCAAGATGCGATCCTCCACGGGCCAGCCGAGGTCGCCAAGGGAGTTCGCCATGCCCTTCATCCGACGACAGAACTCGCCAACGGAGAGGTCGCCCTGGACGAAGGTGCGGAAACTGGCGTCCAGACGCAGAGCCCGGGCCTCAGCATTGCCCAGGAACTGCCCCTCAAGGGCAAGCCACGCCCGACGTGCGTCAGGAGAGTTGCGGACGAGGTCGTGGAGGTCGAGGGAGATCGTCCCCAGGATCCAGGAGAGGACGATGCTGTCGAGACGTAGCCACGACGGCGACTGGACGGCGACCGAGGCGTCGACAAGGACGTGGTCGTCGAGGGCGTAGCGGCGGAGAGTGAGAAGCACCAGATCCCGCCAGCGGGCGTAGGAGGGGGACTCCGGCTCGAGGAGGACCGGAACGAGGCGAATGTTCTGGACCCCCCCGGCCTGGTAGTGCAGCTGGGTCACGAGCGGGTCGGCTGGGTCGTGCCAGAGGACGGCGGTGTGGGAGACGCGGCGTCCCGACGAGTCGGAGGAGGTGGCCGCAGCGTCCTGCGAGGCGGGAGAGGCGAGAAGCTGCTCCGCCTCGGCGATCTGGCGTGCAAGGGCGTCGGCCGCGTTGCGCTCACGCTCCTACACGAGGGCAGCCGCGCGCACACGGGCCTGCCCCTCCGCGGCGGCAGCTCGGGCATCGACGAGAGCTGCGGCGAGGGCGGAGTCCGGACTCGGGCCGTGGAGATGAGGTGTTCGGCCACTGGGTTGGACCGGAGCAGCAGTGAGCACGTCATGCACGTCATGCGGCTGCAGATGGATGGCCGGAGCAGTCCCTGCTGCGGCCGCGGGCAGGGGATGGAAACCACTCGGCGGCAGCAGACGAAGGGCAGGCACCCCCGCGGCCAAGGGCAGGTCATCCCCCGGCGGCTGCAGTTGCAGATCAGCAGCCGCAGGTGCTCGGCCAGGCGCCCCCGTTGGTCCTCCCGCGGGTCTGACCTGGGCGTCGGCGGCTGCAGGGTAGGCGGCTAGAGGAGCAGCGGCGGCGGGCAGGGTGGCGGCGGCCGCCAGGGCCGCGCCCGGAGGAGCAGCTGCGGCGGGAGGAGGGGAGGCGGCGGGCAGAGCAGCACCGACGGGAGGGGAGGCGGTGGGCAGAGCAGCACCGGCGGCGGGCAGAGCAGGAGCAGCGGCAGGTGCGCCTGGAGGTGGAGCTGCTAGGACCTGGGCCCAGGAGGAGGAGGAGAGGGAGGGGGGGAAAGGTGTAGAGAGGAGGAGGAGGAGCGCCGGCCATGGCTCTGGTGGCCGGCGGCGGCGGCCACCAGGAGTGGCGGCGCCTGGGAGGAGGAAGGGTGGGGAGGAAATAACCCTAGGCTGCTGATACCATGTTAGAGAGAATGATTCTATTGATTTGGGCTAACCCTAAAAGGGTAGCTATATAGGTAACCATACATGGGCCTCATGGGCCTAGCCTCATGGGCCTAATACACATATTCCAACAATTCTGTGTACAGCAGAAAAGAAAGTGGTTGAGACAGATATACAATGGAGATCAGGAATTTGGCAAAAACAGTTCTGTGGCTTCAGAACTGAAGAAAATGGGAATGAGGTTAGAAGAGTTTCCGTCCCAGATCAACATGGAAGATCTGGCGCACCACAGCTGCAAGGAGGGAAGGTATGTAATCTGGCCAACAGCATGAAGTTGATGTAATATGTTTCAGGTTTTAGTCTTGGAGGTTGTTTGTGAGGTTCTCCGAGTTTTGAACTGATTGGTTCGGGGTGGCATGCCACCTCCTATGCTGTAACGGTTTCAACCGTCTTTTGGTTATTTGGTTAAAAGACTGGGACTGTAGCCATAAAACTCAAATAAGTTCATGGAAGTATGGAACTACAATGAAGTAAAGCTGTAAAAACTAGTATATTGAAACACAGATACCTGAAGAAATCAAGTTGCACAAAAGAGCAATTTGGATGGCAGTACTTTGTTTATCACCAGTTAACATCCAGAAGTTGATTCCTGACTGCCTCAGTATTTCGATAGTTTCTGGTACCCCATCCTATGAACAGATCCACATATAAGGGCCAGGTGGCCGGCGAACGCCAAAAAGAATAATGTATCGTTACATGATATGAAAGCAAAGCCAAAGTAGAACCTGGAGGCGATCTTCTATTGCACTGACACCTAGAATCTCCAAGCTATGTTCTAACTTTTGGCAAACCTCAGCAACTTTCCACTGAGCAAAGCAAATATAGAGGAATTATTTTTCTATCAAATTTATCTGAATTGAATTAATAAAATATGATAATTACCTCCCTGTCATTCAACGAGCTATTGGCCTCCTTAAATGATTGCGACCATTTAGTGTATTCCTCTGGTTCCAGCTCACGCCATCCCAAGCAGAGTGTGCGCAACCCCAGCTGAGCATATTTGTCAACTGCATCAACAAATGTCTTTGTCTTTTGTCCTGAAAATTAACTATCATGAGATCATCAGCTCAAACACAATTTACTAATAGAGTTGCATCAACAAAAAATTCTATGTTCTGCTTTGTGAAGACCTGTTAGCTAGAATCCTGTGTGTGCTGCATGTGTCCGGTGATGGATAAGTCTCATGTGTGGTTGGTCTTTGTGGGGCTGTGCTGCTCACATGGTCCTTGTGGCTGTTTTCTGTTTTTAGGACAGCATCTTAGACTAGAGGACAACATCTTAGAGGACAGCATCTTAGCTAGGACAGCATCTTAGACTAGAGGACAGCATCTTAGCTAGGACAGCACTTTAGCATCTTAGACTAGCATCTTGGCATATGCTTGGCTGGCTAGCAGCCTATAAGTATGTAACCCCAACCCCTCAGGTTGGCATGGCATTGTATAAGTTTGTGTGAGAAATAAACCAGAAAATTGCCCCAACTCCTAGTGTCATCCTCTCTCGATGAGAGTTAGGATTCTACTGCTACCAAGAGTGAGAATCCAGCGACTAACATCCGGTTCATTTTATGTAGGTACAGAGTCTTTAGTACTAGCAGATTTTCAGTTAGCAGTTTAGGAGAATAATAGGCTCTCATAGTACATTAATTAGGAGGATATCAAGGACAGCTCCCTCCCTCCCTCTCATATGACAAAATGGTGAGGGCTTGTGTGGCCGCATCAACAAAAAACTAGTGTCGCTATGTACTGTGTCTACCAGAGAGAAGCTAGTGTGTGTGTTGGAGTATATGTCTAAGGCCCATGTGGCTAGGCCCATGAGGCCCATGTATGCTACTCTATATAGCTACCCTTCTAGGGTTAGCCAAATCAATCTAGTCCATTCATTCCAACATGGTATCAAGAGCCTTGTTTTCTTCTCCCCTCCTCTCTCCCTCCCGCCGCCAGCAACCAGGTGATCTGGCGCCGCCGCCCACGCCGGCCAGCTGCCATGGCTGAGCCCCTCTCCTTCCCTCCCCTCTCTCCTTCCACCTCCTGGGCTCAGGTCGCTGCGGCTCAGCCCCTGGAGCCGTTGCCCGTCGGAGGAGCGGCTGCGGCCGCTGCGCCGCCTCCTCTGGCCGCCGCCGCCGCGGGCCACGGGCCACTTCCTCTGGCGCCGCCACCTACACAGGGCCGGTCGGCTGCTGTCATAGCGCCGCCTTCCCTGGCCCCGACGCCTTCCCTGGCCCCACCCATGGCAACGCCGACTGCCCAGGTGCAGGCCGCGGCTGGCCCAACCCCGCCAGGCGCAGCTGCCACCTTTGGCGCGGCCGCGGGTCACGCCTGGGCCACGCCGGCGGCCCCCTGGCGCATCTCCTCTGGCCAGCCGCCGCGCCTCGCCTTCGCCCTCGCTTCGGATGGACTTCCCGCATCTGTCACCTTCCCGGTCGTCCCGCCGGATGTCGCCGACCCCGTCAACCTGGACTTTCCGGCGGACGCGGCCGCCGTCGTGGCTGCTGCTCCTACTGCAGTCGGCCTAGGGGGACCGGCCATGGGCTGTGGACCGCTCCCCGCCCTGTCTTCGGCCGTCCTCTCCGGTCCGCTGCCTGTCTCCACCCTCGCCGCAGCGCTGATTTCCGCCCGTGCCGCGGCCGCCGCCGGTCAGGAGCGCGTCCGTGCGGCTGCACTTCTGTGGCAGCGGGAGCGAGACGCTGCCGACACTCTGGCCCGCCAGATCGCCGAGGCTGAGCAGCTGCTCGCCAACGACGGGGGGTCGGGGGGGCCACCTCCTCCGGATCGATGGGACACCTCACCTCCACCACTACGGCTCTCCATCACAATCCGGCCGATCCCCTCGTCTCGCAGCTTCACTACCAGGCCGGTGGTGTCCAGAACATCCGGCTCCTCGTCCCCGGTCGTTCTCGACCCCGAGTCGCCCTCGTACGCCCCGTTTGGAGGGATCTGGTGGTCCTCACTCTTCGCCGCTACGCCCTCGACGACCACATCCTCGACGATCCTACGCCCATGGTACAGACTCCGTCGTGGCAGCGCCTGGACAGCATCGTGCTTTCCTGGATCCTCGGCACGATCTCTGTCGACCTCCACGACCTCGTCCGCACCACCCCCTCCGCTCGTCAGGCCTGGCTGGCACTCGAGGGCCAGTTTCTGGGCAATGCTGAGGCCCGAGCTCCCGCACTTTCGTCCAGGGGGACCTTGCTGTTGGCGAGTTCTGCCGGAAGATGAAGACCATGGCAGACTCCCTCGGCGACCTGGGCTGGCCCGTGGAGGATCGCATCCTCGTCCTCAACGTCCTACGCGGGCTCAGCGACCGCTACACCCACCTCCGGACGTGGATCACCAGGCAGAAGCCCTTCCCCACCTTCCTGCAGGTTCGTGACGACCTCGTCATGGAGGAGCTCACTCAGGGCCTCTAGCCGGGGTCCACCGCCACCCAGGGGTCCTCGTCCTCCTCGACGGCCCTGGCTGCTACTCCGCGTCCGTCTGCTCCACCGCCGTTGTCCCTTCTTGGTCCTCCTCCCTCCGGGCCCAGCGGAGGTGGGGGGGCCGTGGCAGTCGTCGCAGACGTGGTGGGGGCGGTGGCCATCGTGGGGGAGGCCGTGCTGGTGGCCCGCAGGGGGGGCACCATGGCCCTCTTTCCACAACCCATGGTCAGGGCGTATTTCTATGTGGCCCTACCACGCTCCAGGGGGTGAGACTCGCCCACCGGTGGCCATGTTTACGGGTGCTCCACCTCCTGGCGCCTCCACTACGCCGTCGTGGACTACCTTTCCCGGCACCCCGCCCGGGCCAGCCGGCTGGGACCAGGCGACCTTGGCGCGGTCGTTCAGCACCATGGGCTTGACACCTCCTGTCGGACCCGAGTGGATTGCCGACTCAGGTGCCACCTACCACACCACCCCTAACTCTGGTATACTTTCTTCTGTCCATCCTCCTACGTCTCTCCCCTCATCTATTATGGTCGCTAATGGTTCGTGTCTTCCTGTCACCTCTGTGGGTACCGTCGGTGCCCATGGGTCCTTTCGTCTTCCCGATGTTCTTGTTGCACCCTCTATGGTTCACAACCTTCTATCTATTCGTCGTTTTACAGCTGACAACTCGTGTTCTGTGGAGTTTGACTCTTCTGGTCTTACTGTGAAGGATTTGGCTACCCGGCGTCCTCTGCTCCGATGTGACAGTACGGGGCCCCTTTACACCCTCCGCTTTCCGGCGTCTGCCTCGCCATCTTCGCTTTTGTCAGCTGCCTTCGCCACCACCTCTTCTACTACTTGGCACCGGCGTCTCGGCCATCCTGGACGTGATGCTCTGATACAGCTTAGTCATAGCTCAGACATTCGTTGTACTCGAGCTCATGATGAGCATTTATGTCATGCGTGCCAAATGGGCCATCATGTTCGTCTTCCTTTTTCTAGGTCTTCTTCACATGCGGCTCGCATTTTTGATCTTGTACATTGCGACCTATGGACGTCTCCTGTACTCAGCATTTCTGGCTATAAGTACTATCTGGTGGTGGTTGATGATTTTTCTCACTACTCGTGGACTTTTCCCTTATGTGCCAAGTCTGACACATTCCCCGCACTTCACCATTTCTTCGCGTGGGTCTCCACTCAGTTTGGCCTCACCATCAAGGCCGTCCAGTGCGATAATGGCCGTGAGTTCGATAACTCCACATCCCGGGCCTTCTTCCTCTCTCGCGGTGTCCAGTTGCGCATGTCGTGCCCGTACACCTCCTCTCAGAATGGCAAGGCAGAGCGCATGATTCGCACTACCAATGACATCGTACGTACCCTCCTTCTCCAGGCTTCTCTCCCCGCTCGTTTCTGGGCAGAGAGCTTGCACACCTCCACCTTCTCCTTAACCGCCTTCCTTCCGCTGCTTGCCCAGCTCCCACACCTCACCACGCTATTTTCGGTACCCCTCCGAGGTATAACCACCTTCGAGTTTTCGGCTGTGCGTGTTACCCCAACACCACGGCCACTGCTCCGCACAAGTTGGCTCCCCGATCCACTCTCTGTGTCTTCCTTGGGTACTCCCCTGATCACAAGGGGTACTGCTGCTACGACCTCACCTCTCGTCGGGTCCTCATCTCACGACATGTGGTGTTTGATGAGTCTGTCTTCCCCTTCTCCACCACCACCACCCCTTCCATCTCCGGACTTGACCTCCCCCCTTTACCGACTGATGCGGTGGTCGAGCCACCTTTGACTTTGTTTCCTGCAGGTTCTACGTGCCCCGGCTCGCCATCGGCCGGTCCCTCACCCGACCCTGCTCCTCGTTCGCCCCGAGATGGGGAACCTTCCGGGCCGGCCCCTGTCACTCCACCTGACGAGGGTCCCCGGCCGTCACCTCCGGCTCCGACTGCGCGGTTCGCCCGGCCGATCCTCGTGTACCAGCGCCGGGCACGGGTTAGGCCGACACCTTCGCAGCCACCGGTGGAACCTCTTTCCCCGGCGTCACCAACGGCGATATCTTCCTCTCCGCCAGGGACACCGGGCCCGTCGCCGCCGCCCCAACCTGCTCGCGTCGAGCAACCGGTGTATCACCCGCCGCTGCTTCACCGCCACCCGCGTCATGTTCATCCTATGGTGACACGACACGCGGCTGGGACTCTGCAGCCACGGGCCCTTGCGGCGATACCGGTGGACTCGCAGGTCTCCGGTACCCTCTTCCGTCCGTGAGGCCTTGCTGGACCCTCACTGGCGCCACGCGATGGAAGAGGAGTACGCGGCTCTCCTCGCCAACCGGACGTGGGACCTGGTGCCACGTCCACCAGGCTCCAACGTAGTCACCGGCAAGTGGATCTGGACGCACAAGCGTCGTGCCGATGGCACCCTCGAGAGGTACAAGGCCCGTTGGGTTCTCAGGGGGTTTCACTCAGCGGCCTGGTGTTGACTATGATGAGACTTTCAGTCCAATGGTGAAGCCAGCTACAGTTCGCACAGTGCTCTCCCTCGCACTCACTCGCTCTTGGCCCGTGCATCAGCTAGATGTCAAGAATGCCTTCCTGCATGGTCTTCTCACTGAGACAGTTTACTGCAGTCAGCCGGCCGGGTTTGTTGACTCCTCATGTCCTGACATGGTCTGCAGGCTCAACAGATCTCTATATGGCCTCAAGCAGGCACCCAGAGCATGGAACCACCGCTTCGCTGCTTTTCTGCGTTCACTGGGATTTGTGGAGGCCAAGTCTGATACGTCACTGTTCATCTTCCACCATGGAGCTGAGACTGCGTATCTGCTGCTCTATGTTGATGACATTGTACTCACCGCCTCCAGTGAGTCACTCCTTCGCCGCATTATCACCTCTCTACAGCAGGAATTTGCTATGAAGGATCTGGGTGTGCTCCACCACTTCCTTGGGATCACAGTTGCGCCTCATCCTGCTGGACTTCTTCACCAGAGGCAGTACACTCTTGACATCCTTGAGCGAGCTGGGATGACCGATTGCAACCCCTGCTCCACTCCAGTTGACACGCAAGGCAAGCTGTCTGAGGACGACGGGAACCCGGTGTCTGATCCCACAGCGTACCGGAGTCTCGCGGGTGCTCTCCGGTACCTCACCTTCACTCGGCTGGACATCACTTATGCGGTTCAGCAGTTGTGCCTTCATATGCATGATCCGCGGGAGCCTCACCTCACTGCCCTCAAGCGCCTCCTCCGCTACCTCCGAGGCACTGTGCGCTACGGCCTGCTCCTTCACCGACGGTCCTCCTCCACCGAGATGGTTGTCTATACTGATGCTGACTGGGCAGGATGTCCAGATACTCGGCGCTCCACCTCCGGCTACGCTGTCTTCTTGGGCGGCAACCTGGTGTCCTGGTCGTCCAAGCGTTAGCAGGTTGCCTCCCGCTCCAGTGCCGAGGCGGAGTACCGCGCCGTGGCCAATGGCGTGGCCGAGGCCTCTTGGCTCCGCCAGCTTCTGGCCGAGCTCCATAACCCTCTTCTCCGGAGCACGCTGGTCTACTGCGACAACGTCAGTGCCGTCTACCTCTCCACCAACCCTGTGCAGCACCAGCGGACCAAGCATGTGGAGATTGACCTTCAGTTCGTCCGTGATCGGGTTGCCATCGGCGAGGTGCGAGTCCTACATGTACCTACGACGCCACAGTTCGCAGACATCTTCACCAAGGGCCTCCCTTCGTCGACCTTCTCCACCTTTCGCTCCAGCCTCAACATCACCAGTGGCTAGTTGCGTCTGTGAGGGGGCTCATATGTATTTTCTTTTCCTGGTGTACAGTCTGACTCCGCTGCGTCGGTAGCTCAGACTGCGGGGGGGTGTTGGAGTATATGTCTAAGGCCCATGTGGCTAGGCCCATGAGGCCCATGTATGCTACTCTATATAGCTTCCCTTCTAGGGTTAGCCAAATCAATCTAGTCCATTCATTCCAACAGTGTGTGTTTGTGATAAACTTTGAAGAGAGGGAGTGATTTGCAAGAAGACCCACAGTCAAGAGAACACAGCCATTTATTACTTCTGAAGTAAACTGTGGATTAAATTTATGCCACAAAATCAGAAGAAAGTATGTAAATGCTAGGTTCTAAAATATTTAAAGGATACTGAGAAAATGTTATGCTTAATAATTGAGGCGATTACCAGAATAAGCACAAGGAAGCACTGCCTCATCAGCTCCTTTGGACAAGAGAAAAATCTTGCCACTCTGACAATCCAAAATGACAACAGACATTCTTTTCCGGTCAGATGTGAACTCAAGAATGTCAAGTATCTCATATTGCATCACTCGCCGGTTGAAGTGAATTTCTGCTTTTAGCAGATGTCTAATTATTTAGCCAATAAACCATACAAAACAAAACAAACAAATTTAGGAACCAGAAAACCTACCTGCATTGTTTCCATTCTTGGTGACAAGAACCATATGCAAATTTGCAGCTGCATTAACCAGAGCATCCTCATCCTGGGACTGGGCTTTATACAAAATTGATCCGCTAGGACTGGAAGCCATAGCATTTGGTCAAGAATAAATGCTAAGAATGAACAGAATATGTGGGCGAAACTGTCAGAAGGATGAATGTCTAACCTTTTTATAGGAATTACAGTATTGCAGAGTGTCATGACTGTCAAAAACTTGATGACATGAGGAGAATTATTGGCGACAGCGTTCAGTAATTCAACATCTAATCAGGGAAACCGATTAGTCGACAAAAATATGAAGTTTAAAAACTGGCATAAATATGAACTTGGAACAGTATTAAGTAGTTCCACATCTTAAATAAGTTCCAAGTACATTTGTGTCAAAAGTAGAAGTGGTTAACATGGCAACAGAAAAGGTAATTTAGAAGAAAATCTTGCAGGAGGACCAATTAAAGCTAGCAAAAAGAGGCTCTTTCTTTTTATCATGTTGTTGAAAGATGGAAGCTGGAAACAAGATGGCAGAACCCAGATACGATCTTGTTCTGAGAAGATAGTGAGAAAGCACACGGGATCCTAACTTTTGCAAGTATTAAGAAAATAGTTAATTGAAGTTTTAAGTATGACCTCTGAGCGCCTCTCCAGATTCATTCCCATAAAAGGTGCCCCCGATACAGCACCTTCTGAAGATCATCTTGTTCTCAGTCAATGTCCCAGTTTTATCTGTCAAAATATATTCAACCTGCCCCAAGTCTTCACTAATTGCTGTGCTGAAAATTATTGCGTTAAGGTAGATTTAGCAGAGGAAAAGAAAGAACAATTGCATGTCTCCTTATCGATAGAAATAGGCATGGTTGCTTACTTTGCTGCATGGGCAGGTGTGTCGTTTTCCAGGTCATACATATCCTCATCCCAATCTATGAACTTTGCATATAAACTTTTAACAAAGTCCAAAGAAACCTACAAGACACATAAATCCTCTTTAAAGCATCACTGACAAGTATCAAATAGAAGCAACTTTTCGTTTGGTATGACCGTAAGAGTTAAAGTGTATCTACTGTGCAATGTTTCCCACTAGCATTATGGCATTGCCTACTTTAGCAAAGACAATAACGCAGCTACATACAGAAGGGAACTATAAAATGGAAAACATACACCGCATACAGAAAGTGCAGTTCACAGAACTATTCTAAAACAAATAGAGAATTCAATAGTTTTCAAGTGAAAATGAGTTTAAATAGTAGCACTAAGATGTCTATGCAGACCACTGCCCGTAGACCAGAGTAACTGAACATCCAGAATATTGATGAGCTGTAGGTGTTTCAGTAGTCATGCAAATGCAACTATGCAATTGCAAGAAGATTTTTGCACCAATTAAATGGTAAACACAGCATGGCTGCGATAGCATATTTTAAAAAGGGTGGACTGGTGGTTGAAATATATGCCAACAAGATATCGGACAAATAGTTGTGCCATAACATGAGAAATGGAATTATATAAAAATCAGAAGACCGTGTGAATTGAAAAACTAAGGCATACCTTTATCGAAATGGGAATCATAATAGAACACAATAGTTCAAACCGCAGAGGTATAACCAGAATCTGATACCATGGTTCATTGTCATCATACTTAACATACCATTGCTACACGAAGACAGGCAAAATATTAGATGATGAGCAAAATATAGAAGGCCCAAAAGAACAATGCGGCTATGTATAATTCAGTTAATGAGAGTTTTCAGGTTTGGGCAGGTGAATTAGCACAATGAGTAATAAAGAGGTCGCTTGTCAGATTCTTGAGATACTTTGTAACCACATGCCCAACCTTACGGTCAAGTTACAGAACTTATATATATCTTGGCAACACACAGAACACATTGGGAATATTACTTCAACTGAAGGCCACAAGGAAATAGGAGTAAACCATAGAGGGGGAGGGAGGCCAATCCTAGATGAACACACCCACCACCAAATACTCTTCAGCTCTAATTGGGTGCTTAATTTTCTTAAAATTACTTTGTAACTCTAAGGTGATCCCATCTTTTATTACCTACGAATCTCAAAATGGCAAAATTTGAAACCTCTGAAAAGAGATGCACAATAAAGAATAAACTCTATCATTTCAGTAGTAGTTTGAGACAAGAATTTACATCTTGCAAATATTTTTGCAGGTCCCCAATACACTAGTAACAATGGAGCTAATATGTAGGACACAATGAGAAAATTTACAAGCAAAACTACCTTGCGAGCTTCCATATCCTTCCAAACATTGCCTGCGGCCCCAAGAACGACAACGACTGTAAGTTGAAATAAGAATATGGCACCAGTAAGCTTATCAATCATTGCATCCATAGCAGTTAACTTGGGTTCTGGGGCACCCCTACTCATTCCCAACTTAGTTTCATTGCCTGGAAGCGGAGATTATCAATAATCAGTCTCCTGGTAAAGTTGAAGTTTAAAATAAATCCATGTCACAAAATCTGATTCATATGTAAAAATGGTAAGACTGAAAACACATTTTGCCAGTTACTCTGCAGATTATTATAATACCATTGAAACTAAATTTGTAGGAGGTGTGTGAGCAAAAAGATCTAACAATAATGTGTTCTACATGATTGTTGTAAGGCTAAACAGTGTTATCTTTACCAAAAGCCCTCAATTATTTAAATTTCTGCAATCAAGGCACTAAAGCACAATCTCACTGAGTACAGCCCCTTTTCTTGTCATCAATGTGCAATGAAGCCCTTTCAAGTTCAGTTTCGTTGACAAGCCCATTAACTATTAAATGTGTCAGCTGCTAAGGACAAAATCACATAGCAACAAGCATTTTTGGAACTTTATAGTGTGTAATGTGTACAATACTACATATAGCTGTCAAAATGATATAATTGAGTTAGTACATAGTATTTGTTTGGAAATTTACTGATTTGTATGAAAGTTCTCGCCTGAGAACATTAACAAGTAGTTGTAAGATTCAATCACCTAATCAAATTTCAGCCATCAATCCTCATTGGCTCAAATCAATACCCATATCGTAGATAATTAGGTATGCCGGCTGAAATAGTCTAATTGGCCAGTATAAGTAGGGGCAAAATTGAACATATTGAATAATAAGATTTGGAGGGCCTTATAAATTACCAAATTCTACATGAGTAAGACAAAATTCATATCTCACCAAAATGCAGTTCTTTCAAACCTGTTGGGCTGTCAGGTTACCGTACTCCATCTAAGGTGAAATGCACACCAGTTTTAAAAGGTGATGAAGAACTAGACACTAAAAGTGCTATCTTTGACTGAGTTTGGCAGGTGTGTGTGTGGTAAGGGCCCTATCCTCTTTTTTCTTCTTAATATAACGATATGCAGCTCTCCTGCATGTTCGAGAAAAAAACTAATAGTTCTATCCAAAAGCATGCTTGTTGACAATCTGATAATCGACAATAATACTTATGATGGAATTTGGTACCTTCGAAACCACAGGATCATAGATGAATACTGAGTATGCACTATGCAAGACACATGTTGTATATAGATTCAGGCTTCCAAAGGATAACAACTATATGTCACGTGTTCTTTCTATTCATTGATGATCTGAGTACAACGAAAGTTTGTAACTTGAACACCTAGGTCTGGATGCAAAGCCCAACCTACGCTACTGATTGGGCGAGATCAGAAAAGGGGTGACCTCAACAAGCTTATTAGTCTTCTCTTGGACTTTGAATTTGCTTAACCCTTGACGTCTCCCCTCCTGGGCTTATATAGCCAGCAAGTTGGGCTTATCCATCCAGGGGTCCTCTTCATTGTGGTTGTGGATTAAGGTTGTCGTCCTTATCTTCCGTCAATTCAGATGCACCCCCACTAAGGAAGCCTGTGAATTTGGGCAAGTCTCATCTTAGATGGACTTTCCAATTATCCTACAGAGGACACAAGTAGGATAGGTGGTCCGCCCTTTATTTGTATATCCATACCCATACCCATACCCATACCCATACCCATACCCATACATAGCCTTTCTCAAATGTTATGAAGACTATATGCCAAGTAAATATTTTGATATTCATCAATGATCTCCTTTTGGACCATGGGAAAGAATCTGGAAAACTTGGGCACCGCCCAAATGTCGCTTCTTTATGTGGTTGGTCGCACACAACAGGTGCTGGACGGCTGATCGCCTGGCACGTCGTGGATTGCCTCACCCTGAGTACTGCCCTCTTTGTGACCAAGAAGAGGAGACTATTGACCATCTCCTTGTTAATTGTGTGTTTGCAAGAGAATTTTGGTTCATTCTATTCCGACAGGTCGGTCTCCAAAACTTGTCCCCTCAGCCTACAGAGCTATCCTTCCATGCTTGGTGGGAAAATGCTAGCAGCAGCACTGATGATGGATTGATGAGGCAAGGAGTTAATTCCCTTATTATTCTTGGAGCTTGGATTATTTGGAACCATCGCAATGGTTGTGTTTTTGATGGAGCAGCCCCAAACCTAGCTGCAGCGCTGATCTTAGCCGGCGAGGAACGACGCTTATGGTCTATGGCAGGGGCTCGAGGGCTATCTTTCTTGACTGCCCTTTTCCCCCTCCCTGGTAGTTAAGAGTATCTACCTCAGCTGTGGTCGTCTTCTGTAATGGTGTTCCCGGCGCGAATGTAATCCTTAGAGCCTGTTAGTGTGTGTGTGTGGTGTTGTTTGGGCTCTTGCCCTTTATTCTCTTCTTAATATAATGAAGCGCAGTTCTCCTGCGTTTTCGAGAAAAAAAAAGATATTCATCAATGATAAAATGTAAATGCTATAGAAATCCAAGCTGTCAACTTAAGTAACATTGTCGACAACAGCCTTGTTTACATTAATAGTGATACAACATTTCACTACCGTTCCTGAAAAGTGGTCATTCTTAACCTTTTGTATTAGCCTTGCTGTTACATGAAACAAAACAAATAGTATCAACAAGTTACCTGTATAAACTGCTACGCCACAAGCCCATTCTGTATTTCTCAAGTAGCATGACTGCAGCAATGTGTTATTAATAGTCAATGGGCAAATGTCATTATCAATGAATGGAGGAAACAGGCGGATGTTTGCATCAAATCTTCGTATGTCTTTATCTGGTATCGGGCACTCGATCACACCCTGTTTAGTTAATTCATAAAGGTAACGAGAAGTTAAATGAAGGCATACTAAAATGGGGGTTCCCCTGCTATTTTCGCAAAAGAAAAATTAAATGAAAGCAGAGCAGCAAAAACAAAGAAAAAGAAATAAACTTTTAACCTTTATTTTGTGCAGCTGTTCAAACTCCAGCCCTACGCAAGGTGGTGGGCTTGCTCTTGTCTTCAAATCAATTTCCCCATCAAGAGCAGCTGTCTACAAACATAATTAGAATTCAACAATGGGAGGATAATATATATCCAATCTGTAAAGAACTAATTGGACAACAATAAACTCAAAAATATGTCCCATCTAAGGAGAAAAAAATTCAAGGTACATGTCGAGAAATAATAAAACATGGTTGCCAACTAAAATTATTTCTGGAATCACGTTTTGTCAGTTGGGTAATAAATGAAGAAGAAAAGTTTGTCTGGAATTCGAATCACAAGTAGTTTCAGACTGTTCTATCTACAGGAAGGATACAACTTGAGCCGAGATCTCTCTTTAGCGCTAGAAAGTACTAAATATTTTGCTTAAAGACAAATTAGCTCCGCCCAGATGTTTATTAGTTTAGCAGCTCCATGTCCAAAAGAACATTAGTTTCTTATCCTAACAAATTAAGTAAAATATAAACCAACTCGTATTGAACATAGGGGGGTATCTTGAAACACCCCTTAACAACACTCAAGCTAAGGGAGTCCAACCACGCCAAAGTACTCTAGCCCAAGTGGTTAGGGAATTCTGGCAGCACCCCTCAGGTACCAAGTTTGACTCCCCGTGGGAGCGAATTTCAGGCTGGGGGTAAAAAAAAATCCCCTCGCCCGTCACCATAAGCCAACGGCCCAGCCCGGTTCTCACAGGGCAACGGATTCCGCTACGTCAGGATGGGGACGGGGGTTCGGAGGTTTTCTCGATCTGTGTGAGAAGATCATCCTTCTTCTTAGAATACCCGGGACCGTCATACTCCCCGCAGGTTGAGTTTTTTTTTAAGGGAGTCCAACCACAGTTTATTACTTATTATATTACACTTCACGGTGAGATTTCATATATGATTTATGAAAACACAATGGGGTTGCTAAAAGGAATAATATATGTACTTTAGTTAGTGAAATGCCCAACATGGCCAATACAGCAAAGGTATCTCCTGAGCAAACCATGCACAATACAAACAAACAGAAGGTATGGTGGGGGTACAGCATTTATTTAATTACCTCAACGTGACAGATGCCTTGTGGTTCAGAAGTTCCCAACAAAACAAGATCACATGGTACTTCTCCATTCTCTCGAATCCAAACTATGTTACCAACACGGATATCTTGAGCTTGAATCTATATAGCAAAAAGTGGAGAGGGTCACATTCTCAGGTTCAATGTTCTCACAATTGTGAGAAGAAGAAGAGGTAATATATACTGAAAGTCTGAAAGTACAGCAGGAACTGTTAGACTTCAATAGTGTCCTTGGAGGTCAAGGTACACATCTAACTGAACCAAACTTTCACAACAAGCATTGTTGTTGCAAACTTGCAATAATACCTCAAATGGGTTATGGATCATGCATAGCAAAGTAGTTACATGATGTAGCCATAAGTACGTATAGCAATATTTCAAGATGTAGCTATGCAAAGAAGCAAAAGGTAGCAAGCCTGATACGAGAAGGTTACATGGATATATTTTGCACTTTACTTTCTGGACACAGACACTTCTGATTTTCTCTATCATTTCAAATTAAATGGTTAAAGGCGTATCTGAAAGACCAAAGATGTGCACATTGCAAAATGATAGAGGATGACATAGGAACATACATGTCTCCGGGCACCATTCTTAACAATCCACACTTCTTTATCATTCGCTTGTTTATCTGAAATATACCTGTTGTAGTCATCCCATGCCTCTTTGGTTGCAGAAACTGCAAAGATAAATATAAGTGGGCCCCAGGTACTTGCAGGATTTACAGGAGTGATAAGTGACCATAGTTGCAGACAAGCTATCAACAAGAAATATTGGTTCATGAAGCGCCTGAAACACCAAAATAAATAGTAACTTTTCCATTCGTACCAATTAACTTATGCAATTACAACAAGGTCTAACATGCTTGAAATCATGTGATTTTTTTCAGCCAAAGGAATACAATTTACATATATACCAATTTGTTCCCTAGTGAATAACTGGGGTTTTGGGTCGGGGATCAAACCTTCACTGGCCAACCAAAAAGATACAGTGTGACAGCATGGAGTATACTTTACATGAAAAACCATCTATCAACTGTAGCATCCTTTGATCAAAATTAGGTATGAGAGAAGCATTGTAACAGCACTAAGCATAAGCAGTGTTCCCAATATGAACTCATGTGTCCTGATCAAACACAGATTGGAGGGAACGATTTGGCTTGATCAGACTTGGTAACTTTCACACATTAGTATATTCTAATTGTAAAATAGCATCTACATTATTAAATTCTAAGTAGACGTTGAAGTAACACAGCCAAAGAAGATTGAAAGCCTTGTCCTAATTATGCATCACTGTCAGAACCTACTTCACGCAGTATAGTATCAAAGGATTGAACAAAAAGGCCATTCATATCAACTACATTGTAGCAAGCTGTGGTAACTGACAAGTGACAGCTCCTCTTCATCTCTCACGCTCTCAAGTCTGCCACCAACTTCCTTCATTTTCAAGATAGATCCCTTGCTTTCAAGATAGATACTTTACTTTTCTCTGTTTCCCAGCCAGGAGATAGCAGTACTAGCAGAAGATGGTTACATGTGTGTCCCAGTGTGTCAAACAGGTAAAAGAAAATTGGACTCGTGTCCGAGTATCATGCTAGTGTCAGATGAGCAAAATCAATTGCATAAAAAAATATAACAGGTTGAACACTGTCGAACTCGAATATTTATAAACTAAAGAAAATTATCCGACCACACACCAGCCAGCAACCGAAATACAGAGACAACCAAAACAGACAATTTCATTATTTCAGTTGAACAAACGTCATCAGCTATATACCATAAGAGTTCCATCGATAGAAGATTGTATTGTAAAGAGGCAACTAACACATGCGGACAAGTGGATCATCACAGTTCTTGTCACAAGGGCTTCTCTACTTTCATTCAAAAAAAATTGAACACATACATCTAGTAACAAACCTGAACTGTTCCCATAGGTTTTTTGGCAGGAAGTTCAATAAAGTATACTTGGTATTAGAAATCCGGTTATCACAATAGTCGTTCTGATAAGACTCATCATTTATGTAGACAAAACGCTTCATTCCTGAAAAATAACCATGCACCTATGATAATCTCTTCAGCTTGATTGTCCAGGTGAAGTCAGCTGAGCAGGCCTGCTTAGAAATGTATGTCAGCAAAAGAATGGCAGCTATAGATGAGAGCGACATGTGAAATCAACATCAATATACGCAGGCCACCTACTGTTGATGAAACTTCAAGTATGCAATGCCATACAATTAATTTGCACTTCCTTCAGTTTTGAAGAATTGATAGTAGTAAGGATTATATAACCCCCAAAAGAATTACAAAGTCTGATGTGCCAATGCCTTCCAAAATATAAATTTAAGATTATGAAATTCTGCATCATGTAACAATGGTCTGAAAAAAGAAAAGACAGCACAACAAGCATATGGGCATGTGACTACTTGAAGAAATGGATACTTGTGTCCTTCAGGTAAGGTCGTAAGGATATGATAATTATGATGAGACATCAGGATGGCTGGCAATTCGAAACATGGGTGTGCACAGAAAACCAGTAAAAATGTCGAACAAGCCATTTTATCAACAAGTAACTCTAATTTCACAAGAAACTGATTGACCACACGAAACATGATCTACCATAGCAGCATTAGGATGATCTTCTGAGTTCGCATAACCAACGCATCAAGGACTCCCAACTAAAACCACATGTAAACCTTACTGGGGCGGACCCAGTAAAGGACATGGGTAATTAAGAAACGAAGTTAGTAGACATAATATATGTATAGACTTGTGATTAGATCAGATCCGAATACAGATAGCAAAGTAGCTTAAGTTAGGGTTCGGGTGCTTGGTTTTGCACAGCGGGAAAGGAAGAGAAGGGGCGGGGTATACCTGGTGTGATAGCCGGACAAAGGGCCCGGACCTGGGCAGTTAGGGCGGGCTGCCGGCGGCGGTTGCCCCAGTCGCAGCGCACGCGAGGTGAACGGGAGAAGAAAAACAGCAAACAGGTGTGCGAGTGTGAGCGCAGGAGAAAAATTCCTCCGGGCTAGCTTCGCCGCGCACAACTGGGCCGGACCGATTTCTCCTCCTTTTTTTCTGCAGGTGCACGCGCATCCGCATGGGCGTGGCTATGCTGGTTCGATAGCGACACTGGGAGAGTGGTAGATGTAGGAAAGAATTGCAGGGCCGTTTAGATTCTTGAATTAAATTCATTCTAATAATTACAATTTAGGCATAGATTAATTAAGTTAATATAGTTGTATATGGAATATATTTGTATATTTATTGTTAGGCATACCAGAGACATGGAAGTGAGTTGAAAAATGTGCTATAAGTTGAAGAATAGAATTATAGCATAATGATCTATAGAATTTATTTCCATCTCCTACCCTATGAATTTGAAATAGGCTTATTTGTGACCTTGGGAATGTTATGGAATGTCAAATTCCAAACCAAATAGCCTAATCCATTATGTAGATTTCGTATATTTCAATTCCTCCAAAATAAAGGGATCCAAATAGCCCCTTATTTGATTTGACACGAAAATGATTTACTCACTTTCTAATTATTCGAGAAGTTAAATAGTTTTTAATTTTAACCATATATATATATATGATACATAATTAATATCATTAAATGAATCACGGAATATATATTAAATTTATTTATAGATATGTTAGTGATATTTTCTATAAATCTAGTTAATCTTAAAAAATATTGACCAACATGACTCCCGCAATGACACTCTTTTTTTAGGACAGAGTATATCTTACTCTTTTATGCCTAATATAACAATACGGGATTATATACCACCTGGTCCAGTTTCTTTAACTTGTGAATTTTGAGAAGATCTTTTTGAGGATTGCTTCCTCTTCTTGTCATGGAGCCTTGGTTAAAATTTCATGATATTTGGAGACCATTTGAATGACTTTGGCTTTTTTTCTTCCAAAAACTCTTGTGCTGTATTGAACTGAAGTGCATATCCGAGCATCTGGTATCGCCTATAGGATCGCCCAATATTGCACTAAGGTTTGGTGTTTTCCTTTGCTCCTAGCATGTTTGGTTTATGCACTTTCCCAGTCTTGTTTTCAAGGTTAGTAGGCACGTATGTGATCTTGGCGAAAGCTAGAACAAAAAAATGTTTGAGTGGAATTGGGATATAGGCCAATTTTTTTCTCGTTGGAGAACTTTTATCGGCTCCTATTCAGCTTCTCTGGTGGCTTGTTCTGGTCCTTCAAGAAATCATTTACTTCTCTCTTTTTCTTAATTCTAATGTCACATCACTATTTTGCTCAGTTGACATTCTAATTAATGGTCATAAAAATCATCCTATAGTTTATGACTTGGGTCTGTCCTAATAAACATTTTATAAGCTAGGTGGTTGGATAGTTCAAAATAGACTACAAACTAGGTTGTTTGAATATACTAAGCCTTTTTTAGTAGTTAGCAGGTATATTTAGTCCATCCAAATACGTCGCAAAAAAAATACGGATCTTAGTTGTAAACTACTTTGTCAGCTAACTATTAGCGGATTAAATAGGACCTTAGGAGTTAGGACATTGGAATGGACAAGATTTCTGGCCAAGTAACAGAAGCTCCTGGAGAGGGCTCTGCAAACAGCTCCATATGTCTCGCACACTGCACACAACGATTCTTTTCTTTCCAGGGTACAACTGTTGCCGACTGGCCGCTGTAATAAGGGTGTACTAGTACAAGACTGTCCTACTTTTCCAGGTAATGCATAGGCTGTGTTCAGTTCCTCAAAAAAAAAGCACTGTGCAAACAAAAGATTCCCCGTCACATCAAACTTGCGATACATGCATGGAGTACTAAATGTAGATGAAATAAAAAACTAATTGTACAACTTGGTTCTACTTTGCGAGACGAACGTTTTGAACCTAATTAGTCAACGTTTGGACACTATTTGCCAAATAAAGCCAAAACATGCTACAGTACTTTTTTTACACCTTTTTACACCTTTTTACACATCTAAACACACCCATAGGAGTACAAGACTGTGACAACTTACAGACAGAGCACTGAAAGTGAGGCCGCGTTCACTTCCCCCTCCCAACCCAAAATATTTCCTCTTACACACATCACATCAAATCTTTCGACGCATGCATGGAGCATTAAACGTAGGTAAAAAAGATAACTAATTGCATAGTTTGTCTGTAAAGTTCGAAACGAATCTTTTGAGTCTAATTAATCCATAGTTGGACAAATTTTACCAAATAACAACGAAAAGTGCTACAGTAACTTTTCAGCTACTTTTCGCGAAGTGAACACACCCTGAAGCACCCGTTCACAGACTGAACCCTGCTGTCGGATACTCGGATGGACGTGGACTGGTAGGCGCTGCCGCTGCTGAAATTTCGTCTCAGCGCAAGGTATTCAGAGGTCGTAACCACAGCTAGCGATACCTCAAGCATGGCACACCAGTCATCGGCCATATGGAGGCATTCCCTTCCCATAACGTTAGCGCCACCAAGACCTGTATTTTGTTTTGTTAGCTGTACTTCTATACGTAGACAAAAATGAGCTGCAATGCTGCAAACGGAAAGAATATGTTCGAGTATTCTTTTTGCTCTTCTCCTTTCCTTTTCTAGGTCACTGTTCTCGGATCTTGTCTGCCTACAATACAATGTGGATGCATGCATAATTGCAGATATATAAAACTCGTTTCTGCAGGTGGCATGGCAATATATATATATATATATATATATATATATATATATAGGGTTAAGTCCACTTTACACCCTCCAACTTACAGCAAAGTTCAGATTTCAACCTCGAACTTTAAAACCAGACAACTTTGGTCCTCCAACTCTCGAAAAAGTTCAACTTTCATCCTTCTGGGCGGTTTTTGCGTGTGAACAGTAACTTTTGATATTTTCGGGAGCGCCGAAATTTTATATTATTTTTTCGAGCATCTTAACGTCCTCAAATGAAAAAACTCAAAACTACAAAGTTGTAGATCTCATCGAGGTCTATAATTTACATATAAAAATTATCTTCATCCGACATCGTATTGAAGTGTTTTCTATTTTTTGAAATTTGAGTCTCATCACGTGAGAAAATATGGTGCTGAAATTTTATATTATTTTTTCGAGCATCTTACTGTCCTAAAATGAAAAAACTCAAAACTACAAAGTTGTAGATCTCATCGAGGTCTACAATTTATATATAAAAATTATCTTCATCCGACATCGTATTGAAGGGTTTTCTATTTTTTAAAATTTGAGTCTCATCACGCGACAAAATTGTTTCACGCGTGATGAGACTCAAATTTAAAAAATAGGAAACCCTTCAATACGATGTCGGATGAAGATAATTTTTATATATAAATTATAGACCTCGATGGGATCTACAACTTTGTAGTTTTGAGTTTTTTCATTTGAGAACAGTAAGATGCTCGAAAAAATAATATAAAATTTCAGCACCATATTTTCTCACGTGATGAGACTCAAATTTCAAAAAATAGAAAACACTTCAATACGATGTCGGATGAAGATAATTTTTATATGTAAATTGTAGACCTCGATGAGATCTACAACTTTGTAGTTTTGAGTTTTTTCATTTGAGGACGTTAAGATGCTCAAAAAAAATAATATAAAATTTTGGCGCTCCCGAAAATATCAAAAGTTACTGTTCACACGCAAAAACCGGTCAGAAGGATGAAAGTTGAACTTTTTCGAGAGTTAGAGGACCAAAGTTGTCCTGTTTTGAAGTTCGAGGTTGAAATCTGAACTTTGCTGCAAGTTGGAGGGTGTAAAGTGGACTTAACCCATATATATATATGCTTTGATTTGTGATCTGATGTTTGCACATCAATCATTCGGGCGTGGAAGACTAATCCAAAATATCATGTGAAGATAACGCCTGTCAAGAGAACAGCGCAAAAGTAATATACAGTGACACTACTGTAGCCAGGACAATTATTGGAGACAGCTCACCATCCAGCTGTCCAGGCAACAGTTGAAGACGATAATTGAAGCCTTCGCCTCGAAGGCAATCCAGCAGATAAGCGTGAAGGACGCCAGAAGATAAGCGCGAGGACTCCCCAGAAGGCTCCTCTCGCTCTTTAAAAGCAGAAGCCCGACGCCTGCATTCAGCATCAAATATCGGATCGAAGATCGCAGCATCGACAACACCCACTCCACTATACACCATGAAGACATGATCTCAGAGACCCTCTGAGCTCATCCACCACCGCCTGTAATTAGCCACCTAATTAGTACTACTCCACCAGTGTTGTAAATTAGAGAATAAAGGAAGTCCCCGTGATCTTCCTGCGCTTGTAAGGTAATCTCTAAGGTTTATAGCAAGTGCTTGGGGTTTCCCGAAATGAAAAGCCGTATGTAAGCTTGCTCTGTGGAAATGAATTAAGCTTTTCTGTTTTAATCCAGGTTTTCCTTTAAGCTCGTTCATATGGGACGATGTCTCTATGCTAGGGACCCTATAGGAGAAACCTCTGCGTGTGTTGTTCTCGTGTTAGCCCTGGTAATGGCGTTTTGTAGAGAACCTTGTTGGCGCAGAGAAGTGTTTCCTTCGGGTGGAACTGCCTGGGGAGACGATAGAGCCTGAGTCCTGTGTGTTCGTGGCTGGGGATAGCGAGGGAGAAGAGCTGGTTAGCCCGGTTCTGAAGCGAGCTAGTGATGCATACGATGAGTACCGAGTAGGACTGACACAAGCATAAGTCTCACGACCGGCTGAATCCCTGGTCTCGCCAGCCTGCATAGATCCTGTGAATCACGCACACTCATAATCCGCATACTCACTAATCACGTAGATAATAATCACGCACGTCGCTCTCGTCAAATAGTGCATTTAATATATTTTATTTCATTCTGCATCCGTCGGCTCCGGAGAATAATAAAATATTAAGGCGCATAGTGCTCGAATAGTGATCGAATCATAAAATATTATAAAGATGAATAGTGATTGAATAGTAAAGTTGTTGGGTGTCTGTCTGAATCACTCTTGGGTGTACTGTTCATATTCCCGAATTTGAATACTAACCAGCATTTTAAATAGTGACACGAATTTGAATAGTAGCAGCTGAATTTGAATAGTGACGTGAATAGTAACTCGTGAATTTTAAATTTGAGTTTCAATTTTCCGAATCTTCCCCAGTTTTGGTATATACCCCGGTATTAGTGGTATCAGAGCCTGGTTAATAAAATTGAAATTTAAGAGATATACTAAAATTATTGATAATGGAAATTTTAGATATAGACAATGAAATAAAATATTACGAACAAAAGTTAAGCAAAGTTCGTGATGAATACAAAAATTTTATGATATGTGAATGGAATGCTATAAGAGATAAGGAGATCTATTTTATACGAAAAATATATCATCTTAATAATATCAAGGAAGAAAAAGAACTAGAGAAAAAATATTTTAAAACACCTATAGTAATAAAGAAACATAAAGTTGAGTTGAAAAATAAAGACAAAGGTAATAAGAATGCTAAAGAAGTTGTGCAGAATAATAATATTATTGAAGAAGTTGTGCATAATAATAGCTTAGATTGTGCTATAAATAAAGAAGAACAGTTAGAAATTAGTCAACAGTCTTTATTAGAAAGTTATATAGAAGAAGAAAATAATGCTCAAAGTTATAATGATTTTATAAACTCCTTAGGTGATGAAGAATTATGCAATCTGGATAATACTTTGGAAGGGTTAGATATAATATCTAATAATATGGAAGGGTTAGATATAATATCTAATAATTCAATAGAAGCAAAAACTAAATTAATGGATCAAGAAAGCTGTAATCATGATTGGATAGAAGGAAGAGGTGATTATAATATAAAATATATTTTATGTATATACTATCCTAGTCAAGAAAATAGATTTACATGTAGTAAATGCTTAAAGCAAGCTTGTATCTCATGCTTAAAAATAAATAATCAGAGATGGAGGCAAGAGGTAGAACTAGAACCAGATGATAAAATATTAGCAAGTAGAGTCAGGAATTTAGAAAATAGAATAAATAATTTAGAAGCAGAAGTAGAAGAGTTAAGAACTAAGATAGAACTCAATGAAGAAAGTAAGACTAAAGAAAATGTTATTGACAATACTGAGTTAAAGGATCAAGCAATAACAAATAGAAAAAATAATAAGATCATACAATTAAAAGATGCCATAATAAACTTTGGGAGCAAATATATAGTTAAGCTACCATTCAAAGAGATAGTAGGAATAAGAATACCTATAAAATTAAACCTAATTCCTACAATCACTTATAAAATATTAGCATTAGTAGATACTGGTTGTACTAAGAATATTATACATGATAAATATTTTGCAAGATGTCCAGAAATAGTCCATACAATAGACCAAGATCAAGCAGAAATATCTACTGATATGTCTGGAATTAAAAGGGCTCATAATCAACTAGCCTACAATGTAGAAATACAAATAAATAATACAAAATACATAATAGATGAAATTACAATAAGAGATTTGTCTATGATAAATGTTGATATGTTATTAGGATTAAGATTTTTACAATATTCAGTACAAACAACGATCATACATGAGCAGGGAATTACATTTATTCCTCATCAAGATAATATTCCATATATAACAGAAATACGTAAATCTATAAATTCTAGTTTAGATATTGAAGAATCTAAAAATTATAAAGATGAAGAGTTAGGCGAAAATATAGAAGAATTTCATATAGCAAATTCAAGTATAGAATGCATTAGTTTACAGTCATTAGCACCAAATTGGTATAGAGATATAAAATCTAAAAAAGATATAGATAAAATAGTACAAAGATGGGAAGATATTCAAATAATTGGAGAAATACCAATGAAGCATTGGGATAAGAACAACATAGTTTGTAGAATTAATATAATAAACCCAAACTATATAGTTAAAACTAGTCCTATAGAAGCAACACCTAAAGACATAGAAGAATTTAAAATGCATATAGAAGAATTACTAAAGCTAAGAGCCATAAGAGAAAGCCGAAGTCCTCATAGGTCAGCAGCATTTATAGTTAGAAATCATGCTGAAATAGCTAGAGGAAATCAAGAATGGTTATTAATTATAAAAGACTAAATGATAATACTATAGATGATGGATATAATATTCCAAATAAGCAAGAATGGATAAATAGGATACAAGGATGTATATATTTCTCTAAATTTGATTTAAAAGCTGGGTTTTGGCAAGTAAAAATGACAGAAGAATCAATAGAATGGATAACTTTCACATGTCCTCAAGGTCATTTTGAATGGATAGTAATGCCTTTAGGATTAAAAAATGTCCCTGCCTTATTTAAAAGGAAAATGCAGAATATCTTTAATGAAAATCAAGAATTTATATTGGTCTATATTAATGATCTTTTAATCTTTTCAAAATCTTATAAAGAACATATAGCTCATTTAGAAATATTTTTTAGAAAGTAGAGCAGCATGGGTTAATACTCTCTAAAAGAAAAATGGAAATATGTAAAGAAAAGATAAACTTCTTAGGTCATGAAATTGGAGATGGAAAAATTCATTTACAAGATCATATTGCAAAGAAAATTTTACAGTTTCCTGATGTGATGAATGATAAAAAGACTCTATAACAATTCTTAGGAATAGTAAATTATGCTAGAAATTATATTGAGAATTTAGCAAAATTAGCTGGTCCACTATATGCAAAGTTAAGAAAAAATGGGCAAAAGCATTTTAACTCTGAAGACATAAAACTAGTAAGAATTTTAAAAGAAAGGTCCAAAAATTTAAAACCCTTAGAGCTACCTTTAGATGATAATTATTTTATTATAGAGACAGATGCATCAGAATTAGGATGGGGTGCAATACTTAAGCAAAAACCGCATAAATACTCATCAAAATTAGAAGAAAAAATATGTAGATATGCTTCAGGTAAATATAAGTTAAAAGCAATAAATATTACATATAGAAAAATTTTAGCTGTTATCAATGCAATAAATGCTTTCAGATTATATCTAGGATTCAAAGAGTTCACAGTAAGGACAGACTGTGAAGCTATATGCAAATATTATAATAAGGTCAATAGTAAGAAAAGTTCAACCAGACGATGGGTTGTATTTGAAGATATTATTACTAGAAATGGTTATAAAGTAATATTTGAGCATATAAAGGGTAAAGATAATACTTTACCTGATATATTTTCATGATCTTCTATTTTGCAGGAATGAAGAAAGGAGCAAGTCCTATCGGAGGTGAATATTTCAGTTTTGGAACTGATAATAAGTTAAGAATATTCCCACCAAATACATTTAAATTTAAGTCTCGAGATCATATTGCTCTAGATGAAATACAAGAATGCATCTTAGATAATTTCTGGTTCCAATACAATAATAAGAGAGAATACAGAGGTTATATGCTAGCAATATTGAATAGCTTAGCTGAATATTTTCATATGATTAATGGGAAAATACAGCCAAAAGAACCATTTGTCAATATAGAGAAAAAAACCTATATATATTATATATAGAGGAAAAACACCAGGAATATATGTAACATTCGAATCAATCATAGCTCAACAAGTCGAAAGAGAAAATGATGGAGGAGTATCATGGAAAAAATATACAGATATTGATCAAGTTCTTTCATATGCCAGAAGTATTTTGGGAGTAAACTATTTCATAGAACCAGCAGCAAAAGATTATATTCAAAAATACAAAAGGGCAAAAGATGTGAAGACAAATTTGCCAGGAAGAAATACAAAAGAAGAAGGATCTTCAAAAATACCCTCATATAAAGATGTTGTGAAGAAAGAAACATAATTACTGAATGATGATCTTATTGAAAAAAAGTTAAAAG
Organism: Saccharum hybrid cultivar R570; assembly: GCA_038087645.1. Taxonomy (NCBI): domain Eukaryota; kingdom Viridiplantae; phylum Streptophyta; class Magnoliopsida; order Poales; family Poaceae; genus Saccharum; species Saccharum hybrid cultivar. The sequence continues at coordinate 3,797,135 of JAQSUU010000377.1, forward strand.
AAAAGCTTGAATCAATAATTCCTCAGTTAAAGAAAAATATAATGGAAGAAGTCTTACAGGAAGTAAGGCATGAAATAAATGAAAAGTTTGAATCTCTCAATCAAGACTATGAAGAAAATATAAAGAGAGATTATGAAGAATATATACAAAAAGACTATGAGTTAAAAATAAATATGCAAATATCTAATAATGATACTAATGATGACATGTTGGATGACAACATGGTGGATATACGAGGTCATGGACAACAGCCAGAATATTAGACTTCAAAATATATATAAATATATATCCTTATGTTAATAAGGTGTTATCAACAATTTGACCGTGGGAAGATAATATACATGCCTTGATTTGTGATTTGATGTTTACACATCAATCATTCGAGCGTGAAAGACTAATCCAAAATATCATGTGTATATATATATATATATAGCTCAAAATCAGTTGCCGAGTATATATATATATATATATATATATATATATATATATATATATATATATATATATATATATATGTATGTGTGTGTGTATATATATATATATATATATATATATATATATATATATATATATATATATATATATATATATATATATATATATATATATATTGCTCAAAATCAGCTGCCGAGTCCAATATTTTCCTATCTGTTGAGCGTTGTTTGTGTTGTTGATAAACTGATGACGAGTCACGAGTGGGGTCTTTGTGCATGTGGCACACCCATCAGTGGAAGCGAAATTTCAGTTGCAAAAAATAGCTAGCACGTGGATTTCAGATCGCTTGGGATCAGATCAGACGATAATGCAGCACGATCAGTGACCCTACGTTATATGTCTTTTTTTTAAGGACCTACGTTATATATTTCACCTTAGCCGCTCGATCCCAATGATTTCACATGAAACAATTTCATCTCTGCAAACGTTGAAACAATCTCTGCATTCTAAACGGGGGGGCTCCGATGTTCAGACTTCAGAGCCAGATTTTTTTTAATCACGCTACTGTAGCAAAGGAAAGTTTGTCGCCACCTATAATACGGTCCAGTGCTCCAGCTGAGGTAGCCATGGCGACCGATGGACGCGGCCGGCAAACCGGAAGGAGGATGGGCAATGGGTTTTTGGAACAGTGACGGCTCAAGAATAATAGGGCCGGAGCACTGGAGCAGGGCATGTATGAATGATTGTATGATCGCTGATCGGCGACGGCGATGGGACGAGGACGAGACGAGAGAGTCTGGGCAAAGCAACCAATGGCCGCGCTCGCATTATGGGCGGCAGCGGTGGGGGGAGGCATGGTCCGGTCAGGTCTGGGTGTTGTGGCATCAGGACGCAGCGTCGAGCTGGATCTCACTCACTCGCCCGAGTGTGCGGCGTCAGGCGTGGCTAGCTTGACAGTCATGGCCCAGCTTCTGGATCTCGGACCAGGGCACTGGGTGGGCACGACGAAGAAGATCGATGCACTCCGGTGGAGTACAGTACGTACTAACAGGCAGCAGAAAATGGAGTGGACGCTGTCCCATTTCGCGAGGACATGTGTGTGCGTGAGAGAGGCCATTGACGACGCGGTAATTAGCCTTGGTCGATCGCGCGCGTCTCCGGCGCGACACGTTTCGGCTCGTCCACGGCGGGGGCACGGGGCGGGCCGCGGGCGCCAATGAGCCGTCCGTGCCGGCGCTTTCGCCCGCACGGCCGCGGGTCTCCGGCCGGCCGGAGGGGAAAGCGGGGTGGATGGTGTCGTTGAACCGAACATCGGGGGACGGCGAAGACAGGACATAACGGGAGCGGGGAAAAGGAAAAGGCCGCGCCGCACCCCGCACCGGCACCGCTGCGGCAGTGATATTAGGCTATCCGCACTCATCATCCTCTATATCCATCCTCTAAAAGGAATATTTCGTCCTAGTCATCACAAAATATACAGTTTTCCCGCATCCATCCATCCTCTATATCATCCTCTATCCACTGTGGGGCCCACTTGTCACTTTATCTAAATATATCCATGTGTGATCTAGTTTTGAAGGATTTATTGCAACGAATTTAATGGTGCAATCGGAATTTCATTTGGATTTGTGGTTTATGAGTTAAAACATTTTTAGAGGATTAAACTAGTGGGGCCCACACCTCCCTCTCTCCTCTCTCCGTCACGCTCGCTTTCCCGCCAGACGCGCGCTCGTGCTGCTGCCATCGCGGTGGGGCCGCTGGCACGTAGCAGCAGCAGAATAGCGCAGCTCCGGGACGACGCCAGGAATAGCGGGAGTCAGGGCGTTAGCGTAATCATCGCGTAGACCGCTGCAGCTGGATTTATACGCTATTTGCTAGCGTGGCTGTTTACCGGGAGCGTCCCGGAAGCCACTGCAGATAGCCTTATACGGGCAAGGCGTGGTGAGTGCGCGGTTGCTTGCTTCGGGCGCCGGGACAGACGCGCGGTGATGATGCTGTCGCCGTACTTTGGCCGCGCGCCGCCTCGGAGGAGCGGTTCAAGGCCTCGTTTAGTTCGGTGAATTAGGGAGAAAAATACTATATCAAAATTCTTGTAGCATTTTGTTTGTATTTGGTAAAAATTATCTAAATTTTGACTAACTAGGCTTAAAATGTTCATCTCGTAAAGTACAACAAAACTGTGCAATTAGTTTTTGATTTCATCAACATTTAGTACTCCATGCATTTGCCGACATTTTGATGTGACAGGAAATCTTCTTTTTACATAGTGAAATTTGGGGAGAACAGGGGAACGGCCAAAATGAAAAGCTCCCGGCGTGCCTGCTGCGTGCATGGGCAACGGCAAAGCTCGCCGGGCCCGGCAGGCATCGGTCGGCGGTGCGTGGACTGCGGGGAAAGTTCCGTTTTCTGATCGCATCCGCTCGTGACCGTGAGTTTCTCGCCATTATTGGGCCGGGTCGCAAAGCCGGTTTGTTTAGGCCGTGTTTAGATCGGCTGATTTGGGTGGGGCTGATTTTGTATAATGCAAAATTCTGTACTGTAGCATTTCGTTTGTATTTGCAAATTTTTATTCAAACATTGATTAATTAGGCTCAAAATATTCGTCTCGTAAAGTACAACAAAACTGTGCAATTAGTTTTTTATTTCATCTATATTTAATACTCCATGCATGTGCCGGCATTTTGATGTGACGGAAAATCTTCTTTTTGCATAGTAGAATTTGGGGTGGAATTTGGTATCTAAACAGGCCCTTGGTGGCATGCAATTTTTGGTTCCAAAAGACGTCGATACGCTGCCGCCGCCGCCGCTGCTGCTGCGGGCTAGTGTATTTGTCTGAGCATTGCATGCCGATTCAGTGATTTGCCGTTGCGCTCGCTCGCTCATTGATCAGATCAGGTGCAGTAGGACGGCCGGTTGATTGGCGAAGGCGAGGGAGGGCTGCATTGCACCGCGGCGCACAGGAACAGAGGGTTCACTGGTTCAGACAGGAGAGCTGTTGCTGAAACAGTTTGTGGCACTGGAATAATTGCAAGTCTGTCTCCCTCCTTTTTCTTTTTGAAAAGGGAGCATGAGCACTGGTGAATTCCCTCTCTCTCTCTCTCTCTTTTTTCCCGGCGAGGGCCTTTTCATGATTTTTTGTTTGTTGGTATGGGGACGTTTATGCCAATCCAAAATGGATGCGGAAGCTCGGGAGATAATGATTGGACGGAAAATTCTGTTTGTTGGGTGTCAGGATATACACATGTATATACAGTTGTACACAATATACATACACTGATGTGTACATGCCATGTGCAGTAGGAATGTAGGATCGTCATGCCATACCGGGTGCAAGACATATAAAATGAGGCAAAATCCACTTAAACAGAGTAGTATATGTATGGGTACGTACGCTACGGAAAAGTACAGAGCATGAGAACTTTGGCGCGTCTGCAGCCTCGTGATCTACAACAGTATAGTACCCCATGTCGACACCATAATCTGATCGAATGCAGAGTCCGACAGTACACTAGTGCAGTGTGAAATATGACCACAGTTTGTGCGGATCGGACCTGTAACACAGAACTCGCGGCTGCTAATAACAGCTCTGCAACTCCTTGCTATACCAGATATTCAGATCCGCCGTTGCCCAAGCCCAAACGGGGATAGAAGACAAGAGCGACCATGATTGTGCATTGTGTAGTTCTGTATGATACGACCTCTCTATGTACACTAGGCCGGCCAGACAGGCAGACACAAACTGCAGACAGAGGACTGTGTACTGGCATAGATTATGACATGTTCAGAATTAGAAGCAGAACACATGAATCTGGTCATGTTCGATGAAACCTGATCTCTGCTGCTTCCTCTCGTAAATTCACAATGGTTCATCCAAAACCAAACCTCCTAAATTTTGGCTACAGCATCTGAAATTTTGTATACACTAAACACGTACGATATATTGACATAACTTATTGGATTCATCATGAAAACTATGTTTATAATGTACGTCTCTTATTTATTTACGATGGTAGACATTGTCGTTAAAGTTATAAAAGTTTGACTTATAAGTCACATTCATCATTGTAAATACATATCCTATAATGTCTTATCTTGAACTTGATAAAGTCATCATAGTTTTTTTTAGGAAATAAAGTCATCATAGTTGCCTTGTTACGTACTCCCTCCGTCCATAAAAACATGCAATTCTCGCTTTTCGAGAAGTCAAACAGTTTGAACTTTGACTAAATTTATATAAAAAAATACTAATATTTATAATACAAAATAAGTATCATTAGATTAGTTATAGAATATATTTTTTTAATAAATATATTTGGAGACATAAATGTTAATACTATTTACTATAAACTTGGTCAAACTTGAGTCAGTTTGACTGGCACGCTTCCCATAATTGCTTGTTTTGTTGGACGGAGGGAGTACGTACCACTGAAACTCTCGAAGGATAATTGTTTCTTCACCGTATGAATATGTGATACTGATCACCACCACCAAATCAATGACTCAAACTCTGGGCTGATACTGCTCAACCACAACAACAAAAAAATCTAATCAACTGAGCTAAGTACTTGGTTTCGAACGGATTTACATTTGCAATAACTGTCTCGTGAGTGACAGGGCAGGGTGAACACGTTAAACAAGACCTGGCACACATGTAAATCTGGAGGACGCGAGTACAGTGTCTGCATGTGAATGTGCGTGAGAAACAGTGAGAGTGGGAGACTGATTTGTTAGTTATCTTGTGCAATAAAGAGACGATGACTTGACCCGAGGCCTGGGCTTGTTTAGATCGTGGGAAGTTAGAATTTTTCTAACTGTAGTATTTTCGTTTTTATTTGACAAATATTGTTTAGTCATGGGCTAACTAGGCTTAAAAGATTCGTCTCGTGATTTACAACTAATCTATACAATTAGTTATTTATTTTACTAACATTTAATGCTCCAAGTCTGATACCGATACGGATTACTCCCGCTCTCTGCAGTGAATCTGCGGCACCAGAGTCTTTTCGTTCAAGGCAATTTATCCCACTCTCAGCTGAGTGGAGACGGCCGGCACCGTCAATCCACAGTCCCGGCACTCTCCCTTTCAAAGCCCCCATGAACCGAAACCATCATGCGTGCTGCGCGCCTACCTTCCCCGCCCCCGCCCCCGCTCCTGCCCGGCTACAATACTCCAGCACTCGAATGCACAGCGCGGTCAACAGCACTTGGTCTCAGTCGACAGCCGCTGCTAGACTCAGGCTGTGTTTAATTGCACCTGTAAAGTTTTTGAAAGTACAGTAACATTTTTGTTTGTATTTAATCATTAGTGTTTAATCATAAACTAATTAGGTTCAAAAGATTCGTCTCGTGATTGACAATCAAACTATGTATTTAGTTATTTTTTATCTATATTTAATGCTCCATACATGCGTCTAAAGATTCGATGTGACGGGAAATCTCGTAAACTTTGAGCCTGTTTAGTTGATGAAAAATTTTGGGTAAGTTCCTGTAGCACTTTTTGTTGTTATTTGATAAAATTTATTCAATTATGGACTAACTAGGGTCAAAAGATTCGTTTCGATATTTACAGACAAACTGTGCAATTAGTTATTTTTTTACCTACATTTAATACTTCATGCATGCGTCCAAAGATTCAATGTGACAGGTACTATGCAAACTTTTTTGGGTTGGGTGGGCAACTAAACAGGCTCTTTGCTCTTTTTGAAAGATTGAAGTATTACCTAAACAGGCCTCAACATCACAGTCAGTGCACACCTGACCTACCTAACCACGCAGATATGGAGCCCTCTGCATGCGTCTCCACGGCCCCATCCGGCCTTCTGCACAAGCCGATGGAAATTAGGCCCTTGTTTAGATTGGGAAAAAATTTCAACCCGATGAATAGTACCACTTTCGTCTTATTTGATAAATATTGTCCAATCGTGGACCAACTAGGCTCAAAAGATTCATCTCGTGATTTACAACTAAACTGTGTAATTAGTTATTTTTTTACCTACATTTAATACTCCATGTAAGCAGTTAAAAATTGATGTGATGGAGAGAGAGTGAAAAAACTTGGAATTTTGATGTCATCTAAACAAGGGGTAGGTAAAGAGCGGTGGGAGACAGCGATAGGACGGCCAGCAGCAGCGCAGTACTAGTAGCAACAGCTGCAGCTGCAGATAGTGGTCTGTGTGCGCGCGCGGCAGCACCGGGCAAAAGGAGACAGCGAACATGAACGGACGGACGGCCAAGAGCAGGCAGGCAGGCAGGCAAGCAAAGCAACGCGGCCGAGCGCCGGCCGGCCGGCCGGCAGCGGGAGCGCACCACCAGTCCACCAGCCGTGCCCAACGGCGCTGCAGACAAGCGCGTCTTTTCGATCGGCCTTCCAAAAGCAGCGAAACGGGCCGGTCTCTCTCTTGTTAAAGAATTGCAATTTGCACAGGCGCTAGCAAATTTTATATGAATCTAGTACGAACTTTCTCCGAAAATCCTCAAAAGGAGGTGCCGAATACGCGTGCCTACGGCTGTGGTGGTGATGATGGTGTAGTCTGGTGGTGGTGGCCAGCACCGCATGCACGCTGTGCTCCAGGCCGTCCAGCTTTTTGCCGCCGGCCGCGCGCGCGCCGCGTTCTTTCGCCGACGACTGCCGCCTCGCGCCTGGGCGTAGTCTGGTCATCGGTCGACCGGCGCTGCCGCTGCGTGCCTGCGTGGAGGGTGAACAGGAGATGGCATAATTTTCCTTCGCGTCCTGAGGGCGACGCATGCGACTGTGGCAGGGAATATTTTTCCCGTCGCCTCACCGCTGGATGCCTGCCAAATCCTCCAAGGTTGACGTCGTTCTCCAATGGTAGTTTCGGGACATGCCGCGTCCCAGGATTGTTGGACCGGCTTGTACATCTTTTGATGTGCTACCACCTTCCCATCCTTTAATTTCTCCTCTCAAGTTGGAACGGCAGACGTAGAGTGAAACACCCATCTTCCTTATGTTTCCAAATGTCAACTGTACCTTAGTAACAATTTAGGGTGTTGCAATTTGTGTGCCTAATTTTTTTTATTGTGTCAGACGATGGACATAAATCGTTGAATTTCCATCGGACTATGAATTTTCATGGTTTTTCTCGGTCCATTTGACTGATAATGTGGAGGCAGTCTTTTTCTCGCTGGCTAGGTTTTTTTTCTCCTAGTTGTCACACATGTCCATGTCTCCTCTTCCCGCCGTATTACTATGGTCCCTAACAACATTCTTGTTTCTAGTTTCGATCCCCTCCCACTACTTCATCATGCCCTAGCTGCTCCATTTTGAAGTTACTTGCGCTGCCCAATAGTCGTTCACCACTACCTATGGCGAGGGGCATCCCACCTTATCTCTCTGGTCACACACACCTCCTCCAAGAGTTCTGGTGTCTCCCAAAATTCTATTATAACCTATCAACTGAAAACGGAGCTCAACAACACCCTAGCAAAGCCTGAATGAAGGAGCTCGCCATTGTCGCCAGTGCTCATGCGTAGCATGAACCCCCCCCCCCCCCCCCCCAACACACACACACACAAAGACAAAAAGCTATTACATGTAATCAATTTATAATATGTGTTTTCTAACAATCTATTGCCTAACATTCAATAACTAGATGTATCTTGGTTGGTTTTCTTATATTTGTATCGATAGTTCAACATGTAGATTCATGCCACATCACAGTCCCTTACTATGTGGTGATGCAACCCTTCAATGCCACTAGGTTAGGCGGCCATGTATGAGGTCTTGGTTGAGGGGAGGATTCCTTACATCACAATCTTGGAGGAAGAAGGAGATGCGAATATTTATATTATGTTATTATGTAACAACAGTGGAGCTACTATAACACACATTATGTAATAACGATTTCAACATGAGAGGTGCTAGGGACATTATTATAGCCAAAGGTTGGAAGAGGTTGGATCATGGATGAGCTAGAGCCAAAGAAGCATCGGTCGTGCCGAACATTGAAAGAGGTTGGATCAAGAATGAGCTATAGTTGAAGAAGCATTGCTTGGTACTGGGAAACACTCGTAGCCTGTCCTCAACCATGATAGTGGAGTGAGAATGGAGGATCCAAATGCTTGAATGGCTAGCACAACTAGAATATGCAACTTCTTGTGATGTGGGTTTTTTCTAGTGTTTTAGCATTCAACATTTATTATAAACTTTCCCTACCAAATGCCTCTTAGTGAGTATTCTCATGTGCTATGACTAGTGATAGTGTTTTACTACTATTTAAAACACCAAAGGTGCGTTTGAATGTAGATATTGGGGGAGCTGGAATTGAATTGGGTTCAATACCAAAGCAGCCATGGTATTGAAATGGCCACAATTCAAATACTATTGTTTGGATGACCTTGAATTGGCTTTTGAAATCCTAGCAAGTAGCTCAATACCATTTTCTATTTGGAAGCAAATGAATGGAATTGATATGTCCATGTCAGGGGAGCTCAACCGCGGCCATGGGTGAGCTCGACCCCGGCAACGATGAGGGGACCTCGACCTCGACCAACATGGCGGGCGGATCTCGCGCCGCCGGCCATGGAGAAGAGGAAGAGGAGGTCACCGGGCATGGGGAAGAGGAAGAGGAGCTCGCCGGCCATGAGGAAGAGGGGCATTGGCCACCGGCGATGGGGAAGAGGGTGTTGGCGTTGCTCGCTCGCTGCCGAGGGGAAAAGGGCGCTCGCTGGCCACGGGGAAGAGGGGTGTTAGCCGCCGGCAACGGGGAAGAGGGCGCTCGCGCCATCGCTCGCCTGCTGGCGATGGGGAAGAGGGTTCCTACCCGCTGCCGAGGGGAAGAGGGTGCTCGCCGGGCACGGGGGAAGAGGGTGCTCGCCCACAGGGAAGAGGCGGTCGGGTCCGATTCCACTCAATACGGAGGGGTCGGCCTCTGTATTAGGATAGCCCCCTTCCAGTTATAGTTCAATACCAAGAAATTGGGTCTTCAATGCCAAGTCTCAAATCCATGTACATCCAAACAACATTATTGAGGAAACCTGATTCAATTCCAATGACTACATCCAAACGGGGTATTATAAGAGAACTCCACCATTTTGGAAGTATAGGCTTCCCACCAATGATAGTGGATTTGTTCTCGTCTTAGAATCTACTCCCTCCATTCTAAATCATAAAACGTTTTGTCTTTTCTAAATACATATTTTTTTTGCTATGTATTTATTTTTTTATATGTATTTAGATATATATTATGTTTAAATATATAGTAAAAACAATGTATTATAAAAACCAAAATGTCCTATAATTTTAAATGGAGGGAGTACTATTTTGCTTTATTACCTTGGTATATAAATATAAATATATAAATACATTTATAAGTCGTACCAGATGAGCGGCGTACGTTTATTTCTAACCCTTATCATGTCGTCGAGTAGTTTTTCTATGTCAAATCAGCGTATCCTTTTTCTTGATTGTACTTATTTATGCCTGTCCTTTCATAACAGAAATGGCCTAAAATAAAATCCTACCAGAACTGCTTGACCAATACTGTATTTGCAGGCCACAGTTGTTCTAGCCCTCGTTTAGTTTCTCCAATTCTCCCAAAATTTCACTATGCAAAAAGAAGATTCCCTGTCACATCAAAATATCGGCAAATGCATGGAGTACTAAATATTGATGAAATCAAAAACTAATTGCACAGTTTTGTTGTACTTTGCGAGATGAACATTTTAAACCTAGTTAGTCAAAATTTAGATAATTTTTATCAAATACAAACGAAATGCTACAGGAATTCTGATACAGTGTTTTTCTCCCCAGTTCACCGAACTAAACGAGTCCCTAGTCCAGTAATGCACACTGTCACAAACGCAAACGGTCTTTCAGTTCGTTAGCAGATCAGGCCAACACACAAAAAAAAAACCCATAAAAGCCAGCAGGGCGCCAGGCGCGGGGCAATGAGGTCGAGGCCTTGTTTAGTTCTTCGACTTTGAACCAAATTACAATGGCCTTGTTTAGATGTTGGAATTGGGAGGAGAAGTTGGAATAGTGTAGGTCACGTCGTACTGTAGCAACTTTTGTTTTTATTTGGTAAAAATTGTCCAAACTTTGACTAATTAGGCTCAAAATGTTCGTCTCGCAAAGTACAACAAAACTGTGCAATTAGTTTTTAATTTCATCTACATTTAGTACTCCATGCATGTGCCGACATTTTGATGTGACGGGGAATCTTCTTTTTGCATAGTGAAATTTAGGTTTGGATTTGGGAACTGAACAAGGGCAATATGTAAATAGAAGATTTCCTGTCACATCAAAATATTGACATATGTATGGAGTACTAAATGTAGATAAAATCAAAAACTAATTGAACAGTTTTGTTGTACTTTACGAGACGAACATTTTAAGTCTAATTAATCAATGTTTGGACAATTATTACTAAATAAAAATAAAATACTACAATATTACACGGTGATTTGGTCATCCCGAATTGAGAAACTAAACTAGGCCCGAGATGGGAACGAAAGCAAAGGCAAAAGGCGGCCACACCCACTGCGCCACTCAGACTACCCGCAGGTACTCTAAAACGATACTCTAAAGTTTTAGAGTATGAATATAGAGTAAAAACTGCTGCACTGGGTACTCTAAAACGATACTCTATCCTTTCTCTCACTCTATATTTAGAGTAGTACTGTGCTTACTCTATACTCTATAGTGGCGGGCCCCACTAGCTAAACAAAGGAAAAAAATGATATAACTCACAAACCAAAAATCCAAATTAAATTTCGATTTCACCATTAAATTCGTCTCAATAAATCCTTCAAAACTAGATCACACATGGATATATTTAGATAAAGTGACAAGTGGGTCCCATAGTGGATAGAGTGGATAGATGATGATACAGAGGATGGATGGGTGCGAGAGAATTGAGTATAGAGGAAAGAATCATGCTGACTAGGACGTATAGAGGATGAATATAGAGGTCCACGAGTGCGGGTAGTCTCAGTAAAGAATCCGTCCACTCCAATCCGAACCATTCCTTCGTCCGTCTCCTCCCTCATCGATCCGGCCAAAAGCGAAGCAAGGCAGAGCATATTGCTCCATCGGTCTCGCCAAAAGAGCAGTGGAACTGGGGATCGAGAGGGCACCAACAAAGCGAGCCGAGGGCTCCCCTTTTCTGGCTCAAAAGAATAGATCACTCTTTCTCTCCACACACGCGCGCGTAGGTAGCCACACTTGTTTGGAATTGGATTGCTGCCACTCACAATTCCCTCCCATAGCCTGGCATCCTAGCTATAGCTGGCTACTGGCTAGCCTCCTCCTCCTCCTGCCAGGGTTCTCGGTTCTCACCGCGCTGCCATTTAAACCCCCCTTCCTTGTTACCACGGCGATCTTGAGCAAGCGCACTCTTCATGTTGCCGCCTCGCCGCAGTAGCAGCTTACATGGATACGCTGTTTAGGTTGGTTAGCCTTCAAGCCTCCGAGCAGCAGCAGCAGCAGTCGGCGTCCTACAACTCGAGAAGCACCACGTCGAGCGGCTCCAGGTCGTCGTCGCACCAGACCAACGCATCCTACAACTACTACTACCACAGCACCAGCAGCGGCGGCGGCGGGCAGTACTACTACGGCCAGCAGCACCACCACCAGCACCAGCAGTACTACCTGGAGCCGTACCAGCAAGAAGAATGCGGCAACGCCCACCACCTTTACATGGATGAAGACTTCTCCTCCTCGTCCTCGTCGAGGCAGCACTTCCACTCGCACGGCGCGGCGGTGCAGCCGCCGACGTCGTCCGCGGCCACGCCCACGGCGCCGACGCCCCCGCTGTCCACGTCGTCCACGGCCGCGGGGGCGGCGCACGCGCTGTTCGAGGCGGCCGACCTGTCGTTCCCGCCTGACCTCAACCTCGACTTCTCGTCCCCGGCGTCGTCGTCCGGCGGGGGCGCGGCCTCGTCGGCGGCGGTCGGGGGAGGTGGCGGGGGAAGATGGGCGAGCCAGCTGCTGCTGGAGTGCGCGCGCGCGGTGGCGGCCCGCGACAGCCAGCGCGTGCAGCAGCTGATGTGGATGCTCAACGAGCTGGCCTCGCCGTACGGGGACGTCGAGCAGAAGCTGGCGTCCTACTTCCTCCAGGGGCTCTTCGCGCGCCTCACGGCGTCCGGCCCGCGGACGCTGCGCACGCTCGCGGCGGCGTCCGACCGGAACACGTCCTTCGACTCCACGCGGCGCACGGCGCTGCGGTTCCAGGAGCTCAGCCCGTGGTCGTCGTTCGGGCACGTGGCCGCCAACGGCGCCATCCTGGAGTCGTTCCTGGAGGCCGCCGCGGCGTCGTCGGAGCCGCAGAGGTTCCACATCCTCGACCTCAGCAACACGTTCTGCACGCAGTGGCCCACGCTGCTAGAGGCGCTCGCCACGCGGTCCGCCGACGACACGCCGCACCTGTCAATCACCACGGTGGTCTCCGCCGCGCCGTCCGCGCCGACGGCCGCCGTGCAGCGCGTGATGCGGGAGATCGGACAGCGGATGGAGAAGTTCGCGCGGCTGATGGGCGTGCCCTTCAGCTTCCGCGCCGTGCATCACGCCGGGGACCTCGCGGAGCTCGACCTCGACGCTCTCGACCTGCGCGACGGCGGCGCCACCACCGCGCTCGCCGTCAACTGCGTCAACTCGCTGCGCGGTGTGGTGCCGGGCGGTGCCCGAAGACGGGATGCGTTCGCCGCGTCCCTCCGGCGTCTCGATCCACGGGTTGTTACTGTCGTCGAGGAGGAGGCTGATCTCGTGGCATTTGACCCTGACGCCTCCGAGGAAAGCCGCGACACGGAGGCAGCGTTCTTGAAGGTGTTCGGCGAGGGCTTGCGGTTCTTCTCGGCTTACATGGACTCGCTGGAAGAGAGCTTCCCCAAGACAAGCAACGAGAGGCTGGCACTGGAGAGGGGAGCCGGACGTGCCATTGTGGACTTGGTCTCGTGCCCGGCGTCGGAGTCCATGGAGCGCCGGGAGACGGCGGTTTCATGGGCGCGCCGCATGCGGTCTGCCGGCTTCTCTCCGGTGGCGTTCAGCGAGGACGTTGCCGACGACGTGCGGTCGTTGCTCCGTCGGTATCGGGAAGGCTGGTCGATGCGGGACGCCGGTTTAGACGACTCGGCAGCCGGAGCAGGCGTCTTCCTGGCGTGGAAGGAACAGCCTCTCGTGTGGGCAAGCGCATGGAGGCCATGATAGAGATCGAACTTGGAGCTCGTCGACGCAAATGCAAGCTCGGTGAGTACGCGTACGTGGAACAGCATGAGCCACAGGAGAAGCAAGGGCGCCATCCGCCATGCCTAGCCGGCGTGGTTGATGCATCGATCCATGCATTGGATCGCGCGCACGTGCATGTGTATGGCGGGCTCTCTCTCGCTCCTCCTTGCATTGCTCGTCTTGAAAGCTGAATGGCTCACGCATGTAGGGTTTTGGAGCAGCGTAAGCGTAGTAGGGATTGCTAGCTCACGTACACATTGGTTGCAGCAAGGTGATCGAGGAGGCGGTATGATCGATAGTTTTAGGTTTTCAACTTGCATCTATTTCAAATTTGGATCATCGATCGTCACAAGTTCTTGGCGTGATGGTTCCGATTTGCTTGCTTCTTTTTTTTCTCACATTCCTCTGTGTTTCTTCTTGTAATTTAAGGTTAACAACTTTCTTCCCTTTGGAGGGATTTTAGTGCATGGTTCTGTCACACGGCGTCTCGTGTGTAGCTCATATATAGCAGCTACATTTGGCTATAAGACTTATGCTTTGCATTGGATGGTTGTTGAGATGTTGCTTCCTATCTTGTTGATTGTTGGGGGTTGTTAGGGCTTTAGGGCAGACACTTGCACGGCCTACTACTTTTGCATTGGTTACCAGTACCAATATCAAGCTAAGCATGAATCAGGAATGCAGCTGCACACTATGGCTAGACTAGACAACACCTAGACCATATATATATATGAGGTAGCTAGAGGGCTCTTTGTTTGTTCTTCCCCCTATTATATTTTCATTATTGGAGTTGCTTCTCCTATATGAATTGATCAATGCCAAAGTCGTTTTGGTCTGGTCAAAGAAGTCTCTGTGTGTCATACATTTTACCTGATCCACAACAGTATGATTTGATCGACGTTTTAAAATAGAAGCCAATATTTTAATTGAAATTCTTCTAGCTAAGTAATGAAAAGTATATATATATATATATATATATATATATATATATATATATATATATATATATATATATATATATATATATATATATATATATATATATATATATATATATAGACACACAGAGAGAGAGAGAGAGATCTTATATCATGATAATTTGCTTCAATTTCAGAGAAAATGGACTAGCATTTTTAAATAAAAAAATCACCAGTTCCTTTCCTTCAAATAACTTATTAGTGTGACAAATGACCTTATGTTGCTTCAGAAGATGATCTGGGGGGCATTATATATTTTTTTTGTATCAGAACATCGTCGTCTAGCACGCAAATAGAGAGCAGCTAATAATTTGGTGTCCAAATCATTCAGTAGTCCAAGCAGTCGCATCAAATTTGTTGTGTCGATTGCAAGCTAGCTCAGACGTATTTGAAATCTGCTGGAAAGATCGGCCTGTCGTTGTCAGATTAGTTTGTACCCCGTTTTCTAATGGTTTAAGTAGCTTACCTTTGATCTCGTGCATAAGACAAAGATCTGGAGTTGTTAGCAGCTTGCAACGTACATAGTGGGGAGTGACAACGATCGGTATGTATGATGGCATCATCATCATCATCATCAAACTCATAATAATAAGCTGATGAATAGGCCGGATATAGAGTAGAATTATAGGGGAGAGCATGGAGGATATATATGCTGCCAAAGCGATGGTCTGCTTGAGGGTTAGTTGATGGAGTGATATCATGAGCTCATAACCGTTTGTAGAAAACACACAATTTATTAGTTTGTGAGTGTACCCTTGCCCTGTCGTTTTCATGCAGAGAAACAACTGCGGCATTGCCACTGCATGTCATTATTGTCGACACACGCAGGCACATCTTCAATGCATTGCATTGACATCCACATCTCCTTGCCGTTCACGTTTGCGTTGATTTCATGTCGTGATCTGTGTTGGCGCGCATGCCCTCGATCGATCGAGAGTCGTCCTCGAAAGCTAGCCAGCTAGCATGCAGGATGTGCACGTACGTATGCGTGGCAGCAACAGAGTTACTAACAACATCATCATCAACACCACAATTGCGAGAGAAATAAACAAAAACAACTTACGCCGCGATATATGCTTGTATGATTCATTCAGATGATAAGCCCAACAATCTGGTCTTCTGGGTCAGGGCTGCGGTGATGGCCTCTGCCAGCATCCCAGCGTGCACCTGCGAGTTTATCGCCTTATCGACCCCAGTCACGTGTACGGTGCACGCCTGCCAGCAACTGAGATTTCATGTGCAGCGCGTCATATGTCTGCAGCGCGATCGCAGAAGCCGTAGGAAACGCCGGCCTGGCGGGGCGCATGCGGGGGATCGGGCGGGGTAGTAGGCCGATCGAGAAGAGCCGACGGCACGGCGTGCGCGCGGGCGGGCGGGCGGGAGAAGGGGCTGGCTCCGGGCTCGGCTCGATCGCTCTCGCGGAGTCGCGGACGCGGGGGCGAATCTGCCGTGGAGAGGGTGGCGGAATCAAGGTGGGCTCTCTGCTGTGCGGCCTACGCACGGACGGGCCCCCCGCGGCCGCGATCCACTGCACGCCCCTTTCCGCCCCGTTTCTCCCGCGACATCATTACGCGCGCCGACCCGACCCCCGTTCGCCCGGCGACGCGTCTCCATCGGAGGGGGTGTCGCAGTCGTCCCAGGCCGGGCCTCGCCCTGCTTCATATCCTCCGGATCTCCTTCCCTCCCGGCCGGCCGGAAACATCCTCACTTCAATTCCCAGCCGCACGCACGTGTGTAGTCCATATGTCCAGGCCGGTTCCCTACCGATCGAGAATTCGAGATGCGTTGTATACTACAGTATCTACCAGTCTGCTAGCAGATGTGTTCTAGAGTGCTTACACGTACAACCACCCCAGTACCGTACCACCAACAGTTGTAGCGTTACGTGTTTTCGAATTTCGATCCGTGTTATGGTTTAACTACTACTGGTAGTACTACGTACTACGTCTACGCGGGCCGGCCTGACAATTTCGTTGCTACCAACTCAGACACGGTGATGAGCTACATAAGTAGCTAGGATCCCTGCTTTTTTCTCCCAGCACCCGGGCACCTGATTGCCCAGCTAGAGGATTATATCGCTGACGCCCTCCCGTACGTCAGGCATATAATATCATGCAGCCGTATGATTGAAGGGTCCTTTGTCGCTGTACCTTATACCTATCGCTGCTGATTTATTTCACCGGAAGATCGAGGTCATGCGTGCATGGCCACATATATACATATACTCCTACTCCGTACATTATTATTGCAGGCTTGCATCAATATAATTGGCCGCTAGAATATAATTAACTAGCTGTGTCCGATCGATCGAGGTTCTTGCTAATTATGTTCAAGAGGTTTTATAAACTCTAAATGACGAGGGCTGTGATGGAGACCCTGATCGATGAATACAGTCAGAGTCCCAGAGATATGGTATATCATGAACTTGACACATCAGAAAGTTTTCGCTTTCTCGAGTGTGGTGGGTCAAACTGGGCCATGAGCTGAGCCAACTTTCAATCCAATTCTGCGCAAATCATGATACCGCCGGTCCCTTTGCAGCCTTTGTCCATTGTAAATAGTTGGGCGTGCATGCCTTTGGTTTTATCGACAAGAAAAATGAAAGGCTCCCCTTTGCCCTTTTAGCTGGAAGTGATGAGTCCAGCGGAGTACATATTTGTATATCAAAAAAAAGAACACGTTCTTCTCAATATATATAGGATTAATCTGTGCATGAGTCCAGTGCACTATCTTACCATTACCGATTATACAATATTTTTAGCCTTCACGTTAATTTGTATTAAACGTGCTAAAAATATAATTAATTCTACAAAATTTATCTGTTATGTAAAAAAGAATTTTTTATTAATTAGGTAAACTCCAATCATTATTGACGATCGGGTCTACTGTGTTTACTGAAAAGTGACAAATATTTGTCATTATTATATGAAAGAGAACTGTGAAGTAACACCTAAGCCATATCTAATTCATTCACCACTGCCATTATAAAAAATAGCATTAAAGTAACAATCTAAATCTTCATTTAAATTAACCATATATGTCATTATGAAAATAATTTAAAATGATTCCGCTGCCCGGGGAATTGGATTACCTGCAAGAGAGGTTTGAGACAAGGGGATGCTCTTTCACCGTATCTGTTCGTGTTGGTAGCTGATGTTCTTCAACGACTCATTAAGCATTCCAACATCAGACACCCTGCTGTAGATGGCCCCTGCCCAGTGTTGCAGTACGCCGATGACACCCTCCTACTGGTGCGAGCGGAAATAGTAGACATCCGGAGACTCAAAGTTACTTTGGATAACTTTGCCATGGCCACTGGTCTCAAGATCAATTACTCCAAGAGCACGCTTGTGCCTATGCACGTACCGCAAGACCGCTTGGAACGGATCGTCCGGCTCCTCCAGTGCCAGCAAGCAAGCTTTCCTCAGGTGTACCTTGGCTTACCACTCTCAAATGTCAAGCTTAACCTCGCCGCCTTCACGCCCTTGATCTCCAAGGTCGACCGGCGGCTCTTTGGGTGGCAGGCTGCGCTGCTCAACCACCAAAGCAGACTTGTTCTCATCAACTCAGTTCTAGACGGTCTGGCCACCTATATGATGCAGGCTCTCGCGCTGCCCCCGGGAATCATCTCGGCCATTGATAGCAGACGGCGAGCTTTCCTTTGGTCCGGCAAAGATAAGACATCCGGTGCAAAATGCCTGGTCAAGTGGGACGATGTTCAGCGGCCTTCCTTGGAAGGAGGCCTCAGAGTAAAGGACCTTGCCACTCAAAATGCTTGCCTCCTTTTGAAGCTTCTCCACCGTCTTCACCATCCTGAACAGTCGGCTTGGGCTGCTTGGGTCAGAGAGCACAAAGACATCCTCAACATGTCCGACCATGGTGATGTCAGTCACTGGTCGGCCCTCAGATCCTTGCTACCAGCTTACCGGTGTATCACCAAGGTGCAGCTGGGCGACGGGCGGACTACGTCCTTCTGGCATGACTCTTGGTTTGATGGTTCGCCTCTTGCTACTGTCTTCCCCTGCCTTTTCTCCCACTGCACGAAGCTGGATGCCTCTGCCTCCGAGGTCCTCACCATCGGTTTGCAACCGATGTTGGTCTCTAGGCTGTCACCTCAAGCAAGTGAAGAGCTGCATGCCCTCAATGAAATGATCAGCAACATCACTTTAACACAAGCTCCGGACAGCAGATATTCCAAATTGCCGGCCAGCTGGGAACTCTCCATGCTTCAGCCGTGTATCAGGCATCCAAGACCATGGGCTCCCCGTGCAATTTCTCTAGCTTCGTTTGGAGAAACCGAGCGCCCCCAGGGTACGTTTTTTCGGCTGGTTATTGGTAAACAACCGCATACAGTGTCGTTACAACCTCCACCTCAAGCATGTCCTCGACGACGACATTTGCCAACTCTGTGGTAATGCGACAGAGACTGCCGATCACCTCATCTTTCGCTGCCTGGTTCCTTCGGCTTTCTGGAATCATATTGGCTGGACTGGGGTCAACCTTCCGGAGCCAACTCACCTATGGGAGATGCCACGACCACCACATATCCCGGCTAAGCACTTCCCGATGATGATACTATTGTGTTGCTGGCAGATTTGGAACCATCGCCACGACGTCGTCTTTCGCCATCAGCAACCCTGTCTGAGCCGCCTCCTGTACAGCTGCAGGGAAACATGTCGCCTATGGAGCAGCCGCCTTCATTCCCAAGACCGTTCCATTGCTGATCACTGGTATAATTTATTTGTCATGAATTAATGCCCTGTACGATTAAGACCATGTAAACTCTAGGTGCCTGGCACCCTCCATTTACCGGCTTGCCGGAATCTATGAAAAATCATTCAGGTGGGGCTCTCCCCCCTCCGGTGAAGTCTTCTAAAAAAAATTAAAATGATTCCTTATATTTACATCTAAATTAGCAACTTATATCATTAATAAAAATACGTCAAGTATATTCCATAAATCTGTATCTACGTACCCCAACCTATTATAAAGAAATATGCCAAAGTACTTTACAAATGTTTTTAAACTACCCGCTTCTACCATGATATGTGTCACCTGTCACCATGCAAACCATGTGTACATATTGGACTCATAGCTCAATTTAAGGTTTCAACTAAACACATGGAGGTGTGATGGAAATGGAAAAAGGCATGAATGGGGATTGAGAAACACATAGAATAAATGGTAACCAAAAGTACTTATTATATCACAACCGGATATAAAGATTGCAAAGCATCTATATAAATATTATGTTAGGATATGAACAAATAAATGAGAGGATCAAAGATAAGTAATCTTGATTAGTTGTAGTAGTCTCAAAATTTTTTAACCAAAGCTTCTATACTTACGTCTCTTAAAATAGTAGCCTGTGATGGAAATGTCTATTAAATTCTTACTTGCGATCTCATGGGTTAATGGACTAGTCTAACAAATTCTCAATCCTTGCAACCTCAGAAAATGCAGCTAAATTAAATCACCTTTAATTCCAGCCCAGCTCCTTGACCTTGATCATGAAATATATACAAATTAATAATCGAATTGAAGATCAGAGACACCGGAGATGAATAGCGTCATATCCATGTGATCTTCACATCAGTTGAGCTAACATGATTCTATCTGTGCCCAATCATCGAAGCTGATTTGTCTGTTTACACTGCTGAACTGTTGCGGTGCCTCCTACTAGGAGTACGTATGTCCTATGTAGGGGCCGGGGCTTTTGGCCTTTGGGCTGAAACATCCCTGCGCTGCAGAGCATGCATGCATGACTGATGGAGTGAGTGATGGCAAGCTGCCCTTAACTAGTACAGTATTCAAAAGAGTTCAGCAAGCACGAACGGAGAGCCACCGAAATTCGAGAGCTTTGGTCTGAGCATCTCTGCGCCGCAGGGCATGCGTGACGTACTGATATACAGTACTTCCTCCGTCCTAAATGTCTGTCGTCGTCGGCGTACATGCCACGAGTTTGACTTAATTTGTAGATAATACGTGCAATATTTGTATCTCTAAATAAATTTATTAAAAATTTAGATTCAAAAATATTTCCAACGATAATATGATACTGATTATGTACCATGGCTGCTCTTTTCAGCTAGTATATATATATATATATATATAGATATATATAGATATAGGGAGAGTATACTCTATAGCTAGCTACAGAATAAGTTATTCTGTAGCCACCTCCATTTACGATAATTTTATATACTAATTTACGACAATGTCAGTATATATTTACGATAGTTGAATTACTATAACACATGGAGATATTTATCATAATATTATAGTAAATCACATAGTAAGGAGTTACTATAATCTCGTAAATTAGCATAGCAATTATCGTAACTCAAAGTGGCTACAGAATAAGTTATTCTGTAGCCAACTGTAGGGTAATAGGTCTCTCTCTCTCTCTCTCTCTATATATATATATATATCTATATATATATATATATATATATATATATATATATATATATATATATATATATATATATATATATATATATATATATATATATATATATATATATATATATATATATATATATATATATCACCAATACTACTCGTAGTCTCGTAGAGTAGAGAATAAAGATGGCTCCACCTCCATAGACACCCAGAACCGTTTTCTTCCTTTCTAAATAAACTGCTGAATACACAGGGATTACACTCCGTCAGTCAATCTCACCGGAATTTATCAGAGACAGGATGTACCGCTAGCTATCAGTCTATCACTAACAGTAACAGTATTCGTCTGCACACTGTGCAATACAATGTGCATATGAAGCAGTAATAAGGGGTGTTTGGTTTGAGGAGTTAAAGTTTAACAAACATTGTAGCACTTTCGTCTTATTTGACAAAAAGTTTCCAATCTTGGACTAATTATTAGGCTTAATAGATTCGTCTCGTAAATTACTCCTAATCTGTGTCGACATGCATGCAATTAGTCTACATTTAGTACTTCATGCATTTGAGGGAACATTGATGTGATGGGAGTTAAACTTTAACGCATTGAAGCCAAACAGGCCCTAAGAGGGGCGCAGAAAAGGAAATCTTTTGAACCCATATATATATATATATATATATATATATATATATATATATATATATATATATATATATATATATATATATATATATATATATATATATATATATATATATACTCGCTCAGTCTAAACAAAACATGTAATTCTAGAGTTTAAATCTGGTCTCAAAAAACATGTGGTTGCAGAGTTGGAGGTCACTTTTTCAATGGGACCTACCAATTAAAAATATCCCTACATGATTAAAAACTTACCATCCATGAGAAGAATATTACAAAAGAAAACCACTTTTAGAATGATAGAGGAAGGGCAAATACATAATTTTATATTACCTCTAATCTTACCTCGAAAAACAAGATTTACATCCTTTGAACGGAGGGAGTATTAGAATGAAAAGCTAGGTTTGTTGTACACCACTGACCCACACCCACTACGAGATCATGTCGTCCTTGCATTGCTGCGTGGATGGTGTTGAGTCGAGGTGGAGTGGCTGGCAACTGGCAAGCAAATGTCTCTGGACCAAAAGGGACGAGCTAGGACGAATAGTGGGAGCTCCTTTTTAGGGGCCGGGGGTGGGGTGGGGGAGGTGTACGTTGTGGGCATGGAGAGAGACACGAATACGACCTCCTCTCTCTCTGTCCCAGCACCAACAGGCTCTTTGCACAGGCCTTCTTTTAGCTATAGGGCATGGGGTTTACCCTAGTTTTCTCTCAACTTCGGCTCCCAGGCGTGCATGCGTGATAGACTGAGATGATGCATGCCGCACAAGGATACGGCGTGGGTTGACCGTACGTGAACAGTAATCAGGGGTGCCGAGAAGGCGTGGATTCTACGAGCTATATGAAGTTTCATATTCGATCAGCTGTTCTTATTCTACTTGTACTATATATATAACCACTGCCTGGCGTGCTGGTCATGTGAAAGTACGGTGCAGTAGCTTAGAGCCTTAGTGTGACAACTATAGCTAGGTTAATTTTATGAGGAGATCAAGATGCACTAATATTCTGCTTGCACCCCAGTTTTCTTTCGCGTTGAAAGCTGCTAGCCTCTCCTATACTGTATGTCAAATTGTTTGTTTGTTTTTTAATTTGTACAGGCAATATATAATTTTATCCGTGTTTGACTATAGAAAAATTTGTAAATTGTTTTTTGTGAGTTATCCTTTTAATTAAGGCCTGAGGAAGATGGATTAATGATCTGCATGCATGCCATACTCTCTATCTTTTTGAACTGAAACTATGGAGACTTGTTGCTCCCCAGTGCTTTATGAAAAGAACCAAAACCAGATTACAAAAAACGGGGTAGCCAAGAGCTAACCCAAGCAAAAAACTTACCTATAGAAGCTAGGACTGAACCAAAGGAAAGGAAAACAGAACAAGATTACAAAGAATTCAACCAATCCATGATATGAGAGTGCATAATCTTCAGAGGTGAAGCTTAACTTCACTTGCAATCTATACTCTTAGCAGTTAGCACGTAGTACTTGATATTCTTCGTTCCCTGGCAACGAATTGACGATCTTGAGTGGCCGTTGTGCTTTCATTCTCGAGCTTGCCTCTCTCTGCAATCTCCTATGATCATGGGCATGTATATAGTAGTAGTGCTCAGCAGACGTCAAGCGGGTTCAGTCTTCAGATAACAATACATATACAACTGCGCCCATGAATCATTAGCAACGCGAAAGAGAAACCACTTGCGTGCTTAGGGCACTGCCGGTGCCTGGTGCCGGGCGCCGGCGTGGCCCAGCCGCGCGCGCGGGCGGCCAGGAAGCGAATCGCCTTCAAAAAGCTGGTGCTAGGCACGGTGCTGCATGCATGCATGCGATGCACGGCCCTTTTTGTCAGCGCACTGACCACAGAAAGACCGACATCCATGCAGGCACGAACACACATGCGATGCATGCCGCAGCACCACATTGGCAGCGTGTCCCCAGCACTGCCATCCGCTGCTGCTGCCCATCACGCATACGTGGCTCGGCCTCTCGGCGCATCGCCATGGACATGCATGATGTGGCCATGGGGGTCTAGCTCCTAGGAAGGAAACGCCAGCAGCCCAGCACGGCCAGCACCATGCACGTTCATCTTTCATTCAAGTACTAGCACCTGCTAGTACATACTCGCAGTGATCGGTCATATCCATGCAACAAGCACGCCGTGTGAATTGAAAGACTTGGGCCTTGTTTAGTTGCCCAAATTGGGGCCGGCCAAATTGGAGGAAATACTGTAGCATTTTGTTTTTATTTGATAAAAATTGTCCAAACATTGACTAATTAGGTTCAAAACGTTCGTCTCGCAAAGAACAACAAAACTGTGCAATTAGTTTTTGATTTCATCTACATTTAGTACTCCATGCATGTGCCGACATTTTGATGTGATGGAGAATCTTCTTTTTGCATAGTGAAATTTGGGGAAAAATTTGGCATCTAAACATGGCCTTGCTGAGAGCGTGTATTCGCCATCAGACTGTCCGCAGTGGCATACTCTAAACGATACTCTAAAATTTTAGAGTATGAATATAGAGTAAAAACTGCTGCACTGGCATACTCTAAACGATACTCTATCCTTTCTCTCACTCTATATTTAGAGTAGTACTGTGTTTACTCTATATTCTGTAGTGGCGGACCCCGCTAGCTAAACAAAGGGAAAAAATGCTATAACTCACAAACCAAAAATCCAAATTAAATTTCGATTGCACCATTAAATTCGTCTCAATAAATCCTTCAAAACTATATCACGCATGGATATATTTAGATAAAGTGACAAGTGGGTCCCATAGTGGATAGAGTGGATAGAGGATGATATAGAGGATGGATGGGTGCGGGAGAATTGAGTATAGAGGAGAGAATCTTGCTGACTAGGACGTATAGAGGATGAATATAGAGGTCCATGAGTGCAGATAGCCTCACTGCCCTGCCCAGCCATTGTGGCAATGAGGAAAAGGGGAAGGAGATCACATCCAGGTACCCTGTGGAGGAGGTCAGGAGGAGGAACAGTACCTTTGGTGGATGAGCATCAGGCCCAACAGGGCACTGTGCAAAAGTGGCACATAGGCGAATGATTCCACGCAGTAGCAGCTAACTGCTTCCGCCAACGGCATGTCCTGCTGTTTCCCTTTCAAATGCCAATCCTTGTTTAGATTGAAGATTTTTTCAACCTGATGAATAGTACCACTTTCGTCTTATTTGACAAATATTGTCCAATCGTAGACCAACTAGGCTCAAAAGATTCATCTCGTGATTTTGAACTAAACAGTGTAATTAGATATTTTTTTACCTACATTTAGTACTCCATGCAAGCGGCTAAAAATTGATGTGACGGAGAGAGAGTGAAAAAACTTGGAATTTTGAGGTGATCTAAACATGGGCTAAGAATTTCGACTGTTAACCGCGCACAGGACGTCACGTCTGAAGGTGATGTCTCAGGGTTTCTAGCTTCCTGCTGGTATATGCCACCCCGGTTTATTTGGAGGTACAGACAGACAGGGGAACGTTTGGATAAAGTTGAGATGGTACCCTCTCTTATTTTGGAGGGCAATTGTTCAAACTAGGACAAATTTGAGGATTTGAGTTGAGATCGCTCCTTGCTGTAGAGTGAACAAGACAAGGTGGAATGGGCTTTATTAAGAGAGAAAAAAAGGAAATTTCACAACTAAGTCCCCTTTACGGATTTATTTTATGGAGCAATGCAAGCACTATCCAACAGTGTGTAGTAGCTTGTATCCTGATCTGGAAATGCAAGTTTCCTCCAACGATCTAGTTTTTTTGTATGGTAAATGTATAACAATAAACTACAAGCGGCTTAAATCCTCAAGAAAAGGGGCTGGAAAAAGGATGCAACACTACTGCACAAACCTCATCACCGCCGGTTTTCATTGGTGATGGATCTGGTTTCCTGCAGCCCAATGGAATCGGGTGCCCTTTTTTCTATTGGAAGGATGAGTACATTGCATATCTAGAGCAGCAGAGAAGAGAAGGCAAGTTGGTCGATGATTCAGACAATGCTAGGATCGGCGATGGTGCAGATTCCAACATAAATAAAGCAGCAATGGTTGACACTGGTGGTGACTCAAATATTAAGGACTCAATAGCTGGTGCTTTGACTGAGATAAAAAAGCTGAAATACAGAGCAATCGAAGCAATTCTGAAAGATTTAGTTGGCTTGTGCAAAGTTGCTTGCCCTCTCATATTATGTATCTTGTTTGTGCTTTTGTTGCTGTTGTGTGCCATTCTTATAAAGAACTGAATGAATGTTGTTTGTAACTGAAGCAAGGTCACTGTAACTGAATCATTTTTTAATGAAACCATGTTTCATCATACTAACATAACCAGGAAGTAAATGAGTCTGACAATGCACATTGCTGTTGTCCCCAACCATTCTAACTATCTATTTTCTAGATGGTAGCACTTAGAGTTGCTGCTATCCAAAAACTATCAGGTAAGCTGTTGTACAAAAGCTAGCAGTGAAGTGGCTGCTATACAAAAGCTGCTAGCAATTAAGTTACTGCTGCACAAAAGAAGCAAGCAACAGACAATGTTTTGCTGCTTTACAAAAGGATTACATGTCACATATGCATGAATTTAATTTTCAGCTTCAGTTGGAGTCTTCTTCGTCCCACCAGTAGCCTTCTTCTTCTGCAGGTGTAGTTCTTGCACCTTCATGGTTGCAATCCTCTTTCTCTCGGATTTGGGTATTGTGGTAAGAGGCACAGGTCTTGCTACTGGAACATTTGAGCAAATGAAAGCTGAGTCAAGGAGAGGTTGGTTCACTTGTATCCTGCTCTGGGTTGACTGCAACATAAAATTATTTCAGTTAAGTAACGTAGCTACTGAATGGATAAGATGTGCTGGTAGTTGACTGACCTCTTTGTTCCATATGTGATACCATGGTGGCACTGAGTTGGCTAGGGTATCAGTGTAACAGCCCCAAAATGGGGCCAAGTGGGCCCAATTCGTGGAACGGGCCGATGGCACTGTAGCTTGGATAGCGGGCCGGATACTGTAGAAGCGAGATTGTGCATCCGGTCTTCGAATACTGTAGCATCGCAGAACACTGTGCAGCCGGTGTTTAGTACCGTACTGTGAATCCCGAGGGAGTTTGACCGACTTAAATACTAGGGCTAGGGACGTATAGTAACCTTCGGTTAACCATTTTGAGCGAAGCGAGGACGAAAGCTCAAGCGGGTTGCTACACAGGTGGGACCACTCCTCAGCAGAGTGGGCCAGGACCGTGTATGCCGGGACTGGATGTTACAATCAAGGTTTGATATTCTAAGCTCATTTTCATAATCCCATAACAACTCGTACTCTTTGCAACTTGGACCTTGATGGAGTTAGGTTCCACTCCTTTTGAATAACCCTTGCAAAGTTAGCTAGGGTCATCTTCTGGTCAGCCCTGAATAATTCTAGGTACTTCTCCGCTAGCCACCTGGAGGTGCACCTCTTGACAACCCACTTCCTTAGGTAGTTGTGGGTACCTTGGTAGGTTTTTATGACCATTCCATTTGACATGTTGTCCACTGATCCATACAGCAACCAAGGGCATCCATCTACACAGTGTGCCTTCAACCTATTCTGCTCATTCCTTGAAAACCAGATGTCCACTCTTTGCTTCACACTATACTCAGCGACAGCCTTCCTAAGTACCTCAACCGATTCAAAGAGCATACCCACCTTGAATATTGGATTGGCCATGTCCTGGTCTCTAAAAGTCTTGAACCTCAAGCCTCCTTCACCTTCTCCATCTGATTCTAGCAACTACAAATCTTCGTCATCAGTTGACATATCATCAACAATATTGTGAATTTGTTTGCCCTTCTGTGTCTTCTTCCCTTTCTGTATCTTCTTGCCTTTGGCAACTCCCTCATCTAGCACTTGATCATCCACATAATCAATAAATAAATCATCATCATCTAGATCAATTTCATAGTATGAGTCTTAGAAGTCAGAGTCATCATCAGTCTCATTGTTCCCTTTCTCGGTACCATCACAAGTCCCCTTACTCAGATTGCAATAAAACTCTAGAAGTGTCGGTGTAAGAAGCGGCGGCTCTAGCACCAACGAGTAATGTGTGTTTGCGCGTCGGGGATCCGGATGGTGTGCAAGAAGAACACAGGCGATTTATACTGGTTCGGGCCGAAGAATGCCCTACGTTCAGTAGGGGAGGTGAAAGTTATATTATCTTGCACCGAAATGCTTGTAGTAGGGGTTACAAAGCGGGTGAGAGAGGGAGGAGCTCCCAAGTCTCAAGGTGTAAGTGGAGTGTGTGTGTGTGACTCTGTTGGTGCCCTCGCAAGGTCCAGGAGAGTTATCTGTTCGTCTGTCTTGTGTCTGTCTTGTGGAACGGTCCCTGCATGCTCCTTTTATAGTCTCAAGGAGGTGCAGGGTTACAAAATATTGGTACATGGCGTGATCCTTGTTGGAGGAGCCCAGAGGCCTCGGGAGGGCCTTATCCGGTGGCGACGTGGTCCGCACTGTGGAGGCATAGTGTTGGTACTTCTGGCACTGCTGCTATATGTCCAAGCATGTGCGCCACTGTTGAGGGAGTGGTTTCTATCATTTGGTGTTGTAGCGATGCGCCCTGTCATACCTGGTCTTGTGGCTGGCGTGGCGTGCTCGTCCTTGTAGTTTGACTGGTGTAGAGAACCGAGGCCTCAGAGACGAGAATTACGGTGCGATCTCACCCCGATCATGGGAATAGTGGCCTAGAGCGGCGTTTCATACGCCGCGCAGGCACGAATCGTGTGTATAGTGCCAGTATTGGTGGCATAGTGGCTAGTAGCTCTTCCCTATGCCTGTTATGGGCGACGGCGTGGTGATTTGACCCCGGTCATTCCTGACTTGTTCGGTTGGGCAGACGCAAGAACATGGGTGATGTCACAGGGGGGTTTTGAGCGCGACAATGGGGAGCGGCGTTAGAGGCCGATCTCGGGCGAGGCGAAGACGGATAATGTCATCTTCTGGGGCTCGGACGAGGCGGTGATGATGTTTGTGGGTTGGCCTGTGTTCAAGACCCAGAGCTGAGGCCTCGGGCGAGTCGGAGGTGTTCCGAGACCCCTCTGTGTGAGGCCTCGAATGAAGCGGGGGGATGGGCTGGTTTGCTCACATGTCTTGCTGGAAGCCTAGCAAGGAAGAATTTAGCCCGTATGTTTCTTTAGTTGATTTTTTTCCCTTAGACGAGGGGCGAGTGGTTTTCCACCTTAATTTGGATACCCCTAATTATGGTACCCGATGGTAGCCCTTGAGACTGTGGAGGAGTAGGGACACTCCTCCAGAGGCTGTATGTCGGGTTTGCTCTTTGTCGGGCTTTTAGCCAGGTCATCGCCGGGGCCTCGGCTTGCCTTTGTATTGCTTTTTTCCGGGGGGTGCGCGCGAGCGCACCCGCCGGGTGTAGCCCCCGAGGCCTTGGAAGGATATGATATGCTTCCAAGGTCTTGACTTTATGTGAAGTGTAAATCCGAGGCCTCGGTCTTAGTGCAAGGGTAGCCCCCGAGCCTCTGCCCATGGCGAGAGGTCGGTTAAGGGCGCCTCGTCTTTTTTCATGTCCTTCACGCATCTCCTTCGTTGAGAGGAGGGGTGGAATATGCCATGCTATCCTTGGTGGGCGGTCAGTAGCATTTCCGGCAAGCATTTTAACGGGTTAGTCCGGGTGGAGGTCCGAGCCTTGTTCGCTTAGGGTCGGCTAGTGATCCTGAGACTCGTTCCATGTCACCCGAGGCTCGTCCAGTGGACCTCGGATCCGTTTGATGGGCTCTGAGGGCTCGGCGCCTCCCTCCGATGGGATCCCACTGGTCAATGCCTACGGGGTCCTGGACATGGCTTAGGGTGCCCCGGGCATTATTGCTCGGGTTTGGCCGCAGAGGGACTCAGAGTTGAGTAAGGGTGCACGGGACCGAGGGCGATTTCGGTCTTTTGCTATACTGGCATGGTAGGACTAGCCCCCGAGCCCTATGCCTTACGACAGTTTGAGGGGTCTCGGTGAGTTGGTCCTTTTGACCATCCCTTTGGTGGGGTTAGCCGCCAGGCCCGTTTACTTTGCAATGGCTTTATCTGCTAACGTCTTGCGGCTTCCACTTTTGGGCCTCTTGGTTTTGACCAGAAGCCGATGGTCCATGCTAGCCATTACCATGTGGTTTTTGACATGGGTCGTAATTGAGTTCGAGGGAGGCTCTTATGATCAAAACTGAAGTTGGAGAATGCTTATCTCTTGTGTGGCCCATCGTCTGCCCGAGAGCCCTCGGTTTTAGGAGTTAAACGAGTGTGTTGCAGTGAGTGGGAACATTGAGATTTAATCATGGGAAGTGGAGGGGACGGTTCCATTGCTCGGTTTTAGCGGGAAGTGGGAACATCGGCTCGAGTCCTGAGATCGCATTGATGGTGCCGTGCAGCCGTGCGGCCGAACGATCGTTCGAATCCTATTTATACCCATCTCAGCACTTGTTCTTTCTACACCTATCACCACTTTCCACTTCCACCACCTCCTAGCACAATCCCATGATCTCGATGGCGCGCGACAACTCTCCGTAGCGGTCCGAGGAGGTGGATGGCCTCCCCGGCGGCGCAGCGGCGCCGGTCAGGCGATCGGGCTTTCACGGGGAGCGGCTGCCAACTGCGTACTGGCGGCATCTCAATAGGGAGCCTCTGCCTCGCCATGTCCTTCCTAGGGCTCAGGCCAGCCCGTCGGGGCCGAGGGTGGAGCAGGCGCTCGTTCGCGCGACGGCAATAGATGTTGAGGGGAGGGCAAATGTCCTCCTCCGTCAGCTAGACGACGCCGACCATCGTGGCGTTGGTGAGTTTTCTTCCCTTCTGTTTTCTTCCTTCTTCATCTACATCTCCTTTCTAATTGTGAATGGAATCTCATGTGTCAGAGGTGACCGTGGAGTTGGAGGGTCTCCGCACCGCGGTAGACGCCTTCCTGGATTACCTAGGGGTCGCCCTGGGTACTAGGGAGGACCGGCTCTGGTGTAAGGTCCTAGATGGCTAGAGGGGGGGTGAATAGCCTATAAAAATTCCTACACAAGCCACTAAGCAAACTTGTTAGAATAACAAACAGCGCAAAGCGAGTTTTGCTTAGCCTACGGTTGTGATGCAAGTCTCCTATCCACAAGACTAGTAGAATATGATCTCTAGTTCACACAAAGGCTAAGTCACTAATCTTGCACTAGTGAGCAAGCTAACAACAACTAGCCAAGCTACTACTAGAGCTACACAAGATAATCTAGTAAATGTAAATGCAAGAAAGAGAATTGTGTATCTTATACCAACGATGTAGTGAAGATGTTGCCAATCACCAAGATGATATATAATCAATCAATATTGACAACAACACAATATGAAGACCAATCACCGGGAGACAAGAGACACAATATTTTTGTTCACCCGGTGTTCACTTGTGCACCGACAAGCTACGTCACCGGTTGTGTCGACCAACACTTAGATGGTTCCTCGGTGTGACCCTCAAGTCACTTGCCCCTCAAGGCACGCCTCGCAAGGCACCGCAAGACACCACTCTCAAGTGAGGTAACTCAATGACACGTGCAATCCACTAGAGTTGCTTTTGGCGCTCCGCTGAGGAAAGCACAAGAACCTCTTACAATCAACCGGAGGTGGCCAAGAACAATCACCTTCTCTTGCCAACGCCTCCAACAATCTCCAAGCCGGCTAGGAGCGGTACTCTCCAAGAGTAACAAGAAATCCACTGGCTATACCACCCACAAGTGCCACTAGATGCCCTCAAGCTATGCAATGCACTTTAGGATCACTCAATCTCACTTTTGATTTGCAATCAAGCAAGAGAGATGAGTGGCAGGAGATGCTCTAGCTCAAAGGATGCACAAGTATATTAGAAATCACGAGAGACCTTCCCAAGGGCCGGCCAACAAGTATTTATAAGCATCCCATCTGAATAGAGCCGTTATACCCCTTCACTGCGGGCTTTTCGGGATGACCGGACGCGCTCAACCGCGTCTGATCCTCCAACGGTCACTGCGCCAACGGTCAAACCCCATGACCGGACGCGCTTCTCAAAACGACCGGACGCGCCGGTCTCGAGTGACCGGACGCGCTCCAGTCAACGACCGGACGCGCCGATCGCACAACACCGCGTGCCCGCGAAGCAACGACCGGACGCGCTCCAGTCAACGACCGGACGCGACAGTGCCCGCGTCCGGTTAGAGTCCAGTAAGCTCCCTCAATGACCGGACGCGTCCGATCGCGTGTGACCGGACGCGCCCTGCGTCCGATCGTCCTTGCGAACCACAGTTTCTTCTAGGCACCTGACTGGACGCGCCGGTCCCACGAGTGACCGGACGCGTCGGTTGCAAACCCTAGCACCCACGCGCCTGACTACTGCGAAGTACTGACCAGACGCGTCCGGTCATACCATGACCGCGTCCGGTGCAGTGTCCGGTCACCTCTGTGACCTCCGTTCGCCTCCGTTTCTTTTTCGACTTCCGGCGTAGTGGAAAATAGGTATTTCAAGTTCCCAAAAATGCTTGAATCCCGCGCTCGCAAGCTCGGCGGGAGGGAGAGAGAGACCCAAACCCTCTCTACCGCTTAAACTTCATCGCCTTCGCAAATGTGCCAACACCAACAAGTGATCACCACCTTGTGCACGTGTGTTAGTACTTTCATAATCATTTTCGAAGGTTTTCCAGTTAGCTCACTAGGCTCTACATGCAATGCACTTCATGAATTCACCTAGTGGCACCCGTGCATCGAATAACCGATAAGACTTCCCCTCTTAATAGTTCGGCTATCGATCCTAAACCACTCACACCCTCTATGGTGTCTTGAGTGCAAAACAAAATGGCCCTATGGTTATACCTTTGCCTTGAGCCCATTTTGTTCTCGCAAAAGATATGATCCACTTCATATCATCACATGACCGTCTCGATCCATCGACCTTGACTTCACTTGCTCTTCACCGTTGTATCGGTCCGTCGGCGCCAAGTCTTGCTCAAGCTTCACCATCGCATGGTTCTTCGCTTCGAAGCCTCGACTTGCCCTTCACCTTCACAACCGGTCCATCGAGCCAAGCATCATCTTGGTCTTCATCATCTTGGTCACATGAGTCAATGTCATGTTTCATATTCAATGACCACTTTTATCTAAATCATCCACTTAGATACAAAGGTTAGTCCTAGGTTTCATCAATTAGCCAAAACCAAACTAGGGACTTTCATCTGGGCTGCGCATCATCGTGTTACCACCGCCATCGAGAGCGGCGTTCGTCATAGCACCGGGGTTTCCCTGGCTATGGTGGAGCTGTCAGTGGGAGCAGACCTTACTGAAAGGTCTTGATGGCTAGAGGGGGGTGAATAGCCTTTTAAAAATTTCTACAAAGACAAGCTAAACAAGTTTATCAATATAACAAATAGCGAGATGCGAGTTTTGCTTAGCCTACGGGGTGTTTGCAAGCCACCTATCCAATTCACAATTCTAGTATATTTGCACTCAACCGCATAAGGCAAACTGAGAAGGTAACTACGACTACAACTACAACTAGCAAGCTACATAAAAGAGCTACTCTATCAAAGCTAACTAGCTAGTAAAGATAACTAAGAAGGTAATACGGAGTTGAGTTAGGAGAGTTTCACCGAGGGGCGAAGAATTGAGCCAACCAATCAATATGATCAAGAGATGATAATCAAGATAGCCAATCCATCGAGATAAATCAATCACAATCAAAGAAGTGAAGACACGAAGATTTATCTCGAGGTTCACGTGCTTGCCGGCATGCTAGTCCCCGTTGTGTCCCTTTTCACCATGTGGTTCGGTGGCTAATCGGTCTCACACCGAGCCTCTCAGAAGGCACCATAAGAACCTACCAAATGACAAAAGGTTACAAATGAAACGAGCAATCCACTAACGTTGCCTTTGGCGCTTCGTCGAGGTAGGCACAAACCCCTCACAATCACCGGAGGTGGCCAAGAACAATCACCAACTCTTGCCAACGCCTCCAAGCTGCTCCAAGCCATCTAGGTGGCGGCAACCACCAAGAGAAACAAAAATCCCACGGCAAATCAGCCACCAAGTGCCAACTAGATGCAATCTCATAATGCAAATGCACTTGGATCACTCAATCTCACTTCGAATATGCAAAGAAGCAAGAGAGATGAGTGGGAGGGGAGTTGCTTAGCTCAAAGTGCTCACAAGTATGTCAAAGAATGCAAGAGCGATGACTTTGAGCTGGCCAACGAGTATTTATAGACGTACCCCTTCGAATAGAGCCGTTAGGAACTTGAAACAGCTGAAGTCGCGCTGACCGGACGTGCTGGTCGCGCGGATCGGACACGCTGGTCACGCGGCGTAGCTCGACCGGACGCGCCGATCCCAAACCAACCGGACGCGCTGGGCTTGACCGGACGCGCTGGTCCCGTAACTGACCGGACGCGCTGGTCAAGTCAGAGCAGCTCTTCAACAAAATAGTGACCGGACGTGCTGGAGGACTGACCGGACGCCACAGTGCCCACGTCCGGTTGGAGTCCAGTAAGCTCCCTCAATGACCGGACGCGTCTAGTTGACTGTGAATGGATGCGCTGCGCGTCTGATCAACAAACTAAAACAAGCGCAGACGCTGAACACTGACCAGACGCGTCCGGTCAAACAGAGATCGCGTCCGGTCACTTCTGTGACCTCCGTTCGCCTCCGTTTGATTCACCCTTTCACATATGAGCTAGACTAAGTATGTGTGTCACTTTAGCACATGTTTTAGCTCGTGAAACGACATATGACAACGCCTCCAAAACTCGACATTGGCGTAAAGGAAAATAGGCGTTTCAATTCCTCGAAAACGCCTGAATCTCGCCTCGCAAGCTCAGCGGGAGGGA
Source organism: Saccharum hybrid cultivar R570 (assembly GCA_038087645.1). Lineage (NCBI taxonomy): Eukaryota > Viridiplantae > Streptophyta > Magnoliopsida > Poales > Poaceae > Saccharum > Saccharum hybrid cultivar. Next base: position 3,831,595 of record JAQSUU010000377.1, read on the forward strand.
GAGAGGACCCCAAACCCTCTCTACCGCTCAAACTCCAACACCATCGCAAATGTGCTAACACCACCAAGTGATCACATCATGTGTGAGTGTGTTAGCATTTTCACAATTATTTTTCGAGACGTTATTAGTTCTATCCAAATGCATGTGATTATGAAATGCACACCTAGAGGCACTTAGGAGTTCGATAGCCGCGTCATTCCCCTCTTTATAGTACGGCTATCTATCCTATAATGTAATCACACCCACTAGGTGTCTTGGTTACTAAAATACAACCCTTAAGCATATACCTTTGCCTTGATCACGTAGGGTTGCATCCAAATCCAAGTGTGGCCATCCTGATCACCATGTCCATCTTGCCACCAACCTTAGAATGTACTAATCCTCATATGCTATATACAACTTAGGCATAGAATTAGTACTTAGGCATTGTCACTAATTACCAACACCAAACATAGAGCTTTCACTTACCGAGGTCGGTGGTTTCCCCGCGGAGGAGCCGCTACGCCTCCACGAGGACCTGGTGGCGCGCTATGGCCCGACCAAGGAGGCGGTGGCCGCCCTTGTCCCCTCCCAGCAGATCCTCGCAGAGGTCCCCCGCGACGCTGCCACTTAGGGCTTTTATTTTGTTAGGTTTATCAGTTTGCGACGCATGGCATCTTTTATTTTGTTTTTATGATGAACTATGCTAAAGCCATGGTTTTAAACTCCTTTGTTGTTCATTTCGCGAAACCCATTTGGTTAGTGAGGAAAGCCACCAGAGCACCGCCGGTGGCAAGCGTGGCGGAGTCCCCTAGTTGGAGCTCGTCTCTGTTGATGCCAGAGTGTCGGCGATGGCGTGCCTGAGCTGTTGTGGCAGAACCTCCGGCACCTCACCTGCCTTGGGGCTGAGATGGTAAGCATTAGTCGATGGCCTGCGAACCTTTTTGACACGGTAGGACTGAGCAGCTCGTGGTAGATCAGGTAGGCTGAACTCATTGGGCCATGTGTTCTTCAACTCGTCGGAACGGCGTCGCAGGTCGACCACGGGCTCAGATAAGTTGGCAGGCTTGTCGGTCGGTGGGACGAGGTCGAGGTTGTCACCTTCCTCGGTGATGATGAACTCGAGACTCCAAAACTAGATGTGGGAGCCCAGGGTGAGGCTGGCATTGCCTCTGGCCGTCGAGGACATGCTCATCGGGCGGGGGTGAGATGATGTAGCCATCCTGGACCCTGCAGAATTGGTTAGTTGTGACGCACAAACGTCCCCTACCTGGCGCGCCAACTGTCGGTGTAAGAAACGGTGGCTCTAGCACCAATGAGTAATGTGTGTCTGCGCGTCGGGAATCCGGATGGTGTGTAAGAAGAACACAGGCGATTTATACTGGTTCGGGCCGAAGAATGCCCTACGTCTAGTGGGGGAGGTGAGAGTTGTATTATCTTGCACCGAAGTGCTTGTAGTAGGGGTTACAAGCGGGTGAGAGAGGGAGGAGCTCCCAAGTCTCAAGGTGTAAGTGGATTGTGTGTGTGTGTGACTCTGCTGGTGCCCTTGTAAGGTCCACGAGAGTTATCTGTTTGTCTGTCTTGTGTCTGTCTTGTGGAACGGTCCCTGCATGCTCCTTTTATAGTCTCAAGGAGGTGCAGGATTACAAAATATTGGTACGTGGCGTGATCCTTGTTGGAGGAGCCTAGAGGCCTCGGGAGGGCCTTATCCGGTGGTGACGTGGTCCGCACTGTGGAGGCATAGCGTTGGTACTTCTGGCACTGCTGCTACATGTCCAGGCATGTGCGCCACTGTTGAGGGAGTGGTTTCTGTCCTTTGGTGTTGTAGCGATGCGTCCTGTCATACCTGGTCCTGTGGCTGGCGTGGTGTGCTCGTCCTTGTAGTTTGACTGGCGTAGAGAACCGAGGCCTCGGAGGCGAGAATTACGGTGCGATCTCACCCCGATCGTGGGAATAGTGGCCTAGAGCGGCGTTTCGTACACCGCGTAGGCACGAATCGTGTGTATAGTGCCAATATGGGTGGCATAGTGGCCAGCAGCTCTTCCCCATGTCTGTTATGGGCGACGGCGTGGTGATTTGACCCCGGTCATTCCTGATTTGTCCTGTTGGGCAGACGCAAGAACATGGGTGACGTCACAGGGGGGTTTCGAGCGCGCCAATGGGGGAGCAGCGTCAGAGGCCGGTCTCGGGCGAGGCGGAGACGGATAATGTCATCTTCTGGGGCTCAGACGAGGCGGTGATGATGTTTGTGGGTTGGCCTATGTCCGAGACCCAGAGCTGAGGTCTCGGGCGAGTCAGAGGTGTTCCGAGACCCCTCTGTGTGAGGCCTCGGATGAAGCGGTGGGATGGGCTGGTTTGCTCACACGTCTTGCTGGAGGCCCAGCAAGGGAGAATTTAGCCTGTATGTTTCTTTAGTTGATTTTTTATCTTAAATGGGGGGTCGGGTGGTTTTCCACCTTAATTTGGGTACCCCTAATTGTGGTACCCGACATGAAGCTTTTCACCTTGTTTACTGGGAACTCTACCAACATTGTGAGGGCTCAGACCCTTGGGCAGGGATGCAATTGGGTTTACAACTAGGTCATCCCAATCTAGCCCACTAATATTGTCATCATGGTCCAGATATAGAACAAAATTATTCACCTTGTGCACTAGTGAAGCCATCACAATTGTGTCTGCATCTTAACTAACTTCCCTAAGTCCATGTTGAAAAGTCAGTCCTGGTAGCAACTAATAGACCTTCATTACTCGATTCTTTGGGTAATGCAACTTAAAGGCTAACTCATCAAACCATAGGGGAGACCATGTAGCTACTTGTAACATCCCAGCCCATAGGCCAGTTGGGCTAGACCAGATTCGAGTCACTGTAGCGCACATCTACTGTAGCGATGAAACATTGTAGCATCATGAGGATAGTTCCAAACCAGAAACGGAGAGGGAACCGAACCAGCTTAAATAGCTGGTTGTAGGAAGCTAGTAACTCTGGATCGATCTTTTTGCGTGAAGCGAGGACAAAAGCGTAAGAGAGTTAATTAGCAGGTGTGGTTCATTCAACGTGTAGAGTGGGCCTTAGCTATCTTCCCGGGTCGGGACGTTACAAATGGTAATCAGAGCCAACTCTCGCGGTTTCATGGACGTATGGCTCAGGAGCTCAAACAGGTTGCGCATGGCTCTGCGAGAGCATGGCACTTGGGCCGGGGAGCTAGGAATACAAACGTGCCTAGGAGAGGTTATCCTGAACATTTGTCCCATATTGGTATGCTGGTTCGATGGCTCAACGAGGACGTCGAGTTCTTTAGGGTGGGTGCATGTAACATCCCAGCCCATGGGCCAGTCGGGCTAGACCAGATTCGAGTTACTGTAGTGCACAGTTACTGTAGCAACGTGAGGATAGTCCAAACCAGAAATGGAGAGGAAACCGAACCAACTTAAATAGCTGATTGTAGGAAGCTAGTAACTCCGAATCAAACCTTTTGCGTGAAGCGATGATAAAAGCGCAAGCGAGTTAATTAGCAGGTGTGGTTCATTCTACGTGTAGAGTGGGCCTTAATCGTCTTCCTGGGTCGAGGCGTTACACTACTTCATAGTGATCGAACCAATTGACCCTTTTATCAACATAAGCCTCATAAGAACCATGACCAACAAAGTACGCACCATGGTGAACCTCAACTGTGAATTCATCATCATCATCATCATCACCTATATTAAGAACATAATAACACATCAGAAAACCCCACTGCAAAACCCCAACTTGTCACCTCAAAACAATTGAAGTCACAAACCCTAACATCAACAAAATCATGATTTTTCGTATCTAACCTCAAGCGCAACCAGAGAACTGCAATCTACAACCACTAAATCCAAGAATTTGGGCATCGATACAATACTTACCATATTGGGGCGGTGAATCCCCTTTTCCGCGCAATGTAGCCACCATCCTCCGGATTCTGTGAGATCGGCGCAGGAAGGCGCAAGCGGGATGCGGATCAGAGCCGAAGTCGGTGGCAAATCGATGCCCCTTGCCGATGGCCATTGCTCGCCGCGCCCGTGGTCTCTCCTGCCCCTTCGAGCCGCACCTCCTTGACGACAACAAAGACAGAGGAGTGGAGAAAGAACTGGAATGGGAAAAGTCTAGAGGTGCCGCTTGCAATTTTACCCAATGCCCTCCCACCTCACGTGACGAGCGCATGCTTATTGATCCAACCTGGACGCCACGATGGACAACCACGTCGATTAAAAAAGTGAAACGAAGGGGTATGGGTTGGGAATGCGCCACTAAAAAAGATTATGGACCCAAAAAACCACTTTCAATGTTGTTGGACCTAAGTGAAACTAGAGCGCAAGTTGATGGACCACTGATGCATTTAACTCTTTTTAATACGTTAGACGGTTCAAATGGTTGGGAACGCCTAGGTAAGTTCTATGCCATGTTCTCCAACCATGCATGTATGCACCCTAAGTGAGAGTTAGATAGAGGAGGATGTTGTCGGTGAAAACTAGAGGTTAGGGGCGAAACTATAGTAATTCCTTTGTATTCCTAGAAATACCTAACTTTTTTCTAGAACATTAAGTGTACATCTTGTATACTATTATGTATAATGTATATTGGACTTGTATTATGCTTTCCCTTCTTAGGAACTTAGCCCAAAACGCTAGCAAACTCGTTTCTTAGACAAGCCCACAAGGCCCACTTATGCTACATGCGACCATGGCCCGCTCGTGCACCCTTCTCAGTTCTCATGACTTATGTCCGAGTTGTGACCCTCCTCATGATGGCCGACTCCTCAGGACATAGGGCTTGTTTGGTTTGATGAAGAATCAAAAACCTACCTAGGCCAGACACGGCTCCCAAGCGTCCGATTTTGGATGCCTAGGGCCATGATTGCTTGCCTGACTAGGTAATGCCTTACAAACTTCAATCCTAACAAGCCCATACCATCTCATGGCCCAATTCCCATTCTCATCAGTTTCTAAGAGCATATCTAATAGTTCCCCAACAAAAAATGGTAAATAAATGAGTTTTCTAAAAATGTAGGGAGCATATTTATTTCCTTTCTCTAATCATTTACAATATCTCATTCCTAAAGTTAGAACTTAGAAGACTACTTGCATTATGAATCCTAAACTATTTTTAAGCCACCCGCAAATATAAATAAAATTCTCATAAAACTGATAATTAATGAAGCAAATGGTTGGTTTTAGTCTCTTATTGGCATTCTAGTTTTAAGCGGAGCAGTGTGATCAGTACTGTGAACGTAAACAGTGAGGCCGTTTGTCGTGCCTATTCGGACATACTACGTGTGTGCGAATGACCACAGACACGAGCAACAGAGAGCAGACAAGTGACTCCTACTCGCGACGCACGTGTCGGCGCTGCATGCACGGATGACCGCCACACTTGGAGATGGGCGGCGCCACTCATCGGCGTACAATCGATCCATGCATACAGATCGACTCGATCTCTTGATGATCAAGAGGAGGAGGAGGAGCGACTATACGTGCGTACGTGCATGGTTTGGTGGTGGGACCACATGCAAGATGCAACAAATAAAGCGGCGCATTACTGGAGGATCGATGAAAAAGGTCAAGTGATGAAGCACAAAGTACGTATACGTACTTGTCTCGTGAACGAAGTCATGCATGCATGTATGCATGCTTTGATTCCGATGTACGTGATGTGGTCACACTACAGCAGAGAAGGACATCACTGGCAGTTCAAAACCCCCCTTCACTGGCGGATTTTGAACCGCCATAACCAACTCGGCAGTGATGAGCTGATCACATCACTGCCGGTTATGCCAAACCGGCAGTGATAGCTCATGTATCACTGCTGGTTCGTGTTACAAACCGGCAGTGATATTTGAGCCATCACTGCCGGTTGTTTTAACCAACCGATTGTGTAGATTATATTATCACTGCCGGTTTTCTTTGAACCGGTAGTGATATACTTTTCACAATTTGCATTTTAATAATTGTTTTATTTTCATTTCGAGGGGAGGTGGTGGGGTGGGAGGTCGGGGAGGTGGAGGTGGTTTCTATCGATCAATTTGATATCGACGTGAAGGTGGTGGTTGATCAGCGACAATACAAACCCATCAACATTTATATTACAAAAGTTTCAAAAAAAACTTTAAGTATCGAATTAAGAGTCGCATTACAATAGCCTATCAATGTGGTCTCTTCCGTACTGCACCTTGTACTTCTTAGTCCTCGCAATGGAGAATGATCCTTTCTTGGTCAATATCTCGTCCATCACAAACCTTGCTATCTCCTCTTGAATTCCTCTCATCTCAAAATCTAGCAACTGGTTGTGATTGTTTGCTTTGCGCTGTAATTGAAGCAAGATGATATTGAGATGCACAAACGTAAGACAAAACAATAGAAATGGGATGCCTACGTACCATGTCATCTCCCTTATTTGTTTTTGCGCCAAAGTATTTTAGCATTGCCCACATCACATAGAACCCGCATTCGTTGTTCCCCATCAGTTGATCTAGGGTCTTGAGATCCTCCATATACTTTACACTGAATGGGGCACTCCATTGCTTTTGCATCTTGCTATCGAGATTTTTCCAATTAGGTAATGCCTTCATTCTATGTTGCATTGTAAATGAAGTGTGAAGACCGAGGACATTACAATATCCTATGTGATTAGAAAGTGTTGTGATATTGGGTTCACTTACTTATTCAGCACTTTGACTAGGGGGTCGATAAGAGAAAGTGGCTTTTTCTTTGAGTCACACACCTCGATATGTGAATCTTCAAGATAGATATCTACGAGGATGAAATGGTTGCTGCAATCACAAAGTCCATGTTATTGAATGACATATCAAGAAAAGAAACACTAAAATAAGGGTCAAGAACACATACTCGCAGTTGTAGGGTAGGAGTATGTTTGTTTTGTTGTTTCTGAACATCCTTTCAAACTCAATCTTCAAACTTGTTGGTACATAGTCATCTTCACCAGGGGCAGTGCATGTTGTCTTATTTACAAATATGGGATCCAAGAAGTCTATATTGCTCAATTGCTTCTTTAGGCACCATTTTGCCATACACCTGCATAATAAACATATGATATATTCAAATGCAAATCGCGTAGTTTATTATAATGTTGTGAGGGTAGGGTACTTACATAGACCATATCATCAAAATCTGCGTATCGAGCGAGCGCCGTTGGAAGAGCTGAAAGAGGTGTTCATAATAAATAATATACATCGTTTCTTCAGGATGATTAAAAACCATTCCGGGAGGGATGCAAACTTCAAAACTAACACAGTCTCCGTTGGCAGTATCCAGGGAGTAATAATCATGCAACTGTCGCATGTATGTTGGCAAATCTCTATACTCTTGTTTGGTGGCGACCAAAGGATTGCCTCTTGAATACTTGTATGCGACCGTGGCTTTTTCAAAATCTCTCGTTCCGTAATACAACTTCGTGGCCATCTCCATGGATATGCCCATGTTGTTGGCCAAGTTCTGTATCTCTAGCAATTCTTTGGTGTGTATTTCTCTAGCTCTGATTTGATTACTCTCTTTGTTGTGTTGCCTTTCAAATTCGGTCTGTTGTCTCCACTTAGGTAGACTGGCTATTCGATTAAAGAAGGCAACGGCGGCTTTCTTGCTTGGAGGCTCCACAGTCGGGTCCTTCATCTTACTCGTAATGCTAGCATCCACCTTCTTTTTACTTGTCTGGGGAGCATTACCAACCGAAACTGATGACCTCTTGTGTTGCGAGGTCGAACCTGATCGCACTTTGAATTTTCGCGGAGGAGGTGGAGGAGGTAGAGGAGGTGTTTTCTCCTTTGGCGGTGGAGGAGGTAGAGGAGGTGTTTTCTCCTTTGGCGATGGAGGAGGTGTCTTCTCTTTCGAGGCAGGAGAGGGAGAATGAGGATCTTGCAGAGAAGAGAAACCTCTTGGCGGCGGCGATGCCGATGATTCACTGTCATCCTCATCATCCGAAGATGGCTGCTCATCCAGCTTGATGAAGCGTTTGTGCCAAGCCACATGAGTGCCCAAGTTGTGAACAAGACGTGGCCTATCTTCCTCCACTGGGAAATTAATGTGTATCTTATTGTACTTCTTATCTAAGATCTTATCAATGCTGACCCTGGCATACCCGGGTGGCATTGGCTTGCCATGAATGATGTCGTCTCCTCTTGGAAATGCTTGTCCGACTGCCACCTTGTCTTTTGTCCACTGCTGACGGATATACAACCTGACATTAATAGGTCTAGTGATGTTGTCCACCGGATGAGGAGCATTGACCTCTTCTTCGTCAAGCATAGGGGTTGAGCCGCAGCTACTGCGACCCTTGGGCACTGGGCTATTCAAAGTCAGGATAGGCTGCGGTTGTGTCGAACACATGGATTGCATAGCTGACATAACTCGTGCATCAACTTGAGCAGCTATCCGTGCTTCCATGCTATCTTCGATTTCCTTTCAAAACCTTTGGAGCTCTTCTTCTCTTTACGTTCTAGCCCTCGCCCGGCTCCTATAGGATGAAGATTCACCTTCGAATGCTTTCACCCAAGGAACATTCTCGGCTCCTTTAGTGCGACCGGGGTGCTCCTTGTTTCCAAGTGCTTGTGTGAGCACGTCATTTTCTCTATCGGACTTGCGGTTACCTCTATTCACTTCCTCAGTTAAGGTTGAAATCCTCTGGAGGAGATTGCTGACAGGTTCACTACTGGCATTAAGGCTCCCGTCACTATTGTATTGTGCCCCCCTTGCGAGTAGGTAGTTTACTGATCTGGGCTGCCAATCGCTTGTCTGAGGCATAACGCCGCGCTGCTCTAGTTTCTGGACTTCCATTTCCCATTCCGGAATCTTCCTTACATAGCCACGCGATCCTAGGCGATGAGGATCCTTTGCCTTAAGCGAGTTTGCTCTATTTCTTTCGCTTGATGCCTTGGCCTCTTCGGATAGCTTGTAAGCCTTGAACTCCTCCCAGAAGTCTCTCTGCTTGTTGTATTGACCTCCCTCAAAATTCGGTTCTCTGTCCTCCTTGATTAACTTGTACAAGGTTCCCTTGAAAGTCTTGAACGAGCGACCCATGATTTCCTTGACCTTCTTCTTGACTGTCGCCTCGTCATAGTCATTAGGAAAAGTGAAATACCCTTTCAACTTGTTCCAAACTAGCTCCTTCTCACTTTCTAGAACCCTCCATGGGTCATCCTCACGACGAGTCCATTTCCTGTATTTGATCGGGATAAAGTCTCTTACAAGTGCCCCGATGACACTCTTGTATGGGCCTAATGCTTTAAGAGGCTCCACCAGCTCCCCTACTTGGTCGAACTCAGAGATGTGCCAATGTTTACTTGTTTGAGGAAGCTTTGTTGCACCATGCTTAGTCTTGCTGGTACCCTCACCACTTGGCTCTTGCGGCGGAACCTGCTTCAAAATTCATAATTAAGTCCCCATCAAACTTATCTAGCGTGATTTCTTACTATCGTGTTATTAGGTATGACCTAAGTTATTACCTCGTCTCCTTGGTCTAGCTGCAGATAATGGCTAGGGCTCCAATCGTCCTGATTGTTACCACCACCATTAGTTGGATCCTGCGGCGCTCCTGTCGCAGTGCTCTCTGCTTGTGGGGTATCAGTAGTTCGATGACGGGTGGTGAATTGGCGATGACGAGTCATGTTTCTGGACATGCATTTCGACAGGCAATTAAAAAAATAGAAACCTTATTTGCCTCTCAGAGCCGAGGGATACTACTGTCCTTCCATGTAGGCATATGGTAAGCCTGCTGGCAATCTATTCAAGGACTGCATTTTTTTGTTAGAAACTAGCAGTCTATTATTGAAGTAACATGGTATAAGTTTTCATTATTTGACGGTATTCCAGATTAAACACAGAGTTATCTTTTGATAATATGTGCCCCAAGTTATTTGATGGTATTTTTTGGTTAAAGTGCCTAAAGTTTGACCAAATATATTGGTAAAAAAATTAATATATATGACACCAAATAAGTATACTACAAAAATATATCTTATGACAATATCAGGCTCCACATTCATATCAGCTATTAGAGCTTCTGCTTCCTCTAGTAGTCCTCCCCGTCCTAACAGATCAATCATGCAACCATAGTGCTCAAGTAGGGGATCAATTTTGTATACTTGACGCATTATGTCAAACAACTCTCTACCTTCTTCTATCAAGCCAGCATGGCTGCATGCTGACAAAATAGAAACAAAGGTTACACTGTTTGGAACTACCCCAGCTCTAAGCATGTCCTGAAAGAGCTCAAGAGCCTTCTTCCCATCTCCCTAGACAGTACAACATGAGATCATAGTTGTCCATGTAAAAGAATCCTTTGATTGAACTTCTTGGAACACAGAAAATGCCATATGGGCATTCTATCGAACACCTTATGGGCACTCAACAACGATGTGGAGGAGCTCCTCGCAGCATCGGCGTGGCTGTAGGGGACGGCAGCGTTGAGGAAGCGGTAGGGGACGACGTTGTGAAGGGCGGCGTCGGGCTGCGGCGTCGTGCAGTGCGCGTCGGGCGGCGGCGGCGTGCACTGGCGAACAGCGTCGAGCGCGTAAAATGTCATGCACTGGCCTTGGAGCGCGCCAACGCCTTATATAACCCACGCATCACTGTCGGGTGGTTATTAGAACCGGCAGTGATGTCCCATATCACTGCCGGTTCTAATAACCACCCGGCAGTGATGTCCCATATCACTGCCGGTTCTAATAACCACCCGGCAGTGATATGGGACATCACTGCCGGGTGGTTATTAGAACCGGCAGTGATATTGATTATTTTTAAACATTTTGGGTCCCCAATTGATCTCAAATGGAAAAGTTGTAAACAACAAAGTTGTGGAACTCATGAATGTCTACAACTTTTATTTTAGTCATTTCTCATTTTGAGAAAGTTTTATTAGGCATGTCTCATAAAGTGCTCTGTCTCACACAAAGTTATGTCACTTTATTGGAAACATGGCATCCGTTATATCAACAAAGTTCCAAAATAATAGTGGTAGAACTCATCAATCTCTACAACTCCATATGATCTCAAATTCGATGCAAATTACTAAAACAACATTTCATTAAGGATTACATAGTTTATGATATTCTAACTATGATGGCCTCATCGTGATCACTCCGGAGGTAAGCAGGTTCGTCACCCTCTTCAAGGACAGGTAGGGTAATGCCTGCCCCAAAAGGAGTCATTTCTTGATAACCTTTGTACTCTTCTTCGTCCGTCACTCCTTCAACACCGACAATCTTCCTTTTGCCTTGCATGACTACTTGTAGTCTTCCCTTTGTATTGTTATCCCTTGCATAGAAGATTTGCAAAACATCCTTTGCAAGGACGAATGGGTCATCTCTGTATGCGGTCTTGGATAGATCAACGGTAGTGAACCCATCATTGTCGGTGTTGATTTCATCTAGCCGGACCCACTGACAACGGAAAAGAGCGACCTTCAACTGCCGTCCATAGTCTAGCTCCCATATCTCATCTATGAAACCATAGTATGTTGCCTCCACCGTGCCGTATTCATCATGGGCGTCGAAACGAACAACACTATTTTGGTTGGTGCTCTTTCCATCCTGTTTTTTTTGTGTAAAATGTAAAACCATTTATATCATAACCTTGGTACATCATCACCGTAGTCGAAGGTCTGGGAGCTAAGAGATCTAGCTGACATCCTGTCACCATTCCTAGCCTGCGGCGTTGAAACCAGTCACCGAATTCCTCCTTATATTTTTTTTCTCAAGCCAAGCATGTGACCTACCGATGTGCTTACTTTGCAGTAACTGCTTGTGCTCATTAATGTATGCCATCACACCGTCGGCCTGCTGGAGAACAGCGAAGTGTGCCTGTCTGAAGGAAACCACTTTTACTATTTTGACAGCTTTCTCACCTATCGTTCCTTTGCCCCCTAGTCTTCCATCGTGACGAGATACTGGAACTCCGACCCGATTGATGTCCATATAATATGTGCAGAACTCAATGGCCTCCTCCGTTGTCCATCCTTCTACCATGCTCCCTTCTGGTCTGAATCTATTCCTAACATACCGCTTGAAAACTTTCATCAACCTCTCGAAAGGAAACATCTGGTGTAGGTACATTGGGCCAAGGGCTTTAATTTGGTCCACAAGATGAACAAGTAGATGCACTGATATGTCGAAGTAAGTCAGTGGGAAATGCATCTCAAGCCTGCATAGAATCTCGGTTATCTCCTGCTTCAGCTGGTCTAGCTTGGCCTCTTCAATGACCTTTTCAGAGATCACGTTGAAGAACGAACACAACTTTATGATTGGGGCACGGACCTTGTCAGGGAGGATACCTCGCAGGGCAACTAGGAGCAGCTGAGTCATAATGACATGACAGTCATGGGTCTTCATACAACCATAGTTAAACTTAAGTTCTCTCATGTTAACTAGTCTCTTCGGGTTCGCACAGTAGCCAGTTGGCACTTTGAGATCATTGAAGAAAGAAATAAGCATGGCCTTTTCTTCCTTTTTCAGTGTCCATGATGCCACCGGAAGTTTCAAGTGGCCATCCTCAAGAGTTATTGGGTGCAACTCCTTCCTGAGGCCTAGGTGTTGCATGTCCAAGCGTGTCGCGAGAGAATCCTTTGTTGTTCCCCCGGTGTTCATCAACATGTTAAGTGTGTTACCGCACACGTTTTTAGTTATGTGCATTGGATCAAGACAGTGACGTACACTCAAAAGTGGCCAATAAGGTAGTTCTCAAAAGATTGATTTTTTCTTCCAGATACTACCGCCTGGCGCTGGTACTGCACCTTCCCCCTTCCCAAGGATAACATCTGTGAGTTTGCTTACTTGTTTAAGTATCTGTTTCCCGTCTCGATACTTTGGAGGTCCACGTTTCTCGGTAGTCCCATTAAAATCTTTTCTATTCCTGCGGTAAGGGTGATCCCTTCGTAGGAACCTACGGTGTCCTATATAAACCATCTTCTTGTTTTCTGGTAGATGTATAGCATCAGTCTCGTCCAAGCACTCGACACACCTAGTGTATCCTTTTGTCTTCTCTCCAGACAAGCAACCTCGCCCTGGCAGGTCAGTGATTGTAGCGATAAGTATAGCCTTTATCGTGACATGTTCTTTTTTGTACTCATCCCAAACATCCTTCACACCCGTCTCCCACATCTGTAGTAGTTCATCGATCACTGGTTGTAGAAGCACATCGATATCATTACCAGGTTGTTTTGGCCCTTGGATTAGTAGTGGCATCTGGATGTATGACCGTTTCATACAAAGCCAGGGTGGAAGGTCGTATATACATAGCGTCACTGGCCAAGTGCTATGATTGCTTCTAACCTGGTCAAACGGATTCATCCCATCTGTGCTCAAACCTATCCAAAGATGCCTTACCTCTCCACCGATGTTCTTATAGAACATAGTGTTGATAGTCCTCCAGTCTGACCCGTCGGCGGGGTGCCTCAACATTGTATCTTTCTTACGCTCTTCGCCGTGCCAACGCAACAGTTTGGCTGACTTTGCATTTGCAAACAACCTATGCACTCGTGGAGCTATAGGAAAATACCATACGACCTTTATGGGCCCTCCTCTGGTCTTGCTTCCCTGATTTGATGGCCCTTGCTTGTATCGGGGAGCTTTACACTTGGGACACGCATCCAAGTCTTTGTATTTTTCTCTATGGTACAATATGCAATCGTTGGAACACGCGTGTATTTTCTCAACCTCGAGGCCGATTGGGCAAATAATTTGCTTGGCCAGGTAAGTCTTTTCTAGTAACTCGCTACCCTTCGGGAGCAGTTTATGTAGTATACCTAACAAGCTATCGAAGCCTTTATCACTCAATCTATTCGTTGATTTGAACTCTAATAGCATGATGTTGGCTTCCAGTTTGCTTATTGGGCAGGTCGGATACAATGGTGTTTTTGCATCCTTTCTCATGATCTCCAGTTTTTTTAACTGTGTAGCACTAAGAAATCCGCCATGCACATCATGTAGAAACTGTGAAATGCCATCATTTTCCTCTGTGTCGTCAACTAATGTATTCCTAAACACATTATCGTTGGTAGGCACAGGTACTGTGTAGCATTGGTAATCATCAATAGGCAGAAATGCGTTTAGGGATACGCTAGGCATGGGCACATCATCATTGTTTTCTTGTGCAACATTTTGACCAACCTCCCCATGCAAAGTCCAAATCGTGTAGTCTCTCATGAACCCCCTGGTAATCAAGTGCAATCGTATATGCTCCACGTCGCCTCATTTTCTCGTATTCTTGCAATCTTTGCATGGACAGAATACAGGTTGTGAGTCCCCAGCATTGGCTCTAGTGAGCTTGATGAAATCGTCGATGCCCGTCAAGTACCGTTGGTCTATACATGACAGATCGTACATCCACCCTCGATCCATGTCTGCACAGGTAAAATGGGCCGGGCAGAGAAAACATAGGAAAGTTTTAATAAGAAACAATTATTGCACAATATTGAAGAACAATTATTCTACTCCATGCAACATAAAAATGGAGACACTAATTTAAAAAAGACTAAATTTGGAGACATGATCATGAATAACAATGTAGCTCCAAACAATGCTCATATAAATTAAAAATCGCAGCCCCATAAAAAATAATTATTGCACAATATTGTAGAACAATTATTCTACTCCATGCCACATAAAAATAGAGACATTAATTTAAAAAAATACTAAAATTGGAGACATGATCATGAACAACAATGTAGCTCCAAACCAGTGGCGGATGCAGGATGATAATCAAGGGGGGGCTAAAAACAATGGAGATGTTGATTTGCATGAAGATTTAATGGTGATTTGAGATTTTTGCTACAGTGTTTCTAGTAGTAAATCAAGTCATTAGGGGGGCTGGAGCCCACCCAGCCCCCTGTAGATCCGCCACTACTGCTCCAAACAATGCATTGTTTGGTGACACATGGGTTAATTTGCTCATCAACATTGTAAAAGAATCTACTCTACTCCTAAGAACCAATTATAACATCACATACTAACAATGCATTATAGTCATGAATTAGAAAAGTGCTCTGTAGAAGAATGGAGAAATAAGAATGGGAATCAAGCATTATAGCCATCAAAACAAAGCTAATTAAGCAACAAAATCGAAGGAATGGAGGCTGGTTACTAACCTTAAAGAAAAAGATTAAGCCATTCTTCTAAATCCAAGTGGTAGCTTTACGGATTTGGGCGACCGCAACATTGGAGGGAGTGGCCCAAACGCGCGCCTCTGTTCTCGGGATAAAAGAGTGGAGGAAGAAGATGACGGCTACAACCTTTTTGTGCTGTCAGGCTCATCACTGTCGGTTCTATCCTAGAACCGACAGTGATAGAATCAAATCACTGTTGGTTCTTGGCTTGAACCGACAGTGATAAGTGGAGTTGTCATCACTGCCGGCGGGAGGCACAAACCGGCAATGATAGTTGTCATCATTGTCGGTTCTCGCACCCCCCAATTATTTTCTGGTTGTCAGAGCCTAGAACCGGCAGTGAAGGGTCATCACTGCCGGTTGTCCTAATTTCGGCAGTGATGTGGCCGGCACTGATGACTGAATCTGTAGTAGTGTCACTGTGTCAACAAGCTAGGTTGGCATGATTTGATGGACCATATGGGCGCGCACTCACGTAACGCATGCAGGCCAGGAATCGACATCGATCACAGAGGGCCGCGGCTACTTGTGTCGTATGCGCCGTACGTTGTCTATATACTCGATATACCTGCATCGCGATCACGGGGATATTGGCACGATTTAGCTTCTCAGTCGTCCGACATGACTGACCTCGATCTGATAGCGCGCGGGACGAATGGAGACCGTCATGCACCGCGGCCGCCCGGGGGCCAGGGCCACGAAGCAAGCCTCAGTTCACAACAAGATGAAGTGGCAAATCGAAAACCATTGTTTCGCTATTGTTGCCCCACTGGCGTCCTTGGGCGTCCGTCCATCCAACAACCATCCCTCTTTGCCTTATTTACCGTCGTGCCGGGCCGTCCTCCTGTTTGGTTTGCTCCTGCCCAGAACTGCTTTGCCCAGACAGCGCCAGAATCCGATTTTGGACGCCTAGGGCTAGGATTGGATGCATGGAAGGACCAACCAAACAGGCCCTATATCTGCTCACCATTCACTGATATTGACGGTGCGGTCTATTGGAAATAATCTTTATACACCCATGATATCTTCATCGGTAATGCTAGGAATCAGACATCCGTCTGCGGTTCAGCGCCGTACGCCCCTATTGGTGGACCCGACGTCCAAAAGGCTATGTATCCTATCCGCTCCCTCCGCTCCCCTACAGTCGCTGCAGATTAAAAAAAACTCACGCATCACCGTGACTACACTCCGCGACCACGCTCCGCCGTGCCTTCCACACGTCTTCCTCTCCACCCCGCCTCCCGCTGGCCTTCCTCTCCACCGCCACTGCTCCCGCACCGCCGCGGCGTGCTTCCCCACGCTCACACAGTCGTTGCCGCCTCGCCGCACGAGGTCACACCCACCCGACTGCTGTTGTCGACTCCACCGGGGGCACCTCATGCGCCCCTATCTCCGGGGGTAGTGCCGCCGCTCACCAGGAGACACGCAGCCGCCGGCCCGCTGTCATCCTTCTCCACCATGACCGGTGACCGCACAGCCGGATCCCGTTGTGCAGTGCTCCGCCCGCCCGGCTGCCAGGTTTTGCTGAAAGCGCATGTTGCAAGTGTATGTTTCAAGTGTTTCAGATGTTTTCAGATGTTTGTTACAAGTGTTTCAGATAGGTGTTGCAAAAGTAGATCGGAATGTTGCATATGTTGTAATGGTTGTACACGTATGTTGCAAAGGTATGTTAGCAATGTTTCATCTATGTTTTCGGACGTATGTTGCTAGTGTGTGTTATCTGGATGTTGCATGTATTTTATCTGGATGTTGTGTATGTTTCCAAAGGTTTTCAAGTGTTTTTTTTCATTCAAGTGATTTAGAAGTATGTTGCAAGTGTTGTTTCAAATATTTTAGTTGTTTTTAGACATGTGTTGCAAGAGTTTTATCTGAATGTTGTAAATGTTATAGTAGCTACACACATGTTGCAAATATATGTTCCAAACAGTTTTAGATGTATGTTACAGCAAGTCCTCCACGGGGTGGGTGAGCGTTAGGGGGCGCAGCAGGGCGAGCAAGCGCAGGGGCGCAGCATGGCGCGGGTGAGTAGCACGGCACGCAGACGAGCAACAGGAGTGCGCGGGCAAGCAACAGCAGAGCGGACATTCATGCTCCGATGCGCGTCCATGAGTGGGCAACGAGAGAGAGCGCGTACCTGATGTGGGACCCGTCACAGAAGTAGGGGCGGTGGAGCGTTGCCGTTTTCTACCGATCCGTTTTGGTCACCGACGGGCCCAGTTGACGGTCAGGGAGGTGCGCTCCGCTAGCTGTTCGGCCGCACATCCGCACGGGCGAGCACGCGCTGAGTTGAGCGGCAGGCCCGTTGCCGGCGTCCGAACGTGCGCTTCTGTCCCGACGTCCGGACATGCGCTTCTATCCGGACATCCTCATGCTAGTAAGCCCCTGTATATCTTCATATATAGCGATCCGTCCGGTGATGTCTCCGGCACCGGATCCGCGCCAGACACGACACAAAGACCGACTGACATTGCATGCCTGCCATGATGTTTCCTTGTTCACTCCCCTTGCTTGCCAGTTGCCACGCCGACACCCCCCGCCGGCAGATGGTGAGTGGTGACGCCTAGCTATCGTCGTCCACAATGCAACTCTCCACCAGCCCACCACAATGGTGACGCGAGGGAGGGACATCCGATCCACGTGAGGTTGAAGAAGCTAAGCGAGCTACGCCCACCTGACGGTGAGAGTGCGAAGGGTGGTCCGTCTAGCTGGCTTCTCTTGCCCGCTCGTAACCGGAGAGCGCAAGGCGACACCACCCGCTAGACTTCCTAGGCTTTGCCTCGGCCCGGCCCGGCACTAGGGTGGACAAAACCGCGCCTAGTGCTCTTTTTTTTTTTTTAGGAAGCGCCTAGTGCAGCTGTGCGCGAGGGCTCGAGCGTTAGAGCCCAAAAAAAAAGACTATCCGAGCCGGACCGCTGCCATCGAACGGAGCCAAGGTCTGAGCCCAGAGCCCATCGGTCCGATGGCCTTGTCGCCTTGTTGTGCGGCCCAAGCGCGAAGCGTGCTACGTTGAACGTGCGGACCTTCCATTCCATTCTTGTTTCATGATTTTCGTCCATCTTTTTTTACAACAATGATAAAAAAAAGTCTTACGACATTTCCTCCCAATCTATGCTGGAACCCTATACTTGCTTAAACAAGCACGGAATGTTTGAAACTTACTTTGCTGAAATCTCTTGGGAGCTCTTCAAACGTGTTGAAACCATAAATGCTGAAAACTTTCTGAATCTATCTTGATCTTGATGCCTAAAACGACACGGTCTAAATCATCCAGGGAAAAAAAATGTACGTACATTTCTTTTTTCTAAGGTAAAATGCAGGAGCTCGCCGCTCAATTAAGTAGGAAGAGGAGTTTTATGTACAAAGGCAGCACTGGTGCCGGACACTTGGTCCTAGGACCGGAGGAAAAAAATGTGCGTGCACTTCATCATCTTAATGAAACGCACGTTAGCAAAAAAAAAAAAGTACGTACAAAACGTTCACGAAACTCGTTTTGCTGTTAAAACTTAAATAAAACAATGATCTAGTGCGCTGCCACCGGCAGCTTCCCAAGGCTTGTATGTAGAGAATTATACGAGTTTAGATGCTCAGTGAAAGTTGACATCGATCTAAAGCACACAGGATTTTACAATGACAATGCATTATGTATAAGTCAATCCGTGCTTACTTTCAAGACGACTAGATACTAGAAGTTGTCATTTTCTGTTCTACAAAAGACGGTATCTATCATTCTGATCCATCAGGGAAGCGTTCAAGGGCATTTTGTTTCCCATTAACATAAAAATCAATCACTGCTTTCATGCGATCATACTTATCAGGATGGTAGTTCAAATGCACAATCACTGGCTTCAACTTCCGCAGATGAGCATCTTTCCTCACCGTCTTGAAGAGAACTTTGCTGTTCATGAAGAGGTAGATATCCATAGTTCTTTTGGATGCATGTAGACCTTCATAACCAGGATGTGAGGGGAAAAACAGCTCCTCGTTGAAAACTGCTTGGTCCCATGATTTGGGCTCATGAGAAAGGCGGTAAGCAACCCTATCAAGAAGCTCAATCGAAGGGATTGTCGGCCTTATGAAAAAGAATCCAGAATTATAAACCCATATACGCATCGTATGTGCATATCTTGCCCAGCCCATTGAAGGCTCATCAAACACATCGTTGAATCCATAAGCTGTCATATTGTTGTGGCCATCACTCATGGATTCAACGTCAGAATCTCTGTAAAGATGATCAAATGGATTTTGGAAGAAAATGATATCAATATCAGAGAGGAGAACACTGTATCCAAGCTGCAAAAATTCCCTCAATATGCGGAACTTGAGTCCAGAAACAGCATGGTTTCCACCTGTCTTGCCAATATTGTCAATGCCATCATCTGGATCGCGCCGGTAAACTGGGACATCATTGGACTTGCAGAAGTTCTCTATATTGTCATCCAATGCAACTACTAAATAATTTGAAATCCCAGCTCGTTTTATGTTAGTGAACCACATCTCAAGCATCTCTTTCACATTAGAGTTTGCCAATGCAACTATCAGTTCTTTCTTCACAGCAACCTGTTCCAATATGTTGGCCAATCTGGAATTGATGGATAAATCTGGAATAACTGTTGGATTTGTTCTCAGAGCTTTCACTGTACCAAATGGACCAGCCTTATACAGGGCCTCATTTTTCCCTTGTCCAGCCAATTGAAGCTTCATTGACAATTCATTGATCTGCTTCTTGAATTCAGCATTTTTCCTTTCCAACAATACCAGCCGTGACTTTAGTCTGCCAACTTCCCGAGATGGATCACAGGCAACTAATTCAGCCTAAAGATGAAAAATATAATTGTAAAGCCAGTATATGAGAACTAAGAAAATGGTATGTACATCATTATATGAATCCAATTGATTTCTTAAAAAGATCAGCAGGGAAATTTAAACATATAAGCTATGAAAAAGGATTTTAGTTTGCTATCTACATGACGCTAACCAAAATAGTTCTAGCTTTCCCTGTAGCACCCTAGGGGCAGGGCTGACAGAGGAATGATTGCACCTTGTGATGAAATGATTATACGACTATCAGGTGCAAAATAAGTTTCAGGATTTCTTGGTTATATTTGTATTTCATAGACATTTTGCATTTACCAAGAAAGAGAGCAGTATAGCAGTCTCTTGATGAGAAGTTATGATTTGAAAGTTGAGAACAAATTGGCTATAAGATCCTAACTAAAATTTTGTTAGACAAGTAATACTTTTATTAAGTATGTACACAGCAATGTTTTCAGGTCGTCCGATTAATCGCGATTAATCGTCCTGGTCGCCCCTGGAGGTCGATCAGGAGCCTCGATTCGATCAGCTCGACCAGCTTTCTGGTCGTCCGATTAATCGTCGATTAATCGCGATTAATCGGACGACCAGGGCATATGGACGACCAGTGTGTACACTGTGCTTTTGGGCCTGGTTTTACTTGGTGGACATGTGGGCTACTGGGCTTTAGTTTTGGCCTGTTAGGGTTACAATAAGAGGGCAGGGCAGGCACATAGCACCCCGAGTCCCCCCGTCGAGCGTCAGCAGCCGCAATTCCCCTCCCCCCGCGCGTGATTCAGCCGCAAAATCTCACCCGCGCGCGGCTTCCCTTCCTTCCCCGCGCGCGACTGAACTCTCCCGCGCGCACGGCTTCCCTTCCCGCGGCTTCCCTTCTCCCCCGCGCTTCTCCCTGTCTCCTTCCTCTCTAGTGGTACTCTGCTGTCTGCTCTGCGGGTGAGCAGCAAGGAGCCGTCGACGCCCTCTGTCAAGTCTCAGGTCAAGTAATCGCCGCCGGTCTTCGCCATGAGCTCCTCCTACGATGGTTATGGTATGTGCCTTTCCCCTCTACATCTTCTTGCTCCCCCCCCCCAATCCCTCGCTCTCTGATAGGTTGTTTGGTGCTTGTTGTGAACTTGTGGTGTTCCTCTAGGCTCTGTGCTTCTGCAGATGTGGATCGACATTGTGCAAATGTGGAAGTGATAATGCCTGTGTCTGACCTTGAAGGAGGTGTTCCAGAATCTGTTGGGTCAGCTGCTGCCTCATCTTCTCAAGATATTCCTTCCTTGATTGAGAGGGCTATAGCAAAGCTACCTCCAGATCTGTTGGGTCAGCTGCTGCCTCATCTTCTCAAGATATTCCTTCCTTGATTGACAGGAATATGGACCTCTGGACAGTGCAGAAAAGAGAAGAAAACAACTCCCACAAGTAAGTCACCAGCTAAACACTAATGCAGTCTTGATGCTTGCTTTATTGTGTATAATATAGTGTATATATAGAGGTATATATATAGGTCGACCAGCTGATATACCTGGACGACCAGATGGACGACCAGGGTCGACCAGGTTCGATTAATCGACCTGGTCGACGACTAATCGCGATTAGTCGTCGGGTCGGTCCCAGGTCGACCAGGTTCGACCAGGCGACCTGAAAACATTGGTACACAGTAAGACTGCAAGAGAGTTCTAGATGCTGTTAAAATTACAAAGAAGACTGTTTAGACATACTCCTTCTGTCCTCGAATATAGCGTATAGAAGCATTCAAACTGTACTCAAATATAAGGGATTTTGGGAGACAAAATGATAGTTTTGCATTAAATAGGTGCACATATTTGTTAGGTACATTGTTACTAGCCATTTATCATGCAATCCCCCTTTAATCATGCCGGATGACAACGTCTATACATGCGGAATTGAATTGCTTAGGAAATGAAATGATAGTACATGTGTCTTATGTATTCTCTCTTAGGTCCTGTTTGGTAGAGCTCCATTCCTTGATTCTTAGCTTCAGCTCCTTGATTCTCTGATGGAGGGATTTTTTTTATTCTGATGGGGGAGTAGGGTGGGGAGCAGGTGAGAATTGATTATGAAGTGATTCTGGTGGGGATTGAATAGGGAGCACTGAGGAGCGTTTTTTTTAGCTCCCAGTGTAAATGGAGAAGTGAAACACTATATTATAGGACAGAGAGAGTATAGTATCTTAAGAGTATGGTATCGTGAAGATGGAAGAAAATACTTTTAAAGCATTTGTTATATCTGCAGTCAAGGTGAGAATTGAGACTAAATGTCTAAGTGGTGCTTGTCATGTATTCATGTGGACCAACAATGGTACGAGAACTTGAGAGCACATGAGCACCAATAAATTGAAACTCACATTTGTCCTCTTTACCTTCCCAGGTCAACTGTAATTTGAAGTTAATAAAACCAGTTAGGTGACTTGCCTATTTCCCCTTTTTTTATATATTCCAACTTGAGACACTTTGCTAGTAGCTGGACTGTAAGTTACATCTATATGCACCACAAATTGAACAATAGGTGAAAATACTGTTTGTTCATAGGAGGAAAACAAGACCTTGAAGCTACAAGAAATACATGAACAAGCAAGTGGTTGGCAGCATAGCCAAACATAGTAGGAAGGGGGAAAGGTGCACATGAATTGTTGGCAGTATTGTGAATAAACACAAACGAGGTCAGTCATCCCAAAACTGCTTCACTGTACGCAGTAGCCAACCTGACAGCATTTGGGAATGATCACAGAGCATGGCTGCAGGCAGATAAAACAGAGCAAAATGCAAGCAATACTTGTGGTTTATTCACCAGAGTGATAATCTTTCAGCTTAAAAGAAAGGAATGGTCACCATTTGGGATGTAACTACTAAGGTAAATCGCTTGCTTTCTCTGAGGCATTTTCTTATCAAGTTTGTTAAGCCTATGTCATCCAAACACACCTGGCATATTCTCTCCTTGATCTAGTTGGCTACCTCATTTTTTTATAAGAAAAAAAACCACCGTATCATTGAAGCCTTTCAGCATCCGTCAAATAATTTTTTTTTCTCGTTTGAGCTAAACCAGGAAACTCGAAACTGTCCGCGTCCCCTGCAACTTGGCTGTCTATAATTCATCTATTGCTACTATTTCATTCATCAAATAGGAATTCTATTTACACGGATAAGTACCGGTAGCAAACCACACTGTCCACAAGGAATACTCGCCGATCCCCGGCCAAACATTCAGATCTCCTGCCCTCCCCCAACGAACAGAACGGGATCAAAGGAAGCGGAAACGCGAGTACGTACCCGGCGGGGCCAATGGACGGCGGAGTCGGGGGCACGGGGGAAGAGGCCGTCGGGGTAGAGAAACGCGCACAGGCAGCCGAGTGCGACGCCGACCACGACCGCCGCGGCGATGCGGGACCCACGAGACAGCGGCGGCCCCCCGGCCCCGCCGCCGCGCATCAGGGGCGACTCTCGCCGGCCGGCCATCTCCCTCGGCGAGGCCTCTGCCCTGCCCGCCGCGCCGCAGGAACGAGATCCTCGTTCCTTTCTCGTCTCCCCGGGGAGAAGTTTGGGCAAAGGCGAACGCGTGAGCGTGACGGTGACGCCCGATGTTTTGTCGTCGTGCTTTCGAGTGGGACGGCCGGCCGGACGGAAGAACTGATGCGAAGTGGTGGGATTCGTTGCGTGGGACCCGCTGCTGCACAGCCATATTCAGGGGTTGTTTACCCCTGTTTAGTTCCCCAATTCTCCCCAAATTCCACTGTGCAAAAAGAAGATTCCCCGTCACATCAAAATATCGGCAAATACATGGAGTACTAAATGTTGATGAAATCAAAAACTAATTGCACAGTTTTGTTGTACTTTGCGAGATGAACATTTTAAGCCTAGTTAGTCAAAATTTGGATAATTTTTACCAAATACAAACGAAATGCTACAAGAATTCTGATACAGTGTTTTTCTCCCCAATTCTCTGAACTAAACGAGGCCTAAGTTGGTGAAAAAGTTTGGGTTCGGCTACTGTAGCACTTTTCGTTTTATTTGGCAATTTATGTCCAATCATGGACTAATTAGGCTCAAAAGATTTGTCTCGTGATTTACAACTAAACTGTGTAATTAGTTTTTTCTTTCGTCTACATTTAGTACTCCATGCATGTGCCGCAAGATTTGATGTGACAGATACTGTAGCACTTTTTGGGTTCACTTTTCGTGAACTAAACAGGCTCTCAGCAGATTTTGGGGGTCAAGGCCACGCTTAGGACCGGTTTAGTTGCAAAGTTTTTTTTACAAAATAATACTATAGTAAATTTCGTTGTTATTTGACAATTAGTGTTCAAATATAGTCTAATTAGACTTAAAAGATTCGTCTCATCCATTTCGTCTAAACTGTGTAATTAGTTTTTTTATCTATATTTAATGTTCCATGCATGCGTCCAAAGATTCGATGTGACGGGGAATGTCGAAAAATTTTGCAAAATTTTTTGTAACTAAACAGGGCCTTAGTCTACGAATTTTTTTTTGAAAAAATATTGTAACACTTTTCGTTTGTATTTGACAAACTTTGTCCAATCATGAATTAACTAGACTCAAAAGATTCGTCTCGATATTTACTGATAAACTGTGTAATTAATTATTTTTTATCTATATTTAATGCTCCATACATATATCGAAATATACGATGTGACGAGAAATCTTGAAAACTTTTTGCATTTTGCAGTGAACTAAACATGGCCTAACTCACGTTTGTGGTGAGAACGAGGAAACGAATTCCTCTCAGGCCTGGTCTAGTTTCCAAGAATTTTGGTTTTCTATGGTAAAAAGATATATTTGGACACATATATATAGAGTACTAAATGAGAAAAAAAACCAATTATACAGTTCTCGAGGAAATCGCGAGACGAATCTTTTAAGCCTATTTAGCCCATAAAAGCCATAAGTGTTGCGGTAACCTATATGTGCTAATGACGGCTTAATTTGTATCATTAGATTCGTCTCGCAGTTTCCTAACGAGTTCTGTAATTTATTTTTTTATTAGTATCTAAAAACCTCTCTTAACGTCCTTTCGACATATCTGATGTGATATTTTTCTAAAAACTTTTCACGATCTAAACAGGGCATCAGCAGTGGTGAGTTGGTGTACCGTGTACGTCAGAAAAAGCGAGCCACGTCAAATTACCGATGAGTCTGACTTCTGGTTAAACCAAGCAGCTGGACCCACACATAAATAAAAAAAAACGAGCTATCAATGTAGGAGCTGGTCACGAGGCTGGCTGGCTCTTCCCTTCCCCACTCAAAAAACTGTTTTATATTTGGCAGGAGTCGGCTCAACGTGATGAATCGGTTCAGCATCTCTCGATGGGTCGCATACTCCAGTGATTGAGTTGACTTTTTCCGTGCCAGCTCGGACGGTGAGTCGGTTTCATTTTGCCACTGCAGAAGCCCGCGCCCCTTCTACGCTCCCTCCGTCTTAAAAAAAATTGTTACGAGAATCGTGCTGATCAAATTTTCTCAACTTGGATCAGATCTGTAAAAAATACGTGTAATATTTATATCTCTAAATAAGTTTATTATAAAAATATATTCAACGAGCTACCTAATAATACTAATTATGTACTATAAATATTATTATTTTGTTAAATATATATGGTCAAAGTTAAAAGGAAAAAGTTCATATTACTCCCTCTAAATTTTGCCTATATCGAATAACCCCAAAATAACATTTGGTTCAATTTACTCCCTCCAACTATTTAAGTTGGTCCAACTAGCACCTTAAAGAGGTTTTTCTTTTTTTTTCTCTATGTACAAATTATATTTTTAGTTTCAAATTTTGTGAGGTGAGAGGGCATTGTACTATGCATTTTTCATCATTATATTTTATATGATATTATACCTCTAGTGTTAATTTATTATTAAATTTCCTAAGCTATCAAAATAGTGGGAAAAAGTTAAAATATATTTTTCTAACATAACTTATGATGTTGTTTATCATATCACAAAAGTTGATATTAAGACTCAACTAATACGTAGAAAAACAAAAATAACAAACCATGTTAAGGGGTAAACTAGACCAACTGAAATAGTTGGAGGGAGTAAATTGAACCAAATATAAATTTAGGGGTAATCTGGACATATACCAAACTTAAGGGGAGTAATTTGGACTTTTTCCAAGTTAAAGGTTATTGACCTTTTAGGAAGCGAGAATGACTCTTTTTTAGGGACGGAGGGAGTACGTCAGAACTCATCACACTGACTTTGGAGACAATGGTCTGATTTTGTAATTTGGCACTTAATCGAGTGTGCTCCCTTTCGTATAGTGTAATCCTATTTCTCAGTAGATGAGATAATTGGATCATCGCCACTCTAAAAATTGGACTTCACAAAATCACAATTTTAACATGGGCTCCGTAAAATCACCATTCACTTCCATAACTAGATGGTAGTTGCTCTCTAGATTAGTGGAGTTATGTAGCTAGTAACCTTGTGTGATGAAGTGTCTAGAATAGAATCAAGTTGCCACTATAGACTTGTGTAGAGGGCTTGTTTGAGTGAACTAGAGCTAGTGTTTGTAATGGTTATTAGGATCCCCTTTTGTACTAACCAACTTGCTCCAGTAACTTATGCTTTACATACAAAATTCTTATAGTCTATTCATCTCTCTCCCTCTAGCCATCTAAATCCTTACACCGATGATCATCAATATATTAGTTCCATGTCCAGCTTTTCACTACATCATTTGACCCTTTTCAAGGCATGATGATCTTCAACTTCATTGCTCCAAGCCATTTGATGTCCTTTAGTACATGATATCCACTCATTTCCTTACTCTATATATTCTTGGATTCTTCATAATCGATATAGATCATAGCTTTATATAACCTCTCACGGTCGACCATCTCTAAGCCCTTCACTAGCACTTCACCGCTACATTTGGTCCTTCAGTGCCAAGACCCTTGCTTGCTAATCACCCTTATCCATCATAGCTTAGTTGTGCTTATCCTTCACTATCACTTTGTGCTCCCTATTCTCAATGTCTTCACTTTCTCGCTTCGATCATCATCATTTTTGAACTTCGCATTTCACATTGTTTTCATGGTGTTCACCAACTCATCATGCTTATTCTTATGATCTTCATTATTTATCAGCTCGCAATGTTCAATTATCTTCACATCTCTAGTTGATCCTTAACGAATGAGCTATCAATCTCTATCTTGATGCTATAATTCAACCGATACACCAACTCATGGAAATAGTTAATTAGTCCCGCACATCTAATTGTCATTAACTACCAAAACTCACCAAAGCACACATGCTTCCAATTGGCTAGAGCAACCCCTAACTCGGGAGCGCTATAGGCCAGTCCATCTAGCTTGCTATATCACTGAGTGTTGCTTATGGGATTAGAGAGGATACCGAGGGTCTAAGCACTCTTCAAGACATCATTATAATAAGATCACAAAAAAGTTCCATAAAGAAAATCAAATTGAAGTAATAGTTTGCTTGATTTAACCATCATCTAAGAGTGCATATCGTTGATCACCAATATTCTGGTTACACAAATTCAAATGGAGTAATTAAATTCAAATTTTCTACGTGAAAAAATTAACATAAACTTTATTTAATACTTATATATGTTTAAGTAACTAAATACTCATTTTTGTGCAATGATATATTGTTTTGAATAATTTAATCTGATTTCTATCTATCTATCTATTTTTTTTATAAAATTGCACAAAATGGAAACTACAAGTAATATAAAAAGGTCTTTAAATTTGTGAGTTGTATATGTAGCTCTACAATAGTATGAACTTTATTGTGTATGTATATTCCTAAAAATAATTTAATTCAAAATATGCAACAGTATACCCCTTTTAGAATTTAAATGTACTTCTATGTATTTATTCCAATTAACCCACTACTGTGCAGCCCAACAACCCAACTGGCAACTTCAACGGCCCACATAGCATATGATCACCTAGTCGTCGACTCTTGATCTAATGGTCGACATTGTGCTCGTGCCTATATAAACTCAGGTGCCTCCATGAAACCCTAGGCGTGTTGTTCGTCTTCCTTATCTACTAAGCCGCTGTCTTCCAGCTCCCCACCCCTCCTCCTCTAGCCTCCGTCCACCGCCTCCTCCTTCAAGGCATCTGAAAGCCCAAGTTTGGTTTTGGTAATTAATGACATCAAGTTGCTAATGCCACGTGTTAAGTGTTTTGAGTTAGGCATAAGCAACACATGTGATGAAGGTGTATGTGGCAAGGAGTGATGGCCACAAGATCACAAAGAGATAGTGCATGGACATGAAATAATGATCATGGTGGAGATGCACATAAAAGGAAGGACATGATGATTAAGTGAAAAGAGAAGGATCTAAGAGCGCAAGGCAAAGGTATAACCATAGGGGTTTTCCTTTTGCCGGTCTAAGATGAGTAGAGAAGTGATTGACCGGGTTTAGGATACATAGCCGACTATCAAGAGGGGCAATCACGGTTAGCTCGTAAATCAAGTGCCACTAGATCAATGTCTTGAGCATATGCATTAGGATCTAGTAAAAAGCTAACATAACGCCTTGAGAAATGATTTATGAAATGCTAACACACATGCACATGGTGGTGTACACTTGGTGGTGTTAGCACAGTTTGTGAAGGCGGTGGAGTTTAAGCGGTAGGGAGGGGTTTGGGTTCCTCTCTCCCTCCCGCCGAGCTTGTGAGGCGGGATTCGGCGCTTTTTGGAGAAGTGAAATGCCTATTTTCTATTGCGCCGGAAGTCGAAAAAGAAACGGAGGCGAACGGAGGTCGCAGAGATGACCGGACGCTAGACCGGACGCGGTCTCTGTATGACCGGACGCGTCCGGTCAGTGTTCAGTGTCTGTGCGTTTTTTAGTTTGATGATCGGACGCGTCCGGTCATCCAGGGAGCTTACTGGACTCTAATCGGACGCTGACACTGTGGCGTCCGGTCAGTTCAACAGCGCGTCCGGTCAGTTCTCCTAAGCGAATCAGAGCACGCGACCGGCGCGTCCGGTCCCTCACGTAACCGGAGCGTCCGGTCAGGCGTCGAGAAGGGTAGAGCGAAGCGGAGTAACGATCGGACGCGCGGCGCGTCCGGTCACGTGCGATCGGACGCGTCCGGTCTCAACGGGAGCATACTGGAATGCGACCGGACGCGGGCACTGCCGCGTCCGGTCAATCGGTTCAGCGCGTCCGGTCACGGCAACGGCTAGTTCTGACACGCACTGTTTCTTGCTGTCGTGTAGTGACCGGACGCGTCCGGTCACCCTGACCGGAGCGTCCGGTCAGTGCGTTTTTCGCTGCGTCGTCTGTAACGGCTAGCTGCGTACCCCTTCGTTATAAATAGACGTTAGCCGGGGTTTGAGGGTAACTCTTGCACATTTTGAGAACTAGAGACATACTTTGAGCTAGAGAACAACCCCTCCACTCATCTCTTTGCATAGTTGCACATCTTGAGTGAGATTGAGTGAGATTCAAGTGCATTGCTTAAGAGTTGCATTCTAGAGGCACTTGATCTTCGAGTTGCTGCGGATTTCTTGTTACTCTTCCGTGTTTCCCGACACGGTAGACGGCTTGGAGCAGCGGAGGTGATTGAGCTTGCAATTGGAGATTGTTGGAGCCTTCACCAAGTGTTGTAAGGGGTTCTTGATCCTTCCCCGCGGGAGTTCGCAAATTGGATACTCTAGTGGAGCTCGTGGCTTGGAGGATCCCTATCTTGTGTGCGGTTGTGCGGCGCCCGCCGAGGGCTCGACTCTTGATAGTCGATTAGCTCGCGAACCGACAAGTGGGTGTATCGCCACAACGGGGAGTAGCTTGGCGGGAAGCAAGTGAACCTCGGGATAAATTCTTGTGTCATTCTCTTCCCGAGGATTTCTCTTGTATGATTGATTGATTGGTATTTCTCTTCTCTTCACGGCGGTATAATCACTCGAAGCTCTTCTCTCGTATTACTTCTCGTTTCTAGCTTTTAGTTGTTGTTGTGTTTAGTGAATAGCCTTGTACTAGACTTGTGTAGGTGGCTTGCTTAATTAGTTAGAGCTAGTGCTTTTGCTTCGCCACCTTTCGTACTAACTCGTGGTTAAGTAATTCTTGTAGAAGTTTTAATTAGGCTATTCACCCCCCCTCTAGCCTTTTTGGACCTTACAGCATCCACCTACCCCATCCATATCCATGCTTCTCATTTCTTGGGTTGATGGTTAATGGTGGCGGCGACGGTGTAACCATTGGAGTTGATGGATCTAGTGGCTCGGCGGCTCGATTTGCGTGCATGTGGCTCAAATTGCAATTGCTTCGATTCAATTTCTAGGTGTGGCCTCAGCATTGCACACTTGGATGCGAGGCTGTGGACTCCCCGTGACTGGTATTTGTGGCTACACCGCATTATGCACAAGGCAATGATGGCCCCCAAATGGTTGGCAACGATGTTGTACAACATGACGATTTGTGCGTATGTAAGTTACACCTAAATCCTTCCTGTTCATTGTCTTTGGTTTTTATTTTCGTAGGATCAAACATCTTTACAACTATTTCTAGTAGAAACACATATTTCTAGTGAGGATCGATATTGAGCAAAATTGTTATATTTGAATTCTACCTTTTCATGCCCCTTTGTGTTCTTTACATTGTAAATCATTAGGTAAAGATCTATGATTTTATATCTAGTTCCCTTTTAATTGGCCTTAGATCTATATGTTCATCAAAAGTAGGATAGTGAGATAGGCACATGCACATAATTTATGATTGATTCATTCAACTCTCCTTGCCACCTAGCAATGAAATACAATATTTACTTTGTTGTTTGGTTTTGTGCACTCTATTCTTGTCTTGTCTTTTCCTTTCATTTCCATCATTTAGTTCATCTTCCAAACTGTGATGTCATAGGTAAACAAGCTAGGTTTCTAATGGGGATTCTTGATTTGGGCGTGCGAGCTTATTTTACAGGGTGGAAGCTATTATTTAGGCAACTTGGACTTGATTTGGGAGATGTATAGCTTATTTTGCAGTTCAAGAAGGTACACTGGGTGATCAAAGGAAGACGATGGAAATGCATATAGCACTTGAGTTTTAAGAAGGGATTTACAATTTATTTATGGGTTTGTTACAATTGGATCTCCCGTTATCTGGTTCTGGTATCTACATCCCCGAGGTACGTGTTTCTAACTGTCTCTAGTTGATTCCCCTTGACTATAAAGTACTTCTGTAGAGATGAAGTATACAAAATGAAAGAATTACCACATTAATTTATCTTTAATCTATGCAATCTTTAGCAAAACTTTTGCCATGCTTATGCATCAAGCAAAATGAAGTTAGTTCGCTTAGCTAGAATCTCTACAATATTCTTGGCTTTCTCATTTTTCTTTCCATTTCTTTGTCTTATTTTCATCATTTTTTCTACTTGTATGTAGCTTGTCATTTTAGTAAAGAAAATTCTATACATATAGAACTAGGGTTTTCCACCTCACTTTTCTAATCTGGCCATTGGATGCTTGCACAATAAAGTCTTGAATGTATTAGCCTTCTCGACTTAAGCCATGTTTAGATAGATTGAAATAAGTTATTAGCTGCTAAAAAAGCTCTAACTAATCCAAACAGTCTGGTTTATAGTTCATCTTACTTATAGCTCATCTTGAACTATTCAACCACTATGCTTATAAAAAATAGTTATTAGATGGCTGCCTCCAGCTATTTCAACTTATAAAAAGTTATTAGCTGGTCTAAATAGGGGATTAATGCATTTTTTCTAGGTTACTATTTAATCGCCAGGGATTTATATGACTAAGGATTTTGCTGTGTTTATATCATGCACAACAACACCTTATTACTCCTGCATTCACTTATTTAATGACTTAAGACATATATAACACCAAATAGATTCATTGTTTGTGGACATGGACTATTGCACCGAAACATGTGCTCAAAATGGTTTCAAAATTTCTAGATGATGGCTTTGTGGTTTGCAATGATAGAAATGTCACTGCATTGAATCACAAATTTTACTAAACCGGTGCTTGTCGATTGTGTATGGTTGTTGCAATCATCAGCCTCTGATGCATGCAAATTTATGAATGAGTCCTATATATTGGAACTCATTTATGCAAAAAGTTCAAAATATATGTATATAAGTCCATGTTCGTGTGGGGAAATCGCAGGGCCAAGCTGCTGAACTCTGAAATGGACAGGAAAAAAAGAAAAAAAAAATCCACCTAAAATAAGCACTTCCATACATTGTCTAATGGTCAACCAAAGGCCCCAGTCTTCACAATGGAGACCTCTTGACGGACGCCAGCATAGCATGATAGCAATAAGCCACGCAAAAAAAAATCGAAAAACATTCCATTCAAAAGAATCCGCCATGCATAAACACCTTCCCGCTTTGCTTCCCCTCCCAGTTGGCAGTCCTGGTTTTCTACTGCTGGACATGCAAGCACACTTCATCAATTGCTGCTTGGATTTCATCCTCTCTTCCCTTATTTGAGTCCCCGTTCGCGACGATCTTCTCCAAGAGTCACCAGCGTTCATCCCAGTTGGAAACTCTCGAGCGAGCGAGGAAGAGGCAATGGCGGCGGCGTCGAGCTCCGGGGCCGCGGTGACCGCGCGCGGGATCCACATCATGGACAGTCCGGAGGGGCGGATGAGCGCGGTGCCATGGGTTTCGTTGGGGGTGGACGGGGCCGGCCACGAGGAGGAGGACGCGGTGCTGGCGAGGGCGCGCGGGTGCGACGTGTACGTCGGGCACGGCGGCGGGGTGCGGCGGATGGTGGCGTGGCTGCGCGCCGAGCTGGAGCTGCTGGGCGTGCCCTGCGTCGCGTCGGACCGGCGCCGGTGTGGCGACGCGCGAGGGCTCGCGGCCGCGCGGGCGGCCATGGACGTGGCCCTGGCGGGCGTGGTCGTGGTCACGCCGGTGTCGCTGGCCAACCCATACGCTGTCGAGGAGATCCGGGTCTTCCTGGAGCGCGGCGCGCTCGTCCCGGTCTTCGTCGGGATCAGACAGGGCGACTTCGTCGTGGAGGACGTTGTGGAGAGGCGCAGCGACCTGTGGGAAACGCACGGTGGCGAGCTCTGGAAGGCCTACGATGGCGTGGAGGCCGAGTGGAGGGAGGTCGTGGAGGGGCTCGCCCGCGCCGAGCCCGTGGTGGAGTTGCGCCTCGGCGACCTTCGGGACCGCGTCCTCGACGTACTCCAGATCCTCGGCCCGCGGCTCGGCAGGCCGGCGGTGGGCCCGGCCGTCCGGGCGTGGCGTGCCGCGGCGGACGCGGAGATCCCGTTCCCCTGGAACACGGGCTTCGTTGGACGGGAGAGGGAGCTGCTCGACGTGGAGGCCATGCTGCGCGGCGGCGCTCCTGCTCATGACCAGGCCGCCGGGAAGAGGCCGATGCCCCTGGACGGTTCCATCACCGGGGCGTCGTTCCTACATGGCGTGGTCTGCATCTCTGCCGCGTCCGGCGCCGGGAAGACGGAGCTTGTGCTTGAGTTTGCACACAGGCACGCCCACGAGTACAAAAAGGTCCTCTGGGTTCACGGCGAGGCGAGGTACCTGCGCCAGAGCTACCTCAAGCTCGCAGACCACTTGGGCGTTGCCGTCGGCGACAATGTATTGCAGACGACGACGACAGAGCGGGCCAGAAGCCTCCACGGGATCGAGGGAGTCGCTATTGAGAAGATCAAGAAGGAGCTCACCCGCGACATACCCTACCTCGTCGTCATCGACAACCTCGAGAGCGAGAGAGACTGGTGGGATGGCCGGGCCATTAAGGAGCTCCTGCCCCGCGGCGGCGGGCGCACGCACGTCATCATCACGACGCGGCTCCCCAGCCTGCAGGGGGTGAGGGTTTTCGAACTAGGAAACCTCGACGCGCCCAACTCCATGCATCTCATGAAGGGCGCGCGCATGTTTAGAGATGAGGACCTGGCTGTACTTACGGACATCCAAGAGAAGGTGTGCGGCGTGCCTCTAGGCCTCGCCCTTGTCGGCTCGATACTGTCCGAGATCGCCGTTAGCCCGGCCGAGCTCCGGGAGATGATGATCGACGCGCCGCACCGGGCGCCGACGTGGTCACCCAAGGATGACGCCGCGGTGCGTGACAACCCGGGCCTCGTCCAGCTCCTGGACGCGTGCTTCACACTGCTTCGGTGGGAGACACCCGCCGGGCTCGGCAAGGTAGCCGAGAGGCTGCTTGAGGCCAGCAGCTTCTTCGCGCCGGTGCCGATCCCGACGGCGATGCTGATACACGCTGCCTGCGCGTGCGCGGCCGGGATGACGCCGTGGAAGCGCTTGACGCGCGAGCTGCGGCGATGCTGCACCTCGCCGCTCGCGCCACTGGAAACCGGCCGCGTCGAGCAGAACGCGCTGGCGATGCTGCTGCGCCTTGGGATCGCCCGGCGGAGCACGCGGGCTGGGTGTGTCTCCGTGCACGGCGTGTTCCGGACCTTCGGCCGCAAGATCGGCTCCGGTCGAGTCGCCCGTGCCGTCGTGGAGACCATCGCCGAGCAGGGCTGGGGCGCGGCGCAACACGCCGACGACCACACGTGGGCGGCGTGCCTGTCTCTGTTCAGGTTCGAGAAGCCTGACGTGTCAGTGGAGCTGCCGCCGCCGGAGCTCGCGCGGTTCATCACGCGCTCCGCGCTACCGCTCGCCGCACGCTGCGTGACTGGGTACTCTGCGTATGGCGCCGCGCTCGAGCTGCTTCGGGAAGCCACCGACGACGTCCTCGAGGCCGAGGACTTGTACATCGGCGCGCCTCGCCGGATTAACGATCACAAGTACGTGGCGATCGACCCGAAGGTATACAGGAAGCTCGCCCAAGCGAGGGCGGAGCTCCTCGTGATGCGGGCAAGGATTATGCTGAGGGCCGGAGAGCGCGGCATCGCCGAGGACTACTGCTTATCGGCGATTGGCCTCCTAGAGGTAGCCTGCGGCGACTGCCACCCTGAGACGCTGGTGGCCAGGGCTTTCTTGGAGCATGCCGTGAGGGTTTAGCTATGCATAGAGACCCAGGGAATTTGCAAGAATTTTGTGTGACTCCTCTTATCAAAATTCCTACCAAAATTCTTATAGGTTCAACTAGAGAAGATTGTTAATTTTATTCTTTAGAATTTCAGCGTTCAGAATATTGTTACTGCAAGCCAGAGGTCTCGGTCAAATTTTTTTTTGAGCATAGTCTCGGTCAAAATTCACCCACAATATTGTCTTATCTAGATGTTTTTTTTTCAGAAGAAGCTTTGTTCAGTGTTGTATTGACCGAATTCAGCTTTCAGCCTCCTATATACCATACAGATGTGTTGGTCGATTTGGTATTCATTAGTCAGTAAATGTTTTTTAAGATATCAGTCCAAATGTACAACTGTGCATAATTGTGTCCACATCTCTTCGGCCTTGTTTAGATCCCTGATTCGGGGGTGGCCAAATTTGCACAGTGACACATCCGAACACTGTAGCACTTTTGTTTTTTAGTGCAAAAAATTATCCAAAAATTGATTAATTAGACTCAAAATGTTCGTCTCGCAAAGTACAACAAAACTGTGCAATTAGTTTATGATTTCATCTACATTTAGTACTCCATGCATTTACCGGTATTTTAATGTGATGGGGAATCTTCTTTTTGCATAGTGGAATTTAGAGATGAATTCTGGAATCTAAACAAGGCCTTCGTTGCTCTTGTTCATCTCCTTCTCCAAAGGTACTCCGCTGAGCCTTTTCGGGGTCAGGGTACTACAGATAAAGCAAACCTTGGTCTGCTGTTCATCTGTCTTTCTTTCATCCATGAAAAGTTTAACGGCTGAATAAGGGAGATCATTTACTACAGTCCAAAGATATGAAATTTACAACTGAAATGAATTGTGATATGTGGACCTATCACTGTTCATGTAGCTTGTCATTTTCATATCTTTCAATTCCACCAAGTTGAGTTTGATCTCCAACAGACCAACATATTCAGCTCATTATTAAACTCCTAGTGGATGAAAGGAAGCTAGATGAAGAAAAGAGCAAGGTCCGGTCAATTTGAGGCTTTTTGAGCCCTGAAGACCAAAAGTAGCTCAACAGAGTATTAATCCTTGGAGAATGTGATGAACATGGGCTACTATGATGGTGTTCACAAAATTATGCAAAGCTGAAAATTCAGACTGATTCTAGAAAAATATTAGTTGACTCATGAATAGCTAGCAAATCCAACAAAACATGACACTGAAAGTAAGTGCGAAC
This sequence comes from Saccharum hybrid cultivar R570, assembly GCA_038087645.1. Classification (NCBI taxonomy): domain Eukaryota; kingdom Viridiplantae; phylum Streptophyta; class Magnoliopsida; order Poales; family Poaceae; genus Saccharum; species Saccharum hybrid cultivar. Next base: position 3,867,699 of record JAQSUU010000377.1, read on the forward strand.
ACAAGGTTGACAAGTACCCTTGTGTGTTCGTTTTGTGATGAGTGATTGTCAATGTGATCCACGAAGTAGGTTGAGTGATGACTAATCCTACCTTGGCGAAAGCCTTGTGTGCGACATATCTCTTGGCTTGTGTTGTGCAGGTGTGGAGCACGGAGACGGTAGCTGACGGCGAGGTGAAGGTCAAGGAGGACGTGCTGTGCCGATGGACCGGAGGGGTGAAGGACGGACGTGAGGCTTGGACCGAGGGACCAGGAGGCCGGGTGGCTAGCCGCGGTGGCTGACACTTGGTACATCGACAAGCGCGAGAAGACATGGGAGTGACCGTGTTGACCGTGGAGGTGACACGTGTCGGATGGCGGGGGACGCGTATGGAGTACGCTACTCGCGGAACGGTTTGATGGTTTGGGCCTCAAAACCATCGGAGGTGGGTTTACGAGTTTGGGCCTCAAAACCCGGGCGGAGGTTCCGAGGAGGAATGGACGACACGTGGCGGTATCGGGGAGTTCGCGTCGAGGCGAAGCTACCGGTGAGGAGGCGCGGTGGCCGTCGGATCAACATGAAGACCGGGTTGGACCTCTATACCCTTGGTCTTATTGGTTTAGCTCTTATGTATCCAGGGGCATTTAGGGAAATGTAAAATAGCCCTAAATAACAGAGGGGCTGCCCCAAGCCTCCTCACCTCTTGAGTTTTCTTTTCTTCATTCTAGTCTTTTCCCTCCCCTAGGTGCTTGAGAGGTCCACAGAGCACTTGTCTGTGTTTTTGAACTTGAGATTTGTGTTGGGAAGTGAGGCCCCTCCCTCACGTTGCCCTCTGGGGTTTAATCTGTGTGTTTTTTCTTTTGTTTCACGTTTTGGTGTTAGCTATTCTCTGTTCTTCGTTTTTCTCCTTTGCTGCTCTTGTCTCGATTTTCAGGGAGATATGTTTCTAGGCATTTATTTGGTTAATCCGTGATGAGCAGGGATATGTGCTGAGTCAGTACCTTCAGTGATTCAAACTAATTCGGCATGAGCTCATAGATCGATTAGTTCTTTGCCCGTTTGGGAGAAAACCCCATTCCTGCCCAAATCTTGATTTCTCGGAGTTTGAATCAATTTAAGACAATATTTTTTTTTGAATAGATTTGTTCCTAGTTGAATCTAAGCTGTGCAAATTTAGGGGACGAATCATTGAGATTTGGATCAGATTTGGATAATTTTTGGGTCGTTCTTTTTCCCTTTTGTTCGTGTGTTCTTCATTCTGTTCTTGTCACTAAGCTGAGCGGTGCAGCTCCTGTGCGTGCGCTTCTTGGTTTGGCAGGTGCTCGCCTTGGCACCAGGTGCACTGACTGCACTAGCATTGTGTGTCCTCAGGCCTGAGCTATTGCTCATCGATGCCCTGCAGCCGAGCGGGTTGCGCTTCTTCTGATTCCATCGCTGGATGCACGCAGACCTGCATCCGCGAGGTTGATCCTTCTCCTTCTCTGCTGGTTGGTTGGCAAGTGAATCGAACTCCAGGAGGCAGCCGATTCTAGCTCAGCTGACTGTTTTGATTTCCTTCCTGTGCGTGTGCTTTTTGTGATTGATTTTGATTGGTCCAAAGGTTGCTCCTTGCATCACGTGGTGATGTCCAGCTCTCACCCGTGCTGCTTGTTTTGACTTCTCTGATCACCGTTTCAATCTTTTCAGCACTAGTTGTTGCTCCGGTGTGGAACCAGTGAGTTTTTGCAGGAGTCGTTTCCCAGTCCATTCCTAGGCAGTAGGCCGAGCAGCTTCAGCGCGTGGAGAGCAGCTCCACCATTGGCGCTTGTTTTCTGACGGTGAGCAGTATCCTCCGTCCTGTTCTTGCCTGCTCGCTAGCAGCAGCAGTGCCTGTGCTGATGTCTCTTGCAGGTGATGGTTAGGCGGCAAGTGCAGCAGTTCGTGTTTTTGTGATTGGTTATTGCTTGATCGAATGATTTTCTCTTTGCTACAGTGAAGTACTACTTCAAGCAATCATTAGCTCATCTATGGAGCATTAAAATTAATTCATTCTACCTAGTGTAGTATTCACTGTTGTAAGATCATTTCATTTGCTCTCTCTGGCTACTGGTTTTAGTGGGTGAGGTGCAGTGCACGAGCAGACCCGTGCCTTGCTTTTTCTTCCGCGGTTTGTGTGTTCGATCTCCATTTCGTTTTCCGTTAGTTACGTTGGACTTCTACCGTTGCGAGAAATTTACCTAAGTGCTCTTATCACCAGTTGGCTTGAGTAATTTAGTTTCAGGTACACACTTGTGTTTGGCAGTGATTTTGGGACAGCGGCCAAATATTTCGAAAGAAATTTTTCGGCTCCCATTCACCCCCCTCTGGTCGCCGTTTTCGGTCCTTCAATTGGTATCAGAGCCGGTTAAGGATCATTTCACCTTAATCGGTCCGTGATCCACGAAGACGACATAGAGCGTGGTTCCGGCAAATCACCGTTCTTCGATGGAACAAATTATCCCTATTGGAAGATCCACATGTCCACGCATCTCTAGGGGATTGATTGGCTTGTTTGGGAGATTTGCGAGGATGCTACTTACGTTGTGCTTGAACCCCGTGCTCGTTTCACGCAAGATCAAAAAGATCGACACAACGCTAATAGCAGAGCTCGCGCAGTTCTTTTCTTGAGTCTTTCTCTTTAGGAGTTCGAAAGAGTCTCCGATTGTATTACTGCTCGAGAGATCTGGGTGAGGCTTCAGAGCTATCACGAGGGGACCGCACAGGTCAAAACCAGACTCTACAAGACGTACAAGAGGGAGTACGAGAACTTCACCCAGCTTGATGGCGAGTCCATCGATGCCATGTTTTCTCGCTTTCAGACCATCGTTAACAATATGCGAGCAAACAAGGCACAATTACCTTATGACGATCACGAGAGGGCACTCAAGCTTCTATATGCCCTAGATCAGAAGGTATGGGATGTGAAGGTGACCGCTATCATTGAGTCTTCGGGGTATGAGACCCTCACTGTGGATGAGCTTTTCAGCAAGCTCAAGTCCACCGAGATCGACTACCAGACCCAAGCCAAGCTCAAGAATCCCTCTGCACTGACTATGGCCTTGGTCTCAGGTAATGGCTCAAGTTCTTTGGCTAACCCTTCACAGGTGTCTTTTGCCTTGTCTTCTTTGGTGTATGTCACAGAGGAGCAGATGGAGAGTCTTGGGGACGACGAGCTGGCGTTGATCATCAGCCGGTTCTCGTGGTTTCACAACAACCGCTTGAATCACCGACATGGTGGTGGTCCGAAGGAAGGATGCTACGGCTGTGGAGATCCCGACCACTTCGTCGCCCACTGCCCCAAGAAGAACAAGCACTCCTTCAACACGTACGACTCTAGCAAGCGCAAGGACAAGCGCGAGTACACCTCCAAGCACAAGTCGAAAGGAGGATTCGACAAGGAGGCGCTGAAGAAGAAGTACTTCAAGAAGGCCAAGGCTCAAGAGCGCTCCTTCCTCGCCTCCCTCAGCAACCTCGATAATGACACCGATGACGACCGATCTTCTTCTCCCTCGAGCGATGATGAGTCCGAGAAGAGGTGTGAGGACAAGTTGACCGGGCTTTGCTTCGTCACCAAGTCCATCCACGGAGGCTACTGCACCATGGCTGTGGATGAAGGGGTGAAGCCCAACAAGGACGTGCTTCCCAGTGATGACGACTCTACCGAGGTAAAACCCTCCGTCGATGTTCTTATTGCCGAGCTTGATATCATGACCGATACTTTGATGAGTCAAGATAAGCTGCTAAAACGTGCTGCTCATGAGAGGAAAGAGTTTAAGGACAAGCTAGAAGTTATGGAGAAAGAGCTTGAGGAAGCTAAGAAGCTTGTTTTTTATGTGTCTGACGAGGTTGAGTGCGATGAATGTGCTGTTCATATGACTAACCTTTCTGAGTTGCAATCTAAGTATGCTGCCTTGTTAGATGAGAACGATGAGCTGAAGGCTAGGTCTAGCTTATTGGGTGCGTGCAAGTCTTGTTCAGGCTTGCAATCTGAGCTGGCAGAGAAGAATACCAAGATCCTTACTCTTGAGAAGGCCAGTTCAGATAGCACTGTTGTTGAGTGTGAACGTTGTGAGAGTTTGGTGTTGGAGCTTGAGTCTTGCAGGCGGGACAAGATGAGATCCGAGGAAGACAACACATACCTTTGGTCCATCTTGAATTGGGTGTCTTGTAGTGAGCTGCAGTTGGGCATGATGATGAGCCAGTTTAGACGGGGAACTGGAACATCGGGAGTAGGCTTTGCTCTAGGTGGGAAGGGTGAAAATGTCTATGGCAAAGTTGGTGAGTTCAGTGGTTTGAGCCCAAGTGAGAAACCTTCCACTACTCCCAAATTGATCAAGATCAATCCACCTAAGCCTACCGAACCCACTGTGAAAGATGGAGTATTTGAAGAACCTCCAAGAGCTCCACCCCAGAAACAAGTTTGGGTTCCAAAACTGAACCATCTCAGAAACCCACTTGACACTCTACCGAACATCTCTGAGGATCCCTTTCCTAAAGCCAAAAAACTACCAAGAGTGAACCATACCCACAAGAAAAGTGAGCCAACAACCACCTAAGAGAGAGGTGAGGTATCACTGTGACTATTGCCATAGGGATGGTCACCTTGTTGAGTTTTGCTTCAGGAGGAAGAGAGATGAGCGGCGGGAGTATGAGTTGAACAACCGGAATATGTACCGTTCACCCCATGGCGTACATGTGCCGCCTGTACAGAGGCGCAATGCTAGGCCAAGAGGTGCAATGCCTCAAGGTGCTAGGCCTCAGGTTGCTAGACCACGCGGTGGTCATGGTGGTCGTGCCCGACGTGGTTCAGATCATGATCAATATGACTTTGGACCTCGTGACAGTGGCTTTCAGTCCTACAGCTCTAGCAGACCACGTTTTCCCCCACGTGGTGCCCGTTTTCCTCAAATGGGACATGGCATGTTTGGTGTTTTTCCTAACACTTTTCCAGGGCAAATGAGCCAACACTGGTATCCTTCACAGTTTACTAACCCCAGTGTTGCGCCATTTGCTCATCCTATGTTTTTCTATTGATGCAGGACAGAGGTCTGGAGAACACATGACTCATTGATTCCGGATGCTCGCGCCACATGACCGGAAGTTCCAAATGGTTCTCCAGCCTCGACCCCGTGCAATGTAAGGAGTACATCACATTCGGGGATAATAGCAAAGGTAAAGTGCTTTCTCGTGGGACCATTCGGGTCAATGAGAGTTTTGTCTTGAAGGATGTTGCTTTGGTTTCAAACTTGCATTTCAACTTGCTTTCTGTTTCGCAACTCCTTCAAGATGGCTTTGAAGTACGCTTTAAGACCGGCTTGTCTCGAGTTCTCGACTCTCAGGGAAATCTTGTTTGCCAGATTGTTCCGTTTGGCCGTGTCTTTCGAGCTAATTTTTCTCACTCCTTTGGCTCTTCTCGATGTTTGGTGGCCGGATCCTCCTCTGAGCTTTGGAAGTGGCATAGGAGACTTGGTCATTTGAGCTTTGACTTACTAGCTAGATTGAGCTCACTTGATCTAATCCGAGGATTGCCCAAGTTAAAATTTGAGAAGGATTTGGTGTGTCACCCTTGTCGTCACGGGAAGATGGTTGCCGCTTCTCACTCACCTGTGAATCAAGTCATGACCAAGGAACCCGGCGAGCTACTTCACATGGACACAGTTGGTCCAGCTCGGATTCGGTCAGAGGGTGGAAAGTGGTACGTTCTAGTGATCGTGGACGATTTTTCTCGCTACTCTTGGGTGTTTTTCATGGAGGGTAAGGATGAGGCTTTTTTACATGCTCGAGATTTGATTCTTCAGTTGCAAAATGAGTTCCCTAAGAATGCCATGAGAGCGATTCGCAGTGACAATGGCACAGAATTCAAGAATACTCACTTTAAAACCTTTTGTGCTTCTTTGGGCCTTGAGCATCAGTTTTCCTCTCCCTATGTCCCTCAGCAAAATGGTGTTGTTGAGCGTAAGAATCGGACCCTTGTTGAGATGGCCAGGACGATGCTCGATGAGCATAGGATTTCCTAGGAGATATTGGGCCGAAGCGATCAACATCGCGTGTCATGTTTCTAATCGCATCTTTCTTCGAGCCTTCATGAAGAAAACTTCTTATGAGCTGCGATTCGGTCGATTACCCAAGGTGAGCCACTTTCGAGTGTTTGGATGCAGGTGTTTCATTCTGAAACAAGGTAATTTAGATAAATTTGAGTCTCGATCCTCGGATGATGTCTTTCTTGGTTATGCTTTACATTCTCATGCATATCGAGTACTTAATCTTGAAACTAACCGAGTTGTAGAGACTTGTGAAGTCACTTTCGACGAGACCATGTCTTGTTCTATTCCTGTCTTTGAAAGTGCAGGTGATCAGGAGATTGGTGAGAGCATCTTTGTTGAGGAGAATGAGGAAGATGCTGATTAGGGAGATGCAGAGCCGACCTCTTCGGCTGTTCTAGTCGAGTCTACGACAACTACTTCGGCTCACGGACCAGATCCACCTTCTTCCACTACATGGGGTCCGCACGAGCCGCCTCCTCTACCTACATCGGCTGCACCTGAGGAGGCCCCAGCAGCTGTTGAGGGGGAGGCGACATCTTTGAGGGAAGCCCCTCGGCACATCCAGCGTCGCCACCCGCCTCAAACCATGATCGGCGACATCAGCCAGCGTGTTACACGCTCAAGGTCATATGAAATCTCACATTTCGCTCATTCTGCTTTTGTCGCTAATTTTGAGCCACAAAATATTGGACACGCACTTTCTGATCCCGATTGGGTCAATGCTATGCACGAGGAGTTACAAAACTTTGAGAGGAATGAAGTATGGGCCTTAGTTCCACCTCCACCTGAGTGTCACCCTATAGGTACAAAATGGGTTTTCAAGAACAAGCAAAGTGAGGATGGAGTGGTGGTGAGGAATAAGGCTAGGCTAGTGGCTCAGGGGTTTTGTTAGAAAGAGGGAGTAGACTTTGAAGAAACCTTTGCTCATGTGGCCCGTATCGAGGCTATAAGGATGCTCTTAGCTTATGCAGCTTCGAAAGGGTTCAAGCTGTATCAAATGGATGTGAAGAGCGCTTTTTTGAACGGGTACATAGAGGAAGAGGTGTATGTGAGACAACCCCCTGGCTTTGAAAATACCAAGTATCCCAACCATGTTTACAAACTCCACAAAGCCTTGTATGGATTGAAACAAACCCCGAGAGCCTGGTATGAGCGTTTGAAAGCCTTCTTGCTTTCTAAGGGCTTTAAGATGGGTTCCGTAGATAAAACTTTGTTTCTCCTCAAGCAAGGCACTGACACACTTTTGGTTCAGATTTACGTGGATGATATCATTTTTGGTGGTTCCTCTCACGCTCTTGTTGCAAAGTTTTCTGAGACTATGAGCAGGGAATTCAAGATGAGCATGATGGGTGAGTTAACATTCTTCCTCGGGCTGCAAATCAAGCAAACACGTGAAGGAACATTTGTGCACCAAGGCAAGTACACCAAGGATCTTCTGAGAAAGTTTGATATGGGCGAGGCCAAGCCTCTTTCGACGCCCATGTCGACCACGACGGCCCTAGACGAGGACAAGGAAGGGGAAGCTGTGGACCAGAAGGAGTACCGAAGCATGATCGGATTGTTGCTGTACCTGACAGCAACGAGACCGGACATCCAGTTCATGGTCTGCTTGTGCGCACGCTTTTAGTCTTCACCGCGCACATCGCATCGTCAAGCCGTCAAGCGGATCATGAGGTACCTTCGATTCACACCTGGATTTGGTCTTTGGTTTTCGGCTTCCTCCTCTCTTTCTCTTTGCGGTTACTCTGATGCGGATTATGTTGGCTGTCGTACTGAGAGGAAGTCCACTTCTGGGACTTGTCAGTTTCTTGGGTCTTCTCTTGTATCTTGGTCTTCTCACAAGCAGTCCACTGTAGCTCAATCCACCACAGAAGCTGAGTATGTTGCTGCTGCTGCTTGCTGTTCCCAGTTGCTTTGGATGGTTGCTACTTTGCGAGACTATGGCTTAGAGTTTAGGCGAGTGCCTTTGTTCTGTGATAGCACCAGTGCCATTTGTGTAGCCAAAAACCCCGTTCTTCACTCCAAAACCAAGCACATAGAGGTCTGTTTTCACTTCTTGCGAGACCACTATGAGAAAGGGGACATTGACCTTATTCATGTTGACACCCACAACCAGCTCGCAAATATCTTCACTAAACCCTTTGACCAAACCCAGTTTGCTCACTTGTGAGGAGAGCTTGGGGTTTGTTATCCTTTTTAGAAGAGGGAAGTTTATGGTTCTTGTACATTAGTTTTTGGTTTTGTTTTTAGTTTAGCTTTTGTTTTTGCTTTTGCATCATATTTGCATATCATATCATCATGTATCATATTGCATCTTGAGCTTCATCCTTATAGTAGCTAGATTGATACTATGCTCTTGTTGGGGATGTTATGGATATATATGATGTGCTTTGCTTAGGCTCACTTTGATCTCTTGATATGAGCTAAAAATGCCTTTTTCATTTGTGAACATGAATAACACTTGAAGAAACTTGAAACATGTTCACCATTACTTGTAGCAACTGGCATGTATAGGTGTGTCGAGAACCCTTTTTGCTTCGTATATATGCTTAGTTGCTACGGCTCATACCCTGAGTTACACACTTGCTTGAGAAAGTTGAATTTGTGCTAAAACTTAAAAAAAGCAAGATATGAAAAGATCGGGATGGGTCTTTGTTGTCCCATGTCAGAGTATCGAGACAGCTCCCTATTGCACTTAAGGGTGAACTTGAGCTCTGTAATGGATACCGAGATCACTGTCTTAAGCTTCTAATTGCTTTTGGCATAGGCTTGACATGATCGATAAGTCAGGTTTTGATGGCATCGATAACCTCCCGCACACATTTGTTTGACAAACATTGGTGATAAGCTGCATAACTCCGATAAAATTCAATTGATTGAAAATTTGATCAAATCACAAGTTTGTCTCATGACATGATGTGTGAACTTTGTTTGGGGTAGTTCACTTCGCATATATGTGTAGCACAAGGTTGATCTCCTGTCTATATTTGCTATGTGCTCATTCGGTGGTGAACCCTCTTTTAAATTGCTCAAACTTGATCCAACTTGCTACAATGTCATATTTCGTCTCATTTGATCACTTTGAGCATTTGCTAGCACTTGTATTTGTTACTATATATACATGATAGCATCAGCTAGAGCATCTTTTCAATCTACTTGCTATAATTTTGAAGCTTCTGCATTTGTGCATTTATGCATTTATAGCATGTTTTGAGGGGGAGTTGCACTCCTTGGTCTCTAACTTGATAAGTGCATATGTCAACAAGGGGGGGAAGTTTCCACACTCACAATATCACAAGATATGCATTCATTTGAGTGAGATTGCATTTGTTCAGGGGGAGCTGCACTTGAGTTGCTTTTGCTAGATGTGTTGAGCCTTTGCCTCTTCTGGAGGGTCTAGCAGTTTTTCGGCGTTTCGATTGTTGCTAGTGGTGTTGAGCCCGTTGCCTCATCTTGAGGGCTAGCTTTGTTTTACTTGGTTGCGTCGAGCCGTTGCCCATGTCTTTGGGGACCAAGTTTTTGCTCATTTCAAATGACCTGGTTTTGATTTTTCTTTGGTTTTTGGTTATTTGGTTGAGCTCCTTGTTTTTCTATTCTTATTTTTCTTTTGCTCAAGCTGTTCGTGTATTGGTGTTGTCAATGCACTCATCAAGGGGGAGATTACGAACACAAGGTTGACAAGTACCCTTGTGTGTTCGTTTTGTGATGAGTGATTGTCAATGTGATCCACGAAGTAGGTTGAGTGGTGACTAATCCTATCTTGGCGAAAGCCTTGTATGCGACATATCTCTTAGCTTGTGTTGTGTAGGTGTGGAGCACGAAGACGGTAGCTGACGGCGAGGTGAAGGTCAAGGAGGACGTGCCGTGCCGATGGACCGGAGGGGTGAAGGACGGACGTGAGGCTTGGACCGAGGGACCAGGAGTCCGGGTGGCTAGCCACGGTGGCTGACACTTGGGACATCGACAAGCGTGAGAAGACATGGGAGTGACCGTGTTGACCGTGGAGGTGACACGTGTCGGATGGCGGGGGACGCGTATGGAGTACGCTACTCGCGGAACGGTTTGATGGTTTGGGCCTCAAAACCATCGGAGGTGGGTTTACGGGTTTGGGCCTCAAAACCCGGGCGGAGGTTCCGAGGAGGAATGGACGGCACGTGGCGGCATCGGGGAGTTCGCGTCGAGGCGAAGCTACCGGTGAGGAGGCGCGGTGGCCGTCGGATCAACATGAAGACCGGGTTGGACCTCTACGCCCTTGGGCTTATTGGTTTAGCTCTTATGTATCCAGGGGCATTTAGTGGAATGTAAAATAGCCCTAAATAACAGAGGGGCTGCCCCCAAGCCTCCTCACCTCTTGAGTTTTCTTTTCTTCATTCTAGTCTTTTCCCTCCCCTAGGTGCTTGAGAGGTCCACAGAGCACTTGTCTGTGTTTTTGAACTTGAGATTTGTGTTGGGAAGTGAGGCCCCTCCCTCACGTTTCCCTCTGGGGTTTAATCTGTGTGTTTTTTCTTTTGTTTCACGTTTTGGTGTTAGCTGTTCTCTGTTCTTCGTTTTTCTCCTTTGCTGCTCTTGTCTCGATTTTCAGGGAGAGATGTTTCTAGGCATTTATTTGGTTAATCCGTGATGAGCAGGGATATGTGCTGAGTCAGTACCTTCAGTGATTAGAACTAATTCGGCATGAGCTCATAGATCGATTAGTTCTTTGCCTGTTTGGGAGAAAACCCCATTCCTGCCCAAATCTTGATTTCTCGGAGTTTGAATCAATTTAAGACAATATTTTTTTTGGGAATAGATTTGTTCCTAGTTGAATCTAAGCTGTGTAAATTTAGGGGACGAATCATTGAGATTTGGATCAGATTTGGATAATTTTTGGGTCGTTCTTTTTCCCTTTTGTTCGTGTGTTCTTCATTCTGTTCTCGTCACTAAGCTGAGTGGTTCAGCTCCTGTGCGTGCGCTTCTTGGTTTGGCAGGTGCTCACCTTGGGACCAGGTGCACTGACTGCACTAGCGTTGTGTGTCCTCAGGCCTGAGCTGTTGCTCATCGATGCCCTGCAGCCGAGCGGGTTGCGCTTCTTCTGATTCCATCGCTGGATGCACGGAGACCTGCATCCGCGAGGTTGATCCTTCTCCTTCTCTGCTGGTTGGTTGGCAAGTGAATCGAACTCTAGGAGGCAGCCGATTCTAGCTCAGCTGACTGATTTGATTTCCTTCCTGTGCGTGTGCTTTTTGTGATTGATTTTGATTGGTCCAAAGGTTGCTCCTTGCATCACGTGGTGATGTCCAGCTCTCACCCGTGCTGCTTGTTTTGACTTCTCTGATCACCGTTTCAATCTTTTCAGCGCTAGTTGTTGCTCCGGTGTGGAACCAGTGAGTTTTTGCAGGAGTCGTTTCCCAGTCCATTCCTAGGCAGCAGGCCGAGCAGCTTCAGCGCGTGGAGAGCAGCTCCACCATTGGCGCTTGTTTTCTGACGGTGAGCAGTATCCTCCGTCCTGTTCTTGCCTGCTCGCTAGCAGCAGCAGTGCCTGTGCTGATGTCTCTTGCAGGTGATGGTTAGGCAGCAAGTGCAGCAGTTTGTGTTTCTGTGATTGGTTATTGCTTGATCGAATGATTTTCTCTTTGCTACAGTGAAGTACTACTTCAAGCAATCATTAGCTTATCTATGGAGCATTAAAATTAATTCATTCTACCTAGTGTAGTATTCACGGTTGTAAGATCATTTCATTTGCTCTCTCTGGCTGCTGGTTTTAGTGGGCGAGGTGCAGTGCACGAGCAGACCCATGCCTTGCTTTTTCTTCCGCGGTTTGTGTGTTCGATCTCCATTTAGTTTTCCGTCAGTTACGTTGGACTTCTACCGTTGCGAGAAATTAATCTAAGTGCTCTTATCACCAGTTGGCTTGAGTAATTTAGTTTCGGGTACACGCTTGTGTTTGGCAGTGATTTTGGGACAGCGGCCAAATATTTCGAAAGAAAATTTTCGGCTCCCATTCACCCCCCTCTTGTCGCCGTTTTCGTTCCTTGAGTAAGATGTGTTCACAAAATTATGCAAAGCCGAAAATTCAGACTGATTCTAGAAAAATATTAGTTGACTCATGAATAGCTCGCAAATCCAACAAAACATGACACTGAAAGTAAGATGGCCAAAGTAAGATTTTTTCTTAAAGACACATGCTCTCCTACGGTGTGCCATTGGATATCCACTGAGATGAGTGCACAACAAGAGGTTGTCTCTCTCCTGTTGTGCACGCAGCTCAGTGCATATACAACGGTGCACCATAGAAGAGCATGTGCTCAGGTAGAAGCTGATTTCAGAAAGTACGATGCTAGATAGGCTTCTCACGGGACCTTTCACTTGCAGTAACAACAGCACGGCTCATTCTGACCCCTGAAATTGTAAAGAATAAGATTAAACTGCCTTCTCTATTGAACCTAGGGATTGTTATAGGGATTTTGGTGAAATTAGTCACGCAAAATCCATGCGAAATTACTGGGTCGCAATGCATACATAAGATCCTGATGTGGTCAGCATCCACTGAACTGTCATGGCATGCTCCATCTCCATAAAATGTCCTCGTTACCAGCGTATTGGTGTGCTAGTCGCCGAAGTCCACCTCCGGGATGCGGAATGCCGATCATCAGCAGGCCGTGCTACTTAGCTGTGCCGTGGTCTCCAGCCCTCACCACCATAGTCTCCTGTGTCACTAATAGGAGTTGCACGCCTGCACCCTCGCCCTAGCGAGTTCCTGTAACACTTTTGGGTCCAGCTCCACGTACTTGCTGTCGTTGATCCGGCGAGGCGCGCCGACGTATACATGTCATCGGCCTCAAGGTCGCCGCTGACGACCTCCGGGGAGCAACTCAACCACGGCGCGTCGGCGCTGTATGCCGATTACCTGACCACATAGTGGGCGACGAGCAGGGGCGCGGAGTACGTGACAAACTGCTCGAGTTCCCGCGCCGGCAGCTCGACCGACACGTCGGGCACCTCGAAGGCTCGAACCTGAACAGGGATAGGCACGACGCCCAGTTGTGGCCGTCGGCATGTTGCGCCTCGGCGGTGGCCTCCGCGACGGCACGGGCGACTCGGCCGCCCGGAGCCGACCTTGCGGCCAAAGGCCAGGAACACGCCGTGACCATGCACGGAGACACACCCGGTCCGCGTGCTCCGCCGGGCGATCCCCAAGGCGCAGAAGCGTCGCCAGTGCATTTGGCTCGGCGCGGCGGTGTCAAGTGGCGCCAGCGGTGCGGTGCAGCATCGTCGCAGCTTGCACTTCATGCGTTTCTGCAGCATCTTCCGGGCAGAGCACGAGCAGGGGAGCGTGTATGAGCATCGCCGTCGGGATCGGCACCGGCGTGAAGAATAAGCTGCTGGCCCCAAGCTGCCTCTCCGCTACCTTGCCGAGCCCGGTGGGCGTCTCCCAGCGCCGCTGCGTGAAGCACGCGTCCAAGGGTTGGACGAGGCCCGCGTTGTCGCACGCCGCGGCGGCGTCGTTGGATGACCAGTGCACGTCGGCGCCCGATGCGCGCGGCGCGTCGCTCGTCGTTTCCCGTAGCTTGGACGAGCAGACGGCGATTTCGGACAGTATCGAGCCGACGAGGGCGAGGCCTAGACGCATGCCGCACACCTTCTCTTGGATGTTTCTAAGGACAGCCATGTCCTCATCTCTGATCGAACCTGCTCGTGCCCTTCATGAGATGCATAGCGCTTGGCGCGTCGAGGTTTCCTAGCTCGAGCATCCCCACCCTCAGCAGGCGGCTGGGGAGCCGCGTCGTGACGTTGACCTGGGCGCGCCCGCCGCCGAGGGGCAGGAGCTCCTTAATGCTCCGGCCGTCCCACCACTCCACCAGTCCCTCTCGCTCTCGAGGTTGTCGGTGACGACGAGGTAGGGTACGTTGCAGGTGTGCTCCTTCGTGATTTTGCCAATGGCGACGCCCTCGATGTCGTGGAGGCTTCTCGCGTGCTCTGTAAGACGTTGTCGCTAACTACGACGCTCAGGTACTCAGTGAGCTTGAGGTTGCTCTGGCCTCAGGCGGCGCAGATACCTGGCCTGCCTCTCCGTGCACCCAGAGCACATTCTTGTACTCGTGCGCATGCATGGTCGCAAACTCGAGAAACAGGCAAACAGCTGTCTTTTCTGGTGCAGTGCAAACGGATCAGAGAGATGCAGGCCATCCATAATTCCATATATATATATATATATATATATATATATATATATATATATATATATATATATATATATATATATATATATATATATATATATATATATATATATATATATATATATATATAGGTCGTCTTGTGTGTGTTTTGATATAAGCGCGTGTGTTTCCTTCCATTGGTATAACCGTATAACTAATATTTACCTGTGAATCTGGCTTATGGACAATGGGCATAATAAGTTTGCTTTAGTAGCTAAATACTCGTGTGTAGCTTCTAGAATAAGAAAATTATAAATTATTTGCTTTGTATATATCCGCGTATGACAATATTGGTTCTATAAAAAAGGTCCCACAACCTCCATGGAAAAACATGATTTACACTATTGGAATTTTGAAATTTTTCATATCTGTGTCTTTACAATTTTCCTGGAAGGCCTGTGACTTAATAAACTAGATGCTTGATGAACTTCATACTCACTTGCATAGGTTGCGCTTATCGCTCATGTAATCTACACATTTATCTGCCTTTTCTTCCTTATTAATATAAACGCCGGGCAACCGGGTCTTTAAAAAAAGGTGATAAATACTGCAAAACAAAGATAGAGAAATGACATAATTGTTTTAGTATTATCTAACGAGGATTGCCATCTTGAGTGCAGAACCGGACCTATTTCAATTGTTGTGGTAATAATAAATATAGATGTTCCTCTGTACTCACCCCGTCTCAAAAAGAAGAGAGCTCCAAAAAGAATATCACTATGCGATATGTGCTGGTCAAACTTTATTAAATTTTACTAGCTGATTTAATTTTATAGAAAATATTGTAACATTTGTATCTCTAAATAAATTTATTACGAAAAATATACTCAATGATTTATCTAATGATACTGATTATGAACCACTAATATTGCTCTTGGGAGACACCGCCAGCAAGAAGCGAGCGACGCTTGGACATACCATCCGATGCACAGGCACGTGATATTCTTTCAAGGGCGCTTTGATCCTTTCCGGTGCCAAAAAAATGAGTGAAGAAATTAAAAAGAAGAAATGAGGTATTATGGCCTATACTAATCAAGGTGCCAACGACGTGGATGACAATTTTGCGAGAACTATGTTTGAAGTCGTAATTTTGCGAAGCTAAATATTTAGAGTGGCAATAATCCAATCCAATTGTCTCGAATCGGCCGTCGGCTGACCAATCTCCCCTGATCTGGCATTTAGGGAAGAAGAAAAGACCGAAGATAGAGAATCGAGAGAAAGGCAGGGGGTTAAGTGAGAACATATAAGAAGTAGTCAAATAGATTCTTCAAGGATGAAAGACTTGATGCTCCTTGCTTCAAGGCTGGCAAGAATTTCTGGTTTGACCGAGTGGACAACAAGTGGAAAAGGTATCTCTACCAGGAGGCTTTCAACCGGAAGACAAGACTGTTCCGGGGGACAAAGCTATGTTGGTTGATCACAAGTTGGGGGTTCCGAATAGAAAAGGTAGGTAGGTTAATCTGATGGAGCTGTGTGTGTCTTTTGGGATGGAAGAGTAGTTTTGGGGGTCGTTGCTGTTTGTGCTGCTTTGTCTGGGATGGAGAGGTGAAACCCATTATATGTTATAATGAATCTTTGTTGTCTTGCATAATGCTAAGACGGGGCAAGGCCCTAGAATTCTAAAAAATAGTCAAATAGAATGAATAGCACAAGGTAGGGAAAAGTCTATCTAAAAATATGAGAGCTTTGCTGCAAATACGCCGTCCCTATATTCCGCAAGCCCGCAATGGGCCTCCTATGCAAGCTGGTCAAGCCCATGTAAGGCTCGGTTTGAAACAGAAGTTTTTTTTTCTCTTCTTACGTTTCCTATGAAATTAAATTGATAACTATGAATTTTTTTACTATTCCTGTGAAATTCCTGCGTTCTTTAATTTCGAGATAACCTGCAATTTGTTCTTACAAAAAACAATAACCAATAATAACCAATAATTTTTAAATTTCATATGAAATCGAAGAATACTCGAAAAAATACTTAAATAAATTATGTAGACTTCTTATACCTTGATTGACATTAAAAACGAAATATAGTGAAATGACCATTATGCCCCAAGTATGAAATATAATGTGTATTGTATGATTAATTTATGCATGATATTACGACATTACGTGCATCTAGAAATAGTGATCCTTCTTCACCTGGCCAAAGCGCGAGAACATACTTGGATCTATGGCCGATAAAAACATTGCATGGTGAGTAAAACCATAGTAACTACTCCAAGCAACTAACCCTCTCATTCTATGTAAGCAGCGACATGTTAAAGAACCGTACACGGATCCATCAACAGACATAAGCTAACAATCATAAATGATGGCATATATATATGGCCGTGTGAAAATAGTGGCGTCACCATATACCAAGGATCTCTACGACTCCATCCCTGCTTGCATGTTGCAACATTGTTTGGCAGCGCATGGACGGCACTGATCACACAAGAGAGTGGTTTCTCCGGTGAGGCCGCCACCTCTCCTCCATGCACACCACCTCGTCGTCGTCACTCTCCAACTCCGGCGCAGCAACAGCGGCGCCTTTGTCACCGAAGCAGCGGGTACTGGCGTCCTCGCCGCACGCGGACGGCGCGCCGGCGGCCCCTTGCCTCCTGCCGAACAAGTTCTTGAACCCGTGCACAAACCGTGACTTGAAGCCCCTCGCGTTGCTGTCCCTGGTGGCGGCGCGCCTGGGGCCAACGGGCGCGAGCTCCTCGCCGTCCCAGAGCCGGCTTCGCGGGATCCGGAAGCTGGCGGACTTGCCGGGCGCGCGGTCGATCGAGGAGGCGCCAGTCGCGGCCTCGGCCTCGGCCTGCTGCTGCTCGGAGCGGCGCAAGCGGGTGCGGAGGCCCGCCAGCTCGCGCTCGAGGGTCTCGATGCGAAAGCTGGTGGCCTGCATGGACGCGCGGATGTGCGCGGACTGGCGCAGAGCAGCGTCGCGCTGGAGGATGTCGCCGAGCGACATGCTGGCGTCCTCCCCCGCGACCGCCATGCCGCCGCCCCTGAAGACGCCCGATCGCGTCGGCGCCGGTGCAGCGGCCTGGTGGTGCTGGCTGAGGAGCATGGTGTGGTGGGAGTGGAGCTGCTCCACGAGCATGGCCTGCACGACGAAGCGGAGCGGGAGGCGCGGGTTTTGGACCAGGTGCATGAAGAGGCGCTGCGACAGCTTGGTGCAGTTGACGTTGTAGCACAACCGGGATTTGTCCTCCTCCGTAAGCTTCCCCTTGTGGTTCTGAAAAAAAAACAGCGTACACTATTATGTCTGAAACTCTGAAATCAGAGGTTCGCCAAGTCAGTTCGCAAGTATACCATCGAAGTCAGGGGTGATTAATCTTTAAAAAAAAGTGGGTTCAAGGTGATTGCTTGCAATGGCAGTCAGGCACTCTAAACTGTTTGCTATAGTTGGTACTACGAAGTAGGAGTATATCAGTAATCAGTCTGCGGTGCCAAATTCAAGGCAACCAAACTCTGCTGATGTGTAAACTGCAGTGCACAAGCACATTTCTTAAAGCTGAACTGTCATGACTTTTCTCAACAGATAACTCAACCTAGACACAGTAAAAAAACAAAGACAAAGCTTTCAATGTACTGTCTAGATGATTCCACTTTCTGCTGATTGTGAATTGCTTCTGCTCCAAGCATGGAATCACTAAACAGATCAACAACAAGGCCATTGTAGTACTGCAGTAATTTTTCACGCAACCGGAAAACTGATAGGTAAAACGGCCATTGTAGCATGGAACATTTCTTTTATTCTGACGAGTGATGGCACTAGCCTACATTTTGTTGAGCAATTGCAATTCATGTTAAAGGTGACTTGCAATGGCAGTCTACTACATACCTTAACTGCTTGGTACCAAGTACAGTAGGACGTGAGAGCATATAGCCTGTGGTAAATTGAATCAAGGCAACAAAACTCAACTCTGCATGTAAGCTGCAGAGCACAAACGCATTCCTGAATTCTCAAAGTTGAAGTGCCATGGCTTTTTCTGAAAAGATACTCAACCTAAAGTGCAAAGACCATTACCGCACACAGCACACCGAACTCAGAGTAGACTAAAAACAATCTAATACAAACGGCCCATATGACTCAAAGCATCTGAGACTTGCTTGGGCATAAGAGCAACCACAATGTAGTGAAAAAGTAGTCCATAGTGAATTAAATATTCTGTACCAGGTGACTGAAACATTGTGAGGGTAGTCAATAGGGAAGAAATAGCAAAAGCTACCCATAGCACTATGACCTGGCTGTAAGCAGTAAACTATTATTTCTTTCTCTCTCTTCTCTCTCACACTGTCTGATTCTCAGAGCTGTTACCGGCATAGTTTATTTTCTGCGGTAGGCTGAACATTGCGAGGATTGCTATAGCTATTGTCCACTGCTGTGGGGCCCAGCCTTATGGACCAGGTGGTCTAGATACATTGCCGTTGCTCTAAGGCTGGCGAACAGCAATTATTTTCTTCTGACAAAGCCTAAGCGCAAGTACAGCGAGCACTATTAATGGTGGTCCTGTGGTCTCATTGTACAGCTAAGAAAAAGCTTTAAGACTACCCGCGATGGGTACTCTAAGGATACTCTAAACCTTTAGACTATGAATATAGAGTAAAAACTGCTGCATTGGGTACTCTAAAACGATACTCTGTGGTACAGTGCTTACTATAGTGGGCAGTGACGGCCCCCACTAACTAAACAAAGGGAAAAAAATGCTATAACTCACAAACCAAAAATCCAAATTAAATTTCAATTGCACCATTAAATTCGTCTCAATAAATCCTTCAAAACTAGATCACACATGTATATATTTAGATAAAATGACAAGTGGGTCCCACAGTGGATAGAGGATGATATAGATGATGGATGGGTGCGGGAGAATTGAGTATAGAGGATAGAATCTTGCTGACTAGAACGTATAGAGGATAAATATAGAGGTCCATGAGTGCGGATAGCCTAAAGGCATTATCCAAGCCATCAATGTGTCATATTCCCTCCGTTCCAAAATATTTATCGTTTTCACTTCCTGAGAAACAACTTTGACAAAATATATATTAAAAAATATTAATATTTATGATACATAATTGATATCATTGAAAAGACATTTGAATCTAATTTTTTAATAAATTTATTTAGAGATACAAATGTTATACGTATTTTTTATAAATCAAGTCATGACACGAAAACCGAAAATGACAAATAAATTGGGACAGAGAGAGTAAGAGGAAACCTGTAACAATCGATGAGATGTGATTTGTGTCAGGTGAGCTCCAGTATCCTGGGCATCGATCAAACCAAGCACAACCCAATGCAAATTCGTGTTGAGTAGAGTACGTACCTCCAGGTAGTGGTCAACGACGGTGTACATGAGGTCGTGGTCGTGCGCGAACCGCGCGCGCATGGCCTCCACGGCCACCAGGAACTCCTCCACGGGGAGCGCGGCCACGTCGTCGAGCCACCTCCCGCTCCCGCTGTCGGACGCCGCGAGCACCTCGAGGCACCGGACGAGCAGGTCCGCGGCAGGCCCGGCGGCCTCGCCGCCCAGGAACGCCGCGCAGCACCGCAGCACCCCCGCGGCGCGGCCGTGGTCCGTGGCCACCTCCTGGAAGAAGTAGTCCTCCGCGGTGTGGGCCAGCCCGTAGGGGTCCCACCCCGGGCCTGGGCCCAGCTCCAGCCAGCCCGTCACTGCCCACGCCGCCGCGAGGCTCGCTGGGGACAGCGCCGCTGCTGCATCGTCGGAGCCGTAGCAGGTCGCGATGGCCTGCGCGAACGCGTCGAAAGTGAGGCCCGCCGGCAGCGCGATCGCGACGTCGCTGGACTCCGACAGCAGGCGCCTCAGGTAGCTGCTCCGCGACGTGACCACGTCCTGCGAACAAGGACCTGTTAAAATCTTTGCAAAATTCAGCTGCAAAATGATCACTTCGCTCGGCAACGAACACCCTAGTAACCGGTTTGCAAACTACGTAGTACTAAACACAAAAATTATTGATGCATGGATTCATGTGACTCCTGCAAAATTACATATAGGCCTAGTTTAAATTGAGAAGAGAGGGTGAAATTTGGCACTGTAGCACTTTTGTTTGTATTTGATAATTATTGTCCAATCATGAACTAATTATGCTCAAAAGATTCGTCTCGTAATTTACGATCAAACTGTGTAATTAGTTATTTTTTATCTATATTTACTGTTTCATGCATGTGTCCCTATATTCGATGTGACGGAGAGTAAAAAAACGTAATCTAAACATGGCCGTAATATAATTTTCGAAACATGATCTGGTCATGTCAGTCTTTCAGCCACTAGCATGGCAGCAAAGACACGAACAATAAGTGTACTATCCGTACGTCAGGTACTGTCAGATTTTAGGTTACGTGAGCCAAAGTGGCTGCAATCGGGCCTGTTTAGTTTCTAGAAAATTTTGCAAAATTTTTCAGATTTCCCGTCACATCGAATCTCATGACATATGCATGAAGCATTAAATATATATAAAAAATAAAATTAATTACACAGTTTAGAAGAAATGGACGAGACGAATCTTTTAAGCCTAATTAAACCATAATTGGATAATATTTGTCAAATAACAATGAAAAGAACTACGTATCATTTTGCAAAAATTTTTACATCTAAAAAAGCCTCAGTAGGAAAACTACAGAGCATATGACCTGGAGAATGATTAGCCGAGCCCCACAAGGGCTGTGTTCAGTTCTAAAAAAAACACTGTGCAAACAAAATATTCCCCGTCACATCAAACTTGCGATACATGCATGGAGTACTAAATGTAGATGAAATCAAAAACTAATTGTACAGCTTGGTTGTACTTTGCGAGACGAACGTTTTGAATCTAATTAGTCAACGATTGGACACTATTTACCAAATAAAACCAAAACATGCTACAGTACTTTTTTTACACCTTTTCGCGGAACTAAACACACGCAAGGTAGCAACGCCAGATTGTTGCAGGGCGAGGAGTCAGATCTTGATTACTCTTATTAAGTGGCCGTGCACATGACAGCACAGTCTAGGGGCTTGTTTAGATACCCAAATTCACCTTCAAATTCTACTATGCAAAAAAAAGATTTCCCATCACATCAAAATGTCGGCACATATATGGAGTATTAAATGTAGATAAAATCAAAAACTAATTGCACAGTTTTGTTCTACTTTGCGAGACAAATATTTTAAGCTTAATTAATCAATGTTTGGACAATTATTACCAAATAAAAACAAAATTGCTACAGCGTGACGTGACATTTACCATGCAGATTTGGCCTCCCAAATTTGACATCTAAACATGGCCTAGGAATGTTTAGCAAGGGAGGGGAGTAATGGTACGCAACTTTGGGTGTGTTTAGTTACCTGAAAAGAGCGAAAAAATATATTGTAGCACGTTTTGGCTTTATTTGATAAATAGTGTCCAACCGTTGACTAATTAGGTTCAAAACGTTCGTCTCGCAAAGTACAACCAAGCTGTATAATTAGTTTTTGATTTCATCTACATTTAGTACTTCATGCATATATCGCAAGTTTTATGTGATGAGAAATCTTTTTTTTACATAGTGTTTTTTTTGGTGGAACTAAACACAGCCTTTACAGATTTGCAGTGGCCCTTGCCAGAGCCAGACTACTGCACGCAGCTTTGTCTACCTGCATAGTACACACGAATCGTTCAGTAATAATTGCTAAACATACGTAGCCCTTGTTTAGATGGTGTCAAAATTCCAAGTTTTTTCACTCTCTCTCCATCACATCAATTTTTAACCGTTTGCATGGAGTATTAAATATAGGTAAAAAAACTAACTAATTACACAGTTTAGTTGTAAATCACGAGATGAATCTTTTGAGCCTAGTTGGTCCACGATTGGACAATATTTGTCAAATAAGACGAAAGTGGTACTATTCATCGGGTTGAAATTTTTTCCCAATCTAAACAAGGGCGTATACTGGCATACTAGTATTTACGTATGGCCGCTACGTTCAGAGATTCAGAATTGAGTGGATCCTAGCGAGCAGTACTGCAGTAGTACTACTGCTACTGCTAGGATACAACAAGGCTGTTTAGTTGTCCTGAAAAGACTGGAAAGTGTACTGTAGCACGTTTTGGCTTTATTTGATAAATAGTGTCCAATCACGGACTACTTTGGTTCGAAAGATTTGTGTCGCGATTTTGCATCTAACTGTGAAATTAGTTATTTTTTTATCTATATTTAATGTTTCATACATGTGTCCAAACATTCGATGTGATGGTAAATTTTGGAAAAAAAATTTGGAACTAAACAAGATGGCCTTATGTTGTCACTTGGCAGACAAGAATGGAACGTGGCCATGGGCCAAATGGGCAGTACGTTCGTACGCGTACGTCGATACTATGATCTGGTCCCAATCCTATACGGCCGCCCGTATTCGAATCGAAACCCCGGCAGCATCGGCTGTACATCCACCTATAGAATTTAAGGCACAAACTGATGTGCACATGTGACAACTGACATGGCATGGAGGGACCAAACCAGATCGCTGGATCTCTACTCCTCTCCCATTTTGAAGTTTCAGTTCAAATCACCAAGGCAACATTCAGAAAACGATGCTACAATGTAGGAGTAGCACTACAAGAAGTGTGGAACACTCGATGGCCATAATGCCATATGCATGCTGCGTGCACGAGTTAGGCCCTGTATAGTTCCTTAAAAGTTCCAAAAATTTTACAAGATTTTCCATCATATTAAATTTTTAGATGCATGTATGGAGCATTAAATATAGGTAAAAAATAACTAATTACACAGTTTAGTTGTAAATCACGAGACGAATCTTTCGAACCTGATTAGCTTATGATTGGACACTAATTGCCAAATACAAACGAAAGAATTATTGTGCTTCCAAAAAAAATTTATAGGTGCAACTAAACACAGCCTTAACCAGTGGCGGAGCTAGCACTGAAAGCAAGCAGGGGCCAAACGGGCCTCAAGAACATAGTGCTGCAGGCTGCATGGCAGCCTAAGCTACCAGATACTCCCTCTGTTCCTGAATATCTGTCTTTTACGCTTCCCAAGAAATAACTTTGACAAAATATATATTAAAAAATATTAATATTTATGGTATATAATTGGTATCATTGGAAAGATCTTTGAATCTAGTTTTTTAATAAATTTATTTGGAGATAAAAATGTTGCACGTATTTTCTACAAATCGAGTCAAACTTGCGGCACGAAAACCGGAAACGACAGATAAATGGGGACGGAGTGAGTAGTTAGCAAGCTTGCATGCAGCACGCATCTAGTCATTTAAGGTCTTTTTTTTACGAAGGGTAGTTAAGATCTAATGATAGGGACAAAATAGCTATGCATGTAGCCTTGTGAGTAGACAGTGTGCGAATATACATGCAATTGCACACGATGACCATGGAACTTGATGCACGGCAGGGGGGGGGGGGGACATGGCCCTCTATGGCCCCAAGGTAGCTCCGCCAGTGGCCTTAACCACTTGCCCGGTAGCGGCAGGCAGTAACTCATTGGGCGGTTACAGAAAGAGTAGACTGAAAGTTACGACTCGTCCTGACGACTGCCGATGCGCTAACCAATACCTTTCGTTTCAGCTATTCAGTCAAATCAGCAGTCGTTCAGCAGTGTTTTTTTCTTATAATAAACCAGCGATCAGTACTTTTAGCTACAGTAAACTAGTGAAACGAACAGGCTGCAAGGCGGGGACGTAGCGGTAAATAAATGAGCGACAGATACTACGTCATCAATTATTGCCTCTTCGGACGCCATTGTTGGGAGCTGTTCCCCGTGGGGTAGAACTGGCAGAGACCATTCCTGGCTCCGCTCAGCCAAACTCCTCAACTACTACGATCGAAATTGGAAGGCCACATTTTAGCGGGAACTGGTACCTGCAGCTGGCCACAACGTGTTCTCGTGCAGGTGCGTCAGGAGGAGGAAGCCAAGCCTGCAAGGTTGTGCCAGAAACAGAAGAGGCAGGTGTCTCGGTGAATCTACGGGTGGATTGGGCTTGGGCACTGTCTCGTGTCTCCTGGCGCAGGCAGGGAAGGAAAACGATGGAACGCACACAGTAACTAATACGAGTTGCTCGTTTCTTGCCATCACAGGAGGCGTGTGCTGCGGCCGGTGATTTCTCATGCGCTGCCGTTTCGGTGTATCCACAGCCAGCCGAGCCCAGCACACGAGTTAATTCTCCATGCATGGATTGAAAAATGTTCATTATTGTTTTTTCTAACTTACGGAAGGCATACCACCAGCTGCAGCACGATCTGTCATAAAGAAGGGGACGGAAAAAACAGTAGGCATCACTAATGCGGCAGAAACAGAGAGGTCGGTTCGGTTGCCAAGTTTGAAAATGCCGATCGAGATGGCAGTACAGCGGAGAAAACTTTGAACTAACAAATAATTTCGCTAAAATCCAGTGGAGAAAATTTCTGAAGTTGAGCATGTATCACCCAGCACTAGCAGAGATGTTCAGAGAGGACTGGGTAATCATACGAGACAGGAGAGAACGAGGAGTCGAGGATCTTACCCTGTGCAGAGGGAGGCGATGCTCCTGGACGCGGACGATCACGTCGGGCTTGCGCGATCCGTTCTCCCGGCACCTGCACGGATCGTCAGTTCCAAGGAGGAGGGCGATCGATCAGTCAGTCAAGTCATTCTCTCCCGAAATCGGGTCGCACTGATCCACACGCATGGTAGCACGCACGTACCAGGCCTGCACGGCGCGCCTGAGCGCCGGGGGCAGGGAAGGGTGCGCCGCCGCCGCCGCCGCGACGTCCTCCACCTCCGGGGAGAAGGAGCGCGAGGTGGCCGCCGAGGACGACATGGTGGGCGAGTCGAACCGCTTCTCCTCTTGTTCCTCGTCGCGGACGTCGTCGTCGTCCTCCTCGTGGTCGTCCTCGTAGATGGTGTCGACGACGCCGAACTCCTGCCACCCTCTGCTCATCTCCATGCCCTCTCCCCTCTCTCCGATCCTCTCCGGAGGCGGCCGCTGCGGCTGCGCTTGTGGTAGGGTAGTAGTGGTCGCAGTACCCGGCGATGGCATTACAAGGGGAGGGGGTCGGGTCCGGGTCGAGGGTGTTAAATCGGGGCGGCAATGAATGCGTGCATGTGGCTGGTAAATGCGGTGGCACCCCGCGGCCGGCCCGCCCGCTTCGGGAGGTTCTGCTCTGCTCCCCCTCCCCTGCGCCTGGTGGTCTAGTAGTGGATGTCTCAGTTCGTTCAGAACCCGCATGGATAGCTAGGGCGCCAGCCGATCCCGTAGGAATCTTTTTCCTCCGTGCAAAACAAAAACATCCGTTGAGAAACGACAAGTTCGTTCCTCAGCGGATCTTGAACTTGATATGTGCAGCACAAAGCCGGCATTTTTTCAGGATTATGTTTCTTTTTTCTTTTGGCGTTTTTGCTAGACTTTAGAAGGTTCCATGTCAGATTTTTCTTAGAGATATAGTACTGATGTTGAACTTGATATGTTAGCATCCAATGGCATTAAGAGATGTCGCCGTACGTTGGATGCTGTTTTTGTAATCTACTGCACTAATTAACTTGTGTGTGATGATTTAATAGCATCTGCATTAGATTTCTCATATTATATCTCCTATAAGTTGCTTTAACGGAGTATTCTAAAGTCAATTCTGGATACAAGAGAATATTACCATAGCATATTACCTAAAACTTATCTCCTGCATTTCTTTAGGCCTTATTTGGATATACATGTATTCGTCTCAATCCACATGTGTTGAAGTGGATTGGAGCAGAATTAAACTAAATCACATTCCATTCCACTCTAATACACGTGGCTTAAGGTGAATACACATGCATTCAAACAAGACCTTAGGATAAGGGAGAGGGGGTTTCTCATTTATTTAGAAGAGAGGATGCTTCTTTTAGGAGACTAGTATAATGCCCGTGCTAACGCTACGGATTTTTCTTGAGAATGTCTCTTAAAACAATAAAATTATTTTTGCATAGTCTAATGTAAACACAATTGTACTTGAGTCTACGTATAATTTTCTAATATTATGACCATCTAAGTTACATTTTGCCTAACTCCTTAATCATCTCTTGAAGATA
This sequence comes from Saccharum hybrid cultivar R570, assembly GCA_038087645.1. Taxonomy (NCBI): domain Eukaryota; kingdom Viridiplantae; phylum Streptophyta; class Magnoliopsida; order Poales; family Poaceae; genus Saccharum; species Saccharum hybrid cultivar. Next base: position 3,893,981 of record JAQSUU010000377.1, read on the forward strand.
TTCAGGGATGTTGTTGGAACATTCGTTTGCAAGACTCGTCAAAACGTCTGCCAAGAATTCCATCCTCAGTGAAGTTGAGAGCTGTGCATGGTATATAGATTAACAAAAAGTTACTGTTTTTCTATGTAGTGTACAAAATATAGCTAGAGACTATATATGCTTACATTGTTGATCGGTGGCAATCTTTCGCCGTCTCAGAACTTCATGAAATTGTATACAAGAAAGCCTCCCAGTTTCCTGGACAAGATCAGTTGTTTATTTGATGTAAATAAATGAAATAAATTTTTTGTGATGTAACAGGTGAAATATATTACAACTGGTTACCAGTATTTATTATGTGTAACCTTTGTTACACATGTAGGGTATTCTTTCTTCCAGTCATAAATATTGCCGTTCCACTTAGAATTTGATAGCCCCATGGCGAGACTGAACATTCTAGCCATTGTGTGGAACGTAGGTATATAAGCCATTGTTTGATCATAACTCTTGAAACATGGACCATCTTGAAGGGGGTCCATAATGTGCACGGTTTTGTTTTCCATGTCCATTATGAATAAAATGTACAGTCCGCTTTGATAATATGGTAGTAGAATCTAAAAACAAACATAGAGAATATAAGTGCTAAACAAAATAAATTAATTTTGTATAGTAGTACACATAACATAACTTACGTTGTTACAATCTTTAATTTTGTAATCCATGTCCGGCCAACACTCAAGTACTTTTCTCAATTTCCCGCGGTATTCGTTGTCAATTCTGCCACAACATCGTGGATCTCGTCCAAACCCAGTTATTTCCTGAGGATTGTGCAAAAATATATTTTAATTAATTATACAATTATTGTATGTCTTTGATAAACAATAAATTTATATATCAACTTACAGCAAACTTGAGGTCCATGTAGTGGAATTTTTGTTTCTTACCAACCATATGTTGGTTGCACGCTGCCATCCGAATAGCCATATTTAAGCATTCATGATCCATCTCTAGATCCTCATCTAAAATATTTTGAATCTTGACAAGATTCAAAGAAATTAGGTACGGTCGTGTACTTCGTACCCACTCTTTGCTATAAAACAAGGTTAATCCACAAATTACTTTTTGTATGAATTCTAGAACGGATAACTGAAATATCTAAATTAGAACAAAACAATTTACTATAGAATGACTTACTGAAGTAAAGTTTTGTCGCTAGCGATGAATTGGATGTTTGTGCATATTGCGGCCAATATTTGTTCCCTACTTTTCCACTTTATTGCACGTGTCAACTTAATTTCACCCGACATTATTATATCCAGCTCATCGAGCTCTGTGACATCACCGTCTTGCTCATTGTGGGTCTCTAACTGTTGCCCATGATCCGGTAACCCTCTTGCTTCATTTAACGGGGAGTTATACAAGATCGCAGGTAGTTTGAACCTGAAGTTACTTATATCTTCCTGAAAAATTTGAGCAAGTTCTGATATATATTAACCAATCCAAAAGAAATGATTATGTTTAGAAATAAACTCTTATAGAATTACCTGGGTGACATGGTCAGATAAAGCAGTTCCAGTCCAATATTCCATATAATTAATCAGCCATAATCCACAACTACAACTGAGCATATATTCAAAAAAATAAATAAAATATGAGTTTTAGAGGTACGGTTGTTGGTTGTGCAATTGTATATACACGAAATGGAAAGATAGTTTACCCATCTTTTTGCATTTGTTCGGTAATCTTATGTTTAATCTCCCAAGATGACACTTCGATACCGTGTAGCCATTTAGTTTGGTTTAGTAGTTTACATTTCAGTTGCATGCTTTATTAGTCTTTCCATTCCTATTAACTGGAATGACCAAAACAGCAAGGTTAACTAAGAAAGAGATAATGAAGAATTTTAAAGAAGTTTGTATATCAATTGTTAAGCCATACCGTATATCTGAGATCTTTCCAATCTGTCATATTTTGTCCGAAGGAATCCAAAACATGTATTTCACCTTCATTTGCATTCACGACCGCCAGGTACCAGTGAAATTTTGTAATGTTGATAGGAAGGAAGACCTGCAGTAATAGACATTTATCTAAACTATTTCCTTAGATTTGAAAGGGTATAAAATTAGCATATGTGAAAATCTTACCATATCAGCATGTAAATAATTTTGTACCCTTGTTTCAACCATGTCCTCTTTTATCCAGCTCTTTTTCATCTCATCTTCCTCTCCCTCTTGTTGTAGTAATTGAGAGAACCACGTATTCTCCAAATAAACATCTCCACCTTCTCTATGTAGTAGGTGTTCTTCGTGCCGCATCAATTGGATATAAAGACTAATGACCTACAAGTTTTTATTTTGTCATTTCAAGATTGGCAGATATTTCCCATGGACATTAGTTAATGCCGAAGCAAGTGTTAAACATGCTTACCGCGCCATTGACTTGCTCATTCCCAAGAAAAAGACAATCCATGTCATCTCTTGCTCCCCAACAATCATCGATTCTGATAAGCAGATGCTTTTTACTTTTCCCTTCATATATTCTATTACCTCAACATCTTGTTGCGTACATGCATAATCTAGAGAGGTATTATTTTTTATTAATAATTAATCAATTCCCAAATTTAAAGAAATATAGGTTTAAATTGATGGTGGATCACCTTGAGGCATGACTTGTACATTGTTTGCTTTCTTTGGCTTATTATACTGAGGCAACACCATCATCTCACTGAGAACATGTATTGGATATTTATTGGCTTCTAGCCGTGGCGTTTGTACATCATTATCTTTGTACTGTACTTCATTTCCATCCTTTATAATGATCTGCATATGCAATATGTAATATCAGTTTTATACGTCATTCTTTTACATTTAGTATGCAATGGGTCATACGGGCAGAAAATATGAGAGGATATTTGAGTTGCTTGAGAGATTGTTACGTACGTCATCCTCGTGTGCACGCTTCCGCTTGTTGTATCCGTCTTTGGTTTGGACATCTTCATTAGTATAGCCCCGCTCTGGTAGGTGTACTTCTGCAAATATTTTTAAAATAATAAGTACAGTAACATAGCTATAAATAAATACCTTATATATATTTTATTAAAAAATTGCATGAGGTTGTTATGCTAATCTTACTCACCGGAAGTAGGCAATGGATCAGTGTGGATCGTATATGGCCCTCTACTTCCTGGATCATAATTATCATTTCTGTGTAGCCAATCCGTGGGCTCTATGGACTCATCAGTGTCCACTATGGTTTTAGTCTCCAAAACATCATCTTCACAATTACGAGCGAGAGTAATTATATCAGCATCGTCTTTGTTTTGCATTTGTTGGGTAGAGGCCTCGATTCTTGCATCACTCTCTATAAACTTTTTAATGTCTTCTGTATCCAGATGAGTAAAGAATAATTAAACAATGATTATTGTAACTGTGGATAACTATGGTCTAAAGAGCGTTGAAATAGTCTGTATCCATCTATTTCACCTGGCGTATCCATTTCTTGGATAGAGGCTGATCGCAATTCCTCCTCTTTAACTATCTGATAATTGCCAACAGGTTTGGTTCTTGCCTCAGTCTCTATACTTTTTTTAGTTTCTTCTGTATCCAGCAGAGCAAATCATAAATTATTTTAATTTTGGAAACTAAATTTATGATTTTGGAATATGATTAATAATGAAAGATGGTCTAAGCTGACTAATATAGTCTACGCTGATGAAATTTAAAGTAATAATCATATCATTGATTGAACCTACAGGTTCAAAGATTACATATGGAATTCACCTGAGTCGACGGGCACGGATGTTGGTTCTTCGGGTGCTACCTCACTTGTGAACAAGTTTGGACTAACAACTACCTCAGGCTCCTCCACTTGTTTGTCAACTAAGTCACGATCATGCTCCATTTACTTGCGCCTGTGATTCCAAAAGAATACGACGATCAGCATACAATACCATTAATCAAGGTTCAGGACCTCCGTTTTGCACAGCAGGAAGGCGAGAGAGTGGGGACCATACCTTGCTTATTGGCACGTCCGTCTGGACAGAGACGGGTCCGACGATGTGTGGACCGCGGCGAGTAGGGCGCGACTGCGGTCGTCAAGGACTTGTTTGTAGAGTAGTTCGTGATAACGCTACGGATAATCTACGATGTTGTCCCCGGGGTTGCGACCGGCCGGCCAGCAGTAGCTCGTGCTCTAGGGTTCTTGGGCTGCGATCGAGCTGCTGCACGAACCTTCCGCGTCCACCGGAGAGGAAGGATGTCAGCGCCGGTGTTGCACGCTGGTGCTGTGAATTGCGTTTGGCGCAGCGGCGGGTAGCAGGGCTCCTCGGCGTGGCCACGGGCAGCAGGTTCGTCGGGCTGGTTTGAAACGCGTTCGTTGTGACGGCGGCGGGATTAGCACGGCAGTTTTCCACGGGTGAATCCTCGACCACGTTTGCGTCTCGGCCTTCCCCCTCGGTCCTGAGCACTGCCGGGTGCCCTTCCCGTCGTTCCGTCTTGGTCTCCCAGATCCGGCAGGAGGCGCGGCAAGAGGCGGGCCGAAGCAGCGGCGAGGTCGTCGCTCGAGGCCCGGTGCCGGACTGCCGCCGATGGCCGCGCGGAGATGGTGGCTTGCACACGGAGATCGTGGCGGCGCAAAGATAGAGGTCAGCCGAGCAAGTGGAGGGCGCAGGGTCTGTGGCCTGCGCGCAGATATCGTGGAGGGCGAGGAGATCGTGGAGTCCCGAAGATAGCGGCCAGTGTCCTCGGCGGTTTCCTTTATTTTTCTTCGGCGATATTTCTTCGGCGATATGGACGGGAGCGTTGCGTTGAAGGCTTCAACGCGTGATGAGTCTGAAGTCTTCAATTATAGTAGAGATCCATTAAAAATTATATATATATATAGAAGATGGGATAGGAGATTTCCTACACGTATAAGAGATTGGATATGATATTTGTTGCAGCTCCTCTATCTCCTAAAACACTACCGTATTTTTAAAATATAAGAGATTTGATATGATATCTGGTGGAGATGCTCTATCTAACCTCCCTTTCTTCAAAGAGACTTGGGGCCCGACTAAGACTCAAGAAAACAAATAGTTGTTCATTACACTTTCATTTAATCTGAGGTTGTACTAGGAGGGTTAATTTGACTTGATGGGCTTCAGTTTTGCACACGGTAAGAGTAAACGGAGCATTGTCCGCATCCGGGAACTAAAAGCCAAGCACGGGAAACGGCCGCCGTAAAACCACACGTACGGCTAGGGTGCACAGGAAGCAAAGCTTACAGTGCATCTAGGCCTATAGTGCATCTAGATTCGTGCCGCGCTGTCCCTTCACCGCCGCGGACTCAAGCAACTCGGGCACTCGGCGTACTAGGGCACCGTTTAGATGCCAAAAATTTTGCCAAAAATTTTAGATTTTTCGTCACATCGAATCTTTAAACACATGCATGAAACATTAAATATAGATAAAAAATAAAACTAATTACACAGTTTAGACGAAATGGACGAGACAAATCTTTTAAGCCTAATTAGACCATGATTGGATAATATTTACTAAATAACAACGAACTGCTACAGTAGCGTTTCGCCGAAAATTTTGCCAACTAAACAGCCCGTACGAGGATTGCACTTCCGCCGTACTCCCGCGACGTACGCGGGGGATTGGACGTTCTTGGGCTCGTGATCTTGCGTGTTCGTGCTGGCCTCCCATCCATATTCCGTCCGGGCCCGATGGCACATGCCAGTAAGGGGCGTTGACTTTTCCTACTGTTCCTGCGCGTATCCGCGTACGGTGTACTACACCCACACATATAGGTACTGCTGCAATACGTGCCCTGTGGGTGTGGCAGCCGTTGGATTTCGATCACACGACGGGGAGGCGGGGCGGCCCAGGATTACGATTAACTAAAAGGGATTCATTGCACGCACGTAATGACGTAATCGATTGATACCGTCGTCTTCTCTTCTTCTTCACAATCTTCAAACAAACATCCTAAAGGCATCTTTAAGACGAGGAGGGGAAGATGGCTGTGGAAGAAAAGTCAGAAAATGGGCTAGAGAATTTCGTTGCGCGGCCTTTGTCAGACTGGAAACGACATCGCAGTGTTGTGGAGTCCTCCGTGATGAGGTTTTGCTGCAGCATGCAGTACTACTGCATGTCTCTGACGCGAAGAAGCACGCGTACCATCTCCGTCTCTTTTTTAATTTGGTTTATAGAAAATACGTGTAATATTTATATTTCTAAATAAGTTTATTAAAAAAAACTAGATTTAAAGATCTTTCTAATGATACTAATTATATACTATAAATATTAATATTTTCAATACATATTTAGTCAAAGTTTCTTGAGAAATGTAAATGACAGATATTTAGGCCTTCCACAGCGTGAGTGCTGCCTAATGCTGTTCATCTCTGCCAACTCACAGCGATGCTTCGTTCAGTTCCTTCCTATAGTGTGCAGCTTCACTCTTTTTCATCTTAGTGGATCCCATGAACAATAAACAATAGCACAACTAACTATGCTGGCTATGGCACTACACGAGAGAATCAGTCTGCAATGAATAAAATACTCCTTTTCACGGTTCGGGCACCGACACACGTACTTGCTCTGCTCCCCAATTTTCTGGCGTTGGCATCACTCCCTGCAGTGTGAGCAGTGGTGCTTAAAACTCTCTCTCAACTTGAAGCACCACTCAGACGATACACTGTAGAGGGCCTTAGGGAGAGAGGAGTACGTACTGCACCCACTTCATCCTCTAAACTGAAGCAATGGAGCGAGGACACGATGAAGAGCAATATCCAATAAAAGGCAATGAGGTCTGTGAGACTGGCTGTGATCCAATGGCAGTTTATGTGCGCCTCTCTAGCCTAGCCATAGCTTGACGCAGGAATAGTAGACATGCAACATGCTGTTGAGTTTAAAAAATGGAAAAGAAATACGGTAGGTTCCTGTTGGTGTCCATAATTTACTTGCATGGAATGGATACCCTGAGTGTTCAGATTGCCTTTTTTTAAAAACAAAATGGAAGTATAAAAAAATGATAGACATATATAGGTAAATGCTAGACCTGAGTTATGTATGCCACCAAACACAATCTGCATAGACTCCCGAGAAAAGTAGGGCGATAGGTCCCGGATTGGAGGCGACTTCGCCCTCGTCTTCTCTCTGTTCAATCTCAATGATCTGCATCCGATCCAGTCTTTCTCAACTTTGATTATATTTATAAAAAATACGTGCAACATTATATCTCTAAATAAGTTTATTATGGAATCGTATTCAACGATTAATCTAATATACTAATTATGATTCTAAATATTAATATTTTTATATATAATTGGTCAAAGTTAAAAAAAATGAAAATGTCTTGTATTTTGGGACAGAGGGAGCAAAAGCTATCAGATTCCTACCAATGATCGATGGTTATGGCCATGGTCATTTGTTTCTAGGCTTGCTAACGTGGGCTAACTGCTAAGACTACCCGCAGTGGATACTCTAAAACGATACTCTAAAGCTTTGGAGTATGAATATAGAGTAAAAACTGCTGCATTGAGTACTCTAAAACGATACTCTATCTTTTCTCTCACTCTATATTTAGAGTAGTACTGTGCTTACTCTATACGCTATAGTGGTGGGCCCCACTAGCTAAACAAAGAAAAAAATGCTATAACTCATAATCCAAAAATCCAAATTAAATTTCGATTTCACCATTAAATTCGTCTTAATAAATCCTTCAAAATTAGATCACACATGGATATATTTAGATAAAGTGATAAGTGGGTCCCACAGTGGATAGAGTGGATAGAGGATGGATAGGTACGGGAGAATTAAGTATAGAGGAGAGAACCTTGCTGACTAGGACGTATAGATGATGAATATAGAGGTCCATGAGTGCGGGTAGTCTAACGGCCTCTCCAACAACTGACTACGTAGTCAGCTGACTAGGCTCGGGAATGACGTGGAGGCGAGAGAATACGGGAAAAACAATTAATCCAGAGAAAACAGTGAAGCAAAGTGAGAATGTTATAATATTCTGAGAAAAGAAATGAAGGCCACGTCACCTGTCGAAATCAACGGTGTTGTTGGGGACGCCCTAAGGGCATCAACACTTCAGCAGTGGTTGCATCGATGAATACATAGATGACGACCTGCACTCTATATCTATTTCTTGTCTCCTCCAGCAAGAACAAGCTAGGCACTGGAACTCATTGCACAGCAAGATTAAGAAAACGCAGATGCAATGCAGGCCATTTTTTTGTGAAAAAAGTTGAATGGGCACGAGGTAAACCAGTACCACGGCAACAATGAGGACCGGTAGTGCACGTGAGAACGAAAACCTTGCATCATTCTCTGCTATCTGCTTCCACCCAACAGAAAAGAAGTAGCATCGGCCTGGATGCGTTTTCCCCTCATTTCGTAACTCCAAACTTAACAAACTCACAAACATATTTGGCCTTAGCTAGGAAGTGCAGGTGATTCTTTGGCAGAAGCTGAAAGAACGAGTAAAGCAGTGCCACAGCAGCAATGCAGAACAGCAGTGTAGGCAAAAACGAAAATCTTGCTTCATTTTCTGCTAGTCTGCTTCCACCCAACAAATAAAAGGGAACTGGTAGCTAGTGAAAATTCCCCTTTATCCATTTCACAAATCCAAATTAAAATAGACGATTTATATGTAATAGCAGAATTAGTCAATCACAACTCTAAGTCTCCACAAAACACACCAAAATCTCGAGCACGCCAGATCAAGTTCTTTTCCAACAAACCGTAGTTCTCCACTTCGTGATTCCAAATGAATAAATAAGCAAACGAACGGATTTAGTTCTCACTAGCAGAAGCAGCAACTCTACACGCCACCAAAATCTCTAACATGAGCGAACCAAAGCTCACAGAAACCTTTTTTTTCGCGAACGTGCCTTTGCGACACGTGTTTCATTAAGTAGAAGTAGAGTTACGGTTAGTTACAACAATCCAAGGCTATAGATTACCAAGAAACGGAGGAACTAACAACACACAAACACAGATTACGATATCTAGCTCACAGAAACCTACTCCTACTCCTATGAAGCGTACCACATTTCCCACAAGCTTCCGCAACAAAAGAAAAGACGAGATAACCCAACTCATCCCCGACTAAGAACATCCCTATCTCCAAGTATCCGTCCCCAGAACCCAACAAAAGTCGAATAAATGGTGAATCTTCTAATCTTCTCACACACAAAAGATCGTGTGTATATATACAGACACACACACACACACTACCACGTAGAACCTAGAATTCTAGATTCTACATATGCATTATAATACTCGTCAAAGGTGTCATCAAGCCATGGATGGATCAACGACATAATACGACAACTCGATGTTTAGACAGGAGCGTAGATCAAATTAGACGATGATCTACAAGAAAACAAGGCGGATTCTTCTAGTCTAGCCAGACTGAGCAAGCGTTTCTCATCCCTGCTCTGATTCCCCGCTCCATTTTTTCAATCAAGGGATACAAAATGATCAGATACACGATGACAGAGGAGCGAGGAGGGGTGGGATCACCATGGTGATTGATGAAGGTTGGTTGGGTTGCCGCAGTCAGACGTGGCGGGAGGACGGCTGAGGAAGGAGGGCAAGAACGAAAGAGATGGGGACGGGCGTGTGCAAGGTGAGTGTCATAGAACCTCCTAATTATGATGGCCCACATGTACCTGTCATCGTCATAATGACCTCTGACAGCTGTACTTATGTTCCTCATAACTTAAAAGGCCTGCTATCCTCCGAACAGGATCCAATCACAGGAGCATTGCAATATTACAACAGTTTATTCAAAATACCATCAGAGTAAAGTAGCGGAAGTCTTACAATAACTTAAGTTTACAAACCACAGTTTCCAAATTTCAAACCTTAAGTAGCATTATTACAAACAAGTAGTAGGGAAGTATCAGTAGTAACTTTATTACAAACACACAAACGAAGTGCCTTGCCCAGAGGCCACACAGCCTATTCGTCGTCACTTTCTTCAGCCACAACGGTCATGCAACAAGGCTCAAAGCAGACTTGTTCATGGACCATACATGCAACAAGGGGTTTAACAAACCCTGAGTACGAAAGTACTCAACAAGACTTACCCGACTAAGAAAAGACTCCAAAGACATGCTAGCTTTTAGGGAATCAAGGTACGAGTATTCGAGAGTCAAAATTTCTTTTGCAGAAAAGCTTACTAAAGTAAGTCATTACCTTTAATATTTTATTTTTATCATTGATGGTTCATTAACCAATTCTAAGTGATCCTAATCTAGATCAAAGTAATTCTCATCAAGATCTTTGTCATTCTCTTTCAATTCCAGTTCTTAACTACGATGTTAGTGCAAGGCCAAGACTCCTTTCTCGTGGAGCAACGACGATTCGAACCGCTTCATTTACCCAGCTGGGGCTTCCTAACCACACGACATATGTAGAACCGAATCTTGCATATATCAACTCTTACCCGAGTAGCCCAAAACCAGAACGTGTCCATCGTCACCTGAGAGCACAGTACTCCTCGAACCCGGCCCAATTCTAGCCCCAAGGGTACACGCTACTCTCGCCATCTCTCCACTTCCAGTGCGAGGTTAGACGTTCTCGTAATGGAATAGCCGAAGTAAGGCTTACCCGACATGGGTACATGGCTAGTACTAATAAAAACTCCATGACGCGAGGGCCAATAACGTACGGTCCTTAACTGATAAGGTGGAAACACTACATTGAGACTTCTTTTCCAATGCAAGTTAGCAGTGGCCAAACCACCCGCCCGATCTTTCAAGTTCATTCTCATATTTCAATATTCATCAAGTATGCCATCGTGGCCATGTAAACTTTCATTTAAAAGCTTAACTCATAAGCATAGCGAAGCATACTACGTATTTTCAGTAAAACAGGTATCAAGGGTGATATTACAATAATCAAGGATGACAATGCAACAATTGGTTATCACTCAACTCCTAATTACTTAATGCAGTAAACCATAGTATAAATAATAAAGATTTGTAAAACTCAAGGTAGGGTTTAAATGCACCGGGGCTTGTCTTGCTCTGATGAGACGGCTAACTCGGGCTCAAAGACTCCGACTTCCGGTCCGGAACCCACCGAAGACAGCTCTTCTCCGGAAACTTGCTCGCCAACGTCGACTTCTTCGAAAGCGGAAACTACACAAGCACATAACATGTCTCAACATGATGCGGTGATAAACATGATGCTTGATGATGATATGCCACAGTTAACAACTTGAGTACAACTTTCCTTCGCAGTACAGTCGCAAAACAGTAAAACCTACTAACTAATAGCGATAACTTAAGCAATCCTAACGCTTCTCACAGAACACGCTACTAACGAGCTCAATCATGTAATTAAGGCGCCAAATATCACCAAGAATTAGTGACCCAAGGTCATCACTCAATCAAAAGGGCACACAACACTTAAAATTATCAATTTAACATTTATTTAAACATTTAATTAATTAGAGCATAATTAATAATAAATCATACTTCATCTAAATGATCTTAAACTTTTTCTATAGATTAATCATGGCCTAAAATAGTGTCAAAACAAATTTCATAATTTTTGGATTAATATTTTAATTACTATAATTCATGGAAGTTGCATTTAATATTTAATTGAGCTAATTAAATAACTTGCAAAAAATAATCAAATTTAGCATTTAATATGTTTCCTAATTAGTTTACACCTTAAAAAGCTTACACAAAAATTTTCACTATATTTGGAGCTCTACAAAAATTCTAGTGAAATAAACAAATACTATTACTATTCATATTTTTGAAAAAGAAAAACAAAATTCTCATCTCGGGCCGACTCCTCCTTTCTCCCTCCGGCTCGGTCCAACCGCTCGGCTGGCCCACACGGTCGCGCCTGTGCCCATGCAGCCCAGCAACGCGTGTGGCCCAGCAGTCTAGCCCAGCCGCGTCCGCTCTCTCTCTCTCGCTGACGTCCCGACCCCACCTGTCATCTCCCTCCTCCCGCTCTCTCGCTCTCTCCCGCGACCCAGCCATGCCCACACGGCGGCCAGCCGGCGATCACGATGTTAGTCACCCAACTAACCGGTCTAACACGGTCTACTCTTCACCGCAAACTTCACCGGACCACTCACGCGACCACAAACGCCCTAGAGGTAACACCTCACCGGCCATGGCGGCACGGTGCTCGCGGCTCGCGGTGTCCTAGCGATCCACGTAGGCAGCGTCTAAAACGAAAGCACGAGAAGCAACATGAGCTCATAGTGATTGCAGCGAAGCAACTAGGAGGCGCTAGGAGATGGTGGAAAGGGCTGGCCACGTGAGGCGGCTCGGTGGCGCTCGGTCGCCGGCGTTGGAGAAGGAAACGGTGGTGCGGTGATTTGGGCAGAAAAAAGGCTAGAGCAGTTGGACCAAGAGGTGCGCGAGGGCGAGGCGAACTTGACGGTGCGGTTTGCGTGGCTGGTAGCGGCTCAACGGCGACAACGGAGAGCGGCGGAGCTAAGCGGCGGCGGTGAAACAGAGAAAGAAGAAGAAGAAAAACGACAGCTTGCTTGGCCTTATAAAGGGGTCTCCGACCCGCCTGGTGTGCTAGAAGGCGCGCGTGATCGAGGTGGCATCCATGCGCTCATGAGAACGGCCTGGAAGCGGTCCGGTGGCTCGCCGGCGCCCATGCCACGCGCTGCCCGGCCGTGATTCGCCGGAGCACTGTAGCTCTCCCCCCCAAATTTTTAAATTCAAATTGTTTTGTCAAATTACTCCTAAAATCACGTAGCAACTTGTAAAACTCCCAAAGTATGAAATCTTTAAAATTTCAAGCTCTACAAGTTCTGCATTGAACACTTTTTCAAATTCGAACTGGATTTTGAAATTTGAATTTAGAATCAAAAGGGGACACTTTTTGGAAATTTGGTAATTTAGAAATTACTTTCAATTTTATATTGAAACTTCAAAAACTCCAAACACCAAAGTTGTACATCTAACCAAGACTTACAACTTTGCTATTCAAACCATTTTCAAATTTTACCTCCATTTTGAAATTTGAGTTTAGGGATGAAAAGGGGTCAAATTTGAAATTTGCTTCTTTTCAAAATTGCTCCACATTTTACACTAAAACTTTGAAAACTCAAAACACCAAAGTTGTAGCCCTTGAAAAATTCTACAAACTTGGTTTTAAACTTTTTCCCAAATTTTGCTTAGATTTTGAATTATTTTAAAAGGGGTAAAAACAGAGTTTTGGATTTTAGGGTTTTCGGAAGAATTTCAAATTGAAATTTGTTGCTACTTTAATTGGTGATTATTAGTGATCAAACCATCACCCAAGTGTATCATTGGGTCAAGTATGACATAGTTGACCAAATGCCACTCTTGGTTGACCAATTTAACCATTGAAAATCTTTTAATAATTCCCCAAATTCAAATTCAAATTCAAATAAAAAAACTCGTGATAAGTTTTTGGATTCCAACTCAAACTCAAACTTGGAGCTTCCTTTTATGTGTTGTACTTGAGTTCATACCCTACACTTGGCACTAGTGTGTAATACAGTCACACACCTCAAATTAAGCAGGGCATAAACTAAGCATTTGCGGTGACATTCGAAATTAGGGTTTTCGGTTCGAGTCACACCACTGAGAACACATCCAACCTAAGAATGAAAACTTGTTTTAGTTAATGCATAACATGGTTGACCTAATTAGGGATGCTTTGCGGTGCAATATGATGACATGGCATGTTAATTAGCCACTATAACACCTGAGGTGTTACAGTGAGACGGTGACCAACAGAGACTTTCCATACTTCTCAGAGTATATCATTCATAGGTCCTCAATTGGGACAACATAGAAGAATGGTGGTTGTATGAAGATAGAGGAAGGTCTGGCCATGAAGATAGGCGCAACTTGTCCCTTGCCGAAAGTTGCGATGAAAAAAACACCCATGGTTAACCTATTAAGTGTGACTTGGAACCAAACAAGCCCGACACATGGTGAAGGCAATGGCAGTGGTGGCGGCGACACTAATCGAAGAGCAATCTCCTTTGTCGCCTTGCCAAAGAAGGCGAAAGCCTCGCTCACGGCTTGAAAGCCTTGAGCAAAGTTCTCCCCAACGGTCGGGTTCTTCCGGAGCTCTTTTCACACCCACCATAAAAAACAATGAAAAGCATAGTGCAGCCTCCCATCCCCAAACCCTCCCCTATTTCTCTCTAGATCTTTTACTGTGTGCTCGTGGGAGAGCCTGGTGAAGAGCATTTTTTTCATGGCCCTCTTCCGCTAAGAGTATCTGAGAGCAGTACATGATATAAATAAGTCAATGTCAGTTGAACCGACAAGCGGTTGACTATTGCATTTGGACTTGTGTTTTAAGGTTTTTGGCTCAATGGTCCATCTAGTAATGTCGATCTACCACTGATGCAGGGGGCAGGGGGCTTGAGCCCCCTTGCTAAAAGTTGTGATGAATAAGGCACCTATGTTCGCTACTCCAACTAGGACTTCCTCCTCGACTCCGACATCACCGACGGATTGGGGAGGTTGTTGCAAACAATAGCGCCACGGCAAATGACGATGATGGCTTCATGTCCTCCTCGTTGTTCGATGCCGATGTCAATGTGCTCATCAACACCGCTGCAAATTATGTGGCAAACTCCTCCACCAGGTTTGCCACGGGGTGCTACGGCTGGACGGAGGGAAGGAGAGCCATCCTAAGCTACGTTTTGGGCTAGTGCAGTGCACCCCCGATATTGCGCCGACCGACTGCCGGACCTGCCTCACCAACATCCTTGCTTTGGGGTTCAACCTGATCAGCAAGAGAAAGGCTGCCACTATACATGTACTGCGGTCTAGCGGGGGCTCAAGCCCCCTACCACTTCTGTGATAATGGAACTCTCTTATTTTTTGTAGACATGGAAGAGAGAAAGGAGGGGCGAAGATGACTAGATCTGCCAATGAGATCTCCATAAGTTCGGTCACTATGGGCGCGTTTGATATGGGCCAAAATCGTCCGGCCAGGCCCACGAGCTGCAAGAGCTCGTGTTTGATAGTGTTGGCCCACCCGCCAGCCTGTCCCTAGAGCTACAAATTTCACTCTCTCTCTTGTCTCCCAGGAAACGCTCCTCTCCTCTGTTTTTCTAGAGCCAGGCTGCGCCCGAGCTCGTGCGAGCGATTTGTGGGGCGGCGGCAGCGCTCTGGCGGGCTCATGCGAGAAGCTAGAAAGTTTCATGCGCCATTGCCACTGAGTTTTGTCACCTTTATAACCCCCTCCTCCTCCCTCGCCATCTTCTTCTTCTCCTCCTACTCTCGTGTTCCCGCTGCAGCCGTGTTGAGTGACCGGTGGTGGTGGTGAGGTTGGCGAGCGGCGCGGTCGTCTTCGGGCTTCTTCTCCGTTCTCCCCGACTGGTCCGGTGTGGCACTGCTCTCTCTATTGCCGGGCTCCACGGTGGCGGACTTCTCCCTTCGTCTTCCTCTCCAAGCTGTTGTGGTGGTGCTTGTCTTTGATTGGGGGTTTCTTAAACCTCGGCTTCCAGATCTACGACCGTCTGGTGTCGATTGCTGGTCGATTTGACCAGCCTCTCCTCCCCTTTGGCTAACTCGAGGTGAAATCCACCCCGTCCCCGCTTGATTTCATTCTAGGGTTTCATTATGATGTTGGATTTGTCGATTGCTACTTCATGAGCACTAGTTTATGATACTGGATCTATCGATTTGTTGCTCAGTTATAATGATTTATGCTCATAGATGGTCAATACATTTATAACTGATGTGTTTATGTGCACTGGTTTATGGTCCTGGTTATTTGCTATCATTCAGTCATGGTCACTTGAATCTTTTCATGAATTTGTTGCCTCTGTTTCATCTGGTACTTGTTAATTTGCGGCATGTTGATGTAGTGGTCGATGATGGCTAGCTGGTTTGCACTAGAGGCATTTATTTTAAATGCAGTCGTGCTAATTGAATGCATACACTATCTTTGAGAGGCCAGTCAGGGTCTAATAAATCTAAACTGTACATTTGAAATTTCGATGCATGTAGATGGATCAAAATACTAAACTTGCGGTGATGGCTAACCAAGCAGCAGCTCTGGTTGTGGTGATGGTTTGTTCTGTGGTCACTAGGATGAGGAAGGTTTATGCATAAGTTGAGTCAATACCATATGGCCCTAGGACTGAAAGTGACCAGCATAGGCAAAGAACCCACCACATGATTTATAACTACAATGATGCAGAATGCATTGGCATGCTGCGCATGAGAAGAGCCCCTTTTTTTCACTCTATGCAACCTTCTTAGAACTAGAGGCCTTGTACCAGAGACCAATGCTTGCTCTGTTGAGGAGCAGGTTGTAATGTTTTTGCATGTTGTTAGTCATAACCAAAGGTTTATGGTAGTGCACCAGTCCTTTAGGAGGTCCATTAAAACAGTGCATAGAATCTTCCACCAAGTATTGTTTACTATTGGTGAGCTAAGGGGTGATATGATCAAGCCTCCTTCCACTGCCACACACCCAAAAGTAATGGGTAGCCAAAGATGGTACCCTTTTCTGCAGGTACTTGTATGTCCATGTTATCTGCCTTAGGTAATAATCACATGCTTGTCTATTTGCTTATCCACTTTGCACACTTTCTTAGGACTATATTGGTGCCATTGATGGCACACATGTGTTGGCAAGGGTGCCTAGACACATCCAACAAGACTTCAGGGGTAGGAAGACACAACCCACATAAAATGTCATGGCTGTTGTGGACTTTGACCTCAAGTTCACCTATGTCCTTGCTGGTTGGGAGGGTTCTGCTCATGATGCACTGATCTTGGCTAATGCAATTGAGAGGGATGATGGGTTCACTGTCCCACCAGGTAACTGCACTACCTAGTCAATGCACATTTGTCCTTGCACTTGCCACACTTGCACTCACAGTAGATGTCCACCAATTGTAGGTAAATTCTACCTGGTAGATGCTGGGTATGCATGCAGAAGTGGGTTCTTACCTCCATACAGGGGGGGGTCAGATACCACTTGAGTGAGTATGGTAACAGGAGCTATCCCACCAATGCTAAGGAACTGTTCAACCTCATGCACTCTTCACTAAGAGTCATAGTGGAGAGGGCCTTTGGTGCACTGAAGGGGAGGTTCAGAATCTTGGACAACAAACCTTTCCACACATACAAGACCCAAGTCAAGCTTGTTCTTGCTTGTTGCATACTTCACAACTGGATTGTAGGGTATGGGATTGATTCTGTTGTCCCAACTGAGGCTGAAGTTGTTGCCAACCCACCTAAGGAAGATGAGCCCCTAGCTGACCTGTCCCTTGATGAACCTGACATGACTGTTAATGTAACACCTCTGGTGTTATAGTGACTAAAATTTGCCATGTCATCATATTGCACTGCAAAGCACTCGTGATTAAGTTAACCATGTTGTGCATCAACTCAAATAATTTTATGTTTCCTAGGTTGATTGTGTTTCTGTGGTGTGTGACTCGAATCCAAAAACCCTAATTTAGAATGTCACCGCAAATACTTAGTTTATGCCCTATGTAAGTTGAGGTGTACGATGGTGTTGTACATTAGTGTCACTTGTAGGGTATGAGCTCAAGTCCAACTCAAAAAATAAAGCTTCAAGTTTGAGTTTGAATTTAGAATCCAAAACTTGTTGCAAGTTTTCCGATTCGGATTCGAATTCAAATTTGGGGAATTATTAAAAGAATTTCCAGAGTCAACCTGATCAACCAAGAGTGGCATTTAGTCAAACATGTGATGCTTGACTCAATGATGCCCTTGGGTGAGGGTGTGATCACTAAATACTCACCAATTAAGTAGCAACAAGTTTCTATTTGAAATTCTTCCGAAAACCCTAAAATGCAAAACCTTGATTTTACCCCTTTTTGATTAATTCAAAATATAAGCAAAATTTGGGAAAAAAGTGTAGAACCAAGTTTGTAGATCTTTTAAAGGGCTACAAGTTTGGTGTTTTGAGTTTTCAAAGTTTTAGTGTAAAATCTTGAGTAATTTTGAAAAGAAGCAAATTCCAAATTTGACCCCTTTTCATCCCCAAACTCAAATTTTAAAATAAAGGCAGAATTTGAAAATGATTTGAGTAGCAAAGTTGTAGGTATTGGCTAGATGTACAACTTTGGTATTTTGAGTTTTTAAAGTTTCAACATAAAATTGAAAGTAATTTCTAAATTACCAATTTCTCAAAAAGTGTCCCCTTTTGATTTCAAATTCAAATTTCAAAATTTAGTTCTAATTTGAAAAAGTGTTCAACATAAAACTTGTAGAGATTGAAATTCTGAAGATTTCTTATTTTGAGAATTTTTCAAGTTGCTACATGATTTTGAGAGTAATTTGGCAAAAACAGTTTGAAATTAAAATTTGGGGGTGGGGAGCTACAGTAGCCGGCGAATCAAAACCGGGCACCGCGCGGCATGGGTGCCGGCGAGCCGCCGTGGCCTTCGGCCAGCTTCTAGACATGTGCGTGATCGCCGCCTCGCCCACGCACGCTTTCGAGCAGCACTGGAGACTCCTTTAAAAGGCCGAGCACCCCGACGTTCTTCTTCTTCTTCTTTCTTTTGCTCTGTTTTTACCGTCGTCACCGCTCAGCTCCGCCGCTCGCTGCTGCCGCCATTGAGCTGCCTCCGGCTAAAACCACCGCACCATCGAGTTTGCCTCATTCTTGCACGTCTCCTAGTCCACCTGCACCAACCCCTTTCTGCCCAAATAGCCGCACCACCGTCTCCTTTCCCAACTCCGGTGACCGAGCGCCACCGAGCCGCCCTCACGTGGCCAGGCATCTCCACCGCCTCTCCGCGTCTGCTGGTTGCTCCACTGCACTCGCGGTGAGCTGCTACTTCCTATGCCTTCAATTTAACCGCTACCGGCTTGTATCGCCAGGACGCCGTGAGCCGCAGCCACCGTACTGCCATAGCCTGTGAGGTGCTACCTTCGGGGGGGGGCTTGGGGTCGTGAGAGTGCTCCAGTGAGTTCGCGGTGTGGTGTAGATCATGTTGGACCGGTTGGTTGGGTCACCGAGGTTGTGGTCGTCGGCTGGCACCATGTCGTCGCAGCGGGAGAGAGGAGAGCAGGAGGAAGAAGATGACAGGCGGGGCCGAGCTGTCAGCGGGAGAGTGAGAAAGGGAGAGCGCGCGCGTTGCCGGGCCGCGTTGCTGGGCCGCGCGTGCTGCTGGGCCGGGCGAGCGCAGCTGGGCTACGGGAGCGGGAGCGGACGGCTGCGCATGACTGGGCCGCGTTGCTGGGCCGAGCCAGGAGGAGAAGGTGAAGTCAGCCTGAGTTGTGGTTTTGTTTTTCTTTTTCAAAAATGTGAATAGTGATAATTTTTGTTTATTTCAATAAAATTTTTGTAGAGCTCCTAAAATAGTGAAAATTTTTAAGTAATCTTTATAAGGTGTAAACTATCTAGGAAAAATATTAAATGTCAATTTTGATTATTTCTTGCAAGTTATTTAATTAGCTCAATTAAATATTAAATGCAACTTCCAGGAATTTTAGTAATTAAAATATTAATCCAAAAATCATGAAATTTGTTTTGACACTATTTTAGACCATGACCAATCTATAGAAAAAGTTTGAGCTTAATTAGATGATGTTGATTTTATTCTTAATTTATGTTTTATTAATTAATTAGTTAATCTTGTAATTAGAACCTAATGACTTAGGGTTGTTTGACTTTGAGATTGAGTGTTGACTTTGGGTCATTAACACTTAATGACCTTTAGCACCCTTAATTGATTGTTTGAGCTCTCTTATCTACGTTGTTAAGACTTAATGGGTGTTATTTCATGTGATAAACAAAAATCCTTAATGAAGTAATTAACTTAATCAAACCCTAAATTAGAGTTAGATTTAAATCGTTTGCTTTGCAACTGTACCATGAAGGAAAGTTGTACTTAAGTTATTAACCTTGTTATTCATCCATCAAGCATCATGTTTAATACTTCATCATTTTAAGCATGCCTTATCATCGCGTGTAGTCCCCGTGAACGAGGAGATTGCCGAAGTTGAATCTGTCCCCAAAGAAGAGCCGACGTCCGTGGAGGTGGGATTTGATATTTGTGGTACTCACCTAGAACCTGAATTTCCCATCGACCAAGGCAAGCCCTGGTTACATTTAACCCTTCCTTGCGTTTTAAAAAGCTTACTTCACTTATATTAATGCTTTATTGCACTAAGTGATAGGAGTTGAGTGATAACCTAATTACTGCATTACCATCCTTGATACTTCGATATCATCCTTGTTACTATTTTTATTTGAAAATGCTTAGTTTGCTTAGCCATGCTTAATGAGAAAACTTTAAAAATGTTAAGCAAAGTTTGAAGCCGTTGGACAACCACTTGATGAGTAATGATGATGATAATCTGGGACCGGTCAGTGGACTTGCATCGAGAAAGGAGTCCCCATGTAGTGTCTTCGACTGAGTCAGTTAAGGACCGTACCGTTGATTGAATTGTGTGCGTCGAGAATTTGTAACTGACCACATATTCTGGTAAGCCTAAGACCTTGGTAATTCTAACATGTGAACGGCCAATCGCGCACTGGGAGTGGAGAGATGGCGAGAGTAGTGTGTACCCTCGTAGCCAAGGGCTGAATTGGAGGTGTACTATACTCTCGGGTGGCGCTGGACCCGGTCATGCGTTGGAGGATCCGAGTGAAGGTTGATATATGTAGGTTAAAGTCCTACATATGTCGTGTGGTTAGGGATCCCTAGTTAGGTATAATCGATTCGAATCGTCGCTGCTTCTCGGTTAAGGAGACTCGATTCTCTGTTCAACATCGTAGTTAAGAAATGGAACTTTGGTTGGAGAATGAGAAAGAAGTTGAATGAGTGATATCATCTAGATTAGAAGCACTTACATTCTATTGATAATTAATACTGAGATAAAACATTGATCTTAAAGATTCACTGTTAGTAGCTTTTGTGCAAAAGAAACTTGATTCTCACTAAAACCTCACCATGATTTCCTTGAGCCTGCATTCCTGAGTCGTCTTTACCCTGTTTCGTCGGTTAAGCCTTGTTGAGTACTTTCGTACTTAGGGTTTGTTGAACCCCTGTTGTAGGTGCGTCTCATGAACAGGTGTGTTTCGGACCCTGTTGCATGACCGTCTTTGCGGTAAGCGACGACGAGTAAGATGTTTGGCTCTTGGGAAGAGCGTCGCGTTTTGGTGATTATAATAATGTTACTAAGACTACTCCACCATTATGGTTGTAACACTAAACTTAAGCTTTGTAAATTCAGAAAAACGGGTTTATGAACTTATGTTATGTAAGACTTCCGCTTTTGTACTCTGATATAATTTATTATATAAACTGTTGTAATACTGTAATGCCTCTGAAATGTGATCCTGCTCAGAAGATCGTGGATTCTCGAGGACACCCGATAGACTTCTTAAGTTCTGTGGTACACATGTATGGTAGTTAGAGGTCTTTAAGATAATAACAAGTATATGTGGGCCATATTATTTAGGAGGTTCTACCACAGTTAAGAGGGATGCCATTTGCAATGCCATGTGGGCTGCCAGAGGGACCTCTAGGACTTGAATCTTCTACATGCATTCCATTCATGTACTATTTATGTTTGTAGACCCTTGAAAGGTCCTTGTTTGGTTTTGGTAATTGAGTGACAACTTAGGTGGACTAATATGTGGTTATGTGAGATACACAGGAGATTAGTCCACATATGATTGTGTCATGAAGGAGCTTATTGCATATGAGACATGACATGGAGTCATGTGACCAAGGTGGAGAAGATCGAGATGAGGCTTGGCTCGATGGACCGGTTGCAATTGTGAAGGGCAAGTCGGAGGCTTTGAAGCGAGGGACCGCGTGTGACGGTGAAGTTTGGGCAAGACTTGGCACCGATAGACCGAGACAACGGTGAAGAGCAAGTGAGGTCAAGATCAATGAACCAATATGGTCATATAATGATATGAAGTGGATCATATCATTTGGTGATTGGTTGGTGCATGTGTTGCATCAACGTCGGAGGAGTTGGAATGGAATGCGCAAGACAAAGGTATAATCATAGGGCATTTCCATTTCAACGGCAATAGGTGTATAGAGAAGCTGATGACTGGGTTTAGGATAGATGGCCATACTATCAAGAGGGGCAAACTTGTTTACATATCGGTCATCTAGTGTCACTTGAGCGATCTAACTTTGCATACATGTTAGGATCGAGTGGCGTGGCAAGTTGAGTGGTTAATTCCTTCGAAGAAAATGATTGTGAAAATGCTAACACACGTGCACATGGTGATGTTGGCATATTTGCAAAGGCAATGGAGTTTGAGGGGTAGAGAGGGGTTTGGGGTCCTCTCTCCCTCCCGTCGAGCTTGCGAGGCGGGTTTCAGGCGCTTTCGAGAAGATGAAATGCTAAATTTCCTTTACGCCGAAGGTCGGAAGAAGTGGCGAGATCGTGGGACTCGACGGACGCTGGCCACGGTGGTGACAGACGCTGCCCTGGCGTCTGTCGGCTTACCCTAGGCGTGGCCTGGATCGAAGGAGGCGACAGACGCTGTGGTGCTCGAGCGACGAACACTGACGTCAGTGTTTGTCGATTAGTTCACGAGGGCGGCTTCGGTGCGCAGGAGTGACGGACGCTGAGCTGTGTTTGTCGTAGAGGCGATAGACATGTCTATCGTGGCTGAGTGCAGCGTGGGAGCTCTCTGTGCCGCGTCTGTCGCGCGACGGACACTAAGGGCGCGGAGCGTCGGAGGCGTCTAACGCTAGGAATTCGACCGTTGGTTTTTCGGTTGAGCAGGACACGTGGTGGCGAGCAGTGTGTCAGACGCTGGGGTGCCATGTGTGTCGGTGGGCATCCTCCCATCTGTCGCTCGTGTTTTTAGCCCAGTGATGGCATAACGGCTATATTTGTTCGTGTAGGTTATAAATAAATGGTTGGCCGGCCTTGGGCGGTAGATGGAGCACTCTTGAGCCTTGGTGGCTTGTGTTGGTGTGCTTGGGAGCCCTCTAACTCACTTGAGCTTGATAGTGTTCATCGGATCAAGTGAGAGAGCGATTCTAGTGCGTTGCATCGTGAAAATTGCATCAAGTGGCACTAGGTGTTCGAGTTGCAAGCCGGTGGTGCTTGTTACTCTTGGAGGTTGCCACCTCCTAGACGGCTTGGTGGCTTGAGACTCCATCAAAGCTTGGAAGAAGATTGTGCGAGGCTCCGGAGAAGTTTTGTGAGGGGCATTGTGCTCGCCCCGTGGGAGCCACGAAGAGCAACTCTAGTAAAGCGAGGTACGAAGGGCGACAAGTGGTTCGGCCGGGTCAAGTGCTAGAGCTCGTGGCTTGAAGGATCCCCATCTTGTGAGTGGATGTGCGGCACCTGCTGAGGGTTTGACTCTTGATAGTCAATTAGCTCGCGATCCAACAAGTGGGTGCATCACCACAATGAGAAGAGCAAGAGGACCGGTGGCAACCTTGGAGCTTGTCTCAATGGGGACTAGCGTGTTGGCAAACACGTGAACCTCGGGATAAAAATCATCGTGTCAACCTTGTTCATCCCGTTGGTTTGCAATCTCTGAAACACAAGCTTGTATTACTTTCATATATATATCTTGCTTGTGTAGTTGCTCTTGCTTCTAGTTGTGCTTGTGTAGCTAGTTAGATATCTTCTCGCTTGTGAAGCTAGAAGTATCCCCTTTGCATGGATAATTTGGTTTGTGTAACCCTGTTAGTCACATTACTTAGTTTGTGTTGCTAAGTAATTTGCGCTCTCTAATTTGGCATTGGTTGCCTTGTTATTGAGCATTGCTAGTGAGCCTAGGAGCTTTGTGCTTTTGCTTACTAGGATTGTGTAGGAGCTCCCCCGGTGCTTGAAGTACTAGTTGCATAGGTTTGTGTGACCTTGCAAGCTAGAATTGTTTAGGTGAGCTCTTGTTAGGAAGACACCTTATTTGCTTGCTTAGGATCTTTTGTAAGGTGCTAGAGTTATAGATAGAAGGGTGTAGTCTTGGCTAGACCGATAGATTTAATTCCACACTTGTTTCGGTTAGCCGACGTGTTTAAGTTTTAGAAAAGACTATTCACCCCCTCTAGTCCATCATCTCAACCCTACAACCCTAGATATGGACCTATTATGGTGTCATGCTTGTGTGATGTACAATGGCTAAGTCTGAGACCAATGTTGCTTAATAACATTTGCTTTGTTGTTGCTATTTTTTATGTTGTACATCATTTTATGTTGCTTTGATTCATGTGCCCTATGTTTACATTCATTAGGATGGTTGCAATGGGTAATGATGTCCTAACTGGGTTTGTGGCTGCTACACACTTGGTGCAAGGTGTGGTGGCTGCTGCAGGTGCAGCTGCAGTTGCTCAGGCAGCTACAGCAGCACCTGTGGGTGCCCATGCTGTTGTTGAGGTTGGGGTTGATGCACCAGATGGTGGGGTGGCAGCTGGTGGACCTAGGCCACCCATGAGGTGGAATAACAACACCTCTGGGTTTGTCCTTATGAGGATGGCTTAGATCTTGTCTGATGGTAGTAGGAATGACAAGCTTTTTAAGGATAAGGATGTGAACTATGTGACTAAGGCTCTTAGGGAGTACACTGGGGATGTTGTTAGCCCCACCCAAGTGTACAATCACTTGAGGAAGTGAAAACAAAAGTGGTCTAGGGTCTGCAAGTTGAAGGACCTTAATGAGGCCAACTTTGATGAGGATGTCCATGCCATAATGTTTGACGCAGACCACTATCATGGTCACTACAAGGTAGATTAATTGGTCATGTTCTTATCTTGTCAACTTCTTTCTTTACTGGCCTGCATCTTTACCTCTCTAAACTAGCTGCAGGACCACCCTAAGGATGCTGAGTTTCTGAACACTCCTATCAGATTCTACACTGAGATGCATACCATTTTTGGTAGCACATTGGCAACTGGTAGGTTTGCCTTAGGGTCCAGTGAGTCCCTAGGGGTGAACAATGTTGACAATGTCACAGCCAAATTGGAGGGACATGGCTTCACTTCCCTACTTCCTGTCTTTGAGGGCAAGACCACCACTAAGTTAGGTGAGGGCAGCAAGGCCACAACACTTGTTAGCTCCACTGTTGGGGGTAAGAGAAAGAGGGCCACCTTAAGTGAGGATGAGATGCTTATGATGATCAACATGATAAATGCTATGAACAATGTGGCTAATGCTATGCTTAAAGCAGGAGTTGCACATGTGGATCCTACCCTCTACCTAGCCATGATGGAGATGCCTGACTTCTCCACTGAGGCACTGATTGTTGCCTACACTCACCTGCTTGAGAACAAGGCACTGGCCACTGGCTATGTCAACATGACCAACTACCATAGGGAGATGAAACCATCTTGGCCCGGTGTTGGTTTCGGCAATTGATGACAACACATAATTACCATGACTAACGTGTGTTTTGCAGAAACGTTGGTAAGTTAGGTCATGGAGATGATAATTGCTTTGAGCAATATGGTATTCATGTCCCTTGATGGAAATTGTTTCGGTTTTCAAAGGATCAACGACAAGATTAAGGACGGTTAGTTCCGGATGTCAAGGTGTTGAGTTACATCTGGAATAGTCGTTAGGATCTTTGTTTCTTCCTTTGACCGTACTATAAAGGGGGGCATGAGCGAGTAGCTTGACCTAGGTGAGTATTGTGTTTAGGTGTGGTGCACACTTGTCAAACGTAGCAATAGGTAGCTCGAGAAAAGCTCAGAGTTCTATTAGAAGCAACTTGGTTCAAGTTGCGTCGCGTTTAGAATACGTTTGAGCCGTTTACCTATGACCGAACGCGGTCCTGGTCATGATCGGACACGTCCGGTCAGTACTAACACTTCACTGCGGTTTCAACTGATCGACCGGACGCGGTCCTTGAGAGGACCGGACGCGGTGGTCAGTCTGACACGTGTTCTAGAGGGTAAACAGCGTAATCGGACGCAACTGTGAAGTGATCGGCGCGTCCGGTCATGTTCCAGTAAGGTCCCATGGTGACCTGACACGTTCGGTCACCTATGATCGGACGCGGTCATGCGTCAGGTCATTTTTCCAGTAAGCTCTTGCATGATTGGGCGTGTCCGATCATCCCTGATCGGCGCGTCCGGTCATCTCAGACCGGCGCGTCCGGTCATCACAGATCGGCGCGTCCAGTCACTCAGCGTAGCTTTCGGTTTTCGACCGTTAGACCTGACTGGCGCGTCCGGTCAGTACGCGTTTTGCTGATTCGAAAGGTAACGGTTGGATTTGTCTGAGGGGTGTATAAATACATCCCCTCCACCTCTTTTAGAGGTCTCTTGCTCATTTGTTCAGCTGAGAAACACCTTTAAAGTGCAAGGGAGTGCAAGAGCCCTAGTGAGGATAGATATTTGCGAATCAAAGTTTGAGAATCCTCTCTAGTGACAAGAGTGTAGCAAGTGTGCATCCATCTTCTCATTAGGCTTGTTGTGGTCAAGTGAGAGTTCTAGCTTGTTACTCTTGGTGATCGCCATCACCTAGACGGTTTGGTGGTGATTGTGAGTTTGGTGATCATCCGACATGATTGTGGGTGACCCAACTCAAGTTGTGAGCGGTTTTGGGTGATTCGCCGCGACGGAGTGTCGAAGAATCAACCCGTAGAGAGCACTTGATCCTTGCGCGGATCAAGGGAGAGCTACACCCTTGCGCGGGTGCTCCAACGAGGACTAGTGGGGAGTGGCGACTCTCTGATACCTCGGAAAACATCGCCGTGTTCCTAACCCTTACTTTCAAGCATTTACTTTCGTGCATTACTTTCATTGCTTGTTTACTTTCCTAGAATTACCATGCTAGTCTAGGATTGGAACTTAGGGTGCAAAACTTTTATCGGTAGAATCATAAGGAACACTAGTAGGAACTAGGGGTGAAGTTTGGCTTGTAGAATTTAATTCTTGCAATTAATTTTTTAGAAAAGCCCAATTCACCCCCCTCTTGGGCATCTTGATCCTTTTAATTGGTATCGGAGCCGTGTTGCTCTTAATTTAGGCTTCACCACCTAGAGCAAGATGTCTAATGGGGAAGGACCACCTCCCACTTTTGAGGAAGACGATTTTCCATATTAGAAAATTCGTATGGAGGCGTACCTCAAAGCCATAGATGTTGGGTGCCTTAGAGCCGCAACCGAAGGGCTTCCTCCTATAAGGGATCCCGCCAACCCAAGTGGTGATGAGGAGAAGTACGACCGGTGGAATGCAAAGGCAAAAAATGCACTCTACCGGGGCTTAGGCAAATATATCTTCAATCGTGTGCGCAATGCTAAAAATGCTCATGAATTGTGGGAAAATCTTTGTGCTCTCCATGAGGGAACTAAGAGTGAGCGTGAGGAACGCTATCATATTGCCTTAAAGAAAATTAATTCTTTTGAGATGCTTCCCAAAGAAAGTGCTAATGAGATGTACACTCGTTTGAATTTTCTTGTAGAAGATCTCAATGCTCTTGGACTCACTCAAATGAGTCAATCGGATGTTGCAAGGAGGATCTTGAGTGTTCTTCCCGTTGAGAAGTATGGACACATTGTCACTGTACTTCACCAAAGTGATCTCTCCGCCGCAACACCGACACAAGTATTGGGAAAGATCAACGCACATGAGATGTACATGCACATCACTCCAGAAGAGGGCTCATCATCTTCCAAGAAGAAAGACTTGGACTTCAAAGCTAGCCATAAAAAGAAAAAGAAGAAGGGCCAAGCCATGATAGTGCAAGAAAGCTCAAGTGAAAGTGACATTGATGATGCATCACTTGCACTCATGGTGAGGAAGACCACCAAGATGCTAAAGAAGCTCAACAAGAGTGGCATCAAGTTCGATGGCAAGAAGAAGAAATTCTTCACAAGTAGCAAAAGAAAGCCAATCTCCGAAATAGATTGCTTTAATTGTGAAGAACTTGGCCACCTAGCTCACCAATGCCCGAAGCCTCCAAAAGACAAGTACAAGAACAAGTACAAGGGCAAGAAAGATGACTCAAGTGATGAAGAAGATGAGAAGAAAAAGAATAAGCCATACAAAAAGAAAGATGGCAAGAAAAGAGAGTTCTACAAGAAGAAGAAGGGAGGCAAGGCTTATATTATTGGTGATTGGCTCACCGACATTGAATCATCATGTGAGTCCTCCGGCGATGAAAATGACAATGAAAAAGAGAAGATCGCTGCACTTGTGATTGGGCCATCATCATCTTCACCGACATCTTCATCACCACTTTCACCGCCACCTTCACCATCATCTTCCACTACTCATCTATGCCTTATGGCTAAGGGTGATCGAAAGGTACAAAATAGTGATAGTGATGATGATGATAGTGATAGTGATGATGAATATGATGCACCTTCTTATGATGAACTTGTAAAATTATTGAACAAATACTCTAAAATCATAAGAAGAACTAGAAATGAAAATGATGAGCTTCAACATGAAAATAAATTACTCTCATCTAAGCTTGAAAGTGCACATAAGACTAGGGATGAGCTCATAGATCAAAATGAGACTATGTCTTCTTCTCTCAAGGAGCTCAAAAGTTCTAACAAGGAGCTTAGAGATAAACATGATAAAATTGAGAAGAAGCATGGTGAACTCATCACTAGGCTAAACTTGCTAAAAGATGAATATATCGCATTGAAAATCAATTACGATACTCTTATTGTTGCCAATGAGCTTGCTCTTGAGACACATGATGCTACTAACCAAATTGTTAAGATTGATATAGCTACATCATGTGATGATTTGATTGTTGAGAACTTTGAGCAAGGCTCTAACGGCAAAGGCAAGAGTATGGTTGAGGCCAATGATTATGATGAGTATGTCAAGCTCAAGAGTGAAAATGAGATGCTTAAAGTTAAGAATAAGAAGTTGATGGCTCTTGAAAAGCAAGCTTCAAATGAGTCACTTATTGAAGAAAACATGAATCTCAAGCAAGAGAAAGAGCATCTCAAGACAGGCCTAAGCAAGTTCACAAAAGGCCAACATTTGCAAAGTGAGCTACTCATGAACACCGTCATGAAGTTGGATAGAAGTGGCATTGGTTATTTGGCAAATCAAGAGAAGAAGGTCAAGGCTCAACAACTTCAAAGCAAGTCAAAGCCTAAACCAAAGAGATGTGTTGAGTGTGGACAAAAAGGCCACTTTGCTCATGAGTGCAAAACTCCACCACCACAACCCTTGCCCAAGCATGCTAGACCCTTTGCTTTCAATGCTCATTACATGCTTAGAAAAGATTCAAGTGGAAAGATGAAAGTCATGTTCTTAGGTCCCCCTAACAAGAATAGGCCTAAGAAAATATGGGTTGCCAAGTCACTAGTTGAGAAAGTTAAGGGTCCCTCTCAAGTTTGGGTCCCTAAACAAAAGGCTTGATCTCTTGTGTGTAGGTGAACTATAAGACTGGTGGATCTCATTGGGTGATTGATAGTGGTTGCACACAACATATGACCGGTGATCCTCGTATGTTCACCTCACTTGAAGAGGATGGGGTATGTCAAGACAAGATCACATTTAGGGACAATTCAAAGAGCAAAGTCAAGGGTATAGGCAAGGTTGCAATATCAAATGATCATTCTCTCTCAAATGTGCTCTATGTTGCTTCATTGAGTTTCAACTTACTATCCGTTAGGCAACTTTGTGATCTTGGCTACCAATGCTTGTTTAGTCCAAATGAAGTGGTTGTTACAAAGATAGATGACAAGCAAGTGATTTTCAAAGGCTTTAGATACAATAATCTTTATCTAGTTGACTTCACCTCCAAAGATGCAAACTTGATGACATGTTTATTCACCAAAACTACACTTGGATGGCTTTGGCATAGGAGGCTTGCTCATGTTGGAATGAACACTCTCAACAAGCTATTGAAGAAAGAATTAGTGAGAGGTTTGAAGGATGTAAAGTTTGAGAAGGACAAACCTTGTAGTGCATGTCAAGCCGGCAAACAAGTTGCAAACACTCATCCAACCAAAGCCTACATGTCAACATCAAGAGTACTAGAACTTCTACATATGGATTTGTTTGGTCCTACAACTTACAAAAGTTTGGGTGGAAATCTCTATTGCCTAGTAATTGTGGATGATTACTCAAGATACACTTGGACCTTCTTTCTTCATGACAAATCCGAAGTGGCAAATTGCTTCAAGAAGTTTGCAAAGAGGGCTCAAAATGAATTTGAAGTCAAGATAAAGAAAATTAGAAGTGATAATGGCAAAGAGTTTGACAACACTAACATTGAAGCTTATTGTGATGAAATTGGAATCAAGCATGAAGTTTCATCAACCTACACTCCTCAACAAAATGGTGTAGTTGAGAGAAAGAACCAGACCTTGATCACTCTTGCAAGAACAATGCTAGATGAGTACAACACACCGGAGAAATTGTGGGTCGAGGCAATCAACACCGCATGCTATGCTTCAAATCACCTCTTCCTACAAAAGTTCCTTTGCAAGACCCCTTATGAGTTGCTAAATGGGAAAAAGCCAGACGTCTCATTCTTCCGGGTGTTTGGTTGCAAATGCTACATCTACAAGAAGCATCAACACCTAGGGAAGTTTCAAAGACGTTGTGATATTGGTTTTCTTGTTGGATACTCATCAAAGTCCAAAGCATATAGAGTATTTAACCATGCCACCGGTTTGGTTGAAGAAACATATGATGTGGAATTTGATGAATCTAACGGCTCCTAAGGAGCAATTGAGAATTATGATGATGTAGGTGATGAACCATTGAGGGAGGCCATGAAGAACATGCCGGTGGGAGACATCAAGCCTAAAGATGATGAAGACGATGTACAAATTGTCAATCCACCATCCTCATCATATGTGCCTCAAGATGATGACAAAAATGAGAGAGTTGAAAATGAAGACACCCATGTCTCTCATCATCAAGCCGAGGCACAAGCACAAGATGTTGATGCTCCCCATCCTACTCCTCAAATGGTCGATCGAAGAAACTCATCCCTACTTCAAGCACATCCACAAGATCTCATTATAGGGAGTCCTACAAAGGGTGTAATGACTCGATCTCAAAAGTTTAATTCTTTTGTTGAACATCACTCTTTTGTCTCTTATCTTGAAACTAAGAATGTAGAAGAAGCTCTTCAAGATCCGGATTGGGTGAATGCCATGCATGAAGAATTGAACAACTTCGCCCGCAATCAAGTTTGGACACTTGAAGAGCATCCAAAAGGTGCAAGAGTCATTGGAACCAAGTGGGTGTTCCGCAACAAGCAAGATGATCAAGGCGTAGTAGTAAGAAACAAGGCAAGACTAGTAGCAAAAAGGTTCTCTCAAGTTGAAGGTCTTGATTTTGGAGAGACTTTTGCACCCGTTGCAAGACTTGAAGCCATTCGTATCCTTCTTGCATATGCATCACATCATGATATGAAACTATATCAAATGGATGTAAAAAGTGCATTTTTAAATGGCTTCATAAATGAACTAGTCTATGTTGAACAACCTCCCAGGTTTGAAGACCCTATATATCCTAATCATGTTTATAGGTTGTCCAAGGCGCTATATGGGCTCAAGCAAACCCCTAGAGCGTGGTATGAGCGCCTCCGGGACTTCCTCATTGAGAAGGGCTTCATTATTGGGAAGGTTGACACCACACTATTCACCAAGAAGTTTAATGAAGAGATCTTCATTTGTCAAGTCTATGTTGATGATATTATCTTCGGGTCAACAAATGAAGATTATTGCAAAGAATTTGGTGAATTAATATCAAAAGAGTTCGAGATGTCAATGATTGGTGAGCTAACATTCTTCCTTGGGTTTCAAGTCAAGCAAATGAGAGAAGGGATTTTTATCTCTCAAGAAAAGTATACCAAGGATCTTCTCAAAAGATTCAAGATGGAAGAATGCAAGCCAATTAAGACCTCAATGCCAACTAATGGACATCTCGACCTAGATGAGGGAGGTAAACCAATCGATCAAACTCTCTACCGTTCTATGATTGGTAGCTTGTTGTACCTTACCGCATCTAGGCCTGACATCATGTTTAGTGTGTGCATGTGTGCCCGCTTTCAAGCATGCCCTAAAGAACCTCACCTAAGTGCCGTAAAAAGAATCCTAAGATATCTTAAGTATACCCCAAGCATTGGACTTTGGTACCCCAAAGGAGCTAGATTCCAACTAGTTGGCTACTCCGATTCAGATTATGCCGGTTGCAAAATTGATAGAAAAAGCACATCCGGAGGATGCCATTTGCTTGGGAGATCCTTAGTATCTTGGTCATCTAAAAAGCAAAATAGTGTGGCTTTGTCCACCACCGAGGCGGAATACATTGCCGCGGGGGCTTGTTGTGCTCAAATCCTATACATGAAAAACCCTCCTAGACTATGGAGTTGTTCTTGAAAAGGTGCCGCTTTTGTGTGATAATGAAAGTGCGGTTAAAATTGCTAATAATCCGGTACAACACTCTCGCACCAAGCACATTAATATCCGCCACCACTTTCTAAGAGATCATGTTGCTAAAAATGATGTATCACTAGAAGGTGTAAGAAGTGAAAATCAATTAGCGGATATCTTCACTAAACCTTTAGATGAGGCTACCTTTTGTAGATTGAGAAGTGAACTAAATGTGCTTAATTCTAGTAACTTTAAAAGATGAGCTTGTGTTGTCCCTTGCATTGCATTGTACTTTATGCCATGTTTATTTTCCCGCAATGCATCTAGGACTTGTCTAACACGGTTACGATAAGCCTCCTTTGGAGGAGTGAAAAAGCCTAACCATGGATCAAACTTGACAAGCAACCTAGCTCTCCTTTCTTGTTTTGCATTGCATATGCATGGTTGTTGCTTTGTCGTTTCTTTTCGGTTTAGCTTTGAGTAACCTCTGTATTCGTCCATGAATAGAGAGAGCATTTGAAGCTCCCAAGGGTTCATAAACTCTATTGCAAGGCCATGCGTTGCTCCTCGGGTGTTTATTGAATATTTTCTTAAAAATAATACTAGCCTAAGGCAAAATATTTTGAAAATTTTGAGGGTTTGAGTGAGGTCACTCACATCAGGTTCCAATTGGTGTTTATTTGATTCTCTTTGAATTGGAACTTGATTGGGAGAAGTCGCATCAAAAAATGTTTTGAAAAAGAGCTTTATACAGCGACCGGACGCTGGACCGGACGCTGCATCGGACGCGGTTCAGTTTCACCACCGCGTCCGGTCTTAGCGTCTACCAGCGTGTCCGGTCATTCCTGAAGTTTTTCTTTGAAACCTCTAACCGGACGCTGCACCGGACGTGCCCCTGTCGACCACCGCGTCCGGTCCCGGTAACCACCACCGCGTCCGGTCATCCGTTCCAAATTTCCGGGCTATGTCAAACCGAACGCTGGCAGCGTCCGATCGTGGATAATCGGACGCGTCCGGTCATTGCAGGAGCTTACTGGAATGTGACCGGACGCTGCCTCCACCGCGTCCGGTCATTCAACCACCGCGTCCGGTCATCACGCAAAAAGCGGATCTCACCCTTTTTAACCGTACGATTGGATCTCAATCTCGTCCTTCATCTGCCGCCGTTTTCACCATTTCGCCGACTCGCCGTGTTTCAGTTGCCGCGCCATCTCCGCCGCAAGCTCCTCCTCGCACCCGCATCCGCACCACCGCTGCCATAGCGCCCTAGCTCCTCCTGCCAGGCACCGAGCAGCACCGCAGCCACCACCGTGCCCACGCTCGCGCCAGCGCCCGCACTGAGCCGCCGCGTCCGCGCTCGCGTGCACCTCGCCGGAGCTGCGCCGCCGCAACCGCGCCGCCGGAGATCCCCCGCGCCCTAGCTTCTCCTCGGAGTCCTCTCCTTGCCGCGCGCGCTCATCTCCGGAGTCCCCGCTTTTCATCGCAAAAAAACCCTAACCCTAGGTCGCTAGGTTTTCATCTTCAAATTCATCTCCGTCTTAGCGATCGTCTCCGTCTCCGCAAGGTGATGTCTTCTCCTTGGATTAGGGTTTACCGTCGATTTTCTAGTGAATTACTAATTCAATTGTCGATCGATCGTCGATTGTATTCCAGGGTTTCGGTCGACGTCTTCGGGTAAACCTAATACGTCGAGATCGTCTTCCGGCCACTAGGATCATCGCACGTTGAGGTAGCTATCGCGGTCATCTCACATCTTACCTCACCTGCTTGCTCTTACTAGGATCTTGCTTATCTTTTAGATATATATGTTGCTTATAGTAGATCCATCTATTCCATCGTTTCAGTTTGTCCTGTCAGTGCTGAGTGGTTCAGGTGATCAGTTGTGAATCCGAGGCCAAGCCTACGGATATGGATTGAGGCCAAGCCTCACAAGGTTCAGTACATCATCTGTCTTTTCAGTTTGTCTCAGTACATCCTCTTGTCAGTATGGTTCGATGCAAGAACGCTGGTGGGGCACCTAGTGACGGGGATGACAGTCCCCCCAGGAGGACAGAGGTAGCTCGTGGGAAGCGAGTTAAGATTGCTGCCAAGAAAAGGAAGAGAACTCTTACAGAGGCAGAGATAGCTCAGGCAGTGGCAGATGCAGCAGATGCAGCAGAGAGGGGTGGCAGGAGCAGTGGTATTCGCATTGGAGAGAGTCGCTTTCATCTTGAAGGTCGACAACTCGGCACAGAGGCCACAGAGGAGACAGTAGAGGCTACAGAGGAGACAGTGGATGCCCTTGCAGAGCAGCCTTCAGAGGATCCATAGGAGACCGAGGAGCAGACAGCACAGACTCCACAGCGTCATCGCTCAGGACGTACGCGAGCTTAGGTCACTCCTAGGCCAGAGGGTCAGCGTCGTGGAGGTCGTCCACCTCCCAGGGCTAGAGGTCATCCCCCTATTGAGCACTTCGACCTCAGGGGTGCTACAGCTAGACAGGTCTAGGCCCTCAGGTTCGTTGAGGTATCTCGGTGGTTCCCACCCCAGCGGGATCCCCGGACGTCAGAGGGCTTCTACACACCTCTGCATGAGGATTTCTACAGGGCCTATGTCAACAGTGGAATAGCTTTCAGACCACAGAGAGTCTATCGACTAGAGGCACTAGTTGAGGTGGTTGGTGAGCAGCTTCGTCCACATCTGTCTTTTCTGCCTGGACTATCAGATCTACTTGGACGGACTGGAGCATACTGCGAAACCTAGGTCAGAGAGTTTTACTCATCACTATGGATCGACCCTGCACATCAGTTCATCCACTTTGCTTTCAGAGGTCGTAACCGCAGGTTATACAGCACCAGGGTACGGGAGATTCTCAGACTCCCCGCTTCAGAGACTAAGATCCATCAGTTGTGCTTCGAACAGACTGCTCCTCCGAGACGCCCTCATAGCGGGACAGTGCCTCCTACTGACTTGATTCGACCCTGCTTTCGTGAGCCTTTTGGCGAAGGGTCTCGACGCACGCTAGCCAGCCTGACACCCATAGCGAGAGTACTAGATGCTATAGTGAGGAGGACACTTCTTCTGAGGCTTGGATACAGAGAGGGTCTCACTCGCATGCAGCTATGGGTGGTACATCACCTCGTCTCACAGACCCCGTTTGACCTTTGGGATCTGATGCTTTGTGAGATGGAGGATACCTTGGCAGAGGGATTCAAGGGACACAGGCAGCTACCATATGCACACTGGATCTGCTTCATCATCAGGACTACCTGTGAGTTGCCTGCAGAGATTAGAGCTGAAATCTCTGATACTACCACAGCCTTCCCAGAGTATGATATCCGCTAGCTGTGGGCATCAGTGAATAGAGAGCAGGCACCTGGCCTAGGACGGTGATAGAGGCCAGAAGTACCAGAGACAGCCGCTGAGCAGGACGAGACCGTTGAGGGTCTTGCAGAGGCAGAGCTTGCAGACTTAGATTCTCAGCCGGCTGATCAAGCCGAGGATGTGGCCACTGACAGCACAGATGAAGACTACCAGCCCATCCCCCGGTACCGCTCTCCTCGGTCTCACGACCATGAGGCCAGTGGCTCTGGCTCAGCCTCCCGCTCAGATCTAGCCATGGCGGCTATCCTTGAGAGGTTGACCCAGGCCCAGGAGAGACAGGAGATACAGATGCAACGACAGGCACAGGACTCAGCTGCAGCGTTTGCACAGATTCAAGCTCGCTAGGACGAGCTCTAAAGGCAGCAGCTTGAGTTTCAGCGATAGCAGTTTGAGATGCAGAGGCAGCAGATAGCCACTCAGCAGCAATACTTAGAGCTTCTACGCCACCTTGTCACTGTGGGAGTATCGCCACCACCATCTGTCCTGACTCCAGCCTTACAGTCTAGTGGACCTCAGAGTCAGGGGCAGTCAAGCTTTCAGTACACCTCTCCTCAGCAGCAGGTACCGCAGACGTCTCAGTCTCTGAGCTACACGCCTATCCAGACAGGTTTTACTCCACCAGCTCAGCCGGGACCACACCTCCTCTCAGGCCCGGCATTCCCTGATTTCAGTGCTACATACAGCGAGCTGACTGGACAGCCGACACCGTCGCACTCTACTTTTGTGACTACCTCAGGCATGTTGGCTTCAGAGACTGCTGCGCTTCTAGTGACAGGGGCTGCTACCATAGACACTTTGCCTTCCTCAGTTGCATCTATAGATCCTCCCACTCTAGGTATCTTTTAGGCTCAGGCGACAGTGACCGATCTGATAGTTGCTTCTACACCTTCAGTCACTGCACCTCCTCTACAGACCCAGACTACTTCACTGCCACGTTCAACTTCAGTGGGTCAGCCTGACAGTTCAGAGTCTGAGGAGGATACTTCACAGTTCATGATCACTCCGCGCTCCTCGGCACCCGACACGACAGCTTCTGTTCCCCCATCAGATCCCTAGATTAGTTTTTGGCGGTTGATGCCAAAGGGGGAGAGAGAGCATAGATTTAGGGGGAGTGATGATAGAGGGTTTTGTTTTTCGTGTGTGCTACTTTCATGCATCATGTTTACTTTTCTCGCCCTGCATTGTGTGACTATGAGCATCATGTTTACTTTTCTTGCCCTGCATTGTGTGACTATGAGTTTGTGAGACTATGTCTTAATGTTTTATGTCACTTAATGGTGTTTAGCTCTTAAGTTTGTGCTTCCGTGCCTTACTCCGATTTCATATGAGCTATGTTTTATGTGTACTAACTCTTCATGTTCTATCTTATGAGTACACTCAGTTGGCTTGGAACACATAAGCAATGACTAATCCCTTGTGCTTATAGCTTTATGCTTATGTGAACCAAGCATGATCGAAAACCTTAACTCATATCTTTTGAATCTAAGTGTTGTCATTAATCACCAAAAAGGGGGAGATTGAAAGCATCTAGGCCCCGGTGTTGGTTTCGGCAATTGATGACAACGCATAATTACCATGACTAATGTGTGTTTTGCAGAAACGTTGGTAAGTTAGGTCATGGAGATGATAACTGCTTTGAGTAATATGGTATTCATGTCCCTTGATGGAAATCATTTCGGTTTTCAAAGGATCAACGACAAGATTAAGGACGGTTAGTTCCGGATGTCAAGGTATTGAGTTACATCTGGAATAGTCGTTAGGATCTTTGTTTCTTTCTTTGACCATACTATAAAGGGGGGCATGAGCGAGTAGCTTGACCTAGGTGAGTCTTGTGTTTAGGTGTGGTGCACACTTATCAAACTTAGCACTAGGTAGCTCGAGAAAAGCTCAGAGTTCAGTTGGAAGCAACTTGGTTCAAGTTGCATCGCGTTTAGAATACGTTTGAGCCGTTTACCTATGACCGGACGCGGTCCTGGTCATGACCGGACGTGTCCGGTCAGTACTAACACTTCACTGTGGTTTCAACTGATCGATCGGACGTGGTCCTTGAGAGGACCGAACGCGGTGGTCAGTCTGACACGTGTTCTAGAGGGTAAACAGCGTAATCAGACGCAACTGTGAAGTGATCGGCGCGTCCGGTCATGTTCCAGTAAGGTCCGTGGTGACCTGACTCGTCCGGTCACCTATGATCGGACGCGGTCATGCGTCAAGTCATTTTTCTAGTAAGCTCTTGCATGATCGGACGCGTCCGATCATCCCTGATCGGCGCGTCTGGTCATCTCAGATCGGCGCGTCCGGTCACTGAGCGTAGCTTTCGGTTTTCGATCGTTAGACCTGACCGGCGTGTCCGGTCATGTCGACAGGCGCGTCCGGTCAGTACGCGTTTTGCTGATTCGAAAGGTAACGGTTGGATTTGTCTGAGGGGTGTATAAATACATCCCCTCCACCTCTTTTAGAGGTCTCTTGCTCATTTGTTCAGCTAAGAAACACCTTTGAAGTGCAAGGGAGTGCAAGAGCCCTAGTGAGGATAGAGATTTGCGAATCAAAGTTTGAGAATCCTTTATAGTGACAAGAGTGTAGCAAGTGTGCATCCATCTTCTCATTAGGCTTGTTGTGGTCAAGTGAGAGTTCTAGCTTGTCACTCTTGGTGATCGCCATCACCTAGACGGTTTGGTGGTGATTGGGAGTTTGGTGATCATCCGATGTGATTGTGGGTGATCCAACTCAAGTTGTGAGCAGGTTTGGGTGATTCGCCGCGACGGAGTGTCAAAGAATCAACCCGTAGAGAGCACTTGATCCTTCCGCGGATTAAGGGGGAGCTACACCCTTGCGCGGGTGCTCCAACGAGGACTAGTGAGGAGTGGCGACTCTCCGATACCTCGGCAAAACATCGCCGTGTTCCTAACCCTTACTTTCAAGCATTTACTTTCGTGCATTACTTTCATTGCTTGTTTACTTTTCTAGAATTGCCATGCTAGTCTAGGATTGGAACTTAGGGTGCAAAACTTTTATCGGTAGAATCACAAGGAACACTAGTAGGCACTAGGGGTGAAGTTTGGCTTGTAGGATTTAATTCTTGCAATTAATTTTTTAGAAAAGCCCAATTCACCCCCCTCTTGGGCATCTTGATCCTTTCAGGAGATATGACTGAGGAATTTCCTTGCCAAGAACTACTACATGTAGTTCAGTCCTTCTTGGGCAAACTGGCATAGAGGGCGTTGACTGTTGAGATGTGTAGTTCCTCCACCTCCCTCACCCACTGTCTTCTCTTTTGGGTTCATTTTGGCTAGCTGATGTGCATGGTAGATGACTGATCAGCACCTGTCTTTTTGGGTATGTTTTACATGGAGGGTGGCTAATAATAGAGTAGCAGTGGAGACATTGGTAGTGCTACTTGTGTCTGCTGCATGTGGGCTAAACTACTATTTGAACTCAAATTGTGCTATAATATTATGCAGCCTGTGTTGGCTGGTACCTTTCATGTCCTGTAATATGGTTTGCACTATGTTTTGCATGTTGTCCTTGCTGTTAAGGAGAGAGGACTGCAAAGATGGCCGATGATGCATTACTTTTAAAAATAAGGTGCTTGTACAATTGTTTTTGGTTCTTCCATCTGTTTTTTTATGGTGGTCATCTGTTTCATTGGCACCATTGAAGCCCATAGCAACTGATTCAGTGCAAGGATCTGATGGCTGGGCCTGGCTGTACCTGTGAATCTCATGGCCCCCATGTTTCTGTTCTCTCTGCATTGCTAGGTTTTTTTGGTTTCTATCCATTTGATTACAGGAACCTATGATGACTTATCTATGCAATGGAGCAGCACATTGCTTTGAGCTGAGGCCCAAATTATATGATCTGTTTAATTGCTATCTTATTGAATCAGTTCATCAAGCCACACTAGGGATCTAAGATGTTATTCCACATTACCTTAGATCTTCAATGTGGCTTCATGCCCTGTTCCTGGTATTTACATTACTGTTATGTGCCTATGATGAAATATAGAAGATAAAGGTGGCTGCCTTCTTAATGCTGGGATTATCTTGTCATGTCATCCATCAAATCTGCTGGAACTATCCATAGTTTAGCAACAATTGTGTGACACACCACTTGATGGCAAACAGTGGCTGGTTAAGCAGATTCCATGGCTGCTATGTGTTACTTATTCACTTTATTTGCCTATGATGTTACTTCTTTACCTATTCATTGCAGCCACCAATGATATCTTTCTATGTACCTGAGGCAACCATTTCTTTGCCAATGATGATTAAATAGCCAAGCTAAGTATATTATATTACAATCATTGACTACCTTGTACTTGTGAGGCACTGGGGAATAAAATGTGATCAAAGTTGTGTGCATGTATCTCATGGTTGTCATCAAACCATGAGATACATCCATTCCCAAGCAACAGCTCGAGGGATCTCCTCAGTGGATGGCTTGGATGGATGCATCTCACGGTTCCATGGTCCCCATGATGTTGGTTTTCAAGTCTCAATTTCATTTATGTTTATCCAAATGTTCATTAAGCTACAAGTGCAAGGTCAAATGAAATGGCTATACAAATCTGAGGCAAATAGCTCTTTTTGAAGCCAACCTTTTCTGAAAACTATTCTTTTTGAAGGCTAATACTTATAATTGGTTTGAACTTGTTCTTTTGAAGGGCTCCATGACTTGGCATGTGGTGCACCGCGGCAAAAAGCCTGGGGTTTATAAAACCTGGGCAAGCTGCAGTGAGCAGGTAAATGGTTACAAGAAGAACAGTTATAAGAGTTTTTCTTGTAAGGAAGAGGTTGTTGCTTCGTACTTGGAATATATGGGGTGTCAAGATTTTGGGATGGATGACAAATCCACTTTACCAGTTGTTCCCATTCCAAAACCTGATGAAAAAGTTCTAAATTGGAGGAATCTGGTAATACTTGCTCTTGTATTATTGGTTCTAGCTCTTTGGTTCAGCCAAAAGAGGTCTAGGTAGGTTTAGTTATTTTTTTGGGCCGATGATGACTTCCAATCA
The DNA here is from genome assembly GCA_038087645.1 of Saccharum hybrid cultivar R570. NCBI lineage: Eukaryota > Viridiplantae > Streptophyta > Magnoliopsida > Poales > Poaceae > Saccharum > Saccharum hybrid cultivar. The sequence goes on from JAQSUU010000377.1 coordinate 3,934,601, forward strand.
TGTCTGATGTCTCTAATTTGCATCTCCAGCAAGTGATGATGAACTCTTTCGAACTACATTAGTCTGAGGCCATTATTTTGAGTCAATCTCATGTTGTTGTAACTTTACATTTGGTTGGAATTCTATTGAACTGAACCCTACTTGTTTAGATGAACCCTGCTTGTTGAAAACATGTTCTGCTCTTTCCATTGGCACACTGAAACCTGGCTGAAATCAAACACTTTCCCATTAAGGTAGTTGGTGGTAGACTGGTAGTTGACTATCGGCCAGACTCCTGGACAAGAATCAAACATGATCTCTGCTTGGCCACCCTATTTTCCTCAAATGCAATCAAATAGCATGCTTGTGCCGTGGTGGCCAGGCCACGGCTGGCCTTGGCCTAGCTCGGCAGCCTGGCCCTGCTCAGCTCGGAAATCAAACGCGTGGGGCCCAAATTTAACAGAAAACATCGTTTTCTCTCTACATATTGAGCCATTTCTGTAAGTGTTACTGCCCACAAATATTATTTTGTCTAGCGTGTGTGTTTTCTTTTTGAAATTTCAGCCAGAGCTTTACTGTATCATATAAGAAGATAAGTATGCCTTATATAGTTTTACATAGGTTTATTACATAAAATTGAAAAATCTTGATCACATACACAAATAGTAACTAGGTGTATCGATGCAAAAAGCAGAGTTGTTTCTTTTGTCAGTGTGGTTATTTGTTTGTTCTCAGAGGTAAAGAAGAGTTGAATCATGACATGCCACGTTGGCTCGTGAGTCGGCCACTCGAGATTTCACACAGATTGGCATGCACAATTCACGAATCGTGAACTTGACCTCTGAATTTTCAGTTCGTGACTGATCCAGCAGTAGTTTTACAGATCAATAAATGCCTCTCTAGCCTAGCCATAGCTCGACTCAAGAACAGTGCATATGCTCTTCAGTAAAAAATATAAAAATAATAAATAGGAACCTGTGTCATGGAATGGATATCCTTAACATTCATATAACCTTTTCAATTTTTGACACAGATACAGTTAAATACATGCGAGACCTGGGTTTGCATGCACCGATGCACGCGGTGAGGCCAAGAGCTGCTAGTCCGGTTGGTCTAGCAGTCTCCATGGCACCCTGCCGGCCAGGTTCGATCCGCCATGAGGCGAATTATGCTGGTAGGAGGAGAAAAAATCCTCTCGCATGTTCCATGTTTTTCAAAGTACAGGTTGCAGACCGGCCCACTTATAGGTTACGTTCCCTGTGTGCGGGCGGAGTACGGGGTTCAGAGGTTTTTCTCGATCTACGTGAGAGGTCTCCTTCTTAAGCGCAAAGCTCCGGAGCTGTCTAGCCATCCGAGGAGGGTCGAGGTTTTTTTTTCTTTTTTCTTTGATGCACACGGCAAGACACGAGCTCCAAAGACGCGATCACGAGGATCAGCAGAGACAGAGCATGGGAGGGCGACAGGTCACGGATGGGAGGTGACTTGTCCGCGATAGCAAAGATCAAAATCCAGTCCTTGCCTTGTTAGGTTGATCTCTCCTCTAATGAGCCCAATGGCTCATTAGGCCTTTCATCCGCGCCCTGATCGGGGGCGCCCAGCCCAACAATGACTGGTGGGCCCCCGTCGCGCAGCGCTATATAAAGGAGGTGGGAAGCCGGGGCTCGAGTCACGAGGTTCATCTGAGCCGCCTTTCCCCACCTATAACCCTAACCGATCTCGAGGGTCGCGCTGTGAGCGACGGGAAGCACCGCCGCCGTCAACGATCTTCACTGCACCGACCTTCCCTTTCCCAAACGTCGCTGCCCGTGCGCAGCAACCATCAACGTTCGTGATGACGACCGGATCGAACTCCACCGCACCCATTCCCTCAGATGGTTTGCACCACCTCAATCTCCTCTCTCTCTACCTCTCGGATCCGTTAGTTCTTACACTAGGATCTTGATGTTTATAACCGAAATGTATAGCTCTACCCCACTGATCTACTGTTATACGGTCCTAAAGACTTAACATTGGTATCGGATGCCTAATCTAGCTATAGATCTAGATCAGGATAGAGGATTGAAAAGAAAGAAGAAAAGAAACACCGATTCAAATCGAAAATAAATCTCCACTGGAACCCTAATCCTAACAAAATAAAAGGACGCAAATGTGCTGACCTACCGTCGGCCCTACCTGCATCATCAATTGCGCCCACAAGGATGCCATGTGGGAAAGAAGAAGTGGAGATTCAACATTGAAACCCTAACCCTAGAAAGATAAGGACGGACCCGGAAAACCCTACCTGGGCTCTTCCCGCCTCGTCACCGCCGGTAGGTGGGATAGAAGCACCGTCGTCAGCATTCCCGGCGCGTGGACAGAGGCTCGACTTGGCCGGCAGAGGGCACCACCGCAAGGCCGCTTGATGGCAGCGAGCTCCGCCTAGGGCGAGCTCGCGCGCCGGCAAGGGGCCCGGCGGCGGCGCCGCAACCCTCTTCTCCGGCGGCTCGTGGTCTCCATGGCGGCCGCCGCTCCACTACGACTGGAGAGAGAGAAGGGGAGGAGAAATGAAATGACCGGAGTTAGGGTTCTCGGGTGCGGCTGATGGGTTTTGTTCCGCCGAAATTGTCTCCCAGCCGTCGGATCGTGGTTGACGGCTCAGATCAGCCGTAGCCAGATCGGGCTGACTTTCGGCCCAGGCGCGCCAAAGCGGGAGGCCGGATTCCCGGCCCAGGCCCAGGTTGTGGCCTGGGCGTGGGGAGCCGCTGCGCTCGAGTCGGGCCAACGTGGGCCAAGCCGGCCCAAGGCAAGTGAAGTCGCGTGCGCGCACTATTGGGCCAACTACGCGACTGTTGGATTGGGCCGCGCCTTATTCAGCTGCGCTGAGAAAAGGAGGCGCGCTGCTGGGCTGAAACTCGTGGGCCGATGGCGCGCGGTAAAAGCCGCGGGCCCATGGGCTGCTGCCCGGCTAGGCCAAAATGGCCTGAAATAGAAATCCATTCGATTTTTTTTCTTTATTATTTTCCAGAAACAAATACTGCTGCATATTTTTGATCAATTTCGATTCAAATTTGATGCAAATTTCTAGGCAAATTTTATCCAACGATATTATTTGTTTAGACAATAGTAGAGTAATTAAATTGCTTCTGGAAAATAATATGAGAATATTAAAAGTTTTTCCGCTGCGTACTTGATGTTATTATTTCATTTTTAAATTCAAACTAACGGGAGAATTTAATTTTGAAAAATAGATAAATTTTGAACTTATTATAATATTGTTATTATTCTGACCAACATTGATTAATAGCAGTATTATGATGTTATTATGATTTTATCATGCATTAATTCTATTTCTGCCCAACGGTGATCTAGAATTAGTGTAAAAAGGATGATTTTTTGTATATTTTAATTTTGACCAACGTTGGAATTAAAGCATGCAATTATTCATGTTATAATTATGTTCTCACTTTATATGACTTATATTTTCAGGAGGTTACTCTTTGATGGGGTTTATCAAAAATATCCCACCCCTCAAAGGTGACAACTACAACGAATGGAAAAAGAAAATTGATCTCACCTTTGTTTTGGCTGAGGTGGACTGGGTGGTCACCACACCATGCCCCAGTGAACCTGTGGCACCGGTGAGGGAGGCCAATAAGTCTGATGCTGAATGGCAGAAAAAAGAGAGGGACCATGCTCCCATACAGATGACATATGACCTACAAAAGCAAAAGTGGGTCAATGCCAACAAAAAGTGTGTTGCTGTCATAAAGAAAACAATTGAGCCTACCATAATGGGCTCAATCCAAGAGTGTGACACTGTCACAGAATACTTGCAAAGGATAAAGAGTCAGTTCTATGGCTCTTCAAAGACATATGCTACTCAGCTGATAAAGCAGCTGGTAACAGAAAAATACACTGGAGGTGTACATGGCAATGACATTAGAGAGCACATATCAAAGATGAATCATTTGAACAACAAGCTAAAATCAATGGATCTGGCTCTTACAGAAGAGTTTCTTGTTCATCTGATTTTTGCTTCTTTACCAAAAGAGTTTGACACTTTCGTTGTCAACTACAACATTCAGCTCGAGAAATGAGATTTAGAACGTTGTATGGCGATGTGTGCACAAGAGGAAGAGAGAATAAAAGCCGCCAATGATGGTACTCTCAATTTTGTTAAAGACAATAAAAGAAAGAATTTCAATGCCAATGCCAACTCTCCCTCAAAGCCAAAGGGCAAAGCTCCCATGCAGCATCAGCCTCAGCAGAACAAATTTACAGTGAACAAAGATCAGTGTCTTCACTGCAAGAAGACGGGACATTACAAGAAAGATTGTCCCGATTTCCTAAAGATGATCATGGCAAAGCAAGGTGAGAACATGATTACGTTTATAAATGAATCCCTATATGTACAGTATTCGAAATCTACTTGGTGGATTGACTCAGGAGCAACTATTCATGTTGCAAATTCTTTACAGGGATTCCGTTCGACGAGAACTACGCAAAGAAGCGAAAGGCACGTTAAAGTCGCAAATGGAGTCCAAGCAGACGTCGAAGCTGTTGGCGATGTCTCCTTAGAGCTTGCTGATGGATTCATTCTTTTGTTAAAAGATGTTTTATTTGTTCCGTCATTACAAAGAAACTTGATTAGTGTGTCATGTTTGGACAACGATGGATTTGATTGCCATTTTGGAGATGGCAAATGTGAAATATTATGTAATAATGAATGTGTTGGCCTTGCTTTTCAAAAGCAAGATCTTTATTTGTTATCACTTCGTGAAAATGTGAATTCCGTATGTGATGCGAATGATAACGTATTCTCGTTTGTGAACGCGAATAGAAAACGAAAGAGAACTCAAGATGCGTCGTCGAAATTATGGCACTGTCGTTTAGGCCATATTTCGAGGGGGAGAATAGAGAGACTAGTTAAGAATGATATTCTTCCTCCATTAGAGTTCTCAGATTTTGAACAGTGCAGAGAATGTATTAAAGGAAAATACACAAAGCAAATTAAAAAGAATGCTAAACGAAGCACAGAAATTCTACAGATAATTCACACAGACATCTGTGGTCCTTTTTCTATGAAAAGTGTGGATGGTTTTGACTCGTTCATAACATTCACAGGTGACTACTCCCGTTATGGTTACATTTATCCAATTAAAGAAAGAAATGAAGCGTTGGATAAATTTAAAATATTTAAGGCTGAAGTTAAAAATCAGCATAATTTAAAGATTAAAGTGGACCGGTCTGATCGTGGTGGGGAGTACTACGGTCGGCATACCCCATATGGCCAAGTTCCTAGACCCTTTGCAAGGTTTCTACAGGAGAATGGCATAGTAGCCCAGTATTCTACACCGGGCGAACCTCAGCAGAACGGAGTAGCTGAGAGGCGTAACCGTACCTTAATGGATATGGTGCGTAGTATGATGAGTTACTCTGACTTGCCATTGAGTCTATGGATGGAGGCGTTAAAAACCGCCATTCATATTCTAAATAGAGTACCAAGTAAAGCGGTGCCCAAAACACCATATGAGTTGTGGACAGGAAGAGAACCCTCACTAAAACACTTACGTGTGTGGGAGAGTCCTGCTGAGGCAAAAGTGTTTAACCCAAATATTGGGAAGCTAGATCCCAAAACAGTTAGCTGCCATTTTATTGGCTATCCTGAAAAGTCAAAAGGTTTTCGTTTCTACTGTTCAGACAGATACACAAAATTTGTAGAAACGAGACACGCTGTTGTCTTAGAGGATGAAATGATAAGGGGGAGCATGGTGGCTCAAAAAATTGTTCTTGAGGAGAAGCGGGTATGTGTGCCCACTCCGATGATTCAGGAACCATTCTTTGAACTACCTGTTCTAGTTGCACCAACAGTGTCAGATACTGTAGTGCCAACACCTGTTGTCAGTTCTCCTGTGGTGACAGTAAATAATGATGAGGAACCTGTCCTTCAGGAACCTATACAAACTGATGCCACGGATGAGGGGGAGCAACAACAGCCCCAAACTGAAGATGTGCTAAATGTGGAGGCCCCGAAAAGGTCCCAAAGAGTTAGAAGATCAGCTATACCTGATGATTATGAGGTGTATAACACTGAAGAATTTCAAATGGAGGGTGATCCCACTTCATTTGAAGAAGCCATGAGAAGCGATAATTCATCCAAGTGGCTTGAGGCCATGGAAGATGAAATAAAGTCAATGAGTACCAACAAAGTTTGGGACTTACAACCTATTCCTAAAGGAACCAAGACAGTAGGCTGTAAATGGGTCTATAAGACAAAACGTGACTCCCAAGGGTATATTGAAAGGTTTAAAGCGCGACTTGTGGCAAAAGGTTTCGCACAAAGAGAAGGGATTGATTACAATGAGACGTTTTCTCCAGTCTCATGTAAAGATTCCTTCAGAATTATAATCGCATTAGTGGCACACTACGATTTAGAGTTACATCAGATAAATGTAAAAACGGCATTCCTGAATGGGGATCTAGAGGAAAATGTTTACATGGCTCAACCGAAAGGTTTTGTCATGGAAGAAAAAGAACGAATGGGATGCCACTTAAAGAAATCGATTTATGGGTTAAAGCAAGCTTCAAGACAGTGGTATTTAAAGTTTGACAGAACAATAAAGAATTTTGGGTTTAAAAAAAATTGTTGAGGATAATTGTGTTTATACAAAGTTTAAGAATGGAAGGTATATCTTCCTAATCCTGTACGTAGATGATATCTTACTTGCTAGTAGTGATGTCCATCTACTACTGGAGACAAAGAAGTTTTTATCTTCAAAATTTGATATGAAAGATCTTGATGAAGCGTCTTTTGTTTTGGGCATAGAGATTCACCGAGATAGAAGTAAATGGGTATTAGGACTATCACAAAAGGCATACATAGAAAAGGTTTTAAAGAAATTCAGTATGCATAAATGTAGTGCCTCACCTGCACCCATGGTCAAGGGCGACAGATATGGGGATTTTCAATGCCCAAGGAACCAATACGAGCTCGATCAAATGAAAGTGGTTCCATATGCTTCTGCTGTCGGAAGCCTACAATATGCTCAAGTGTGCACGCGCCCTGACTTAGCTTTTGTTACCGGGTTGCTTGGCGGATTTCAAAGTAATCCAGGAATTGAACACTGGAAACTGGTAAAGAAAGTCTTGCGATATTTGCAAGGTACGAAAGGCCTCATGTTGACGTATAGAAAATCAGATTATCTCCAGATAGTGGGGTATTTGGATTCTGATTATGCGGGAGATGATAGAAAATCCACGTCAGGATATGTGTTCACTCTCGCAGGAGGAGCAATTTCATGGAAAAGCTCAAAATAAACCGTCACTACATCGTTCATAATGTATGCCGAGTTTGTAGCGTGTTATGAGGCAACGGGGTAGGTGAACTGGCTAAAGAAGTTCATACCCGGTTTGAAGGTGGTCGACAGCATACATAAGCCACTAAAGTTATACTGCGATAATAATCCAGCAGTACAGTACGCTCACAACAATAGGTCAAGTGGTGCTGCCAAACACATTGACATAAAGTATTATGTTGTGAAGGATAAAGTCCGGGATCAAATTATAAATCTTGAACATATAAGCACTGAAAAGATGCTCGCGGATCCGCTTACAAAAGGCTTACCACCCAACGTGTTCAGAGAACATGTAGCCGGCATGGGTTTAAGGGAAAGCCTATGACTCCTGGACTATAATAAAGGGCCCAAAAGTTAAAGTAACTGTTTCGATCAGAGATATGCATTGTAAATCTATCGGCGATTGACTGTGACGATGAAACATGCTCTATGCACTTATCTGTGATGGAACGAGTAAAGTTAAAAGCATTGAAGTCAAAGATAAAAGGTTAAAGTATAAGTGAGATCAAGGGGGAGAATGTTAGGTTGATCTCTCCTCTAATGAGTCCAACGACTCATTAGGCCTTTGATCCGCGCCCTGATCAGGGGCGCCCAGCCCAACAATGACTGGTGGGCCCCCGTCGCGCAGCGCTATATAAAGGAGGTGGGGAGCCGGGGCTCGAGTCACGAGGTTCACCTGAGCCGCCTTTCCCCACCTACAACCCTAACCGATCTCGAGGATCGCGCTGTGAGCGACGGGAAGCACCGCCGCCGTCAACGATCTTCACTGCACCGACCTTCCCTTCCCCGAACGTCGCTGCCCGTGCGCAGCCACCATCAACGTTCGTGATGGCGACCGGATCGAACTCCACCGCACTCATTCCCTCAGATGGTTTGCACCACCTCAATCTCCTCTCTCTCTACCTCTCGGATCCGTTAGTTCTTACACTAGGATCTTGATGTTTATAACCGAAATGTATAGCTCTACCCCGCTGATCTACTGTTATACGGTCCTAAAGACTTAACATGCCTGAGTCAAAATCCGCCGATCTAGAAGCTATCCAAATTCATGGCCATGTATTTCTTGGCCTGCTAACGTGAGCTAATCATACTCTGATTGGCATGCACGCGCAGCCCACATCACCACACGAGCTTGAGCGTTTGACCTCTGAACTTTTCAGTTCTCCACCATTCTGTTATTCATTTCAGACTTTCAGTCTTCCGACATGATTTGGAATACACAAGTCAAAAAGATCGGCGAGATATATATACATTTCCTTTTTTCCCCCTTCGGAACAGCAAAAATATAGACAGCTTTCACTTTGACCTTATACGAGAATGCGAGCCGTGAGCGTCTTGTTACGCTCACAAATTCGCAGCTTTGTTTAGATTACATGCGTGGCTAAGAACGAATTTAACAAACAGAGCAAATCCGTAGCTAACTAATTAAGCAGCAACCTCGCGATCCCAACACGCTGAACTGCAAATGCTCACGACGAGTCCTCCGAAGTTCAGAGGCTGCACTGCATGCACGTCGCCCCTCATTTCCGGCGATAAGCCGGCCCCGCGACGACCACGGGCGCTGGCCTGGCGTACTCGTCGTTGCGACGCCCGGCCATCGTCTCCGCGTACTCCGACCGCGCGCGGCGGTGCAGCGCGCCGGACAGCCTGTCGACGCCGACGTTCGCCGCGGCAGCCGCGGCGTCGGGCAGCTCCGAGTAGTCGATGAGGTGGCGCCTGCTGCCCCCGCCGCGGGAGCTGCCGCCGTCCGACGAGACGGAGCGGTAGCCGCTCCGCTCGTGGCTCTTCCTGATCACGTCGATCACGAACGGGATCAGCCCTTCCATCTCTGTCCTCTTCGATTTCTCGCGCTGGTGGTCGCCTTCTTCCTTTGCTCTCGCCAAGACAAGTGTGCTGCCTCTCGTCTCGTGTCTTGCGTGCTCGGTCGCGCTTCTGTTGTGGTGATGACTGCGATCCGCTGGGTGCGTGTGCTGTGGCTTTTATAGCGGCGCGCCGGCGGACGTGGGCGTTTGAGGGTTGGACTGGTTGCGCGGCAAGCTGGGAAATTTCGCCGGCCAGGCGGCCGCCTGCTGGAATCCATTTCGTCACATGGTCAGCTGGGGAACCTGGTATCCGGCCGGCCGGTCTCGGATAAGTTTTGCCCCGGTTGGTGCAATGGAGTTGTTGATGACCTGATGTTGTTGCCCGTGCGAAACAGTGGGCAACTGAAAGGGGAGAGGGATCTTCTTCTGTGAGGGTGCGTGCATGCACACGCGATGACACGGAACCGCCGGCCGCACCACTGTTTTGACCTTTGCGTTTGGTTGGACAACCTCGTCTGGGGATGTCTGTCTATCTTGGACCAACTGATGATGGTTATGATAGAGCTAGTGCTAATCAGCCTTTTTACGTCAATAATGCTGAGAGTGACAGCTCATCTGATCAGAGTTATCTTGAGACTGAAATCAGGGTAGACATTGGCCGTTGGTTTTCATCTAATCCGGTTCCGGGCTTGGCCACAAGTCAGAGTGTATCTTTTTTTAAACGAACAGAGTGCATCAATTTGGGCTTTGCGGTACTTGATACGAGTCATTCCACTTCCACGACTTGTCTGCATGACTGCGTGTTCCTTGTTCTGCACAAAAGCAAGGAGAAGATGGTGATTGCGGTGTTCAATGCAGCAACGGTGTCCGTCTGGACGCTAATGGTTTCTGCGGCTGATGCTATTTTGCTGTGAAAGAAAAATATTGTACCATAACTGATAAGCCTGGCTGATAAGTTCAAGCGAACAGGGCCGGCATTCAGGCTATGGCACCCGCGCTCTTTGGGGCGGTGTCAGCAAGACAACGGAGGACGCTTGTCAGTGATGCGCTTCTAGGTAATGCATGGGTGCGCCACATCACAGGAGCGTACTCGGTTCAGGTCATCAAGGAGTTCACGGGAACTCCAGATGTGTTCCGGTGGCGTTTCATGGCCGATGAATGCTACTCCTCGGCATTGGCTTATGGAGCGATGTTCATTGGGTCCTCCAGGCCACATGGAGCAAAGGAGATTTGGAGGACCTCGCCGCCGCCAAGAGTTCGTTTCTTCTTTTGGCTGGTCATGCACGGGAGATGCTGGACTGCGGAACGAAGGTTCCGCTATGGTTTTCAGGATTCCAATAACTGTGTTAACTGCGACCAACTTCCGGAGACTAATCTTGTAATTAGCTAAGAAGACGCACGCACGGGCGCAATTGTACTTGTACGTCTCTTTTCAAAGACTGGATGAAGCTTACTGCTGCCGCCACCATCAGCTTGACGGGGCATGCTAAACGCGTGCATCTTGTGAATTTGTTCATGGCCTCATTTGGTGGCGAGTCTTGGAACTGCAGGTGCTGAGTTTATTTTATCCGCGTTTCCTGTTTCGGCCGTCTGCTCGCCGATCCTGCGGGCAATCTGACCACGCAACCGCCTGGCCGTAGAGCGGGCCAAAGATTTCTGCCCGGGAATTGAACTGCCGCGCGACGGCGCAGCAGCAAGCCAGCAGGGTCGCGATTGCTACTTGTTTCCTTGGAAAATTCGTCGTCACGACGTACGACGTGGCTAGGGACCCTGACGTGGAACGTTCATCAGCAAAGAAAGAGTCAAAGAGACCTGCCCTTCCAGAAGACATATTTTCACCTGCCCCAGATTTCTTTTCCGAGCTTCAATGAGGATTAATAATAATAACCTCATCGGGGGAGAAATCAGGGTAATATATTTTATTATATGGCGTTCTGTCTCGAGTGTCCAATTGGTTCCGAAGAATCTAGTGCTCATTTTTCTTCAAAGTTCCAAAATTTGTTGGGAATTGCTAGCCCCGGACGTCCGATGCATAGGATTCCATCCGACGGCCTAGCAGAAACGCGCCGCACTCCCACAGTATCGCTACAGTCCTTCCCCATCTGTCTCGTCCTGCCACGCACACATATCCCGTCCCTGTTCGTCTCGCCCTGCCCCACGCCCGCCACTCCCCCCAGACCCCCTCCTCTCTGTCCGCGCGGGCGGGACCCAGGAGACTAGATGAGGACGAGCATGCCCTGTCCGCAGGACCCCAGGTGCGCCGCGCGCCCCATCCGCTGGCCCGTGGCTCGACGCGCCCCTTCCCTGGCGTCCGGGCCATGCCCCCATGACTCTCTAAACATGCCTTTAAAACATGAAACATTTAAATGCAACATACGTCTGAAGCAGATGAAATATTTGGAAGATACACTTACAACATGTGTGTAAAACATATGCAACATCCAGATAAAACACTTGCTACTTGAAACATGAGAACACTATTGCAACATAAGACTGAAACAGCTGAAACTTTTCGAACATACTCTTGCAACATATATGAAAAACATATGCAACATCCAAATAAGCACACATGCAACAGACGTCTGAAGAAACAGATGAAACATTTGAAACGGACGCTTGCAACATACTATACAACCATTGCAACATGTGCAACATGACAATATATTTTTGCAACATTCATATGAAACACTGCAGCTGTAACACCCGAGGTGTTTGCCACCAGTTAAGCAGTGGGTTTGAGCTCAAACATGGTAGTTTAAGTGGTGATGAAGATGTCAAGGTCAAACCTATGGAAGCGAGCCCCAACCTAAACTTGGATGTTGCACCCTTGCTTTACATATAGTCTATTTTTAAGATATATGCTTGGGTGGTGTTATTGCAATATCTTCATGTGTCTCACCTTAGTATCTATCTATATTGGTCACTCAAAAAGTTTCATGAAGTTTGGAATCAAAAAGTCACATGAAATGATAAGTTATATCCTTGTTGGAATGATTTTACTAAGTGCTTGAATTACATTATTAAGTGGATGGAAATATAGGTCATCGACCAAACCTTGCAACATTGCCCAAAAGACTCTAGATGGACTCTACAACAAAAGTCGTGAAAGGTTCGTGTTGAGCAAATGCCCAGAAAATGCTCCAATGGATCAAAACGCACAATTTAAGCTTTATCGTGATCCTACATTGGTCAAAGTATAAATATAGTTTCTATACCAGTTTTGATGTTGGACCTTAAATAAAAGTTGTAGTTCATGTTATGTAGAAGAAACTTTGTTTAATGGTCAAGAGCTAGTTTGGTCTCTAACCTAGTCAAATAGAGGCTCAAAGATTGGATTAGCTGCTGTTTTTCAGCCTTGGAAAATATTCTAAGTCATGGAATATGTGGACTGACATTGACAGGTGGGCACATTGCGTTCTCAAAATTTTGTTAAACAACTGAAGTTGGACTCTTTATAAAAGTTGGAGTGTTTAGAGTGGAGAAGAGCTCAGAGAAGTTTGAATGGATTTGGAGCTCATTTGGACCTTCAAAATTAATTCCCAAAACTGCTAGTTTCATCATATTCATGGAGTTGGACCGGCAACACAATACGGTTGGCACTTCGCGTTCTCGTGATTTTGCTAAGCAACACAAGTTGAGCCAAATGTAAAAGTTGGAGCACACTTTGTCGAGAAGAGCATACAAAAAGTTGGCTTGAGTTTGACCACGTTTTGATTGTAAATTTCGAGTTCCATTGTCGATCGTCAATGTGTTGACATTGTCATCTTGGAGGCCAATTATCTCTTAATCCATAGCTCTATTGATAGAGTGGTCTTAACGAAAATGATAGAGTGTTGCATGGGCTACAACTTTGGTTTTGGGCCCATGTCCAAAATCGGCCCGGATCTGGCCCAAATCGCGTCCCACATTTGCCACTCTGTCGCGCACCACGTGTTCGCTGTTTTGCCGACGCGTCTTCCATGCATGAGTTCACGCCCTCCATGGACGCCGCACGTCCACCTCCTTGTCGCGCGTCCTGCAGTGCCCCTGTTGCTCCTTAATGGACGCCAAGCTGCCCCAGGCACTCCCCATCCACTCCAGCATCCTCTCCCTCCCTCGCTCTCGCGCTCCCGCTCGCCCTTGCCGCACGCGCCGAGCACGCCCGCCATGGACGGCTGGGCCGAGCTCGCTGCCATGTCGTCCTCGCTGCTCCGCACCTCCTCCGCCCTAGCTAGCTACGCCCTGGTCTTCCTCACCCCACGCCGCTCCTCCCGAGCTCTTTTTTCGGCGCCGCTCGCGGTCACTGCTCCTCGTCGGCGGAGCAGTTAACGCCGCCACCGCTGGCCCGTGTGGCCGGGCCGTCGCAGGCCGAGCTACGACCTTCTACGGATGCGCGAGAGGCCCCTTGTGGTCCCTCGCCCCTCAGCTGTCGACGACGAGTCCCCCTCCAGCCGGCACCGCGAGCTCCGGCGACCTCTCTGCTCAAAATCGCGTCAAGGACCTCGCGCGACAATTTGACTAAAGCCAGGGGTCTTTCTGCACTGTCATAGACTCATGTGAATAGTGCCAAAAGGACCTTTTTGTGGTAGTTTTTGCTGATTTTTGAAAAGGCATAGTAAATCATAGGAAATTCGTAAAATAGCAAATGAGGACTTTTTGAAATCCTTGTGAAATTCTCTATGCAGTAGATTTATAATATGGCATATTTTAGTTTACAGTTTTATCTGTAAAAATAGATTTATGCAGCTAGGTTTTTAATGCTAGTTGTATTTGTCATTTTCATAACTGCAGATCTAGAGCTCCAATTGAAGTGAAATTTTTGTGGAATGCTACTCATATGATGTTTAATGTGTGGTAATTATTTCATGAATTTTGGTTGCCATATGAGTGAGTTATTAGTGTTCTTGCTCTCACATGAATTCTTGCAATAGCAATTTGTCTTTTTCATAGAGGTTGATATACATGTCCAAATGACTTGAAATTTGTACATTAGACTATTGGGTGTATGTAAGATCTACTGTAATTTTTTTAGATTTTATTATGGACTTTTGGTATATGTTTATTATTTCACCTTGCTATATAAATAAATTAAGAAATGCATTAAAAGAATTTATTTAGTGATGAGCACTATGCTTTTTGGTGATCATTTAACATGCACTTTGTGATGGTTACATTGGTTGTGGCCAAATGTATGTTTGGAATGTAAGTTAATATTTATTCTTGCAATTGATGCTTTCCTGGATAGTTTCTGGGACTTTGGTAATTGCACCATGAAAATGATGTTTACTGAGAAACATGCTTATAACCAAGTTGTAGATAACTCATTAATCTAGCTTGTGTTAAATTTTGGTGGCATTTGGCCTTATAGTTTTTGGGTAATGACTGTTCCAAGTTGGGTTCCAGAAATAGTTGTTCTCTGTAATCTCTGGACCAGATTCTGTCTTTATGCATGTTTGACTTGGTTAACTTGAGAATCATGCTAAGGTTATTAAAGATTAATTATAGACAATTTCATAAGCTTTCTAGAATGTCTTGTTGCATGGCTATTGGATTTGTATAACTCCAGCTATGATCCAAACATGTAGATGTTGTTTGCAGTCTAGAAATTGTCTGATGCTAGTTATGGTTGTTTACTCCATGTGTTGCTAAGGGTGGCTTATACCCTTGATGATGGCCAAGTTAAGATACTTGTGATCTGGTCAAACTTGTGTTATGCTTAATGTGCTTGCCCTCTTTAATTGGTTGTGTGATGTTAGTTAATTAGCTTTTGGTGTCTATGTCTTAATCGTGTGTTTACATGAATGATTATGTGATGCATCTTGTGTTACCATTCATCATATTCATACGCATGCATCTTGCATCTCATTTAGGTTCGCTAGATGCACCACGTGAAGGATGAGACGCTGAAGCCAAACTTGAAGATGGTGTTTGGTGGACCTATCCCGAAGATGAAAGGATTAAGCAAGTGTCGGGATGGGAGATGCTCGCCAAGCGAGTGTCATCTATCAATCACTAACCTAGTGTTCGATCCCAGGCAAGCCCCGGAGCATTCTAAGCCTCCTACTTTATAAAAGCAATTGAGTATATATATGTTATATATGTATTGTTGCATTAAGTTGTAGGAGTTGAGTGAAACCGTTGATGCATTTATTACTATCCTTGCCTACCTTATTACATTCTTACCCTGCTAGGTTTAGGGTCGAATAAATGCTTAGCCCTGCTTAGACCGGTAGCGATCGGTGATTTCCTGTCACCTAAAATTATAGGTGGTTACGAGAATACTTTAGCTATAGAATGGATGATATCCTGGAAATAACCAAGTGTTGATGGTTAATTGGAGACCGGGCGGAATAAGTATTGGGCAACCAGACAGGGTTCTGGGGTGCTTGTAGTTTCCGCCTGTGTCGATTAAGGACCGACCGTTGTTGGGCCTCGGGTCATGTTGAACGCATGCCTCACATTTAGCTGGCCGGATAAAGTACCTTCCGACCACAAAACTGGGAGATTATTCGGGCCGAGTGGATTGCCCGCAGCGCACTGTACCGGAGCAGTAGTGGCAGGATATGGGGGCGTGATGATAAGGCCAAAGAGCAGTCGGGCGGCCCCCGGGTACATGTGGTTCCTGGCAAGCTCGTGACTTTACCTGAATGGTTGACTCGGTGACCAACACCTCACTTTAGCGGGTGAGTGAGGTTTGTGTGAGGAATAACTTACCAGCTGGTTAATAATCGATTCGAATCACCATTGTTCACTGGATAGTGAACACTTGACTCGAGTTACTGCATCGTAGTAATGATTATGGAACACGGATGGTTATGTGGATGATGTTGGAAATGCTAAACCTAAAATGGTAACCTTTGATGTTAATGGTTAATCAAGTGATTGCTTTAGCATAGGTGCTTACCTAGATTGAATAGGTTATAATAAAGATGATGCAAGAATACTTAAATTAGTTTATTCATGATAACTTATGCTTTTCGCAAATGAGTCAAGCTAGCCCACTGAAAGAAAGCCTTGCATACTCCTTGGTGTCATTATTTCTGGTTTATGACGGGTAAGTCTAGCTGAGTACCTTCTCGTACTCAGGGTTTATTCCCACTTGTTGCAGGTTGTGATGTATCATAGCTACTGCAAGAATTGGAAGACTCCTGCTGTAGTGGCGGAGTGTGATCATGGACATGATCCGTCTGAGCTATCTTGTCTCTCATGCTTTTATGGGAAATTGACCTTGGTACTGGCATGTATTTGAATTAAGGTGATATTAGTTTCAAACTACTTTGCTTTCGCTACTTTTGAACTTGAGTTGTAATAACTCTACTGAACTCCGATATATGTTGAATTACTTATGAAATAGATGTAACATATGACCTGTTATATTGGACCACTACGATCTTGGCTTGTATGTTGGTTGGTTTGAAATCTCTCATGATTTTGTTGGACTACCGGAGTTATAGGAGCTTAAGTACAGGAATTTAATTGCTCCGGCGATTGTTTTTATACTTTTGTTCTTATAATTTGGGCGGTTCCGTGACAGCTGGTATCGGAGCAAGGTTCAACACTAAACATGTCATATGTGTATTGAAAACAAAGGTTTTTGTTGTCAAAACTCAGTTTTTGACAACTTATAGCTACTGCATATATAGGTTTGTTCAAATCTAAATTTTAAATCTAAGTATGTCAGTGGTCATTTCCTTTATGCCCAATTAAGGACCCTTAGGTGGCTTAATTAAGTACTAACTTAGGGGTTTTAAATTTTTGCATCTACGCCCAAGCCAAGGTATGTATGAGTGATAACTTGACCGCACCGTTACCCTGTGGTCGAATGGTAGTGGTAACCTTCATATATGAAATAGCCATATATGTCGCTAGAGTTACATTCTTGCAACGTCGCACCTACGCTAAGGTAAGTGTGAGTTGGGAGAGCATGACCGTTCAACCATTGGTCTAGGGGAGAGTTAGCTGTGGTTACTGGCATAATTACATGTTTAACCATGTATTTATGAAAGTACTTAATTGTGGGTATATTTGTTGGGTAGTTATGATACCGAAGTATATGCATCAGGGGATGTATGTATGGAGAGTATTTAGTTTACTGCTTTCATTGTGTGCTATATTGGGAAGTGTTGGGCTGCAATGAAATTTTCTACAGGTACGCTAACCACGAATGCGTAAGTTGAATGTAGCTGACGACTAGCTCTATATCGAGAGAATACGTGTTATGCCACCGACATAGAACGTGATTGCCACCTAAGGCTGACAATCTTGTGAGGACGAATAGGACGAAGCATGCATCATTATGATTGTTGCTTTGTGCATATAACTATGCTCCTCCCACCTTTGTCCTAATAAATAAGTAACTTGTGATTGATATGCATGCACTAAGTTGATTACTTTAGCATGCTTTTGTTTTAGCTAAACTTGTAGTTAGTTCTTGTTGGATAAATTCTTGTTAGGTGTGAGCCTTCTGCTTAGTATTGGATGCTTAAGCTAACCTGACTAATAATCTCAAGTGTCCGCTTAAAACTGTGATGCTGTGTAGATGCTTCTTATATAGGTAGTGTCATAGTTGTCACCTCTTTTATCCTTGGTGAGCATGTGAGTGTTGAAGATGCTTTATCCTAGATCAACGCTCATGTTACGTAATCGCCTGGTTGTCGTCTCTAATTAGATTCTCGTAGGAGCCAGAGCCTTAGACATGGTTGCTAGCCCTTGAATGTTTTTGTATCCATGCCTTGCTTGAACCGTAGGCCCTAGTATAGTCCCCTTATATGTTTGCTTAGGCCTTGGACATCCGCTACCTTTTGGAGAATGCCCTTGTTCTATTGACCAACCAAGTTCAGTCCTAACGAACGTCGATCTTGACCCCAGTTGTTGCTTGCCAAGTTTTGGAGACCATACCCAATTCTATGTTGGACCTCCCGATTGTCTCTCCTACAGATGATCCGAGCAACGCTAATCTCTCGTTGTCTGATCTAGAAATCTTTGCTTGCGAAATCAAGTGGTTATCTTATCAACGCAATCTATGATCGGTGTATCATTTTGTTTGGAAGTTTGCTAAGTCCATCTCAACTTCTAACGTCTCTCAACATTATTAATCTTGATCTCATGTTGTTGTCCAACATGGCCTAGAACCCTTACTCAGTTGTCTTCGGCAATTAAGCTATGTTCCCTTGTGCTGTGTTTTAATCTTCGAATCGCCTCCTTGTTGACTCTAAACCTTGTAACTACCCTTGCTTGCTACTCCTCCCTTGTCTAGTGCTTGTTTTTACCACCCAATCGATGCCACTTGATATTCCACTTTGTTTGTGCGTTTAATAATGGTGTTACGATTAGCATTCTATGGTGCCGCGACGAAACCGAGAGCCTCCTGTGGGCGCGCACACAAGGTTGTGCTGCTCGGCACGCGCTGGTATCAGGGTTGCTATTCATGATCCATTATGAAACGACATCCGATGTGTTATTTCTCGTGACCGTTTTCCTTGTTTATCTCCCTATATCTTATCTGAAGATTCATATCTTAGACCTTATGTAGTAGATATTGTCACACCCATTTTTAAGGACAAAAATAGGATGTATAAAAGACTCATGTGCACCCCAGGAAACAGTCGCACACATAAGTTGACAAATTACAAAGTATCATCACAGTGCTTATTACATAACGAGTAAGTATTTAAGACATAGTCGTGAACAATAGGTAATAATAACTAATAATAATTCTTCAGCGGAAACTCCACACAGGGACACGGTTGACTGGTTGACATCAAGACTAGTACTCATTCCGATAATCTTCCTCATTATCTTCATCTGTTATGGTGGAAATAGCAAGGGTGAGTCCATGTCGAACTCCACAAATATAACACAGGGTTCATGAGGCTCAAAAAGGCTAGACACTGTTTAACTGCGTTTAGCTTTTTAATCATATATTAGCAATTGAGTAGCATCAAGATAAACCACTTCCCATTAAAGAACCAATGATCAATTGTAATAAGGATAATGAATAGCATTAACATGAGCATAATAATAATCAACAATAATTAAGCATGATATAACAGTTATGATCAACTATTCCATAAGAATCCCCAAGGCCGCTCGTATCCGTGAGCACGGCTAGTATACCAGTTTTTAACTCTGCGCAGAGGTGTACACTTTCACTGTAAGTCATGATTTCCAAATGAGTGGGGAGATCAAGCCCAAACACCCGAGAACCATATAAAGCCACTCAAAAGTTCGTCTAACAAGTTAGGGCCATTAGATTCACTCGGCAGGCAGATGTAGAACCCCCCTTCCCTGTGGCACAACAACCGCAGCCTATACACACTAGGCCAGGGGCTCGCACTACACCCAAAGTGTCAAGCCATTCTTACGCCATTTAAGGTAACCACTAACAAGCTAGAAAAGGTCTCTTGAACAACTAGAGCCAGAGCCATATAGCCCTCACAGCTGTACTGTATATCCCGGTTATCACTTACAGATAAGTCCTTATGGAGAGAAACCAGAGCATCAAAATAATACACAAGCTCTAGCCCCCTTTCAACAACAATTAAATCATCTTAATAGTTGATTGCTTAATCCATTAATCAAATCACAAGATCATTGTTCTTAGTTTAAGCACTAGCAATAGCTACCCATATGCATTCCCAAGGTTGTCAAGGAATCAAGATAACAATCACTAAGTTATAATCTCTAAGGTTGTCAAGGTAAGCACATGCATATGTATGACAATTCAATGTATAGGTAACAAGGATAGTCCTGTGTTATACTTGCCTTGATCAAAGCTCTCCAAGTGATACTGCTGACTTGGCTCAAAATAATACTCCGAATCGTCCAAGTACTGCTCACCTTCTATACTCGATCATCAATCAACAACACACATGCATCCAATCAAACATACACGAAGCAAACAAACAGATATAATTAGAACAGTACACCAACAGTAACAAAACAGTAATAAAAGTTTATAAAATTCTTCTACACGTTTCTACGATCACACAGACGCAAAGATCACCAAATTCGGAGTTAAAACGTAAAAGTTATGAATTTCCTAAGATTTCCTATAGATAAATAAATACTTAATTATAAACTTGAAAAATAAATTATCAAAACTAACTGTAAAACTATACTAACATGTAGAGTTCGCAAATACGAACCTAACACAATTTGAACGGATCAAATCGGAGTTAAAACAAAGATTTTATGACTAAAACAATTCTAGTGGCAAAACTGTAAATTGCTGAAAACGTATTTTTGATTTAACCGGATGAAAATACGCTTTCAAAATGTGAAAACGCAATTCCCGGAATACGCCAAGGACCGCGGGTTGTTTACTAGAAAACGCAGGGGCTCTTTAGAAAATTTCACCGCGAACCGGTATGATCTAATCTGGACCATCAATCTCGAATCGGACGGCTACCATTCATCAGAGAAAATCATGAAGATGAAGTCGGTCATCTTCTCCCAAACCGGCCGCCGACCGCCATGCCCGCCATGGCCGCCTCGCCGGAGAGTTTCGGCCCTGCCGTTCCCGACCGCCAAACATACCGCAACTAAGTCCAATCGAGAGAGGAGGGCAACCCGCACCCATCTACGCGGTTTTGGAGAACTACAACCGCACGAGGAAAGAACGCGGCAAGAAAAGGACGGCGATCTCCATTGCCGGTTTACCCGAGCTCGCTAAACCGTAATCCAAAGCATCTCAACCCAAAAGAATAGCACGGGGAGAAAGAGAAGGAGATGACGAACTCACCAATGCGAAGAAATCGAGCCCGCACCGTCCCGCAAGACCCACCGACGACCAACCGTACCCGACGAACTCCTAAACCCTAAAAACCCCGATTTCTTGTGGTAGCGATCACGTTTTAGATGAAAAACGGAAACTAGAGGTACCCGGCTACCCTTTTATAAGACCACATCCCCTATCTTGCTAGGAAACCAAAGATTCGCGATCAAAGTCGGTTGAACGAACGACGTCGAGTCCTACTCGGTTACGGCTGGAGGAGGAAGAAAACCGACAGGTGGGGTCCAATGGTCAGCGGCTCATGAGAGGGAGAAGGGAGCTGCCGTGGCGCTGGGCCGACTGGGCGTGCGGTCGTGGGCTCGGCCCACGCGACGCTGACGGGGAAGAGGGAGCGGTAGCGGCCCTACTACGCAGCCCAGGCGGAAGAACAGGCCGACCTTCGGGCCGCCAGCAGCAGGTAAACAGGTAAGCTACTTTCTTTTCTTTCTTTTTTTTTTATTTTCCAAAACTTCTTTCAAATAGAAATTTCTAAACCAAATCAAATGAAATAAATTTCACACCACAAAGTAAAATAAATGCAACAGCATGAGTGCAACATCAAACTTATTTTATTATTATTTTATATTGGCCATTATTTATTATCTACCTTATTCCAATTTTGTTATCTCTAAAATTTGGGTGTTACAAATTCTACCCCCCTTAAAAGAATCTCGTCCTCGAGATTGAACTGCTTACTCAAATAACTGCGGATATGATTTTCTCAATTCATCCTCTCTTTCCCAAGTTGCCTCTGCCTCTGAATATCGATTCCACTGTACTTTACACATCTTAATAACCCGACTTCGAGTAACTCTCTCAGTAGTTTCTAAAATCTTGATCGGAAACTCTTCATATGTAAGATCTTCCTTAACAGTCAACTCTTCTAAAGGTATCTGCTCCTCAGGCACACGCAAACACTTCTTAAGTTGTGAAACATGGAACACATCATGTACTCTAGATAAGTTCTCAGGCAACTCTAATTGGTAAGCAACTTCCCCACGTCTAGCAATAACTTTAAATGGTCCAACATACCTTGGTGCTAGTTTACCTTTCATGTTAAATCTCTTCACACTTCTCATAGGTGACACCTTCAAATAGACATAATCACCTACCTCAAAAACTAAATCTCTTCTTCTATTATCAGCATAACTCTTCTGACGAGACTGTGCTACTCTCAAATTCTCTCGAATCACTCGCACTTGATCTTCTGCGTTTCTAAGAACATCTGTACCAAACACCTGAGATTCACCTGTATGATCCCAAAACAATGGAGTTCTACACTTTCGTCCATACAAAGCTTCAAACGGTGCCATCTTAAGACTCTGTTGATAACTATTATTGTAAGAGAATTCTGCATAAGGCAAACTCTTATCCCAACTAGTTCCATATTGCAATGCACAGGCTCTCAACATATCCTCTAATACCTGGTTGGTCCTTTCAGTCTGTCCATCTGTCTGTGGATGATATGCTGTACTAAAGTTCAATTTAGTTCCTAAAGATTCATGCACAGCTTGCCAAAAGTGCGATGTAAACTGCGATCCTCGATCAGATACAATTTTCTTTGGTACTCCATGCAAACAGACTATTCTCTCCATATACAACTCTGCCAATTTTGGTCCATGGTAAGTAGTCTTAACTGGTATAAAATGAGCAACTTTAGTTAACCGATCTACTATCACCCAAATAGAGTCATAACCTTTCTGTGTACGAGGTAACCCTACTATAAAATCCATACCAACTTCCTCCCACTTCCATTCAGGGATCTTCATTGGTTTCAACAATCCAGCAGGTCTCTGATGCTCTGCTTTCACCCTCTGACAAGTATCACACAAAGCCACATACTCAGCCACATCTCGCTTTAGTCCAATCCACCAATATTTCTGTTTAAGATCCAAATACATCTTAGTACTACCAGGATGAATAGAATAAGCTGACTCATGAGCTTCACGAAGAATTGCCTGTCTAATAGCTTGATCCTCAGGTACACACAGCCTCTTTCCAAACCACAAAATTCCATTATCATCCATCCGAAAGCCTGGTGACTTACCAATCACTATATCTTCCGCTATCTTCTTTAGTTTCTCATCCTTCAATTGACCCTTATAGATCTCTTGCTCTAAAGTAGGCTCTATTACTAATTCCATTGCATTAGTAACAATTCCCAAGTTCAAATATTCAAATTCAGCACATAACTCACTAGCCATAGACAATGTTCTTATCTCATTGGCATAACTCTTCCTACTAAGAGCATCAGCTACTACATTAGCCTTACCAGGATGATAGTGTATCTCAATATCATAATCCTTAATCAACTCCAACCATCTGCGTTGCCTCAAATTCAGATCTGACTGAGTGAAAATATACTTCAAACTCTTATGATCAGTGTATATATCACTCTTATGTCCAATCAAATAATGTCTCCAAATCTTTAAAGCATGAACTACAGCTGCTAATTCCAAATCATGTGTAGGATAATTCAACTCATGCTTTCTCAACTGCCTAGATGCATAAGCCACAACTCTGCCTTCTTGCATAAGGACACATCCCAAACCTTGACGAGAAGCATCACAATAAATAGAAAACTTCTTACTCAAATCTGGCAAAACCAAAACAGGCGCTGTAGTCAACCTCTTTTTCAACTCCTCAAAACTAGCTTGACATTTATCAGACCACACAAATTTAGCATTCTTTTCTAACAGAGATGTCATAGGTTTAGCAAGTTTAGAAAACCCTTCAATGAACCGTCTATAATATCCAGCTAAACCCAGGAAACTACGAATCTCACTAACATCAGTAGGTGGTTTCCAATTTAATACATCCTTTACTTTACCTGGATCCACTGATATCCCTCCATTAGAAACAATATGACCAAGGAAAGAAACTTCCTTCAACCAAAACTCACATTTACTTCGCTTCGCATATAGTTTATGCTCTCTAAGTTTCTGCAACACCAACCTCAAATGTTCAGCATGCTCTACCTTTGTCTTGGAAAATACCAGTATATCATCAATAAACACTACCACAAACTTATCCAAATATTCCATAAACACCTTATTCATCATGTACATAAAGTATGCAGGTGCATTGGTCAATCCAAACGACATAACAGTATACTCATACAATCCATACCTTGTAGTAAAAGCTGTCTTTGGAATATCAGAAACACGAATCTTCAACTGATGATATCCAGAACGTAAATCAATCTTAGAGAACACACAAGCACCTCTCAACTGATCAAACAAGTCATCAATCCGGGGCAAAGGATACTTATTCTTGATAGTTACTTCATTTAGTGACCGATAATCAACACACATCCTCTGACCACCATCTTTCTTATCAACAAAAATAACTGGTGCTCCCCAAGGTGATGAACTAGGTCGAATAAAACCTTTTTCTTGTAATTCTTTAATTTGTTTCTTAAGTTCTTCTAATTCATCTACTCCCATCCTATATGGTCGTTTGGCTATAGGTGCAGTTCCAGGTAATAATTCAATAAGAAATTCAATGTCTCGGTCAGGTGGCATACCTGGCAATTCATCAGGGAAGACATCCGGAAATTCCTCAATCACTGAATTCTCCTTAATAGTATCTTCAATCTGATTCACCACCGCGGTTGGTTGCTTCTGCATTGCTACATCCACATTGATTTTATCTCCATTAGGCGCAGTCACAACTACCACTTTCTGCTGACACTGAATTTCTGCCTGATTTTGCATCATCCAGTCCATACCCAATATCACATCAATCCCAGATGTTCTCAACACTATAGGAGTTATCTTAAACTCTACCCCCCTTAATACCATACTAATTGGAAGACAACGATTACTGGTTTGCATGGTACCTCCAGGTGAATTTACTAAGAGAGATTCTTTCATAGCTAACATGGGTATACTATGCATTTTAACAAAAATGTTGGATATGAATGTATGAGATGCTCCCGAGTCAAAAAGAACAGTTGCGGGAGTGGAATGTACATTGAACGTACCAATCATAACTTCTGGTGCATTATGAGCTGTATCAGAAGACACGTGATTCACCCTTCCAGCACCGGATTGCCTCTGATTGCTCTTCTGGCTCTGAGGAGTCTGTTGGTTCTGCTTCTCAGGACAATTATAAGACAAATGACCCTCTTTACCACAGACAAAGCATCTAATAGGAGTGCTGGGAATACTATTCTTTATGGGGGTAGTATTGGGATTTCCAGTGCGAGGAGTCTGTTGCCCAGTCTGCTGATACTGTTGACGCTGTGGATATGATGAACGCTGTTGTGACTGATTGTTTTGCCAATTTTGGGACCACCTCTGATTTGAATTGCGATTCCACTGACTAACCGGTCCCTGAAACTTCTGATGAAAGCCATGCTGAGAATTTGTGCGCTGACGGTTGTTACTTCCTGAGCTTTGTACCTTCATCTTCCTCTTTCTATCCATCTCCCTACGCTCATTATCCAGCACAATCGCTTTGTTCACCAGCTCTTGAAAACTAGCATAGTTATTCCCCTTCAACTGCAATCGAAGATCATAATAAATTCCTTTCAAGAAGAGACGCTGTCTGTCTGCATCATCCCTAACTTCATTGGGAGCATAGCGAGCCAACTGGGTAAACCTGTCATGATATTCACTCACACTCATCTGTCCCATCCTCAAGTTTCTGAATTCTTCCTGCTTCAGCTCAATTATACCTTCAGGAATATGACGAGCTCGAAAATCTCTAACAAACTCATTCCAAGTGATAGGAGGAGCATTGTCAGGGCGTGCAGCCTGGTACGACTCCCACCAAGTCTGAGCTGTCCCCTGTAACTGACCAGATGCATATAACACCTTCTCCATATCATTGCATTGAGCTATATTCAGCTGTTTCTCCACTGCCCTCACCCAATCATCTGCCTCTAAAGGATCAGCAGCATGAGAAAACACTGGAGGGCGTCCCTTTAAAAATTCTCCACGCTTATCTCTCACTTGCACAGGCGGTGGTCCTCCTGCAGCGGGATTGTTCTGCATGTGCTGCATAAACATCTGCATCATCTGGTTCTGAGTTTGCATGAGTTCCTCCATAGTAATGGGTATGTTAGCACCTCCACGACCTCTGCCACGACCTCTGCCTGACATCTGTTTCCAAAAACACAGAAATTGGAATTCAGTACGATCCGAGATGATGTATTCAATAGATAAGCAAAATCTGATTTTTTTTTCTGGACAAGCTCCAATTTCAGCAACTCAGTAAAACTGTCATATCTCGAGCTACAGACGTCCAATTCAGATGATCTTTACATGGTTGGAAAGCTTACAAAATTATCTACAACTTTTATTCACAACACTTTTTCTGATTCTGTCAATAAATTGGTCAAAAACTGAACTTAACCGAAACTGTTCCAGATTTCCAGACTGTGCAGTAATTCCAACTTGAAACAGGTATATCTCTTAACTCATAATAGATATTAAGGTGATTCTTGTGAGATTGGAAAGATATAGAAGTCTAATTATTCCCAGTAAAATTTCTTAAATTTCTCATGAACGGATTTTAAGTTATTTCTAAAACATCCCAGACTGATCCAAAAATCAGCAAAGGACAGAACTAATTTAACCTCATGTTCAACTAATATATCTTGATCAAACTTAATATTCTTAACCATGGAATTTGTAGACATGTCTACAAAACTCCAGCACACATTACAAAGATCCAAATCACACATTATCATAATAACAATTCATCAATCACACAATTGTTCACACCACAAACTGACTCTTAAAACAATCCAAACTCGAAATTAACTCGCAACTACTATCGTTCTTATTGCATAGGGATTTTTCCTATTTCCTAATTAAGCTTCTCATAAATCTTAGGACGACCTAACTCCGCCCTTAATTGGTCAATCTCCTTATAAGCTTGCTCCTTAAGTTCTTTTTCCTTCAGCAACTCATCCTTTAAATCCACCTCATGGAGAGCCAATTCTCGAGCTAATCCCACCGTAGCTTGTAAAGTCAAGGAGGAATCATCTGCAGGCGGCACGGTCCAAATACCCTTGTCATGTAAGAAACAAGGAAAATGCCGGAGTGCACCCTTTAGCGTCCTGTCCGAGCGTAGACCATGGTAATAAACAAATGCATTGAAAGCAACATCCTCCATGCTTATCTCCACAGTTGCCCGGCTCACTCGGGTAATGAACTTTGACTCCACCTTAGGCTCCTTAGTGGTAGGATCCCTTTTCATGACCCATAATTCCGTCTTCCAATAGGAATCCATCCATGGATGACTATACTCTGCACTGCGATACTCTAAAGTAGCCTCCCAGTCGTAGTAGTAGTTATCTAAGGTTCTTGTCAACATATCATGGAAGAAAGCATCAGCCTTAGGAACCAGGATATGAAACTTCGTAGTCCATCCCATAACTACATCCTCCATAGGTGTATCACCAACTCTTGATTCAGCATCGGATAGCTCTTGCTCACCACCTTCATACGGCTCCTGGGGTTTGAAACGGGCAACGTACTGTACAGCTGACAAACGGGGATGAGGAGGCATCTATAAAATTTAGACATAGATTAGATAGAATCAATGTATTTTCACAATAGAATAAAGTAGAGGAAGCATAAACTTTAGTAATTAACAAGGTGAAAAGAGGAAGCATGAATTAAGTGAAGTATGGATGCTATTAACGACCATTCTAACTAGGCTCGCATCCTACAGTCAACACTGCTCTGATACCAATCTGTCACACCCATTTTTAAGGACAAAAATAGGATGTATAAAAGACTCATGTGCACCCCAGGAAACAGTCGCACACATAAGTTGACAAATTACAAAGTATCATCACAGTGCTTATTACATAACGAGTAAGTATTTAAGGCATAGTCGTGAACAATAGGTAATAATAACTAATAATAATTCTTCAGCGGAAACTCCACACAGGGACACGGTTGACTGGTTGACATCAAGACTAGTACTCATTCCGATAATCTTT
The DNA here is from genome assembly GCA_038087645.1 of Saccharum hybrid cultivar R570. Taxonomy (NCBI): domain Eukaryota; kingdom Viridiplantae; phylum Streptophyta; class Magnoliopsida; order Poales; family Poaceae; genus Saccharum; species Saccharum hybrid cultivar. Next base: position 3,962,429 of record JAQSUU010000377.1, read on the forward strand.
CTCATTATCTTCATCTGTTATGGTGGAAATAGCAAGGGTGAGTCCATGTCGAACTCCACAAATATAACACAGGGTTCATGAGGCTCAAAAAGGCTAGACACTGTTTAACTGCGTTTAGCTTTTTAATCATATATTAGCAATTGAGTAGCATCAAGATAAACCACTTCCCATTAAAGAACCAATGATCAATTGTAATAAGGATAATGAATAGCATTAACATGAGCATAATAATAATCAACAATAATTAAGCATGATATAACAGTTATGATCAACTATTCCATAAGAATCCCCAAGGCCGCTCGTATCCGTGAGCACGGCTAGTATACCAGTTTTTAACTCTGCGCAGAGGTGTACACTTTCACTGTAAGTCATGATTTCCAAATGAGTGGGGAGATCAAGCCCAAACACCCGAGAACCATATAAAGCCACTCAAAAGTTCGTCTAACAAGTTAGGGCCATTAGATTCACTCGGCAGGCAGATGTAGAACCCCCCTTCCCTGTGGCACAACAACCGCAGCCTATACACACTAGGCCAGGGGCTCGCACTACACCCAAAGTGTCAAGCCATTCTTACGCCATTTAAGGTAACCACTAACAAGCTAGAAAAGGTCTCTTGAACAACTAGAGCCAGAGCCATATAGCCCTCACAGCTGTACTGTATATCCCGGTTATCACTTACAGATAAGTCCTTATGGAGAGAAACCAGAGCATCAAAATAATACACAAGCTCTAGCCCCCTTTCAACAACAATTAAATCATCTTAATAGTTGATTGCTTAATCCATTAATCAAATCACAAGATCATTGTTCTTAGTTTAAGCACTAGCAATAGCTACCCATATGCATTCCCAAGGTTGTCAAGGAATCAAGATAACAATCACTAAGTTATAATCTCTAAGGTTGTCAAGGTAAGCACATGCATATGTATGACAATTCAATGTATAGGTAACAAGGATAGTCCTGTGTTATACTTGCCTTGATCAAAGCTCTCCAAGTGATACTGCTGACTTGGCTCAAAATAATACTCCGAATCGTCCAAGTACTGCTCACCTTCTATACTCGATCATCAATCAACAACACACATGCATCCAATCAAACATACACGAAGCAAACAAACAGATATAATTAGAACAGTACACCAACAGTAACAAAACAGTAATAAAAGTTTATAAAATTCTTCTACACGTTTCTACGATCACACAGACGCAAAGATCACCAAATTCGGAGTTAAAACGTAAAAGTTATGAATTTCCTAAGATTTCCTATAGATAAATAAATACTTAATTATAAACTTGAAAAATAAATTATCAAAACTAACTGTAAAACTATACTAACATGTAGAGTTCGCAAATACGAACCTAACACAATTTGAACGGATCAAATCGGAGTTAAAACAAAGATTTTATGACTAAAACAATTCTAGTGGCAAAACTGTAAATTGCTGAAAACGTATTTTTGATTTAACCGGATGAAAATACGCTTTCAAAATGTGAAAACGCAATTCCCGGAATACGCCAAGGACCGCGGGTTGTTTACTAGAAAACGCAGGGGCTCTTTAGAAAATTTCACCGCGAACCGGTATGATCTAATCTGGACCATCAATCTCGAATCGGACGGCTACCATTCATCAGAGAAAATCATGAAGATGAAGTCGGTCATCTTCTCCCAAACCGGCCGCCGACCGCCATGCCCGCCATGGCCGCCTCGCCGGAGAGTTTCGGCCCTGCCGTTCCCGACCGCCAAACATACCGCAACTAAGTCCAATCGAGAGAGGAGGGCAACCCGCACCCATCTACGCGGTTTTGGAGAACTACAACCGCACGAGGAAAGAACGCGGCAAGAAAAGGACGGCGATCTCCATTGCCGGTTTACCCGAGCTCGCTAAACCGTAATCCAAAGCATCTCAACCCAAAAGAATAGCACGGGGAGAAAGAGAAGGAGATGACGAACTCACCAATGCGAAGAAATCGAGCCCGCACCGTCCCGCAAGACCCACCGACGACCAACCGTACCCGACGAACTCCTAAACCCTAAAAACCCCGATTTCTTGTGGTAGCGATCACGTTTTAGATGAAAAACGGAAACTAGAGGTACCCGGCTACCCTTTTATAAGACCACATCCCCTATCTTGCTAGGAAACCAAAGATTCGCGATCAAAGTCGGTTGAACGAACGACGTCGAGTCCTACTCGGTTACGGCTGGAGGAGGAAGAAAACCGACAGGTGGGGTCCAATGGTCAGCGGCTCATGAGAGGGAGAAGGGAGCTGCCGTGGCGCTGGGCCGACTGGGCGTGCGGTCGTGGGCTCGGCCCACGCGACGCTGACGGGGAAGAGGGAGCGGTAGCGGCCCTACTACGCAGCCCAGGCGGAAGAACAGGCCGACCTTCGGGCCGCCAGCAGCAGGTAAACAGGTAAGCTACTTTCTTTTCTTTCTTTTTTTTTTATTTTCCAAAACTTCTTTCAAATAGAAATTTCTAAACCAAATCAAATGAAATAAATTTCACACCACAAAGTAAAATAAATGCAACAGCATGAGTGCAACATCAAACTTATTTTATTATTATTTTATATTGGCCATTATTTATTATCTACCTTATTCCAATTTTGTTATCTCTAAAATTTGGGTGTTACAGATATCCCTTGAAGTTGCTAAGAAGATGACCTTTGAAGAACAGTCATCGGCATAAGCATTAACAGACTGCAAGAGGTGGTAGACGAGTGACTCTCCCCGAGTGTCCTTGTACGACGTCGGTCATCGATTGAGCAATGTATGCCATCCCTGTTGAATCGAATGGGCACCTAACACTAAATGATTGGACAAGTTGTCCATTAGAAAAGAACCGATCGTCATATGGTGCATATGACCTAACTATCAAAGTCTTGATCCTTGTGTAGATGATAGTCATACAGATGAAATCAACTCTCTCTGGTGTGACTCCTTATATGTAGACTTCGATGCCGACCACTTGTTTGTGCCTCGACTGCAATTATTGTGGTGGTCAAGAGTAAAGGTTGGAACTTTGAGAATTGAGAGACAACTGATCAGTTACCAGTAAGAAGGTTAATCTCCAGCCAAGTAACGATTCTTCAATAGCTGTGATGGTTATGTCTCAACGAACAATATTAAGCAAAAAGGCTATGAAGCCGTTCAGCAATGCAGGTGTTGCATCTTCTCCAAATGTGCTATCAAGTCAATTCCATCTTGGACAATCACGTATATAGTGCAAGTCAACCCAACTTATTACGCAACTGCACCACGAAGGAAAATTGTGTTCAACCTGCTTAGTGGTGAACTACTTCCCTAGTTTGGTGGATACTTGCAACTTTTGTTGTCTTTCAGACCTAGCTATCATCCTTTTGCAGTAATGGTTCTCTAGTGTTGACGTGCCTATGGTACTTTATATGTGTCTTTATTCAAGAGATTGTTTCTGATTCAACCCAGATAACTGTTGCCTTTATATAAGAGAATCTTCTTAGGTAACATTTGGCAGAAATCCAGAACCGACAGAGTCAGCTATCACTTTCACTGTTCCCTCAATATACTCAGATAATACAGTGTTGGCATCAGAGAAAGAGAACTGCACATGTGGAGCAATATATAGTTTTCCATCAGTTGGTGTCTGAGTGAGTGAATAGTCTATGACCGGTATAGACACTGTCTATTGGTTAGACGGTTTCTGATAGCCTCAAAGAATGATTACCTTGTATATGGATCCAACTCTTATCGGAAGTTGTACATGCTATGCCACTAAAAAAAGTAAATGCTATGAGTAATTAGTCCATGCTCGTAGTACTTTCCGTGCACCGTGAACGAAGTACCGTACTATCTTGGATTCCTCCTAAAGTAACAATGCTTCATGAAAGTCAGTGAAGAAAATTCTTTAGACAAAAGTTTCTACATAGAGCGAGTATCGAAAAGTGTCTTACCCAATTAGCCTCTCTGCTACTTGAAGCTAAGTAGCCTGATGCGCTTGCAGATGTTGGAATTGGATAACATGCTTCTCTTCCCTTGGAAAGTTCTTCGCACTGAATCTCGGGACGCGATTCTTTTAAGGGGGGAGGGCTGTAACACTCGAGGTGTTTGCCACCAGTTAAGCAGTGGGTTTGAGCTCAAACATGGTAGTTTAAGTGGTGATGAAGATGTCAAGGTCAAACCTATGGAAGCGAGCCCCAACCTAAACTTGGATGTTGCACCCTTGCTTTACATATAGTCTATTTTTAAGATATATGCTTAGGTGGTGTTATTGCAATATCTTCATGTGTCTCACCTTAGTACCTATCTATATTGGTCACTCAAAAAGTTTCATGAAGTTTAGAATCAAAAAGTCACATGAAATGATAAGTTATATCCTTGTTGGAATGATTTTACTAAGTGCTTGAATTACATTATTAAGTGGATGGAAATATAAGTCATCGACCAAACCTTGCAACCTTGCCCAAAAGACTCTAGATGGACTCTACAACAAAAGTCATGAAAGGTTCGTGTTGAGCAAATGCCCAGAAAATGCTCCAATGGATCAAAACGCATAATTTAAGCTTTATCGTGATCCTACTTTGGTCAAAGTAGAAATATAGTTTCTATACCAGTTTTGATGTTGGACCTTAAATAAAAGTTGTAGTTCATATTGTGTAGAAGAAACTTTGTTTAATGGTCAAGAGCTAGTTTGGTCTCCAACCTAGTCAAATAGAGGCTCAAAGATTGGATTAGCTACTGTTTTTCAGCCTTGGAAAATATTCTAAGTCATGGAATATGTGGACTGACATTGATAGGTGGGCACATTGCGTTCTCAAAATTTTGTTAAACAACTGAAGTTGGACTCTTTATAAAAGTTGGAGTGTTTAGAGTGGAGAAGAGCTCAGAGAAGTTTGAATGGATTTGGAGCTCATTTGGACCTTCAAAATTAATTCCCAAAACTGCTAGTTTCATCATATTCATGGAGTTGGACCGGCAACACAATACGGTTGGCACTTCGCGTTCTCGTGATTTTGCTAAGCAACACAAGTTGAGCCAAATGTAAAAGTTGGAGCACACTTTGTCGAGAAGAGCATACAAAAAGTTGGCTTGAGTTTGACCACGTTTTGATTATCAATTTTGAGTTCCATTGTCGGTCGTCAATGTGTTGACATTGTCATCTTGGAGGCCAATTATCTCTTAATCCATAGCTCTATTGATAGAGTGGTCTTAACGAAAATGATAGAGTGTTGCATGGGCTACAACTTTGGTTTTGGGCCCATGTCCAAAATCGGCCCGGATCTGGCCCAAATCGCGTACCACATTTGCCACTCTGCCGCGCACCACGTGTTCGCTGTTTTGCCAACGCGTCTTCCATGCGTGAGTTCACGCCCTCCATGGACGCTGCGCGTCCTGCAGTGCCCCTGCTGCTCCTTAATGGACGCCAAGCTACCCCAGGCACTCCCTATCCACTCCAGCATCCTCTCCCTCCCTCGCTCTCGCGCTCCCGCTCGCCCTTGCCGCACGCGCCGAGCACGCCCGCCATGGACGGCCGGGCCGAGCTCGCTGCCATGTCGTCCTCGCTGCTCCACACCTCCTCCGCCCTAGCTAGCTACGCCCTGGTCTTCCTCACCCCACGCCGCTCCTCCTGAGCTCTTTTTCCGGCGCCGCTCGCGGTCACTGCTCCTCGTCGGCGGAGCAGTTAACGCCGCCACCGCTGGCCCGTGTGGCCGGGCCGCCTCGGGCCGCCGCAGGCCGAGCTACGACCTTCTACGGATGCGCGAGAGGCCCCTGGTGGTCCCTCGCCCCTCAGCTGTCGACGACGAGTCCCCCTCCGGCCGGCACCGCGAGCTCCGGCGACCTCTCTGCTCAAAATCGCGTCAAGGACCTCGCGCGACAATTTGACTAAAGCCAGGGGTCTTTCTGCACTGTCATAGACTCATGTGAATAGTGCCAAAAGGACCTTTTTGTGGTAGTTTTTGCTGATTTTTGAAAAGGCATAGTAAATCATAGGAAATTCGTAAAATAGCACATGAGGACTTTTTGGAATCCTTGTGAAATTCTCTATGCAGTAGATCTATAATATGGCATGTTTTAGTTTAAAGTTTTATCTGTAAAAATAGATTTATGCAGCTAGGTTTTTAATGCTAGTTGTATTTGTCATTTTCATAATTGCAGATCTAGAGATCTAATTGAAGTGAAATTTTTGTGGCATGCTACTCATATGATGTTTAATGTGTGGTAATTATTTCATGAATTTTGGTTGCCATATGAGTGAGTTATTAGTGTATCTTGCTCTCACATGAATTCTTGCAATAGCAATTTGTCTTTTTCATAGAGGTTGATATACATGTCCAAATGACTTGAAATTTGTACAGTAGACTATTGGGTGCATGTAAGAGCTACTGTAATTTTTTTAGATTTTATTATGGACTGTTGGTATATGTTTATTATTTCACCTTGCTATCTAAATAAATTAAGAAATGCATTAAAAGAATTTATTTAGTGATGAGCACTATGCTTTTTGGTGATCATTTAACATGCACTTTGTGATGGTTACATTGGTTGTGGCCAAATGTATGTTTGGAATGTAAGTTAATATTTATTCTTGCAATTGATGCTTTCCTGGACAGTTTCTGGGACTTTGGTAATTGCACCATGAAAATGATGTTTACTGAGAAAATGCTTATAACCAAGTTGTAGATAACTCATTAATCTAGCTTGTGTTAAATTTTGGTGGCATTTGGCCTTATAGTTTTTGGGTAATGACTGTTCTAAGTTGGGTTCTAGAAATAGTTGTTCTCTGTAATCTCTGGACCAGATTCTGTCTTTATGCATGTTTGACTTGGTTAACTTGAGAATCATGCTAAGGTTATTAAAGATTAATTATAGACAATTTCATAAGCTTTCTAGAATGTCTTGTTGCATGGCTATTGGATTTGTATAACTCCAGCTATGATCCAAACATGTAGATGTTGTTTGCAGTCTAGAAATTGTCTGATGCTAGTTATGGTTGTTTACTCCATGTGTTGCTAAGGGTGGCTTATACCCTTGATGATGGCCAAGTTAAGATACTTGTGATCTGGTCAAACTTGTGTTATGCTTAATGTGCTTGCCCTCTTTAATTGGTTGTGTGATGTTAGTTAATTAGCTTTTGGTGTCTATGTCTTAATCGTGTGTTTACATGAATGATTATGTGATGCATCTTGTGTTACCATTCATCATATTCATACGCATGCATCTTGCATCTTATTTAGGTTCGCTAGATGCACCACGTAAAGGATGAGATGCTGAAGCCAAACTTGAAGATAGTGTTTGGTGGACCTATCCCGAAGATGAAAGGATTAAGCAAGTGTCGGGATGGGAGATGCTCGCCAAGCGAGTGTCATCTGTCAATCACTAACCTAGTGTTCGATCCCAGGCAAGCCCCGGAGCATTCTAAGCCTCCTACTTTATAAAAGCAATTGAGTATATATATGTTATATATATATTGTTGCATTAAGTTGTAGGAGTTGAGTGAAACCGTTGATGCATTTATTACTACCCTTGCCTACCTTATTACATTCTTACCCTGCTAGGTTTAGGGTCGAATAAATGCTTAGCCCTGCTTAGACCGGTAGCGATCGGTGATTTCCCGTCACCTGAAATTATAGGTGGTTACGGGAATACTTTAGCTATAGAATGGATGATATCCTAGAAATAACCAAGTGTTGATGGTTAATTAGAGACCGGGCGGAATAAGTATTGGGCAACCAGACAGGGTTCTGGGGTGCTTGTAGTTTCCGCCTGTGTCGATTAAGGACCGACCGTTGTTGGGCCTCGGGTCATGTTGAACGCATGCCTCACATTTAGCTGGCCGGATAAAGTACCTTCCGACCGCGTAACTGGGAGATTATTCGGGCCGAGTGGATTGCCCACGGCGCACTGTACCGGAGCAGTAGTGGCAGGATACGGGGGCGCGATGATAAGGCCAAAGAGCAGTCGGGCGGCCCCTGGGTACATGTGGTTCCTGGCAAGCTCGTGACTTTACCTGAATGGTTGACTCGGTGACCAACACCTCACTTTAGCGGGTGAGTGAGGTTTGTGTGAGGAATAACTTACCAGCTGGTTAATAATCGATTCGAATCGCCATCGTTCACTGGATAGTGAACACTTGACTCGAGTTACTGCATCGTAGTAATGATTATGGAACACGGATGGTTATGTGGATGATGTTGGAAATGCTAAACCTAAAATAGTAACCTTTGATGTTAATGGTTAATCAAGTGATTGCTTTAGCATAGGTGCTTACCTAGATTGAATAGGTTATAATAAAGATGATGCAAGAATACTTAAATTAGTTTATTCATGAAACTTATGCTTTTCGCAAATGAGTCAAGCTAGCCCACTGAAAGAAAGCCTTGCATACTCCTTGGTGTCATTATTTCTGGTTTATGACGGGTAAGTCTAGCTGAGTACCTTCTCGTACTCAGGGTTTATTCCCACTTGTTGCAGGTTGTGATGTATCATAGCTACTGCAAGAATTGGAAGACTCCTGCTGTAGTGGCGGAGTGTGATCATGGGCATGATCCGTCTGAGCTATCTTGTCTCTCATGCTTTTATGGGAAATTGACCTTGGTACTGGCATGTATTTGAATTAAGGTGATATTAGTTTCAAACTACTTTGCTTCCGCTACTTTTGAATTTGAGTTGTAATAACTCTACTGAACTCCGATATATGTTGAATTACTTATGAAATGGATGTAACATATAACCTGTTATGTTGGACCACTACGATCTTAGCTTGTATGTTGGTTGGTTTGAAATCTCTCGTGATTTTATTGGACTACCGGAGTTATAGGAGCTTAAGTACAGGAATTTAATTGCTCCGGCGATTGTTTTTGTACTTTTGTTCTTATAATTTGGGCGGTTCCGTGACAGCAACATACCTCTGAAACAATTGAAACACAATTTTGCAACACGCGCTTTCAACACAACATCTCCTTGCTGCTCAGCAGAATGTGGAGGCTCGTCGATGTTTGGTGGTCACCGAAGGCAGCGGCCCGACGACGCTTGTAGGCGGTGTGCTAGCGGCAGCGGTTGCACGTTGTGGAAGGGAGGCATTGGCCGCACGAGCGGCGGGGAGGTCGTGGGCGCGCGACTTGGAGAGGGCAGCGGTGCGTCACACCTGGCAGGGCCGGCAGTCGAGCGCCGCGACTCAGAGGTGGCCGTGCATGGTGCCTGGGGCCGAGCGATGCGCCTAAGAGGCGGCTGTGCGCTGCGCCTCGAAGGGCCAGCGGCCATGCGCTCGAAGGCGGCAGGCGAGCGGATAAGAGCGATAGGAAGAGGAACGAGTGGATAGAAATAAGTGGATAAACATTTTTTTTAAACGAAGGAGCATGGGTTGTTGGGCTTGCGTCGTGGCCCAGCAACAAAGCGTCTAGGTGGACGCCCAGTTCAAAGAATTACCAAAATTTGTTACATTTGAGAGATGCACCCGCGAAATGGCATAGTCGTTTCTCTCTCTCTTTTCTTCTCCACATTCTAATCTCACCTTTTTTATATAAATATAAACTCTAAAACATATATATGTATGTATTGCAACGTGACGATCAGATTGTTTGTGATTATCTAAATGACTTATAACTCTGAAGGAATTATTTAGCGAGAGAATGAATTACCTTTTTCCTCATTTCATACCAATACTAGGATCCACAGCAGCACAACTTCCAGATAATGATGAATGCTATATAGGCCGTAGATGTTTCCATGCATGACCCAACGTAAGCAGCCTGCACGGCCCAGCTTAGGAGTATCTATTTAAACCCTGTATGCTAAAACTTTGGCTCAGGCTCCTTATCATTGTGGTAACGAGCCATTTTTATCTTTCCAGAGTTTTTGTAACTTTCCCATATTCTTTTGTAATTTTCCCATAGAATTTTTTTAATGAGTAATTTTCAGATAAAAATGAAGAGTTTAGGTAAGCGAGCATGGTTTGGCCGTTTAGGGCGGGCGGGTTTGACGCTGACGGAGCATGCAAGTAACTGTAAATCTGTTCATGCCTTCATGGGGCGGGCGGGCTCTTCGGAGTTCAGACCTACGGAGAGTATGTTATCCGCCTATCCGTACGATCGCCTTCTTTTTCACCCCCAGAGAAAACCAGGACCCTAACGAAGAAGATGCACGAGGTTAACTTGGCCAACCTAACCGGCAACAATTTTAATAATAAGTAAAAAAAAAAGTCCAAGAAGGGCAGGTCTGGTGCAGTTGGTGAGTGCTAGCTCGCCGAGTCACCAGGTCCTGGGTTCGAAGCCGTCTCTTTGCAGAATTTCTGCGGGGGTAAGACTTTGCTTCGGTTATTCCCTTCCCCAGACCCCACTCGTGTGGGAGCCTCTGGCACTGGGTCTGCCCCCCCTTTAAAAAAAAAGTCCAAAGTAAGGTCACCGGTGAGATTATTATCCAAAAATAGTTGCACCGGGTAGAAACGTGAAAAGATGCAACATGACAACACAGAACTGTAATCCATATCATAGCTTCTTCGTTGCAAAAACTGCAAGTATAGCAGCTTGCAATCAGAGTCACAAAGCATTAAAGCGACGACCTTAGTACACAGACTCGCAAAAGACGGTAACACAGCATAAAAGCACTAAGGCAACGGCAACCGTTAGCTTTATTAGGTATAACTCCCAGACACAGTACTAGCACGATGAATATAGGAAATTAAACATCCCTTAAAATACGATAACTTCTTGGCACGTTACTGCCATGGTTTGTGCACTTAGAACGGTATTCTTCTCGACGCATTACTGCAATGATTGTGATTAAGTAAGGTATCTTCTTGTCACATTACTGCCATGAAAGTGACTCAAAATCATCTTTGTCTTAAGCTCCTCCTGAAGAGGATGACGCTCCTCCTGAAGAGGATGAGGCTGGCCCATGCCCATTAATCTTTGGATCTGAAACAAAGGGGATGAATAGTCAAACATAAATAGTATGGAATAATGCAGAAAATATATATCTTGACACAGGTAGAATCTTACAGTTGTTTTTCGTGTGTTCCTGCGTAGGCATAGCGAGATCGAGCTGTTGCGTCCTTCCATGGGCCAGCACAGGCATTAGGTTGGCTGATTGCTAATCAGAGTCTTCATACACATCGTCGTCAGAAAGTTCATCAAAAGAACGGATATCCAGCTGGTAACGCAACATGCCACCAATGCCACCAAATCCTCTACAGAACTGTGATCCCTCCTGAGACTTGTTGGTCACAAACTCCAGCGAGCAACCAAACTTCTTGTATTCATTGGCAAACCATTCCAAGAGAGACATTTTTTCCTGAACTTCAAGATCCGTATTGGTGGATGGGTCACGGAAATTGCTCTGATCAGCTTCCTGCTCTTTGTTCAGGTGTTTTATAGTAATTTCCCCAGTAGAACTGTTCTTGAGAGTATATCTGTTGATGTCCAGATTTTCCCACACTATCAGGGTCTCAACAGCACCCATTTCAAGAGCCTTTAGGGTGTCATCAACACCAAAGACATATTTCCCAGTATCCTGACTGATCTCTTCAAAATACTTGCCAATTAACTTCTTCTCTTGAATGAACTTCACATTTGCAAGAATTTCAGCAGACAACTCAATAGCTTGGTTGAAACCATTCTCACCGCCATAAGAAACATCAACCACATTGAGTATCTTGGCTTGGAGTCGCTGATCGAACATGTCAGATTGGCTTAGCTCAGTCTTAAAATCAGCAGAACCAGCAAGAATCAACCCTGCAACATTAGGCTGACTTGTAGCTGGATTGATGAAAAACTGGGTAGCAAGTTCAGCTGTTTTGCGGACATAGTTATGGCGTTTCTCCATCCGAAGCCGAGCAAAACGGAGAGCAGACTGTCCTCCTCTACCATGCTTCTTTGGGAGGTCAACAGTGAATTTGTGAAGCACTTCACGGGTATTGCCACTTAGTGTGCCAAAAAGAGTACCATTACCATCCATGACAATGAATCCAAACTTGTCATCAGATTCCAAGAGCTCATTTAGAGCCTCAGTGTGGAACTTGTTGTCACAAAGGTAGAGCGACACGTTGATAGGCTTGAAGGGCTCAAAATCAATAGTAACTTTCTTTTCCTTTCCGTCTTCAGTAACAATAGTTCCAGTGTACAGAACCAATCCATTAGGAGGCACTTTGTTATAGAGCTTCAACCTCTGCTGAGCTGAGGTGATGGCAGCCAACACAGACTGGCGATTAACTCTACTCTTGATGTTTGAAGCAGTTCCATATTCATCACCTAACATCTTAGCCACTCGAGCAATTTGATCACGTGGAGGCATGATTAGAGAGATCATGCTTGTGCCATTGCCTCTGGCTGACTCCAATGCCTTGATCAGCTTCTTAATCTTCCAAATCTCAATGTTCCTGTCCGTCTCATGGCTATCAGACATCTTGACAGAACCTGGATGGTTAACCTGCAGACCATGAAATCAAATCAAACAAATCAGCGGAAAAATGAGGGATGTGGGGAAATCACTTCAAAAAACGAAGATAGAACGTACTAAAAAAAATTGTAATAGGAGTTTTGGCGTCCCCTCTTTTGTTTTGGTTAACACGAATTGAGTTCCTCACAACCCACTCTGACCACCAATAACATCCAACTTAATTAGCCACGCAAACAAAAAACGGAACAACACTTCTATATAAACAATAAAGCTTGGCCAAATGAAACTACTTCAATGGAACTAGCATACTTTACACAATCCAGACTCAGAATAAAAGAACAAGCAACATACAGCCTATATATAAAGACTACAACAACACAGATTTATGACAAAAAAATCCAGTAATGAAAATGCTCTAATCAAATAAGAGACATAGTTTGCTAGTAAATGGTTCCTTAGTGCAAACAGTGAACCATTCAAGGCTTGAAAACAGTAAGGTTTCATATACATGTGAACAGAAACGCAATGTGTGCTCCATTGGTAGACATCTCAATCTCAAATTACTTTGCAATGTCCAGCAAGACATCACCATCCTATAAGGAAACCACTTTTAGTTTGCTAGAAATTTTGGGTTCACAAATGAAAAGAATTATAGAAAGATAAACAAAGGAAATCAATTAACATGCATCAGCTAACAAATTGAGTAAGAAGATCTTGCTATAAGTTTTAACTGTAACAGTTTAGATAAGATGCAACTCCGCCTATGTTGACTGGAAGACTTTCTTAAGTCGTCTCAACATAGCCGGTCCCAAGCCCGGGTAAAGGAGGAGGGTGTGTTAAGGTCTGGCGAACCAACAGTAAAAAAACAGCCACTCTCATGGATTTGAAACCCACAAGAGATTCGTTGGGGTGTAACCCTCTTAGCGACGCGCTACATCGGAACCCGGGTGTGGTGTTAAATGGGCAAGGGCCGGGTCGTCATCCCCTTAGTGGCGCGTCGTATCGTGACCCGGGTACGATGAAAAATGAGCAAGGGTCGGGCCGTCGCAACCTTAGTGGCGCGCTACATCTACGCCCGGGTGTAGTGAAAAATGAGCAAGGGTCTTCGCACTTCCCTCGACGGGTGCGAAGGGTAAGGAAGCTAGCCGAGCCAACTAGGATTCGTCTAGGTAGCTGGAATGTAGGGTCCCTAACGGGTAAGCTAAGAGAGCTAGTCGATGCAGCAATTAGAAGGCGTGTAAATATTCTATGCGTTCAGGAGACTAAATGGAAGGGCCAGAAGGCGAAGGAGGTGGAGGATACTGGCTTCAAACTTTGGTACACGGGGACAACATCGGGTAGGAATGGTGTAGGCATCTTGATCGATAGGAGCCTTAAGGATGGAGTCGTTGATGTTAGGAGGCAAGGCGACCGGATTATCTTGGTCAAGCTGCTAGTTAGAGATTCGGCTCTGAATGTGATCAGTGCCTATGCCCCTCAGGTAGGTCTTAGCGAGGGCACCAAGAGGCAGTTTTGGGAAGATCTTGATAGCATGGTTAGTACCGTGCCTATCAGCGAGAAACTCTTTATAGGAGGAGACCTCAACGGCCATGTTGGTGCGACTAATGTAGGTTTCGAGCGGGTGCACGGGGGGTTCGGGTATGGTAGTAGAAATCAAGAGGGGGAGGATGTTTTGAACTTCGCGTTGGCCTATGACTTGTTGATAGCGAACACCCTCTTTAGGAAGAGGAAATCTCATCTAGTAACCTTTCGTAGTGGACAACACTCGAGTCAGATCGACTTTATCCTTGCAAGGAGGGAGGATAGACGTGCTTGCTTTGATTGTAAGGTGTTACCTGGGGAGTGTGTTGTCCCTCAACATAAGCTTGTGGTGGCGGACTTTCGCTTTCGGGTACGTGTCCACCGGGACAAACGGGCCAAGATTGCGAGAACGAAGTGGTGAAAGCTTAGAGGGGAAGCAGCGCAGACGTTTAAGGAGAGGATGCTAGACGAGGGACCTTGGGAAGAAGGAGAAGATGCTGACGACATGTGGCTAAAGATGGCAACATGTGTCCGGAAGGTGGCTTCGGAAGTGTTTGGCGTGAGTAGGGGAGGCAAACGGGAAGCGAAAGACACATGGTGATGGAATGACGAGGTGCAAAGGGCTATTAGGGAGAAGAAGGAGTGTTTCAAGCGTCTCCACCATGACAAGAGTGTAGCCAACATCGAGGGCTATAAAATAGCGAAGAGGGTTGCAAAGCGAGCTGTGAGTGTAGCAAAAGGTCAGGCGTATGATGGCCTTTATCAGCGGCTAGGCACGAAGGAAGGGGAGAAGGACATTTATAGGATGGCTAGAATCCGCGAGAGGAAGACAAGGGACATCAACCAAATAAAATGCATCAAGGATGGGACAGATCGACTTCTGGTGAAGGATGAGGAGATCAAGGACAAATGGAGAGAGTACTTCGACAAGCTGTTTAATGGGGAGAATGAGGGTCCTGCCCTTGAGTTGGACGACTCATTTGACGATACCAACAGACGCTTTGTGAGGAGAATTCAGGAGGCAGAGATCGGAGAGGCTTTGAAGAGGATGAAGGGAGGTAAAGCGATGGGCCCTGATGGTATCCCCATTGAGGTGTGGAGATACCTAGGCGCCAGAGCGATAGTATGGTTAACTAAGCTTTTTAACCTTATTTTTCGGTCAAACAAGATGCCTGAAGAATGGAGAAGTATATTAGTACCTATCTTCAAGAACAAGGGAGATGTTCAAAGTTGTACTAACTACCGTGGGATTTAGTTGATGAGTCATACGATGAAGCTCTGGGAGAGGGTTATCGAGCATCGCCTAAGGAGAGTGACACATGTGACCCAAAATCAGTTTGGGTTCATGCCTGGTAGGTCGACCATGGAGGCGATTTTCTTATTACGACAATTGATGGAGAGATATAGGGAGCAGAAGGACTTGCACATGGTCTTTATTGACCTCGAGAAGGCATATGACAAAGTACCGAGAAATGTCATGTGGTGGGTCTTGGAAAAGCACAAAGTCCCAACTAAGTACGTTACCCTCATCAAGGATATGTACAGGGATGTGGTGACGTTTGTCCGAACATGTGATGGCGACACCAGTGACTTTCCAATTAAAATAGGACTGCATCAGGGGTCAGCTTTGAGCCCTTATTTATTTGCTTTGGTGATGGATGAGGTCACAAGGGACATACAAGGTGATATCCCTTGGTGTATGCTCTTTGCTGATGATGTGGTGCTAGTTGACGACAGTAGGGCGGGGGTTAATAGGAAGTTAGAACTATGGAGGCACACGTTAGAGTCGAAAGGGTTCAGACTTAGTAGGACTAAGACCGAGTACATGAGGTGCGATTTCAGCGCGACTAGGCACGAGGAGGGAGACGTTAGCCTCGATGGGCAAGTGGTGGCCAAGAAGGATACTTTTCGGTATTTAGGGTCGATGCTACAAAAGGATGGAGACATTGATGAAGATGTTAGGCATAGAATTTCAGCCGGCTGGTTGAAATGGCGTCAAGCTTCTGGCGTTCTCTGTGACAAAAGGGTGCCTCAGAAGCTGAAAGGTAAGTTCTATAGGACGGCGATTCGTCCGGCGATGTTATATGGTGCTGAGTGTTGGCCTACAAAAAGGCGACATGTCCAGCAATTGAGTGTAGCGGAGATGCGTATGTTGCGTTGATGTTGTGGGCACACAAGGAGAGATAGAGTACGGAACGACGATATTCGAGATAGGGTTGGGGTGGCACCAATTGAGGAGAAATTGATTCAACATCGGTTGAGATGGTTTGGACATGTCCAACGGAGGCCTCCTGAGGCGCCGGTGCGTAGTGTAGTTCTAAAGCGGGCCGATAATGTAAAGAGCGGTAGAGGTCGACCTAAACTAACTTGGGACGAGTCCGTTAAGAGAGATCTTAAGGAGTGGAATATCCCCAAGGATTTAGCTATGGACAGGAGCGCTTGGAGATTACCAATCAACGTGCCTGAACCGTGACCTTTTTTGTCTTGTGCCCTTTATGTCCCTTTATGTGTCTCCCTGTTTCTCGTCTCTTTTGGGTTTCATCTCTAGCCTACCCCAACTTGCTTGGGACAAAAGGCTATGTTGTTGTTAGTTTAGATAAGATGCAACTAATACAGAACTTGCCCATAACATTGACCCACAAAATTCTGTCATAACGTAGCTTAGGACAGCTTCGAATGTTGTAACATTCAAGTATACGGCAATCATAAGGATCATTCGAGCAGTCAAACTCATCTCCTACTAGCACATACAATGTTTACCGTCCAACTTAACAGCCACCACAGTAAGTTTCTATTGCGCAATTAAGAAATCATTAGTTTTTAGAGTTGTGACAAATTAGCAACTACTGGATGAACAATTTTAAGTATTTCCACCTTCAAATAGAATGACAGGGCATCAAAAACAAAGGTCTCCTAAATAAAAATCATCCGGGCAATTAAATACTTAAGGAGACAATGCAGTTTACAAACAAGGCACAAATAACTTGACTGTAGTCATCAAACTAGACAAGACCTGCTTTTCCTCAGTGCTTGCTTGAGTAGATATATGGGCACTCTTAACAGAAGTGTACAAAGTGATTAAGCACCACACCATGAATTTAAAAACAACAATTCACTTACTCAGAACAAATAACTTGAATGTAGCCATCAAAAACTAGACAAGACCTGCTTTTCCTCAGTGTTTGCTTTAGTAGATCTATGGGCACTCTTAACAGAAGTGTACAAACTGATTTTTTTCATTAACTAGAAGCACCACACCATGAATTTAAAAACAACAATTCACTAACTCAGAATGGAAAAATATTTCCTCCTACCCCTCCCCGCCCACCCCCAAAAATTATCGAACAAACATAAGTACTCCGTGTTCTATAGAATCTCCACGCATACCCTCCAACATACCGATCAAATCAAACCGAACAAAAAGCAAAACCTTCGACTACCAATATAAAGTACATCACGGATCTACAAATATACACACCTAATAACTCGTGGACAGATTAAGGAACTGTGAGGAACAGTCAGCCGTAACAGATCTCGAATCGCGACGGCAGATCGTCTCAGAACTAGACACAATCAGACGAAACCACGTCATACTACGAACATCAAACCCCCTTATCGCCACCGAATTTGACGATTCCGTTAACCAACAATCAAGCAAACGCCCTGCAGGACCCGATCGGGCCGATAGACTCGAGAACCACTACGTTACGCACCACCACAGATCGATAAGAACCAACGGCGCTGTGAGAACCAATCCGTTCGAGGAGGAAAGGATCGGGGTTAGGGTTCCTTACCGAGGACCGAAGCGAGGGGAGGCGGCGGGGGCGGTGGGGGGATTCGGGGATGCCTGAAACCCTGGCGCGTCTGGTTGTCGGCTGGTGTGGCCTGATAAGGCCCGTGGCTGAAATATACCGTCGCTGCGGGCTGGCGGGCAGGCGGGCGGCGGACTGGGTGCCGCCCGCGCCGGGCCCGCGTGCAGTGGGAGCAAGTTTATTCCAGCGGCCAAATCTAGGGCTGCTGTTGCACCTAAGCCCTGTCTGGCTCGACGAGCTCGTGTCTCGTATGGCTTCCGGGCTCTCCTAGTTGCAATGCGGGCAGACCGCACGGTAACTTGCGTGCGGACTACGATGGCTGGAGCAAAGCCGCAGGGCTCCTGTTGCGATGCGGCTAGACCGCACGGTAACTCGGCGGCGGCCGGAGCGAGCGTTGCGTGCGGACTACCATGGCTTGGAGCAGGCCAGTGGCCCAACCAAAAGAGGCCTTGATCAAGGGAGCCCAATCCATTTGCATAATTTTAGGCCCGATACGGACAAGGCCCTATGCGGCGACCCAAAGGCCACACGTCAAATATGCCTAAAAATGTCCGGCACGGTCCAACTGGTTTCATCATAAGAAAAAGAAAACAGAAAGGCCCGTCAATCACCGTACATGTTTGCAAGGGCCGATCGACTTAACTGTAGTGCTTCTCACGCCATACTTGCGTTCAGCACTGTTGAGGACTACTTTTTAGTGAGCACTACTTTTCAGCCGTGTCTTTCACTCACGACAAATCAGCATAAGCTAAATTTTAGCGAAACGAACCGAGTCTTCATGGACGATGATATTGAGTGCACTGTAGGGTTTCACCGGAGCCTCCCCCGCCGTCGCTGTGATCATGGTTCCTCCACCCTAAGTCCCTAAACCTGTCTGGCCACCTCCTCCGATGGTCTGTGCCATGGCGAGGCATGGTTCATACATATACTTGTCATTTAACCTGCCAAGTTCCAAAACCAAACTGAATTGTCTCCGTTGGTCAGTCAAAATAAAACGAGCTGCAACCACGGGAATCAGGCCATGATTAATCAAGGAGTTACTATCTCCATTGAACAGTGATTACTCACTCGCTTCTTCACTAGTCAGTCAAGACTCGAGAGCAAGGAAGCCGCGCTGTTAGTGCTAAATGACGCAGCCTCGCAGAGACACAACAGCACGAGGTCAAATCAAGGCACGTGCGGCAACAGCCGCGTTGGCGTTGACGTTGACGTATTGTTTCGTTTCTTGTCAAGCGCGGTGTACTTTCTTCACCTCCCTGCAGAGTTATGCAAGCAAAAGGTTCCCCCGCACCGGATCCCTTTTGGGATACCAAGCTCCTGCAGTCCTGCTGATATCGCAGCAGCTTGCCTTTTCCAAACGTCAAGAAAGAATTCCGTCGCGGCAAAGCCGCGTCGCATGTGATTCAGGCGAGCGGATTTGTTCTCAAATAAAAAGACCGAAGGGCTCTCTGAATTTTTGCTCCTATTCTTGGTCATTGGTTAGTAATTTGGAATTGGAACACGCGTAGCTCTTGGGCTAAGTGAAAGTTTTTAAACGATTGCGAGTGCTACTAGTTGGTAGTCTCATACTCTACGGCCTACTGATACGTAGAGAACAAGTATAATAATGGCATTCCTATAATAATCTATCACAACCAGATTTCCCTCGTGACGCTCGGCACTTAACGCCCTGTTTGCTTCAACTTATCAGTCTGGCTTATCAACCATGAAACAATATTTTTCTCTCATAATAAATCAGCGTCAGCCGGCTTATCAGCTATAGAAACCATCTGCGACTATGGCCATTCTTAGATCCAAAAAGACCAAAAAAATTTTGTACAGTACCCGTCACATCGAATTTTTGGACGCATGCATGGAGCATTAAATGTAGGTAAAAAATAACTAATTGCACAGTTTGTCTGTAAATGTCGAGACGAATCTTTTGAGCCCAGTTAGTTCATGGTTAGACAAATTTTACCAGATAACAACGAAAGTGTTACAGGAATTTTTCCTAAAAAAAAATTGGGATCTGAACACGCCCTATATGGCAATTTGCACAGCACAACAATATTAACTGCCCCCTTATAAAAAAAACAGCATTAACTCCGACTCCAAGAAGTGATTTGGTGCTACAAGAGTCATCTAACTAATATTCAGTCAGTCAACTACACAATATTAAGTCAGTCAGCCAACAGTATAGTCTTCCTTTTTTTATGAGAAACAACAGTATAGTTTTCATGCACTGCATTCCTATCATCCTATGGCAGCAATTTCAAATTCAAATCAGCGGACAGGCCGAAGCCCAGCCCAACTCGCAACTACCCGACCTTATCCGTTCCTTCCTTCCCCCAACAATCGAAGCCCCTCATCATTTCGACGGGTCACTGCCCCGCGGGCCTGCGGCGCCAGGTATACCCGAGACAGCCCAGCGTGGTGCACGCCAACGTGGACCTGTCCCGACCCGCACGCGCCCTGCCGCCCTCACGTGCACCCCCGCTCGTACGTACGCGCGCGGTGGGGGCCCATCTCACGTGTCACGCCCGCCGGTCTGCCGCTAACGAGATGCGCGCCTCCTCTCCCCCGTCGCGCCACGATCCAACGGCTGGCGCTCCACGCCGCGTCTCACGCCATTCGACCGTCGCTCGCCACGCGGCGGACAAGCACCGTGTGATATGGATCTGACGGCGGCAGTTGCGGTAGAGATGAAGGCGAGAAAAAAGTTGAAAGGGGTGGATTAGTTAACGGGAGAGGGTTAACCCCACCCGACCCCTTCCTTATTTCATTCGCTCGTCGCGTCGCCACCGCTCGCCTCTCCATCCAAACGCAAAGCAAAGAACCCAATTCCATTCCCCACTCGGCTTCCCACCGGTCTCCTCCGCCCTCCTCCCTCGCCTCGCCTCATTCCGGCATTTGCTCCAGCTCCGAGCTGAGCCGCGCGATACGAGGCTGACGAAGGGGATGGAGTCGGACGCGTCCACCTCCCCGCGGCGGCGCAGCACGAGCTGCTACAGCGACAGCGGCGACTCCTCCTGCTCCGAGCCCTTCAGCGAGTGCGGCAGCGACGACCTCTCCTTCACGCCCGCCGCCGCCGCGGGCATCCACCGCCTGCTGCTCTCCTGCGCGGCCGAGGCGTCGGAGGACGCAATCTCCTCGCTCGTGGCCGAGCTGGAGTGCCCGTCGCCGTCGCTGGACTCGCTCCGCCGCGCGGCGATGGAGCTCCGGCTGCTGGCCAAGCACAACCCGGACAACCGTGTCCGCATCGCCGCGGCGGGCGGCGTCCGGCCGCTCGTCAAGCTGCTGTCGCACGCGGACCCGCTGCTGCAGGAGCACGGCGTCACGGCGCTGCTCAACCTCTCCATCTGCGACGAGAACAAGGCGATCATCGTGGAGGCGGGCGCGATACGGCCGCTGGTGCACGCGCTCAAGTCCGCCGCGTCGCCCGCCGCGCGGGAGAACGCCGCGTGCGCGCTGCTCCGGCTGTCCCAGCTCGACGGCGCCTCCGCGGCCGCCATCGGCCGCGCGGGCGCCGTCCCGCTGCTGGTCTCCCTCCTCGAGACTGGGGGCGCGCGGGGGAAGAAGGACGCCGCCACGGCGCTGTACGCGCTCTGCAGCGGCGCGCGCGAGAACCGGCAGCGCGCCGTGGAGGCCGGCGCCGTGCGGCCCCTGCTGGACCTCATGGCGGACCCGGAGTCCGGCATGGTGGACAAGGCCGCGTACGTCCTCCACTCCCTCGTGAGCTCCGGCGAGGGCCGCGCCGCCGTCGTCGAGGAAGGCGGCATCCCCGTCCTGGTCGAGATGGTGGAGGTCGGCACCTCGCGGCAGAAGGAAATCGCCACCCTCTCCCTCCTGCAGATCTGCGAGGACAACGCCGTCTACCGCACCATGGTCGCCCGCGAGGGCGCCATCCCGCCCCTGGTCGCCCTCTCCCAATCCTCCTCCGCCCGCCCCAAGCTCAAAACCAAGGTACACACCGCGTCGCATTCCCCGCATTCAACAAAAATATCCAATCAATTCGCGCATCTCAGATTAACCCAATACGACTCGCAAACTAATGCTCTTCCGTTTCGGTTTCCGGTTGCGCAGGCGGAGTCGCTGATCGAGATGCTGCGGCAGCCGCGGAGCCCGAGTCTCCGCGCGCGACCAGCGGCGGTTGTTGCGGCGGAGTGATGGCCCCCCACCTTGGTCGTGCGTGCCAGCTTCTTCTCTTCTTCGGCGAGACGAGCCGGCGCCGGTCGGCCGGCCGGCCGGCGTGCGCGTGTAAATAGCAAGCAGCGTGTTTGCGTCCGCGAGCGAGTGTACAGTTTCCTCAAGCGAGATGTCGTCCGGAGGATCGAAGAACAGTCTAGTCTCCCTGTAATTTCTTCCTCCCAAACCTTCCTTTTGTTCCCTTTCCACTTCCAGATTCCACCAGGGCCCTGTTTAGATACCCAATATTTCCCCAAATTTCACTATAAAAAAGAAGATTCTCCATCACATCAAAATGCCGGCACATGTATGGAGTACTAAATGTAGATGAAATCAAAAACTAATTGCATAGTTTTGTTGTTTTTTACGAGACGAACGTTTTGAGCCTAATTAGTCAATGTTTGGACAATTTTTATCAAATAAAAATAAAATGCTACAGTGTGCTACAGTACAGTGCAGTAATTCGCCCGTCCCCAATTTGGCCCAGCTAAACAAGGCCCAGTTTGGTTGCTTCCTCGCCGCCGGCCGCGGCGTGGCAAAGGTGTGTGTGCAGCGAAAAAAAAAAGCTTTGGATTCGCGTGTGCCCGCGTGGGTGGGGCTGTGCTTCTTCTGCTAGTCGCAGCAGTGTGTACTTACGTGTGTGTGTGCTACGTCAGGAAATCAAGTTGTTTTTCCGATCGTGTGGTGGATACGAGAAAGAAAAGCCTATCTTCTGGTCTCGGGTTGGTTGAGGGAACGGGAACCTGCAATCGGGATTGGATGATTCCGCTGTTCCATTCGGTTTTTAACTTCTCCGTGACGTTTTCACGCGTGGTTTTCCCCAGCGACGGCGAGTGGTGGTTGCGGTTATTACCCACCAGCCACCACCGTCGTCCATCGGTCCCTGCTCCGTGGCACGAACGGCGGGCGTCGTTCGTTGGCCGTGACTTGGTAAATCGGCAACCTTTACCGGTTCAACCGATCGCGATAGCTCGAGCTATTCCAGTGCCATCTTAGTCACCTACTTGGCTGTCCTCTTCGGCGCCACCGAAAAACCGGGCTCTCTCTCCCTGCTGCCGCTTCCTCCCTTCTTGTAGGATTCTGGAAGACGAAGGACTCCTGTCCAGGCGGTAAAGCTGACACGTTCTCGCCTGGCCGGCTGGCCTGGTGGCGGGCGGATGATTCGCTCGCTCGGGGGCTGTTTAGATACCAAATTTTTCTCCAAATTCCACTATGCAAAAAGAAGATTCCCTATCACATCAAAATGCCGGTACATGAAGTACTAAATGTAGATGAAATCAAAAACTAATTGTACAGTTTTGTTGTACTTTGCGAGACGAATTTTTTGAGTCTAATTAGTCAATGTTTGGACAAAAATTCACAAATACAAACGAAATGCACACCCAAATTGGGCCAACTAAACACGGCCCGGGCTCGGAGAGAGCTGAAAACGACGGTGATCTCTCTCGGGCAGATGAATCTAGGCTATCTAGCTGGTCGTAGCTCCCGCAGTCCCGCTCCCGGCTCCGGGATATCTTTTGTTTCCCGAGTCGTGGAGCGCATGGCGCACGTTCCTTTCGCCCCCACTTTCTCGCGTCGACGCTTTTTGTCGCCGCTTGGATTGGGATCTTCGGAGATCTGAAATCACGAGCACGTCAATCGCTTGTCCTTTTGGAATTTGGCGTTACCCATCCGCTGCCCGATTGCATCTCTGCACGGCGGGACTCAACGTTTGGGAATGACGTCGATGCATGGCAAGTACTAGCGATCCGTCAGATACTTTTTCCCTTTCTAGCTCAACGAGTTGCTTCTTGTAAATTTCTAGCTAACGATTAGTAGATCGTTTAAGCAGAACCGTTGTTAGACTTCTTTGTGTTGTGTTCCACAGCAGGGTGAGGTGAGGTTGGGTCGGTAGCACAAAAAAAGTGGAACCCCGGTACGAGTAGCTAAGCTAGCAGTAAAGTCTTCCGTAACCGGCCACGCCTAAGATATAGCTCGTTTAAATTGCCATTATAACAACACTAATAATGCAGCATGCTAGCTGTATAGATCCTTACAGGTCATCTCTCAGTCCATCCATATAGTAGTTAGCTCTTCATTATTAATGTTCTTTTCAGCAGAGCCTCATCCATAACTTGAGCAGCCGCTGGAAAAAAAAATGCTCACCGAATAGGCCTAATATATAACTCAATTTCTTCTCTCACATTTCTCGGTCCTTTTGCATAAAGTCGTTGTAAAATTGCAAGCCGCTTCTATTCTTTCTCCTCTGCATGGTCATTACTAAATATTTGGCACATTTTTTGAGCCATCTCAGCATTCAGCCGACCTACAGTCTGCTATTATACTTACTCTTAGAAAAATGTGTCAAATATTTAGAGGTTGCTTTATCAAATGAACTAATTGCTAGTTACATAAACTTTTATACCGTCTATCCAAACAAGCGAACTAATTAGTGGATTAAATTTTGGTTCAACTTCATTTAGTTGTTTGTTTATTAGTAGTTGGCAAAGGTAAGCTAAACTGGACTTAAAACTGACATAGAAGACCAAAAGTTTTAAAGATTTTTCCAACTACTACCCCTTTCCTCTCCACTCTCCTATGCTTAAAGGTGGTGTATTTTGTAATCTATTCAACATATTTCACTTAAAACTTAGTTGGCATTCAAATACTACCTAACTGAACTTTAGGTGATTGTATTTAGTCTAATTAAACATTAGTTCTTAGCCCTTAGCCAGGTGTAAGGTGTTGCAACATGAAATACTAAAGGAACGTTGTGGCACCCAGACTTCGCGGAGTTAGTCAACAACTAAACATGGGGTTAAACGTGCCGTAGACACCAACCAAACAGAGCCACCTGAGTTCGAAGACAAGATCCCCCCCTATTTCTGCCCTGCCTAATTACTACAAAAATCCTTCTTTTTATGACAAAATCCCTTATGACGGGTCCTATTTTGTCATGTAATGTAATATAATGTGACGGAAAAATATTGGTCGTCATAATTTTATGAGCCCCAGTAGCATTTGTGATGACATCGTATATAGTGTCACAAAAAAGTAACAAATTTCGTCACTAAATGTTAGGCGCAAGGAGACGGTTGACGACTTGTTTTTTGTGACACCATATGCTAGTTTTATGTGACAGTTTGTCGATGTCACTTTATCATCTTTCAAAAAATGACCGGCCCCAACGTCAATATACCCCTGAAGGTGGACCCTACCTCCTTGCTGTTGACCAATTTCATTTTTTCCATCTCCCCTGACCGAACTGAAGAAGGAGGCGAGCGGAGGGCGGCGAGCCTTTAGCGGTGCGGCAGGCGGCGAGCGGAGGGCGAAGAGCGGTGGTTGGCGTCTGTGCGGAGCACGGCCGTGGTCGAGCAGGCTCTGGGCGAAGCTGGCTCGCCCTCTCCCCAGGTAACGGCGAGGCAGTGGGCTGAGGCAGCGCGAGATCCGCCGCCAGGACAGCCGGCGAGCGCAGATCACTAGTGAACGTCGCCACTGCCTCAGGTTGGTAGGTGGTGGCGCATGGTGGGCAGTGTCGCCATCAATCCCCTCCCCGTTCGCCTCCATTTGCTCGGCTGTGGCACCCTCATCCCCCTCTCCGTTCCTCTTTCTTCTGCTCATTGCTCTACTGTCAATCCAATGTGCAATTCCTAATCAATTTCTTGTGTATCAATCAGGGCTGATGTCTCAGGCGTCGTCGTCTACCACTTGCACTAGGCGGTCTAGCGTAGCTAGGGTTGCCCTGCAACCCACACCCCTTGTTGTTGTTGCTGCAGCTCCTCTGCCCACGGCCGTCGATCTAGAGACGCTGATTGATGATGTGAGCGGGTTGCCGTTGATTATGTGCCCAGATTGCAAGGATGTCAGGGTCTTTGCTGCCAATACCACGTAGTCTGGGTTGAACTTTGGAAAGAGATATTTCAAGTGCCCTAGGAAGAACTATCAAAATGTCAGTGTTATAATCATTTCAATCTTGTTTGAATGAGCATGCTTGAGAATGATAGTGTTTTTAGCATTCAGTTGATGTAGTGTATTGATTTTAATTTCCCTGTTGTTTAAATTTGGATGCAGGGGACATGTGCTAGGTATTGGTTTGAGGAATAATATGTGGTGTTCCTTCTTGATAATGGTTATCTACCATCAGCTGCTTCTACCATTGCACCAGCTTCGACAACTGAAGTTCCTGAGCTTGTTGGAAAAATTGATAGCTTAGAGCAGAGTCTGAACAAGGTGAAGGAAATGGTTGGCAAGAACAGGGAAGGCATGGGAAGCTGCATTTGTCTTGTCTGTGGTTGTCTAAATGTAACATTCCTGGTGTTGGCCATTCTTTTGGTTGTAATTGTAATGTTGAAGTAGGCAATGATGATGTAGCAGGACATGCTGTGAAGTGGGTTAGATATGTTTGCCACATTTTATATGCTTTTGGCTATGATGAAGAAGTAGGCTAGCTAGGACATGTAGTGAACCTGCTGTCCAGGATGTATTTGTAGTTGGTATGTGTCGGTGTTCGGACCCGAGGGGGTCCTAAACCAATGAGTAAATGCTGCGTGTCTCTTTCCTGGATGGTGATGCAAGGAGAACACACGGGGGTTTATCCTGGTTCAGGCAAAAGAAGGCCCTACGTCCAGCGGGGGGGGAGAAGTTTGTATTTCCTTGCACCGAAGTGCTCGTGTAGGGGTTACAAGCATGCGAGAGAGGGTGTCGAACCCAAGTCTCAAAGAGAGGAAAAAGAGGACAAGGGTGATTGCTTGAGATATCGATCTCTATCTTGCATCTGACGTGTTGTCTCTTGTATTTTTTCGTTGTCTGTCTGTCCTCGTAGAACCCTGGCTTGCCCTTTTATAGGGCGAGAGGAGACCAAGACGACGGGGAGCTTTGAGGTGATGTTTTGTCGATTCCTGTTGAGCTAACCGTAGCGACGTGCTCTGGGAATGGTCGGCCATCCGTAGACACCATGGCGTCGTGGGAGACGAGACGGCGAAATGACCCGGAGCACCGCGCCACACCGTCATTCCCCTGCTGTTGAACTGTGCCGAGCGTCGAGGTTAGATCGAGGCCGGGTCGAGACCGGATGGATAAGGTCGAATCCCCGAGATTGCGGAGAACGGGCCCTGTCTTATCCTCCCTTCCTCCCTTGAGGGTGATCGATGGTAAACAGTGCGCGGTAAGGTGGGTACAGTGACGGTTTTCACCTCCCATCACGGGATGGGCGGTAAAACAGTGAGGTCTGACACGGGCATTGTTCCCACGTCGATCCTGGTTGCAGCCATGCCGGCAGGTGGTAGTAGGTAACCGCATTAAATGCTATGGCTTTTGTCCTAAGGTAGGTAAAGAGAAGGAGTCGAGGCGCTCGACCCGGGCTTACGCGAGTCGGAGTTCTTCCCAGCGGGCGGACGAGCCTCGCGCGGGTCAGAGCGCCGTCGAGGTCCCTTGCTATACGAGATGGGGCGCGGTCGAGGCGCCCCGTCGATCAGGCCTCGTACGAGTCGGAGCCGGAGCGCAGTCGAGGCGCCCCGTCGAGCGGGCCTCGTACGAGGCGGACTGGATACGCGGTCGAGGCGGGCTGCCTTTTATTGCGGTTTCAGTCGTTTTAGTTTTTATTAGCGATGGATGTGGGTACCCCTGTACTGTTGGTACCGACAGTATGAAAATATGGGCCTTCGTGCTCTTGGACTTCTCTTGTGTAACCTGTACATTTCTGATGTATGTTGGAAATAAAGATCCCTTTTGCTTATGATGATTTACTTGTGTGGAATGATTTTTTGGCAGCATGTCTGTAACTTCTAGGCTATACATTTTGTGACAGATTCTGTACATTCCATGATAGATTCTGGGCATTACATGACATTATCATGTGTCATGAAAACACAACAATCTGGGCACTATATATAACTTGCATCATGTGAATGAAGTCTGGGCACTATATATAACTTGCATCATGTGAATGAAATCTGGGCACTGTAACTTCCATCCACTGAAAACAGAGTCATTGCATATAAGGTCTTACAATTTCATAATTCAGATATAAATGTAGTAGCATAATTCAAATACAACAATATCAATAATAGAAAAGTTCATGGTTCACAAATCTCCAGAAATGCAAAGGTCAGTCATCATCACTGTCTTCTCCTGAAGTATTGCCTTCTTCAGGACTATGGTACTCAAGGTAGGTTTCATCTTCATATTCATCATCGCCATATGTTTCATCACCTTGAGTTGTATGTTTTTGTCGACGGATGCTCTCGACGAGGTCTCTACTAACAGGGCTGCCTGGTTCATTATCCATGCGCAACAAATCCATATCAGGATGAATGTCTCCCACTGCACCATCTCTTGATGAAGTATGCTCCTCTTGGTATGCCTCCTGACATCTCATTTGTACTTGTTCATGGATTGGTTGGTTTGTGTCGGTCTCTTCAACATCAAATATATGTCGGTGACCAAATTCTTGTACCACTCGCCAACATGGACCTAACTTTGTATCTTCCAAGAAAAATACTTATGAAGCATCAGTGGCTATAATAAAAGGATCATTCTTATACCATCAACCTTGGCTATTTATGCTCTTGAAGTAACCATCATCTTTCAGCTGGTATGTCTTTCCCTCTAGATTGTACCATTCACACCGTAATAAGATAACAGTTCTATGCCCTTTGTTGTTCTTACTGTAACTCAACTCAATAATGTTTGTGATTGTCCCATAGAAGTCAATTGTGTCACCACCGTGAGTACCTGCAGTTTTGATGGTGGAGTTCTATGTCTTCTTGTGTTCGTCACGAGCCATAGTGTGGTACCGTACCCCATTGATTATGCAGGCTATGTATGAACGCACTCGCGGATCCGGCCGACATGCTAGTGAGTACAGGTCTTCATCAACATGTGTTGTGCCTTCATATTTCAATTTCGTAATTTGTAGGTTCTAAACATACAAAATTATTGAGTTTCAGAGTGTATTGTATCATAAATTATTAAGTCATGTTGTAGAAGCTGCACACACATGATTCTCAAACCATGGCAGCGAATTGTGTTGACATCATTTTTTCAACATCGTTGACCTCTTGTTGTTCTAATTCTGCCCTATACATGCTGCAAAGGAAGAATATAGTTAGTCTTTTTGTGACACTTGTTTTGAATAAAGATGGCTCAAATGAAATTACAGCAATTACTCACTCTTTGTATTCATCAACCTCTTCGCAGTTATTTAGAACAAACCAAACCATGGAGTCATAGTCTTTGTCTTCATAATGAAGTTTTGAAGCACCGAACAGGTTAACACCATGACCAAAAATAGAGTAGCCATTGGGTGAGATGTTCTTTTCTCCATGCAAGTATCTTTCAGGCCTAGTGAACCTATTAATAATGTCACTGAAATATGTTGAGCACTGGGTCATACACTCATAGGTAGTGTATGCCTCTGCAATAGAACCTTCAGGTCTTGCTTTATTGCGGACGAAACGCTTAAAGGTGCCCAATCTTCTCTCAATGGGGTACATCCATCCATACTGCACCGGTCCCCTAAGGAGTGCCTCATCAGGTAAGTGAACTGCTAGGTGAACCATAACATCGAAGAATGCAGGAGGATAAATTTTCTCTAGCTTGCAAAGGATAAGCACAATATCTTCCTTCATTTGTTTTAGTGCATCAACATTTAGAGTTTTTGAGCAAAGTTGTCTAAAAAACCTACCCAACTCAGCAATTACTTCATATACGTCTTTTCGCACCAAACCACGAAGGCTAGCTAGTAAAATACGCTGCAGTAGTATATGACAGTCATGTGTTTTCAGCCCATGCATTGATCCTCCTCCCTCCATATTGACACATCTTGATATATTGGAGGCATAGCCATCTAGAAACTTAACATTGCTCACAAATTGCAAGAACTTCTTCTTTGCTTCTGGTGTTAGAACGTAACAAGCTCTTGGCTTTGAGGATGCAGCACCAGTGTCATCTAACAAATGAAGCTCTTTTCTTATACCTCTTTCTTCCAAATCTACTCTAGCCGCAATTGTGTCCTTTGTCTTGTTCGGAATATTAAGTAGAGTTGACAAAATGTTTTCACATATGTTTTTCTCTATGTGCATAACATCAAGGTTGTACTGTAGCTTCAATTTTGACAAGTATGGCAAATCATGCAAGCTAACCTTCAGATGCCATACTGGTTCTCCACCACGACGTCGTTTTCTTGATTTCGGCTTATCTAGATTCTTGCCAGGAACATAGCAAACTTCATCCAACCTTGCCATAACCTCATCTGCACTAAATTTCCTTGGCTGCTCCCTATTTTCATGGTGGCCATTGAAAGATCTATTTTTCCTCCACGGATGGTTGTTTGGGAGGAAACGTCTATGGCCTATGAATCCAATTTTGTTGGTCAGACATTCGGAGCATGGATTCTCATCACAGTGCACACATGCGAAGTAACCCTTAGTGCTTCTGCCTGACATGGTACCTAATGCAGGGTAGTCATGGATTCCCCACAGAATCGCTGCACGTAGACTGAAGTCTTTGCCTTCATATGCATCATAAGTAGGGACACCATTCCAAAGAGTTAGCATGTCTGCTATCAAAGGCTGCATGAACCCATGGAAATCTTTGCCCGGTGATTTTTTTGCCAGGAATTAGTAAAGCAAGCATGTAATTGGATTGGTCCATACACATCCATGGTGGAAAATTGTATGGAACCACTATCACTGGCCAGATGCTATATGAATTGGTCATCTGACCAAATGGGTTAAATCCATCAGTAGCAATGGCAAGCCTCAAACTGCGAGGATCATCTGCAAAAGACTTGAAAGTATCATCAAATTCTTTCCAAGCTTCTCCATCAGCAGGATGTCTCATTTCATTCTCAACTGCTACCCTCTTTTCCTTGTGCCATCTTGCATATTGTGCCCGCTGCTTTGAGATAAAAAGCCTTTGGAGGCGTGGAATTATTGGAAAGTAACAGAGGACCTTGTGAGGAACTTTCTTTTTGCCCTCCTTGTTCACTTTCCATCTTGTGAAGCCACAAACCAGGCAATGATCATCCTCTTCATGGTCTTTCCAAAATAAGGCACAATCATACTTGCACACATGAATAGAAACATAACCAAAACCAAGCTTCCGAAGTAGAGCTTTCATTTCATTATAGGACTTAGGGAGGCCGGTCACATTTTTGAATGATGTTGAAAGCAACTCAAGCATTGCATCAAACCCAGAATTTGTTATCCGATTATACACTTTTATATGCAGCATTTTAATAATGAAACTTAGCCTAGACTCCTCGGTGCAACCTGGATAAAGTTCACGCTTTGCCTCTTCCATGATTTGCTTATATAAGTTGGCACCGACGCCATGGCTTGCTGTGGTGTACAGATCTTGAATCAAACCCTGAACTCCACGTTCACTATCATCTAATATGACATCTTCAGCTTGTCCTTCATCATCAAGTGGAGCCTGGTCATTTCCATCCCATGACATATCTTCAGGTACAACAGGGAGTTCTCCATCTTGTACAACATCATTATCTCCCTCTCCATGGTGAATCCAACTTGTGTACATTTTAGAAATACCATTGATTTCTATATGCTCTTGTACCTCAGCTTGACTTTTATCTCTTTGGTTCAGGCATTTGCGGCATGGGCACTTGATTTCCTCATGAGGCTTATATCTAGCTCTGACATGTGCCATGAACTGTTCAACACCATCCATATAGGTGGGAGTAAATGGCGCACTGCTATAAACCCAGCTCCTATCCATCTGGACAATGTAAGTGCCAAGAATTTAAAAATCATGATGTGGACAAATTATGTTTATGCTTCATATATGTTGAAAAATCAGCGCGCTAGGACCTGAGAGGAGGAGCAGGCATCTAGGCGAGGGAGCAGTCGAGGTCAGCGCGCCGGGACCTAAGAGGAGGAGTAGCTTCACGTGGTCGCCCCCTAGCGCGCGCTCATCGAGCCCCAGCGAGGACCACGTGGGGTACGGTGTCACCGGCGAGGAGCAGGTGGGATAGGGATCACCGGCTATGGAGCAGGTGGGGGTGGTCGGCGAGGAGCAGGTGGCCAGATGTGGCCGGCCTCAACACATTTGTGTCTTAGTGGAGCAAACTTTCTATGACAGGTGGGGCCTTCATGGTATTTTGGCCTTCATTGTGCAAAGCTCATTTCTTTTTTTGATCTTTGGCAAAAAATTGTAACTATTATTACTCCCACATACATGCTCCAAATTTGATGTTTTTTTCTAAAATTTTCTAAAATCATGATGTATCCATTAGTTGCATTGAGTTTGGTCATATTTGAATGTAACAAAAATTGAACACTAACAACTTTGAATTTCCAAAAAGTGACAAAAACAAACCACATTTAGACACTAAAAAATATTTCAAATGAAAAAGTCATGAATACAAAAATTGAACAACTCATCAACATCTAAAAATTTTGTATAGACCATTTTTTCATATGACAAAGTGATTAAAACTTTGTTCTCAAATTCTACTTATCTCTCTCTTATAGTTCATGAACTATAAGAGAGATAAGTAGAATTTGAGAACAAAGTTTTAATCAGGTTGTCATATGAAAAAATGGTCTATACAAAAGTTTTAGATGTTGATGAGTTGTTCAACTTTTGTATTCATGACTTTGTCATTTGGAATTACTTAGTACCTCAAATTTGAGTTTCAAGTTTAAAATTTTCCAAATTCAAAGTTTGAACTCTCTAAACAAAGTCAACTGAAAAAATGTCACAAATACAAATGGTAGATCTCGATGCGCTGAACAACTTTGTTTCTTACCATTTTTTTAGTTTGAATCATTTAGTACCCCAAAAATGTATTTGATTTCGTAATAATACTGTTTCTATGACTGACATAGGGGCCCCACCGCGCCAGGACAGAACAATGCAAGTGCTGCATTCTGCCACCGACACAGCGGACCCACCGCGTCAGACCAAAATTGGCTACCTCCACCGCTCGCTCTCCTGCGCGTTGGCTGTGACCACAGTCCACTCCCACGACAGACCAAAATTTCCCCTCCTGCCTTATCCTCTTGGGCACCACAGTCCACTCCCCTCCATCCCCGCACCGCCACACCGCCGCACCACCGCCTACCAAGCCATCGCACCGCCACCCATCCCCTCCATCCCTGGCCAGGATCTACTCCTCCTCGCGCATACCATGGCCTCCTCCTCCCTCCCCGAAACCTAACGACACCCCACCGCCACCCCGACGCCGTCAGCGCCGACGCTGGATCCATTCCCGGACTCCGTCAGCACCGACGCCAGAGGCTAGAACCACCCCGACGCCGGAGGCCAAATCCATAGCTCACGCTGCCCCGACGACATCCACGGCTCATAGGGCACCCATCCACCACAGGGCGTGTGCTTACTGCTGCGTCTCCACGCCACGTCGTCTGCCTCGCCGGCTACACGCTGACACTTGGTGAGCCCGCTTGTAGCATCCTTGATACTTTGCCTTCTTTTTACTATTTAATAGAGTACTGATGTGTTAGTTATTTCTTCAACTCCTTTTACAGAAACTGAATCTAGTTTCTGCTCTTTCTACGTTTCATCGTACTAAGTAATAGAGGAAATGACAAAAAACAGTTATGAGCAGAAGAGGGATGAGAATGTAAAGCATGTTCAGGAAGTTTTTAAGTCTTTCGGTATTCCAATCTTAGCTCAGTCTATTAGAGAAGTTATATCAAAAAAGGAAAAGGGCAGGGGGAATTCATAATCTGACAATCCAGAATCTGACATTGAATATGACCCCTCCAATGATGTTGATAAACAATCTGACACTGACGATGGCTATGACGATGACCTCAATAATGAGGTCAATACCGAGGTGAGATGCATTACTAGGCCAACTAACAAGTTTATGGTATATCTATTTCAAACATATAGTTCATTGTACTTAATTATGCTACTTGACACTTCTTTGTTCATTACTAAGATGCATGTTTCTCTTGGCAGGTAGGAGCGATGGTTCCAGGAACTCGCCCTCAGAAGAAGCAAAAGGCAGCAACAATGGTGGCTGCCAACCAGCAAGAACTGCGGACACCAATAAAACTCACTAGGCAAAGTGCAGCCATGCCTTCGCCTAGAGGTCGTCCACCACCTAGGATAAGAAATCCCTTGCCTCCTAAGAACACTTCCAAAGCCAACCCTAAACCTATTGCCATCTCTAGTGCCAGCCAACTGCAAGGCCACCTCACACCAAACACCAGCAACACCATAGAGACTACTAGCACAGTGCCTAGTAATCCAACTAAGACCACAAACAGTCTAGCCATGTCTTCGCCTGGTGCTAACCCTAAGCATACTAGGACCAGTCCAACCATGTCTATGCCTGCTGCAAAGCCAATGCCTAGTCCTCCTAGATTCACCAGGCAAAGTGCAGCCATGTCTTCGCCTGGTACTAACCCTAAGCATACTCCTAGACCCACTATTACCATGTCTCAGTCGAGGCAAATGACTCCCGCAACTAGTATTAACCAGCCAATCCCTACAGACACCTCGCCAGGTGGCCAGAGCTCTAGGCAAAGCAATGACATCAATGAGTCAGCTGAGCAATTTGATGCTGCTAATTCAAAGGGTAATACATGTGAAGGAGAACCAAGTGATGACTTAGTTCCAGGTAAACAATACATACTGCCAAGCATTTGTTTCTCCAATCATTATCTATAATTGTTACTGCTTTAATAACACATTTTGATCAATATTTGCTAATGCAGCGCGCCAAAAGAATGTCCGCAAGAAAACCATGGGTCATGGCTTAGAGAAGATGATAAATAGAGGAAAGAAGTTGGCTATCCAGGTGGCTGAAGGGAAGAAAATACCTGATGTACCACTTCAGGCAGCGAAGCTGGCATCAGAAACTGGTGTTGCCCTGAGAGACAACCTGCCTATCTTAACATCTTGGAAGCTATATCAAAAAGATGCGGGACCGGCACAAATAACAAAAGTCCTTGAGAAAGTGGCGGTAAGATAGCTATTTCACTCCAAATACTTCCTTTCATTACTCCAATACCATGTCAAAAATTGTGTCTAATATCTCATATGTGTGACTGCAGTCAAGGTTGGATGTGGATATTAAGAACGAGGGACCAAGCAAAGCTGCATGCACTGGTATCATCAAGAAGGGAGTAAGGCAGCAGAGGTATCACCTGAAAATGAAGTACTTTGACCCTACACTCACAATGGAACAGCTCTTGGCCAAACAGCCTCCACCAAAGATGAAGAAAGAGGAGTGGGTAAAGCTGGTAGAGTACTGGTGTGACCCAAAGAATAAGGTCCATGCCTGAATTATCTCCTTTTGTTATTATGCAATGCAACCTGTGCATGTGAATGACAACTCTTTATTGCATTTGTGGTGCAGGAAAAATCTGCTAAGAATAAAGTTAACCGAGACCAAGTGCAGCTGCACCAAAAGACTGGACCTAGGTCATATATTGCCCATCGATACAGCCTGGTACAAATACTATGTCTTTTGTATAATTAGCTTGAAAGATGGGACATTTGTAGCTTAGTAATTACCATGTGCTTGTGGACTATCAAGTTAGCACTTGCTCCACTTATTTCTGAGATGAGCTCTAATTTTGTATTTGATTGTGGCTTTGGCCCTTTGATTTCTGAGATGAGCTCTGATTTTGTAGTTGATTGTGGCTTTGGCCCTATGATTTCTGAGATGAGCTCCCATGTTCATAATATTTGTGCTGTGCTGAGTGAGCTATAATCAGTAGGTGTTTATGCTCCTAATCTCTTAAGTTGACCATTTCAAACTGAAATCTACAATACAAATTGTTATGTCATCAGAGATGCTCATCAACAGTAGTAGTAGGTGTTGATTAGGCCAAGTTATTCTTCTTGATCTATCCAGGTTGGATTGATGCATAATCCTGAGTTGTTTTTCTCCAACTGTCAGAAATTAGTTGACTGTTAGTGATTGTATTTGTTGTTGGCATAAAAAATCTAGAGGCAAATACTTAGGCAAAAACTAGTATGATGTCTAGTGCATACATATTTTGGCATCTTGGTGTTTGGCATGTACATATAATTCATGGCTACTCTTATATCTTCTGCTTTTAACATGTTGCAGAGGCCTAAGTACAACAACATGGAACCAGATGTTGTTGATTTCTTTGGGGAGTGCATGACTAGTCGCCAAAGTGGTCGTACTCCTCTTGCAGATGAAATATATGTAAGTTCCTAAATGATTGGATACATCTACTGTACTCAAGTAAATGCCTGCTTCTGTACTGTACTATGGTCTTGTTATTAACTGCATTCATTTTATGTAGGAACAAATGGTGGCAGAGAAGGAAGGAGAGCTAGAAGAAGGAGAAGCACAAAAGTCTCCCTCCACTATTGTTGCTGAAAGTCTCAGCCACATCAGCCATTCATCCACCTTTCTTCCGAACATTGGTGTCCCTAGACTATCGAAGACTGGCCAAGCCTCATTGACAGCAGCACAAGCACGCCTTCAAGCTGAGTTTGAGGCAAGACTTCAAGCTGAAAGAGATGAAGAATTGCAAGCACAACTTCAAGCTCAGCAGGCCGCACTCCAAGAAAACTAAAGTTTGCTGCGCCAGACTCAAGAGGAAGTGAAGGGGATGAATACCAAGTTTGAAGAGACTAATGCACTACTGCGAGCTGTCCTCAAACTTCAGAAAGATTAAGGTAGGTATGAATGCAGTTTCGCAGGATGAGGCTTTTGTCTATGTTATTGCTACCTAGCTAGAACTTACTCTGTGTGGTTGGAACTTTGTCAGTCCAATGTGCTATCTATTTATCTGTTATGTTGGTGACCTGAAACTATGTGGTGGAACAAGTGTGCTGGAACAATGTGTGGTAACCTGCAACCAGAAACTTATATGTATGCATGTTTGTGGATGATAACAATGTGTGGCTGGAACAAGTGTGTATGATTTATGACCTGTGATGTCAATCATGTGGATGATGGCTTCAGTGCATTCTGTGGATGATGGATTGGATGATATATGTGTATTATGCTTTTGTGAGATGTGATGAAAGATCTGTGTCGTCACTGAATATGCATGCCACGCTCGTCATGAATGAAGACAACTTGTGACACCATACAGTCGTCTCAAAATGCATCAAACTACCATCCAAAACAAGACGAAATATAGTTGTCACAAAATATAAAATTGTATATATGACGCTATTATGGCGTCGCAAAACCCCATCCAAACATGTCTTCCACCGAATCATTTGTGACGGCGCGTCCATAAAGTGACGCGTTGACTATCCAATATGTGACGAGCACAGCCGTCATAAAAGATAACTAATATGTGACGTTAGAAACACACCGTCATAAAAGGTAACCACATTTTGAGACGGTTCTCCATGGTATCGTCACGAGGTACATTATGTGACGGTCGTTATATGACGATCGGCGTGACGCTGTCTTTTCGTCATAAGATGCTTTTTATGACAAATTATGTACTTACCGTGACAATTTGCCTTTGTCATACAAAGCCCAAATTTTTGTAGTGAATCACAATCCGATTTCTAGAAGCTGTACTGGTGTACCAAGTGTGAGGCATTGTCACTACCAGCACATTGAACGCAATTACCTAATCTTCAGGACTCTTTCCATAATAGTTAATTTTACTCGTGCGCCTTTGACAGTTCCCGCCAGTTGCGCACTTGTTCTCCTGTTGGAAAAAAAAACCTCGGGAACTCTTGCGCTCCAGCCATGGTCCTGCCACTGAACACACAGGCAGGCTGGTTGATGTCCTAGTGTACAGTCACCCACGCATCGGCATGACAGGTTCATGCATAATTGCAGTTAATTTCATTATCCCGTGGATTTTTTAACCAAACAACGGGAACCACTTCTTCGTTCCAAAGGAACAGGGAATCAACGCAACGGGAGCCACCAAACCCAGCGGATCTCACCTCCGCACGCAGTGGCTGCCCAGCCACCCTCGCACACACATGCTCTGTCGGCCGCCGCACAAACGGACATGTGACGCGAGCCGCGGGCGCGCCCCGCTCCCTCCTCGCCCCCACCGGATCACCAACGAGATCGCGCGCCCGGCCCCGCCGCCCGTCCGTCGGGCGCGGCGCGCCACGTGTTAGGCCCGCCCAGCTCGGGGCTGCAAGCAAAAAAGCGCGCGAAAACGCCTGGCGACGCTCCACTCCACTCGCTCGCTGGTTTCGTTCGGCCGCTGCTAACACTACGGACGCCGGCCTGAGTATTGCTGTTGTTGTTGTGAGAGCTCCGGCCTGAGTAGGCAACATGGCTAGCTATGACTCTAATAACCTTAGACAATTCTGCGTACGCATTGTCAGAAGTGATCTCCTTTCATTAGGTCCAACGGCCTTTGAGCCTTGTTCTCGCGCCCTGATCGGGGGCGCCCAACCCAATATGGTTGGTGGGCCCCCGTCGCACAGCGCTATAAATAGGAGGTGGGGGCCGGGGCTCGAGGAACGAGGTTTGCCGCGCCGCCGGTCACCCCACCGACATCCTAACCCTAGACCCGATCTTGAGAAGGGGCGCTGCCAGCGACGGGAAGCACCACCGACGCCGGCAACGCCACCCCGACACACACGCCGTCGCCGAGGACGCCACAGCGCCTACTCCCTCTCCACCGAACGTCGCTGCCGACGCGCAGATGGCGTCCGTCAACGAAACCCCATCCGGAGCTTCGACCACTACGGCTTTCGATGGTTTGCTATCTATCACCCTTTTCTCTCTATCTCTCTGTAAATCAAGATCTCGTCTTTCTACTGTCTAGTACCCGATCTAGTGAACCGAAGAACGTTGAACTCTAACAATGGTACCGGAGCGAGGTTATGAATGAAGAACCCTAGATCGGGTAAACCGATTCTAAATCGGACAAAGAAGGGTTCATGATGAACCCTAACCCTAAACGGGTACAGTGATGAATTACGAATCGGGATACAGTCAAACGAAGAACTTGAACACGATTCGTTTTTCCCGGATCGAAAAACTAAATCGGAGAAACCCTAACCCTAAAAAGAACAGAAACAGAGAGGGGGAAAGAAAGCTGCCGTTGGCGGTAGGCCATTGCTCGGCCGAGCTTTGGACTCGTCGGCGTGGCACGAAACCCAAGGCACCACCACACGGCATCTTGACGGCGGCGCACTCAACCACGGAGGGGAACGCGCACACCGGCAAGGGCCATGCGGCGGCGCCATCACCCTCCCTCAGGACCGGGCCATGGTGGTCGGTGCTCGGGTAGCCGGTCCTGGCCGTGGAGCGCGCGCGGAAAAGGGCTCCGGCAGCTGCGAGGTGAAGAAGAAAGGAGGAAAGGGAAGCTCGGACTCCCTCCGGCAGAGCTCGCCCTCGGCAGCGCCTACGGCCGTGACGGCCGTGACCGGCCCTCCCGACGGCGCGCTTGGACCGGATGAACTGAGAATGAGAAAAGAGAAATGGAGTTTAGGGTTTGAAACCGCCGGTGCTTGGGAGTTTTGTTCTCCCGATCTCGGCGCCCAACCGTTGGATCAAATGGACGGCCAAGATGAGCCGCACCTTTGAAACCCTAGGGGATTGACCGGGCGGGCCGCTGTTGGGCCGCGCGCGCCTTGCGGGTGCCGCTGGCAGGCCGGGGGCTGTGCGCGAACGGGCCAGCCCGTGGTTGCTGGGCGCGGGAGAACGGCTGGGCCGAGCGCCGCTAGCCAGGCCGCGCGCGCTGCCGGGCCTCGCGTGGTCCGCTTCACGCGCGTGGGCCGTGACGTCTAAGAAAGGCCTGCGGGCCAAATTGAAGAAGGAAATGAATCTTCGTTTTATTTTTTTTCAGAAGCAATTTTTATATGAATTCGATGAATATTTGAATGAATTTGAATAGAATTTGATATGAATTTTCCGTGCAATATTGTCCAACGACATTTTTGCTCAGAAAATATTGATTTTTTTTAATGCTTCTGGAAAATAATAGTACAAGAATTTTATTATTGTTTCCGCTGCGTACTTGATATAATTATTTTCATTATCAAATTCGAACCAACGGGAGAATTTGGTTATGAAAAATGAATAATAATTGAAGATGAATTGTAGTATTGTTATTTTCTGACCAACGTTGTTAATAACAATATTATAATTTTGATTCATGAAAATTGTGCATTAATTTTATTTCTGCCCAACGGTGATGTAAAATTATTGCATAGATGAATTATATGTTTCAATTTGACCAACGTTGAGTTAAAGCGTATGATTCCATGTATAAATATTTCTCACTTACTCTGATGTGGTTTCAGGAGGCAAATGCATTGTGAACATCGCGAACATTCCGACACTCAACGGGACCAATTACCGTGTGTGGCGGGAGAAATATGAACTTGAACTTGCGTTGGGAGAGGTCGATTATGCCATCATCTCACCGTGTCCCACTGAACCTGTGGATCCGGTGAGAGAAGAAAATGAATCTGACGCTGATTTCACTGCTCGAAAGCGTGATCATGCTGAGATAAGAATGAAATATGATCTTGAACATAGGCAATGGACCCTCTCCAACCGCAAGTGCTTATTGGTAGCTAAGGCCACCATAGAAGAACAGATAAGGGGCTCAATTCCTGAATGTAAAACTGCCACAGAATATCTTGATAAAATCAAGAGTCAGTTTACTGGGTCTACCAAGGCCACAGCAAGTTCACTGATAAAGAAGCTTGTGAATGAAAAATATACTGGTGGTAGCATCAGAGAGCACATTTTGAAGATGAACACCACGGCATCTAAGTTAAAAGAGATGAATTTGAAGGAAGATGATTTCCTGATTCATTTGATTTTTGCTTCCCTGCCAAAAGAATATGATACTTTCATTGTGAACTATAATATGCAGCCTGAAAGATGGGGCATAGAAAGACTTATTTCAATGCGTGCTCAAGAAGAGGAGAGGATAAAATCCTCACAGAGTGAGTCCGCCCATTTTGTGAAGGATAATAAAAGAAAGAACTTTAATAGCAAGAATTCTAAACCACAGGGTAAACCCATGTGGGACAAGGCCTCTTCCTCAAACTCATAGGGAAAGAAACCCCAGGAACCTGAAAATCAGCAGAGCAACTCCTATGGTGGAGCTGAAAAGGATCAATGCAAGCACTGCTTTAAGAAGGGACACTACAAGAGAGACTGTCCTGACTTCCTGAAATCTCTACTGAAAAGAGGTGATAAATTTATTACATTTGTAGATGAATCCATGTATTTATGTTATGCTAAATCCACTTGGTGGGTTGATTCAGGAGCAACTACTCATGTTGCAAATTCCTTACAGGGGTTAAGTGGGACGAGAACCTTGCAAAGAGGAGAAAGAACGATTAAAGTGGCAAATGGAGTACAAGCCGACGTTGAAGCGATTGGAGATTTATCTTTAGAATTGAAAAACGGCTTTGTACTTAGACTTAAAGAAGTACTTTATGTTCCCTCTTTGCGAAGAAATTTGAT
Source organism: Saccharum hybrid cultivar R570 (assembly GCA_038087645.1). Lineage (NCBI taxonomy): Eukaryota > Viridiplantae > Streptophyta > Magnoliopsida > Poales > Poaceae > Saccharum > Saccharum hybrid cultivar. The sequence continues at coordinate 4,003,672 of JAQSUU010000377.1, forward strand.
AAGTGTTTCAAAACTTGATGATGACAGAATTGATTGCCATTTTGGTGATGGCAAATGTAAGATACTCGTTAACAATAAATGTGTTGGTCTTGCCTTCCGACAAGACAAGCTTTATTTGTTATCTCTTGATGAAAATGCGAACAATGTATGCGATGAGAATATGAATGATTCCCCATCTGCGAATGTAACTAAGAAGCGGAAGCGAATTGATGATGCCTCTTCGAAATTATGGCACTGTCGCTTAGGCCATATTTTGAGGGGGAGAATGGAACGACTAATCAAAGAATCAATTCTTCCGCACTTAGAATTTTCAGATTTAGAACAACGCGTTGATTGCATCAAAGGAAAGTATGTCAAGAAAATTAAGAAAAATGCCAAACGAAGCACAGGAACTTTAGAAATAATCCACACTGATATATGTGGTCCATTTCTATGAAAAGCGTGGATGGTTATGATTCGTTTATAACATTCACAGACGACTACTCTCGTTATGGCTATATTTATCCAATTAAAGAAAGATCGTAAGCATTGGATAAATTCAAAATATTTAAAGCTGAAGTTGAAAATCAGCGCAATAAGAAAATAAAGATAGTACGATCAGACCGAGGTGGAGAGTACTATGGGCGACATACCCCATATGGCCAAATTCCTGGACCGTTTGCAAAGTTTCTACAGAAAAATAGCATAGTCGCTCAGTACTCCACACCGGGGGAGCCTCAGCAGAATGGAGTGGCTGAAAGACGTAACCATACCCTAATGGATATGGTAAGAAGCATGATAAGTTACTCCACTTTGCCGATTAGTTTATGGATGGAGGCACTGAAAACCGTCATTCACATACTTAATCGAGTACCAAGCAAATCGGTGCCTAAAACACCATATGAATTATGGATAGGAAGGGAACCCTCACTTAACCATTTGCGTGTGTGGGGCTGTCCTGCTGAGGCAAAAGTGTTTAACCTAAACATAGGAAAGTTAGACTCTAAGACAGTCAGCTGCCATTTCATTGGCTATCCAGAAAGATCAAAAGGATATCGGTTTTATTGTCCTGACAGACATATGAAAATTATAGAAACAAGACACGCTGTGTTCTTGGAGGATAACATGATCAGGGGGAGCATGGTAGCACGAGAAATAAGCCTACAGGAAAAACGGGTACATGTACCCACTCCGATGGTTGAAGAACCATTCTTTACGCTACCTGTTGCTGTTGAGCCGACAGTGCAAGACACTATAGTGCCAACACCTGTTGCGAGTTCTCCCGTGGCGACAATAAATGAACATGAGGAACCTGTCCTTGAGGAGGCTGTCCTTGAGGAACCCATAGAACCAAACGTCGCACATGAGGAAGAACAATAACAACCCAATGTGGAACAAGTGCCAGAGGTCCCTAGAAGGTCTCAAAGAATAAGAAGGTCAGCAATTTCTAATGACTATGAAGTTTATGAAACGGAAGAATTTCATATAGTGGATGATCCCACCTCATTTGAAGAAGCCATGAGAAGCGACCACTCATCAAAGTGGCTTAAGGCCATGGAAGATGAAATGAAATCAATGAGTACCAACAAAGTTTGGGACTTGGAAATTATTCCTAAGGGAGCCAAAACAGTAGGTTGTAAATAGATCTACAAAACAAAATATGACTCCCAAGGGAATATAGAAAGGTTTAAAGCGCGACTTGTGGCGAAAGGCTTTACGCAAAGAGAAGGGATTGATTATAATGAGACGTTTTGTCCAGTCTCATGTAAAGATTCCTTCAGAATTATAATGGCACTTGTGGCCCGATATGATTTGGAGTTACATCAAATGGATGTAAGAACGGCGTTCCTTAACGGAGATTTGGAAGAAAATGTTTATATGGCACAACCGAAAGATTTTGTTGTAAAAGGAAAAGAAAATATGGGATGCCGCCTAAAGAAATCAATCTACGGATTGAAACAAGCCTCAAGACAGTGGTATTTGAAATTTGATAGAACAATAAAAGGTTTTGGGTTTAAGAAAAATGTTGAGGGCAATTGCGTTTACGCAAAATTCAAGAATGGAAAATACATATTCCTAATCTTGTATGTGGATGATATCCTGCTTGCCAGCAGTGATGTCAATCTACTAATGGAAACGAAGAAATTCTTGTCCTCAAACTTCGATATGAAAGATCTCGGTGAGGCCTCGTTTGTTTTAGGAATAGAGATTCACCGAGATAGAAGAAAGGGGTACTAGAATTGTCGCAAAAGGCATACATAGAAACAGTTTTGAAGAAATTTAGTATGCATGCGTGCAGTTCTTCACCTGCTCCTATTGTCAAGGGCGATAGATTTGGGGAACATCAATGTCCCAAGAATGAATATGAGATTAATCGAATGAAAGCGGTACCGTATGCTTCAGCAGTTGGAAGTTTACAATATGCTCAAGTGTGTACACGCCCTGACTTAGCTTTTGTCACCGGGTTACTTGGCAGATATCAAAAGAATCCAGGAATAGAACATTGGAAATTGGTGAAGAAAGTCTTGCGTTATTTGCAGGGTACGAAAGGCCTCATGCTAACGTATAGAAGATCTGATTCCCTGCAGATAGAGGGGTATTCAGATTCCGATTATGCGGGAGAAGAAAGAAAATCCATGTCAGGATATATATTTACTCTCGCGGGAGGGGCTATATCGTGGAAAAGCTCCAAACAAACCGTAACTACATTCTCGACAATGTATGCCGAGTTTGTAGCATGCTATGAGGCAACGGGGCAGGTGAATTGGCTAAAGAAATTCATACCCGGATTGAAAGTGATTGATAATATCAATGAACCACTGAGGTTGTATTGTGATAACAACCCAGCGGTACAGTATGCTCACAATAATAGGTCAAGTGGTGCTGCCAAACACATTGACATAAAGTACTATGTTGTGAAAGATAAAGTTCGGGATCATATAATAAATCTTGAGCATATAAGTACAGAGAAAATGCTCGCGGATCCGCTCACTAAGGGCTTACCACCCAACGTGTTCAGAGAACACGTAGCCGGCATGGGTTTAAGGGAAAGCCTATGATTCCCGAACATACGAAAGGCCCAGAAGAAACTTCATTCCAAACAGAGAAATGTGTTGTGGCTGTTAGTCTAACGGCACTAATTGTTGTGATGATGAAACAGTTCAATGCACTAATCTGCAATGGAATATGATAGAAACAAGAAAAATATGAATCAAAGGTTTGAGTATGAAATTAAAGAACAAAGAAAGTGATGAGAGATCAAGGGGGAGAATGTTAGAAGTGATCTCCTTCCATTAGGCTCAACGGCCTTTGAGCCTTGTTCTCGCGCCCTGATCGGGGGCGCCCAACCCAATATGGTTGGTGGGCCCCCGTCGCACAGCGCTATAAATAGGAGGTGGGGGCCGGGGCTCGAGGAACGAGGTTTGCCGCGCCGCCAGTCACCCCACCGACATCCTAACCCTAGACCCGATCTTGAGAAGGGGCGCTGCCAGCGACGGGAAGCACCACCGACGCCGGCAACGCCACCCCGACACACACGCCATCGCCGAGGACGCCACAGCGCCGACTCCCTCTCCACCGAACGTCGCTGCCGGCGCGCAGATGGCGTCCGTCAACGAAACCCCATCCGGAGTTTCGACCACTACGGCTTTCGATGGTTTGCTATCTATCACCCTTTTCTCTCTATCTCTCTGTAAATCAAGATCTCGTCTTTCTACTGTCTAGTACCCGATCTAGTGAAGCGAAGAACGTTGAACTCTAACACGCATATGCAGTATATTGCCTGCCATCTCCGTCAGGGCTCGACTCTACGTTCCTCTGCACGTTCACTTCAATGCAGTGCACATCTTGTGGGAGGGAGCAGGCAAATATATGCATGTGATGAACATACTCCTACCGTGCTACGCACACATGTGAGAGGGAGCAGGCAGCTCTGCATGGGCGCGTAGGTGGCGAGGGTGTGTGTGATAGGAACAGCGGCGAGCGCAGCTGGGTGCGCGTGCAAGGTGGAATGGCTCCTGGGACCGCGCGCCACGGGTTGGTAGGTCACCTCCTCTACGGTGGGCGGTGGCATCCCGCCACGTGTCGGCGGACAGCCCCGGACGGCCCACGCTGGATGTGGACGCGCCACATGCACGCACTCAGCTGGTTTGGGTTTGGGATCACCGCCGAATCAAGACGCCGTGGCGACGAACCCTCTACTCGCAGTCGCTGGCATGGGCCACAATGAGCAATGACGGGCGCGCGGCGCGCACGTAGTCACGTCGTGTACTACGAATTGGCAACACAGAAACAGGGGCCCCGCGCCCGCCGGCCTGCCCTGCTCGACCGGACCAAACCAATCGTAGTCACGCGCCGATCGATCGGTGGTCGCCAGCGCGCTCGCTCGTAGGCTTCGTGCGCGTGCCGCTGCCCCATGCCGCGACGGCCGAGCGGGCGCGGGCGAGGCGATGGCCGGCGCGCGCGCATCTCGGCACGCGACCAGGTGGTGGAGCGTGGAGGACAGGAGGAGCCAGAGGAGGCTTCTTCTCGTTGCACGGCCGGCCGGTTTGGTAATGGTTTTTGGGTTGGCGCGCCTGGCTCGAGCCGTGCGATTAAAGTTCGGGACAGCTGCGGGGTGCGGCCAGTACACCTACACGCGCGCCCACCGCATGGGCTTGCGTCTTGCGATGATGATTGACGGCGCACACACAGCGCAAATAATTTGCCGTCGCCGTCGCCAAATGATTCGGGGCCCAATCTCGATATCTAACTAGGCCTCGTTCACTTCCCCATCCCAACCCAAAATATTTCCTCTTCCACTCATCACATCAAATCTTTCGACGCATGCATGGAGCATTAAATATAGGTAAAAAAATAACTAATTGCATAGTTTGTCTGTAAATGTTGGGACGAATCTTTTGAACCTAGTTAGTCCATAATTGGACAAATTTTGTCAAATAACAACGAAAGATGCTACAGTAACTTTTCAACTACTTTTCGCGAAGTAAACACACCCCTAGTAGACGCTCGCTTTCCTTCCTGTATCGGCCGACGATGATCTGGGGTAGGGCTGCATATCGAGCCAACCGTAGTTTTTTTTGAACTTTTTTAGAAATTGGTATAATCTTATTTATTATTATTTCCTGCATTGTTTAAGACCCAACTTCACGACGAGCCTAACGAGCCGAGCCAAAGTTAAAAGTCATTTCAAATCAAGTCATTTTCATTTTAAAAGATAAATAAGTTCAATCGGAGCACTTTTGTATCGAGCCAGCTTAACGAGCTTTTTGTCCTGCCCTGATTCTGGGGAACGAGTTAAGCGCCCTTTTTTGAATTGCGTCCGGCCGCCTGATGGATCGCGTTCGCGCGCGTACAGTACGTCGTTGCTGCTCCTTTTCTGAATTTAGATTAGGCCCTCGTTTAGTTCACAGAATAGGAGAGAAAAACACTGTATCAGAATTTCTGTAGCATTTCGTTTGTATTTGGTAAAAATTATTCAAATTTTGACTAACTAAGCTTAAAATGTTCGTCTCGCAAAGTACAACAAAACTGTGCAATTAGTTTTTGATTTCATCAACATTTAGTACTCCATGCATTTGCCGACATTTTGATGTGACGGAGAATCTTCTTTTTGCATAGTAGAATTTGGGGAGAATTGGGGAATCTTCTTTTTGCATAGTAGAATTTGGGTAGAATCTGTTGACTTTTCTTATCCTCTTTGGCCCTGTTCATCTGGCTTATAATCTGTCTTATTCAGCTTGTTTTTTCAGCCGGAACAGTATTTTTCTCTCACGAAAAATCAGTCAACAGTGTTTTTCAGCCGGCTTATAATTCCAGCCGAACGGCTTCTTTGTATCTCGCCGGAAACTAGGAAAAAATTCACCGGTTTCTCCAGAACCCAAGAGGCGTGTCAACGGTGCACGCTCGGTAGAAACTTCAACTGGGCGACTTTGGAATTTCGAATCATCCTTGTAGGGAGGCGAGGCCACGGTTATTACATTTGAACATTTCTGTTGTCGCGTTCCAAGAGTACGCGTAGGCATCAATTGACCGCAGCCTGCAGGGCATTTTGATTCGTGGTGCTAGACTTCAGAACTCTTCCGAGAAGACCACTTCTCTTTCGTGCGTTGCATTGAACTTTGAATTCTTATATGAGCATGACACTGTCCATGATCATCATCACAATAATTTGCACCGCTAGCACTATATTATTGGTAAGTTGCATGTTCATGCCGGCCGTTCAAATCAGGCACCGTCCCTTGGTGTTCTTTCCTTCTCTTTTAGGTGCTCAATGATGCACACACGTCCTATTAAGATATTTGTAAATTTATGGTATTGCTAAATCACATGTAGCACTTTCTTTTTTTCCAAAGAAAAAAAAAACAGATACGATTCCATGATGCACAAATTTGATAATGGTGTATTCTCATGTGCAATAATTTACTCCGATTAAGAAATGCTGGATCGATGAGATCTGGAGCATAGTATAACTACTGAAACAGTAGATTTTAATACATGGCTCTGATTGTGTCCAGAAATGACAACTGTTCCTGTACAGTTCAGGTTTCAGAGCCAGAGCGTGTAATGTTTCGAACCTTTGCCAACCAGGAAGAGACAAAGTGCATTTTGAGCTTCTGACATGTCGCGCGGCAACCTGAATCTCGCGTCTTATTTTTTAGCACTACTTCAGCAGTACTTTTCAGCGAGTAAACAATATTTTTTCTTACAACAAATCAGCGTAGACAGCGGTATAAGCTAAATTACAATACTCCACCTTAGTACGGAGTACCCTATCTCAAAATTGTTTTCTTCACAGGTTCAAACACTTCCTTACATCGACTGTAGGTAAACCGTACGTATACTCCTCCTGTACTGCTCCATGTACTGTTGCTATGATTTGTATGTAGATACGTCTAGGGAACTGAAACAAAAACGAATCAAATCCAAGAAGATTCCTGCTGCCCGTTTCATATGGCCACCCCCTCGACGGTCGACGTTTTCTTGTTCTCCCGTCTGTAACATTTCTGAGCTGTCACTGATGTGCATGTCTCTCCACAGACCTACAGGTGTAGCTGTCCTGTCATCAGCATATGAAGCTAGCGCGGGAAAATGAGATCTGGACAGAACCATACGTGGTGCACATCATTTGGGCGTTGCCCTTGCCCGCGACCCGCGACGCTGTACGGTTAATAAACAAGTGATGGCATGTCTGCGCAGCAGCCCTTCACTGACATCATGTCCGTGTAGCTTTCTGAGGAGCTGTTGCGATAGAGATGGAGAGAACGCAGAGATCTCTTGGCATTCTGGGCCAAACAAAGCGGCTACGACGTCGGATAAGTCTTTGCTGTGGTTGGGATGACAGGGAAATCGCTCGAGATAGCTTGTCTTTGCGCGGAAACATTTCTGCGGCGAGCTCGTGTACCAAGTTCTCCCGTACAGTATGGTACCAGTACTACTTGCTAGTAGTGCCAAGATCGGTTCAATTATTTTGACAAGCTTTGTTTTGTCGGTGTCGGACACAAACTTGGACATACATACATACATATCTACTAATACAATAGTATACTGCAGTATGTGAGATGTGGAATTCGTAGTAAGCAGTAGTCTGCCATGAATCCTCAGCTTCCAAGGTGCATACTGTACATAGCACCGCTCTGAACTTGACAGTACAATCAACTTTCTGAGAGTACAAGCAACTTTCAGTACACAAAAATACTTGTCGAATTAATTGTGTGCTAATCAAGAGTTTCTTCATGGAATATATCTCAATCAAGGGTTAGACTATGACACAGATAAAGTGATCCAAATAATATAAAGAATCGATGGCAGATATCGTGATCCTGGGTAAACCATATTTTTATACTAAAAAAAATCCAAAGCGATAAGAGAAAACAACGATGAGAAAAGGACATGATTCCCTTGCAGTATGTCTAGGAAAAAACGGGCCATTCAGTTTAAGGTGATGGAATTCTCGTCACCAAACCCAGGTGTGCAATAAATGCTCTCACCCCTTTGTGGCGAAAATAAAAAACAGAAACAGAAAAGCACATTTCCTACGCTATCTCTAAAGAAACACAAAACAATGTTGGTTCGTTCTTTTAGGGAACAAAACAAAGCATTTCTGGAAGTTAACCACCGCACAGCTGTACAACGACGTATTTGCATCGATCATTTTCAGCGTCACTCAGTTTCCAAATACGCGGCACCATATCGCAGAACGGGATTTTGGTTAGGGGTGATGAACAGTGCGTGTTTTAGTTTATCAATCATCATCAGGTTCAGTTGTTAGGGAAGGGAAGCAACGTCCCCGCTTCCTTCTTCTCTTCTCTCCCTACCTATCTCTGTCTCGCAGTTGTAGCCGGCCTGTAGGTGATGTGCGCGTCATGAAGACGACGCTTGGAAACGAATAATCCTGAGCTGACGGGAGTGAGGCGATCGGTTTTGTGGCTCGTCGTCGGCAGCTAGCAAAAGCCAGGGCGGTCCCGCTCGCCCGCCTCTGCGCGCAGCCCGCTGCGTGAACCGTGTGGTTTGGCTACAGCCACAGTCCACAGAGAGTGCCCATGGTTTGCTTCACTTTCATCAGTCGCTCCGTGAGGTCGAGCGAGGCCTTTGCGCTGGGACTGAGCGTGCATCGGATCGGAAATGTGCTTGTCTGTTACTGTTAGTGCCTAACCTTGTGGTGCTGGCCGCGGCCGCGGCCGCCACCGTCCCATCCTTTCACCTTTTTAGAATCCTGCGAGCCGTAGAATGGGAGGATTGCAACCATTTTTGACAAAATTTTGTTGCAAAGCTGTACTGGTACTGTTCAATCCGTCTGTCTTGTCGTCGTCGCCTAGTTCCCCCTCTTCTTTCTTTCAAAGAATTTCTGGTTCTCTGTCACTTCTGCCGACTTGCTACGTTCTCACCTTTCCGAAGTTTTCAGGTAGGAGTAGTATAGTACAAGTAGTAGGAGAACTAGTACACAGCCACGGAGGATGGCTGGAGTATGGAGTGCAAGTGACTGCAGACAGATCACAGATCCTACTGTCGGCTGCCGATGCTTCTCAAATTTCCCATCGTGATCGTGGATTGCAAGCAAACTGTGCGGTACTGTGGAGTAAATTCTACTGTTGCTTTGCGTCCATTCTTCCGAGTCATACACAAGTGACATGCTGTCAATTATGCACGCCAGACTACGACGGCAGCAGATCGTATGATCGGATCAGGCAGCCTCTGTTCCTCCGGATAATTCCAACAACCAACAGTCGCTGAAGGCAGCAGGGGAGATTCCAGATTTATAGCCAGGGTTGGTAGAGTAGCGTAATGATTTCACGGTGAACTTTGACCGGGGGGCTTTGGTTTGGCTTCAGTTGAGGGAGTGATGGATGGCGCCTAGTACCTCATGAAATGAAACTTGACGCATCTCGCAGCAGCATCAGAACAACTGGCGGTGTAAGTGTGTCGGGCGTGCGTAGGGTGATACCTCTCGCTTTCGAGCGCGACGTGCAATCCGGCGCCCATACCTGAGCCCCTCGTCATGGCGAAGCCCATGTAGGCGGATAATGATGGTGCCAGGACGGCAACGAAATTGTTCGAAGGTTGTGAAGTTGACGGCCCAATATCATTTCTTGTCAGGCTCGAAAAGTGAGCCCATGGCCTGAGCGGCGTTTGCCTTTCCGATTTGGACAAATGTGGACTAGACCTGAGTATCTTTTAGGCCAGGCTGGACCGAAAAAAGTTTGGTTATTTCTGGTCAGAAAATCCTGTCCATGACTGTTCCATGGGAGATTTTGGCCTGCGATTTTTTGGTCGGGCTCGGGCTCGGGCTCGGCCTACTACTGTGCGGTTCGTCCGCTGTTTTTATAGTTGGAAAACAAACAAAAGAATACTTGAGGTCGAGATTTTGTTTTGACAGTTGGGCCTCTGTCCAGCCCTGTCCACTAAGATGTGTTTGGTTGCTTTGATTGTGTTGGATGGGATGGGACCATCCATGGATGAGATGTGTTTGGTTGGTAGATCATTGGATAAGGAAATCTATAGAAAAGAGAATATTCCACCTAGATGCTAGATTTCGTGGTTCGAAAAAAATCTGGCGGACTAGTTTATCCATGTCCTATAATCTTTGTCATTAGTAAATAAATTAAGGATTATTAGTATGTTATTTTAATACTTAATAATTATGATGGTATGATTAGTTTTGATAAGTGCTAATATATTGATTAGTGCATGTTTCGTATGCTAATTAGGATATTTAGTGATGCTAATTAATATATTTTATTTTTAAATTAGTGATTATCATGACAAAAATAGTATTATTGCATATTTATTAGTGTCTAATTAGTTGTTATTATTTTTAAATAATAGATATAATTAGTCAACTATTCTCGTCCTATCCACTTTCGTCCATCTAACCAAACAGAAAAATAGTCCATCCTATCCATCCTACCAAACATGTATCATGGATATCCTTAACCTAATATCCATGGATCGTCACATCACATCCAACTTGGTCCTCGAATCAAACGCATCTAAGGCTGGTGGACGGGCAAAAATCCAGCAGGCTGGAACTAAGCTCAATTTGCTTAGGTCTATTGTGGACAAATCTTTGAAAGAGAAAAACTCTTCTTCTTTTTTTTGTTTTGACTAGTGGATGTGCATTCTATCATTATGACAAGCTCAGACCTAAGTGCTCGACGAAAGTTTTGGCTAGTAGATGTCATTCTAATATTGAAGACAACATATTATGATATGAATCATGCTTATGTATGAGGGTTATAAGGAAGAAAAAGAAGCATACACAAATCCAAAAAAACGGAGAAAAAGGTAAGAAAGACATCTTACCAAATTTGTTTGGACCGAGACATCAATGCTAGTCAGATCAGGTTAGTGGAATTGTGACAGTTAGTGCCCATTTGATAGAGATCTAGATTTTCGTAGAATTATTTTTGATCCTTCTCCCAAAAAAATGTTTAAGGTGATGAATCAGGATCACTTTGTGGAATAGTTTGACTGGTAAGCTGGATCCTGATTCCAAAAATATTTATTCATAAAAAAAATATAAATAGAAATATGTTTTCAGAAAATCAGATTTTTTGGGCAGGGAATATTTTAAATAGAAACTATTTAATTTGTTGCGCTTTAAAAAGGATAGCTAGAAAAGTACGGTTGCTAATGTATAAGAGGGTTGCTAGTGTATAACTAGAAAAAAAAGCACAGAACTATATACAATATGGTTAAACTTAATATTATGGAAGAACTGTAGGAGGGAGTAACACCTATTGGAAAAGTTGAAACAACTGATTGTAGAGGTAAAATTTCCTGGGTTTAGAGGGAGATTGGTCAATATACTACTATGTTACTAGTATATTGTCCGTGCTAACGCTGCGGTGACATTTAAGACAACACAAATTAAACACCAAAATGATGTATATGCTTTGGTGATTTTGAAAAATCATCGATCACATATTATATATTAGAATAAAAAAACATGATTTTGATAACAACCTGATATACCAAATAATGATTACTTACGTGGCAACAATGATATCATAATACAGTGGTACTCTCTAATTACATTCCAATGTTTTCCTTTATAAACAATTACATTGCAACTCCACTAATTTAAAACCACCACGGGTACTTTGATTTTCTTGTTGCACTTTATCTTTGATCTTCATTTTCGTCTCATCTAGTAACTTCCGTGCTTGTTGGACTGAAAAGACAGAGAAATTAAAGCTGCATACATTAGTGCAGACCCTAGAAAATGGAAACTTATTGTATATCCTCGACTCCTCTTCGTGATAATACAGGATGGTAGGAGGAACTTATTGTATATGCCATTTAGTTTTGTTTCACGTTTCATATAATTTTATTAATATTAAGGGGAAAAAAGGCCTTAAATACTCCTACAGTTCTGCTTCACAGGGCTGATAAAGTGACATAATTCCACTTCATAGTGCTTCTAAACACTTAAAAGCTATCAAAAGGAGAGATTAAATCAAGGGGGCAGAGAACATTGATTACCTGTCTCACTTTCAGTAAACATGTTTGAAACTGCAGTATCATCTAGACAATAGGGTTATTATCTCATAGATTAAACTGTAACAGTGCAGCAGTAAGCCATGTAGACTGTTTTTTTGGTCTTTATTTGTTTTTCAGTCTCAGAGCGTATTTCCATTGCATTCCTAAGTTTGTGTATGCCCACTCAGCAGCCATGAAATTTGATAGAAAGATAGAAAGAGAAGGAAACAGCAAAAAAACACTGAGTGTAAATATCAAATAATGTCATATACTGCTAACTCATTAGTAAATAAAATAAAATATTATGCTCGGCAAGAGTATTCAATAGAAACGATATTATATCTTGCACTTCAGCAAAGCTTATCAGCCATAGCACAAAAATATCTGCAGCTTATGACGGAAGAAAGCATACATGTATGTTTGCCAGTAACACATCTGCAGTCCTTGAGCCAGCTGAGCAATCTTGGCCAGCAGATTTTTCCAGTCCTTGAGCCGGCAAAGGCAGAACCACATCTACAGTTGCCTATCTGTGAGCCCCAACTGCATGGACAGCTCGATCTTGCATCATCTCGTTTGGATATGAATCCTCTGCACCAACACAATGCAAACAAAATCCCCATGAAAACCACATGTCGATCAAATACTCGCAAAACAAACCCGAAACATTCCGAATGATCAGTAGTATATTCTGAATGATCAAAAACTTTGTTAACAGACTCTATCAAAGCACTGTAAACATGTCTCTGAGTGGTCTTACAATTGCGATATTCAAGTTCACATAACTGACAAAAACATATTTTTGAACTATGTTAAAAGACCCAGAAACAATTAGAAGAGAAAGTAAATATTTTCATACAGCTGCTCTGTTATTGCAACTTTATAATATGGAAGATTCTCAAAGTAAACCTGCAGTTAATTTTAGTGCCCTCTCCACCCTATCAGATAATTATTGCATCAGAGAACCATTCATTCAACAGAAGCAACCAATGTTTTTCTATGATGGGCAAATAGTATGTCATGAAATATGAGCACATTAATTGCTTAACTCATGGAAGGAAAATAAAATGAGGTTGTCTCAAACCTGTTGCTGCCTCTTGCATCCTTGTGCCTGCAGCCACCATCCATGCGTACGTGTAGTCTCCCTTGTAGTGCCGAAATTGAATACAGCACATTGGCATCATCAACATGCTAAAATCGGATGAAGAAGCCCAACAACCCTAACCCAAATGGGCATAACAGCAATCTATATCCAAACAACCTGATTGTACAGGCCTGCAGCTGGTTCCAGCGCTGGACCCTTTCCCAACCTTAACGCAATGAGAAAATTAAAAAAAAATGAAATTGAATATATCAATCAATAATCAAACATATGGAATCATCTAACCTGGGCAGTGCAACTACATGAACCTTACAAAATATATGCTGTAAAAAGATTCATCTCAGTCCATAGCTTCTTTTCACCAATTTTGTACAGATCTGAGGGGCTTGAATTTACCTAGCAGAGAAGCAGTGTATTATCATACAGACGGTCAAAAGCCTTTCCCCCGAGTAGGCACTAGCAAACGAATTATTAGCATCTTCCATCACTGAGAAATCAATACCGAAATTAATGAAATAAATAAAAAAAATAAAACAAGATCACAAGTCAATCGGAAGGGACAAAAAAAAGAGAAGCCTGGCTGGCTGCGCACTGGATCAGCTTCGGTGGTGGACGTATAGGGATAGACCGTAGGTGGGGGAGGTACTGAGCCGGACCACCATCGCCTCCTCCTGGGGCCATGGGCCGCTGCCACTGTCCGTCGCAGATCTCGGTGGGGTAGGGGCGCCGCGTACGACGGAGCAGAGATAAGGGGAGGATAACCGGCGCTGGTGACGGCGAGGCTACGGGTGCCGGCGCCGGTGGCATCTCTCGCGGCCAGGGCCGTGGCAGCGGGGGACGCGGCAGCCCGCGTCGTCGAAGGATACCACACGCGAGGTGATACCGGCGGCATCAACGGAGGTGGCCTGACGTTTCCTTTTTTCACGGAAGAGAAGAAAATGGGGGCACGGGGTTGGGAATCGAACCCTCGCCGCCGGAGCGCCGCGCGCGTGCGGGGAGGAGCGTTTGAAGCCTGCGTGAGAAGCCTCGCATCATGGAATCGTGACTATTGGATTTAGTCTCGCTATTTTATGAGTCCTGGATTTTAACATAGACAAATTTTTAGGTGTATTTTTATGTGTATCCAATGATTGAAAGCTCTCAACGAAGAACGTTTTCTTATAAAGATCTAGCATAATTTTGATCGGTGCATTATAGTAAAGAAGACTATACATGCACATTACTTTTGGAGGCGTAATAATTTGTCAGGCATATAAAATTATAGAATGACTTTGAAAAGTTTATTTTTTAAATATTCACGGCGAGCCATGACAAAATACGAGGTCTAGTGCAACTAAGGACATATTTGGATCTATCTATACTAATAAAAACTATAAGAATTGGCAAAAAGGAAAATGAGATCCACACAACCAGGCTTTAAGAGTTTAAGAGTTTAACCACTAGATTCACGTGTAGACTTTAAGAGTTTAACCACTAGATTCCGAGAAATCCAACTATCCACCTCAGTGCTTTTATTTGGAAATTCTTATGTCAGCCGTTCTCAATCACTGGAAACTGATGCAGAATAAGAAGAACGCGAACGCCTGAAAATTAAAGTCGAAGAGTGCACGAAGAAGCTGGCGCAAGTCTTGATTCGAGCGGGTGGCCTGTATTCTTCTTGTTCTGCTTGTACTCATGTCCACGTTCTGATGTTGATGCTGCTTGGTGTTGTTGGTCTTGGTAATGATGCCTTTGATATTAAAAAACAAGACAATTGCACAAGCTATTTCTTGCAGCGTGACTAATCTTCTGCCTTAAGATTGATTTGAGGGTCGTATACGGATGCATTGGCTTTGCTTTGCCATCGTCCTCATCCAGAGAAGTCGTATATATAGCAGGGAAAATCATGTGCGCGTAGGCGTAGGTGCTTCTCTGTTGTGTAACGAAATGTCTCTTCTGCGGCCTGGTTGATGGCGCGTGGACAGTGTGGTCTCCGAACCCAAATTCGACACGCACGCGATGGCGCGTGTCCGCGCGTGTGGCAAAGACGTCCCTCGTGACGTCCGTCGCGAACGTGGTGGAAGTGGAAGCCCCTGGAGTCTTGGACCATATGTCGGGCATGGATGAAAACGGTACGGATATTTTCCGACCGTATTCGAGACCGAATCTGTTTAGAGGGGTTTTAATCCGTTCGTACCTGAGTCCGGATATTTAACACCCGATACCGTATTCGTATCCGAATATTTAAATCACATATTTATGATGTCGATATCCAATCGTATCATATCCGTCATTTTTTTATACTATCCGTATTCGAATCTGAATCCAAACATAAATACGAAAACAAATACGATATCAGCCGTCCGTATCCCATCCGTTTTCATCCCTCATATCGGGCATGTTGCCAGCCGGGTGGGCAGATGGCGCGAGCCGGGTGGTGGAGCCCCGGAGTGCTGGAGTCTGGAGACATGGCCTGATGGCCGTGCGCCCGTGCCCACTTGCCACTGCCGGTGGCCGGTGGTGGGCTCGAGCGTGAAGAGAATATCCGGGGTGATTCGGCGAACGATTCGGCCCAGGGGTATCTTCTGCTGCGCCGTTTCGGGTCAGATGCCAATATGCGATGCAGGTTTCGTCCAAGTTAACGCTGCCTTTAGCTCGCAACTGATCTTGCTTAATTTGGTTAGTTATTTCCCGAATTTGACTGCCGAAGATAAGAGAGATGACTAGCTATACACGGCAAGGCGCGGGGGCGTTCCGAGCACACGCTAAGCCAATTCCTCACGTAAATGAACAGTGGCAAGGTCGTGAATTATAATTTATGTTAACTAGAACAGTGTCCGTGCGTTGCCTCAGGAGTTACGAATGATTTGGAATAAAACTAGACTACTTTTACTTACTTGAATGAGAGTATAAATAAATTTAAGTGGACAATATGATATGCTGTGGTAAACAAATAAAAGCATGTTAGTGAACATAGATAAATTACTAACGTAGATAGCTTGCATAAATGTTGCTGACGTTGAATGGCTTGTTGTTTAGATAGAGTTCTGTTGGAATTCTTATATATATATAGGTATAGATTAGATATAGATATATCTCACACGCTCATTGTTCCTTTTTTTATATAGCAAATATTATGATTTTAGAAAATCTCTTGAAGTTATCAATTGCTATAAAACCAATATCTTGCTAAAAGATATATGGAATTTTTTTAAAGTAGATTGTGGATATATTGATACTCATACTTTACAATATCTTGACTATTTGATTAATGCAAATACACCTAAAATTTTAAAGTAGAGGGTGCACACCTATATAGCTAAACGACAACAGTTTATAATTTTTCTTTTTTGTCCAAAGGTCAGTGAGAGAATTTACACACCTTAAAATTCTAAAAATATAGGAGTAAGTGCACACTGCAATTTCATAGACAAATAATCCCTAACTAAATTTATCATACACTACTCCTTTCACACTAGTGCACATTTCAATTAAGCGGTTTAACTAGAATCACAAAGGTTTTATAATTTACAATTACGTCTATAAATTAGAAGACACGCACACATCTTTTGCGCGTTCTTGAAAAAGCACGCGGCTGATAGAGAGCCAGATAGTTTCCCTTCTGGATCACGAGAAATAGCCGTGAAGAGAATCAAAACGAGAAAGAAAAGGTACACACAACACAAGGAACAAAAAGGGAAAATGAGCACTGAAATAAAAAATAGCCGCGTGTTGAATAAAAAAAAAAGCCGCGTGCCCTAGCTTCCATTCCGGGGCCTCCTCCCCACTTCTCGTCCCTTCCAGCCAGCCGCCCAGCGCCGCTTCTTCCTTCGAACCCCCAGTACCGTTCGTTTATACGCCAGCGACGCCGCCCCCATCTCGTCTCCTCTTCTCCTCAAGAAAGGCGAGCGCGAGAGAAACCTGAAGCCACTTCCCAACCCGCTCCCCACCTCGCCGCGATTTCCTCACATGGCAGCGCTGCGCCTCCGCGAGTCACACGAGAGGAACGGCCCCTGCTTCTGCGTCTCCGACCCTTGTCCCTGCGCCGACCACCGCCGCCGCAGTCTCGATCTCGCCGCCCCCGCCGGCCCCTTCTCCTCCCTTCGCGTCCATCGCACCTGCTCCTGATCCCGCTCTCTTCCTCCCTTCTCGCGCCGTCAATTGTAGTTGCGGCTCTGATTCTGCCTCCGCCGTTTCTCTCGCGGTCGCGGTTCCTGGGAGCTTCTGAGTTCTGGTTCTTGTTCTGTCCCTAACCGGTGTTGCCATGGGGAAGAGTGAGTTTCTCTTGACGTCGATTGATTGGTGGTGTCTTGTTTCCGTTTGACGTGTGTTGCTGTGGTTGGTTCTGAATTTCTGATTGGTGATTTGGGGGCGTTGGTTTGTGCAGGCAAGAAGAGCAAGGCCCGCGGCGGCGGGGACGACCTGCTCGACAGCAGCGACGCCGACAGCGTCGGCTCCTCGTCCACCGCGCTGTCCGATCTCTCCATCTCGTACGCCACCGAGCACGTCAACTCGCAGGAGTTCGTCCTCGACAAGTACATCGACGCGCTCTACGAGAAGAGGTCAGGAGGTCGCCCTTTACGCTTCTAGGATTCTCTAGCATATCGCTTTGTCTGTTTGCTGTTCGGGCGCTGATGGTGAAGTAGGCATTTCTGTTCGGGTGCTGTTTACTTCGATTTCGTTGGCTGTACTTAACTTGTGTTTAGGCATAGATTAGCAGGCTGACCCAATTGTAGTTGGCTGGGCAATACGGTTTTCTTGTTTGTTTGCATGATGTTCCCCACTTAATGCACGGACTCGTATTGGACTATAGTTTGCTGTACTTAAATTGCAGTTGTCTATTGTTTTTGTTTTTACTTTGCATGGTCCGGACCTATGATAATCTGATGACCACTAAACGAAGCATGCACTGTGCTATAACTTGTTATTTTAGGGTTATTCAGTAGTGGATACTGTTCTCACTGTAGTTGAAGGTCGTCTTGGCCCTCATTTCATGGTGGATTGGTGGCGCTGGCTGGAAAATAATAGGAAGCAGCTTATGACATTAGAGTATGCTTCATGTTTTTTGATTAAACTGGCCTCTCAGAATTCCTTTAGCTTTCATTTTACTTTCGTGGAACCTATAGAATATTAGCAAAATGGACACTGAATAAGTTCTGGAGTGAATCCTATTGTTTTGGCGTTAGATACTCAAATGGCAAATGGACACTAAATTTGAATAGTCAAAGATTGGAAAATTACTTTCCAATTGGCTAAGTTGTATGTTCAGCTGACCTTTTATTATCTGTGCAATAATGTTGATAGAGTAACAGGGACGAGGAGGCATGTATTTTGTGTATTTGCCTCCTGATGTCATTTCTGGCAATGTACCTGGCTGCTGAATTGTGATGTTTCTCTTAATAACAGTAATCGATCATGTTACTAATGCTGTCGGTGTTTTCATATCCTACTAACAATAGTTTACCCCTAAAAAAATACTAACAATAGTTTGTCATCGTTTATTAATGGTGTTTGTGTGTCCATTACCAATTAACACTAATCTATCATGCCATCATGGTCATTAATGCTCATTGTGCTTTCATAAACTAACAACTATGCATTGCACTGATCTTACTGTATGTATTCTCTTTTAGGGGGTCTACAAGAGAGGCAGCATTGGTTAAACTGGTTGATGCCTTCGAAAGTTTTATGCTCCATGGCCTTGTGGAGAATAGGTATGTTATTATTCTGTTAGTGATCCATGAGCCTTAAATTATGAAATGTTGCATGGATTTTTTTGCTTATTTTCCTGTAAGTCATGTTTTGAATTACCATGAACTCAACAACCTTCCCATGTGCCACATGGTTACATTATTACTATAATGCTAGCTCTCTTTCAGGTATGGTATGTTTTATCTGAATCCACTTGGTGAAATGTATAATCATTGTGTGTGTTTATGCTTTTGAAGGTATGCCACACTGCTGAGTCAATTCAATAATTCCGTCAAAAAGGGATCTACTAAGGAGGTTTTTCTGGCATCTCATGCTATTGGTATGTATATACTGTCCCTGTTCACATTAAGTAGTTCAAAGCAAATACTGTTGTATTATGACACTGTATTTGGCCGTTTTCTTTTGGGTCCTCAGGGTTATTGGCTATTACACTCGGTGCTGGGAGCAGTTCACATGAAATAATGGAGGAGTCACATCCCCAGCTTTGTAGGGTACTTCAAGCTTGGTCTGATGCATCAAAGATGATATCTGTATGTATTTTTTGTTGTTGTCATTTGACTTCCAATCCTTATCTGCTCTCCCAGTGAAGGGAATCTAAACTGACCTTCTGTAGGCACTTGATTGTTTGGCTGTCATCACATTTGTTGGCGCAACTGATCTGGCTGAAACAGAGTTATCTTTGAAAGCCATGTGGGATGTGATTCATCCAAAGTCTGGTTCAAACGTAATGTTTTCCACTTGTTATTGTATTTTGCAAGCTAATGTTGAAAGGAGCTGCATCCAGTTCTCTATGATGACTGAACATGGTTGTAATCTCTACAGGTGGGAACTGTCCGGAAACCTAAGCCTCCTCTGTTAGCAGCTGCTCTATCTGCATGGACGTTTCTCCTGACTACTATTGGTTCATGGAGGATAAATACTGATAGCTGGAAAGAGTTAGTGTTCTCTGTTTTTCTCCTGTTGTATGTTTGGATTTATACCTAACTTACCTTTCTTCTACTTGCTAGGCCCATTGCATTTCTCTCTACTCTTTTGGAAGCAGATGATCGTGCTGTTCGAATGGCTGCTGGTGAAGCATTGGCTTTGTGCTTTGAGTTAAATCTGCTTGATGTTTCTTCTTGTGAGGACGGCGATGTTAACACGGGAGGAACTGGTGGTTCTAAGAACAAGCTTTTCTTGGATATGCAAGCATTAAAAGCGAAAATATCAGGTCTGTCCTCTAATCTCTCTGCTGAGGCTGGGGGGAAAGGTGCAGACAAGAAAAACCTTACTGACCAAAGAGACTTGTTTCAAAAGATCTTAGATTTCATTAAGGTTTGTTTGTATCTGCTCTGGTTAAGTTTCAAATTCTTGTTTCTGTTTCACTTAATTGGTGATCATCCTTTTGCAGTATGGTGACTGCCCTGAAGAATCAATCAAGATTGCTGGAAAACGTGATGTTTTAAGGGTGTTGTCATGGTCTGAATTAATCCAGGTGCTTGTTTTTTTTTTCTCCTTGGCTTGCAAAATGTAAATATTCTTTCATGTTCTCATTAGATATTTGTTTTCCTTGTTAATCAGTTGAATTTCTTAAAGCGGTTTCTGGGGAAAGGCTTTCTGAAGCATGTTCAGGTTAGTGTCTTCTGAATGTTTATTTATAAACTATGTATTTAGTAGATGGTATGACAAATTTTGAGTTCCTCTGTATACAGGAGAATGGTCTTCTTCAGGATATCTTTGACATTAAGGTTGACAAAGCTGAAACCCTGTCGTCCACTGGTAAGGTAATAATTCGGTGACATAGATGTTGCAAGTTGCAATTTGCAATGGTAGTTATAGGTTTGTTAAAGTTGAACATTTTTGTCTCTTAGTCCATACCAGTCTGGGTATAAGCTAGCCGCAGTAGTCTTTTACTGTAGACTGGTCATACAATGCCCAAAAGTTCATTCCTTCAGTAAAAGCTGATTATATAACCAGGATAGAAATCTAGAAAAGTAGGGCACAATTGGATAGAAAGGCTAGCAAGATGGAATCTAATGGCTTCTTTGGGTTTTTATAGGCTTTCATTTTCCTATTTTAGGTACCTTACTGACCATAAGGCGTAATGTTGTGTCCTTGTCTCCTTGATTGCTTTGTGTAAGTTGGTTGGCAATTTAAACAATGGTACAGGAAAAATGCTATATTGGCAATTTCATGTGTCATTTCAGTCACAAAAAGCTAGCTATCGTTATTGGCTTTAGGGTACCCCATGTAGTAAAACTCATTTTCCTTTAAATAAAGTTTTGATCCGTCTGTTTGCATGAACTGTTCAGATTTGAATCCTTGAAACCTCAAGCATCTTCTCTTATGTTCAAGTTTCTCATGTTGATCTGCCTGTTCTCTTGGTTCGCTTTTAGTATTATATATGGATTTCTGATCACAAACAACCCAAACCTCTTGCAGAAAATCTTTAGGTCTGAAGAGGAAAAAGAAAGAGCTCTGAAATTAAACAAGGAACGTCGTCTAGCCCAGGTAATGCTAATGTGAAATGTCCTCTTCATGTGAAGAAATATCCTTGTCACCCTATTTTTCTTCAGCATCAAACTATATAATAGTTAAAATAATTTTATGGGTACCTCATACCTGGACATCTGGTTCCCTGACAGCATAAGGAATCCTAAGTGGAGATCTAACAGTAATCCTTGTAAATATTTTCCCTCATGTTACTGTGGGTAGCTGGGGTCTTTGGTTACATGTTGGTCTCGCCATGTATGCAATCCTTATTACTATGCTCTTGCTAATGCAGTAATGCCAGCGAAACAAAAACAAGCAATGAAAACGGTGCATAACGTATGCAACTACTGTAGTCTGAATAATACTAATACACATCTGATATTTTGATCGTTTCAGGTAAGGAAGAATGCTGTCATGTTGGACGAGTAACAAGGTCACAAGGGTGGGAAGGCAACAGCCATTCTGCATCTCTTTTTTATCTGGGACTTTGTCTGTGTAAACTACTCCGTATTATTACTGTCACATATCATTGGAGGTTGTGCCTTCATGATACTGGAGTTTATATTGTTATAGTGCACCTAAACAATTTGCTATTCGTGCATATGGAACGTCAGATGGCACGATTTATGTTGGAACTTTGAAGTTCAGTATGATTTGTGCGGGAATAGTCAAGAATTACTTTGAAGTTTAGTCGGTTCACGTTGAGTTTTGCTCGAGGGCCCACCTCATTCGAAGACGTTTTGTTGTTGCGTGACAGCTGCATCAGCTGTACCCTGCCCGTGGTTGCACGGCCTAGGGCCATCCCTCCCTTGGTTGAAGGCACACACCTATCTGATACCGTCTGCTCCAAAAAACAAAAAAAAAACCTATCTGATACTGTAGTTAACTATTGTGAATAAATAATTAAATATATATACATGGTGATTGGTGAATGGGTGCGAGTTTGGTTGGATGGACACTCCATTTCCACAGGCATTTCTAGCCCAGCGGACATGGGGGAGGCAGATTCAGTGACTTTCCTTCGCAAAGTCACGTTGTAACTTTTCCTATGCTAACCAGCGTCCAATCAAGATCCAACGAGGGAGATCGATTCAAGGCCTGTGTCTTGTTTCTTCTTTCACGCGAGCGTCCCCCGCACGGCCACCGGCTCGCACCAACCGCGCACGCTCGCCGCATTGTGTGCCCACGCCGGTCGGCCGCTCGACACGCCTCCCTCCGAGCTGGCCATGCACGCGCACAGCGCCGGCCGCAAGCTAGCCACGACGGCCGCGCACGTTCGCTGCGCCGCCCTCCGCGATGGCGGCGCTCGCTCGCTGCATCCCATGTCCACGACGGCCTGCTCGCCGTGCAGCCCTCCGCGACATCCTCGCGCGCTCGCCGTGGCCTGTTGCCCCGCCGGCCGGCCGCTCGCCACGCTGCCCCACGCGCTGGCGTGCACGCACACAACGTTGGCCGCGAGGCACCGCGCCAGGCCGCCAGCACGCGCTTCGCCTCCGCCTGGCGGTGCTCCGGCAAGTTTGGGTCCACGCCGCCGTGGATGGCAAGCTTGGTGGTGAACATGGTGCCATTGCCGTCGGCGTCGAAGAAGCAGAAGGCGTGGCGCAAGTCCTCGATGGCGGCCGCGTCGCCCGCGATGGTGGCATTGAGCGCCGCGAACTCGTCCAAGCTGACGGCGCCACGTGTTGCACAAGCGCGCACGCGTCTAACAGTAACAGGTCGCCGTGCTGTACCACCGCCGTGTCGGCCTCGCCGTGCTCCTTGCCTCCTCCATGCCACGCCTACTAGACGGGGATCCACGGAGAGCCGCAGCAGCATGCTGTCCACATTCAGCAACTCCAGCTATCGGCTGCCGCCTCACCCGCGAGAAAGTCACGTCCGATGCCACGTTCATACGACCGCTGGTCGCTCCTAGAAAAGCCCGTGCGCACTGCAGAGCTCGCTTGCCCACGCACATCGAAGCTCGCCCATGACCATGGCGGCAGCAGCCCGCAGGCACCCCCAAGCGCCACCACCTCACCCCCGTCCATGATCCACAACGAGCTCAGAGTCTCGCACCGTCGATTCCCTCTTCGAGCTTCGCGGCCTTGTCTTCTCCAACAGGACCGTCTACGACGCCGCCGCCACCGTCGACGGCGGCGGGCGCCACCTGCATATGGTTGACTACGGCCTCGGCTACGGGTTCCAGTGGTCGGGCCTGCTGCGCGTCCTCGCCCAGCCCACCGGAGCTGGTCATGATCACCGGCATGGACCTGCCGCAGACTGCTGTCGTCTGCCGGAGTGGACGAAAAATGCTAACTGTTGCAAGCCTTGCTTTGAATGCGTGCTGAGTCGTTGGATAGGGAATGGAGGGTGGAGATCGCAGGAAAGTTACAATGTAACTTTGCACTGTAAAGTCACCCAATCTGGCTCCCGGACATGCTTCTTGGGTGTGCTGTGTCTTGATCACATCGGTTCCTGTGAAGAAGGGTTGGTTCGCAAAGAGCTGTCTGTTCACAACACTAGCAAGAAGCTCAGCCTAGTAAAGAGCGTGGTCTGACAGGGAACAAAAACTCGTGCATGAGAAAGTTCACATCAGGTAAGAAGGACGAGTATTTTGCAAAAGAAATTCTAATAGAGATCTGATTTGATCTTGGGTGTGCTCATTCTCACCCAAGGTGAATATGCTCACTATGAGGCAATGGATTACACCAATGATATTTAATGGAAACACAAAATCACGTAAAGATCAAATGGCTCCTCTGTATGAACCTATATACGTATCAGTTGTTGCTGTCTGCAGTCCAAAATTCACGCGGGCCAATTACCTTGGGTATTTCAATCAAGGAACTATGAAAGGGAGCGGGAGCACAGTTTTGAAACTACCTCGTCGGGCAGTTCCAGTTGTTGGCCATCTCTGTTCGGAAATTAATTTGCCCGTGACATCTCATCTGTAAGAAAAGAAGAAATTGCCAAGGAGATGGCATTCATACTCGAAGATGAGTCCAATGCCCCAGGGGTTTCCAACTAATCCAACGTTAGGAAACTACTGAGAAACCTCATTCATAGTCTCAGAGAGAGCTGATGTGATTTGGTCCCTGTCCCTCCTGCATTTGCTGTCATCTATCTGTGCTGACGATGTAGTTCCATGGTTCATCATTGTGGCATTCAGTAGATCATTCCATGACATTGTGGATCTGGGATCACCAGGCATACAATAGTCAGTTCTTATTGTTAACTAAGGAGCAAAACGTTAACCTAGATTTGCAGACTCATCTAAACTGGTTGTAGAATATGCATAAATAACGTGCTGATGCTTACTTGGAAGGATTTTTGACAAATGAACATTGGCAGAGCATCGACCCCAGCATCAAGGGTAGCATGTAGCATGCCAATCTTAAGCCACTGGCAAAACATGACTAAATGATTGACAATAAGACCTGAGTTGACTGAGCCACCGTGCAAACCCGTGTCTCTCAGATCGAAGTTGGTCCACTCCCTGAATTCCAATTCAAGCCTCCTTGTTTAGTTGGAACCCAAGCTGGCTCAAAAATAAAGTTCACGCAGGGGCCTGGAGGACATATGCTAGAAGATGCAATGCTATGACAGAAGTATTCACCAATAGTTACCACATGAACATTCCCCATCCTTGAAATGGTGAAACCGTCTAACGTCCCTAACAACAATCTCCCTTCCGACTGCTTTTGACATGAACATTATTGCAGCATGACAATCATCACATATTCTCAAGTTCTTTAGAACTGTAACCGTAGCTCCAGGAGGCAACTTTAGGAGTCCAAAACCAACCGCCAGTCTCTCACTATGCGCAAATAATATATGTTCCTTCTGATGAGGCTCCATGTCATGCAATACAACCTTTGTATCAGGAACATATCCGAGCTTTCTCATCTTGGCGCCAACTATTTCAAGGAACATGTAAACTTCATGTGCTTCTGGATGTTTTGTATCACCAACGACAAACACGTGAGCTTTGTTTCCAGCTTCTATCCAGCTGCACCCAGGTTCCTTCTTAACCCCTCGATCACGCATTAGCTTCCTTACTCTGGCAGCATCTACCCAACGTCCTGCAGCTGAGTAAGTGTTAGACAAAAGGATATATGTACCATCATGCTGCGGTATCATTTTAAAGAGCTGGTCTGCAGCATGAGCGCCAAGTTCCATATCTCCACTAGTCCGGCAACCGGAAAGAATTGCCTCCCAAATGGATGGGGTAGGCTCAAAAGGCATCGTCTTAATCAAGTCTCTAGCTTCTCCAATCCGTCCAGCCCGACCAAGCAAATCAATCAGCCGCGTATAGTGATCTTCTCCAGGTATAATGCCAAAGTCCCTCTTCATGGACTCGAAATATCGAAAGCCTTCATCCACTAGGCCAGAGTGATTGCAAGCTGTCAATACTGTGAGGAAAGAGATCCTATCAGGATATATGCCTTCAGCAACCATGCGATCAAAGAGCTCTAGTGCCTCTCTTCCATGTCCATGCTGCCCAAGGGCTGCAATCATAGCATTCCACGAAACAGAGTCAATATTGGGCATCACAAGGAACATAAGATGAGCTTCTTTCACAGAACCACATCTAGCATACATGGTAATGAGTGCATTTCCTGCAGAATTGCTCCCCTCAAAACCAAGCTGCACAAGATGCCCATGGAGCTGCTTTCCATGCTTCAGTGCCCCAAGCTCACCACATGCAGATATAGCGCCAGCATAGGTGTAGTCACATGGCTTGACATCCTCAGCCCTCATCCTGTTAAACAGCTTAAGTGCATCTTCAGCAAATCCTCCATGCACATATCCTGACACCATCACCATCCATGACAACTCATTTTTATATGGCATCTTCTCAAATACCTCGACTGCCTTGTCCAAACAGCTGCTCTCAACATACCCTGACAAAATGGTGTTCCAAGAGACGACATCCTTCGATTTCATATTGTCAAATATCCTTCTCGCAACAGCAATATACCCACACTTTGAGTAGAAGGTCACCAAGGCATTGTTAACAGGCAGAGCTGCCTCGGGTACAAAATTTGGCTGCAGCCGAATGATCTGACCATGGACGGACTTCCCATGCGCAAAGAAACCAGCATTTGCACAAGCACTCAGAACACTAGTAAATGTGAACTCATCAAGAGGCACCCTTTCCAACACCATCCTTCTAAACAGCTCAAACGCCTCCACAGCCATTCCTGAATGAACATACCCTGAGATCATGGCATTCCACACGACATCAAACTTGTCATCAACCTCCTCGAAAACTGATCTTGCAGCACCAACGTCGCCTCTCCTAACATACCCAACGACCATAGTAGTCCACGTAAGCTCATCCTTATCCGGCATTTCGTCGAGCACCTTCCTCGCGTCTCGTGTCGCCTCGGGCGATTCGCATTTCATGTACAGCGCAATGAGCGCGTTGGACACCGACAAGGCACCCCCGGCGCCGGACTTGAGCACCGAGCAATGCAGCTGCGCGCAGTGTCGGACAGAGATGTTAGGCAGGTGGCCCGCGGCGCTCAGTAGCGCGGTGAACGAATAGTCGTCGGGGCGAAGGGAGCCGGAGGCGAGCAGGGAGCGGAACACGGAGACCGCGGGCGCGGCGTGTGACGCGCGGGCGTACGCGGAGATCACGGCGTTGTGGAGGACGGTGTCGCGGCGCGCCGGCGGGACGGCGTCGAAGAAGGAGACGGCGGCGGGCAGGCGGCCCGCGGCGGCGTACGCGGCGACGAGGGAAGTGGCGGCGACGGGGCACGGATCGGCGCGGAAGAGTGTCGCGGCGGCGGGGAGGTCGCCGGAGAGGGTGTAGAGGTGGATGAGGCGGAGGGTGAGGTGCGGGTGCGTCGGCGCATGGAGGAGCGCGGAGGTGAGAAGGCGCGCGTGGAGGCAGCGGAGCGCGCGGAGGAAGGAGGAGCAGGAGGAGGAGGCGGCCAAGGAGCGGCTCGCGGCGAGGCGCCGCAGGAGGACGGAGCATTGGTGGGGCAGGGAGGTGACACCGTGCGGCGGCGGCATATGGGCCTGTTTGGTTCGCGTAGCAGCAGAGCCTGCCTCATATTAAGAGCGAGCCACGCTCACACGGACAGACTGAGGGTGTGTTGACTGTTGAGTTTGTGAAAAATTTTGCCTCCGGCTACTGTAGCATTTTGTTTGTATCGGTTAATTAGTGTCTAATCATGAACTAATTAGACTCAAAAGATTAGTCCTGTGGTTTTCTACTAAACTATGTAATTAGTTTTTTTCGTCTACATTTAATGCTCCATGCATGTGTCCAAACATTCGATGTGACGGGGAATCTTGAAAATTTTTGGTAACTAAATATGGTGTTAGTCTGGCTGAGAGATGTTGTATGGTTGCCAACACGAAGATATATTGTACGAGATAAAAATATTATAAAGTCATGATTTTTATTTTTACTTTTTGTAAATATGCTCAAAAAATTCTTATTTTATCTAATTATGTCTTAAACATCTTTAAAACACATTAATATCATTTGATGTTTACTAATCATACACTAATACATTATTAACTGGGTTAATCCATGTAGCCAGCAAGCCTGGCCCGACAGGAACGGTCCATTCGGGCGTTCCCGCGGAGCCTGGCCCGATGGCATCAGCAGCCAATCAAACAAGGCTGCCCTGCATCTGGCCAGCCTGGTTCAGCCGGATGCAGGGAACCAAACACAGCCCTATAGCGTCGTGCTGCCGTGGTTGGACCCAAGCCCGCACCGCCCACCCCCCCCCCACGGAAGGCCACGGGGTTTTACAAGGGGTTTCACCGTTTCAGGTTTTGTTATACTCTCTCTGTCTCATAATAAGTGCACTTCTTGAGTTCAAAATTTTCCCAAAATAAGTGTATATCTAAATATAAGACAACGTAATTTTATTTGTCTTTTTCTACTTTCTATTTTCACAAAGTATAATGATTTTATATTTCTAGGAGAATATTTGTAATTTCTCAATAGCATTGTTACGTTCACAGGAACCATAAGAATCCATGACCATCCCCGTCTTGCTACGCTTCCTTCCCCGCCGCCATCCTGCTCGCTGCGGAGCATGGCTGAGGTCCGTTGGGGCCCCGCCGACCCCCCCTCCTCTCATAATTTTTTTTTTGAAATTGAGCTGTTTCCATTGTATTTGGGCTGCCTTGTTGTTCAGGCCCGCGCTCCATGCAGCTAAGTCAACAGCCATGCAGTAGATTTCAAAATAACTGATATCAATACATATCCCATGCTTTTTTTTAGTAAAAAAAGTCATAGCTCCTAAACCAAGTATCATAATTAAAATCCGATTGTATCATCGTGTTTGTTACAATAAACTCTTCAAAATAAGACCTCACATTGATATATTTTGATAAAAAAAATTTAACGAACATTTATCTCACAATGAACCTGTATTTAAAGATAATCGTCGAACATCGCATTAACACTACACAAACATCGTAAGAAATAGTATAGAACATCATATGTATACTACACGAACAGAGTATGCGATATGTCCTGTTCGTAGCAAGCACTAACTATACCCGAATGATTTGCCAGGCTAACTATGTCTAGTTTGTAGGAAGCACTAACTGTATGTCCTGCAAGGCCATTGTTTGCCATATCACTTGCTTCAAATCAATGCCTAATTTGTTGGAGCGGTTATCTGTGCACTTCTACACAATTATACATTGTTGGAGCACACTTCTATGCATTGTTAGAACACTTAACAAACATTGTTGGAACAGTTGTACATTTCTACACAATTCTAAACTTTGTTGGTACACAATTCAATACATTTGTTCTATGCATTGTTTGGGTTGGGGCCGTCACGATTTTGGTACAATAATCCTCAGAAAGGAGGGTATTTTCGGTTCTATGCATTGTTCCTCTATTAATTATACGTCCCCAAAGTGAGAATAATGGTTTGAGTTCGGGCTATCACGGTTTTGAATAAAATAACCCCCCAAAAGGGAGGGTTTTATTGAATTCTATGCATTGTTTCTCTATTAATTATATATTTGACCAAGTGGGAGGCAAGGTTTGGGTTGGGACCGTAATAGATTTTTGCGCCTGCTAAGACATGTTTATATGCCTTTCATGCAACTTTGGGGGGTTTTGTGCAATTGATTTTGGATATGCTTCGTGGGTTTTATGCTTAATGAATTAAGTTTTTACACATTCAGATCCATTTCGGTGGTGGTTCGCTGCATGACGCAGTCCATGGGGGCACTGGTGCGAATCAGTGATGGTGGTTGGTGGGGTGGAAAACGGCGCGGCGTGACGTGACCAAGGATTTGCATTTTGTTTGCTGTTTTTTGTGTTCTTATGCGTGTGTGCATAAGTTTCTATGCACACAATAGAGCAGTTCTATGCATTTTTGTGTTTTTATGCTTGTGAGCATAAGTTTCTGTATATTGTTGGAGCAGTTCTATGCTTTTTTTATGCGACAACAAATTTAATTTTTATTCATTGAACTACTAATTTCTATGCAATATCGGCACCAAAAATGTTTTATGCAAATTTCAAAGGCGACAAGATTGTCTCCATGTCGAGATGTTTTTATGCGGTAACAAAATTAATTTTTATTCATCCAACCACTAATTTCTATTTAACGTCGGCACAAAAAACTTTCCTACGAATCTTGACTAGTGATTCTATACATCCAATCGACCATTACATGTCATGATTTAAATTTCAAATTTTGAAAAACACGAGGTCGTCTCCATGTTTCTATGCTCTCGCTCGCAAGATCTATTCATAGATGAAATTCTATCTTATAGTGCACAAAATTATGAATTTTAAGTTCTATGCAACATCGGCGCCAAAAACTTTTCTGCGCATCTTGGCTATTGACTTTATGCATCTAATCGGTCATCACATGCCATGATTCAAATTTCAAAGTTTGGAGAAGACGAGATCATCTCCATGTTTTACGCTTGCAGACTCCACGTTTTATGCGTTGTTCTCATATCAGTTATACATCCTACAGTGGGAAGCATAACGTTGGTGGAGGCCATAACAGTTGTTAAGTGAAATGTTCATCTTGCGGAGAGATTTTTACGTGGTAACAAAGTTAATTTTATTCATCCAACTACTAATTTCTATGCAATGTCGGCGCAAAAACTTTTTTATGCATCTTGACAATTGATTCTATGCATCCAATCGGCCATCACGTGCCATGATTCAAATTTTAAATTTATGAATTTTTAATTTTTTTAAAATATTCACAATAGATCTTGAATCGTGCACAAAAATGTCAGGAGTCCAATGGTGAAAACCGTTTTTGAATCGGATGCTTCGTTGAGGAATTATCATGAAAAAATAGAAGAGATTAGAATTGATGCATACATGCATATATGTGTCAGCGCGTGTTAGATGCAGTTAGGTGGAACATCCAGCTCGCGTAAAGGTTTTTATGCGGTAATGAATTGATTTTAATTCATCCAACGACTAATTTCTATGCAACATCGTGACCAAAACTTTTCTGCGCAATTTGACCTGGATTTTTATACATCCGATTGGCTGAGTCTGTAGTGGTCCCCCACTCGCGCTCGCATCAGCTCCGCTGACCTGAATGGGTGGGCTGGCTGGGGGGGCTAGCTAGGACCTGCGTGCGTCTGGGTGGGGTGGCTGGCTGGGGCTTTCGATACCTATTTATAGCCCTGGGCTCCCAATAGCCCAACCCCCTCTCTCTTTATATATATATATATATATATATATATATATATATATATATATATATATATATATATATATATATATATATATATATATATATATATATATATAAAGAACTATTACACTCTAGCCGGCTACAAAATACCATATTTTGTAGCCTGACCCAACTCGCGTGTCTGATGCAGCCCAAACAGGCCTTCCGTCCGACCTGACTCAGGCGCATGCGCACCATTATTATACGATCAGGTTGGCACCATTATTATAGGCTCATTACCATTAATGACCTGTGACCCAAATTACCTAACGTGAAGGATCGACCAGAACGATCCCTCGTCCCGCGACCCAAATTGCGCCCATTAGCATTTGACCATTTGGAAATTCCCAAATCCCCGTCGCCTGATTCTTTCGCTTTCAGATGCACCATTGGAGATCCCCTTCGCAGTTGCCTCCGCCGCCCCCGCACTCCGTCCGCGGTCCACCGGCAACGCCTGTCTGCGGTCCGCCGGCGACGCCCCCGACTCCGTCCTCTGTGCGCCGGCGACGCCCCCGCACCGTCCGCGTGAAAGGTCCTTGTTTGGTTTTGGTAATTGAGTGACAACTTAGGTGGACTAATATGTGGTTATGTGAGATACACAGGAGATTAGTCCACATGTGATGGTGTCATGAAGGAGCTCATTGCATATGAGACATGACATGGAGTCATGTGACCAAGGTGGAGAAGATCAAGATAAGGCTTGGCTTGATGGACCGGTTGCTAGGGTGAAGGGCAAGTTGTGTGATGGCTTGGCGCCGAAGGACCGAGGCAACGGTGAAGAGCAAGTGAGGTCAAGATCGATGAACCAATACGGTCACGTGATGATATGAAGTGGATCATATCATTTGTGATATGGTTGGTGCATGTGTTGCATCAACATCGGAGGAGATGGAGTGGAATGCGCAAGGCAAAGGTATAACCTAGGGCATTTCCATTTCACCGGTCATAGGTGTGTAGAGAAGTTGATGACCGGATTTAGGATAGATGGCCGTACTATCAAGAGGGGCAAACTTGTTTGCATATCGGTCATCTAGTGCCACTTGAGCGATCTAACTTTGCATACGTGTTAGGATCGAGTGGCGAGGCAAGTTGAGTGGTTAACTCCTTCGATAAAATGATTATGAAAATGCTAACACACGTGCACAAGGTGGTGATCACTTGTTGGTGTTGGCACATTTGCGAAGGCGGTGGAGTTTGAGCGGTAGAGAGGGTTTGGGTTCCTCTCTCCCTCCCGCCGAGCTTGCGAGCGCGGGATTCAGGCGTTTTTGAGAAGTTGAAATGCCTATTTTCCACTACGCCGGAAGCCGGAAAAGAAACGGAGGCGAACGGAGGTCACAGAGGTGACCGGACGCTGCACCGGACGCGGTCTTGGCATGACCGGACGCGTCCGGTCAATACAGCGCAGGCGCGGATGCTAGGGTTTGCAACCGGCGCGTCCGGTCACTCGCGGGACCGGCGCGTCCGGTCAGGTGTCCAGAGGAAGCTGAGTACGATCGGACACGAGGCGCGTCCGGTCACACACGATCGGACGCGTCCGATCGTTGAAGGAGCTTACTGGACTCCGACCGGACGCTGGCACTGTCGCGTCCGGTCGTTGTTTCGCGGGCGCGGGTGCTGTGCGGATCGGCGCGTCCGGTCGTTGCGAGGAGCGCGTCCGGTCGTTGCTTCGCGCGCGCGGTGCTGTGCGACCGGCGCGTCCGGTCGGTTGAGCAGCGCGTCCGGTCATAGCGTTTGACCGTTGGCGCGCAGTGACCGTTGGAGGATCTAACGGTCGCATTTGAAATTCGAGGGACACGTGGACGTCGCAGGGCGACCGGACGCGGTGAAGCGCGTCCGGTCAGTTACGACCGGCGCGTCCGGTCGTCCCGAAATCTGCCCAGTGAAGGGGTAACGGCTCTATTTGACCGTGGGGTTATAAATAGATGCCTTGGCCGGCCGTGGCTGGCAGCTGAGCACACTATAGTCTTTGTGACTTGTGTGGTAGTGCTTGGGAGCCATCTAACTCACTCATGCTTGATAGTGTTCATCGGATCGAGTGAGAGAGCGATTCTAGTGCGTTGCTTTGAGAGATTGCATCGTGTGGCACTAGGTGATCGTGTTGCAAGCCGGTGGTGCTTGTTACTCTTGGAGGTTGCCACCTCCTAGACGGCTTGGTGGCTTGTGGCTCCGTCGAAGCTCGCAAGAAGATTGTGCGAGGCTCCGGAGAAGCTTTGTGAGGGGGATTGTGCTCACCCCGCGGGGATCGCGAAGAGCAACTCTAGTTGAGCGTGTCATTGAGCTACCACACTTTATGGTGGGTTCTTGCGGTGCCTTTTGAGAGGCTCGGTGTGTGACCGATTAGCCGCCGAACCATGAAGTGTTGGTCGACACAACGGGGACGTAGCTTGGTGGCAACCAAGTGAACCTCGGGAGAAAATCACCGTGTCAACTTTGTCTACTCTTCTCGGTGGTTTGCTTTCGTGCAACACAAGCTTGTATTTACTTTCATATATACTTGTGCTTGTGTAGTTGCTCTTGTTCTAGTTGTGCTTGTGTAGCTAGCTAGATATCTTCTTGCTTGTGTAGCTAGAAGTATCTCCTTTGCGTGGCTAATTTGGTTTGTGTAACCTTGTTAGTCACATTGCTTAGTTTGTGTAGCTAAGTGTTTTGCGCTCTCCAATTTGGCATTAGTTGCCTTGTTATTGAGCATTGCTAGTGAGCTTAGCTTTGTGCGCTTTGCTTACTAGAATTGTGTAGGAGCTCCCTCTTGCTTGCAAAGTACTAGTGCATAGGTTTGTGTGACCTTGCTCTAGAATTAAATAGGAGAGCTCTTGCTAAGGAAAGCACCTTAGTTGCTTAATTAAAATCTTTGTGAGGTGCTTGTGAACTTAGTTAGAGGGGTGAAGTCTTGGCTAGACCGATAAGTTTAATTCCGCATTTGTTTTGGTTAGCCAACACGCTTAAGTTTTAGAAAGGACTATTCACCCCCCTCTAGTCCGCCATCTCGACCCTTCACCGCGGGCCGCCGCCGGTCCGCGGTTCCAGGAGCGCGCTTGTTCTCGACGCTGAGGGCATCACAGTTCTTCACCGGCAACGCTGCTGCCGGACGTCATGGTTCCGTCGGGAGGGCATCTGCGCACAAGGTTTTTTTGACCCAACCATCTCCGTGGAGTCTAGTGGTGGCAGGCTCAGGTACGGCCAATTCAGTGGATTAGGATACGATCCCCTTAGAATTATATTATATATTTACTGTTTATTGTCGATCTGGCCTTTCTGAAGAAGACGGCAATGTTGATGTGCATGAGGTGTTCTTGGGGCAGTTATGCATACCTGAATCTCTCCGTCAGGCTATTCATATTACTACTTCACCGTAGATCTTATTCTACGCGTTTCCGGCGATCTGGTAAACCAGGACGATATGTGTTAGCTACCCCAAACATGTTAATCTGGCAACTATCCTTGCACTGTTATGATTTTTTTCTCTCTGTATAATCTTCACTCATTATTCTGAAAATAGCCTCAATTGACGCTACTGAATAAATAGCAAATTGTGTTTCTCGTAAATTTACTATATACTGTTTGGAAAAGCAATTGTTCTTTATCGTCACTATGCCTTCAGTGATTTCGTACACAAGCTACTACTGTTATATCGTACCACATAATTCTTGTAATTTTGGACTAAGGAGCCGGTTCCCATTAGATTAGAATCATTGATTTAATCTTTTGAATGGTTTACTGATTTTACAAACAAATAGTTTCCCTGTTGTGAGCAGACCGGGCAGATAGAAGATGTTAGTCTGCTCTTATCTTTCTCGAGGCAGATGGCTATCTTGATCTTTCACTTGATTAGTAGTGGTTTAAAAACCGTTAGTATTCAAGATTCTACACGATTATTACTTCAAATTCAAGATTCTACACCTCCAGAATACTTACTATTGTTCAATCTTTTTACGATTTCAGGCAATGAGCCTTCTAGACAGCAGCTAGTTACTTTACAGAGCAGCAAAAAGACATGACCTATTGATCTCAGTCTGATCACTACACAGGCACTAGGATATACGTGTTGGAGTAGTACCACATAGAGAATGTGCAAGAAAAGCACATGCATAGAGAATGTGCAAGAAAATGTCCCGTTATCTTTGAGATGACATATGTAGTTTCACAATATGTAGGGATGACGTGTGTTGTATTTTGCGTACTGTATCTACTACTGTTATTTAGAATTCGAGCCAATATTTTGCTATGTATTTGCTTGCTTTGTTGCTTTTTATATTTATTTAAATTAAGTTGGATCAGTATATTCTCGTAAATATTATTAGGGTAGATTCTCGTAAATACTCTTAATACAGATTCTCGTAAATACTTCTTAGTGCAGATTCTCGTAAATGTTATCAGTGCAAATTCTCGTAAATACTTGTTAATGCAGATTCTCGTAAATATTTCTTAGTGGACATTCTTGTAAATATTTCTTATTGCAGATTCTCATAAATATTTCTTGGTGTGAATTCTCGTAAATATATAGTACATAATCTTAAAAATCTGGTAAATAGAATATCGTAACCACTAGGGGGCAGAAAGACATGGATTCTAGTAAAAAAATTGCAAGTCTAGTGAACAGACTATGTAACTAATCAAAGGAGGCGTCATATATTCTAGTAAATCATTAAAAAATATCGTAAAGATTTTTTGCATCCATATATGAAAATAAAATATAGATAATCACCATACTAGCACATGCTGACATGCATGTACGCCTCCTGTTACCATACTAGGCAATTACCGGAAACCAAGCAATTACCACCGGCTAGCTCGCTCCATTAAATCAGCATCACGTGATTACGGGAACCCACCGACGCTGGTTCTGAATCGGGGTGTCAGAGCCGTGCGGTCGGACGGCTTGGCTACAAAATAACCTATTCTATAGCTAGAGTATATATATATATATATACACACACCTTTGCACGCTGTTGTGAGCTGTCGATCGAATTGACGATGGGCGTTTCGCGGCAGTTTCAGAACCTGATCACGAAAAACCGCTTCACTAGTGCGAAATCGCTGCTCAGTGTTTATCTGACCCCGTCAGCTATTCGGTAACAGAGCACCGCCATCAAAAATCGGAGACGCAACGCAGGCTCCACCGCTCCACGTCCCAGACACCGGCAGCTGATGCTGGTAACCAGATGAATGAACAGGCGAGCGGCCTCAGAGATGAAGAGGGATTTGGCAAGATCGATTGCTTCCCTCTCGCAGAGCGCATGATGTTCTGGGCGGACCACTTTTGAGTTAGCGCTTCGAGGATCGTATCTGTTTAACGATTGAATCCATGCTTCTCTTTGTTTTCATCCTAAATGCAACAAGAAAGAGCAGATGACATAATCACAAGGTAATTTTGGAGAATCGCATTTGTTTATCTTCATTCCTTCTGTTATGTTTGTACCTTTTTTTAAAAAAAGAAATAAAGTATTAGCGTATAGATCCTTTAAAAAATGAGTCTTTGTACTTTGCATCAGTATATGATAAAATACATGTACTTGTTAAGTGATACAACGTAGGAGTAATAATTGCTAAGTGTTAGATTTGATATGTTATTTTATCCTTGTATATTGAATAATTATTATACATGAGTTATACTGAATTGTATTTGGAAAAACTGTTACATCATGCTCATTCTTAGGCCTGTCACTTACCGGAACGACCATGAACGTTAGAGAAAATAAGAGAAGACCATCTCAATTATGGCTGTGAAGCGTACAACGCAAAGATTATATGCTTCTGATGAATTTTCAAGGTCTGAGACAGAGACTAGCAAGAGGGTGTTTGGATTCCTCTACTAAATTTTAGTCGCTATCTCATCGGATGTTTAGATACATGTATGGAGTATTAAATATATATTAATTACAAAACTAAATATATAGATTGGGACTGTTTTGTGAGATGAATTTTTTAAGCCTAATTAGTGTATGATTTGACAACATGGTGCTATAGTAAACATGTGTTAATAACGGATTAATTAGGCTTAATAAATTCGTCTCACGAATTACCGACGAATCCTGTAATTTGTTTTTTTATTAATATCCAAACACCCTATACGACAACTCGTGTAACACCTCCTATGCTTAACTTTAGTCACTCGGTCAAAACACCCGTCAGAGCACCTCCAGTGTACCGATGAAATCGAACCGAGGGAGAAGAAAATCGAACCGTGAACACTGTAGCGCGCGAAAAGCCAACCACGGAGACGAGTCGAACTCTCCAGCTTAAAATAATCAGCGTTGTACACGCATGAGAAGAGAGAGACCAAACTGAGGGACGCAAAATCTTCCGCGTGGCACTTGCATGGTGAGTGGCGGGTCCCACGAATCGATGCTCCCCCTGCACACATCAGGCCTCGTTTAGATGCACCTAAAAGTTAGAATTTTTTCAATCTCTATCACATCAATTTTTAGCCGTTTACATAGAGTTTTAAATGTAGGTAAAAAAATAACTAATTATAGTTTAGTTGGAAATCACGAGATGAATCTTTTGAACCTAGTTAGTCCATGATTGGACAATATTTATCAAATAAGACGAAATTGGTACTATTCATCGGTTTGATTTTTTTTTTGCAATCTAAACGTGGCGTTGCATGCTCGGTTCGCTCCGCACACTAGTACGTGAAATGTAACACGCTGTTGGCGACGCGTGCGGCCTTGCAGTTGCAGACACAGCCATAGTCCACACTCGCCTGCAGCTGCAGCCGTTTACTACGGCTCGAGCGTAGTATGGCCGTATGGTATGGACCGTATGGGTGGTCCATAGTCCATACGTACGTGCATGGACGAAGCCAGCGGGGGGGGGCTGGGGGGCTCCAGCCCCCCTACTGCTGCTAAGCTAGTGGAACTTCTAGTGCTCTTCTTCCAATTTTAGACGCAGATGTATAAGGTAGGGTGGGCTAAGACATTTATTTTTTAGATATATTTTGTGAATTTCATTGTTAATTGACGTTTTAAATATAAGACTACTTCAAGCTATTATACTTTTTCTATTACGAGGGATTAAAGTAGAGCTAAGTCACTGTAGCAATTTTGTTTAGCCCCCTAAATTTTTTTCTGGCTTCGTCCCTGCGTACGTGACAAAAATGCCGCCTTCAGTTGTCTGAACGACCACTGGTCCATCCGGAACTGAACAAGAGGGCTCACCGCCACGCGCCACAGGTCAGTATCCTGGTTCACGGGATGGCCAAAGGGATTTGGTAGGATAGGAATTGGGTAGGAAATTTTCCTTTCCTGGCCTTTGGTTCCTTGCAAAACAAAAGGAAGTGTTCCGTGGGAATCCAATGCTACGACTCCATTCCGTAGGAACCAAGCCAGGGACGGCGTGGTGCTTCGCCCTCTTCCTCTCGAACGGCAACGAGCTTGTTGGAGAAGGTCTTGACCCTCGCCGCCGCCGCCCTAGGCTTGCTGCCGACGCCGCTGTGGATCTCCAAGGGGCCGAGGCTGACGCCCCTGCGCCGCTACACGGGGGCTCCCTCGCCCTCTTCGATGTGGTTCTCCTAGAACCCCTCGCCCACGCGGCCGGAGAGCGGTAGGAGACGGCGGGGTCCGAGGTGAGGTCGGAGGCGAGGTCCCGGAGATCGGCGGCCAGGTCAACGGAGGCGGCAGGGGACGAGAGGAAGACTAAGGCAGCGACCGAGCTCGGTCCGTCTCCGGCGGTGGTGATGCGACCGAGCGAGGGGAGACTGAGGCAGCGACCGAGCTCGGGCGCTCGCGACTGGATCTCACGAGGACGGGGGTGGAGAAGGGGGTACAAGCGCCGGCGAGGAGAGAAGGCGCGGGCACCGGCAAGTAGGGAGAGACGGAAGTAGCGCTTGCGCTCGGGCGCTCCACCTGTGACCAGTGATCCTCGTGGGCGCTCGCGAGCGCAGGGGAATGGACGTCGCACGGGGACGGGGACCCGGGGAGGAGTCCGGCTGCAGCAGCGCGGAGCAGATAGTGCGCATGGAGTGCCCTGGCGGCGCTACGGCCGCGTGGCCGCGCAGGGGCTCTGCCCCGGTGAGGGCGAGGGGATCTGGGAGCCAGTGAGCGAGACCATGGCTGGCGGGCGAGTGCTGATGATGTAGGGGAGGTGGTTGGACGCTGTACTGGTGTGCGTATACGTATACGCTCGCCGCCGATGCTGTTGTGTAATCTGCCCTCTGCCGTGCACAGCACAGTTCGCAACAAACAAGCAGCAGCCCCGGCCCCTGTGTTTCACCCGTGCCCCTGCCAAAGGCCTTCTTTTCAGCTTTGAATTCCGTAGGAACACAAAAGCATCACACGTGGATTCCTGAGATGTTCCTATTCCTCTATATTTCCTATCCTATCATCCGGCCCTGGCCACCGGGCTTCGCTGCGCCGAGCGCGACTCGCGGGGCCAAACGGAACCAGTCGCCATCCACCCGTGCTCGGTGCTACTACTAGACTGTACGCACATGTAGCCAGGGCAGCCGCACACGCAACTCCGGGCCGGCGACGCCAACGGCGATGCCCCTGTGCCCCGTCGGGTAGCTCTGTTTCTGCGTCGCGACGCCGACAGGAGCATTATCAACAGGGGGGCACGAACGTCACCGCCGCGTCGGAGCAGCAAAGCGGCCCCCATAGCCCATAGGCTCCATGCCGATGTAGTACCATGCAAGGTTGTCAAACGTAAGATCGAATTGTTGTTAACATAAACATCGTAGGAACATAGGTTTTACTGACTAGTGTGATCGTAGAATTAGATCGCTTGGTTAAGATCACAAAGACCTAGTAGTACTAGCACTTGTTCCATGAGCTAATGGTTTGGAGAATGATATGGCTGGGCACCTAGAGGGCTGTAGACTAGAGTTCAGGGTCGCTTTAGCAACGTGACAGTGTAACCAACAGCCGAGCCCCCCGCAGCGTACATTCGATTCCACGCCGAAGAAGGATCCGCACACACATGGGCAGAAAAAGTGTCGGGGAACGGGGGCGTGCACCGGACGGGACGAGGCCACGGCCAGCAGTGGACGGGTATAGTACAGCGCGACGGCCTTTTCCGGCAGCAGCGTTGTGCTTTGCTTGCACTGATCGCCCAGAAAAAGGGTACGTGGAAGGCTGAAGCGGACGAAATGCCGCGTCAAAAAGCTGAATGAATGTGAGGGTGGAAAGAAAGCCCAGACAGGCGACGGAGCTTTGTTCCGATCCTGGTGCACGCGAATCATGAGCACGGTTGCCTGATCTGATCTCTGCTGTTTGGTACTCCACTGCTGTACGCTCTACCTCTCGACTAGTTTCAGTCAAAATTCTGAGGCAAGGGAAAAATTGAGCATTCTGAGGCTAGTTTCAGTCAAAATTCTCCTCCAACAGGAGTACTACTGCCGAGTTTCTGGCAGCGTTTCTTGGACGTTCTGCCCACAAAGTCTTCGTCCGTACTAGTACATGTTTACAGCACTACTGAATTATGCAGCCGATCTGGAGGAAACTTCTCCGCGATTCCCGTCAGATAATACAGTCCCTCGTCAAGTCGCCATGGCACTCCGTGGATTCGACGACCACGGTCCACGATCCACGATCCACGCAAGCGAGCTGTGCGCGGATGTCCCCCCCACAGCTCCATCCGCGGCTTTGCGGCGCGATGGTGTTCGTGTTTGGGTGGATGCTTTGCCGTCTCGTTTCTAGCGGATGTTTTGCTGTTGTTATTTCCTACGACTTCATTTCACTGCTGGCTACCATTAGGTTGAGTTCTTATGTATTAGGGTCAGTTAGTTGGGGTTGTCTAGTTGGGGTTGTCGGGTGGAGGGTCCCCTCATGTTTCTGGCTTTTCGTTTATGTCATGGACTTCGTTGATAATCCATGGATTACTTGTGAATCCTTGTATCGGTTACTTTGCCGTTTTTTCGGCTCTTCTTCTTAATAAAAAAACACGTGAAGTCACGATCTCGAAAAAAAAGCCGCTGTGCTGCGTGCATTCGGTGGTTGTAGTGGAAGCCGCGGAGGAGGCGACGAATCACCCAACAGAAAAAGGAAATTCGCGACGACGATCTCAGTCCAGTGCCATGCTCTTGCTCTCTACTAGTACAGTTCTACAGGCTCTGGAGCTCGATTTCAGCTCTCTGTAGTTCTGCACGACAGCACGAGGTTCACATCCACCGCTGTTCTACTAGCCCTAGCCACGGCACGCAGCGCCGCGGCGCGCCACGTCACGTGCAGCACACCCCCACGTCCCGACACGGCCTGCGAGTTAACCCCACTATGAAGTTCACTGAGACTATCCGCGGATACTCTAAAGGATACTCTAAAGCTTTACGGTATGAATATAGAGTAAAAACTGATGCACTTGATACTCTAAAACGATACTCTATTCTTTCTCTCACTCTATATTTAGAGTAGTACCGTGCTTACTCTATAGTGGGCAGTGGCGGGCCCCACTAGCTAAACAAAGAAAAAAAATACTATAACTCACAAACTAAAAATCCAAATTAAATTTCGATTGCATCGTTAAATTCGTCTCAATAAATCCTTCAAAACTAGATCACACATAGATATATTTAGATAAAGTGACAAGTAGGTCCCACAGTAGATAGAGTGGATAGAGGATGATATAGAGGATGAATGAGTGCGGAAGAATTAAGTATAGAGGAGAGAATTTTGCTGATTATAAGAACATCTCCAACAACTCCTTAAAATAGGTATAACTTTAACAAAATCATAAAAACCTCTCTCCAACAACTCCTCAAACCAACTTGCTATTTATGCCAACTTCCTATTCTCCCTCCCCGCACGCGCATTCTTCCGCGCGCGGACTCCGCTTGCTATCGCTTTGTGCGCCGGTCGTGTCAGGCTGAAGCTGTTGCATGTGTCAGGCTGAACCTGTTCGGTACGTTGAAAGGATGGCCTGCATGGACGATGGGACAGACTACAGCGAGGCCAGAGAATTGAGAAGAAAAACACGATATCAGAATTTCTGTAGCATTTCGTTTGTATTTGGTAAAAATTATTCAAATTTTAACTAACTAGGCTTAAAATGTTCGTCTCGCAAAGTACAACAAAACTGTGCAATTAGTTTTTGATTTTATTAACATTTAGTACTCCATGCATTTGCCGACATTTTGATGTGACGGAGAATCTTCTTTTTGCATAGTGAAATTTAGGGAGAATTGAGAAACTAAACCAGGGCCATGTGTCACTTTTTAAAATAAACAAAATATAAATCTCCACTCCAATAATAGACAGATCAGTGAGATCAGTAGATCATCTGTAGATCACTGAGACATACTGTTTGGCTAAATATATATGGCCTCGTTCGGCTGGGTGGTGGCCGGTGCTGATTTGGTGTGAGAGAAAAATACTGCTTCGCGAGCAGAAGAGTCGCGACAGGAAGAAGGGGAAACATCACGGCGCGTAGAGAGATGAAACACACGCTGGAATCGGTACTAGGCATACTTTTTTTTATTTTACCAAGTTGGAATATCAAACTGTTGGAGAGATGTCTTTTTTTCACTTGTCAAATAAATTAGCAACTTGCTAAAACTCAAGATTTGACAAGTGATTTTTATCAAGTTGTTGAAGATGTTCTAAGTATAGAGGATGAATATAGAGGTCCATGGTGAACACCGTACTACTGTCCCACTCCTCGGCCCACCGCAGACGACGACGAAACATCGACGAGAAAGCCACCGTGCCTCA
The DNA here is from genome assembly GCA_038087645.1 of Saccharum hybrid cultivar R570. NCBI lineage: Eukaryota > Viridiplantae > Streptophyta > Magnoliopsida > Poales > Poaceae > Saccharum > Saccharum hybrid cultivar. The sequence goes on from JAQSUU010000377.1 coordinate 4,046,214, forward strand.
GCTCGTTCTACCGCTCAACAAAGCGTGTCACCCACTGACATTCTGGCCCTATTCTCTTCGGTCCCACCGGCAGCGACATGTCAACTAGCAGGCTAGAACAGCGCGGGTAGATGGGAAGCTGCCGATGGCCGTAAGATTTCCGGTGGGTCCGTCGTGGCCCCACGTCTACTGCCGCTCGTGTCCACGGACGGCCACTTCATTTACTGCTTCGCCACGCGACGCTTGTGATGCTGACGCGGGTGGCCCTGTCAGGTGGGTCCCACGTATCATTGGGTCAGAATTGATGGTTCCCCGGGCCTGCTGGTGCTGGTCCTTCGGTGTGACCGACCCGATTGAACACGCCGAAAATGGCGGCTCGCTCCTCGTTTCACCCGGCACGGCCGCACCTGAAGTCCTGAACCAGAACGAGCAGTGCCATCGCGTATCAACCCTCGTACGGTTATTCCCTGACTCGTGGGCCCTGCTTGTTGCCTGGAACACGGGGCCCAGATGTCAGTGTACTGGTCCTTCAAAGGAGCAGCATTGGCTCTCTTTATCCTCGTGGAGGGTAGAGCACACACGCTCATTTGCCACTTCGGTGAGGCAGCCAACTTCCTCGGCGTCGTGCTCCTTCCGGAGGCCACGCCCGAAAAAGAAACCGAAGCAACGACATAAATTTTTTCAATTTTTCGGAGGAGAATTCAGCGTTTCTTTTAGAGTAGTATTTTGTTTTCTACCAGAGCTGTTCAATGACGAGAGGAACGGAAGTTGTTCTGAGCGCGCAGCTCGTTGTGGCGGTGGTAGCTGGGCTGTTGCTGTCGTCGTCGCCGGCGGTGGCGGCGGCGGAGGACGGCGTTGGTCTCTGGCGGCGTTCTCTCCACCAGCCGTTTTTCCCCATCGACTCCACGCCGCCGCCGGGGTTCGATGACTCGATCGTGCCGCCACCGCCGCCGTCGGCGGCGGCGGCCGCGTCGGCGTCGGCGTCCAAGGGCGGCGGGCGGTCCGCGACCAGCCTCACCAACACCGTCGCGATCGCGCTCGCCACGGGCCTCGTGGTCCTCGCGGTGGCGTTCTACTCGTGCTTCCTCCTGTGGCGCCGACGCTCCAACGGAGGCGGCGGGGGCGGGGGCGGGGGCGTGGCCGGCGACGGCCTCCGCGCCGTGAAGTCGGCGCCGCCAGGCTCCGTCGCCGTGCGGGTGGCCAGCGACGTGGGGAGCAGCGCGCGGCACCAGCGGTCGCCGCCGCCGAGCTCGACGGCGTCCGACGCGATATACCTCGACCCGCTCACGACGATGGTGGAGGTGAGCCGGCACCGGCCGCCGAGCCCGGACCTCCGCCCGCTCGCGCTCGTGAAGCAGCCGAGCCCCGACCTCCGCCCGCTGCCGCCGCTGAAGCGACCGGCGGCACAGCCCCCGCCTCCGCCGGCGTCCACGCCGCCGGCGACCACCACGGGGGATTCCTCCGACGAGGAGGACCAGGCCACGTACTACACCGCGCCCAAGACCGCCAAGTCCTGGTTCAGCCGGAGCACTAGCCAGCGCAGCACCCTGGAGCAAACAGTGGCTGCGGCTCAACCACCCGCGCCTGCTCCCGCGCCCACGCCGACGCCGACGCAAGCTAACCCCCCACGTCCTGCTCGTCCACCGCCGCCCCCACCGCCACCGAGGCAAAGGCTGCTGCGACCGATGCCCGAGGAGTCCCCACCCCCCGCCGTCCTCGCCAGTTTGGCGCTAACCAATTCCCCAGACCCCTCTGTTCAGGACAGGGGAGGCGAGAACCCGGATGGCGACGGCGGGAGAGCGCGGCCGCCGAAGCCACCAAGCCTGAAGCCGCTGCACTGGGACAAGCTCCGCGCCATCTCCGGCCGCACCACCGTCTGGGACCAGGTCAACAATTCCGACTCGTTCCGGTGCGACCCTCTCCCGTTCATGTTTCCACAACACCCCATCGTTCTGCACTGAGCAGGGAACTGCGTGGTGATTGGTGCAGCGTGAACGAAGCGGCAATGGAGAGCTTGTTCCTGAACAACTCCGGCGGCGCGGGGGATTCGGATCAGGCGGCGAGGAGGGGAAGCGCCGGGAAGCAGGAGAACCGGCTGCTCGACCCGAAGCGGCTACAGAATGTCGCGATCATGCTCAAGGTGCTCAATGTGACATCGGCTGATGTGACCGGAGCACTCACGCACGGTGAGTTTTTGCTCTCAGCCCTTGTTTAGATTGAAGATTTTTTCAACCTGATGAATAGTACCACTTTCGTCTTATTTGACAAATATTGTCCAATCGTAGACCAACTAGGCTCAAAAGATTCATCTCGTGATTTTGAACTAAACTGTGTAATTAGATATTTTTTTTACCTACATTTAGTACTCCATGCAAGCGGCTAAAAATTGATGTGATGGAGAGAGAGTGAAAAAACTTGGAATTTTGAGGTGATCTAAACATGGGCTCAGTTACAATCATAATTCTATACTAGTCTGGTCCCCAGCGAAGCTTGGAATTTTCTATAGCGCTCTGGTGCAATCCCAATGGCCACATGTCCCCACAGTACATTCTGGTTACTGCTAAACAAAGTACACACAGCAACTTGACAAGTGATTTGGGTGCTGCCGTTTGGTCCCCAGAAAATCTCAAGAACAGTTTTTCGATTTTCAAAAATCAAAATCTAGGTGCTTGGCACCACTCCCGCGCTAGCGCCTGATCGCGACAAATAGATGATTGGCGCCTTTTTTTTAAAAAAAAAATGGCTGACTATTGACTTTTAAAATACTACCAAAAAGGGACACCGTTGTTGGTTAGTAAGAAAGGGAATGCTAATTAATTGGCGGAATTTCTCTTGGATATATACTTAAATTGATAAATTTCAGGTTCACGAAAATATGTTCTATGCCATTGACATTCTGGTACCTATTTGTTGATCAGAATACTGCTGCTGTTGACCTGTTGTGACTATAAGGTTTGCAAAATACGTTTCACACTGTTCGCCAGATTAATTCATATGTTATAAGGGATCCTCCAGTTTGTAGAGCTGCACCCCCGCCGCCCCGTCTCCCCCTCCTTGAAACACTAAAAAAACACAGATTACAGGGTGTCTGAGACTACTCCGTTCCACGTTTTTCAGCTCCGCTCTACATTTTTTAGCCAAACGGTTTCAACTCCACACACTCTATTTGAGGAAAAAGGGTGGAGTTGTGAGAGCATCTAAAGAGGTACTCCATGAATTCCAGTTTTTTTGTGGAGCTTACTTCACGGTGGAGTTTGTGGAGCAGTCCGAAACACCCCATATACCTGGAAGGCGTACATAACTATCAGCTATGCAAAACCGTCATATTGCTTACCTAAAAAAACCCCCTACCATACCACGGAATCTCTCCTAGTTCCCTACAAGGCACCTTTTCTTTTTTTTAGATGTATGCTGATAGTGAAGGCTCCTATACATGTCCTGCTTTTTGACCACAATCGTCGCATTCAAGATTTATTTGGTGAGGGGTTACTTTCATGATCACATAGACTAAATGCAACGCGTTCCAACGAGGATCATTTTTACACTATTACTCCTTTATTAAATTTTTGAAAGGCACCAAATGTTCCAAATAAGCTTCTATTGTTGATAGTCCAGCTTCAATTACTGCATCCAAATAAAACTTTAATCTTATCTGCTCAAATAGTTAGTTGTTAAGTTTGATTAGCTGGTGTTGATATTTTTGTGAACCGTCGGTGATTTAGCATCATTAGTCACTTCGTGTAGGTCATAGTTTGATCAGGACGCATACTAGGACATGCATTGGAGAGGCAAACTGCATCTATCACAAAGATGCAGGTTCTTTACCTTCAATGCTTCTTCTTTGTCTTGTGATTATGTTGTATTACAGGTATGCAATTTAAAACTTGGTAACAGATGTAGTTACAAGTGTTAAATTGGGCAAGTGATACATAGTGTTGAACCCTCAGTTGCTTTAGACTTCAGCATTCCTTTTCTTTTTAAGAAAATGGAAGGTTTGATAGACTTTACTGCCATTCGCTTTTCCTATAACTTGCATATCCATTTCGAGGCCATCCTCTGCTCATCAACTTCTCTCTTGCAAGTGATCTAAAGCGGACTTGAACCTGGGTGTGGGGGTTTACTTTACACCCATACCTCTAACCAGCTCAGGTTCTTATAAAAGTTGTTGCAGTAGGTTCACTGATTTCATGATTATGTTGATATCATGGGTTATCCATACCAAATTTAGGTGTTTTATTGCTTGATCTTGAATTGTTGATTAGTTGATGTGCTTCTTATAATAAACAAGTACATTGATCTTGTTAGTTGAATGTGTCATGATTTATTCATTTTTTTTCCTGGAGAGTCATCTGACATTCAAGGCTAATAATTCCTTTAGCTACAGAGATCACAAGGAGGTTGAGAATGGTTGAACCACTATTTTATTGCTAACAATTCTCATCATAAATAGCAGTTGATAGACTAGCTATCAAAAAGAGGAACATATATTATATATCTTGATATGATTCCAGATAGCGCTTCTCAATTTCTTCTCAACAAAAAATAACTTTGCTGTGGCATACATAATTTGATGTGTTATGCGGTAATTGAAGCTTCAATTATTGCCTCTGTACTTACTCCTGCCACAGTCTGGGGTAGGAGCTTCTCAATTTATTCTCAACCAAAATTAATTAATTAGTACAGAGGAGTTGTTAATCACAAAAGAGAAGATAGATAGGTGGTTGGGTGGCCACTTCGTCCATGATTATAATGCTTTATTTTCTGGATTATCTTATTTTCTCTGTAGGGTGTGCATTTTAAGGACTCTTAGCAATTATTTCACCATGGACAGTATACCTTCAGAAATGATTTGTGTGACATCTGTCCCAAATTGCTTCTTGTTGTAATGCTTAGGTGCATTCCTTACCTGGCATACACAAACCAGAATTATTAGCACCATGAGCCTTTTGATGACGAATATTTAAGTAGTGATCTTGCAAGTTTATTTTGTTAGGGACTTCCTTTTGTAAAAATAAGATTTTGCTGTACATGGCATGGTAGTGGGCCTATGAATCAGTTGTTTTCTTATGCAGTCACATGGAAACATTGATTAGCTATATCTGTTGGATCTAACAAGCTTCAATTAATGTCCCCTGTTTATTGTTCACAACCAACATATCTCATCTATACAGTTAGTTCAATTTGATCGCAAGGATACCATTTCAGTACTGAGTTATATCCTTATATACAGTTGACATGATACACGAGCCACATAATTAAAAATCACCAACAAATGGGAAATGCTATGCATTAACACTGATAGTCTATGAGTCATAGGGATAAGGCAGCATAGCACATTACCACCCTATTCCAGATATTGACATGCACAGTCAATCTGCAGTTGATGTCCTCTTGATATTTTCAATTGTCATTAGTCAATCCGTGGTTGCTGTGGTCGCAGTTTGCAGTTGCCATCTGCCTTTTGGTTCCTTTAGCTGATGCTATTTGAATTGTTCAACAGGAAATGGAGATTTGGGGTCTGAGTTCTACGAAACACTAGCTAAGATGGCACCGACCAAAGAAGAAGAACTGAAATTGAAATATTATAATGGCGATATATCAAAGCTTGATCCAGCAGAGCGCTTTCTGAAAGACGTACTTGATATTCCTTTTGCCTTCAAAAGAATAGACGCAATGTTGTACAGAGCGAACTTTGGCACTGAAGTGAATTATTTAAAGAAATCTTTTGGAACGCTAGAGGTAAATGTCTATGATGATTTGAACTTTTTTATTTTAATTCTCTGCTACAAACTACTTCCTCTGTTTAAAATTATAGTTCACTTTAGCTTTTGTCCTGAGTCAAACTTCTCTAACTTTGACTAAGTTTTTTGAAAAATATGTTACATCTACAAGTTCAAATAATGCTCTATCATAACACATTTAATGGAGGACATAATGAAACTAATTTGATGTTCTATATGCTGTACTTTTTTTTTTCTATAAACTTGATCAAAGTTTAAGAAATTTGACTTAAGACAAAGCCAAAGTGAACTATAATTTGGAACGGAGGGAGTATATAGTTGTTTTTAAGTAAATTTACCACATATTCACTTTTTTAGAAATAAATTTGTCACATTCTATATTGCTAACACATGTTTTAGTAATTATTCAAAGTAGACTGCTTTAAACTTTATATTTGCTCTAGTATTTGTAGCATTTATGCACACAGTATAAACACCTTATGGATTTCATACAAGTTCCTTCACAAATTCAGGCCAATTATCAAAACATAATATTTCTTCAGAAAATTTTCAGGCAGCTTGTACAGATTTAAGAAGCAGCAAGCTATTCTTGAAGTTGCTAGATGCAGTTCTCAAGACTGGGAACCGCATGAACGATGGAACTAATCGAGGCGAGGCGAGGGCCTTCAAACTTGACACCCTTCTAAAGCTTGCAGACATCAAGTCGACAGACGGAAAAACGACAGTGCTCCATTTCGTAGTTCAAGAGATCATTCGATCTGAAGGCTTCGGTTCTGATCAAACAGCAGCAGTGAATCCCGGTAGCACCAGTAAGGAACAGTTCAAGAAGGATGGCCTGAAAGTGCTTGCAGGGCTCAGCAGTGAGCTCTCAAACGTGAAGAGTGCTGCCACTTTGGAGATGGACACGCTGGTGGGCAGCGTCTCGAGGCTCGAAACCGACCTCGAGAAGGTGAAGCTGGTCTCTCAGCTCAACCAGGCATGTCCCGGTCAGGTCTCAAGCGAGAAGTTCTTCGAGGCGATTGACACGTTCCTCGGACATGCTCAGGCGGAGATTGAGACAGTGAAGGCAGCCGGGGAGAGCGCGCTGCAGCGTGTCAAGGAGACCACGGAGTACTTCCACGGCGACGCCATCAAGGAGGACCCTCACCCGCTGAGGATCTTCATGGTTGTGAGCGACTTCCTCGCGACGCTGGACCGCGTGTGCCGGGACGTCGGCAGGACGCCGGAGAGGGTGATGATGGGGTCCGGCAAGTCGTTCCGCGTCTCGGCCGGCACCTCCCTGCCGCAGCACCGGAACGAGCAGCGGAGGGAGCTCAGCTCCTCTGACTAGGAAGCAAATTTTTTTTATGCGTAGAATAGTTCGGATTCGAGGCCTGTGATTCTTGCAGAGTTGTTGAGCATGTGTAGCCAATGTCAGAACTCAGTAGATAAAAGTTACTGGGTAGTTTCTACAGAGGTTAAAAGATATATAGCTGTACAAAGACAGGGGTTTATTGGGGTCGATATGATGGTATATTTTCTCTGTTACATTTGTAATTGTGATTAGTATAAAAGTATGCAGATGGACGGCTTACTGGACTGATGGTGATATAATAGTGTCATGGCGTGGAATTACGATAATAGGAGTAGTATGTACTAATCTTCAACATCCAGCCATCTGGGTGCGATGATTAAAGGTTACTTCAGAAACAAGCCTGTTCTGTCTCTGCTTCTAGACCAGAAGAGGCTCAGTCATGGGTACACACGGAAGACATGATCTAGGGCGAGTCGCTCCCGGCATGATCGCGAAGGGCCTGTTGAATGATGGAAAGGCACATGGAAGTACGAAAACAGATGTGGATACCGAATTGGTGACAACGAAGTAAAAAGGATGTGCCAACACAGATAGAAGAAAGTGGGCCTAAAGTTTTTTTTTGGGGACAACAAACAAGATTATTAGCAGCATGAAGCTGAAAGTATAGTTACAGCTTGCATGTTTACAGAATTTAGTGCAGTCGACAGTGGACACTGATCATGGTGATGCAAATAAGAGCACGCAGGGTTTTTTTTTTCGAAAGCGTGCATTGCACGTTCTTCATTAAGTAGAAGTGGGAGTTTGTTACACGCTCCATGGGACGATACGGCGAGAAGCCATATGTCACCGTGGAGTAAACACTAAACACATATCACCGCGCTCGGCGGCGGATAGACTCGGATGTACTAAAGAAAAAACTATTTCGCGACAAGGGCGAGCGAGCGTGCGACAGCGCCTCAAGCTACGAGCTCTGTTAGCAAAGCCAGGCTACCGAAGCCTGCACCCACCCAGGCGGCAGCCTCGTCTAGTATGGCCGAGACGAGTTCACTCGGCGACACGAGTGGAACCCGAAGCAGAGAGAGCCTGTACAGCCAGGCTATCAGCAGTTGAGTTTAGGTTTCTACTAATCTTGAAGATCTGTGCATGGCTCCGAGCTGAGCAGTTGTTGAATAGCTGAGTGTAGAACTTGATTCTCCAATCTGGAGGGTGTACGCCCATTTCGCAATATCTAGCTAATTGGAGTCCCCAACAACGACATCTACATGTTAATTATTGCGATATATGTTAGAAAAGAAGATAAATTCTAAAAATCCTCACAAAAATCAGAAACACCGGCCATCAATTTAGCATAATAAGATCATCATTGATAATAATAACAATAAGATATATTATGCTATTATTAATCGGAGGGCTAGCAGATCTTCCATATTATTTAGTTCTCATGAGATGTGGTAGCAAAGAAAGATAAAATTTAGAAACTCAAAAAATAAAAACATCTAGTCATTATAATACTACAACCGGATATATTCTACTTTCAAAAGAAAACATCCACATTTTTTCTATTATAGAAAGTAAAAATAATTTAACGCTCTATATTTGCATCAGAAGTACAAATCCCCGGTGCCATTGCAAAAGACAATTTAAAGTATTTTCATAATTCTAAACTAGCCACTTATGTTTAGGAAAGAAAATCTAAAATAATCCTCTAAATTATATGTACATTATCCACCAATGCCATTATGAACCCGCTAAACCTGTATTTGTATTGCACATCCCTATAACTCTACCATTATCAAAGATAATCTAAAAATCTCTACATTATCATCTAAATTACATATATGCTATTACAATACTCTTTAAATTAGCGTCTAAATCACGTACGTATGTTGTCATTAAAAATATTCCCTTTTTAAATTACCAACATATACTACTATAAAATAGTAAATAACCATAAAGTATGCATTGAAAATACCCATTTCTATACCACTACTAATTTATAAACAACTAGCTTAAATATAAGCATACAAGATATGTGCCACCATGGAGACCAAACATACATGCGTAAGTTATAAATATATATTTATTTAGCTTAGTAATTACGAAAAAGTTTCCTTAACAATGCCCCCATCAGAATAAATTATATAAGTTGTCATTTTACATTGATAGTTTGATTGTAAGCACTTTATTTTGATAATGAAATCTAGAAAGATGTCACATGTGTGTTGCTATGAGGATCTCTATGGTTTGGAATGAAAATCGGCCTGCCTAAAATTATTGGCTTATGTAACTTATTAGTATAAGCATTTGCATAGATGTTAGTGGATGATATGGAAAACTAAATGCATATTAGTGGTTGTTGTGGCTCTCTAACGTAGATAACTTGCATGAAGCGATTGATATGCTAGTGGGGTAGTAAGAGTGCATCGTATGAGCTAGAATCTCCTTTTAATCAAGCATAAAAGGAGGTTTTTGAATAATAAAAGACATAAAAAGGGCTAGAGTTTCAACTTAAAATGGTTATGATCTCTGGATACCTGCAAAAAAATTAATGATATCTGCCTATGAAAAGAAGAGATTATGATATCTGCAAGGATTATATATCTATATATGGGCTCTAATGCTTGGGCCGGATCCGTTCAACAGTCCATTTATGAACGGCCTCACACAATGGGCTTTGTCTCGCAAAAGGCTGAAGAGAAGTAAACAAAACCTGCCTACATTCCTTGCCATTTGCCAAGGTCCCACCCAGGCAGTTGCGATTTCCGTGTGGGATCACCATTCTCCCGTGCGCCGGCGTTCAAATCCGCCCCGCGTCACCCGCCACAAATCCAGCTCCGCCTCCGCCTCCCCCTCCCGTCCTCACCCTCCTTCCCCTCAGCATCGCACATTTCGCACCAGCTTTCTCTCTCCTCACCCACCCTTCTCCGCGAATGGCGCCGCCGCCCACGCTGACGTCGTCTCGGTCGTCTCCTTCGCTGCCCTCGTCGCCGCACAGGCCCGCGCTCCGGCCGGGCAGCCTGCAGCGGCTGCTCCGCCCGCCGGACCCGTCCGACGACGACGGCGACTCCGCCCCGACGCCGCGCTCGCGGTCGCGCTCCCGTGCCCGTGAGCGCGCCCTGCTCCAGGTCACCAACATCACGCCGGCGCTCTCCGGCGCCGACCCCTTCTCAGGCCACCACGGCTTCTATCTCCGCCTCTCCGACTCTGCCCGCTCCTGCTACGTGTCCCTCCACGCCGACCACGATGACCTCATCCTCGCCAACGGCCTCCACATCGGCCAGATCATCGAGGTCGACCACCTCGTGCCGTCCGTCCCGGCGCCCGTGCTCCGCGGCTTCCGCGTCCTCCCCGGGCGGTACCCCTGCGTCCAGCAGGACTCCGGCGATGACGACGTCGTCAAGGAGGTCGTCTCCGAGCGCCCGCGCCGGCCGTCGCCGACGCCCCCGCTTCCGGACAGGAGGGCGCGACAGGCGAGCTCCCCTGCCGCCATCGGCCACTGCCACAGGTCACGGTCGACAACTAATCTGTCCGAGGCGGGATCGCCGGCGGCGTCGACGGCGAGGAGGAGGGAGAGCTTGATGAAGAGCTTGGACTCCCCGAAGAACCTGAGGAAGATCAGTGTCCCGTGTCGTCGTCGTACTCGTCGTTGTCCACGGCGAGGAGGAACTGGGATTTCAGCGGGAGCATCAAGGACGTGAGACCCGTCGCTCCCCGGAGACGCAGCAACAGTGTAAAGCCATTTCTTGCAGCCCATATATAGAAGTGTCCACCAAAGTGACTAGAAATCAATCTAATCCAGTGAAATTTGCTGTATCATGCAGGTTTCTCCATGTAAATCCGGCTCAAAAACAATTGCACATCAGAACGACGTGGTGAATGATCCACTGGAGTCCGTGAGGAGAAAGGCAGAGAAGGCGTTCAAGGTGCTCTCCAAGAGGAATAGCCACGCGTCTATCAAGGCGCCCAGAGACAGCTCCTGTGCCGCCACACCGATGTCGCAGAGTGCTTCATCAAGTGGCATCAAGTGGTGCGAGAACAATGTGATATGTAGCTCACTCTCTTCAAGCTTGGTGCGTCATGGAAAGGTATGCTACTTCTACTTCATCCATTCCTTTTTTTTTTAAAAAAAATCTTCGAGTCCTTGAATTTGTGCCGTCAAAGTTTCTACTAGCTAGTACACTCTACACGGCATGCTTGTTCTTCTCTTTTGTTGCCCCCCCAAGAAGCTAATTCTGCTGATTTCCCGTGGCAGGAAGCAATGAAGCAGAGAGACATGGCGCTGCAAGCTGTGCTTGATGGACTGCTAGAAGCATCTGCCACTGAGAAGTTGATAAAATGCCTGAGGTGAGTAACGCTGAAAGAATGTGTTAATATGATGTGTAAGATGTGTTTACGTTAAAGTACTATGAGAAAACTGGTAGCCGATTCATCTGAAAAAAAAGTGACAGCAGAATCAACTTTCTAAATCTTCAGAAAATGCTTATGGTGTGAGCAGCAGCAGCTCAATATTCATTTTTCTCTCTTTTCAGCAAATACTCTGAACTACATTCTGACAAGGACGACGACCCAAAGGAGCTCATCGGCAGGTTCTTGAAATTCTCTCAAGAACTGGATCATGCTATCTTCGTAGCTCAGTCACAGGCTAGGCTCAGACACCCTAAAGCATGCTGTTCCAATTCAACATCCTCGGCTTTGCCAAGAGCCGCTACGAAGGCAGCATTGGACAGGAAGCAATCTGCCATCTCATGGGTCAGAGCGGCCATCGAAGCAGACCTGTCACCCTTCTCCAGCCACACGAGAGCCACATCTGAATCCGCGTGGGCATCATCAGTGGCTGAACTGAAACCTGTGAGCCCACTGTTCTGTTCCAAGCCAAAGTGCAACTGCAACAGCAGGCTTTCAAAGAAAACCACTGATGCTTCCACTGAAGGCGGCAGCCTGAATGCAGCAATGGACCTGGCTGTCGCAATGCGCTCTGACGGCAACCGATGGTTCCTCAAGTACATTGACAAGTTCCTGGATGACATCGAGAGTGACTACGCGACGTGTGATTCCCAGGTCGCAGGCTTTCTGCAGCAGCTGAAGAAGGTGGATGACTGGCTCAACCGTGTCGTGCGGCATGAGAGGATGTTTTCCATTGATAGAAGCAGCAAGGATAGTGTGTTGTCCGAGGAAGAAGAGAGTGATGCGTGCGAGAGAGTAAGGAGGAAGATATATGGGGCACTCCTAAGACATGTGCAGTATGCTGCAATGGCGCTCGAGGGTATCAACAGTGTAACCGATGAAGAGAAAGAACTGTAGGCTGTAGGCCTATAGTCAGACACACATAAAAAAGAGCAAATAGCAAAATAGGAGGTTATTGTGCAACATATGGTCCGTCGAATGCTTTGGTGTTGAAGTTTGATACTTTAATAATATTGTTGCGAGTTAGTTGCTCTGATAAATGTTGATCACTCGGAAAACGTAGAACCAGATGACTGAAACTTCTGGACTTCTGACAGATAGGTGATGAATTTGGATTTCCTGCGTCTGAACCGAACACAAAATTTAACTTGATCGGAACCGACCGACAGTGTGTTTCGGCTAAGCACTTAGTGACCTGGATACCATTTATATGAATCGACCAACTGATAGAATATTGTTATGCATGTGATTGGTTGACTGTATTCATCTTACCCTGCATTAGATCTTATGTAGCACAATCCAGACTAGAACCAGTATAGACACGCGCAATGTCTTAGTGTTTGGTCACTCTGCATAGGTAACCATGTTTAGCAAAATTGGGTTTGGTTGTTATTATTTGATTGAACTTATCTCATGGTGTCATTCAGATCCCTGGATTCTTAAAATGCATTTTTAGGTACCCGAACTTCTCTTAGGCCCGTTTGGATCCCTAGAATTGAATTTATTCTAATAATTATATTTTAGACATAGATTAATTAGCTAATATAGTTGTATATGGAATATATTTATATATTTATTGTTAGGCACATAAGGGACATACTTATATGTTGCATTTCTATTGTAAGAAAGTGAGTTGAAGAGTGTGCTATAAGTTGGAGAGTAGAATTATAGCATAGTAATCTATAGAATCCACTTCCATCTCCTACCCTATGAATTTGAGATAGCCTTATTTGTGAGCCTGAAAATATTATGGAATGTCAAATTCCAAGCCAAATAGTTTAATCTATTAGGTAGATTTCAATTCCTTCAAAATGAAAGGATCCAAACGGCCCCTTAAGGTTTCATCTAAGTTCAAAACTCTTTTAGGTCATTAAACTTGTTACAATGTGTCATATAGGTACAAACAAGCTCCAATGAGTCTACATGTTGGTCCCTAGAGCTCCATCTACATGCCCCCTCTTTTCTACCTCAATTTCCATGCTCTCCTCTTGTCTTTGCGTTCCAATCTAGTGTGGCATTTATAGCAATTGCCAACTCACCATCCTTAAGTCATGCCTTCGCCATCCTCCACATCAATTGAAATGACATCCTTAGTAGTGGTAGCGACAAGGTCACAACTAGTGCTCCTTAGGCGAAAGAGGTAGACGAACAATTGCTTCTCCATTAAGTTTCTACCATGGTCAAGGAGGTGTGGATCCATCTATTGTGGCATGTGACATCATGATGCATAGTAGACTAGGTTTATTTAGACCTAATTGACACATTATGACAAGTTCAGGGACCTGGATTGGCACACTGAGACAAGTTTGGGACCTAAAAATAACATGGACCTAGACGACAAATAAAGACAAGTTTGAAGATCTAAAAATGCATTTTTAAGAGTTTGGGGACTTGAATGATACCCCAAGACAAGTTCAGGACCAGCCATGTATTTTACTCTTTACATTTTATAGCTTGTAGTCATCTCTCTATGTTCTAATAGAGGTAGGGGAGGTGATAATATTTCATTTTATGTGCTTATCGGTATGTGTAAACCTGCACTGCCTAATACGACCAAATCTGACACACTAATTAATCGGCGAATGGCGAGCTCCACAGACGCCGAGAGACGAGGTTAAAGTCGGAGAGCACGACATGTCCACTGCCCTGGAGGAGGATCTTCTCGACCTTCAAGTCATGATACACGAAGCCGAGTGGGTGGAGGTACTCGAGCGTGAGCGGTACCTTTGCAGTGGTTGTGGCGAGGGGTAGACGACCCCCGGTTAGCGTCGCAGCACTGCGTGCAGGTTTCTCTATAGCAGTAGTGCATGAGGAAGCAGGCATAACATCTGTGGTCGAGGCGTGTGTAAAGCATGGGCACAAAGGGTGGTCGAGCGAGGACGTGGGAGACACGAGAGGGGTTGTTGTAGCGGAGGTTAACGACATTGAGTGCGAAGAGCGGGGATATAGGCTGAGAGTTCTTGAGGCGATAGAGAAGACACGCGTGAGATGGTCGTGGTCGAGCTCATGGATGAGGTGGAGGTGCACGAGGCAGACACTGTCGGGTGTGTGATGAGGTGCGCCTAGTGTGAGGACGCAGAGGAGTGCAGGTGCTGGGAGGGCGAGTTGGAGATAGAGGGGAGCGATAGCGAGCTCCACACGCTGAAGATGTGGTGGCAGTGGTGAAGGGGGAGGTGGGGCGGGAGCAGAGGGTGCCTGGCGATGGTGATGGGATGAAGGTGGTGTAGAACCGGCCATAGGGCACCTAGTAGAGGTGGGATGGTGAAGGAAGATGAGATGCAAATGGGATTGGAAAAGGAGTGAGCACATGGTAATTTGGTCTTTTAGTTGTTGTTAGTTGTTTTTAGCCTAAATAGCTAAGGTTGGTCATCTCCAAGAGTTCCCTAAATCCCTTCATAATCCTTGTTTTTTTAGCAAGACGAGAAAAAACCCCTCTCAAACAACTCCTAATCCACCCTTCTAATCTTTTAGAACTTGGAAAAAGTCACCATGTTCCGCGTAAAGTTACGTGCTTCCAAGTCACGCGTATGTGCTCTCCCCGCGCGTGTTTGTCGGCCAATCTAAAGGTGGAAGGGCGTGGAAAGAATAAAGAGTAGTAAAGGGTTTCTGATGCAAATGTAAAGAGAGAAAGAATATATAAAAGTGGTTAGGATAATTTAGAAATAGTATATGATTCATGATGTAAAATTGTCTTCTATATTTTAGGAGTAGATTATTAGAAACTCTGGGAGATGACCTTCTTTATTACTTCCAATACTTTTTTAGGAATTATAAAATTTCATGTTTTTAGAAAGAAAATATTGGGTACTCTTGGAGATGGCTAGTAATTACTCCCTCCGGTCCATTTTATCTGGCGCAAGTTAGAATGACACGGTCTCCTATATCACACTTTGACCATTCATTTGCTTTATATTATATTATTTATGCTTATAAACTTATATTCATTGCATTGTATAATTCATTACAAATCTAATCATATAAAGTTTGTATTATAATAGTTAAAAATTATTAGCCTAATTATTGATCAAAGTTTTTAAAGTTTTAATCTTGATATTCCTGTGCCCCAGATAAAATAGACCGAAGGGAGTAGCTAGTTGTTTAACTAAACAATTATCCACCTATATAAGTTGTATGTTTGGATGGACTATAACTAATTTTGGCAAACTTATCGCTAACAATTAGCGCTCGACACCAAACATACCCTTAGTCGATCTGTGATAACATGGAAACATAGATGTACCATGTATCCACCAAATTAATCTAGAAGTTGCAAAAACTTGCATCCTGTGTTGGCTTCGTATATGCTAATGTAAACTTATAAAACCATATATATATTTGTCAGATCGGGAACCCATGAAATGGCCCAACAGATCGGGAACCCATGGGCCATGGAGATGGAGCCGAAAAGCGAGGAGATTCATCAGAGATCATGTCGTATCAATCCTAAAATCGTAGCCACGTACGAGCAGTTGAACTCCATCGAGCCCCACAGGCCAATCTGTTTCCATGATTACGCACCAGCACTGCCTATATATGACCCCCTCCACCGGGCCTGCACGGCTGGATGCGCCAGGTTTTAGCTACCGTGACGGCGAGAACGACCGGTGATGGCGTCGGCGCTCGTACGGGACGCCAACAAAAAGCCCTTTGCCAACGGCGGCGTGCTGCCGACGGACGTGCTGTACGAGGTCCTTCTCCGCCTCCTGGCCAAGGCGCTGTGCCGCCTCCGCCTCGTCTGCCGACCGTGGCGCTCCCTCACCTCAGACTCGAGCTTCGCCAGGGCACACTCGTCCCGCCACCCGCTGCTCGTCGGCCTCGACCGTCGACATGACGCGATGATCCACATCGTCGACCTGCACTCGTGCAACGTCGTCAAGCGGATCCACCTTGGGGACTACTTCTGCTGGAGTCTGACGAACACGCAGGCTGGTCTGATCTGCGCCGTCGTCTCGAAGCCGAAAAGGGCGAACGACAGACGAGACCATGTCCTTGTAATCAACCCGACCACCGGTGCAGTCACCGACGACGACATCGTCTTGCCCGATGGCGACATGCCTTTTCCTGCCTCGACGGCAATATGTGTACTGAGGCACGTCCCCGTACTCGGGCACGTCCCCTCCACAGGGGACTACAAGGTGCTTCGCTTTAGCTGCTACGTCGTCCAGGGAACAACAACGATCAAGATGGTGTGTGAAGTCATAACGCTCGACGGCTGCGACGACAAAACTTGGAGGGCGAAGCCAAGACCTGTGCGCATCTCAGGAATCCCAAGGCAATCGTTCGAGGGCCAAGCAGTGGTCCATGGACATGGAGTCTCTTACGTCTGGTCGTATGAGCCAACCTATGGCGGCCGCGGCGACTCTGACGACGATGACATGCAGCCGAACGTAGCCTTGTTCGACCTTGCGACGGAGGAGTGGAGGCCGACGACTCTCCGGGGTCCGTTAAGCAACAACGTTGTGGATTCTGCTGATGATGTTCAGTCTGCTGGGTTGGATGGATGCTTGGTCATAGCCCTAGCCCATCACAAAAGACAGGATTGCTCCACGGATCTCTGGTTCCTGACGGACGTGAGCAATGGGGTTTGGACCAAACGCTACTCCATGCGACGCGAGCCGGATTGGGAGCCCCGTGGTCCATTATTGCACCCTCTGTTATCTCCATTGGTTGTCTTAGATGACGGGAGAATGGTCGCATGGTTAGAGGGACAACTTGCCCTAAAATCTTACGATCCATGGAAAGACGTATGGGCAGATCTAGATCTTGGCAGCTTGGAATGTCATTCCATTGAAATGTACCAAGGAAGTCTTTTGCGTTCATGTCTCCCAGGCTGAATGCCTATTGCATAAGCCTTGCGCCTTCTTCCTGCTAGTATCTCATATCGCATACATATGGTTGTCGTCAGTATATTGGTACGTGTGAACTTTCGTAGAACGGTAATGCAAATTGCCAATACTCAAAGATTTGTTTTTTGCAAACCGACCTGTAATAAAATTAGTTGAATGTCCGTGCACAATGATCCGCTATATAATGCAATGTTTTCTTTTGCAAGGAACTATAATAGATGTTGTCTTTTGCAACGAACTATAAATTAGATAGTGTTCTAATTACATAGAGGGCTATAGCATTTAGCGGAGAGATATGCTCATCCGCTATATCCCTATACAGTACAGCTAAGCCTAGTACAACGACGTTGTAGCGATAACTGATGTGAGACGCTACATCGCCATTATAGCTCCGATACAGCCCACTATTTAGAACACTGAGATTAGCTAAATGGTTGCGTGAGGCGTGATGTTGGCTTGCTAGTCTATGTTCTTTCCAAGGGAAAGAAAAGAACGATCAAGGCACCTTTCTCTCAGCCTCAACTGCCTCTCTTCCTCGCACTAGGTGGCGACCTGCATGCTGCTGGCCCTAGCACTGTCTACACTACAAGAGTTTCTGACACCTCACACGCGACTGCAAGCAACCACCGTGACAGAACCGTCCAATTTATACAAGATCAGGTATGACTGTCCCCGTTAAACACGTTGACACGCGTATACCTTCTCTTATATAAACCCGGTAGTCTGTTAAGTACCACGAAGGGTCTTAATAAATCAACTTCGCAACTAAGATCGTACTTGATTAAGTAAATACATATCACATACACAGAGTTTGCAGCGGAAATGACCTTATAATAGGGTAACAAGTACCTAATACAAGTTCAGTTTCAAATACAATAAGTTAAAACAACATAACTTTGAAATGAATACCAAATCATAGGTTTGAATCATATTGCTGGCTCAAATGATATCCTCCAACAAGAGCATATATGAGAAGTATATATAGAGTAGCCGAGCCCACCAGCATTTAGTCTCCACCTTCAGCAGACATAGCACTTCACCTGCAACAGTGTGGGATAAAACCCTGAGTACTCAATTGTACACAACAAGACTTACCCGGCAGGAGAGAAATGAAGACTCCAAGGATATGCATAGTTATATATGGTGGTATGAGTTGGATAGCAACACTTGAGAAAGAGCTTACTAAAGTAATCCTTACTTTCAAATTTTAGCTTCAAGTTCAGTGGAGCCAATTATAGCTAAGTTTGCATCTATCCTGTATTAACCATTTGATTAATAAGCATCACAGTAGTAACCATATTCCATTATCATGATCAACAGAACCATCATGTTTCGTCAGTTACTACGACTGCTGGACAATGACCAAGTTTCTCACTAACCGAGAGAGACGACGATTCGAATCGATTACATCCAGTTGGGCAATCCCAAACACACACCCATATGAGCCTTCATTAGCTCGTGTGGATCACCATTCACTCCATTCGGCGGTGAGCCTGGACCGTTTCATAAAACTCATGGTCCTGCATCCTCACATGAATTGCCCAAAGCCCGAAGCCCATAGCAAACATGGTCTTGGATCAGTCCCCTTCTTTCAGGCTCTCCTCCCAGCAATGCTAAAGGTCCAATACCTTAGCCCGAACGAGAATCGGCTTCATAGTCAACTATAACTCAGGCCCCTGTTATGTGCTTGGTACCTTCAATCTCAACCAAGGTCCAACAACGAAGCGGTCCTTAATTGACACAGATGGGATCAATGAGTACATGCCTAACCTGCATCAACAACAACCATAATAGCACCGGATCCCGTCCGGTCTCCAGTTATCCATTATTACCTGATTCTTTTCCACGATAGGAAATATAGCCAACCGTGTCTGAGTAGCCACCTAAATCTCATGGATGATAGGAATCACCTGATTTCTACCGGTACAAGTGTCGATGTGGGACCCACATGGTTCCTCAACAGTGTGACTACAAGTCGTGGGCCCTGGCCTGACCCACGAACTGGAGCTAGGAGAGATGTAGCGACCACTACACCGAATTCGAGTTGAATAGGCCAGACTAGCCGGATTCCTATGGAAGGTAACTTCTGTATCTAGTTCAGAACACCTTCTTTGGATTCGACTAGGATTGTAACCGCACCACAGCCTTCTTTACCGATATAAAGAGAGGCTGTGGGCACCCCTGTAACAAGGAACAATTCAATACAATTAATTCAACACAAAGGCTAACGCCGACTAGACGTAGGGTTATTACTCGATCATCGATCGAGGGCCTGAACCAATATAAATCGACTGTCTCTGCGTTCACTATCGAGTTCTAGCACGCACCGAAGCCTGAACAACTGTCCCGGATACCCTCGTGGCAGGCTATCGGTGGTCAAACAACGACAGCTGGCACGCTAGGTAGGGGCTTTCGGCGCAATCGTGATCAAGAGCTCTACGGATTTCGATGACATGATCTTCCCGATGGGATCAATCTTCATCTTTGGATCATGAGTTTGCGAGGCGGACGACAAGGGAAACCTCTATGGACATCTCGTCGAAGCTCTAGAAGCCCACAAAGATCTCACCCTTTCGACGAAGCTAACCAAAGATCTCGAAAAGCTTACAGTGTCGGAACCAACTCGGGCCCTAACGACGATCAATCCTGATTTGACGTCCGAGTCGGATTCTTCCTCGGAGTCTTATCCAGGTTCTTTCAAAGACAAGCCAAGTCCTTTTCCAATTGGACTCCAGAACGCAACATCAACTCTACAAGAGATCAGTTCAAATCTACTTCAAGTTTCTTCCAAGAAATTGGGGCGCTTCCCAACCGGACTTAACAATGTGACAAAGACATACCAAGGCTTACTTTGAAGCATGGCTGGTCAAGCGCAGAAGCTGCATCTTACTGGGGCACAGGAAGGTCTTGTGTTAACTGTAACACCTGAAGATTGCCTGGTCCATTGGCCGAGTACATATCCCCTGAACAGCAATACCCGACTAATTGAAGAAGCTTTCACTCTACCTTACCAAGAAGGTAGTGCGCTCCGCGATGACAACATTCCAACTGAAGTCATCAGCAATTATAGCAAGGCAAGCCTGGTGCCAGGTCGAGAAGCCTTCATGATTCGGCGGCCACTACCAATACCACCAACTGCACCCGATGTGAGATCTTCAGATGAATCAGAATTAAACATATTGCCCAATGTTCCTGAATATGATGGTGAATTTAAGAGCCAAAGACGAGCTAGAGAAAAAAGGAACAAACTAAAAGAAGGTCACAGACGCTGTGCTAGGCAACGAAAAGAAGCATAGGACACATACAAAATGGAGCTGACCGAGTACTACAAGAGAAGATCAGAGAAAGAAGCCGAAGAAAGGTGCGCGGGCAGAGTACAAGAAGTCCCATACAACAAGATACGAGAAGCACTAGAATAACTCAAAAGTAATTTCGCATCCCAACGAAGAACAAGAACAACTCCGAGAAGTTCTCCGGACAATAGCTCAGAGAGCGCATGGTGGAAGGACTCATTCCAGGCTTCCCGCTAGGAAAGAATCGCATGAACAAGACGCGCAAAGTCAAAGGAGGTCCGGCTTCGAGGGATTAGGACCAAACGGAATCCAGAATCAGGAAAAAAGGAGAGACAATGCCTGGCAGAATGCAACAGAGCCACATCTCGGGCTTCCTCGAGCTGGTCGAGGGCGTCCTGTCTTGTGGCGTCGTTATATCTTTCGTTGTATGCCTTCAACCTTGGGGATCCGTATTCTATATCGGTTGGTAGCATAGCCTCAGACCCGTAGACTAAGAAGAACGGAGTGAACCCCGTGGCTCGACTCGGCGTTGTTCTTAGGCTCCATAGGACCGAGGGTAGCTCGGCAGCCCATCTTTTGCCATGTTTGTTTAGTTTGTCAAAGATTCTGGGCTTAAGGCCTTGTAGAACCATGCCGTTGGCACGTTCCACTTGCCCGTTTGTTTTTGGATGAGCCACGGCCGACCAGAGCACACGGATGTGGTGGTTGTCGCAGAAATCCAAAAACTTCTTGCCAGTGAACTGGGTGCCGTTGTCCGTGATGATACAGTTGGGGACCCCGAAGCGATGAATAATGTTAGTGAAAAAGAGTACAGCTTGCTCGGACCTGATGCTGGTGATAGGGCGGGCCTCGATCCACTTGGAGAATTTGTCGATTGCGACGAGCAAGTGGGTGAAGCCGCCGGTCGTCCTTTTCAGTGGTCCGACAAGGTCGAGCCCCCAAACGGCGAACGGCCATGTGATGGGGATAGTCTGTAGGGCATGTGCCGGAAGATGAGTGAAGGGCTACGGTCTTCCGAGCTGTCGTAGCGTCCGCCCCT
The DNA here is from genome assembly GCA_038087645.1 of Saccharum hybrid cultivar R570. Taxonomy (NCBI): domain Eukaryota; kingdom Viridiplantae; phylum Streptophyta; class Magnoliopsida; order Poales; family Poaceae; genus Saccharum; species Saccharum hybrid cultivar. The sequence goes on from JAQSUU010000377.1 coordinate 4,067,810, forward strand.
GTGGACGTGGTAGCCTCGAGCTACACCGTCACCGTGTTTGCGTGTGCGACGCTCGACGATGTTGCCACGGGTGTCTCGAGGTTCGCGGTCGTTGGCGATGAGCTCAGGGGCAGGTGCTACCCGGTTTCGCCGGGCAGGCTCGGGGTGAACCGAGGCTTCTCTCTCCTGTCGGGAAGGCTCGAGGGTCCGCTCCGAGGCTGCTTCGCGCCGCCTCGAGGCAGAGCTCTCGGCCTGCTGCATGGCGGCAGTCTCGAGGAGCCCTCGGATTTCGTCTCGAGCCCGACGGGCGTCAGGGTTTGACGGCTCGGGCATGTTGCGCAGGAGCATGGCAGCGGCGACAACGTTTTGGCTGGCTCGAGCGAAAACCGGGGGGTCGACCGCCCGGTCCTCGTTGATGCGACGGTTGATGTCGCGAGCCCTCTCACGAGCTCTCCCGCCAAATGCGTGTTCCGCACGCTCACGCTCGAGGGTTTGCCGGAGGAGATCCAGGTTTTCGCGTTCCTCGTCAAGCTGGTCCTGCAACTCGCGAATCTGTTCGAGCTGCGCTCCTTGATCCGCAAGGAGCTGAGACTCGTTTCGCTCGGCAGGAAGCTCGACATGAGGGGGCGTGTGCCTTTCCTCGACCGGCTCTTCGTCCTCTGATTCCGAGGTGCTTTCAACGTCGATGTTGAAGCACTCACGAGTCGGATCATAGGTGTCGTCGGCCGAGTCGAAGTCAGGTGCGCCAAAGTAGTAATATGATGGGGGAATGTGTGGCCGATGCCAACCATCACCGAGGTGGTGACGTGGAGAAGCAGTCACACGGGGTTCTGTTTCCGGTGTCTCCGTGGAGTCCCGATAATCAGAAACCGGCGTGGACGCAACGAGGTCCAGAGTGGAGCGTAGATGGTGTCCGGGGAGTTCCTCATAAGCGCTCATACGAGTGCTCACGGAGGATGCATACACCCGGGCGACCGAGTCTAGTCCAAACGGGAATGGTGATGGGGACGTCACTGCCCGTGGCGAAGTAGATGCTACGGACAGTGGTGTCTCACCGGACGGGGGAGCGGCGGGATTCTCCGTCAGCCTGCCACCCTCAGCCAGGCTCGTCCTTCCCAAATCTTCCAAAAGGAGATCTAGGCTGGCGCCTGGCTGGGGGGTGCCGGACCGGGGGGTCCCATCGCCCTCCGTCAGGTGGAGACGATGGTTGTACCGGGCTCGCCGTCGCCGGGCGGCCCGCGACCGCCTGGAGCGACGGTGCCGGTTGACTGCTCCCCCGGGCTGGGAGAGCTCGTAATCTTCGTCGGCCGGGTGCCTGGGTGGGAGTAGGACCATGTCGTAGCCAGAGCCGAGCGACATGAACTCCAAACTCCCAAACCAGATCACCGTACCCAACGGGATCGGGCGTTCGGGGTTAGCCATCCAGGAAGAACGGCGAGAAAGCAACGTTTGCACGCAGCGCTCCCCTACCTGGCGCGCCAACTGTCGGTGTTTGGACCAAGGGGGTCCTAAACCAACGAGTAAATGCTGCGTGACTCTTTCCTGGATGGTGATGCAAGGAGAACACACGGGGGTTTATCCTGGTTCGGGCAAAAGAAGGCCCTACGTCCAGCGGGGAAGAGAGGTTTGTATTTCCTTGCACCGGGGTGCTCGTGTAGGGGTTACAAGCAGGCGAGAGAGGGTGTCGAGCCCCAAGTCTCAAAGAGAAAAAGGAGAAAGATGGTCGCTTCGTGTTTTTTCCGTGATGCTTCGTGTTTCTTCTTTTCTTCCTCGTCGTCCGTCCTCCCTCTCCGTTGAACCCTGGCCTGCCCTTTTATTGGGCGAGAGGTGGCCAAGTCGAGGGGAGGGCTTGAGGTGATGTTTCGTCGATTCCTGTTGAGTTGACTGTAGCGACGTGGCTTCGGGATGGCCGGCCATCCCGGGGTATCCTGACGCGGTACGGGACAAGTGGGTGAAGTGACCCAGAGTGCCAGGCCATACCGTTCTTCGAGCTAAGTCGAGCGTTGGGGCCGGGTCGAGGCTGGGTCGAGGTCGGATGGATAAGACCGAATCCCCGATATCGCGGGGGACGGACCTTGTCTTATCTTCCCTCGAGGGTGACTGATGGTGAATAGTGCGTGGTAAGGTGGATACAGTGACGGCTTTCACCTCCCATCACGGGATGGGCGGTAAAACAGTGAGACTTGACGTGGGTATTGTTCCCGCGTTGACCCATGCCGTAGCCATGCCGGTCGGTGGTAGTAGGTAACCGCATTGAATGCTATGGCTTTTGTCCTGGGTAGGTAAAGAAAGGGTGTCGAGGGGCCGGGGCGCGGTCGAGGCGCCCCGTCGAGCGGGCCTCGTACGAGTCGGAGCCGGAGCGCGGTCGATGCGCCCCATCGAGCGGGCCTCGTACGAGTCGGAGCCAGGGCGCGGTCGAGGCGCCCCGTCGAGCGGGCCTCGTACGAGTCGGAGCCGGGGCGCGGTCGAGGCGCCCCGTCGAGCGGGCCTCGTACGAGTCGGAGCCGGGGCGCGGTCGAGGCACCCCGTCGAGCGGGCCTCGTACGAGTCGGGGCCGGGACGCGGTCGAGGCGCCCCGTCGAGCGGGCTATCTTTCATTGTGGTTTCGGTTATGTTAGCGTTTTAGCGATAGGTGTGGGTACCCCCGTACTATTGGTACCGACACATTCCTAGGCTAAATAACAACTGGTTGGAAGAGGGAGCTGAGTCAGAACACAGAGAAGTCAGAACACACGATAGATTTCCATGTTTTTCAAGACAACTTGCTTCGGTACAGCTGCCTCATAAGTTCAAACCATCAAACCACTCCAAATACGATGGGAAGACTGAGCCAAAACAGTGGCTTAGAATCTACTCGCAATCAATCGAACTAGCCGGTGGAGATGACAATATCAAAGCATTATTCTTTCCCATAGTTCGACGCAATCGCGATCAAGAGCTCTACAGATTTCGACGACACGATCTTCCCGATAAGATCAATCTTCATCTTCAGATCATGGGTTTGCGAGGTGGATGACAAGGGCAACCTCCATGGACATCTCGTCGAAGCTCTAGAAGTCCACGAAGATCTCACCCTTTCAACAAAGCTAACCAAAGATCTCAAAAAGCTTACAGTGTCCGAACCAACTCGGGCCCCGACGACGATCAATCCCGATTTGACGTCCGAGTCGGATTCTTCCTCGGAGTCTTATCCGGGTTCTTTCAAAGACAAGCCAAGTCCTTTTCCGATTGGACTCCGGAACGCAGCATCAACTCTATAAGAGATCAATTTGAATCTACTTCAAGTTTCTTCCAAGAAATTAGGACGCTTTCCAACTGGACTTAACAACGTGACAAAGACATACCAAGGCTTACTCCGAAGCATGGCTGGTCGGGCGTAGAAGCTGCATCTTACTGGGGCACAGGAACGTCATGTGTTAACTGTAACACCTGAAGATTGCCTGGTCCATTGGCTGGGTACATATCCCCTGAACAGCAATACCCGACTAGTTGAAGAAGCTATCACTTAACCTTACTAAGAAGGTAGTGCACTCCGTGATGACGACATTCTAACTAAGTCATCAGCAATTACACTAAGGCAAGCCTGGTGCCTGTGGTAGAACCTCCTAAATAATATGTCTCACATGTACTTGTTATTGTCTTAAAAGACCTCTAACCACCATACATGTGTACCACAATACTTAAGAAGTCTGTCGGGTGTCCTCGGGAAACCCGAATCATCCACATTTTTACAACTCTCACAGGATCAATAAAGGAGTAACTACAACATTACAACATTTGTTACAAAACTTTACATCAGGGTGCGGAAGAATAACAATAGATTTACAAATCAGGATTAAATTAACTTTTTACAAACTTAACTTAAATGGCGGAAGTCGAGTAGAACTACAGAAGATAACTTGGGTAGAGCACCTAAGTTAGGAGATGATAACCAGATCATGACGAGCCTACTAACATGACCTGATTAGCAGCACCAGTCAGCACCTGCAACAAGGGTTAACAAACCCTGAGTACTCAATTGTACTCCACAAGACTTATCCGACGAAAAGAAAAGACTCCAAGGATATGCTGGCTTTAAGGGAAGTAGTGGAGCTAGAAAAGAGGAGTTTTGCAGGAAAGCTTTACTATGCGTGGATCCTTACTTTTAATATTTTAAACAAGTTTTAGCATCAATTTTAGTGAAACTTATTATAGGTAGATTTGCACCTGTTCTATCTCAATCACTTGTATCAAGCATCACATTTTATATCCATCTCTTTTCCATAATCACCATGTTCCATTGTTAACTACGATGTAGGTCAGGTGATCGAGTCTCTATAACCGAGGAGCAACGACAATTCGAACCGATTATACCCAGCTGGGGATCTCTAACCATACGAGATATGTAGGACTCTAACCTACATAAATCAACCTTCACTCGGATCCTCCATAACGTGACCGGGTCCAGCGCAACCCGAGAGTATAGTACACCTCCAATCCAACCCTTGGCTACGAGGGTACACACCACTCTCGCCATCTCTCCACTCTCAGTGCACGGTTGGTCGTTCACATTATGACATTACCGAGGTTTTAGGCTTACCGGAGCATGCGGTCAGTTGCAAATTCTCGAAACACAGGCGGGTCTCCAATGGTACGGTCCTTAATCGACACAGGTGGAGCACTACATCGACTCATTTCACGATGCAAGCCACCCGCTCGATCTTAGATTAATATTACCATATTCATATTCATATGCTCTCATGACCCGTCATTAGGTTAGGGGAAGCAAAGGTAAACTTGTTTCTCGTGAACGATGAAACCACCATTCGACTTCTACCGGAGTCTAAGCATTACTAAGCATAAGGGATCGACTTACACATACTAGTGGGATATCATCTGGATATAAGTGTAGATCAAGATAATTATGCAGCAACGGTATCAACCAACTCCTACTAACTTAATGCATATTACACTAGACTTAAAGTGTAATAAAGCATTTATGAAACAGAAGAGTAGTTGTATGTCCGGGGCTTGCCTTCGTTGTAGAGAAGTTAGTTTTCCCTCAGAGAGTTCCAATAGACATCAACACCTTTGATGGATGGACCTACTCCGATACTTGATCAACACGCATCTTCTCATCTCGTACACTATACGTAATAAAATATGCATGCTTAACATGATGGAATGGATGCCATGATGTGTGATGCATGATGATGAATAAAGCATAGCATACAAGAGACATTTAGAAAGGATAAACATTAGTTATCTACTTGAGTACAACTTTCCTTCGCGGTATAGTTGCAATCCAATAGAATTATTAAACAACTTTAATCACCTTAAGATGTTGTTAAGAAAACTACTTAACTTTACTTTTTACCCAAGAGGTTGCATCTAATAAGCAAGTAAGTCTATAACAAAACCACTAATTACTTACACAAGAAATCATTAGTCAATAATGATCTATGTTAAACACATTAATTATCATTAACAAATCATAGTTAACAAGTTAATCGTGAGCTCAAGCAATTCAATAAGATGCCATGGATCATCATATGTTAATGATCCAAGGTCAACAAGTAATCCCAAAGTCACACAAATCCTAAATTATCAAGTTAATCATATGTTTAATTAATTAATTAATTAAGACATAAATTAAGAATAAAATAAATTTTGTCCAATTAAGCACAAACTTTTTTTACAGATTAATCTTATCCTAAAACAGTACCCAAAATTAATTTCATGATTTTTGGACTTTTATTTCAATTACTAAAATTCATGGAAGTTGCATTTAATAATTAATTGAGCTAATTTTCAAGCATAGTGAAAGTACTAAAAATTACCATTTCATATTTTTTCATGAAAGAGAACATCATAAACAAGCTACACATAATTTTTCATGATTTTATCCCACTTCTAGAATTATGTACAAAATTAACAAAAAGCAATACAAAAGTTCATTTGAGAAAATGAAAAACATTTTTCAGCCCACTCCTCTCCTTACTCCGGCCCACGACGGCCCAACAAAGTAGGCCGACGGCCCAACACGCAGGACTGGCTGCTCTATCTTTTCTCACCCACCCTCTCTTTACCCCCTGCTCACTGACTCGCGGGGCCAGGTCAAACTGACCCTGCCCGGCCTTGACCAAGCAGAGGCCGGTGGGTACACGACGAGGATCACCGGCGACGGGAATGGCACGTATGTGACCACAGAGACCTGGTGCATCTACCGGTGGACTCAAACGGACGGATTAAGGTTAGTGGTGTGCGCAGCCGTGGCCATGGCGGCTCGGTGGCGCATGACATCGCGGTGCGGCGGCTGGCTTGCTGCTTCGGCCCAACTGAGGTTTGGGTAAGCACTAGTGGCTTACCGTGAATCGATGGCGCGCGTGGGAGAAGTGGAAGCAGCTCGGAGGGGAGCCATCGACGGTGAGGTCACATGCGGCGGTGATGGTGACCCGCCGTGACGGCAACTGGCACCGAGGATGATAGCGGCGGTGAGAGGCGATGCGAACAGGCTCAACAGTTGTGCTAAGAGGTAGTGAGCGTGGAGGCGAGAAGAATTGAGGAGGGGCGCTGAGGCGGCGGTGAATTTCCTCGGCGAACCGAGCTCACCGTCGGCGGTAGAGAAGCGGAAGAAGGAAATGGTGGTTAGCTTCGCGTGATAAAGACGAGGACGCGACTTCTGGATGATCCAGCTCGCGCTTGGACTCAACACGTGGGGTGCTGCGTGTTGCCACGCGCGGGAATGGTGGAGAAGGGCGGTGATGGTTCACCGGAGAGGCAGGCCGAGAAGCAGCTCGGTGGCGCCCTGCTGTTGGTGACGATTTTGAAAAATTTACAGAAATGCCACTGATGAAATTTTATAAATTACTCTCAAATTTTCTATAGAAGTTGAAAATCTGTAAAAACAAAAGTTGCTCAATTTTAAAAGTTCTACAACTTTCTCAATAAAAACATTTTCCAATTCAGCCTAGATTTTGAAATTTGAATTTGAATTGAAAAGGGGATATTTTCTGAAAATCTGTAAATTCAAAATTACTTTGAATTTTATATTGAAACTTCAAAAACTTAAAATACCAAAGTTGTACATCTAGGTAAGACCTACAACTTTGATATCATTTTCAAATTATGCCTCCATTTTGAAATTGGATAGGGGAGATGAAAAGGGGTCAAATTTGAGATTTGAATCTTTTCAAAATTACTCCAAATTTTACACTAAAACTTTAAAAACTCAAAACACCAAACTTGTAGCCCTTGAAAATATCTACAAACTTGGTTTTACACTTTTTCCCAAATTTTTCTTAGATTTTGATTTATTCAAAAAGGGGTAGAATTAGGGTTTTGCTTTTCAGGGTTTTCGGAAAGATTTCAAATTGAAACTTGATACTCGATTAATTGGTGATTATTTAGTGATCACACCATCACCTAAGGGCATCATTGAGTCAGGCATCACATGTTTGACCAAATGCCACTCTTGGTTGACCAGGTTGACTTCAGAAATTCATTTGGCAACAAGTTTTGGATTCCAAATTTAAGCTCAAACTTGAAGCTCCATTTTAAACATGTTTGACTTACAAAATATTATCAAGCCTTGATCCCATATTATAAAGCACATTTAACCCTACAACTTTTATTTAAACAAAACTTTAATTGTGTAAACCAATTCTCATATAAAAATTCATAAAGAACCTAATGTATCAACATGCCATCATTTCATGGAATTAACTAAAATACCAGATTTGCAATATGTGAACATGACAAAGAAACATATAAAACATTTCATATGGCAACATTACATATGCAACATAGACATGGTATATGCAACACAACAGTGCTACAAATGCAACATATGATATCTATTATTGCAATATGAATGCATTTATGACATAATACTTAATACTTATGCTTGATGATGCATCATTATCACATTTTAATTATTTCTTAACATCTGGGATGTTACAGTGCCAAGTCCAGAAGCCTTCATGATTCGGCGGCCACTACCGATACCACCAACTGCACCCGATGTTAGATCTTTAGATGAATCAGAATCAAATATATTGCCCAACGTTCCTAAATACAATGGAAAATCTGAGGGCCAAAGACGAGTTAGAGAAAAAAGGAACAAACTGAAAGAAGGTCGCATATGCCGTGCCAGACAACGAAAAGAAGCACATGACACATACAAAATGGAGCTAGCCGAGTACTACAAGAGAAGATCAGAGAAAGAAGCCGAAGAAAGATGCGCGACCAGAGTACACGAAGCCTCTTACGACAAGATACGGGAAGCACTAGAAAAACTCGAAGCAATTTTGCATCCCAACGAAAAACAAGAACAACTCCAAGAAGTTCTTCGGACAACAGCTCAGAGGGCGCACGGCAGAAGGACTCATTTAAGGGTTCCCGCTAGGACAACATCGTATGAACAAGATGCGCAAAGTCAAAGGAGGTCTGCCTTCGAGAGATTAGGACCAAACGAAAGCCAGAATCAAGAAAAAAGGAGAGACAACACCCAGAGTAATCAAGATGAATGACCAAGAGAAGAAAGGAGCAGAGCATCTTACCACTCATCCCCTCGATTCATTCCTAGGCTAAATAACAACTGACTAGAAGAGGGAGCTGAGTCAGAACATAGAGAAGTCGGAACACACGATAGATTTTCATGTTTTTCAAGATGACTTGCTTTGGTATGGCTGCCTCGGAAGTTTAAACCATCAAACCACTCCAAATACGACGGGAAGACTGAACCAAAATAGTGGCTCAGAATCTACTCGCAATCAATCGAACTAGCCGGTGGAGATAACGATATCAAAGCATTATTCTTTCCCAAAGCCCTAGAAAATATGCCCCTCCAATGGTTTGATAAATTGAACCCGGGTTCAATCAAAGGCTGGAAGGACTTGCAAAGGGCTTTCTGTGAAAACTTCACAGACATCATTACACACCCCATCACACATGTAGAATTAAAAGGACTCAAGCAAAAGGGAGACGAGAGCCTCAGAGATTATTATTGACATTTTGGTGAATTACGTGCCCAGGTATATGACATCACCGAATGAGAAGTAATTGAAGTCTTCTCCCATGGGATCATGGCTAAATGACAGTTTCAAGATTTTTACAAAGAAAACCCAAGGAATAATGAAAAATTCAGACGCGCGGTAGAAAAAATGATTATGACTGAAGAAAAGATGAAAGAAAGATTTTCAGACAGAAACAACCGAGAAAACAACAGAGACAACTCGGACGGGAGAAATTTTCCAAACAAGGGTCATCTAGACAGGAAACGTGGACCAGACAACACCATCGCCATGGTCGACAAGACGAAAAAGTTCTCAAAATTCAGGAGGTTCGAGGATATTGAAAATATGCATTGTATATGGCACCCACAAGGAAATCACACAACGAGAGGCTGTCGAATCTTCATTGATCGGTACACAAGAAAAGAAAAAACAAAGATAAACAAGAGGATAACAAAAAGAAAGACGAAGACAACACAAAAGGCAAAGGATTCCAGCAGCCAAAGGGGACAGTTGCAGTAATATTTTCTGAAGTTTCAGGTTCTAAAAGCAAGCACCAAGATAAACTAGCTCTCCACAGCATCATGGCAGCCGAACCAACAGTCCCAAGGTACCTAAATTGGTCACAATATCCAATCCAATTTTCAAGAGAAGATCAATGGACGAGCGTTGGAAATGTCGGCTTATATCCACTGGTCCTAGATCCAACTATAACAGGGATGACGGTCATCAAAGTTCTGATCGATGGGGGAGCTAGACTCAACATCATATTTTCAGAAACGCTAAAGAAGATGGGGCTAGACTTTGCTGGGTTGATCACCCCAACAGGAATTCCCTTTAATGGAATAGTACCCGGCAAAGCAGCCATGCCGCTCGGGCAAATCACTCTATCAGTCATGTTTGAAACACAAGCAAACTACCGGACCGAATTCATTCAGTTCGAAGTTGCGGACTTTGAGACATCGTATCATGACATCCTTGGAAGACCAGCACTTGCAAAGTTCATGGCTATACCTCACTACCCATACCTCCTGCTCAAGATGCCAAGACCTCACGAAATACTCTCCCTCCGAGGAAACCTAAAGCGTGCCTTCGATTGTGACATTTAAGCAATCCAAATCGCAGTCAAAACTCAGGCAGCCGATGACAGAGAAGAAATTACCACCATTATTGCACAAATGAACCCGAAAGAACTAGAGATCCTAGCAAAGAAACCTTGCACCCTTGCACCTCAAAAAGAAGCCGATGTAAAGAAAATTGACCTGGGTGCTGGTGATCCTGAGAAGACAGCGACCATCAGCGCCCACCTCGTGGATAAATAGGAACTCGTGCTCAGCAACTTTTTTTGAGACAACAAAAATATCTTCACTTGGAAGTCGGCCGACATGCCAGGTGTCCCAAGAGAGTTGGCTAAGCACAAAATTGATGTCAATGAAGGCTCCAAACCAATTAAGCAACGGTTGAGAAGACTCTCAACAGACAAAAAGGAAGCAATCAAGAAGGAGATTACAAAATTAATGGCAGCCGATTTTATAAGAGAAATTCATCATCTAGATTGGCTAGCGAATCCCGTTCTAATACAGAAAAAGAACACGACAGAATGACACATGTGCATCGATTACAAGGATCTCAATAAACATTGCCCAAAGAACCCATTCGAGTTACCATGAATTGATCAAATTATCGATTCAACAACAGGATCTGTCCTGCTATCTTTCCTCGATTGCTATTCATGATATCATCAGATTGCATTAAGGGAAGGAGATCAAAGAAAGACATCTTTCATCACTCCTTTCGGCGCCTATTGCTATAAAATCATGTCCTTTGGACTCAAGAAGGCTGGCGCCACCTATCAAAGAGCTATTCAAACATGTCTTGGTGACACTACAAGGTTTTTACCCAAATCCAACCACTTGTATTCGCAACACCATAAATTTAGTTGCAATAGGAGGCTCTATTGCAACATGGACTATAATTGGTTGTGATACGTGACACTTATTGCATCTAAATTATTGGGTTGTGTTAGTCCTAACCTTCGTCGCGATAGGTGGGTGTTATGGCCATGATTAAACTGTGGTTGCAAGTGTGTGTAAATATTGCAACAAATTAAGCTACGTTGTGTTAATAATAAATTTTCATTGCGATAACACGTCATTGTTGCCACCATTCGAACAGTGGTTGCGAGTAGTTTTCAATATCGCCATGAAATAACTATGTTGCCTTAATATTGGCCTACGTCGCAAAAAGTCATGCTATATTGCATCAAAAAATGGTTCGTTGCTTGACATAATGTTCTATTGCTACTCATAACATATGTTGCAATAGTGTAGTACATTTGGTTGCAAATTAATAGTCATATTGCCACACAAATTTTTTGGTTGCCCAAACTACTCCGACACATGGCCAAAGGCTTTGAATGCATGGGCCAAAGTCAAAGGTTTCCTACACCGAATGACCAAAAAAACCAAGCACATTGCTGGCATTGCTAAAAAGTGCATCGCTGCAAAATCCCCGTCGCCTAATAAACCCTACAGCAGCAGCAGCATCCGCCGCTGCCATCACCACACTTCAGACATCCTTTGCTACCAAGCTAGTGTTGGAAGATCATGTTCATGCCTCCCCCCGCTGTTTGTTCTTGCGGCCCTCCATGCCCTCTGTCAGTGGCGCTGCAAGGCCACAGATTTCTTCTCCACATCCATTGTTCGGTAGTGACATCTTGTTGTTTGCTGTAAATCACTCGGTAATCAGGCAAAGCTACAGCAGCCGAAGTGGGTTGTGGCCCCTCCTTCCAGGGGATTCCCCTCACCACCCTCGTGACTTTTGCTAAAAAACACACTCGTGACTCTCTAGACTCCCCAGAGGCGACGGCGACGGTGTCGAGACCCATCAAATTTCATATGTCCATGAATTTTATTCAAGTTAATGTTCCCCATGTAAATGATCCTAGAGACTCATGATGTAAATGATCCTGCCCAGAACTAACAAAGTGCAAACTATATTTCAAAAAAAAAGGACTGCTAGCACTACGATGGCAGGAACAGGTGCATATATACACAACTATTTGTATAGATAAATATCTTATTTCGTTTGAGAACAAGCAGCAGCTATAGATGCTACTTGTACAAGTAGCAGATGTAGAACTAAGCATCTGGCTACAGCCATCACAAGAATGTTTAAGAATTTCCTAGAACATAATTTTTTTTGTCATGCTGCTTCCGAAGAAGCCACAATTGTTTATGCAGAGAATTGGGGCCTTAGGAGCGTGGACTCCAGTGTCCTCACACTCTTGTTTCTAGCTCTCTTGTGCCAATGCTACCAACAGGCTGTAGGGACACAAGTTCACAATTCATTAAAAGGCAAATAAGAACACAAAATCAAGGGACAAAAAGACAGAAATACATGATTCAGGTTTAGAAAGAAATACAACCCAATGTCCAACAGTTGGAAGTAATTAGCACATACCACCAGGTTCCATATTAAGCAGCAGTACCAGTACAAGCAGCAGCAGCCAAGAAGCAGAACAAGCAACAGCATATGCACAGCTACCAAGGAAGCCATTTCAATCAAAAAATATTTTTTGTTCGACACACATAGCTATTTGTCCAGCATATAAATTAAAGCCTATTACAAAACAACATGGTGCTTCCTAAATTCATATTTATACAAATAATTCATCATCAAGACTAGTGCCTAAAGAGTTGACAGGTGCTACATATCCATCATCAACGTAGGTGTCATCAGTATCATCATCTTCACCATCTAAATCTTCATCACATGGTTCAGGCACTGGTAGCGCATTTTCAATGACGGCTGCATCTCCAGTCACCCCTTCCAGGTCAATCCTCCTCCAAGCTAACAAATCTTCATTCTGGCTTGAAATATTCACGGCTTCCACTCCTACCTCCAGTGAGTCAATATCAAGTTGTCCCTCATTTTTAGTGTCTAGTGGTTCAGGCATGGAAAACAAATTTCTAGGCTTCATTCTTACAACAGTGCTCCACTCTGATTTCTTTGCACCTTTCACATAAAAAACCTGCTCAGCTTGAGTCCCCAGGATGTAAGGATCATTTAGATATTGAAAACGAGTTGTATCGACATCTATAATCCCATATTGATCCCTACGGTACCCTCTGCTCTTGTTCTTACTAGGAGCAGGTACATCGTACCAATCACACTAAAACAGTACGACTTCTTTTTCACTAGGGAAATCAAGTGTCAATATCTTTTTAATGACACCATACCACTCCATACTTGCAGAACTATCAGCACCCTTAACTGCAACCCCTGAATTTTGTGTATTCAAGGCACTCTCTATAGAAGCCGTTCGAAAAAAGAAACCGTTGATGACGGACCTGTTGAAAACACGACCCCGAGGATCTGGTCCTCGAGAAAGGGCATATAGTGTATCACTAATCCCCCCTTCTTCATAAAGATCATTCATCTGCAATCGATTTGAAAACAAAAAAATAAATAAAGATAGTAGCTATTTTTTGTAAGCATCCAGTTGACAAAGTTACTCACCTTACGTTCAAACCAACCAACAAATTGTTCCCTGTGACGTCTCTCAACACCATGTGTAGTAATCTTTTTGAGTTCCTCCTTATGCAAACTACATACGATCAAAACAAAGGTACTCAATTAGAAAAACATTAATCATGAGGAACATCACACGCCAGTTGTAATTTCAACTTACTCAATCCATGAAGCAACCTCATCACAGTTTGTTATTATGTAGTGTCGCATCTGCTTCAACTCTAAACTCGGAATAGTCTCAACTTTGCAACCTTTCTTACTGTAGTCAATGGTCTGAAATACGCTAAGCCCAGACGGTGATTCATTCACTGCACTGGTTTCATGACGCTCTGGGCGGTTCAGCTTCGTATCAATATCTTCTAGGAACCGAGAACAAAATGTCATGCACTCCTCAGCAATATATCCCTCTGCTATAGAACCTTCAGGTTGTGCTTTGTTCCTCACATATCCTTTCAACGTACGTAGATACCTCTCGACAGGATACATCCATCTATAACACACAGGTCCTCCAATTCTAGCCTCCTCAGCTAAATGAACTGGCAAATGCATCATAATATCAAAAAATGTTGGTGGGAATAACATCTCTAGCCGACATAAAGTCTCTCCAATCGAAGAGGTTAGTTTTTCAAGGTCACTTTCCACCAGTTCCTTTGAACATAATGAACTGAAGAATCTACTTAGCTGAATCAATGGGATAGCAACATCTTGAGGCAATATGTCACGTACTACTAGTGGTAATAGTTTCTGTAATAGAACATGATAGTCATGAGTCTTCAGTCCAGAAACCTTACATCCCTTGACGTCCACGCCTCTCTTTATATTTGCTGCAAAACCATCAGGCATCCTCACTCCTTGTAGGAATTTGCATAACATTTCCTTCTCATCCTTGCCTAAGCAGTACAACGCTGGTGGCAAAGTACAGTAAGGTTAAAGTTCCAGGTAAAGCAGACATAAAAAATGGTAATAGGGTACAAATACAAGCAGCCTGCACAGTCACACTATCATAGTTGTACAGATTATTAAGTGGTACCAAATAAAGGCTGCTTGGTTTGTGTGTCAGACAACTTGCTAGTATGTGATGTTGTGCAGGTATGATGGAAAGGAAGTTTTTGCTATTGTCAGATTGCTACAGTTTTATACCGTTTCTATGTTTTAGTAGTTTTGCTATTCCGCAAGTGGAGGTTTTAGAGTTTCCAGATTCTGTTTTTACAGATTAGTAGTAGGTTCTGTACTTGTGCTAGCATTTGTTTTCAGAAATTTGTGATAACTATCACTGGGAACTCTAAACTGTCGAACGGTGGTGCACTTTAAAAAGACTCCAGTGAATGTCTTCACTGGTGGAGTTCTGCTATATTAGTGTTGGACGTCGAAACTGCCCAAGAGGAGCTAAAGCCTTTACTGAATTGTAATGGGCACCAAATAAATTTGTAGGTACTGTGTGCTCAAAAAATAATCAATGACTGAAGATGATGTCGGATAGTAGCCAAAGAAAAAAAATTCCATGATTTCTTTTTCAACTCTGATATATCATCATAGGAATGCAAAAGCAATCAGAAAAAGAAAAGTCTTTTCAGCTCTGATCCCACTATCATCACAGGAATGCAAAAGCAATCAGAAAAAGTGAAGGTTGCAGCATTCAGAGCTTAAACTGAAAGACCTTTTCCATTAAGAACTTGTGGGAGGTTGGGAGCCAGAACGTTGAACCGTGGCAAGGGATCTGCCCCTTCTTCCCATTCTAAAAAATTGCATAGGTATCGTTTAGTTATAACTATCTTGTGCGAGGCAGGGAGGGAGATAATGCTGGGGAGAGCAACACGCTGCTATTGTGGGAGGCATGCACCCTGTCAGCAATCAGTGGCAGTATACTAATAAAATAACTCTTTCAGTACACTCATAAACTGTCGAGTTGTTTCTTTTTAGTTGGTTGCTGCTGCAGCTAGTCACCAATTGACTTAAATCTCACATGACTATATTTTCAATGTTTTAAATAGACAATGGAACAGGGGATCTTGAATCTAAACATTGATGTATTAAGCACCTCTGAAAACTATCAGGCAACAGGTGAAAATACCATACTTCCTCCCATATATCTTAAAGATCTATCAGGCAACCGAAAAAAAAAATCAACAAATCTAGAGCAGAATTGAACTTCATTCAGTTGCATATCTGAAGAGTAACGGCTAACTACTTGCGGGTAGGCACATTTTATAATAACCCTATCTATATGCAAGAGTGTGGACAAGCCTCTCAGATGCAAGTTTAGAGTAGTGGCTTGAAGAAAAAAAAATAAACGACAGGTATAGGAGGGCAATTAATTCAGAAACACATCAGTCGGAGGCAAGAAGGGACTCACTTGCCATGAGCGGGACAGAGGGGAAGGGAGGGAGGAGATGTTGGACCTGGATAGCAAATTGGTAGGCAATTGGATAGCAGTATGTTTTTCTTGTGCTATTGTCGGGCTACAGTCATTCAGTCTATCACCGGTGCCAGATATTGCAATTGCCGAACCATGAACAGTAGGCAGGAGGGAAAACAAACTTGAATTGCCGCACGAGGAAGGGAGCAAGCGCCGCAATCAACGTAGTGCGCGACGTTGTTTCCTACGTCAACGCCGCGGGGAGGAGAGGAGCGGTTATTGATCGCACAGAAGAGGGAACGACGACCCCAAAACTTTATCGCACGAAAAAGTGTCCACATTTTGTTCTTTTTAGTTGGGCATTTTTTCTAATACAAATCAACATCTACAGTCATAATTCACTAGATATAATACAACATCCTAATCGATTCAGCATTTAGAAATTGGGAAACTCAGAAGCAAATAAAAAAATAACTACAAAACAAGAACACTAAATTAGCACTGACGGACTCAAAACAAGCAAACTAAATTAGCAGTCACGGACTCACCAGGATGGATCCTATTGGCTCATTGGCTGATTGGGGATTTCAGATTGGACTGGAGAGGAACAGCGGACTAACAGATAGACCCAAGCCTGGCAACCACCAACGACGCCGACGCCAACGCGGCACGGCCGTGCAGGCACGTAGATGCTGAGACGCAGGTACACGGCCGGTGGCTCCGGACTCCAGAGGACGGACGAGGCCGTCGAGCGGACCGGCCGTAGGTGTAGGGCGGCGGCCGGTGGGGGCGACGCGACGGCCGATTCCACAACTGCGTGTGGTGTAGGCGCCGCCCCTGTGCTGAAGTTCTTGAATCGGAAGGGGAAGGCCGGCCAAGAGACAACAGACAAGCAGGTTTTGATGAGGTGAAGATGGGCCGGCCCGTTTTGCTGGTTACTCCAATCACTTAGATGCGTCCACGATTTAGTACCACCTTGCTAACTGAACCACCGAGTAGCACAACTTAAAGCTTTGCATCCCCAATGCCATATCCAATTTCCACGATGATTTACTTTGACACCCCACACGCTATTGGGCTATTTCGGCTTGGCTGGTCTCCCTTTGGGTTGAGCCTAACTGAGCTGTTGGGCTTGTTTTGTAACGCTTGGTTTTATTTTTACAAAATGCTGTTTTTTACAATCTCATTGTTAATGTATAACGCCCATTCTTTTTTATTTTTGCAAAATAATTATTTAAGTAAACATGCACATTTTTTTATGTAATTTTTTTTTGTAAAATAATTATTTATGTCAAAAATATTTGCCCAACCTATGTATCTCAAACTTAGTTCATAATCTCCTACTGAGTTGAGTGCCATGTCATGTTCCACTTGCTATTTCTTCATGACCCACTACCTTGTTATTGCCCAACATCTTGCACTGGCTAGGGACGTCTTCATCAGCCTGTAGTTGAGTTGATCATCATGTCCTGCTGAGTTGCTATGTCATCTTCGTCTGAGTGCCACGCCATGTCCTACTTGTTGGTTCTTCGTCACCCACTACCTTGTTATGCTCCAACATCTTCTGCCTGTAGTTGGGTTGATCATCATGTCCCGCTGAGTTTCCACGTCATCTCCGCCTGAGTGCCACGTAATGTCCTACTTGTCGGTTCTTCACGACCCACTGCCTTGTTATGCCCCAACATCTTGCACTAGCTAAGTAGGACCCACGTCTACTATCCGTAGGTTGAGTTGCCACGTCTTCTCCGCCTGAGTGTCATATCATGTCCTACTTGTCAGTTCTTCATGACCCACTATCTTGTTATGCCCCCAACATCTTGGACTGGCTAGGTAGGACCCACGTCTTCTATCCTTAGTTGGGTTGGTCATCATGTCCTGCTGAGTTGCCACGTCATCTCTGTATGATTGCCATGTCATGTCTTACTTAGCGGTTCTTCATGACCCGGTACCTTGGTATGCGTCAACACAACTTGCACTAGCTAGGTTGGACCCACGTCTTCAGTCCGTAGTTGGGTTGGTCAACATGTCTGTATAAGTGCCACATCTTCTCCGCCTCATTGCCATGTCATGTTTTACTTGTCAGTTCTTCACGACCGGCCCGCTACCTTGATACACCCCAACACATCTTGCACTAGCTAGGTAGGGCCCACGTCTTGTGTCCGTAGTTAGGAGAAAAAAGCTATAAAAAGATATGTGTATTGATACATTTTTATTTTATAATTTATTTAAAGATGTCCATGACAACCATAATATAAATTAATATTGGTAATAATATGACAAGGTTCTATTAAATCCATATCAAATTAAAATAGAATTTTGATAGATTTTTTTATTTCATGGTAAAGTACATAAATATTTACTCGCAATTTCAAGTTTCACAATTTCCGTTAAGGACCCATGAAAATGTCTATAACTAATATCATAATTTTATTATGTAAGTTTTTCTGACAGAATTTCATTTTTATTGGACCAACAACTTTGATTTAGCAAAATCCTTCATCAAATTGCCTTCATAGTCTTTCCCACGTAAATTTTCCCTCCAAACAATTCCCTCCAAAACACATTCCCATGCAAAAAATCCCGTGAGGGAGAGGATCGGGAAAAAAATTGAGTGGACTCTGGGTCCATTCCGTCTACTATGAGCCCCCTCCTCCGATGCATGACGCGTGGCGCGGCTCCTAATCAGACGGCCAGGACGAGAGGCTCACGTCGTCGGCTGCCTCGGCTCCACGCGTTCACTCGGCTCCACGGTCCACTGCGGCTCCTCGGCTCCTGGGATGAGTGCGGCTCGTCCGTAGTTTCTCAACTCGAGTACACCAAAGCCAACACAGGCGAAGTAGGAGGTCGCGGCGGCGGCGGCGGACTCGCGGCCGCGTCGCACAGCAGCAGGTGGTCCAAATCGGCTAGGAGCAGACGCGCCCACGCTCACCTAGATGGCCGCCGCGAAGACCGCACGCGGCGGCGGCGGCGATAGCAGCGGGTCGGCGGCTGTGCAGGACAGCAGCAAGGTTGTTGAACGCAGTCATGAGCGGGCGCGCCCACCTGGGCACCGCCGCTGCCGCATCCTCCTCCTGAGTTCTAACGAAGCTGAAGCATTTGCTTGGCTTGTTGCAGTTGCAGGTTGCAGGGTACAGGGTGCCGGCTGCAAGGAACATCGAAGAACAGGCACCATCCTGCATTGTACTTTGCATTGTGCGATTGGGAATGCGAACCTCCCTACCAAAGCTAGCAGCGAGGCAACGAGAAGATAGAATGGTGGACAAGATATTTTTTTTTCTGCTATTGGCATCTGAAGATGTCTAGACTAGTGTCTTGTGCCTGATAGTAACTAGGATGGTTGCCAAAGATGTAAACATAGATGGGAGATGAGAAAAATGTAGAGCTTTTGTCAATTATGTAATGTTGAACGGGTTCTTATTCAGAGCAAAGCAAATAGTCTGAACATGTTTCATTTCATAAGGTCCCATGGCAGTTCTTATTCAGAGCAAAGGAAATAGTCTGAACGATGTAAACATAGATGAGAGATGAGAAAAATGTAGAGCTTTTGTCAATTATGTAATGCTGAACGGGTTCTTATTCAGAGCAAAGGAAATAGTCTGAACATGTTTCATTTCATAAGGTCCCATGACAGTTCTTATTCAGAGCAAAGGAAATAGTCTGAACATGTTTCATTTCATAAGGTTCTTATTCAGAGCTTTTATGATACTAGTGGCAATGCACGTGCGACACGCATGTGTCTATGAAAAAATTCATAAACATCACATAAACCTTTCAAATATTTTCAAGAAGATCAGCGCAATCCAGAGTTTAACTTAATATATTGCTATACTAATGGTGAATGACCAACTGAGTCATGTTATCCTGCACAATCTAATTTCATCTGTCAGCTAATCTGAAAGGATAGCCACATAACTGACTCATTAAAATTCTACCGTTAACAACTTAACATAGTGAGGGCATTATATACATGCAGAAACCAAAAGTGGCCAACTTGTGAAGCCATGTCCCATTTCCTCTTAAAGACGAGCCCGACGACTACGTTGATTTTTTTCGAACCAGGGACCTCCCCATTTCCATTGCTGAGAATGGAAATACAACATTTTTTAGAAGTGTTCAGACAGCAAAGAGATGTTCAGGGGGGTTCAGAGCAGACATACAAGCCATGCACAATTTTGAAAAACAAAAGCGGCACAGACATCAGCTATGAGATTCAATACTACGACATCTAGACCAAGGCAGAACCACAAACAACAAAAACAAGTGCTATGTCATCATCACCATTGATCATTACAATTTCACTTTTGTTAAAATTTATCTTAAGTCCAGCCATCATCTCATATAGGTAAAGGAGCAATTTCATATTTCTTGCTTTGATCATATCATGTTTAAGACATATAATCGTGTCATCGGCATATTGAGTACTGCTACTCCATGAGGGATGATGTGATCTGCGAGACCCACAATCAGACCACTATCCTGAGCCTGGAGGATCATTCTTGTAAGGCAGTCAGCCACGAAATTGAACAGAATGGGGGACAGGAGGTCACCCTGCCTCACCCCTTTATAACTCTTAATATAGGGGGCCAATTTTGTTATTAACCTTGACACTAACAGTCCCTCCCTGAACCACTTGTTTAATCCCAGCCATACCAGGTTTCATTGAAGCCTCTAGCTTTTAGGCAGGTAAATAAAAGATCTCAATTAACCTTGTCATAGGCCTTTTCAAAGTCAATCTTAAATATTACTCCACATTCTTTTCTAATTTTGGTCTCATGCAAGATTTCATGCAAAGCAAGTACACCAGACATGATGTTTCTGCCCTTCATGAAGGCAGATTGGGTGGGATGGATTAATTTTTTAGCAAAAGGTTCAATCCTGATAGTAAGTGTTTTGGTAATCAACTTGTACAGACAATTTAGAAGGCAAATGGGTCTGAACTGCTGGATTCTAGCAGCATCAGATACTTTAGGCAAAAGAGTGATTATGCCATAGTTAATTCTGCTAATGTCCACTCTTCCCTGATGAAAATCATCAAAGAGTTGTATAATATCAGCCTTCACAATTTTCCAACAGGATTGATAAAATTCAATAGGAATACTATCAGGTCCTGCAGCTTTATTATTATTTTTTGCCCAAACTTCCTCCTTCTCATCGATAGGCAATGCACCTATCTCGTTGATTCTCACGTTTTTTTTGGCCCGAGCTTCCAACTCATTGTGAGGCATACCTACACAAACTTTGTCGGTACTTATTTCATAGATTTGGCACCCCGAATGTTTTGGCGCTACATGTTTTTCGCCTTTGAGTGTTGGCTTTGCTGTACTCGAGTCAAGAAACTACGGACGAGCCACACTCACCCCAGGAGCCGAGGAGCCACAGTGGACCGTGGAGCCAAGTGAACGTGTGGAGCCGAGGCAGCCGACCACGCGTGCCTCTCGTCCTGGCCGTCTGATTAGGAGCCACGCCACGCGTCATGCATCTGGGGAGGGGGCTCATAGCAGACAGAATGGACCCAGAGTCCACTCAATTTTTTTCCGAGGATCGGAGGGGGTCCTCCAAAGGCCGCAAAAAAAATCCCGCAAGACTCGGTAGGATTAGCTTTCATCAGCGGCCCCCACGGTAGGATTAGTTTTAATCAGCGCCCCCCACGCACGCGTCCCACCATTCCCATAATTGCGATCTGTTCCAAAAAAACTGTGAGGGAAAGGATCGGAGGGGTCCCTTCGTTTTTGCCCTACCTCAAGTCCGCTGGCACCGTCGCCGCCGGACACCGGGACGCGGCATCCCTCCATGGACGTCGCCTCTGGAGATCCCAGCAAGAGTGCAATGACGGCGCCTCCATCCAAGAAGACGCCACCGTGTGCTTCACAATGCGATGGTGCCGGAGAACTCAGGAAACAGCCTGCCAGATCAACCGAACGGCAGCCTCGTATTGAAGCCGTCGTCGAGGAAGAAGATGAAGAGGAACACACCAGGTCACTAAGGTTTCGCCACGCCAGGTATGCAGACGATGTTATAGTACTGCTCGTCCGCTAGGGTCTATGAGTAGTATCGTTTAGAGATATGCTTTAGTCTTAGGGCAAGCCAGAGGCGGATCCAGCAGCCTGGCTCTGGCAGCCGCCAGACCTCCCGTCGGCGAGGGAACACTCCCATTTCTGCCGAGCGAGGTACCGAGCTAGACTGTAGTCTGCAGAGAAAGACGGTGATACATGTTGTCATGTTCACGAAGTTAAAAAGGCCAGCGGCCACAACCTCCAAGCACTGGACGTGGACAGTGGCCAACCTAGGATGCACGTCCAGGTCCAGCTGGTCTTGCAGCCGCAGTTGTCGTCTTGCCGATTTATTTCCAAAGCACGCCACAATCCCACCACACCCGCTGAGGAATTAAAGATACATCCCAATTCACTGACAAATTTACAATCCATCTTTGGTAGTATGCTGATACTATATGGTCGACGAGCAACAACACGTATTTAAGTTCCGGCGCTGTGCCTGCAGTTTCTGATAGCCAACGACCATAAGCGCATTAGACTGAGGGGAAGAACAAAAAGAAAAAAAACTAGTGCAAATTGTGTGTGAATTGCTATCATTTGTTTTTGTTTTTACAGCATCATTGCCTCTTATATCTACACACAAATTAGTAGTAGAAAAGTTCGCCATAGGGGCGAGCACACATGCCATAGGCACACAGATTACGGATGCCAAATACTGCTCGTCCGCAGTCTGCTCCCCTCTTGGCACGCAGCGGCGGCAGCGGCGGCGTCCAGGCCCGACGCCGAGGCACGTAGGATGCGCAGCGGCGCTAGGTGCTCCTAGGCTCTGTGTCGCGCGTGGTTTGCCTCTCCCCTCCCACTATCGGCCGGCCGATGGCCGCTCGGCGGGCGGCCCTGCTAGCTGCTCTTGTGCGCGACTTCACTTAGCGCTTTACGTGGCCGGTGGTTCCCAATGCCGGCCCTGGGTAGGGCGAGCGGCGGGGGCAGACGCTCCAAGCCCCAAATGTCTTGGCACCATCTCAAGTATACGCTAGTGTATAAAAGTTCACACATATTATATTACTACTATACATCATATGCAGAACCCAATTATCAGTTAGTAGATTTATTTTGAAATGACAATTGCACATTATATTTCCTTTTGTTTTGAATCTTTCAATATACTGCTTTATTGATTTGTAACTACATATATTATACACGCAGTGCACCAAAGACAGGAGAGATTTGGACATTATATTTCCAATGCAAGGGGAAGGATCAAGAAAATGAATTTGTTGATGTGCAGTTAGACAAAGCTGATGTCACATATTTTAACTTGGCATGTTTTAAAGAACAGCTTGGGTACGGACCTAGGGACTTCATGTACTACAAGATGCGTTGTGGCAGGGATGTAGCAAAACTTGAAGCCATGGGTTATACACGAGATGCAAATATAGTGCTACGTATGAATGAGGCTGAGAGGGAAATCAGGTTAGTACTGTCGAAGGAGCAGGAACATGAGGTAGATGTCGCCATAACACCAATTAAGCGACCAAAGGGAGAAGGGAAACAATGATGACACAAGTACACTTGAAGACATTGATACCTACAAGCTGTGGCTAAAAAAGCTGCAATCCAAAGATCCAAAGAATGGTAAGATTGTTTAATGATTCACTCATGCAAATTGTTATAACAAAGTGTTGCTCTAACAAGTGGTATTGTTTTTTCATCATCACTCGCAGATTTAAGGGATGCCTTTAGGGATGAAACCATCGAAACATACAAGGAATGGCTAAGGCATACAGGCCGTCGTCGACACATGTGTAATTAAATATCTTTACTGATTTAAACATGTTTACTATTCTGCAAACAATAAAATAATTGTTAACATGTGTTGATTGCATTCTTTTTGTAGTATCTATTGGAAGAAAATACAAATGATGATGACATAACTGAAGAGGAGCAAAATGATAGGCCGAGTCATGCTAGGAAACCAATAAATCTAGGAGATGGTATGTGCTGGTCCTTCCATTTTATATTTTATATTAAAAACTCTTTTGCTGATCATGGATGTTCCATTATTTGTTAATGTTCAATTAGGAGAAAGTTCCAAAAAACGTGGAAGATGATGTCTCAAAGGTCTGACAGTAACCAACAAGAGAATTAGGAATCGGACTCAGAAATTAAAAATCGAATTTAATCCTAATCCTAGGCTGGGTGGCCCGATTGGTGAGAACCGTCGGTCGTTTGTGGATGAGGTGGTAACGTTTACCAGGAAAAAGGCTCCAGTTATAGGAGTGAAAACATGGAAGGTGTGCATCCAACAGTCAAAAAGTCAATAGCAGATGACATACTGGTATGACACTATCTTTTTTTGTCCATATGTCGTGTTGTCACTAGCTGAAATTTTGTATTATATTTGTCTTTGCATTGGAACAGCTTAACTAGGACTTACAGAATGTTGAAGAACCTAAAGAAAAGATATGGGCCATTGCCAATGAGAGGTACAAAGGATGTCGTGCTGCATTTAGTGCTACATACAGGGCTTACCGCACTGATGCTGAAAGAATGAAACATAAGCCTGAAGATTTGGATAATGTTGAGTGGTACTACTTGATCCAGTACTTTGGGAGTGAGAAATTCCAGGCTTTAATTTACAATGGTTAATTATCCTTTTCTTTTTATAAATGATCAATTCAGTGTTTTAATCACATCATTTGTAAACCATTTATAGAAGAAGAGCACCAAGAACACTGAAAACCGTAAGAAGCAAAAGACACAGCATCTCATGGGATCCAAACCATTTTCCCAAATAAGCTATGATCAGGTAATGACAAGGTTTACTGACTTTGTTATTTTTTTTACAACAGTCAATACCTCATACTACATGTGTTGCCATCTCAGAAAGACCCGACAACTGGTGAGGAGCCTGGTGATTTTGATCTTTGGATGGCTACTCACACCAAGAGAGGGGAATGGTCCAACCCAGATACAAAGGAAGTATATGTGAGTGATAAATATATATATTGTTCTGACTTTACAATTGGTTCATGCTTCATAAAATTTTGGAACACTTCTAATTTTAATCCTTCTAATGTGTTAATTTTGTTTCGCTTAGGACAATGCTTGTGTCAAAATTTATGAGGAAGGATTATTGAAAGATAAACTTCTTACGGTTGAAGACGAAAATGTAATTTTTCAGAAAAACTACAAAGAAACCACAGGAACCAAAACGTACAGATGTCATGGTCTTGGATATATGGCGAAATATCCAACACAAATGGCTCTATTGAATGAGAGAGAAGAGAATTTAGCCCGTCGCTCAGCTGCAGCCCTACAACACCAAGAGGAGGTTGAAGATTTAAAACAAAAACTTGCAAATGAAGTTGCTGCAAGGGAACGAGATAAGGAAGAAAGTATTCGACAAATGCAGGAACTTAAAGAAGAACTTCGTTTGCAAGTTGCACTGCTGCAGGTAGTAAATATATTATATGCTTGTCTTTTGTCAATTTTTCCCCTAATGTTGCTTGCCTTTTATATCGTGTGTAGGCTAACCCAGTAACCACCACCTGTTCACAGCCTCCAAATAGCGCAGCTATGGGCATGAATGACATCACACCACCACGTATAAAAGATGAAGAACAAGAGGTAATAAAAATGCAGCATGTCAACATACCAAATGCATGCCCCTACAATACACCAAATGAATGATTAGAATATGCTTCCCCAAAGTAATGTCTCTGCAGATTGGTTTACTACAACGTGCAGTTCTCTGAGATGAGCCCATGTTGGTTGCAGATTGCTTTACTTTCAGCGTGTAGTAATTATAAGTATTTGAATACAACATATTATTATTTCAGAAATGTTGCAAATACAGTTGTCCTTGAACATCATTTTTTTGCAACTGAACATATGTGTATTAATGCATAGTGTTGTTATTTTATATGTTGGCAGGTTCAACCGGCAAGCGTGATGACCATGGTAAAAGAAGTTGATCCACCTACTACTCGCACCACAGCTAATACTACTTTAACAAAAAATCTTTTTTCAACAGACACCAGCAACCTAGCAGCAGGTTTAAATTCATCACAGGAACCGATATGGCCTTCTGCAAAAACTCGCTCTCAAAAGAAAAGGCTACAGGTATGAATGGCTATATGTGAAATCTGTTTGTTCATTTCAATCAAATTTTGTGCCACATATTGGAAATGGTGGGTGAGTTATATATGCTATATATGTTGTTAGCAATACTTCGAGTTTCAGACTCATTATCTTGCCTAATCATGAAAATACTGCTACTATACATTGACTAATTATGTTCCTGCTTATAAAATGCAGGCAAGCGTGGAGAGCCAAAATAATTAAAGTACTATGGAATATGCCTGCGAGCGTGCTTGTGCTGATGGAACATCATGAGATGAATAAGTGAAGCAATACTTCGAGTGAATGAAGATCAATTTTTTTTTATTGCAAGCATAGTTGAAGACTTGTAACTTTTGAGAGGATATTTTGGTTATTGCAAACATATTTATTCTGGTTCAGACATAATTTTCCAGTTATTGAATTACTGATTTCATATATGTGTGTTGATGATTGAAGTTTTTTCTTTAATTCTGTTATATTTGTGTTGCAAATATATACAAATATCAAACGAAATAGGCGTATACAACAAAAATCCCCTCGTCGCAATAAACCCAAATGCATCAATTGTTGTTTGTCACAATAAACAATATTGCAACATAGGCTGTGAGATGTCATAAGACTTAGTAACCACAACAATGTGTCGTTGCAATACCACTTATGTGCAACCAAAAATTTACGTGGCAACATAAGTTATTGCAATGAAACATTGTGCGTCGCAATTATGGATATAGCCACCAAATGATTTTTGTTGCAGAAGATTTCATTGCAATTGAACATAGTGTGTCGCAATTAGTTCTATTCCCACGAAGCAATGGCGTTGCAATATTGTCTCGTTCTTGCAACACAGTGTTTGGTGGAAATATAGTCTATTGCCACAATGTGTGTCGTGGCAACAATTACTAATGCAACAATGCTATTGGTTGCAATATCTCATATTGCAACCATATCGTGCGTAGCATTTGTTTTTTGTGCTCGTTGCGAAAGTCAAAGTATCGCAACACATCAAAATTGAGTCGCAATAACCTATTGCAACCTATATAAATGCCACGACTCACAACGAAACCAACTTCGAAGCATTTGTTACATATTGCAACCATTCTTATTGCAAACAAATCGGTAACAACGCGAAAGCTTATGTCAATGACGTAGTAGTAAAGACAAAGAACCCAGACGTGCTAATTGAAGACTTAAAGCAGACTTTTAAAAATCTAAATAAATGGAAATGGAAATTAAACCTGAACAAGTGTGTTTTCAGGGTACCATCAGGGCAACTACTCGGATTCCTAGTCAGTAATCAGGGAATAGAAGCAAGCACTAAGCAAATTCGAGCCATAACAGAAATGGCACCCCCACGTAGTGTAAAAGATGTGCAAAAATTGACATGAAGCATGGTAGTCCTCAATCGCTTCATCTCACGACTCGGCAAAAAAGGATTTCCTTTCTTCAAGCTACTAAAAAGACAGGCGAATTTGAGTAGACAGAGGAAGCCAAGGAGGCTTTTGAAAGCCTTAAAATGTACCTCACCTCATCACCCATACTTACACCACCAAAGAAAAACGAAGACATGATGTTAAACATATCGACAACATCTACTATGGTCAGTGCAACAATTATGGTGGAAAGAGAAGAAGAAGAAGGGCATGTATACAAAGTACAACGGTCAATATACTACATCAGTGATGTTTTGACAGATTCAAAAATACGGTACCCGCATGTACAAAAACTACTATACGCCCTCCTAATCACTTCCCGCAAGCTTCGGCACTACTTTGAAAACCACAAGATCACCGTAATAACAAATTTCCCTCTTAGGGACATCCTACGCAATAGAGATGCAACGGGACGCATATCAAAGTGGGTAGTTGAACTCGGAGCTCTAAATATCGATTTTTCTCCTCGGAAGGCAATAAAATCACAAGCACTCGCAGACTTTGTGGCTGAATGGACAGAAATCCAACAACCCACACCAGATACCTTCCTCAATCATTGGAAGATGTACTTCGATGGATCACTTAAGTTAGGCGGAGCAGGCACATGAGTTATTTTCATATCCCTAGAAGGAAAACAACTTAAATACGTACTCCAAATGCTTTGACAAGCCACAAACAATGAAGCAAAATATGAAGCACTCATCCATGGGCTAAGAATCATGACTTCTCTCGGAATCAAGCGGTTGCTTGTCTATGGAGATTCAGCTGTAGTCATCAATCAAGTCAATAAAGACTAGGACTATACCAAAAACAACATGGATGCCTATTGCGCTAAAGTATGAAAACTAGAGAAAAATTTCCAAGGAGTATAAATCCTACATGTTCTACAAGACTCAAACATTACAGCAGACGTCCTCGCGAAGCTAGGATCGGACAGAGCAAAGGTCTCGCCAGGGGTATTTGTAGAGGAGTTGCCATCACCCTCCATAAAACAACCCGATGGGATAACCCCTGAGCCACCAGCACCAACAACCTAGATCATGGTAATCACTAGATCATGGACTCAAGACTTCATCGACTACATCAAAGAAAATAAACTACCAGCTAATAGGGAAGAGGCAACCAGGATAATCAGAAGAAGCAAAAAATACGTCCTTATAGGTGACAACCTCTACAGAAGAGTCGCGTCATCAGGAGTACTTCTTAAATGTATCACAAGAGAAGAAGGAAAAGAAATCCTAAAAGAAATTCATTCAGGTTGCTATGGCAACCACGCAGCCTCAAGAACTTTGGTGGGGAAAACTTTCCGCAACAGTTTCTATTAGCCAACAACTTTGAAAGATGCAGAAGAATTAATCAGATAATGCAAAGGATGCCAAATGTTCGCGAGGCAAGCTCATGTACCAGCTCATGAGTTGATTTGCATCCCTCATGCCTGGCCGTTCGCATGCTAGGGGCTAGACCAAGTAGGTCCACTCAAAAAGGCCAAAGGAGGTTTTGAGTACATCTTCTCGCAATTGACAAATTCACCAAGTGGATCGAGTACAAGCCACTCGTAAAATACAGCGCAATAAAAGCAATCGAGTTCATCCAAGACATCATGAATCGTT
Organism: Saccharum hybrid cultivar R570; assembly: GCA_038087645.1. Classification (NCBI taxonomy): domain Eukaryota; kingdom Viridiplantae; phylum Streptophyta; class Magnoliopsida; order Poales; family Poaceae; genus Saccharum; species Saccharum hybrid cultivar. The sequence continues at coordinate 4,096,826 of JAQSUU010000377.1, forward strand.
TCTGAATACCCAACCGCGTCATCACAGATTTGGGTTCCCCTTTTACAGCTATCGAATTCAGAAATTGAGCACAGGACTGTGGCATCAGTATAAATTATGCATTAGTTGCACACCCTGAAGCCAATGGACAAGTAGAAAGAGCCAATGGGCTTATACTAGCTGGATTAAAACCAGGATTATATGAAGAACTAGAAGACTGGCTCCAAATAGATTGAGGAATTACTCAAAGTAGTATGAGGGCTCCGCACTCAAGTAAGCAGAGCAACTGGATACTCACCTTTTTTTTTCTAGTATATGGATTAGAAGCCGTGCTACCAGCAGATTTGATCTGGACATCCCCAAAAATAGAGCAATACGAGGAGGGAGAAGCAGAACACACACGAAGACTAGAACTTGACAGTACAGAAGAGGTCAGGATAAACGCTACCCTTCAGTCAGCTCGATACCTCCAAGGTCTAAGGCACCACTACAACAAAAGTACTAAACAACGCTTAGTACAAGTCAGAGACTTTTTACTACGAAGAATACAAAAAACTGACGGACGCCATAAACTGCTCAGCCCATGGGAAGGTCCTTTTATTGTCGCAAAAGTCTCTGGACCAGACACATACAAGTTAATGACTAAAGATGGGGAAGAAGTGAGGAATACATGGCATATCAGCAAGCTAAGAAGATTCTACTCTTGAAGAACTCAAGACAAAATATATATAACAATAAAGCGATATGTAATCAGGATTCACGATCAATGGAATAAAGATGATATTCCTCGTCAATATTTGTCTTATTATAATCATTCCTGAGTTGTTTTCACAACCGGATGAGAGCAAAAGAGCTAAAAAAATGCTTGACCTCGTAATCCTAAGTCTTTTTAGGCTTGGATGAGAGTAAGACAGATAAGCTGACACTCGAACCTATCATGGGTTGTTTTCATAACCTGGATGAGAGCCAGAGGTGCTCGACCTATCCCGGAGTTGTTTTCACAACCGAATGAGAACAAAAGAGCTAAAAAATGCTTGAACTCGCAATCCTAAGTCTTTTCAGACTTGGATGAGAGTAAGGCAGATAAGCTAACACTCAAACCTATCCTGGGTAGTTTTCACAACATGGATGAGAGCCAGAGGTGCTCGACCTATCCCGGAGTTGTTTTCACAACCGAATGAGAGCAAAAGAGCTAAAAAATGTTGAGCTTGCAATCCTAAGTTTTTTCAGGATTGGATGAGAGTAAGACAGATAAGCTGACACTCGAACCTATCCTAGGTTGTTTTCACAACCTAGATGAGATCTAGAGGTGCTCGATCTATCCCGGAGTTGTTTTCACAACCGGATGAGAGCAAAAAAGCTGAAAAGACGCTTGAGCTCGCAATCCCAAGTCTTTTCAGGCTTAGATGAGAATAAGGCAGATAAGCTAACACTCAAACCTATTCTAGATTGTTCTCACAACCTGGATGAGAGCCAAAGGTGCTCGACCTATCCCGGAGTTGTTTTCACAACCAGATGAGAGCAAAAGAGCTAAAAAGAAGCTTGAGCTCGTAATCCCAAGTCTTTTCAGGCTTGGATGAGAGTAAGGCAGATAACCTGACACTCGAACCTATCCTAGGTTGTTCTCATAGCCTGAATAAGAGCCAGAGGTGCTCGACCGATCCTGATTTGTTTTCACAAGTCGGATGAGAGCAAAAGAACTGAAAAGACTCTTGAGCTCGCAATCCACAGAAACAAGAGCAAAATAGTTGCAAATACACTTGAGCTCATTTTATCTAGAACCATTCTGACATGGATGGAAATTAAGTCCATGTAAGACCACAACGGGCGAGAAAGTATAAAAGAAGCCTAAGCCCATCAAGACTACTTCGGATACGAGCAGAAGCACCGGTGCTCGCCAACACTCATGATCAACAAACAATACAGAAAGAAGACTCTAAAAAGAAACTTTCTTACAAAACAAGGAGAAGGCCTAATTCTCAGAATCATCGTCAGAAGAAAAAAAGACACCTTATTTCAGAACAGAGAAAATCTTTGACAACAGAGGATGGACTACACCACAAGAAACTACTCGGATCTAAGGAAGAAAAAAAAATATTTACATAATGAACAGAACTACTGGGTACATTGACAACCAAATCTACTACTGAACAGTTCACCCTTCGATCTCCTTTATGCCAACATCAAAGCGAGGGCTAATAGCAGCATGCCCAAGCCACCATCAGATCCTCGACGGGGACCAACTACTCACAGACTCGACATCATCATCTTTTACGACAAGAACTTCCCAGTCGACTTCATCTTCGACAATGAGCATTTCCCAGTCAACTTCGTCCTCACTACCGCTGCTAAGGGCGATCAAATTCACCCCCAACAAATTGGCATCAGCAAGGGGAACGGAGACGGGATTGACCATAGGAGCGGCCGCCAGATCCTCCTCCTCCCGCAAAGACGGACCAATTTTGATATCCCGGCAGACAAAAGCATCCTCTACCACCGGAGCGTCACGAGCACCAAGAGCCAACAACACCGGTGATGAGGATGCTGACGACAAAGAACCTTTGCTCGACCATGCCATGATAGCCACAGCTCTTGAAGGATGAGCGAGCGACGAGCGTGGAACTTACGGACGCAGCGGCTTTGGATGAACTTCTTCTTCACCATTTTGGTTGTGGTAAGTCTGAAAAGATAAGAATGCCAAAACAATCATGAAAGGGGCACTTAAATAGGGCCAAGCCATCTCCTCAAGCAATCTAAAAGCCTCCTCAAGATAAAGACGGAATTAATGTCTCCTCCTAAAATTAAGGGCAAAATCAATCCCTTCACCAAAGCCAACATGGCACTCAATTTCCAACATTAATTACACAACACAACTGGCATGAAGGTGGTGCACTTTTTCATATAGAGTAGCTCAACGGACAGAACAACCGAGTTCTTCTCGTTAAAAAGGAAAAGACAAAACACTTAGACAATTTTTCAGGTTTGGATGAGAGTAAGAAGGCTAATAAGCCAACACTTGACCTATCCTAGGTTGTTATCACAACCTGGATGAGAGCCAGATAGCGCTCGCCCTATCCCGGAGTTGTTCTGCACCAGACAAAACAACCCGACTAATCAAGCACCGATGCTCGACAAGACTCACGAAGATATAAAACAAAGAGCAAAGCCAGGAGACACACAACTCAAAGGAACCTAGATACGCCTACAAAGACTAAGGTTTATATCCAGCTCATACTTAAAGAATTCAAAAATCTAGGAAAACAACTCATAAAGATTCACTCAAATGATTCAAGCAAGATAGTAAAGATATCCTTTACAAAAGCACAATACAAAGTATATCTTTACAACAAAGAAAAGTGCCCAAATATTACAGAACCTAACTATCAACTTCGTCATCAGAAGGCGGGAGATGAATATCGTGCTTCTCAGTAATGAAGTTGGCCAGATCCTCAACGTCAGACTCTACATTCTCGATGGACTCCACATAGTTGTCACCATCAGTGTCCTCCTGAAGTTTTTCTAGAGGAACCGACGGCGCAAGAACATGGATGGAGCTAAAATGTTCTTGACACATGCCCGGACCCCATCTTTCACAAAGCTCTAAAGACGCTTAGGGATTAGCGAGATGAACTCATCCCAAGTTTTCCTATCATCTTCAGAAGTCCGAAGAAGCTTCGCAACGGTCTTGAAAGATTTTCATAATGTAGCAAATTGTTGATCAGATGTAGACAACTTTTTGGACAAATCTTCAATGGTCTTCATCCCCTGCACAAGATATTGGTTAGCACCAAGTCTAATCAACTGGGCACGAGCAAGCTCCTCTTCGGCACAAGCCTTTACCTCTTCGGCCCTATTATGACTAGATTGAACAGATATCTTCATATCTTCCACATCAACTAAGAGCGTTTGCTTATCTTTTCGAAGGGCTGAACAAGACAATAAAAGAAAATCAGATAAAAAGGAGCAATAAATAAAGGAAAAGAGGGATCAAGGTATAAAAAGAACTCAGAATACCATCACACTCTTTCTTCATGGCCTTCACCTTTTCCAAGGCTTCCTGGACCGTAGCTTTTCTCTGCTCCTCTGCCTCGATCACTTGAGCACGAAGGGCTTTTTCCTCCCTCTGATGCATCTGATGCTCAGTCTCCATCTCGGCCCGACTGAGGTCTAGATCCATCTTCAGAACACTAGTCTCAGAGCTCAACTTTTTCTCAGTTTTAGTCGAGAAAAAGAAGTCGACATGGTCCCGAGAGAAAGACTGATCAAACAAGACAAAGGGAAAGAAAGACAAGGTGTAAGAACCCAAGAGGAACAACAAAATAGTAACTCAAGAAAAAACTTACCTGAAGTTTCTCTCCAAAAGAAGCACCACCAGTCGTCAGAACTCCCCACTCCGTAGTCAGCTCCGACAAGCGACGTGTGGCGTCGAATTCCCGCAACACATCGACATCCAGACGCTGACTACTAGTACCGAGGGCAACATGAGGAGAGACTGACTAATGCGAAGATGATAGAACCAAGGCCACAACCTGGGCAGCAGAAGCCCCGGCTACCTCCTCAGACGGACCTACCACCACGGTCACCAACGTCCCCAGAGTAGGTGACTTTACGATAGCATGTTTACTAGAGGCCACCGTCTCCATCACAGCTGCCTCGCTGACTGTGCGTTCTGAGTCACGAGACTCAGTAAGAACGGTCGCCCCACCGGAATGCGAAGAAGCCGGTCGATGGTTCAAAGAAGGCGCGGGTGAAGATCTGCAAGACGATGAATAATCTCAACGATACAAGAAAAATGGAAAGCAGAAGCAGACAACCTAACTAGGATTCACTTACTTGGCCGACTTCTTCAAACTAAAACCCCCCAAGTCAAGCTGAAGGCTTCGGCGCAGGCATGGCCACAGAAAATACATCACCAACATCCCACGCTAGGAATGGCGTGATCAACAACTAAGCCCCAAGAGAACTCAGACTCGACGACCGCTTGCTGCAAAAGAACAAGGGCAAGTCAAAAGAAGTGCCCAAGAATAATAGCAACAAAACAAAAAACTCACCGACGAGTGTCGAGGGCCGCATCATCATCCTCATCCTCCTCGCCCTCGAGCAACTCAACCACAGTACCATTTGAGAAAGGGAAAAGTACTCGGTCAAGAACACAAACAAACTACAAAGAAGACATAAATATTGAAATGCTCACCTAGGAGCATGCTACCTACAACTTGAGTACCTGGATGAGTACTTGATTGGTGAGGCTTCTTGGTAGAAGACACCTCGGTGGAAGCGTCGTCTACTCGCGTCCTCTTGCTGCTACGAAAAGCTCAAGGAACTAGACAAGGGACATACTCAACGTATGGGATGGTTTCTACGATGGAAGCACCAGGAAGGATGGTGGTGGCTTGAAACTTACTGGTTGAAGATGCTCCAGCACGGTTCTCCCCAGCTTTCACCCCAGAATGGATATCATCCACATGGATCGGATCAATGAAATTCCAACCCAAATCCTGCAGATAAACAACAACAACAACAAGAGAAGTAAGAAAAATAAATACAGAAAGCACTAGCAACAAAGGAAATATAATAAATAAAGTACTCGCAGAAGAAAAACAACTTACAACAGGAGGCGAGTTGTCAACACGGTACTCAGGGACCGTGTGCGGAACGACGCTCACTCCCTTTAGGATTTTCTTAAGGCGCTCCAGCACCTCTTCTTTGGTTAACTCTAGAGCCGGGACCATACGAGAAGGGTCCTTGGCCCTAGAATACTCAAAGCCATAGTGCTCCCTCGCCTACAAGGGTTGAACTCGCCGACGCAGATAACTGGCGATGATTCTGAAGCCATTCAGTCCTTCCTGCTTCAGAACCTAGATTCTATCAAGCAATGGCTGAATCTTCTTAAGCTCTTCGCTCGATAGAGGGTTCTTCTCCCAATGATCATTGACCAAGGAACCAGAGTCAGAGTGAACAGTAAGGGCAGGGAGCATGTTTTCGGCGTAAAACCACTCGGAACACCACTCCTTCATAGAATCAACCAGGTCATAGTCGAAAAAGAGATTCTTCTTGTCCTGGTGGAATTGAATCCCACAACCACCCAGAAGAGAAATATTATCACTCTAGGGGTATGGTTTCAGATGAAAGAAATAACAAAACAAGGAGATAGAAGAGAGGATTCCAAGGAAGGTTTTGCAGAGATGAACAAACACAGACAAGTGAAGCACACCATTTGGGGTCAAATGATTTAAACAAATCCCAAAATATTGGAGGAAACGATAAAGAAAAGCAGAGGCGAACAAGCAGAGACCAGCTCAAACAAAAGAAATAAACAGGACAATCTCACCAGGACCAGGGGTAGGAACCCGATGTTGGTCGGGGACCTTCCAATCAGCAAAGTCCTTCTCCTGGATTAGGCCGTCCTTGACCAAATCATGCAACTGATCCTCCGTGGTAGTCAGAACCGGCCAGAGCTTCTCCGCAGTCCTCATAGCGACGAATTCCTGATTCTCGATTGTGGAAGAATCGCCTAATCTAATGCCATCCCAAGAGTAATTGTCTTCCATTAGACACTAAGTACTCGAGGGAGTGCACTAAATTATGCGATTCCATCGAGCACACCCGAGGGAGAACTCGAAAATCCACATTTTTACCTCAGGATCATAAATGAGAGATAAAGCTTACAACATCTTTACCATTTCTTACATCACTTTTAGTACAACATCAGGGTAATCCATTGTTTAATTATAACAGCGGAAAATAAAATGTTATCAGAGTTCAGCGGAAATGAAACCATTTAATGATGAGTTAAATATTATCATGATGAACATTTATATATGGGAAATGATAACAGGTGGTAAATCTTTCCCTTGTAAAACATTTTTGGTGAGAGTTATAAATCAACTCTACATTCGCAACATAAAGGAAATCCTCACTGAGCCCACTAGGAGGTTTCCACACACAAATGTCATCTTCAAGAACACATGTCACCTGCAACAGGGTAGAACAAACCTTGAGTACTCAATTGTACCCCGCAAGACTTACCCGTCAGAAGGAAAGAAAAGACTCTAAGGATATGCAAGGCTATCTGGCTTATGGGTTATTGCAACTGCAGGAAGCATTACTAAAGGTGCATCCTTATATTTAATTTTTATTAGCAGTCATCGGTAGTTCATTAACCAACCATTCTAGGTAAGCACCTGTTCTACTTTCAAGCAAAGGTTGAGCCATCAGAACCATTTTTCCATCTTTCGTCTTTCATCTTTCATTTCTTACTACAGTGCCCGGATCAAGTCATATAGGACCGCTTACGCGGCGATTCACGAATCAATGCAGCCTAGCTGGGTACCTCGAAAAACACATGTCCCACCCGTACCGAGGTACAAACGGGACCAACCCATTATCCTCCTGTCAAGAGAACCGAGTCCCCGTCCATACTGGGACTCCAAGTCCTCGCCCTCTCGCGGTGCTTAGACCTCCTAATACCCATATATAATCCACCTTCAGTTGGTCCGGATGGAGCCGGAACCCATGATAAGATAATAACAAGTCTTTCTAGCCCCCATCCGCTAGTATATGCTCGGGATAAGGAGATCTGTGACCTGATAACCATCCAAATGCAACGAACGGTCCTTAATCGACACAGGCGGAACAAATGCAACCAGAGCCCTGCTCTGTTGCCCAACCAGGTCCAAGTCCATCCAAGTCCGTTCCGCCTGGTCTCCAATTATTATACATATTTATTCCATAGGATAGTAACATGATAATAGTAATAATAATATATTTCCTATCTCTCGCGAGTGACAGACAATCACTTGACTTCTACCGGAGTCCTGTAGCATAGCAATCTATACGATCCTGACATACTAGTATGATTCATAGGATCAGGATATATATATGCAAGTGGGTTTCATTCAACTCCTTAAAACTTAATGCATAAGCATAGATAAAGTGCAGAATAATAGAGGTTATACACCGGGGCTTGCCTGGGTAAAAATATAACCAAATGTTAGTATGAAATCTCCGGGGCATGATCACCATGTCATCATCTTTTGGGTCAACGCCAAGTCCTCCGGTTGATCCATCGATCCATCATCGTTCCTATTACGATTTACGCGAATGCAACGCAGAGACATAATTAAAAGACAACAATCGCAACTCTCGTCGTACGACTACGTCTCGCAAGCTAACGGGTTAGCCACACACCAACTCACTAGGCCATGTGTCCACGTTGTTGATTCAAACGTTATTTCTCAACTAGTATTTTAGTTATGTAAACCCGAGATGTCGCATTATTCATTTTATCGATTTACTACATATTCAAACTAGGTTTGTTAATTTTCCTAGCAACTAATTATTTTGGAGCTACCAAAATCACAGCAAACATATAATTATACTAGGAGCTTACTATAAAATTTCTAGGATTAATACTATCACTGATTATTCATAACAATTCTTATAAGTTCATGTTTGATAATATTAAACGCATCGAAGTAATTAGAGCAAGCCTAAAAATAGTATAAAACTACGTGAACCAATTACACCTTTATCTAGATCATGATTTCAGGAAACTAACAAAATTGGTTCCACCATTTTTGGACACCTACACAATTTTATATTAGATTCACAAGTTTTGCTTACATGTGGAGGTTGATTAAGGAGGTGATTAGTACATGCTGATCACGTAAACTGAAACTCTGAAAGAGCTCACCACAGGCAGGGAGAGGACACGCTGTGGCTTAAAAAAATGGAGGAGACAGCTGATTCTCGAGAGGTACTCACCGCACCCGCCGGGTAAGATCGACACTGGCCACGTGCAGCGTGCAGACATGGCAAGAAAGTCGAGAGATCGAGTGAGAAGCAGCTGAACCTAGTAAAGGCTCACGACTATTGGATGGTGCGGGCTCATACAAGAAGGATGACTGACGCGCGCGACACACTTCAGCGGAGGCAGCGCTCTAAATAACCTCGCAGCGCACCGACGGTGAAAAGGTTTCTTCGGATGAACAGCGCTCGCTGCTACAGTGATCTCTGCAGAATCCAGCGCCTACCACGAATGAACAGTGTTTCTGCATGCTACAGTACTAGCTAGAAATTTTTGTGAGCTACAGCGACCGGCTATATTTTTCCGTGCTACAGTACCATACTACAACATTCTTGTGGCTGCCGTGGTCGTCTACAGTAATTCCTGCGTGCTACAGTAGATTCGTGCGTGTTCTCTGGTTCACTTGCTTTTCTGGTGCTCAGCGCAGCGTGTGCTTCGGTTTGCTTTCTGGTACTCAGCACGACGTGCTTCAGCTGACGGCAGAGCGACAGCACGCGTGTGCGGACAGCGGCAGCTGCACAGGCTCGTAGGGCTCTTGGCTCCCTCTCAGACAAATAAACCGGCCGCATGCACGCAGAGGGCAGCAAAGCAGCAAGGCGGTGGTGAGCACGAGCAACGGTCCCGCATCGGTGTTCGCAGTGCAGCATACAGTTGCACAGGCATGTGGCGCAGCCAGCAGGAGGGCCATGAAGGAGGGCAGCAGGCGTGCGTGAATATGTGTGGTGTGCGTGTGTTTTGTTTCTAATTTCTTTTCGTTTCTTTTCTTTTAGCAAAATAATTACGTAATTAAGTAAATTACAACATCCCATTATTCCTTTGTTACTAATCTAAATACACACATGTATATATCTATTATATAAATATACATATATTTATCTATAGAGATACACTCGGAAAGAAATAAATTTCTTCACTACTTTAAATAATCTAGCAACACGCTTATCAACACGAAATACGTGATTGTATACCACACTGGTTTTATAGAATTTGTTTTCGTGCTAAGTGATTAAAATGACTTATTCTTTTTTTTTTAAGATCACAACAGCATATTTTCCCCTAAAATAAACTAAGTTACAACACTCATGTAGTTTTTTCTAACTATAGAAATGAGTCACATAAGAGTCGGGTATCATTTCATGAGCGATTAAAATTTTAAAACCCGAGAACTCGTTTTGTTAGTTTCTTTTAGGCCTTAATCGTGTGCTAAGTAAGCTAGTAACACCAGGGGTGTTACATCCTTCCCCCCTTAAAAAGGATCTCATCCCGAGATCTAGAACAAGAATCAAAAGAGGGAAATACGATTACACCTCATAGATCTGAACTTACACGAGAGGTTACACGACTTCGAACACCAAACCACTCCGGGATCTAGAGATAACACGGCTAAGAACAAATTTAATACTACTCACAACCTCTCTAGAAACCGACGGAGACGGGGACAGTGAAAAAGTAAAAGGAAAATAATTATCCAGAACATGGCATATGCCCAACAGAGCCAGAAATTGGAGACTGGTAAATAGATCATTGCGAAGCCCAAAACCTAACTAACCAGAGGTGAATCTTGAACTTCTTCGACGAAAACCAGATCCCTTCTTCTCGAGTTACACCATCACCCCTAGCTGGCAACACTAGATCTGCGAGCAATGGCTGGATCTCGTAGCTCTGCCTCCAACCACTTTCTTCTTGACTGCTTCTCAAGCTTCTCCCACCCGAGCACGGACGGAGGGGATTGATTCTACGAGCTCTACTTTGGATCTGGGGGTGGAATGGAGGAGAGGCAAGCAAGGTGGCATTATAAAAGCTTGGTGGACGGAGGTGGTGGTGTAGTGCATCAGAAGTGGAGACGGCGTAGAGGGGAATCACTGGGGGAGGGTCATCAGGTGGGGAGAGCATCAACCATGGTGCGCTCCCTGTGCGAGCTTGAGTGGGAAAAAGGAGAAAGGAGGGGATGGGGTTTTCTCAACAAGGAGGCATGCGAGCAACGGGGCCCCAAAGGAAAAGAAAGAGGGGGGGGGGGTCCGGTACGGGGGCAAGGGCGAGATTCGAGAGCCGACACGGGTGCCAGGAACAGAGGGGCGTACTATGAGACAAGACGAGGCGAGTGCGGCACAACGCCACGGCCACACGGGAGCGGCACACGTGGGCCCCACCACAGACGGTGTCCGTAGGGCACGCAGTGACAACGACCCGGCATGCGTAGCGTGACCAAACCGGTCACAGGAACGACGTCAAGTCGGGCGATGCATTTTCTCTGACCTACATGCGGGCTAACTTTCCTATCATTTTTCTCTTTCTTCTTTTCCTTTCTTCAAAAACTGTGTTACCCCTGTTACTTGGGTAGAGCACCGCTACATCAACTCGTTGTGGATTTCCCATTTGAACACCAGAATATTTTTACCAAGGAGAATATTGGTAACAAAAATGGTACTGCGGTGTAACTTGGTAAAAGGGCTCAATCAACAACCTTGATACCAGCGCGCGCCAAGCGGCACAACCATGTGGTCGCGATCCACCGGTGGCCCTCGGTTCCATCGCGGCACCATAAGCTATTAACTAGGCAACTATTACCAACTTACTCATAGTAAAGGCAGTGGGGTCGTAGACCATAGATTTAGAAAAGTATTGCAAGGAAAAAAAATTCAGGCAACAAGGGTTCCTTTCAAAATAAGGAACAAGTAAAGTAAATCCCAAGGCAGATTTAAATCAAGGGAATTCAAGTATTCTGCTAGGACATCCATAATTTGTGATACAGTGTCCTCTGTTTTCCAATCACGGCCGATCTGCTGCATCAGAATAGTTGTTCCCCTTGTAACCTGCTTATTGTCGTCGTCTCAAGAACCCTAAGCGAATCGAACGAGGTCTAAGGAAAATCGACGTAACAAACACAACAGATAAAGCAAATACTCATTACCAACGGCCTTACATGGGTGCAACATATAGGCATTCACTCTCTCACACTCGACACATCACTGCATCCTACAACCAGACGGTCTTAACAACGACGAACGAAAGACAACGGAAAGGTTACAACACTGGAGGACAGCAATGAAAAGCACTAATAGCGATGGTTACATCTCCTCTAGGACAACTAATCTACTTTGTCGGCCCAAACGGCTTCCTTCCTGGGCTCCTGGGGTTCTTCTGCCACACTAGGTTATGGATCTGCTCCTTCTTGTGGTGGTGGCTGGGTGAGGGGAGGCAATGACTCTACTTCCGAGGCTTCCGTGGGCGGAGGTGCTGCAATACCGGTTCTCCTTCTCTCCAGTGGATGGATAGGGATTCCCTCCAAGATCAAGGGTTCCTGCCTTTCCGTGGCCAGCGTCCTACGCTTGACTCTTTTGACAAGATAGGCATCCTCTAGCTCTTGGGCATGTCGCTCTTCATCCACCTTGAGTGCTTCCGCCATGGCAGTCTCTTGACTCTTTGTAGCTGCTACATTGGCGTGGGCTTCAGCAAGCTGCACTTCGAGCATCCTGGAGAAGATCTCAGCTTCCTCAGCTCGATGGAGACACTCCCTCAACTCCGAGGCCTACCGGTCATACTGCTCATCCAGGGCAAGCAAGTACGTGGTCAGGTGCACCACGGTTGGGTTATCTTCTTGCACATCCTGACCCTACAAGGCCTCCATATGAGCCCTCCATACCCATCGATTCTTATCCAAAGGTGGAAAGAACCGCATGGGGGTACGAGCAATGGGCTGCTCATAGATCTGGCATAGATGCCGCAAGGCTTTGTGGGCCACAACCTGGTAGGTGTCACCGAAGCGAAACCCAGTTGCGGTCACATTCCAGGCTTCAGTGATGTCGGGGAACTCCTCACTCTTGCCAATGTAGACGGTGACCTGACATCACTCAGTGCCATGCTTCATGTACTCACGACCCTCATACCCGGGATGATCCTTGACTCCAAGCTTTTGCAGGGTGGCATACAGGATTCTGGGGAAACCCTCAATGTTCAGGCAGTAGCTGCTAACCTAAACTCCTGCCATCCTAGGTGGGTGAGGGGGTTGCAAGGAAGGCTTTGAGAAAAAGCTTGCTCAAGGGAAAAGGGCTAAACGAGCTGGAATGCACCGAGTGGTGATACCAGGTGGCTGGGCTTGGCCCCCTTTATAAAGGCGGAGCGACCAGTGGTCCTGACGCAGGCCACCCTTGAGCCATGCGTGGGAACCAGTAAAAGTACAACAACAAGATTTTTACGCACATGAGGCGAGCGGTGTTCGAGGCCATAAAGACTAGCATGGTTGTAGGGCAGAGGTCCGACAAGGGCGTAGAAAGGAGTGCAGAAAATGTAAGCCCTGACAGGCGAGAATCACGAGCGAACGCGATAGACGAAGCCACAATACAACAGTAACTCCTGGACAAGAACGCATGGTACCTACGAACAGGGCACCTGCAAGATATTACTGGCGCAAAGACTATAGCAGTAACATCGCGTATGACTTTAGGACCGCACGCTACGCACCAGTTAGTTTATCGGACGAAAGCCTACTTAAACCTATTCCGAATACTTAATTATAGTAATAGGGCTACTTATATAACTTCGTATGAAAACGCCCTATCTTTTTGCAAAAATGTGTTGTCAAATTTTAATTTAGAAAAGGGTTTTGAAGCTTTATTTTCTTATTTATGCTCTGATACCACCTGTGGCAGAATGACCTAATCTAATGCCCTCTCAAAAGTACTTGTCTTCCATTAGACACTAAGTACTCAAGAGAGTGCACTAAATTATGCGATTCCATCGAGCACACCCGAGGGAGAACTCTAAAATCCACATTTTTACCTCAGGATCATAAATGAGAGATAAAGCTTACAACATCTTTACCATTTCTTCCATCACTTTTAGTACAACATCAGGGTAATCCATTGTTTAATTATAATAGCGGAAAATAAAATGTTATCAGAGTTCAGCGGAAATGAAATCATTTAATGATGAGTTAAATATTATCATGATAAACATTTATATATGGGAAATGATAACAGGTGGTAAATCTTTCCCTTGTAAAACATTTTTGGTGAGAGTTATAAATCAACTCTACATTCGCAACATAAAGGAAATCCTCACTGAGCCCACCAGGAGGTTTCCACACACAAATGTCATCTTCAAGAATACCTGTCACCTGCAACAGGGTAGAACAAACCTTGAGTACTCAATTGTACTCCGCAAGACTTACCCGTCAGAAGGAAAGAAAAGACTCCAAGGATATGCAAGGCTATCTGGCTTGTGGGTTATTGCAACTGCAGGAAGCATTACTAAAGGTGCATCCTTATATTTAATTTTTATTAGCAGTCATCGGTAGTTCATTAACCAACCATTCTAGGTAAGCACCTGTTCTACTTGCAAGTAAAGGTTGAGCCATTAGAACCATTTTTCCATCTTTCATCTTTCATCTTTCAATTCTTACTATGGTGCCTGGATCAAGTCATATCAGACCGCTTACGCGGCGATTCACGAATCAATGCAGCCCAGCTGGGTACCCCGAAAAACACACGCCCCGCCCATACCGAGGTACAAACGGGATCAACCCATTATCCTCCTATCAAGAGAACCGAGTCTCCGTCCATACTGGGACTCTAAGCCCCCGCCCTCTCGCGGTGCTTAGACCTCCTAATACCCATATATAATCCACCTTCAGTTGGTCCGGATGGAGCCAGAACCCATGATAAGAGAATAACAAGTCTTTCTAGCCCCCATCCGCTAGTATATGCTCGGGATAAGGAGATCTGTGACCTGACAACCATCCAAATGCAACGAACGGTCCTTAATCGACACAGGCGGAACAAATGCAACCAGAGCCCCGCTCTGTTGCCCAACCAGGTCCAAGTCCATCCAAGTCCGTTCCGCCTGGTCTCCAATTATTATACGTATTTATTCCATAGGATAGTAACATGATAATAGTAACAATAATATATGTCTTATCTCTCGCGAGTGATAGGCAATCACTCGACTTCTACCGGAGTCCTGTAGCATAGCAATCTATACGATCCTGACATACTAGTAAGATTCATGGGATCAGTATATATATATATATATATATATATATATATATATATATATATATATATATATATATATATATATATATATATATATATATATATATATATATATATATATATATATATATATATATATATATGCAAGTGGGTTTCATTCAACTCCTTAAAACTTAATGCATAAGCATAGATAAAGTGCAGAATAATAGAGGTTATGCACCAGGGCTTGCCTGGGTAAAAATATAACCAAATGTTAGTATGCCATCTCCGGGGCACGATCACCATGGCATCATCTTTTGGGTCAACGCCAAGTCCTCCGGTTGATCCATCGATCAATCATCGTTCCTATTATGATTTACGCGAATGCAACGCAGAGACATAAGTAAAAGACAGCAATCGCAACTCTCGTCGTACGACTACATCTCGCAAGCTAACGGGTTAGCCACACACCAACTCACTAGGCCTTGTGTCCACGTTGTCGATTCAAACGTTATTTCTCAACTAGTGTTTTAGTTATGTAAACCCGAGATGTCGCATTATTCATTTTATCGATTTACTACATATTCAAACTAGGTTTGTTAATTATCCTAGCAACTAATTATTTTGGAGCTACCAAAATCACAGCGAATATATAATAATACTAGGAGCTTACTATAAAATTTCTAGGATTAATACTATCACTGATTATTCATAACAATTCTTATAAGTTCATGTTTGATAATATTAAACGCATCGAAGTAATTAGAGCAAGCCTAAAAATAGTATAAAACTACGTGAACCAATTACACCTTTATCTAGATCATGATTTCAGGAAACTAATAAAATTGGTTCCACCATTTTTGGACACCTACACAATTTTATATTAGATTCATAAGTTTTGCTTACATGTGGAGGTTGATTAAGGAGGTGATTAGTACATGCTGATCACATAATCTGAAACTCTGAAAGAGCTCACCACAGGCAGGGAGAGGACACGCTGCGGCTTAAAAAATGGAGGAGACAGCTAATTCTCGAGAGGTACTCCCCGCACCCGCCGGGTAAGATCGACACTGGCCACGTGCAGCGTGCAGACAGGGCAAGGAAGTCGAGAGATCGAGTGAGAAGCAGCTGAACCTAGTAAAGGCTCACGGCTACTGGATGGTGCGGGATCGCAGAAGAAGGATGACTGACGCGCGCGACACACTTCAACGGAGGCAGTGCTCTAAATAACCTCGCAGCGACCGCTACATTTTTTCGCGCTACAGTACCATGCTACAACATTCCTGTGGGCTACCGTGGTCGTCTACAGTAATTCCTGCATGCTACAGTAGATTCATGTGTGTTCTCTGGTTCACTGGCTTTTCTGGTGCTCAGCGCAGCGTGTGCTCCGGTTTGCTTTCTGGTACTCAGCACGACGTGCTTCAGCTGACGGCAGAGCGACAGCACGCGTGTGCGGACAGTGGTAGCTGCACAAGCTCGTAGGGCTCTCGGCTCCCTCTCAGACTAATAAACCGACCGCATGCACGCAGAGGGCAGCAAAGCAGCAAGGCGGTGGTGAGCACGAGCAGCGGCCCCGCATCGGCGTTCACAGTGCATGCATACAGTTGCACCGGCGTGTGGCAGCAGCCAGCAGCAGGGCCATGAAGGAGGGCAGCAGGCGTGCGTGAATATGTGTGGTGTGCGTGTGTTTTGTTTCTAATTTCTTTTCGTTTCTTTTCTTTTAGAAAAATAATTACGTAATTAAGTAAATTACAACGTCCCTTTATTCCTTTGTTACTAATCTAAATACACACATGTATATATCTATTATATAAATATATATATATTTATCTATAGAGATACACTCGGAAAGAAATAAATTTCTTCACTACTTTAAATAATCTAGCAACACGCTTATCAACACGAAATACGTGATTGTATACGACACTGGTTTTATAGAATTTGTTTTCGCGCTAAGTGATTAAAATGACTTTTTTTTAAGATCACAACAGCATATTTTCCCCTAAAATAAACTAAGTTACAACACTCATGTAGTTTTTCCTAACTATAGAAATAAGTCACATAAGAGTCGGGTATCATTTCATGAGCGATTAAAATTTTAAAACCCGAGAACTCGTTTTGTTAGTTTCTTTTAGACCTTAATCGTATGCTAAGTAAGCTAGTAACACCAGGGGTGTTACATCGATGAATGAGAGCGACGCCTCCTCGTCCACCAAGACCTCCTTCGACATGCTTGATGACTTCTTCTTGCCCATACAATGGCAAGGATCAAGGGTTGGCAACAAAAGGTCAACAACGGTGACGACGGTAGTGGTGGAACTCTGGAGGTTAGGGTTTTTGCAAAGGCTGAATGAATAAGAGCAAAGACAGGGTAAGAAAGAAGAAGAAGGAAGGCCCTTAAATAGATTTATAATGGTAAAAACACGGCCTATCAGGCCTGCTTAACGTGGTGTGAAAACGCAACAGTCCGTTTTTTTCCATAACTGACACAGCCGAAACGACAGGCGATGCAATCTTTCACAACGGTACAGTGCAACGGGCAGATCCCAGACTTATCCGTTCACACCGCGCTATTGACGAATTGGTACAGATTGTACAACTCAGAAAGAACTCACCATCCACAAGATTCACATAATACATTATAGTATGCCTCTAGAGAATCTGGATACTTCAGAAACAACCCAGACCATGCTCAAAAGCACTCAGACAACAAAAAGAGGACAACAACTGAGAAAGAAAGACTTTTTATTATAAATATCATCAAAGGACATAAGATTACAGATCTTACAAGACCCAACAAACTCGGTACTATAACGAGCAAGGCAGCAACAAAGAGCATAGGTAGAACCCGTCTCTGGAAACGACTATGTGCTCCTAGCTACAACACGACAGAAGACAACCAGCTCGGATACACTGTTCTCTTCAAAGGAAGGACGCAGTGCATCCAAAACGGATATCAGTAGCACAGCGGGACGACCCGAACCAGGTGAGGATCACAGACATCAGTCTACCCAAGCCCGATGTGATCATGGATTAGATGCTGATATGCACAGGACAGTCGCAAGGCAGTGTGGAAGGATCAACTTGAAGCTACTGGATGATGGAATGAATCCCACATCATAAGACTTCTTCCGTCTGCCACCATGTACTACCTGGTACAATGCTACCACGAGATTAGCCTGCCTCTAATCTCGATCACAAAACTTCTTCCACTTGCTACAAGACTTACAAGACTCACAACTCATGCCCGAGGGCTGCTCTACTTCACAAACTATCATAATCATGGCTACGGAGGCTTCGGACTATACAATAAGACACTTGATGAATAGAAGCAGCACACCAGGAGGGTATTTATAGGTTAAAAAGCGGTGTACATAGACCGGGAGCACCAACAGAACAAGCCTCAGAAAGGTCTTAGTGAAAAGATAGAAAGCAGTAAGAAGAGGACACGCGCGTAAAGGAACAGTATTCAAGGACAAGCATATTCGAAAGAATATACCAACACTATATACCTCATGACTACAGAGAATTCAATTCAACTACCAACCACCCCCACCAACATCGGATATAAATTTGGCTACCTAAGAAGACAATAGAAGACCCTCTATCCGAGTTCTTAACGATCGAAAAGAACTCGGAAAGATGCTCGGGGGCTGTAGGATACATATCCTGAGAAGAGATTTTTAGTTTTTTCGACAATCAAAGTCCAAGACCCTCCAACTTTTTATTTCAAATAGCAAGAGGCTCGGGGGCTACACTCAGTGAGTGCGCTTTTTCTTTAAAAAAGTGCACGTCACTTGAAAGACTTCATCAAAACAAAACCACTTCAAGGCTTCACGTCGAAAGAACCCGGAATGAAGGAAGTCTTCGAGTTCAACTATGAAATGCTTGGGGGCTTGTCGATGTGGGACCCACAGGGTTCTCCAATAATGTGACTACAAGTCGTGGGCCCTGGCCTGGCCCACGAACTGGAGCTAGGAGGGATGTAGCGTCCACTACACCGAATTCGAGTAGAATATGCCAGACTAGCTAGATTCCTATGGAAGGTAACTTCTGTATCTAGTTCAGAACACCTTCTTTGGATCCGACTAGGAATATAACCGCACCACAGCCTTCTCTACCGATATAAAGAGAGGTTATGAGCACCTGTGTAACAAGGAATGATTCAATACAATCAATCCAACGCAAAGGCTAACGCCGACTAGACGTAGGGTTATTACTCGATCATCGATTGAGGGCCCAAACCAGTATAAATCGTCTGTCTCTACGTTCACCGTCGAGTTCTAGCACGCACCGAAGCCCGAACAACTGTCCCGAGTGCCCCCGTGGCAGGCTATTGGTGGTCAAACACCGACAATAAGCATAGCTAAGCATAGAGCGACTTGTACATACTATTAAGGTTGTGGTATATATTATGGACAAGGTAAGTAATGCAGCAACGAGTTTCAAATCAACTCTTATAACTTAATGCACAATACAAAAGGTATACTCAAGTGAATTTTAAAAGAGAGATAGGAGGCTCGTAATGCTCCGGGGCTTGCCTGGGTTTGAAGCACAATGTCAATTAGTTAGCTTCACCTTCAGGTCATGATCAACCATCATCTTTATCTCCTGGACTTGGTCACCGTTACACCATCTTCGAGTTTGACTTCATAGTCCACCGATTGATTCATCATCTGTTATCGCACCTATATGATATGCATGGATGCAATGCATGCTTGAGTGAAACAAATATAATAGCAACATTACAAAC
The DNA here is from genome assembly GCA_038087645.1 of Saccharum hybrid cultivar R570. Taxonomy (NCBI): domain Eukaryota; kingdom Viridiplantae; phylum Streptophyta; class Magnoliopsida; order Poales; family Poaceae; genus Saccharum; species Saccharum hybrid cultivar. The sequence continues at coordinate 4,116,339 of JAQSUU010000377.1, forward strand.
AGGAAGGACAAGTAACACGCTGAAAGGTGAACTAAGGTAACGAATCGTTAAGAGGTTCAACTCTCATCCTATCTTAGCGACTTACTCGCGAATTGGTTACCACAACATGACCCAAATTACCAAACAACTACTTTGGCATATAACATACTAGTTCATGGATGAACCTAATCAAGATTAGCAAACTTGAGTACAACTTTCCTTCACTCAGAACTAGGGTTACACTTCACAAAACGTTTCAATTATTTAACTAACAAGTTGATTATGTGCTCAACAAGAAAGCAACACAATTCCCATTATACTAGTCGAACAAGACAAGGCAAGGTTATATCATGTTGACTCAAGTACTAGTGACCAAGTTATCTATCTAAAACATCACATGAACTTTTCATGTTAAGATAGAAAGCATCTCAAGTCTAACATGCGATTTATAAGATTGGTTTAAGCAAAACATGTAGCTGTGAAAGGTAATTAACATGAGAATCAAAAAAGAGCACTAGGGATGCTATGGTTCACTTAGCATAAGTAAGCAACGGAACATTACATGACGTAAGTACATCCACTTTCGTATAAACTTACATTTATTTACAAACTTGTATCACTTAAACAACAAAATTAGCTTTTTAATAGAAGATGATTATACTAAACATGGATTAACAAGATATTAACATGAAAGCACTATTATAGCTTAACCTTTTTACCCATGAGGTTACATAGAAAAGGGCAAGCAAGATCACATATATACATGCATCCACTAAAGAAGTGCTTAATTAACTAAAAGGCTTTTTTAGTGTTTTTATTATCATATGTGGATCATGAACATATCACACAAGTAACTAAGTTGCCATGAATCAGCACATATGAAAGTGTCCCATGGTTCAATCAACTCCAAAACTCATTCAAGTCATTTCATGATTTATGCTACTCATTTTGACAATTATTAACTAATACTTAAGGCATATAACTAAGAGTATAATTAAACATCATCCAATTGCTCCCAAACTTTTGAAGGAGGTTTTTTATACCATAAAACAGTGTCAAAACAAATTTCAATTTTTTTTGGATATTTAGATTGACCTACAAAGATCATAGAAGTTGCATTTCTTAATTAAAAGAGGTAATTTTGAAACATATCAAAACTAATTAAAATGCTCATTTAATATTTTTACTACATATAAAACATCATGGAGAGTCTACACAAAAATTTTCATGATTTTATCAGTCTTACATAATTAGTTATGAAAATAACAAATATTAGCATTTTTAAGAATTAATAAAACACTAAGAGAAAGAAAAAGACTACGGGCTCACAGTGGCCCAGCTCGGCCCATATTGGGCGGCCAAGTGGCCCAGGCGCACGCGGGTGAGATGGCAGGCCGGCCCAACGCGGCCTGCCCAGGCGCGGCCTGACCGTTTTTGCAAAAAGACCCCTATGTATTTTCTAAATTAACCCAATATAAACAACACTATATGCTACTATTCATATGAGTCATTCAGTTTGCAAAAAGGTCGCTGAACTTGCTTCTATCTATTTTTCCCACCCTTCTTCTTCTCCGTACGCAGAGACAGAGCAGAGGAGGCCGGAGCTTGCCGATTTGGCGGGTGGAGATGATCGCCGACGGAGTCAGAGTGGAGGGGGAGCAATCCCGGACCTCGGTGCACCCAGCAGTGGCACAGCATAGTCTGGGGTGGTCGGAGGAGGCGAGGCCACGAGCGCCGACGGGTCGCAGCCGCACCACCGCGGCTAGCCGTGCTCCGGTGATGGAGGCGGCCGGAGAAGGGGCTGAGGAGGCGCAACGCGAGCTGAGGAAGGTAGGGGCGCGGTCGGCTTGGGCGGAGGAAGGCTGGAGGCAAGGGACAGCGACGAGGAGAAGCTCTACTCGGCGGCGGCCAAGGCGGTGCTCGGCGTCCACGCACTAGTGGAAGCGAGGAGAAAGAGATGGAGGGAGAGAGCAGCGAGGGATATGGCGAGCTCGCACACGCGCTCCGCTCTGGGGATGGAGGGCGCGGCTGGGAGCACGGCAAGGCGAGGGCTCCGTGCTCTGCTGTAGCCATGGCGGACCGGCCGCGGTGGCGAGCAGCAGCGCGAGCGAGGAGAGCGAAAGGGTGAGCGCGAACGACAGAGAGAGAGAGAGAGCTGGAACTTGGCGCTGGGGCTCGGTGTCCACACCGACCCGAGGAGAGCAGGGGCGCGTGGCGTGTGCACTGCGCACGGGCGGTGCCACAGGCAGAGCATGACGGCCAGGGGCGTACATGGCACAACGTGGACGACGTTTGTGGCTTCGGTAGCACCTTCTCGAGCTGACTACGCAGGCGGCGTGCGTGCCCCCGCGCGGGAAACACCGAGAAGGTGCAGCAGATGACGGTGGCAAGCAGCTGCGTGGCAGCCTTCCCCCCTTGCCGAGCACTGTAGCAGTGACACTTCTTGCTTCGTCTTGTTCAAATTTCTTCCAAAATCATGTAACAACTTGAAAAACTCCAAAAACAAAAGTTGTTCCTCTTGAGCTGATCTTCAACTTCAAGTAATTAGTGTTTTATAAATGTTTCTTAACAAAAATTTCTTCCAAAATCATGTAACTCCCAAATTCAAGCTAGATTTGAAAATTTTGAATTGGGGTAGAAAAGGGAATTTTAGAATTTAGTGTTTTATAAATGTTTCTTAACAACTTCAAGTAATTTACTAGGGATTAAACCACTACCACACAATTCAACCAAGTCCACCGTTGGTTAGCACAAACATCATAACAATCAATGAAACAAGAATTGGACAAATTTTATTTATGAAAATTCATTTAATAAAATCCCAAACTTTGAACTTTAATATTGTTTTTTACAATCAAAATAATAAGTATATAAAAGCAGTTATATAATTCAAATTTGGGGTTCCAATTTAAACATGTTTGACTTGAAAATATAAACAAGCTTTGATCCAATAAGATAGTACACACTTTGCACTTTAAAGTTTATATTGACAAAATCTTATTTGTTTAAGGAAAAGTTCAAACCATAAAATCACAAAGCACTTAATCAATGTGATTATCAACATTTCATGCACTCACATATAACAACACATATGCAACCTATAGTTGCTATATTTGAAACATGAATTACATACATGACACAAACTTGATGATTAACATGACCAAGGTTTTGTTAACTCAAAAGCGAAGGACACGATTAACACTAACCAGGCACACTTTGAAAAGAAAAGATTCACATGCAAACAAAGTTTAAGTTAGGGTTCATATTAGTAGAGTCAAACTCAACACCTTGCCACCACTTGACTTGTCTTGTTTAAGCCTAATCTCACTGCTTAGCCTATGCTAACACCTGGGGTGTTACAACCATAAGGAGTGGCCTTTGGCAAATTCGGTGCATCTGGTGGTACGAGCGATCTTCCTCAACGATATGCCTAGGGCCATTGCGACCACCCACTCGGTCTCAGCCGCGGACCCATGGCGGTCTATTGGACTCAGGAGGAGCTGTGTTGGGCGCCGCTAGGCGTGTCGGCAGAGGACGTTGACGTAGGATATGCATCGGGGATGGACGGGGAGTAAAGACTCGATGATGGTGCCAGCGAGACGTGCCACATATGGTGCCTCTCCGGGCTCGACCCGTTGATACTAACACCATACCCGAATGCCACACTTGTCGGTCGCGACATCATAGAGGATCCGATGCTAGAGGAGTTTGCTGTCTCGCTCGCTGCCCAGCGGCCTAACCACGAGACGCTCTTCACTAGGAAGCCTATATACAACTCCAGTGACGGCCTCTCGAAAGATGGGGCCTTCATAGGTCACTTGCGTGTGCAACTGCGCCCTCTTGGTAAAGCTGAAGGTGTCGACTCGGTACGACGACCGCCCTGGCGCCTCCTCGACGAAGTGTGTCGCTCCCTCCTGCCCCGCTTAGCTGGCAACGGGCTCACCTCCGTTGTCACTTGAGCAGGAGCAAGCACATGTCACCATGTAATTTTGCATACATCTCCTGCGTCCATTTGAGATCCAATGCCTCTAAACTTTTCAAGCTGACCTATCCAGACTATTCGCAAATATCTTAGGCCATGTTTAGTTTCCAAAATTTTCAAGATTCCCCGTCACATCGAATGTTTGGACACATGCATAGAGCATTAAATGTAGACGAAAAAACTAATTACACAGTTTAGTAGAAAACAACGAGATGAATCTTTTGAGCTTAATTAGTCCATAATTGAACACTAATTGATAAATACAAACAAAAATACTACAGCAGCCAAAGCAAAAAAAAAAAACTTCGCGAACTAAACACACCCTTACTCAGCACAGTAAGGGCACCTCTAGCGTCGCGCCGAAACATGAAATGGAATGAAAGCAAAGTTCGTTCTCTCTAGTGATATTAAAAAAGTCACCTTTGTTTGAGTAGCGCTAGGAGAGCAGGAGAGTGCGGAAACAGTTTTTTATTCTCCACGGTTCGGCTCATTCTGACGACAAACATCCGAATGCTCCAATGCTCTCTATTCGTTTTTTTTTTGCTTCTCTCGTTTCGCCATTTGCCAACAATGGAGCTGCTCGATCTAAGTAGCAAATGCAATCATGAGTGCATTTTTTATAAAGTAATCTGACAGTATCTCGAATAATCTGTGCGCAACAAATATAAATTGATGCCTTCACACCGTCAACAAGTATAAAAACATTTTTTTAGAAAGTCATGGCTGGATTCAAATATTCCTTTTTTTAGACAATCACCGGGGGTACCTGAATGTTTTTTTATTGATTCCGGGCAAGCTGGTGAGGTGTGTAAACACCGTGAAAGTTTGAGGGGCCATTGGCCAAAAGTAATAAGGTGGATTACAGGGTACGAAAGGATCTTCTAGGCCATTGAAAATAAACAGAAGTACTCCTCAAGCACCAAACATATTTATGCAGATTTTTGAAAAAGTGCGACTGTTGATTTCTGTAGCAACAAGTGCTACTACTGAATATTCATTTCTAGTATAGGCCACTTCACTTGTACGATTAGGCCGCAAAAGACTACTACCTCCGTCCTAAAAGATGTCATTCTCATTTTCCGCGAAGTCAACTACTTCAACTTTAACCAAATATATGTAAAAAATAATTAATATTTATAATATATAATTAATATCATTAGATAGATCATTAGAGCACCCCTCAGCTTATTTAGAGATATAAATATTACATGTATTTTCTATAAATCTAGTTAAAGTTGAGAAACTTTGACCTACACTCATCCTATAACAACTTCTACTTTGGGACAGAGGAATATAATTAGACCATAAAAGACTATAGTTAGACCATAAAAGGCTATAGTTAAACATGTCCAAAATGCTCCGTGAAAACATCAAGCTACAGGGCTGGGACGTTGGATCTTCTCTGAACGGTGGATCGTGGACATAAAGAGCCCGTCCGCTCCGTTGAAAAGTCATGGTTGAACGTACTGCTTGCTGATTTATTGTGAGATAAAAACACTATTCCACCTAAAAAATTAAGCTAAAAAGTATAAATTATAAGACAAACGAACATGGCCGAAGCTATGACGTGACTTCAAGAAGCGAGTTACCTATGTCCCACCCAGAACGAGACCGTCTGCAGTTCGGTGGAAGGAATTGTCTCTGCAGTTCTTCATCCAAGCCGTTGATATTGGATCCAAGGGTGAGTTCCAGATAAACTAAACTACCAGGCCTCCAACCGGCCCATGTGAGACCATCCGCACGACTATTCCCCCTTCCCGACTCCAACCTCCTCCGCCGCCATAGTTTCTCGCTCCCAGGCCATGCGGCGTCACGGCTCCTCCGTCCGGGAGTGTCACCGGAGCACCGCGCTCCTCCAGTCCTCCCGTCCACCTCAGGTGCGACATCGGATCTAGCGCATCCGTCCTCTCCAGGCGCGGCGAAGCGTGGCGATCGTTTCCTCTGTAGGCAGCAGGTAGGCGCGGCGGCACCATCCTCACCATTGCAGGCAGTAGGTCGGCGCGGCGGCCCCATCCACGCCAGGCATATCACCAGATCGGTGCGACACTCCCTTCCTCATCATGCGCGGCACCGGACCGGCGATGCAGCCCTGACCAGGCGCGGGCGCCCGCCGTTGGTGTCGGCACTCCTCTCCACGCCACTATGCACGAGCCTTATCGCCGAGGAAGCTATCGCGCCGTGTCTGGTCTCGTTGACACCGTTCCTCACCACATTGGCGTTTACCTCCCCGTCACCGGGACGCTCTGCATAGTGGCCGCAGATGCTGCTGCCCCATGGCCAGCCGCTGCTCTGTTGGGCCAAAGCCTAGCGAGCTGAGGGGTGCTCTGGTCACCGTTAGATAGGAATGGACGGGGCTATAGAGAGAAGTTCTCTGGCCAACTGCAGAGGATCTCGTTCCCCGTCGTCGCGCGCTCACCGCCATCTGCCCGCTGCCGGCGCGTCCCCATCCCTGCGGCCCTACTTGAGCGACTGTATCCACCGATGAGTGACCCCGTGCATTACTCGTCCTCCGCTAGTTGAGTCATCGTTCTCCGTCCCACCACGACGCTTCTCCGCCATGAGACCGACAGACTCGACGACCGGCCTTGGCGCTGGCGGGCCGGCTAAGGCGGCCAAGTGGGTGCGCCGCTGGCAGCTTGCCCCGCCTTGCGACACTCGTCCCTTCTAATCCTTGGCCTCATCTCCATCAACATCACTGGTCTTGCCCATGTTGACGGCTGATCTTCGTTCTGTATTCATCCTCATCTCCTCGTAGTCGCAACTGTTAGAATTGATCTCATCCGTCTTGACCCAACGGTCGAGACGGACCCTTTGACCACGTCCTGATCGGGGACGCCTAGCCCAATGACACAGCTGGTGGGCCCTCATCGTGCAGCACAATAAAGAGGAGGTGGGGCAGGGGCTCACACAATGAGGTTCACTGTAGCCACCAACACCCCACCAGAAACCCTAACCGATCCAGAGGGGAGTGCTGTGAGCGCCGGGAAGCTCCACCGGTGACGCCATCGGATCTGCTCGACTGCAGCATCACCAACACCACCGGACCACGCCAATCTCACATCCAACGCCAGACTTCACTGCTACACCTACATCGACGATCAGCCACTCTCACCTCTCTCTCCTCTCTCCCTCTCTCTCTTCCTAGTTTATGTTTACGAAAGCAACTTGTTTATCCCGTATGGAAAAGAAATCACCCACTGTTCTACTCATAGAGATCCTAAAGTAATAACAATGGTACCAAAGCCTAATCTAGAGAGTAGATCGGGGAAAGAAATCAAAGAAAACAGTGACTGATTCGAAATCGGATCGGGACCTACTGTAACCTAAACCCTAACCCTAAAGAAAAGAAAAAAGAATGAGGTCGAAAATAAGGATGACCTACCCGGGCCTCACCTCCGTCACCACCGGCGGTGTTTTGGACGCCGTGCGGGAAGACGTAGAAAGAGCCGCCGCCGCCGCACCGTCGGCGAGCAGGAAAGGAACCCAAGTCGTGGGGAGCGCGGTCGGCTCACCGGCGAGCATCTCGCCTTGGGCTCAGGAAAAGGGCACCATCACGGTGCCCCTCGACGGCGCCACGCGCGGATCTGGCCGCACGCGAGCTCCGGCGAGAGGTGCCGTGGCAGCGCCACCACCTCGGGTCGCCATGGGTGGCCACTGGCCAGCCGCTTCTGCTGCTGCGGCTGTGGCTAAGAGAGTGTGGGGAAGAGAGAAAAGAAGGGGACAGGGAGCCAGATCTTCTCCGGCGACGCCACTCATCATCGCCATCTCCGGCCCGCTCGGGCGGCTGATGCTGCTACGAGCGTGGAGATCGGAGAGAAGAGAAAGAAAGAATAGAAATGGTCTTAGGGTTTCGGGGGAGCCGGCTGGCATGGTTTTGTGATGCCAAGATGGCCGGATCACTGTCCGATCGTGGTCGACGGACAGGGACAGCTGGGCCACAATCAGCCTAGGCGGGATGGCAAAATGTCGGCCCAGGCCCAGGTTGCGGCCGGGGTGCGGCTATCGCGAGCGCAAACGGGCCTTCTGGGCGCGGGAGGAACGCTGCCGCGCGAGCTGGGTCGAGTAGCAGCAGCTTCTCGCTAGGCCGTGCAGGCGGCGGGGGCGCTTAGCTGGGCCACGGAAAAAGTAAAGGCGCGCGCGAGCTGCATGGGCCGCGCGGCTGCTGCTGGACCGCTGCAGCACGCTGGGGCCACGAGCAGGGCCTTCAGGACAGATGCAAAGTGAAAGTGACGTGTTTCAGTTTTTGTTTTAATACTTTCAGAATCATGTGTTGATTCATATTAAGTTTTAATGCATGACGTCATCTCTAAAATTTTTACACCAACGTGTATAATTCTAGAGAGTAGATGAGAAGAGTGAAATGCTTCTTAAAAGTAGATTATTATGTTTCCGCTGCAAAGTTAAAGTTTATTGTCTTCTCATTAAATCCAAACCAACGCGAGGATTTAATTTGAAGAGCAGTTACAGTTATTCAATGAATGAAAAGTTTATCCTCCAGTTAAAGTTGAAACCAACGAAAAATTTTTAATTGGAGGATCAGTCGGTTTATAGTTAAGATAAATTATAATATTGTTATTTTCTGACCAACATTAATGATAACAATATTATAATTCTATGAGTTTTATGTTTAAAGTTTAAATCTCTGATAAATTTTGCATCAAAATAATCAATTCTCAGAGAATGGATAAGAAACAAGAGATACTCCAGAGCGAGCATAATGTAATGTATTTTCATGTTTCCGCTGCAATGATGATGATGATCTTCTAATTAAATTCGAACCAACGAGAGAATTTAATTTTGAAGAAGGTTATAAGATAATTGTGTTTCCATATGTTAATTTTATTTCTGCCCAACGGTGATGTGGAATTAATATATAAGAATGATGTTTTATTCTATTTCTGCCCAACGGTGATATAGAATAGAACTTAAAGATTTAAAAGCTTAATGTGCATGTCTTTAACCAGACCAACGTAGGGTTAATTCCATGCTCATTATTGTTGATTACTGTTGATTAATGTTCTTGAGACAGAGATCTTCATGCTTTCATTCTTGAAGGCAGAAAAGAAAGTGATATGGGTACTTGTGACTTAGATGGTGAAAAGACTAAGTGCAAGATAATAAAGAAAGAAGACCATTGCATGAGGGACTATGTTCTCTTTAAAGAATGACTTCAACAGAAAAGAATTCTAGGATATTGATCCAAGAAAAGAAATAGAGCAATAAGAGTTTAGTTTAAGAAATGCCTTTTATGTACTCTTTACGAAGAAGATTTTTGTTTTAGTCTTAATCATCATGATATGAAATGTAATAAGTGACATGTATGTTTAATTTGACCAACGTCGGATTAAGCATGTGTGTTAAAGAGTATTCAGATTTATTCCTAAATTTAATGATTAAACATGAGCAAATCCTGGCATTTATGTTCCTTCAAGGAAATTATCTCGCATGGAGGAAAAAAGTTTGTGATAGTACCTGTATGGCGGGAAAAGTTTGAGAAAATACCCGCATGGCGGGGTAAAGTTGGCATAGTACTTATGTTAATCAATCCTACATAGTGGGAGAAGTTTAGTATAGTACTCATCCTGCATGGCGGGAGAAAGTTGTGATGACTCATGTGCTTTTAGTGTATCCCACACAGGAAGAAAAGTTTAGGGTAGCTCTTATGCTATCCTAGTATGAGTTTAAGAACAAAAGGAAGTTGCAAACGAACCTCATGACAAGAATGACATGCAAGCATGACTTGCAGAAGTACTAATGATAAAAGACTCTGTTGAGTTCTTGAAGTGAAATGAGAAAAAAGTACTCCTATACGAATTAAGAAATAATTTTATTTGCATGATGTAATCATGTTGATGAAATAAGTAATCAAAGTTTTTTCATTCACAAAAGTTCTAAATAGTTTTCGAAATTGTGGTAAAAAAAGTTCATATCACATTTCGAGGGAGAAATGTGAGATCAATTAAGAAAGACAATTAAGAAAGATACTTCCCCATACTTCAGATAATGCGATGTATACTATGCATTAAAGGCAAGAGTGATCTATAAAAGATTAATATGATCGTTGGGGGAGTAAGACGGTCATAATAATGATACCCCTAAAGTAAAGAAATAGCTAAAGTCATGGACTTTTTACAGTTCTAATAGAAACATAGCATAGTCAGCCAATATTTATACTGGACGCGTTCAGAGTTATTAAGACAGTGCTAAACGCGCCATATGAGTTTTAGCAGATTAAACCCAAAATTAAAAAAAAGTTTAAAGATGGGGCAATCTGGGAGAGCATAGTATAAAGAGATCAAACTCCGCAAGAAAGATGAATAATGTAAACAAGGATCTGGTTACACAGGACCTTGTAGAATCAAGTAGCTGAGGCCCTAGAAAATCTCAAAGAATAAAAAAATCAGATATTTTTTATGACTATAAAGTCTATATTAGTGAAATTCAAATGAAGGGTAATCCCACCTAATTTGAAGAAGCCATGAGAGACGTTCACTCATCTAAGTGGCAAGAAACAAAGAAAGATGAAATGGAATCTATAATATCAATAATATTTTGGGATCTAGAATAAATTCCTAAGGAGCCAAAACAGTAGGTTGTGATGGGCCTACAAGACAAAATGTGACTCCAAAGGGAATATGTAAAGATGTGGAGCGCGACTTGAATCAAAAGATTTTGCGCGAAGCGAATGAATAGATTACAATGAGTGCTAATGGCACATCATGATCTGAGTTACATCAGATGAAAGTAAAGACAGCATTTTCCAATAGGATTTGTATGAAAATGATTACATGGCACAACCTAGAGATTTTGTCATGGAAAGAAAAGAACGTAAGGGATGTCACCTGTAGAAATCTCTTATGTACTAGAGCAAATCTATAGACAATGACATTTAAAGTTGAAGAGTCAATTAGAAATTTTGGGTTAAAGAGAATGAGAGGACAATTGCGTTTGTACAAAGTTATAGAATGAGAAATTCATTTCCTAATTTTGTATATGTGGATGACATCTTACTTGTTAATAGTGATGTCAATTTACTGCATGAGAAGAAGAAGCTCTTGTCCTTAAGGTTCAATAAGAAAGTTCTCGGTGAAATGTCTCTCGTTATAAGAATTAAAATTCACCGAGATAGAAGAAAATGGGTATTAGGACTATCGCATAGACATGCTAAGAAAAATTTCTAAAGAAATAATGTACCTATGCGGATAAACCTACGCTTGTTCCCATGGTCAAGGGTAATAGTTTTGAGAACTTTAGTGTTCAAAAAAGCAATGTGAGATTGTTATAGATGGACGTCCTATATGCTTCAGCTGTTGGAAGCTTAATGAGTACAAATATAAGACCTTACCCTGACACAGTTCACGTATCCGGGTTGTTTTGGCAAAAGTCTAGTCTAGATATAGATCACTGGAATGGAGTTAAGAATGTCGGCCTCATGCTAAGAAAGAAAGAACAAGTACTCTTAAGTAGTTGTAAATACAAATGTTAAATTTTGACGAGATGTTCAGTGAAACCCATATAGTAGCTAACACTCACAGTTGGAGTTTTATTGTAGAACAGCTCCAAAGAAATAATTTTAGTATCATCAGTAATGTAAAGTTATAGTATAGCATGATATGAGGCTGAGAGACAGGCAAAATGGTTAAGGAACTTGTACCTGAAATTGATAATGGTTGTCAACAGCAATGACCATTTAAGTAGTTTGCTCCTATAACAACGAGTCAAGTGTGCTGCCAAACATATTGACATTAAAGTTATACGTTGTTAAGGAAAAAGTCTGAAATCATACTAAAATGTATTGAATATATAAGTAACAAGAAAGTGCTTGCGGATCCGCTTACCAAAGACTTACCACCCAGTGTTTTTAGAGAACACACAGTCGACATGGGTTTATGGTATAGCCTATGATTTCCGGACAATAAAGGGCCCAAAAGTTAAATAATCTGTTTCAGATAGCTGTTAAATCTATCGGCGATTGACCGTGACGATGAGGCACGCTCTATGCACTGATCTGTGATGGAATGATAAAAGAAATAAATATGAAGTAAAGTTTAAAGTTTAAAGTATAAGATGAGATCAAGGGGGAGAATGTTAGAATTGATCTCATCCGTCTTGACCTAACGGTCGAGACGGACCCCTTGACTGCGTCCTGATTGGGGACGCCCAGCCCAATGACACGGCTGGTGGTCCCCCGTAGCGTAGCACAATAAAGAGGAGGTGGGGGTAGGGGCTCGCACAACGAGGTTCACTGTAGCCATCGACACCCCACCAGAAACCCTAACCGATCCAGAGGGGAGTGCTGTGAGCGCCGGGAAGCTCCACCGGCGACGCCATCGGATCTGCTCGACTGCGGCATCACCGACACCACCGGACCACGCCGATCTCACATTCGACTCCAGACTTCACTGCTACACCTACACCGACGGTCAGCCACTCTCACCTCTCTCTCCTCTCTCCCTCTCTCTCTTCCTAGTTTATGTTTAGGAAAGCAACTCGTTTATCCCGTATGGAAAAGAAATTACCCACTGTTCTACTCACAGAGATCCTAAAGTAATAACAGCAACTACCAAATGCGAAGAAATGGCGATGGCAGAAATCCCTCATGTCGAGCACCGCCTCTGCCCTCCACCCTCTTCGTGTTCTGTGGTCTTGATTCGAGAGGGAAAAGGGCAGCATAGTCCAAGGAGTCGAAGCAGATGCATCATCTCCACTCGGCAAGCTCATCAATGGCACCAGGGCTGAACGAAGGTCACCAAACAGTGAGAACCAGGATTCACAGACAGAAAGGGCCATGTGGTCAGTTAAGCTTTCAGCCGCTTATTTTCAGTTAGCCAGCAGTGTTTTTCTCTCACAACAAATCAACCAAAAGTACTTTCAGCTGCTTATTTTCAGCCCAAGCGAACAGGCCCACATCTGCATCTTGCCGTGGCGAAGCATCGGCCACAATATTGGTCAAAGACCGGCTTGCGAACAGGCCCACGTCTGCGTCTTGCCGTGGCGAAGCATCGGCTACAATATTGGTCAAAGACCGGCTTGTACTCAACGCTAAAATCGAACCCCCATTCCAATAGGTTGCTCGTCCACGATGCTGAGTCTCTGATCAAGCATAAACTTCAGGCTGTGGTGATAACTGATAAGTGCAGGCAGAGGCAGCAAATTCTTTGCCCCAGAGGTAGGGTTGCCAATGCGAACAACCTAGACCACCAAACCAATCAACTCTCGCTCATACGCGGTGAGTATTTGCATGTGTCAGGTATGAAGCAAAGATTATTTGTGATCTGTAACCATGCTACTGTATATGTCCAGAAACTAGTTTATTTATCTTTTAATGAAAGCCAAGATGGCATTTTGTACCAGTATATGGTAAATTGGTAAGTTACAGAAATACAAATGTCAGCCTTGTGTGACATTAAAATTAATTGTCTTAAATGTGAAGGTGATCATATCACCACGATCTTTGATCATTTAAATGGTTACAGCGACATTAAAAAAATGGTTACAGTAACTTCCTTGTATGTCTTTGTTGGAAATGCCAAGAAACAAAAACAAAAGAAACTTAGGGGGCAACCCCTCCTGTTTCCTTAAAAAAAAAACCGAAAAGGTGTTTCATTACAATTATGATACAGGGGACTATATGATCCACAACAAATTTACTTTTGCTCCGGGGAGAGATTTACTTTTGCAGAGAAGGGATGTTCAGATCAACATTGCTGATGTTAATCCCGTTGTACGCGATTGGCGCATACATCCACATGTCGTCAGAGCTCAACAGCTGCACAGAATTATTAGACATGAAGTTAGTGTTATGTCACAACTTTACAGTATTAGTATTACACAATTATTTGATTCTTTTTGCATATATTTAGTCTTCTGACACGCAGATTTTGATAACCCACCTTAATTTGAAGCTGTAAAAATTTGACATACTGTGCTGCTTCCTCGAGCATCGTACTAATGTCAACCTGTCAGATCATATTTACTCAAGTTAGGCATGAATTTGCATTAACCAAATTTTTTTCTCGAAAGGACGGCAAAAGCTTTGCCGCTATTTTTATTAGACGAAGAAAAAGAAAGCAAAGTGGCGGCCCAGTTTTTTGAGTGGAAACCGGGCCCAAAAACCACACAACTGCGGAGAGTGTACACACTCATCCCAAACAACTTGGTACTCCAACTCACCACTAACAACTTCACGCTACTCGACGCTCCGGTGAACTTCACCGAGCCAACTTGGTCCGACGACCCAACTAGCCACTCAACTTGGTCGAAAATACAAACACCGGACAACTAACACAACTCACGCCGCTACTTGCCCCAACTTGGTCAAAATGACCCAACTAAACCAACTCAAACACAACGACCTACCGGGCGACACCAAACCACACAACTTGGGGCACCACCATGAACAGCCGGTAGGAGCAATTGCAGAACTGGGATACCTAGCCATGTCTCCAAGGAGGAACGACACTGAAAGCGCCGACAAGGTAGCCCGCCATGGGAAGGTTTTCACCTGCAACATCCAGTACGGAAGGAGGAGAGATAGAAAAGGACGCATCCAAGAAGGGAACGACGTCCGCAGACGTCGTCGTCCAAGCTTTCGCCCCAATCTCAAGAAACCTCCAAAACCGTCATCGCCGGAGGCCGAACCCTACCCGGAAGGTAGGGTGCGGCGATGGATTAGCAGCAGCCCCCCTGGCCGCCGCCCCTAAAGACGCCGGCCGGGAGAAGCAACGGGAGAAGCCCACCAAAGAGTCCACGCCCCGCCAGAACCGGCAATCCGGCCAGCAGCAAGCGGATCCGGTCAGCTTCACCACGGAAACAACACGAGAAAGGGGAAGGCAGATGGCAGGGAGAAGAGGGCCGGGATCAGAAGAAGCCCCAGTCGCCCAGCCCACCAACGTCCCAACCCTTGTCGTGCCAGCCCCGCAACAACCACGCCGTGCAGGCCCCCAGCAACCTCCGCCGACCCCCACTGCCCACTCCGCCATGCCACCAAGCCACCGTCAATGTCGCCGAACTGCGAGAGCCTGGAGTGGCCCGCTCGACCAACGTCTGCCTCATCGCCTTGGCGCTGCAGATGCGAAAACGAGCCGGTCGACGCCGTCCACGCCACCACGACGCCGACGCCGCACAGCCGCCCACGTCACCACGACGTCTGACGGCGCCCAGCCGTACCACCACGCCCCCCAATCCGCTCTGACTCGGCCAATCCACCTTCCTGCCATGCCGACGCCGGTGCTAGCCGAACGCCGGCGCCGCCAGCCTCTACCACCGCCGCAGCACCAGATCAGGGCCGGAGAAGGCCGGATCCGGCCTCTAGTGAGCCTGATCTGGTGCTCGAAGCCGCCACCGCCGCAATCGCCGTGCCCGCAACAGTCGAAGGCAAGGAATGACGGCGAGCAGCAGCCTCCAACCTCGTGCGACCGTGCAGCGAGGTCCACCTCCGCGCCTCCGCGTGCAGCAAACCGCCGCCGCCCCACTCCACCACCGCCGCGCATCCACCGCGCCACGCCATGGCCGCCGAGAGCCGCCCCGCACGGAGAAGCTCGCACGCCTGGGTGAGATCCTCGCCGCCACCATCCTAGGGGGCCGCGCGGGCCTGCCGGCAGCCTCCTCCGGCAGCGGCGAGGGGGGAAGGGAGGGGGGAAGGGCTGGCGGCGGGGCTAGGGTTTCCGCCGCCCGTGTCGCCTGTGCGGGGGCGACGCGGGGGCTAAAACATGCGACACTTGCATTAACCAAATTACATGACAAAAGATATGAGGCACGAAAAAAAATGTATTGAAGGTAAATAGAGTTCCGTGAGGAACTTACTTTTGTTCCATTGGGAACCAAGTTCTGCAAGATTCTCAGCCTTTCATTGATCCTCTCTCTCCTCTTCTGCAGAATTCACATTTACACCCATCAGAATCCAGATGAAGCCCAGGAGTCATTTTTGTAACTTGTTTGTGTTAACTTTTGCTAAAAAAACACTTCTGAATTTTTTGTACTTACCCTTGCATAGAGACTCTGAGGATCAGTTGCTGCTCCGCGGCTGGCCCTGGTACAGGTCTTTTTCGAGCTTGAATTCGTATTTCCTTCAAAATTCCCCTCCTCGGAGGTGCAGCTACTGGAGCTTTGCATGTCAACATAGGCATCGCCACCATCATCCTCGCCAATATAATCTGTTTTGCTCGCCTTCCTGGATTTCTTTGATCCCTGCATTGCATCAGTTAATGACTATTATAATTAAGCAAGGATCATAACACTGCAACTGAACTAGTCATTGACGCATAAACATTTTTATATGTTTATTACCTTGGTGGTAGCACTAGCCTTCCTCTTCTTAGCAGCAGGTGTAACGTTGGTTGCTTCTTCCTCTATGACTGATGAATGTTTGCCATGTAGAGAGCTCGGATCCTCAGTAAGGTAGGGGGTAGCACAATGCGAATCAAAGCCGCTTGCGGGGAACGGATCAATAACTGCAAACTCAAAGCTCTCAAAGTTGTCCGTTGGATCAAGCAAACTGGTAACTCTAGAACTATGGTCTGGCTGAGGCCAGCATTGTGGAGGGACATCATAGTTGAAACAGCTAGAGGAGGAGTTGGAGTCAGTGTCAAGGGTAGGCAAGAACAGAGCTGCTATTGCTTCCATGGACTCATCCACATGCTCATACTCATAGGTGAAGCAGTGATCATCAGCTCCAAGAAACTGAGCCATCATGTCGATTTCCATCGATGGCGCAGATGAAATGTGGGAGGGCTCAAGGCAAGGAGAGGCTAAAGCTCGGAGAAATGCTGCTGCTGCTACAATGCCTGAGTGCTCCTGCCGTGTGCCCCCCCCCCCCCCCCCCCCCCCCCCAAAAGGGTATTTGTAGGGTGCAGGCAGCCGTGCAGGTGCCCCGATTGTTGACCAAAGATGGTAGCTTCACAATCAGCATCAAATTGTCTGGCTTTTTTAGCGAACAAAATTTAATCCTCAGAGTCAACCCCGTGGGGATGGTGTGTTAAGTCGTTGCAGCTGAACTCTTGATCTCGATGATACCGACAGAATAATGAAAGCCGCATGCGCAATTATGTCGCGATATGCGAGCTACAGTATCGTATAATCTTCCAGGCAAGATTAGTAATGCTGAGATTGTTTATCTTGGGGAAGATATTAGCTTGGCCATTTGAGCAATTACTCACCTCGCAGATCGTGGGGAGTGGTGGTGAGCTGAAATTTAGAGGGTGGAAGGCAGGAGAGATTGTGTGAATTAAGTTCTTGTGGTTGTTGTTAAGTTCATGTCACCTTGTGTTTCCCGTGGAGGTTGCAGAAGTTTCCATTTCCAGCAACTTGAAGAGCTGTCAGATCCCAAACATAGGGAGAAAGACATATTCCGTCGCGCAGAACTGCCGGTGAGACACAAATTTCTGCCTTCATATTTGGTATTGTAAAATGCATGTGGCTTCAATTTTAACCTCAAACTATCACTTTATGAGCAAATTGTTTCTAATCATGAATTAGGTTATTGCTAGAATTGATTAGTGGTGGCTAATCTTGGTACTATTAACTTCATAATACCAATTTAATTAAGGCATAAGTGTTGCCTTTCTGTCTTGTCAATGCTAATCAATTTTCAAGAAGCACATGCTTACCCTCTCCAAACTCGGTATGAGAGCAGTCAAAGGGGTTGCACTTGCACCAGCTGTCTGGTTCAGGCAATTTATTGTTATTCATTGAAAATAAGTAATCAGTTTTCGAATAGCTAAGCACTACAATTAGGCGTCAGTTGTATGATTCAACTGTTTTCTCACTGTTGCATTACTTGTTGGTACTCAAATCTTCAAGTTCTTTGTACATGCAAATACTAGTAGTTAGTAGCATTCAACTTGAATCACACATATATTTGTTGACATCGTACACAATGGAACTTATGGTTATCGTACTTTTGTTCTTCTTAATTCCAACTTTGTGTCTCTAATTGTTTCCGTACAAATCATACCATTAGAACTAGGTTATTCTGAAACATAAGTGCAATCATTTGTACTGTTATTGCACACCTCTTTCTAACTGGTGCTCTGGAATGGACTTCTTGTGTACTTGAGAAACTTAAGCTCACATGATAATGTATTTTAGTTTAGAATGTACTGTGTACATTGCAATACTCTCCACCAATCCTGAAGTTCCACTTACCTGATTGGCACCATATTTTAGCAATTAAACTTGTCGTACTTTCCTTACTTAGATTCCAATAACTGTACAACTTAAGTCCTTTTATGAGGAATTAATATGTGCTGCATGTATTCCGGGAATTTGTCTACAGTAGATCGCTGTTCTTAACGAAATTAAAAGTAGCTCTGAAAAGTCAATAAGCACTGTTTGAGCATTATATATGTAGCGCTGCAACTGACTTGCAAGTACTTGGGAATATTAAACCCACAGTATTAGTGCTTCTAGTGCTCTGTACTAGCCAAAAGTTCGCAGCAAGAGTGCAAGACACTGGTTAATTAACTGAAACTTGTTGTACTCAGATTCAAGTTTTATTGTACCATTAATCATTTATTAGTATTCTCTAATTTGGAGAAAAAGCTTAAACAACCAGTTAACTTTACTAGCTGAATAGTCCCCTGATCTGATTGGCCCTACTTGTTGCCATTATTGGACCAATGGTTTGTATCATCTGTTTCTTTGCTCTAGTCTACGTATTCCGGTCATAACTGAACGTTATTATGCATACACTCTTAACTGGAAGGGCAGATAGAGAAAATTCATGACGAGTTCTGTCGGCAAACTGAAAATACATATAGACCTTTTGACTTTTTTGAAGTCCTGCAGAAAGAAGTTTACTTTATGTTGAGATAATGCCCTTCCTAGCTCATGTGTTCCTCCTGCCTTTCTCCATGCACTGAACCTACTTTGATTATAAACATTTTGCCAGTGAACTGCATAAAAAAATGGTAAGGAAGTTTACTTTATGTTGAGATACATTGTACATTCCATTTTATACAGCTCTTACACATTCCATTTTATACAGCTCTTACTTTAAATGGTAAGGAAGTTTTTTATTTTTAATTTGTGAGGCAAGAATTAATGATAGTCTGGTGTTAATGCAAGAATTAAAAGCTGTCACTGTTGTCACCAATCTAGGCAGCAAATCTTGTGTCGGAATAACACCACACACTTGGAATCCGTCAGACCTCATTTGCCAGTACTCTTGGTTCACTGTATTTGACTAAAATTACACCGATATTATCTCACTAACTATACACCACGAAACTAAGATGATTCATTTTAAACTCCAAGCAAACGTGTCTCTGCTAAAAACTATTTAAGGTATACGTATATATATAATCACAGTGATTATCTCGCTATGATGCACTGCTGTAGAGCTGAGCTTAACTGCTGCTGAAGCGTTAATAACACCGCATTATACTAACATATCGATCAGGATTATGAAAAACTAGTGGCAAATTCTTTAATGAATATTCGATCCTCGTCATGCATGTTTGACATGATTAAAGAACCTAACTACCAATCCCTAACCACCTAGCATCCATATTAACTCCTTGTCTGATGTACTATAGTAACTAACTGGATTAGATAAACTAAGAACTCAAGTACAAGTGTATAATAACACACTCCATGGAACCCAAACAGAAACACAAACTATTAATATAGAGCACTGCTACACACATATGACTTCGATTACAACTTGAGTACTACTCAAGATCCGGCGGTTAATACCACTTTGATGAAAAGCTCATCAGAAATGCATGAATGATTTAAATACATTGTTCTACATGAGTTATATATACTCAATTTGCATTTGTTTAGTTTCATGAGGAGATCAATTATATTGTTTGGTGCTGCTTGCATATTACAGCTTAACACCTAGTCATCACATAATAAGAAATATTTATACATTTGCGTCGATCTTCTTGTTGGGGTTCCTGAGAGATGCAAATCACACTACATTCTTAACTACAAAAGTACACCTTGCCTTAAGGCATCATATCATTATATGTAAAAAGCCAAACATGCAAGAGTAATGTTCTCAGAATCCTGGTTAAAATAGAGGGAACCTAAGGAGAAAAAAAATCCACCATTAATTGATATATTAGAAATAGAAATTATTGTATATCTATGATTTGGCGCTTAATATTGGTACAAATTAATGTTGAACATACATATTATATTTTATTCACCTTATTGAAAGCAAATACGATTGTACAATAAAATGTGTATGCATCAGAGTTATATAGAGAGAGAATACAGCTTTGCAAATCTTCTTGTATGATTGCTCCATTAATCTAGCTAGTTTAAAGAAAAGATAATGTACTGTCATCGAAGAAAACGGTCAGCATACAACGGACGTACGCTCATAATTAAGTATTTTGCTGAATGCTAATTAATGCATGACAGTTTACTATTATCCACTCTAAGATATAGTAATGGTCTCATGTTTCTTGATTAACCTTCCAATTAGCTTGTGCTTATAGGATATTTGACAAAGTACAAGCTCTGTGAAATATTTAAGTTATTCTGAAACTATTTATTTTAGCATCAAGCTAACATTTTTTTCCAAAAGAAAAAGCTTGTTTATAAATATTTAAATAAAAAGGTAAGACGAATTTATGCTCAACAAACTATGAAGAATAAGTTCATAGTTGAAACTAAACGAAACTTGAAACTTTTATTCGTGGTGGAATGTGGTGAGTCCTTAAAGGATATAAGCACGCAAAATGGTCCTTAATAACCTTCCAGAGATTTCGGATAATCTATGTTTGTATTCAATCATACGAGATTACTTTATTAACTAGGACAACGCGATCATCAAGTGCCTAATTAGTTGGTCACTGAACCTGCTAATAATATTTGCAAAATCTTGATTAAACATATAATGTCTTGACTTATATTCAAAGTTTGATCTTATCCATTGTTAATGTTTAGCATTTTAGAGGTGATTCATAAAAAAAGGAGATTTCAAGAAATATGTAGCTCAAAATTATTCATGATAGTTCAGCGGTAGTTATAGTTGCAAGAACGTGGAAGGAGATTGTTTTGATCGATCGTTTTTCTGTAGCTAATCTTCAACCTAAACCTCTATTTAATATTTTGGGTGTACAAGGTAATCATGATTGGTAACAAATGGCATGCATGTCCCCAAACAAATCGGTGGATAACTTTTTGAGAAATGGATAATTTTATTTAGCGAATTTGCAAAAGTTATCTCCATTGATAGTCATTAGATTGTGTAAGGTTTCTTCTCTCTCTTTGGCTGTGTGCCTCATGTTAGGCAGAGGCCGGAAGTTGCCCTCTTTGGCTTTGTATCAACTCGATGTATTGCTTCCGAGGTTCTAATAAAAGCTTCCTTTATCAAAAAAAAATTCTAACTACAGTTAGGCACGGAGTCAGTTTGGCATCATGTTGAATAACGAGGTAGGTAGATATTCACTAACACAACATTTTCTTCATTTCTATACTGTCTTTCGTACATACAGATGAAAAAAAAGAAACATCTACAATACGCGAAATTGGCGGCACCAAATTGAATATAAATGTAGTCCATCTTTCATTATTACACAATAGTGAAATGATCATTTTTTAATAAATATAATCAAGAAACCTAGAGCTAGCTACCAGCTACAGCTAGCTTAGACCTTGAGCATTGGCAGTAGTCGGCAAGGACGGCAAAACCTAGACAGGCACGCGTTGAACTGAAGCCTGAAGGGGGACAGATCGACGCTTCCACCTAACAAAATCGCTTTCATCATGTACAAATACTCATATCCAACTGGCAAAGGATATTAAATAAATTCTTATATATCTGAACAAGTGAAAGCGCCAACGCTGGCCACTGTGTTCACCGCCAGAATGCATCCTATAAACTTTTTTAAGGGGGGAAAAGGATTCTATAGTAAAAAACTTCTCGTGGAGAAGTGCTTGCTTTTAGCTATATAAAAAAAATTCCATGGCAACTGGACTTTCATGCATGTATATACCACTGCTGTTTGTATTGCAGCTGTCCAACTTGATACTATCATAGCTATGATGAGTTAGATGTTAGTAAATAGAATTATTTGTGTGTTGTATCTACGTGTGGGACAAATCAGACGTCGAGGAATATTTGAGGATGTGCTCCTGCACATGAAGGATCTGAATTCATATCACGTAAATATTATAATCTGAAATGACACTCCAGGATTCATGGATTGCCCATCACTTTAACTTGATTGACTTTTGGCAGCTAAGGGAGCTTTTATGATGATGATAATATCACATGATCTTTGTAAAAGAAAAAAAAATGCATAGATCATCTGAATTTGATACTTTTGCCACTGTCCAACTAGGCCATGCATCACAAACTTACGAGAGATATGGTTGATAAGAAGCGGGTGGACTTTGTTTACACACGTTAGTGTCTAGATAACTCGCGACGCAAAATACATGTTCTAGCGTTACTTTATAATGCCACTTTGGTATTACCAATTTGGACAGTTTGATTAAACAGAAAGCAATGCATCGCATGTGCTCTGATCTTCGTTTGATTGGGGAAAATCGGCTTGTCCATTGATGCTTGCAATGTTTCCAAATTCCAACCAAGAGATCGACCCGTGGTTTGCCATTTATAATAGGCAAGAATTCAGACATATAACAGCCAAAAAATTCAGACAGGTAGGGGATCAGAATCCAACAGCGGTGATTAGAAAGAGAGATTAAGACAGTTCATGGGACAATAGGAACATGCTGCCGTATCTGCAGTTTTCTCTTGACAAAGGGAAACGATAATGCTAGGGTTTAGACGTCTGTCCCTCCCGTCCATCCAGACGCCTTCTTGCTGGGCCTACGAACGGGCAACCCAGGCAACCGCAGTGGTCCATTCCATAACTCCCGTCTAGACATTTCAACGGCTCGACTCTCCTATTCTGGATTGTTCCGCCGCCCCCACATGTCTCTCCCCTTCCCCTCCGACCTCCTGGCCTCCACGGTTCTGTAACAGAACCGACCAATTATACGAGATTAAGTAAGAAAATCATCCACCGAGCAGACGATTTAGCAAACTTAAGCCCGTATAACCCGGTAGTCCGTGAAATCACGACGGATTTCAAACTAACTTACATACCAGCCAAGATCGTAATAAGTTCAGCGGTCACCATCACAAGTTACATAAAAATTCGCGTCACAGATACATCGGAGTTTAAACATAGTTATTACAAACCAGTTTCGAATGAAAGTAGCGGAAGCATTTAGTTCAAATCACACACTCACACAGAGTTCGAAATACAGTGCCAGTTCAGGATCATCTTCCATAAAAAGCATCAGACGAGATGTAGTAAATGATCATTGCCCATGGTCCTAAGCTTCTCCCATTGCAGGATAAAGACAGTTGATACAGTAGTCGTAATACATCTGCCCATCTGTAACAAGTGGGAACAAAGCCCTGAGTACGAGAAGGTACTCAGCTAGACTTACCCGACAGAACCAAAATAAAAGACACCAAGAAATCATGACAGGCTTTCTGGTGGGGTAGCTGACTCATTTGCAAAAAGACATTTTTTAGTATCTAGAGAATCTTTACAAAGGTTTTGCATCAAGTTAAATCTTTATTAACCTGTCAACTACATTTGCCCTGTACTAGAGTAACATGTAATTAAACAGGTAATGATAACCAATGATTATTAATAACTTCCTCATGTCATATTTCATATAACTGTCCAAGTGTTCCATCAATATTACTACGATGAAGTAGCTCAAGTCAAGTGCTCACTATCCAGTGAACGATGGCGATTCGAATCGATTCTTAACTAGCTGGTAATTTATTCCTCACATAAACCTCATTCACCCGCTAAAATGAGGTGTTGGTCACCGAGTCAACCATTCAGGTAAAGTCGCGAGCTTGCTAGGAACCACATGTACCCGGGGGCCGCCCGACTGCTCTTTGGCCTTATCATCGCGCCCCCGTATCCTGCCACTACTGCTCCGGTACAGTGCGTTGCGGGCAATCCACTCGGCCCGAATAATCTCCCAGCTTCGCGGTCGAAAGGTACATTATTCGGCCAGCTAAATGTAAGGCATGCGTTCAACATGACTCGAGGCCCAACAACGGTCGGTCCTTAATCGACATAGACGGAAAACACTACAGTTCGAAACCCTACAAGTTTCCGTCCGGTCTCAACTTCACATTAACACTTAGTTATTTTCCGATGACATCTTTTCTCAATCAGATCCAGGTAACCACCTATAGCTCGCAGGTGACAGGAAATCACTCGACTTCTACCGGTCTAAGCAAGCTAAGCAAGTACTTGACTGCGAATAACAGGGTGACAAAGATGGGGTAGAACGGAGTAAACAAGGTATAATGCAGCAACGGTTGCAAACAACTCCTAAACATAATGCAGCAGTTTAAAGTAAAGCATTCATAAAATATTTGCAAACCGGGGGAGAGAAATGCTTCGGGGCTTGCCTCTTTCGAACGAGCTCACGCGATGACTCGGACACTTCTTGAGATCCTCACCGACCTTCTCGTCAGCCTCAGGCAACTTCTGAGGTTCTTCCGTCTCCTCGGGAACTGCTACCGGATTCTCTGCTCGCGATCCTGTAATGATGCGTATGTATATGTGCTAATACATAGGTGCATCGAAAAGATGACATATGATGATCATGATGCATGGCATGACATGTGAATGAACCATTTAATTCGTGACCAAATGAGTAGGTGCAGATCTCCTCTCTAGTAGAGAAGGACACACTACTCACAAGACATGTATCATGACATCAAGTACAGTAGCAACTCCATTAATCATACCAGCAAGATTTGATGCTTCAAAGATACACCAAAGCTAAACATGTTAACCACACATGCAATAAGGCAAGGTTCAATTTAAACCCTCATTAATGCTAGATTTGAACAGCAACACATATTTTGAGATTACAGAAATTTCCCAGAAAATTACAGTAGGCTAAACATGACATAAATAAGATACCACAGAAATTTCACCGCATTTGGATAAGTAGAACATCCTACACAAAATGACAAATGACAGGGCAGAAATGAACATGAAATTACTTTGTACTATGAAAAGTATTAAACAACAGATTTAATGCTTCTATCATGTTCTAGACAGTAATTAAGCACTGTACAAGATTTATCATAGGCATGTTTTATGCATATTTTGATCTCTATAAAAAATAACAAATATAGGCCAATAAAGGCATCTGAACTACACATCTATATTTTTACACAGAACATGCATAGCATATATTTTTCCCAGAAACTACATCACAAAAGAAAACTAATGCAAGTGGAACCATATTTTTCTGAGCAATAATGGATTTACTATTCATTTTCTTAGTTAACAGCAATATTCAACAATAAATAAAACTGTACAGAAAAGTATCTCAAAGACAACATGCAATAATTTTATACTGTAGATCTAGTCCTAAGAAGCACAACAAAATTTGTTTCACCATTTTTGGAGCTAAACTGAGCAAACTATGCATTTATAAAGCATTAAAATGAAATATGGAAAAAAATCATTTCGAAACAAAACCCTTTTCTTTTAAAAAAAACTGGGTCCCAAAATGCATCGTGCACACGGCGCCATGCACCCAAACCCGGTTCGAGTCGCTGCCAGCGGGCCCCTTGGCCCTACCGGCCAGCCGCACAGAGAGGGGGGGCGAGCCCCGCCGGCCGGAGCTTCGCCGGCGGCGAGCCCCCGGTGGCGCGGCGAGCACCGTCATGCTCAACACGATGAGGCGGAGCGGCTCAGCTAGAAAAGGGCGCGGGAGGATGAGCGGAGCGGTCCCGCCGATGGCAATGGCGGCCGCGGCGGCGCTGCGCAACGGTGGCGATCCAACTCCGGCAAGGGCGGAGCAAAAGGAGGAGCGGGCGGGTTCACGGTCCAAAGACGATCTCGACGCGAGAGAAAAAGGAAAAGAGAAAGGGGTGGAGGGGCCTCGGCCGTGGCGGAGTCGAGCGCGGCAGCCAGCGGTGGAGGTGGAGCTCTCGCTCGGGTTTTTGAAAATGGAGAGGGGAGCTAAGGGAGGAGAGCTGGCGAGTAGGGACGGGTGGAATGGCGTCCAGGTTCACTGGGTTAAGGCAGGGTGAGGCGAGCGCGGTCGGCCAGGCTCGGTGCGCCACCGCCGCTCGTCACCGGTGCGCGAGCACCACGCGGCGTGCGAGCGCTGGGAGCGGCGCGCTCCGATTGGCGAGGGCTCGCGTAGGCAGGCGCACGTGCACGACACGTGAGGCGGGGAGGCGGGTGCGGTGCGGAGGCGGGCCAGGCCGCTTGCGGCCGTGGGCCGAAATGGAGGCGACGACCCGTTAGGGTGGAAAAAAGATTTTTCATTTTTGTTTTGAATTTCCATTTTTAAACAAAAAGCCCTACCTCAAATTTGAATAGCAAAATTTCATTTTTAGAGCATGACCCAAAAATAAATGTTGTTCAAAACTTCATGCTCTACCACTTTGCTTAAAGGTGCACTTTGAAATTCCGAACAGAATTTGAATTGGAAGTTAAAAGCTAAATAAAAGGGTATTTTGACCATTTTCAATAATATTTTGGAAAGCAAAAATTAACAAAAGTTTGAATACCAGAGTTGCTCCATAAATCATGAACCATTATAAGTTACTTAGTTAAGTAAACAAGCATGTTTAACACTAACACAAGCAAGACCAAGGCATATAATTAATTAAACGAACCCTATGCAACAAGCATGTTTCAAGTCCATGTTTCAATGTTTCAAAGCATTGTTTCAATTATTATTTAACATGATTATGCATGTACGACTATGATGTTTGATGATGCATAACATGCATGATTTGCAGTGCCTAAATGCTTACGTAACACCGGGGTGTTAC
This sequence comes from Saccharum hybrid cultivar R570, assembly GCA_038087645.1. Classification (NCBI taxonomy): domain Eukaryota; kingdom Viridiplantae; phylum Streptophyta; class Magnoliopsida; order Poales; family Poaceae; genus Saccharum; species Saccharum hybrid cultivar. The sequence continues at coordinate 4,143,113 of JAQSUU010000377.1, forward strand.
AACCCTCCCCCTTATAAAAATCTCGTCCCGAGATTTTGGGTTACGAACCATTTGTTATAAAAATCCTCATAAGCTTTTTGCAGATATTCACCCGTTTCCCAAGTTGCATCTCCTTCATCATGATGACTTCATTGTATCTTATATGTTTTTACCACACTGTTCCGAGTAACTCTTTCTTTAGAGTCCAACACTTGAACAGGTTGCTCACGATATACCAAATCTGACTTGAGCTTTATGCCTCGAGGTTCAATTCTTTCCTCTGGAACACGCAAACACTTCTTGAGATGTGATACATGAAAAACTGGGAATATAGCACCCATTGTCTCAGGTAACTCTAACTTATAAGCGACTGGACCTTTTCTTTTCAAGATCTTATATGGTCCCACAAATCTGGCTACAAGCTTTCTGCGTACTCCAAACCGTTTCTTCTTCATTGGCGTGACTTTTAGATAAACATAGTCACCAACCTCGAACACAAGTGGTCTCCTCCTTCGATCTGCATAGCTTTTCTGGCGTGATTGAGCGGCTTTCATATTTTGCTGAATGATATGAACTTTCTTCTCAGCTTCTTCTACGAAGTCAATACCGTAGTATCTTCTTTCTCCTGGCTCAATCCAGTTAAGTGGTGTTCTACATTTTCTGCCATACAAAGCTTCGAATGGTGCCATCTTGATACTTTCTTGATAACTATTATTGTAAGCGAACTCTGCTAAAGGTAACCACAACTCCCATGAGCCTCTAGAAGATAACACACAGGCTCTCAACATATCTTCCAGAACAGCATTAACTCTTTCGGTCTGACCATCTGTTTGAGGATGATAGGCAATACTACGAATTAAACTCATCCCCAAACCTTTATGCAAGTGCTCCCAAAAGTGAGCAGTGAACTGTGACCCTCTGTCAGACACGATATTCTTCGGTATGCCATGCAATCTCACAATCTCAGCAATATACTTCTTGGCATATTAAGGTGGTCTATAATCTGTCTTGACAGGTAAAAAGTGAGCTGTCTTTGTAAGGCGATCCACAATCACCCAAATCGAATCATGTCCTTTCTGAGTAGTGGGCAAACCTGTGATGAAATCCATACTTATATCATCCCACTTCCAACTAGGTACAGACAAGGGTTGCAATAATCCGGCAGGTCTCATATGAATAGCCTTTACCCTACAACATGTGTCACATCTGGCTACATACGCTACAATCTCTTTCTTCATCTTGGTCCACCAAAAACGAGGTCTTAGTTCTTGGTACATTTTGCTACTTCCGGGGTGGATAGATAACTTTGAAAGGTGAGACGCATCCATAAGTTTATTCTTAAGCTCTCCATCTTTGGGAACAACAAGACGGTCGTCAAACCATAACACATCATGTTCATCCAATCTAAAGTGCTTGGATGGTTCTTCTTTAATCTTTTCTTTGATATGGAATATCCCTTTGTTGGTTTTCTGGCCTTCTATTATCTTACCCTCCAAAGAACAACTAATCTAGATACTGTGTAACACGGCAGGATGCATTAGATCAAAACTATCTTCGAGCAACGGTTGCGCATTCAGGCAATGTGACTTTCTACTCAAAGCATCTGCCACTACATTGCCCTTTTCAGGATGATACTGCACATTCAAGTTGTAATTCTTGATCAATTCTAATCATCTTCGTTCTCATGTTCAGCTCTGGTTGGGTAAAGAAATACTTGAGACTCTTGTGATCCGTGAAAATATTGCACACATTACCAAGCAAATAATGTCTCCAAATTTTTAGTGCATGTACAACCGCAGCAAGCTCAAGATCATGTGTCGGATAGTTGGCTTCATGTTTTCTCAATTGACGCGAGGCATAAGCAATGACTCTTCCTTCTTACATAAGAACACATCCTAATCCAGTTTTTGATGCATCACAAAAACATAAAAAGGTTTCTCTATGTCTTGCTGTACTAGAACAGGAGCTGTGGTTAATAGTTTCCGCAAAGTGTGGAAAGCTGCTTCACACTCCTCTGTCCATACTAACTTGTGATCTTTCTATAGCAGACTTGTCATTCGCTTGGCAATCTTCGAGAAATCTGGTATGAAACGACGATAGTAAACAACTAATCCTAAGAAACTTCTAACCACCTAAACTGTGGTCGGTGCCTTCCAATCCATAACCTCTTGCACCTTACTTGGATCTATTGCAACTCCATTTTCTGACAGAATGTGACCAAGAAAAGAGACTTTCTTCAACCAAAATTTGTACTTGCTAAAATTGGCATACAACTTATGATCTCTAAGTCGGGTCAAGACAATTCTCAGATGCTCTTCATGATTCTTCTCATTCGTTGAGTACACCAGAATATCATCAATGAACATACCCATAAACTTATCCAATTCTGGTATGAAAACTGTATTCATCAGATACATAAAGTATGCAGGAGCATTTGTCAAGCCAAAAGATATGACAAGATACTTGTACAACCCGTATCTGGTAGAAAATGCAGTTTTCGGTATATCTTGTGGTCTAATCTTTATCTGATGATAACCTGATCTTAAATCTATTTTGGAGAACACTCTGGCTTTGGCTAACTGATCGAACAAAACATCAATGTGAGGTAAGGGATACTTATTCTTGATAGTTACAACATTCAGTGGCCTATAATCCACGCATATTCTCAAAGTGTCCTCTTTCTTCTTCACAGACAAGGCGGGACATCTCCATTCAGACTTGCTTGGTCGAATAAACCCTTTTTTTCAACAAATCTTCTATGTTTTTAAGTGCCTGCTCAGTGTTGCATTGGCTTCTCAACATGTGTTGCATAAACATCTCAGACGTGAACGAAGGCGGATATGGTAGGTGTTCTTCCTCATGAGGCTCATTGCGAGTACAATTTTCACTATTACCAGCACCACTGCCATTGGTATCACTAGCAGAAGTCTCATAGGTCTGGTTGCAAGTGCTGCTCACCATCTGTGTATTCCAGTAACAAGTAATGATTAGACGAAGCTGCAGTAATTGTGAGTGAATGGAAAATTATGCCGTACTAAATTCATTGGAGAGAATAAATTCATGCAATAAAGCAGAGGCACAATAATCGCATTCCAATTAAAACAACATCGCTAATTAAATTACTCTAGTGCACACATCGTGTCCATAACATCTAAACTTTTAACCCTTGATCAGAACAACGGTGGCCGACGTAGAATGGATGGTTGCCATTGACGTCAGCAGATAAGGAGTTACACCAGAGATAGTTGGTTTTATGGTGCGGACATTATGCATACAAGAATTGAGACTTGCATAATGTGGCGATAAATTCTGATCCAAAAGATGACTTATCCAACATTAAGTGTTGTGTGTCCTTTTTATCCAACAGCAATAACATACGTTTCTCACTCGCTAATCGACGTCGTACAAAGATAGTCCAGTAGAGGCACTTGTCTACCACCTCTTGCAGTCTGTTAATGTTTATGTTGGTGATCTTATTCTTTAAAGGTTATCCTCTTAGCAACTTTAGAAGGAAGCTCTACTACATCGGTCTGCTTCAGGAATCCTTCGATAAGATTTGGGGAGATAATCAAGGAAAAAGTTCCACATGAAAGAACATATCGCCTATCGTCTCATAATGGATTATGACCAGCAACCTTGATACTAGCGCGTGCCGAGTAGCACAACCTTGTGTGCGCGCCCACAGGATGCTCTCGGTTTCGTCGCGGCACCATAGAATGCTAATCGTAACACCATTACTAAACGCACAAACGGAACAAACTTTCAAGCGGCACAAAAATAGGTTGGATAAACAAACATGATGTAAGGTGGGGATAGCAAACAAAGGTAGTCGCAAGGTTAAGAATCAACAAGGAGGCGATACATAGAGTGAAAATATAACACAAGAGGGCATAGCTCAATTGCCAAAGACAATAGAGCAGTGGATTCTGACAAAGGATTAAGCACAACTTGCGTCCAAGATACATCCAAATTGACAGCATACGTACACTAGACTTTCGGCGTTCAGATACCACCACAAACACAACTCAATTCCAACATTACACCAAGTCTTCCTGGTTCTACTCGAGATACGAAGGATACATGTCACATCGCAAAAGAGTGTTGCAAAAGAAACCTAGTAGCTAGCGCATAACAACTAGCCTAGTCCTCGTGGTCGCTATCAAGGTCAGAGACGTCATCGTTGCCATCGTTAGCGGCGTTGTTGGCGCTAGCATTACCAGCTGCACTAGCAGGAGCCTCAAGCTCGCCCTCATCGAAGTCGATGTCCATCTCAGTGGCGCCAGGTGGATCGTAGGGGTGGAGCTGGTTGTACAGCTGATGGTACTCCTCGTGCAATTTGTCAGTGTAGGCTTCCACGCGTGCTAGCTGCTGCTCTAGCTTGAACTACCGAGCCCTAGCAACATCCTCTCGGTGCCAGGCTTCATTCCTATGTTGCGGCATCTTTACAGACAGAAGCTCTGCATTCCAATGAGCGACTACCAGACGCTCGTGATCATCCTGGATGACTCAAATATCTTCGTGAAGAATATGATTCTCCTGCAAGGAACAATCCGTCTCCAAGGTCACTCGGGCCAATTCCTGATTGAGGCGCTCCACCTCAGTATCAAAGTTTCTCTGCAACTGTCTCTTCTGATCCTTGACTTTACTCAAGGCAATAGCCATCTTACCATAGCAACGCTCAGCATATCTGTAAGTCTTCATCATGGCAAACATTGCACTCATCGTCTATTGTTGTTGTTCTATTGCTCAATGGTGCCACGCTCAAGTGCATCATTCTGAAACTGGGCCCACTCATCCATGTACGGGTCACCTCTAAGAAACACTCCTACCATAGCTGTTGCCAGCTCCTACGGGTGATCATCCATTATCTCTCTCAAGACCATGAAAGCTGCTCTGCTAGCACCCTCAGCAGGTGTGGCGCCCCTGGACCGTGCATAAGACCCATTCTAAGTTGAGTGGTTGTCCCTTGCTTCAACACTACCTCCACATTTATCAGAACTGCGTCACCCAACTATTCCTCATTCCAAAAGTAGCGATGCTCCATGCCTTCAGGGTATCCTACCGCTCTGAGCACCCTCCAGAGGAGAGTGGGCATGCCAAACTCTTCCAAGAAAGTGTCAGCATTGCAGGTCCCCTAAAAGCCAGTCGGTAACGTGGAGCCTTTCCAGTGGACTTCTGTGTTGTTAGCTTGTTACGGGCCATATGTAGCAGGAATTTTATTACCCCTTGAGGACATATTTTAGATGATATAACTTTTATCAAAAAGGGATAATCCATTTATAAGGGGAGGAATGCATGGCATGAATGAAATACACAAGCAACATGATGCATGTACGTTTCTTACGTTCTCACAAACTTACGAAATAAATGATATCTATCGATGAATTCGGTGGCATACAGGCGATCTCTCATATACGTAACTAATATGTTCTATACGAGAAACGTTGTTATGTACCTGCAGAAAATTCATTTCAGCCCAAGACCCTATGCATGCATGAAAGCAGTAAATCTATCTACACGCTCTACACGAATCCCTAGATACGCGTACAACGGTAGTAACCACCCAAAATATCGTCCTATTGACGGCATCGCCTCAACGGATGAAACAACCACACATGCGATACTGTTGTAAAAACATGCGTAAAACATGTAAGTACTCCAGTATCATATAAGCACTCTCTCTAGATCAGCGGTGTATCCGATCATGCTCTCACATCTCACACTTACCGAGGCGTAGAGGCAACTGATCCATACATTACCACTCAATTAAGTGGCACTCATACAATAGCACGCCATATGAGCAACAAAAGAGAAATATGGTGCAAGAACCCCCAAGTCAGTACTTAATTAAGCACCTAGAGTCCTTACTGGGCATAAAGGATATGACCACTGGCACACTCTTAGTTTGTAAATCACGTTTTTCAAACACATTTTTATTTTAAATACACTTGTGAACAGTGAACACACTAAACCATGCTCTGATACCAGCTGTAACAGAACCGACTAATTATACGAGATTAAGTAAGAAAATCATCCACCGAGCAGACGATTTAGCAAACTTAAGCCCGTATAACCCGGTAGTCCGTGAAATCACGACGGATTTCAAACCAACTTACATACCAGCCAAGATCGTAATAAGTTCAGCGGTCACCATCACAAGTTACATAAAAATTCGCGTCACAGATACATCGGAGTTTAAACATAGTTATTACAAACCAGTTTCGAATGAAAGTAGAGGAAGCATTTAGTTTAAATCACACACTCACACAGAGTTCGAAATACAGTGCCAGTTCAGGATCATCTTCCATCAAAAGCATTAGACAAGATGTAGTGAATGACCATTGCCCATGGTCCTAAGCTTCTCCCATTGCAGGATAAAGGCAGTTGATACAGTAGTCGTAATACATCTTCCCATCTGCAACAAGTGGGAACAAAGCCCTGAGTACGAGAAGGTACTCAGCTACACTTACCCGACAGAACCAAAATAAAAGACACCAAGAAATCATGACAGGCTTTCTGGTGGGGTAGCTGACTCATTTGCAAAAAGGCATTTTTAGTATCTAGAGAATCTTTACAAAGGCTTTGCATCAAGTTAAATCTTTATTAACCTGTCAACTACATTTGCCATGTACTAGAGTAATATGTAATTAAACAGGTAATGATAACCAATGATCATTAATAACTTCCTCATGTCATATTTCATATAACTGTCCAAGTGTTCCATCAATATTACTACGATGAAGTAGCTCAAGTCAAGTGCTCACTATCCAGTGAACGATGGCGATTCGAATCGATTATTAACTAGCTGGTAATTTATTCCTCACACAAACCTCACTCACCCGCTAAAGTGAGGTGTTGGTCACCGAGTCAACCATTCAGGTAAAGTCACGAGCTTGCCAGGAACCACATGTACCTGGGGGCCGCCCAACTGCTCTTTGGCCTTATTATCGCGCCCCCGTATCCTGCCACTACTGCTCCGGTACAGTGCGTTGCGGGCAATCCACTCGGCCCGAATAATCTCCCAGCTTCGTGGTCGAAAGGTACATTATTCGGCCAGCTAAATGTAAGGCATGCGTTCAACATGACTCGAGGCCCAACAACGGTCGGTCCTTAATCGACACAGACGGAAAACACTACAGTTCGAAACCCTGTAAGTTTTCGTCTGGTCTCAACTTCACATTAACACTTAGTTATTTTCCGATGACATCTTTTCTCAATCAGATCCAGGTAACCACCTATAGCTCGCAGGTGACAGGAAATCACCCGACTTCTACCGGTCTAAGCAAGCTAAGCAAGTACTTGACTGTGAATAACAGGGTGACAAGGATGGGGTAGAACGGAGTAAACAAGGTATAATACAGCAACGGTTGCAAACAACTCCTAAACATAATGCAACAGTTTAAAGTAAAGCATTCATAAAATATTTGCAAACCGGGGGAGAGAAATGCTCTGGGGCTTGCCTCTTTCGAACGAGCTCACGCGATGACTCAGACACTTCTTGAGATCCTCACCGACCTTCTCGTCAGCCTCGGGCAACTTCTGAGGTTCTTCCGTCTCCTCGGGAACTGCTACCGGATTCTCTGCTCGCGATCCTGTAATGATGCATATGTATATGTGCTAATACATAGGTGCATCGAAAAGATGACATATGATGATCATGATGCATGGCATGACATGTGAATGAACCATTTAATTCGTGACCAAATGAGTAGGTGCAGATCTCCTCTCTAGTAGAGAAGGACACACTACTCACAAGACATGTATCATGACATCAAGTACAGTAGCAACTCCACTAATCATACCAGCAAGATTTGATGCTTCAAAGATACACCAAAGCTAAACATGTTAACCACACATGCAATAAGGCATGGTTCAATTTAAACCCTCATTAATGCTAGGTTTGAACAGCAACACATATTTTGAGATTACAGAAAATTCCTAGAAAATTACAGTAGGCTAAACATGACATAAATAAGATACCACAGAAATTTCACTGCATTTGGATAAGTAGAACATCCTACACAAAATGACAAATGACAGGGCAGAAATGAACATGAAATTACTTTGTACTATGAAAAGTATTAAACAACATATTTAATGCTTCTATCATGTTCTAGACAGTAATTAAGCGCTGTACAAGATTTATCATAGGCATGTTTTATGCATATTTTGCTCTCTATCAAAAATAACAAATATAGGCCAATAAAGGCATCTAAACTACACACCTATATTTTTACACAGAACATGCATAGCATATATTTTTCCCAGAAACTACATCACAAAAGAAAACTAATGCAAGTGGAACCATATTTTTCTGAGCAATAATGGATTTACTATTCATTTTCTTAGTTAATAGCAATATTCAACAATAAATAAAACTGTACAGAAAAGTATCTCAAAGACAACATGCAATAATTTTATACTATAGATCTAGTCCTAAGAAGCACAACAAAATTTGTTTCACCATTTTTGGAGCTAAACTGAGCAAACTATGCATTTATAAAGCATTAAAATGAAATATGGAAAAAAATCATTTCAAAACAAAACCCTTTTCTTTAAAAAATTTCGGGTCCCAAAATGCTACGTGCACACGGCGCCATGCACCCAAACCCGGTTCGAGTCGCTGTCAGCGGGCCCCTCGGCCCTACCGGCCAGCCGCACAGAGAGGGGGGGCGAGCCCCGCCGGCCGGAGCTTCGCCGGCGGTGAGCCCCCGGTGGCGCGGCGAGCACCGTCGTGCTCAGCACGATGAGGCGGAGCGGCTCAGGTAGAAAAGGGCACGGGAGGATGAGCGGAGCGGTCCCGCCGATGGCAATGGCGGCCGCGGCGGCGCTGCGCAACGGTGGCGATCCAACTCCGGCAAGGGCGGAGCAAAAGGAGGAGCGGGCGGGTTCACGGTCCAAAGGCGAACTCGACGCGAGAGAAAAAGGAAAAGAGAAAGGGGTGGAGGGGCCTCGGCCGTGGCGGAGTCGAGCGCGGCGGCCAACGGTGGAGGTGGAGCTCTCGCTCGGGTTTTTGAAAATGGAGAGGGGAGCTAAGGGAGGAGAGCTGGCGAGTGGGGAGGGGTGGAATGGCGTCCAGGTTCACTGGGTTAAGGCAGGGTGAGGCGAGCGCGGTCGGCCAGGCTCGGTGCGCCACCGCTGCTCGTCACCGGTGCGCGAGCACCACGCGACGTGCGAGCGCTGGGAGCGGCGCGCTCCGATTGGCGAGGGCTCGTGCAGGCAGGCGCACGTGCACGACACGTGAGGCGGGGAGGCGGGTGCGGTGCGGAGGCGGGCCAGGCCGCTTGCGGCCGTGGGCCGAAATGGAGGCGACGGCCCGTTAGGGTGGAAAAAGGATTTTTCATTTTTGTTTTGAATTTCCATTTTTAAACAAAAAGCCCTACCTCAAATTTGAATAGCAAAATTTCATTTTTAGAGCATGACCCAAAAATAAATGTTGTTCAAAACTTCATGCTCTACCACTTTGCTTAAAGGTGCACTTTGAAATTCCGAACAGAATTTGATTGAAGTTAAAAGCTAAATAAAAGGGTATTATGACCATTTTCAATAATATTTTGGAAAGCAAAAATTAACAAAAGTTTGAATACCAGAGTTGCTCTATAAATCATGGTGAACCATTATAAGTTACTTAGTTAAGTAAACAAGCATGTTTAACACTAACACAAGCAAGACCAAGGCATATAATTAATTAAACGAACCCTATGCAACAAGCATGTTTCAAGTCCATGTTTCAATGTTTCAAAGCATTGTTTCAATTATTATTTAACATGATTATGCATGTATGACTATGATGTTTGATGATGCATAACATGCATGATTTGCAGTGCCTAAATGCTTGCGTAACACTGGGGTGTTACAGGTTCCCCCTGGTCTCTGACCCATGCAACGAACCCACGATGGCACACCGCCTCCTCGCCGCCCTCCCCGTGGCATCGCACCTGCTCCCACTCGCCCGCTAGGACTCCGCTCCAGCTATCGCATTGTGTTGCCCGCGAGGAGCTACCTCACCGCCTTCAGCGACCGCCTCATGGGCTGCTTTGACGACCACCGCATCTCGGGGCTCGATGACCTTTCACTCTGTGGCATCAAGCTCCATGCCGGCGACGAGCTTCACTCGTCCAAGCAGTAAAGTGAAATTACGCTAAAAGCGCATGTTGTAAGCGTATGTTTCAAGTGTTCTAGTTTTTTTTTCAGAGGTACGTTGCAAGGGTTTTATATGAATGTTGCAAATGTAGATCAGGATGTTGCATATGTTGCAATAGTTGTACAGTTATATTGCAAACATTTGTTCCTAATGTTTCATCTACTTTTTTGACATATGTTACAAGTGTGTTTATCTAGATGTTGTATATGTTTCACACATATGTTGCAAGTGTTTTATCTAGATATTGTGTATGTGTTGCAATGGTTTTCAAGTATTTCAAATGCGTGTTTCAAATGTTTCGTCTGTCTTCATACATATGTTGCAAGTGTTGTATCTGGATGTTTTAAAAGTAGATTGGTTGTTGCATCTCCTTCCTCGCCTTCTGCTGCCTTGTCTTTGTGTCTCCTCCTCTTTCTCGATGCTAGTGATGTTCGAGCGGTGAGGGCCCGCGTGGGGGCAGGCGGCATGGGTGGGGCGCGAGTCGTTGAGTGGCATAGAACCCGAGCGAGCGGGGCATGCAGCACGGAGCAGGCGCCCGGTGCGGGGAGCAGCGAGTGGCGTGGGCCTGCGTGAGGGCGGGCAGCGTGGGTGGGGCGTGAGTCGTTCGAATGGCGCAGAACCTGAGCGGGCGGGGCGGGCGGCACGGAGCAGGCGCAGGGCACGGCAGCGTCTAGACGTGGGCCTAAGGCCGGACGTCCGGACGCTAGCCTGTCAAGCACATTTTGTTGCTGCAGAGTGCAGACGCAGTCACGAATTCAGGATGTCTTGACCTTCAGACTTCAGTTACTCCGTACGCACCAACAACGCAGCTGTAGTGTTTTTTGTTTTAAAAAAAACAACAACAAGGGCTTCTATAGCTTGTTTACGTTCCTGGGTTTGATCCCTTGGGCCTAGGAGTAAACGCGGCAGCCACCTAAGAAAACTGGGCCTTGAGAACTCAAAACTAGGGAAGCCCAAACTACCGCAAAACGGACCAGACCCATATCGGTCTTGAGGCGGAGCCGTACCGTGACTGCCAGTGAGAGAACGTTCCCGTTCCGTTCTCTTAACAAACACCACACGGCAATGCGAGAAAGGTCCAATCGCTCCGTCCCAATTTATAAGTCAATTTTATAGAGTTAAAATATCTTAAGTTTGACTAAATTTATATGATAACATAATAACATTTATGGTGCCAACTAAATATCATTAAATTATTTATTAATTATATTTTTATAGTATATCTATTTGGTGTCATAAATCTTTATAATTTTCTCTAAAATTTTGGTCAAAATTGAGATGCTTTGACTCTCTAAGATTTTTAAAATAACTTATAATTTGTAATGGAAGGAGGAATAAACATTATATATGCAACGTGTCCACTGCAGCTTTTCGTGGTTGCAAGCTTCTTTAGTTCATGCTACAGTAAATTATACCTATAGAGCTGCAGGCTGCAGCCACAGCAGAAGCTGCAGCTGATTACACCCCCATATTACTTTCAATTTTGAATTTACTCCCATTCACCGTTTCCTCCCCTGGTCGTCTTGTTTTGTCGTTAGCGGTTTATTAAATACAATCACAAAAATAGCTAATTTCATGATAGTATATTGAATACCTTCATGTATAATTTCATAAGGTTGTTACATTACACCACCATCACGAAACAATAATTTTTTGTCATGATGGTTGTTTAGTACTCTCAGGAAAAACGGGTACCCTCATGAAATCTCAATTTTCTGATAGTGGGGCTATCTTGCCAACACATGTTCATATCAAGCCACCAACTTATTTCCCACTAGTGCACCATGAAAAGGTCTACGAAAAGAAACACTAAGATGGATTGAACTCATCACATTATTACAGTATGCATTTATTATACCATGTTCTGTATCCACGATGTTGTATAAAACAGGATACTTATATTAACTTAAAAAGAGATATTGCCCACCAAATCATTAGTGTTCCTAGGATCTCAAGCGTACGTGGAGGTAAGAGATGATGATCAGAACATATCGGGTGCAGATCCAATCCACTGGACCAGTGTTTCGATGATCGACGGAGATCGTGGCCTACCTCTCACTACATCCAGTCCGTCACTACCGGCCGTTCCATTAATTGCACGAGTATAGAAAGAACGCAAGCAACTCGTGGGGATTATTCTCCGCGGGTGCGATTAGGGAAGCACTGCATGGATTCTGCTCCCCAACCGAACGCACTTTGTGCGTATCTAGGCGAGCATGTGGGGGCGGAAGTGCAACCGCAGCACCGGCCGGCGGCCTCCCCTTAAAAATGCCGGCCACGATCGACGTCGATCGAGAGCGAGTTGTTGCACACAGCTAGCTGCAGCCTGTGGGCACAGCTAGCTAGCGACGGCGGCAGAGGCACTATGGTTGTACGATGATGATACCGGATCGGATCGGAAGAGGTAACTAGCAGAGCACACGGCCGGCCGTGCACTATCGCAATAATGTGGCAAGTGAATCATCGATCGACCAGGGCGCGGTTTGTAATGTAATTAAGATTTGAGCGAGATGGAGTTGGAGCTAATCATTGACTACTACTGTAATAAAGCGTCCGTCGACGAGCACGCCACTGCGTGGCCACGCTCTGTGTGCCAACCTCACACGTTGCCTCACGTTTCTTTGATTAATTTCTGCTCCGGTAATGCTGATAGATATATAATCTGCTCTAAGTAGTAATTAAATTAAAAATTTCGCTGCCGATGATCGATCGATCCGCCTCATGGCAAGATGATTAATTGATAGATGATTCGCAAAAAAAAAAAGATGATTAATTAATAGGTGCGTATGTACTTCAGGAGCTACTCGCCGGTGGTAATGGATAATTGATTCGTTGATTTATTGGTTGCTGACTGTTGAAGGAGGATATTATGTATGTACTGTAATTATATATACTGGATGTACGTTTGTGCGTGTGCGATGTATAGTATCAGTGTAATTAAGCAACGCATGAAGAGTGTGAATAGTTAAACAAGTGGATCCGGCTATCACTGCAATCTCCTCTCATTAAAGCTACCGATCACAATCTACTCTATATGGCTTCGTTGTGGCGTCGTATATATGCTAGAGACTTGAGTGAGTCCTTGATAATTATTGCGATAGATCCGGCCGGGCTGATATACCCTATATATGACATCGCATCATGTGGGTACATGGACAAGGGGTTGTTAGGTAATGATAGTATATACCATCTCAAGAAAAGCTCTTTTTGTCGTTGCGTTGAGACGTTGACTAATAACTGTACAAGTGGCACCGGATTTGGGATTTTCAGTTGTTGCATGCGTTCTAAGACTATCCGCAGTGGCTCTAAAATGATACTCTAAAACTTTAGATTATGAATATAGAGTAAAAACTGCTGCACTGGGTACTCTAAAACGATACTCTATCCTTTCTCTCACTCTATATTTAGAGTGGTACAGTGCTTACTCTATACTCTATAGTGGTGGGCCCCACTAGCTAAACAAAGAGAAAAATGCTATAACTCACAAAACAAAAATCCAAATTAAATTTCGATTGCACCATTAAATTCATCTCAATAAATCCTTCAAAACTAGATCACACATGGATATATTTAGATAAAGTGACAAATGGGTCCCACAGTGGATAGAGTGGATAGAGGATGATATAGAGGATGGATGGGTGCGGAAGAATTGAGTATAGAGGAGAGAATCTTGCTGACTAGGACGTATAGAGGATGAATATAGAGATCCATGAGTGCGGGTAGTCTAACCTCGTTGTCCTGCAAGCCGCAAATTAAGTTGTTATTAGTATAAAAAAAATCACGGCAGATCGTTCAGATCAAATAAAGATTTATTTCCCATTAATGCATCAAAACGTACAATTAAGATGAAATCTGATCTGACTAATATAATGGGTGTTGACACAAATATGTGCAAAACATGCACCGCATACTCTCAATGGTGAGCATGATGAGCAAGACACTCTAATTAAATTTTTTTTGGGGAAATCGAAGAACATCTCGCTCCCAAGAGACCACGTTAAACACACACGTCATGGCTTGTCTTAGGATCGGCAGGTCACCTACAACGTTCACTGTTGCCATAAAGATACTAGATGAACGTCAACTTGAGATCGAAAAAGCATATAGAGCAAACGTGAAGCGAAAGAAAAAAAAACAAATATATAGACCATGTTCTTTTGCACTTCTTATCTAAAAAAATGTTCGTTTGCGCTTAAAGCCAGCCACAAGTAGAATTCAGCAGCAGCAACGTTGAGAAAAAGCCAGCCGAACAAACAAGCATAGTATATAGGTTTGATCAATTTTGAGTGATGCCATCACCTTATTCTATTTATTTGGATGGAAACAAACTTCCCGATGGAGGAGATGACTCGCACCTCACCAAAGGGCCTCTCGCGACTCGGACCGCCCGCCTCCACCGCCGTTGGTCCTCCTCCCTCCCCCTCCGGCCATGGACGAAGCCAGCGGGGGGCTGGGGGGCTCCAGCCCCCCCCTACTGCTGCTAAGCTAGTGGAACTTCTAGTGCTCTTCTTCCAATTTTAGACGCAGATGTATAAGGTAGGGTGGGCTAACACATTTATTTTTTAGATGTATTTTGTGAATTTCATTGTTAATTGACGTTTTAAATATAAGACTACTTCAAGCTATTATACTTTTTCTATTACGAGGGATTAAAGTAGAGCTAAGTCACTGTAGCAATTTTGTTTAGCCCCCCTAAATTTTTTTCTGGCTTCGTCCCTGGCCACGGCTGACACCCTTTGCTTCCGCTTCGCTTCTCCCGTTCCCCGCGACACGCACCTCTCAGGCTCTGACCTGCATATGTTGCTTCTGGGTTCTGGCCCCTCTGCTGCTTCATTGGGAAATGGAAATGTTGCATTTGCTGAGCCTATGTGTGTGCACGTACTGCCAGGGACGAAGCCAGAAAAAAATTTAGGGGGGCTAAACAAAAGTGCTACAGTGACTTAGCTCTACTTTAATCCCTCGTAATAGAAAAAGTATAATAGCTTGAAGTCATGGACGAAGCCAGCGGGGGGCTGGGGGGCTCCAGCCCCCCTACTGCTGCTAAGCTAGTGGAACTTCTAGTGCTCTTCTTCAATTTTAGACGCAGATGTATAAGGTAGGGTGGGCTAAGACAATTATTTTTTAGATGTATTTTGTGAATTTCATTGTTAATTGATGTTTTAAATATAAGACTACTTCAAGCTATTATACTTTTTTCTATTACGAGGGATTAAAGTAGAGCTAAGTCACTGTAGCACTTTTGTTTAGCCCCCCCTAAATTTTTTTCTGGCTTCGTCCCTGCCTCCGGCATATCACCGGAGGCTGGAGAGAGTGGGGATCCATCCTTTTAAATAAGTTTTCCATGTAGATCGAGTCTTTAGGGTTAAGGTCTTTTTATCCAAGTTTTTTTATTTTAGGGATTTATTTCCTCGTCCTCCTCTATGGCGAGGGCGAGAGGGTAGGATGGAATTGTTTTCTCCATAACGGCTCTGTCGAAGATGAGGGCGACAACAACGGTGTTAGCATCCTCACCGGTTTGACGACATGGAGATTTTTATTTTCGAACGGCGCCATCAAGGCGGAGATGGTGTCACCGTCATAGAATAATTTTCTCCGGTCTCTTCTCTGTTTTATTGTGTTATAAGTTTTGATCGGTCTTCCTCATTCTTCGGTGACAGAAAGAAGAAGAAAGAAGACACCAGAAAGAAGAAGTTTCTCAACTCCGTCTACATGAATGTTGGTCGTCGTTCGTTGGGCATCTGTTCTCATGCCTTTTGCTGAGTGTTTGTTTGTACGGTCATCCGTACTGCAAAGCGTCGTACATGTTTGGTTTTAAGATCTGAAGCTATTCACAGTGTGGATATAATTTAGATGAAAATCAGATATTTGTATAATCTAGAGTGCTTGTAACGTGTTGATGTACCCATCTATTATCTAATATAATTCTTTTTTCGTCGTAAAAAAAACTTCCCGTTGGAGAATAAGACTATCACATCCGTAACTGAACCTACAAGCCTTCCGTAATTTAATTCAGTCTGTCTTAATTACATGAACACCATATGATCGTTGAGTGCAAAATTATATATGCTGGAACATCTGAAAATCTTGGTCACAGAACATATAAAGTAAACAAGATCTGTTATTCTTGCAAAGGTAAAATAGATTTCAATTGTTGCTTAAATACAAACTACATTTTAGATTTTTTTTATTACACAGACATTTTAGAAGAAATTGTGTAGAATCATCTGAAAATGTTGGTCACAGAACGGTCTCACAAAAATATTGGCACGGTAACAAAAATAATGCAAAATGCAGATTGATAAGATGATTGATCTGTCATTATCTCATTTCTCAATTTTCTTTGTTCAATTTGGTAAGAGTTGATCCAGTAACACCTCATTCCCCACGAGAGAATAATTAGTAGGTAAATTTTGCTCAGACGCATCATTCTCGTACCAAACCGTATTTGCACGGTAGCATTACGAAACCGTATTTTTTCCCGTTGGAAATCATAGCGACTAAAATAATCATTTATCCAACATCAGGAGCGAAGGGGGTATGAAAGGGTCCTCCACACTATGTCACTTAGTTGAAATTATAGTGCCAGATAGTAGTCATATCCAACAAAAGTATCAGGTAATACGTACGGAGCGACCACGCCCTTGGTCCTAATTGTCGCCCATCGTGGAATACAGACAGTTGATACAATATCCACAGTACATCTGGCCATCTGCAACAAAAATGGGGAACAAAGCGCTGAGTACGAGAATATACTCAGCTATACTTACCCGCCTTAAACGAAAATAAAATGACACCAAGGTGTATGCAAGGCTTTATTTTAGTGGCTAGTTGACTCATTTGCGAAAAGCATAATTTATCTTGAATAAACCATTTTAAGCATTAGCATCATCTTCATTATAACATGTCAATCTAGGTAAGCACCTATGCTATAGCAATCACTTGATTAACCAATCACATCAAGTTACCATATTAGGTTTAGCATTTCTAACATCATCCATATAATCATTTGTGTTCCATCATCATTACTATGATGCTGTAGCTCGAGTCAAGTGCTCACTATTTAGGAGTGATGGCGATTCGAATCAATTTCTAATTAGCTGGTAATTTATTTCTCACACAAACCACACTCACCGATCAAGTGAGTTACAAATTACCAATGACAATATTCCGGTAAACGTCGTGGGATAACAATCATGGACCGCACTACCCAGGGTCTCCCGACTGTCAGGAATCAGGACCCAGCCTGCACTTGGGCTCACACTTCGTGCCCCGTCTTACTCCCTTCAATATCAGTCTGCTAGCTTGAGTTTATCTCGGCCCGAATAGTGTCATGAGCTTCACGGTCGAAAGGTACGTTATTCGGCCAGCTAAATGTGTGGCATGCGTTCAACATGACAAGAGGGACGAGCAACGATCGGTCCTTAACTGACACAGGCGAAAACTGCAAGCACCCCAGAACCCTGCTTGGTTGCACAGCATTTATTCTGTCCGGTCTCCAATTATCCATTAACACTTGGTTATCTCCTAGATATCGTCCATAGCTAACTATTCCGATAACCACCTATAGTTGCCGGTGACAAGAAATCACCAATTGCTACCGGTTTAAGCAGGGCTAAGCATTTAACGCGGTCTTAGACTTATCAGGGTATACAGATATAACAAGGTAATAAGGATATAACAAGTGCATCAATGGTTTCACTCAACTCCTATAACTTAATGCAACAATATATAGATAACTTATATAAATAATTGCTTTTATAAAGTAGGAGACATATAATGCTTCGGGGCTTGCCTCTTTCGAAGGAACTAGATTGATGGTCCACGCACTCGGGCAGATCCTCTCCTTGCTTCTCGTCCTTAGGCACCTCTTGTGCTTGGATTTCCTGTGGGTCGGCCCCGACCTGCTCCTCTTGTACAGCTACCTGCACTTCCTCTTGCAATCCTGTATGATGCATTTGTATAAGTAATTATGCAATTAGTGCATAAGATGAGATGGCATATGATGCTTATAGTCGTATGCAATGTAGATAAACATGTTTAACTTTATTTGACAAAGTAGGTATAAAACTCTTCTACCAGGTAGTCAACATCATCTAAGAACATGTACCCTACGCACATGTCATCTACTACATTCTCTTCTACTACTATAAAATTTTCATTACATTTGGATAAGTATGATAACCTACACAAAAATGACAAACTATGATGGATAAATGAGCATGAAAATACTTTTACTATAAAAAGTATCAAACAATAGATTTCATATTTTTTTCATAGTCTACATAATATAGGAACATTATAGAAAAAGTTTCACCTACATGTACTATTCATATTTTTGGTTCTAACAATTTTACAAGAAACTAGCAATTAATACACCTAAATTACTTGGCCAAATTTTTCCACAGAATATGCATATCATATATTTTTCATAGAAAGTACATGTCACCACAAGATCAACACAACAAGAACCATATTTTTCTGACCTTTCTACAATTTATTACATATTTTACGAGATAACAACATTTATAACAATTAAATAAAGCTATGCAGAAAAGTATCACAAAAATAACATGCAATATTTTTAACATGTAGATCTCATGACGAGGAACCCAACAAAATTGATTTTATAATTTTTGAACAAGTATTTTGCAAACTATGGATTTTACAAGATTTAAATCAAATCTGAAATTTATTTCTGAAAAACCAACCGCCGAAAATGTTGGGTAGCTTTGTGCACCCAGATCTGCTCCCAACCACTGCAGTTGGGCCTCGAAGGCCCACCGGGCCCCACCGACCAGCGGCACCGGGGCAGGGGAGAGGCTCCGCCGGGCGGATTCTTGCCGGCGGCAAGCCCTCCGGTGACGCAGACAGCACCGTCGTGCCCTACGCGCGGAGCCACACCGATTGGTACGGCGCGTTGGTCGGGCGTCTCACCAGAGTGAGCACATCGGCGTGCATGGCACACGATAGAGCTGCCACACGACGGCCACACCGATTCGCGTCATGGCTAGTGGCCAGAGGTGGCGTAGGAGCGCCACGAAAGCGAGGCAAGGCAGGTACACGCGAAGAGGAGAAGGAAAGGGAAGCGGGGCGGCTCAATCCGTGCGGAGCCGAGCTTCGACGGACTCTAGCTAGCGGACGCGCTCGGGAGGGAGGAGAGGAAGAGGAAAAAGGGCCCATGGCCACTACCTCCTTCTCTCAGCAGACGACGGCAAGCACGGAGAGCTGCAGCGACGCAAGCAGGAGCGGTGGCAGTGCACGGTGGCGAAGCTCCGCGGCAGCGGCAATGGCAGAGCCACGGCGGCGCTGCTGCTATGGTGCTTGGGTGAGCAAGGAGAGCAGAAAGGGGCGAACGGGAGTGGAGCGGGGCTGCTTGGCCAGGTTAAGGCGAGCGGAGAGAGCGGCGAGGCCCGCCGGCTTGCCAGCTTCCAGGCGGAGCCGTACGCCGGTGGCCACGCGGCAGCTGCGGGCGGCGCGGGTGTGGGCTCAGCCCAGTGGGCCGGCCTGGTGGGAGGCGGTGATGATTTTCCAAAAATAAAATTCCTTTTTCATTTCTTTTTCCAAAGGAACAGTAGCACATTTCTATTTTTGAGCAACCAAAAATTATTTTTAGGATTTGGGGTCAAAATAAAAGTTGCTCATAATTTTATGATCTTTAACTTTGCCAAAAGGAGCCAACTCAAATTTCCAATAGATTTTAATCTAGGGATTTAAAGTTGATTTTAAATCAAAACTCTAGCTTTCTAGACTATTTTTAAAAGCAAAATTTAAGAAAATTTTGAATACAACCCTTGCTCCTGTAACGGAACCGACCAATTATATGAAATTAAGTAAGAAAATCACCCACCGAGGCAGACGGTTTAACCAACTTAAGCCCATATAACTCGGTAGTCCGTGAAACCACGAAGGATTTCAAACCAACCAACATACAAACCAAGATCGTACAAATTTAGCAGTCATAGTCACATATTACATAAAGTTCGCAATGACAGTTAAATACATCGGAGTTTAGAACATAAGTTATTACAAACCAAGTTCAAAATAAAGTAGCGGAAGCAAATAGTTTTATAAAACACACACCCTTAATTCAAATACAGTGCTAGAAGATAGTCACTTTCCACAAAAGCGTTAGGTAAGACATACGGAGTGACCATTGCCCTTGGTCCTAGTTGTCACTCATCGCCGGATACATGCAGTTGACGCAATAGCCGTAGTACATATGACTATCTGCAACAACAATGAGAATAACGCCCTGAGTACGAGAAGATACTCAGCTAGACTTACCCGTCTTAAACCAAAATAAAGTGACACCAAGGAGTATACAAGACTTTTTTTTAGTGGGCTAGCTGACTCATTTGCAAAAAGCGTAAGCTATCATGACTAAACCATTGTAAGTAATTTACCTCAGGTTTATTATAACTTATCCATTTAGGTAAGCACCTATACTATAGCAATCACTTGATTAAGCAATAACATCCTGTTACCACTTGAATTTAGCATTTCCAACACCATCCATATAACCATCAGTATTCCATCATCATTACTACGATGCCGTAACTCAAGTCAAGTGCTCACTATCTAGGAGCGATGGTGATTCAAATCAATTCCTAACCAGCTGGTGATTTATTCCTCACACAAACCACACTCACCGACCAAGTGAGCTACAGATCACCAATGACACTTTCTAGGTAAACGTCGCGGGGTAACAATCATGGATCGCACTATCCAAGGACCGCCCGACTGCCAGGACGCACCTTAGGCTCACTCATCGTGTCCCCGTCTTACCACCTTCGATATCAGTCTGCCAATCCGAGTTTAGCTCGGCCCAAAAAGTGTCACTAGCTTCACGGTCGAAAGGTACTTTATTCGGCTAACTAAATATAAGGCATGCGTTCAACATGACAAGAGGGATAAGCAACGATCGGTCCTTAACTAACATAGACGAAAAACTACTAGCACCCCAGAACCCTGTCTAGTTGCCTCTAACTTTTCTATTCGGTCTCTTGTTATCCATCAACACATGGTTATTTTCCGGAAATCATCCATTCCATAGCTAAAACATTCTAGTAACCACCCATCATTTCAGGTGACCGGAAATCACCGATCGCTACCGGTCTAAGCAGGGCTAAGCAGTATTCGACCCAGAACTTTTATAGGTAATAATGTGGCAAGGATAGTAATATATGCAGCAACGGTTTCACTCAACTCCTATACTTAATGCACAATTTATATGAGGGATGACTTGCCATA
Source organism: Saccharum hybrid cultivar R570 (assembly GCA_038087645.1). Taxonomy (NCBI): domain Eukaryota; kingdom Viridiplantae; phylum Streptophyta; class Magnoliopsida; order Poales; family Poaceae; genus Saccharum; species Saccharum hybrid cultivar. The sequence continues at coordinate 4,164,486 of JAQSUU010000377.1, forward strand.
GATGCTCTTGCTTGTGAAGGACCTGATTCGAAAGCCCTCTTGTGACTCTTGGATGCGGAGTAGGCATTGTTATTGTTTTCTTGAGTCAAGCAATCACTAATGAACTCATTGAACACTGTTCGACTAGAAGTGCCCATTGTCTTTAGCATCTTGAGGTTGAGTCCTCTATTGAAACTTGCAATCTTCTTCACGTCGGTGTTGACAAACTCGGGAGCATAGCGAGAAAAATGTTAAAGGCATGAAAATATTCCTTCATCGTCCTTGTGCCTTGAGTGAGCCTCATGAACTCACCAACCTTCATGGCCATCAACCCAGGTGAAATATAATTCCCACGAAAAGCAGCTATGAACATTTTCCAAGTGATAAGTGTATTGGCAGGAAAAGTGGTGCGATGATGGGACCGCCATATCCCTGTAGGACCTTGCAACTGATGGGAAGCATATTCAGTCTTCAACTCTTCTGTCAGCCTTAACACATGAAATTTCTGCTCTATGGTATTTATCCATTCATCAGCCTCCAACGGCTCTACTGCTTCTTTAAATATTGGCGGCCTCGTGTCCATGAATTCTTTGAAATTGCTATACTGGTTTACCTCATGTCCGCCCTGATGCAGCCCACGGCGGGTATTATCGGCAATGTTGCGTAAGGCGACCTTCATGTTCTGCTGCATATTCTCCATGTTGCGTTGACTTCCTAGAAATTGTGCGAAGAGCTATTCCACAGTGTATGAGGGAGGAGGAGGAGGTGGTGGATCATGGTCCTCATTTCCAATTCCACTACCACCTGCCCCTACGGCACCAGCGACGGTACGACGCGTATCCATCATCTGCATATTTTAGCAACAAGTAATTATTAGGAAATGTTGAAATAATTGTAGGTGAACATATAATCATGCAGTACTAAATTTACTGGAGAGAATAAATTTATACAATAAAACAGAGGCACAATAACTCAATCCACAACACAACATCACTAATTAGATTACTTCGTGGTATCGTGACGCGTACAAACCAAAATTGCCATCATACATACACTAAACTTTAGGCGTTCGGATATCGCCACACACACGTCATCCAAAATCCAACATTACATCAAGTTCTTAACAGCATAATTAAGGTCTACATGCCATACATAAAATCACAAAAGAAACAACTAGCGACTAGAGAACTATAGACTAATCTACTTGTCGTGGTCGATGTCCATCGCAGGCATGTTGCCATCTTCATCTGTACCCTCATCTTCTTCCATCTCCTGATCTCCCTCAGCCTCCATGTCATCATTAGCCACTATGACACTAGGCTCCATCTCAGCTGCGCCAGGAAGAACAAAAGGGTGGACCTGATTGTGCAGCTGGTGCACCTCCTCATGCAAGTTGTCGTTGTACTCTTCGGCATTGGCCAGCTGCTGCTCTAACTCAACCTGTCAAGCTCTTAAAACGTCTTTTTTAGACTAGGCTTCATTCCTTTGATGGAGCACATGGATCAGCATGTGCTCACCGTTTCTATTAGTGATAGTCAGTTTCTAAATCTCCTGCATAGCTGCCTCATCCCTATGGAGGGCCTGATCTCTCTCTAAGGTTAACTGTGCTAGCTCTGCCTGTAGTCTCTCTATCTCACTGTCGTGGTCACGTTGCAGCTAACGCCTGTCATCGTGGGCCTAACCAAGTGCACCAGACACGCGTCTCAGACTACCCGCTACCCCATCAAATGCCTTTATCACTGCAAACATGACACTCATCCATGTTGTCGCTGTTCTACTCTTTGGCTACACCAATCTCTAGAGATCTTCCCTGGCCTGCTGCCAAGAGTCAGTGGAGGGATTGCCCCTCGAAAAGACCCCAACCATAACAACTGCCAACTCCTAAGGGAAACGGTCCATACTGTCGATTAGAATCCTAAAAGCAGCTCTATCAATCGATTCCTCAGCTGTCCTGCCAGTTGACTCATAGCGCCAACCCGTCCACTCAGAACCATCACCTTTAGGGCAAACAACAGCCTCCACAGTGACCAACAGCCCTTCACTCAACTGATTGTTTCTCCAAAAATAGCAAGGCTCCATCCTATCAGGATACCCCACAAAGCTAAGCACTCTTCACAATAGTGTAGGCATCCCGAACTCTCCTAGGAAGGTGTGCCTCAGACGTGTACAGGGAATGAGCTGGTGGCAGGGAGCTCTACCTCCAGTGGACTTGTGAGCTGTCAGCTTCGTGCATACCATTTGTAGCAAAATTTTATTACTCTTGTGAGAACGATTATTAAGTTGTCATTTTTATCAAAATGAGATAATCAACTTATAAGGGGAGGAACAATGCCATGAATGATATGAACAACAATATGATGCATGCACATTTCGTACGGTCTCACAAACTTAATAAATAATTAAATTCTAGTGACATAGACGGTGGCATACAACGGTCTCTCATATATACGTAACTAATATGTACTACACGATAGCGCTGTTATGTACCTGCAGAAGAATCATTTCAGTCCACATACCACAATATAAAATGCATTGCAGAATTAAAAATTTATACACTCCCACATATGGATATTCCCGAATACCCATACAGGTAGTGCTCACTACCTGAACCATCGCCCTATTGATGGCATCGCCTCAACGGACGGAATCACCCACACATGGGACACTTTCATATAAACATGCGTATAACATGTAGATAATTCAGCATCATATAAGCACTTCCCTAGATCGACGGTGTATATGATCATGCTCTCACAACTCACACTTACCGAGGCATAGAGGCAAATGATCCATACATTACCATTCAAGCGAATGACACTCATACAATAGCACGCCGTATGAGTAACAAAATAGAAATATAATGCAAGGACCCCCAAGTCAGCACTAAAATAAGCCACCTAGAATCCTTAACTGGACATAAAGGATATGAACACTGGCACACTTTTAATAGGTTTAAACACTCTTTTGTTTTAAATACACATGTGAACAGTAACATGCTAAACCTTGCTCTGATGCTAGCTATAACAGAACTTACCAATTATACGAAATTAAGTAAAAAAAATTCCGTTGGAGCAGATAATTTAACAAACTTAAGCTCGTATAACTGGTAGTCCGTGAAATCATGAAGGATTTCAAACCAACCAACATACAAACCAAGATCGTACAAGTTTAGTAGCCACAATCACATATTACATAAAGTTCGCAACATCATTTTGAATACATCGGAGTTCAGAACATAAAGTTATTACAAGACAAGTTCATAATAAAGTAGCGGGAGCATATAGTTTTGAGACTTCACACACACACTTAGTTGAAATTATAGTGCCAGATAGTAGTCATGTCTAACAAAAGTATCAGGTAAGACGTACAGAGCGACCACGCCCTTGGTCCTAATTGTCGTCCATCGTGGAATACAGACAGTTGATGCAATATCCATAGTACATCTGACCATCTGCAACAATAATGGGAACAAAGCCCTGAGTACGAGAATATACTCAGCTATACTTACCCGCCTTAAATGGAAATAAAATGACACCAAGGTGTATGCAAGGCTTTATTTTAGTGGCTAGTTGACTCATTTGCGAAAAGTATAATTTATCTTGAATAAACCATTTTAAGTATTAGCATCATCTTCATTATAACCTGCCAATCTAGGTAAGCACCTATGCTATAGCAATTACTTGATTAACCATTCACATCAAGTTACCATCTTAGGTTTACCATTTCCAACATCATCCATATAACCATCCGTGTTCCATCATCATTACTACGATGCTATATCTCAAGTCAAGTGCTCACTATTTAGGAGTGATGGCGATTCGAATCAATTTCTAACCAGCTGGTAATTTATTCCTCACACAAACCACAATCACCGATCAAATGAGTTACAGATCACCAATGACACTATTCTAGTAAACATCGTGGGATAACAATTATGGACCGCACTACCCAGGGGCCTCCCGACTGCCAGGAATCAGGACCCAGTGTTGACATTAATTAACGCAATCGCTAAATAGCAACGGCGCTAAAAATACATGGTAATAAATTAACATGTCTCTAAATACTAGTCACCTTTTATATTTACCTATACTTCTTAGCATGGAACTAGGTTGTCATCCCTAATGAATAAAGCTTAAAAGTATATAAGTGGCACTATGATTTTATATGACTAGATAAAAATATAAATGATATAAAGATATGATCAATTAAGAATAAGAACAATTAAGAACATCTGCAAGCGGACAGATAATTATACCATTGTAGCATTTTACCTAGAGTATTACTAGGTTGTCATTTATAATTTTACTACTGGGAAGGTCTAGCTAAACTTCTATCTAGAATATTGATAAACTTTATATTCATGATAAAGAGAGTAAACCAATGTTATGCACTCTTACTCAATAATAGGGATAAGTCACTTGATAAAAGATATATATGATAAGTAATGATCAGTCATCATAAATAAATAAGTAGATACACTCTGAGCTCCCTAACTATTACTAATAACGTAATCCAATCAGAATATTAGAGGAATAATTCCTAAGTATTCAAGTTACATGTCAAGCTACTACAACTAATAATCATCGTCAAGTAATACTATCATACGTCCCAACCACAATGGAGCCATGAACAGGAAAAGTTGAGTTCAGAAACCTCTAATATACAAATATATCCTTAACCAGATAATGTTGCTCTACCAATAATCCACTACACAGGAGGAGGACTACAGAGGACTCAATGGGCCTATAAAAGTTCCACCCACGATCTACCACATGACCCTGAACAACTGGAGGCATCCGCAGATATGCAAAGCATCTAAGCACCATGCTTACATAATGCATACCACTCATCTTATGGCCAAATAGACGAGCGCCATACGAATATGTGATCGAACTAAATAGCAACGTAACTATACTAGAATTAAAGTAGACAATGAACGATGCATTCAAGAATGTAATAAAGATGAAGAATAATGTTGACATTGCAATAATTGTGCAAAGACAGAATTACAATAAGAGCAGAGAAATAGAATATTACCAAAACTCCACGCTCGCCAATGATTGGGAATCTAAGCTAGGTTGACTCAACTTGACTTCCTCTAGACCTGATCTAACTATGCTAAAGCTATGAACTAGAGGAACTCTAATCATCTAGGGTTTCTGGCTCCAGATGAACTGATCTTCAAATGACTTCATGCCTTCAGGGAGGTCTGCCCCTGTATTTATACCCCGGTGGGACGCACACGAGCCATTGGATCAAACCGACTTCACGTAGGGCTAGGATTGATCCTCAAGGTCGATAGAAGAATACTCCAGAAGCTCGTGGAAGGAGAAGGGAGAGGCCGCCCAACCACCCCCTGGCCGGCCGGCCCCACCTGGCAGGCACTCGGCCTCTGCTTCGTTCCGGTGTCTTCTGGGGTCTTCTATAATATACTAGTATTTATCTCGCGGTGAAATTCTAAAAATTATTTTAATAATTAGGTATCACTCTCCACTTTTCTACATAACTCCATACAAATATTAAAATTCAACAAAGCTCGTGGAATTCATCAGATAACACCCTAGTCTTCTATGTTTTCATGTATTTTGACCATTCTCTCATGTTTATTTCACTATATATTGTTGACGTTAACGACCATCAACACCCAGCCTGCCCTTGGGCTCACTCTTCGTGTCCCCGTCTTACTCCCTTCAGCACCAGTCTGCCAGCCCGAGTTTATCATGGCCCGAATAGTGTCACGAGCTTCACGGTCAAAAGCTACGTTATTTGGCCAGCTAAATGTGAGGCATGCGTTCAACATGATAAGAGGGATGAGCAACGATCAGTCCTTAACCGACACAGGCAGAAACTACAAGCACCCTAGAACCCTGTCTGGTTACACAACATTTATTCCTCTCGGTCTCTAATTATCCATTAACACTTAGTTATCTCCAGGATATCATCTATAGCTAAGTATTCCGGTAACCACCTATAGTTGCCGGTGATAAGAAATCACCGACTGCTACCGGTCTAAGTAGGGCTAAGCATTTAATGCGGTCCTAGACTTATTAGGGTATACATATATAATAAGGTAACAAGGATATAACAAGTGCATCAACGGTTTCACTCAACTCCTATAACTTAATGCAATAATATATAGATAACTTATATAAATAATTGCTTTTATAAAGTAGGAGACATATAATGCTCTGGGGCTTGCCTCTTTTAAAGAAACTAGGTTAATGGTCCATGCACTTGGGCAGATCCTCTCCTTGCTCCTTGGCCTCAGGCACCTCCTGTGCCTGGATTTTCTGTGGGTCGACCCCGGCCTGCTACTCTTGTACCGCTACCTGCACTTTCTCCTGCGATCTTGTATGTTGTATTTGTATAAGTAATTATGCAATTGGTGCATCAGATGAGATGGCATATGATGCTCATGGTCGTATGCAATGTAGATGAACATGTTTAACTTTATTTGATAGAGTAGGTATAAAACTCTTCTACCAGGTAGTCAACATCATCCAAGAACATGTACCATAAGCACATGTCATCTACTGCATTCTCTTCAACTACTAACTACCATCATATACCGCTAACTACCATATATCCACAACACAGGTACTACTATACTAACACTACAATGACAGCCATAACATGCCAAGTCATACCAGCAAGTTATTTGATGCTTCAAAGATACACCAAAGCTACACGGTTAAACTAATCATACAATAAGAAGGTTATTTTTATTTCATTTTAAACTAAGGTTACAATAGCAACATGTATTTCTGGTCCATAGAAAAATCTAGAAAAATTACAATAGCTTAGCCATGTTGAAGATAGCCAGATTCTTGCCGACAGTGAGCCCTCCGCTGACGCAGGTGACACCGTCGTGCCCTACGCGCGGAGGCGCACCGATTGGTACGGCACGTTGTCCGGGTGGCTCACCGAAGTGAGCACGCCGGTGTGCATGGCACACGGCAGCCACGTTGATTCACGTCACGGCTAGGCACTAGAGGCGGCGTAGGAGCAACACGGAAGCGAGGCAAGGTAGGTGCACGCGAAGAGGAGAAGGAAAGGGAAGCGGGATGGCTCAATCCACGCGGAGCTGAGTTCCGACGGACTCCGGCTAGCGGACACGCTCAGGAGGGAGGAGAGGAAGAGGAAAAAGCGCCCATGGCCATTACCTCCTTCTCTCCACAGATGACGGCGAGCGCAAAGAGCTGCGGCGGTGCAAGCAGGAGCGGTGGCGGCGCACGGTGGCGAAGCTCCGCAGCGGCGGCAATGGCGGTGCCGCGGCGGCGCTACTGCTGTGGTGCTTGGGCGAGCGAGGAGAGCAGAAAGGGGCAAATAGGAGAGGAGCGGGGCTGCTCGGCTGGGTTAAGGCGAGCGAGGAGAGCGGTGGGGCCCGCCGGCTAGCCAGCTACCGGCCGGAGCCGTACGCCGGTGGCCACGTAGCGGTCATGGCCTAGCACCGGTAGGCGCAGGCACGCGGGCGACGCGGGCGTATGCTCGGCCCAGTGGGCCGGCCTGGTGGGAGGCGGTGATGATTTTCCAAAAATAGAATTCCTTTTTCATTTCTTTTTCCAAAGGAACAGCAGCAAATTTCTATTTTTGAGCAACCAAAAATCATTTTTAGGATTTGGGGTCAAAATAAAAGTTGCTCATATTTTTTTGATCTTCCACTTTGCCAAAAGCAGCAAACTCAAATTCCCAGTAGATTTTGAACTAGGGATTTAAATTTGATTTTAAATCAAAACTCTAGTTTTCTAGATTATTTTTAAAAGCAAAATTTGAGAAAATTTTGAATACAACCCTTGCTCTAAATTGTCTGCTAAACATTTCTAAGTTGTTCATTTACTCAGACAAGCACATACAAGTCCTAACAAGAATCAACATAATTTTAAATCTACAGAAACAACATATTGCAACATGCATGTTTTGTTAACATGTTTCAAGTCGATATTTCATGTGATGCTTATCAATGCATGATTATGGTTATGCACATGATTTGCAATTGCTAATGCAAGCTTAACACCGAGGTGTTACAGAAAGGTCACAGTAAATGTGACATTTTTCGAGGCGGTTCCATGCCCGCCACGGTAAATCGGATAAAAAAACAAAAAACGAAAAAGCCCAGATCCAGCCCTGACCAGGCTTGGATCTGGGCCTAGCTCTGTAGCCCCTGCACGCCGCAACTGCTAGGGTAGCCATGACCGCTGCACTCCGCGTCCGAGGGAGGAGAAGGAGTGCCACAGTGGGAAGGTCGGATCCGGCCTCCATGCCACTGGATCCAGCCTCCACACCGCTGTCGGAGCTAAAGGGGGAGGAGCGTCGCCATGGGGAGAGGGCCGCCACGCTGGAGTGGGCTGCCGCTCGCCTGCGCCACCCGTGTTTCCCACGCCGCCACCGCCTCGCCCGCTCCCGGATCTGATGGCGAGGGCGACGAGGAGCCCAGATCCGGCTGTAACACCCCAGGTGTTAGTTACAGGCTAAGCAGTGAGATCGGACTTAATAAAGATATGTCAAGTGGTGGCAAGGTGTTGACTCTTCTAACATGAGCCCTAACTTTGCTTGTATGTTTGCATTTTCAAAGTTGACATAAGTAGTGTTAATGATGTCTATTTCATTTGAGTTAATAAACCCTTGATCATGTTCATCGTCAAGCATTAAGGCATGAATGCTTTTCATGTTTCAATTAAAGCATTTTCATGTTTCATATGTTATGTTTTAATAGTTTCATGAAGTAATGTTAGAGTTAGTAATTAAGGTTCTTAAAGTTTTTATATATGAGAATTTGCTTAAAGAATTAAAATTTTGATAAAATAAACTTAGTGGCTCTATGTGTGCTTCATGAAATGATATGAAGTTTGATTGAGTTCTAAAGTCAAACACATTAATTTTAAGCTTCAAGATTTGAACTTGAATATAATTCCCTTCATTTAGTGCTTTTAGCTAAGTCACGAAAAATAGCTTTCGAATTCAATTTTTGGTGAATTAATGCATTAAGTTTCATATATAAAATTTGTCCAACTTTTGTTCATGGATTGGAATGATGTTTCTTCTCTCCAACTGTGCTATTGGTTGATTATGACTTAGTCTCCAATTAAATTGCCAAAGTTGTTAAATCAAACAAATTTTCAAAACTTTAAATTTCAAATTCCCTTTTCTATCCCCATTTCAAGGTCTTCAAATCTAGCTCGAATTTGGGGATGGGCCTTAAATCAAAGATGGAGATCACTTCAAGTTGGACAACTTTCATTCTTGGAGATTTTCAAGTTGCCATATGGAATTGAGAGAAAAAGACAGAAGATCAAGCCTGCCACTGCAACAGTACAAGCCGCCCCTGATTTCTTCTCTCTGTTCACCGACGTCGTTGTGGCCTTCTCGCTGTTTCCTTGCACGTGGCCACGTTTCAGGCTGCGTGGCTCACTCGAGTAGGTTCTGGCGCAGCTAGAGAAGTCACCCTCGCCTCCTTAAGCGCATCATAGCCGCCATTGTGCTCTCTTTTTCTTTCTCTGCTCGCCGCCATGGCCGAGCAGCTAAGCTCGCACAGCTGTTGCTTTCTCTAGGTCACCAAGCAAGTCGTGGTGGGCTCCGTCATGCCCTCACAAACCCAAGCTTGGTCAGTCGACCGCCGGAGCGTCGTGTCTGCCGCCGCGCCACTGTGTTTGTGCTACCAGTGCCGCTGTCTGCGCGACCATGCCTCCTTGGACCACCGCACGACAAGTCATGGCCGGCAACAAGTGCATGTAGACCCTCTGATGCTCCGACACCGAAGCTCGCCGTCGATGACCACCCCAGCCGGCTGGAATTGGCCTCTTTCCCGGAGCTCCGTCGTCAAGTCGCTGCTATCGTGGCCCGGTTGCTACCGGCCGCCTTCCGCCGTCCTCGGCCACCCACAGGTGCGGGCGGGCACGCTGGTGCTCGCGCTGCCCTTCTCCGCCACCGTCGGCCCTCCTCTAGCCAGAGCCCAGCCTTCTGTCGACCTCCCTTGCCAGTCTATGCTCTGAAGAAGGAGTGCACACTCAAATAGAAGTAAAGGGAGGGGTCTAAGTGCAAAGGTGATGACTCAAGTGAATAGTGTTCTTGTACCGTGGGTTGATTTGTGAAAACAACAGGAGCTCCTTTGTAAAACCACCAGGCCACGCTGGGCCGGCCTACCATCACGCTGCTGGGCCAAGCCGGGCCACTTTGGGCCCGAGCCTCCTTTTTCCTTTTTCAGTGTTTTATTATTTCTATAAAAGTGCTGATATTTGTTATTCTCATAACTAATTATGGAAGCCTACTAAAATCATGAAAATTTTTGTGTAGCCTTGTTATGATGTTCTCTATGTAGGAAAAATATTGAATGAGCATTTTTAGTAGTTTTGCTATGTTTCAAAATTACCTCTTTTAATTAAGAAATGTAACTTCCATAATTTTTGTAGGCTAGAATAAATGTCCGTAAATAATGAATTTTGTTTTGCCACTATTTTATGATGTAGCCAACCTCCACAAAAAGTTTGGGATTAATTTGGCAATGTTTAATTTAATCACCTTTTCTATGCTTAATTAATTAATTAATTTAACTAATTAAGGTAATTAGAGGTTGATCCTAATATGACTTGGGTGAGTTTTGGAGTTGATTGTGGGCCTCGGAAGCACCAAACCCTTGATGTCCATGGCATCTTAAATATCTCTTTGATGTGTTGTAATCAACTTGTTATATAATGAATGAATGGCTTAATTAAATATGTAATTAATGAATGCATGTATGTAAGCCTTGATTGCTCCTTGTATGCAATAGTTGAGTAAGTGGATATGTTATGTAGGTGCTTTACATATTAATCTTTTGACCCATGTTACGTTAAATACCTTGCCTTGCTTGATTAGTATAATATAATAAGTGTTGCTCTTATATGAATAACTAATTAACTTAATAGTTAATTAACTAAGATGTTTGTATGATAATGACCCTACCTCTTAGTGAAGGAAAGTTGTACTCAAGTATGTTAACTTTGTTTGAATCCATCTAAGCACTTGTGTGCCTTACATCATGTATCATGTTTACGTTTTCCATCATGCTTAGCATATTATGGTAGTATGCAATTGTGTTGTGTTGCTAATAACCAACTTGCGAATAGGTTCCAATTAAATGGGAATAACCATGAACGATTAAAATCCTAATTCACCCTAGTGATGTGATGCTTGTGCTTCGTGTTTCCCAAGCATTTGTGTTATGTTTGTTTCACTCAAAAACACATTGCATCCATGCATATCATTTAGGTGCGATAACGGATGATGAATCGATGGGTGGACTACAGAGTCAAATCCGAAGATGGTGTAATAGTGACCAAGTTCAGGAGATAAAGATGATAGTTGATCATGATCTGAAGATGAAGCTAACTAACTGACATTGTGCTTCAAACCTAGGTAAGCCCCGGAGCATTATAAGCCTCCTACCTCTCTTTTAAAATTCACTCGAGTATACTTTTTGTAATGTGCATTAAGTTATAAGAGTTGATTTGAAATCCGTTGTTGCATGACTTACCTTGTCCACAATATATGTACCTGCAACCTTACTAGTATGTGTAAGTCGCTCTATGCTTAACTATGCTTAGACCGGAAGAAGTCGGGTGATTCCTGTCATCCGCGAGATTTAGGTGGCTACTCTGATATGGTTGACTATATTTGCTATCATGAAAAAGAACCAGGTAATAATGGATAACTAGAGACCAGGCGGGATCCGGTGCTTTTATGGTTGTTGTTGATGCCAGTTAGGCATGTATTCTTTGATCCCGTCTGTGTCAATTAAGGACCGCTTCGTTGTTGGACCTTGGTTAAGATTGAAGGTACCAAACACATAGCAGGGCCTGAGTTATAGTTGACCGTGATGTCGATCCTCATTCGGGCTGAGGTATTGGACTGTTAGCATTGCTGAGAGGAGAGCCTGAAGGAAGGGGATTGATCCAAGACCATGTTTGCTACGGGTTTCAGGCTTCGGGCAATTCATGTGAGGATGTAGGACCACAAGTTTTGCGAAATGGTCTAGGCTCACCGCTGAATGGAGTGAACGGTGATCCATACGAGCTAATGAGGGCTCGTATGGGTGTGTGTTTGGGATTGCCCAGCTGGATGTAATCGATTCGAATCGTCGTCTCTCCCGGTCAGTGAGAAACTTAGTCATTGTCCAGTAGTCGTAGTAACTAATGAAACATGATGGTTCTACTGATCATGAAATTAGAATATGGTTACTACTGTGATGCTTATTAATCTAATGATTATTACAGAATAGATACAAATTTAATTCTAAATGGCTTCACTAAACTGGATGCTAAAATCTTGATGCTAAAAGATTGAAAGTAAGGACTTATGTAGTAAGCTCTTTTGCAAAGGTTTATGCTATCCAACTAGCTCCACTAAATAAACCTAGCATATCCTTGGAGTTCTTTTATTTTTCTCTTGTCAGGTAAGTCTTGCTGAGTACAATTGAGTACTCAGGGTTTATTCCACCATGTTGCAGGTGAAGTGCTATGTGAAGGGTCGAGATGGCGGACTAGAGGGGGGGTGAATAGTCCTTTCTAAAATTAATCGCGTCGGCAAACCGAAACAAATGCGGAATTAAAACTATCGGTCTAGCCAAGACTACACCCCTCTATCTAAGTTCACGAGCACCTCACAAAGATCCTAATTATGTAACTAAGGTGCTTTCCTTAGCAAGAGCTCTCCTAAACAATTCTAGAGCAAGGTCACACAAACCTATGTACTAGTACTTTAGCAAAGCCGGGGAGCTCCTACACAATTCTAGTAAGCAAAAGCACGAAGCCACCTATGCTCACTAGCAATGCTCAATAGCAAGGCAACTAATGCCAAACTAGAGAGCGCAAATTACTTAGCTACACAAACTAAGCAATATGACTAACAAGGTTACACAAACCAAATTAGCCACGCAACGGGAGCTACTTCTATGCTACACAAGCAAGAAGGTAACTAGCTAACTACACAAGCAAACTAGTTACAAGAGCAACTACACAAGCACAAGTATATGAATGTAAATACAAGCTTGTGAATCGAAAGCAAACCACCGAGAAGATGTACACAATGTTGACACGACGGTTTTTCACCGAGGTTCACTTGGTTGCCACCAAGCTAGTCCTCGTTGTGGCGATACACCCACTTGATGGATCATGAGCTAATTGACTATCAAGAGTCAAACTCTCAGCGGGTGCCGCACATCCACTCTCAATATGGGGATCCTCCAAGCCACGAGCTTTACTAGAGTTGCTCTTTGCGATCCCCGCGGGGTGAGCACAATCCCCCTCACAAATTCTCCTCCGGAGCCACGCACAATCTTCATGTGTGCTTCAACAGAGTCACAAGCCACCAAGCCGTCTAGGAGGTGGCAACCTCCAAGAGTAACAAGCACCACCGACTTGCAACACGATCACCTAGTGCCACTCGATGCAATCCTCTCGATGCAACGCACTAGAATCGCTCTCTCACTCGATCCGATGAACACTATCAAGCATGAGTGAGTTAGAGGGCTTCCAAGCACTACCACATAAGCCACCAAGGCCAAAGTGTGCTCAGCTGCCGGCCAAGGCTGGCCAAGGCATCTATTTATAACCCCACGGTCAAATAGAGTTATTACCCCTTCACTGGGCAGATTTCGGGACGACCGGACGCGCCGGTCATAACTGACCGGACGCGCTCAGCCGCGTCCGATTCTCCAACGGTCACTAACCCCCAACGGTCAAACCAGCGACCGGACGCGCCGCTGCCACGACCGGACGCGCCCCTGGCAATGACCGGACGCGCCGATTGCACAATACCGCGCGCCCGCGAAGCAATGACCGGACACGCCCCTGGCAACGACCGGACGCGCCGATCGCACAGCACCACGCGCGCAATGACATGACCGAACGCGCTCCTTGCGATGATCGGACACGACAGTGCCCGCGTCCGGTTAGAGTCTAGTAAGCACCTTCAACGATCGGTCGCGTCCGATCATCCTTGCGTTCTGCAATTCCCACTGGGCGCATGACCGGACGCGCCGGTCCCGTGAGTGACCGGACGCGCCGGTTGCAAACCCTAACACCCGCGGCTGCGTTGAACTGACCGAACGCGTCCGGTCATACCATGACCGTGTCCGGTGCAGCGTCCGATCACCTCTGTGACCTCTGTTCGCCTCCGTTTCTTTTCCGACTTTCGGCGTAGTGGAAAATAGGCTTTTCAACTCCTCGAAAATGCCAGAATCCCGCGCTCGCAAGCTCGGCGAGAGGGAGAGAGGAACCCAAACCCTCTCTACCGCTTAAACTTCATCACCTTCGTAAATGTGCCAACACCAACAAGTGATCACCACCTTGTGCACATGTGTTAGCATTTTCATAATCATTTTACCGAAGGAGTTAACCACTCAACTTGCCACGCCACTCGATCCTAGCAACGATGCATAGTTAGATCACACGAGTGGCACTAGATGACCGATATGCAAACAAGTTTGCCCCTCTTGATAGTACGGCCATCTATCCTAAACCCGGTCATAAACTTCTCTACACACCTATGACCGGTGAAATGGAAATGCCCTAGGTTATACCTTTGCCTTGCGCATTCCACTCCATCTCCTCCGACGTTGATGCAACACATGCACCAACCAATCACCAAATGATATGATCCACTTCATATCATCACGTGACCGTATTAGTTCATCGATCTTGACCTCACTTGCTCTTCACCGTTGCCTCGGTCCTTCGGCGCCAAGCCATCACAACTTGTCCTTCACCCTAGCAACCGGTCCATCAAGCCAAGCCTCATCTTGATCTTCTCCACCTTGGTCACATGACTCCATGTCATGTCTCATGTGCAATAGCCTCTTTCATGACACCATCACTTGCGGACTAATCGCCTGTGTATCTTACATAACCACATATTAGTCCACCTAAGTTGTCACTCAATTACCAAAACCAAACAAGGACCTTTCAATCTCCCCCTTTTTGGTAATTGATGACAACTCTACAAAGATATGGAAATTAAGTTCTTTTGGACTTTATGCCACTTATCCAACATTTAAGCTCTATGTTAGGATTTGGATAAGCACCATAAAATCCGACTTGGTAGTGATAACTCTCCCTACATATGTTCTCAAATGGTTTGGTTTCAAGCTTGCACATATGCATAAATATGAAATTTGTGGGAGGGTTAGCACTACTAAGTGATGCTAAGGTGTATAGAATAAACCTTTGTAGCTTGATACCAATTAGTAGCTTGATACCATTTGAAAATCACAAGTTTGCCATCATCCTTAGCATCATGAGTAGCTAGACATCAAAAATACTAGAAACCCCGTGAGATCAACATTATAAGCAAGGTTCTAGTACCACATGTAGAAATACAAGTCTAGCTATCATCCTATGCATGCTAGTTATCATATCATCATTCAAGTTCTATAACTTGCATACAACACACAAGCATGCATATTAAATATAAAACTTATGCAATGCAAGCAAGCACATGAATATGCACATATCAAATGCAACCAAACAATGTTCATGAGCTTGCTCCCCCTACTTGTGTGCTTCTTTTGTCCAAGAATTTTGATCCTTCTCATTTCTTCGATGTTGCTCCCTCTTTGTCCATCTCCATGTCCAAACTCATCTTCTCATGATATCTTTGTTCAAATAATTGAACCAAACCTCTCTCTCTCTTGGTGTATTGACATATATTTGTTCCAACTTCTCCCCCTTTGTCATCAATTTCCATAAAGGGTGTACTTCTCATTGATGCAAAGGCTTGCATTGGGGTAGATGGTTGAGACTTGAATATTGCGTTGTTGATGGACATCACCGCACATGTTGGAATGACATTACTTGTATGTTGCTCTTGAGATACCACTTAGGATCTTTGACCTTGATACCATTAGGTGGGGCTCCTCCCCCTATGTCATAGCATGGGTCATTCACTTGATAATCTTGAGCTCTTGTGTGTGAGGGAACTTTCTTCATTTGATGATCACTTAAAGTTGAGGATCACTTGTGGAACCACCGTCTTGTATAAATTATATCATGTGTAGAAATACCACGAATAAGTGTGTGATACCAATTTGAAGAATCCTTTATCATGGAACCACTTGTAGGATTTGTCAATATGATCTTTTCTTGAACATTTGCTATCTTTATGAGTACCACTTGTAGGATATCACTTGTAGATCATGATCTAGACATCACTTGTAAATACCAATTGAAGAAATATTTTAAGTCTAGATACCATTTGAAACGCCCTAGATATCCATTTCCATTGTTGTCTTGTGCTTGTACCCATATCATTGTCATGAGCTTCTAGTATGACTTGAACTAAGTTGATTTGCCTAAGATTCTAAGTCCGGTTTGATCCAATGACAAGCTTCTTCACTCCTCATACTAAGGGTTATCTTGCCAATGTTGTACTTGTCACTTGTTAGCAATCCAAACTAGATCAAGTACTTGGGTTCACTAGCTCATGAACAAATTCATACACATACCACTAGATCATTTAAACACTTCAAGCAATAGTGGTAGGCTATGAATTTAAACATTTCATTTGTTATGCATGATCCTAGTAAGCATGTACTATATGCACTAATCGCATACTAGTAAGGGATGAAATGATCATGCACATTGCAATGATACCTTTGTTATGTTGGAGTAGAGGATAGTCACATAGATTCCAATTCATTACTCCAATAGAAATGTGAAGTCCAATTTATAAGCTTGGTGAAGACCAATCATTATAGAGAAATCCATTCTTCACCCATATGAAATGAGAACCACTAATAATCAAGTGCATTATCTCTTGTTGTGGTTGGCTTGCTTTTTCTCTTTGATCAATGCTTGCATCAGAGAAGTACTTATGATACTAATTTTACAACTATGACTAGCTCTCTTTTGGGTGTTGCTTGCTTTTCTTGATCAACCCTATTGATTGCTTCAATTAAGCATCTCAAATGTCCCTTGAATTCATCACTTCCATGTTAGCCTTCCAAGCTGGTGCTCGGTTTACCCACCCATGGGCGGCAAGCCCCCTCAGCAGGGAGAAGTGACCTCTCTCCAAAGAACCATCCTTGACACTTACTTGAATTGCCTTTGATTGATTGATCTATGGACTTAACTTGATGAGTAACCTTGAATTATTCTTTAAGTCCTTTTCTTTCTACCAAATGATCTCCAATTATTACTAGAACTTGAACCTCATCTTCATCTTGAGTTTGATCTTTATTTTTAAATTTGAGTACCAAATTTATACACTAAGTACATTCCATAATCAATGCCCTTGTACTCATTTCTTGTCATGCTTCTAGATCAATTCAAAACCAAACTTAGGTGCCTCAAACACTTATAAATATGTTTCCAACTTGAGGACCTTTCACTTAAAGTGACTCTAGATTAACCCAATGATTGTCACTTTTCTAGCAGATTCTGTACCCTTCAAAGAATAATTCATATCTCCCAATGTACAGATCCAAATAACATAAAATTTGGTGGAGATGTGATTCACTAAGTCATCTAGCAGATGTAAAAATTTGAGATTCATTTGACATCTAGATTGCTACCAGATTTCAAATCTTCCACCACTGCTATATGCTGAAAACTGCTGCACTATAGCTGACAAGATGTGCTCTAAAACCATAGCATTTCTCATCCAATTATCATGAAATTTATACAACATCTCATATCATAAGTCTAGAGCATGAATACCAAATTTCAAGCCAATCCAATATGATTTAGTCACTCAAACTCGGACTTGATCTCAGCTAACTCAGATTTTCAATAATGGACAGATTTTAATACATTGAGCTATACTTCACCAAATTGAATCAAACTTAAAACTAATTTGTTTGAACATTTTCATAGGACATATATCCATTCAATCCACTTACTAAATGTCATCTCATGAATTTATCCAACACAAATCAATCCAAATTTGATTGCTAGGCATTTAATCCATTCAATCATCTCATAGAGAGCAACATTGCATATATATCCAATTCAATCAACTCATATGCACCCAAATAAATTGATCAACTAGAGATGTACCTTGGTTATCACATGATCATCCTCTTAGCAAGCTCCAACTCAAATATTTGCAAGCCATCAAATATATTCAATAAATCACCACAATCTTGAATGTTGCACTTGTATGTTGTAGCATTTGGACTCCACTTATTTTGACTTGACATTGGGATATAATATGCACTAAGCTTTAAAACTTGATTCAACATATGATGACCAATATGAATCCAAATGAATCAAGCCTCCAATGCCGATGGTACCTACAAACAATCATTCACTTTTTGATGGTACCCAAACAAGTTTGGGTCCTCTCAAGTTAGGAGCAACATACTTAGGCAAAGCCTTAGTATGGGTAGCGGGATGTTTTGCAATTCCAACCAATAAGGTACCATTGCCATCCTTTATAAGCATGTTAGTATCATTAATTGAACTAGGCTTAGAATTATTACCTAGGGGACATGAATGAGCCATGTGTCCCCTTTCCCGGCATGAATAGCATATTCTCTTTGGTTGAGCCTTTTCTTCCTTGCTCATGTGATGCTCTTTATTGCCTTGCCTCTCATGAGTTGCTTGAGCATTCTTCTCAAGCTTGGTAGGACACCCCGAGGCAAAGTGTCCCATATCTTCACACTTGAAGCACTTGATGTGAGCCAAATCTCTCTTCTTATCTTGTATCTTGCTCATTATCTTGGCATCTTGGATTTGCATTGGATGCCTTCCTCTTCCACCTCTTCTTGTTTTCCTCTTCATGATCATCAAGTCACCAACATCTTCATCATTGATCTTGACTTGAGCTTGGGGTATCTTCTTTTCATCTTGTGGCCTCATCTTTGGCTTCTTGGTTGGGCAAGACTTGGCAAGGTGACCCATCTCATGGCATTTAAAGCACATGAAATGAGATAGCTTCTTTTGTTCTTGCTTCTTCATTTTCTTGCCCTTATTCTTGTTGAAGCCAATGCCACTCTTGTCACCATATCTTCTTTGAGTCTTTATCATGTGCTCAAAGGTGACTTTTGAGTTGTAGCACCTCTCTAACTTGTTGCTCAATTTCTTCACTTCACTTTTGAGCTCATTGTTCTCTTTCAAAATGTTAGTCTCACAAGACATAAAAGTAGAACAAGCATATAATTGTGAAGAACATGGCATATCTAATAAGTCATCATAAGAGGTGGATACATGCTTTCTCCCTACATCACATGGGTTAGTCACATTTTGCAATTGATCATTTGATCCATGTGATGAGCTCTCATTAATTTTAATTTTCTTTAATAACATCTTAAAGAGAGAAGCATGTTCTTGTACTAAATTATCATGAGCAACACTAAGTTCCTCATGAGCCAATTTTAGCTCCTCATGTGAACAAGTAGTAACATAAAGTAGATGCTTTTGTTGTTCACATGTGCTTTTTAGAAATGAGTTTTCATTTTCCAATTTCATGGTTTTAGCCTTCTCATTTTCTAAAGACATGTTCATGCTAGCAAGTCTACTAACAAGCTCATCATATGAATCAACATGATCAATCACATTATCATTTGATACCTTTGTGTCACCTAGTGACATGAAGCAATGTGATGTAGTGGATGGGCTTGTAGTAGCATCATCAAGGCCCGAGCATGAACCAACGTTGTCACCATCAAGTGTGCTTGGGGTAGAAACATCACTTGCAACACTTGATGCATCATCACCATTCTTGTCAAGTGAACTTGTGGTAGATCGATTATCATCATCACTTGACCATGAGGTGGAGCAATCCTCCACAACCATCGTGTTGTGGTCATGCTCAACATCATCATGTGCAACCTCCTTGGGCTCGACATCATCGTCATCATCGGTGATAGCTCCATACTTTTCATTGAGATAGGCCCATATCTCATGAGCGGATTTGAGGTCCATGATCTTACCAAAGATGCTATCATCTAAAGATCTATACATGATGTTAGTAGCTTGGATGTCAAGATCTAGGCATTTCTCTTGTGCTTGAGTTAGATTATCTTCATCCAACACATGAGAAAAGCCTACATCTACCATCCACCACATTTGAGGGCAAATAAACTTAAAATTGCATATCATCCAATTTTTCCACCGTGCAAAGTGTGTGCCATCAAACATGTGAGGACAATCAACATCTAGTCCATATTCCGCCATCCTCTCAGGTCGGTGAAGACCATAAATGAGAGACCGGGCTCTGATACCAATTGAAGGGTCGAGATGGCGGACTATAGGGGGGGTGAATAGTCCTTTCTAAAATTAATCGCATCGGCAAACCGAAACAAATGCAGAATTAAAACTATCGGTCTAGCCAAGACTACACCCCTCTATCTAAGTTCACGAGCACCTCACAAAGATCCTAATTATGTAACTAAGGTGCTTTCCTTAGCAAGAGCTCTCCTAAACAATTATAGAGCAAGGTCACACAAACCTATGCACTAGTACTTTAGCAAAGCCGGAGAGCTCCTACACAATTCTAGTAAGCAAAAGCATGAAGCCACCTATGCTCACTAGCAATGCTCAATAGCAAGGCAACTAATGCCAAACTAGAGAGCGCAAATTACTTAGCTACACAAACTAAGCAACATGACTAAAAAGGTTACACAAACCAAATTAGCCACGCAACGGGAGCTACTTCTATGCTACACAAGCAAGAAGGTAACTAGCTAACTACACAAGCAAACTAGTTACAAGAGCAACTACACAAGCATAAGTATATGAATGTAAATACAAGCTTGTGAATCGAAAGCAAACCACCGAGAAGATGTACACAATGTTGACACGATGGTTTTTCATCGAGGTTCACTTGGTTGCCACCAAGCTAGTCCCCGTTGTGGCGATACACCCACTTGATGGATCATGAGCTAATTGACTATCAAGAGTCAAACCCTCAGCGGGTGCCGCACATCCACTCTCAAGATGGGGATCCTCCAAGCCACGAGCTTTACTAGAGTTGCTCTTCGTGATCCCCGCGGGGTGAGCACAATCCCCCTCACAAATTCTCCTCCGGAGCCACGCACAATCTCCACGTGTGCTTCAACGGAGTCGCAAGCCACCAAGCCATCTAGGAGGTGGCAACCTCCAAGAGTAACAAGCACCACTGACTTGCAACACGATCACCTAGTGCCACTCGATGCAATCCTCTCGATGCAACGCACTAGAATCGCTCTCTCACTCGATCCGATGAACACTATCAAGCATGAGTGAGTTAGAGGGCTTCCAAGCACTACCACATAAGCCACCAAGGCCAAAGTGTGCTCAGCTGCCGGCCAAGGCCGGCCAAGGCATCTATTTATAACCCCACGGTCAAATAGAGCCGTTACCCCTTCACTGGGCAGATTTCGGGACGACCGGACGCGCCGGTCGTAACTGACCGGACGCGCTCAGCCGCGTCCGATTCTCCAACGGTCACTGACCCCCAACGGTCAAACCAGCGACCGAACGCGCCGCTGCCATGACCGGACGCACCCCTGGCAATGACCGGACGCGCCGATCACACAATATCACGTGCCCGCGAAGCAATGACCGGACGCGCCCCTGGCAACGACTGGACGCGCCGATCGCACAGCACCACGCGCGCAACGACATGACCGGACGCGCTCCTTGCGACGATCGGACGCGACAGTGCCCGCGTCTAGTTAGAGTCCAGTAAGCACCTTCAACGATCGGTCGCGTCCGATCATCCTTGCGTTCTGCAATTCCCACTTGGCGCATGACCGGACGCACCGGTCCCGTGAGTGACCGGACGCGTCGGTTGCAAACCCTAACACCCGTGGCTGCGTTGAACTGACCAGACGCGTCCGGTCATACCATGACCGTGTCCGGTGCAGCGTCCGGTCACCTCTGTGACCTCCGTTCGCCTCCGTTTCTTTTCCGACTTCCGGCGTAGTGGAAAATAGGTTTTTCAACTCCTCGAAAACGCCTGAATCCCACGCTCGCAAGCTCGGCGGGAGGGAGAGAGGAACCTAAACCCTCTCTACCGCTTAAACTTCATCGCCTTCATAAATGTGCCAACACCAACAAGTGATCACCACCTTGTGCACGTGTGTTAGCATTTTCATAATCATTTTACCGAAGGAGTTAACCACTCAACTTGCCACGCCACTCGATCCTAGCAACGATGCATAGTTAGATCACACGAGTGGCACTAGATGACCGATATGCAAACAAGTTTGCCCCTCTTGATAGTACGGTCATCTATCCTAAACCTGGTCATAAACTTCTCTACACACCTATGATCGGTGAAATGGAAATGCCCTAGGTTATACCTTTGCCTTGCGCATTCCACTCCATCTCCTCCGACGTTGATGCAACACATGCACCAACCAATCACCAAATGATATGATCCACTTCATATCATCACGTGACCGTATTGGTTCATCGATCTTGACCTCACTTGCTCTTCACCGTTGCCTTGCTCCTTCGGCGCCAAGCCATCACAACTTGTCCTTCACCCTAGCAACCGGTCCATCAAGCCAAGCCTCATCTTGATCTTCTCCACCTTGGTCACATGACTCCATGTCATGTCTCATGTGCAATAGCCTCTTTCATGACACCATCACTTGCGGACTAATCGCCTGTGTATCTCACATAACCACATATTAGTCCACCTAAGTTGTCACTCAATTACCAAAACCAAACAAGGACCTTTCACTATGTCTGCTGAAAGTGGTGACTAAGTGCCGGCAGGCTCGGCTATTCTGTATTTGCATCCTCATCTATGCTTTTGTTGAAGGTTATCATCTGAACTAGCAATATGATTTCAAACTTATGTTATTGTAAGCATTTCAAAGCTTTCTTGTTTCACTTAATCAAGTTTTGAACTCAATATTGTAATATTATTTTCGCTACAAACTCTGTGTATGTGATATGTATTCACTTAATCAAGTATGATCTTGGTTGTGAAGTTGATTTATCGAGGCCTTCGTGGTACTCGTCGGACTATCGGGATTATATAAGTGACAGTATGCTTGTGTCAACGTGTTTAACGAGGACAGTCATACCTAATCTTGTATAAATTTGGTGGTTCTGTCACACCGGCCTCCCCGCTTGCGTCGCCTGAGAGAGAGAGAGGGAGGGGAGAGGGCCACCCCGCCGAGGAGAGGAGGGACGCCACCACCGGAGGAGGAGGAGGCGGCCTCGCGCAGCCGGCCAGAGGAGGAGGAGACAGCCTCGCACACCCGCCTTGAAGGGCCGCCCCGCGCATGTCCTGGATCTGCTAGAGGAGGAGAAGGAGGAGGGGGCCAGGGGCCACGCCGCCAGATATGAGGTGGGGCCGGATTCACCACCGGGGAAGACGTTGGAGCCGCGTGTAAGGTCCAAATAGGCTAGAGGGGGGTGAATAGCCTAATTAAAACTTCTACAAGAATTACTTAACCACAAGTTAGTACGAAAGGTGGCGAAGCAAATGCACTAGCTCTAACTAATTAAGCAAGCCACCTACACAAGTCTAGTACAAGGCTATTCACTAAACACAACAACAACTACAAGCTAGAAACAAGAAGTAATACAAGAGAAGAGCTTCGAGTGATTATACCGCCGTGAAGAGAAGAGAAATACCAATCAATCAATCATACAAGAGAAATCCTCGGGAAGAGAATGACACAAGAATTTATCCCGAGGTTCACTTGCTTCCCGGCAAGCTACTCCCCGTTGTGGCGATACACCCACTTGTCGGTTCGCGAGCTAATCGACTATCAAGAGTCGAGCCCTCGACGGGCGCCGTACAACCGCACACAAGATGGGGATCCTCCAAGCCACGAGCTCAACTAGAGTATCCAATTCATGAACTCCCGCGGGGAAGGATCAAGAACCCCTTACAACACTTGGTGAAGGCTCCAACAATCTCCAATTGCGAGCTCGATCACCTCCGCTGCTCCAAGCCGTCTACCGTGTCGGGAAACACGGAAGAGTAACAAGAAATCCGCAGCAACTCGAAGATCAAGTGCCTCTAGAATGCAACTCTCAAGCAATGCACTTGAATCTCACTCAATCTCACTCAAGATGTGCAACTATGCAAAGAGATGAGTGGAGGGGTTGTTCTCTAGCTCAAAGTATGTCTCTAGTTCTCAAAATGTGCAAGTGATTTCCTCAAACCCCGGCCAACCTCTATTTATAGCGTACCCCTTCGAATATAGCCGTTAGGAACTTTAACCAGCCGAAGTCATGCTGACCGGATGCGCTGGTCAAACTGACCGGACGCGCCGGTCGCGCAACGGCTAAAATCTGAAACACCGATCGGACGCGCTAGTCGTACTGACCGGACGCGTCGGGTGTGACCGGACGCGCTGGTCCCGCAACAGACCGGACGCGCTGGTCAACTTGAGTAGCGCACAACTAAACAACGACCGGACGCGCCACTCGTAAAGACCGGACGCGACAGTGCCCGCGTCCGGTTAGAGTCCAATAAGCTCCCTGGAAGTGACCGGACGCGCTGCGCGTCCGATCATCAAACTAAAAAACGCACAGACGCTGAACGCTGACCGGACGCGTCCGGTCATACCGAGACCGCGTCCGGTGCAGCGTTCGATCACCACAGTGACCTCCGTTCGCCTCCGTTTCTTTTCCGACTTTCTGCGCAATAGAAAATAGGCATTTCACTTCTCCAAAAAGCGCTGAATCCCGCCTCGCAAGCTCGGCGGGAGGGAGAGAGGAGCCCAAACCCCTCTCTACCGCCTGAACTCCACCGCCTTTGCAAATGTGCTAACACCACCAAGTGTACACCACCATGTGCATGTATGTTAGCATTTCACAATCATTTTCCAAGGCGTTATGTTAGCTCTTTACTAGATCCTAATGCATATGCTCAAGACATTGATCTAGTGGCACTTGATTTACGAGCTAACCGTGATTGCCCCTCTTCATAGATGGCTATATATCCTAAACCCGGTCAATCACTTCTCTACTCATCTTAGACCGGCAAAAGGAAAACCCCTATGGTTATACCTTTGCCTTGCGCTCTTAGATCCTTCTCTTTTCACTTGATCATCATGTCCTTCCTTTTATGTGCATCTCCACCATGATCATCATTTCATGTCCATGCACCATCTCTTTGTGATCTTGTGGCCACCACTCCTTGCCACATACACCTTCATCACATGTGTTGCTTATGCCTAACTCAATACACTTAACATAAGGCATTAGCAACTTGGTGTCATTAATTACCAAAACCAAACTTGGGCTTTCAATCTCCCCCTTTTTGGTAATTGATGACAACCATCACAAAGATATGAAATGAAATCAATTTTCAATTTCGATAGTATTAGCTCCCCCTACATATGTGCTTTCACGAGTTTGGTTCAATTGTGCACATATGTATGGATTTGAATTTTGGGAGAGTTGCTACTATCAAATTGATGCTAAGGTATATAGAATGGACCTTTTGAAGCGTGATACAAATCGGAGTTGCCTTTATATACCATCTTTAGCATCGATGTAGCTAGACACCACTTGTAATACATCACTTGTAAAGATCACAAACACTAAAGTACTTCGTGAGATCAACATTAAAAGCAAAGGTGTCTAGATACCTCATGTAAAGCTACTCTTAACAAAACATCATTCAAGTTCTATATCTAGCATACACCATTTAATCATGAATATCGAAATTAAACTTTGCAATGCAACATTTCATCATGTTAATGCACATACAAATGCAACAAATAATCCATGAGCTTGCTCTCCCTACTTATGTGCTCAAATTTAATTTCTCTCCTCCTCACTATATCTTTTCTCTCTCCCTTACTATATCTTTCTCCCTCTTTGTGACTTTTCTTTTTATCTTTGTGACTTTTCTCTCCCCCTTATTATTTCTTATTCCCTTTTTGCAATATCTTTGTGACTTTTCTCTCCCCCTTTGTCAACAATCACCAAAAAGGTGCCAATTTTAGTGAGAGTTAAGTCAATCAATATGAGGGAGTCCAAATTATGGTTCAATCTAGATCACTTGCCTAGAATATGTAATTCGGTTTGATCCAAGGACAAGCTTTTTCACACCTCATAAAGTATAAGGGTTATCTTGACCATGTTGAATTACACATCATAAGCTCATTTTCAAGATTCAACACTAGGTTTGCAAGCCCACAAACATGTCATATGCTATCACTAGATCAATCAAACATAGAAGCAATAGTGGTACCATATATACATCAAAATCATTTAATTTTCATGAATGAGCCTATTTGTCATGCAAATATGTCTATATGTTCTAAACATGTCCTTAGCAAAGTATGAATGATATGCCAAACAACTTTACCTTGCTATGTTGGAGGAGAGGCATGTCATATAAGAATGTGGGGGTGCACTCATTTCAAGTTGGAGAAGTCAAGTATGTTCAATTCATTCTTCAACTTGTAAAATCTCTTTTCATCAAGTGGCTTTGTGAATATGTCAGCTAGTTGATCTTCGGTACCAATGCTCTCAATGCTAATATCACCCTTTTGTTGATGGTCTCTTATAAAATGATGCCTTATGTCAATGTGCTTGGTTCTTGAATGTTGAACCGGATTTTGTGTCATCTTGACAGCACTTTCATTGTCACAAAATAATGGCACATTCTTGAATTTGATTCCAAAGTCATTCAAGGTTGCTTTCATCCAAAGCAATTGTGCACAACAACTACCGGCACTAATGTATTCGGCCTCGGCGGTAGATAGTGCAACACTATTTTGTTTCTTTGATGACCATGAAATAAGAGACCTTCCAAGCAATTGACAAGTGCCACTTGTGCTCATTCTATCAATCTTGCATCCACCATAGTCGGAGTCCGAATATCCAATCAACTCAAAATTAGACCCCTTTAGAAACCATAATCCAACATCATGAGTGCCCTTAAGATATCTCAATATCCTCTTGGTTGCTTTCAAGTGACTTTCTCTAGGTGAAGCTTGATATCTTGCACACTTGCACACACTAAACATCACATCCGGCCTAGAAGCGGTGACATAGAGCAAACTTCCAATCATAGACCGGTATAGCTTTTGATCTACCATGTTTCCGCTAGCATCAATACCCAATTGATCATTAGTGCCCATTGGAGTACTCATTGGCTTAGCATCTTGCAATCCAAACTTCTTGATCATGTCCTTGATGTACTTGCCTTGACTTACAAAAGTGACATTCTTCATTTGCTTGATTTGAAGTCCAAGGAAGTAACTAAGCTCTCCAATCATAGACATCTCAAACTCATTAGCCATCATATTTCCAAACTCTTCACAAAAGTCTTGGTTAGTTGATCCAAAGATAATGTCATCCACATAAATTTGCAACACAAACAAGTCATTTCCAAGCTTCTTGGAGAAGAGCGTGGTGTCAACCTTTCCCATCTTGAACCCTTTAGAGAGGAGAAAGTCCCTTAACCTCTCATACCATGCTCTAGGTGCTTGCTTCAAACCATACAATGCCTTCTTTAGCTTGTAAACATGGTTGAGCTTCTTGTCATCTTCAAAACCGGGAGGTTGCTCAACATAAACTTCTTCATTGATGTAGCCATTGAGAAATGCACTCTTGACATCCATTTGATAGAGCTTGATGTTGTGTGCACAAGCATATGCTAATAAGATTCTAATAGCCTCCAATCTTGCAACGGGTGCATATGTCTCTCCAAAGTCAAGACCCTCAACTTGAGTGTATCCTTGTGCTACTAATCTTGCTTTGTTCCTCACAACCATGCCATCTTGATCTTGCTTGTTTCTAAAGACCCACTTAGTACCAATCACATTGTAGTTCTTTGGCCTCTCAACAAGTTTCCAAACTTGATTTCTAGCAAAGTTGTTTAGTTCTTCATGCATGGCATTTACCCAATCGAAATCCTTCAAAGCATCTTCTATCTTCTTTGGTTCTTCTAATGAGACAAATGAGTAATGCTCACAAAAGGATGCTAGTCTTGATCTAGTTTGAACACCACTTTGAATTTCACCGATAATTTGGTCCAACGGATGATCTCTTGCAATGCTAGTAGGTTGGAGTATTGGGAGTTGATTGCTTCCACTTGTTTGACCTTGAACTTGAGCTTCATCATGAGTATCACTCGAGCTAGCTTGATTTGAATCAATTTGCACACTTTGGTTGATCACATGAATATCATCATCGTCAACTTGCCTTGGCCTAACATCACCAATGTCCATGTTCTTCATTGCATTAGACAATTGATCTCCTCTCACATCATCAAGGTTTTGAGCTTCATTTTGAGATCCTTGGGTTTCATCAAACTCAACATCATGAACTTCTTCCAAGGTGCCATTAGTGAGATTCCAAACTCTATATGCCTTGCTTGTGGTAGAATAACCAAGTAAGAACCCTTCATCATATTTCTTTTCAAACTTGCTCAATCTAGTGCCTTTCTTGAGAATATAGCATTTGCAACCAAACACTCTAAAGTATGCAATGTTGGGCTTTCTTCCATTCAATAGCTCATATGGTGTCTTTCCAAGCTTCCCATGGCAATAGAGACGGTTGCTACAATAGCAAGCCGTGTTGATGGCTTCACTCCAAAATGAATGACTAACATTGTATTCACTAAGCATTGATCTAGTCATATCAATCAAGGTTCTATTTTTCCTTTCAACTACACCATTTGATTGAGGAGTGTATGTTGGTGAGAATTGATGTCCAATACCAAGATCATCACACAAATCTTCAATTCTTGTGTTCTTGAACTCACTACCATTGTCACTTCTAATCTTCTTGATGGTGATTTCAAACTCATTTTGCACTCTCTTGACAAAAAACTTGAATAGATCATAAATATCACTTTTGTCATAGAGAAAGAACACCCAAGTATATCTAGTGTAGTCATCAACAATCACAAAACCATACTTGTTGCCACCAATGCTAGTGTATGTTGTTGGTCCAAACAAGTCCATGTGCAATAACTCAAATGCCTTTGATGTGCTCATTTCACTCTTACTAGGATGTGTGTTTCCAACTTATTTGCTGGCTTGACAAGCACTACATAGTTTATCCTTTTCAAAAGTGACATCCTTCAAGCCTCTAACTAAGTCATGCCTCAAAAGTTTGTTCAATTGTTTCATTCCAACATGACCAAGCCTTCTATGCCATAACCAACCCATACTAGATTTACTAAGCAAGCATGATGTCAATTGTGTCTCACTATCATTGAAGTCAACCAAGTATAAGCTACCATGTCTAAATCCTTTGAATATCAAATTTGTTCTATCAACACTTATGACTTCAACATCATTACTACCAAATATGCACTTGAAGCCAAGATCACAAAGTTGTGCCACCGACAAAAGATTGAAATCCAAGCTCTCAACTAGCAACACATTATATATGCTCATGTCATTTGAGATAGCAATTTTACCAAGCCCTTTGACCTTGCCTTTCTTGTTGTTACCGAAAGTGATAGCATCAAAACCACCGTTTTGAATTGTATCAATTGATTTGAACATACAAGAATCCCCGGTCATATGTTGAGTGCACCCACTATCAAGCACCTAATGCCTTCCTCCGGCTTTGTAATTGACCTACAAGACAAGATCAATTCTTTTTAGGTACCCAAACTTGTTTGGGTCCTCCAAGGTTAGAGACTAAGCTCTTTGGTACCCAAATGACTTTCTTCTTTGAGCCCATCCATGATGTACCAATGAACTTAGCATGAACACCATTTGTATCCTTTGTAAGCATATAGAAAGAATCAAACTTGATTGAGGATACATTAGCATTGGATTTCTTGTTCATGCAATGTAGCTCTATGTGACCAACTTGCTTGCAACTTTTGCAATAGCTACCATTGTTCTTCACAAAACGAGTCTTGTGAGGAGCAAAAGCGGCCTTGCCTTTCTTGGGGTTATAGCCCAATCCCTCTTTGTAGAGAGAAGCTCTTTGGCTACCCAAGCACATAAGCAAGCGGTCCTCACCACCATAAGCCTTAGCTAATATGTGATTGAGCTCTTTTACCTCCTTCTTGAGATTTTCATTCTCAACTATAAGTGTGGAGTCACAAGTGAAACCATCACTACTAGATGAGGATGATATAGATGAGCTACATGAAGGGTTAGTAGGAGCAACAATAATAGGCTTATGAAAAGTTTCATCAATTATATCACATGATATGCCTATGTTGTAAGTTTTAGCTTTCTCAACATTAGTTGGTATGTTTTCACATTTTTCAACTAGAGAGGAATGAGCTTCTTCAAGCTTAGTGTGAGACTTTTGAAGCTTCTTATGGTCTACCTTTAGACTCTCATAAGATGCCCTAAGCTCATCAAGTTCTTGCATAAGGTTTCTCTTTTCCTTAAGCAAGCTCTTGCACTCCTTTCTAGATTCTTTAAAATGTTGAGTGCAATCTTCTAGCATAGTGATTAGTTCATCTTTAGTGAATTCTTCTTCATCACTATCACTATCACTAGCATTATCATGATCACTCTCATCATCGGATGATACCTTAGCGGCCTTAGCCATAAAGCACGATGGAGTGTCGAAGAGGGAGACCTTCTCTTGGATGGCAATGCTAGCATGTCCCTTCTTCTTGCTCTTGTTGTCATCCTCATCATCACTTGAGGAGTCATCACTATCCCATGTAGCAACATGAGAATCATTCTTGTTCTTATAAGAGCTCTCCTTCTTCTCTTGCTTCTTCTTTTGCTTCTTTCTCTTCTTCTTGATAGCATCTTTATCATCACTATCATAAGGACACTTTGCAATAAGATGGTCCTTGCTATGACATCTAAAGCATCTCATGGTATGCTCATTCTTCTTGTAAGAGTTCTTCCTCCTTCTTGCACGAAAGCCCTTCTTCTTCATGAATTTGCCAAATTGTTTGACAAAGAGAGCCATCTTCTCATCAATGTCATCACTATCACAAGAGCTTGAGTCTTCATCACTTGATGATTCAATCTTGGATTTGCCCTTAGATGTGGTGGCTTTGAATGCCACACTCTTCTTCTTCTCATCATCCTTCTTTTCATTTTCCTTCATCTTCTTCTTGACCAACTCATCCTTCTCATCATCTTCTCTATATGAATCATCAGTCATCACTTCTTGAAATATTTGTTGAGGAGTTGAATCCTTCAATGTAGTCCTCACTAGCACGGTGATCAATGTATCAAATCTCTTGGGTAGACTTCTCAAGAACTTCATAGAGAATTGATTATCCTTGACCTCCTCACCAAGTGCCTTAAGCTCATTAACAATGACTTGCAACCTATGAAACATCTCTGGTACACTCTCATCATCTTGCATCTTGAAGCTTGAAAATTTTTCTTGCAAGATATATGCTTTAGCGGTCTTTATGCCTTCGGTTCCCTCAAATGTTTCTTCTAGCTTGGCCCAAGCATCATGAGCAATCTCTATGTTCTTTACTTGCTCAAATGTCTTGTCATCTAATGCCTCATGAAGAGCACTAATGGCAATGTCATTGCATTGGAGCTTCTTCTCTTCCACCGGTGTAGGTGCTTCCGGATTAGCAACCTCAAATTTTGTTTCGGTGACCTTCCACACTTCTCTATTGATTGACTTTAGGTGTGCGGTCATCTTAACCTTCCAATATGCATAATTTGTACAATCAAAGTGAGGTGCCTTCTTGGTGTTGTTGATTTGCAAGCTTAATTGAGCCATTACTTTTTCACCGTAGGTTGTTAAGCCTCAAATAAACGGTGCCTCGGCTCCGATACCACTTGTAAGGTCCAAATAGGCTAGAGGGGGGTGAATAGCCTAATTAAAACTTCTACAAGAATTACTTAACCATAAGTTAGTACGAAAGGTGGCGAAGCAAATGCACTAGCTCTAACTAATTAAGCAAGCCACCTACACAAGTCTAGTACAAGGCTATTCACTAAACACAACAACAACTACAAGCTAGAAACAAGAAGTAATACAAGAGAAGAGCTTCGAGTGATTATACCGCCGTGAAGAGAAGAGAAATACCAATCAATCAATCATACAAGAGAAATCCTCGGGAAGAGAATGACACAAGAATTTATCCCGAGGTTCACTTGCTTCCCGGCAAGCTACTCCCCATTGTGGCGATACACCCACTTGTCGGTTCGTGAGCTAATCGACTATCAAGAGTCGAGCCCTCGGCGGGCGCCGCACAACCGCACACAAGATGGGGATCCTCCAAGCCACGAGCTCCACTAGAGTATCCAATTCATGAACTCCCGCGGGGAAGGATCAAGAACCCCTTACAACACTTGGTGAAGGCTCCAACAATCTCCAATTGCGAGCTCGATCACCTCCGCTGCTCCAAGCCGTCTACCGTGTCGGGAAACATGGAAGAGTAACAAGAAATCCGTAGCAACTCGAAGATCAAGTGCCTCTAGAATGCAACTCTCAAGCAATGCACTTGAATCTCACTCAATCTCACTCAAGATGTGCAACTATGCAAAGAGATGAGTAGAGGGGTTGTTCTCTAGCTCAAAGTATGTCTCTAGTTCTCAAAATGTGCAAGTGATTTCCTCAAACCCCGGCCAACCTCTATTTATAGCGTACCCCTTCGAATATAGCCGTTAGGAACTTTAACCAGCCGAAGTCGTGCTGACCGGACGCGCTGGTCAAACTGACCGGACGCGCCGGTCGCGCAACGGCTAAAATCTGAAACACCGATCGGACGCGCTAGTCGTACTGACCGGACGCGCCGGGTGTGACCAGACGCGCTGGTCAACTTGAGTAGCGCACAACTGAACAACGACCGGACGCGCCACTCGTAAAGACCGAACGCGACAGTGCCCGCGTCCGGTTAGAGTCCAGTAAGCTCCCTGGATGACCGGACGCGCTGCGCGTCCGATCATCAAACTAAAAAATGCACAGACGCTGAACGTTGACCGAACGCGTCCGGTCATACCGAGACCGCGTCCGGTGCAGCGTCCGGTCACCACAGTGACCTCCGTTCGCCTCCGTTTCTTTTCTGACTTTCTGCGCAATAGAAAATAGGCATTTCACTTCTCCAAAAAGCGCCGAATCCTGCCTCGCAAGCTCGGCGGGAGGGAGAGAGGAGCCCAAACCCCTCTCTACCGCCTGAACTCCACCGCCTTTGCAAATGTGCTAACACCACCAAGTGTACACCACCATGTGCATGTATGTTAGCATTTCACAATCATTTTCCAAGGCGTTATGTTAGCTCTTTACTAGATCCTAATGCATATGCTCAAGACATTGATCTAGTGGCACTTGATTTACGAGCTAACCGTGATTGCCCCTCTTCATAGACGGCTATATATCCTAAACCCGATCAATCACTTCTCTACTCATCTTAGACCGGCAAAAGGAAAACCCCTATGGTTATACCTTTGCCTTGCGCTCTTAGATCCTTCTCTTTTCACTTGATCATCATGTCCTTCCTTTTATGTGCATCTCCACCATGATCATCATTTCATGTCCATGCACCATCTCTTTGTGATCTTGTGGCCACCACTCCTTGCCACATACACCTTCATCACATGTGTTGCTTATGCCTAACTCAATACACTTAACACAAGGCATTAGCAACTTGGTGTCATTAATTACCAAAACCAAACTTGGGCTTTCACCGCGCCGCCGTGGTGGGAAGGAGAGGGAGGTGGTGCGCCGACGTGGTGGGAGAGAGGAGGGGTGCCACCATGGTGGGAGGGAGGAGAGGGGCGCCGGCGTGGTTGAGGGAGAGGGAGGAGGGGCCGGCGAGAGAGAGGGGTCGCGGTGCGCGTCGGGTGAGAGAGAGGGGCCGCGGTGCGCGTCGGGTGAGGGGAGGAGGCTAAGTGGCTGAGAGAGAGTTTGGAATGAAACACTAAGTGGCTAAGTGCGGTATATATACACTGAGCACGCTATCGGGCTGAGATGGCTTGTTTGGGCTCTGAGATGGGCCAGTATTATCCGAGGCAGGCCTTATAGTATGCCCGCCTCGGTTAATGTATTAACCGAGGCGTTTGTGTTAGAATAACCGCCTCGGTTAATCGATATTAACCGAGGCAGGTATTTTAAGGTGCCCGCCTCGGTTAATCAATTTTGCAAGGCGGTTGTTGTAACCGCCTCGGTTATTAACCGAGACGGTTGAAAATCCTGCCCGCCTCGAAGCCCAATTTCAAAATGCCTCACAAAATCTTTTTGTGTAGTAGTGCCTGGCGCCCTGCAGCTTTCTCCGCGCGCGTGTCAAGGTTAGGGTATCTATCAGATCCTGAAGAAAGATCCATCACATCATTCGTGATGGGAAGCTTGGTCGAGATGGTACGATAGTGCCCATGGCCCTTGAGCCCCCTTGGTCACCTACATCCATCTAGGGTCGGGAACGCCGAGGGCTTTCCCAGGCCAAGCCCTCGAGTGTAGGGTCTTAGTCGCAGGCTAGTCTTCGAGACTTATTCTCCCGGGCGTTGGGCCGCTTCCCAAGCGGACCGTTTTGGGCCTAGCAGGCCTTCCCTTCTATCCGAAGGGGGGACGAGCGCATCAGCTGGATGTAGCCCTTGAGCCCCTAGCTGATTAAGAGAATTAGTCAGAGGTTAATTACATTGTCATGACGTTAATCCGTTGGTTTAGGTAACCCCTCTATTAGGTACTCAACATGTCTCTTAGCAAAATTTGCCTAATTAGTACTAATACGATGAATAAAATCATTTCAGCATATTTGAAAGATAGACTCATGATGCATCATTCATTTACAATGGGTTTAGTGCCCAGATCATACACACTTCATAAGTTTCTACTATCTTAGAAGCAAGCTAAGTGTAACTTGCTGATTATGTTCTTTACTGCATCATATATCCGAGTTCTCGAGTTTTCTAACTCGGAAAATTAACCAGTAGACGTGGAGATATTTGTTGAATCGCTCAAATAGACAAAAGATGGGGAAAATATTCAGACGATTGAAATTGAATGCATTTTTTTATATTATAAGTGGATTTTATAGGGGTGTTTGGATGGTTGCCACACTTTGCCAGCCTAACTTGCGGCTCGCCACGGATGGGTGGCTGTTGTTTGCTTTAGCATTTAAGTCTGGCCGCCACAGCCTTTCACAGTGAAAAAAGACGCCACAGCTTAGGCGGCCATTTTTATCGCCGCAAGTTAGTCCACGCCACACTGCGCGTGGCAGAGCATGGCGGGCATCAAACAGCCCTTATGTATTCTTCCTAGCAGAGGGTTTCCACTCGCCGCCGGGAACCCACCGGCCGTACGTGGAGCTCGGTCAGCGGCGGCCGCTGGGAAGGCTCTCGTGGCAGGCAAGTGTCTCATCCGTGCAGGCTGCAGCACACCTGGAGTGTCCTCGTCCAATCACGTGCCTCCTCTCCGGCCCATCATGCACACACACACTGATGACGCAGTCTAGCTACCTGCATGGAGTATTCCGTGGTTTCTGTCGCTGTCCCGGCAGTTGATCACCGCGCGCGCCGGCTACGCTCGATCGCGCCGTCCCCGTTGGGCGTTGGCCGCGTGGCAGGTAAGCTGCCTCGCCGCGCGCCGTCTCGGTGCATGCCCCAGCCGGCCTTTGCCGCCTCGCGCGTGCCGCGCCGCTTGGGCGTGCCGGGTGTGCCGTGACAACGCATGGACTCGTGGAGACAACACGTACGCGCACACGATTGGACGGATCGCATGCATGCATGGTCACGGGAACTATTGATTGTGCCTGCAGCGCAAGAGCGACTGACGACTGTGTGATGAGCTAGGACAATTGTTGGCTGGTCATCGATCAAGCTTAGCTAAGTGTCTGCACTGCACGAGAGATCGAGCTTATATAGTCTCAGTCTGTTTCACATGTACGTGTAGGTTTATTTGGATGGACCCCGAAGGCCCCAAAGTCCAGGGACCTCATGAAGCTCCACGTACGTGTGCCGGCCGGCCCGATGGGTTGTCCAGGGCTCTCTCATCACCTCCTGTCCTCCTTTATTTAAAGTTTAAAGTACTTTCTGGTACTCTTATATAGTAGCTGCAGTGCATCTTATTAGCCGCTCCAAAGGTGTTTAGTCAATTGCGCCATGTCCACTATCGTTTATTAGGTGGTAGAGATAACTCTCCATTACTGTTCTAGCTAGTACACTATCTCATAAATATATTGAAGAATAAAGCTATATTTCTGTTTGCAAATTTGGAAGCATTCCTTTGTTCTCTCTGATACAAATAACATGCATGGCTATTGGCTACAGCTACAGGCTAGTACGAGATAAATTTTACTACTCTTGCATATATGCTTACGAGAGAAATTCACCGGCGGTCCCTGAACTTGGCAGCTAGTGTCACTTAGGTCCTCGAGCTTTGAACAGTGTATTTCTAGGTCCCTAAACTTGGCTTCAGCTGTCATCTAGGTCCCTGAACTTGACTTTGGGTGTCACTTAGGTCCCCGAATTTTGAACAGAGTATTTTTGGGTCCCTGAACTTGGCTTCGGGTGTCATCTAGGTCCCTGAACTTGGCTTCGGGTGTCATCTAGGTCCCAATGCTCAAAAAATTAAACAAATTTTCAACAGTATATTAATTTCTGAAAATTTGTTTAATTTTTTTGAGAATTTTAGCCACCTCAAATTTAAAAACTCAAAACTAGAAAGTCGCAGATCTCATCGAGAGCTACAACTTTCATATAGAAATCATCTCCATTTGACAGCATATAAAAAAGATATGATTTTTCCAAGGCGACAAGCGCTTGTACGCGATTAATATACTGCTGAAAATTTGTTTAATTTTTAAAGCATTTTAATGATCTCAAATTAAAAAAAAAACTCAAAACTAGAAAGTTGTAGATCTCGTCCAGAGCTACATTTTTCATATAAAAATTATCTTCATCCGAAATCATATGAAAAAGATACAATTTTTGAAATATTTTAGAAATTGTAGCTACAGTACCCCCGAAATAGAAATATAACCGACTGACATGTGGGCCCCACATGGAGGACCGCGCCACATCAGCATTGGGACTAGATGACACCCAAAGCCAAGTTCAGGGACCCAGATGACACCTGAAGCCAAGTTCAGGGACCCAGAAATACACTGTTCAAAGTTCGGGGAGCTAAGTGATACCTAAAGCCAAGTTCAGGGACCTAGATGACACCTAAAGACAAGTTTAGGGACCCAGAAATACACTGTTCAAAGTTCGGGGACCTAAGTGACACCAGATGCCAAGTTCTGAGACCGCCGGTGAATTTTTCTCCTTACTATTCCGAGAAATAATACAACCAGAAATCCCAGAATAATAATAAATACTCCTAAGCGCTTAGTGCAGGCGCGTAGCTGCTAGCGAAGAGTCGAACACCCTTTGACTGACCTTGTGCCGTGTCAGGAGGGGCGGCGCTCGGCCCGGCGGTTTGCTGCTGCTCGGTGCATATCATGCCGCGCTCCGGAAGAAATCAATTTGAAAGATATCCCCATTGAACGAAGTAGCTAGTCCGATCGGTATCCATGGTGCGGTGCCTTCGCTGAGAAACGGATACGCTGCCATTAATATTTTCTCGAAGCCAAAAGATAAACCATCTCCACGCGTGCCAAGCGTGTCCGTCACATGAACAAAAGCATCTAATGCTATGCCTGCCGTGGTCCTCTTTTACCCTCGTCCACTCCAAGCCGGAACGGACGGCGCAGGATCGCAGAATCCGGAACCCGGCGCGACTCCGCGAGCCGTCGGATCACGTGTCCGGCCGGGGACGCCGCGCGCTGCCTTGACAACCAAGTCACTCTCCGTCACACGCTCTGAGACAGAGAGAGAGAGAGACCCTGCAACGCAGCCGTGAGCAACTGGGGCCCGCGCCCGCCAGGTTTCCGCCGCCGACTCGAACAGTCGAACACGCGCGGCTGCGCCCAGTCCGGTCTCCGCCCCGCGCGCGCCGCACCACTCACTCCCCTCACCTGACCCCACCAGGCCACCACACACAGCACACCACTAGGCTACGCTAGCTGCCCCCTTCTATTCCTTCCCCCGCAGGCCGCGCGCAGCTATATAATCGGGCACCGAGCCGAGCCCACCCACGCCTCCATCACGCCACGCTCAGTCACACACCCACCACTCTCCTACTTGTCCACCTCTCCAGCTCTCTCCGTCTGCGCTCCTGCCTCCTGGTCAACTCTGCCATCCACGGGAGATCGATCGATCGATCGGCCTCGCCGCCATGGCGCTCGACGCGGCCCTCGACGTGTCCAGCAGCAAGCCGCCGGTGCCGCCGCCGTCGCCGCCGAGGATCGACTCGTGGGCGCGCGGCGGGAGGCGGTCCAAGCGCCGCGCCGGGAGCCCCGCCAGCGACGGCGGAAGCGGAGCCGGAGGAGGAGCCGACCACGACCAGTCCGAGCAGGAGTACCTCGCGCTCTGCCTCCTGATGCTCTCGCGCGGCCTCCGCGGCGACGCCGAGGGCGCGGCCGACGTCAGGAGCGCGGGCGCGGCGCCTACGGCGGCGAACAAGGCCGGCGCCCAGCACCATCAGCACGGGTACGAGTGCTCCGTGTGCGGCAAGGTGTACCCGTCGTACCAGGCGCTCGGCGGGCACAAGACGAGCCACCGGAAGCCGCCCACGCCGCCTACCCCGGCATCGGCGGCGGTGGCGCCAGGCGACGAGGCGTCGTCCGGTTCCGGCGGCACCGTGCACGCGGAGGAGAAGGAGAAGGTGCACCAGTGCTCGCTCTGCCTCCGCACGTTCCCGTCCGGGCAGGCGCTGGGCGGGCACAAGCGGCTGCACTACGAGGGCGGCGCCGGCGACGGTGCCAAGGACAAGGACGCGGTCACCAAGGCCAACAACAAGGCCAGCGCTGCCGCGGCGGCGACGACGGCCGTGCTGCGGGACTTCGACCTCAACCTGCCGGCCGAGGGCGCGCCGCCGGAGGCCAAGCGGGCACGGACGATGCTGCTCGTGGTCTGATCCATCATCGGTCGTTCCAACGGCGGCGGCGAGTTGGCGGTCTAGGTTTTGATGGTGGTAGGAGTTATTTGGTTGGTTGATTGCTTTGTTAATTTCGTCTGCGTTGCGTGACGTCGGCTGCGCTTGCTCCATCGATGTGATAAGCACAAGCACGGCTGCGTCGGTTCGTTCGTTCGTTCGGTGGTATACTCTACTACACCTTTTTCCTTCAGTTCAGACTTTCAGAGGGAGCTAATTTTCGTGGCTCCGGACCTCATTCATCTGTCCATATTTTGCGACGCAGAGACGCCGGATTAAGAACCGGACGGCTGCGATCTATATATAGCACTTAATTAATTACCTGTAAATCCTGGTGGTCAAAGTCCACATATACATGCAAGGAAACTTCTATTTGCCTTTTTCAATTTCAGTGCGAAAGTGAATGAAGAAACGCTGATTGTGGTAGCGTAGTCGTCGTCGACACTGATACAGTCATACAGCTAGATCAGAGCTACGATTTATATATAAATAAATGTACAGAGAGATCCTTGGTGTGCCAATAAGTCGATTGTGTGTGATCTCAGTCTTAGCTGCCACTATTCCATTAGCGGCCTGCAGTGCCGTCCACCACACCACGAAGCTGCAAGGTGCAAGCTACTTCGTACTACATGTGTGCGCTAAAGAAATCGTGCAGGCTGCTCATGTGGATAGCGACATGGACGACGCAGCTTTGAGCCTTTGACCCTGCTGGCTTTGGAGAGAGGCCACTCGCCGTCAGGCGTGCAGCGCCACGCTTGCTCGGTCAGTGGGTCTCTCCTTCTCCTCTACTCCGTACACCTTACACTTAGCCGACAATAAACAACGCCGCCGTGTTAATCTCGGTTCAGAAAGATAGGCTCAAGTAACCTGGCTCATGCATGCGTTGGGTGGACGGCGGCAGTGCTTAGCGAGACACATGTATCATGTATGGTGGCTTTTTGTGAAAGCTACTACTAGTAGTGGTAGTCCTCAACTGCCCATGTATAAGACTAACTCCAGTCGTTTCCGATTTGAGTCGTGATAGATCGATGATTCCAACTGGCCAGCTCCTTGTTGCACGCACCTGGAAGCTTCTGGCAAGCGCCTGTCCATGGCGGCACGGAGTTAGCTCCGCCTGAATTCCATGCACACATGCTCTGACCAAGCGTCACTGGGCAGTGGTTAGCCGATCTTTGCAAACACCCGTGTAAATGAACTGCGCTGCGGTTTTGGGCTATGCACGTAGTACATCTTCAGTGCACTGAACACGGTGTTTGGCGATAACTCTGGATAAGTGATCGAGCTAGGAAAGCCTAGTTTTCATCAAAAAAAAGAAAAGAAACCAAGTAAAGCGTCATTTCAAGCTGCAGTGGTTAGCATCGCCAAAACAGAGGGTAAAGCAGTGGCGCCCTCTGCTTTGTCTGAGATGATGGTGCGTGACGGAGAGGCGTACGTCGTTGTCGCGATGGATCGGACAGACGACGGAGCCATGCTGGGCCACGATGGCCCACCGAATGCTTGCACCTGGGCTCTAGAAGACGGGCCAGCACGGCAGAATCCCCCAGACGCGTGGAGCGTCGTCTTCAGGAACCGCTACCGGGTGCAACTGTGCAAAGTGTTCCAGAACCACGAGCGCCGCGCCGCTCGCTACCCGCTATTCTGGGCTTCTGGCTGGGCTGTTTGTTTTGACGGGTGAGTGATGCTGACGAGTCACTCTCACCACCGGCCGGTGACGGCCAGTGACTTCTCCTGCGATCTTCTTTTTTTTTTGTTTCTGTGAATATTTGAATCGTCTAGACGAATTGAAATGGTCTAGCAGCGCATCACTGGGATATAAAGGAATTTTCGTTGAGTGTGTAGTCACAACCTTCCAGAATGTATAGATAGACAAATGTCGGCTTTGTTAAAGGCAATGCCGCATGCTACCTGGAAGTTTCGTTTCCTTTCGTTCCATCAGCATGTGTCGAATTCATTCATCTCTATCAAGCCAAACAAAATATCAGTCGCCGTACATGTCGCGTGCTTTGCATTACTACCCGAGCCTAACCCATGAGACATCCACACACAATGTGCGTACAGGAAACTCTTTTTTTTCTTTTAGCACGGAAACACTGGTTTTAGTAGAGGAAGAGATGCAAAAATTTAGGACTA
The DNA here is from genome assembly GCA_038087645.1 of Saccharum hybrid cultivar R570. Lineage (NCBI taxonomy): Eukaryota > Viridiplantae > Streptophyta > Magnoliopsida > Poales > Poaceae > Saccharum > Saccharum hybrid cultivar. The sequence continues at coordinate 4,205,357 of JAQSUU010000377.1, forward strand.
CTCTCTCTTGATATTTACTATCTTCAACTTATATACAAAAGTAAAGCAAGTAACTTCTATATATGAGCCAATCTTGTCGCTAGGGAGTGTTTTTTTTTTTGTTAACACAAGAAAAATGTTCTCGCGTGATACGCGGGTACACACGTGGTGTGACAGTCTTAACAGTCTAACCCCTCTCGTGTCACTCCTACAAGACAAAGAAAGTGACGGGAGTGGAAGCAAGAAAGTGACCATAGGGTGGCCTCTGTGAATTCGATTTTTGCCAATGTTTGCAACAATCTCCTTCACGAGTTAACACAAGAATTCAGCACCCACATTGCCATGTGAGAAACAAATGCATTGATAATGATTAGTAAAATCAGCTAACACAGAAACATGTAGTTTTAGACATCACTTTTTTTTCCCTGATAATTGCTATGGGCTTGTTCGGTTTGATAGAGATTGGAGGGAGATTGAAAAGGATTGAGGGCTTGTTCAGTTTGGTAGGGAATGGAGGGAGATGAAAAGGATTGAGGACTTGTTCAGTTAACCCCCTTCTATCACAATCTACTTATTTGGTGTCATATATGTTGTTATTCTTTCATATAAAGTTGGTCATTACAAAGTTTGACTAGACAACTCTAGAAGTTAATTTATTTGGAAATGGAAGGAGTAGAAATTAAATAATATCAATATTTATGACTTCAAAAAGTCAATGTTCCGAAAATAATTATATAGGAATTCAATGATACATATTTAATATGATAAGAATATTTTTGTATAAATTGGTCAAACTTGAGAGATAGAATTGCATCCCTTGTGAGTGTGGATTCGAATAGAAAAGGACTAATTAATCAGATATAGGAACCTATTGTGATTCCCTCTTCACTGAATTGTTGTCAATGCTGTTGACTTTATGACTCTGAATTTAAACTTCAGTGACCTCAGACTTTGTGCCTTTCTTCTTCCTTCCAACTCTTTAAAACAGCTCAAACGTTGAGAAACTTAAACGGGTAAATGCTTATTGATTGATTTGTGTGATCTTTGTTCTGCACATTCTAATGGCATGCTGTTTCAATCAAGCTGTTTTATTCAATTTTGTCAATGTGTAACTAATCAGTGGCTGCATGCCGGGCAAGCTTATCTTATCGCAGCACTAATAAAAAACTACTATCGGTGATGACAGCTGCCGGGGTCAGCAGTGCAGACCCCCAGACCAGAGACAGACGCGGCCGACACGACTCAGGAAGCAGCCGGCGAATCGAGCCAGCGCAAGCACCGGACTGCGGCAGAACGCGGTCATCAGCATCTCATGGTTGTCTGGCGCTTGGCAGACATGTTCACAAACCGATAGGAACAAATAACGTGATAAGATACCTTTGGGTATTTTGTCACGTATATGGGCTACTAATAGTAATAGCTACTGGGTTTAGGACTTGGGCCTGCGTGCCTCTGCTGCTTGGGCTTGGCCCATGTATGGAGTGGACGAGAGTCGGCAACAACTGGCCAAGGTGCCGTAGGCAGGCAGTATATGTAGCGATCAGAGAGAGGAGATGAATCAATCAAGAATATTGTCATCAAAACATCTATCCTAATCTGATATTGCTATTTCCCTTCCTATACTGCTCTTCTTCTCCTTCGATACCTTGCTCTGTGTTGCTGCTCTTCTCTGATTTCTCTTCTATCCTCTGCAATCCAATCTGGGTTGCTAACCTCTGGTACCAGAGCCATCGAATTTGGTTCTCCACCATGAATCCTTCTACCAAGCTTCTCCTCGACGAGATGCGCAGGCTCTTCGCCGAGCAGAACGCGTGGTTGGATCAGCGATTCGCCGCGTCGTTCGCGCCCACGCCACCGCTGCTTCGGTCACGACCGCATCCGCGCCTTCGATCGCTGCCTCAGTCAAGCCCGCGCCCGCGCCGCCCGCCACCACCTCGGTTGCGACCGCGGCCGCACCTTCTGCCGCTGCCTGCGTCACGCCCGCTCCCGCTCCCGCGCCTTCCACTTCCGCTACGACTGCGCTCTTCGACTGCGCGTGGTCTGAGTCCCATGACTCCCTCTATGTCGCCGCCAACAGGAACGGCTCAGTGCGCCTCTACAACGCCGACGCCACGCCGGAACCAGAGCTCGAGGCTGCGGCCTCTGTGGAACGGAGCGCGCAGGTGCCGCTCGTGACGGCCGCCATGGTTGGGCGCGGCGAACCCTACGGTTCCTGGTCGGTCTCGTCCTACGGCAGTTGCGCCACGTGGAGCGTCGGGTCGCTCACAAGGCACCGCCCCGCATCACCAAGCCCGATCTCCATCAGTTTTCTCGACAGCAGCGCGCTCGACGTCCTCTACCCGTCGCAGAGCCACTCGCCGTCATCCGTCACCCAGACGTTCGTCGCCGACCTCAACCTCTCTGTCACTCTCGTCGAGTCCCCATTCCTCCACACGCACCTCGTCCGCGGCTGCTCCTACGTCACCGTCACCACCCAGCGCACACGGACACCGTCCTCGACACCACCAGAGGTCAGAGATGCGACTCCATCCGTCAGTCCACTCGGGGATGCGGCCTCGATGGTCTCTGCAGCAGATTTGGGCAAGCCAGCCGTCCTCACCTTTGATGCCTCTAAGGTGCTCGACGAAATGTGGAGCCACGTGGTGTCCGAGGCAGAGGACGAGGTTCCCAGCACCTTGCCCAACAGGCCATGGCCACCACCTACAGATCATTGGTTGGTGAACTGTGAGGCTCGACAGCGTCCTCTACCATGGCCGTCGTTCAACATGGTTGCGCGATACTCTGTCAAGTGTTTCTCTGGCCACCTCTAGAAGCACCCATGGTATGTATCAATTCGACAACAACTCATGTGTGTGCTTGCTGAACTTGGAGAGTCTTGGGGATACTTGGTGACACCATGGAGATTAGCTGTTCGTCTACCTCTTGGTATATCCTTGCTTAATCCTGAGGTGATGAATGCATTTGTTCTTAGCGATCTCCAAATAGTTCATCATGGAAGATGTTGTGATAGAGGTGTTTCTAGTGTGCACATTATAGTTCATCAAAGTATAGCTTATCAACCATGGCGTTCAGATCAAATAGTCATATGCTAGATTTCTGGAGCCACCAAAACATATCTGGCAATGTCAGTACATTGGGCTCGAGTTGGTACAGTTTGCAGTCCTTGTTGTGATGATGTTGTTGATTTCGGAAAATCTGATGATGCCAAGCCTAAGAAACTAGAAGCTCGTGTTACTGCAGTCCATAGTGGAGGCTTTAGTCCTATAATTCATAGCCCTGCAGGAGGTGTCCTCGTGGTTATCATCTTCAGCTCCCTAATATTATCAGAAGACCGAGATCTGGAAACCATGCTTATTTCAGGTGGCCTTGTCATTTTGCTTGGGGTCGGTATGGTTGTGCAATTGGAGGCCTGCAACAAGCAGAATATGCTTACAAGTAGCAGCAATGGAAATTTTCCTTTCCAGTGGTCGATAATTGCTGGGTTACTTACACTCCAACTGATTTGGTACATCACTTCTACTTGCTGCATTGAGTTGCAACCATGGCCACCACCTTTGCAGCCATCTTTTAGTAATTGTCTAGCTACGGCTGGTGTTTCTGGGCTGCATTGCTTTGAAGTGTGTCTACCAAGTTGTTGGTGTTTGACTCAATGTATGCCTATGGCATTCTTACCAGTGAGGTGGTCTGCACAATTGCTAGTTGTCAGTGGTGTGATATGTTTGTCCATCGGTTTGCATGCACAACAAGAGCGGGCACTCTCGGTTCCAATCTTGAGGTTGTTGATTGCCCTTGACAACTACAATATTCACATCTTGAGCCTGAGCTGGAAGTGCTTCAGTGCAGTTAAACAGGTTGTTGGTTTTCACTGGTGGATATGTGACAGTGTACTTCATGACGATGAGATCACAGTTTGTGTGATATTTCAAGGCAGCCTACCTTCGGGTTTCACTGACGATGAGAAAACCGTTCAGTACATTACCATACCTACACATCATTTGATGCAGTCGGAAACTGAAGCAAGTTGGTTGATCTGTATCAATTTACAAAACCTGCTGTGCGGTCCAGGCAACCACTTGACTAGTTCCAAATGGTTATGGCTTGGGCTTGGGGTCGCTTGATATCCATTTGCCTCGCTCAAGTTTACTTGTTCAGATTAGTGCCATGGGATCCTGGTGGTTCGCAGTTTTTGCTATCAGCAAGTATGGCTGTCTGTGCACTAATTCATAAAGCAAGTACAGCGAAAGTGTGGTGGTTTAATTTGTTCTCAACCATGGCTGCCACCTGCACCAGATCAGTTGTTCCAATGCAGTCCTTCAATGATCTCAGTGCTGTCTTGTTGACTCAGAGGCTTCACCAACATTCAGTTTTGCAGCAGCTTGATAACTGTACCATCAGCCATCAACATGTTCATTTGAGTTCTAGTAATGGTAAGCTCTTGGTTGGTGGAGTTGATGGGCCAATAGATGCACGCTACATTATTTGTTTCAGTGTTGATGCAATGGTAGTGGGCGCTATTCCTTCTGATCAGCTTTCGAAGCACCCTTGACCGCCACCTCGGCTACTGCATCTCACTCATACTGGTATTGATATGTGGGCTTTGCAATGGCTACTGCAACTTCAATTCTATCACTTGCTGGTTGAGGACCCTTGAAGGCTTTGGTCGGCAAAGGAAGACTACTTGCTCATACATCTACCAAGAATAGTCAGTGCTTCAAACAGCTTGGGGGCAAGCTGTTGCTTAAGCGGGGGAGAATGTCAGGTATATGGGCTACTAATAGTAATAGCTACTGGGTTTAGGACTTGTGTCAGGTATATGGGCTACTAATAGTAATAGCTACTGGGTTTAGGACTTGGGCCTGCGTGCCTCTGTTGCTTGGGCTTGGCCCATGTATGGAGTGGACGAGAGTCGGCAACAACTGGCCAAAGTGCCGTAGGCAGGCAGTATATGTAGCGACCAGAGAGAGGAGAGGAATCAATCAAGAATATTATCATCAAAACATCTATCCTAATCTGATATTGCTATTTCCCTTCCTATACTGCTCTTCTTCTCCTTCGATCCCTTGCTCTGTGTTGCTGCTCTTCTCTGATTTCTCTTCTATCCTCTGCAATCCAATCTGGGTTGCTAACATATTTTCACTCTCTAGGAAAGTAATAATAACGAAATTGTTCCTGTATCTGGAACGTGGTCGTTCCCGGCTGCTAAGGTCTGGCGCAGGTGAAGAGCGAAATGCGCTGAATGACTATTACAAATCAAGTATCTACCAGCTTAGATTGACATACTCGCTGGAAAAGTGAAGTCATGGGCTTTTTGCCCAGGTACCCTCTTTCTGCTATGGCCTACAATTCTATAGAAACATCTCCCTCGAAAAAAGTATTAAAAAATAAAACCAGGTCGACCAATGCTCAACAAGCACTGGACGCCTTTGCGTGTCTCATTTCAGACCTTCTGATCGAGCTCGGATTGCGATGACAGTACCCCATGCTTCTGAGTTTTCTCATTCGGTGTGTTGTAAACCTGGCGCTCTTTGCCTCCAGGTTTCGACGATGCATTCCCATACCAGATCATGCCGATCACGGCCAGAAGCATGCCAAGGGCGACATGGAAATTGAGTCCCTCTTTCCCAAAGAAAATGAACCCCAAGGTCAACACAAGAACCGTCTTCATGTGGCCTAGAACTTGGAATGAGACGGCCGTGAATCTTCCAATGCATATGAATTGGCTTAGGTTGGTCCCAACAGCAATTATGCATGACAACACGATAAAGAACTGAAAAGGAAAACATGTGACAAGAAAATAATAAGCCCAGGCTGGTCAAGCTTGCGCCAAAGAATGAAAATTTATAACATCAAGCAAATGAACTATCAAGATTTAAACCATATACCATAGATGTAGGATCATCTCAGTGGGTTGTGTCAATAGTTTATAAATAAATACTGTATAAGTTAAAAACTAGAATACTTCCTATCCCACATGTTCAATATGAAGCAATATGCTGTTTCTGAAGTCCAAACTAAACCAGTGGCACTGCCAGGATTTCACTATACCCAGGGGGAACTTTAAACAAAAAAATATATGTAATTGCCCAACACCAAAATAATTACCAATGTAACCATGTACAAATATCCAAATTACCATGTTTTAACTAAAAACTAGGCTACAAGACAATTGAAGTCCAACAGCTCCATGATACGTGCAGCAATGAGAAATTTGGAGTTCCTATGGATCCAAAATATGAAAACAGTATTTTGGGTAAAATAAAGAGATGAAGTTCATAAAAATTCAAAAGTAGCATGTGCCAAGGATAAAAGGGACAATTGGCCAGCACTCACCCATGCCATGCACTCGCTGTGCTCAGTGAAGTAGTGAACTGAGCCAAAGCAGTGGCTTTGTTAGGTTGTTGGCTATTAGGCCAGAGACGCTAGACCAACGAGCCTTAGAAAGGCTTTGCAGCTGGCTCATGAAAGGATGAGGGATGCCGCATTACGTAACAGGCGCAAGGTCTCATCCATGGTGCAGCTGCTGCTGAATGGCTAAGCAGAGAGCTGCTGGAGTACGTAGAGGTAACTGGGAAATCGGCATAGGTCTATCCAGGGAAGCTGCTCTTTGCCCCTGCTGCAGTGGCTACACTACTGAACTAAACTATTATCAGCATCAAACACCCTGAATATAATTCGGATAAAACAAGGTTCCAGGTCATCTTCAATATTGCAGCAACCCCTATGTCAGATATCACTACTTAGTTTTCAGACGAAAACCCAGAGCATAAATGTGTGCATTGCTATACTCCTAAAGAAAAATATGCTTGCTCCCTCCAATCACGAAAAGGTGATGTTTTTGGGACACATTCAGTCAAAAATAATTTAGAAGGGACACATGGAATGATAACATTATAAGCATAGCGATGCAAGTTATACTCAAGCATGCGTATCTGGACTATGTTAATGACCAAAACGTCAAAAACGAAAACTTATAAGAGGATATACAGTGCCAAACTAGCTTGAGTGAAACAGATCGGTTCCTCTTCCTCATGACGATTTTGCAAAAGACACAAGCATAAACGATTCAGAATAAGTATCACATACCGTAACTATTGATGTGTAGTTAAAAGCATCAACTCTTTTGTTGGTCAGCCAGTGGTCCACAAAAGGGCCCAATACTAACAATGATGCTGCTTGGGCTGGAGCAGTATGGCCTAAGAGGTTGAATGAACCGAGCGAGTACTTCCATTGAAGATGGTGAACATACTGCAGCAAAGAAGAGGAAATCAAATAAAACAAAGTGATAATATGACCTATAAGGCTATCGTGAAAGGTGTGTGTGTGTGTGAGAGAGAGAGAGGGGGGGGGGGGTCGAAGTTTATTTAGCTATTAGTGTATTACCAAACTTCTCTCTTTGAACTGGGGTAATCAAAGCAGCAGCAGAGTACTGGATTATTTTGCTTACTATACTTCAGGGGGGAAAAAAAGGGGGGGGGGGTGTTGTGGGGCTGCCCAATGTTGAGAGCTCCCACACAAGGTATGGTCTGGGGAATGGAATTTCTAGAAAGCCTACCCTTGCATAATTTTGCAAGGCTGGTTCAAACTTCGAACAACTGGACAGGTATATGGGCTACTAATAGTAATAGCTACTGGGTTTAGGACTTGGGCCTGCGTGCCTCTGTTGCTTGGGCTTGGCCCATGTATGGAGTGGACGAGAGTCGGCAACAACTGGCCAAAGTGCCGTAGGCAGGCAGTATATGTAGCGATCAGAGAGAGGAGAGGAATCAATCAAGAATATTATCATCAAAACATCTATCCTAATCTGATATTGCTATTTCCCTTCCTATACTGCTCTTCTTCTCCTTCGATCCCTTGCTCTGTGTTGCTGCTCTTCTCTGATTTCTCTTCTATCCTCTGCAATCCAATCTGGGTTGCTAACATATTTTCACTCTCTAGGAAAGTAATAATAACGAAATTGTTCCTGTATCTGGAACGTGGTCGTTCCCGGCTGCTAAGGTCTGGCGCAGGTGAAGAGCGAAATGCGCTGAATGACTATTACAAATCAAGTATCTACCAGCTTAGATTGACATACTCGCTGGAAAAGTGAAGTCATGGGCTTTTTGCCCAGGTACCCTCTTTCTGCTATGGCCTACAATTCTATAGAAACATCTCCCTCGAAAAAAGTATTAAAAAATAAAACCAGGTCGACCAATGCTCAACAAGCACTGGACGCCTTTGCGTGTCTCATTTCAGACCTTCTGATCGAGCTCGGATTGCGATGACAGTACCCCATGCTTCTGAGTTTTCTCATTCGGTGTGTTGTAAACCTGGCGCTCTTTGCCTCCAGGTTTCGACGATGCATTCCCATACCAGATCATGCCGATCACGGCCAGAAGCATGCCAAGGGCGACATGGAAATTGAGTCCCTCTTTCCCAAAGAAAATGAACCCCAAGGTCAACACAAGAACCGTCTTCATGTGGCCTAGAACTTGGAATGAGACGGCCGTGAATCTTCCAATGCATATGAATTGGCTTAGGTTGGTCCCAACAGCAATTATGCATGACAACACGATAAAGAACTGAAAAGGAAAACATGTGACAAGAAAATAATAAGCCCAGGCTGGTCAAGCTTGCGCCAAAGAATGAAAATTTATAACATCAAGCAAATGAACTATCAAGATTTAAACCATATACCATAGATGTAGGATCATCTCAGTGGGTTGTGTCAATAGTTTATAAATAAATACTGTATAAGTTAAAAACTAGAATACTTCCTATCCCACATGTTCAATATGAAGCAATATGCTGTTTCTGAAGTCCAAACTAAACCAGTGGCACTGCCAGGATTTCACTATACCCAGGGGGAACTTTAAACAAAAAAATATATGTAATTGCCCAACACCAAAATAATTACCAATGTAACCATGTACAAATATCCAAATTACCATGTTTTAACTAAAAACTAGGCTACAAGACAATTGAAGTCCAACAGCTCCATGATACGTGCAGCAATGAGAAATTTGGAGTTCCTATGGATCCAAAATATGAAAACAGTATTTTGGGTAAAATAAAGAGATGAAGTTCATAAAAATTCAAAAGTAGCATGTGCCAAGGATAAAAGGGACAATTGGCCAGCACTCACCCATGCCATGCACTCGCTGTGCTCAGTGAAGTAGTGAACTGAGCCAAAGCAGTGGCTTTGTTAGGTTGTTGGCTATTAGGCCAGAGACGCTAGACCAACGAGCCTTAGAAAGGCTTTGCAGCTGGCTCATGAAAGGATGAGGGATGCCGCATTACGTAACAGGCGCAAGGTCTCATCCATGGTGCAGCTGCTGCTGAATGGCTAAGCAGAGAGCTGCTGGAGTACGTAGAGGTAACTGGGAAATCGGCATAGGTCTATCCAGGGAAGCTGCTCTTTGCCCCTGCTGCAGTGGCTACACTACTGAACTAAACTATTATCAGCATCAAACACCCTGAATATAATTCGGATAAAACAAGGTTCCAGGTCATCTTCAATATTGCAGCAACCCCTATGTCAGATATCACTACTTAGTTTTCAGACGAAAACCCAGAGCATAAATGTGTGCATTGCTATACTCCTAAAGAAAAATATGCTTGCTCCCTCCAATCACGAAAAGGTGATGTTTTTGGGACACATTCAGTCAAAAATAATTTAGAAGGGACACATGGAATGATAACATTATAAGCATAGCGATGCAAGTTATACTCAAGCATGCGTATCTGGACTATGTTAATGACCAAAACGTCAAAAACGAAAACTTATAAGAGGATATACAGTGCCAAACTAGCTTGAGTGAAACAGATCGGTTCCTCTTCCTCATGACGATTTTGCAAAAGACACAAGCATAAACGATTCAGAATAAGTATCACATACCGTAACTATTGATGTGTAGTTAAAAGCATCAACTCTTTTGTTGGTCAGCCAGTGGTCCACAAAAGGGCCCAATACTAACAATGATGCTGCTTGGGCTGGAGCAGTATGGCCTAAGAGGTTGAATGAACCGAGCGAGTACTTCCATTGAAGATGGTGAACATACTGCAGCAAAGAAGAGGAAATCAAATAAAACAAAGTGATAATATGACCTATAAGGCTATCGTGAAAGGTGTGTGTGTGTGTGAGAGAGAGAGAGGGGGGGGGGGGTCGAAGTTTATTTAGCTATTAGTGTATTACCAAACTTCTCTCTTTGAACTGGGGTAATCAAAGCAGCAGCAGAGTACTGGATTATTTTGCTTACTATACTTCAGGGGGGAAAAAAAGGGGGGGGGTGTTGTGGGGCTGCCCAATGTTGAGAGCTCCCACACAAGGTATGGTCTGGGGAATGGAATTTCTAGAAAGCCTACCCTTGCATAATTTTGCAAGGCTGGTTCAAACTTCGAACAACTGGACAGGTATATGGGCTACTAATAGTAATAGCTACTGGGTTTAGGACTTGGGCCTGCGTGCCTCTGTTGCTTGGGCTTGGCCCATGTATGGAGTGGACGAGAGTCGGCAACAACTGGCCAAAGTGCCGTAGGCAGGCAGTATATGTAGCGATCAGAGAGAGGAGAGGAATCAATCAAGAATATTATCATCAAAACATCTATCCTAATCTGATATTGCTATTTCCCTTCCTATACTGCTCTTCTTCTCCTTCGATCCCTTGCTCTGTGTTGCTGCTCTTCTCTGATTTCTCTTCTATCCTCTGCAATCCAATCTGGGTTGCTAACATATTTTCACTCTCTAGGAAAGTAATAATAACGAAATTGTTCCTGTATCTGGAACGTGGTCGTTCCCGGCTGCTAAGGTCTGGCGCAGGTGAAGAGCGAAATGCGCTGAATGACTATTACAAATCAAGTATCTACCAGCTTAGATTGACATACTCGCTGGAAAAGTGAAGTCATGGGCTTTTTGCCCAGGTACCCTCTTTCTGCTATGGCCTACAATTCTATAGAAACATCTCCCTCGAAAAAAGTATTAAAAAATAAAACCAGGTCGACCAATGCTCAACAAGCACTGGACGCCTTTGCGTGTCTCATTTCAGACCTTCTGATCGAGCTCGGATTGCGATGACAGTACCCCATGCTTCTGAGTTTTCTCATTCGGTGTGTTGTAAACCTGGCGCTCTTTGCCTCCAGGTTTCGACGATGCATTCCCATACCAGATCATGCCGATCACGGCCAGAAGCATGCCAAGGGCGACATGGAAATTGAGTCCCTCTTTCCCAAAGAAAATGAACCCCAAGGTCAACACAAGAACCGTCTTCATGTGGCCTAGAACTTGGAATGAGACGGCCGTGAATCTTCCAATGCATATGAATTGGCTTAGGTTGGTCCCAACAGCAATTATGCATGACAACACGATAAAGAACTGAAAAGGAAAACATGTGACAAGAAAATAATAAGCCCAGGCTGGTCAAGCTTGCGCCAAAGAATGAAAATTTATAACATCAAGCAAATGAACTATCAAGATTTAAACCATATACCATAGATGTAGGATCATCTCAGTGGGTTGTGTCAATAGTTTATAAATAAATACTGTATAAGTTAAAAACTAGAATACTTCCTATCCCACATGTTCAATATGAAGCAATATGCTGTTTCTGAAGTCCAAACTAAACCAGTGGCACTGCCAGGATTTCACTATACCCAGGGGGAACTTTAAACAAAAAAATATATGTAATTGCCCAACACCAAAATAATTACCAATGTAACCATGTACAAATATCCAAATTACCATGTTTTAACTAAAAACTAGGCTACAAGACAATTGAAGTCCAACAGCTCCATGATACGTGCAGCAATGAGAAATTTGGAGTTCCTATGGATCCAAAATATGAAAACAGTATTTTGGGTAAAATAAAGAGATGAAGTTCATAAAAATTCAAAAGTAGCATGTGCCAAGGATAAAAGGGACAATTGGCCAGCACTCACCCATGCCATGCACTCGCTGTGCTCAGTGAAGTAGTGAACTGAGCCAAAGCAGTGGCTTTGTTAGGTTGTTGGCTATTAGGCCAGAGACGCTAGACCAACGAGCCTTAGAAAGGCTTTGCAGCTGGCTCATGAAAGGATGAGGGATGCCGCATTACGTAACAGGCGCAAGGTCTCATCCATGGTGCAGCTGCTGCTGAATGGCTAAGCAGAGAGCTGCTGGAGTACGTAGAGGTAACTGGGAAATCGGCATAGGTCTATCCAGGGAAGCTGCTCTTTGCCCCTGCTGCAGTGGCTACACTACTGAACTAAACTATTATCAGCATCAAACACCCTGAATATAATTCGGATAAAACAAGGTTCCAGGTCATCTTCAATATTGCAGCAACCCCTATGTCAGATATCACTACTTAGTTTTCAGACGAAAACCCAGAGCATAAATGTGTGCATTGCTATACTCCTAAAGAAAAATATGCTTGCTCCCTCCAATCACGAAAAGGTGATGTTTTTGGGGCACATTCAGTCAAAAATAATTTAGAAGGGACACATGGAATGATAACATTATAAGCATAGCGATGCAAGTTATACTCAAGCATGCGTATCTGGACTATGTTAATGACCAAAACGTCAAAAACGAAAACTTATAAGAGGATATACAGTGCCAAACTAGCTTGAGTGAAACAGATCGGTTCCTCTTCCTCATGACGATTTTGCAAAAGACACAAGCATAAACGATTCAGAATAAGTATCACATACCGTAACTATTGATGTGTAGTTAAAAGCATCAACTCTTTTGTTGGTCAGCCAGTGGTCCACAAAAGGGCCCAATACTAACAATGATGCTGCTTGGGCTGGAGCAGTATGGCCTAAGAGGTTGAATGAACCGAGCGAGTACTTCCATTGAAGATGGTGAACATACTGCAGCAAAGAAGAGGAAATCAAATAAAACAAAGTGATAATATGACCTATAAGGCTATCGTGAAAGGTGTGTGTGTGTGTGACAGAGAGAGGGGGGGGGTCGAAGTTTATTTAGCTATTAGTGTATTACCAAACTTCTCTCTTTGAACTGGGGTAATCAAAGCAGCAGCAGAGTACTGGATTATTTTGCTTACTATACTTCAGGGGGGAAAAAAAGGGGGGGGGTGTTGTGGGGCTGCCCAATGTTGAGAGCTCCCACACAAGGTATGGTCTGGGGAATGGAATTTCTAGAAAGCCTACCCTTGCATAATTTTTCAGGACCACAGGCAACAACAGGACAGGCTCTAAAACTTCGCCAAGTCCGCCCAAACAAAGAGGAACTTTAGATTTCAGGATACGGACCAGAAAGTTACTAAAATTCTGTGCAAGGTACTTTTATTGGAAATTTATAACCGGTAACTTCTAAATTAGAAGCCAAGCTATAAAAATAGGTGCTAAAGAAGGATAGCTCCAATTAGGAAACGATGTCATATACAGATATATGAACAACAAAGGACAAGTTTTAATATCAACAATACTCACATGTTGTTGTAGTGCTGTGCTCCAAACAGCTATTACTGCAGCTAATAACCCTTGAGAGTTCACACTAACATCAGTCACTGTACATACAGCAACACCAACCAGGACAAGCACTATACTGAGCTTTGTATCTCTTGAGTAACGAACTTTGTCGAATATGATTTCCAGAATGCATAAGACTGGAATGATACACAACTTTGCAATCTGAAAAAGGCAAGACACACAGTGTTACTATATACTGTATGTTTCACTCCAATATAACTGCAGAATACCAAAGTTTCTGTCTTCACCTGATAGAATCCAACGGAGTTCCACATCAAACTTACATTCATTCCAACAATCGACAGGTTTGCAAAAAAGGCAAATTTTACTAGTTCTGGTAATGGTAAATAGGATGGCTGAATATATCCCAGCCATTTCATTACTAATGTCATCAAGGTCGTCATTGCAAAATGAAGTCCAGTCAATGTTGTAGCTGCAGAAGCAAACAGTAATGAACAAATTAGCACACGATAATCAGACTGGTTTTCTGCACAATCATAGTTCAATTTTATACAGAAATGACAACTCGCGTAAATAAGGAATGAAGACTAGACAGGTTCTTACCAAAACTAAAACCATGCGTCGCCATTAAGGCTTTGTTGACCATGATGATACCAACAGATGTGACAACATTGAACATCCATGCGCCAGCATCTAGTGCTGCTTTCCTCTCCGCCTTGCTTCCTGGCGCCATATTTTCTTGACATGTAGAGTCTAATCCAATTTTCGGGCGAAGCCAGCAAAGGAGACGGATGTACACCCAATTTTTGCCAAAAGAAATCGAAGTTAGTAGGCATGTACACACTTGTAATTAGATCAGATCCGGATGCAGACAGCCAAATTGCTTAAGTTAGGGTTCGGGTGCTGGGTTTCTCACGACGGGAAGGGAAGAGAAGGGGCGCGCATACCTGGTGGGTGGGTGCTCGTCGCCGGCGAAGGACCCGACGGGGAACTGGGCACCGGGCGTAGGGCGGCGGCGGCCGCCCAGTTGCCGCACGAGAGCGCGCGAGCGGCACCAGGGGTGGACGGGAGAAGAGAAGGCAGAGGTGAAGTCCGGCCTCGGTCGGTTCGGTGGTAGGGGTACTCGTATACTGCTATGCTATGGTATACTAGTCCTTCAGTTCAGTTGGAGAGTTCATAGGAATGACTGTCGTTTTTGTTTTTTGAAAAACAACTTTAACTATGTATATATAAATATTAATATTTATGATATAAAATTAATATCACTAGATAGATTGTTAATCTATTTTCATAATAAATTTTATTTAGAGATACAAATATTGCACATATTTTTCCTATAAATCTAATTAAAGTTATGGTATAGAAAAAAAAATAATAGTTATCTAGGAACGAAGCCGAGGGAGTAGCTCATTTTGATGGTCGTGGCCATCATCGTGATCGTATTTTGCGAATCAGAGCTGCCGGATTAAGAATCGGACAGCTTGGATTTATAGCACTTGCTCCCTCCGTCCCAAAATAACTGTCTTTTTTTTTTCTTCCCGAGAAATAATTTTGACTAAATATATTTAAAAAAATATTAATATTTATGGTACATAATTAGTATTATCAGAAAGATTTTTGAATATAGTTTTTTAACAAATTTATTTAGGGATATAAATATTATACATATTTTCTACAAATTAAGTTAAACTTGTGGCACAGAAACCTAAAACGAAAATTAATTTGGAACGAAGAGAGTACTAATTATTTATAGAGTAAAGTCCACCGCCGGTCCGTCGTCTCGGTCCTTAATCTCTCAAAACGCTCTAAACTTTGTTCAGGTCACATTAATCATCCAAACGGGTCCAAATCCACTGGGCGCCCCCACCTGCCTCTCAGTCCCGTTGCCCGCGCCGCTCCGCTTCACGGTGGCAGCCGAGAGCCGGAGGCGGAGCTTCGTGAAGAGCCACGACGCCACGGCCGCCGAGCGCGAGCTGCCGCTCACCATCTTTGTCCTGCTCACCGTCTTCTACAACCAGCCCCGAGAACATGAAGGGCCTCGGCACGGCCATGTCCCTAACGACGTACGGCGTCGGCAGCATGCTGAGCAGCGGCATCCTCTCGGTCGTGTAGCTGATGGATTGGGCACGGCTGCCGATCGACATGTTAAGTTGGCCAAGCCTGTCACCGGAGAGCGAGTCGATGCCGCACGACGGCCTCCGGCTGGAATATGTCGTCGACCCTTTTCATGGTGCGCTTCATGTTGCCGAGCAGGACGTAAGAGCGGACGAGCGCGTGCGCCTTGTCGACCCTGCGGGGCACCATTATGTGCTCCTCGCCGTAGTCGACGTTGGTGATGCCGCCGCCATAGTAGTAGCACACTAGCACATCTCCGCTTCTTGCCGTCCGGGCATAACGGGGACGGCAGCGAGTCGCCACTACTTGTCAGTCGTGAACATCGTCATGAACCAATCCAAGCGCTACGGGATGCAACGTATATGGAGCATCGTATTATATGGCGTGGTAAGTACATGTGCTACGTATAGTGGCAGGAGCTCATCCATGGCAGCGGAGATGGCAGGAGACAGGAGACGAGCTCAGCCTCTCTGGCCTCGCTGCAAGAAGGAAGGCGCGGCAAGCTGCGTGTAGTCCGGTGCGACCATGACGCCCATAGCCGCCGTGGCCTCCTGGATCGAGGGAGCCTGGGCGCCCATCAGCATCGCGGCTGGTGGCCAGAGCGAGCTGATCCTACTTGTTCATGGCGTCTGGGACCAAAACGACATGGCTAAACAAAGTTAAAGCCCCGCACGGTGATCCGTCAGGACTACAGTGAAACCCGAACAAAGTTTAGGTAGCTAGTGACTGTTTTAAGAGTTTATGATACAGCAACACAAGTTTAGAGAGCGATAGTGGACTTTACTCTTATTTGTATAAATGCTCAAACCCGACGTATACCAGGAAACGTCTATTTGCCCTTTCATTTTCAGTGTGAAAGTGAAACACTGACTGTGATAGCGTCGACACTGATACTGCTAGATCAGAGCCAGGATTCGACCGACAGGATTGTGTGTGATCTTTTTTAATCACTCAACAAATGGGTCACTTCATGTCAGTCAGAGCCCAACCCACTGTACCTGTACCCAATACCCAATACAGTATGAATTGTCTGGAGTACACGCAAGATTACTCAAAAGGCACTAGCTCGTCCAAAAATACGTTTTTCCTCCGTTCTAAAATAGTTGACGTTTTAGAAAATTCTAAGATAGATTAGTGCTCTGTGCAGATTACCTAGATACCTCTATTCACTAAAATTGTTCCATGCTAATTAAAAGGACTTGGTATATCAAAACAAGCATACGTAGTCGTACAAATCGTTATTGTTAAGAAAAATAAGATCAACTTAGTGTGTTTTTCGCCACTCCATTAGCTTAGTGGCAAATCGACTCAATGGATATTTACACAAAACAAATTGTTGTAGCCAACTTTTGGGTTTGACCCACTGAAATCTCCATATGCCTAGTGATTTTGCTGCTACTAGTCCATTAGCATCCAGTGCCGTCCACCACTAACGAAGCTGCAATGCTACTTCACGTGTGCGCTAAAGATCGTGCTGGTGTTCGTTCAAAAGAAAAAGAATCGTGCTGGCTGCTCACATGGACGCAACTTTGACCCTGTTAAGGTTTGGGAAAGCTAGCTCCGCTCGCGCGCCACCGAAGTGCAGCACCACGCTTGCTCGATCTCGCTATACATCCGACGTAAGTCTAAAGGACTACAGGCAACCTCGGTTCAGACTTCAGAAAGACGAACTCGATTAACGCTAGCTCGTGCTTGCGGCTGCTCATTTACAGCTTAATTAGTTTTTAGCCAGTTTTAACGGGGTTTCATCAGAGTTTCATAGGCATTAAATATGATGACGTGGCACCATATTGATGAAGAGAGAGATGATAAAAATTTCATGAGAGTAGAGACAGTTTCATGGGATGAAAATCTTCTGCATTGTTTCCAAAATATGGACGTGTTGAAAACTGAGTCATGAAACCATCACTGAGACTGGTCTTACGAAACATGTATGGTAAAACTGAGTCATGAAACCATCACTGAGACTGGTCTTACGAAACATGTATGGTGGTTTTTAAATCTACTGTTGTACTATCTCCATCTAAAAAAATAATACAATTCTATAGTTTGACTAAATATATAGATGAAGATATAAACATTCATGACACCAAATAAGTATGCTATCAAATTATATCTTATGTAGTCGAATTCGCATCAACCCACATGTGTTGAGGTGGATTGAAGTGGAAGTTGAAACATATGTTAAGGTGCATTGGAGTGAAAGTTGAATTAAATTCCACCCTACTACATGTGAAATGAGCTGAATTCAATAGCGTTCAGACAAGGCCTTAAATGGTTTTGCACGCGCCTTTTCTTATTAAAGCAATGCATGTTTACCTATAAGTTTCAGTTCGTTCCATCCACTGTCGATTTCATTTGTCCATCAAGCCATACATTGTTTGGTTGATGATTTCTGCGGCTGATAAGCCGGCTGACGTTATTTTGTTGTGAGAGAAAAACATTATACCATGATTGATAAGCAGTTCAAACGAACAGAGCGAATTGTTTTCCAAAGCGCTTGTCATTTACTACCCTAATCCCTAACTCGTTAGATTCCACGCAACGTGCCCAGGAGGAAATGAGAAACTCCGATGTTACTGGAAAAAGATGCAAAAGACTAGAGATTCTCACTTCGACTTACAGAGGCAAATAACTTTTTTGAGTCAACTTTGTTGGCAGGGAGTGCTTTCAACAAAGGAAATTGGCCCCGTTCGGCTGGGCTGATAAGCCGGCTGAAAAACACTGTTGGCTGATTTGTTGTGAGAGAAAAATACTGTTTCGGCTGAAAAAATAAGCTGAAAAGGACGGATTATAAGCCGGGTGAACAAACTCATTGTCCCATGCGAATGCAATCCCTCGGGCCTCGGGTAAACTGACAGGAGAATGAAAATGACAGGAGAATTAGCAAGAACGTAGGAGTACAATTCTAGATTTTGTCAAAGTCTAAAATTTATAGAAAATGTATCATAGAAACTGATTCCAAATAGTTATAATACGAAATTTATTTCATGATGAATATAATAAACTCATTTGATATTATAAATAACTATTTTATTAAAATTTAGTCAAAACGTTGATCCTATTTGGTTTCAATGGTCTAAAGTTTAATTATCTAAAGTTAAGGGCTAAAACTTTAAACCACTTTAGCTTACTTATGTGATCTAAAATTTTTGTGAGGTTGGTTAAACTTTATACCGCTCTTTAGACCTCATGTTTGAAACCTTAAGAGTAAAGTAGTAAGTTTAGACACTAAACATTAGACCATGAGATCCAAACAGAGACTTAAATAGATTGACTAAGCATTGTTGTCGCGCTTTTTACCATCGGCAAAACATATAATATGTATCATGCATAGTAAATCAGATGGGTAACACTCGGGGCACGAAGATTTAGATTGGCTTAGTCGGGATGCCCTATGTTCAACATATGTAGGAGCTTGTCAGTACATAGTACCCAGGATACCCCACATAGAAGGGAGAAGATCTAGTCCAACTAGGATTCCTCCTATGAAATCCTAATAGCATTACTATCCTGCAATCCTACTATGACTCTTCTATCTTGTAACCGACTAGGGCCCTGTTTGGTTGTGCTGATAAGCTGGCTGAAAAACACTGTTGGTTGATTTGTTGTGAGAGAAAAATAATGTTCCGGTTGAAAAAACAAGTTGAAAAGTAAGGATTATAAGCCGGATGAACAGGACCTAAGACTCCTGCCTCCTGGACTATATAAAGAAGGGCAGAGACTCCCTAGATCGGGACCTCAACATACCAGAACAAAACCTCACGGTCTAAACCCCAAAGCGCAGGACACGATATATACTATTTACCCCATACTGGACGTAGGACGTCATCTTGGTGGGCCGAACCAATATAAATTGTTGTCTCTGCGTTTACCATCGAGTTCTACATACGCCGATTGAAAAGTCCTAATATGGCTAGAGGGGGGTGAATAGCCTATTAAAAATTCTACAAATTCACTAGAGCAAAAGGTCAGTATAACAAATGACGAAATGCGATTTTGCTCTAGCTTTATAAAGGTTGCAAGCCACCTATCCAACAATTCTAGTAACTATGATCACTATAACAATCAAAGGCTAAGTCATTATGAGCTCTCACAAGCTAGCTACACTAAATAGCTCAACTAGGTGACAAACTACATTAGCAAAGATAATACGAGCTCTCAAAACTAATTACACTAAAGAGGTTATTACAACTAGTTTGCGAAATGTAAAAGAGAGGTATGTGATTTTTATATCGCCGCATCGAGGAATGAACCAATTACAATAATATGAAGATCAATCACCGGGAGAAATCCAATAAATCAATCACAAAGGTGACACACAATTTTTCTCCCGAGGTTCACGTGCTTGCCGGCACGCTACGTCTTCGTTGTGTCGACCACCACTTCATGGTTCTGCGGCTAATTGGCAATCCAAAGCCAAGCTCTCTAAGAGCACTGCAAGAACCTACCGCAAGTGAGGTAACTCAATGACACGAGCAATTCACTAGAGTTGCTTTTGGTGTTCCACCGGAAAAGGCACAACACCCCTCACAAATCACTGGGAGGTGACCAAGAACAAGCACCACTCTTGCCACAACTCCTTCGCTGCCTCCAAGTCGTCTAGGTGACGGCAACCATCAAGAGCAACAAGAATCCCACAGTCAATGCTCACCCCAAGTGCCAACTAGATGCAAACTCACAATCACAATGCACTTGGATCACTCAATCTCACTTTTGATCAGCAACCAAGCAAGAGAGATGAGTGGGAGGGAGTATGCTCAGCTCAAGAGGATATTAGGATGTCAAAATGTCCAAGAGAGACTCCCCTTAGCTGGCCAATACATATTTATAAGGGTCCCCAACGAAATAGAGTCGTTAGGCACTGAACCCTTCTCTGCGCGGGTGCACCGGACACGCCGGTGCTCATGCACAGCGTCCGGTGGCCACCCCGCCAGCAGCTAGATCGCTGCCACGTGTCATCGTTTAAATCTCGTTCGTTCGATCGTACCGGTCACTTGAATCACACCGCGCCAGAACACAGCGCACCGGACGCGCAGGTGCTAAGCACCTGACGCCCAGCCAGCGTCCGGTCAACATATAGCTCGCGCGTAGAACCAAACACTGGACGTAGCACAGAGTGCTGCACCGGATGATGAAGCCCCAGCGTCCGATGCGAAACAGAGAGGTTCTAGAAACGCATTTTGCGCACCGGACGTGTCCGGTGGGGTGCGATCGGACGCACCCCAGCGTCCGGTCCACACAGACACTCAACAGCTCCCTACGTCACTCACACCGGACGCTGACGTCACGCGTCCGGTACTCACTCCCTTTTTTTGCATCGGACGCACCGGTGACCAAAACTGGCCAGGTGCCGCACTGCATAGCTGACCGGACGCTGAGGCCAGCTGTGGCAGAACCGCCCAAAATAACACACTAACGGAGGTACTTGCCTTCCTCTAGGCACTAAGTACTCCGCCAGCGGCTATTCCAGCCGTTTCTGTCGAGCACACCCAATGGGAGAACTCGAAACCATCCACATTTTCATACAGGATCCAATAATGAAAACGAGTACAATACTTAGTTTTATTCCATACAACATAGTCTTCAGAAATAAATTATTACAATACCAAGTTCAGAGTGCGGAATTAAAACAGCGGAAGTAAATATCTAGCGAGCGTAGCAAAGATCCATCTGAGCCCAGCAGACGATCCTCCACACAAAGCCTCAAGCAGCACCTGCAACAGGGGTAAAATAAACCCTGAGTACACAATGTACTCGCAAGACTTACCCGACTGGGAATAATTTCCCGACTCCAAGGATCATGACAGGCTTTTTGGCTACTGGTTCAAGTTTACAGAAAAGCATTACTACTAGTGGATCCTTATTGCAGTTCTTTTATTTGCCATCTTTTAGTTTATCAGCTAACCATCTATGTAAGCACTTATGCTATTTTCAAACAAGAGTTGGTCAATACAAATCCATCATTATTCACCTTTTCTCTTTCAGTTCTTACTACGATGCCAGGATCAAGTCATATCGGTCCGCTTACGCGGCGATTCGCGAATCAATGTAGCCCAGCTGGGTACCCCGAAAAACACACGCCCCGCCCGTACCGAGGTACAAACGAGACCAACCCATTATCCTCCTGTCAAGAGAACCGAGTCCCCGTCCATACTGGGACTCCAAGCCCCCGCCCTCTCGCGGTGCTTAGACCTCCTAATACCCATATATAATCCACCTTCAGTTGGTCCGGATGGAGCCGGAACCCATGACAAGAGAATAACAAGTCTTTCTAGCCCCCATCCGCTAGTATATGCTCGGGATAAGGAGATCTGTGACCTGACAACCATCCAAATGCAACGATCGATCCTTAACCAACTCGGACAGGGAAACAATGTAACCCAGTGATGCCCTGTTGGCCGCAGGACACCCCTTGTCACATCCACCACTACCAAACCACATCCCTGCCCGGTCACCATTTCACCTGCCTTTATTTCCATGTTAACCATAGTGATAAAATGATCACCTATCGTGAACAACACCATGTTGTTCACGCTAACGAAACCTAAGCATGGCACTACACGGCCTAAACTAGTAAGACTCTTGTGTAGTAATATTTATGCAAGTGGGTTTCAACAGAACTTCTGAAACGTAAATGCACATATAACATAGATATCCTATTATCATTTCAAAATAAAGGTTATGCACCGGGGCTTGCCTTGGGCATCCTGGTGTGCAGCAAAGTTAGTGGTTGATGGCTCCGGGGCTCCTTCCTGCACGGGGACCTCCTCCTCGTACACCTCCACGATCTCCTCGTACTCCGACTCCTCCACAGCCACGTACTCCACTATCTCGTGATCTATATGCAAGAAATGATGACATGACTTAATGCAATGACAACAGCAGCTCTTAAAAAAACAACAACTACTACTAAACTACTAAGCTAGCTCTAATGACTAACATACCAGGCGGTCTACTATTTTTACTAAGCAAGAGTAAACTGATCCAATTAATCTTTACTCATTAAATTACATACTCTTCATTTATTTCCGATTTAATTTTTTACTACGGCTAGGGAAACTCAGCTATCACATCTAGTAAGCTATTCAAGGACTACAAAACTACAGCAAGCATCTAATAAAACCATAAAGCTACCGTAAAGGTTTCAAAGCTAAAGCTATTACCCATTTACCACAAAAATTTATACAAGATTTATCATATTAATATTAAGCGCTTTTGATTTATTTAATAGGCTTTAGCGTCATCACATATAGGTATGAGCTAACTATACTAACAGGTAGATAATGATTTTAGGAAGAAGAATCGAGTGATTCGGATATCGTATGGTGGAGATATTGATTGCGCAAAGTAGCTGCTAATAATCTCTAGAAAATCAAAGGGGATTAATTAACTCGTGGCTTGATCCTTCGTGACATGCTCATGAATATGGTCTTTAATCAAAGGAATAATGGAGAAGGATGGCGATGCTAGGGAGACAGAGAAAATACTGAAGGGACTCACGGGATACTCACCGTAGTCGACTGGTGCTTCGGAATTCTGCTGGAGAACGAAGAAAACTTGACTCAGGAAGGAAGAGGTGGACAACGAAGTGGTGGCTGGCGAGCTCGCGATCGCGAGACGTCTCCTTTTAAGGACGAGAGACGCAGGGTAGAGGCAGAGCTCACACGGAAAAGATGACCGACGCGCGAGAATCAACTTCTCATCGTTCAGGCAACTGACTTTGGCCTCGGATGAACAGTGTTCCTGCACTGCTACAGTGTTTCTACGCGTCTACAGTGTTTTCTGCGCGCTACAGTATTTTCTGCGCGCTACAGTGCATTCCACGCGTCTACAGTGGTTCTTCGTGCTACAGTAATTTCTGCGTGTTCACTGGTTTGCCTCTCAGCGCGATGTGTGCTTCGAATTCTGGCTCAGCACGACGTGCCGGTAAATTCTACGAGCTGTAGTCGGTCGTCGCCGTGCGCGTGCTGCGCGGGCATGCTCTGCCAGTGTGCGAGCGCGATCAGAGAATTAGGAAGAAGATGAATTACGAGCGATGGAGTTGGATCAGGATGACAACAGTTAGTTGAGCTGTGCTGGGGAATATTTGGACGTGCTACACACTCTCCCCTTTCTCCTTCATGCTCAGTTGAGCAGCTTTGGTTACTCGATGTGAAGACCGACTGAGGAGGCAGCAGGCAGCAACTTTGATTGCTCAACGTGGAGACCGGGTGAGGAGATAGCAAGCAGCAGCAAACAAGCAGCATGTGCATGTCAGGCGTGCAAGTGGCCGGTGACTTGTGTCGGAGCGTGCCATTTACGAGTAATTGATCCTTCCCGCTTTGGTTAGATAAAATTCGTGAATATTCGCACTTGATAATTTTAGTTAGCGAATTCTTGCTGATCCAAGTTTTATATTATTCGTTTGTCTGTTTTCATTTTCGAGACTCGAATTGCATTTCGATTTTTATTTCCAGCTAATGCACTTTAACTAAATGCAATGCTCATAAATATTTTTAACCTGTGATTTACAACGTAACACCAAGGGTGTTACAACTCTCCCCCCCTTAAATAAAATCTCGTCCCGAGATTTCGACGTACAAAGAGTGAGAGATAAAGATACATTATTAATGATCAGACCTTGATACACTAGGGATAAGATGGGGATAATGCTTCGAGATATATCTCTCTTGCTCCCAAGTTGCTTTAGCCTCTGTGTGATTCTGCCATTGGACTTTGTAAAATTTTACCACACTATTTCTAGTCACCCGTTCTTTCTCATCTAAAATTTTTATAGGGTGCTCAATATAAGACAAGTCCGGTTGGAGAGGTAGCCCTTCAATTTCCACAACTTCTTCAGGTACTCTCAAACATTTCTTCAGTTGAGACACATGAAATACATTGTGGACTGCAGATAAAATATCCGGGAGTTGGAGGCGGTAAGCAACTGGGCCACACTGTTTCAAAATCTTATAAGGTCCAACATAGCGAGGTTCTAACTTTCCACCAATACCAAAACGATGTACCCCTCTCATGGGAGAGACCTTCAGATACACATGGTCTCCAACGGCAAACTGCATCGGTCTTCTTCTCTTGTCAGCATAATTTTTCTGTCGGTTTTGGGCTGCCTTTAAATGCTCCCGAATGATGCTCACTTGTTCTCGGGCTTTCTTGACAAAATCAGGCCCAAAGTAACCACGGTCCCCCACTTCAACCCAGTTAAGCGGGGTCCTACACCTTCTTCCATACAGAGCCTCGAAGGGTGCCATACGGATACTCTCATGGTAGCTGTTGTTATAAGAAAACTCAGCTAACTTCAAACACTTATCCCACTTTTCAGGGAAAGAAATCACACAAGCTCTCAACATATCTTCTAGCGCTTGGTTCACTCTTTCTGTTTGACCATCTGTCTGGGGGTGATAAGCTGAACTATGGAGCAGACGAGTACCAAGACACTTTTGAAGTTGTTGCCAAAAGTGAGACATAAAGACCGACCCTCTGTCCGAGATAATAGTGAGAGGAACTCCATGAGAGGTCACAATCTTATCAAAGTACAACTGTGCATAGTCTGTGGCTATATATTTTGTACTCACTGGCAGAAAATGAGCGGACTTGGTGAGACGGTCTACAATAACCCAGATGGAATCATGTCCCTTGAAGGTACGGGGTAAACCCACAATAAAGTCCATAGAAATATCCTCCCACTTCCACACAGGAATGGGCAAAGGCTGCAACATTCCAGGCGTACGCATGTGGTCCGCCTTTACTCTCCCACAAGTGTCGCATTCTGCTATATGCTTAGTGATGTCCTGCTTCATATTTGGCCACCAATACAAGTGACGCAAATCATGGTACATTTTATTACTTCCAGGGTGGATGGATAGTTTGGAGTTATGTGCTTCTTCTAAAATTTTCCTTCTCAACTCCTCACTTGAAGGGACCACTAACCGATTTTTAAACCTCAAAACACCTTGCTCATCAATGCAAAAATGCGGACCCCGACCTTCCTCAAGCAACTTCTTGATGTGCGGGACCTCTACTGTATCTTGCTTTTGCTCACTAATTATCTGTTCTTGCAACTCTGAGACTAAGGCAATGCTGGCTAGCACTTCTGCATGATGGAGAGATAAAGGTGCTTCTTCTTCCTGATGCGCCTTCCGACTCAACGCATCAGCCACTACATTTGCTTTTCCCGGGTGATAATGGACCTCCAAATCATAGTCCTTAATCAACTCTAACCATCTTCTTTGTCTCATGTTCAGCTCAGCTTGAGTAAAAATATACTTGAGACTTTTGTGGTCGGTGAAGAGATTGACTTTATTTCCCAACAAATAATGCCTCCAAATCTTGATAGAGTGCACCACAGCGGCAAGCTCTAAGTCATGGGTGGGGTAGTTAACTTCGTGCTTTTTCAGCTGGCGTGAAGCATAAGCTATCACACGCCCATCCTGCATAAGCACACATCCCAACCCCGTCTTTGAGGCATCACAGTACACATCAAAAGGTCTCTCAATGTCCGGTTGGGCTAGAACTGGGGCAGTGGTAAGGAAAGTCTTCAGCTTTAGAAAAGCTTGCTCACAGGCCGGACTCCAGACAAACCTAACATCTTTTTGCAAAAGCTTGGTCATAGGCTGGGCTATCTTAGAGAAATCCGGGATAAAACGCCTGTAATACCCTGCTAAGCCAAGGAATTGACGGATCTGATGGACAGACTTAGGAGACTTCCAGTTCAAGACATCTTGCACTTTACTCGGATCTACAGATATTCCCTCAGGAGTCAGCACATGGCCCAAAAACTGCACTCGATCTAACCAGAACTCGCACTTGCTGAATTTAGCATACAACTTATGCTCTCGAAGTCTGGTCAATACAACCCGAAGATGCTGGGCATGCTCTTCTTTATTCTTAGAGTAGATCAGAATATCATCAATGAACACCACTACAAACTTGTCTAACTCCGGCATGAAGACTGAGTTCATGAGATACATGAAGAAAGCAGGAGCATTGGTAAGACCAAAGGACATGACTAGGTACTCATACAGCCCGTACCTAGTAGAGAAAGCAGTCTTGGGTATATCTTGAGGCCTAATTTTAATCTGATGGTAGCCTGAACGAAGATCAATCTTAGAAAAGACCTTAGCGCTAGCTAACTGATCGAACAAAGTGTCTATGCGAGGCAATGGATATTTGTTCTTAATAGTTACCGCATTGAGAGGGCGGTAGTCTATGCACATCCGTAGGGTGTCATCTTTCTTCTTTACAAATATGGCTGGACATCCCCAAGGAGAGGTACTAGGCCGAATAAATCCCTTTTCCAACAGTTCCCCTAATTGTTTCTTCATCTCTGCTAGCTCCGGTGGGGCCATCCGATACGGACGCCGAGATATCGGAGCTGTGCCAGGCTCTAACTCAATAGTGAACTCAACTTCTCTATTAGGAGGCAAGCCAGGCAGATCCTCAGGGAAGACATCCGGAAACTCACAAACCATAGGGATAGAAGCAAGGTCTGGGAGAGCTTCCGTGTGAGCCAAGACTGAATGAGTTGTTCGGGAGGGAATACGAAGAGACATCCTATCTTCGGATGAAGGTAGCCGAAGCTCAACAACTCTGTGCCTAAGATTTAGTGTAACCCCATAAGCCTTCAACCAATTCATCCCAAGAATGGCATCAATGCTTTGCCCTGACAGTACCAGAAACTGGAGTCGATAGATGTGGGTAGCTAACTCCAATTTGATTGTATCTGTCCGGGTATTAACACATAATAATCCCCCCGCAGTACTGATCTTAAATGCAAAGGGCATAGCCAATAGTGATATATCATGCTTCTCGATGAAACTCTGACTCATGAATGAATGTGATGCACCAGAATCAAATAACACATATGCTGGATGGGAGTTGATGGTGAACATACCCGCCATCACTGGATCACACTGCAGTAACTCCTCAGCAGTGGTGAAGTTGACCTGTCCGGTATGACTCACAGGTGCCTTCTTGGTGACGATAGTCCTTTTCACCAAGCGTGAACTGGCGGACTGTGGAGCAGACTGAGCTGGCTGATTCTGTGGACAGTTCCGAATGAAATGGCCCTCCTTGCCACACTTGAAACAAACATTCGGGCCAACCCCCGGACCTAGACACGGCTGAAACTGCTGACCCTGCGACTGCTGCTGACTCTGCTGGACAGGAGCACGGTAGAGAGTGGAAGGTGCCTGGTGAGACTGCTGCTGGTGACGGTAGGGATGCCCGCCGGTGGATTGATAGGGCACCCTACGAACCACCTGCACCTTCTGAGCCTGTGGATGTCTAGAAGGCCCGCCAGAAGACCACTTACGCTTGTGCTCAGCGTAAGAGTCTCGCAGAAGCCCCTCCATGGTGATGGCAGCATCCATCAGGGCACCAAAAGTCTGGTAGTGCCCAGTGAACAACTTCTCCTGCAGCATGCAAGAGAGGCCACGGTAAAAGCGGTCCCTCTTCTTCGTGTCGGTGTCCACGTGGGTCCCCGCATACTGTGCCAGCTGGTTGAACTTGTTGGCATAGTCCAACACAGACATGTTCCCCTGAGTCAGTTCCAGAAACTCCGTAATCTTCCGGTTGATTAGCCCGGCAGGGATGTAGTACTCCCTGAAGGCTGCGGTGAACTCCGGCCAAGTCACACGATGGTCCACCGGCTGCATGGCGTTGAAGGTGTCCCACCATGCACTGGCGGAACCCAGCAGCTGTTGCGCTGCAAAGCGCACCTTCAACTCCTCATTGATGTCGAGAAGCAAGAACTTCTGCTCCATGACACGAAGCCAGTGCTCCGCGTCTAGAGGCTCCCTTGTCGGCGTGAACGTGGGCGGGTGAGTCTTCAGAAAATCCTGGTACGTACAGGGCCTCTCAGGACCCCGAGCACCAGCCCCGTTGCCGCCGTTGCCCTCGCGGCCTCCCTGAGCGAGACCACCAATCGCTTGGGCCAACAGCTCCAAGGCCCGGGATGATTCGCGGCGAGCAGCAAGCACCTCCGCCATCATCTCCGCATGGGTCATCAAAGGCGGCGGTGGTGGTGGCGGAGACGGAGGAGCAAGAGGAGCCAAAAGTGGAACCTCATTGCTGCCCTGAGTGGCGTACTCCTCAGCACGGGCGTTCTCGCCCCCCTCAACACGGGCACCCTCGCCAACCTCAGCCCCGGCACTATTGCTTCCGCGAACCGACCTCCGGTTCATCTGCTACCAGATAAGAACCAACCATTAGGGACAATTACCAGATTTAGTCAAAAGGAGAGAAGTAATTTAGAATTAGCTTTTAGTTGGTTAAGTAATTCATTTATTACTTGACTATTTCCCATGAGAATAGGGCAATTTTTTTTAAAACCAAGTTGATTTAACATGATGCATGCATCGCCCTATTCGACCTTTCCCGCCGGAATATAGCGGCGAACGTAATATTTTTTTGGCACATCGTACACTCACACGTTACTATCGGATTCTTACGTAACGCAAGTTAGTGTACCTGCAGAAGATTGATTAGATAAAAATAGTGCCACTATCCTATATAACAGGGCTTAGCTAAATCGCGTCCTGGCTTTTCACAAACTTTTTGTTGGTCAATTTTTAAGCTTTTAGAAAGGGTGATAAACTCGTAATCATTATTAGCTCTGGTACCAACTGTGGCAGAACCGCCCAAAATAACACACTAACGGAGGTACTTGCCTTCCTCTAGGCACTAAGTACTCCGCCAGCGGCTATTCCAGCCGTTTCTGTCGAGCACACCCAATGGGAGAACTCAAAACCATCCACATTTTCATACAGGATCCAATAATGAAAACGAGTACAATACTTAGTTTTATTCCATACAACATAGTCTTCAGAAATAAATTATTACAATACCAAGTTCAGAGTGCGGAATTAAAACAGCGGAAGTAAATATCTAGCGAGCGTAGCAAAGATCCATCTGAGCCCAGCAGACGATCCTCCACACAAAGCCTCAAGCAGCACCTGCAACAGGGGTAAAATAAACCCTGAGTACACAATGTACTCGCAAGACTTACCCGACTGGGAATAATTTCCCGACTCCAAGGATCATGACAGGCTTTTTGGCTACTGGTTCAAGTTTGCAGAAAAGCATTACTACTAGTGGATCCTTATTGCAGTTCTTTTATTTGCCATCTTTTAGTTTATCAGCTAACCATCTATGTAAGCACTTATGCTATTTTCAAACAAGAGTTGGTCAATACAAATCCATCATTATTCACCTTTTCTCTTTTAGTTCTTACTACGATGCCAGGATCAAGTCATATCGGACCGCTTACGCAGCGATTCGCGAATCAATGTAGCCCAGCTGGGTACCCCGAAAAACACACGCCCCGCCCGTACCGAGGTACAAACGAGACCAACCCATTATCCTCCTGTCAAGAGAACCGAGTCCCCGTCCATACTGGGACTCCAAGCCCCCGCCCTCTCGCGGTGCTTAGACCTCCTAATACCCATATATAATCCACCTTCAGTTGGTCCGGATGGAGCCGGAACCCATGACAAGAGAATAACAAGTCTTTCTAGCCCCCATCCGCTAGTATATGCTCGGGATAAGGAGATCTGTGACCTGACAACCATCCAAATGCAACGATCGGTCCTTAACCAACTCGGACAGGGAAACAATGTAACCCAGTGATGCCCTGTTGGCCGCAGGACACCCCTTGTCACATCCACCACTACCAAACCACATCCCTGCCCAGTCACCATTTCACCTGCCTTTATTTCCATGTTAACCATAGTGATAAAATGATCACCTATCGTGAACAACACCATGTTGTTCACGCTAACGAAACCTAAGCATGGCACTACACGGCCTAAACTAGTAAGACTCTTGTGTAGTAATATTTATGCAAGTGGGTTTCAACAGAACTTCTGAAACGTAAATGCACATATAACATAGATATCCTATTATCATTTCAAAATAAAGGTTATGCACCGGGGCTTGCCTTGGGCATCCTGGTGTGCAGCAAAGTTAGTGGTTGATGGCTCCGGGGCTCCTTCCTGCACGGGGACCTCCTCCTCGTACACCTCCATGATCTCCTCGTACTCCGGCTCCTCCACAGCCACATACTCCACTATCTCGTGATCTATATGCAAGAAATGATGACATGACTTAATGCAATGACAACAGCAGCTCTTAAAAAAACAACAACTACTACTAAACTACTAAGCTAGCTCTAATGACTAACATACCAGGCGGTCTACTATTTTTACTAAGCAAGAGTAAACTGATCCAATTAATCTTTACTCATTAAATTACATACTCTTCATTTATTTCCGATTTAATTTTTTACTACGGCTAGGGAAACTCAGCTATCACATCTAGTAAGCTATTCAAGGACTACAAAACTACAGCAAGCATCTAATAAAACCATAAAGCTATCGTAAAGGTTTCAAAGCTAAAGCTATTACCCATTTACCACAAAAATTTATACAAGATTTATCATATTAATATTAAGCGCTTTTGATTTATTTAATAGGCTTTAGCGTCATCACATATAGGTATGAGCTAACTATACTAACAGGTAGATAATGATTTTAGGAAGAAGAATCGAGTGATTCGGATATCGTATGGTGGAGATATTGATTGCGCAAAGTAGCTGTTAATAATCTCTAGAAAATCAAAGGGGATTAATTAACTCGTGGCTTGATCCTTCGTGACATGCTCATGAATATGGTCTTTAATCAAAGGAATAATGGAGAAGGATGGCGATGCTAGGGAGACAGAGAAAATACTGAAGGGACTCACGGGATACTCACCGTAGTCGACTGGTGCTTCGGAATTCTGCTGGAGAACGAAGAAAACTTGACTCAGGAAGGAAGAGGTGGACAACGAAGTGGTGGCTGGCGAGCTCGCGATCGCGAGACGTCTCCTTTTAAGGACGAGAGACGCAGGGTAGAGGCAGAGCTCACACGGAAAAGATGACCGACGCGCGAGAATCAACTTCTCATCGTTCAGGCAACTGACTTTTGCCTCGGATGAACAGTGTTCCTGCACTGCTACAGTGTTTCCACGCGTCTACAGTGTTTTCTGCGCGCTACAGTATTTTCTGCGCGCTACGGTGCATTCCACGCGTCTACAGTGTTCTTCGTGCTACAGTAATTTCTGCGTGTTCACTGGTTTGCCTCTCAGCGCGATGTGTGCTTCGAATTCTGGCTCAGCACGACGTGCCGGTAAATTCTACGAGCTGTAGTCGGTCGTCGCCGTGCGCGTGCTGCGCGGGCATGCTCTGCCAGTGTGCGAGCGCGATCAGAGAATTAGGAAGAAGATGAATTACGAGCGATGGAGTTGGATCAGGATGACAACAGTTAGTTGAGCTGTGCTGGGGAATATTTGGACGTGCTA
Source organism: Saccharum hybrid cultivar R570 (assembly GCA_038087645.1). NCBI lineage: Eukaryota > Viridiplantae > Streptophyta > Magnoliopsida > Poales > Poaceae > Saccharum > Saccharum hybrid cultivar. The sequence goes on from JAQSUU010000377.1 coordinate 4,237,196, forward strand.
CACACTCTCCCCTTTCTCCTTCATGCTCAGTTGAGCAGCTTTGGTTACTCGATGTGAAGACCGACTGAGGAGGCAGCAGGCAGCAACTTTGATTGCTCAACGTGGAGACCGGGTGAGGAGATAGCAAGCAGCAGCAAACAAGCAGCATGTGCATGTCAGGCGTGCAAGTGGCCGGTGACTTGTGTCGGAGCGTGCCATTTACGAGTAATTGATCCTTCCCGCTTTGGTTAGATAAAATTCGTGAATATTCGCACTTGATAATTTTAGTTAGCGAATTCTTGCTGATCCAAGTTTTATATTATTCGTTTGTCTGTTTTCATTTTCGAGACTCGAATTGCATTTCGATTTTTATTTCCAGCTAATGCACTTTAACTAAATGCAATGCTCATAAATATTTTTAACCTGTGATTTACAACGTAACACCAAGGGTGTTACACCAGCGTCCGGTGCTCCCAAAGCCAGCGTCGGTGCACTAAAAACAGTGAAGAACACTTTCGAAAATTCGCTGAATCCTGCTCTACCGCTCAAACTCCACCTCCTTCGTAAATGTGCTAACACCACCAAGTGTACATCACCATGTGCATGTGTGTTGATATTTTCCGCAATCATTTTGAAGGAGTTAGGTTAGCTCTCCACTAGATCTAAATGCATATGCAAATGAATCCTCATCTAGTGGCACTTAAGTGATCAATAGCCCCGGAAATTGTCCTCTTTATAGTACGGCTATCGATCCTAAGTGTGATCACACCCTCTATGGTGTCTTGATCACCAAAAGCAAATCCTATCTATACATTTGCCTTAAGCTCCATAGGATTTTGCCTCTTCTCCTCTCCAAGTAAGCCCTTGATCACATTGTGGTCATCACTATGATCATTTAGGCTTCACCACTTGGTATGAGACTTTATCATTTCATGTCTACACACTTAGCATAATGATTAGTCCCTAGGTTTTATCAATTATCCAAAACCAAACTAGGGCTTTCACCGATGCCCCTCGAATCATCGTCCCGGGTAACCCCGTGACGAGCTATCGGTGATCAAACATCGATAGAGCTTTATTTCTCATGCATCTAATGCTAGGGTTCACTGTTGAGTCTAGGGGTTGATCATCATGGGCCCGCCACACTCCATCCGCCCCTGTTGTGCCCAATCTCGTCTCCAACTCGCTCCCACCCCCAACCGCGTGATGCCTTAGCCCTGTTGTGCTCGGGCCCAAGCCCGCTGCACAGGCCACACCTAGCCAAGCCATGTTTGTATTATGTCTTTTCTTGTTTTGGCCTTTGAAGAATACTCTATTTATTCCTTCCTATTTTCTATCATTTATCTTCTGTATAATCTCCTAAAAGTATTTTCATAACGCCGGTTGTTTGTGTAGTTGTGTTGCGATAAACCCTTTCGATTTACTTATCGAACTTGACAGTGTGTTTCAAACACCCTTTTTATAGTCCATTTTTGTTACTTTTTTTTTTGCTACTTACTGGTTCCTGGCCTTTTGATTTTGTTCAGTAATTTATCTAGAAACGAACTTGGCATAATATCTAGCGCACACCTGTGTGTTTTATTAATTTCGTAGGGTACAGTAGCTTGTCGATTTGATTATCTTGCGTGCGAGGAGGTGCGTTCACTGCCTTGTCAAATCGTCAGCACTAGTGTTCCTCATCACCTGTTTTTTTTTTCTGCAGAAATTGAGATGGTAGTGGACCAAATCAAGGGGGATGTTCCAAAAGTTGAGTGGGATTTCGAAGGAATTCACTACTTTGACAATGGGCCACTCACAGTCCAGTACCTTTTCGTCTTGGATGCACTTAACTTCTGCTTTTGGCCAGGTATAAATTCAGGCAAAAAAAAAAGCCATAACGTCTTTTGAACATGTAGTAATCAGAATGAAGTGCTACAGCCCTGGTATAGCTGTATGTTGAGAAGAAAGAAAGTATCAAGTGATTCAGGATGCTTTCAACTCATAGTCAATTAGTCGTTTGGGCTACCAACATGATCAGTTTTATTTACTTGAAATGCTTAGTGGTATGTGTACACAATAATACATACGTAGTAGAGTAGTACAAAACATGGATGTTTCCACCAGTAATACTTCTGTGGCTATTCAAGATTTTCTTTGGTCACAGACCTGATGAGTTTTGCTGTGGGGTTTACAAGAAGTTGGTTCTTTGCATTTTCTTCAGATACTTTAGTTATTACTTTTTTAATTTATTTCGAGTTATTCTGTAGACGCCACAACTATGCCTTGAAATCGAAGGCGTCTCTTTTGTATTGTTTGTGTAATTGCATTCAGTTACATTACAGCTTCTAGTTTTCCTGAAATTACTATTTGCTACTGTTGAGCTGCAGTAGGATTTTTTGTATCGATGTTCATTCGTATATGTTTCTGTTGCGATCATGATGAATTTGCCATTGACCAGATAAGGACTTGAGCTATGACCATTTGGCTTCTGGACTGAAGTTAGCCTTGGAGAAAGACAAAAAGGCCCTTGATTCAGATCGTCTTCAGAATTACACTGGTAAGTGGTAACTTCTCGTGAGGATCTTGTGTTAGGTTCAATAGTCCCTTCTGCATTTTCTGGACTTCTGCTTCTGGTTCAAGATCAAGGGAATGCTTCTCAGCTTCTGGGATAAACTGTATTTTTCTAGAAATGTCATTTCCCTGTGTAGATTGTGGTAGCAGATGAATGAACAGTTACAAGTTGTGCTTAACTGGATGTAATGGGATCCTCTCAGTCTAAGTACCCTTTTCATGCATTATATTCTTCTATTGCTAAAAAGAAGCTGCTCATTTCTTTCTGTGTTTCTAATGGAGAAACAGTTACTTACATCTCTGCTATATTCCTTTATAAAAACTGCTAATATGGAAGGATATTTGCAAAATGTAGGGCCCCAGCTCCGCCAACTTCTGAACTGGCCACGACCACTCCCAATTGAGGAGGAAAGAGTGCGCCTTCTCCATGAGGTAATATTCTGCAACTGCTGCTTTGAGCATTTCAGGCTCGGAACTCTGTTAATACATAAGTTATGTGGGTACCAAGACTTATCAACTTTCACACTGCAACCCCATTTTTTTGGACAAATTTAGTTGTCTGCTTGATTTCTGGAATCATCTTTGCTGGTAGGCTCTAATTTGATTGCTGGGGTGTTCCATCACTGTCATTTTCATCATACTTTATAAACATATTTCCAACCATTTTCTCCACTGACTTTTTCTTCCTTTCCAACATTACTTGTTTTGAATCATTTTTTTTATTCATTGTTATGACACCTGTCTCAAGGTTGGGATGGAACTTGAAAGAAGCTTTGGAGGCCAGGCTGCTAATCTAGTGAAGTCTGCTGGAAGCTCTGCTGCAACTCTCATTGAACTGATTACTCGACATTTTCCTGGTAAATCTACTTGGTATGATGTTCGAAAGTAGACCAAGTTCAGATTGTCGTAATATTTCAAAAATAAGTACATCAGCTGATAGTCTCCTTTTTGGCCCCTTCTGCCCATATATGTGCTATAGCTTCCTCTGCTGATATTATATTCCTGAATTGGGAATCATGATGGTGTTATAAAGTGTTGGTCTGGAAAACTATTTGGTTCATTTGTCAAATGTTCCTGGTGGGTCCTATTGGTTGTAGGCACGTACAGTGAAAGTGAAACTGGAATGGCCCAGCCATCCAGTACCACTACACATAAATTCAGAATCGGCCTGCTACTTTGGACCTGAGAGTCAGGACGGAAACAGTGATGGGCTGGTGCCTTGGCCTGCTACTTTGGACCTGAGAGTCAGGAAACAGTGATGGGCTGGTACCTTGTCCAGGCATATGAACTTCGTATGAGCTGGGCCATTCAAAACCAGATAGTTGTGAATATTTGATGCTTAAACTCTTATGATTTTTTTTCTTTTCTCACGCAAAAAAATGATATCAGTTTCGATTTTCTAACAGTTGGCCTTGAGATCTGTTCACATGACTACAATTGAAGTTAACCTTGATTCTAGGTGTTCATGCTTCGGTGGATCTCCATTGATTTGAGATATTGAACATGAAGTTTCTTTTCTTCCAAGAAGAACATGAAACTGTTCCCATAGTGTTTAACTGATTATACACCTTTGACTAATATGCCTGGACATGAACTAATCGTCTGCTTAATCACTCATTAATAGTTACATAGCTCATTAAGCTCACATGGCTGGAATGGACCTGTAGATTCATCTGTCCAAATGCACCTTGTTCACTCCATTTGGTTTAGTTGAAAAGAAATCCCAGTGATTTCACCACATTATTTACCTTACCTGGACCTATTTGATTGCACAGGCAGGTTCACTAACAAATATGTACAGCTTTCAACTATTCGACTGGTCAATGTCTGAATTCTGAAATGAGGATGTTGGTTTTACCCCTGATCTGGCCATAGCTAACCTTTAATATTTCAGAATTCCTTCTTTGATTATTAAATTTAAATTGTACCTTGTACTCTTGCAGGGAATTTTAGCATGTATTGAATCTCTTTAATAGCATAGCGTTGTGCAATTTGATTGTACCTTTTGTTAACATTCCTTGAACACCTACATTCTTGATACATTTGCGTGCATTCGAAACTTGGTTAATTTTTTCTTGTTTTGTACTGTCATAGCTTGTGAGTCATGACCAAGTGTACATCCCTTCAGCAACAATCGTTTTAAATTTCCATTTTGGCAGGTTTCCGGGATCATTCACTTTACAAGGGACACCAGGTTTTCTTGTACAAGAGAGCTCAAATCTTTGTCGCTGATTTGTGGGGCGCCTTCAAGGGACAAAACTATGGCGAGTTCCACGACATCAATTCCATCACTATATTTGCTGACTACATTGTTCCAGCAGTCCTGAGGGAGCTTGGCATACTCAAATATGGCTCGAATCTTTCTTGCTCGATCGATTCGAATAGTGAGATAGTGCCTGGAAGCGAGGAAGAAGTGGAGATACGCGCGTGCTCCATCTATGCAGTGGAGCAGATGAGGGACCTGATTGGCAAAAAGTTTGGAAAGCAGGTAGGCACATCTGAACCAGTTTCACCTGAGACTTTCATCAGTCATGCCAATGTCATTTGCTTTCTGACCTGCATTCTCGGTGGGGGAAATGTTTCTATTTACAAATAGACATTCACTAATCTCCCTAGCCATTGAACGAGTAAATACGGTGGTTGGGCTCGGAACTAACGCCCTCTTGCTCTTGTGTGTTCTCGGCAGCTTCTGAGCATTGACATTGATCTCTGGCTCTGGTCCTGCGGCGTGCAGAACATTGCGCTGTCACACCACCGCACCCTGTCGATTTACTACTAGACAGTCGGGAAGGCAGCCGCAACCTCGGTCCCTGACCGGCTGACCATGCTGGTCCGCGTATTCATCAGCTGGCCGAGCGTTGTCGTGGCTTGTTCGTCTTAACCATAACTGGCTATAGGTGTCCAGAGTTTTGTCTCCTTGGGAATGCACAAAAGTGCAAGGTATTGTAGGTCCGTCGCATTGAGGATGCGGTGTGATTTTGAGACTTGAACAGCTGCAGTTTTCACATGAATTTTATCCGTAGGGACCAAGGGAGTGAATGTTTGTCTCCAGGATTGATCTTGTTCGATGCGTTTCCTTTATACTCTACAACGGTTTTCAGTTACTGCTCCACCTCTTTTATGAATCTTGAAGAATTTGAGTAAGCGCATTGCAAGCAATAAAGTATACTCCACCCACAAAAGAATATAATTATCGCTTTTCTAGTGTTTCAAACCGTTTGAACTGTGACTAAACTTTTATAAAAAAAAGTACAAACATTCATGATATAAAATATGTATTATTAGATTGGTTATATATTATATGTTCATAATAGATTTATTTAGAGACATAAATGGTAATACTATTTATTATAAACTTGTTTAAACTTAAGCTAAATGACTAGCACGGATACCATAATTGCGTTCACACTTTACTCGGACGTCAAACTTGCCTTGTGTTACGGGAGAGACAACCCTGCCGTCTGCCGAGGTGTCGAGAGACCAGCCCCGCGGTAACAAACAACGCGTTTGGTTCAAGAAACCAAACAATGCGGAATGAGTCGATCCCTCCTGCGTTCACCTTGGCTAGGATCAGACAGGTTTTTGCTTTTGGAGAACGTGGTCGTCCGCTGATTTTTGAGGAGCCGGATGGTCACAGAAAATAACTTGCAGATAGATTAGTCGATGACAAATGGATTCGTCCGGTGAGGCAAACCAAACGGAGCGGCTAGCTTCGGTTTTTGGATCGGATCATTTCGGACCGTGTGGTGATACAAACCAAACAGGCTGAAAAAGATTCGGCGCGTACTGCCCCGCTCATGGCCCGATGGACAAGCGAAGCAACCTTGGAAAAGACATGTCGCGTCGAATAAATGTTGCCTCGTCTGCATCCAAGGCTCTGATCCTGCTCTGCTGCACCTGCGCCAATGCCTGCGTGCATTAGAGCACGCGGCGCCGCCTGCGTGTCAGCGTGTGTGCGGTCCGTGAACACGGACTCTCTCGTTCTGGAGCTTGGCAGCCTGGCAGTCGGCTTGATAGACTCGTGTTGTCAGAGCTGTCGCCTCGCCCAAGCTCGTGCCGCGGTGCCGGCACGCCGGGTTTGGGCGGCGGCAGTGGGCACGAACTCCTACCCACCTGGCTGGCTACCTGCGGCAGTGCGGCTGCCTGCAGCGCAGCGGCGCGCGGCCTGTCGTCTGCACGGCACATTGACTCCGTGGCCACTGGCCACGACGGTACACGGTCGTGCGTTTACCGTGACCAGTGACGTTAGAAAACGCGCGGCCACTTTGCCAATGCGTTTGCTAGCCACTGCTTTGTGTCCGATCATTCTTCAACTGGCGCCAATCCTAGCCACACGGTGTCACGGTCCAATGCTGCCTTCGGAACCAGACGGGCTGCCAATCAGATTTCGACAGGCACCGCCCAAAATTCCCCCACCCTGGGCCCAGTTTAGATGCAAAAAAATTTGCAAAATTTTTCAAGATTCTCCGTCACATCCAATCTTTAGACACATGCATGAAGTATTAAATATAGATAAAAATAAAACTAATTATACAATTTAGACGAAATTTTCGAGACGAATCTTTTAATCCTAATTAGTCCATGATTGGACACTAATTGCTAAATAACAACGAAAAATGCTACAGTAGGGCGCCACAAACGATCGGGGAGCCCGAGATAAGAAGATCTCACTCAGGTGCGGCTACGCGCCAGCGCAATTGGCCAGTCGAAGGAGCCAACGAGGGGGATCGCGGCCGGTGGATGGCGACCTGCCGAAACAAAGGGAAACACCACCGGCGGCAGGGCGCCGAGCGCCTGCGAGTGCTGGCGGACGCGGGCACCGAGCCGCGACAACTGACAAGGGAGCCGGGAGGCAGTGACGGAGCTAGGATTTTGGCATAGGGTATGCCGCACCAAAATTCTCATATCCAATTTGGCAAAGACCTATTTAGCAATTCGATATACAGCAGCAAAATTTACCTCATAATTTATAATTTTTTCTATCTGATCAGCCTAGGATATGCCGCACCATACCCGTGCCACCGCGGGCTCCGTCACTGCCGGGAGGGCGTGGGCGTAGCGTAGGCCCAAACGGAAAGCGAAGATGCCCTTGGCAACTTGCTCTGCTGCTTGCCCCGAAGTATATTATGCTATTCTTCGAAAGGACAAAAGTTACGTGGTGCCGCACCGCCGGGTCGCTGAATTATAGAGGTCGCACGCGAGAGGTTCCGTTCCGTGCATCAGCGTGACATAGTAGTACACCACGTCGCATCATCCCATGAAGGCATGAATACAGAGAAAATAAAAAACTTTATAGGAGTCCTTGTTTTTTTTTTTCCAAAAAAGCCATAGATGCAAACCCTAATGGTGGCCTCATCCTTTGGGTCGCCGGTTGGTCCAGGAGCCATCCGAACCTAAAATCGAGCCTGCCAGTTCATTTGGTTTGCGGTGTAGAATGGTCTCTTCCGTCACCGGCCGATCCTCCCTACCTGATTTCGCAAGGCAAGCGCCGGAGCCGAGTCGTCCGACACAAAAACAACGGATAACCCTGTGCGGAATGGAATCGACCTGACGTACTTAAACTTGCAAACCAAACACGCTAATAGAGATTGTAGATTTATAAGCATCCTCCAAAGACTTCGGTTGATCTCATGACTAATAAAGTTATAGCATATGTCTCAATAGAAACATTGTTGTATAAGTAGCGCAATTAAGTTCTAATAAAGTAAATCTGGAAAAATACAAACACACATGTTATGTCGTCATTTTAAATGTACTAATATAGCCCTCCATAAGACATTACGGTAACAAAAAAGGAATATTGTTTTCAAGGAAAAGAGTATAGTAATAGCGAAATTTACCTTCTTTTTTAAAGCATCAGTTATTAGAGATAGAGAGTGAAAATATAATAATAAGTTAATGACTAGTCTTATATTCTGAATCGACAAAATACTTACGAAACGTATTTTCTTGAGGCCACATACAAATGTATTACTTTACGTGTAATACATTCAATTTTTTTTATACATCCAAGTTATATATTTAGAGTTCTCGATCCAAGGCCGTGTTTGCTTGCTCTTACGTCAGGCTCCTACATCCGTCGAATCTCTCGTAGAAGCAAGTTTGGTAGGTAACATGAACTATACCAGCATGGCTCTGCTGGCACAAATATACAGCCGCGTGCTGCATCCTGCGGTTTGGGCGTTTGGCCCGACGGATGCAGTGCACTCAATAGCCCACACGTCATCCTTAGAAAAACAATATATATATCTGCTAATCAACCAACCAAACATCTTCATAGAAATTACTGTAGGCCACGAATACAACCAACCAAACACCGTTTTTTGTAGGATCATTGCATCCACTCAGCAGTTTGCACTCATCTAAAACATACAGGTCAGATCTACTACAAAATTTGATTTTGAGCAACCAAACACACACTAACATCGTGCAGAAGCCAGACCCGAGCTCATAAGTCATACCACAATGCAAGAGAGGTGATGATTGGACGCCGGACCACGGAAATTAGGTACGGTCGGTTTCTAGCACTCCTGTATTCAGTGGCGGAGCTCGCCAATTTTGACGGCTAGGGCCACTGTCAAAGCATACATACGGTCTGCGTCGAATCAAGATATCACTCGTCTAATACTGATAGATAACAAAAGTAGCTTATAAATACATAGTTTGAGATGCATATCTCAGTTTCAAACTTAAATCCGCAACATAATAGATGGAAACATGAAAGTGGATAAAAAAACACTCGCGCTCAGCCATCTAGGGTGCATTTGAGAGCATTGGAGAAAAGAATCGTTTCATCCCTAGTTGTAGGGATGAAATGGCTCTGTTCTTGTGTTTGGTTGGAAGGATATAATGGTTCTTTTTTTTGCGTTTGGCGTTTGGTTGGAAGGATAGGATGGATGAATAACAAATCAGTTAACACCGTTAGTAATTAGGCCCACATGTCCTACATGGATCTAACGCAAATTCCTATGCATCTTCATCAGTAGTCCTTTAAAATCTAGGACCTAATTTCATATTGCAATCCATTCACGAAATCAATGCAGTAGCTGCATGTGCTTTTAGACCTAGCTCAATGCTTGCTTCGCAGAGAAACGAGAGGAGAGGAGAGGTGGTAACTATGCACATTGGGTTTCCATTGGACTAGGGAGTCATTCGAGCAATGAGCTGCAGCAGGGAGGGATGCATGAATGCATGACAACGGAAAAGAGTCGCACGGGCACAGGTCAACAACTAAAGAATTATGCCTTTGCTGACCACTAGAACAACCACAAAGCAGGGCGTGCTCAGCTGTGAAACAAGAGCAGAGTGGGTCACGGTGCCTTGAAGCACACTAGGAGTACGAGCTGGGATTGGGAACGTGAGGGGACCAGAAAGGAACAACACACTACAGGCAAGCACCTGAAGCAAGAGATGAGAGAGGATGATTGAGGCAGTCCATGGTAACGGCTATAGGCCAAAAAATTGAAGATGAGTACTTAGAGATTTTAATCCACGAGTAGGGCGAAGGCCGCAGTGGCCCTAATTGGAGATCCGCCCCTGCCTGTATTCTTTCAGGTTAAAAAGCAAAATCAGTTTCGAGTATAAACGACTAATACATGCTTCAAAATGGAGTCCCGTAACTTTTTTCAAACTTTTTAAAGTTCATTCTGTTTCTGCTTCGCGTAGCCTCGTACCAGGAAAGCGACGAATGCTGCCTGGAAAGGTGAAGCACTCGCTCACCGCCACACCAGTCGCGTAGCAGCAAAGCACTCTCCAGTCTCTGCACACGGAAGCCTACAAGGTTCCACGGCGCAGGGCGTCGCCCCGGGGCGGTGCGGGGCCGTTCGTACGTGGGCGTGGCCCACCCCCGCCGGATGTGCGGATCCACGCATCCCGCAAAGGCGCGGAAAAGAGTGGCGCGCAGCGACACGCCACGCCAAAGCGCGCGCCAGGGACGGGGCGAGCGCGCGGCGCACCGGCACCACCCGAGGCGTCCGCCCGATCCCCATCCGGCGGTGCGCGATCGCCCCGACCGAACGCGGAGACACGGAGCTGCCTCCGCACCCCAGGAGCCTGGAGCTGCCGAGAGGACTTTGCCGCCTCGCTAACCCACGTACGCCGAGAGATGGTAACCTCACCACCGCGCCTAACCGGGGACCAGACCCCCCGTGGTTAGCTCGTGGTCACCCGAGAGCCCAGCCCTGCGCTTATATACTCGCCCTCCGGGTAGCCATGGCCGAGCTCCAGGGCAGGCGTTGGGTTGTATGAGAGGCGGGCCGCCTGGTGGAGCGTGGGTGGTGCCGGGATGAGCTGCAACGGGTGCCGCGTGCTGCGCAAGGGGTGCAGCGACGCGTGCGTGCTGCGGCCGTGCCTGCAGTGGATCGACGGCGCCGAGGCGCAGGGCCACGCCACCGTCTTCGTCGCCAAGTTCTTCGGCCGCGCCGGCCTCATGTCCTTCCTCACCGCCGTCCCCGAGCCGCAGCGCCCAGGTACGATCCAGGGTGTGTTCACTTCGCGAAAAGTAGGTGAAAAGTTACTGTAACATCTTTTGTTGTTATTTGGTAAAATTTGTTCAATCATGGACTAACTAGACTCAAAAGATTCGTCCCGACATTTACAGACAAACTATGCAATTAGTTATCTTTTTTACCTACATTTAATGCTCCATACATGCGTCGAAAGATTCGATGTGATAGGTGAAAGATGAAATATTTTGGGTTGGCATGGGAAGTAAAAAGGCCCCAGTGTTTACCCCCACGCACGTGTGGTTCTCAACTAACGACTGATGCGTGATGCAGGGGTGTTCCAGTCGTTGCTGTACGAGGCGGCCGGGAGGACGATCAACCCGGTGAGCGGCGCCGTGGGGCTGCTCGGCGCGGGGAGCTGGCAGCCGTGCCAGGCGGCGGTGGAGACCGTGCTGCGGGGCGGCGCCATCGGCCCGCTGCCCGAGTTCGACGTGGGCCGCGACACGTTTGCTCTGGCGGCGAGGCGGGCCGTGGGGTGCTCGACGTTCTCCACGGCGAAGCGGGCGCCGACGACGACGAGGACGAACGTGGGGACGCCGCCCGTCCCGCCGCCGGAGCCGTCGTGCGACCTCGGGCTGTGGCTCAGCCCCGGGTCACCCCCGGCGCCCGGGGAGCGGCGGCGGCCCGGCACGCCGTCCATGACCTCCGAGGAGTCCGTGACGACGACGACGACGACTAGCGGCGGCGGCGGCGGCGGAGGAGGAGGGAGGGAGCCCGAGCTGCTGAACCTTTTTGTCTGAGAGAGATGACTTAGCTATAGACGGCTTGGCTAAAAGCCAGCGGTCGATCATGCATGTCGATCATGTGCCCCTCGGCGCGCGGTGTGCTGTGCTGTGCTTGATCCCGGCGAAAACGTTTGTCTAGACTAGCTAGCCTCTCGCCGGCGAGGTACCCGTCCGTAGTCTCCTTTCTTTTTGGGCGCGTAGAAACCATGGGCGATCGCCCACCGGTGCCGGCAGCAGCAGCTCTGCCTGCCGCCGTCCGTTAACTCTTTATTTTGTTTCTTGTTGGCAAGCACAAAGCAGCAGCAGCACCGCTCCATCATCGCTGAATAAAAATTGTAAACTAAGGGTAAAGCGAAGTGGCGCTGCGTCGATCTTAATCTTATCTTCAGCGGAGCAGCAGCTCGATCAGGATCAGCTTATCCAAAGCGAGATTAGTGTTGGCCAGCAGTTCCGGCCCGTGTTTATCGCAACCTGTCCAATCCGGAGGCTGCACTCCACCGGCTGCGGTCTTCTTTGTCGATGATAGATAGCTTAACAAAGTCGCCATGGGTTAAGTGGCGTGTTAGTAAAACCCAAGTGGGCGCTAGAGAAACTCCAGAGGTCAGTCACCCGCGGAAAGAAAGAAAAAAATGCAGGTGGTGGGGGCGTGGGCTGGTGGAGTGGGACGATCATTGCCGATGAGGTAACGCCGTACGCCGCGCGTGTGGAAGGGTGGGGTTGGAACCATACGGCGGTTCAGCTTTTGCGCAGTGGGATGGTCGGCCGCCCGCCCGCCTGCTGCTGCTTCGGCGCCGCGTTCCGGTTCCGGTTCTGGGGTGGGCGCGCCTGGCCTGACGACGACCGGACGCGCGCGCGACCGCACGGGACGAGCGGCCGTTTCCGCCGCGCGACGACGTCGTGTCCTCGGGAGCTTGCTCCCAACCCGTGAGCCGGCTCCCGGTACCAGCACCAGCACCAGCACCAGCAGGACCGCGCACTGCTTCCTCGACACATAGCACTAGGGGGGACACCGGAAGCGAACGTGCTCTGCCACACACGGCCACCGGGATTTGGCCTTGCATTGCATAGCTGTATTCTCTATTTCTCTCACCAAAAAAGAGGGGAAAAAAATCCCCTGCGTTGTGTTGACGGCGGCCAAGTCTTAGGTCCAGGACAAGACGAGGGCGTTCGGCGATTTTTGATTCCCATCCAAGGAAGGAACGTGTGGGCATATATCTGTCCCATCGGAATTTGGTACGGAGATCCTCCGTGTACTCCAAATAACGTGGGGATCATCATTCCGCGATCTCATTGCCGCTTCCACAATGAGGAAAAGGTGTGGCCATTTTAGGATTCCGGAGGCTGGGTCGATTCATTTGTGATGATTTATGCCCGTGGAACATTCTAGACCTTTTGTTTAGTGGCCAAATCGGACACTGCCGGTTGATTGATTCCCCCGTTGGCCACACGATACACATGAGTTCTTACTACTTCCTGTAGTCGTATCGTATCCCGGTACTGTTCATCGCCGAATAGAAGAACCTGCACAGTGGAGTAGTAGACTCCACTACTGTTTTCTTTTGAACAGTTGTGGCAAGCATGTGCAGGAAGTACTCAGGATGTTTCTCCTTCACGGCTTCGTTCGGCCGAGTCAACCGTCAAGTTCATCTTTAGTTTTTATATATACACAAAAAAATACGTAGTTAAAGTACCTTTAAAAAGTTGGTCCTGAATGAGACGTTTGCTCCTGCACCTGCATGCTACTGGTCCTAAACACAGTAGCAGACTCCCGTGCCGTGTTGAGCGGGTGGACGGTGGCAAGGGCCAAGGGCCCTGGATTCAGGAAGCAGGGTGGAATACTCCTACGCAATGTTCATACTGCATTTCGAGAAAAAGAACTAAGGCCCTGTTCATCTGGCTTATAATCCGTCTTATTCAGCTTGTTTTTTCAGCCGGAACAGTATTTTTCTCTCATAAAAAATCAGCTAACAGTGTTTTTCAGCCGGCTTATAATTCCAGCCGAACGGCTCCTAAAACACCTCGGCCGCTTTGCTGTTCCATGAGACCATGGAGGCAAGGCAATACCGCAGCTGCGGGCGTTCTGAAGCGTGGAGACGTGTGGAGTGAGGGCGCCGCGGAGCGCAGAGGGATGGACGGAAAGGGACTGCACATTTGACGGTGAGATTCCTGTCCGCATGGAACCGGAGCCCGGACCCGGAGGAATTCACTACGGCCACGCGGGGTGGGACCAGGTGTAGCAGCAATGGACAAAGAATAAAAACATTTGGTGGCGGTGACGCCTCGCGCACCTGAACATTAGCGTCGCCTAGAGTCCATGTGACCATGTCCATCACACTATTTGTCTGCATGTGGAGTGGAGGCTGTCCAAGTTGTGGCGAACTGGCGAGGAACGTTTGTGGTGTGAGGCCATGTTTACGTTGCAAAAAATTTCAACACGATGAATAGTACCATTTTCGCCTTATTTGGCAAATATTGTTCAATCGTGAACGAACTAGGCTCAAAAGATTCATCTCGTAATTTCCAACTAAACTGTGTAATTAGTTATTTTTTTACCTACATTTAATACTCCATGCAAGCGGCTAAAAATTGATGTGATGGAGAGAGAGTGAAAAAACTTAGAATTTTGAGCGAACTAAACAAGGCCTGAGTGTCATGACCCTGCAGGTTATTCCTTTGGAGCTAGCTAGGGCTACGTTTGGAGCCCAATGGAGGAGCAGCGTCAAGCCAAGGAGCGCCTGCTCCTCTGCGCTTCCCGTTCAAACGCGACGCGAAGATCTACGAGTACGTACAGCACAGGCCCTGGCCGCAACTGGCCACTGGCCACCGGCCGCCACCACCGCCAGTGTCACTGTGTGGTGTGGGCCTGTGGGGAGGCACGCACGGGCCACGCCCGTCGCCATCGCCCAGTACCGCGGCCCCCACCCACGGCGCGGCGAACGTCGCTGCTCTGGTGGTGCCGACGGTTTCCGAGGGCCGAGGCTACTCGATTGGCTTTCTCGCGATCGATTTTGGGTTTTGGGAATTTGGGCCGTCTTGTTCGCCGGGCCCACAGTCGCAACGCGCGCTGGATTCCACCCACCGCCCGTTTCCTTGCGCTTTTGGGGATCGCCAATTCGCTACACGTTCCAAGCAGCCGAGACGAGGCCTTGTTCGGCTGGCTGGTTGCCAGCCAGCCAGCAGTGCTTTTCTCTCACACCAGTTCAGCACCAGCCACCAGTCACCAGCCAGCCAGCAGTATTTTTCTCTCACAATAAATCAGCCTCAGCCACCAGCCACCAGCCAGCCGAACGAGGCCGAGACCAGGGTGGAGCGCGGCGCTTCCCGGCAGCCCACGGTGACGGTAACGGCGCACGGCGAATCTTTGCGGGCGAGCCGCGTTTCGTACTTTCCGTGGATGGGGCCGGCCGCAACGCAAGCAAGCAACGAGAAGCGGGCCCACAGGCCTGACCGCCAGAGCGCTGCGGCCTGCATCAGCCCAATTTCGTACTTTTCGTGTCGGTGGTGTTGAGAGGGGGGAGCATGCGCTGTGGCCCAAATCAGGCTGATCCGACCTGGCCTATTAGTGAAATGCAAATATCCGGCCTTTTCTTTCTAGGGTTTCAGAGTTACAACTAAAACTGGGCCATGGTCCATAATTAAAAGGAAATAGAGCAATCTAAAGTGGACGGTGCGGGTCGCATCCGGCCTCGTCCACGAGAGGCCCCCGAGCTTTTGCAGCTTTAGCAGGTATATATTGGACCGCATATGGGCTTGTTAATGTGCTATAAGCACTTGACCCAAATAACAGTTCGCTAAGCCGCACGGTTCATATCCTTTTTCCTGCTATTCACGTCTCCAGCCTTCCAGATCTGATGCCTCCTCTTCAGCCAGTCTCAGCAAGGCAACCAGATATGGAAGAACATCTGGCAGCTAACTGTGACTAGTAAAATCAAGATGTTTATGTGGAGATTGGCCCATAACAGCCATCATGTCCGAGCAAGCATTGCAAAAGGATATGATTATGTCCGATGTGTGGCCGCCTTGATGAAGACTCTGGTCATTTATTTTTAAATGCAAATTGGTAAAACAAGTGTGGAGAGAGCTCCATTTAGAGGGTGTTAGAGCTAGAGCCTCCCTTGCCGAGCAGAGTTCAGCCCATGATGTGATGGAAACAATATTTTCTCTAAAAGAAGAAAGCAAGCTGAAAGTCGTCGTTACCCGGTGGTGCTGGTGGTCAGCACGTAACAAAGCTAATCAAGGTGAAAGAAAGGCCTTTGGGCCTCCACTGATGAAATATGTTATTCAATAACTTATTATCTTAATGAGATGCTCAAACTTAAGCCACCAGGGACATGCAGCGCAAAGGGACAAAAAGAAAAATGGAAACAACAAAAGTGGAAGCTGTGACGGAGCTTTTCTCCAAAACAACAAAAGTGGAAGCTGGGGCTGCATTATTAGGAACCATCTGGGCGAGTTCCTAGCAGCTGCTGTAGGCTTTGCCTGTCCAGTGCTCTCCATGCTGAAGGAATTGCCTGTTTGAAAGGCTTGGAGCTGGCTGCTTACCTCGGCATGAACAAAGTGATTGTCGAAACTGCGATGCATAAAACTTGGCATTGCCACTAAAATCCAATGACTTCGAACTAGGAATCATTTTCAGAGAGATCAAGACCAGAATAGCTTTTGATTTTAATTCTTGTTACATTTCTAAATGTCATAGTCTTGTAATCTTGTGGCCGACTGTATCGCTGCTTATGGTGTATCTTTAGGTACTGATGATTCTAGTTTATGGCTAGATCATCCACCGGAATTTGTAAGAACTCTGGTATCGGGCGATTTGCCTTATGGTGAATGTTAATGGAATTGCGATTCCGTTTAAAATAAAGGTAGTTCAACTTCAGAGGCCATGGCGCAGGCGTACGCCGGATGGGGACGAGCGATCGACGATTTGGAGGTGCCATACCGGCCCCTCTGCCCCTGATAGCGTCCATCCGTTGTGATTTCTCTAACGAAGACTTGGTTTTAATCTGTGTATGCTCACAAGAACAGAGTTTCTGTCGTCTGTGCACGGTACAATCAAACGTATAAACTACCTAGCTAGGGCAAGTTTGGTTCCCTTGCCAGCTTTTTTGGCCTAGCCTCGCTCAGTAAGGCAAGCATTCCAACGCATGCGAGCTAGGCTAGCACGGGAAATCCTCGCTTGCACAGATAACGAGACAGATGAGAAAAGATCCAAACACCTCACCTGTTCTAACTTCTCACGTCGAGATGAGGCGAGCCCTAGCTCCACGTCCAAACGCCCCTATACTCTACCCTCCTTTGGCTCCGTTCGTTTCGCTGAAATTTGGCTACAGCTGATGCTGATTTATTGTGAAAGAAAAACACTATTTCTTCACTGAAAAGTAGCACTGAAGCAGTGCCGAAAAACATGACTAATTATACTTATTATCCTTAGGATATATGTGCAATTAACTTTTATTATTATTTTTAAAAAGCTAGCGGCAAGAGTTTTGCCAAGCATATACTATGAGAAGGGGTGACTTACATTACAATAAACAAAACAACACCTCAACGACAGAACAATACTTGTAAGACTTAACCAACCAACCACAAATACCACACAATTAATGATAACACGAAGGTGAGGTAGGTGCACTGAGAGAGAGGAGGGTTTCTCAAACGACAATGCCTCCAATGAGGTTACGACGTCCATAGATGCCGCCATGGTCATCCAGAATAGCGGCACTAAGTTTTTCAACCAAGAGAAATTAAGGAGGGGTGGACCTCATAACAATGCTTCCAATGAGGAACATAACGCTGAATACGTCACCATTGCCGGCATCGTCACAGAGCTGGGCAGATCGGCTTGCGTGACTTGTCAAAACGTCGCCAAACAGCCTGTTCGCTTGGGCTGAAATCTGGCTAATCTGCCTGATTTGGCTGGTTTTTTTTAGAGAAAAACACTGTTGAATGACTGACTAGTCTACCTGATAATCTCAAGCGAACAGGTTGTTTCATTAGCCACCACTATATCCCACCAAACACCGGCCACTGCACGACCACACCAAGCTGGTGCACAAGGTTAGCAGCCATCACCATCTCCGCCACACAAGACTAACCAATGAGCTTGCAACAATCATTGCTAAAACCCCACGCTGACCGCCAGCCACGAGGAGCCGCCTTCAAATTGGTTGTCGCAGATGCAGTAAACTGGCGCCTGCGCGACCATCCACCACAACGACAGTCGATAGACTGCAGCCAACCAACTTTCAATGTATTGGCAATATACTTAGACGAAGAAAGTTTTTTTTTAGAGATTTAGTTTCACCATTGAGTCACGTCCTTATATGATTCATTAGCATGCAGCTAAACTAGGAAAACAATGATCCAAGAGGTTATTGAGACCATGTTTCAGCCCTGCTTGGCAAAGCCTACTCGTCATCCCTGCTTGGCAAAGCCTACTCGTTATTGAGACCATGTTTCAGCAGAATTCCAAGGATGGATTGAACAAACAAAACCAGTCATTCAACAACTTTTTTTTAAAAAAAATATTGTACCCAATCAACAATCTTAAGGAGTGCAAGTGCAACATCCTGCCTTTCTAGCCACTCACGTACGCATCGATCATCCCATAGTCTGACTGACAACACTGTTAGGTATCTAATAAATTCTGTTGTGATAAAAAACAATCCGGTTCTTGCAACTTGTTCTATACAATTGTTATGAATCCGAACTCCAAAGAAGTTCATTCTTGTGTTAGGAGGAAGCTTGTCAGTCCAAACTAGACGTAAGCTAGCGTCTCATTACAGAATATAATGCACTGTACATGCACAGTATTTGTCGATTAAGCAGGCAAGCAAACTGGCATTAGCAAGGCACTTATCCTAGCCTAGCTCTGCGTTGTTAGTATATGTTTTGGTAGCATGCGCGTAGATGTCGAGAAAGCAGCTAACCATGCATTCCTGATCCCGATTGGATGGTGCTTAATTTTAAAGAACTACAACAGGGCTCCAAGGATAAGAAACAAAAGTACTGGCTGTATTACAACGAATCCAGAATCTATTATTCTCTCGCATACGCTTGCTGATGCACAAGGCACATGGATTTGAGTGACATGTACCCTAAACAATGATTGGCAGCCAGTAGCAAGCAGCACTTGCTTCAAACTATACCATGTTCATGCTGCATGCAGACAGCAATAACAGATGAGTAGTGGCTAATAACTGGATGAGAGTGAGAGCCACGCATTCAGCGATCGATCGTCGATCAAATTGAAGGGAATCCATCGCCAAATCAAATATAATGCAAGATAGACGAGTGATCGACGCGCAAGAGTAAACAATGGCCCTGCAGCTCCTCTTGCATCAGCTCAGTATCCCAAGCGCTTGTCGCCACGCTTTTGGACTCCTCATGTCCGAGGCATATATCCATGGGACGGGGAAAGCGCCTCTCCAACGCCCCCGAGCACGGAGCACATGCCAACACTCGCCTCGCTTTCATGGCGCCCGCACATCTTGTTCCCTGCGGCGTCGGCTTGGAACAATCCACGCGGGTTCGGTGTCTAAAAGGGAATTTCCCTCGAAAAGCTCAAATGCCCTTGCCTAGCTACTTGGCCACACGCGCTTTTAGCTTAGCTTTTTTATCCTCTACTACGTACTAGTTGCGCTAAAACAATGCCCTAATCGTCTCGTTTGCTGGTTGCCGCCAAATATAAAAGACCACGATAGCCTTCAATTCACAACTAAAACTCTGAGTAGCAGACTGATCTGACAAAGAGAATTGCCCCCTGAGAAAAAGGTGAAACGGCTTAGCCTAGCTAGCTGCTTGTCAGCTTGTCCTTGTATCTTCAGCGTGATGAATCCATTTTAGTTAGTGCCTGATCAGCATGTGGATTACTATAATGTCGCGGGTTTAGACCTATCCTCTTCGCCCTATGTGCTTTCCATGAGATTCTTCGACTGACAAAACGCCTTTGCATGGATGCGAAACCAAAGATGCGTGTTGAATCGCCTTTTCGTCCTGGGAGTAGTGGTAGCTCTTGCCTTGGCTGCAGAGAGCATATCTGCACGCACTGCTCAAGTCCAAGGAGGAACCAGCAGGCCCCAACTTTTTTGCTGATGCGTTTGACCGGCTGGGGACATTTGGGATGCTCTGCATCACACAACCTGTTGTTGTCAAGTGATTTCTGTGTTGTTTAATTGTGAACCTAATCTTTGGATGATCTGCCTTTTTTATGATGGATTTATTTGGGTGTTTGTAAGTATAGATCAGATGCATCTACATACATAACTCCGGCCATACTTGTTGCATTGTATGCCGCGACCAAACCCAAAAGCAGTCACTACCCAAACTAAGAATCTATCGACACGTGTGATAGAGGATGTTGCGTAGAGTTGATGTAGGAAAACTTCGACAAGTAACCAACAACATCACCTTTTTCCAGATGATCATGACATTACTAATTTTAATTATCTGGGTTCAACGACGTCTACCGCTTTGTTGAAATTTTGTGTGTCGTGTGCAGATAAAAGTATAGCCAGTTGCCTTCTCATACCAAAGGCAGTGGGATCTAATATAATTTCTAGTTCGTTTAGAAAATTAATAACAACACTAGCATTGAACTAGTTCAACTGGTACTAAATTAAAAACTTAACCATATTTGCATTCCTTCTACAAAATAAGCCGCATAAAACTTTTGCGTGTCGACAAAACAAAAATAATCATTTACTTAGGGATTTTATTTTAGTGATTTGTATATGATATGTCTACACAGCTAAAGCCCGGTGTGCATAGGCTAAAATAAGTTGCTATATGCTAAAAAAAACTCTAGCTAATCCATACAATCCAGGTTATATGCTACTTTGAACTATCTAACCACATTGGCACATCCATAGTGCATCAAGTGGCGGAGCCTGACCATGGTAGAGGTTGGAACTTTGTTCCATTATCTAAAAAAATGAGTGGAGAGGGGGCCAATATGATGCAAAATGCAAGAAGAGGAGGGCATATTAATATTTTATTAGCAACTAAAGTTGTAAAGCTAAGAGCGTTATTAATAATTGATATGATCTAGCTTAAGGGGGCGCCATGGCCCTCACTAAACTCTGTCAGTGAGTGAATCCATATATATACCCACATGCAAAAGTTGAGATACAAACTCACTTTCAAAAAATTCATAGGAAAATGATAATTTTCTTAGAATGTACCAGGTTTTAAATTTTTTGAGTGACCGATTTTTTTAAAAAAAATTGGTTTATCTGTTTCTACCGAACATATAGTTTGCATTACATATTTTGCCGCTTATAAAAAAGCTATAAGTTAGGTTCCCTCAGCTAGCTTATAAAAAATATGAGGGCATCAAGCAGGCTCTAAGGCAATATATGATCTCTAAATGGATAAGATGGCTAGGTATATAATTGCAATCTACAACTGTCTGTGTCCGGCCAGACGTACACAGTGTGGACTAAGTAACTGTATACGACAGTTCTTGAAATTCTCAACCTCTAGCTAGGTTCACCATGACAGCGACATAGTATGACTAAGACCATGAGCGGACTAAGACATATTTATCTAAGAATTGTATATAGCCGCCTAGCTATCAAGGTTTAGAAGATTACAGTTTCATGGTTTTCCTAATCTAACAAGTTGATTATACTAATTGCTCCGTTTGTATCCCGGCCCTACGTTGGCTATTGAAGCATCTAGCTTCTGCACTGGTCCATGTAATATTGTGTCTTCCAAAGCGATCCAACCTACTCCAATGCTAGCTCATTTGTAATAAGAATACATTGTTGTAGAGGTGAACACCAATTGTTTACTTTTTCATGAACTTACAAGTAGCCATACATCAATCTTAATCTTACTATTACTAATTACTAATTAGAGCCTCCAACAAAACCTCCACGTTAATACTCATGAGAAGCATTAGGAAAAAAAGATTAATTCTGAAGCCTCAGCCTTCAATTTGGTAGAACCACTAACCATCATAGCTAATAATAGCTATTGCATCTACTCTATTTTCTAAAGAATATCTACATCTGTCATTATACGAAATACATAAAGTAAACCCTAAATTTGTATCTAAATTACACATGTTTGCCATCATGAAAGACAAAACAACCCCTAAAGTTGCATTTGAATTACTTACATATATCAGTATGGAAGATAATGCAAAGTAACTCCTAAATTTGCTTTTAGATGAACCAAATTCACCTTATGAAAGCTAATAGAAAGTAACACCTTTAATTTTATCTGAATCATCCACCATTGCTATTTAAAAAACTGAAGCATCACTCAGATGTGCAAAAATAATTCAATCACCATAAAATATTATTTATATCTGAATATTACTAATTAGATGTCTTGAATGGAGAGCCTCCACTTAATATTGCTAATTGGAGGCATCCAATCGAGCTTCCATGTTAATCCTCATGACTCACAAGTCACACTAGGAAAAAAAGATAAATCCTATAAATTCTCACAACAATTAGAAACATCACCTTTGATTTGGTAGATTCTAAATAATCATCATCAACAATAGCCATTGGTTCTATTCAATTCTCTGAAAATTGACCACCTCTCCAATTATAAGTAACCCCATAAATTTACATCTAAATTATCCACGTTTATTATCATGAAAGATAATTTAAAGCAAACCCCATAAGTTACATCTGAAATACCCAACTAGCATTATGAGTGTTAATTTAAAATAAGCAGTTAAATCTAAATCTAAATTTACCACCTAAGCCATTATGATAGACAATTTTAAATAACTTCCTAAGTTTTTTAAATTACCCATATATGCCATTACAAAATATCATATAAAGTAATACATCTAATTTATATCTAAATTACTCATGTGTGCCATAATAAAAATAAACTAAAATGTTCCTCAAATCTATGTTAAATATGAATATAATTAAAAGGTAAATATAAATATTATGTGCCATAGCATCGACCAAGTAAACACACATACATTAGCATATATGTTTATTTTAATATTTTATTAATCATGCAAAAATCTTCTCTTAAAAATCATGCACCAATGAAACTACTTTAAATTATTCTAACACTTTATGACAATAAAATTTGTAACTTAGTACTTTAGATAAGTGTATACATTTTGTCTCAAACATATGACATATTAATATTGATAATTTAATTTTAGTCATTGTATGTTTTTATACATAGTACTACTACTTTTATAGTTCTTTGATATAACAAATTCAACAACTTGAGTGTCATGGTGCAAGTTGAAACAAAATAGCGTATTCTTGGATCTATAATTTTTAAATATAATACAAAAGGAACATTTTGAATAAAAATAATAAACACTAAAGTTTTCAAACATGGATAAAATAAACTGCAACGGCTAATC
Organism: Saccharum hybrid cultivar R570; assembly: GCA_038087645.1. Classification (NCBI taxonomy): domain Eukaryota; kingdom Viridiplantae; phylum Streptophyta; class Magnoliopsida; order Poales; family Poaceae; genus Saccharum; species Saccharum hybrid cultivar. The sequence continues at coordinate 4,260,307 of JAQSUU010000377.1, forward strand.
TATATCTATATCTCTTATAAAGCCAATCTTCACTACAAGTTCTATCTTAACATGTAATCCATCCAACCACTAATTATCCACATTATCTCTCACTAATAGTCATGTCATCCACTAACTTTCAACCTCTTAATGCAACCAATTTTGATAAGAAAGGATGTAAGAACATGTAGATGATTTAACTCATATATGGAATATCTTTATTTCTAAGAGAGCCCCGCTGCAACGCACATAGTATCCTTTCTAGTTAAATGAAAAGCTAAAAGCCAAAATATAGTTCATGATATCACATAAAGGATCGGAGGTGCAATAAGAGATGCACTATACCTAAGCCAATATACAGTGTCGGACAACGGTCGCTAAAACGTAATTTTAACGTCCAACAATCTGTTGCTACAAATTTATAACAGAACATCGGTCGCTATTTTTACTCGTATCGACGGAACATCGGTCGCTACATATATTTAGCCATTACGTCAAAACATGGGTCGCTAAAAATAAATGCTAGAGTCAAATGATCGGTCGTTATAGCCCATTTTTATTTTTGGTGCGCTCAGCCCAGCCCACTCGTACGCGTTGAAATTAGCACGGCCCACCAGTTAGAGTGTCACCCAAAACCCTATCTCGAGCACTTCCACCCAGCAGTCGTGAGATGTTAGATGTTATGATACTCCTCAAACTGTTTTATATATTAACAAATATCATCTGGACTTTGTTCAGGTGGGAGGACAGATCGTGAGATGTTAGATGTCAACAGCAAGATCAATTAAATTGCTCACAGGTGATATTTTGTTTTCGAGTAACTGGAGACGAGCCATTCTGTAGTGAACTTAATTAGATTGTACAAGCCAATATATGACTTGTGGCTGCCATTTGACCTTGCTAGTTAGGTTGCCTATGTACTTTTTCCTTCTATAAAGTTGTCTTCAATGAAAACTTGAAATATATTTGTTAATCTATGTGGTTGATAATATTGTGAACTACAATATGTGAATTGCTATGGATATTGAAAATGCTTGAAATTATATGGTCAATACAAATTAATTAAATATAATCATGTCAGTTTGTAGTGATGGATTGTTGGTCGCTAAAAATATATATACCATCAAACCATTGGTCGCTAAATCTTGTAACATATTATCGATCGCTACAAATATAGCATCCAATTATCGGTCGCTATAGATTTATAGCGACGCCACTTACATCGACTTATACATCGGTCGCTATAACGGCTTATATCAACCATTTTGGAGATGCTATAGATTGGTTGTGGTATAGTGATGATATAATTTAATCCTGGGTTTCAAAAAAAATACATATTAAATATCCAAATGGATCCAATACAAATGATTAAAACACATATCTTAATATTACTAGTCGAAAGCCTTCAATGAAACCTTCGCATTAATCCACACAAAATGTGCTAGAAGAAAGGAGAAATCCTATAAATTTTCATGATAAATAAAAAACTGATGGACATTACTTTTGTCAACCATATATATTCTTTGTATAGAATAATAGACATTGTTTTTTTTTGTAAAAAACAGACTTTTGCCATTATGAGGAAGGCAAATACCCCCTCCTAAATCTACATCTATCAACCCTTGGTGTTATGAAAAATAATTTTAAAACACCTAAATTTTCTTTCAGACCACCCACCACTATTGTTGGTGTTCGGTACCGGGAGGGCCCTAGATCGACGAGTAAATTTATGCCTCGTGCTCCCTAATCCGGATGGTGATGCAAAGAGAATACACGGGGGTTTATCCTGGTTCGGGCAACAGAAGGCCCTACGTCCAGCGGGGAGGGGGAGAATTATATTTCCTTGCACCTAAGTGCTTGCGTAGGGGTTACAAGCCATGAGAGAGAGAACCCGTTCCAAGTCTCAAAGAAAGAGTATAAATGGAGTGTTGCTTGAGATGTTGATCTCGGGAATGAGGAAGATGTCTATCTCATTTTTTCCTCTGTCGTCTTTCATGTAGGTCTCCTTGCCCTCCCCTTTTATAGGCTCAATGGGAGGGTAAGGTTTACAACAAACCCTAGGGGTGCCGTGGAGGCTAAGGCGGAGCAGACATTGTAGGCGTTGCTGTGGCGACGTGCCCCAGTGCATGCAGGCCATCCTTGGGACGTCGTGGTGATGACGGGACGGCGAGACGTCCTGGGTGCTGTAGAGGACGTGCGATTCCCTGTTGATGTACGGGTCGTGGTCCCCTCGTTCGACTAGTGGCGGTCGAGGCCGGGTCGAGACGTAGCCGAGGGGGGTCGACGAGAAACGGATAAGGCTGAGCCCTAGAAATCCCGGGACATGATGGTCGGACAGTGCTGGTTATGGCGGGAATAGTGGCTACTTTTCACCGCCCATCCCAGGATGGGCAGTAAAAAGTAGGATTAGACGCGGACGCTGCTCCCCACGCTGGTAGCGCTGTGGCCACGTTGGTAGAAGTGGTTGCATTAAATGCTTTGTCGGTGAGTAGGTGGATGAGGGGGGTCGACCGGGTCGACCCCGGGTCATGCGAGTCGGAGAATTTCCGGGGTCGAGGCTTCCCGTCGATCGAGCCTCGTACGAGTCGAAACGCGGTCGAGGGTGCCCCGTCCTCATACGCATGTGGCTTGGATCGGCGTATCCGTGTTGGTAGAGCCTTAACTCGACTTTTTGGGGGGTTTTCAAGGCGCGGATTCCTCGGGGGTTTTCTCCCTTTAATCGTTGGTTTTGGGTACCCCTATCTTAGGTACCCGATAGTAGCCCCCGAGGCTTTGCGCGAGTGTAGGCACTCTCGCAGGGCCTCAGCGAGTTATGGACTGGAGTCGTAGCGTTGTTGTTCTCCGGTGGGTGCGTGTGAGCGCACCCGCTGGGTGTAGCCCCCAAGGCCTCGGAGGAGTGTGTGACTCCTTCGAGGGCTTTAGTATGTTGCATTGTGGGACGCTTGTTTTGTCAGTCCTCGAAGCGCATTTAGTCCCCTTCCGTCAGGGTCAGCTAGTTACGGGCAAGCCCTGAGCCTTCGCGCGAGTGAGAGCTCCGCTCGTCTTTGTCATTCAACCCTCATGCATCCTTTGGGCAAGGATGAGGGGTGGGTATGCCATACTACCCTCGATGGGCGAGTTTCGACGTCCCCGAGTGAGCGGTTAGCGGGGGATTCGAGTGGGAGCCCATGCCCCATTCGATAGGGATCGACTGGCGGCCGCAGAGGCGCTCTCCAAAATGCCAAGGAGTCGTCGCATGGATCTCAGTTCCGTTCGGTAGGATTCAAGGGCTCGATGCCTCCCCCTGATAGGATTCCATCATCGACCTATTCTTTAGCCTCGAATACGTCTGAGGACGCCTCGAGGTGGTAGCTCGAGCCCGGGCCTTGTACAGGCCCGCCCTCAGATGTCCCTTACTCTGTTTACTCGATGGCAGCTGTCGAACCCTTCATCGAGGACTAGCTTTTGAACTCTCGAGGTTTATGCCGGGCTCATGGCCCATTGCCCCTTCACTTGGAAGCGTCCGCCTATGGGTCCCCTTTCTGGCCTGTTGGGGCACGTCTTTTTATGAGGGGAGCGGGAACAACGTGGTAGTGGACGGCGTGGTGTGACAGTTGCGGAGCGAGTGGTGGACACGTGTCGTTGTACACGGGTTTCAAGGGAGCAGTTATGTAAGAGCATTGAATGCGGGATCTGTACCTGCCTTCTCGTCGAATACGTCCGTCCACCTTCTACAGGGGTATAAGTACAACGCCCAGGGTTCAGCGTGCCACCCATCCATCTTTTGCAATTGCTTTTTCCCCTTTTTGCCCTCATCAGCCGCTCTCTGTCGCCGCCGTCGTCCCTTCTTCCACCGCCACCTCAACTCGACCTCAACGTTCATGGTAGGAAAGAGCCAAGTCCTCCACATGGACACGTGGGTCCATTCTTTGGTAACAGAGAGGAAGCTGGAGAAGTTGGTTTGTGATGGCCTTCAGTAACCAAGGACGAGTCAGGGCCAGCCAAAGTGGAGGATGCTGCCGACCAACCACCGGGAGCCGGCGCCCCTGGAGGGCTACGTGGTGAGCTTTGTCGCCTTCCATGAGAGGGGGCTCGGGATGCCACCGAGGCGGTTTATGCGGGCGATCCTGCACTACTATGGGGTGGAGCTCCATCATCTCGCCCCTAATTCCATCTCGCAGGCCGCCATCTTTGCGACTGTTTGCGAGGGGTACCTGGGGATGGAGCCCACTGGAAGCTGTGGCTCCACCTCTTCAAGGCAGAGCATTTTGCCAAGAAGGCGAGCGAGAGGGGGGTGCGGCGGGCGGTGCACGCTGGCAGTTGCACCCTTCAAGTGCGGGCGGGTCGAGGCGAGCTCTACATTCCAGCGTAGCTCATCTCATCGAACAGCGGATGGCACGACGGTTGGTTCTATCTGCGCAACGACGACAACCGCCTGCCAAAGTTTTCCGGCCAGGTCGTGCAAGGACAACTGGTCGTACGGCATCGTCAAGGATGATAAGCTGAAGCTGCAACCGCTCCTCGACACGCTGAGGAGGCTCCGTCTGCGCGGACTAACCGCAGGGATGGTGGCCGCCGCGTTCCACCGATGGAGAGTGCTGCCGTTGATGCAGCGCCGACTTTGACTCGACGAGATGATGCCGGGCATCCCGTTGGAGGGGAGTCAGATGTCCCACAAGACACTCCCCCTCAACGAGGTTGCCCGACACGTGCGATGGATGGTAGGCAGCTTCAGGCAGGAGGACATTGATAGGGTCCTGATGCGACCCAATCAAGGATTTGAGCCATTGGTAAGTATCATCCTCTTGGTACTGTGTTCCCCTTCTTCCCTGGGTCTGGTAGATCTGAAACTCGTCAAGTTTGTTATGTAGGATCTGACGGCGGTCAAGGACTCACCGCCACCCGTCCTGGAAGATCACGCCGCTCGAGAGGTGAGACGTCTTTCCGTGGCCCAGGAGAAGGAGGAGAAGGATGCTGCGAAAGCGCGGCGTGATCAGAAGGCCCATGAGCGCGAGGCATTGCTAAGGCGTCATCACCAGCAACGGCTCGAGGGTGTTTCTGAGGAGGAGTCCCCCTCCGAGTCAGTCTCAGAGGGGGAAAGCGACGATAGTGGTGACGACGACGCTGGGTCACGGTATGACACCGTGACTTTCCTCGCGCACCTCCCTGACGTGCGGTCCCTATAGGGACCCGACGGCGGGGAGTTGACTTCCCAGGCATCGAGGGTGGCCTCAGTGCCGATTGAAGGGAAGGAGGAGCAGCAAGAAGAGAGGGCCCGTGAGGGGACCTCAGAAATGACATCCGCCGAGCCAAAGGTTCTTCCTGTGACGTCGGTTGTGCTGAGGACTCGCACCTGGGCGCCGCGCGCTTCGTCGGCAGGTGGGACTACGGTGTCGATGCCTGAGGCCGGGGCAACATCATTAGGTGTCAGGACTCGAGGCCAGGCGGCCTTGATGACATAGTGGACCTCAGAGACTCTGTCGGCCCAAGCTCGAGGGAGTTCTGGGCCAGCTGGAGGCTTGGCGGGAGGGCCATCACAAAGGACCTCAGGTGGTCCGGGGAAGCCGGGGACTAAACCCCTGATCCCCATGTCCGGGTGAGTGTTTTACTTTTTTTCTAGACATGTCTATTTTGTTCCTCGTTCTCATGTTCTGGTTCACTTGTGCAGCCTCAAGCGCAAGGCGGAGCTGGCGGCCTTGACGCCTGTCAAGGCGCTTAAGGCCAGTGCCGCGTTGAGGATGCGGACACCGGCCGATAACGCCACTTGGATCGTGAGATATCAGGCGGCGACGGAGCGACTCAAGTCAACGGGGTCCTCCGTTCAGGCCGACGCGGGTGTCAAGGAGGCCGTTGGGGCTGGGGAGGCCGCTCGGTGGCCTGAGTTGGTCGAGGCTACCCCAAGCGCTTTCGGACTTGGCCGGTCCGAGGGCGACGATCATGAGCAGGGGTCGACCGAGGGGACCCTGGAGGACGTTGAGGCCGTCGAGGCTGCCACATCCGCCCGTGACGTGGGGCAGGAGGATGTGGTAGAAACAAGGAACATGGAGGAGACCCCACGAGATGCGGGGCAGGAGGAGGAGTTGCCAAAACCACAGGAGGAGCGGGAGCAGCCGTGACGGCAACTGCAGCAGCAATGGTAGGAAGAGTGTTCGCCGCAGCCACAGCAGGAAGTGGAGCAACGCGAGCTAGGTCAGCCGGAGGGCCATTGACTGAGGCAGAGCGAGTGGCCGCCGTCTCATCGCTCGACGCTCAGGCAAGGGTGCTAGCTAGCGAGGGGCCACTCCCGCCCAAGGGTCGACACCGACCGTGATTGACCTCACGTTCGACGACTCCCCTTCCGATAAGGGGAAGCAGAAGGCGGAGGTCGAGATGGTCGACGCCTCAGATCGGCTCGGGACCTCTGCGGCGCTAGATGATGACACGGTGGGGATGTTGGGCGGGTGGCTCGACTTTGCGGAGCTGGCGCTCGTGCGAGCGGAGGAGCTCCACGCTGGGGTCGGTCAACACTCGAGTTTAGGGACACGACAAACCCCGACGCTGAGCCATTCTTCGCCCTCAATGACAAAGATGAAGTACAACACTGGGATTACGTCGAGGGGCTCTGCAAGTACTCCGTGCGGTCTCTGTGAATGGTCACGGACACCCTGGTGCGGCAAATGTCAGGGGCCTTCGAGGTGAGTCGCACTTGTTTTAACATCTCACTTAGCTCGCACCCCCTTTTTTTCTTTCTCGGTCCTGACTCCTGGATTTATCCGTGGGTAGGAGCTCAAAGAGCGATCACGTTGCAAGTCGCTTTTTATTCATCATGAAAGTAGAGTGTGGGCGGCGCTCCCTCGTCAGCGGGCTCTGGTCGAGAAAGCCAATAAGCGGCTATCCAAGAAGAGTGCCGAAGCGGACGAGCTTCGCGTCGCCCAGGCGACGCTTAGGGAGGAGGCGGCGTAGGCTCAGGAGGCTACGGTCGAGGCTCGTGAGGATGTGACCAAGGCCCGAGAGGAGGCGGCACAGGCCTGTGAAGACTGTGCGCCGCTACTGGCACATGTGAAGGAGCTTGAAGAGGACGTCGCCCTTGTCAGCGGCCAACATGACGCCCTCAACATTCAGATCAGACTGGTGTGCGCTCGCCTCGAGTCCCTGCAGGGCGAGGTCATTGCACTAAAGGAGACCATCCAAGCGAGGGACGAGGCTCTTTCGCGCACCGGTCACGAGATCGAGACGTTGAGGGCGATTGTTCGTGACCGGGACGAGGCTCTTGGAGTGGCACAGAAGGCGCACGGCGAGTTGTGCGATCAGATCGTGGGCTGGCAAACCCATGCTGAGGGTAAATTTCCGCCCAACCTTGATCCTATTTCGGGTTTCGTGTAAGTGTTTTTTGCTGATTTGATTCTATGGTCCAGAGCTAGAGAAACAATAACACGAGGCCCAGGCGACGACCACCTCGTTCCAAGCCCTCCTCGAGGCCGAGGTCGGACGAAACCAACTGCTCTAGGGCGCGATCATCTCAGTGTGCGATGTCTTGGGGGTTGAGCTCGATGTCGATACCGAGGAGGATGCGCCAGGGAGTTTGTTCGTGCGTCGGATGACGGCGCTGGGTGGCCTTGTCCGCAAGAAGATACGACGCGCGCTGCATCACGGTGTGAAGAGGGCCATGGCGGTCATCTGGTCTGGGTTCGAGTATGATATGAGCCTCATTGCTGATGGCTTCACCTCGGATCTAGACAAGACTAAAGAGGAGAACACGACGGTCTACCTTGGGTTGATTGAGGCTGTGGAAGAGCCTGGGGGTCGACTCACGAGGTTGTTTGAAGATGAGGTGCTTCCTCCTGCCGACGACAAGGGTCTGTGAGCCAAAACTGGGCATGGAGGCCCATGTAATCAAGTTAGCTATCATTTGTGACTTGCAATGTCACGGCCGCGAGGGCCTTAAAACACTTATATATGAATGTGTACTAAGTGTTTGATTTTGCTCGAATCCTTCATTCCTGTTTCTGCCATCGGGGAAACTGATCTTGCTCTGACCAGAGGAGCCGCACCGGTCGGCGGAGCGACGGGATATCCTGTCGGTGTCCCTCCCGCGGACAAGCTCATTCTACGCAAGTTCTCGAAGGGAGATGTCGCGTGGACGTCTGGCCAAGCGGCGCCGGGACGAATCATCGTATCGCCCTCCATGGGATGATGACGATGAGGGCTACGCTGGTTATGACGTCGCTCGACCGTTCGAGCCCGGCGAGATCGGTGATACTGGCGCAGCGCTCCCCCATGCTGGGAGAGCTCGTAGTCGCGATCGGCTGGGTGTCTGGGCAGGAGGAGGACCATGTCGTAGCCATGGCCGATAGACATGAACTCCAAGCTCCCAAACCAGATCACCATAGCAAGTGGAAGTGGACGTTCGGGGTCTGCAATCCGGAAGAATGGTGGGAAAACGATGTTGGCACGCGACGAGCCCCTACCTAGCGCGCCAACTGTCGGTGTTCGGTACCGGGAGGGCCCTAGACCGACGAATAAATTTGTGTCGCGTGCTCCCTAGTCCCGATGGTGATGCAAAGAGAATACATGGGGGTTTATCCTGGTTCGGGTAACAGAAGGCCCTACGTCCAGCGGGGAGGGGGAGAATTGTATTTTCTTACACCTAAGTGCTTGCGTAGGGGTTACAAGCCATGAGAGAGGAAACTCGTTCTAAGTCTCAAAGAAAGAGTATAAATGGAGTGTTGCTTGAGATGTTGATCTCAGGAATGAGGAAGATGTCTATCTCGTTGTTTCCTCTGTCGTCTTTCATGCAGGTATCCTTGCCCTCCCCTTTTATAGGCTCAAGGGGAGGGTAAGGTTTACAACAAATCCTAGGGGTGCCTTGGAGGCTAAGGCGGAGCGGACACTATAGGCGTTGCTGTGGCGACGTGCCCCAGTGCATGCAGGCCATCCCTGGGGCGTCGTGGTGATGACGGGACGGCGTGACGTCCTAGGTGCTGTAGAGGACGTGCGATTCCCTGTCGATGTACGGGTCGTGGTCCCCTCGTTCGACTGGTGGCGGTCGAGGCCGGGTCGAGACATAGCCAAGGGGGGTCGACGAGAAACGGATAAGGCCGAGCCCCAGAAATCCCGGGACATGACGGTCGGACAGTGCTGGTTATGGCGGGAATAGTGGCTGCTTTTTACCGCCCATCCCAGGATGGACAGTAAAAAGTAGACACGGACGCTGCTCCCACGTTGGTAGCGCTGTGGCCACATTGGTGGAAGTGGTTGCATTAAATGCTTTGTCGGTGAGTAGGTGAATGAGGGGGGTCGACCGGGTCGACCTCGAGTCGTGCGAGTCGGAGAATTTCCGGGGTCGAGGCTTCCCGTCGATCGAGCCTTGTACGAGTCAGAACGCGGTCGAGGGTGCCCCGTCCTCATACGCATGTGGCTTGGATCGGCGTATCCGTGTTGGTGGAGCCTTAACTCGACTTTTTGGGGGGGGGGGGTTTCAAGGCACAGATTCCTATGAGGTTTTCTCCCTTTAATCGTTGATTTTGGGTACCCCTATCTTAGGTATCCGACAACTACTATTATGAAAGATCATATAAGGTAACCCTTTTAATTTTCATTTAAATTACCTAGATACATTGTTGTAAAACACAAACTAAAATATTCATCAAATCTACGTCTAGCTTACCAATATAAACTATTAATGGAATGAATTAAGTAACCATAAAATATTTTATTTTTTGTTTTTAAAATTACCAAGTTCTACCATTGTTAATTTTAAAGTAAACATAAATGCTATGTTTCACCATGAATACCAAGCACAAATGCATACATTAGATATGTATTTTTATGGTTTATCGATCATGGAAAAAAATTCTCTTAACAAATCATAGACCAATGATGCTGAAAATTCATATTGAATTATATGGAACTCTATGATAATATACTTTGTAAGTTGTTTCTTTAAATAACTTTATGCATGTTGACTAAGACATTATGACGTCAATGTTGGTAGTTCAATTTTAAGGACTCTATTTTTACAAATAAATAATAATATACATATATTTTTGAGAAAATTCAACATCTTAAGTGTCATGGTGTAGGTTGAAATGACTATTATGCTACTATTGTAACTATTTGTGGAGTCTAAGGTATGCTACTTTTTATTAATTTATTCAAACATGAAAAAGGTTTGACACAAGGCAACTCTAGGAATTGATTCATTCAAGGATGAAGGGTAGATTATAGAGTATCTAAACAGATATTGTGTTAGGAAATGAATACTGGGAGAATAAAGATAATGAATTTTGATAGTTCTGTTTACTAAATTTTAATACTTATATGTAACATAAGATTCTAGACAAGTCGATGGGCTAGTGTTTCTAAGTTACACATTGAATTAAAAGATAAATAAACAAGAACACTATTTACAATTAGAATCATGTCCATGCGTTGCAACGGAAAGAAAAACAAAATATTGTATGTCAAATAAGCTTGATGGTGTATGTATTATTACCAAAAAATCCAAATTTTCAACCATATGCAAGTGCCTGCCACCTGGTCATCGTGACAAAGATGAACTCATAGTTGACCGAGTTGTCGTTGTCAACATCATCCTCGTGAAACGATGGCGTGCGCAGCAATTGAGTATATATATAGCTGTCGACGAGGTGCGTTGCAACAGAAAAAATGATAATTCTTTAATGATTTAAATCTAAATCTAAATCGTTTGATGTACTATTAAAACACGATAATATTCATAATATTATGTTTGTAGTCATCGTCACAATTATACGAGTCTTCTTAAAATTTACAAAAAGGTAAATAGTGCCTCTTTGTGTATGAATAATAGCTCCCATGTATAACTAAACTAGGGCTTCACTTGGTTTTTCTCTGGCAAGTAAACTCTCCTTAATCATCAATCTCAACATCGCTATCTCTACACCTAAAAAGACTCTAAAGTCATCATCTATCCGGTGAAACAAAATCTTGATCTCTCCTCACGCGTCCATGCCCGATACAAATAATACTCCACTTAGAGCTCACACGTCCGCGTTCTACATGATTCCGATACGAAGACACGATCCACAGGTCTGCGTCCCATACGAAGTGCTATGAGCTCACGTGTCCGATTACTTAGGTTCGAAAAAAAAATTATGCATGCATGTACGGTCCAGTTAACCGAGTCGGCTAGAACCGGACATCCATCTATCAAATGTGGTTGACCACATAAACAATGCCGACCGCAGCGATTTGATCGATCGGGCGGGGAAATAAAGCACTCCCGTGGCAGCTTTTGCTTGTTCCGACGCATACATACCCTTCGGCCTGTTCGTTTCGCTGGTTTATTGTGCTGAAAGCACTGTTCGCTGATTTGTTGTGAGAGAAAAACACTGCTGGATGGCTGCTGATTCTACCGATAAGTCCAAACGAACAGGGTGCTTGTCCCTAGCGAAAGGAGATAACCTTTCTGCCTCAAAGAAAATAGGAGATAACCTGTAGTATAGTTTGAAGCTGACTTGTGGTCCCTGACGGCGCCATCCGGCCGGTCCGGGTAGGACGAATGAGCAAACCTTACTCGCAGACTCGCAGTAATGGCCTCACAAGTCACCCGTCTCCCATGCACATGCATATGCACATGCAGCTGCTAGGACAGTCACGGCCTCACGGGAAATTGCATGCATGGAACTACGACAGTAGATCACACGCACGCAGCAGGCATGCATCCATGCATCGATCATGCGTGCATGCATTCAGTCGCCTCCGTCGGCCAGGCGAGCTTGGCCACTGATGGGATCTGAGCATTTAACACGTCCGTGCGTTCCCGGCCGGCCTGCTGCGTGTGCGTCATAACACGCACCTACAAGTTCGTACGCGTGGGGGTAATAAGGGCCGGCGGTGCATCCGCATGGCATCTCGGGAGGCGCCCGGCCGGCCGGCCGGCGAGGGACCCGTGCATGCGCGCACGTCGGCGTCTGCGTCGGCGCCGCGCACGCACGCATGTCGTCGTCGATGGCTCCGCGCGCGTGTGGTCGATGTGGTGATCGGCTGATCGCGCGTACGAGAGTACGATCGAAACGAACGAACGCGCTCACGCACGTCATGCCTGCATGCATGGCCCGGCCGGGCCGCGCCCGCGCCGGCGGGGGCCTGCAGGTCACGAGATCTCGTACGCGACCGGCCGGCCGGTCACGTAACCGCCGTGCATCGCATCGTCGTCGTCTACCGGAGTGTGGTTAGTTTCTGAATCGATTCATCACTGCCTGTGCATACTCCTGTACTGCTGCAACCGGCGGACAGTCTTACGCATGTAGTAGAGCCTAGCTACGCTCGAACAGCTGATTGGTAACCAGGAAATGGTCGTACGCGCGAGCGATCCTGCCAGAGGCATTTAACGTGCGCACCTGCCGGCCTTCCCGCCATCTTCTCATTGAAAAAACAGCCTCTTCGCAGCCAGATCAGTCAGCCATTTAGCAGTGTTTTTCTCTAAAAAAAAATCAGCCAGATCAATCAGATTTCAGCCCAAATGAACAGGCTGTATGTAGTATAGACACATCTTTAGTGGAAACATGCATGGAAACTCATTCAGTTCAAGATACGTCTTTTGATCGATATATAGATCCTTTGGAAAAGTTTGAAACAATAATGCGCACCCACAGGCATGCATTCATAGATGTGCTTTGTTGCAAAATTAAAGTTGAGATACAAACTCATCTTAAACGTATATTCAAATGAAAATGACAAATTTCATATCCATGCACACCAAAAAAAGACAAAATCCGACCCGGTGGATTTCACTTTTGTTGGGTACCTAGCCTGCTTATGTCATTCGGAAAAAAAAAGACTTATCAACTGCGTGCTAATATAATCCAGCAGAGCATAGGACGGTGATCCTTCCATGTATGACCCCAGAGACATGCACCGCGCCCGAGAGCGCTAGGTATCTCTAGCTTGCATTGCTAAAGGACAGAGGGGGACGCACTTCATCTCCGGCCCATCACTTTCGCTGAAACATATTGTAGCAGCTCTGGCTACACAAACATTAGATGACGGTACGGTCCAGTGATGTATGAAAATTGCTTACTATGGGATACAAGCCCCCAGGAGCTAGGCAATGGTGACGCATTGCCAGTTTGTTTGGATGTCTGGATGAGCAGAGTTTGGCCTCGCGCAACGAATGTTTGGTTGCTAGGATCGCACGTAAGGACACGTGTTTTTCAACCCTGCCATCGTTTCCCACGACTCGCGTGAGCTAGGATGCTAGGAAGCAGGATTTCCTTTTCATTTCCTCGGAGCCAGGCACTACGCGCACAAAGGCACTGTAGAGGCGGTTCGTGATGTTCTATAGGGGCGGTTTGCCCAGCCGCCCCTACGTCTACACGGTCGCAAGCCGCCCCTACAACCACTCCACCTCATACTCACTTATGTCTACATCAGATATTCTTTATTCTCATATTATGCCTAACCAAGTTTAAAATGAGTGTTTGTGATTCTAAATGAATTCAACTAAAAATATCATTAACTATAAAGTTGTATAACTTTTCAGGATCTACAACTTTAGTTTTGGTCGTTTCTCCATCATCCGAGGTCACTTGAAAAATTCAAATTTCAAATGTAGCAAATTTTGACGTAATTGTCCTTAGCCAGATGATTTTAAATGAAAAAGTTGTCAACTACAAAGTTGTTTAACTTTTGATATCTACAACTTTCGTTTTTGTTGTTTCTTCGTCCGAGGTCGTTTGAAAAAATTGAATTTCAAATGTGAGAAATTCATGCGTAATTTTTCATACATAGATGATTTCAAATAAAAAAATTATCAACTACAAAGTTGCATAATTTTTTGAGATCTACAACTTCCTTTTTGGTCCTTTCTCCATCCGAGGTCGTTTGAAAATTTTGAATTTCAAATGTGAGAAATTCAAACGTAATTTTTCATGAATAGTTGATTTCAAATAAAAAAAGTTGTCAACTACAAAGCCGCGTAGCATTTCGAGATCTATAACTTTTGTTTTGATCTTTTTTCATCTAAGGTCGTTTAAAAATTCAAATTTCAATACGAAATTTTTACAAGTCAGTGCCCATTTATTGAGGCGACTCCAGATAAACAACGACCAAACACAGGTTACTTACATCTCACGGGCTAGGCTGAGGGAAAAACAAGCAACTAAATATGCCCTTATGTCTAATGTGGCCTGACGAACAGTTGAAGTTTTAGACTATCAAACGTGTTCTATGTCACTGTAGGTGGAAAAGGTGATAGGGACATTTGTTAAGAATATAATTAACAGCTTGTCCTTTTCTCCTTGGAATGTTCAATTGCAATATCGTTTATTTTTGGGATTTCCTCTAAACTTTTTTTTTCATGAACTTATCTGTTGACGTGTGTTTCATTAAGATGCTGAATTAATTAGTTTATGCTCCTTGTTTTTTATTTTCGTCGATGCAAACAACTAAATGAATTATACAGAGGATTTTTTTTAAAGATAAGAGAACAGAGTATTATACATAGGATTTGCCAAAAAGGACAACTATACAGAGTGAAATTAGCTGCTACGTACATTGATATTCAGTACAGAGCTGCATCTATCAACGCACGGTTGTTCCATTTGTCTAGTTATCACAACGTGACTCACAAAATTCTTTGGTTCAAGCAGGTAGTTTTCAGTGCTTGGGCGTGCAAGCCTTAATCCAAAAGAAGAGTCGTTTTCCACTTGCAACACTGAAAATATTCAATAGCATGGCCCCTCCTATGTACTATACCTGCTCTTGTCTCATGCAGGACCCAACCCAAACAGACCAAATCATTTCAGCATGATATGGCCCGTGATCTCTCTCTCTCTCTCTCTCTCTCTCGTGTGATTGCTGTAATTTGATAGCAAGGAAATTCTGCACTGTATCTTTCATTAGTTTGAGTTAGTTATTAACTAGGAGTATACCCCGCGCATTGCTACATGACTCTCTTAAAAATAAAATTGTTGCATATATATATGAGTTAAATTATCTATATATCTTTACATCATTCTTATCAAAATTGGTTGCAAGTTGGAAGTTAGTGACATGATTAGTAGTGAAGATGATGTAGACGGCTTGCATGTTGAGATAGAACTTGTAGTGGAGATTAACTTTATAAGAGATATAGATTATATTTATGAAACTTATATCACGCCAAATGTCTAGTGGGGGCGTACTTAATTACTACAGTAAATAGGAGAAGTTATTATCATGATCACTCGCTCCAATTTATATTCTCAATTCTTCAACGATTTTTAGTGGACATGTTCAGAGATAATTGCTAAAAAAAACCAACAATTTAGTGGCACCTGTTAATTCAACTATTAGCATAATGCTTTGGAAAAAATCCACTGAGAAACATCCAATCATTTGCCATATTTTAGTCAGTAATTTCCATATTCAACTGTTCATGATAGTTACATTTAGCTGGTAAAGTTGAATTTATTGCTCTTATATACTGCGTGCAATGTAGTTAACTTGCATAGACGACATAGGAGGCCATCCAGAACAATCCAACAGACCAAATTTCCTTCTATAATTAGCGACCCCGCGGTTCCTAACCTTCTTCTTCCCCTCTTCTCCCCTTCCTCCCCAGCTTCATCCCCCTCTTCCCCTTCTCGCTCGCTCGCTTTCCCAATTACTCCAGCTGGTTCGTCTCCCCTGGCGGAGCAGGAGCTCTTCCGATCCAGTACACAAGCACAAGCTTTGCATGCAGGTTCATCACCACAAACTCATGAATTCTAGTAGGCTTTGTACTTATTACTAGTATTGATGTGTCTGTCCTTCGTGTCTATTATATATAGTTACATGTAATAGTAGTCTTAGCTAGATCTCGATTCTTCTTGAGGTGTGGTATAGCCATATAGAACAAGGCTTACATTTCTTGCCGTTTCTTCAAGTTCCAGATCATTTCTCGCTAAAAACAAAATCGACTACAGTTACATAGATCTCTGCTCCTCTGCTCCCACTGAAATATTCCTTGTACTTGATGGCCTTCTGTCTTCTCCATTCTCGTTTGTTCCTCTCCCTTTGGTTCCCAAAGTTCTAATGGCATGGGGAACCACGTGTAGGGCGTAGAGCACAGCCCTCTATATATGCTTAGTACAAGCACCAAATCCGCACCTCAAACTACTCAAAGTGTACGAGCTCTGCCTCCTCGCGCTTTTCTAATAATCCCCGCCGCCGCTAGCTGCCTCGCAGCTGGTTTGTTGTCTTCTACTACCTCGCCACGCCTGCGGCCTCGGCCCCCTACATGATGCAGTTCACGCATACTGCGCCACCGCCGCCGCCTCTGCACCCTAACGGCCATGCTGCTGGAGGGCTAGGGCTGTTCCTTGACGTCGGCGCGCCGAGGGCAGCACGCGGCCCGTGGCCCGGGAGCTTCCCGACGCCGGCGTCCAAGATCTCGCTCGGCAACCTCAACAGCACCAGCTGCATGGAGCAGCTGCTGGTGCACTGCGCCAACGCCATCGAGGCCAACGACGCCACGCTCACGCAGCAGATCCTGTGGGTGCTCAACAACATCGCGCCGGCCGAAGGGGACTCCAACCAGCGCCTCACGGCGGCCTTCCTCTGCGCGCTCGTCGCGCGCGCGTCCAGGACCGGCGCCTGCAAGGCGGTCACCGCCGCCGTCGCCGCCGCCGTCGAGTCGGCCGCGCTCCACGTGCACCGCTTCACGGCCGTCGAGCTCGCCAGCTTCGTCGACCTCACGCCCTGGCACCGCTTCGGCTACACGGCCGCCAACGCCGCCATCCTCGAGGCCGTCGAGGGCTTCCCCGTCGTGCACGTCGTCGAGCTCGGCACCACGCACTGCATGCAGATCCCCACGCTCATCGACATGCTCGCCAGCCGCGCCGAGGGGCCCCCGATCCTCCGGCTCACGGTCGCCGATGTCGCGCCCAGCGCGCCGCCGCCAGCGCTCGACATGTCCTACGAGGAGCTCGGCGCGAAGCTGGTCAACTTCGCGCGATCGCGCAACATGTCCATGGACTTCCGGGTGGTGCCCACCGCGCCGGCCGACGCGTTCACATCCCTGGTGGAGCAGCTCAGGGTGCAGCAGCTGGTCCTGGACGGGACCGAGGCGCTCGTCGTCAACTGCCACATGCTGCTGCACACCGTGCCGGACGAGACGGCGGGGTCTGTCAGCCTGACGCAGCCGGTGTCGCTGCGGACCATGCTCCTCAAGTCCCTCCGGACGCTCGACCCCAACCTGGTCGTGGTGGTGGAGGAGGACACGGACTTCACGGCGGGCGACGTGGTGGGGAGGCTCCGCGCGGCCTTCAACTTCCTCTGGATCCCGTACGACGCCGTGGACACGTTGCTGCCCAAGGGGAGCCAGCAGCGGCGGTGGTACGAGGCGGAGATCGGGTGGAAGGTGGAGAACGTGCTGGCGCAGGAGGGCGTGGAGCGCGTGGAGCGGCAGGAGGACAGGGGGAGGTGGGGACAGAGAATGCGCAGCGCGGGGTTCCGTGCGGTGGCGTTCGGCGAGGAGGCCGCCGGCGAGGTGAAGGCGATGCTGAACGAGCACGCGGCGGGGTGGGGGATGAAGCGGGAGGATGACGACCTGGTGCTCACGTGGAAGGGACACAACGTCGTGTTCGCGTCGGCGTGGGCGCCGTCGTCGTGAGTTTATCGGGTGTGGTGGCATATGCAGTGCAGTTCAGAAGGTGAGTAGGCAACTAGGCTGCATGTATTGTTCTTCCATGACATGGGATTAGGGTTTGTGTTTGTGTTTGTGTTTGTGTTTGTGCATGATATGAAAGATTATCTTGTTATAAATTGGGCTTACTAGCTGATTCATTATAGATTGATGATCATTTTGATCTGAAATGACAATCTCTCTCTCTCCCTCCCTCCCTCTCTCTCATTTGCAATCTTTCGATCTGCTTGATTCAAAAAATGAAAGCATAACACTCAAATCATCTATGTACATGTTGTTTATTAGGGTTTGTCTGTGTGCATGCACCATGCATGGTATGAAAGATTATCTTGTTGAATTGGGTTTACTATCTAGCTGATTCATTACTTAGTATATTGACTATAAGTTTGATCACTGGCAATCTCTCTCTCTCTCTCTCTCTCTCTCTCTCTCTCTCTCTCTCTCTCTCTCTCTCTCTGCTTGGTTTCAAAAATGAAAGCACAACGCTCATATATCATCTATGTACTTCTTGTTTATCAGGGTTTCTTATGTGCGATGTATCTGTTAAATGCACAACACATTGAAAACTTGAAATAGTTTGGATTTGTTGCGAGAAGAATGTTTGGAAATATCAGAAGGAGCATGGAGTCATGGGCACATTTGTCACAGAGAGCAACCTGAATATTATTGCGACACTGTTGCAACGACGACATCGAAATTGTGCAATACCAACAATCGAAGCCTACATAATTAACACGTGCAAGATAGTTTAAAATTTTCAGTATCTAAATACATCATTTTTTCACTACATATATGCTCCTCGTCGTTTTGAATGCCTATAGTTCTTTTATCCATAAAAAGAACATCCGCATATTAATGGTGCATCAAATCAAACTGATTGAAAGGAAACATATAAACTCGCACTTACTGATGCATATACCTGACCTCCTTTTTAAAGAACATTTATTTAATTTAGATTCAAAATTAAGGGGTTATTAGATTATTTACTAA
The DNA here is from genome assembly GCA_038087645.1 of Saccharum hybrid cultivar R570. Classification (NCBI taxonomy): domain Eukaryota; kingdom Viridiplantae; phylum Streptophyta; class Magnoliopsida; order Poales; family Poaceae; genus Saccharum; species Saccharum hybrid cultivar. The sequence goes on from JAQSUU010000377.1 coordinate 4,278,884, forward strand.
TGGAGGGTGGGTAAATTTTGGATGTAAGTTATGTGGTTAGTTTAGATTATGTCTCATAATGATATACTAGATGTAAACTTAGGATGCTATTTTATGAAGTTTTCAGAGAATGGCTTACTCTTTTTTGCGTGCTTCTCTCTCTCTCTCTCTCTCTCTCCATTTTTCAATACAATAGACATGTAGACTGTATGATCTCTATTAGGATGTGTTACAGTTACCAATTACTCAATACGTTTTTCATCCATATTCATGGTTTCTCCCTTTGCATCACACCCCTAGGTATCTTTAATATGTGTATACAGTTGAAACCTTACATTAAATTATTTATCATCTGTTGCTGTAACCCATGTGTCATGAATTTATGATAGATTTTTTCTTCCAATTTTTAATTTTATTAGTTGTTGTTCTACTTTGATCCATATTTTAAGTTGAAACTCTAGCACTTAGTTTAGCTTTTATCCATAACTCTCCTCTAGATCTTATTTTATTTTAAAAGTACTTAGAATAGTGAGAAAAACATTTGGTTTGACACTCTAGACACTAATTTGCCTCTATCTAAAAATTATATGTGTATTATTATTTCCTTTACAAAAATCAAAGTGTGGCCTATATTAAACTATAAATGTAGATATGTTATCATGTTTGCTTCGGAATGTATAGCTTTGTCCACAGTAGATTACTTATTTTTATTGGTGGAGTATTAATATATTTAATTAAATCATTCGTGTTATTGTATGCGATTTATCAAGGGAATATTTCATGATTGCTGAACTACAAAAATATATATTTATCTCCCATGCATGCATGTTTATATACTTGGTCTGCAGCACAGATATATACACACGCAAAAACTTGCATGGCTCATTTATGCTACATGAAACTTGATCAAATCTCCCCCGCCCCGCCCCTTTTTCCTTGAACCACCAGTGTCAAACTCGCTGGAACTTATTATTATAAACTTATTTGCAACTTGTGTAAAGTTCTTTTTGGAAACAAGGCCACCTCCTTGTTTTATTGAAAGCGTAACTCTGCTTCTATATGTATATATATGAATTAAGCTTGTCAAAACTGGTGATACTCTTTCGATACTCCAATAATAAATTAATCCGATTGAGAATGGTGAATCCAATTGCATTTTTCTAATATAATCACAAGGCACACACACATTTCAATATTCAAATTTCTTATTTTTTTGGGCTAACAAAGTAGTCTAAGAGACTACTAGCATGCATGTGATACAAATTTAGCGCCATTGCGGAAAAAAAACATTTGAATGTGCTACTATAGGATGCTTTTATTTACGGCCATGTTATAAGAGACTAGCATGTATCTGAAATGGAGTGAGTACGTGAGACGTCATAATTGCAATTTTCTATAGGTTTTTTTGGCCGGCCATGAATAATCTAGTCCCTAGCTACTAGCTTCAATTCAACCAGAAACGAACCACTTGAAACATGCTTGAAAGCACCCGACGAAACCTAGAACATGTTTTAGTTCTTTTGTAACTAAGGGGCAAGCACGATTTGACAGGTCATAACAGTACAACCATGTTTGTCCTTCTGTATCAATATACAAATTTGGCAGAGCTCCTGCGGACCGTTTCAAAAAAAAAGTACAACAATGTTTTTTTTTTGAAAAACCAACGGGGGGAGAGTTTCCCCACCTGATATATTTCAAAAAGGAGGCTGCACTCCAGAATTGGAGTGAGCAGTAGCATTACATGACAGGAGGTAAGATCGCCAGTCATTCAGACTGCTTACAAGGGGGCCTTTCAGGCGTTTGCGCCAAATTACAAAATCATCACATATGCGAGAGAGGACAGCTCGGCTACTTGAAGCTTCATTTCTAAAGACTTGGCCGTTTCTAGCATCCCAAAGGCGCCAGAGAATTGTTAACAGAATGAACGGCCAGATCGTAGCGTCCAGTCCAGGGGGGACGTTCGCGTTCCAAATTTCAATATCGGAGAGCGAGGAGATATTGCTTAACCCGATTCTCATCCAGAGGTCCAAGCTTGCTGGGCAGGAGAAGAAGACATGATGACGATCCTCGATAGAAGTGGCACATCTCTGGCATTGTACACCATCAACAATGTGTTTTGCATAGAGGTTGACCCTAGTGCTGAGTCTGTCCTTGAAATATAGCCATGCAAAAATTTTGACTTTGTTTGGTACGCGGACTCGCCAAATGCGCTGGCCATGGACATCTGGACTTTCCTGGACACCACTCAGCGCTCTGTATGCATCACGGGTTGTATAGGGTTTTCCAGTGATTTTCAAGAGTCTGATATCTGCGCCATCTTGTAAGCTGTAGCCCTGCAAATAAGAAAGCAAGCTGTCTAGCTGGGCGCTAGCAGCATTTGTGAGCCTTGGTCGTAAGCACAAATCAAACCCATTTTGGAAGACATATTGAACCGACACATTAGGCCTCGTAGTGTGGGAAAAGAGGGGGGACAAGGTGGAGCAGAGGGGACCATCAGGCATCCAGTGGTCAAACCAGAAAGAGGTGGAAGCCCCATTGACAACTTTCACATAGGTGATAGACCGAAAGGTGTTGAGCTCATCAGTTACAATTTTCCAAAGGTAACTGCAAGTACCAGTAACTGGGGTATCAAAAGTAGCAGCCTCTCTAATCAACCAGCTTTTCCAAGCCACTGGTTCGTGCGAGAAAAGTTTGTCGATGAATTTCATCAGTAAGCAGCGGTTCTGAAGCTCCAAGTCTTTTACACCAAGACCACCATTTTCTTTTTTAGCTTGAACACTTTCCCAGGCAACGAGGCACTTAGAACCGTGGCAACTGTCTTCCCCGGTCCAAAAGAAAGCACGACGTCGTTTGTCAATAGCTTTGATGATAGTTTTAGGGATACTCATGGAGGACATGTAGTGAAGAGGGATGGAGCTCAGCACAGCGGTGGATAGGATGAGACGGCCAGCTCTATTCAAGAGCGAGGCACGCCAGCCAGAGAGATATTTGTCACAGGAGGAGAGGAGGGGAAGACAATCTGCGACAGGAACTTTATTTGGGGAGAGAGGGAGGCCGAGATAAGTTTGGGGGAAGGAGGAGACGGTGGTGCCAAACAAGGTGGCGAGCTCCTGAGAGGTCTCAGGGGGAACAGCAATGGGAAGAAAAGTAGTTTTATGATAATTAATGGAGAGGCCAGTAGCTTGTTCGAAGAGCTCAAGGATATGCCTGGTCTGAAGGATAGCGTCATGGGAGCAATTAAGGAAGATGAGAGTGTCGTCCGCATACTGAAGGACAGGACACGGGTTATCAGGAATAATGGGGTGCCCAATAGAGGTGGCAAGAGAAGGGTGCTGAAGCAGACGACGCAGGACGTCTGCTACAATGATGAACAGGTACGGCGAGAGCGGGTCACCTTGCCTAAGCCCGTTGCGGCAATTGATCCAGGAGCCCGGAATGCCATTGAGAAGGACTGCCGTCTTGCCAGTGACCAAGAGATCACGAACCCACCTGCACCACTTTTCAGGGAAGCCTCTGCACCTGAGGATTTGATCAAGGCTATCCCAATTGACACTATCAAAAGCTTTATGGAAATCCAACTTAAGCACAATTGTGGGTGAATTCCTCTGGTAGCAGCAGTGCAGCAGGTCTGCAGCGTAGGCAAAGTTGTCAGCTATACACCTACCAAGCACGAAACCGGACTGGTCGTTAGCAATGAGGGAAGGAATGGCAGGTTGCAGCCGGTTAGTGAGAACCTTGGAGATCCCTTTGATAGTAGTGTTCTGTAAAGCAATTGGCCTAAAGTCTTGCGGTTTCCGAGCAGCATCTTTTTTGGGTAGAAGCACAAGGTATGAACGATTAAGCCGCTCAATATCAGTAGAGTGAGAGTGGAAAGAATCAAAAAAATTGAAGAGATCAGAGGAAACGGTGTTCCAATTGGCCTTATAAAACAGCGGACCAAAACCATCTGGTCCAGGGCTTGCGGTGGAGTGCATATGGTGGAAAGCCCGAACGATTTCAGAACGATCGAAAGGAGCGTCAAGATTGTTTAACGATAAAGGCCCCTCAGGGTAAAGATGGGATAATGGGAATGGCCAGGATGTTGTGTTGGCCCTTCCAAGTAGACCAAGGTAAAAGGAACGAAGGACTGTAGCCTTCTGATCATGATTATAGATCTCACAGCCATCATGCTCAATCACTTGAATCTTGTTGCGTCGGTTCCTCTGGTTTGCACAGGCGTGGAAAAATCTGGTATTTTCATCACCTTCAAGAGCAGCCCTAATTTTGCTCCTTTGCTTCCAGAGAAGGAGTTTAGCATGAGTAACTCTACTTAGGATGTGGACAATCAGGGTCCTGAGGGTGGCTTCAGGTGAGGAGAGGGGTCGGGTTTCTTCAATGCGATCCATTAAGTTGATTACTATTTTGCAGTCAGTTTCTTGCTGAGTGATTCTGGGGAACTGCCTCCTCCATTCTCGGAGAGCAGAGCGAGTGCTTTTTAGTTTAGCAGCCAAGACAGCCGAGGTGTCACTGTTCCTTGTCCGACAATTCCAAGCAGAGGCTGTAACTTCATGGAAACCTGGGGCCTGAACCCAGTAGTTCTCGAACCGAAAGAGCTTAGATCTCGGAACAACATTGGAAATGTCGATTCTAAGAGGCACATGATCAGAAGTGGTTCTGGTGAGTGAGGAAAGGGTAGTATTAGGGAGCACTTCATCCCAAACCAGGTTGACAAAAACCCTGTCCAGCCTTTCCAGGGTAGGAACAGAACGCTTGTTAGACCATGTGAAATTCCTGTCTAGCAGCGGGAGTTCGATGAGGCACATGTCATTAACACACTCATTGAAGGCCTCGGCTTCAGCAAAACGAAAATTTGCATTGTTCTTTTCATGACAGTATCTGATCATGTTGAAGTCACCACTGAGCATGACAGTACAACAATGTTTGGTATAGCTATGGGAAGAAAGCTGCACGATTGAAGGAAATACACAATAAATTGATCTGATACAGATTTTGCGTTTTAGTAAAAGGAAACCACAGGGAGAAACGTGGCTCAAAAAACAGCAAAATACCGTCCTCAGTCAGTCCGTCGTTCGCGTGGTGACCTACGCCGGGCCCGTGCTTTACCGATCGCTCTGATGGATTCTGCGGCCTGGTGATGACTTACGGCCTGTTAGCAGCCACTACCAGGCCGTATGAGGCCAGCGGAATCCGTTTATAATGATGTCTGGGCCGGGCCGCATCCGACCAGGCTGCTCAGTTTCTGAAAAAAAATGTTATATATCTTCCGTGTTTCTGAAAAAAAACCTATATATCTTCTGTATTTAATAATGAAATGATATGGTGCATTTCACTCAAATTGAGTCCATTTTAAATCCGCGTGAATCAGTTCGTTTAGTTGCTTATGTTTTACTGAGATCGACATATGTGCATTTCGGGCCCGTATATTCTGTTCCTTTAAAATGTGCTATTTCAGCATTTTTGATGTGTTTGTTTCAGCATTTGCATTAATATCGAACCAAAATATCTACGTATAAATATAAAAATCATATATAAATATATAATAAACATGATTAGTTGTAGAGATTAGAATAAGAAGATAATAAAAAATTAAAAAATAGCTTGCATCTATGGGGGTGTTTGAGACTGCTCCACTTCCATTTTTCTAGCTTTGCTCCACGAACTCCACTATAGAGCAGCTCCATCGTGGAGTTTGTTGAGCGGGTGGTACCGTTTGGCATACAACTCTGCTCCAGCTCCAGGAATATGTTTGTTTCCATGCAAATGTCTATTGTGCCCCTGATTGAAATTGCACTTGATATTTTTTGAGAAAAATAGAAAACAAATGATAGAACATTAACAGAGGTCATAATTCAAATACAAATAATTTAGCAGCAATATACAATAACTTAGCGGCACCCTGTACAAAACTGCAGTGGTGCTATATCTCACTATTTGCAACATTGTTCCAAAAACTAAGACAACATAATTAATTAATAATATTATCAGCCTCTCAGTCATCTCAAAGATGATCACAGACCATTGGATTTTGCACATGAACTTTCCTTGCAAAAGAAAAAAAGAAGAATTTTTTTAGACGAGCAAGACCATGTTGGCTATGGCATAGATCACCTGGCAGAGGACGTTGATAAGCACGGCGACAGCCAACAGAGCCAAGAAGATGAGAAGTGATTAATGAATGGTAATGTGGGTAATTATCCCTTAACTCCACATGGGAGTACGAAACTTCAAAAATTGGAGTACCCCTTGACGTACTTCACAAAAAAGGTGGAGTTGGCCCCCAACTCCACATTTTTCTTGGAGCGGAGTTTCTGGAGCTGAAGGTGTTTGCCAAAGCGGAGCTGAAGTGGAGTTGGAAAAACGGGACTGGGGTAGTCCCAAACAACCCCCCTGAATGTCGTGTTGTATTTGTGGTGGACTACAATTATTGGGTTGTGTGATGTTTAGGAGATCTTCGCTTGGTTAACGTGTGTTAGTGTGTATGGTTGAAACTGGGCCTGCAGGCTATTCGTATGTATGGGCCGCCGTGAGCGGCCAGCAGATGTCTACAATGCAACATCACCAGACGGCAACAGAATTTACATTTTACACTCTGCCTGTAGCCCTGATAGCCGGAGTTCAAAATACATAACATGATGATACACCGTGTACTTGCACGTTGTTAAATGCAAGTTCTAGTCGCGATACACTATATATGAAAATTTCGATCTTGTGTAGCATATTAACAGCACTAGGAATTTTCATATATACAGTACGGTCATTGACCGGGCCGGTTTAGTATGCATCTGCGTTCAATGACATGCAAGTTTGGAGTGTCAGTGTCGCATTTGGACTGCATAAAAGTTAGGAGTGTCACAAATTTCTGTTGAATGTTCATAGGATCTGCTGACATATAATGGTCATGCGATCTGTTACCTTACAATGTCGCATGACCATCATATGTCAGACTCGAATTATATTTTATAAGTATCAAAGTTTCCATAAAATGCGAGAAAAAAAATCTGGGAAAGGTCAAGCTTAGTCCAGGGGATCACAAAATAAGCTGGACCAAACAAAATGTTCTGTGAACAGAATCAAACATGAAAAGACTAGTAAATTCATCATAGACTAATTTGAGAGATTGAAACAACACTGACTAGGCACAACATCTCTGATCTCTAAGCACCCTTTCTGCAGCATCCCGAATCGTGGTGAAAGGATTAATGCACAATACACAATTGCACAGGAAATCTTCAAAATGAGCAAACTATTATTCTTTCGTGCACAGTGCTGCTGATCAAATCAAGAAAAGATTCTCACACGGAACCCGCCGTCAGTCCCGCGAAATCTTTACCCAATTTACCCTAGTCGCCTATGGAGCCGCGACCAAGGCAAATATCACTTGCTTTTGGCTGTGGAATAGTGGAGCCGTGCAGGAGCTCCCGTGGCCGTGTGTCGCTTCCGTCGTCGGGCAACGGGAGAGAGTCAGAGTTCAGAACTTCATATTGTGATGATGCAGTAGAGTTCAGAACCCAGAGTGTGGATCTGAAACGAGAGCGACAAAATATCTATGGGTGTAAACGCAAAACAAAATGTACTCAGATGAGACAGATGGTTTTCTTAAGGGGTCCCTGTGCAAAGTATCCCGGATACGTTCTCCCGCACCGATCGTGTCCCTCTATTCTTCATCCGTCGGCGGTGGCTGCTGCGTAACGCGGTGGCATGCCAGGGGTCAGCAGCAGTATTAGAAGACGATCGCTCGCAGTTCTTCTTTCTTCAGATCTAGGGTTGTCTCGTGCTCTACTCTCCTCCCCTGCTCGGCTGGTGTGCCGTCTCTCACACATGGCTTCGGCGGCGGCGACTCAGGTACTCTCTTCTCCTATCCATTACCATGGGTTATAGCTGTATAGCAGGGGCAGGATCTCCCTCCTATCCTCACGCGACGCAAAACCCTATCCCCTGAATACCGCCCGCCACCCCTCTGCGGCGGCTCACATCGTCTTCAGCTCGCGGATTAATCTGCCCGACGCGGGCTTGGGGCTGGGGCTGGGTTCCGGTGGTTTTCGCGTGTGATGAGATGATTAATCCGTGGCTTGGCAGGTGGGGACTTACTTCCTGCGGAACTACTACAACCTGCTGCAACAAACCCCCGATGTAGTCCACCAGTTCTACAGTGAAGCAAGCACCATGGTCCGCGTCGACGACCTCACCGGCACGACCGCGGCCGCTAACAACATGATGGTTTGTCGCAACCTTGTCTTTCTGTTCGACCTCACTGTCTATCTTAGATTGCGTTTCCTCTTTAGTTGTCATTATATATACTCTGGCTTCGGATGATTGTCTGCTCTTTAGTTGTCATTATACTCTGGATTCGGATGATTGTCTGCTCAATCTGCACATGTTCTGTTGTTGTATGTAATGTACCATTATTCATGGCCCATCACTTAGCTCCTAGAACCTTACTAGTTACTAGTGATTTCCCCCCAATGACCTTCTAGTTGTTGGCGTTGGCATCTATTTTCATGTGTTGTCGTAGTGTATTATCGTGCACGCCCCTGGTTTGTCCGTTTCACTTAGTTGATTTTGCTTATAATGCTGCTAAAGTTGGATGCGTATGCCACTTCGTTTGTCCGCTTCACTTAGTTGATTTTGCTTATAATGCTGCTAAAGTTGGATATACTTGTCATTTTGTTTGTCCGCTTCACTTAGCTCATTTTGCCAATAACGCTCCTAAAGTTGGTGCATTGCATGCCACTTGATTTGTCCGCTTCCTTACTTGATTTTGCTTACACTGCTCCTAAAGTTGGATGTAACTACTTTCTGGTTCACGCATACCGCACGTGTTTCATACTTTCATCTGTGGCTAACCTTAAATACACGCTACCTGTGCAGGACATACACTCGCTCATCATGTCCTTGAACTTTACCCAAATCGAAATCAAGACTGCCAACTTTGTGAACTCGTGGGGCGATGGGGTGCTAGTAATGGTCTCTGGTCTTGTGCAGACCAAGGAGTACAGCCACCAAAGAAAATTTATCCAGATGTTCTTCCTTGCCCCTCAAGAGAAGGGTTACTTTGTCCTCAACGATTACTTTCACTTCGTTGACCAAGAACATGTGCAGCCTGCGCCAGTGATTGGTCAGGAAGACTATGAGAGCAATTTGGCACCCAACACAGTTGTTGAGACTGGTATGGAACTTCAAATATTTGGCTGATGAAGCATCCTCAATAAGAACTTAGAAGCTGCACCTATTTTAGTCTTTTTAAATCCCTGTTGATTGACTTGAGATTTATATGTGAAGCATTTAATTCCAATTCTTGCTTTATTTGGACTATCCTATTTTGCATTAGGTGTCATGAGGTAGCTTCTTACATCTTCATATGAAACTTATCTCTCTTTTTTAAACTGCCAAAGGCGCCTTTGGCATGCTATTTTGGTGGACACCATTAGTATTCACATATGGATAGGCTCTACGGCAGTACTTATTTTCTATAATATGTTTACTGTCTCATACACAAATTAATAGGCAATGTTCCTGACAATTGTTACTGCCTGCAGCTCCTGAGTACATTCACGAGGAAGAAGCTCAACAAATAGCACCCGAAGGACATGATGTGGTCGACAACTATACTTATTCTGAGCCACAACAGCAAGTAGTGTCATCTGACAACTGGGGAGAGGAGCCCCTTACTGAAGAACCGCCTTCTTTCTCAAATGAAATGACAGTCGCTCCTGAGGAGCCGGTGCAAGCTCCACCTGTTCCACCTCCTCACGTGGAGGAGCCTGTTGGTGAACCAGTAAAGAAGACTTATGCTTCCATTGTATGTCACTTCTTACTTGCTTTATTATTTGATTTGTTAACATCTTGCCTGATGCATCTTTAAAACTACACTTGACTGATTCATGCAGCTAAAAACCGCAAAGGCTCCTCCTGCATTCCCGGTAGCCCAGCAAGTACCTGTGAGTAAGCCTTCTCACCCTACAACAGAGTCAAACCAGACCCAGCATTCAGTTATGGCTTCATCAACGGGAGCTGAGAAACCGAGGTCTGATGTCTATGGTGAGGGTGCTGCCCATGATGATGAAGGTTGTCCTATTCTCTATTAAACATCAAAATTTTATGGGGATTTGAGTCTTATTATGCATTGTTTACTGAGCCAAGCTTTTCTGTTCATATAACTAGAGAGCAAATCTGTTTATGTTGGCAACGTGCCAGCAAATGTAACTGAGGTTGATCTGGAAAGTGAGTTCAAAAAGTTTGGCCGGCTTATTCCTGACGGTGTTGCTATCAGAAGCCGAAAGGTTTGCTGTTAATTGTCTTTTGGTTCTCCACTTCCAATGACACAAGTTTTAAACTATTAATTGATTGGGTTTTGTGGCTGAATTGGCAGGAGACTGGTGGCTATTATGCTTTCGTGGAATTCGAGGAACTCAGCGGTGTACACAATGCGTTAAAGGTGACTGTTAGCATCAATGCTTTTTAAATTATTGTGTGTCCTTCAGTTTCTTCTGTGTTCTTTTTTTTTCCTTTGAGAAAAGCTATTTGTTTTCTTTCTTCATCATTTTTTGTCTTTTAATCAGTTTCAATGGACTGTATATACTAAATTCTTTTGCCCCATTTTTAGGCTTCACCAATTGAAATAAATGGACGGCAGATATATGTTGAGGAGAGGAAGCCAAATAGCGGAATAAGAGGTGGAAGTAAGTTCATGTTTTCTGTTGGTACTGGTGCTATATTTGCATTTTGCTGGTGTTTCCTTCAACTCTTTTCTAGAGGCTTGGAGTGCTATCGAAAACTTGATGCTATAAACTCCATACCTATACACTCCCATGAATTTAGATGTGATGGTTTCATGCTTGTGTGAGTATATAAAGGAAAAACACTACATTTGTACTCTGAAAATATACACCAAAATGTTATATTTGAAGGTCAAACTAGGTGGTTCCAGTTAGGGGTGTTCAACTATTGTTTGATTCACAGGCTGTTCAACTCTCAGATTGTACAATGTACGTTAACGGTGAAATAGTTTGCTGTCAATCTGTGGTTCTGCACATACATACAGTAAAAACACAAATGGTTTGGCAGCGACCGCTTTGTACGTGTGTGATTGTTGCTGCTCCTTGCAGAAGGATGGTGTTGATTACAGTATGCATGTGCTTTTGATGAATAGGTGGTGTACCTAGTAAGATGTGGATATCAAACTATTGAACATGTTTCCCTAATGGGTTTTCACACTGGCATTGGCAGGGAGGGGAGGTCGTGGCCGTTTCAGCGGTGGAGGCCGTGGATATGCGAGAGGCGGAGGTGACGAGTACAATAGTAACCGCGGGAGGTCAAACGGCTACGGTCGTGTTCCTCACCAAGAGAGGGGCATACTCGGGAGCCACACTCCAAGGAACTGATTCGGTGCAGCAGCAAACATAAGGTTTTGATCCGTGTCGTCAAAGTGAGAGATCCTGAACAAAGCAGCCTATCAGCTGCTAGGTTGCGTTTGGGTTTTGGGGCTTGTTTTGTCGATGAATGTGTGCGCGTCATCGACCTATGTGACACTTAAACTTTTGCTAGCCTGACGCTATCTCTTTACATTAAGATCGGCTGTTCTATTACCTTTGCTGCTATTGTTGCTTATGCATGACTGGCGGTGGTATTTGGTGTTTTGCTTCTGCATGGCGATGGAGGTTTCAGCTTTATCCAGAAATAGTCAAGTACAAGCTGGAACGGCAACTCCGGTGTAAATGTTGATATTGATGTGAACAAATGCCGGGTGTCCTTTTCCATTGCTGGAGTACAATAGGTTTCATTTGATATGGACATTGCATATAGGGTAGTTCCATAAGAATAAGCTGTAGCTGTGGTTGAGCCAGTGCCTCGGCTTACATGAAAGGAAGGAGAGGCAACAAGGATCAGTACAGGAGTCATTTAAGAATGAGAATCAATGCAATTTGGAAGTGAAATACTCCTAAATAAAACAGATTCAAGTTATCCCATCCCAAGAGGTAATCCAAGCGCATTATCTTCATCCGGCTTCCAATTAGAAGTGTTACGCAGTGACATCTTTGTCTCCTGTTAGGAAGAACGATTCATCGGCTTATACTAAGGGCAAGCCGCATGCACAATCGATATCACTTTTCTTTTGTCTCGCCAGGTAAGCAAGATGCTTAAATTTATATCTATATTTGCTACTTGCTAGCAAAGTGATACATGTACTTTCTCTGTCCCTAAATAATTAGATTACTAGAGTTGGTGGCGGACTTTCGCTTTCGGGTATGTGTCCACCGGGACAAACGGGCTAAGATTGCGAGAACGAAGTGGTGGAAGCTTAGAGGGGAAGCAGCGCAAACGTTTAAGGAGAGGATGCTAGACGAGGGGCCTTGGGAAGAAGGAGAAGATGCCGACGACATGTGGCTAAAGATGGCAACATGTGTCCGGAAGGTGGCTTCAGAAGTGTTTGGCGTGAGTAGGGGAGGCAAACGGGAAGCGAAAGACACATGGTGGCGGAATGACGAGGTGCAAAGGGCTATTAGGGAGAAGAAGGAGTGTTTCAAGCGTCTCCACCATGACAAGAGTGTAGCCAACATCGAGGGCTATAAAATAGCGAAGAGGGTTGCAAAGCGAGCTGTGAGTGTAGCAAAAGGTCAGACGTATGATGGCCTTTATCAGCGGCTAGGCACGAAGGAAGGGGAGAATGACATTTATAGGATGGCTAGAATCTACGAGAGGAAGACAAGGGACATCAACCAAATAAAATGCATCAAGGATGGGACAGATCGACTTCTGGTGAAGGATGAGGAGATCAAGGACAGATGGAGAGAGTACTTCGACAAACTGTTTAATGGGGAGAATGAGGGTCCTACCCTTGAGTTGGACGACTCATTTGACGAGACCAACAAACGCTTTGTGAGGAGAATTCAGGAGGCAGAGATCGGAGAGGCTTTGAAGAGGATGAAGGGAGGTAAAGCGATGGGCCCTGATGGTATCTCTATTGAGGTGTGGAGATACCTAGGCTACAGAGCGATAGTATGGTTAACTAAACTTTTTAACCTTATTTTTCGGTCTAACAAGATACCTGAAGAATGGAGGAGAAGTATATTAGTACCTATCTTCAAGAACAAAGGAGATGTTCAAAGTTGTACTAACTACCGTGGGATTAAGTTGATGAGTCATACGATGAAGCTCTGGGAGAGAGTTATCGAGCATCGCCTAAGGAGAGTGACACATGTGACCCAAAATCAGTTTGGGTTCATGCCTGGTAGGTCGACCATGGAGGTGATTTTCTTATTACGACAATTGATGGAGAGATATAGGGAGCAGAAGAAGGACTTGCACACGGTCTTTATTGACCTCGAGAAGGCATATGACAAAGTACCAAGAAATGTCATGTGGTGGGCCTTGGAAAAGCACAAAGTCCCAACTAAGTACGTTACCCTCATCAAGGATATGTACATGGATGTTGTGACGTTTGTCCGAACATGTGATGGCGACACCAGTGACTTCCAATTCAAATAGGACTGCATCAGGGGTCAGCTTTGAGCCCTTATTTATTTGCTTTGGTGATGGATGAGGTCACAAGGGACATACAAGGTGATATCCCTTGGTGTATGCTCTTTGCTGATGATGTGGTGCTAGTTGACGACAGTAGGGCGGGGGTTAATAGGAAGTTAGAACTATAGAGGCACATGTTAGAGTCGAAAGGGTTCAGACTTAGTAGGACTAAGACCAAGTACATGAGATGCGATTTCAGCGCGACTAGGCACGAGGAGGGAGACGTTAGCCTCGATGGGCAAGTGGTGGCCAAGAAGGATACTTTTCGGTATTTAGGGTCGATGCTACAAAAGGATGGAGACATTGATGAAGATGTTAGGCATAGAATTTCAGCCGGCTGGCTGAAATGGCGTCAAACTTCTGGCGTTCTCTATGACAAAAGGGTGCCTCAGAAGCTTAAAGGTAAGTTCTATAGGACGGCGATTCGTCCGGCGATGTTATACGGTGCTGAGTGTTGGCCTACAAAAAGGCGACATGTCTAACAATTGAGTGTAGTAGAGATGCGTATGTTGCGTTGGTGTTGTGGGCACACAAGGAGGGATAGAGTCCGGAACGACGATATTCGGGATAGGGTTGGGGTGGCACCAATTGAGGAGAAATTGATTCAACATCGGTTGAGATGGTTTGGACATGTCCAACGGAGGCCTCCTGAGGCGCCGGTGCGTAGTGGAGTTCTAAAGCGGGCCGATAATATAAAGAGCGGTAGAGGTCGACCTAAACTAACTTGGGACGAGTCCGTTAAGAGAGATCTTAAGGAGTGGAATATCTCCAAGGATTTAGCTATGGACAGGAGCGCTTGGAGATTGGCAATCAACGTGCCTGAATCGTGACATCTTTTTGTCTTGTGCCATTTATGTCCTTTTATGTGTCTCCCTGTTTATCGTCTCTTTTGAGTTTCATATCTAGCCTACCCTAACTTGCTTGGGACAAAAGGCGATGTTGTTGTTGTTGTTGTAGAGTTGTCTTAAGTCAAAAATTTTAAACTGATTTATGGATATTCTCAATGAGATCACAACACTCTTTTAAGCACTCATGTTTGAGCACCTTGCACTGTGTATATGACCTATTCTAATAAGGCCCTCTATGGCACGGCTTCGGACGGTTTCAGCTCCTGCCTGCAAAGTATTGTAGCACAGGCTAAAAATTATGTTCGCCGAAGCTAAAACTCTTCTCTCCCACAGACCCAACCGGGGCCGGTGAAAAATCCTGCTTGATATGTGAGAGGGAGAGAGAGGCGAGAGAGTTTTGGCTCTGATGAACAGGATTTTTTGCAGGTGCAACAGTGTTTTCGCAGGCAGGAGCTTGAGCCGCCCGGAGCCTGCCAAAAGGGCCTAAAGCACTTTATGCACCAGGAGGACCTGACATTGGCTGCACTAAAGCGCATGCGGCTGTGCAGCCAGCTGCTACTGCTACTGATACAGTGATCCGCAAGAGTGGGGAAAAGCGGCAGCCGTAGCCGCAACAACTGCCTTCCTGCAACCGAACACTCTCTGGAACAAGTGGCTGAAAACTGTTTTTCCCCTGTGCACAAGAGAATGACCAAAACTAATAAAACAAGACCACTACGAACCTGCTATGCGCAACAGCACAAGAGAACCATCAAAAGTGGCTCGGAAATATTGCTGGGATACTCTCACCACGAGTCCACGACAGACGCTTGAGTATACCTACGAGAGAAGGGATTGAACTTGAACATAGTTCAATTTGGTTGAATTTGGTGTTGTTTTTTCAATTCAAATGGAGTTCACTCTTCTTTTGATAGCAGCTGTAGCGTACGCGTGTCGATCATCCAAGGGTCGTTCATCGCTATGGGAAACACGACTCGAGTACCTTTTCGTTTTTATTAATAAGGACTCTCACTAACTTTGACGACAGATTACATCAACTAGAATACGAGATCGTAGTGACCACTACCTTCGACTTACAGCCTCTAAAAGGCGAGTCGATGTTACATACTTATACCCTCTAGACGAGTCGATCATAGTTTATTGCACTTTTTTTTACGCTTCTCATCTAGCTACAGCTGTAGCATCTGTTTATACACACGCACGCCCACTCAACACACACTACACACACCACCTATGTACAAACAAACCTACAACTACACTCAGATCTGAAGACTGCGTTCCTCTTGAGATCACTGAAATCCTCTGATTTCATAGGCGATGGACACGACATGATCCCTTTGTGGCTTCACGCGAGAGAGGCAGATGCTTGAAACACGTCAAGCAGACTGTTTATTTTGGGAAACTACTGTTCCCGGTGAGACACTAGTGTCGAAGTTGGGCTTCGAACGCTGGCGGGCAAGCAGCCACCCACCGGCTCTTGCCACCCGCACTACGTGCGGTCCTCAGTTTATTGCACTTGTAGGCAGACAAGAACGACCCTCCACCCCGCGACCGGAGGTCTGCACCTGGTGCAACACCCGTACCAACGCTTGTTGTTCATCACTGTAGCACAGAGCTGTTTCGGAGTTCGAGGTAGAAAATAAACTGAGAAGAGAAGGAGCCGGTGGAGCCACGATTTGGTGCTTCTCCGACTCCATGCTGCAGTATCGCTACAGTAGAGAGCCGGAGCCGACTAGAGCCATGCCAAACATGCTCTTACGTTTGAAACATCCAAATGAAAACAATTACAACATACGTATGTGTCGCGGTTATGATCCTCGAGTATCTCAAGGCAACGATTAGTTAGCAGGTCGAGTGCCCCACGATACGTCAGCCTAGCGAAGACCCAAACGACCGAGGCCCAGCTGAGGGAACCAGGCTGGACGCCCAGGCTAGGGTCTGCCACGACCTCTCCCTTCATCAGACTTAGCCGCACGACGTACAAGAAACTCATGACCTCTCCACCATCCCGACTCCTGGGAGGAACGAGGAGAGGTCGGACCCAGCCAAGTGTGTCTGCTCTGACAGGAGTGAGCACGCCGCACTGACCCCACAAGGACTAAGGGGACAGCGGTCACTTCAGTCCGGTTAGACATCATCCCTGTGCCACGCAGCGTAGATAAGACAACACCGCATGGCGGTGACGGCCAGGTACGGTGCCCACCGTCCAGATACGGCCCGACAAGACGCATGTACGGTTCTACCCACTACGAGATGGGGTCCATGACTAAGGGCTTGACCTGGAGGCTATCCGGACCGGCGGAAGCCATGACCTCGGAGCTCGGGATCGTGGCCACCAACTCCACAAAGACGACCAGGCGATCAACAACTTGGGGGCGGCTACCAACTCCTGTACGACACCCCTAGGAAATCAGGAGGTGATGACGAAGACCACAACAGAGACCACGTCGCACAGGGCGGCTAGCGAACCACCACCGTGCCTATAGTGCCGCCAGGCCGGCACAGTGGCACCACGCCACACCTTACCACGACATGGGCATAAGACCATGATGATAGCCACGCCCGGACGTGCACCACAGGACGGCGTAGCTTGCAAGCCAAGTTAGCTAGTGTAACACTCCGGTGTTACGTAAGCATTTGCATGGCAATCATATGCATGGCATTTCATATCATCATAATCATACATGTTAATATTATAATTTGAGTGAAATAAAAGCTTAGAAAGTGGTATTTGAGATGTAATATATTAATGTGCTAATCACATTCCATCAAAATTTTGCAACTACAAATCTTATATCACTTAGAACTATAGTTCAATTTTTGGAAGCAACTAGATGACTCAAAGTTTTGTCAAAAAAAAACTTGTTCAAAAATATTAATTAAAATATTCAAAAATACTCCCTATTTTAGCTTTTATTCTTCAATTCAAAATCTATTGGGAATTTTTAGTTGGCCCCTTAATCAAAGTTGTAGAGAATTAAATTCTAAGCAACTTTTATTTTTGGGTCAATTCCAGAAAATGTCTTCTTCTTGTTCAAAATAGGGTTTGAAATCTGTGTTTGAATTTGATTTGAAATGAAAAATTTGAAAACAATCAAAACCAGCTTAGCAGGCCGCCGCCTCGGATTCGGCCCGCTGGCCGAATCAGCCCGCGCCACTCCCGCGCGCGCGCCCGCGTCCGCCTCCGCCGCGGCCCAACCCAGCCAGCCCTCTCTCCCTTCTTCCCACCCGCGCGCGCGCACGCTGGCGCCCCCGCAGCAAACGCCCGCCGCGTGGCGGCCGCATGCCGGCGACGCCACCGCGTGGCCGCTGTGGACCCCGCGCCCGCGCTCCACTTCAAAAACGACCGGGCACCTGGTCTCCCTTCCATTTTTGCCTCGCCTGCTCCCTTTCTTCCTCCCTCCGGTGAAAACCGCAGCGGAACACCGCTCGCCACCGAGCTCCGCCACCGTCATCGCCCTGTTCCGGCACCGGTGGACCACCTCCGTCCAATTGCCCGTGCACGAGGCTCCGCCCCATCCTCCCCTCCTCTGAACGAGTGTCGCCTTCTCCTCGTTGCCCCGGTAGGGCTCAATTTTTCCCTCGCCTCGCCGCGCCACCGCGACGGTGCCATCGAGCCCGTGCTCCGCCACCGCCTCGCTCGCCCTATCTCTGCCCTCCCGCGTCTCCTTCACGCGTTCGCCACTCTCTTGCGAGCGTTTTGCGTAGCTTAGCTGGTCGCGGTTTGGCCGGAGCCGGCCGTTGGCCCTCGGCCACCGCCGCGACGTCGAGGCCACGGAAGCCGGCGACCTCGCTCTGCCCTCCGTTCTCCCCTTTCGGTGGACTGGGCTGCGCCTGTGGGCCGCGCCCCGAGCAGGCCGGCTCGGCCGTTCCCCCGCGCGCGCAAAGCCGGGCCAAGAATGGCCATGGGCCGGTTTGATTCCACGGGCCGGCCCAGTTTCAATAATAAAAACCGTTTTCTGTTTTCTTTTATTATTCTTGATGAAAATGCTTTGGAAAATATCTTAGCAGTCATTTCAGCTCCAAAAATTATGAAATAAATTTATCTAGATTCATTGGAACCAGATCTACAATCTAAAAATATTGCATGTCATTTTTGGAATACTTTTCTGTAGAGCTTTAATTAATTCTTAATATTACTGATATCTTGTAAAATAGCTAGTAAATCATATATGTATCAGAAAAATATGATTTTAAGTTTGTTAATCTTCATATATCATGTACTTACTAGGAAAAATATGTTTCATGCATGTGCTATGGAAAACTTTGGAGAAGTAGTTCAAGTACCTTTAATGGCTGATTTTTGTTATTTTTGCTAGAGAGCAAACTTTGTATAAAACATGCATGTGATAATTTTTGTACAGTCATAGTATGCTATGAAGAACCTAGGAAAAATATTAATTCTGTTGTTTGACACTTTTCATAGTACAAAATAATTTCATGCTCATTTTTATGCTATAGCTTGTCATTTTTGTATAGGATAGTTTACTTATCCAAATGCCATGAAATTTTTATGGTAGTCTGTTTAGAGTAGTATTATGCTACGGTAATTTTCTTAGATTTTTAGGAGCATCAGAAATATATGTTGCTATTCAAACCTATTATTACTTAGGGTTTAAGCAAGTGTTGCTTTAAGTGTGATTAAGAAATTAGTAAAGCTTTGGTGTATCTTTGAAGCATTTCATAAGATAGGTTAACTTAACATAATAGTAGTAGAAGAGAATGCAGTAGATGACATGTGCTTGTAGTGTATAGTTTCTTGGATGATGTTGACTACCTTGCATTTCAACATATTCATTGCATTCATCTCCTTCGATGCACACTTGCATAATCACTTACGCGCATTGCATCATACAGGATCGCAAACCGAGAACCCAGTCGTCTTACCCGAGGAGCCAGAGGAGCAGATCGAGGTGCAGCAGCAGGAGGTGGCAGAAGCCGAAGAAGAGGTCGGTGAAGATCTCCCGGAGTGCCCCGATCACCGTTCGAGCTCCTTCGAGAGAGGCAAGCCCCGGAGCATTTCTCTCCCGGTTTGCAAATAATTTATTATTAACTTTACTTAATTTGATGCATTACGTTTAGGAGTTGTTTGCAAACATTGCTGTATTATACCTTGCTTACCTTTGTTATACCATATCCTTGTTACCCTGGTATCCGCAGTCAAGTCAATGCTTAGCAGTCAAGTCACCTGCGAGCTATAGGTGGTTACCTGGATCTGTTTGGTTGACTATGAAGTCATGGTATAACTAAGTGTGAAATGAAATTGAGACCGGGCGGAAACTTACAGGGTTTCGGACTGTAGTGTTTTCCGTCTGTGTCGATTAAGGACCGTCCGTTGTTGTCCCTCGGGTCATGTTGAACGCATGCCTCACATTTAGCTGGCCGGATAAAGTACCTTCCGACCACGAAACTGGGAGATTATTCGGGCCGAGTGAATTGCCCGCAACGCACTGTACCGGAGCAGTAGTGGCAGGATACGGG
The DNA here is from genome assembly GCA_038087645.1 of Saccharum hybrid cultivar R570. Taxonomy (NCBI): domain Eukaryota; kingdom Viridiplantae; phylum Streptophyta; class Magnoliopsida; order Poales; family Poaceae; genus Saccharum; species Saccharum hybrid cultivar. Next base: position 4,298,713 of record JAQSUU010000377.1, read on the forward strand.
GGCGCGATGATAAGGCCAAAGAGCAGTCGAGCGGCCCCCGGGTACAAGTGGTTCCTAGCAAGCTCGCGACTTTACCTGAATGGTTGACTCGGTGACCAACACCTCACTTTAGCGGGTGAGTGAGGTTTGTGTGAGGAATAACTTACCAGCTGGTTAATAATCGATTCGAATCGCCATCGTTCACTGGATAGTGAACACTTGACTTGAGCTACTTCATCGTAGTAATATCGATGAATCACTTGGATAGTTATGTGAAAGATGACATGATAACTACTGTTAATGATCAATGGTAATCCTTACTTGCTTAATTACATGTTACTCTAGCACCATTGCAAACATAGTTGGCAGGGTAATAAAGAATTAATTACTGCATGCTTTTGGAAAGGAATTGTTAAGTTAAAAATGCTTTTCTTGCAAATGAGTCAGCTATCCCACCAGAAAGCCTATCATGATTCCTTGATGTCTCTTATTTCTGGTTTATGACGGGTAAGTCTAGCTGAGTACCTTCTCGTACTCAGGGCTTTGTTCCCACTTGTTGCAGATGGACAGATGTACTACGGCTATTGTATCAACTGTCTCTATCCTGCAATGGGCGAAGCATAGGACCATGGGCAATGGTCATTCGCTACTCCTCGTCTGATGCTTTTGCTGGAGATGATCACAAGCTGGCACTTTATTTCAAAATGTTGTGTGTGTGCGTGATTTGAACTACCGCTTCCGCTACTTTTAGTCAAACCTGGTTTGTAATAACTATGTTTAAACTCCGATGTATTTTATGCCGCGAACTTTTATGTAACTTATGATGGTAACCGTTAGACTTAGTACGATCTTGGCTGTTATGAGAAATGGTTTGAAATCCGTCGAGATTTCACGGACTACCGGGTTATACGGGCTTAAGTTTGTTGAATTGTCCTTCCGTTGGATGATTTTCCTATTTAATTTCGTATAATTGGGCGGTTCTGTTACAGCTGACATCGGAGCATGGTTTAGCATGATTACTGTTCATAAGTGTATTTAAAACAAAATTCTATTTAAAAAGTGTGATTTTAAAACTAAATGTGTGCCAGTGGTCGTATCCTGTATGCCCAGTTAAGGACTCTAGGTGGCTATTTAAGTACTAACTTGGGGTTCTTGCACCATATTTCTCTTTCGTTGCTCATACGGCGTGATATTGTATGAGTGCCACTTAATTGAGTGGTAATGTATGGATCAGTTACCTCTACGCTTTGGTAAGTGTGAGCTGTGAGAGCATGATCGGATACACCGCGATCTAGGGAGAGTGCTTATATGATACTAGAATAATTACATGTTTTACACATGTTTTTATGAAAGTATCGCATGTGTGGGTGTTTCGTCCGCTGAGGCGATGCCGTCAATAGGACGATGTGTTTGGGTAGTTACTACCGTTGTACACGCATCTGGGGATTCGTGTAGAGCGCGTAGGTAGATTTACTGCTTTCATGCATTCATGGGGAATGGGCTGAAATGAATTTTCTGCAGGTACATAACAGCGTTTATCGTGTAGATCGAATTAGTTACGTATATGAGAGATCGTTTGTATGCCACCGAATTCATCGTTAGATGTCTTTATTTTCTAAGTTTGTGAGAACGTAAGACTCGCGCATGCATCATACTGCCTGAGCATTTCATTCATAACCTGCATTCCTCCCCTTATAAAAGGATTATCCCAGTTTGATAAAAGTGACATCAACTTAAAATATGTCTCACCAAGTAATTTAAAACTTGTGCTACAGATGGCCCGCACGAAGAAGACTGCCCGTAAGTCCACTGGTGGAAGAGCACCACGTCACCAGATGGCCCCGCGGGAGCGCCACAGCACGGACACTTTTCTAAGTGAGTTTGGCATGCCCACCTTGCTTTGGAGAGTGCTCCATGATGTGGGGTACCCAGAGGGTCAAGAGTCGGTGTACTCTTGGAATGAGAACCAGTTAGCTGAGGATGGACTTGCAATAGTGGAAATCACCGTCCCTGCCCTTGGTGATGCGCCAGAATGGGCTGGTTGGCATTTGGAGTTTGAAGGACGCACTCTAGTTGAGGGTGCAGAGGGTGCAGCCTTTCACGTCATCCGCGACATAATGAGCAGGTTTCCTAATGAGTTGGCAGCAGCTTTGGTAGGTACCTTCCCGAGAGATGATCCTCGTGATGCCATTTGGGTGCAGCCGCAAGGAAGTGCCTTGGTTAGAGGCCCAAGTGAAGGACAGGCTAGCGACAACCACACGATGAGTGCCATGTATGCAGCCATCAAAGCATACCAGGGTCTTGAGAATACCTATTGGACCTTGACCAGTCTGAGAGGTAATGATCGGCTTGAAGCAAGGAAGCAGAAGAAGAAGCAAGCACGTGCTATAGCTAGCTTGCAGGAGCAGTTGGCCAACATGAGCTTGCAGCGAGATCAGGCTCTCGAGAGAAGTGAGAGTGCTATGCAGCGGGTGCAGACGTTGACTCAGGCCAACAGAAATGCAGACCGCATGATGGGACAGCTAGTGCAGGAAAGGAATGAAGCCTGGAACGAGAGGGACCTTCTCAGGCAAAGGGTCGAGGAGCTAGAAGGGTATAACGCCAACTTGCATGAAGAGTTCCATGCCCTCTACAACGAGATAGGCCCGTATGCTCCTCCGGACGCCGCCCAGATGGACATCGACGACGATGCCGCTACTGATGGTAGCGATGGTGACGCCTCCGGCCTCGACGACGGCCCCGAGGAGTAGGCTAGTTGCCTTGCGTTAGTGATAGGCTCTGTCGCGATGGCCTTCTTTTGGTTTCCATGTGTCGTGTTGTATCCTCTTTGATCTTGAGACTGGCGATCTTTTGGATCTTGGTTGTGTATGTGATGCTTGAACGCATAAAAGTCCAGTGTATGTATGCTGGCAACGTGGTTGTATGGAACGCGATGTTGCATTCAAAGTAATTTGATTAGTGATGTTGTTTTAATTGAAATGTGATTATTGTGCCTCTGTTTTATTGCATGACTTGTTCTCTCCAATAAATTCAGTATGGCATGATTGTTCATTCGGATACAATTACTACCACTTCGCTCAATTATTACTTGTTGCTGAAATATGCAGATGGCAAACACTCGCCGTGCCACGTATGAGGCCGCTGAAACTGGTGGCAACGGTGCAGGGGCTGGTGGGGGTGGTGCAAACAACGTTAACCACCAGGAGCCACAGCCAGAGCCACATTTGCCACCTCCTCCACCGCTCACTGCAGAAGTGTTCTTCGCACAGTTTCTTGGAAGCCAGCGCAACGCCGAGCAGTCACAAAGGAATATGGAAGATTTTCTGCGTACCATCGCTGAAAATGTTCAGAGAGGAAATAATCAAGGTGGTGGCCATGGAGTGAACCAGTACAGCAATTTCAAGGATTTCATGGATACTAGGCCACCTATTTTTAAGGAAGCAGCCGAGCCACTCGACGCTGAAGAATGGATCAACACTATGGAAGATAAGTTCCGTGTGTTGAGACTGACAGAAGTTCTGAAAACAGAATGTGCTGCACATCAGCTACATGGACCGGCAGGGATGTGGTGGAAGCATCACCGCACCACCTTTCCTCCCAATGCCCAGATTACTTGGAGAGAATTCACTGAAGCGTTTAAGGGAGCTTATATTCCCCCAGGGTTGGTTGAGATGAAGCTCGGAGAGTTCTTGGCCTTAAATCAGGGTACCAAGACTGTAACACAGTATTTGCAAGCATTTAACAACTTGTGCCGCTATGCTCCAGACATGGTCGACACAGATGCAAAGAGAATTGCTAGTTTCAAGAGAGGGTTAAGTCCGAAGATGATGAAGCATGTGGGTACCAATACCCGCGCCAGGTTCAATGACTTTGTCAGTGATTGTTTGAAACAAGAAAAGAACAACAACGCCTACACTGCATCCAAGAATCTCAAGAGGGTGTTTGAGTCAGGACCATCACAGTCCAGAGTTGTCACTGCAAATCGTCTTTCTTATCGTCTGTCCGCACCTGGTGCAAGGTTCAGGCCTCCACAGCATAAAACTCAGAACTACAAGGGACCACAGAAGCCGTACAAGATGGCCGTGCCGCCAGCAAAGATCACCGCAGCTGCAGAACAAAGCAACTCCAAGGGAGCAATAGGATCTGCTGGTACAGTGAAGGGGCCCTGCTACAATTGTGGTTAGCCAGACCACTTTTCAAAGTTCTGCCCTTATCCGCCTAGAAAGAAGCAACAGACTTACACTGCCTGTGTACACCATACCACCGTTGATGAGATTCCTGAAGGAGAACCTGTAACTGCCGGTAAGTTTCTTGTTAACCATCATCCTGCAGTTGTTCTATTTGATTCTGGATCCTCGCATTCTTTTATGAGTCAAGCATTTGCACGGAAGCATGAACAACTATGCACAGAATTGAATTATGGTTATCGCATAAGTTCAGCAGGGGCTGATGTGCTAACCAATAAGATGGTTAGAGGGGCAACCCTTGAGTTAGATAGTCGGAAGTTTCGAGTGAACCTGATAGTTATGCCAGGACTAGTTTTGGATGTAATAATAGGAATGAACTGGATGAAAGACTGGGGAGCAGTCATAGATATAAGTAGTCGATTGCTTACCCTTAAGGATCCGTAGGCAGAGGGTACTTTTCAGGTACCATTGCCCAAAAGAACAGACCTTGTGAGTGTGACCTGTGCCATGGAAGTTGTTCCTATCCACCAGATCCCGGTAGTGTGTGAGTTCCCGGATGTGTTTCCAGAAGAGTTACCTGGCCTTCCTCTAGATAGAGATGTTGAGTTTGGAATCGAGTTGATCCCCGGAACAGCTCCTATTTTGAGGAGACCCTATCGGATGCCTCCGGATGAGTTAGCTGAGTTGAAAAAGCAACTGGAAGAATTGCTAAAGAAGGGGTTTATCCGACCAAGTAAGTCTGAATGGGGATGTCCTGCCTTGTTCGTGAAGAAAAAGAAAGAGGGTACTCTAAGAATGTGTGTGGATTATCGACCTCTTAATGCTGTAACTATCAAGAATAAATATCCTTTGCCTCATATCGATGTTTTGTTTGATCAGTTGGCTAAAGCTAGAGTGTTCTCCAAGATAGACCTAAGATCAGGGTATCATCAGATAAAGATCAGGCCACAAGATGTCCCGAAAACCGCCTTTTCTACCAGATACGGGTTGTACGAGTATCTTGTTATGTCCTTTGGCTTAACAAATTCTCCTGCATACTTTATGTATCTGATGAATATGGTTTTCATGCCAGAGTTGGACAAGTTTGTAGTTGTCTTCATTGATGACATTCTAGTATACTCTGAGAATGAGAAAGATCATGAAGAACATCTGAGAATTAACTTGACCAGATTAAGAGATCATAAGTTGTATGCTAAGTTCAACAAATGTGAATTTTGGTTGAAGAAAGTTCCTTTCCTTGGTCATATTCTATCGGAGAATGGAGTTTCGGTAGATCTGAGCAAAGTGCAAGAGGTTATGGATTGGAAAACTCCAACCACAGTGCCAGAAGTCAGGAGTTTCCTAGGGTTAGCTGGTTACTATCGCCGCTTTATCCCAGACTTCTCGAAGATTGCTAAGCCAATGACAAGTCTGTTACAGAAAGATCATAAGTTCGTGTGGACAGAGGAGTGTGAGACAACTTTCCACACCTTGTGGAAACTGTTGACCACTACTCCAATTCTTGCACAGCCAGACATCGAGAAACCTTTTGATGTGTTATGTGACGCCTCAAAAACAGGATTAGGCTGTGTTCTAATGCAAGAAGGAAGAGTCATTGCTTATGCCTCCCGTCAGTTGAGAAAACATGAAATCAATTATCCGACACATGATCTTGAGCTTGCCGCCGTGGTGCATGCCTTAAAGATTTGGAGACACTATTTACTTGGTAATGTGTGCAATGTTTTCACCGATCACAAGAGTCTCAAGTACATTTTCACCCAACCAGAATTGAACATGAGACAGCGAAGATGGTTAGAACTAATTAAAGATTACAACTTGAATGTACAGTATCACCCTGGGAAAGCCAATGTGGTAGCCGATGCTTTGAGTAGAAAGTCGCATTGTCTGAATATGCAACCCTTACTCGAAGATGGTTTTAATCTAATGCACCCTGTCGTGTTACATAGTATTCAGATCAGTTGCACCTTGGAGAGTAAGATAATAGAAGGTCAGAAAGCAGACAAAGGGATATTCCACATCAAAAGGAAAATTAAAGAAGAACCTTCAAAACACTTCAGAGTGGACGAGCAGGACGTGTTGTGGTTCGACAACCGTCTTGTTGTTCCAAAGGATAGAGAGCTTAAGAATAAAATTATGGATGAAGCTCATCACTCTAAGTTATCCATTCATCCTGGCAATAGTAAAATGTATCAAGAACTAAGACCTCGTTTTTGGTGGACAAAGATGAAGAAGGAAATTGTAGCCTATGTGGCCAGATGTGACACATGTTGTCGAGTGAAAGCTATTCACATGAAACCTGCTGGATTGTTGCAACCTTTGTCAGTACCTAGTTGGAAGTGGGATGATATAAGTATGGATTTCATCACAGGTTTGCCCACTACTCAGAAAGGCCATGATTCGATTTGGGTAATCGTGGATCGTCTTACCAAGACCGCTCACTTTTTGCCTGTTAAGACAGTTTATAGACCACCTCAATATGCCGAGAAGTATATTGCGGAGATTGTGAGATTGCATGGCATACCGAAGACTATAGTGTCTGACAGAGGGTCCTAGTTCACTGCTCACTTTTGGGAGCATTTGCACAAAGGTTTGGGGACTAGTCTGATTCGTAGCACTGCCTATCATCCTCAAACAGATGGTCAGACTGAAAGAGTTAATGCTGTTTTAGAAGATATGTTGAGAGCTTGTGTGTTGTCTTCCAGAGGTTCATGGGAGTCGTGGTTACCTCTAGCAGAATTCGCATATAATAATAGCTATCAAGAAAGTATCAAAATGACACCTTTTGAGGCTTTGTATGGACGAAAGTGTAGAACACCTTTAAACTGGATTGAGCCAGGGGAAAGAAGGTATTATGGTATTGACTTCGTGGAAGAAGCCGAAAAGAAAGTTCATATCATTCAGCAAAATATGAGAGCAGCTCAGTCACGTCAGAAAAGTTATGCGGATAAAAGAAGGAGACCACTTGTGTTTGAAGTTGGAGACTATGTTTATCTGAAAGTCACGCCAATGAAGAAGAAGCGGTTTGGATTACGCAGAAAGCTTCCCGCCAGATTTGTAGGACCCTACAAAATCTTAGAAAGAAAGGGTCCAGTGGCTTACAAATTGGAATTACCAGAATCAATGGGTGCTATATTCCCAGTTTTTCACATATCACATCTCAAGAAATGTTTGCGCGTTCCAGAGGAAATAATTGAACCCCGAAGCATAAAACTTAAGTCAGATCTGGTGTATCGTGAGCAGCCAATTCGAGTTTTGGATTCCAAAGAAAGGGCTACTCAGAACAGTGTGGTGAAAACATATAAGATACAATGGAGTCATCATGATAAGGGAGATGCATCGTGGGAAACGGGTGAATACTTACAAAAAGCATACGAAGATTTTTATAATAAATGGTTCGTAACCCAAATCTCGGGACGAGATTTTTATAAGGGGGAGGGCTGTAACACTCCAGTGTTACGCAAGCATTTGCATGGCAATCATATGCATGGCATTTCATATCATCATAATCATACATGTTAATATTATAATTTGAGTGAAATAAAAGCTTAGAAAGTGGTATTTGAGATGTAATATATTAATGTGCTAATCACATTCCATCAAAATTTTGCAACTACAAATCTTATATCACTTAGAACTATAGTTCAATTTTTGGAAGCAACTAGATGACTCAAAGTTTTGTCAAAAAAAAACTTGTTCAAAAATATTAATTAAAATATTCAAAATTACTCCCTATTTTAGCTTTTATTCTTCAATTCAAAATCTATTGGGAATTTTTAGTTGGCCCCTTAATCAAAGTTGTAGAGAATTAAATTCTAAGCAACTTTTATTTTTGGGTCAATTCCAGAAAATGTCTTCTTGTTCAAAATGGGGTTTGAAATCTGTGTTTGAATTTGATTTGAAATAGAAAATTTGAAAACAATCAAAACCAGCTTAGCAGGCCGCCGCCTCGGATTCGGCCCGCTGGCCGAATCGGCCCGCGCCACTCCCGCGCGCGCGTCCGCGTCCGCCTCCGCCGCGGCCCGGCCCAGCCAGCCCCCTCTCCCTTCTTCCCGCCCGCGCGCGCACGCTGGCGCCCCGGCAGCAAACGCCCGCCGCGTGGCGGCCGCATGCCGGCGACGCCACCGCGTGGCCGCTGTGGACCCCGCGCCCGCGCTCCACTTCAAAAACGACCGGGCACCTGGTCTCCCTTCCATTTCTGCCTCGCCTGCTCCCTTTCTTTCTCCCTCAGGTGAAAACCGCTGCGGAACACCGCTCGCCACCGAGCTCCGCCACCGTCATCGCCCTGTTCCGACACCGGTGGACCACCTCCGTCCAATTGCCCGTGCACGAGGCTCCGCCCCATCCTCCCCTCCTCTGAACGAGTGTCGCCTTCTCCTCGTTGCCCCGGTAGGGCTCAATTTTTCCCTCGCCTCGCCGCGCCACCGCGACGGTGCCGTCGAGCCCGTGCTCCGCCACCGCCTCGCTCGCCCTATCTCCGCCCTCCCGCGTCTCCTTCACGCGTTCGCCACTCTCTTGCGAGCGTTTTGCGCACCTTAGCTGGTCGCGGTTTGGCCGGAGCCGGCCGTTGGCCCTCGGCCACCGCCGCGACGTCGAGGCCACGGAAGCCGGCGACCTCGCTCTGCCCTCCGTTCTCCCCTTTCGGTGGACTGGGCTGCGCCTGTGGGCCGCGCCCCGAGCAGGCCAGCTCGGCCGTTCCCCCCCGCGCGCAAAGCCGGGCCAAGAACGGCCATGGGCCGGTTTGATTCCACGGGCCGGCCCAGTTTCAATAATAAAAACCGTTTTCTGTTTTCTTTTATTATTCTTGATGAAAATGCTTTGGAAAATATCTTAGCAGTCATTTTAGCTCCAAAAGTTGTGAAATAAATTTATCTAGATTCATTGGAACCAGATCTACAATCTAAAAATATTGCATGTCATTTTTGGAATACTTTTCTGTAGAGCTTTAATTAATTCTTAATATTGCTGATATCTTGTAAAATAGCTAGTAAATCATATATGTATCAAAAAAATATGATTTTAAGTTTGTTAATCTTCATATATCATGTACTTACTAGGAAAAATATGTTTCATGCATGTGCTATGGAAAACTTTGGAGAAGTAGTTCAAGTACCTTTAATGGCTGATTTTTGTTATTTTTGCTAGAGAGCAAACTTTGTATAAAACATGCATGTGATAATTTTTGTACAGTCATAGTATGCTATGAAGAACCTAGGAAAAATATTAATTCTGTTGTTTGACACTTTTCAGAGTACAAAATAATTTCATGCTCATTTTTATGCTATAGCTTGTCATTTTTGTATAGGATAGTTTACTTATCCAAATGCCATGAAATTTTTATGGTAGTCTGTTTAGAGTAGTATTATGCTACGGTAATTTTCTTAGATTTTTAGGAGCATCAAAAATATATGTTGCTATTCAAACCTATTATTACTTAGGGTTTAAGCAAGTGTTGCTTTAAGTGTGATTAAGAAATTAGTAAAGCTTTGGTGTATCTTTGAAGCATTTCATAAGATAGGTTAACTTAACATAATAGTAGTAGAAGAGAATGCAGTAGATGACATGTGCTTGTAGTGTATAGTTTCTTGGATGATGTTGACTACCTTGCATTTCAACATATTCATTGCATTCATCTCCTTTGATGCACACTTGCATAATCACTTACGCGCATTGCATCATACAGGATCGCAAACCGAGAACCCAGTCGTCTTACCCGAGGAGCCAGAGGAGCAGATCGAGGTGCAGCAGCAGGAGGTGGCAGAAGCCGAAGAAGAGGTCGGTGAAGATCTCCCGGAGTGCCCCGATCACCGTCCGAGCTCCTTCGAGAGAGGCAAGCCCCGGAGCATTTCTCTCCCGGTTTGCAGATAATTTATTATTAACTTTACTTAATTTGATGCATTACGTTTAGGAGTTGTTTGCAAACGTTGCTGCATTATACCTTGCTTACCTTTGTTATACCATATCCTTGTTACCCTGGTATCCGCAGTCAAGTCAATGCTTCGCTGGGTAAGACCGGTAGAAGTCGGGTGATTTCCTGTCACCTGCGAGCTATAGGTGGTTACCTGGATCTATTTGGTTGACTATGAAGTCATGGTATAACTAAGTGTGAAATGAAATTGAGACCGGGCGGAAACTTGCAGGGTTTCGGACTGTACTGTTTTCCGTCTGTGTCGATTAAGGACCGTCCGTTGTTGTCCCTCGGGTCATGTTGAACGCATGCCTCACATTTAGCTGGCCGGATAAAGTACCTTCCGACCGCGAAACTGGGAGATTATTCGGGCCGAGTGAATTGCCCGCAACGCACTGTACCGGAGCAGTAGTGGCAGGATACGGGGGCGCGATGATAAGGCCAAAGAGCAGTCGGGCGGCCCCCGGGTACAAGTGGTTCCTAGCAAGCTCGCGACTTTACCTGAATGGTTGACTCGGTGACCAACACCTCACTTTAGCAGGTGAGTGAGGTTTGTGTGAGGAATAACTTACCAGCTGGTTAATAATCGATTCGAATCGCCATCGTTCACTGGATAGTGAACACTTGACTTGAGCTACTTCATCGTAGTAATATCGATGAATCACTTGGATAGTTATGTGAAAGATGACATGATAACTACTGTTAATGATCAATGGTAATCCTTACTTGCTTAATTACATGTTACTCTAGCACCATTGCAAACATAGTTGGCAGGGTAATAAAGAATTAATTACTGCATGCTTTTGGAAAGGAATTGTTAAGTTAAAAATGCTTTTCTTGCAAATGAGTCAACTATCCCACCAGAAAGCCTATCATGATTCCTTGGTGTCTCTTATTTCTGGTTTATGACGGGTAAGTCTAGCTGAGTACCTTCTCGTACTCAGGGCTTTGTTCCCACTTATTGCAGATGGATAGATGTACTACGGCTATTGTATCAACTGTCTCTATCCTGCAATGGGCGAAGCATAGGACCATGGGCAATGGTCATTCGCTACTCCTCGTCTGATGCTTTTGCTGAAGATGATCACAAGCTGGCACTTTATTTCAAAATGTTGTGTGTGTGCGTGATTTGAACTACCGCTTCCGCTACTTTTAGTCAAACCTGGTTTGTAATAACTATGTTTAAACTCCGATGTGTTTTATGCCGCGAACTTTTATGTAACTTATGATGGTAACCGTTAGACTTAGTACGATCTTGGCTGTTATGAGAAATGGTTTGAAATCCGTCGAGATTTCACGGACTACCGTGTTATACGGGCTTAAGTTTGTTGAATTGTCCTTCCGTTGGATGATTTTCCTACTTAATTTCGTATAATTGGGCGGTTCTGTTACAGCTGGCATCGGAGCATGGTTTAGCATGATTACTGTTCATAAGTGTATTTAAAACAAAATTCTATTTAAAAAGTGTGATTTTAAAACTAAATGTGTGCCAGTGGTCGTATCCTGTATGCCCAGTTAAGGACTCTAGGTGGCTATTTAAGTACTAACTTGGGGTTATTGCACCATATTTCTCTTTCGTTGCTCATACGGCGTGATATTGTATGAGTGCCACTTAATTGAGTGGTAATATATGGATCAGTTACCTCTACGCTTTGGTAAGTGTGAGCTGTGAGAGCATGATCGGATACACCGCCGATCTAGGGAGAGTGCTTATATGATACTAGAATAATTACATGTTTTACACATGTTTTTATGAAAGTATCGCATGTGTGGGTGTTCCGTCCGCTGAGGCGATGCCGTCAATAGGACGATGTGTTTGGGTAGTTACTACCGTTGTACACGCATCTGGGGATTCATGTAGAGCGCGTAGGTAGATTTACTGCTTTCATGCATTCATGGGGAATGGGCTGAAATGAATTTTCTACAGGTACATAACAGCGTTTATCGTGTAGATCGAATTAGTTACGTATATGAGAGATCGTTTGTATGCCACCGAATTCATCGTTAGATGTCTTTATTTTCTAAGTTTGTGAGAACGTAAGACTCGCGCATGCATCATACTGCCTGAGCATTTCATTCATAACCTGCATTCCTCCCCTTATAAAAGGATTATCCCAGTTTGATAAAAGTGACATCAACTTAAAATATGTCTCACCGAGTAATTTAAAACTTGTGCTACAGATGGCCCGCACGAAGAAGACTGCCCGTAAGTCCACTGGTGGAAGAGCACCACGTCACCAGATGGCCCCGCGGGAGCGTCGCAGCACGGACACTTTTCTAAGTGAGTTTGGCATGCCCACCTTGCTTTGGAGAGTGCTCCATGATGTGGGGTACCCAGAGGGTCAAGAGTCGGTGTACTCTTGGAATGAGAACCAGTTAGCTGAGGATGGACTTGCAATAGTGGAAATCACCGTCCCTGCCCTTGGTGATGCGCCAGAATGGGCTGGTTGGCATTTGGAGTTTGAAGGACGCACTCTAGTTGAGGGTGCAGAGGGTGTAGCCTTTCACGTCATCCGCGACATAATGAGCAGGTTTCCTAATGAGTTGGCAGCAGCTTTGGTAGGTACCTTCCCGAGAGATGATCCTCGTGATGCCATTTGGGTGCAGCCGCAAGGAAGTGCCTTGGTTAGAGGCCCAAGTGAAGGACAGGCTAGCGACAACCACACGATGAGTGCCATGTATGCAGCCATCAAAGCATACCAGGGTCTTGAGAATACCTATTGGACCTTGACTAGTCTGAGAGGTAATGATCGGCTTGAAGCAAGGAAGCAGAAGAAGAAGCAAGCACGTGCTATAGCTAGCTTGCAGGAGCAGTTGGCCGACATGAGCTTGCAGCGAGATCGGGCTCTCGAGAGAAGTGAGAGTGCTATGCAGCGGGTGCAGACGTTGACTCAGGCCAACAGAAATGCAGACCGCATGATGGGACAGCTAGTGCAGGAAAGGAATGAAGCCTGGAACGAGAGGGACCTTCTCAGGCAAAGGGTGGAGGAGCTAGAAGGGTATAACGCCAACTTGCATGAAGAGTTCCATGCCCTCTATAACGAGATAGGCCCGTATGCTCCTCCGGACGCCGCCCAGATGGACATCGACGACGATGCCGCTACTGATGGTAGCGATGGTGACGCCTCCGGCCTCGACGACGGCCCCGAGGAGTAGGCTAGTTGCCTTGCGTTAGTGATAGGCTCTGTCGCGATGGCCTTCTTTTGGTTTCCATGTGTCGTGTTGTATCCTCTTTGATTTTGAGACTGGCGATCTTTTGGATCTTGGTTGTGTATGTGATGCTTGAACGCATGAAAGTCCAGTGTATGTATGCTGGCAATGTGGTTGTATGGAACGCGATGTTGCATTCGAAGTAATTTGATTAGTGATGTTGTTTTAATTGAAATGTGATTATTGTGCCTCTGTTTTATTGCATGACTTGTTCTCTCCAATCAATTCAGTATGGCATGATTGTTCATTCGGATACAATTACTACCACTTCGCTCAATTATTACTTGTTGCTGAAATATGCAGATGGCAAACACTCGCCGTGCCACGTATGAGGCCACTGAAACTGGTGGCAACGGTGCAGGGGCTGGTGGGGGTGGTGCAAACAACGTTAACCACCAGGAGCCACAGCCAGAGCCACATTTGCCACCTCCTCCACCGCTCACTGCAGAAGTGTTCTTCGCACAGTTTCTTGGAAGCCAGCGCAACGCCGAGCAGTCACAAAGGAATATGGAAGATTTTCTGCGTACCATCGCTGAAAATGTTCAGAGAGGAAATAATCAAGGTGGTGGCCATGGAGTGAACCAGTACAGCAATTTCAAGGATTTCATGGATACTAGGCCACCTATTTTTAAGGAAGCAGCCGAGCCACTCGACGCTGAAGAATGGATCAACACTATGGAAGATAAGTTCTGTGTGTTGAGACTGACAGAAGTTCTGAAAACAGAATATGCTGCACATCAGCTACAGGGACCGGCAGGGATGTGGTGGAAGCATCACCGCACCACCTTTCCTCCCAATGCCCAGATTACTTGGAGAGAATTCACTGAAGCGTTTAAGGGAGCTTATATTCCCCCAGGGTTGGTTGAGATGAAGCTCGGAGAGTTCTTGGCCTTAAATCAGGGTACCAAGACTGTAACACAGTATTTGCAAGCATTTAACAACTTGTGCCGCTATGCTCCAGACATGGTCGACACAGATGCAAAGAGAATTGCTAGTTTCAAGAGAGGGTTAAGTCCGAAGATGATGAAGCATGTGGGTACCAATACCCGCGCCAGGTTCAATGACTTTGTCAGTGATTGTTTGAAACAAGAAAAGAACAACAACGCCTACACTGCATCCAAGAATCTCAAGAGGGTGTTTGAGTCAGGACCATCACAGTCCAGAGTTGTCACTGCAAATCGTCTTTCTTATCGTCTGTCCGCACCTGGTGCAAGGTTCAGGCCTCCACAGCATAAAACTCAGAACTACAAGGGACCACAGAAGCCGTACAAGATGGCCGTGCCGCCAGCAAAGATCACCGCAGCTGCAGAACAAAGCAACTCCAAGGGAGCAATAGGATCTGCTGGTACAGTGAAGGGGCCCTGCTACAATTGTGGTTAGCCAGACCACTTTTCAAAGTTCTGCCCTTATCCGCCTAGAAAGAAGCAACAGACTTACACTGCCTGTGTACACCATACCACCGTTGATGAGATTCCTGAAGGAGAACCTGTAACTGCCGGTAAGTTTCTTGTTAACCATCACCCTGCAGTTGTTCTATTTGATTCTGGATCCTCGCATTCTTTTATGAGTCAAGCATTTGCACGGAAGCATGAACAACTATGCACAGAATTGAATTATGGTTATCGCATAAGTTCAGCAGGGGCTGATGTGCTAACCAATAAGATGGTTAGAGGGGCAACCCTTGAGTTAGATAGTCGGAAGTTTCGAGTGAACCTGATAGTTATGCCAGGACTAGTTTTGGATGTAATAATAGGAATGAACTGGATGAAAGACTGGGGAGCAGTCATAGATATAAGTAGTCGATTGCTTACCCTTAAGGATCCGTAGGCAGAGGGTACTTTTCAGGTACCATTGCCCAAAAGAACAGACCTTGTGAGTGTGACCTGTGCCATGGAAGTTGTTCCTATCCACCAGATCCCGGTAGTGTGTGAGTTCCCGGATGTGTTTCCAGAAGAGTTACCTGGCCTTCCTCTAGATAGAGATGTTGAGTTTGGAATCGAGTTGATCCCCGGAACAGCTCCTATTTTGAGGAGACCCTATCGGATGCCTCCGGATGAGTTAGCTGAGTTGAAAAAGCAACTGGAAGAATTGCTAAAGAAGGGGTTTATCCGACCAAGTAAGTCTGAATGGGGATGTCCTGCCTTGTTCGTGAAGAAAAAGAAAGAGGGTACTCTAAGAATGTGTGTGGATTATCGACCTCTTAATGCTGTAACTATCAAGAATAAATATCCTTTGCCTCATATCGATGTTTTGTTTGATCAGTTGGCTAAAGCTAGAGTGTTCTCCAAGATAGACCTAAGATCAGGGTATCATCAGATAAAGATCAGGCCACAAGATGTCCCGAAAACCGCCTTTTCTACCAGATACGGGTTGTACGAGTATCTTGTTATGTCCTTTGGCTTAACAAATTCTCCTGCATACTTTATGTATCTGATGAATATGGTTTTCATGCCAGAGTTGGACAAGTTTGTAGTTGTCTTCATTGATGACATTCTAGTATACTCTGAGAATGAGAAAGATCATGAAGAACATCTGAGAATTAACTTGACCAGATTAAGAGATCATAAGTTGTATGCTAAGTTCAACAAATGTGAATTTTGGTTGAAGAAAGTTCCTTTCCTTGGTCATATTCTATCGGAGAATGGAGTTTCGGTAGATCTGAGCAAAGTGCAAGAGGTTATGGATTGGAAAACTCCAACCACAGTGCCAGAAGTCAGGAGTTTCCTAGGGTTAGCTGGTTACTATCGCCGCTTTATCCCAGACTTCTCGAAGATTGCTAAGCCAATGACAAGTCTGTTACAGAAAGATCATAAGTTCGTGTGGACAGAGGAGTGTGAGACAACTTTCCACACCTTGTGGAAACTGTTGACCACTACTCCAATTCTTGCACAGCCAGACATCGAGAAACCTTTTGATGTGTTATGTGACGCCTCAAAAACAGGATTAGGCTGTGTTCTAATGCAAGAAGGAAGAGTCATTGCTTATGCCTCCCGTCAGTTGAGAAAACATGAAATCAATTATCCGACACATGATCTTGAGCTTGCCGCCGTGGTGCATGCCTTAAAGATTTGGAGACACTATTTACTTGGTAATGTGTGCAATGTTTTCACCGATCACAAGAGTCTCAAGTACATTTTCACCCAACCAGAATTGAACATGAGACAGCGAAGATGGTTAGAACTAATTAAAGATTACAACTTGAATGTACAGTATCACCCTGGGAAAGCCAATGTGGTAGCCGATGCTTTGAGTAGAAAGTCGCATTGTCTGAATATGCAACCCTTACTCGAAGATGGTTTTAATCTAATGCACCCTATCGTGTTACATAGTATTCAGATCAGTTGCACCTTGGAGAGTAAGATAATAGAAGGTCAGAAAGCAGACAAAGGGATATTCCACATCAAAAGGAAAATTAAAGAAGAACCTTCAAAACACTTCAGAGTGGACGAGCAGGACGTGTTGTGGTTCGACAACCGTCTTGTTGTTCCAAAGGATAGAGAGCTTAAGAATAAAATTATGGATGAAGCTCATCACTCTAAGTTATCCATTCATCCTGGTAGTAGTAAAATGTATCAAGAACTAAGACCTCGTTTTTGGTGGACAAAGATGAAGAAGGAAATTGCAGCCTATGTGGCCAGATGTGACACATGTTGTCGAGTGAAAGCTATTCACATGAAACCTGCTGGATTGTTGCAACCTTTGTCAGTACCTAGTTGGAAGTGGGATGATATAAGTATGGATTTCATCACAGGTTTGCCCACTACTCAGAAAGGCCATGATTCGATTTGGGTAATCGTGGATCGTCTTACCAAGACCGCTCACTTTTTGCCTGTTAAGACAGTTTATAGACCACCTCAATATGCCGAGAAGTATATTGCGGAGATTGTGAGATTGCATGGCATACCGAAGACTATAGTGTCTGACAGAGGGTCCCAGTTCACTGCTCACTTTTGGGAGCATTTGCACAAAGGTTTGGGGACTAGTCTGATTCGTAGCACTGCCTATCATCCTCAAACAGATGGTCAGACTGAAAGAGTTAATGCTGTTTTAGAAGATATGTTGAGAGCTTGTGTGTTGTCTTCTAGAGGTTCATGGGAGTCGTGGTTACCTCTAGCAGAATTCGCATATAATAATAGCTATCAAGAAAGTATCAAAATGGCACCTTTTGAGGCTTTGTATGGACGAAAGTGTAGAACACCTTTAAACTGGATTGAGCCAGGGGAAAGAAGGTATTATGGTATTGACTTCGTGGAAGAAGCCGAAAAGAAAGTTCATATCATTCAGCAAAATATGAGAGCAGCTCAGTCACGTCAGAAAAGTTATGCGGATAAAAGAAGGAGACCACTTGTGTTTGAAGTTGGAGACTATGTTTATCTGAAAGTCACGCCAATGAAGAAGAAGCGGTTTGGATTACGCAGAAAGCTTCCCGCCAGATTTGTAGGACCCTACAAAATCTTAGAAAGAAAGGGTCCAGTGGCTTACAAATTGGAATTACCAGAATCAATGGGTGCTATATTCTCAGTTTTTCACATATCACATCTCAAGAAATGTTTGCGCGTTCCAGAGGAAATAATTGAACCCCGAAGCATAAAACTTAAGTCAGATCTGGTGTATCATGAGCAGCCAATTCGAGTTTTGGATTCCAAAGAAAGGGCTACTCAGAACAGTGTGGTGAAAACATATAAGATACAATGGAGTCATCATGATAAGGGAGATGCATCGTGGGAAACGGGTGAATACTTACAAAAAGCATACGAAGATTTTTATAATAAAATGGTTCGTAACCCAAATCTCGGGACGAGATTTTTATAAGGGGGGAGGGCTGTAACACTCCAGTGTTATGCAAGCATTTGCATGGCAATCATATGCATGGCATTTCATATCATCATAATCATACATGTTAATATTATAATTTGAGTGAAATAAAAGCTTAGAAAGTGGTATTTGAGATGTAATATATTAATGTGCTAATCACATTCCTTCAAAATTTTGCAACTACAAATCTTATATCACTTAGAACTATAGTTCAATTTTTGGAAGCAACTAGATGACTCAAAGTTTTGTCAAAAAAAAACTTGTTCAAAAATATTAATTAAAATATTCAAAAATACTCCCTATTTTAGCTTTTATTCTTCAATTCAAAATTTATTGGGAATTTTTAGTTGGCCCCTTAATCAAAGTTGTAGAAAATTAAATTCTAAGCAACTTTTATTTTTGGGTCAATTCCAGAAAATGTCTTCTTCTTGTTCAAAATGGGGTTTGAAATCTGTGTTTGAATTTGATTTGAAATAGAAAATTTGAAAACAATCAAAACCAGCTTAGCAGGCCGCCGCCTCGGATTCGGCCCGCTGGCCGAATCGGCCCGCGCCACTCCCGCGCGCGCGCCCGCGTCCGCCTCCGCCGCGGCCCGGCCCAGCCAGCCCCCTCTCCCTTCTTCCCGCCCGCGCGCGCACGCTGGCGCCCCGGCAGCAAACGCTCGCCGCGTGGCGGCCGCATGCCGGCGACGCCACCGCGTTGCCGCTGTGGACCCCGCGCCCGCGCTCCACTTCAAAAACGACTGGGCACCTGGTCTCCCTTCCATTTCTGCCTCGCCTGCTCTCTTTCTTCCTCCCTCCGGTGAAAACCGCAGCGGAACACCGCTCGCCACCGAGCTCCGCCACCGTCATCGCCCTGTTCCGACACCGGTGGACCACCTCCGTCCAATTGCCCGTGCACGAGGCTCCGCCCCATCCTCCCCTCCTCCGAACGAGTGTCGCCTTCTCCTCGTTGCCCCGGTAGGGCTCAATTTTTCCCTCGCCTCGCCGCGCCACCGCGACGGTGCCGTCGAGCCCATGCTCCGCCACCGCCTCGCTCGCCCTATCTCCACCCTCCCGCGTCTCCTTCACGCGTTCGCCACTCTCTTGCGAGCGTTTTGCGCACCTTAGCTGGTCACGGTTTGGCCGGAGCCGGCCGTTGGCCCTCGGCCACCGCCGCGACGTCGAGGCCACGGAAGCCGGCGACCTCGCTCTGCCCTCCGTTCTCCCCTTTTCGGTGGACTGGGCTGTGCCTGTGGGCCGCGCCCCGAGCAGGCCGGCTCGGCCGTTCCCCCGCGCGCGCAAAGCCGGGCCAAGAACGGCCATGGGCCGGTTTGATTCCACGGGCCGGCCTAGTTTCAATAATAAAAACCGTTTTCTGTTTTCTTTTATTATTCTTGATGAAAATGCTTTGGAAAATATCTTAGCAGCCATTTCAGCTCCAAAAATTGTGAAATAAATTTATCTAGATTTATTGGAACCAAATCTACAATCTAAAAATATTGCATGTCATTTTTGGAATACTTTTCTGTAGAGCTTTAATTAATTCTTAATATTGCTGATATCTTGTAAAATAGCTAGTAAATCCTATATGTATCAGAAAAATATGATTTTAAGTTTGTTAATCTTCATATATCATGTACTTACTAGGAAAAATATGTTTCATGCATGTGCTATGGAAAACTTTGGAGAAGTAGTTCAAGTACCTTTAATGGCTGATTTTTGTTATTTTTGCTAGAGAGCAAACTTTGTATAAAACATGCATGTGATAATTTTTGTACAGTCATAGTATGCTATGAAGAACCTAGGAAAAATATTAATTCTATTGTTTGACACTTTTCATAGTACAAAATAATTTGATGCTCATTTTTATGCTGTAGCTTGTCATTTTTGTATACGATAGTTTACTTATCCAAATGCCATGAAATTTTTGTGGTAGTCTGTTTAGAGTAGTATTATGCTACTGTAATTTTCTTAGATTTTTAGGAGCATCAGAAATATATGTTGCTATTCAAACCTATTATTACTTAGGGTTTAAGCAAGTGTTGCTTTAAGTGTGATTAAGAAATTAGTAAAGCTTTGGTGTATCTTTGAAGCATTTCATAAGATAGGTTAACTTAACATAATAGTAGTAGAAGAGAATGCAGTAGATGACATGTGCTTGTAGTGTATAGTTTCTTGGATGATGTTGACTACCTTGCATTTCAACATATTCATTGCATTCATCTCCTTCGATGCACACTTGCATAATCACTTACGCGCATTGCATCATACAGGATCGCAAACCGAGAACCCAGTCGTCTTACCCGAGGAGCCAGAGGAGCAGATCGAGGTGCAGCAGCAGGAGGTGGCAGAAGCCGAAGAAGAGGTCGGTGAAGATCTCCCGGAGTGCCCCGATCACCGTCCGAGCTCCTTCGAGAGAGGCAAGCCCCGGAGCATTTCTCTCCCGGTTTGCAGATAATTTATTATTAACTTTACTTAATTTGATGCATTACGTTTAGGAGTTGTTTGCAAACGTTGCTGCATTATACCTTGCTTACCTTTGTTATACCATATCCTTGTTACCCTGGTATCCGCAGTCAAGTCAATGCTTCGCTGGCTTAGACCGGTAGAAGTCGGGTGATTTCCTGTTACCAGCGAGCTATAGGTGGTTACCTGGATCTGTTTGGTTGACTATGAAGTCATGGTATAACTAAGTGTGAAATGAAATTGAGACCGGGCGGAAACTTGCAGGGTTTCGGACTGTAGTGTTTTCCATCTGTGTCGATTAAGGACCATCCGTTGTTGTCCCTCGGGTCATGTTGAACGCATGCCTCACATTTAGCTGGCCGGATAAAGTACCTTCCGACCGCGAAACTAGGAGATTATTCGGGCCGAGTGAATTGCCCGCAACGCACTGTACCAGAGCAGTAGTGGCAGGATACGGGGGCGCGATGATAAGGCCAAAGAGCAGTCGGGCGGCCTCTGGGTACAAGTGGTTCCTAGCAAGCTCGCGACTTTACCTGAATGGTTGACTCGGTGACCAACACCTCACTTTAGCGGGTGAGTGAGGTTTGTGTGAGGAATAACTTACCAGCCGGACGTGCACCACAGGACGACGTAGCTTGCAAGCCAAGTTAGCTAGTGTAACACTCCGGTGTTACGCAAGCATTTGCATGGCAATCATATGCATGGCATTTCATATCATCATAATCATACATGTTAATATTACAATTTGAGTGAAATAAAAGCTTAGAAAGTGGTATTTGAGATGTAATATATTAATGTGCTAATCAAATTCCATCAAAATTTTGCAACTACAAATCTTATATCACTTAGAACTATAGTTCAATTTTTGGAAGCAACTAGATGACTCAAAGTTTTGTCAAAAAAAAACTTGTTCAAAAATATTAATTAAAATATTCAAAAATACTCCCTATTTTAGCTTTTATTCTTCAATTCAAAATCTATTGGGAATTTTTAGTTGGCCCCTTAATCAAAGTTGTAGAGAATTAAATTCTAAGAAACTTTTATTTTTGGGTCAATTCTAGAAAATGTCTTCTTCTTGTTCAAATTGGGGTTTGAAATCTGTGTTTGAATTTGATTTGAAATGGAAAATTTGAAAACAATCAAAACCAGCTTAGTAGGCCGCCGCCTCGGATTCGGCCCGCTGGCCGAATCGGCCCGCGCCACTCCCGCGCGCGCACCCGCGTCCGCCTCCGCCGCGGCCCGGCCCAGCCAGCCCCCTCTCCCTTCTTCCCGTCCGCGCGCGCACGCTGGCGCCCCGGCAGCAAACGCCCGCCGCGTGGCGGCCGCATGCCGGCGACGCCACCGCGTGGCCGCTGTGGACCCCGCGCCCGCGCTCCACTTCAAAAACGATCGGGCACCTGGTCTCCCTTCCATTTCCGCCTCGCCTGCTCCCTTTCTTCCTCCCTCCGGTGAAAACCGCAGCGGAACACCGCTCGCCACCGAGCTCCGCCACCGTCATCGCCCTGTTCCGGCACCGGTGGACCACCTCCGTCCAATTGCCCGTGCACGAGGCTCCGCCCCATCCTCCCCTCCTCCGAACGAGTGTCGCCTTCTCCTCGTTGCCCCGATAGGGCTCAATTTTTCCCTCGCCTCGCCGCGCCACCGCGACGGTGCCGTCGAGCCTGTGCTCCGCCACCGCCTCGCTCGCCTTATCTCTGCCCTCCCGCATCTCCTTCACGCGTTCGCCACTCTCTTGCGAGCGTTTTGCGCACCTTAGCTGGTCGCGGTTTGGCCGGAGCCGGCCGTTGGCCCTCGGCCACCGCCGCGACGTCGAGGCCACGGAAGCCGGCGACCTCGCTCTGCCCTCCGTTCTCCCCTTTCGGTGGACTGGGCTGCGCCTGTGGGCCGCGCCCCGAGCAGGCCGGCTCGGCCATTCCCCCACGCGCGCAAAGCCGGGCCAAGAACGGCCATGGGCCGGTTTGATTCCACGGGCCGGCCCAGTTTCAATAATAAAAACCGTTTTCGGTTTTCTTTTATTATTCTTGATGAAAATGCTTTGGAAAATATCTTAGCAGTCATTTTAGCTCCAAAAATTATAAAATAAATTTATCTAGATTCATTGGAACCAGATCTACAATCTAAAAATATTGCATGTCATTTTTGGAATACTTTTCTGTAGAGCTTTAATTAATTCTTAATATTGCTGATATCTTGTAAAATAGCTAGTAAATCATATATGTATCAAAAAAAATATGATTTTAAGTTTGTTAATTTTCATATATCATGTACTTACTAGGAAAAATATGTTTCATGCATGTGCTATGGAAAACTTTGGAGAAGTAGTTCAAGTACCTTTAATGGCTGATTTTTGTTATTTTTGCTAGAGAGCAAACTTTGTATAAAACATGCATGTGATAATTTTTGTACAGTCATAGTATACTATGAAGAACCTAGGAAAAATATTAATTCTATTGTTTGACACTTTTCATAGTACAAAATAATTTCATGCTCATTTTTATGCTATAGCTTGTCATTTTTGTATAGGATAGTTTACTTATCCAAATGCCATGAAATTTTTGTGGTAGTCTGTTTAGAGTAGTATTATGCTACTGTAATTTTCTTAGATTTTTAGGAGCATCAGAAATATATGTTGCTATTCAAACCTATTATTACTTAGGGTTTAAGCAAGTGTTGCTTTAAGTGTGATTAAGAAATTAGTAAAGCTTTGGTGTATCTTTGAAGCATTTCATAAGATAGGTTAACTTAACATAATAGTAGTAGAAGAGAATGCAGTAGATGACATGTGCTTGTAGTGTATAGTTTCTTGGATGATGTTGACTACCTTGCATTTCAACATATTCATTGCATTCATCTCCTTCGATGCACACTTGCATAATCACTTACGCGCATTGCATCATACAGGATCGCAAACCAAGAACCCAGTCGTCTTACCCGAGGAGCCAGAGGAGCAGATCGAGGTGCAGCAGCAGGAGGTGGCAGAAGCCGAAGAAGAGGTAGGTGAAGATCTCCCGGAGTGCCCCGATCACCGTCCGAGCTCCTTCGAGAGAGGCAAGCCCCGGAGCATTTCTCTCCCGGTTTGCAAATAATTTATTATTAACTTTACTTAATTTGATGCATTACGTTTAGGAGTTGTTTGCAAACGTTGCTGCATTATACCTTGCTTACCTTTGTTATACCATATCCTTGTTACCCTGGTATCCGCAGTCAAGTCAATGCTTAGCTGGCTTAGACCGGTAGAAGTCGGGTGATTTCCTGTCACCTGCGAGCTATAGGTGGTTACCTGGATCTGTTTGGTTGACTATGAAGTCATGGTATAACTAAGTGTGAAATGAAATTGAGACCGGGCGGAAACTTGCAGGGTTTCGGACTGTAGTGTTTTCCATCTGTGTCGATTAAGGACCGTCCGTTGTTGTCCCTCGGGTCATGTTGAACGCATGCCTCACATTTAGCTGGCCGGATAAAGTACCTTCCGACCGCGAAACTGGGAGATTATTCGGGCTGAGTGAATTGCCCGCAACGCACTGTACCAGAGCAGTAGTGGCAGGATACGGGGGCGCGATGATAAGGCCAAAGAGCAGTCGGGCGGCCTCTGGGTACAAGTGGTTCCTAGCAAGCTCGCGACTTTACCTGAATGGTTGACTCGGTGACCAACACCTCACTTTAGCGGGTGAGTGAGGTTTGTGTGAGGAATAACTTACCAGCTGGTTAATAATCGTTTCGAATCGCCATCGTTCACTGGATAGTGAACACTTGACTTGAGCTACTTCATCGTAGTAATATTGATGAATCACTTGGATAGTTATGTGAAAGATGACATGATAACTACTGTTAATGATCAATGGTAATCCTTACTTGCTTAATTACATGTTACTCTAGCATCATTGCAAACATAGTTGGCAGGGTAATAAAGAATTAATTACTGCATGCTTTTGGAAAGGAATTGTTAAGTTAAAAATGCTTTTCTTGCAAATGAGTCAGCTATCCCACCAGAAAGCCTATCATGATTCCTTGGTGTCTCTTATTTCTGGTTTATGACGGGTAAGTCTAGCTGAGTACCTTCTCGTACTCAGGGCTTTGTTCCCACTTGTTGCAGATGGACAGATGTACTACGGCTATTGTATCAACTGTCTCTATCCTGTAATGGGCGAAGCATAGGACCATGGGCAATGGTCATTCGCTACTCCTCGTCTGATGCTTTTGCTGGAGATGATCACAAGCTAGCACTTTATTTCAAAATGTTGTGTGTGTGCGTGATTTGAACTACCGCTTCCGCTACTTTTAGTCAAACCTAGTTTGTAATAACTATGTTTAAACTCCGATGTATTTTATTCCGCGAACTTTTATGTAACTTATGATGGTAACCGTTAGACTTAGTACGATCTTGGCTGTTATGAGAAATGGTTTGAAATCCGTCGAGATTTCACGGACTATCGGGTTATACGGGCTTAAGTTTGTTGAATTGTCCTTCCGTTGGATGATTTTCCTACTTAATTTCGTATAATTGGGCGGTTCTGTTACAGCTAGGCTCCTCCCTCATGCACACGACCCCTCGGTCGAGAGAACTCTATATAAGGGCAGTCGGGGCATCCTTCCAACCATCTTGAATCTTTCACATTCTCTCATTCATTCTTCACACCGCTGGACTCCTGAGGCTTTCCTTCAGGCAGTCCATTTCCTAGTTCTAGCTCTCCTACCTCTTTCCACCATTCTTGCACCCCCTCCCTATTGTAAGAACTTCAGAGAATTCTAGCGAGGAACACGCACCCGATCATCTCTAAGACTGGATGTAGGGCTCCGGCCTGAATCAGTATAAATCCTCGTGTCTTTTGGATGCTACCATCATCTTCTTAGAGCAACGTGACTATCGTATATATTTACTAGTCTAGTTTACAAAACACCGATAGTATGAAACATCTAAAACATTCAAAACATGCGCCTAAAACACATGCAAAAACACATGAAAACGCTTAAAAAGAATTGCAAACATACGCAACATCCACATAAAATACTTGCAATATATGTGTGAAACATTTACAACATCCAGATAAACACACTTACAACATACGTCTAAAAAAATAGATAAACATTGGGAACAAACACTTGCAACATATGTGTACAATTACTGCAACGTATGCAACATCCCGATCTACTTTGCAATATCTACATGAAACACTTCAAACATACCTACAAAACATTTGAAACACTTGAAACATGCACTTGCAACATGGGGAGCCCGAGGCTTGTAACAGCTCGGGTGTTATAGTGGCTAATTAACCTGCCATGTCATCATATTACACCGCAAAGCATCCATGATTAGGTTACCTTTGATATGCATTAACTAAAATGAGTTTACAATCTTAGGTTGGATGTGCTTCTAAGTGGTGTGACTTGAACCGAAAACCCTAATTTCGAATGTCACCGCAAATACTTAGTCTATGCCCTGCGTGATTTGAGGTGTGTGACTGTGTCACACACTAGTGCCAAGTGTAGGGTATGAACTCAAGTTCAACTTATAAAATGAAGCTTCAAGTTTGAGCTTGAATTCGAATCCAAAACTTGTCGCGAGTTTTTCGATTCGAATTTGAATTTAAATTTGGGGAATTATTAAAAGATTTTCAAAAGTTAAATTGGTCAACCAAGAGTGGCATTTGGTCAACCATATGATGCTTGACTCAATGATGCCCTTGGATGATGGTTTGATCACTAATAAACACTAATTAAAATAGCAATAAGTTTTGATTTGAAATTCTTCCGAAAACCCTAAATTTCAAAACCCTGATTTTACCCCTTTTGAAATAATTCAAAATATAAGCAAAATTTGAGAAAAAATTTAAAACCAAGTTTGTAGATCTTTTCAAGGTCTACAACTTTGGTGTTTTGAGTTTTCAAAGTTTTAGTGTAAAATGTGGAGCAATTTTGAAAAGAAACAAATTTTAAATTTTACCCTTTTTCATCCCCAAACTCAAATTTCAAAATGGAGGCAGAATTTGAAAATGGTTTGATTAGAAATGTTGTAGGTCTTGGCTAGATGTACAACTTTGGTGTTTGAAGTTTTTGAACTTTCAATATAAAATTTAAAGTAATTTCTAAATTACCAAATTCCAGAAAAGTGTCCCCTTTTGATTTTAAATTCAAATTTCAAAATTCAGTTTGAATTTGAAAAAGTGTTCAACATGAAACTTGTAGAGCTTAAAATTCTGAAGATTTAATATTTTGAGAATTTTTCAAGTTGCTACATGATTTTGAAAGTAATTTGGCAAAAACAGTTTGAATTTGAAATTTGGGGGTGCTACAGTGCTCCGGTGAATCAGGGCAGTGCAGCGCGCGGCATGGGCGCCGGCGAGACCGTTGTGGCCTTTCTGGCTGCTTCCAGGCGTCACCGTGGCCGTCAGTAGCTCCTAGACCTCGCTACACTTCTCTACTTCGTGTTGCCCTGCTATTGATCAGCTTCTTCTATATAAACGACCGACGACGACGTCGTTTTCCTTTTCCGCCACCATTGCCGCCGAGTTCACCCGCCGGTGAAATTCACCGCCGTCCAGCCATCACTGTCCTCTCCATCTCTCCTAGAGCACCGCCACGTTCTTGTGCTTCTCCTGAACTAGCTTGCAGCCGCTCGTATAGCCCCCGCAGCCTTAACCGCCACCGTCTTCCTCGGGTTCGGCAAAGTGCCGCCGCAGTCCACCTCGTCGTGGCCAGCCATCTCCATCGCATCTCAGCGCTTGCCAGCTACTCCACTACACTCGCGGTGAGCTACTGATGCTCTCCATGCCGTTATTTTAGTCGCTACCGGGACGACAGGCACCGCGGCCACCGTGCCGCCATGGCCGGTGAGGTGCTCCCACTAGGGGGTTTGTGGCCGTGTTAGATGTCTGAGTGTGTTCGCGGTGTCGCGTAGGTCATGTTGGTCACGTTAGCTGGGCACCGTCTTATCACCGGTGCCGTGGTCGCCAGCCGGCCACCATGCGGGCATGGCCAGGCATGGGAGAAGAGCGAGAGAGGAAGAAAGGGGATGACAGGCGGGGTTGCCATGTCAGTCAGAGCGAGAGAGCGAGCGAGGCGGCTGGGCCGTTTGCTAGGCCACGCGCGATGCTCGGCCACGCGCGAAGGAGCGAGCGAGAGTGCGGGCGCGGGCGCGAGAGCGCGGGTGGGCCACGCGTAGCCAGGCCGAGCCAGAGGGGAAGAGGAGAAGCGGTCCGAGCGACAGTTTTTGTTTTTCTTTTTCAAAAATATGAATAGTGTTAGTTTTTGTTTATTTCAATAGAATTTTTGTAGAGCTCCAAAATTAGTGAAAAATTTTGTGTAAGCTTTTCAAGATGTAAAATATTTAGGAAAAATATTATATACCAATTTTGATTACTTTTTGTTAGTTATTTAATTAACTCAATTAAATGTTAAATGCAACTTCCAGGAATTTTAGTAATTAAAATATTAATCCAAAAATTATGAAATTTGTTTTGACACTGTTTTAGGCCATGATTAATCTATAGAAAAAGTTTAATCTCATTTAGATGAAGTATGATTTGTTATTAATTTATGCCTTAATTAATTAAGTATTTAAATAAATGTTTAATTGATAACTTTAAGTGTTGTGTGCTCTTTTGATTGAGTGATGACCTTGGATCACTAATTCTTGGTGATCCCTGACACCTTAATTACTTGGTTGAGCTCGTTAGTAGCATGTTCTTTAAGAAGCGTTGGCGTTGCTTAAGGAATCGCTGTTAGTTAGTAGGTTTTGTTGTTTTGGAACCGTACCGTGAAGGAAAGTTGTACTCAAGTTGTTAACCGTGACATATCGTCATCAAGCATCATGTTTATCACCGCATCATATTGAAACATGTTATATTCTTGTCTAGTTCCCGCTTTCGAGGAAGTCGAAGTCGTTGAGCAAGTTTCCGGAGAAGAGCAGTCGCCGGTGGGTTCTGGACCAGACGTCGGAGTTGTTGAGCCCGAGCTAGTCGTCTCGTCTGAGCAAGGCAAGTCCTAGTGCATTTAAACCTTTCTTGAGTTTTACAAATTGTTATCACTGGTACTATGGTTTACTGCATTAAGTAATTAGGAGTTGAGTGATAACCCAATTGGTGCATTATCGTCCTTGATTATTGCGATATCACCCTTGGTACCTGTTTTATTAAAAATACGTAGTCTGCTTCGCTATGCTTAATGAGTTAGGCTTTTAAATGAAATGTTTATATGGCCATGATGGCATATTTGAGGAATAATAGAATATAAGAATGAACTTAAAGATCGGGTGGGTGGTTTGGCCACTGCTAACTTACATTGAGAAAGGAGTCTCAATGTAGTGTTTCCGCCTTGTCGATTAAGGACCGTTCGTTGTAGGCCCGCTTGTGTTTCGAGACTTTGTAACTAGCCTCATGCCTTGAGTAAGCCCAAGATGTTAGTGATTCCATTTTGAGAACGTCTAACCTCGCACTAGGAGTGGAGAGATGGTGAGAGTAGCGTGTACCCTCGGGGCTAGAATTGGGCCGGGTTCGAGGAGTACTGTACTCTCGGGTGGCGATAGACACATTCTAGTCGTGGGAGATCTAAATGAGGGTTGGCATATGCAAGATTGGGTTCTACATATGTCGTGAGGTTAGGAATCCCCAGCTGGGTATAATCAATTTGAATCATCGTTGCTCCTCGGTTATGGAGACTCGATCGCCTGTTCTGCATCATAGCTAAGAAGCGGAAATGTTGAAAGAATCAGAAAGAATTTTGAGGAGAATTATTTGATCTAGTTTAGAATCACTTAGAATTGGTTAACGAACCATCAATGATAAAAATAAAATATTGAAAGTAAGGACTTACTTAGTAAGCTTTTTTGCAAAAAGAAATTTTGATTCTTGAATACCCATACCTTGATTCCCTAAAGTTAGCATGTCTTTGGAGTCTTTTCTTAGTCGGGTAAGTTTTGTTGAGTATTCTCTGTACTCAGGGTTTGTTAAACCCATTGTTGCAGGTGCGGTTCATAAACAAGTCTGCTTTGAGCCTTGTTGTATGACCGTTGTGGTTGAAGAAAGTGACGACGAATAGGCTGTGTGGCCTCGGGGCAAGGCATCTCATTTGTGTGTTGTAATAAAGTTACTACCGATACTTTTCTACCACTGGTTTGTAATAATGCTACTTAAGGTTTGAAATTTAGAAATTGTGATTTGTAAACTTAAGTTATTGTAAGACTTTCGCTACTTTACTCTGATGGTATTTTGAATAAATTGTTCTAATATTACAATACTCCTATAATTGGATCCTGTTTGGAGGAAAGCAGGCCTTTTAGGTTATGAGGAACATAAGTACGGCTGTCAGAGGTTATTATGACAATGACAGGTGCATATGAGTCATCATAATTAGGAAGTTCTGTGACAAGGCTGGGTGATTCCAGCCGTTGAGGTCGGAGCCGGTGCCACGCGAGCACCACCACCACCGCTATTGCTAGCAGCACCGGGCTTGGCTCAGCCGGGTGGATGACGCGGGAGCGAGCGGCGCGGAATGGGCGCGCTGCGTTTGGACGAGAAGGCCACGGCTGGAGAAGGCCAGCGGCGGACGCGCGGCGCGGTGGATGCGCCTGCGGCGGTTGCATGCGTGCGGCAGTGGGGAACGGAATGTCGCTGTGTTTTTTCGAAGAAATAGTGTCATACTGAAAGTGAAGTGCAGAAGGCCTGTTAGGCCCGGGAACAAGCCGTCTGGACGGAACACGCTTGAACGGACGGCCATGTGCTAGCATTATCAGATAGAGAAGTACTTCATGCACAGAGGACTCCAAATCGTTTGCCGAGCCATCGGGTTGAAGTTTTTTTTTTATTTTTTTAGAAATAATCGGGTTGAAGTTAGCCTGTCGAATTATATTTTGGGCCGTGACTAATAACTGACTAGAATTGCTAACGATTTGTTTGGGCTGAACTGAACTTGATTTGAAAAGACTAGAATTCCTAACGATTTGTTTGGGCTGAACTGAACTTGATTTGAAAAGACTAGAATTCCTAACGATTTGTTTGGGCTGAACCTCATTTGAAAAGGCTAATGGGCCATTTTGGCTTGAACTAGCAGCTATGGGCTAATTGCGGTTGGTTTTGTGTTCTTTATTTTTTCCTGCCTTATTAAAATATAATCTTTTTATTTAGTCTTTCCCTATTTGTTCTTTCTGTCTTCAGTGCAGTATGCAGCGTTTTTTCTTGTGAAGCTAGGATATTATATAAAAAAACCCTTTTTGTGAAGTTGGATTGTTTTCTCAAGATGGGTGGATTCTTTTTTTTTCTACTAACAATGAGAGAGGATAGTTGGATCTTATATGAGTGACATAGAAAAAAAAAAGATGTGGGCCAAAACTGGTGTAAAAAGAGATTAGGGCCCTGTTCATCCAGCTTATAATCCGTATTTTTTAGCTTGTTTTTTCAGCCGGAACAATGTTTTTCTCTCACAACAAATCAGCCAACAGTGTTTATCAGCCGGCTTATCAGCACAGCCGAACGGAGCCTAGGTGTTCCAACACGTGGGATCCACATGTCCCATCACGCAGAATAATTATGGAAAACACTTTGAACCCTCGCGAGGGTAAATTGTTCAAATTTGAAATGTTTGGAGGTGTATGTATGCAAGTGTGGTTTTCAGTAAAAGTATGTTGAAAGCTACTACTTTGAATTGCTGTTGTGGGGTTATATTTTTAACTTTAGGAGTTGATGAGAGTATACGATCAATGGTTTTCGAAACTCCGAAAGAAGTTCATCAGGCATGCGCTGCTGCAGGCATGGAGTGCTCTGTGCACGGACGAACGGTTTTGGTCTCTGCAGCAACAGCCCGTTCATTCCTGCAGAGAGCAGCAGACCAGAGGTCACCCGGCCCGAGCTGCGCTCCTGGTAGCCTCCTACTTACACTGGTGGTATACTATACGGTGTGCTTGCTTACGACTAGACGGGCTAGGTGGGCTGTGTTTAGTTTTCCGAAAAAAGTGAAAAATATACTGTAACATGTTTTGGTTTTATTTGGCAAATAGTGTTCAACCGTTGACTAATTAGGTTCAAAACGTTCGTCTCGCAAAGTACAACCAAACTGTACAATTAGTTTTTGATTTCATCTACATTTAGTACTCTATGCATGTATCGCAAGTTTGATATGACGGGAAATCTTTTTTTACATAGTGTATTTTTTTTTGTGGAACTAAACACAGCCTCGTTCCTCTATCACGTCGGCACACTGGTCAACCACACAAGGCAGGCTCGTGATGTAGCACCCTCCGAGTCTCCGGCGATCGGACCGGGTCATTTATCTCTCTGGGTCGTCAATCGACGATCGTGGATCTGGCCGGCCCCCAGCCCCCCACGCGAGGACAACAACGCTGATGGTTAGCCGGTCGTCGATCACAGTACTAGGCTTGTTTGTTTGTTTCGTAGCATGGCATGGCCCTGGACCCTGGTCCTGGTGTGCCTGTGTACGTGGACAGTGGAGTCCCGAAACCAAACAGAGCCTCGTTTAGTTTCCAAATTCTACTCCCAAATTCTATTATGCAAAAAAAAAGATTCCTATCACATCAAAATAGTGGCACATGCATGGAGTACTAAATGTAGATGAAATTAAAAACTAATTGTACAGTTTTGTTATACTTTACGAGACAAACATTTTGAGCCTAATTAATCAAAGTTTAGACAATTTTTACCAAATACAAACGAATTGCTACCGTGCGCATTTAATGCGCACTGTAGCATTTCGGGTGTCCCAATTCGAAAACTGAACACGGCCAGAACATAATATTTTTTTTTGACTGCCACACCCACACTTGGGCCTTATTTAGTTCGAGTGAAAAGTTAAAAACTTTTTAAGATTTTTCATCACATCAAATCTTTATACGAATATATGGAGCATTAAATGTAGGTAAAAAAATAATTAATTACATATTTTATTTGTAATTTGAAAGAAGAATTTTTTAAGCCTACTTAGACCATGATGGAACAATAATTACCTAATACTAGTACAAACAAAGTTTTTGTGGCCCAAGTGTCGCGCACCAGCATAGACCGGCCCATCACGTTGCTAGCCGAAGGACAGGCACGCTGTACGACTGCACTTGTGCAGTGCGCCAGTGCATCGATCGGAGGACTCCCATCCCCTCCTCGGTGGCGTCCCGGTGTCCTCATTGCATCAATCCCCTACTCTGAAATCTTTGGCGGCAGCTTTGCTCAGGCCCTGGGCCACTGGTAGAGCGAGCAGTACAAGCTGGGCAGCCGGGTTCCTTGAGCATCTTTCTATTCTACTGTACAGTACGTACTGTACCTCAGAGCCGAGTACTGAAGGTTGCCTCCGGGGGAGGGGGACGACGAGATGTCGAGATCCATACATTTCGTGACAGCGGCAGAGCGCCATGGGGTTCCATTTCGTAGGGACATGGGACATGGCGACATGTTGCCGTCCCTACCATGGCGACATTAGGTTGGGTTTGATTAGGGTTAGACTACTCCATATGCACTTTTAGGCGCCTCGGGAATTGTAACCCTGCGGCTGCGAACAAAACCGTCGCAGCCTTTCTGTGTAGCGGCGTGAGGCGCCATGATGAACTCCATAAGCACTTTTATGCCGCCTTCTGCACTCACCGCAAGCACGCTCTCTATAGGCTTCCATTCCGGCCGCATGACGCCAGTGTTTTTCAAACTTTGGCCTGCGAAATCCTCCCCTTTTGCGAGCTAGTGCCACTTTGTCAGTCACCGCTTTGCTCTCTTTTCACCCGCTCACTGGTAGACGCCCTACTAGTGCCCTACAGATCTCTGCACGTTTCGCTCGGTTACTCTTATGAGTACGTAGTACACTATACCCCTTTTGCACTCGGCGCACCAAAGGCGGCACCGGCACGACCAGGCCTACGACCCTACGCGCTGTCCATGAGAGAAACGATGTGCACTGACCATGAGAGCATCTGGTTTCTTTTGCTGGCTGTGTTTCCTTGAAAAATACACTATGCAAAAAGAAGACTCGCCGTCACATCAAATTTGCGATATATAAAAATACACTATGCAAAAAGAAGATTCTCCGTCACATCAAATTTACGATACATGCATAGAGTACTAAATGTAGATGAAATCAAAAACTAATTGCACAGTTTGGTTGTACTTTGCGAGACAAACGTTTTGAACCTAATTAGTCAACTGTTGGACAATTATTACTAAATAAAAAACGAAATGCTACAGTACAGTGTCGCTACCATAAATTTTGACACTCCAAATTTAGTGAACTAAACACAACCTAAAGCTTGGGGCAAGTTGCAGGGTCGACTTGGTCAGATTCAGCGCTGAAAGAGAGGCATGTTCGTTCGTCCATTGTGCTGGAAAGGGAAACACCCGATTAAGGATTAGGTGGCGGTTAGATGAGCTGTTTTACTTTTAAAAAAGAAACTTGCAAACCGCTGCGGGCCTCCGGTCCGGCGATCGGGGCCCACCTACTAACCTCCCGGCGCCGAGGATTTGGCGTTCCGTCGACGGAGCAGTTTGAAGCGGGCGAGCGAGCCATCCGGACGGCAACTATGCGGTGCCGTGCACATGACATGACATGACATGACATGAGCGTAGACCCCGAGCGCGCTGGGCCGGGCGCTCCGAGGTCTCTGACCTGACAGTGAGACGCGGGCAGGGCATCAGGGCCAGCGAGCCCCGGACGCGTCGCGACGCTCGCTGTCGCTGGTTTCCCTGGCGAGACGAGACCCCGGCGGCAGAGGAGGATAGACGTCGCCGTCTGGCGTCAGGGGAACGGATTATGAGGCCTGCGCCGGGCCGGTCGCCGTCGCGATCGCGATTGCCGCAGCAGATCGGCAGCGCGCGAGTGCGAGCGAGCGATCACGCGCCCGCCAGTACGGAGTAGGTTTTAACTGCAACCGGCCAACCACGACGACCCTACACGGCGTCGCTGTCGCGGTATCCATCGGAGATACTACAGCCGCGTCAGCAGCAGCCGGTGGCGTCCACGCCGGCCCGTGGGCTCGTTTCGAGGTATCTCACGGCGAGGACGGGGATGCATACGACGACGAGGAGATTCAGACAACGGCCTTGTTTAGATGTTGGAATTGGGAGGAGAAGTTGGAATAGTGTAGGTCACGTCGTACTGTAGCAAATTTTGTTTTTATTTGGTAAAAATTGTCCAAACTTTGACTAATTAGGCTCAAAATGTTCGTCTCGCAAAGTACAACAAAACTGTGCAATTAGTTTTTAATTTCATCTACATTTAGTACTCCATGCATGTGCCGACATTTTGATGTGACGGGGAATCTTCTTTTTGCATAGTGAAATTTGGGTGTTGGATTTGGGAAGTAAACAAGGGCAACGATTGCGCTTGGAGGTAGGAGTACGTACACCGCGGCGCTCGGAGGTTGCCAATCCTCACCTTCTGGGCTCTGCTCCTGCAGGCCGCTCGTTTCGTGCTCCACCGCCGCGGCCACGGCCGCGCCTGCTCTGCTCATGCCTGCCGCGTTGGAAAGGACTAAAAGGTGTCGGCTCTGGCCTGGCCTGGCTTCCTCGCCACTCCAAACCCCGTGTCAGGAGTTACTCTGGTGTGATCAAGCCATAAATCATGGTATCCCAGGCACCTGGAATTTGTTAGTGCAGAGTATGAGTATTATTAGCTATGGATAAGTCGTTTTTTATTGTTAATAACATTGACCCACAGCATGACAGCCGAGCATGGGTAGAAAGAACATCAAAAAAGGATTTTTTTTTTTTGAAAAAAAAGAGCTTGTCCCTTCCTGAGGGCCGGTTTAGATGCAAATTTTTTTGCAAAACGGCATTGTAGCACTTTTCGTTGTTATTTGACAAATATTGTTCAATTATGGTCTAATTAGGCTTAAAAGATTCGTCTCGTCCATTTCGTCTAAACTGTGTAATTAGTTTTATTTTTTATCTATATTTAATACTTCATACACGTGTCCAAAGATTCGATGTGACGGAGAATCTGAAAAATTTTACAAAATTTTCTGGGAACTAAACAAGGCCTAAGTGTTAGGCAGTGTTTAGATCCCTCAAACTTCCAAAAAATTTACAAGATTCCTTGTCGCATCGAATCTTTAGACGCATGCATGGAGTATTAAATGTAGGTAAAAAAATAACTAATTGCACAGTGTCGGTGTTCGGACCGAGGGGGGTCCTAAACCAACGAGTAAATGCTGCGTGACTCTTTCCTGGATGGTGATGCAAGGAGAACACACGGGGGTTTATCCTGGTTCGGGCAAAAGAAGGCCCTACGTCCAGCGGGGGGGAGAGGTTTGTATTTCCTTGCACCGAGGTGCTCGTGTAGGGGTTACAACCAGGCGAGAGAGGGTGTCGAGCCCAAGTCTCAAAGAGAAAAAAGGAGAAAGGCGGTTGCTTGAGATGTTGATCTCTTGCTTTTCGTTGTTCGGTCGGGTGGTTGGTTGTTTCGTCTTCTTTTTGTTTGTCTGTTCGTTGGTTGGTTCGTTCGTCCGCCCCTCTCTGTCGAACTCTGGCCTACCCTTTTATAAGGCGAGAGGAGGCCAAGCCAAGGGGAGCCTTGAGGTGATGCTTTGTCGATTCCTGTTGAGTTGACTGTAGCGACGTGCCTTCGGAATGGCCGGCCATCCCTGGGTACCCTGACGTTGTGGGAGACAAGATGGCGAAATGACCCAGAGCGCCATGCCATACCGTCCTTCGAACTAAGCCGAGCGTCGAAGATGGGTCGAGGCCGGGTCGAGGTTGGATGGATAAGGTCGAATCCCTGATATCGCGGGGAACGGACCTTGTCTTATCCTCCCTCGAGGGTGATTGATGGTGAACAGTGTGCGGTAAGGTGGGTACAGTGACGGGTTTCACCTCCCATCACGGGATGAGCGGTAAAACAGTGAGACTCGACGTGGGTATTGTTCCCACGTTGGTCCATGCCGCAGCCATGCCGATAGGTGGTAGTAGGTACCCGCATTGAATGCTATGGCTTTCGTCCTGGGGTAGGTAAAGAAAACGCGTCGAGGAGCCAGGGCGCGGTCGAGGCGCCCCGTCGAGCGGGCCTCGTACGAGTCGGAGCCGGGACGCGATCGAGGCGCCCCGTCGAGCGGGCCTCGTACGAGTCAGAGCCGGGGCGCGGTTGAGGCGCCCCATCGAGCAGGCCTCGTACGAGTCGGAGCCGGGGCGCGGTCGAGGCGCCCCGTCGAGCGGGCCTCGTACGAGTCGGAGCCCGGGCGCGGTCGAGGCGCCCCGTCGAGCGGGCCTCGTACGAGTCGGAGCCGGGGCGCGGTCGAGGCGCCCCGTCGAGCGGGCCTCGTACGAGTCGGAGCCGGGGCGCGGTCGAGGCGCCCCGTCGAGCAGGCCTCGTACGAGTCGGAGCCCGGGCGCGGTCGAGGCGCCCCGTCGAGCGGGCCTCGTACGAGTCGGAGCCGGGGCGCGGTCGAGGCGCCCCGTCGAGCGGGCCGCGTGATGCTCGGCCGAGGTGGGCTATCTTTCATTGCGGTTTCGGTTATGTTAGTGTTTTGGCGATAGCTGTGGGTACCCCCGTACTGTTGGTACCGACAGTAGCCCCCGAGCCTTTGGGTGAGTGTGTGATCACTCTCCCAGAGGTTGGTCAGAACTGGAGTCGTGGCGTCGTGATTTTTTCCGGTGGGGGCGCGCGAGCGCACCCGCCGGGTGTAGCCCCCGAGGCCTCGGTGGAGTATGGAGACTCCTCCGAGGTCTTGTACGAGTTTGATTGGAGAACGTTTCGTTGCGGTCAAGCCCCCGAGCCTCGCGCGCGCGAGGTCGATCAGGGTCCCGGCCGTCTTTCGCTGTGCGACCCTCGCGCTCCTTTTTAGAAAAAAGGAGGAGGGGTGGAGAATGTCGTACTACCCTCGTTTGGGCCCGAGTTACGACGATCTCCGGTGAGCTGCTAGCGGGGGAATTCGAGTGAGAACCCGTGCCCCGTTCGTTAGGGGTCGGCTAGTGGCCCGGAGGCGCCCTCAAAAATGCCAAGAAGTGGTCGTGTGGATCTCGATTCCCTTCGACAGGATTCGAGGGCTCGATGCCTCCCCCGGAGGGATTCCTACCACAACCTTCTCCTTCGGCCTCAAATACGTCCTGGGGTGCCTCGAGAGCGCGGCTCGAGCCCTTGGCCATGTACGGGCGCACCCTGGGTCGTCCCTAACTCTGTTGCTCGAGGGCAGCTGTCGAACCCCGTTCGAGGGCCAGCTTTCGCTCCCTCGAGACTTATTGCGGGCTTCGCACCCATTTTTGCGGTCGGGACCCCGAGCCTCGCACGCACGAGGTCGATCAGAGTCTCGGCCGTCTTTCGCAACCCTCATGCTCCTTTTTCGAGAAAAGGAGGAGGGGTGGAGAACGTCGTACTACCCTCGTTTGGGCCCGAGTTCCGACGATCTCCGGTGAGCTGCTAACGGGAGAATTCGAGTGAGAACCCGTGCCCCGTTCGTTAGGGGTCGGCTAGTGGCCTAGAGGCGCCCTCAAAAATGCCAAGAAGTGGTCGTGTGGATCTCGATTCCCTTCGACAGGATTCGAGGGCTCGATGCCTCCCCCGGAGGGATTCCTACCACAACCTTCTCCTTTGGCCTCGAATACGTCCTGGGGTGCCTCGAGAGCGCGGCTCGAGCCCTTGGCCATGTACGGGCGCACCCCGGGTCGTCCCTAACTCTGTTGCTCGAGGGCAGCTGTCGAACCCCTTTCGAGGGCCAGCTTTCGCTCCCTCGAGACTTATTGCGGGCTTCGCACCCATTTACCACGTACCTGGGGATATTCCGTTGGCCGAGCGCGTTTTTTCGGGAGACGAGATCGGCGCGGTAGCGGCATATGGTTACGACGTGGGGAGCGGCCACGTGCCCAGTTCCTGCGAGATATAAGGAAACGGTTAGGTGAGCGCATTTAATGCGGGAAACTGTTCCTACCTTCTCGCACGGCCGTTGGGCTTCCGTCTGGGCATATAAAGCTAAGGCCTAGGGGTCTACGTTCCCCACCGATCGCTTGTGTCCCTGCAATCCTTTGCCTTAGACATCCCCTGCCACATCGCGTTCTCCGCCCGTATTGCCGCAGCCACCGCATCCTTTCCTTCCATCCCCCCTTCCGACGACATCGATGGCAGGAAAGAGCCAGATCCTCCCCGCCGACGACTGGGCCGCCTCCTCGGTGACGGAGAGGAGGTTGGAGGAGTTGGTCGAGGACGGGCTGCTGCGGCCGAGGACGAACTTGTTGCAGCCGGAGTGGATGGCGCCGCCCCCTGCCCATCGGGAGCCAGCGCCCCCTGAAGGGTACGTGGTGAGCTTCGTCAGCTTTCATGAGCGGGGGTTTGGCGTGCCGGCGTCGGTCTTCATGCGCGCGCTCCTCCACCACTACCGGGTGGAACTTCATCACCTTTCCCCCAACGCCGTCGCGCAGGCCGCCATCTTCGCGGCGGTCTGCGAGGGCTACCTCGGGGTGGAGCCGCAGTGGAACCTGTGGCTTCACCTTTTCAAGGCCGAGCTCTTTGCCAAGAGGGCGGGGGAGAAAGGCGTCCTGTGCGCGGCCCGAGTTGGGAGCTGCGTGCTACAGGTGAGATCAGGTCGGACGGATCTATACATCCCGGCCCGCCTCATCTCCTCGAACAGTGGGTGGCACGAGGGTTGGTTCTACCTCCGCAATGATAAAAATCAGTTGCCAAGGTACACCGGCCGCGTGCTGACTACTCGAGAGGAGCATTGGTCGTACGGAGTGCCCGAGGCCGAGAAGACGCGCTTGGACCCGCTGCTGGCGGCGCTGCAGCAGCTTCGCCTTCGGGGCCTAACGGCTGCGGCGGTGGCTGCGGCCTTCCATCGCCGCAGAGTGATGCCGTTGTGCCGGCGTCGTCTCCGCCTAGACCAGATGACTCCGGAGGCGAACCTGGAGGGTACCCGGATGTCCCACGAATCCCTCACCCTTGAGGAGGTCCTCCGGCGGGCTCGCCGGATGGTCGGGAACTTCAAGGCGGAGGAGGCCAATCAGGTTCCCATGAGGCCTACCGAAGGGTGCGAATCCGTGGTACGTATCTCGGGGCTGAGGTATTGCTATTCTTGTTTTTCTGTGGATTTTGCTGATGTGGTCGAGGCCGGCGTGTAGGATTTGTCGGCGTTGCGGGAAACGCGCCCACCAGTCCCGGAGGACCGGCCCGCCCGGGAGGCTCGACGCCTGCATGCCTCCCAGAAGAAGCAGACCAAAGAGACGGCCAAGAAGCGGGCGGTCCGCAAGGCCAAAGAGGCGGAGGCGTTGAAGAAGCGCCGGCGCCAGCAGACCATGGACGGAGTGTCCCTGTCGCTGTCGCCTTCCGAGACGGTCTCAGGGGAGGACGACGGCAGCAGCGACGAAGATGATGATGCCCTGTCGTGGTATGAGATTGCGACCAGGCTGGGCGACCTTCCCGACATTCGCCCCCTGCTGGAGCCCATCGGGGGGCGTCCTCCTCGGTAGTCGTGGTCGAGGAGGTCGAGGGGAAGAAGGTGGGGAAGGAAGCCGGGCCTCGACGGGAGGGGCCGTTTTACCCCGGTCCTGGCGAGAGGGGTCGACGGGGATGCCCGCACCAGCCGGGGCCTCGCAAGCTCCGGCAGGGGCGGAAGCGGCGGTACCGGCGTCGTCATCGGCGGCGGCGCCGGCGGGCGTAAGGACCCGAGGCCAGCTGGCCTCGGAAGCACAGAGGGCGCAGGGCGGTGTACCGACCGGGGCTCCCAGGAGCGCTCGACCTGCTGGTGAGGCCGCCGCGAGGCCACCAGCGGCCGTCCCGGGAGGCTCGAGCCGCGCGGGGTCGAGGTACTTGGTGCCGATTTCCGGGTAAGTATCTCAGCTTGGTTGTCCTGCCTTTCCCAAAGTCCGTTGGCCGACAATTCTTCTCACTTCGCAGGCTGAAGCGGAAGGCGGAGCCGATGGGGCCTACCCCTGTGAAGTCGCTGCGAGCCGGCGCCGTTGTCCTCAACCGGACGGCGGAGCAGGACGTGGCCTGGGTCCGTCAGGTCGAGGCCGCGAAAGGGCGCCTGCGACAACGGCAGGGGTCAGCCGACGCCGCGGTGGTTGCCGGCCCGGAGCCTGCCGTCGAGGGGTCCGAACCGGTAAAGGCGGCGTCGCTTGACGTAGTTGAGGCGGGACCCAGGTCATCGGGGATGGCCAAGGCTGCCGTCGCGGTCGCGACGGGCGAGGCACCCGTCCACGACGCGGAGCGGGCGGGTGCTGACGTGACCATGGAGGAGGTCGCGTCGGCGTCAGGGCAAGAGACGGCCCGGGCGAGGGGGTCGCGGCCGCAACAAGGCCTGTTGGCAGAGCCAGCGGGCATGGTGGAGGTCGGGGCGGTCGAGCCCCTATCCGTAGCACCGGAAGAAGAAGCGCCGGTTCCGGAGGTGCCAACGGTCGAGGCGCGGGCACCGGCGCCGTCGTCGGTCGAGGCGCCGGCTCCAGAAGCGCCGGCGGTCGTAAGTGCCCGCCCTCACGTTCCCCTCGACAACATCCCCCTGGACAAGGGAAAACAAGCGATGGGGGTTGAGGGGGGTGAGGTCGCGGACCAGGCTGGTGTCGCGACGGCCGTTGGAGAGGTGGATACCGCGGGCGAGGCTGGTCCTTCCGCGGGACCGGGAGACGCCCCGGTCGGGTCATCTTCGTCGTGGCCCGACATCGCAGCGCTGGCGATAGCGCGGGCAGAGACGGAGCTGCCGAGGTGGGGGGGTCGTCCCTTCAGTTCAGGGACGCTACGAACCCCGACGCCGAGCCCATCTTTGTCTTGAGCGACAAAGACGAAGTGCACCGATGGGAATACCTCGAGGGCGTCCGCCAGCACCTTGACCGGTTGCTCCGAGTGGCATCCGGTGCCGTGCGGAGTATGGGGGATGCCACCGAGGTATGATCGACCCGTCAGCTTGCTTGATATGTTTTTTCCTCGGATTTGTGACCTTTTCGAATTGCGTTCAGGAGCTGAAGGAGTACTCCCGCCGCAAGTCGCTCTTCATCCGGGACGAGAGTGGCGTGTGGGGCGCGCTGTCCCAGCAACGGGTCCTGGTCGAGGAGGCCCAGAAACAGCTATCCAATCGGAACGCCGAGATGGCTGAGCTGCGCGTCGCATACGCCGTGGTGAAAGAAGAGGCGACGCAGGCATAGGCGGCCGAGGCCGTGATGCGCACTAGCCTGGACAAGGCTCGGGAGGAGGCTGCCCAGGCGCGCAGGGACCTCAAGCCCTTGTCTGCGCGGGTGAGGGAGCTCGAGGAGGATGTCTCCCAGGTTGGCCTTCAGCGCGACGCCTTCCACACCGAGATCACGACGCTGCAGGGAGCCGTCCAAGAGAAGGACGCAGCTCTCGAGTCTGCTCGGCAGGAGGTCGAGGCGCTAAAGGCAGCCATCCGTGACAAGGACAGCGCCTTCTTGGGGCTCGAGCGAACGTGTGGGGGGCTCCGCGATGAGGTCGTGGGCCTGCAGACCCACATTGAGGGTAAGTGTGGTTGTTATAGTCACGACGTTGAAGGCCCCGCGTTGGGCACTAATTTGTTTGTCGTGTTTCAGAGCTGGAGAGAGAGAGAACCGAGAGGCCCAATCGTGTGCCAACTCCTTCCAGAGCCTCTTCGAAGCCGAGGTCCGGAGGACCCAACTTCTCCAGGGCGCAATCACCACCGTGTGTGATGGCCTAGGGGTCGAGCCCGACGCCGACACCGGGGAAGATGTTCCGGGGAACTCCTTCGTCCGACGGATGGTGGCGCTGGGCCGCCTTGCCCGGGAGAAGATACGGAACGGCCTCCATCACGGCGTGAAGAGGGCGCTGGCCGTCGTCCGTTCGGGGTTTGTGTTTGACATGAGGCTCGTTGCCGAGGGCTTCATCACAGACCCCGATCGGACAGACGAGGAGAACGAGGATGCCTGCGTGGAGCTGATCGAAGCCGCCGAAGAACCTGGAAGTCGTCTGGCCTCGCTTTTTGAAGCCGAGGTGGTTCCGCCTGCCGACGACGAAGGCCTGTGAGCCAAATCTGGGCATGAAGGCCCATGTAATAAGTTAGTATTTCGAATTTTGATCGTGGTGGCCGCGGAGGCCCATGTAATAAGTTAGTATTACGAACATAAACCGGTTCGTGGTTGATTCAGTTTTACTCGAGCTTTTCTTCCCTTTATCGCACGGATCGTGTTCTCGCGTGATTTACTTAGCGCGCAGCTACATCCTTTGGCGTAAGGGAGCGAGTGGAGGTACCGTAGCCTCGGAGGCATAAGTGATCTCGCGGCTCGAATGCCCTCGAGCTTCAGGGTGATGTTGCGGCCTAGTAAATCGTGTGAGAGCCTGATCTAAGCGACAGGGGGTATGTTCTTTTTTAATTTTAGGAACCGTTGTTTAGATCTTCTCAGCGTGAAGGCATACCTCTAAAAGGCGTAAGGGTTGAGTGGAGGTACCGTAGCCTCGGAGGCGTAGGTGATGCTCCAGACTCGAGAGCCCTTTCGAACCTTAGGGTGCTCTTTCAGCGAAGTCGATCTAAGAAGCGGTTCTTAAATTTAAAAAAGAGCATAAGTTTTTTCGGGGACCGGGGGTTCCCCCCTTGCAGCCCCCGAGGGAGGGTCGACTCTGGGAGTGCAGGGTCGATCCTTCCTCATTACGAAACGAAAAATTTTGAACATCGCTGTATTCTTTATTGACGAAAAAGGAAATACAGAGCCTCGAGGCTTTTTAAGGAAAGAAGCGACGTAGCTGTTCAATGTTCTAAGCGTTGGTGAGGATTTCGCCCTTCTCGTTGGATAGCTTGTAGGTGCCCGGCTTTAGTACTTCTGCGATGATGTACGGCCCTTCCCATGGTGGTGTGAGCTTGTGCCGTCCCTTGGTGTTCTGGTTCCGCCGTAGCACCAAGTCACCAACGTTGAGGTCACGCTTGCGGACGTATCTGTCGTGGTAGCGTCGGAGACCCTGCTGGTACCTGGCAGAATGCAACAGGGCCACATCTCGGGCTTCCTCGAGCTGGTCGAGGGCGTCCTGTCTTGTGGCGTCGTTGTGTCCTTCGTTGTATGCCTTCAACCTCGGGGATCCGTATTCTATATCGGTTGGTAGCATAGCCTCAGACCCGTAGACTAAGAAGAACGGAGTGAACCTCGTGGCTCGACTCGGCGTTGTTCTTAGGCTCCACAAGACCGAGGGTAGCTCGGCAGCCCATTTTTTTCCATGTTTGTTTAGTTTGTTAAAGATTCTGGGCTTCAGGCCTTGTAGAACCATGCCGTTGGCACGTTCCACTTGCCCGTTTGTTTTTGGATGAGCCACGGCCGACCAGAGCACACGGATGTGGTGGTTGTCGCAGAAATCCAAAAACTTTTTGCCAGTGAACTGGGTGCCATTGTCTGTGATGATACGGTTGGGGACCCCGAAGCGATGAACAATGTTAGTGAAGAAGAGTACAGCTTGTTTGGACCTGATGCTGGTGATAGGGCGGGCCTCGATCCACTTGGAGAATTTGTCGATTGCGACGAGCAAGTGGGTGAAGCCGCTGGTCGTCCTTTTCAGTGGTCCGACAAGGTCGAGCCCCCCAAACGGCGAACGGCCATGTGATGGGGATAGTTTATAGGGCATGTGCCGGAAGATGAGTCTGTCTCGCATAGTACTGACAACCCTCGCAGGAGCGTACTAGCTTGACAGCGTCGGAGACCGCGGTCGGCCAATAGAATCCTTGTCGAAAGGCGTTTCCGACGAGGGTTCGAGGCGCAGCGTGGTGACCGCAAGCCCCCGAGTGAAGATCGCCGAGCAGATTTCTGCCTTGCTCTTTCGTGATGCAACGTTGGAGGATACCGGTAGGGCTACGACGGTAGAGCTCCCTGCTGTCGCCCATGATCACAAAAGTTTTGGCCCGGCGTGCGATCCGTCGAGCCTCAGTCCTATCCGAGGGGAGGTCCCCTTGGATGAGGTAGTCGAGGTACGGGACGCGCCAATCAGGTTCGAGGTCAGACGGTGGCGTCAAATCTCCCACCTGCATGGCTTGAGCCCCGGTCGAGGGGGCTTCTGCCTCAGGTGGAGGGTCGAGCGACGCCCCGTCGACCCCCCCGTCTGGCCTGAGGTCGACGGATGGATGCTGAAGGTCTTTCGCAAAGACGTCCGGTGGAACCGTGGCTCGACCGGACGCGATTTTTGCCAGTTCATCAGCGGCCTCATTATACCTGCGTGCGATATGGTTGAGCTCGAGGCCGTGAAACTTGTCCTCGAGGCGCCATACTTCTTGGCAGTAGGCCTCCATCTTGGGGTCGCGGCAGCTCGAGCTCTTCATGACCTGATCGATCACGAGTTGGGAGTCGCCTCGGACATCGAGGTGTCGGACCCCAAGCTCGATGGCGATTCTCAACCCCGTGA
The DNA here is from genome assembly GCA_038087645.1 of Saccharum hybrid cultivar R570. Taxonomy (NCBI): domain Eukaryota; kingdom Viridiplantae; phylum Streptophyta; class Magnoliopsida; order Poales; family Poaceae; genus Saccharum; species Saccharum hybrid cultivar. Next base: position 4,343,499 of record JAQSUU010000377.1, read on the forward strand.
CGAGTGCCTCGTATTCGGCGACGTTGTTAGACGCAGGGAAATGAAGCCGGATGACGTAGCGCATGTGAACCCCGAGGGGTGAGACGAAGAGCAAGCCCGCGCCTGCTCCCGTTTTCGTCAATGACCCATCGAAGTACATGGTCCACAGCTCCGCTTGGAGCTATGCAGGAGGGAGTTGTGTGTCAGTCCACTCGGCCAGAAAATCTGCTAACGCCTGTGACTTGATAGCTTTTCGCGGCGCATAGGACAATGCCTCGCCCATGAGCTCGACCGCCCATTTGGCAACCCTACCCGAGGCTTCCCGGTTCCGGGCTATCTCTCCCAAGGGGAAAGAAGAAACCACAGTAATCGGGTGACCCTCGAAGTAGTATCGGAGCTTGCGCCGTGTCAAGATGACAGCATATAGCAGTTTCTGGATCTGTGGATATCGGCACTTTGTTTCAGAGAGCACCTCGCTAACGAAATAGACCGGCCTCTGGATGAGCAAGGTGTGTGCCTCCTCGGCCCGTTCGACAACCAGGGCAGCACTGACTACTTGTGATGTCGCGGCGACATAGAGTAGGAGTGGTTCCCCCGGGGTCGGAGGGACGAGGATCGGTGAGCTAGAGAGGGTGGCTTTCAGTTTCGTGAGAGCCTCCTCAGCCTCGAGGTTCCAGGAAAAATGGTCCGATTTCCTCAAGAGACGGTACAGAGGGAGTGCTTTTTCGCCGAGGCGCGAAATGAAACGGCTGAGTGCCGCCAAGCAACCTGTGACTCTCTGTACGCCTTTGAGATCTCGGATGGGGCCCATCTTGGTTATTGCAGAGATTTTTTCAGGGTTGGCCTCGATGCCACGTTTAGATACGATAAACCCTAAAAGCATACCTCGTGGGACGCCGAAAACACATTTCTCCGGATTGAGTCTGATGTTTTTTGCCCTAAGGCACTTGAATGCAACGTCGAGGTCGCTGACCAGATCGTCGGCACGTTGGGTTTTGACCACGATGTCGTCGACGTAAGCTTCGACGTTCGACCCAATGTGCTTCCCGAAAACGTGTTGCATGCATCGCTGGTACGTTGCCCCCGCGTTCCGGAGACCGAAGGGCATCGTAACGTAGCAATACATGCCGAATGGGGTGATGAATGAAGTTGCGAGCTGGTCGGACTCCTTCATTTTGATCTAGTGGTAGCCGGAATATGCATCTAAGAATGAGAGAGTTTCACATCCCGCGGTGGAATCAACGATTTGATCAATGCGTGGCAAAGGGAAGGGAACTTTCGGACATGCTTTATTTAAACCAGTATAGTCTACGCACATCCTCCATTTCCCACTCTTTTTTCTAACTAATACAGGATTAGCTAGCCACTCGGGATGATGAACCTCCTTGATGAACCCGGCCTCCAACAGTTTGTGTATCTCCTCGCCGATGACCCTGCGCTTCTCCTCATCGAAGCGGCGCAGGTGTTGCTTCACCGGTTTGGATCTGGCCCGGATCTCCAAGGCGTGCTCGGCGACTTCCCTAGGTATGCCCGGCATATCCGAGGGACTCCACGCAAAGATGTCGACGTTCGCACGGAGAAAGTCGACGAGCACTGCTTCCTATTTAGGATCGAGGGTGGCGCTGACGTTCAGCGTCCTCCCTTTGGGATCAGCGGGGTCGAGGGGTACGAGTTTGACGTCTTCGGCGGGCTCGAAGCTGCCGGCATGGCGTTTTGGGTCGGGAATCGTTTTGGCGAGACCGTCGAGGTCTGCAGCCAAGCTTGCCGACTCAAAAACAGCCTCGCCGTGCTCGACGCACTCGACGTCGCACTCGTAGGCATGTTCATACGAGGGCCCTACAGTGATAACACCGTTTGGGCCAGACATTTTGAGCTTAAGGTAGGTGTAGTTCGGGATCGCCATGAACTTGGCGTAGCATGGGCGTCCCAGGATAGCGTGGTACGTTCCACGGAATCCGACCACTTCGAAAGTGAGAGTTTCCTTTCGAAAGTTGGCCGGTGTGCCAAAGCAAACAGGCAGATCGACCCGCCCGAGGGGTTCCGCCCGTTTCCCTGGCACGACTCCGTGGAAGCCCCCGACGCTAGGCTGGAGGCGCGCTCTGTCGACCCCCAAGAGGTCGAGGGTCTGAGAGTAGATAATGTTGAGGCTGCTTCCGCCGTCCATGAGCACTTTGGTGAGGCGTGTGTTGGCGATGACGGGGTCAACGACGAGTGGATAGACCCCCGGGTTGGGGACGTAGTCTGGGTGGTCATCACGGTCGAAAGTGATGGCCACCGCAGACCAATCAAGGAAACGGGGTACTGCCGATTGTACGGAGAAGACCTCGCGCCGTTCTCGCTTACGCTGGCGCGCAGAGAGGCAGGTCGAGGGCCCTCCGTAGATCATGTAGCAGTCGCGGATCTCGGGAAATTCCCCATCCTTGTCGTCACCCTTAGGGTCCTCCTCCTTGTCGTCCTTCTTGGCGCCGGCACCCCCGAAGTACCTGCGCAGCATGTGACAATCCTCGAGGTTATGGTTAGTGAGTCCCTTGTGGTAGGGACACGGCTCTTTGAGCATTTTGTCGAAGACGCCCCCGCTGGGGGGGCCTCGAGGTTTCTTATGCTCGGTAGCAGCGACGAGCTCGTCGGCCGGGGCCTCGAGCTTGCCCTGCTGGCCTTTCTTCTTCTTGCGGTTGTTTCTCTTGGGGCCTCGGGTGGAACTCGCGGGGTCGTCGACCTTCTGCTCCCCCCTCGCCGGCTCGCCGCCAAAGATTGCACCAACCGCCTTCTCGCCGGCGGCGAAGTTGGTGACGATGTCCATCAATCCGTTGGCAGTGAGCGGGGTGTTACGGCCCAACTCCCGGACCAACTCCTTACAGGTGGTACCGGAGAGGAAGGCCGTAATCACGTCAGAGTCGGTGATGTTGGGGAGCTCGGTGCGCTGCCGGGAGAAGCGCCGGATGTAGTCTCGGAGGGACTCATCTGGTTTCTGCTTACAGCCCCGGAGGTCCCACGAGTTGCCGGGGCGCATGTAGGTTCCCTTGAAATTTCCCTCGAACACCCTCACGAGATCGTCCCAGTCGTGGATCTGCCAAGGTGGGAGATCCTCGAGCCAGGCTCGGGCGGTGTCGGAGAGGAACAGGGGGAGTTGCCGAATGATGACCCGGTCATCGGTGGCCCCGCCCAACTGACACGCCAAGCGGAAATCGGCGAGCCAAAGTTCGGGTTTGGTCTCGCCGTTATACTTGGTGAGAGTCATGGGGGGACGGAACCGAGCCGGGGGCACCGTCTCACGGATAGCCTTACTGAACACCCGAGGACCTGGGGGTTCGGGTGAAGGGCTACGGTCTTCCGAGCTGTCGTAGCGTTCGCCCCTGTGGACGTGGTAGCCTCGAGCTACACCATCACCGTGTTTGCGCGTGCGACGCTCGACGATGTTGCCACGGGTGTCTCGAGGCTCGCGGTCGTTGGCGATGGGCTCAGGGGCCGGTGCTACCCGGTTTCGCCGGGCAGGCTCGGGATGAACTGAGGCTTCTCTCTCCTGTCGGGAAGGCTCGAGGGTCCGCTCCGAGGCTGCTTCGCGCCGCCTCGAGGCAGAGCTCTCGGCCTGCTGCATGGCGGCAGTCTCGAGGAGTCCTCGGATTTCGTCTCGAGCCCGACGGGCGTCAGGGTTTGACGGCTCGGGCATGTTGCGCAGGAGCATGGCGGCGGCGACGACGTTTTGGCTGGCTCGAGCGAAAACCGGAGGGTCGACCGCCCGGTCCTCGTCGATGCGACGGTTGACGTCGCGAGCTCTCTCACGAGCTCTCCCGCCAAATACGTGTTCCGCACGCTCACGCTCGAGGGTTTGCTGGAGAAGATCCAGGTTTTCCCGTTCCTCGTCAAGCTGGTCCTGCAACTCGCGAATCTGTTCGAGCTGCGCTCCTTGATCCGCAAGGAACTGGGGCTCGTTTCGCTCGGCAGGAAGTTCGACATGAGGGGGCGTGTGCCTTCCTTCGACCGGCTCTTCGTCCTCTGATTCCGAGGTGCTTTCAACGTCGATGTTGAAGCACTCGCGAGTCAGATCATAGGTGTCGTCAGCCGAGTCGGAGTCAGGAGCGCCAAAGTAGTAATATGACGGGGGAATGTGTGGCCGTTGCCAACCGTCACCGCGGTGACGATATGAAGAAGCAGTCACACGAGGCTCTGTTTCCGGTGTCTCGGTAGAGTCCCGATAATCAGAAGCCGGCGTGGACGCAACGAGGTCCAGAGTGGAGCGTAGATGGTGTCCGGGGAGTTCCTCATAAGCGCTCATGCGAGTGCTCACGGAGGATGCATACACCCGGGCAATCGAGTCCAGCCCAAACGGGAATGGTGATGGGGACGTCGCTGCCCGTGGCGAAATAGATGCTACGGACAGTGGTGTCTCACCGGACGGGGGAGCGGCGGGATTCTTCGTCGGCACGCCACCCTCAGCCAGGCTCGTCCTTCCCAAATCTTCCAAAAGGAGATCTAGGCTGGCGCCTGTCTGGGGGGTGCCGGACCGGGGGATCCCATCGCCCTCCGCCAGGTGGAGACGGTGGTTGTACCGGGCTCGCCGTCGCCGGGCGGCCCGCGCCCGCCTGGAGCGACGGTGCCGGTTGACTGCTCCCCCGGGCTGGGAGAGCTCGTAATCCTCGTCGGTTGGGTGCCTGGGTGGAAGTAGGATCATGTCGTAGCCAGAGCCGAGCGACATGAACTCCAAACTCCCAAACCAGATCACCGTAGCCAACGGAATCGGGCGTTCGGGGTTAGCCATCCAGGAAGAACGGCGACAAAGCGAGGTTTGCACGCAGCGCTCCCCTACCTGGCGCGCCAACTGTCGGTGTTCGGACCGAGGGGGGTCCTAAACCAACGAGTAAATGCTGTGTGACTCTTTCCTGGATGGTGATGCAAGGAGAACACACGGGGGTTTATCCTGGTTCGGGCAAAAGAAGGCCCTACGTCCAGCGGTGGGGGGAGAGGTTTGTATTTCCTTGCACCGAGGTGCTCGTGTAGGGGTTACAAGCAGGCGAGAGAGGGTGTCGAGCCCAAGTCTCAAAGAGAAAAAAGGAGAAAGGCGGTTGCTTGAGATGTTGATCTCTTGCTTTTCGTTGTTCGGTCGGGTGGTTGGTTGTTTCGTCTTCTTTTTGTTCGTCTGTTCGTTGGTTGGTTCGTTCGTCCGTCCCTCTCTGTCGAACCCTGGCCTACCCTTTTATAAGGCGAGAGGAGGCCAAGCCAAGGGGAGCCTTGAGGTGATGCTTTGTCGATTCCTGTTGAGTTGACTGTAGCGACGTGCCTTCGGAATGGCCGGCCATCCCTGGCTACCCTGACGTTGTGGGAGACAAGATGGCGAAATGACCCAGAGCGCTATGTCATACGTCCTTCGAACTAAGCCGAGCGTCGAAGCTGGGTCGAGGCCGGGTCGAGTTTGGATGGATAAGGCCGAATCCCTGATATCGCGGGGAACGGACCTTGTCTTATCCTCCCTCGAGGGTGATTGATGGTGAACAGTGTGCGGTAAGGTGGGTACAGTGACGGGTTTCACCTCCCATCACGGGATGGGCGGTAAAACAGTGAGACTCGACGTGGGTATTGTTCCCACGTTGGTCCATGCCGCAGCCATGCCGGTAGGTGGTAGTAGGTACCCGCATTGAATGCTATGGCTTTCGTCCTGGGGTAGGTAAAGAAAACGCGTTGAGGAGCCGGGGCGCGGTCGAGGCGCCCCGTCGAGCGGGCCTCGTACGAGTCGGAGGCGCCCCGTCGAGCGGGCCTCGTACGAGTCGGAGCCGGGGCGCGGTCGAGGCGCCCCGTCGAGCGGGCCTCGTACGAGTCGGAGCCCGGGCGCGGTCGAGGCGCCCCGTCGAGCGGGCCTCGTACGAGTCGGAGCCGGGGCGCGGTCGAGGCGCCCCGTCGAGCGGGCCGCGTGATGCTCGGCCGAGGTGGGCTATCTTTCATTGCGGTTTCGGTTATGTTAGTGTTTTGGCGATAGCTGTGGGTACCCCCGTACTGTTGGTACCGACACACAGTTTGTCTGTAAATGTCGAGACGAATCTTTTGAGCCTAGTTTGTCCATGATTGGATAAATTTTACCAAATAACAACGAAAAGTGCTACATTAACTTTACACCAACTTTTACACCATCTAAACACTATCTTACTGATGAAGGTAAAACGTAAAACTGCGCAAGCAGGTGCTCTGATTGCGAGAATTGCAAAATTTTGGAGCAGAACAAGATTAGCCATGAATCCATGAAGTCAGACTCCGTATAGTCTGTACAAACTAAAGTTATGAGCAATCGATCGTTGCTCGTTAATTCTTTTGCATAGCATTGGTGCACTGCTCCCTAGTCAGACATAGATAGAAAAATCTAGAAAATGTGAAGAAGAAAAAAAAACTCTCCTTGATCATACACAAACTACTTCAATTCAATTGAGTCACGATATTGACCGAGCAATCAGCCTACTTCTTTTCCTTGACAATGGAGAGCTCTTCGAGCCAGTCGAGGATCCTACTACGCCGGACGGCGACGCCGTGGCCGCCGCTCTTGGCGCCGTCCTTCTTCCTGTCCCGCTTCGCGGCCTCCAGCGTGCGCACGGGCTCGATGACGTCGGGAGAGCACTTGCAGCCGAGGCTGTCCCCGAACAGCGCCGGTAATCCAAGCTTCCTGTCAACAGCGGTGGCCACCTGCTCGAACCGCGCGCTCCTGCTGCCCCCGCCTCTCGCTGCTGCGGCGAGCTTGGCATCGGCGGCGGGGCGCGGCGGCGGCGGGTACACGTCCGGGACCCCGACGACGCCGAGGCGGAACAGGCCCCACGCGGCGGCGGTGGGCTGCGCGGCGGACCCGGTGCTGCGGCGGGGCCGCGCCGAACGCAGCTGCGGCGACGGGCTGGGGTGCGCGTAGAACACGCTGCTCGACAGCGAGCGCCGCGGCGGCCCGGCGGCGGCGCCCTGGTCGGAGGAGGCGCTCTTGGACGACTGGCTCCGGCTCACGCACCCGCTACTGCTGCCGCTGGAGCTCGCGCTGCGGCTGCCCGACCGCGACACGAGGCCCACGGTGGAAGCCGCCGACTCCGACCTCGGCAGCGTGGCGACGCTCGCGCCGTCGGCGGCCGCGGCCGAGGACGGGCGGAGCGGGAGCAGCTTGCCCTGGCAAAAGAGCTCGTCGGCCACGCACATGTCCGTCTCCGCGCCCTTGCCGGCCGGGACGATGCCACCGGACGACAGGATGCAGAACTCGAAGTCCTCGGCCGAGTCCGAGGTGGGGCCGTCGGCCTCGGCGTCGGCGCGAGACTCTGCCACTGCTGCGTCTGCCATGGTCGGATTCTTTTCCTGGTCCAAGGAGAAAGAATGGGGGAGGAGAAATGGTCAGGTTTTCGTTGTGTTGTGGTCTTCTTTTTGGCTTGTTCGGTTTTACTATCTCTTTGGAAGAATAGAAGGCGAATGCGAATGCAAGGAGAGAGAGAGATGTGGTGGTGGTCACTTTCCGTCTTCCGTCCCCTGTTGTAGGGACCCTGAGATGTCACTGTATAAACACTGCACTTGACAGCCATTAGTCAAACCTCAAAATCCCAAAGGCTGATCTTGGCTAGACTTAAAATGACACTATTTTATCAAGTGTCTATTATGGATGAGAGGTGGAAAATGCACGTATATGAAAAAAAAGTCATAACAAATTGTGTTGACCAATTGATTCCTATTGTAAATATATATATGGCAAAGCACCAGCTCGCCAAAAAAAAATAATGTATTTTAGCTATGTTTAAATGAATGATTCTCTTAGAAACACAATTCGAATGTGAAATAAAACTACACATCAAATTAAGTATTTTTGGTCGACTAGTTTGTACTAAGGCCTTGTTTAGTTGCCAAAATTTTTGGCAAAATGCAACTGTAGCATTTTCGTTGTTATTTGGCAATTAGTGTCCAATCATGGTCTAATTAGGCTTAAAAGATTCGTCTCGTCCATTTCGTCTAAACTGTGTAATTAGTTTTATTTTTTATCTATATTTAATGCTTCATGCATGCGTCCAAAGATTCGATGTGACGGGGAATCTACTGTTCTTTTGCAAAATTTTCTGGATCTAAACTGGGCCTAAATAGAACTGCCGGAGATTGATGTCCTTACACCCCCTCCCAATTAATTCTGCTTGAAATATGTTTCCATTGAGAGCAGATTATGAGTGTGAGAAACAAATGCCCGTCAAAATTAAGGTATTGTTTGGTTCAGGAATACAAATGCAAATGGAATTTGTTAAAAAAAAGAAATGCAAATAGAAACGTAAATGTAATCAATATACACAGTTAACGATTCCGAAATTGATGATTCCTCGTTTTGTTTGGTTCAGCATGGAAATGGAATGAACGACAACGTTAACAGATAACACTCATACGAGTGGCATCTCGTTTCCACGTGCTCGTATCTGATAACGTCGTAACTGATTGCGGCCCACTTGAAACAAACAAAAAATAACACAAATGAACAGCGATGAATCAGAATACGTTACAAATGTTCGAACCAAACACGTGCTAAATGTCTAACTTATAGTTCCAGTGCAACATGTCATCAGAAAAAAAATCCTAAAAACATATTTTAGTTAACTGTTAGAAAACCATGTAGTAGTTATTTTGTTTGCATTAGTAGAAAACAGGCATATGACAAAAAAACATAAGGATCAGGTGCTTTGACCATTTAATTGATCGACAAATTGGTAGTACATGAACAACCAACATAAACTTAGAGAAATATGAACATTTCAAAAAAAAAAGCATGGCATACACTGGTACACACAAATGTCACTGATCTGAATGTGTAAATAAACTTTTGTTTGAGTTAATCATGCACTGTGTAATCAACAACTTGAAGATTTGGATTTGCATGCCAACTGGCCGTATGAAAAGGACCCATTGCAGCCAAAGTGCGTATCACCCTTGTGTAAATCAAATCGCTCCGAAAGCGTCGCGTCCTGCTGTATTGGTTACTCCAACTGTCCGCTATTGAACAAGACCACAAGTTTTGTTTACTGAATTCATACTGCGCGAAATATCCAATCAGTACGTGAACTGACAAAAAAAACGCTCACTTATTTTACCTCAGATTGAACGAGTATTTCGATTGAAGCACATTTTTAAATGACGAAAAGAAAATCCAGAAGAGATATTTAATCAATTTTTAAATATTGATGTAGCGAATTTGAATCGAATTTGCATCTTTACATCTACAATCTATAATTATATCTATATCCCCTTCGCCCTTCATGTTCCATATGCGACTCGGACTCACTTCTTGTGCTCATACGAATTCGAGTGAAACACTTCCAACGATAGTACGGAATTTAATCCAAGATGTATTTGTTCCATTGCAGTGCACTGACACGTTTGTAGTTAAAGAAAATGTGCGGATATAGGATAGTAAAATTGTTGGCATTATTTCTAACGTTTTAATAATTACAATAATTTGTATTGCAAGGAGTATGATGATATATATTTCTTTTATTTATGAAGACACATGAAAATTTGTATACACTTCAAGCGGGCCTTGCTTGTTTGTACTCCCTCCGTCCGCCAAAGAGCAATTATGCGTTGCCGAGGACAACTCAGTGAACAAGCTAAATTATGCATGTGCCCTACTCAATTCTCTCTCACACACACAAGCATCCAAAGCCTGCACCTCGATCCTGCCACCGAACCAAGGAGCGCTTCTCATTTCTTCATAAAAGCAATGGGCTACGTACACACAGCTACTTGACAGCTAACACCCTAAAATTGCATTCTTTCTCGGACATCACCTTCTCTCTACAGTTACATTCTATTCCGGAAAGAGGGAGTATAAAACTTCTATTTGGGTTAAGTAGGGGCCACCCCTCCTGAGCCTTTAAAAAAAACTTTGTATACACTCGTTTATTATACGAGTTGATCAACGGACTGAGAAAGTGGCGCCTACTTTTTTTTTTCTGAAAAGAAAACAACTACTAGTGAATTTGAGCTCGACGTCAAATTCGGAAAGTGTATTAACGTGAATTCAAAATTTGAAGCACACTACGGTGCATATTGTGTCCGCGCGCATCGCCGGTCCATGGTATAATACACTTCCATGCAGACAAAGAGATCGCATTGAGATACTACTCCTACGACCACACAATGCTAAAAAAAATAAGACAATTGGCAACGGCATACGAACAAATAATGTCCCTCCCTGAATATGTGAAGAAAACTTTTGTACTTATTAGTCCAGCACTATGAAACCCACCGTCTTGAATCTTGGACTTGCCCGCCCGCTGGACCTAGCCATATCAAATGGACTCGTAGTAAAGCAGAATCGGCCGGAAATTGTGTTGCTTGCCTTTGGTTTCTCCTACCGGCCACAGGTGAGACAACGCCCCATCCCATCTTTTGTTTACTGAATCCACAATTCCACATACGGTAGGGATTCCTTCCTTGACACACACGCCCAGGAACCCAAATCCGTCATTACTGGTCAATCACTACCCGACATTACGCCGCGCGATTCCTCCCGAAGATTTTGACAGGCAGAGACCACTAGACCCCCAGATCAGACGTCAGGATCTCACGCATCGGCGTCGTTTATTACGCAGTTCATTTACAGCCACGGAAGGTTTTCGGGCGGCCGACGAAGGAGGTGCTGTGCTGATCGAGCGAGCACTGGCGACGCGACGAGACCTTACGTGGATCTGCTGGTGGCCACGGATCGGGCAGCCAGCTCGCAGCCGCGTCCGCGACCCGTGCCCGTGCCGGTGTCGTGGCCATTAGGCTGCCGGTTTCGGTTGTTCGGCGGCGTCGTGTGACGGGACCTTTGTGCGCCACATTAACGCCGGCCCGCGGGGGTCATGCGGCACAGCGACAGCGGTCCGCTTTCGGCTCTTTTATGGCGACACAGCCCTGGCTTCGGGTTCCATCCATCCCAATCCCATCCATTGGCCGCGTCCGGCTCAGTGGCTTCCACTACTACTCGTTGAAGTGGTCGGCGGCGAGATCGCAACGGCCCAGGTGGCGTCGCTTTTGACGCGACAACGGGAGTACTGGACCTCTGCTTCTTCTTCCGTCCGTCGGAGCCATGACACGGTCCTGGTTCTCTTCAGGTTCATCAGCTCTTGTCCACGTCGTCGTAAAAAAAAAAAAAAGAGTTGTCCGTCACGGAATTGGCCCCGTGTAGTCTCTCTCTCCCGCCAGCGCCAGCATTGGGCCGTTGACGATTTATTTTTCGTGTCGATGACACGCCACTGACGAACGATACGAAGGTTTCTGTCTGCTTCTTGATTGATGGCCGGGAGGGATGGCCCAGTAGCATTGCATTGATAGGCTGCGGCCTGCGTGGGCTGATGATCGGCCAGCCGCCTCCCGCGTCCCGCGTCCGCGCCCGTGCCGGTGTCGTGGCCATTAGGCAGTCCCCATCTAACCTCTCCGATGTATAGTTTCTACAGGCAGTTTCTATAGAGAAAAATTTTTTTGAATGAACACTTACGTACAACACAAACAAACAACGATCACTTGTACCCAACAACCTGTAGCCTTTTCTAATGCACTGTATTTGAATGAAATTAGACAATTCGTAGAACATCATCTATGCGTCATTTGTACTTAAGCAAAATCCAAATCCTATGGGCTTCTTTTTTAACGAACTTCACAAGCTCATTGCTCGCAAGAGAATAGGCGTTGGATGTGAGCAAAGCCTCCCGTAGTCCCGTAGTCGCACATCGACCATCCAGCCCCACCGAGGACGCCCTTCACCAGTGGCCTCCGCCATATCTCCATGGCCGCGTCGCCCAGGCCGTAGGCCGTGACGTTGCCAAAAGTAGTTGCGCATCGCGGGAACGAGCTTGGGCAACTTCATCCGCCGCCACGCATCCACCATCGAGCCCATGCAACACCTCTCCTCGGGCACACGGGATCCGGCCACGATGCCAGCGAGCACCTCTGCGGCCGGAGATGGGGCTCGCGTGCGAGAGGGGCGGCGCTCGCCTGCAGCCGCAACCATGGGAGGATGTGTGCGAGGAGTTGCCGGAGCGCGCACAGGCGGCGAATCGCGGAAGCGTGCATAGGGGCGATGCAGGTGCGCGGGAGGGGCGCGCATGCACTTCTGCACGGTGGCGGAGCACTGGATCTGGGAAGAAGGCGATAGAAACGACTCGAGTCTTCCCAACGCTCGTTTCTTCCCGTCTTGATCTGCGAGTAGACTCGGTTTCGTGAGGGAGAAACCGTTTCTCCATTTTCTAATCTCTCTCCATTAATTCTAGCGTCACCTCAGCAAATTGCTTAGTTGTTAAGATAATTAAAGCATACCATTAATATTCGATTGGGATTGCCCTCACCGGCGGTTTTCGGCTCTTTTACGGCGACACAACCCTGGCTTCGGGTTCCATCCATCCCAATCCCATCCATTGGCCGCGTCCGGCTCGGTGGCCTCCTCTTGGACACTACTATTCCAAGGCCTTGTTTCGATCCTAAATTTTCTTTCAAATTCCACTATGAAAAAGAAGATTCTCCATCACATCAAAATATCGGCACATGCATGAAGTACTAAATATAGATGAAATTAAAAACTAATTGCACAGTTTAGTTGTACTTTGTGAGACGAATCTTTTGAGCCTAATTAATCAATATTTGGACAAAAAATCATAACTACAAACGAAATGCTACAGTGTAGAATCTGACACTATGCAGATTTGGGCCATCCCAAATCAGGCCAACTAAACACGGCCCAACAGTGCAGGGGTAGGTCGTTGAAGTGGTCGGCGGCGAGATCGCAATGGCCCAGGTGACGTCGATTTTGACGCGAGAACTGGAGTACTGGACCTCTCTGCTGCTTCTTCCGTCCTGTCTCGTGTCACGGTCGGAGCCGTGACACGGTCCTGGTAATAGTCGAGTGCTGTGCAGTCCAGTGCAGGCACGAATCATGGGCGCGCGACTTCTGCTCAGGTTCAGCCGTTCAGGTTCAGCTCTTGTCCATGTCGTCCTCCGTCACGAGAAAAAAAAAAGAGTTGTCCGTCACGGAAGTGGCCGTGTAGTCAATCTCTCCCGCCAGCGGCAGCATTGGGCCGTTGACGTTTTATTTTGGAAAAAGTCTGCTTTTCCTCCCCCAACTTTCACGAAAGTCCGCTTTTCCTCCCTCAACTTCAAAACCGGGCAAATCACCTCCCTCAACTTTTCAAACCGTGCATTTTACCTCCCTGAAGCGGTTTCGAAGGCGGTTTTGCTACAGTAAATAATGGTTTTGCCACAGTGAGACGGTTTTGTCTTTTTCTTTTTTATTTATTTCGGCTGAATCTTTGAAAAATCATAGTAAATCACAGAAAAATCATAAAATGAAAAATCCAATTTTGTTGCACTTCACATGAGTAGATCTACACAGTGAATATATAATATAGTATGCTTTAGTAAAAAGTTTTTGCTATGAAATATATAATATATGTTCACTGTGTAGATATGCTCATGTGGAGTCCAAAAAAATTAGATTTTCTATTTTATGATTTTTCTGTAATTTACTATGATTTTTCAAAGATTTAGCCGAAATAAATAAAAAAGAAAAAGGCAAAACCTTGGTAGCAAAAATTTTGTACTAAAGCATATCATATTAGATGTTCACTGTGTAGATATGCTCATGTGGAGTCCAAAAAAAATTAGATTTTCCATTTTATATTTTTTCTGTAATTTACTATGATTTTTCAAAGATTTAGCCGAAATAAATAAAAAAGAAAAAAACAAAACCTTCATAGCAAAAACTTTGTACTAAAGCATACCATATTATATGTTCAATGTGTAGATCTACTCATGTGGAGTGCAACAAAATTGGATTTTTCATTTTATGATTTTTCTGTGATTTACTATGATTTTTCAAAGATTCAGCCAAAATAAATAAAAAAGGAAAAAGACAAAACCGCAGCACTGTAGCAAGGCCACCGTTTACTGTAGCAAAACCGCCTTCGAAACCTCTCCAGGGAGGTAAAATGCACGGTTTGAAAAGTTGAGGGAGGTGATTTGCCCGATTTTAGAGTTGAGGGAGGAAAAGCGGACTTTCGTGAAAGTTAAGGGAGGAAAAGTAGACTTTTTCCTTTTATTTTTCGTGTCGATGACGGCATTGACGAACGATACGAAGGGATTGATGGCCGGGAGGGATGGCCCAGTAGCATTGCACTCGTGGGCTGATGATCGGGACTAGTGGCGACAAGGGCAGGCATGCATCCATCACTGATGGATGCGAGACGGCCCGTAAAGAGGGACGAGGCCGTGAAAGCATGTTGCCACAATTGTCTCAGATCGATCGCACTCGCACACACAAACAAGACCTGACATTTTGCTCAAAAAAGCAACAAGACTGAACACGACCTCTTCAAAACCCATGACCACCGACGCGTCTCTCTCTCTCTCTACGACGTAGACACATGGATAAACGTGCAGCTGTCAGGGAAACAATCATCGTTTCTAGAACTGGAATGCTCAGAGAGTTCGTAATCAATCACTTTGTTTACCCAAAAGACAAAAGGTGGGTTTAGTTGGTGAAAAGTTTTTGAAAAAATATCACATCGGATGTTTTGTACGATGTCAGAAAAGGTTTTTGGATACTAATAAAAAAACTAATTACATAGCTTGTCTGGAAATCGCGAGACAAATTTATTAAGCCTAATTAATCCGTCATTAGCACATTTGTTACGGTAGTACTTTAGTGTCGAATCACAGATTAATTAGACTTAAAAACATTCATCTCGCGATTTCCAACCAAACTATGCAATTAATTTTTTTCGTCTATATTTAATGCTCTATGCATATGCCGCAAGATTTGTTACTGTAGTTTTTCGTGAAAACTTTTTTTTATCTAAACACAGACTTGAAATCGCGGCACTCTGTGCACAAAAGTTCGTCGATCGCATCTTGTTTAGAAAATTTGTAAGTTGAGATGGAGTTTGGACGAAACAGAACCGGCAGGACTTTGGCCCGCGATTCAAACGCACGATCGGAAATCTGTAGCAGGCGGGATATATACGCCATCAGTCATCTCACAGATCGTTTCCAATTTCCATAGTCCAGTCGACACTTCGCGTTCGCCTTCCGCGTGTGCTTCCTCGTGCTTCTTTTGACGCGATCGCGCCGCCCTTTCGTTCAGGCCAGCTCTCCCAAGGTATAAGTAAGTAACCATGGTCCATCGATGCCTAGAGAGTAGAGACGCAACGCATGCGACTGCATGAAATACTGCTGTGTCTGTGTGTTACTACATCTCAGTTGGTCACCAGAATTCCGTCCATCTACACTACTACATCAGTGGCTACAGCTCATCATTACAGGAGATCAGAGGATCGTTAGCGTGATAGATAGATGGGGCAAGACGACTACCTGTCCCTGTGTCTTGCGGCGCTGGTCGCGGCGTGCCAACGAGCCGGCGCCGACGACGACGCGGCACCGTTACGCGCGAGCGCGGCGTCGTCCGAGCTCCCGCTCCACTTCCGTTGCCCCATCTGCGGCAAGGCGTTCGCGTCGTACCAAGCGCTCGGCGGCCACAAGGCGAGCCACCGCAAGCCTGCGGCGGCGGCGGCGGCGGCGGCGGCGGCGGCATACGATGGCAGGGCGCCATCGTCGTCGTCATCCCAGCACCAGAAGGGGCCCGCGGAGGCGGCGTCGTCGTCCGGGAGCGGCGGCGCCGGCGCCGGTCGGCACGTCTGCACGGTGTGCCACAGGTACTTTGCCACTGGGCAGGCGCTCGGCGGGCACAAGAGGTTCCACTACCTGCACGGCCCGTCGGTGCCGGCCTCGCTACAGCTCAGCACTGCAGTTGCGGGCGCGGGCTGGCTTGACCTCAACCTGTCGCCCCTTGCGCCGGACGTTTCATTCGCCGGCGTCAGACGACGGGGCGAGGATGAGGAAGTTCAAAGCCCCTTGCCTTTGCAGCAGGCCAAGAAGCATCGCGCGTCAAATTCTGCGTGAAGTAACTGAAAAGCCATGCAAGCATGCAGTCGGGATCGGGAGGAGACGAAACAATGACTGCTGAGTAGTGGCTAAATCGAATAAAGATGGTTTGGATAAAAAGTTCATAGATGCATTGCATGGAAAAAAAAAACATGCTACGGTTCTCATGCATGTCTTTAGTACTATATATATACCCTGCAAACTTTCCCTAGGGCTTTGGATAGGGGACAAGTTAATGAATGTATATAGCTTTGTGTTTGTACAACTTATTGGTGGCCAACGGACATTTGACATGGCATCTTACCGAACATGGTGTTTTCATAGTTCATAAATACTAGAAACACAAGCGCGGCTTTCACTACCGGAATCCGCTTCTTTGCCGAGCGCCGGAGCCTTTGCCGAGAGCCAAATAAAAAACACTTGGCAAAGCCTTTGCACTCGGCAAAGAAGGCTTTGCCGAGCGTCCGATAAACGGCTCTCAGCAAAGAAGTTTCTTTGCCGAGTGCCAAAAAAAACACTCGGCAAAGGCTTCTTTACCGAGTGCCAAAGTAAAACACTTAGCAAATCTGTATTATTGTGTTTTGGGTCTCGGTAAAACACTTAGTAAAACACTTAGTAAAACACTTAGTGTTTTGGGTATTATTGTGTTGTTATGATCTCTGAAATGAAATGTAGCTATATGATCTTCTATATTTCGCAAGACTAACCAACTTAGCAAATCTGTATTACACATGTTTGCACGAGCATTAGAAATGGCGAGTTATCCAATTATCCTATTTCAAATAGGGTAGTATAGCTAGTAATTAATATGCATTTAGCAAGGAAGCAAAAACAAGTATCCTTCAAGAAGCCATATGTTTTTCAATGTCATCGACCCCACTGAGCCCATCTACAGGATTTTGGTGGACGACAACGATATATTGAAGTGCTCCACAAACTTGTGAGTAAACAACCTATGTTCCTTGTTGATATGGGAATGAAGAAGATTAGAATAGAGGTAGTGAAGTTAGAAAAGCTAAGTATCACGAAATTAAGAATTAAGCATGGCTTGCAATCTGCTTAGACTTCAAGAATCTCTTGCCCCCACTGTGTAAAATATATCAAAGGCTTGCTATGGTGAGCCAAGCCTCCTTTTTTCATCCATGCTAACCACCGGAACTGGAGAAGGAGTGAAAGTTTATTTGGGGGTATCTTCCCTTCTGCAATTGAGAGAGAAAAAATGCACAATCGATTTGAATACCATACTTTAAATCTTCTACGAAATGGCTCAAGTCTCTCTATTTGCACACTAATGCTCAAAAGTGCTTCAATTAGATGACCACACAAATAAAATAACACTGAATAAAATAGTTAGATTGACCAAAATCTCTCTATTTCTATGTGGCATATCAAACAATATGATCATTCTCTATACATTTAAATTTAGTTTCATCTTGTAGCGCTCATATTTGAGTTTGTGCAACTTATAATTCAGAGTATATCGGTGACCACAATGATTTGACCCTAGAAAATTTGTTAATTTTGATGTGATGTTGGAGCTCACTTTGGACAATAAAAACAAAAACAGCTACTATACAAATGTCAAATACTAACTATCAAGTATCAAATATGTGATATGTGTATTGTTGAAAACAACTCATATCATAAGGTACCAGTACCAGGTCATAGACTTGACTGCAATCAAGACTTTGTAGGTGCAAAGACAAGCATTGTCCAGGTGAGCTTCAAGTGTCCTTGTCCTTCTTCATACTATCTGATTCATCATCAAGGTCTTTTAGATAGGGGAAAGACCAGGTCTCTCAGAATTTGCTTCCCGAGAACAACCTCCGGTTTCAACTGGGAGTCCTCGCAGTCGCGTGTGCTAGGTGCGGCCGCACAGCGCAGCCTGGTGGCGGGCTGTCGCTGGCTGGCTGGCTGGCGGCCGCACAACACACACACAGGAGGTTGTTTGGCCACTGTTTTCCAGGATTACAAAACAGTGAGCGGGT
This sequence comes from Saccharum hybrid cultivar R570, assembly GCA_038087645.1. Classification (NCBI taxonomy): domain Eukaryota; kingdom Viridiplantae; phylum Streptophyta; class Magnoliopsida; order Poales; family Poaceae; genus Saccharum; species Saccharum hybrid cultivar. Next base: position 4,361,357 of record JAQSUU010000377.1, read on the forward strand.
ACTTCTTTTGTCTCCTGTTTATCCAAATTTGTTTCTATTTCTTTTCCTGTGTAACCTTATAGAGGAAGCAGCACCTGACTACTTTTGCTCGGACCACTACTAGTAAACATCGACCTGTCAAGACGATGGGCTGGTACGATAGCCTGAAATACAAAATGGCATAGGCAAAAATAATTACATGGAAGCAATCAGTTTTTAGATGCAGTCTACATTTGAAGAAAATACAAGTTAGCATCAACTGAGGTAAGCTAGAAGTTAGGCGTGTTTAGTGCAGGGCTGTAAAGTTTTCGGGGCACTATAGTACATGTGTAACTATAGAAATTAGTATCCAATCATAAACTAATTAGACTTAAAAGATTCGTCTCACAAAATACATGTAAACTGTGTAGTTAGTTATTTTTTTATCTATATTTAATGCTCCATACATGTTTCTAAACATTTGATGGGACGGGGTATAAAGTTTTTCGGTGGGAACTAAACACCCCTTAATCCTGTTACCTAGGTTCTATTTCTACACTTGCTAAACCAATCCACTTTGATAAACAAATGAGCTATAAATCAGAGTATGGTCCTTTGTTTGTTTTCGAAAGATTCGTTACCGGCTTTTATTGATAAGAATAGAGAATAGTTACAAACTAGGAATTAGCATACATCATGTGCCTATTTTATGTGTTTATCTCGAGCGACAAATCATAGCCATTGGTTCTTAATAGTACGACTATGGAGTTATCTTGAAGCTCCGGTCATCTTCTTCATCGTGCGTGGATGCGAGTTCACGAGCTCGCCCCCGCCTGCCGCCGACCTGCCTCGTCCTTGGCGACCTTCTAGTTGCCATATCTGGCCCCACTGCCCTCACTATACTAACTCGGCGTCGCGGGGCCATCTCTGTGTCTTCCCCACCTCTCCTTGACTCAATCGTCGTCCAGCTCACCTCGCCGCCATAACTGTCGCCACGTCTACCTCCTTCGCCTAGTCAGCCTCTCTCCCCCAATCCCATTTCTAAGGCGGCATGACACATTTTTCCTAAGGCAAATCTCCATCCCAAATATGAATCCATCGCCTTAGAGGAAGTGGTTTGTGTCATATGTTGAAAACAAATGGTCACGAAAATGTTCACTAGTTGATGTCTTATAATTTGTAGCTTATTTTTTGCCGTTTGAGTTTACACTGTGTTCAGCAGCTTGTTTTGTTGTTTTTTAGGTTCTACTTACTGACGGGACTCGGGAGGCTGGAACTTGTAATGTTAGCTGGTTGAATGCCTAAGTGCATAACTAGTGTAAAAAAAATATTTTAAAAAACATTCGTCTCATAACGTGCTAAATTTTTTGATGCACCGGTCAGTGGCCCCTGGCCACTAGGCAGTGACAAACTTCTATAAATGTGTCTACGCCCTTGCCTCTCAAGTCAAGCCAAAACAGACTCCTTCCAACTAAAGAAAATCCCAAACAGTCCCTCAAAAAAAAAACCGAAACAGACTGGCCGGCCCGTCGCAACCAGCCCATTAGAGCACACTCCATTGCCGTATTTCGGCCTCCAAGGGGCCGGGAGCCCAGCACCGGCATATCACCGGGCCGCCGGCTCCCACCACTCGCACCGCGCCACCGCCAGGCGCCAGCGTTTGCCGATTTGCCGTGCCATGAGCGGCCGCGGCGGTGCCACTGCTACCCCCACCGGCCATAGGTAACCCCTAAACCCCGCCGGTTCCCAGTTCCCACTGGACGCGCCATGGCCGAAACGCTTGCCCTCCCACTGCCCCTCCGAGTGCCGGCGCCACCGCCGCGTCCTACAATCCCCAACCCCTTCATCACCCACCGCCAGTCTCACACGCCGTGCTCCTCCTCCCCTCCTCGCCTCTTCTCCCCGACCTCCCTCCTCTCCACCTCCCGCCCCACCCCAGCCTCCTCCTCCCGCAAGCCGCGCCTCGGCCGCCCGCTCGACACCTTCCGCGGCGAACAGCCGTGGCACCTGCCGCCGTCCCTCTCCCTCCCCGCCCGCCGCGCGCTCCTCGCCCTGCTCGCCGACCCCGCGGAACAGGCCTCCCCCCGCGACGTCCTCTCGGCGCTACCAGAGACCGACCTCCCCGCTGTCGTGAACGCGCTCGCCTCCCGAGGGGGTCACCCCGGCGCCGCCCTCGCCGCGGTCCGCGCCGCGCGGGACCTCCACGGTGATCGCGCTCTCCACCACCCGCGCGTGCTGCCCACTGCCATCCGCGTGTTTGCGCGCGCCGGCTGCCTCGCCGAGGCCTCCGCTCTCCTCGAGGCCGCGCCGGCGCTCGACGCCAGCCAATACACTGCGCTCGTGTCCGCGTTCTCCCGTGCCGGCAGGTTCCGGGATGCGGTCGCCGTGTTCCAGCGCATGGTGGATGGCGGCGTGCAGCCCGCGCTCGTCACCTACAACGTCGTGCTCCATGTCTACGCCAAGATGGCTGTCCCATGGAAAGAGGTGGTGGCGCTCGTGGACTCCATGAAGGAGGGTGGCATTGAGCTGGACAGGTATACATACAACACGCTCATTAGTTGTTGCCGTCGAAGGGGGCTTTACAGGGAGGCAGCGCAGGTGTTCGATGAGATGAAGGCTGCTGGATTCGAACCTGACAAGATCACATTCAATTCCCTGCTGGATGTATATGGTAAGGCGCGGAGGCATGAGGAGGCGATTGGGGTGCTAAAGAAGATGGAGAATGTGGGATGTGCACCCAGCGTGGTGACCTACAACTCACTCATCTCGTCTTATGTGAAGGATGGGTTGTTAGAAGAGGCTCTGGAGCTAAAACAGGAGATGGAGTTCAGGGGGATGAAGCCAGATGTGGTTACATACACGACATTGATCTCTGGTCTTGATAGAATTGGCAAAATTGACGCAGCACTTGCTACATACAGAGAAATGGTGAGGAACGGATGTGGCCCGAACCTGTGCACCTACAATGCATTGATCAAGATGCACGGGGTGAGGGGAAAGTTCACAGAGATGATGGCTGTCTTTGATGACCTCAGGTCTGCTGGGTATGTGCCAGATGTTGTCACCTGGAACATGCTCTTGTCCGTGTTTGGGCAGAATGGTCTAGACTCTGAGGTTTCAGGGGTGTTCAAGGAGATGAAGAAAGCTGGCTACATCCCTGAGAGGGACACATATGTTTCACTGATTAGTTCATATAGTCGATGTGGTTTGTTTGATCAAGCAATGGAGATATACAAGAGGATGATAGAAGCCGGTATATATCCAGATATTTCAACCTACAATGCTGCTCTATCTGCATTGGCTCGGTGTGGTCGCTGGGAACAGGCAGAAAAGTTGTTTGCTGAGATGGAGGATCGGGATTGTAAGCCAGATGAGCTCAGTTATTCCTCGTTGCTTCATGCATATGCTAATGCTAAGAAGTTGAACAAAATGAAAGCTTTATCTGAAGATATATGCAGAGAGGATTGAACACACAACTGGCTAGTAAAAACATTGGTCTTGGTCAATAACAAGTTAATAATTTATCTGAGACAGAAAAGGCGTTTCAGGAACTGAGGAGGGAGGCGTTGCTCCTGGACATTAATGTTCTTAATGCCATGGTATCCATATATGGGAAAAATAAGATGGTTAAGAAGGTGGAGGAGGTCCTTTCACTCATGAAGGAGAATTCTATCAACCACATTGCTGCAACCTATAACAGCTTGATGCATATGTATTCTCGTTTAGGTGATTGTGAAAAAGTGTGAAGCCTGACTGAGATCAAGTCAAGTGGCATGCGCCCTGATCGATACTCTTATAACACTGTGATATATGCATATGGAAGGAAAGGACAGATGAAAGAAGCCTCAAGGTTGTTCTCTGAGATGAAATGTTCCGGCGTGAAACCAGATATTGTAACATACAATATTTTCATCAAGAGTTATGTTGCCAACTTAATGTTTGAAGAAGCTAATGATTTAGTACGCTATCTGGTTGCCCAAGGCTGCAAGCCAAATGAGAGAACTTTCAATTCAATATTGCAGGGCTACTGTAGACATGGAAGGATGGTAGAGGCCAAATCATGCCTTACCAACCTTCCTAAGATTTATCCTGGAATATCAAAGGAAGAAAAACATAGACTGTTAGAACTGTTGGCAAAACACACTTCGTAAGATGGTTGATAAGAATCAAACCCTCCATTAGCATCTGTTCCATTGGATCAATCTCAGCATCATCGTCTTCTGATTGTGAGCGCAAACCAGGACTCGATACAGATGACATGCCCTCGCCATGATGAATCCATGATGAGTATCCATCCATGAACCCAATGGAAATTAAATGTTCCCGAACATCTTTTGCCTCTAACCAGTAATTATTTCCACAATCACAGCAATGACAAGGTATCCTATTATGTGGCAAAGACAAATTCTATAAAGTTGTGAAGGCCTTCATCATACTCGATTGACCACCTAAGATGCAACGATAAAAATTCAGCTTGCTAAGGACTTGAACTCGACACAGGAAAAAAAAACAGGAGCAATTTCTAACTAGTATTACCTAGGTGTTCTCATCCATTGCTTGTCCATGATGGTTGCAACAATATAAATCTCTCTACAGCTAATGTAGGTTGATTAGTGCTGAAAAGGTGAAGACAGGGACACCTATTATAACTGAATAATCGTGTTCCTATTATAACTGAACAAATAGTGTAACTAGCACCATTTATTTAACACAGATCAAGTCAAATAGAAAAAATTGGAAATACATTTTGAATCAATCAACATCTCAATAGAGGATTCAGATGATTGATGGCTATGGGGATATACCTGGATTAGTAGTCGTAGGGAGAATTTTTATATTTTAACTATTTTTATTCAATATTTTAATAATAACCGCTCTAAAAAATTTAGATCTAACTCTTTTGGTCGCGCTAGTGGGGCTAGCATGACCAAATAACGCTGTCGCGCCACATGCATTGGCGCGACAAGATGTGCCATGTTGGACGACGTTTTCGACGTGAAAAACTTTGTCACGCCACTCCCGCTTGCGTGACAGTATTGTTCTGTCGCGTCACTGGGAGTGGCGTGATAAAACTGAAACTTTGAAAAATCATAACTCTTTAATACGACGTCGGATGAAGATAAAATTCATATAAAAATTGTAGCTCTCGACGAGATCTACAACTTTCTAGTTTTGAGTTTTTTCATTTAAGCACGCTAAGATGCTCAAAAAATTAATATAAAATTTCAGGACCAAAATAACTGCGTACTAGTGTTTGTCGCATCAGGAAAATAATATCTTCTTTATGTTGTTAAATAAAGATACTTTTTACATCAAAGTTGTAGTTCTCAATTATATCTATAACTTTTTAGTTTTTAGTTTTTATATTTAAGGTCGTTAAGATGCACGAAAAAATAATATAAAATTTCAGTAGCTTAATAATCATGCACTAAGTCTTGTCACTTTATTAAAATTATATTTTTTTTCATGTTTGGTGTCAAATGAAGATACTTTTTATACTAAAGTTGTAGCTAACTATGAGATCAACATTTTTTTAATTTTGATGTCTTTCATTTGAGATAGTTAAGATATCAAAAAAATAATACAAAATTTAATAGCATATTAATCATGTTTCAAAGCTTATCTTTTTAAAAAAATCATATATTTCTTATTTGATGTCGCATAAAAATACTTTTTAAATGAAACTTGTATATCTTATTAAGAGCTACAACTTTGATATAAAATATGAAGTAAAGTCCATCACCGGTCCCTAAACTTGTACCGATGTGTCATCGGGGTCCTTAAACTCGCAAATTGATCGTTTAGGTCCTCAAACTTTTTCATCTGTGTCATCTCGGTCCCTAAACTTATTCGGCTGTGTCATCCCAGTCCATAAACTTGGAAATCACCTGTTTAGGTCCTTAAACTTGTTCAGTTGTGTTATCCCGGTCTCTAAACTTGGTATTGAGTCTCATCTGGTCAAAACAGGGCGATCTAAAAACTCTATATTAAATATTAATTCATAACTTTATAATATGAGCTCGAATGAAGACAAACTTTATATCAAAATTGTAGCCCTCGATGCGATCTACAACTTTATAGTTGAAAAGTTTTTGAATTAAAATTGTTTAGGGTCCCAAAATATTATTGTAAGTTTATAGATTTTAAAATTTAAAATTTAAAATTAAATTTTGGGACACTAAATGACTTTAAATAAAAACTTTTTAACTACAAAGTTGTATATCGTATTGAGAACTATAATTTTATATAGACTATGTCAGTATCTAAGATTGTTTGATAATTTTAAATTTCAAATTTCAAAATCTATAAACATACAACAATATTTTGTGCCTCTAAACAGTTTTAATTCAAACACTTTTCAACTACAAAGTTATAGATCGCGTCGAGGGCTATAATTTTGACATAAAGTTTGTCTTCATTCGAGCTCATATGAAAAAATTATGAATTATTTTTTGATATAGAGTTTTTAGATCGCTCTGTTTTGACCTAGATAAGAGTCAAAACCAAGTTTAGGGACCAGGATGACACAACTGAACAAGTTTGAGGACCTAGACGGGTGATTTCTAAGTTCAGGGACCGAGATGATACAGCTGAACAAGTTTGAGGACCTAAACAGTCGATTTGCGAGTTCAGGAACCGGAATGACACAGCCAAACAAGTTTAGGGACCGGTGATGGACTTTACTCTAAAATATATCTATATTTGACATCATAGAAAAATAATATTATTTTTCTAATGCGACAAACACCGGTAAACAAGATTATTTTAATTATCTTTTATTCAATATTTGACACAAACAAGACTGGGCGTTTCTCAAAAAAACAAACAAGACTGGGCATCTTGCTCAAAAAAGCAATAAGTCTGGACACGACCTCTTCAAAACCCACGACCACCGACGCGTCTCTCTCTCTCTACGACGTGGACACATGGTAAACGTGTGCAGCTGTCACGGAAACAATCATCGACAATCATCGTTTCTAGAACTAGAATGCTCATCAGAGAGTTCGTAATCAATCGCTTTTTTATCCAAAAAGACAAGAGAAATCGCGGCACTCTGTGCACAAAAGTTCCTCGCATATTGTTTAGAAAATTTGCAAGTTGAGACAGAGTTTGGACAAAACAGAACCGGCAGGACTAGGGCGCGCGATTCAAACGCACGAGCGCAAGTGTGTAGCAGGCGGGATATAGACGCCATCAGTCATCTCACAGATCGTTTCCACTTTCCAAGTCTGTCGACACTTCGCGTTCAATTCGCCTTCCGCGGCTGCTTCCTCGTGCTTCTTTTGACGCGATCGCGCCGCTCTTTCGTTCAGGCCGGCCAGTGCTCCCAAGGTATAAGTAAGTAACCATGGTCCATGGATGGCTAGAGACGAGACGCATGCAACTGCATGAAATACTGCTGTGTGTATACAAGATCTCAATTGGTCACAGGATCGGAGTTTCCATCCATCTACACTACACCTACCACTGGCTACAGCAGCTCATCATTACAAGGAGATCACCAGAGGATCGTTAGTGTGATAGATAGATGGGGCAAGACGACTACCTGTCCATGTGCCTCGCGGCGCTGGTCGCCGCGTGCCAGCAAGCCGGCGCCGACGACGACGCGCCACCGTTACGCGCGAGGGCGGCGTCGCCTGGCGAGCTCCCGCTCCACTTCCGCTGCCCCATCTGCGGCAAGGCGTTCGCGTCATACCAGGCGCTCGGCGGACACAAGGCGAGCCACCGCAAGCCTGCAGCGGCGGCATACGATAGGGTGCCATCGTCGTCATCCGGCCAGCATCAGAAGGGAGCCGCGGAGGCGGCATCGTCGTCTGGGAACGGCGGCGGCGGCGGCGGCTCCGGGCGGCACGTCTGCACGGTGTGCCACAGGTACTTCGCCACTGGGCAGGCGCTCGGCGGGCACAAGAGGTTCCACTACCTGCACGGCCCGTCGGTGCCGGCCTCGCTGCCACCCAGCACCACGGGCGCGGGCTGGCTTGACCTCAACATGACGCCCCTTGCGCCGCCGTACGTTCCATTTGCCGGCGTGAGACGACGGGGTGAGGATGAGGAGGTTCAGAGCCCCATGCCTTTGCAGCAGGCCAAGAAGCATCGGGCGTCAAATTCTGCGTGAAGTAAGTAACTGAAAAGCCATGCAAGCATTCAGTCGGGAGACGAAACAATGACTGCTGAGTAGTGGCTAAATCGAATAAAGATGGTTTGGATAAAAAGTTCATAGATGCATTGCATGGAAAAAAAAACATGCTACGGTTCTCATGCCAGGCGCGTCCCGGCGAAATAGGAGGCCCAGTTCGAAACACTAAGTGGAGGCCCTAATATCTAGGATCAAAACAAAAAAATAATGGCAAATATCAATGTATTACTTATATTAAAAAGTATTGCAACATACACCAAGAATTATACCTGTTATATAACCATCACTTGAAAAGTGATATTCTCTTAGCATTCTTTGAAATGAAATCTTCAATGATATATTCATAATCAATCTTGTCCAGCACGCCACTCTCAAGTGCTATTAACGCCAGTGCATTAAGTCTTTCTTGGGTCATTGTAGTTCGCAAGTAGGTCTTCAATAGCTTCAATTTAGAAAAGCTCCGCTCTACCGATGCAACAGTTACTGGAATGGTCAATAGAATTCTGTATGCAATGGTTGCATTGGGAAAACACTCATGTCGCTTCAAAAAATTTAGAATTTCGATCGGGCCTTTATTTTCTTGTGGAATAAAATCTTGAAGAAAAATCAACTCCACATAAAGGTCATCAGCATCAATATCAGATCGTCCATCTCGTTTAAGTGCAGCCCCAAGATGATCACAACAAGATTTCAAGCTCTTATTATCCAGAGAACGCAATGCATCAGAAGTAAATAAGAAACCAAATGTTTTCTTGAACGCCGAATAACTGCGAGGGCGAGGCCTAGGAACTTCAAGTCCGTCCAGCAGTCCACTGTCCAGGCGATGAACACGAAGGCGAAAGGCAGCCTAACGGAAGCCGGAAGGGTTACGGGAAACTGAAAGAACGCAGCGACTGCTCCGTCCCTGGAAGGAAGAAGCCACGATCGTGACTTGTGGCTGTGCCCAGGCTCTAGCAGGCCACGTTTTGGGCCAAGGAAGACAAGTTATAAGCTGATTTTCTCATTAAAACAAAGCCCAAATTTATTATATATATTTAGCATACTTAGTAAATTTGGGGCCCATGATTCTTGGGGGCCCTGTTCGATCGCACAGCCCGCACGGGCCCATGGACGCCCCTGCTCATGCATGTCTTTAGTGCTATATATATACCCTGCAAACTTTCCCTAGGGCTTTGGATAGGGGACAAGTTAATGAATGTATATAGCTTTGTGTTTGTACAACTTATTGGTGGCCACATGGCATCTTACCGAACATGGTGTTTTCATAGTTCATAAATATTTTGCCTCCAGATAAATATTTGTGAAAATATTAAGATATTTTTACTAGTTCTTCGTTAGAAGTGTAAATTTAACCAAGATAGCCTAATCTTACATCTATATAAGAGCGATTGCTTTCATTCATCTCTCAGGATAGCCTAATCTTACATCTATAACGAGCGATTGTTTTCATTCATCTCTCACTTTTTCCCCGTTGTGGCATTGTTCATTACTCACTCCTTCGAGTTCCGAGGTGCAAAACCTTACACCACTCTTGGCCTAGCTATCCAAGGCCCGCTCGGGTCCTTCTACCTTTTTTAAACTCATGATAGATGCATACAATAGCCACCTATTTAAGTTGAGGCAATCTTATCTTAATTTTCCATATGAGATTAATCTTTTATTACACTGGCATTTATTATTGGTGTTAGAATTATTTGTTTTAAGGTTGGGTCAGACCCAATTAAGTTCAACAATAATTGCTACCTTATTATCATTGGCACGAGCACCGCACGATAAATTATACATCCGAGCATATTTGCTAATTAAGTAAAATTGTAAAGACAATGAAAATTGTTGTTTTTATTATAACAAGAATATATCCAATTTTTACTTTTTTATTGAAAATTCCAATAGTTATTTGGACAACAAATCAAATTGTTTTTGGTCTAACACAAAATATAACTAATTTATCTGGGAATGGTTATAAGGAATAGAGAATAGACCTAAAATTATGCCTCCAAAAGTTTGTGTCGCGTGACAAACTTTGTTGGTCTATCTTGTTAAATATAAATGATTAATGACAAAATCAAAATAGTCCATCTTGTATGCATATTCATCTTCGAAGGCTACACAATAGATTTACTTTTGGACATAGTTACAAACTAGGAATTGGCATACGTACATCATGTGCCTATTTTATGTTTTTCTCTCGGGCGATAAATCATAGCCATTGGATCTTAATAGTACGACTATGGAGTTATTTTCAAGCTCCGGTGTCACGGAACCGTTCAAATTATAAGAATAAAAGTACAAAAAACAATCGCCGGAGCAATTAAATTCCCGTACTTAAGCTCCCATAACTCTGGTAGTCCAATAAAATCACGAGGGATTTCAAACCAACCAACATACAAGCCAAGATCGTAGTGGTCCAACATAACAGTCACATGCTACATCCATTATTACAAGTAATTCAACATAGATCGGAGTTCCACAGAGTTATTACAACTCAAGTTCAAAAGTAGCGAAAGCAAAATAGTTTGAAACTAATATCATCTTAATTCAAATACATGTCCGTACCAAGGTCAATTTCTAACAAAAGCATGAGAGATAAGATAGCTCAGAAGGGTCATGTCCATGACCACACTCTGCCACTACAGCAAGAGCCATCCAATTCTTGCAGTAGCCATGATACATCACAACCTGCAACAAGTGGGAATAAACCCTGAGTACGAGAAGATACTCAGCTAGACTTACCCATTATAAACTAGAAATAAATGACACCAAGGAGCATGCAAGGCTTTCTTTAGTGGGGTTGGCTAACTCAGTTGCGAAAAGCATAAGCTACTATAAAGATACTATTTTAAGTATTTTGCATCATCTTTAGTATGACCTATCCAACTAGATAAGCATCTATACTATAGCAATCACTTGATTAACCAATACATCCAGTTACCAATTTAAATTTAGCATTTTCACTACCATCCAATAACCATCATTGTTCCATCATAATTACTACAATGTTGTAGCTCGAGTCAAGTGCTCACTATCCAGGAGCGATGGCGATTCAAATCGATTCCTAATCAGCTGGTGATTTATTCCTCACACAAACCACGCTTCCCCCGTTAGGGTCGCTTATATCACCAATTACACTTTTCAAGTAGCCGCGGGATAACAGTCATGGACCGCACTACCCAGGGACCGCCCGACTGCCAGAACGCACCTTGGGCTCACTCTTCGCGTCCCCGTCATACCCCTTTAGCACCAGTCTGCCAATCCGAGTTTATCCCAGCTCGAATAGTGTCACTAGCTTCGCGGTCGAAAGGTACTTTATTCGGCCAGCTAAATGTGAGGCATGCGTTCAACATGACAAGAGGGGCGGGCAACGATCGGTCCTTAATTGACACAGACGGAAAACTAACAACACCCCAAAACCTGTCTGGTTGCCTTCAACTTTTCCGTCCGGTCTTCAATTATCCATCAACACATGGTTAATTCCAGGATACCATTCTTTTCATAGCTAAATTCTTTTAGTAACCACCTATAAATGTAGATGACCGGAAATCACCGATCGCTACCGGTCTAAGCATGGCTAAGCAATATTTTCGATCCTTAACCAAAATAGGATTGCAGGCATATTTGTGGGACAAGGAAAAGGTATATATGCAGCAAGTGTTTTCACTTAATTCCTATAACTTAATGCAACAATACATATATAACATATATATATATTCAATTGCTTTTATAAAGTAGGAGGCTTAGAATGCTCCGGGGCTTGCCTGGGATCGAACACTTAGGTTAGTGTTTGACAGCTAACACTCGCTTGGCGAGCATCTCCCATCCTGGCACTTGCTTAGTCCTTCAATCTTCGAGATAGGTCCACCAAACGTCATCTTCGAATTTGGCTCCAATATCTTATCCTTCACATGATGCATCTAGCGAACCTAAATGAGATGTAAGATGCATGTGTATGAATATGATGAATGGTAACACAAGATGCATCACATAAGCATTCAAATAAACACACGATTAAGACATAGACACCAAAAGCTATTTAACTAATCATCACTCAACCAATTAAAGAGGATAAGCACATCAAGTATAACACAAGTTTAACAAGATCATAAGTATCATAACTTGACCATCATCAAGGGCATAAGCCACACTTAGCAACACATAGAGTAAACAACCACCACTAGCATCTGTCTATTTTTGGACTGCAAACAACAGCTGCATGTTTGGATCATAACTGGAGTTATATAAATCCAACAGACATGCAACAAGACATTCTGGAAAGCTCATGAAATTGTTTACAATTTATATTTAAACATCTTTGCATGATTCTCAAGTTAACCATGTCAAATATGCATATTTACAGAATCTAGTCCAGAGATTCCAGAGAACAACTATTTCTGGAACCTAACTTAGAACAGTCATAACTCACAAACTACAAGGCCAAATGTCACCAAAATTTAACACAAGCTAGATTAATGAGTCATCTACAACTTTGTTATAAGCATGTTTCTCAGCAAACATCATTTTCATGGTGCAATTACCAAAGTCCCAGAAACTGTCCAGGAAAGCATCAATTGCAAGAATAAATATTAACTTATATTCCAAACATATATTTGGCCACAACCAATGTAACCATCATAAAGTGCATGTTAAATGATCACCAAAAATCATAATTCTCATCACTAAATAAATTCTTTTAATGCATTTCTTAATTTATTTAGATGGCTAGGTGATTTAATGAACATATATCAAAAGTGCACCATAAATTCTACAAAAATTATAGTAGCTAGAATATCATCACAATAGTCTACTGTAAAAATTTTAAGCCAGTTGTACTTGTATATCAACCTCTATGAAAAAGACAAATTGCTATTGCAAGAAATCATGTGAGAGCAAGATACACTAATAACTCACTCATATAGCAACCAAAATTCATGAAATTTTTATCACACATCAAACATCACATGAATAACATGCCACAAAAATTTCACTTCATTTGGAGCCCTACATCTTCATTTATGAAAAATAACAAATTCAACTAGCATTAAAACCTAACTGCATAAATCTACTTTTACAGAGAAAAAATTAAACAAAAACATGCCATATTATAGATCTAATACATAGAAAATTTCACAAGGATTCCAAAAAGTACTCATTTGATATTTTTGGATTTTTCTATAATTTACTGTGATTTTCCAAAGTTTCAGCCCTAATATGCATAAAAGAAAAAGGAAAAGGGAAAATTGTACTATGCAGAACTATTCATATGACTCATGACTTTTGCAGTTTGGCCCCCGAAGAAACTTAAATTAAACCGATCAAACAAGTCCTTCTTGCACTATTCAAATGAGTCTGTGCTTTCTCATTTAGCCCCCTGCCTTCTTCCTTAACTAGACCCGAGGTCCTCCTTCTTCCTTTCACAGGCAGCACAGGCACAGGGGACGTCGGGGCTGGCCGATCGCCGGTGGCCTGGCGACTGGGAACGTCCAAGGTGGGGCCGCGCGGGCCAAACACGTCCACGCCGGACCCGTAGGTGCTTGGTAGCACGGCCAGTAGCAGCTTGCGGCACCCTAGCCATGGGCCACGCAAGCACGCGGACAGCCGCTCGGCAACGGCGGCGCGACCCGGTAGGGCAGAGGTGATGCTCAGGTGGATGAGGATGGAATAGTGCGTGGCGATGCTGCTGGGGCTTTTGGAAGAGTTGAAAATGAGCAGAGGCGGCAAGTAATAGCGGCAGCGAGCTCGGCTCGTGAGTCAAGCATGGCGGGCGGCGTCGATCTTCGGCTCCAGTCTGGTCTGGCTCAACGGGAAACACACGTGAGCCAAGAGATGGCGGCGGAGCTGGTGGCGGCGGCGGCGCTAGTGGCTGGCTGGGTGGAGGACAACAAGGAGTAGCGGCAGTGGAGCTCGGCAATGGCCAGCCATGGCGCCACTGGAGCTGTGCCCGCTCGGCTATGGCGGGCAGAGGGAGAGGGCAGGAGAGGGAGCGAGGGCATGGGAGAGTGGGAGGACGGTTGAAAGTCCCTAGTTTGGTTATGGCTAATTGATGAAACCTAAGACTAACCTTTGTATCTAAGTGGATGATTTAGATAAAGGTGGTCATTGAATATGAGACATGACATTGACTCATGTGACCAAGATGACGAAGACCAAGATGATGCTTGGCTCGATGGACCGGTTGTGAAGGTGAAGAGCAAGTCGAGGCTTCAAAGCGAAGGACCATGCGATGGTGAAGCTTGAGCAAGACTTGGCGCCGACGGACCGATGCAACGGTAAAGAGCAAGTGAAGTCAAGGTCGATGGATCAAGACGGTCATGTGATGATATGAAGTGGATCATATCTTTTAGAAAAACAAAATGGGCTCAAGGCAAAGGTATAACCATAGAGCCATTTTGTTTTGCACTCAAGACACCATAGAGGGTGTGAGTGGTTTAGGATTGATAGCCGAACTATTAAGAGGGGAAGTCTTATCAGTTATTCGATGCACGGGTGCCACTAGGTGAATTCATGAAGTGCATTGCATGTAGGGCCTAGTGAGCTAACTAGAAAACCTTCGAAAATGATTATGAAAATGCTAACACACATGCACAAGGTGGTGATCACTTGTTGGTGTTGGCATATTTACGAAGGCATTGAAGTTTGAGCGGTAGAGAGGGTTTGGGTCTCTCTCTCCCTCCCACCGAGCTTGCGAGCGCGGGATTCAGGCGTTTTCGAGGAGTTGAAATGCCTATTTTCCACTACGCCGGAAGTCGGAAAAGAAACGGAGGCGAACGGAGGTCACAGAGGTGACCGGATGCTGCACCGGACACGGTCATGGTATGACCAGACGCGTCCGGTTAGTTCAGCGCAGCAGTCAGGCACGCGGGTGTTAGGGTTTGCAACCGGCGCGTCCTATCACTCGCGGGACCGGCGCGTCCGGTCAGGTGACCAGAAGGAACTGCGGTTCGCAAGGACGATCGGACGCGAGGTGCGTCCGGTCACACACTGTAACACCCTAGGTGTTATAGTGCTAATTAATCTGCCATGTCATCATAATGCATTGCAAAGCATCCCTATTAGGTTAACCTTGTTATGCATCAACTAAAACAAGTTTACTTATCTAGGTTGAATGTGTTTCTCAGTGGTGTGCTCCGAACCAACCCTAATTTTTAATACCACCGCAAATGCTTAGTCCATGCCCTACGTAATTTGAGGTGTGCGACTGTGTTGCACACTAGTGTCAAGTGTAGGGTATGAGCTCAAGTACAACCTCTAAAATGAAACTCCAAATTTGAGTTTGAATTGGAGTCCCAAAACTTGTCACGAGTTTTCCGATTCGAATTCGAATTCAAAATTGGGGAAAAATGTAAAAGAATTTTAAAAGCTAATTGGTCAACCAAGAGTGGCATTTGGTCAACCATGTCATGTTGGTCCAAATGATGCCCTTGGGTGAGGTTTTGATCGCTAAGTAATCACAAAATCAAAGTAGCAACAAATTCCAATTTAAAATTCCTCCGAAAACCCTAAATTTTAAAACCCTGTTTTACCCCTTTTGAAATAATTCAAAATCTAAGCAAAATTTGGGAAAAAGTTCAAAACCAAGTTTGTAGAAATTTTCAAGGTCTACAACTTTGGTGTTTTGAGTTTTCAAAGTTTTAGTGTAAAATGTGGAGCAATTTTGAAAATAAACAAATTTCAGTTTTGACTCATTTTTGTCCCCAAACTAAGATTTCAAAATGGAGGCAGAATTTGAAAAAGTTTTTAACAGCAAAGTTGTAGGTCTGGTCGAGATGTACAACTTTGGTGTTTGGAGATTTTGAAGTTTCAATATAAAATCAAAAGTAATTTCTAAATTACCAAATCCCAAAATGTGTCCCCTTTTGAATTTAAACTCAAATTTCAAAATCCAGTGAGAATTTGAAAAAGTGTTCAATACAAAACTTGTAGAGCTTGAAATTTTGAAGATTTCATAGATTGGAAGTTTTTCAAGTTGTTACATCAATTTGAGAGTAATTTTAGAAAACAGTTTGAAAATTCAAAATTTGGGGGGGTGCTACAGTGCCGCGCCAATGACGGCCGGCCACCGCGCGGTATGGGCGCCGGCGAGCCGCCGTGGCCGCCCAGACCCTTCGCGCGTGGTCAAGAACGCCAGCGCGACGACGTGAGCAGTCTGGCTCTGTAGTCGCGACCGCCTTCTATAAATACATGAGTTCACAGTGACGTTTACCATTTTTTCGCCACCGCCGCCACCGCACCTCCGCCGCTCGCCGCTGCCGCCACCAGGCCATCTCCGGCCACGCCAGTCACACCAACAGCATCGCCGCATCCTCACGCACCTCGTGAACCACCTAGGCCAGCTTGACTTCGCCTGGATCACCGCAGCCACCGCCTCCCGTGCTCAACTCCGGCGACTGCCCGTCATCCTCGCCTTACCGTGGCCAGCCGCCTCCAGTGCCTCTCCGCTTCAACCGATCACGCCTCTGTGATCGTGGTACGCCCCTGATGCTCCCTGGCTAGTTAGTTTAAGCTTTGCACCTTTGTGTCGTCGAGTCGTCGGTCACCGTAGTTGCCGAGCCGCCACCGTCGTCGGTGAAGTGTCACCGGAGCTCGAACCGTGGGGCAAATTAGTAAAACGGAGTCGTGGGAAGGTATAGTTGGTGTTGGTCGGGTCAGTTGGTCGACCGAAGCCCCGGTCACCGGCCGGCCACCGCGCGGAGGTGAGTGAGCACGTGGGAGTGAGCGAGACACGGGAGGTAGGCGATGACAGGCGGGGTCGGCCTGTCAGTGAGAGAGAACGGGAGAGTGAGCGCGCGCGGGCTGGGCCGCGGTGCTGGGCCGCACGGGCAAGTGCGGGCGCGAGCACGCGGGCGCGCACGAGCGGGCCGCTCAGTGGGCCGAGCCGGAAGGAGAGAAGAATCGGCCCGAGTTCGGTTTTTGTTTTTGTTTTTCAAAATTTTGAATAGTGCTACTATTTGTTTATTTCATTAAAAATTGTGTAGAGTTCCAAAATTCATGAAAATTTTTGTGTAGGCTTCTCAATGTATAAACTATCTAGGAAAAATGTTAAATGCTGAAATTGAGTACTTTGTGCAGTAGAATTAATTAGTTCTAATAAAGATTAAATGCAACTTCCATGAATTTTAATAATTAATTTATTAATCCAAAAATGATGAAATTTATTATGACACTGTTATAAATCATTCTTAATCCATAGAAAAAGTTTGAGCTTGATTAGGTAAAATTTGGTTAACTTCTAATTATGTCCTAATTATTTAAATAATAAATAAATGTTAATTTGAGAACTTTAAGAGTTGTGTGCCTTTTTGATTGAGTGATGTCCTTAGGTCACTACCCTTTTGTGATCTTTGGCACCTTAATTCTATGTTTGAGCTCGTTAGTAACTTGTTAGGTTAAAAGCTAGTATCGCTGGAATCGTCGCTACTAGTTAGTAGGTTTTCAGTTTGCGACTGTACCGCGAGGGAAGTTGTACTCCAGTCGTAACTCATAGCATGTTATCATCAAGCATCATGTTTATCGTCGAGCATCATGTTAAAGCATGTTATGTGTTCGTGTAGTCTCCGCTTTCGAAGAAGTCGAAGCCGTCGAGCCAGTCTCCGGAGAAGAGCGATCGTGGGTGGGTTTCAGACCTGACGTTGGAGTTCTCGGGTCTGAGTCAGTCGTCGTGTCCGAGCAAGGCAAGCCCCGGTGCATTTAAACCCTACCTTGAATTTTACAAATGTTTTATTATTTATAATATGGTTTACTGCATTAAGTAATTAGGAGTTCTCGGGTCTGAGTCAGTCGTCGTGTCCGAACAATGGAGGGGAAACCACTTATGTGGATTTCACCGATACCTGTCCACCAGTGTTCTCAAAAGCAGATGAGCCGCTAGAGGCGGATGACTGGCTCCGTACCATGGAGCAGAAGTTTGAACTTTTACAGTGCACGGAGCATCAGAAGCCCGTGTTTGCAGCACATCAGCTTAGAGGTGTCGCAGGGGCGTGGTGGGCGAATCTGGTCGCCGCACGGCCTGCTGGCCACCGTATCACTTGGCAGGAGTTTCGTGAAGCCTTCAGAGCACATTATATCCCAGATGGTGTCATGGCCATGAAGTTAGAAGAGTTTCTCTCGCTGAAACAAGGGAACCAGACAGTTCTACAGTATGTGGGCAAATTCAATCATCTGTCCCAGTATGCAGCGGAATATGTGAACACCGATGCAAAGAAGAAGAGTTGTTTCATGAGAGGTTTGAGTACCAGAATCCAGGAAGCATTGGTCACCTGCTATAATGCCACTTACCATGAGATAGTCAATGTGGCTATTGCGTCAGAAGAGAAGTCCCGACTGCATAAAGAGTCGAAGAAAAAGAAGCCAGTGTTTTCTAGCCCGTCTGGTGGCATTAAAAAGCGCCAGAGGTTTGTTTATCACCCTCAGAACCATTTCCGCCCAACTTATCGTCCACCGCAATACCAAGCTCAACCGCAGACGTTTTTTCGTACTGCCGCAATTCCGTAGTATCCACAGCAGCCGAATGCCCCTGGTATTCGAAACCAGACTCCAGTAACCCATAACTTTCCCTGTTACAACTGTGGAAAGCCAGGCCACTTTTCCATGGACTGCCTGTATCCAAGGCAGTACAATCCCAGTTATCCCAGAGCTCCCGTACCGCAACAGCAACAACCTCAGAGCAAGAATAATAACCTGAATGTTCAGAAGGGTAAGGGTGAGAAGAAGAAGACCGGACGTGTATTCTACACTCAAGCAAGTGTAATCCCAGAGGGAGAACCTGTTATGATGGGTATGTTCCCTGTTGCTAATCATCCAGTAGTACTGTTATTTGATTCAGGTGCATCGCATACATTCATAAATCGCACCTTTGTTGTTAAGCATGACATTCCAATTATGGGAACACAAGAAGATTTCTTTATCCAGTCGCCCGGGGGACGACTATGTACTAAGGAGATGGTACGTGACGTACCTATAGAGTTAGGTGGGCATATATTTCCTACCTCAATGATAATATTACAGAAACAAGATATAGATGTAATCCTGGGTATGAATTGGATGTACCAAAGAGGAGCCCTTATAGATGCACTGCATAGAACTATAAGGTTGAACCTGCCAGATAATAAATCTCATCTTCTTATCCAACTTCCTATCCCAAAGAGAACAGTTGAAAGGATATGTGCAACTTCAGTACAGGAGATTTGTGATATACCGGTAGTCTGTGAATTTCCAGATGTGTTTCCAGATGATCTACCAGGTCTGCCACCTGACAGAGATGTAGAATTTATGATTGAGTTAAAACCGGGTACTGCCCCAATATCCCGGAGAGCTTACAGAATGCCACCCAATGAATTGGCAGAACTTAAGGATCAATTACAAGAGTTACGTGACAAAGGTTTTATCAGACCCAGTTCCTCACCTTGGGGATGTCCAGCTCTTTTTGTCAAGAAGAAAGATCAGACTTTAAGGATGTGTGTTGACTATCGACCGCTGAATGAAGTAACCATTAAGAATAAATATTTGTTGCCTCGCATTGATCTACTCTTTGATCAGCTTGCGGGGGCAAAGGTATTTTCAAAGATCGATCTTTGGTCAGGGTACCATCAAATCAAGATTCGACCTGAAGATATCCCAAAGACTGCATTCACTACCAGATATGGACTGTATGAGTACCTAGTTATGTCTTTTGGTCTCACCAATGCACCGGCACATTTCATGTATCTGATGAACTCAGTTTTCATGCCGGAGCTTGACAAATTTGTAGTTGTGTTTATTGATGATATTCTGGTATACTCCAAAAGTGAAGAAGAACATGTTGAGCATCTCAGAGTTGTTCTGACTCGTCTGAGAGATCACCAACTGTATGCCAAGTTCAGTAAATGTGAGTTTTGGTTAAGAGAAGTGCAATTCTTAGGACATGTGTTGTCAGCCGAAGGAGTAGCAGTAGATCCTGGCAAGGTGGAAGATATTCTGAATTGGAAACCACCAATCTCAGTTCATGAAGTCCGAAGTTTTCTGGGAATGGCGGGTTATTACCGTCGATTCATACCTGACTTTTCAAAGGTAGCCAAGCCAATCACAGAGTTGTTGAAGAATCAAACTAAGTTCATATGGTCTCTAGAATGTGAGAAAGCTTTTAGAATTTTAAAGAAGTCATTGACAACTGCTCCAGTTTTGGCACAACCAGATATAGAAAAGTCATTTGATGTTTACTGTGATGCCTCGGGTATTGGCCTTGGTTGTGTATTGATGCAAGAAGGCAGAGTCATTGCTTATGCCTCGAGACAGTTGAAGCGTCATGAAGAACATTATCCGACACATGATCTTGAACTAGCAGTTGTGGTTCATGCATTGAAAATTTGGCGTCATTACTTGTTAGGTAATACTTGCCACATGTATACAGATCACAAGAGCTTAAAGTATATCTTTACTCAGTCAGAGTTGAATATGAGGCAAAGAAGGTGGCTTGAGTTAATAAAGGATTATGATTTAGAAGTGCACTATCACCCTAGAAAAGCAAATGTTGTTGCTGATGCACTCAGTAGAAAGAATCATTGCAATTGCATTACTGTGAAGCCAATGGATTACAGTTTATGTTATGAATTAGAAAAGCTGAATATTGAAATAGTTCAACAAGGTCAGTTGACTAATGTCACAGTAGAATCAACAATCAAAGATCAGATTGTGTCTGCTCAGAGAAAGAATTCCGGAGTAGCTCACATCAAAGAAAAAGTTAGAACGGGTCAACAGACAGATTTCAGTATTGATGATGCAGATGTGTTGTGGTTTAAGAACCGGTTAGTGGTCCCAAAGGTTCCAAAGTTACGTCAGCTCATTCTTGATGAAGCACATAGCACAAGGTTTTCTATTCATCCAGTAAGTAATAAGATGTATCAAGATTTGAAACAGAAATTCTGGTGGACCAAAATGAAAATTGAGATTGCCAAGTATGTGGCCATATGTGACACTTGTTGTAAGGTGAAGGCAGTACACCTGAAGTCGGCGGGAATGTTACAACCCTTGCCCATTCCATCCTGGAAATGGGAAGATATCAGTATGGATTTCATTACTGGGTTACCCAAGACCTCAAGAGGCTTTGATTCAATTTGGGTCATTGTGTACCGACTGACAAAGTCATCTCATTTTATTCCAGTTAAGGTGGACTATTCTGCTATAACTTATGCAAGAATTTATATTGCACGAATCCTGAGTCTTCATGGGGTACCAAAGACCATTGTATCAGATAGAGGTACTCAGTTTGTTAACAAATTTTGGAGACACCTACATGAGTCCCTGGGTACAAAACTTTTGCATAGTACCGCTTATCATCCACAAACAAGTGGTCAGACTGAAAGGGTCAATCAAATTCTAGAAGACATGTTAAGGTCATGTGCACTTAATTATTCAGACACTTGGGACGAGTGGTTACCTTTAGCAGAATTCTCCTATAATAATAGTTATCAAGAGAGTATCAAAATGGCACCGTTTGAGGCATTGTATGGCCGTAGGTGCAGAACTCCATTGAATTGGTCAGAACCGGGAGAAAGATGGTTTTTCGGTGTTGATCTTGTGAAACAAACAGAAGAAAAAGTTAGGCAGATCCAGAATAATTTGAAAGTGGCTCAATCCAGGCAAAAGAGTTATGCTGATAAAAGGTGTAGACCTTTGGTATTCCAAGTAGGGGATTATGTTTATCTAAAAGTATCACCCATGAAAGGAGTTAACAGATTTGGAGTCAAAGGCAAACTCGCACCACATTATATTGGTCCTTTTCAAATCATTCAACAATGTGGAAAGGTGGCATATAAGTTAAAGCTGCCTGAACAACTGTCAGTCGTGCACAATGTATTTCATGTATCACAAATGAAGAAGTGTCTACAAGTACATGATCAAGTGGTTGATGTTGAGGGAGTTGAACTTGAACCGGATTTGACATATTCTGAACATCCTGTCAGAGTTTTGGATCAAAAAGATCGTGTTACCCAAAGTAGAACAACTAAATGGTACAAAATACAGTGGAATCAACATTCAGAAGAGGAAGCCACCTGGGAAACGAAGGATTATCTGTTAGAGAATTTCCCGGAGTTCTTTGCTTCTATCTAGGTTGCAATTTCCTCTTTAAACTGTAACCTATCCTTTTAAAATCTTTGTAATGCAGAAAACCCCTACCTGTTTTGTAGACAAGTCTTGGACGTGTTTGCTTGACACGTTTCCTTTTCTATTACTTAACTCAAGGCTTTAAATCTCGGGACGAGATTTCTTTAAGGGGGAAGGGCTGTAACACCCCGGGTGTTATAGTGCTAATTAATCTACCATGTCATCATAATGCATTGCAAAGCATCCCTGTTAGGTTAACCTTGTTATGCATCAACTAAAACAAGTTTACTTATCTAGGTTGAATGTGTTTCTCAGTGGTGTGCTCCGAACCCGAAAACCCTAATTTTTAATACCACCGCAAATGCTTAGTCCATGCCCTGCGTAATTTGAGGTGTGCGACTGTGTTGCACACTAGTGTCAAGTGTAGGGTATGAGCTCAAGTACAACCTCTAAAATGAAACTCCAAATTTGAGTTTGAATTGGAGTCCCAAAACTTGTCACGAGTTTTCCGATTCGAATTCGAATTCAAAATTGGGGAAAAATGTAAAAGAATTTTAAAAGCTAATTGGTCAACCAAGAGTGGCATTTGGTCAACCATGTCATGTTGGTCCAAATGATGCCCTTGGGTGAGGTTTTGATCGCTAAGTAATCACAAAATCAAAGTAGCAACAAATTCCAATTTAAAATTCCTCCGAAAACCCTAAATTTCAAAACCCTATTTTACCCCTTTTGAAATAATTCAAAATCTAAGCAAAATTTGGGAAAAAGTTCAAAACCAAGTTTGTAGAACTTTTCAAGGGCTACAACTTTGGTGTTTTGAGTTTTCAAAGTTTTAGTGTAAAATGTGGAGCAATTTTGAAAATAAACAAATTTCAGTTTTGACTCATTTTTGTCCCCAAACTAAGATTTCAAAATGGATGCAGAATTTGAAAAAGTTTTGAACAGCAAAGTTGTAGGTCTGGTCGAGATGTACAACTTTGATGTTTGGAGATTTTGAAGTTTCAATATAAAATCAAAAGTAATTTCTAAATTACCAAATCCCAAAAATGTGTCCCCTTTTGAATTTAAACTCAAATTTCAAAATCCATTGAGAATTTGAAAAAGTGTTCAATACAAAACTTGTAGAGCTTGAAATTTTGAAGATTTCATAGATTGGAAGTTTTTCAAGTTGTTACATGAATTTGAGAGTAATTTTAGAAAACAGTTTGAAAATTCAAAATTTAGGGGGGGTGCTACAGTGCCGCGCCAATGACGGCCGGCCACCGCGCGGTATGGGCGCCGGCGAGCCGCCGTGGCCGCCCAGACCCTTCGCGCGCGGTCGAGAACGCAAGCGCGACGACGCGAGCAGTCCGGCTTTGTAGTCGCGACCGTCTTCTATAAATACATGAGTTCACAGTGACGTTTACCATTTTTTCGCCACCGCCGCCACCGCAGCTCCGCCACTCGCCGCTGCCGCCACCAGGCCATCTCCGGCCACGCCAGTCACACCAACAGCATCGCCGCATCCTCACGCACCTCGTGAACCACCCAGGCCAGCTTGACTTCGCCTGGATCACCGCAGCCACCGCCTCCCGTGCTCAACTCCGGCGACTGCCCGCCATCCTCGCCTTACCGTGGCCAGCCACCTCCAGTGCCTCTCCGCTTCAACCGATCACGCCTCTGTGATCGTGGTACGCCCCTGATGCTCCCTGGCTAGTTAGTTTAAGCTTTGCACCTTTGTGTCGTCGAGTCGTCGGTCACCGTAGTTGCCGAGCCGCCACCGTCGTCGGTGAAGTGTCACCGGAGCTCGAACCGTGGGGCAAATTAGTAAAACGGAGTCGTGGGAAGGTGTAGTTGGTGTTGGTCGGGTCAGTTGGTCGACCGAAGCCCCAGTCACCGGCCGGCCACCGCGCGGAGGTGAGTGAGCACGCGGGAGTGAGCGAGACACGGGAGGTAGGCGATGACAGGCAGGGTCAGCCTGTCAGTGAGAGAGAACGGGAGAGTGAGCGCGCGCGGGCTGGGCCGCGGTGCTGGGCCGCACGGGCAAGTGCGGGCGCGAGCACGCGGGCGCGCACGAGCGGGCCGCTCAGTGGGCCGAGCCGGAAGGAGAGAAGAATCGGCCCGAGTTCGGTTTTTGTTTTTCTTTTTCAAAATTTTGAATAGTGCTACTATTTGTTTATTTCATTAAAAATTGTGTAGAGTTCCAAAATTCATGAAAATTTTTGTGTAGGCTTCTCAATGTATAAACTATCTAGGAAAAATGTTAAATGCTGAAATTGAGTACTTTGTGCTGTAGAATTAATTAGTTCTAATAAAGATTAAATGCAACTTCCATGAATTTTAATAATTAATTTATTAATCCAAAAATGATGAAATTTATTATTACACTTTTATAAATAATTCTTAATCCATAGAAAAAGTTTGAGCTTGATTAGGTAAAATTTGATTAACTTCTAATTATGTCCTAATTATTTAAATAATAAATAAATGTTAATTTGAGAACTTTAAGAGTTGTGTGCCTTTTTGATTGAGTGATGTCCTTAGGTCACTACCCTTTTGTGATCTTTGGCACCTTAATTCCATGTTTGAGCTTGTTAGTAACTTGTTAGGTTAAAAGCTGGTATCGCTGGAATCGTCGCTACTAGTTAGTAGGTTTTCAGTTTGCGACTGTACCGCGAGGGAAGTTGTACTCCAGTCGTAACTCGTAGCATGTTATCATCAAGCATCATGTTTATCGTCGAGCATCATGTTAAAGCATGTTATGTGTTCGTGTAGTCTCTGCTTTCGAAGAAGTTGAAGCCGTCGAGCCAGTCTCCGGAGAAGAGCGATCGTCGGTGGGTTTCGGACCTAACGTTGGAGTTCTCGGGTCTGAGTCAGTCGTCGTGTCCGAGCAAGGCAAGCCCCGGTGCATTTAAATCCTACCTTGAATTTTACAAATGTTTTATTATTTATAATATGGTTTACTGCATTAAGTAATTAGGAGTTGAGTGATAACCCAATTGCTGCATTATCATCCTTGATTATTGTGATATCAACCTTGATACCTGTTTTACGGAAAATGCGTAGTATGCTTCGCTATGCTTAGAACTTTTAAATGCAATGTCTATATAGCCATGACGGCATATTGAATGAATATTGAAATATGAGAATGAACTTGAAAGATCGGGCGGGTGGTTTGGCCACTGCTAACATGCATTGGGAAAGGAGTCTCAATGTAGTGTTTCCGCCTTGTCAGTTAAGGTCCGTTCGTTGTAAGCCTGTTGCGTTCAAGACTTTGCAACTAGCTTCATGCCTTGGGTAAGCCCAAAATGTTGGTGATTCCATTACGAGAACGTCTAACCTCGCACTAGGAGTGGAGAGATGGCGAGAGTAGCGTGTACCCTCGGGGCTAGAATTTGGTCGGGTTCGAGGAGTACTGTACTCTCGGGTGGCGATGGACACGTTCTGGTTTTGGGAGATCTAAATGAGGGTTGATATATGCAAGATTCGGTTCTACATATGTCGTGAAGTTAGAGATCCCCAGCTGGGTATAATCGGTTCGAATCGTCGTTGCTCCTCGGTTATGGAGACTTGATCACCTGACTTGCATCGTAGTTAAGAACTGGAATTGAAAGAAAGAATGAGAAAGGTTTTGATGATAATTACTTTGATCTAGATTAGGATCACTTAGAATTGGTTAATGAACCATCAATGGTAAAAGTAAAATATTGAAGGTAAGGACTTACTTTAGTAAGCTTTTCTGCAAAAGAAAATTTGATTCTGGAATACCCGTACCTTGATTCCCTAAAGCTAGCATGCTCTTGGAGTCTTTGTCTTAGTCGGGTAAGTCTTGTTGAGTACCCTCAAGTACTCAGGGTTTGTTAACCCCTTGTTGCAGGTGCAGTTCATGAACAAGTCTGCTTCGAGCCTTGTTGCATGACCGTCGTGGTTGAAGAAAGCGACGACGAGTAGACTGTGTGGCCTTTGGGCAAGGCATCTCGCTTGTGTGTTGTAATAAAGTTAATACCGATACTTCTCTACTACTGGTTTGTAATAATGTTACATAAGGTTTGAAGTTTGAAAACTGGTTTGTAAACCTATATTATTGTAAGACTTCCGCTACGTTACTCTATTGAATATTTTGAATAAACTGTTGTAATATTGCAATACTCCTGTGATTGGATCCTGTTCGGAGGAAAACTGGCCTTTTAAGTTATGGTGAACATAAGTACGGCCATCAGAGGTCATTATGGTAATGACGAGTACTTGTGGGCCATCATAATTAGGAGGTTCTGTGACACACACGATCGGACATGTCCGGTCGTTGAGGGAGCTTACTGGACTCAAACCAGATGCTGGCACTGTCACGTCTGGTCATTGCCTAGGGCGCGTCTGATCGTTGCTTCACGGGCGCGTGGTACTGTGCGATCGGCGCGTCCGGTCGTTTGACGGTCGCGTCCGGTCGTTTGACGGGCACGTCTAGTCATTGTCTGGGGCGCGTCCGGTCGTTGGTTTGACCGTTGGGGTTCAGTGACCGTTGGAGGATCGGACGCGGTTGAGCGCGTCCGGTCAGTTTCGACCGGCGCGTCCAGTCATCCCGAAAAGGACCCAGCGAAGGGGTATAACAGCTCTATTCGTTGGGATGCTTATAAATACTTGTTGGCCGGCCCTTAGGGAGGACTCTTGTGATTTCTAACATACTTGTGCATCCTTTGAGCTAGATCTTCTCCTCCCACTCTTCTCTCTTGCTTGATTGCAAATCAAAAGTGAGATTGAGTGATCCCAAAGTGCATTGCATAGCTTGAGGGCATCTAGTGGCACTTGTGGATGGTTTAGCTGGTGGATTTCTTGTTACTCTTGGAGAGTACCGCTCCTAGCCGGCTTGGAGATTGTTGGAGGCGTTGGCAAGAGAAGGAGATTGTTCTTGGCCACCTCCGGTTGATTGTAAGAGGTTCTTGTGCTTTCCTCGGCGGAGCGCCAAAAGCAACTCTAGTGGATTGCGCGTGTCGTTGAGTTACTAAAAGTCCCTAGTTTGGTTTTGGCTAATTGATGAAACCTAGGACTAACCTTTGTATCTAAGTGGATGATTTAGATAAAGGTGGTCATTGAATATGAAACATGACATTGACTCATGTGACCAAGATGATGAAGACCAAGATGATGCTTGGCTCGATGGACCAGTTGTGAAGGTGAAGGGCAAGTCGAGGCTTCGAAGCGAAGGACCATGCGATGGTGAAGCTTGAGCAAGACTTGGCGCCGATGGACCGATGCAACGGTGAAGAGCAAGTGAAGTCAAGGTCGATGGATCGAGACGGTCATGTGATGATATGAAGTGGATCATATCTTTTGCGAGAACAAAATGGGCTCAAGGCAAAGGTATAACCATAGGGCTATTTTGTTTTGCACTCAAGACACCATAGAGGGTGTGAGTGGTTTAAGATCGATAGCCGAACTATTAAGAGGGAAAGTCTTATCGGTTATTCGATGCACGGGTGCCACTAGGTGAATTCATGAAGTGCATTGCATGTAGGGCCTAGTGAGCTAACTGGAAAACCTTCAAAAATGTTTATGAAAATGCTAACCGGACGCTGCACCGGACGCGGTCATGGTATGACCGGACGCGTCCGGTCTGCAGTCAGGCGCGCTGGTGCTAGGGTTTGCAACCGGCGTGTCCGGTCACTCGCGGGACCGGCGCGTCTGGTCAGGTGCCCAGAAGGAACTACGGTTCACGAGGACGATCGAACGCGAGGCGCGTCTGATCACACGTGATCGGACGCGTCCGATCGTTGAGGGAGCTTACTGAACTCTAACCGGACGCGGACACTGTCGCGTCCGGTCGTTGACTGGAGCGCGTTCGGTTGTTACTTCGCGGGCGCGTGGTGCTGTGCGATCGGCGCGTCCGGTCGTTGACTGGAGCACGTCCGGTCACTCGGAACCGGCGCGTCCGGTCGTTATGAGAAGCGCATCCGGTCATGGGGTTTGACCGTTGGCGCAGTAACCGTTGGAGGATCGGACGCCGTTGAGCGCGTCCGGTCAGTTTTGACCGGCGCGTCCGGTCATCCCGAAAAGGACCCAGTGAAGGGGTATAACGGCTCTATTCGGATGGGATGCTTATAAATACTTGTTGGCCGGCCCTTGGGGAGGTCTCTCGTGATTTCTAACATACTTGTGCATCCTTTGAGCTAGAGCTTCTCCTCCCACTCATCTCTCTTGCTTAATTGCAAATCAAAAGTGAGATTGAGTAATCCCAAAGTGCATTTCATAGCTTGAGGGCATCTAGTGGCACTTGTGGGTGGTTTAGCCAATGGATTTCCTGTTACTCTTGGAGAGTACCGCTCCTAGCCGGCTTGGAGATTGTTGGAGGCATTGGCAAGAGAAGGTGATTGTTCTTGGCCACCTCCGGTTGATTGTAAGAGGTTCTTGTGCTTTCCTCGGCGGGACGCCAAAAGCAACTCTATTACATTGCGCGTGTCATTAAGTTATCTCACTTGAGAGTGGTGTCTTGCGGTGCCTTGCAGGGCGTGCCTTGAGGGGCAAGTGACTTGAGGGTCACACCGAGGAACCATCTAAGTGTTGATTGACACAACCGGTGACGTAGCTTGTCAGTGCACAAGTGAACACCGGGTGAACAAAAATATTATGTCTCTTGTCTCTCGGTGATTGGTCGTCATATTGTGTTGTTGTCAATATTGATTGATTGTATATCATCTTGGTGATTGGCAACATCTTCACTCCACCGTCGGTATAAGATTCACAATCTTCTCTCTCGCATTTACTTTTACTAGTTATCTTGTGTAGCTCTAGTGTTAGCCTTTGCTAGTAGTTGTTAGCTTGCTCACTAGTGTAAGTTTAGTGATATAGCCCTTGTGTTAACTAGAGATCTTAATCTACTATACTTGTGGATAGGAGGCTTGCATCACAACCGTAGGCTAAGCAAAACTCGCTTTACGCCGTTTGTTATTCTAACAAGTTTGCTTAGTGGTTCTTGTAGATTTTTATAGGCTATTCACCCCCCATCTAGCCATCTAGGACCTTACAAGTTGTATCAGAGCCGTGGTCACTGTTTTAATCAAGGCTTAACATCCTTCGGTGTGAAAAATGGCTCAAATTGTGTTCAATCATATTGGGGGCAAGCCACCGTTCTTTGATGGTGTTAGTTCTTTTGCTCATTGGAAGAGAAAAATGACAATGTACCTTGGTTCTATTCATGAGAGAGTTTTGCAAGTCACCGAGAATGACTTTGCTATCATTAATCCTGATCATCTCACCAATGAAGATAGAGCAAATAGAACATGCAATAGAATGGCTCTTAATACACTTTACAATGGTATTGACACAAAAGTATTTGAGGGCATCAAGGATTTAGAATTGGCAAATGAAGTATGGACAAGGTTGAGTGAAACATATGAGGGCACTAAGGTTGTAAAGAGTGCCAAGCTATATGGGCTCAAGAGTGAGTTTGAGAACTTCAAGATGAAAGAAGAAGAAACAATCTTAGAGATGTTTCATAGATTGCAAGTCATAGTGAATGATCTCAAGAGCTTGGGGCACAAGACACAAGACCAAGATTTTTGCCACAAGTTCTTATTGAGCTTACCAAAAAGATTCAAAATGTTGATCATGATGCTATAAAGAGATGGGCTTGATGCAATGAAGCCCAATGATTTGCTTAGAGAGGTATTAACCTTTGACAAGTATGATCAAGATATTGATGAGAAGGAGGAAGAAAAGAAGAAGAAGGCTGTGGCATTCAAGGCCACCTCCTCTAAGGGCAAAGCTTCAATTCAAGAATAAGATGACAATGAAGAAGATGAAGAATTGGAAATTGATGATGAGGCACTTGCTCTAGTTGTCAAGAATGTTGGCAAGATGTTTGTCAAGAGAAGAGGCTTCAAAAAGAGAAATGACTATTTCAAGAGCAATGAGCAACAAAGGAAGTGCTTCAATTATAATAGCACCGAACATCTTCAAGCCGAATGTCCCTATGACAAGAAGAAGAACAACAAGAGGGGCAAGTTTGAGAAGAAAAAGAGAGAAGCCAAGATGACTTTCAAGAAGGGCAAGAATGTCATGTGATATAGGTGTTACATGTGATATAATTGATGAACCCTCTTATGAACCCAACATCATATCAAATGCTAACCCTTCTTGTAGCTCTTCATCCACCGCCACCGACTCTACCTCCTCTACTAGTGATGGTTTCACGTGTGATGCCTCACTAATGGTTGAGAATGAGACTCTCAAGAGAGAGGTGGATGAGCTCACTCACGCCCTAGGCAAGGCCTATGGTGGTGAGGCCCGCTTGCTTAAGTGCTTGAGTAGTCAAAGGTTCTCTCTTAACAAAGAGGGATTGGGCTATACCCCCAAGAAAGGTAAGTCGGTCTTTGCAACTCTAAAGACTAGCTTTGTGAAGGGCAATGATCAGTTTTGCAATATATGCAAGCAAGCTGGGCACCTAGAGCATAATTGCAATAAAAAGAACCAAAGCAAGAACCTTGTTAATGCTATACCTTTTGATTCTTGCTATATGCTTACCAAAGGTGAGAAGGGTGTGAAAGCTAAGTTTATTGGTACACCCATTGTTAGCCCAAAGAAGAAGGCTATTTGGGTACCAAAGAGCTTAGTTACTAACCTACAAGGACCTAAGCAAAAATGGGTACCTAAGCTTCATTGATTTGGTTATAGGTCAATTATAAAGCCAGAGGAAGGTATTGGATTATTGATAGTGGGTGCACTCAACACATGACCGGTACATCAAGAATGTTTGACTCAATCAATGACAACAATAGTGGTGTTGATTCTATCACATTTGGCAATAACAAGAAAGACAAGGTTATTGGCTTGGGGAAGATTGCAATATCAAATGACTTGAGTATCTCCAATGTGTTGCTAGTTGAAAGCTTGGATTTCAATCTTCTATCCGTGGCACAAATATGTGATCTTGGTTACAAATGTATCTTTGGGGTTGATGATGTGGAAGTCATTAGTATGGATGGTTCAAATATGGCATTCAAGGGCTTTAGATATGAGAATCTCTATCTAGTTGACTTCAATGCTAGAGAAATTTCCTTGACAACTTGCTTAATCTCCAAATCAAGCATGGGTTGGCTTTGGCATAGGAGGCTTGGTCATGTCGGTATGAAACAATTGAAGAAGCTTACAACTCACAATCTTGTAAATGGTTTGAAAGATGTTGAATTTGAGAAGAATAAGCTTTGTAGTACATGTCAAGCCGGGAAGCAAGTTGGAAGCTCACATCCAAAGAAGAGTACAATGAGCACATGCAAAGCATTTGATTTGATACACATGGATCTATTTGGCCCAACAACATACTCAAGCATAGGTGGTAATAAGTATGGATTTGTCATAGTGGATGACTTCACAAGATTCACATGGGTATTCTTTCTTAGTGATAAAAGTAAAGTGTTTGACACCTTCAAGACCTTTCTCACTAGAGTTCACAATGAGTTTGAGATTAGAATCAAGAAAGTGAGAAGTGACAATGGAAGTGAGTTTAAGAATACAAGAATTGAAGAACTTTGTGATCACTATGGTATTGGACATCAATTCTCGGCTAAGTATACTCCACAATCAAATGGCCTAGTTGAGAGAAAGAATAGAACATTGCTTGATATGGCTAGATCAATGTTTTATGAGTACAATGTGAGTCAATCTTTTTGGGATGAAGCAATCAATACCGCCTGCTACTACATCAATAGACTATATTGTCATCCATTGCTAAAGAAGACCCCATATGAGCTACTTCATGGAAGAAAACCCAATATTTCTTACTTTAGAGTGTTTGGTTGCAAATGTTATATCTTGAGGAAGGGCACTAGATTGGAAAAGTTTGACAAGAGATGTGATGAGGGGTTCCTACTTGGTTATTCAACTACAAGCAAAGCTTATAGAGTTTGGAACAACTCAAGTGGCATTCTAGAAGAAGTCCATGATGTGCAATTTGATGAAACCAATGGGTCACAAGATGAAGAAGAGAATCTAGATGATGTTGGTGGAACTCAATTGGTGGAAGCAATGAAGAACATGGACATTGGGGACATTAGAGCAAAGCAAGTAATTGATATTCAAGATGATGATAAAGATCAAGTGCTCAATTCTCCATTCAAGCTAGCTAGTGACTCTCAAGTGCAAGATCATGGTGCTAGTTCATCTCATCGAGATACATCAAGTGATCAACCAAGCTCAAGCAATCAAGTGCAAGTACTCCAACCACAACATGTTGCAAGAGATCACCCCATTGATAGTGTTATTGGTGATATTAGAAGTGGTGTGCAAACAAGATCAAGATTGGCTATGTTTTGTGAGCATGCATCATTTGTGTCAACCATAGAACCAAAGAAAATAGAAGAAGCTTTGAAGGATGTCGATTGGATCATGGCTATGCAAGAAGAGCTTAATAATTTCATAAG
This sequence comes from Saccharum hybrid cultivar R570, assembly GCA_038087645.1. Taxonomy (NCBI): domain Eukaryota; kingdom Viridiplantae; phylum Streptophyta; class Magnoliopsida; order Poales; family Poaceae; genus Saccharum; species Saccharum hybrid cultivar. The sequence continues at coordinate 4,393,913 of JAQSUU010000377.1, forward strand.
AAATAATGTTTGGGAATTGGTAGAAAGGCCAAATGACTATAATGTGATTGGAACCAAATGGGTGTTCAAAAATAAGTAAGATCAAGATGGCATTATGGTGAGAAACAAAGCAAGACTAGTTGCTCAAGGTTACACTCAACTAGAAGGTCTTGACTATGATGAGACATATGCTCCCGTGGCAAGATTGGAGGCAATAAGGATTCTATTGGCTTATGCTTGTGCACACAACATCAAACTATATCAAATGGATGTTAAAAGTGCATTTCTCAATGGGATCATCAATGAGTTAGTCTTTGTTGAGCAACCTCCCGGATTTGAAGATGACAAGAAACCCAACCATATGTACAAGTTGAAGAAGGCTTTATATGGCTTAAATTAAGCACCTAGAGCATGGTATGAGAGGCTAAGGGATTTCCTTCTCTCTAAGGGATTCAAGATGGGCAAGGTTGATACAACTCTATTCACCAAGAAGATTAGAAATGATCTATTCATAGTGCAAATATATGTTGATGATATCATCTTTGGATCAACCGATCAAGCTTATTGTGAAGAATTTGGTGCTATGATGGCCAAAGAGTTTGAAATATCTATGATTGGTGAACTTAGTTACTTCCTTGGTCTCCAAGTCAAACAATTGAAGAATGGGACATTTGTGAGTCAAGGGAAATACATAAGGGATATGTTGAAGAAGTTTGGAATGCAAGATGCAAAGCCAATTTCAACTCCAATGGGTACAAATGGCAATTTGGATAGTGATCTTGATGGCAAAATGGTGAATCAAAAGGAATATCGGTCTTTGATTGGAAGTCTACTCTATGTCACCGCATCAAGGCCGGATGTCATGTTTAGTGTTTGTATGTGTGCTAGATATCAAGCCTCACCTAGAGAGAGTCATCTTATGGCCGCAAAGAGAATATTGAGGTACTTGAAGCAAACAAGAGATGTTGGACTATGGTATCCCAAGGGGTCAAAGTTTGAATTGATTGGATATTTGGACTCCGACTATGGGGGTTGCAAGATCAATAGAAAGAGCACAAGTGGCACATGTCAATTACTTGGAAGATCACTTGTGTCATGGTCCTCAAAGAAACAAAATAGTGTGGCAATCTCTACCGCTAAAGCCGAATATGTGAGTGCGGGGAGTTGTTGTGCACAATTGCTATGGATGAAATCAACTTTGAAGGATTATGGTCTCAACTTCAAGAATGTGCCATTGCTATGTAATAATGAAAGTGCAATCAAGATGATACAAAACCCGGTTCAACATGGAAGAACAAAGCATATTGACATAAGGCATCATTTCATTAGAGATCATCAACAAAAGGGAGATATTGCTATTGAAAGTGTTGGCACCGATGATCAACTTGCCGATATTCTCACCAAGCCACTTGATAAAAAGAGGTTTTGCAAGCTAAGGAATGAATTGAACATTCTTGATTTCTCAAACATGAGTTGAATGCACCCCACCCACTTATTGACATGCCTCTCCTTCGACATTGCAAGGTAAAAGTTGATTGACATGTCATTCATCCTATGCTAAGGACTTGCTAGAGCATGTAGACATAATAAGTGGTATGCATGAGCATTCATGATAAATCAAATGAATTTGATGGATATATGTTACCACTATTGCTTCTATGCTTATTTTGATCTAGTGGTGGCGTATGACATGTTTGTGAGCTTGTAAACCTAGTGTTGAATCTAGAAGATTTTCTATAAGTGTTTAATTCAACATAGGCAAGATAAGCCTTATTATGAGGTGTGAAGAAGCTTGTCTTTGGTTCAAATCGAATTAAATATCTTTGGCAAGCGTTCTAGGTTGAACCAAATTTGATAAATTCTAACCTACTCCATCAAACATTGTTTTCTCTCCACAATTTGATCCCATTTTTGGGTAAGTTGTTGACAAAGGGGGAGAGAAAAAGATGATTCAACATGATAAAGGGGTAAATAAAATTTTGATGCACACAAGTAGGGGGAGCAAGCTCATAAACAAAGTTGTTGCATTTGTTTGTGCATTCTCATATGACTTGCTCATTGCACATGTATTTAAATTCAATATACATGCTTGTGTGGTGCAATGCTAGTATAGAACTTAAATGATGAAATGATCTACTAGCATGCATAGGATTAGTTTACATGTGGTACCTAGACGTGCCTTAAGCTTTACAAGTGGTCCAAGAACCTTTTCATATAATGTTGATCTCACAGGGTTCTTGAGTTGTGATGGATGTCTAGTTACTTCATGATGCTAAGGATGGTGTAAAAGGCAACTCCGATTGGTATCACGCTTCAAAGGTCCATTTCTTACACCTTAGCATCATTTTGGTAGAATTACTCTCTCAACACTTCTATCAATGCATATGTGCAAAGCTTTCAATCCAAACTCTATGCACATATGTAGGGAGAGCTAATGCTACCAAAACCGAGCTTGTGATAATTGTCCAAACTTTACTTATGAGCAAATTGATTGGACAAATATGACAAGTTCAAAACTTTTATTATCAAAATCATCTTTGTGAGGGTTGTCATCAATTACCAGAAAGGGAGAGATTGAAAGTCCCTAGTTTGGTTATGGCTAATTGATGAAACCTAGGACTAACCTTTGTATCTAAGTGGATGATTTAGATAAAGGTGGTCATTGAATATGAAACATGACATTGACTCATGTGACCAAGATGATGAAGACCAAGATGATGCTTGGCTTGATGGACCAGTTGTGAAGGTGAAGGGCAAGTCGAGGCTTTGAAGCGAAGGACCATACGATGGTGAAGCTTGAGCAAGACTTGGCGCCGACAGACCGATGCAACGGTGAAGAGCAAGTGAAGTCAAGGTCGATGGATCGAGACGGTCATGTGATGATATGAAGTGGATCATATCTTTTGCGAGAACAAAATGGGCTCAAGGCAAAGGTATAACCATAGGGCCATTTTGTTTTGCACTCAAGACACCATAGAGGGTGTGAGTGGTTTAGGATCGATAGCCGAATTATTAAGAGGGGAAGTCTTATCGGTTATTCGATGCACGTGTGCCACTAGGTGAATTCATGAAGTGCATTGCATGTAGGGCCTAGTGAGCTAACTGGAAAACCTTCGAAAATGTTTATGAAAATGCTAACACACGTACACAAGGTGGTGATCACTTGTTGGTGTTGGCACATTTACGAAGGCTATGAAGTTTGAGCAGTAGAGAGGGTTTGGGTCTCTCTCTCCCTCCCGCCGAGCTTGCGAGTGTGGGATTCAGGCGTTTTTGGGAACTTGAAATGCCTATTTTCCACTACGCCAGAAGTCGGAAAAGAAACGGAGGCGAACGGAGGTCACAGAGGTGACCGGACGCTGCACCGGACGCGGTCATGGTATGACCGGACGCGTCCGGTCAGCAGTCAGGCGCACGGGTGCTAGGGTTTGCAACCGACGCGTCCAGTCACTTGCAGGACCGGCGCGTCCGGTCAGGTGCCCAGAAGGAACTGCGGTTCACAAGGACGATCGAACGCGAGGCGCGTCCGGTCACACGCGATCGGACACGTCCGATCGTTGAGGGAGCTTACTGGACTCTAACCGGACGCGGGCACTGTCGCGTCCGGTCGTTGACTAGAGCGCGTCTGGTCACTCGGGACCGGCGCGTCCGGTTGTTATGAGAAGCGCGTCCAGTCATGGGGTTTGACCGTTGGCGCAGTAACCGTTGGAGGATCGGACGCGGTTGAGCGCGTCCAGTCAGTTTTGACCGACGCGTCCGATCATCCCGAAAAGGACCCAGTGAAGGGGTATAACGGCTCTATTCGGATGGGATGCTTATAAATACTTGTTGGCTGGCCCTTGGGGAGGTCTCTCATGATTTCTAACATACTTGTGCATCCTTTGAGCTAGAGCTTCTCCTGCCACTCATCTCTCTTGCTTGATTGCAAATCAAAAGTGAGATTGAGTGATCCCAAAGTGCATTGCATAGCTTGAGGGCATCTAGTGGCACTTGTGGGTGGTTTAGCCAGTGGATTTCCTGTTACTCTTGGAGAGTACCGCTCCTAGCCGGCTTGGAGATTGTTGGAGGCGTTGGCAAGAGAAGGTGATTGTTCTTGGCCACCTCCGGTTGATTGTAAGAGGTTCTTGTGCTTTCCTCGGCGGGACGCCAAAAGCAACTCTATTACATTGCGCGTGTCATTGAGTTACCTCACTTGAGAGTGGTGTCTTGCGGTGCCTTGCGGGGCAAGTGACTTGAGGGTCACACCGAGGAACCATCTAAGTGTTGGTCGACACAACCGGTGACGTAGCTTGTCGGTGCACAAGTGAACACCGGGTGAACAAAAATATTGTGTCTCTTGTCTCCCGGTGATTGGTCTTCATATTGTGTTGTTGTCAATATTGAATGATTGTATATCATCTTGGTGATTGGCAACATCTTCACTCCACCGTCGGTATAAGATTCATAATCTTCTCTCTCGCATTTACTTTTACTAGTTATCTTGTGTAGCTCTAGTGTTAGCCTTTGCTAGTAGTTGTTAGCTTGCTCACTAGTGTAAGTTTAGTGACTATCCCTTGTGTTAACTAGAGATCTTAATCTACTAGACTTGTGGATAGGAGGCTTGCATCACAACCGTAGGCTAAGCAAAACTCGCTTTACGCCGTTTGTTATTCTAACAAGTTTGCTTAGTGGTTCTTGTAGATTTTTATAGGCTATTCACCCCCCTCTAGCCATCTAGGACCTTACAGTTACCCCACTTGAGAGTGGTGTCTTGCAGTGCCTTGCGGGGCGTGTCTTGAGGGGCAAGTGACTTGAGGGTCACACCGAGGAACCATCTAAGTGTTGGTCGACACAACCGGTGACGTAGCTTGTCGGTGCACAAGTGAACACCGGGTGAACAAAAATATTGTGTCTCTTGTCTCCCGGTGATTGGTCATCATATTGTGTTGTTGTCAATATTGATTGATTGTATATCATCTTGGTGATTGGCAACATCTTCACTCCACCATTGGTATAAGATTCACAATTCTCTCTCTTGCATTTACTTTACTAGTTTATCTTGTGTAGCTCTAGTAGTAGCTTTGCTAGTAGTGTTGTTAGCTTGCTCACTAGTGTAAAATTAGTGACATAGCCCTTGTGTGAACTAGAGATCATAATCTACTAGACTTGTGGATAAGAGGCTTGCATCACAACCGTAGGCTAAGCAAAACTCGCTTTACGCCGTTTGTTACTCTAACAAGTTTGCTTAGTGGGTTGTGTAGGATTTTTTATAGGCTATTCACCTCCTCTACTAGCCATCTAGGACCTTACAACGGTCTCCCAACTGCGACTGGGTGTGGGAGAGGCAGAGAGCAAGGTGGAGGTGGCAGCAATGGAGAACTTGAACTCTTGCTTGGTCGCCACGTTCAGAACACTCGTCACCCATTGAAGGATTCCGTCGGACACCTGGCGGGCAGCAAAGTGGGGAAGGTGGGCGCTGTGCTAGGCCAGCTACGGGCCGAATCAGTGAATGGGCCCAAAACAAAGTTGGCAGCCCACATGATGCTCTACATTTTCCATTAAGGGGCTAAGGTCATTAGAGCAACCAATTAGTTGTTAACCAACTTCGAAGGGACTGGGTGTGTCAGCGTGTTGTCAGAGATTAATAATCATCCAAATTGATGGTCCAAATAAAGTCAAACTGGTGCCATCCTTTTGCATGCTCTTCACGACAATGTGAGCTCCAACTTTTATATTTGGCTCGACTTGAGTTGCTTAGCAAAAACACGAGAACGCGATGTGCCAACTGTCTTGTCCTTGCCGGTCCAAGTCCATGAGTATGATGAAATTAGCAGTTTTGGGAATTAATTTTGAAGGTCCAAATGAGCTCCAAATCCCTTCAAACTTCTCTGAGCTCTTCTCCACTCTAAACACTCCAACTTTTACAAAGAGTCCAACTCCAGTTGTTTAACAAAATTTTAAGAACGCAATGTGCCCACCTGTCAATGTCAGTCAAAATCTTCCATGACTTAGAACATTTTCCAAGGCTAAAAAATAGTAGCTAATTCAATCTTTGAGCCTCTACTTGACTAGGTTAGAGACCAAACTAGCTCTTGACCATTAAACAAAGTTTCTTCTCCATAATATGAACTATAATTTTCATTTAAGGTCCAACCTCAAAACTAGTATAGAACCTACTGTTATACTTTGACCAAAGTAGGATCACGATAAAGCTGAAATTATCCTTTTTGATCCATTGGAGCATTTTCGGGGCATTTGCTCAACATGAACCTTTCACGACTTTTGTTGTAGAGTCCATCTAGAGTCTTTCAGGCAAGGTTACAAGGTTGGTTTGATGACCTATATTTCCATTCACTTAATAGTGCAATTCAAGCACTTAGTAAAGTCATTCCAACAATGATATAACTTATCATTTCATGTAACTTTTTGATTCCAAACATCATGAAACTTTTCTTGTGACCAATATAGATAGGTACTAAGGTGAGACACATGAGGATATTGCAATAACATCACCCAAGCATATATCTTGAAAATGGCCTATATGTAACGCAATTGTGCAACATCCAAGTTTAGGTTGGGGCTCATTTCCATAGGTTTGACCTTGACATCTTCATCACCACCTAAGCTTCCATGTCTGAGCTCAAACCCACTGCCTAACTAGTGGCAAACACCTGGGGTGTTACATCAGGTCATCTTCTTCAGAGCCTATTGTTCAAGGAAAGTGGAGGATAATTGTCCATGGAGGCTACATACATCTACAACGGTGGACAAACGCACTGTTATTGTAAAAATATTTTTTTTAGTTGCTACTACATTTAGTATGACAATGTTATGTTTTACTAACTAGCTATCTTGCTCTTTTGTAGGTGAAGACGAATAACTTTGCTCATGATTGTTCTAGCACTAGAACGAAGAAGAGAGTAAAGAATGCTACCAGACATTGGATATGTTGGAAGGTGAAGGACTTTCTGATAGCAGATGCTACTTTGGGAGCAACGGAATTGCAAAACAAAATTAAGAACACCACAAGGTGAGCATCAACTACCAGTGGGTATATCAGGGTCAACAACTAGTAATGAAACGACTTTATGTTGATTGGGATAACAGTTTTGATAATTTGTTTAGTTTCAAAGCACAAGTTGAGAGCTCTTGTTCCGGTAGCAAAGTAACTATTGACTATTACATAGTAAATGGGGAATTTAGATTTAGGAGATTCTTTTTTCTATGAAACCTTGCATAGATGGGTTCCTTAATGGTTGTAGACCTTACTTGGCAATACAACACATTTCTAACAGGTAAGTTCAAGGGGCAATTGACTAGTGCTTGTGCAGTTGATGGACATAGTTGGTTGTATCATGTTTTTGTTGGAGTTTTTTATTCCAAAACTAATGATAATTGGATCTGGTTCATGAGTAGGCTTAAAGAGGCTATTAGGTCACCTCTGGGTTTAGCAATAAGCACTGATGCAGGCCAGACAATCATGGCAGTTGTTGCTAAAGTATTTCCACAGGCAGAGCATAGAGAATGCATGTTTCACTTGGTAACTAATTTTAAAAAGAAGTGCCATGGGAAGGTGTTTGATGATCACCTCTGGGCATCAGGTTACTCATGGAACCCATACTTGTTTGAGAAACATTGGGTTAAGATGAAGAAAGCAAAGCCTACTGCAACTGATTACCTAAGACGTTGTCACGAGAAGTTGTGGACTAGAAGTCAATTCAGAACCATTTGCAAAGTGGATTATGTGACCAACAACTTGGCAGAGAGCTTCAACAATTGGATTAAGCGGTACAAGTCCATGAATTTGGATGATTTGATGGATAAGATCAGACAATTAATTATGATGAAGTGGAACAAAGGAGAAAAACTAGAAAGAAATTAGATGGCTTGATTCTTCCCCACATAATTAAGAATCCAAATGAACAGAGCAGAGAATTGAACTTGGAAGTGTTAGAATGCTCAGAAGAGGTGGCTGAAATTACCTTACTTGGTGGCAGGGGCTTTAGGTTTGTGGTGAACTTGGTTGATCGAACATGTTCTTGCAAACAATGGCAAGTCTCTGACATTCCTTGTAAACATGCACTTGCATTCATTACAGCACTACCTAATGCACCTATTAACAAATATGTTGACTTCTGCTACTCCATCGAGAAATTTAGAGTAGCCTATAGTGCATTAATCCCTGCTATCCATGACAAGACACAATGGCCTAAATCTACCCATGGCTTCTTCATGTATGGACCACTGCTAAAGCCTGTAGCGGGTAGGCATAAAACTAAGAGACACAAAGGCCGTAGTGACAAGAAGGGTAAAAAAGGGCAGCATCAATGTCCTATCTGTAAGAGATATGGGCATCACTGGCACAACTGCAGGAAGGGTAGTAAAGAATACATTGAAGCAATGAAAACTCGTACGTTTCATCTTCTGTGCACATTTTATTTTTATTATTAGATCAGATTATTTATTATCTATTTGCTTATGTAGAGGGACACCGAAAAAGAGGAAGAAAGTTATCAAATCAGCACAGAGTTCCATTGTGCCATTGGAGGATGAAGCACCAACACGTTCTATGACTTTTTCACCAATTTCCACTTTCTGTATTTACATTCCAACTCATGGTGTCTCAACCTAGTACTTTCAATATTACTGTAGTCAAAACTTGGAACCTGAACCTACAGCTAGTAAGAAGAAAAAAGGTGCTGACTCCAATTCTAGACCAGCAGGAAGGTAATTAATAAAAATTTAAATAAATATTTTACTAATAGAAAGCTAATGGTGACTTCTAAGTACCAAACTCTCTTCTTTTTTTTAGTGTAAGCTTGGAGATTACAAGTAGGAAAAAGGGAAAGCGGGGTTCCTCTAACTCTGGAGCATAAAAAAGGTAGCATATACTAAATCTGAATTTTTTTTTGCATGGTTAGTTTTTCGATTTGATCTCAAATAATTTTTGCATACACATGAATATGTACAGGTCCAAAAGTGGTTCAAATCAATCTGAACCACTTTTAATTGAGCTTCCTACGTCTAAAGATAAACCAGAAACTATTGTCAAGTGAAAGGGCAAAAGGAGGAAGAAAGAAGTAGATAAAAACGTTGCAAAAAAAATCTTTTGTCGCAGCTTGATCGCCCTGCGATGGGCACAAGGAGCAAAAGACTTCAGCGAAGTAGTCCAACACTGAGCACAAGAAGCAAAAGAAGGTTGAGCTTGTGATTCTTGTATGAGAAAATTGTCTAAGTATGTATTGAGTTAGAGATGTCTATGAGTCATGTAATGGATGCAAACCTGTGCAAATGTTTCTATGCATGTGAACTTATATGTTCCTCTTATTGTGACCGTGGATGCTCCTAAAAATTCCATTTATCTTGAACTTGTGAGTTTTCCAAAATAAATGTGTTATTGTCATTCTGTATGTCATCTTTTAAAATTGGATGTTGTTGGAGATCTATTTATTGTTGTCAATCATGCACTTTTTTTGACAATCTTGTCATTCATGTACCTAAAGGAATAATTTTGAACTGAATATAATTATAAGTAATTATTTAAGATGATGTTTGTTCCTTTATTTATTTAACACAAGCAAAAAGTGAAACATTGCAATTTGAGATAAAAACATTGATAAAAGATAGTGATATCAACGATGGAATGTCAGAATTGGTAAAAAATCTCTAGGTGTAAAATAGACTTTTCACATAGGACTTAACACTGTTAGCAACCCAAACTGATAGAAGTGTCAAATAGGAAAGAAAAACTCGAGTCGAGGACATATATGAAATATTTTTAGTTTCAATATCAAATAGGAAAGAAGCATTATTTTCAGGGCCAAATAGGAAATTTTCTCTTTTTCCTAAGGCAAATCTCCATCCCGAATATGAATCCATCGCATTAGAAGAAGTGGTTGTGCCATATGTTGAAAACAAATGGTTACGAAAATGTTCACTGGTGGATGTCTTACAATTTGGCGCTTAGTTTTTGCCGTTTGAGTTTACATTGTGTTCAACAACTTGTTTTTGTTGTTTTTTAGGTTCTGCTTATTGACGGGACTCGGGAGGGTGGAACTTGTAACGTTGGCGGGTTGAATGCCTGAGTGCATAACTTGTGTAAAAGAAATATTTTAAAAAACATTCGTCTCATAACGTGCTAAAATTTTTTATGCACCCGTCAGTGGCCCCTGGCCACTAGCCAGTGACAAACTTCTCGAAATCTGTCAACGCCCTTGCCTCTCAAGTCTCAAGCCAAAACAGACTCCTTCCAACAAAAGAAAATCCGAAACAGCTCTCAAAGGCTGTGTTTAGTTTCTCATGGAATGTAAAATGCAAAATGTCAATTACTTTGGAATGATGAAATACAAAATGTCAAAATTAATCCGAAACAGACTGGCCGGCCCGTCGCAACCAGCCCATTACAGCACACTCCATTGCCGCATTTCGGCCTCCAAGCAGCCGGCAGCCCAGCACCGGCATATCACCGGGCCGCCGGCTCCCACCACTCGCACGCGTCGCCGCCAGGCGCCAGCGTTTGCCGACTTGCCGTGCCATATCCTCTCGTTGCCATCAGCGGCCGCGGCGGTGCCACTGCCCCCACCGGCCGTAGATAACCCCTAAACCCCGCCGGTTCCCAGTTCCCACTGGCCGCGCCATGGCCGAAACGCTCGCCCTCGCACTGCCCCTCCGAGCGCCAGCGCCACCGCCGCGTCCTACAATCCCCAACCCCTTCATCACCCACCGCCAGCCTCACACGCCGTGCTCCTCCTTCCCTCCTCGCCTCGTCTCCCCGACCTCCCTCCTCTCCACCTCCCGCCCCACCCCAGCCTCCTCCTCCCGCAAGCCGCGCCTCGGCCGCTCGCTCGACACCTTCCGCGGCGAACAGCCGTGGCACCTGCCGCCGTCCCTCTCCCTCCCCGCCCGCCGCGCGCTCCTCGCCCTGCTCGCCGACCCCGCGGAACAGGCCTCCCCCCGCGACGTCCTCTCGGCGCTACCAGAGACCGACCTCCCCGCTGTCGTGAACGCGCTCGCCTCCCGAGGGGGTCACCCCGGCGCCGCCCTCGCCGCGGTCCGCGCCGCGCGGGACCTCCACGGTGATCGCGCTCTCCACCACCCGCGCGTCCTGCCAACTGCCATCCGCGTGTTTGCGCGTGCCGGCTGCCTCGCCGAGGCCTCCGCTCTCCTCGAGGCCGCGCCGGCGCCCGACGCCAGCGCATACACTGCACTCGTGTCCGCGTTCTCCCGTGCCGGCAGGTTCCGGGATGCGTCGCCGTGTTCCGTCGCATGGTGGATGGCGGCGTGCAGCCCGCGCTCGTCACCTACAACGTCGTGCTCCATGTCTACGCCAAGATGGCTGTCCCATGGAAAGAGGTGGTGGCGCTCGTGGACTCCATGAAGGAGGGTGGCATTGAGCTGGACAGGTATACATACAACACGATCATTAGTTGTTGCCGTCGAAGGGGGCTTTACAGGGAGGCAGCGCAGGTGTTCGATGAGATGAAGGCTGCTGGATTCGAACCTGACAAGGTCACATTCAATTCCCTGCTGGATGTATATGGTAAGGCGCGGAGGCATGAGGAGGCGATTGGGGTGCTAAAGAAGATGGAGAATGTGGGATGTGCACCCAGCGTGGTGACCTACAACTCACTCATCTCGTCTTATGTGAAGGATGGGTTGTTAGAAGAGGCTCTGGAGCTAAAACAGGAGATGGAGTTCAGGGGGATGAAGCCAGATGTGGTTACATACACGACATTGATCTCTGGTCTTGATAGAATTGGCAAAATTGACGCAGCACTTGCTACATACAGAGAAATGGTGAGGAACGGATGTAGCCCGAACCTGTGCACCTACAATGCATTGATCAAGATGCACGGGGTGAGGGAAAGTTCACAGAGATGATGGCTGTCTTTGATGACCTCAGGTCTGCTGGGTATGTGCCAGATGTTGTCACCTGGAACACGCTCTTGTCCGTGTTTGGGCAGAATGGTCTAGACTCTGAGGTTTCAGGGGTGTTCAAGGAGATGAAGAAAGCTGGCTACATCCCTGAGAGGGACACATATGTTTCACTGATTAGTTCATATAGTCGATGTGGTTTGTTTGATCAAGCAATGGAGATATACAAGAGGATGCTAGAAGCCGGTATATATCCAGATATTTCAACCTACAATGCTGTTCTATCTGCATTGGCTCGGGGTGGTCGCTGGGAACAGGCAGAAAAGTTGTTTGCTGAGATGGAGGATCGGGATTGTAAGCCAGATGAGCTCAGTTATTCCTCGTTGCTTCATGCATATGCTAATGCTAAGAAGTTGGACAAAATGAAAGCTTTATCAGAAGGTATATATGCAGAGAGGATTGAACCACACAACTGGCTAGTAAAAACATTGGTCTTGGTCAATAACAAAGTTAATAATTTATCTGAGACAGAAAAGGCGTTTCAGGAACTGAGGAGGAGGCGTTGCTCCCTGGACATTAATGTTCTTAATGCCATGGTATCCATATATGGGAAAAATAAGATGGTTAAGAAGGTGGAGGAGGTCCTTTCACTCATGAAGGAGAATTCTATCAACCACAGTGCTGCAACCTATAACAGCCTGATGCATATGTATTCTCGTTTAGGTGATTGTGAAAAGTGTGAAGCAATCCTGACTGAGATCAAGTCAAGTGGCATGCACCCTGATCGATACTCTTATAACACTGTGATATATGCATATGGAAGAAAAGGACAGATGAAAGGAGCCTCAAGGTTGTTCTCTGAGATGAAATGTTCAGGCGTGAAACCAGATATTGTAACATACAATATTTTCATCAAGAGTTATGTTGCCAACTTAATGTTTGAAGAAGCTATTGATTTAGTACGCTATCTGGTTGCCCAAGGCTGCAAGCCAAATGAGAGAACTTTCAATTCAATATTGCAGGGCTACTGTAGACATGGAAGGATGGTGGAGGCCAAATCATTCCTTACCAACCTTCCTAAGATTTATCCTGGAATATCAAAAGAAGAAAAACATAGACTGTTAGAACTGTTGGCAAAACACACTTCGTAAGATGGTTGATAAGAATCAAACCCTTTTTGTGCGCATGATAGGTAGACACTACTATGATTAAACTTTTAGTTGTCCTTAGCGGCATGTACATTGGAGTGGACTTGTATAGATTACATGTCTTCTGATTCTGAAAAAGAATTGAAAGAAGCCATTAAATACATACAGTTCCCTTGTAAATTTGCAGGGATCTGGTGTTGTAGAATCTCCATAACAAATGAGCCACCTTGTTTTTGTAATGGCATTTGACATTTCGAACCTGATTTGTTGGAGGTTTTACCTTATCATTGTGTTATGTGCTGACATTTGTTGCCTTATTTTTGTAAAAGCGCAGCTTAAACTTAGGATACCTAGTTCAATTTGTATGTGTGTTCCTTAATTGTTTTATAATTTTCTCTCTCTATTGCTCCGAAAATATTAAAATGGTGTTTGCATTTTCGTGGAAAGTAAAAACGAGTTTATGGTGCTATATCTGATTTTCTATTTCAATGAAGTTATTATAAAAGTTCTGTAAGTTCTTAGTCAAGGGACTATACCACCTGTAGTCCTTGAGTTGACTTACTTTGTTTTAGATCTGATTTTTCACTTGTGGATGCATGAATCATTTTTTTAAAAGGGATGCCTGAATCATTACTACTTGATCTGCATGATTATCAGCAACTTGTGTTTTTTTTCTCTTCATATTTCAATGCAGTGAACGATGATCATCCTTGTTGGAGCTCTATGGAACCTGACCAGTAGATGGTGTTTTCAGTGATAGCTTTATTTGTCGGTACAAGAAGTCATGAACCTGTATTAAGTCAAGGTAGGAGCCTCAGCATTTTTTTTATGTTTAATTTGCTAAGTCCACTGTTTCATTTTCCTTGTATTTGAATTTAGGAAGAATTTTCTCGAAGATTGTCCTGGTTGCTGAGGAATCTTTTGTGATGATAGTTGATATCCTTACTACCAGCTGATGCCATTTCGTGAAAATATATTTCTCAGATGTTGCGCACATGTTTTAGCTTGTGCAGATGACTAGTCTCATCTACTATAGTGTGCTGAGTTTTGAACATGTTGTGTTCGTTCTATGTTTTATCTAACATGCTTCTTTCCATGACTGCTTTAGTATAGCTATTTATGTTTAAGTGATCATGCATTTTATAAGTTCTGATCTCAAGTTCAAATCATAGCATCAGTCTGTATAGTACTACCAATACCAATTAGTTACCTTGTTATTACAACTTACAATATCTTGATAAATCATGGTCTGGAGCTATATTCTCCAGGATAGTCTGTTTTTCTTAGAGATAATGTTTGAACTATGCAGTGGCCTGCTTAGAACATCTATTTTTCTATTTTGTATTTTGAAAGTTCCACACATTTTTAGTTAATGTATGGATTGGGGATTGCACCACTTGTAACCCTTGAGTTGACTTTACTGTGTTATAGATCTGTCTTTTCATTTGTGGGATTGTCTTAACTATCATTAGTAGGTCTGCATGATTATTTTATCAACAACCTCTGGTATTTCTCTTCATATTTATTGCATGTGAAGCTTGATGCTTTTCCATGGGAGCTCCGTGTAAACCTAGCCTGAATATGTTATTTCCAAAGATAAGTAGCATCGTATCATGTGTCTAATGCACATTATTTGTCGGCGCAAGAAGTCATGAACCTGTGCTAAGTCGAGGTAAGAGGTTCAGCATTATTGTATTCTGATTTTCTACATTGTTCTCCTTGGAAGTCCACTGGTTTGTTTTTCTTGGTGTTATCCTTGTATTTAATTTTTTTAAATGGTTTCTCAAAGATTTATCCTTGTTGCTGAGGAGCCCTTTTGGGATGATAGTTGATTTCCTTATTGCCAGCTGATGCCAACTTGCCAAGTCTGCTTACAGTGAAATCTGAGTGAGACCACACCATTACAATCATGAGATCTTCCATTAGCTGGCTGTTGCAAAATTATATACTGTTTTTCTCTTGGGTGTTGCAAGTATATTTTTAGCTTGAGCAGTTGATTAGTCATTCTCATACTGTTCCAAGGCAGTAGGTGACGAGTCATGTTCTAAGTTGTGAATATGTTGCGTTGCTTCTTTGTTTTTGTCTAGCATTGCTTTTTTCCATGCGTGTGCTGCTGTGTATAGTTATTTCCCTTTCAGGTGACCATTCATTATATACGTTTGATCTCGTGTACTTGTTACTTTTTTTCCCCGAGGAACCTCGAGTACCAACTAGTTACAATCTCCATAATCATAGGCTTACCCATGAGCAAGAGAAAGTTGATTTATTTACCGGCCGTTACCCGAACTTTTCACTTGCATTCACGTGGTTTGCAGACAGTATATTGAATGAGGACGTCAACTTTTGTGACAGGTACGTAGTTGTTATACAGATTACTCAGTTAATGTTGGTGTACCGGATCATGTGTTCCTTACTTTTGCAATAGTGCGCGATCAATACCGATCAACTTTGCGTGCGTCTCCAACGGAAGACAACTGATTTATTTGGCCGGTCCACATGGCATATGAAGCATGGAAGTGTTCAGACGCTTTTTGAATGAAACATACACCTCTTAACTGATTTCTTCAGCTGGTAAGTTTTGTAACGCTGCCCATGCTTCGGTTTGCTTTGCAAGGTGTGCCAAATTGAGCAATTGCAACCGAAAGGTGCTCCTGGTCCTGGGTTCCAGATCCTCCTGCAGTGCCGCCTCTCCCTGGCTTGTCCTGCTCCTTGCTCCCTGCTGGTGACTACGTATACTGGTGACTGGTGGGTGCCTAGTCTAACAGTATAGGTTGTCAAGAGGCAGGCATCTTTGTTGCCGTCTCAGATGGAGGCGTGGCGGTGGTGATGCGCTCAAATTCCATGATAGGTGTCGGGCATCTATACCCTCTGAATCGTGAGATCTATTGTTGAGTTCCAACTTTCGTGGGAAAGCAACTTTGCGACAAGCTTTCAGAAGGGGAAAAAAATTGGGGGTCATACTTGTGTGATTGTGTCAATTCTCACTGTCACATACTGAAACTTCTCAGTAAACCGCGACTGGTAATAAGCAATTAGAGATGTTTCGGTTCAAGCGGGTAGATGGCGATGACTGGATCTACGACGTCTCCGTCTCGCTCCGACAAAATACTCCCGTGCCCGGTTCCAGAACGTGAGCACCAAACACCGAAGGCCCCTTTCCGGTTGCACCAACTTGCTGGCCCTGCAAATCCCCTTTTCGTCGCGGGGGATGAACAATACAAATAATTGTTGCCTCGAACGATTTGTTAATGAGGGTACCGACACCGGTGGCCGGGTCATCAATGATTATGCATCTCTCCCGTGAGAGGCTGAGAGAAGGAATGCGTGCGTGAGGGACGACGACGGGCCATAACGCCGTGCGCGCAGGAAGAACTGGAGAGAGAGGAACCAGCCTGGAACCAACCATCCATCTCATCTACCAGCTGGTCGTGTACCGGCTGGCCTGGGCTGGACCGGACTGCATGCAGCGCAGGGGATCCCGGCGTTCGTGGTACTGTCACGAGCGGGATTCGCATGGATCTGCGGTGCCAGAGGAGAGTAACTCGGACGTCCTTAAGCGCGGTAAGAAAAGAAAGATCCGGCAGTGATGGCGTTATGCCTTGCAAATAAGCTCCTAAAAGATGCTCAGTAACGAGCAGGATCCGATCCAAGCTACAGGCATCCAACGCCCAACTTTCCATTCCACGGCCGACGAGGGTGCAAAATGCGGTACACCTGCACACGTCTCGCCTCGCACCGTAGATAGGTAGACGACGCTAGGACAGCTGCGTTCGGTTGGTTGCGCGTAGTAGTAGGTGAAAGGCCACTGTCCCAGAGCACACGACCACCAGTAGACACTAGTGGTTCTGTAGGCTCGTAGAGTAGAAATATTAACACGCGTCGTGGCGTGCTGAGTGGTGACCACGCGCGGCGCTGATCCGTGGTGCACGCCATCGTTGTCGTATGATTGGTACGGCGCACGAAGAGGCTTGGAATCTACGCCTGTTGCCACCTGCGCCACAAGCACACAACTCGCTATCGCGACACCAGTGGCAATGCTTGTCCTTGTCCTTAGCAAAGGTGCAAGATCACCCGGCAAAAAAAAAAAGGTGCAAGATCGCAGATCCATAGCTACAAGCGAGCGAGCGAGCATCGCGACATGTAAGCTGCAGCGTTTCGTCCAAACAAGCAAAGGAACGCCAATTAACAGACACATTCCAACAAACACATCTTGCCAGCCAGCGGGATGCCAGGCCATTCCGGACAGGGACATGAATGAAGAAGACGGATCTCGTCTTATGATTAAAAAGGGATGCTCGTGCATGGATGGGGATGGTGGGATCATACAATGGCAATAAAGATATAAATAAATCATCTCAATGGGGTCGCAATAGTACAGAAAAGAAAGAGAAGGAGAAAGAATCCGAGGCGACGGTGGTACGTCCGCACCGCACGTATCACCGCCACCGAACGTGAGTGGCACTGCACTAGTCACACGCGAGGCCCGGCCGGCCCGGTTAAAAAACGGACAAGAATACAGCGCGGCGGAGACGGGTGGCGTCCATGGATGCGCCCCGGCCAGCGGGGTCCGAAAGGCACGGCGCACCGGCCGCGTCAGAATTCTGTCGTCGTCGTCTTCGTCCCGGCGGACCCGGCTAGCCGTGCGGTGCGATGCAGCCGTGCAGGCGCCACCCGCTCACGCGCGCCGTCGGCGGCCGCCAGCCCATGCCTAGGCGAGCAGGGCCACGAGGCCCAGCGCGAACGCCATGATTCCGCCTGCCACGGTCCTTCCAGCAGCCTGCAGATTCACCAACAACGAGGCATTCGTCAGTCAGCGACAGCGACGTAGCCATACCAGTCACGTGATCATCTAGCAGTGTCTGTAGTTATTCACAGTGTACTATACAGCACTCTACACTTGCCCTCCTGTACAATTTATATATGTTGCCTGTGACTTTCTGTGCACATGAGGCCTACAATTCCCCAATGGTGATGGACTGATGGTGGTTGATTTGTCCTGACTGTTATTTAGTGTGCAAAGAGGCTTCCAGAATGCAGGGGTCACTGTCTGCACGGTACACATACGCACCGTGCAAATTGCATTCTAATACTCCCTCTGTCCCGTTTCCGATTTTCATGTCACAAATTTAATTCGATTAGTAGAAAATATGTGCAACATTTATATCTCCGAATAAATTTATTAAAAAACTAGATTTAAAGATCTTTCCAATAATATCTATTATATATCATAAATATTAATATTTTTTAATATATATTTTATCAGGAAAGCGAAAACAGAGGAAGTACTGTACAACGTATATCTATAGTACGTGATGGAATACTAAATGGTGACAGCTAATCTTCGAGTGTCGCAACATTCAAATCCCGCATTAACAATGTCCGTGACGCGGCTGGAAGCACATGCGTCCCTGCCCGACATGTCGGCGCAGATTGGATCTACTCAAACAATTATGGTGACAGCCTCAAAGTCACAGGTTAGGTGCTGCTTAAACAATCAATTGTCAAATCAATCGAGCATGACTTTGAATGTTGCGACACTCTCAGATGTGAATAACAACACTGTCAGATGTGAATTCTAACTGTAGTGTTAATTTTACTCTAAAATCAGTGTACTAAAAGCTTAAGATGGAAATTCAGGCACGCAATGGGGTTGCTGTTCCAGATGGAAATTGGAAAAAGCAGAGCAGAGGGCATCGTACCGCGGTGTCGGCGGCGGCGCCATCGCCGACCGGGCCGGGTGCGTCGGCCTCGCTGGCCGCAGGAGCCTTAGCCTTGGATTTCTTGGTGCTGGCGGGTGCCTCGGCGACGGGGGCGGGGGCGGGGGCCTTGGACTTCTTCTTCTTGTTCTTGGAGTTCGAGGATGGCTTCTTCTTCTTCTTGGACGGCGCGGGCGCGGGGACCTCGGCAGGCTTGGTGGGCGGGGAGGCGGGGGCGGGTGCGGGGGGTGACGCGGCGGGGGGCAGCTCGGCCACCGGCGGGGAGGCGGCGGGCGGGGTGGCCTTGGCCTTGGGCGCCGGGGCGGGAGGGGATGCCTTCGGGGTGGACTTGGGCGGCGCCGCGGCGGGAGCCAGGGTGGCGGGCGGGGTCGCGGCGGGCGCGGGTGTGGCCGGGGTGGTGGTGGGCGGCGTGGCTGCCGGGGCCACGGTGGCGGGGGTGGTGGGTGGTGCCGCGGCGGGTGCGGGCGTCTTCTTGGTCGGGGTCGCCGGCGGGGTAGTGGCGGCCGGCGCGGCGGCTGGGGCCGGGGTGGACTTCTGCGCCATGGCGGAGTGCGCGGCCATGAGGCAGAGCAGCGCCAGGCAGAGAGCGCCGGCGCGCGCCATTGTTGCGGTGGTGGTGGTGGTGGTGTGCGGCGTGTGCTCTGCTGCTCTCTGCGCTGCTGCCCCGGTCTCTGCTTCGGCGGTTGGAGTGGAGTGGCGGGGAGAGAGGGAGGGATAAATAGCAGCGGCAGCAGGCAGGGAAGGAAAGTGAAGGGGAGGCCAGCCAGGCAGGCTGGAGAAGCGGCGGCAGATGCCGCCGCGGCATTGCATTTCACAACTGGCGGTGGGCCCGCGGGGCCATGTGGAGGGTGGGGGCACCCGCGCCGGTTGGTGGCACGCGTTCACGTGGGTCGATGGGCCGATGAGTTGTGTTCGTGCTGTGCAGGACGGGGCACTGTGGTTGGAGTCGTTTGGTTGGGGGGTGCAGTGGACACGCACGCGTCGGGACGCTGCGGCGTCCGCGGCCCATAGAGGACCGATGGGAGCTGGGCCTGTTGGCCCGGTTGATGTTCGGGCTGAGTGAAATCGGAATTAAGACGAGAACCGAGCGTAGTTCGGGTGGCAAGGCCCGGCGGTCGGGACCCGGCCGGTGTTCGAGCCCCGGGGCTGTGAATTTCCGGTCTCTCACCTCGGACATTTATTCTTCGTTAATAGATGTGCCATAATGGTCAAGTGACGTGTTTATTATGCTCGGAGTCGGGTGATCTTCGAGTATCTCTTAGCTGTGTTTGTTGTATGAGTATAGTTATAGGTTTGTTAGTATACCGTGTGTGTGAGGTGTGCGTGTGTGTGGTGATGTGTGTTTGTATCCTACATCTGTACTTAGATGAGAGGCTAAAAAAATCGGAATTAAGATAGCTTTACTGGTGCGTTTGTTAGGGTCTCCCACAGGGCCACCTCAGCTAGCTTATAGGAATAATTCTTAAAAAAAATGCTAGCTTATAGGAATCAATGTTATCACTTTTCTGACGTGGAAGAGATAAGATGGAAAAGAGAAGAGACTATTTCTTATCTCAACACCTGTCTCGCTCAGAAAACAAGGTAGTTTGTGAGTCTGCTTATAAAGAATGAGAGAGGAAGGAGAGAAGATGTAGAATAAAAAAATTTATATGTGGGGTTCACGTAATGAAGTAACAATGGCATGATATGTATGAGCTGGCTGGTGTCTCGTACTGTTGAGGACGCCCTTAGCGATAATCTGTACTGCTTACATGAGAGAACCGGACAAAAAACCATGTGAGTTTGTTTTGGGCAGCCCTTTCTATTTGCGAGAATGATGACATGGTCTAGTCCCGAGACATGCAACTTACCGGACACATTTAGAACCTATTTATTTGAGCTATAACCGTTAAATGTAAGGAACCGATTAAAGTGGCGAGTTGTCCGTGGCCACTAAAAATTTCACAACACTAAGAAAAATTAATTAGTGACACAAAAGGTCCCAATACACTACTAAGACTATACTAGGCGAAGATTTATAACCTAGGGTGACTAGTAAACATCTTGAATGAGACTTGAACTGAACTTGAGAGGAAAAGAACACTGCAGTGAAGACACGGGACTTCTCCCCATGGTATCATTGATTTGCCTATCACGCCTAATCCAGGTGAGTTCAATGTTTACTGCTTCTCTATCAAGTTCTCACTTAGTCTCAAAGCCGGATAGAACAAGAGATCCACTCCGTGTCTCATTCTCACCAGACTTGCTCTAACCTCCTCCGGTGGGTGAGTACAATACCCCTCTCAATCTATCTTGTGTAGCACCACAAGAGTCTTCTTGTTGTGTTTCACGATACTCCGACCTCCAAGCCATCGAGGAGGCTGTAACACCCCTGAGTGTTAAGCATGCATTAACATTCCAAAGCATGAGCATCAGCATCTCATACATGTTTATCATCACATGCAATATAAATTCACTTGAATTGAAATGTGAAAAACATTAGTTTAAACCAAAATGGTTGCATTTGCTTGCTAGAGTTGTAGAACTTGTTTAGCTACGATTTTAGATAGTCTAGAATTTATTAACATGATTTTTGGAGCAAATTCTGTATTCAAAATCTCCTCAAATTTTGCTTTTAAAATATTCTAGAAAAGTGAGTTTTTATTTAAATTTTGGCTTTAAATCATTTATTCAAAATCTATTTAGAATTTTGAAAAGTGCCCTAAATGAAAGTTGTAGAGAATTAAATTTTGAACAACTTTTATTTTGGGGACAACTTGTGAAAATATCTTTTTCATCTTCAAAATTCAAATTTGAATCAATTTAGAAAATCTGGAATTTAAATTATAAAAGAAAAAAGAGATTTTCGGCCTTAACGGGCCGCCGCCCCGTTTTCGGCCCGCTCGGCAAGCCGGCCTGGCCCGCCTCCCGCGCCCGCGCCTGCCTCCTCTCGCCCCCGCGCGCGCACGCGTCGTGGCGACCGCGACAGAAGCCGGCCGCCGCGTGGCCATACGCCGCCGACGCCGCGCGCCACGCGCCTCTGGTGGACCCCGCGTCCCTCCGCGCCCGCTTACTCCCTCCGCGCGCTCGTCCGCCTCACCTGCTGCCCTCACTTCGCTTCACCAGCAGCCGCACAGCAGCAGCAGCAAGCTCCGCCTCCGCTGTCGCGCGCCTCGCCGGAGTTGGAGTTTCCCGCCGCTAGAGCTCGCCGCCAACTGCTACATCTTGCATAGGGCTCCGCCACGACTCCACGAATCCTGTGCTCGCCCTATCGCGCCGTGGTAAGGCCCCCGTCGGCGGGAATGGCTCGCCGGAGATTGGTCGAGTTCACCGGCAGCGCACTGCCCCGTGAACTTCACCCCTCCGTCCCCCTTCTCGCTCTCTTCTCACGTGCACGAGCACCGCACTCACGCGGTGAAGCTCGCAGATCACCCCACACACCCCATCCCGGTCGGAGTTGGCCGGCCGGCGGTGAGCCGAGCCACCGCGCCGCCATGGCCGCCGGTGAGCCTGCTCCTGAGCTCCTTTGACCGCGCTAGTTGGCTCGCTAGGTTCGCGCGAAGACGGAGATCACGTTGGCAGTCACGGCCTGTCCGGAGACCTCGCCGTCGGCGAGAGCTCGACGGTCAGCGCCGCCCCTGGCCGGTTCGGCTGACGGGTGGGCCTGTTTGACCGCGTGGTCCCGCCTGTCTGTCTCGTGTGTTCGCAGTGTGCAGATCTGGGGTGTACGTAGCGTTTAGAGCCGGTTGATTTTCGGATTTTAAGAAAAATGGATTTTTAGGTGTTATTTAAAGCTTTCAAAAATCATAACTCGAGTTTTATAGCTCTAAAAATTGTGAAACAAATTTTGTAGTGTTTCTCATGAGTAGATCTACAGTTTAAAAATGTTGCATGTTAGTTTTGTGATACTTTTCTGTGTAGATTTATTTAATCTTTATAATTGCTGATATCTTAGAAAATGTGTAGTAAATTAAAGGAGATCAGAAAAATATGGTTCCTGTTTCATTAGTCTTCTTTGGTGATGTACTTTCTAGGAAAAATGTTTATGAGGCATGTTCTGTGAAAAATTATGGAAGTGTAGTTCAAATGCCTTTAATTGATGATTTTTGTTATTTTTGGTAGAGAGCAAAATTTGTATAACTCATGCATGTGATAATTTTTATGGTGTGCTTGTTTACTGTGGATAACATAGAAAAAATATGAAATCTGTTGTTTGACACTTTTTCTAGTACAAAGTATTTTCATGCTCATTATTATGCTATAGCTTGTTTATTTTGTACAGATAGTTTTACTTATTCAAATTCCATGAAATTTGTGTAGTATACTATTTGGAGTAGGAGTGTGCTACTGTAATTTTTATAGATTTTTTACCTGCAACAGAAATAGATATTGATGTGTAACCCTAGTTTAAATAGGAAATAAAAGTTTATTCTTTATGAGTAATTAAAAGAAATAAGAAGTGTTTGGTGTATCTTTGAAGCACCAAACTACCTTGCTGGTGTTACTTAGTAGGTTAAGGTATTAGGGTTTGGCAAGTGTAGCAACAATTGTGTGAGAATTTTATGCTACCTAGTATAAGAGTAGATGACTTGTTTTGTGGCACATGTTCTTGGATGATGTAGACCACCTTGTAGAAGATGTTGTCTGTAATCCATACTATTAGTTCAATGTGCCCATCTGCATATCATGTCATCATAGCATTCCACCGCATCCTATGCACCGTCTACATGGTTGCTTATGCAATTGCATCATACAGGATCGCAGGAGGAGTCGCAGGTAGCAGTGCAGGAAGATCAGACTTGGACCGATCAGCAAGAGCCCCAGGCACAGGAGGTGCCCGAGGAAGAGGAACCAGGAGAGGAGTTGCCAGAGTGCGTAAATCACCAGCCTAGCTCGTTCGAAAGAGGCAAGCCCCGGAGCATTCTAAGTCTCCTACTTTATAAAAGTAATTCTTTATATATGAGTTTTATATATTGTTGCATTAAGTTATAGGAGTTGAGTGAAACAGTTGTTGCATTTATAATTATCCTTGTCCACCTAGATACCTCTTTACCCTGTTAGGTCAGGATCGAATACTTGCTTAGCCTTGCTTAGACCGGTAGAAGTCGGGTGATTTCCAGTCACCTACGAGATATAGGTGAATACCTGGTTATAATTAGCTATAATTGTTATCATGAAAAGTAACCAAGTGTTGATGAATAAAGGGAGACCGGGTGGAGTCTTATAGAGTTTTGGATTATAGTGATTCCGTCTGTGTTAATTAAGGACCGATCGTTGCTCGTCCCTCTTGTCATGTTGAATGCATACCTCATATTTAGCTGGCCGAATAAAGTACCTTTTGACCGCGAAGCTAGTGACACTATTCGAGCCGGGATAAACTCGGATTAGCAGACTGGCGCTGAAGGGGGTATGACGGGGACGCGAAGAGTGAGCCTAAGGTGCGTCCTGGCAGTCGGGCGGTCCCTGGGTAGTGCGATCCATGACTGTTATTCCACGGCTACTTGGAAAGTGTCATTGGTGATCTAAGCGACCCTGACGAGGGAAGCATGGTTTGTGTGAGGAATAAATCACCAGATGGTTTGGAATCGATTCGAATCGCCATCGCTCCTGGATAGTGAGCACTTGACTCGAGCTACAGCATCGTAGTAACAATGATGGAACAATGATGGTTACGTGGGTGATGTTGAAAATGCTAAACCTGAGATGGTAACCTTTGATGTTAATGATTAATCAAGTGATTGCTCTAGCATAGGTGCTCACTTAGACTAATCAGGTATAATTAAGTGGATGATTATAGTTAAATGGTTCATAACTGATAACTTATGCTTTTCGCAAATGAGTCAAGCCAGCCCACTTTATAAAGACCTTGCATACTCCTTGGTGTCTTTTATTTCTGGTTTTGACGGGTAAGTCTAGCTGAGTACCTTCTCGTACTCAGGGCGTTGTTCTCATTGTTGTTGCAGATGGCCAGATGTACTATGGTTATTGCATCAATTGTCTGTATCCGGCGATGGGCGACAACTAGGACCAAGGGCAAGGGTCACTCCGTTCATCTTATCTCATGCTTTTGTGGGCTATGACTACCTGCTGGCACTGTAACAGAAATAAGTGTATGTGTGGTTTAAAACTACTTGCTTCCGCTATGTTATTTTGTGTGCGTGTTGTAATAACTTTTTATTCTGAACTCCGATGTATTCAACTCTTGTTGCGAATTTTCTATAGCATGTGAATGTGGCTGCTAAATCAGTACGATCTTGGTTGTATGTTGGTTGGTTTGAAATCCCTCGTGATTTCACGGATTCTCAGGTTGTACGGGCTTAAGTTTGGTAAATTATCTGCCTCGGTGGAAGATTTTCTTAATATCGTATAATCATGTTGACCCGTTACAGCTGGCATCGGAGCATGGTTTAGCATGTACTGTTCACATGGGTATTTAAAACAAAACTGTGTTTAAAAACGAGTTTTAAAACTTAAGAGTGTGCCAGTGGTCATATCCTTTATGCCCAGTAAGGATTCTAGGTGGCTTATTTAAGTACTGACTGGGGGTTTTGCATCATATTTTAATTCGTCGCTCATACGGCGTGCTATTGTATGAGTGTCATTTACTTGAGTGGTAATGTATGGATCAATGACCTCTACGCCTTGGTAAGTGAGAGTTGTGAGAGCATGGTCGGACACACTGCCGATTTAGGGAAGTGCTTATGTGATGCCGAATTAATTACATGTTTTACACATGTTATATGAAGGTATCCTTTATATTGGGGTTTTCCGTCATGTGGTGACGATGCCGTCAATAGGGCGATGATTCGGGTAGTTGCTACCGTTATACTCGTATCTGGGGATACGAATGAAGCGAGTAGCTTACTTTATTGCTTTCTTGCATATTTTCATACTGTGAGGTTTGGGCTGAAGTGACTTTCTGCAGGTACATAACAGCGTTATCGAGTAGTACGCAGTAGCTACGTTTACGAGAGCTCGTTATATGCCACCGTCTATACCGCTAGTAATTGTTGTTTCTAAGTTTGTAAGGACGTACGGAACGTGCATGCATCATGTTGTGCATTTCATTTATGGCATTGTTCCTCCCCTTATAAGTTGATTATCTCATTTTGATAAAAATGACAACTTAAAAATCTATTCTCACTGCGGTACTAAAATTTTGCTACAGATGGCACGCACCAAGCAGACAGCTCGCAAGTCCATAGACAGAGTTCCCCGTCATCAGCTTGCTCCACGCACTCGTCAGCGTCACACGTTCCTTGGAGAGTTTGGGATGCCTACGCTCTTGTGGAGGATGCTCAGCTACGTAGGCTATCCTGATGGAATGGAGCCCCGCTAATTCTGGGCAAATGAGCAGTTGGGGGAAGGTCTTTTAGTCACTGTGGAAGCAGTTGTTCGTCCCAGAGGTGATGGTTCTGAGTGGACTAGTTGGCGTTATGAGTCAACTGGCAGGACCGCTGAAGAAGCTGCTGAAAGAGCAGCCTTTGGAATACTGAGGGATATCATGGATCACTTTCCCTAGGAGTTGGCAGCAGCGATCGTTGGAGTCTTTCCAAGGGACAACCCCTCCACTGACTCGTGGCAGCAGGCAAGAGGAAGGTCCCGGGAGATTAGCGTAGCAGAAGCCCAGAACAGTGATAACCCGGCCATGAGTGCCATGTTCGCAGTGATGAAGGCCTTCGATGGAGTGGAAGGTAGTCTGCGACGTGTGTCTGGTGCTCTTGGTCAGGCTTGTGATGACCGACGTCAGCTTTAGAGGGATCACGATGCCGAGATTGAGAGGCTCACTGCAGAGATGGCTCAGTTGACGCGTCAGAGGGATCAGGCTACCCAGAGGACTGGGGTCTTTGAGGAAGACATACGCGCACTGAGAGAGCAGGTTGGGCGTCTGACCACCGCCAACCAGAACATTGAGCGCATGTTGACCCATGTGCTCCATCAGAGGAATGAAGCCTGGTCTGCAGATAATGTTCTGAGGGCTCGACAGTTCGACCTAGAGCAGCAGCTAGCCAATGCAGAGGAGTACAATGACAACCTGCATGAGGAGGTTCATCGACTGAACAACCAGCTCTACCCCTATGTTCCTCCTGGTGCGGCAGAGATGGATCTGGATGAGGATGAAGATCCCGAAGAGCCCGAGGCACCCGCTGAGGATGACAACAATGTTGTGGATGGCGACCACGCCAACATCTCCGACTTAGACAGCGACCACAATGAGTAGGCTAGTAGTTGTTGTGCTAGCTACTAGGGTTCGGTTTACATGATCTTTTGCTTAGTTGGCACATTGGGCATGTCTTAATGAGTAGAAAGACTAAGGCTTTGATGTAATGTTGGAAAACTTGAATGTGTTTGTGGCGGTATCCGAACGTCAAAAGGCCAGTGTATGTATGCTGGCAACTTAGTTGTAATGGACGCGATGTGTGCGCCTTAGTAATCTAATTAGTGATGTTGTGTTAATTGAAATGACTTATTGTGCCCCTATTTTATTGTATGAATTTATTCTCTCCAGTGAATTCAGTCCGGCATGATTTTTCATTCACTCGCAGTTTCTATGACATCACCTAATAATTACTATTGCTGAAATATGCAGATGTCGAACACTCGCCGTACCGTGTATGATGCCACTGAGGCTGGTGGCAGTGCCGCTGGTAATGAAAACTGTGATCCACCACCGCCTCCTCCTCCATCATACACCGCGGAACAGTTCTTCGCACAATTCCTCGGAAGTCAACGCAACATGGAGAACATGCAGCAGAATATGGAGGCTGCGTTGCGCAGTATTGCGGATAACACCCGTCGTGGAGTAAACCCGGGTGGGCATGAAGTAAACCAGTATAGCAGCTTCAAGGATTTTATGGACACCCGTCCACCAATCTTCAAGGAAGCCGCTGAACCCTTGGATGCAGAAGAGTGGATTAACACAATGGAAGACAAGTTTCGTGTTTTGAGGATGACCGAAGTGCTGAAGACCTAGTACGCAGCTCATCAGCTTCAAGGTCCGGCAGGGATGTGGTGGAAGCACCACCGCACCACTTTTTCTCCCCATGCCCACATCACCTGGAGGGAGTTCACCGAAGCGTTTCGTGGAGTGTACATTCCACCTGGTCTGATAGAAATGAAGCTCGGAGAATTCCTGGCACTGAATCAAGGCACGCAGACTGTGACTCAATATCTGCATGCATTCAACAATCTGAGCCGATATGCTTCTGACATGGTTAATACTGATGCCAAAAAGATTGCCAGCTTCAAGAGAGGACTGAATCCCAAGATGATGAAACATGTGGGTACCAACATAAGGACTGGTTTCAATGACTTTGTCAGCGACTGCTTGAAACAAGAGAAGAACAACAATGTGTATGCTGTGTCCAAGACTCATAAGAGAGCTTTTGAGTCAGGTCCGTCCCAGCCTAGGGCCCCGTCTGCAAATCGTTCCACGTATCGTTCGCCTGCCCCGGGTGCAAGGTTTAGGCCACCCCAGCGGAAGGGTCAGAATGCCCAGCAACCTCAGAGGAACTAAAAACCATTCAAGATGGCGTTGCCACAATCGAAGTCAGGACAAGGCAGTTCATCTGGAGCTACGACTCAAGTAAAGGGACCATGTTTTAACTGCAACCAGGGCACTTTGCGAAGTTTTGCCCCTATCCCAAGAAGCAGCAGACGCAGTACCAAGCTCGTGTGCACCACACCACCGTTGATGACATCCCAGAAGGAGAACATGTGATAGCTGGTATGTTTTCTATCAACAATCATTCTGTAATAGTCTTGTTTGATTCCAGATCATCTCATTCCTTTGTGAGTCAAGCATTTGTTAAGAAGTATGAGCAAAAGATAGTTGAGTTGGAATGTGCTTATCGGATCAGTTCAGCCGGGGCTTATCTGTTGATAAATCAGATAATCTAGGGAGTAACCCTGAACATAGCAAACAGACAATATAAGCTTAATTTGATAGTCATGCCAGGACTAGTTTTGGATATGATCATGGGAATGAACTGGATGAATAAGATGAGAGTAGTAATTGATGTTGGAGGAAGAAGTATTTCTCTCAAGGAACCTAGTGGAGAAGGCACCTTCCAGGTGATCCTACCTCAGAAAATAGATCTAACCAATATAACTTGTGCCATCCAAACTGCTTTGCTAGCCAATATTCCAGTAGTATGTGAGTTTCCAGACGTGTTCCCAGAGGAGTTACCTAGGCTTCCACCAGACCGAGATGTTGAGTTTGCCATTGAGTTAATTCCTGGAACATCACCGATATCAAGAAGGCCCTATCGGATGCCTCCCAATGAGTTAGCCGAGTTGAAGAAACAACTC
This sequence comes from Saccharum hybrid cultivar R570, assembly GCA_038087645.1. Classification (NCBI taxonomy): domain Eukaryota; kingdom Viridiplantae; phylum Streptophyta; class Magnoliopsida; order Poales; family Poaceae; genus Saccharum; species Saccharum hybrid cultivar. The sequence continues at coordinate 4,422,897 of JAQSUU010000377.1, forward strand.
CAAGAGCTGTTAAAGAAGGGTTTGATTCATCCCAGTTCATCGGAATGGGGATGTCCTGCACTATTCGTGAAGAAGAAAAAGGATAACTCCTTACGTATGTGCGTGGACTATCGGCCACTGAATGTTGTGACCGTTAAAAATAAGTATACTCTACCTCGGATTGATATCTTGTTCGACCAATTGTCTAAAGCCAAGGTGTTCTCTAAGATAGATTTGAGATCAGGGTATCATCAGATCAAGATTAGGCCACAAGATGTACCAAAGACCGCGTTTTCTACCAGATATGGTTTGTACGAGTATCTGGTCATGTCCTTCGGATTGACAAATGCTCCTGCATACTTTATGTATCTGATGAATTCCGTCTTTATGCCAGAGTTGGATAAGTTTGTAATTGTGTTCATTGATGACATATTAATATACTCAGAGAATGAAGAAGATCACGCAGAATATCTTAGGATTGTCTTAACTAGACTCAGAAAGCACCAGCTGTATGCTAAGTTTAGTAAGTGTGAGTTCTGGCTTAGGACAGTTCCTTTTATTGGTCTTGTGTTATCTGAAAGTGGAATTTCAGTAGACCCTAGTAAGGTACAAGAGGTCATGGACTGGAAGTCACCAACCACAGTTCATGAGGATCGCCGCTTCATACCGGATTTCTCGAAGATTGCCAAGCCAATGACAAGTCTGCTACAGAAGGATCATAAGTTTGCCTGGACAGAGGAGTGTGAGGCAGCTTTCTGCACCTTACAGAAATTGCTAACCATTGCTCCTGTTCTGGCACAACTAGATATAGAACAACCGTTCGATGTGTTTTGTGATGCATCTAAAAATGGGTTAGGATGTGTCCTAATGCAAGATGGAAGGGTCATTGCTTATGCCTCACGTCAATTGAGGAAACATGAGGTTAATTATCCTACACATGACTTAGAGCTTGCAGCAGTTGTGCATGCTCTAAAGATTTGGAGACACTACTTGCTGGAAAATGTGTGTAATATCTTTACGGATCATAAGAGTCTCAAGTATATTTTTACTCAGTCCGAGTTGAACATGCGATAGAGGAGATGGTTAAAGCTGATAAAGGGCTATAATCTGAATGTGCACTATCATCCAGGGAAGGCTAATGTGGTAGCATATGCCCTGAGTAGGAAATCACATTCTATTGCTATGCAACCGTTGTTCGAAGAGGGGTTCAATTTATTACATCCTGCTGTGTTGCATAATATTCAGCTCAGTTGTACCTTGGAGAACAAAATCATTGAAGGTCAGAAAGCAGATAAGGGAATATTTCATATCAAGGAGAAAATGGAGAGGGAACCGACCAAGCACTTTAAAGTGGATGACCAAGGAGTGTTATGGTTTAAGGATCGCCTAGTAGTACCCAAGGATCGAGAGCTCAGGAACAAATTGATGGATGAAGCTCATCAGTCTAAGCTGTCTATCCATCCTAGGACTAGTAAAATGTACTAAGAGGTGAGACCTCGCTATTGGTGAACCAAGATAAAGAAGGAGATTGCAGCATATGTTGCTTGTTGCGACCTGTGTTGCAGAGTGAAAGCTCTTCACATGAGACCCGCAGGACTATTGCAACCCTTGTCTATACCAGATTGAAAATGAAAAGATATAAGTATGAATTTTATCATTGGTCTTCCCACCACACCAAAAGGACATGATTCGATTTGGGTAATTGTAGACCGTCTTACCAAATCAGCTCACTTTTTGCTAGTTAAGACAACCTTTCGACCCCCTCAATATGCAGAGAAGTATATTGCTGAGATTGTCCGATTACATGATATACCGAAGACTATCGTGTCTGACCGTGGTTCACAGTTTACCTCTCATTTTTGGGAGCATCTTCATAAAGGATTGGGTACTAGTTTGATTCATAGTATAGCTTACCACCTGCAGACAGATGGGCAGACAGAGCGAGTTAATGCTGTTCTTGAAGATATGCTTAGAGCATGTGTGTTGTCATCCAGAGGTTCATGGGAATCGTGGTTACCTTTGGCAGAGATTGCTTACAACAACAGTTATCAAGAGAGTATTAAGATGGCACCATTTGAAGCCCTATATGGCAGAAAATATAGGACACCGTTAAATTGAGTTGAACCTAGAGAAAGAAGGTTTTACGGGATTGATTTTGTAGATGAGGCAGAAAAAAAGGTCCGTATTATCCAACAAAATATGCAAGCTGCACAATCACGTCAAAAGAGTTATGCAGATAAGAGGAGAAGACCGCTAGAATTCCAAGTGGGTGACTACGTCTATTTGAAGGTTACCCCAATGAAGAAGAAACGGTTTGGAATCAAGAAGAAACTGGCTGCTAGATTTGTAGGACCATATAGGATTTTAGGGAAAAAGGGTCTCGTGGCTTATAAGCTGCAGTTACCAGAAGCGATGAGTTCAATATTTCCCGTCTTCCACGTATCACAGTTGAAGAAGTGTTTGCGTGTCCCGAAAGAGAGAATAGAACCTCAGGGTATTCGGATCAAGGCAGACTTAGAATATCATGAGCAACCGGTTCGAGTTTTGGATACCAAGGAGAGAGTCACTCGAAATAAAGTAGTGACAACTTATAAGTTTCAGTGGAGCCATAATGATGAGAATGATGCGACATGGGAAACAGGAGAATACCTACAAATCGCTTATGAAGATATTTACAACAAGTGGTTCGTAACTCAAAATCTCGGGACGAGATTCTTATAAGGGAGGAGGGCTGTAACACTCCTGAGTGTTAAGCATGCATTAACATTCCAAAGGATCAACATCAGCATCTCATACATGTTTATCATCACATGCAATATAAATTCACTTGAATTGAAATGTGAAAAACATTGGTTTAAACCAAAATGGTTGCATTTGCTTGCTAGAGTTGTAAAACTTGTTTAGCTACGATTTTAGATAGTCTAGAATTTATTAAAATGATTTTTGGAGCAAATTTTGTATTCAAAATCTCCTCAAATTTTGCTTTTAAAATATTCTAGAAAAGTGAGTTTTTATTTAAATTTTGGATTTAAATCATTTATTCAAAATCTATTTAGAATTTTAAAAAGTGCCCTAAATGAAAGTTGTAGAGAATTAAATTTTGAACAACTTTTATTTTGGGGACAACTTGTGAAAATATCTTTTTCATCTTCAAAATTTAAATTTGAATCAATTTAGAAAATCTAGAATTTAAATTATAAAAGAAAAAGAGATTTTCGGCCTTAACGGGCCGCCGCCCTGTTTTCGGCCCGCTCGGCAAGCCGGCCTGGCCCGCCTCCCGCGCCCGCGCCTGCCTCCTCTCGCCCGCGCGCGCGCACGCGCCGTGGCGACCGCGACAGAAGCCGGCCGCCGCGTGGCCGTACGCCGCCGACGCCGCGCGCCACGCGCCCTCTGGTGGACCCCGCGTCCCTCCACGTCCGCTTACTCCCTCCGCGCGCTCGCCCACCTCAGCTGCTGCCCTCACTTCACTTCACCAGCAGCCGCACAGCAGCAGCAGCAAGCTCCGCCTCCGCCGTCGCGCGCCTCGCCGGAGTTGGAGTTTCCCGCCGCTAGAGCTCGCCGCCAACTGCTACATCTTGCATAGGGCTCCGCCACGACTCCACGAATCCTGTGCTCGCCCTATCGCGCCGTGGTAAGGCCCCCGTCGACGGGAATGGCTCGCAGACCACCCCACACACCCCATCCCGGTCGGAGTTGGCCGGCCGGCGGTGAGCCGAGCCACCGCGCCGCCATGGCCGCCGGTGAGCCCGCTCCGGAGCTCCTTTGACCGCGCTAGTTGGCTCGCTAGGTTCACACGAAGACGGAGATCACGTTGGCAGTCACGTCCTGTCCGGAGACCTCGCCGTCGGCGAGAGCTCGACGGTCAGCGCCGCCCCTGGCCGGTTCGGCTGACGGGTGGGCCCGTTTGACCGCATGGTCCCACCTGTCTGTCTCGTGTGTGTTCGCGGTGTGCAGATCTGGGGTGTACGTAGCGTTTAGAACCGGTTGATTTTCGGATTTCAAGAAAAATGGATTTTTAGATGTTATTTAAAGCTTTCAAAAATCATAACTCGAGTTTTATAGCTCCAAAAATTGTGAAACAAATTTTGTAGTGTTTCTCATGAGTAGATCTACGGTTTAAAAATGTTGCATTTTAGTTTTGTGATACTTTTCTGTGTAGATTTATTTAATCTTTATAATTGCTGATATCTTAGAAAATGTGTAGTAAATTAAAGGGAGGTCAGAAAAATATGGTTCATGTTTCATTAATCTTCTTTGGTGATGTCCTTTCTAGGAAAAATGTTTAAGAGGCATATTCTGTGAAAAATTATGGAAGTGTAGTTCAAATGCCTTTAATTGATGATTTTTGTTATTTTTGGTAGAGAGCTAAATTTGTATAACTCATGCATGTGATAATTTTTATGGTGTGCTTGTTTACTGTGGATAACATAGGAAAAATATGAAATCTGTTGTTTGACACTTTTTCTAGTACAAAGTATTTTCATGCTCATTATTATGCTATAGCTTGTTTATTTTGTATAGATAGTTTTACTTATTCAAATTCCATGAAATTTGTGTAGTATACTATTTGGAGTAGGAGTGTGCTACTGTAATTTTTGTAGATTTTTACCTGCAACAGAAATAGATATTAATGTGCAACCCTAGTTTAGATAGGAAATAAAAGTTTATTCTTTATGAGTAATTAAAAGAAATAAGAAGTGTTTGGTGTATCTTTGAAGCACCAAACTATCTTGTTGGTGTTACTTGGTATGTTAAGGTATTAGAGTTCGGCAAGTGTAGCAACAATTGTGTGAGAATTTTATGCTACCTAGTATAAGAGTAGATGACTTGTTTTGTGGCACATGTTCTTGGATGATGTAGACTACCTTGTAGAAGATGTTGTCTGTAATCCATACTATTAGTTCAATGTGCTCATCTGCATATCATGTCATCATAGCATTCCACCGTATCCTATGCACCGTCTACATGGTTGCTTATGCAATTGCATCATACAGGATCGCAGGAGGAGTCGCAGGTAGCAGTGCAGGAAGATCAGACTTGGACCGATCAGCAAGAGCCCCAGGCATAGGAGGTGCCCGAGGAAGAGGAACCAGGAGAGGAGTTGCCCGAGTGCGTAAATCACCAGCCTAGCTCGTTCGAAAGAGGCAAGCCCCGGAGCATTCTAAGTCTCCTACTTTATAAAAGCAATTCTTTATATATGAGTTTTATATATTGTTGCATTAAGTTGTAGGAGTTGAGTGAAACCGTTGTTGTATTTATAATTATCCTTGTCCACCTAGATACCTCTTTACCCTGTTAGGTCAGGATCGAATAATTGCTTAGCCTTGCTTAGACCGGTAGAAGTCGGGTGATTTCCAGTCACCTGCGAGATATAGGTGAATACCTGGTTATAGTTAGCTATAATTGTTATCATAAAAAGTAACCAAGTGTTGATGAATTAAGGGAGACCGGGCGGAGTCTTATAGGGTTTTGGACTATAGTTATTCTGTCTGTGTCAATTAAGGACCGATCGTTGCTCGTCCCTCTTGTCATGTTGAATGCATGCCTCATATTTAGCTGGCCGAATAAAGTACCTTTCGACCGCGAAGCTAGTGACACTATTCGAGCCGGGATAAACTCGGACTGGCAGACTGGTGCTGAAGGGGGTATGACGGGGACGCGAAGAGTGAGCCCAAGGTGCGTCCTGGTAGTCGGGCGGTCCCTGGGTAGTGCAATCTATGACTGTTATCCCGCGGCTACTTGGAACGTGTCATTGGTGATCTAAGCGACCCTGACGGGGGAAGCGTGGTTTGTGTGAGGAATAAATCACCAGCTGGTTAGGAATCGATTCGAATCGCCATCGCTCCTGGATAGTGAGCACTTGACTCGAGCTACAGCATCGTAGTAACAATGATGGAACAATGATGGTTACGTGGTGATGTTAAAAATGCTAAACCTGAGATGGTAACCTTTGATGTTAATGATTAATCAAGTGATTGCTCTAGCATAGGTGCTCACTTAGACTAATCAGGTATAATTAAGTGGATGATTATAGTTAAATGGTTCATAACTGATAACTTATGCTTTTCGCAAATGAGTCAAGCCAGCCCACTTTATAAAGACCTTGCATACTCCTTGGTGTCTTTTATTTCTGGTTTTGATGGGTAAGTCTAGCTGAGTACCTTCTCGTACTCAGGGCGTTGTTCCCATTGTTGTTGCAGATGGCCAGATGTACTATGGTTATTGCGTCAACTGTCTGTATCCGGCGATGGGCGACAACTTGGACCAAAGGCAAGGGTCACTCCGTTCATCTTATCTCATGCTTTTGTGGGCTATGACTACCTGCTGGCACTGTAACTGAAATAAGTTTATGTGTGGTTTAAAACTACTTGCTTCCGCTATGTTATTTTGTGCGCGTGTTGTAATAACTTTTTATTCTGAACTCCGATGTATTCAACTCTTGTTGCGAACTTTCTATAGTATGTGACTGTGGCTGCTAAATCAGTACGATCTTGGTTGTATGTTGGTTGGTTTGAAATCCCTCGTGATTTCACGGAATCTCAGGTTGTACGGGCTTAAGTTTGGTAAATTATCTGCCTCGGTGGAAGATTTTCTTACTTACTCTCGTATAATCATGTTGATCCGTTACAGAGGCGCTAGGTCTGAGCCAGAAATTATAGAGAGTTTGGGCCTGTTAAAAAATCAGCATATGTGAACTGAGTGCGGCTCATCTATTTAGATTTTTTTTGATGGAACCTGACCACTCGGCTCAGTCATCGATGCAACTCCTCCTGCTTTTCTGTATTTCCTGTAGTACTTGATTAGATTGAAAAGCTTATAGTGCATTGTGTCTTTGGAGTGATCATTAGGCACTAGTGAGATTTTAAGCAAACACCATTCTCCTGTTATTTTTCGGGGTTGCCGCCTCCCAAGTGTGGAGCCAGTGGGACCAGTAGGGGTCATATGCCCCTTCCCCATCCAATAGCACAACACAATTTTTACTCAATATTTATATACAAAATATACTATAAAATTTTTATCATATATATTTATTGATGTTTTTAGATAATAAAATTGCATAAAACATAGTTATATAAAAAATTTTGATTCATTCAAACTTGTTTGCCTAAACCATATTAGGACACATTTATTGATATTTTATAAAATTTTACATTTCACTGAACGTGTACTTACCTAATAAAGTAATTCAGTGGTCACTAATATTTAATATTTTATTTTCATCAAACTTATTGGACGACATTATTATTATATGTCGACTATCCTTCTACTATGAATCGTAGTATAGAAGGGGACACTCGCATACATGCACAGACACTACTCACATCTATGAACAAACAGACACTCTACTCTCACTATGAGCACTTCGAAATATTAAGTCGGTAGATTTCAAGATCCATGAATCGCTACGTACGCCTTGCTACTATCACGGGAAGAATAACATTGTTAAATCTTTGATACAATTGCAAGGTGCTGCTGTGAACAACCTGGTAGGGTGCGGATTGTCAGTAGTGTAGGCCGTCCACGGTGCAGGGTGCGGACCATCTGCGGTTCAACTTTCAACCATAAAAACCAAAATCAATTGGTGTCAAAACATATCGTTGGGCCTATGCAGACCGTTTTGCTCCTAAGACGTGAATCATCCACCGCTCAATTCAACCTCCTTGACTAAAGACTCCAGCACCCCTATAAACAGGTCGTGTTTTTTTATATAAAAAACACTGACAGGCCGTTCACGGTATAAATTTGCACACGCACACTTAAAAAAACACAACTGCTGGATTTGGAGAAAACGAGACCTGCAAAACGCCCGCCAACCTAACTTGGACCGTCCGTGGTTCATCTTTGAAGCACGCTCCAAAAACACACTTGTTTCTGGACTATTTTACAAAAGCGTCAGCCGAGCAATTCTTTCCTTTTGATCTTACTCTTCTTTTTATATTATCATGCAATTATGACATTTTTTGTGAGATCTAAAGTATGGTATTGTTATTGATATGGACATCATGTAATTTAGATCGTTATTATATCATTATAAAATTCCAACAATGCGTAATTTTTTAATCCGGTAGTTTCTAGAAATTTTTAGCGAACATGGGCTTCATTTTAACACTGTTGTATACTCGTTATTATGAATAGTAAGATTTCTTCCTCATGGACAGTTCGCACCGACACAAATAGTTAGCAGTTGGCGAGTCGTGTCAAAATTATCTGATAATCAGTCGGCTCTGCCAATGATGGAGTAGCATATAATTGGTGATTTTGCTTTACTTAATCATCGGTCTTCATTGCCTGGAACTTTCTTTCGCACATGCGCGGACTAGGAGAGTGGGTATGTCCTGCACTCCTGATGCTCCGCACGATACGTTTATTTACTGTACATGAGTTTAGCATAGTTCTGTAGTCGGTTAGTCACTAACTCACGGATGGTCGTATTTCTAGCTATTTTTCCATTGCAGGACGATGCGCACAACCATGCATCAACTGATCTCGTCAATCCAAAGATCTATCGGTCTTCGAAGGTGTTCATATACGTACAATTTTTTTTACACGCATACTTACTCTTATGAGCACCCTCGAAGACTAAGCCGACAAATCCACGCCTCGGTCGTGGGAACAACATCTATCACTGAAAGCATAATGTCATTAAATCCGTTAAATCCTAAAATATTCGTTCCATGGGGAGTCAAACTAAGAAACTCATGTGCTGAAGCTCTTGGAACCTCCACAACGTGAGCCTGGAGCGATGCATAGAATGGGGAGAAAGGGTTTAAGTCACTCCTGCCATGCAACTCACGATGCCAGCGTTAGAAAATTTGGGAAGCGAGGCAAGTAGAGGCACCAATGCCTATTGAATAAAATATGAGGACAGAGGAGAGAGATCGACACAAACGATTGTTTTGGCAGAGTTTTGCACAGGTCTTGCATGTCGTTTTCTCTTTCTTTGTTATTTTGCATGCTCGACATGCAACCAGTGCTCAGACTTGCAGGACCAAGTGATGCCTACTTCTCAGATGTGGACCCCGATTTTATTTTGGGCATCACTTTACATGGTGGAAGGCCTTATACACAGGCCTGTTAGGTTGATCTCTCAACGGCTCATTAGGCCTTTGATCCGTGCCCAGATCGGGGGGCGTCCAGCCCAACAATGGCTGGTGGGCCCCCGTCGCGCAGCGCTATATAAAGGAGGTGGGGAGCCAGGGCTCGAGTCACGAGGTTCACCTGAGCCGCCTTTCCCCACCTAACCCTAACCGATCTCGAGGGTCGCGCTGTGAGCGACGGGAAGCACCGCCGCCGTCACTGCACCGCGCTCCCCTCCTCCGACCGTCGCTGCCAGTGAGCAGAGCATCACCAGCGAACGAGATGGCCGCCTCCGGATCGAACTCCACCGCACCCGTTCCCACAGATGGTTTGCACCACCTCACTCCTTTCTCTCTCTCTTCCTCTCTCACGGTTCTAGTAGATCTCATATTAGAACATCATATGTATCACGAAATACAAAGATCCACCCCACTGATCTACTGCTACTCGATCCTAATAGTATAACAATGGTATCCGAGGCCTATCTAGTATGTAGACCTAGTTTTGGGGAAAAGAAAAAAAACCGATTTTTAATCGGAATAGTACACTACCCGAAACCCTAACCCTAGATGGGAAATGGAAGAAAGAAAGAAAAGCGAGGGGAGTGACCTACCCGGGCTCTCCACTCCACCGCTGCTATCACCGCCGGTGACTTGGACGCCGGTGTGCGGGACATAAACCGAACCACCACGCGGCCTCGGGCTCAAAGGGCACCGCCGAACAGCCCTTCGACGGCGGCGCGCCCACTCCGGGTGGACGCGCTCATCGGCGAAGGGGCGCACGGCGGCGCCGAACTTGGCCGCCGGTGCTGCTGCTTTTCCCTTTTGGGCGGCACTGAGAGAACGGAAAGAGAAAGTGAAAAGAGAATAGACCGAGGGGGAGCCGCGCAGACGACGAGGCTCGCGCAGACGCCGAGGCATGCGCGGACATCGAGGCTCAACGGCGTGTCTCCCTGTGTGCCCTAGCGGCTGCGTTCGGTGGACAGATGGAGAAGAAAGGAAATGAGATAGGGTTTTGGGCGAACGGCTGCCTCGGGCGGTTTTGTTCCTCCGATGCGCACGCGTGGCCGTCGGATGGAGCAACCCTAAGATCAACGGCCGAGAGCGCGTCCCGGGCGTCTCGGGCCAGATCAAGCCCAGGCGGGGCACCGGATTGCCGACCCAGGCCCAGGTTGCGGCCTGGGCGCGGCCGTGAGCGCGTGTGCTTTGAGAAGGCCTCGCTGCCCGCCTTGAAGCAGGTTTTGCTGGGCCGCAAGATGGACTGAGAAGCGTAAACTAGGTCGCGCTGGGCCATTCTCCAGCGCGCGCACTGCTGCTCGGTCAAGTGGGCCAAGTGGGCCGTTTTGCTGCGGTGGGCTGCACTGCTGCTCCAGTGAACAAGCCATGGGCCAAAATGAAAACTATAATCATTTTTCTCATTTTTTATTTTTCCAGAAACAATGTTAATGCATTTTTGAATGTTTTGAGTTGAATTTTGATGTTAGATCTCCGAATAAATTTTGTCCAACGATAAATTTTCGGAGAACAGTATAGTATTTTTTTCATGTTTCTGGAAAAATAATTATGGGAATATTTATGTTTTTCCGCTGCGTACTTAAAGATGTTATTTCATTATTAAATTTGAACCAACGGGAGAATTTAATTTTGAAAAATAGATAAATTTTGAACTGATTATAATATTGTTATTATTCCGACCAACGTTGATTAAAAGCAGTATTATGATGATATTATGTTTTTTGACATGCATTAATTCTATTTCTGCCCAACGGTGATCTAGAATTAGTGTAAAAAGGATGATTTTGTATGTTTTAATTTTGACCAACGTTGAAACTAAAGCATGCAATTATTCATGTTATAATTATGTTCTCACTTTATATGACTTATATTTTCAGGAGGTTACTCTTTGATGGGGTTTATCAAAGATATTCCACCACTCAAAGGTGACAATTACACTCAATGAAAAAAGAAAATTGACCTCACTTTTGTTTTGGCTGAGTTGGACTGGGTGGTCACCACACCATGCCCCAGTGAACTTGTGGCACCGGTGAGGGAGGCCAATGAGTCTGATGCTGAATGGCAGAAGAAAGAGAGGGACCATGCTCCCGTACAGATGGCATATGACCTACAAAAGCAAAAGTTGGTCAATGTCAACAAAAAGTGTGTTGCTGTCATAAAGAACACAATTGAGCCTACCATAATGGGCTCAATCCAAGAGTGTGACTCTGTCACAGAATACTTGGAAAGGATAAAGAGTCAGTTCTATGGCTCTTCAAAGACATATGCTACTCAGCTGATAAAGCAGCTGGTGATAGAAAAATACACTGGAGGTGGTCATGGCAATGGCATTAGAGAGCACATATCAAAGATGAATCATTTGAACAACAAGCTAAAATCAATGGACCTGGCTCTTACAGAAGAGTTTCTTGTCCATCTGATTTTTGCTTCTTTACCAAAAGAGTTTGACACTTTCGTTGTCAACTACAACATTCAGCCTGAGAAATGGGATTTAGAACGTTGTATGGCGATGTGTGCACAAGAGAAAGAGAGGATAAAAGCCGCCATTGGTGGTACTCTCAGTTTTGTTAAAGATAACAAAAGAAAGAATTTCAATGTCAATGCCAACTCTCCCTCAAAGCCAAAGGGCAAGGGTCCCATGCAGCATCAGACTCAGCAGAACAAATTTGTAGTGAACAAATATCAGTGTCTTCACTGCAAGAAGATGGGACATTACAAGAAAGATTGTCCTGATTTCCTAAAGATGATCATGGCAAAGCATTGTGAGAACATGATTACGTTTATAAATGAATCCCTGTATGTACAGTATTCGAAATCTACTTGGTGGATTGACTCAGGAGCAACTGTTTATGTTGCTAATTCTTTACAGGGATTCCGTTCGACGAGAACTACGCAAAGAAGCGAAAGGCACGTTAAAGTCGCAAATGGAGTCCAAGCAGATGTCGAAGCTGTTGGCGATGTCTCCTTAGAGCTTGCTGATGGATTCATTCTTTTGTTAAGAGATGTTTTATTTGTTCCATCATTACAAAGAAACTTGATTAGTGTGTCATGTTTGGACAACGATGGATTTAATTACCATTTTGGAGATGGCAAATGTGAAATATTATGTAATAATGAATGTGTTGGCCTTGCTTTTCAAAAGCAAGATCTTTATTTGTTATCACTTCATGAAAATGTGAATTCTATATGTGATGCGAATGATAACGTATTCTCGTTTGTGAACGCGAATAGAAAACAAAAGAGAACTCAAGATGCGTCGTCGAAATTATGGCACTGTCGTTTAGGCCATATTTTGAGGGGGAGAATAGAGAGACTAGTTAAGAATGATATTCTTCCTCCATTAGAGTTCTCAGACTTTGAACAGTGTAGAGAATGTATTAAAGGAAAATACACAAAGCAAATTAAAAAGGATGCTAAACGAAGCACATGAATTCTACAGATAATTCACACAGACATCTGTGGTCCTTTTCCTGTGAAAAGTATGGATGGTTTTGATTCATTCATAACATTCACAGATGACTACTCCCGTTATGGTTACATTTATCCAATTAAAAAAAGAAATGAAGCGTTGGATAAATTTAAAATATTTAAGGCTGAAGTTGAAAATCAGCATAATTTAAAGATTAAAGTAGTCCGGTCTGATCGTGGTGGGGAGTACTACGGTCGGCATACCCCATATGGCCAAGTTCCTGGACTCTTTGTAAGATTTCTACAGGAGAATGACATAGTAGCCCAGTATTCTACACCGGGCGAACCTCAGCAGAACGGAGTAGCTGAAAGGCGCAACCGTACCTTAATGGATATGGTGCGTAGTATGATGAGTTACTCTGACTTACCATTGAGTCTATGGATAGAGGCGTTAAAAACCGCCATTCATATTCTAAATAGAGTACCAAGCAAAGCGGTGCCCAAAACACCATATGAATTGTGGACAGGAAGAGAACCCTCACTAAAACACTTACGTGTGTGGGGGAGTCCTGCTGAGGTAAAAGTGTTTAACCCAAATATTGGGAAGCTAGATCCTAAAACAGTTAGCTGCCATTTTATTGGCTATCCTAAAAAGTCAAAAGGTTTTCGTTTCTACTGTTCAGACAGATATACAAAATTTATAGAAACGAGACACGCTGTTATCTTAGAGGATCAAATGATGAGGGGGAGCATGATGGCTCGAGAAATTGTTCTTGAGGAGAAGCGAGTATGTGTGCCCACTCCGATGATTCAGGAACCATTCTTTGAACTACATGTTCTTGTTGCACCAACAATGCCAGATACTGTAGTGCCAACACCTATTGTCAGTTCTCCTGTGGTGACAGTAAATAATGATGAGGAACCTGTCCTTTAGGAACCTATACAAACTGATGCCATAGAAGAGGGGGAGCAACAACAGCCCCAAACTGAAGATGTGCCAAATGTGGAGGCCCCGAGAAGGTCCCAAAGAGTTAGAAGATCAGTTATACCTGATGATTATGAGGTGTATAACACTGAAGAATTTCAAATGGAGGGTGATCCTACTTTATTTGAAGAAGCCATGAGAAGCGATAATTCATCCAAGTGGCTTGAGGCCATGGAAGATGAAATAAAGTCAATGAGTACCAACAAAGTTTGGGACTTAGAACCTATTCCTAAAGGAGCCAAGACAGTAGGCTGTAAATGGGTCTATAAGACAAAACGTGACTCCCAAGGGAATATTGAAAGGTTTAAAGCGCGATTTGTGGCAAAAGGTTTCACACAAAGAGAAGGGATTGATTACAATAAAACGTTTTCTCCAGTCTCATGTAAAGATTCCTTCAGAATTATAATGGCATTAGTGGCACACTACGATTTAGAGTTACATCAGATTGATGTAAAAACGGCATTCCTGAATGGGGATCTGGAGGAAAATGTTTACATGGCTCAACCGAAAGGTTTTGTCATGGAAGGAAAAGAACGAATGGGATGCCGCTTAAAAAATCGATTTATGGGTTAAAGTAAGCTTCAAGACAGTGGTATTTGAAGTTTGACAGAACAATAAAGAATTTTGGGTTTAAAGAAAATATTGAGGATAATTGTGTTTATGCAAAGTTAAGAATGGAAGGTATATCTTCCTAATCCTGTACGTAGATGATATCTTACTTGCTAGTAGTGATGTCCATCTACTACTGGAGACAAAGAAGTTTTTATCTTAAAAAATTGATATGAAAGATCTTGGTGAAGCGTCTTTTGTTTTGGGCATAGAGATTTACTGAGATAGAAGTAAAGGGGTATTAGGACTATCACAAAAGGCATACATAGAAAAGGTTTTAAAGAAATTCAGTATGCATAAATGTAGTGTCTCACCTGCACCCATGGTCAAGGGTGACAGATATGAGGATTTTCAATGCCCAAGGAACCAATACGAGCTCGATCAAATGAAAGTGGTTCCATATGCTTCTGCTGTCGGAAGCCTACAATATGCTCAAGTGTGCACGCGCCCTGACTTAGCTTTTGTTACCGGGTTGCTTGGCAGATTTCAAAGTAATCCGAGAATTGAACACTGGAAACTGGTAAAGAAAGTCTTACGATATTTGCAAGGTACGAAAGGCCTCATGTTGACGTATAGAAAATCAGATTATCTCCAGATAGTGGGGTATTCGGATTCTGATTATGCGGGAGATGATAGAAAATCCACGTCAGGATATGTGTTCACTCTCGCAGGAGGAGCAATTTCGTGGAAAAGCTCAAAACAAACCGTCACTATATCGTCCACAATGTATGCCGAGTTTGTAGCGTGTTATGAGGCAACGGGGCAGGTGAACTGGCTAAAGAAGTTCATACCCGGTTTGAAGGTGGTCGACAGCATACATAAGCCACTAAAGTTATACTGCGATAATAATCCAGCAGTACAATACGCTCACAAGGTCAAGTGGTGCTGCCAAACACATTGACATAAAGTATTATGTTGTGAAGGATAAAGTCCGGGATCAAATTATAAATCTTGAGCATATAAGCACTGAAAAGATGCTCGCGGATCCGCTTACAAAAGGCTTACCACCCAACGTGTTCAAAGAACATGTAGCTGGCATGGGTTTAAGGGAAAGCCTATGACTCCTGGACTATAATAAAGGGCCCAAAAGTTAAAGTAACTGTTTCGGATCAGAGATGTGCATTGCAGCTGTCAAATCTATCGGCGATTGATCGTGACGATGAAACATGTTCTATGCACTTATTTGTGATGAAACGAGTAAAGTTAAAAGCATTGAAGTCAAAGATGAAAGGTTAAAGTATAAGTGAGATCAAGGGGGAGAATGTTAGGTTGATCTCTCCTCTAATGAGCCCAACGGCCTTTGATCCGCGTCCTGATCGGGGGCGCCCAGCCCAACAATGGCTGGTGGGCCCCGTCGCGCAGCGCTATATAAAGGAGGTTGGGAGCCGGGGCTCGGGTCACGAGGTTCACCTGAGCCGCCTTTCCCCACCTACAACCCTAACCGATCTCGAGGGTCGCGCTGTGAGCGACGGGAAGCGCCGCCGCCGTCACTGCACCGCGCTCCCCTCCTCCGACCGTCGCTGTCAGTGAGCAGAGCATCACCAGCGAACGAGATGGCCGCCTCCGGATCGAACTCCACCGCACCCGTTCCCACGGATGGTTTGCATCACCTCACTCCTTTCTCTCTCTCTTCCTCTCTCACGGTTCTAGTAGATCTCATATTAGAACATCATGTGTATCACAAAATACAAAGATCCATCCCACTGATCTACTGCTACGATCCTAATAGTATAACAAGGCCCTTTCGCTTATACAGGTAAAGATAGATGCTTGTGTACGTGAACATACACGTTGTTGTTTGTTTTAGCAAAAGCGAGGGAAAAATGCTTACTGAACTGGGCTGCTCCAAAACGCATCTCAAATTCAATCCGGTTGAAAACTTCCTCCACAAACAGGCCTAACCATTCCTGATCCCAGCCCAAGCGATTTGAAACGTATTGGGCCGAAGCCCATGAGCTCTACGAGCTTGGAAAAAGTGATGTGAATGGATGAAACCGAGCGATGAATGGGACAACGAACGTGACAGAAAACTTGAGCGTCAAAATTTTCAGCTCCACTGTATTTCAGGCTTTGGCAGAGCCTGGAGAACACATGGGCCTTGTTCAGTTCCCGAATTTGGGCACCCGATTCGGGCACTGTAGCTACAGTGCCCGTGTCGGAACACTTTAGCAACTTTTGTTTTTAAGTGTAAAAAATTATCCAAAAAATGATAAATTAGACTCAAAATGTTCGTCTCGCAAAGTACAACAAAACTGTGCAATTAGTTTTTGATTTCATCTACATTTAGTACTCCATGCATTTGCCGACATTTTGATGTGATAGAGAATCTCCTTTTTGCATAGTGGAATTTGAGGGTTGGATTTGGGAACTAAACAAGGCCATGGTTTCAAAGGAAGCACCTGGAGAATGGAGAGCATTGGAAAATGTAGCCGTGCTTGACATCAAAAGCTCACTGACCCAAGGTCGAAACAGACTCTGAAAAAAGGAGCCAAACTTTGGTACTGTTTGAACACCAGCTTGTCCAAGGAATTGTAGCTTTGGTATTGTTTGTACCGTGCTTGTGTTGCTCTGCTGAGAAGGCATCCTACCTGAAGAAGCTTTGTTAGAAAGACTAAAGCTATGCACTAAAACTTGTGTGCATTGTACTAAAGCAGCTTTGGATCAGGATGCGTCCATCCTGAAATCCGGCTTTGTCCTAATCAAATCAGAGCTGTAGCAACAGCGAAGATCATAAAAGATGAACGCGCTGCTCCGGTTCTAGTGAAGCTTCTGCTGCTTTCTTTTCGACGCGAAGATGGCATGCTTCCAACAGAACAGACATTTGGCCAGCCTGTGAAGCAACCTCTTCGGTTCAGATCTAATAACACAAGCCTAAAGGCGCTTGTTCAGCAGTGCACATACCTCATGATATTTTTGTTTGTGAATTTATTACGAAACCAAATAAATATCATTAGATCCGTCATCAAATACTTTAATAAAAAAGACCTATTTGGTGTTAAATATTGGTAAATTTTCTATAAAGGTCAAACTTTAAATAGTGCGTAGGTAAAAGTTTTTTTTAGTGGTAGGCATGGAGAAATAGCTGAATTGCTGTCTAACGGATCGGATGGCATGAACGATGGAACAGCTAATGTGTCTGTTCAGAGCCGGTAGGGCCAAAATCAATTGGACCATGGGGCATAACCTCTGTGGCTATAGAAGAAAGCTGACACAAAACATTTAGATCCCATCCATCTGGGTATCTCGATTCACGCGAAGTAAATCGATGCAAATGCTCCTTGTGATCTCGCTCTTGTGAAGATAATGTCGGATACACGGATGGATACAAACAATGTGCATAGTTGATGGATGGCATGACACCGGCAGAAACCTTGCGAAAACGACCACACTCACGATCTAGAGTAGGAATAGTATCCTGTACTAGAAAAGCAAGCACGGCCTTGCCGCGCCGTCTAGAAGTTAGAATACCATTATTTTGCACATTTACGCACTTAGCGTGAGCACATCACTAATGATCAATAATTTGAACATATAACACAGTTCCATATTTTTATATAACAACTGTCTGGTAAGAAACTGAGAAAGATTTGAAACTCCAAGACATGAATACACAGATGTTTGTACGATCGCAGCAGTGTTTGATGGTTTAGAGATGAACATACAATATGTTAAAGAAAATTCAAAGCTTTCTATTTCATTTTGAGAACCCTAAAGATGCCCCTTATCTTGGCCACTGCCATTTATCAATGTAATCTCTTTTTAGTGAAAATGACTTCAGTACCAGTAGTGAGAGAAAAGAAGAATTAGGAATAGCGTGGTCTGAAAAGTTTGTTTGCTTCCTGTTGTCCCGTTGCTATACCAGCAGCTAGAAAATTTAGAAAACATGAGACAAATAATGAAGTGTATACAATACTAATATGTGACGCTGTAAACTTCCTGTATGGCTAGTGATTTTCTTTATGTTTTTGAAAAAAAAAATCATATGCTAAAATGAAAGCGGATACTTTTTTTTTTGGTAAACCCAACCAATATGTTTGATGTAATAAACATCTAAAGCTATCATGCTCATCTTAAATAGTATCAATATTGAGCCATATAGATACTAATAGCAAATACAAATGAATGAAAGTTGATATCGGGTAATAGCCAAGTCAAAGGAAAGTCCTTCTCTGTGTATTTATGGTTGGCCTAAATAGTAATCATTCACATCAATATTTTGATTTTCAGCTTCTTAATAAACCTATAAAATAAAATTGCAATGCCCAAGTGCAATTCCAATGTAAACTAAGCATGTAACAAAAGAAGGTTAGACATACATTCTGCATTATTGCTATTCAACTATTGGAATTAAAGTAAATCTAAGATGGCTCGATGAATTTGAGCACCAGATAAGATTTGAGTTAGAGACAATATTTGTATAATTCATCTATCAAGATTTTTACCTAAAAACTAAAGAGCATATATGTACGATAGAAAAAAAATATATATAATGAATACAAATCTTTTTGTTTCTTCCATTAATGTTGCTCACCTTTATTAAAATAAAAATAAGCCAACTGAAATCTGTAGAAAAATGACACCATATGCACCAGGAAGTGCTTCTTTTAGAAGTGAATTAGCTTCAAGGCCAGGAACATATGCCCTCTTCATGTACTAAATGTACTATGCCATAGGACCAGCAACCTAGCATCAAGGATACTCAGGATAGCATATTGTACAGGGAGAAATATACAATTTCTTGACAAAGGATATACAATTTATTGCAAGTTTCCATTAAAACATTCTTAAGTACTGCCGGGAGAATAATGGTGAAAGTGAGCTGTAACCTGCCTAGCAATTATAGTGTAAAGTTATAAACTAAAAGCATGGCAAGTCCAGGAAATTGATCAACATAAAATATTGACTTCATGCTTATTCTTTACTTTAAATGCAACACTTTTGGATTAATGTCATTTTGACAAAGGATAGGATCAATAATTCAAAAATATAAAGATATACTTGATATACCTCAGGACTACAATATTAAATAAAATGTATAAATCTGTACATATATCCCATGTCAAGTCTTATGTTTTGTTTTCTCGTATCCTTTTCATCAAACAATGCAAGTTTGTCATACGCTAAAGAATGTTTGAGAAGACCTTGTGGTCACATGACTTTAGACCTATAGATGAACAACTTTACGCTTTGAGGTTTTGAGCATATCAGAAATTAAAGATGCATACTACCAAATGCTTACACTTAGATTAGTAGTTGTGCAAATATATTTTATTATATGGTAATATCCAGAGTCAGAGTTTCGCATTAGAAAAAGAAGCCTTGCATATGCAAAGTCTGCTGGAGAGCCAGGCCTTGTAGGCATTTCATCGAGCATGTACTGGGCGCCATCGCTAGCAGCTGCTAGGGGTGCTTCCTATCGTTCTGTGTGGCGCGGGAGGGAGCACAGGGACGTGAGGATGCTGCGTGGCACTGTCATTGCTGGCATTTTTTTCTTGCGATAGCAACGCTTGCCTTCTTCCTCACGACGGCCACGTCATAGCATCCTTGCATACCTGGGTCGACGAGCAGAGGAAGTTGGAAGGGGCGAGCTCGAGCACCTCCTCGTTAGTGTCTCCACCGCACTCGCCAACGAGTTGCCTCTGCCGGTCGTTCACGGGGCCGCGTCCACTACCGTCACGACGGCAAGAACTGCTGGCATGGTCATGCACGTCCACGATAGATAAGAAGGGAGGGTTCTAGTTGAAAAAGTACTAGAGAAAAAGAAAAATAGAAAAGAAATAGATTGATTTAGAAATAGTTCGGGATTCCTAATGCAAAGTGTCTGTTAGCTTTTCTTCTTTCTCTGTAAAATAATCAAAACAGCTGAAACTTCAAAATTGCGTAATAAATTCTAGAAAACCCAAAAATGGTGAAAAAAATTTAGTAGCACTGAATTAACTATAACTATACAGTAGAAGTGGTAAATCACACGTTGCATACTTTATATTTTCTAGATAAATACATTTAGCAAAACCATAGTCTATTTTTGTACATAGTTCATGTTCGCAATAAATCCCAAAAAACAATCTCAAGTTAATTGTGTCAATTCCACACTAGGGTAAAAGTTTTACACCTATCGAGGCTTATATGAAAATACAGAAAATAAAACAATGTTTCTGTTGATTTGTTTTTATAGAGTATAACTAAATAAAAAATGATGAAGCTGATATAGTAGTATTACTGATTATTCAATTCAATTCAATTCAATGATCATGCAGATTAGAAAAGCTTCTTTCGTCCTTTATGATTAGAAAAGCTTCTTTCGCCTAGGAAAAAAAGCATA
This sequence comes from Saccharum hybrid cultivar R570, assembly GCA_038087645.1. Taxonomy (NCBI): domain Eukaryota; kingdom Viridiplantae; phylum Streptophyta; class Magnoliopsida; order Poales; family Poaceae; genus Saccharum; species Saccharum hybrid cultivar. The sequence goes on from JAQSUU010000377.1 coordinate 4,443,292, forward strand.
CGTGCGCCGATTTGCCTTCGAGTTCCGTCGCGTCGAAGCTTTCCGGCAATCTCCGGCCTTCTGCGATCGCGACTCCACTGTATTAGTATTAGAGGGCCCATCTTTAGAGCTTCCAGGCCCATAAATTGACAGACCCGGGCCTGTCTGGAGTACATGGCAGAAGGAGAAGATACAGGCCGAGGACTGAGGGCTGAGGCTGAACACGGATGAGGTCATGGAGAGAGGAGCGAGCAACGCCGGTGGAGGATGGTGCGGGCAGCGGCGCACGCCAATGACCGAACCTGCCAGCTCTCGCGAAGAGTCCCGGTGCATTGTCACCAAAGACCCGAACGACGGCTTGATCGGAGGCATCATCGGGATCCAACGGCCGAGCTTTAGCAAGTGACGTGGCCCAATAATACGACAGAGCTTGAACTCTGGTTTCGAAAGGTAAAGATTCTAGTGTAGTACTGCGTATATATATTCTGCAGATACTCGCAAAAAAAAATATTCTTCAGATATCTCCTGCATTTCCAGACGCCGCACTGCGGCCCTGATGAACAGAGCACCAGGCATGCACGCATGGATAGACAAAAGAAAGGCACATGCAGTAGGAGTACAAATAATCACAGAAAAGGCTACACTTTTTTTTAGCCTTTCCTTTACTTATGACCTAAAAATAGGAGCTCAAATTACCAACTTAGCCATGGCGATGACCGATGAAACAGGCAAAGGTTGGAGACGACCGTATGATTGCGGTAAATAGGATTAGCATGCGTCAGACCGTCATTATACAGGCAATTGCGCATCTTTCCACCACCGTGTACTCCTACTCCATTTCTACGCTACAAGACTACAAGCCGCGCAGGATCGAGTCGGCATGGCATGACCATCGATTGGCGGCAAAGGCAGCACACGAGGGGACTGAAAGGGGTTGTGAATTGAATACAAGAGACAAGAGTTGGTGCTACTACGTTTGCCCTGGAAATGGAGACCAATCAATGAGCTGGTCCAGGCAAGGAAAGGCGCACCAAGTGTTGTTAATATTTTTTTAAATCATTTGATTTTTTTTCCGGGAAAAGAAAATATGCGGTTTTTGTTGGAATGGATCTCCAACAGTTGGGCCAACTGGGTCCTTGACCTGCACCCTGATCGGGGGTGTCCAGCCCATATAGACGGCTGGTGGGCCCCCGTCGCACAATGCCATAAATAGGAGGGGGGCCAGGGCACAAAGGGCGAGGTTCACTGCCACTGCCGCCACCCACCGTCCTAACCCTAGCCGATCCAGAGGGGAGTGTTGTAAGCAACGGGAAGCCGCCGCCAGACTTCACCGCGCCACTACCTCTTCACCGTCGTCGCAGTACACCCACGCCATGGTCGCCTCCCTCTTCGTCAAGCACGACGGTCAGGCACCTCTCCCTCTCTGTCTCTTCTCTCCTCCCTCCAGTTTCTCTCCATAGTTCACGTTCTAGGGCGAATCACTTGTTTATACCGAACAGAGTAGTTTTTTCCCGCTAGATCTACCATAGATGATCCAATAATCCCTAACAGTTTTATGATTAGGGGTTCTCATGGATGGAAAGAGGGTACGTACTACATACAATTTAGTGCAAAGATGTTGTGCATAAAACTATTACGACGCTCATACTGCTACCAAACACTCCACTAGGTGTCTAGGTGCAAGTCAAGTGGACTGCAGCTCGGAACAGCACTCTGAGTTGAGGCTTTATAATTCTTGGTACCACTGCTAGTAAACAGATACTAGCCATGTGGCCTCGTCAAACCTTTTACTTTCTCATCGACCAACAAAGTCAACTCCGGCATCAGAAAGGAGCTTTGCCATTGTCTACTTCCCACTTGACCCATGAGACTCACACTTGCTTCGGCTAAAGTAAAATTACTTACTCCTGCGCAAGCTGAGAAAAACTACTGCTGAAATACATGCACGTGCTACAGCGCCCAATACGACCGACTGACTCCTATTCACGTACGTGCCGAACAAATTCATGTGCCCCTCCGGTCATCAGCATTGTTTGAGCTGATGCTGATATATTTAAGACGCACGTACTGTATGAACGCCGAATAGTAGCTATACAATGTTTTTTTTTCTCTCCAAAGATCCGTTGCGCTATGCAATCTTTTTTTTTTTTCAGGAGGTGGCGATTTTTTTAGTGAAAAAAAAGATTTCTGTGTAGCCACACTGCCAGATTTGTTTGTTCCGAGAACTTTATAAAAACATTGCCAAATTCCAACAGTGTCCGAATCAAGCCAGCGAACCCATCGCAGGCGCAGGCGGGCATCTCCAGCAGTTGCCTAATCCTACCACTCATCCCCATACAACTGTCATATTGGGGGAGATGGGTCACTTTTTCTTCTCCAGCAGTCTCCCAATTACCTCTTTTTTTTTGTGGCCACCAAAAAAACACCCCATCTCCACTCAAATAGAGGGAGAGCTGCATCTCCCCCATACGGGGGCCCACATTCAACTGCCCATTTCTCCTCCCATACCGCTTTTCTCGGTCGCCGTCCAAGCCGCCGACGTCGAGGAACCCAAGCTCGAGCTCCCATCTTACCATCCTCCAACCCATCTCCGCCACCGCCACTGGAGCGCAACGACTTGAGGCTGAGCACGTGGAGCTCGGCGAGGCGCGAGAGCGTGCCCGGCGGTCGTGGCGAGGAACGCTGAGAGGGCCACGGCCGAGGTCGGCAAAGGCCATGATGCGAGCGCCGCGGTAGCTTACCGGCAGCGTTGGCGTGTTGGACCGCAGAGGAGCCTCCCAAGTGTGGAGCCAGTGGGATCGGTAGGGGTCATATGCCCCCTCCCCATCCAATAGCACAACACAATTTTTACTCAATATTTATATAAAAATATACTATAAAATTTTTATCATATATATTTATTGATGCTTTCTTGCATAAAACATAGTTATATCAAATATTTTGATTCATTCAAACTTGTTTGCCTAAACCATATTAGGACGCATTTAATGATATTTTATGAAATTTTACATTTTACTGAACGTGTACTTACCTAGTAAAGTAATTCAGTGGTCACTAGTATTTAATACTTTATTTTCATCAAACTTATTGGACGACATTATTAATATATATCGACTATCTTTGTACTATGAATCGCAGTACAGAAGGGGATGCTCACATACATGCACAGACACTACTCACCCCTATGAACGAACACACGCTCTACTCTCACTATGAGCACTTCCAAAATATTAAGTCGGGCCACGTTTAGATTGCAAAAAAAATTAACCCGATGAATAGTATCACTTTCGTCTTATTTGACAAATATTGTCCAATCGTGGACCAACTAGGCTCAAAAGATTCATCTCGTGATTTCCAACTAAATTGTGTAATTAGTTATTTTTACCTACATTTACTACTTCATACATGGGTCCAAAGATTGATGTGATGGAGAGATAGTGAAAAAATTTCAACTTTTGAGGTGCATCTAAACAAGGTCTCGGTACATTTCAAGATCCATGAGTCACCACGTACACCTTGCTACTATCACGGGAAGAATAATATTGTTAAATCTTTGATTCAATTGTAAGGTGCTGCTGTGAACAACCCGGTAGGGTGCAGATTGTCAGTGTTGTAGGCCGTCCACAGTGCAGGGTGCGGACCATCCACAGTTCAACTTCCAACCGTAAAAACCAAAATCAATTGGTGTCAAAACATATCGTTGGGCATATGCAGACCGTTTGCTCCTAAGACGCGAATCATCCACAAAGTCAATTCAACCTCCTCGACTAGAGACTCCATCACCCCTATAAATAGGTCGTGTTTTTTTATATAAAAAACACCAACAGGCCGTTCGCGGTATAAATTTGCTCACACACACTTAAAAAAACACAACCGCTAGATTTGGAGAAAACTAGACCTGCAAAACGCCCGCCAACCTAACCTGGACTGTCCGTGGTTCATCTTTGAAGCACGCTCCAAAAACACACTTGTTTCTGGACTATTTTACAAATGCGTCAGCCGAGCAATTTCTTTCCTTTTGATCTTACTCTTCTTTTTATATTATCATGCAATTATGACATTTTTTTAGATCTGAAGTATGGTATTGTTGTTGATATGGACATAATGTAATTTAGATCGTTATTATATCATTATAAAATTCCAACAACGTGTAATTTTTTAATCCGGTAGTGTCTAGAAATTTTTAGCGAAAATGGGCTTCATTTTAACAATGTTGTATACACGTTATTATGAATAGTAAGATTTCTTCCTCGTGGACAGTTCACACGTGGAGCTCGGCGAGGCGCGAGAGCGTGCCCGGTGGCCGTGGCGAGGAACGCCGAGAGGGCCACGGCCGAGGTTGGCGAAGGCCTCGACGTGAGCACCGCGGAGGGTGCACTGCGGCAGCTTGGACCGGCAGCGTTGGACCGCAGAGGAGGAAGAGGAGCGGGGCACGTAGGTGCGGCTAGGGCGTGTCGCAGAGCTTGTGCCGCGGCCGCCTGCTGTTGCATCCCTCCCCTCCCGGAGCTTGCCCACCCAAGACCGGTGCTCGCGGGCCGGTGGCACAAGAAACGCTCTCGAGAACGATGCTTATCGGGAGAACCCGATCTATCGGAGAAGAGGAAGAAACAAAGGAAAGAGATAAAAAAATGAATTGGTGCACTTTCATACGGGCTCGACATGTCAGATTAGGGATTCGGATGAGATATTGGGATCTGCTGTAGCATCTCTCCCAATAAATCCAAAAGTGGTATTGGGCTGCCTCCAGCCCTGTTCGCTTGACTAAAAGTACTATTTGTTGATTTGTCGTGAGAGAAAAACACGGTTGGATATAAAACAAGCGAATTATCACTGTATCGGGGGAGTTGGACTGCGGAGGGCAACCAGGCGACTACTACGACCGGGGGGCGGGGGCGTAGCAGGTACACCCTCCGTCCCTAAATGTTTGTCTCTAGAAAATCGTGTTTCCCTCACATACCTGTTTTTCGGACGACAAAAAAAAAAAGACAGAGTAGTAGGGAGTAGCACGCGAAAAGCGAGGTGAAAACCTGGCGGAGCATCATCATGCGAGTCACCAATCGGGGGCGGGGCGGGGCAGGGCAGGGCAAGCGGGCTCGCCTCCCGAGGCCGCAATAATTTGCCTGCGCCTAGCGACGGCCCCCGGCAGCACCCCAGCAGCTGACTTTCTGTAGGTGCAGCGGCCAGCGGGCAGTGCCGCAGTGGCATCGTCTCAGTGGCCGCTTCCCATCGTCTTCCCCGCTCGGCCACTCACTCTCCTGGCTGGAAGCGTAGCTGCGACGTGCGATGCGTCGCCAACTCCAACTCCGGCCATGGAAAAGATGCCCAAGACAACCGCGAAACTGGGACCGTGAAGTTGTACTTCTACGGCACATGCTGAGACGGACGGAGTGCACATATAAGCCAGCCGTTCCGAATTGCTGCAGACAGACACGATACGACACGACACGCACGCCAAAGAATGCCGCAGGTCGGTCGCCTTGCGGTGCATGGCCATGGGGGCCCGTTCTCCTCCTTGGTCAACAAAGATGGAAATAAAGCCCGGCAGGCACGGTGGATGCAGTTGCCACCTGCGACGCCAGTTGCATCACGTCATGCCATGGCCTGCTGCAGCTGGGCCCTCCCGGCTCCGAACAGCGTTGACTGGTCGGTCCAGCCACAGCCAGGAGGTCCTGAATCTGATGCCAGGAGCCGAGTGACACTGGTGCTGGTGCTGGAGAGCAAGCAGGAATGGACGGAGGCCCCGCCAGCCAGATGCAGAACGTACAGAGAGGCACGGTGCTGATCGGTGATCCACCCACTCCCGACTCCCGAGCATCCAATGCTGCCGTTCCGGTCCTGGGTTGTCTTGCAAGCAATCCGGGAGCCAAACAGTGGTGTTTCGAGCCCTTCTCCTGTAGTACTCGTATTTTGGAGAGGCTTCAACACAGGTCGGCATTGTTGTCAAAAAAAAAACACAGGTCGGCACCAAACACTACACAGATTCAGCATTAGTACTAGGAATCAGTCAGAAGCTGTCAAGTGCCGTTACAAAGAAACGGCAGTAACCATGAACGGGAACCGGATCGGTAGGGAGTGGTACTAGTACATCTCTCTCAATGCCTGAAAGACTTTCCTTTTTCATCGAAAGATCAAGGCCTGCAAGAGTAGGGAGGGGAAGATGAACTTCTGCGTTCAGAGGATAAAGATTCATCCAGCCCGAGGACAAGACATCAGTGACGACGGCCTGGGATCGTTTATGCTCCTATTTACAGAAATCTAAACCAGCTTTACTAGATGCAACAGGTTAGTGATTCGATTGATTGATTCATGACGGGGCTGGCGAAAATTAAAACTCTACTAGCGCCTTGTTTAGTTTGCCTCAAAGTTCCAAGTTTTTTCACTCTCTCTCCGTCACATCAATTTTTAACCGCTTGCATGGAGTATTAAATATATGTAAAAAAATAACTAATTACACAGTTTAGTTGGAAATCACGAGATGAATCTTTTGAGTCTAGTTGGTCCATGATTGGACAATATTTGCCAAATAAGACGAAAGTGGTACTATTCATCGGGTTGAAATTTTCTTCAATCTAAACAAGGGCTAGTATGGACAGATTAGACTCGGTTCAATTCTCTCTGCCTCTGCTGCTAACTGATGCATGCCAATGCCATTCCTCACACTTCCACTCTCCACATGATCTTCTCGCCGCGGCTGGCGGCGCCGGCGCCGGCATGGGCGCGCTCCACGGCGGCCACGCGCGAGGGGTGCACGGCGCCGGTCTTGGCGCGGTCGCCGTGGGACTGGGACGGCAGCTCGCAGGCCTCGCCGACGGAGCCGGACCGGATGTCGGCCGGCGGGATGAAGCAGTCGACGGACAGGCCGGGGACGTTGAACGCCACCTCCTCGATGCTCCAGGCCTCCTCCATGCGCGTCTTGGTGTGGCTCATGGCGGCCTCGCCGAACCGGAACAGCGTCACCGCGGAGCGGCCCGAGTGCGCGATCATGATGCCCTCCACGGCGCGGTAGTCCTCCAGGGCGGAGCTGATGGTGGTCTCCCAGTACACGGCGTCCCCGCCGGCGTGCGGCTGGATGCGGGTCAGGTGCGAGTCCTCGATGTGCACGATCAGGCCCGTGCGCTGGCTGAAGTAGCCGAACAGGGACGTGCCGGATGATCTCCGCCGGCCCCTCGCTGCGCAGCTTCAGCGTCTGCGGGTCGGCGCTCAGCTTCAGGATGAAGCAGTCCTCGCCGTTCACCTTCTTCTCGCCCACGCACCGCGCCTCCGCGAACAGACCCGCCGTCGTCAGCGGATCCAGGCCCTGCATTGCCATTGCCAGCCGGAAAGGAAACAGGAGGACATCGTATCGTAAGGTGATTTGTTCGGATAAGCGGAGAGAGAGAGAGAGAGAGAGAGAGAGAGAGAGAGAGAGAGAGATCAAATGGGCGGCTGGGACCTGGAGGACGCGGCGGAGGGGGCGGACGGGCCCTTTGGCGGCGTGGGCGCCGAGCCAGGGGGTGTGGCGCCAGACGAGGCGGCCATTGGAGCCAGCATGGACCTTGCTGCCGCCGACGGCGAGTTCCACGTACCACATGTCGGGGGCCATCTGCCACAGCACGAAGCCGCCCTGCTCCACGGCGGCGGCGCCGCGTCCGCTGGGCCCGCGGTTCTTCACGACGCGCGTCGCCGTCTCGAACTCGGACGCCACCATCCGCACCTTGCCCATGGCGTACGCGTTCCGCACCGACTGCAGCAGCCTGTAGCCACCGGACGCCGCCGTGTACTGATGCAGGATGTACTGCGCGGACGACGACTCCTGCATTACCTTAGGGCGGTCAGCCATGGCCCAAGGGTACCGGATGCACGGGCACAGACCGCATCTCGTAGAAGCCAAGCAACAACACCAAACGAAATAAAATGCTAGGCAAGATGTGGACGTACAATGGGGGTTCCCTTGATGGAGAGGAGGGGCACCGGCTCCGCCGGCTTGGACGAGATGGGCGCGAGCGGCGCGCCCATGACGCCGAGGAGCAGGCGGAGGTCGGAGCGCCGGAACGAGCCGCTGGACCCGCCGGGACCACCAGCAGCGGCGGCGGCAGAGGAGGCCATGGACGGGCGTGCGCGTCAGGTGGCCGCGGACCCAGTGCCCGAACCCCTCACGGCGGCCAGAGTCCTCGGCGTCGGGGTCGCCGGCGGCGAGGCGCTCGGCGTCGGGCCCCTCGATGAGCGGCGCCAGTGCCTCCCCGCCGGGGCGCAGGCTGCCGGAGCGCGCGACGAGCTGCTCCCCGAGGTACTGCTGCAGCACCTTCTCCGGCGGCGGCGGCGGCGGAGCGGCGGGCGCCTTGCGCCGGCGCGGGATCAGCATCCTCGCCGGCGACGCGCTCCGCGGCGGCGCCGGGGACTTGCCTCTGGACCTCGCCGGCGACAGCCCCCGTACGACCTCCTCCTTGAGCGCGGCGAAGAACCCCTGCTTCCTCTCCTTCTCCATACGGTACCCCGCAATGCCGCCGCCCTCCTCCTCCGCCGCCGCGACCAAGGAGGGCTAGTAATATAGCGAAAAGGATTTGGTTTTCGCTTCACGAGGAGGGCATGGAGAGTGCGGCGAGGAGTGGAGTAGAAGAAGGGGGGGTGTGCGGGACGTACGGTGCCGCGCTGCGCTTGAGTTGGAGTGAAAGGGAGGGACGGAGCGCCGAGTGCGAGAGGTGGAAGGCGACGGGCGGAAATGGTAAAAGCAGGCGGGGCCGAGGAAAAGATAAAGCGGAGGCCGGAGGGGAGAGAGGCCGAGCGGAGGCGGAGGGGGAAACCGTTTGACGTGAGCGCGCAGCTGGGCAAGCAAAGGAAAAGATCAAAGGAGGGCGGGGTGGGATGTCGGGAGGAGAGAGACGAACGAACAACGCCCACGGGCCTCCGTGCTTTTTTTTCCGTGCCTGATTGCTCGAAAAACTCATCCACTGGACCGTGTTCCTGGTTCACGTTCACGAACTTGAACAATGGAAGCCGCCGCTGTTTTTTTTTCTTTCAAAAGAAAAAGGTTGCGCATTTCGATCCGATGATGCTCTGTCTTTTGTTTTACACGGTTTGCTAAAGGGAAAGGGGTTCGCGTTTAGTACAAGTAGAAAGGAGGGCACGGTTGGAAACCGAGGCATATGGCGGATTTGGACAGCTACTACACGGTCGATGATTTTTTTTGTCACCTCGCAATTAGCGCGCTTGCAGGTTTAAGCTCCTGTGATTGAAATTTTTCGCATCGTAACGCGTACTTGCGAGTTTCGTGTAGTACGCGCACGTAGTGCCAAAGCTTGGGGAGTAGGTGAATGCGATGGACATTTGATTTTTGGAATTTAGTTGCTGGTGTTTAGTGGTGCTAGTATGAACTTGTAGGATTTTCTGTCAATTCGTGCCAATCTATTTAACTATTCCCAGGATTTGAGGGCCGAAACGTATTGTTCTATAAGAGCCGTGGCGTTCGAAATGCAGAAATTTTGGTCGTTTTTTTTTCCTCTCCAATGGATACACTATAAGCTTGCTGAAACCCTGAAACTAAGGGGATGCTCCGCTTCAGCTGCTGCCGGTTTTTCTTAAGACTGTCGTCTTAAGTAGTTTGCCTACCTTATTAAATCTCACTCACACTTTGTTGCCCCCAACGTTGGACCATGCATCATGCTGCCGTCAGGTCAGTTGCCACCAGAATCCACCGTGCTCCATGCCGCCGCCGCACAACCTTCACCTACACACACACCCCTATCGATGCTCTCATCGTTCACAACCGCCTTGCTGCTCCACCATCAACTCTCGCCTCCTCCACCAATTTTATTGCCTTCCCTGAATCTCTTTGTAAGCCACTGAGTACGATCTAACATGGCAACTTTTCACTAAACCTGAAGTATATATTCCATGCAGTGACGCAGTAGCACTAAGTCCTACAGTAGTGAAATATGAGACTACATCTGCTACGACTTGCAAAGCTTTGATACGGCTCTCCGTTCCAAATTATAAGTCACTTTAACTTTTTTGATATGTCCATTTTACTATGCATGTAGATATATACTTAGCAAAATTGACGTATCAAAAAAATAACTTATAATTTGAAACGGAGGGAGTACTGTTTTTTAATGTAGCTATCATCCCGTATGCCTAATACATATCACCCGCTGGTTAGACTGTTTTCTTTAACCCATTTTTACCGCCAAGCACAAGGCGACCTGGCAATTCGGCAACTCTCCCTGAACCCAAAGACGCATGTAGTACTATTTGATACATGTGCTAAATTAAATATTATTCCTGATGCATTCCTAGTTGTAGTACAAATCCTAGTGTAGCGGGATGTGAGACCAAAGGTGCTACTATGCAGACTTGCTAAGCTTTGATTATAGGGCAACAGTAGCTATCATCCAAAATATTCCTCATACATACATAGCCCTTTTTAGATCCCGATTCGGGAGCGTCCGAATGCGCACTGTAGCAATTCGTTTGTATTTGGTAAAAATTGTCTAAACTTTGACTAATTAGGTTCAAAATGTTCGTCTCGCAAAGTACAACAAAACTGTGTAATTAGTTTTTAATTTTATCTATATTTACATGTGCCGACATTTCGATGTGACGGGGAATCTTCTTTTTGCATAATGAAATTTGGGGAAGAAATTGAGAACTAAAAAATGTCATATCCTACTACGGACGGCTTTGCCCAACGCCTTTCGTTCTCAAATCATGGCCTGATCGCCAGCTCGCCCAGCAGGAATGGAGCCGCGGTGGGCCCTCCGGCCTGATCCACCGTGCAACTATCGCTTTCCGGCCCCACCAAACGACAGCGCCAGCAGTCCAGCACGGTCCACGGCACCCACCCACCCCGTTCGGTTTCGTTCCAACACCAGCACCTCACGGATCCGAAACCCAGGAACGCGAAACGGGGCGGGCGGCAGAGGGACGTCCCGAACTTGAGTTGGCGGCAACCCGCGCAGCGGCAGTGGCGCCAATCAACGGGCAGCACGGCACAGCCAGTGCGGCAGTGCCCCCCGCACCCCCGCATCGGCGAAGATGCCGAAAGCGCCGCGCGGGCCAGGTGCCGAGGGTCCGCGGCCGACGCGTCCCGCGTCCGGTTCCGGAGCAGAGCAAGCGGTCTCGGCCCAGCAGGAGAGCGCGGCTGCCGTTACGCTGTCGCTCGCGCGGCGCGGGCAGGGCAGGGCAGCGCGGGGCGTCCCCTCGCCGCTTGGCCTGGCCGGCTCGGCGCGGCACCTGGTGCTGGTGGACTGGTGTTGCTCCCTCTCGTGGTTTGATGCCGCGACGGTGACGTACTGACGTGGGCGCGAGGCTTTGACCTGCCGTAAGGCTGTGGCTGTCGGCTGCCGCCGCCGCCTGCCGCGGCTGCCTGCGCCTTGCGGCCTTGGGGGTCGGCGCGACCGCCGCGCGGGGGGCCGCGGCACGTGAGCGGCATCAAGATCTCCCGCCCGGCGATCACGGGAGCCCGTCGCTGTTTATTAATTGCGCTTGCTCATTAAACAGCAGGTTTACCACCGGGCCGCGAGGACAGTGCCAGTGGCTGTTGGCGTCGCCGGTCGCGGCCCAAACTCGTTCGCTAGCAAGGAAAGGAAATGGGGAGCAGCCGATCGCGTAAGCATCGTTTGTTTGTTCTTGTGTGTTCCCTCATTGGTGAGTCTGATTCATCTCTGTCGCGTGTGACGCGTGCCATGTGTGGTCGTGAGCCGCGGAGGCGGGGGTATTGCCCCGGACGAGTTCTCCGCGCTTATGATTAGCTGGTTATAGACGACGGATTTCAAATTAATCCAAAATATAAGTAGAACAGAGTTTACTGATTGCTACTTGTAGATGGGCCTAAGCTTGAACACGTGGCTACGAAAGGTGGTGTGTGTCAGGGTCGCGGCCGGCCCAGGATGACAGCCCTGATAGGCCCATTGTTTGTTTTTTGCAGCATAAAATTGATGGCCCATAAAGTTGGACACCGTAGCCCAGATCGAAAAACTCGATGTGCGCCGGGCCAGATCTATAGATTGGGCCCAAGCGCCCTGCTGCGCTCCTTTCCGTCAATTTTCACAATTTCTGGGAGTGGGAGCAGTAGACGTTCGGGCAATAGCTTTCAAATTTTTATTTATTTGAACTCGTAAGGGGCAGTTGTCGAATTCCAATTTCAAACCGAGCAGCGTATCGGGATCCAGCTGCAAGGATAGGGCAACTAGTACTGTGCCAGCAGCCTGCAGTACACTTTCTGTTTCACTTTTGCTCGCGTCCAAAAATTCTGATCGCTCCGGGACAAGGCAGCCCCGATGACACCGTGAAATCAGTGCTCTGCTCGAGTACGATCGCAACAGAAACTCGCTCCAACTGCACTAGTACTGCAGTCTCCGTGTGCCATGTGTCTCGGATGAAAAGGAACCATCGCCGCAGACGACGGCGCGACCGCTTCTTCTCTCTTCTCAGCCACGGCCTCGCGACCTGCTATAACTTGGCCCTCCCTCTCGCAGTCTCGCACTGCATCCATCTCTTCTTGGGAGTACGAGGCATAGCACAACCGGAGGCGGAGATGGATTTGGATGGTACAGTATACTATTTCCTAGCTCTTCATGTCTTGTTTCACTTCTCTGATGCCTGAAATGTCAGTCCAATGGATCTCTTGTCATCGGGAACAAAAGTTTTGCTGGTTTTCTGTCATCGGGGTCTTGTTTCCCTCTGGATATGCCATGATTTTTCCTAAAACCACGATCTTGTCTGCAGCGGAGAAGGCTGTTGCTGCCGCTGAGGCGGAAGGGAGGAGGGAAGAGGAAGCTGTCAGTGTTCCTATATTCATGATCCCCAACTCATGATCTTGTCTTCTTCATAGGACTAGGAGTAACTTCTTGTGTCCTCATTTTCACCGACCCCTCTCTTCGATTCGTTTCTCAGGAGAGGCTGCTCAACAAGGTGTGGAGGTACTCGCTGTTCCTCTACTTCGGCACCATGATCGTCGTGATCGCGCCGAGGCTCGCGCCGGCGTCCAGCCCCGCCGCCGTCCCGTCCCTCCCCGCTTGCTACGACCTCCGCCACCGCCTCACCAGCGTCTTGTTCACCGTGGTCACGGTGGCCATGCAGGCGATGCTCGCGCGCGTCCTGGAGAGGATGCCCTCGCCGGCGCCGCGGCTGACACCGCTGGCCGCGTGGCCGCTCGGCATCCTCACCTGGATGTTCGTCACCATGTTCTGCGTCAGCTACCTCACGTTCGGCGTGCGGAGCTACTACTACGAGTGGATGGCGGCCGGCGTCGCGTCCGCGGCCAACTTCGCCATGGCCGTTCGCACCGTAATGGTGAGCCTCTTACGAGCTTGCCATAAGTTTTAAAATCGACCGTTTCTCTGGAACTTGGTCGGTTTGATTTGGATTTTCTTTGAGGGTTAACATGCTGACATACTCGTACCGTGTTCTTGGCAGCGCTACTTGGCTTGAGGAGGACAGTGCAGTTAGCTGAGATCTTCAGGAGTTTGCAAGAATCAAAGTATCATAGCTGTGGCTGGGGTATCCGTCTGTCGTTGCGTTTCTTCGTTAGTGTCTTTGAGTTCGAAGTTTAGTAGTAGTAGTAATAATTAGTAAAGGTGGTCTTTTTGCGATGGTGCCTAGCGTTGATGCCTTGATGGAACCGTGGGTGGCAGTCTGGTCTTGCTATCTACTATTGTCAGAGAACTTGGGAAACAATGTCTTTGGGTTTGGATCCAGGAACCATATTGGCATTATTGTCTCTTTTGACGCCCTCGCTTGCTGTGAATCTGTGATCCTCTGTTTTCCTTAACGCAATTTCTGCTGCTAGATTACATTGTGCCCCCGCCCCGTTTGCTACTCTGTTATCATCTGTTTTCCTTACCTCAATTGTAACCATTGCATGGGAATGAGACAGGTTATTGCTTCTTGCTTGGTCCATTGCGGGCCAAGAAAAGGGATCTCATTTATGCTTCTCATGTGAAGTGCAATTTCACCACAACGCATTTCACGCGGGCAGGCAGGGGCGGAGCTATGTTGTTGGTCGTGGGTGCCCAGGCACCCACAAAAATTCAAAAAATCTATGTTAGGAACAGATTTTTATCATAGTTTCAGATTAAATTTTCATATCTACAAGAGTCAGGCACCCACTCTGATTTGCTCTAGCTTCGCCCCTGCGGACGGGGTCGGTTGCGCGCTGCCACGCAGCCGAGAACGCCCGGTCGGTTGCTTGTATGTGCAGTTGGATGAACAATAGCACAGCGGCATGGCTTCTGCGGACTCCACAGTCCCCACAAAGGCTGGTGCGTGGTGCATGACCAAGTTACTAGAGGCTCAAGTCCATAGGGTCGAGCGTAACGAGTCGAAGTTTGACACAAATGTGGCTCCAAGGGGAGGGGGTGCCACTGGCCGATCAGTGTAACATCTAGACATAGCGTTTCTGGAGCATTAGCATTCGTCATGCATGCATAAGCATTTTTCATAAAAGAGCAAAATGCACCACAAGTCCACTACCTTTTTTCTCTGTGTCATCTAGGTCCATTACCTTTAAAAATGCAGTTTTGGATCCATTATCTTTGTTTGGGCTTCACCGGGGGTCCAAATCTGCCTGCAACCATGAAGCGATCCGACGTGCCTGTCCACCGTGGCTGCGGATGTGGTTGACCGCACCTTGCTGGGACCGATTGGGTGCTTCTTTTGCTATTCGTCCCCTGGCTGTTTCTCTCCCTGTCATTCCCCTCCACACCCAATTGTCGAATCGTCCGCGAGGTCTATAAATTTAGCCAAACATAAAAAAGAGTTTAGCTTACAAATCTAGTTGATTTATTCTAGGACAAAGATCATTTGTGCTCCCTTGGTCTATTTTCACAGGGAAAAAAACCAGCATCGGCTTGAGTAAGTTGAAAGTTACAGCGTCACCAGTATGCCATATGTGTTGTGCTGTGCTGTACTGTGTTGGAGCAAATTTTCAATGTTGATTAGTATTAGGACAAAATAGTGCCACAGAGTGTGTTCATTGAGATAGTGTTGTTCTGCGATTTTTACAATTCAATTTCTGTTGTTATGGATGCAGTATCAGGTACCATCTTCTACATCCAGACTACTTGTACTATCGGATAAGAGAGCTGCAGAACAATTAAGGGACTGTATCAGGTAGAGTCGTAAGGTTTATACACATCGGACTCTGTTTACATTGGAACCATACATGCATTCAGATTTTAGAATGCTCCTCTGTCATTTACCTCAGATTGCAACAAAGCTCATAAATTCAGGGGATGCCATAAAATATCTGAAGCTCCAAATCTTGATACTAGTTGCATTGATAAACATTGACAGAATACAAGTGTACACATTGACAGGGTATACGCATTGATAGAATACAAACACACAGCAAACACAACGATCTCACTGCAGCTACAAAATCCTATTCTATTCTGGAATAATGGCTACTGTTTTCTTCTCAGTATTGCAGTGGCCTACAGCAGCTAGTGCAGTGCAGTGAGAAAATCCTCTGGAGTCTGAACTGAAGCCCCCCAAGATCTTCTCTGTTTCAACACTGCAATCAGAGGGCCTTGGTGGCCCGATCCGCGTCGCCCGCCGCATCCGTGCGGCCACCTGCCCGCGCCAGCCACCAGCGCCGCCCTGGGCCGCTCGCCCGCGTCGAGGCCCTCAGCCGGCCGCCCGCGCCCCTCCGCGACCGCCGGCCGGCCATGCGGGACGGCGGCCACCGCGCACCTGCCCCTCACGGCTCCTCCGCCCCGCACATGCCTGGCTCTGGCCTCCTGGCAGCCCCGTGGCCACCATGCCGGCTACCTCTCGTGGCGCGTAGGCGGAGGGGGGCAGCGGCGTCGCGCGTAGGCGGAGGCGGCGGCGGCGTCGTGTGCAAGCGGACGAGACGAAGTGTTTGTGGGAGAGAACTGAAGTGTGAGAGGGAGAGAAAGGCGGGGGGGTTTGGCAAAAATAACATCAACAATCGGGCATCACGTGAGCCTCTCGTGACATTCATGCCACCGTGGCAGCTGACTGTGCATGCTAATAACCAAACGAACTGGTTTGGACCTACGGTAAACCATCTAAAAAGTTAATGGACCTAAAACTACACTTTAGAAGGTGATGGACCTAGATGACACAGAGGAAAAAGGTAATGGACCTGTGGTGCATTTTGCTCTTCATAAAACATGTTTGGTAAGTGGTTAAATCTATGACCTCTTGTAAGGTCCAAAAAGGCTAGAGAGGGGTGAATAGCCTAATTAAAACTTCTACAATAAATACTTAACCACAAGTTAGTACGAAAGGTGGCGAAGCAAAAGCACTAGCTCTAACTAATTAAGCAAGCCACCTACACAAGTCTAGACAAGGCTATCCACTAAACACAACAACAACTACGACCTAGAAACAAGAAGTAATACGAGAGAAGAGCTTCGAGAGATTATACCGCCGTGTAGAGATGAGAAGTACCAATCAATCAATAACACAAGAGAAATCCTCGGGAAGGGAATGACACAAGAATTTATCCCGAGGTTCACTTGCTTCCCGGCAAGCTACTCCCCGTTGTGGCGATACACCCACTTGTCGGTTCGCGAGCTAATCGACTATCAAGAGTCGAGCCCTCGGCGGGCACCGCACAACCGCACACAGAGGAAAATAGGCGTTTCACTTCTCCAAAAAGCACTGAAACTCTTCTCTACCGCTCAAACTTCACCGCCTTCTCTACCGCTCAAACTCCACCGCCTTCACAAAAGTGCTAACACCACCAAGTGTACACCACCATGTGCATGTGTGTTAGCATTTCACAATCATTTCTCAAGGCGTTATGTTAGCTCTTTTACTAGATCCTAATGCATATGCTCAAGACAATGATCTAGTGGCACTTGATTCCCGAGCTAACCGTGATTGCCCCTCTTGATAGTCGGCTATGTATCCTAAACCCGGTCAATCACTTCTCTACTCATCTTAGACCGGCAAAAGGAAAACCCTATGGTTATACCTTTGCCTTGCGCTCTTAGTTCCTTCTCTTCCACTTGAACATTATGTCCATCATATTATGTGCATCTTCACCATGATCATCATTTCATGTCCATGCACCATCTCTTTGTGATCTTGTGGCCACCACTCCTTGCCACATACACCTTCATCACATGTGTTGCTTATGCCTAACTCAAAACACTTAACACATGACATTAGCAACTTGATGTCATTAATTACCAAAACCAAACTTGGGCTTTCACCTCTCAGGCAGCCTTTAAGATAAGCATAAGTTATGAACCCTAACCTAGGTAGGTTATATTGATAGCAACCTTAAAGGTGTAGTTTATTGTTCTTTTCATGAAAACCCCAATCACTACAATATTGCTCAGAGTCTGGAAACTAGTAACAGATTGAATGTTTCAAGTTTATATACAGTTCAGTCCCAAGTAGAAGTACAATCTTTGCTCTTATCAATGTTATAGTTCTTGATGTCAATGGATCAACGATTAGCAGTAAGTTAGGTGTCCCAATATGCGTTTGACTTAGCTCTGGAATCAGCCCTTAGCCGTTTTTCGTAGGTCTGAAGTTCTGAACTCTGAAGTTCAGTTAACTTGTTCTAAGCTTGGAGCTCATTTTAGATCGATTTTATATAAGAACTGATATGTCAGTTAAGCCCAGATTAGGACTATGTAGTTTACTCTGTCATGTAGTATAATCCTAACTGACAAAAGAGCTAAGGTTAGCGTTCAATTACTCAGCCCAAGATTCGTCAAAGTGCTGTTTGACTTAACTCTGACGTCATCTCTGAAGAACAGTATTAGCATTCAGTTTTGGGAACTGAATTTTGAGCAGTTTCACATATAAACTTATATGACTAGTTAGCTCAAAATGTAAATATAAAGTTTAATGTTTCAAATGGTGCAACTCTTGATAACAAAAGATTAGTAATCAGCTACTAATTATTCAGCTAATTAATCCTACTCAAAACTGTCTCTGAAACCCTGAAAACTGAACGTTTCACTGTGTCTGCCAAAGCTTTGAACCTCTGTAGCTTCCGACTATTTGAGTTAGACTTATGCACGTAAACAAGAGTTGTAGACATATGAGTATAGAACAAATTTTATTAAGGATTACTGTTTGTTTACACGCAAAGCTCAGAGAACAATGGGAAGGATCACATCAGTTCAGCTGAACTTTGCATCTAGCCGTGTACCAAAAATCTCCAAAAGTCCAGGCCATGTATTTCATAAACTATTTGGAATTTGATATGTTCTTGTGTGCTCCATCATTGGTGAGGCTGAGTCACCTCTATCGTGTGTCACGCGTGCCATGTGTGGTCGTGAACTGCGGTCTGCGGAGGTGGACGGTGGTATTGCTCGGGACGATTTCTCCGCGTTATGATTAGCTAGTTGTAGACGATGGAACTCGTCAAAATAGTACTGTAGTTCGGCAATAAAAAAAATCATGAGCATCTCCAAAAGACTCTTCATATCCTTCCTAAATGTAAGGAATAGAAATTTTATTGAAAAAATACTCTCCAACAAGTTTTCTAAATGGTCATCTAAATATAGCCATCTTTTATTCCTGATTTTTCGCTAGCCAAATATAGAAGATGAAAATGGCTCTATAGAGTGTGCATGAGATATAGAAAAACTGTTGAAAAGTGAAAAAAAAAATATAAAAAACGATTTTTATGCAAATGACTCTTTAAATCATGATTTAGAGAGAGATTTACAAAGACTCTCGAAGATGGAAGCGAAGGCCTTAAGGAGTACCAACAAACTTGCAGCGCTTTTCGTCATGAGCCGTGTTCATAACTTGAAAACCGTGCAGAGATTTCTCAGCAAAATTCAAATCTAAAATATAAAATAAATAGAAAGGGAGTTTAGTGGTTGCTAGTTGTAGATGGGCCTAAGCTTGAACATGTCACGCGTGATGAGCAAGCGGAGGCCAAATGCGGCTTCTGAGCGGCATAAATGGATAAGACCTAGAGGAGGACGGTAACGACGTTTCACGTGTCTGTATCCGATCCCTCAGTGAACTGTTCTGCTCCCGCTGAAAGAAACACAGAGTAACGATAACTGACAGCAGGTGCAAATGGTTACAGGGATAACAACACCGAACCAACGTGCCTCGGTGAGAAATGTCCATATGGAGCAACTATAAGGCACATTGGCATGGATTTGGCATACGTATCTATGTGCATGCATAGGGTGACAAGGCAAAGCTTCACACAATCGTGGTTGGAAGGCGAAGGAACACGTAACCCTAATAAATGGTTTGGGGCGAACTGGGTTCGGCGGTTTGTGTTTTAGTTTGCTCTTCCTACGGTTGGTATGGAAACGTACAGGTTGCTGACACTAATTGTTTGAATTGGTTTGGTTATAGAGGGAAACAGTTTGGTGTGGTTTGGTAATGGGTTTCAGTTTTTCAGGTTGGAAGTGGGTTGGGGAGAAACGGTTCACAAGGGATAGTAGGTTCGTGGATGCTCATGCAAAGATGAAACTGGGGTAGGATGAGTAACCCATCGACAATTCGACATTTTGCCCATTCGTCATTGTCCCGCAGCTATGCGACGCCAGAATCTGTGCGCCACCGACCAGGAACAGCAAGCAGCGCCCGAAGCGGTCCACGGCGAGCATGAACACGGAGGTGGATCCCACGCACGCAACGCCTGTCAGTCTCAGTCAGCACTGCTGACCGCAGCGACGCACGCGCTCCCGCCCACGCCGATGGTGCGCAGCAGCACCGGCGCGTAGAAATAAACTCGATTACATTGATCCCCGTCACCTGCTGGAGGATGGGACCATCACCGTCATCGCTATCACCAACTGTGCGCCCGGTACCGCCGCTCCACGATGATCATCGTCCCTCGGCTGCCACCGCGCGCGCTGCTGCTGGTGCTGTCGGCGACGATGTCGTGCAGCTCAACGCCATGCATGCTAGGTCTCCACGAGCTGGTCGGGTCGGTCGGGCGACCTGGCGACGCGACCAACGTAAGCGTCATGAGCTCCATCCTTATCTTCGCCGCTGCCGTGTGGGATCCTGTCGCGAACCGCGATAACTTCTTCCGCCCGCGAGCAGCAGTGCCCATGCCAGTTCATCGAGTGGTGCCTCCGTGCTTGAGATGCTGTGCTGCCTCCTTTCCGTCAATTTTCACAATTTCTGTCGGAGCAGTCAACGTCCGGGGCTCCCGCATTGGCTTTCAATTAAAGATGGCAATGAGGCCCGATCCTCGATTCCCTGTGGAGGTTAGGGGACGAGGATTTACACGGTAGAGATCTCGTCCCCGTCGGGGATGGCGGGGGCGGGGATGGTTAGCGTGTCCCCGTCCCCGTTCTCCGCTTTCCCGCCCCGCTTCGTATGGTGACCCAGCAATAAGGTCCGTCTAAAGGCCCAATTACAGCCACCTGAGTATATAAATCGCAAACAACCCTAACCTTATCTGCTACTCACTTCCTACACGCACGGCCGCATACCACAGCTAGCACAGCCGCCACAGGCCACTCCGCTAGCACGTCGTCTCCACCAGCCTTCGCCTCCTCTCACACATGGCACACTAGCCGCCAGATCTGCCACCGCTCACCGCGCCCAGCCGTCGTGCCCCCGGGGCCGTGGGGCGGCGCACACGTCCGGTGGTCAAAGCCGCGCCGCACAGCCAGGTTTCGCTTCTTGGATCCAGGAGGAGGACGAACAACCTCGAGGCGTCTGCTCCCTCACGGCACGGGTAAAGCACTTCACGTACTAGAATATGCCGCGCCGCACAGCCAGGTTCCCATCTCTCTCTGATTTGCCACATTCATTTGATATTTGACTGCCTTCTCCCATACTAGAATATGCAGCTTTTTGTTGCTGATTGGAGTTGGAGCTTATCTATTGCACGGAGCTTATCTTTTTGTTGCTTTGGAGGGATGTGCTGTGATTTAAGAATTCTTGATATCATTGTATAATCGATCTGTTTGTGTGCCACTGATGTAAATTTATGAATATGTAAATGGGCAATTTTGCATTGAAAAAATTCTGAGCATGTGAATGTCGATTTTGCACTGAGGGACCCCGCGAGCTTTGACGGGGACGGGGATGGAGAACTTTTATCTCCGCGGGGACGGGGATGGGGAGTCGACCCCCGACGGAGAATTCCCCGTTGCCATCGCGACTTTCAATGTTTTTGTTTCTGTTTTTATGAACTCGTAAGCGCAGTTGCGGAATTCCTATTGCAAACCAAGCAGCGTATCGCCGTATATGGATCCAGCTGCAAGGATAGGGCCGCTAGTACTGTGTCAGCAGGCTTCCTGCTCGCGTCCAAAAACTCATTTCCTGTTTGCTTTACTTTTTAGACATGAAATAGTTTTCTCTCACCACATTTTAGTATAAGCCCTTCCCCAATTCTCCCCAAATTTCACTATGCAAAAAGAAGACTCCCTGTCACATCAAAATGTCGGCAAATGCATGAAGTACTAAATGTTGATGAAATCAAAAACTAATTGCACAGTTTTGTTGTACTTTGCGAGATGAACATTTTAAGCTTAGTTAGTCAAAATTTAGATAATTTTAATTCTGATACAGTGTTTTTCTTCCCAATTCACCGAACTAAACGAGACCTAAATATCAGGGTAAGTTAAATTTCAACATAAGCAGGGTGTCAGATCGCAGTAAGGCAGCCTGACGACACCGTGAAATCAGTGCTCTGCTCGAGTAGGATCTCAACAGAAACTCGCTCCAACTGCACTAGTACTGCAGCCTCCGTGTGCCATGTGTCTCCGTCCCTCCCCATCGGCTCATCAGACCATTTACCAAACCGCGACCGCTTCTTCTGTCTTCTCAGCCACGGCCTCGCTACCTGCTATAACTTGGCCCTCCCACTCCCCACACGCGCTGCATCCATCTCTTCTTCAGAGTACTCTACGTCAAGAGCCGTAGCACTGTTCCGAGGCAGAGTCCAAAGAACGCGAAATGGATGGTATAGTATGCTCGATCGTAGATTCCTAGCTCATTTTGGGTTCACATTTGATCTTTTATTTTGGAACAATGGTTACCATCTGGGTCTTATCATGGTGTTGTACAAAACAACGATCTTGTTTCTGCAGTGGAGAAGGCTGTTGCTGCCGCTGGAGCGGAAGGGACGAGGAAGGAGGAAGTTGTCAGTACACTAATGTTCTTGGTAGGAGTAACTTTTGTGTCCTCATGTTCACCGACGCCCCTCTGCGATTCGTTTCACAGGAGAGGCTGCTCAACAAGGTGCGGAGGTACTCGCTGTTCCTCTACGTCGGCAGCATGATCGTCACGATCGCGCCGAGGCTCGCGCCGGCGTCCAGGCCCGCCGTCGTGCCGTCCCTCCCCGCCGGCTGCGGCCTCCCCGTCACGTGCGCCTCGTTCACCGTGGCCACGCTGGTGGTGCAGGAGATGCTGGCGCGCGTCCTGGAGAGGAGGCCCGCGCCGGCGCCGCGGCTGACCCCGGAGGCCGCGTGGCCGCTCGGCATCTCCACCTGGATGTTCCTCACCATGTTCTTCCACAGCTACCTCTGTTTCGGCGGCGACGACTACTTCGTGCGGAGCTGCGACGAGTGGGCGGCGGCCAGTCTCGCGTCCTCGCTCAACCTTTTCATCGCCACACTCACTGTTTCGGTAAGCTTGCGTGCATGGCATGACATGAGTTTTTGGATTCGTTCGTTTCTCTGGAACTTGGTCGGGTGGATTTTGTGTGAGAGTTTTACATGCTGATGACAAGCTCGTCTCGCGTTCTTGGCAGGACTACTTGGCTTGAGGAGGACATTGCAGTTAGCTGAGACCTACGAGAGTTTGCAAGAATCAACGTATCATGGCTGTGGCTGGAGTTGTCTGTCGTTGCGTTTCTTCGTTAGTGTATTTGAGCTAGAAATTTAGTACTAGTACTAGTAGTACGTAATTAGTTGTGCTGAACAATCTTTTGCCTAGCGTTTGTAAAAGGTTGATGGAATCGTGGGTGTCCGTCTGGTCTTGCTATCTAGTATTGTCAGAACTTGCAAAACAATGTATTTGGTTCGGATCGGATCAACATACCATGGCTGTGGCTGGAACCGTATTGGCATTGCCTCTTTTGACGCCCTCGCTTGCTGTGAATCTGTGATCCTCTGTTTTCCTTACCGCAATTTCTGCTGCGAGATTACACTGTGCCCTCCTTGCTAGATTAGGCAGCCGAGAACGCCCGGCCGTGCGCGTACAGGCAAAGGCGTCCAGCCCGGTCGGTCGTTTGTGTGGGCAGTTGGAGCAATAGCACAGCGGCATTACTTTCGCGGACTCCCCAGTCCCCACAAAGGCTGGTGCGCGGTGCATGAGCATGACCTGGTCACTAGAATCTCAGGTCCATAGGGTGGAGCATCGCTAATTATTTTTGTTTTTGTTTGACAGAGGTAAACCGAGTCACAACTGTGGTTGGAAGGCGAAAGGGTGCCGCCGGCCGATCAGCACCTGCGACGCTAGAATCTGTCTGTTGCGGCGCCAAAAACAGTCCACGGCAACGGAAAAAAAAAATAGGTGGTCTCCCTGCACCGGCGCCTCCGTGCAAGGCCAGCTCGGATGGAAGCCAGTGTCTTATAGAATCCATAACACGGTCAGACGTGGCGCGGCTCCCCGGACGGCTCAGGCTTGCAGACTTCGACGGCTCGCCTCCAAGTTTGCAGTAAGGATGGCAGCGGATTGGGTTCGGGTCGGATATCCGCGGGTTTTGGGTCCTGCGGGTTCGGGTTTGAGTATGGTTTCTCACACATGGTTTTTGGGTTCGGTTTTGGGTTTTGTATCGGGTTCGGTTTCGGGTTTGGTTTTTCGCTCGTGGATATCCAATGGATATCCGAAATAAATCATTTGGAATTAAAACTCATGTTTTATAATATGCTAATAATAACTTGTTTACTTAGATTATTAAATCTATTCAAAATTGACTCATGAAAATATTTATTATTTGTTGTCTCTTATTTATACATGTGAATATGTGTATATTTATCTGCGGGTTTCGGGTATCCGTTCGGGTTTCGGGTATCCGTGGGTTTGGTTTTTGTGATGAATTTCTACCCGAATCGGTTTTCGGTTCGGGTTTCAGTTTCGGGTGCACGGAGACTCCACCCGGTTTTGGGTATTCACGTTGATCGGTAGTGTTTGGTTAGGGCATTTGTTGTCGCTTATGCTTCCGCTCTGGCCTCGCCGCCGTTGATTGCTGCTTCACTAGCTAGCGGCAACATAGGTGTTCGGTGGCCCATGGCCTCGAGGCAGCTCTCCTCCCGAAGACCACAGTAGTGACGTCGCGCCACACTCTTCGTCCCTACTGTAGCGGTGTGTTGAAGCTCCTGTCCGTGTTCAGATCCTCAGGGGCATACTGTATGCGCCATCTTGTTAGCATTTGATGATGTTGACAGCGATGGACTACTGGTAACCGAGATACCGTTATCTGCTCAAACTAAACAAATCTCGTTTTGAGTCATTCTGTTCCCATCTGTGTCCTGCTCAAGCTTCTACATTGGCTGCACTCTGTGGAGACGGAGACCTCAGGCTCAGCCTGGGCGCATGCCTTGCCTTGCAACGCTGATGGGTGATCTGCATGGCGCGCACTGGGAGTGGGAGGTGCGATCACCTCGGTCCGGGTTGAAGATGGGGAGACTACCTTCTTTTGGTTCGATGAGGCCGCCCTCGCCGACCGGCTCCCAGTCCTCTTCAGTCACTGCAAGGACCGTGATCCTACGGTTAAACACGCGGTGGCAACAATGCTTCGTGCCATGTCTGTCTCCTCAGGCAGATGCGGAACTGGCAATTGTGCGCGGCATCGCCGAGGTCAGTTCTAGCCGCCGGGGCATCTTTTTTTGCCTTGGCACTGGGAAGCTAGATACATCCGGGGTGTACAAAATGCTCAAATCACAGGGCTGTGTGAGGGACGAAGATTTGGATATGATATGGAACCAAACGTTAGCGTGCCACACATCAACCACGCCCGTAGACATACCATGATCCTAGAGGATGCAGCGGCACATGAGGTAGGCCCCCCCGGGAGCTGGCCCGGCTGCACATGCCGACAGAGACAGCTCACAGCCGTGACCTGTTCTTTCACTGCTGGAGTCACAAGCGCAGCGCATGCGGTTTTGGCGTTCATAGGCACCGGTCCCTGCAGATTCCTGCGGCACTTTAACGTGGCTCACACCAGAAAGGCCCTGGACGCAGGTGGTCCACAGCCCGGCTATATATCACACACTGACGCAGCCACCTCGCCACTTCATTCACGAGTGTACAGCAGCCTACCAGGCAGTGTTGCAGTTTCACCTCGGTCTCGGTAGCCAGTGGTTCCTCAGAGGAAGAGGAACTTCCTCGGCGTCTTTGAGCTGTGCTCAAGATCTCGAACAAGAGGTTGAAGATGAAGGCGATCCCTGTGGCTCTCCTGCTCCTCGTCCTTGTGGCTGCCGCTGCCGCTGCCGCTGCCTCCTTCCAGGATCTCACCGTGGCTGCAGGTAAGATTATCGCAAATCTTGCAGCGAGCAAAGATTGTTGCGGGGCGAGATCCAGATCATGTGTGTGCGCTGCTGTGCAGACAACGGCGGCGCGGTCCCGGACGGCGTGTGCGACGGCAAGTGCCGGAGCCGGTGCTCGCTGAAGAAGGCCGGGCGGTGCATGGGCCTGTGCATGATGTGCTGTGCCAAGTGCCAGGGCTGCGTGCCATCGGGCCCGTACGCCAGCAAGGACGAGTGCCCCTGCTACAGGGACATGAAGTCCCCCAAGACCCAGCGCCCCAAGTGCCCCTAGGATGATCCATCGAGCTCGCAGGATTTCGCTCGCGATCCTGCACAGGTTGTACACTACTAGCTAGATAGTAACGTGTCGTGCTCGTGCGCGCCGTGCGTCGGAGTCGGAATCTAGCGGTTCTCCCGTGTGTGCTGTGTCTGTATGACTGTATCCTCGGACGTGCTAGAACCTAGAATAATATAATGATCAAGATCTGCGTGTCCTTTGAGATGTTGGGAACCAAACAACTTCCAAGCGGATTCTACTGCGTACTGTCACGGATGATGGCGAATAATGTTTAGAGTGCGGCTCTCTCGTAGATGTTGGGGGGAAATTAGCGGGCGCTTGCCGCAGGAACGCAGCCGTCCTGATTCCTGAACCCCCGGTGTCCGCTGCCCGCTGGGGTCAGCAATCGCCGGCGGACGCAAAGGGCACCGATCTAGTAACTGCGGGAGTACGGGGAACGCGGCGCGCGGATGGCGCTGTCCGACGTGTTCGTTTCTACGGCACTCCCGAAACGTATTGCCGCTGCCCTGCGGGTCCGCCGGGCGCGGGCCATGTCAATCATATGGTAGAATTTTCACAAAGTTTAGGGCCGGTTGCAGTATGTACTGCCGTAGAGCCGTCGGAGTTTTGGCTCCTTCGTCTTCTTCATTTCCTCGGTTTATTTCGGTTGGAGCCGGAGTTATTTTATCCTGTGCTACGGCAGTACAAAACACTATGCTACAATGACTGGACAGAACTCAGGATATATAAGACTATAGCGGAGAGAAAACGCTGCAGCGCGATCCGGCACAGTGTACGCTATCTGATCCAGTCCTCTAGCCAGACGTACGGTAGCGGATGGCAGCCCCACACATGCGAGACGCTGCAGCGAGGAGTGCATGCGGGAGAATCTCGTTGCGGCCCCACTTGTTCAACTAGCTAAAAACTATTATAAATCATAAACCATAAAACCAAATTAAATTCCGATTGCACCATTAAATTCGTTGCAATAAATACTTCAAAACAAAATGTCACATGAATATATTTAGACAAAGTAACAAGTAGGTCCACAGTGAATAGAGGATGATATAGAGGATGGATGGATGCGGGAGAATTAAGTATAGAGGAGAGAATCTCGAAGACTATGCCTTTTAGAGGATGAATATAGAAGTCGATGAGTGCAGACAGTCTAACCACATTATCTACAGACATAACGATTGACATGATATCTAGGAGTAAAAAACACGCAAGAGAGAATGTTGTAGGAATATATAATCATACTAGATAAATGCCCGTACGTGGCGGAGGGGGGCACATTTTTACTCACGCGCCGCATCTATGATGACAAATTTGGTTCTTTTTAGAAAATAATAAAAACTAATACACAAATTTATATTGGGAACCATAAACTATTTAACTTTTCTAAGATATTTACTATTTTTTAGTTTTTATATAGAACATTGTTATCTTTTCATCTATTTTCTACATCCGTGTCCTCTTTTACAGCTTGGAGTGCCCATTTGCGAGGATTTGGGTTTTCTTTTCTCGTCCTTTGCGTTCGCATACGCCTCTCGCGGCCACGAAGCTCCACATGGGCACTTCGTTGTCACGGATGACCTCCATCGCCGTTGCCACGTTGGTCCTCGTGTCCTGCTTGCCCTCGCCGTCGTCTCACTTTACGACTTCAGATTCGCTGATTGTTGACAGTACATACGCCACCTCCTCTTCATTGTCTGCACCGTTGTCAATGACGTCTCCGGCCAGCACCTCAAGGTCTTCGAAGGCGTCTCTAGTAAAGTCCTCTTCGTCTTCGCCATCTCCAACCACCGCCGCAGAGGCATGCGACCTTATGCGGGCCAATGTGTGTTGAATGATGAGGCGTCTAGTAACGTGCCCGTTCATCGACTACCTCCTCTAGAACTGCATGAAAACGCTCATGGATTAATTACATGTGATGCGGGTGGTAATTGGAGTTGACACCGTAGTCGGTCGGAAGACGAAGTTTTTTCAGGGCCAAAGTCAATCTCTTTTATAGGCTAGTACATACATGAAATGAAACCGTATTATATGTGAGCATGCATCTTGCAACGTATCCATGTGGTCACGTTGCAACTGGCGGACGCTATGCAAGTGCTGGTGCTACGTACGCGTGATCTCCCGTAGGATTCGTAGTCGATGCGGACTCTGCCTTAGCGGGCCGAGGTGTGATCCGCATCTCTGGTCAACTTCTCCTCGTCTTCGCCGTCTCCGGCCACCGCCACAGAGGCATGCGACCTTATGCGAGCCAATGTGTCCCGAACGACGAGAAATCAGTAATGTGCCTGTTCATCAACTACCTCCTCTAGAACCACATGAAAACGCTCATGGATTGGATCTTTCAATGAGTCGTCACCATTTTTATTTATAGTAGGGTGGCTCACCTTTCGGGTATAAAGAATAAAATAAAATTTTTGGGCTAGATGAGCGACATCATTTTTTCTATAATTATATTCGGACTTGATCAAACTCATGGATATCACGTACGTGTGTACCTTGCTTCACGTATGGTTAAATCACGCCGGCCAATTGTTTTGCAAGTGGACTCTAGTCCAAAAGTTTTTTTAATGGTTCGGATCCTTCTTTTCTTTTAGATTTGGTTTCTGCCGTGGCAATCGTTTTTTTAACGGAGTCAAGATTTGGTTCTGCCATGCCAAGCGGTGCACGATTCCCCCTTGAGGGTGTCCGACAAGGTGGGCAGCGGGACTGCGGGAGCGAGGCAATTAGAGGGCACATGACGATGACATTAATTATTTTTTTAGTTGTAGAAGATTCTTTATAGACATGATGATTTTTGTTCATCTAAAATTATCAACAAACAAATTGATATATACTACCTTTGTCCGTAAAAGAACATAATTATGTGATACGTGCCATTCAAATTAGTTCAAGTTTGACTAAGTTTATAGTAAATATTATTTGAATTTATGTCTCTAAATAAATTTATTATAAAAATATATTCTATAATTAATCTAATAGTACTTATTTTGTATCACGAGGGTTTGCACTTTTTTATATAAATTTAGTTAAAGTTCAAACTGTTTGACTTCTTAAAAAGCGAGAATTACATTCTTTTGTGGATGGATGGAGTATTATCATCAAAATCTAGTAGATATCCGAATGCGAATCCGAATTCGAGACATTTGCTTTGCGTTCTTATTTGATAATATCTGTACTCATATCCGAATCGAGTTAGAATGTGATAAGTACTATTATCCGTATTCGGTTCCACGGGGATTCAATCCGAATCCATCCCTAGATGAAACCATAAGCTGTCGTATGCTTCAATTATCGTATAACTAGCAAAGTTACCGGCCAATTGCACAACTAGTATATACTTTAGTTTTACACCCTCTATCCTAATACAGTGCATTCTAGAGCTTTTGTGACAAATTAAGAGAGAAATTAAAAGACACATATGTCCTCACTTTATTTTCCTAATCAGATGTTACTATCAACATGATTAATAGTGATTAGTTAATACTCCTAAATGGCAAGTCTACCAAATTTCTGCACTATTTAGTACAAAACTGTTTTTTTGTCCCTAGAATCCCTCATAATTTTACTATATTTTTAATGCTTTTATGCGCTATACTGTATGATGGAGGGAGTGTATGACTTAGCTTTGACTAAACTCTTCTCATCGTTTTTTACTTTCTTGTCCTACTCTTAAGTAAGGCTACGTTTAGTTCGCGAAAAGAAAATTTTTGGGTGTCACGTCAAATGTGTCGGAAGGATGTCAGGAGGGATTTTTGGATACTAATAAAAAAACAAATTACAGAATCCGTCAGGAAATAGCGAGACGAATCTAATGATACTAATTAATCTGTCATTAGCACATGTTGGTTAATGTAGCATTTGAGGCTTTTCATGGACTAATTAGGCTTAAAAGATTTGTCTCGCGATTTCCCCGAGAATTGTGCAATTAGTTTTTTTCGTCTACGTTTAATACTCCATGCATATGTCAAACATTCGATGTAATGGGTGGAGTCAAAAAATTTTAAGAACTTAACCAGGCCTAAATAGTTTTCTAGCAGTTGTTGTCACAACAAGTAATTGTTTCACCATGAGCGATCTACAGAATATGTCTCTCCTTATCTAAAATCTAAATTTTTATAGTGATGAAGTCATGACCTCAACCTATATAAATGGGTCTAAGGACGCGTTTTGTACAACTCTTTCGCTGAACAATTATCGTTAGAAGAGATAAATGCTTATTGGTAGAAGCAAGTAACTATCGGTAGAAGCGATGAATGGTTGTTGGTTGAAGCAAATAATTATATATAGAAGTAGAAGACAATGAATCATATACAAAATGAGTTGTGGCCTGTCTATATATAGTATAAACGTTGTTGATCTTGATCAACAATAGTTTTTATATGATATTGGCATTGGCTTCTGGAAAAATTGTTGTCATATTCACTATTAATAAGGATATATTTTTTGGTTATTCACGTGCATGTTGCACGTGCTTGTCCACTAGCAATTTAAAATGGAGAGAGTATTACATATAAATAGAATATATAGATAGATATTGATAAACTTGCTCTAAAAAATCCAACTTTTTAAAAACTAGAATCAGGCTTTTGAGAATTCACATTTAAAGGCTCTAAAGAAATACAAGATACATCCACCCAGTTTGATTTGATCAGTACACATGTGGCCCCGTGTCTCTATATTGTGGCCCTCTTTAGTTGCTTAGTTCTAAAAATTTTACAAGATTTCTCGTCCCATTGAATCTTTGGACATATGCATGGAACATTAAATATAGGTAAAAAAATAACTAATTACACAGTTTGGTTGTAAATCATGAGACAAATTTTTTAAACCTAATTAACCCATGATTAGACACTAATTACTAAATACAAATGAAAGAGTTACTGTGCTTCTAAAAAATTTACGGGCCAACTAAACACAGCCTGTGTGTAATGGACAATGAAAGTCAGTGGGCTCTGGTCACATCATATACGGCCCACGTACAGTAATTGGTTTCGCCTCAGAACAGTCACCAGTCAGCAGTCACCCGTCACCAGCCGCATTTCCTAGATCACGACCGCTACGCGGCGCCTCACGGAGTCCTAGGTCCGATTGTTTGGCTGCCGAAATTTGCTACGTGGCGAGCCATGATTTTGGTTATTTTTTAGTTTGCTACCAAAAACTTGCAATCTTTCATATTTGGTTTGCCACGCAAATTTTTTACAAAGGCTTGCCAAATTGATGGCACGGCAAATTTTAGGCTCCTAAACCCTACGGTATCGCCGCTGCTTCCGCCACCCGCTCCAGGCTTCTCCTCGGGCGGCGGGTGCTTCCCGTTCTAGGTTTGGAAATTTGTGGTTTCAATCGTGCATATGCCACACGGTACTTGATTGCTTTGATTCTGAATTGCTAATTGGGAGGGATTTTGTTGTTTGTGACTAGTGAGGGAAAGCTGCGAAGATGGCGGCCGTGGGGATGCCGTCATCGTGGGAGGAGCTCCTGCCGGATCTCCTGGGCCAGGTGCTCCACCGCCTGCCGTCCCTCGCCGACCGCGTCCGCTTCTGCGCCGTCTGCTGGCCCTGGCGTACTGTCGCCAGCGCAGAGAGGTGTCAGCTATATGGGCCGATGGAGGGTCATGGGCGTAGCCGCACCGAGGCCTGGTCAGATCAGTAAAGAGGAGGCGGTCAACCAGGAGGAAGTCATCGAAGAAATTATTCTCTAGCGGCTTCAGGAGCCGTTTGGAGTCGTTTTCTGCCAAACGGGGTAAAATGAAACGGCTCCACCGATGAAGCCCCTAAAAACGTGCTCTCACAGAGCTTTGGGATGAGAAGGAGCTAAAAATAGTGGCTTCTCCCGGCTTCACCTCATCCTACGTGGCGTTCTATGAGAGCATGTTTTAAGGAACTCTACATGTAGAGCTGTTTTGCCAAACGATTTACCAAAACGGCTCTAACTCCACCGATAGAGCTGTTCATGGAGCTGAAACACACAAAAATGACTTCGTTGATAAAGCGGAGCCATGCCGAACGGAGCCTTACTTTACTTTACTGTTCTTCTTCCCTTCCGAGTCTACTTTTCTGTACTAGTTCCTCCTTCCATCCCTGCTGTAGCTGACAAGAGGCTGCCCCCTCCGCTCCCGTGGCTCGCCTTCCGCGACGGCACCCTTGTAGACCTCACCGGCGCCCCCGTCCGCTGCGCTCCCATCCTCCGTGAAGAAGGCGTCGACGGTCGACTTCGGCTACCTTGCCGTCGACAAACTGGCTTTCCTCGTGCACCACGACGGCCGCTGCTCTCTGATGAACCCGCTCTCTGGCCTGAGGCTCCCTCTCCCCAAGTTGGGCCCCGCCGTGAGCAGAGCAATGAGCGACTCTAAATTCTACAGAGAATCAGACATTCAGAAGGCCTACGTTAAGGCGGTACTGTCGTCGCCCCTTGATTCGACGCTAGATCCTCTCATCGCTGTACTGATCTCGGAGGGACACAGCATTGCTGTCTCTGCTTGCAAACAGGACACTGCTATCAGCATCACCATTTGTCCAGACCCTCCAAGGATCCATGACATAGCCTTCTTTCATGGGAAGCTATACGCTCTCACTTGCAAGGAAGGGCTTCATGCCATTGAGCTTGATGCTGACCACCTCAGCAAACTAAAATCACCATCAGGCTTTCATCAGTGCATAGCCGATGACCCCAAGCAGCAGGCAATATACTCCTCGTGCTGTTATCCTGAATACTAGGTCGTGCGATACCTAACAGCATGCGATGGTAGGCTGTTGATGCTGAGGAGGTGGATGCGCATTCCACCAAATGCTCGTCTCTGAAACGATGACAGGACTGTGCGAATTGAGGTCTTCGAAGCGGTCCTTGCCACTCTTCCTAGCCAGTGGACCAAGGTGGAGACCCTGGGTGGGCACGCAATCTTTCTTGGTTCAGAGTGCTCCAAGTATGTTCTTCGATTCTCTCCTCCCAATCCCAACGACGTCCTACAGTACCCACGGCACTACAGTACCGCACGGGTACTGTTCACGAGCTAGAGGCAGAAACCCGGCGGCTAGGGCTGTGAGATGCG
Source organism: Saccharum hybrid cultivar R570 (assembly GCA_038087645.1). NCBI lineage: Eukaryota > Viridiplantae > Streptophyta > Magnoliopsida > Poales > Poaceae > Saccharum > Saccharum hybrid cultivar. The sequence continues at coordinate 4,475,978 of JAQSUU010000377.1, forward strand.
CTGGGAACGCCGGCCGCGGTGCTTCGCCCACGGCGGGCAAGAGATAAGGTTTTTCCTTCTAATCTCTTGCTTCATTAGATTGATACATCTCCTCTCCTTATATAGAGAAGAAGTCTTACTTAATCCCTAAACAAGCGACTAATTAACCCTAACGGGCTAAGACCCAATAGGCCCTTGACTCTTCTAACAGCTTCTGACTTGGACAGTTGGACCTTACCTCCTGATGTGTGTGTCTTCTGAATTTGCGGATGTTTTCGCAACTGGTGAAGGTATAGTATTAGAGGGTTGCTTTATTATTTTTGAACCTGGGGTTGTGAGTCTACATTTTGCGGATGATGTGCTACTTTTCACGAATATTTTTGTTAATTGTTTATATAGGCCTTCAGTATGTACGGACTCGGCCGCAGATTGGAGACAGTCAGACAGACAACAACAAATTAGACCAGGTGAGCGATTCAAACATGCCACGGCTTGTATAACCTGGATGTCTTGGGCTCCTGATCCGTAACGGAGCCGTCACTCCCACATGACTCATCAAGCTTTGACCAGGGAGAAGCGTGTGAAAACCAAGCTCTCACAACATAGGTCCCACTCGCAAAGCTCTGTTGGGGGTGCATAGTCATGCAACGACCGAAGGACGCTCATCCTTCAAAGGTCCTCTTTGGAGCATTTTTTGTGGCCATTCCATCGGCTGAAATGTTTCGGTTTTGACTCCATCGGTTGAAAAGTTTTGTCTTTTGGCTTGGTATATAGATTGAAATGTTCTGTTTTCTTCGCCGATCGGTTTGAAAGTAGCAAAAACTATTACTGCATTTCGTAGCGTGGAGTAAATATACGTTGGCAGGGCTAGAAATAGGTTGTGTTAGAATAAGTCATGTTGTTTCTGTTTTAGATTAGACTAAAAATGTTGCTTTCAACCACTTCATATTAATATGGGCGTATGGGAGCACAGGTTGTACAGCTCTGTCGGGGTGTAGAGTCACAAAACGACATCTCATCGGTCTAAGGTCCATCTTTGGAGAATTTTCTGTGGCCTTTGAGATGTTATGTTCTCTTACTCTGTCAATTGAAAAGTTTTGTTTCTCGCCTGGTCGGTAGAGTCGATTGAAGTGGTCTGCTCCTTCATGTCGATTGGTTGAAATGTCTCAAAACAATTGCTGCATTTGGTATGTTGGCGGAGCTCTAGGCTCTTGCAGCTGGAGCTACGAATAAGATTGAGGATGTTTCGAAGAAGTCATCTTGGTTCTATTTTAGTCGAAAATTGGCGTGTTTAACCACTTCATTCATTCTGCAGGAACCAATGAGCTGGAGCTCCCCAAAAGTCCAAATCAAAATAGGCTGCTATGCCAAACAGAACCATGCATATGTGTGAGGCACCTACAGCTACATGAAAACCGAAAGCGATGTGACCAACTACTGTGAAGCTGCCATGAAGACTTTAATTAATATTTAATTAATAAGACGTGGCGATAAAATTAGCCAAACATGACAATCAATAGCGTCTTGAAGGAGTCAAACGTGCCATCATCATGATTCTTATAGCCTGCGTTCAGATCCTTAAAAGGGCCGCCACTCACAGTTTGTTCGAAGAATCGCAGCAGCATTGGCAGCTCAAAACCCAGCTTTGATCAGAGAAGCTCACGAGTTGCATCACCATCTGTCAGGATGCTGAGAGCAACGCACCTCGCTTTCAGGTTTCTCCTTTCAGTCGCTGCTGCTGTGTTTCAGAGAAATCAGTTGTTGTAGAGTTAAAATTCTGCTTTTGCCTCTTTCATGCACGAATTATAGCTTTGTTAAGCATTGCCACCGATGACTAATCGTGGTTTCTTGAACGCAGGAGGGACAAGGGTACGGGTACGGCTGCAGGAGCCGTCTTGCGTGGCCTCGTCGGTGGCTTCTCAACGGCGTCAGACTCTCAGAGGCTCGCCGGCAAGGTCGCCGTCATCCAGTGGCGGAGCTACAGGGTATGCCGGGTATGCACCGGCATACCCTGCAGGTCTGGGAAGTTACCATGTATGTATACGTATTTCTAGAAAAAGAAGAAGAAAAAACGCTTATGAATACATGAGAGCCGAGCGTGCAAGCAGCATCAGGACTCAGGAGACAGGCCACGAGCCAGTGTCAGAGCGAGGCCCACGCAGCCCATGCGGCCAGGCGACGGGAGACGTCTCGGCTTCGATCGCGCGAGTAGAGTCCCCGTCGTCGATCGCGTGAGTGGTTTGTCCAATCGTGAATCATCGCGACGTGCCGACGCCCACGTCTCCCGTGCCGAGTGCCGACGCCGTTCGGCCTTAGCCCTACACCTACGACCACCCAGGCGCCTAGGCGTCCAGGCAGAGCTCCAGACAGCCACTCGGCCAGACTGACCGCACCGCGGGCGGTGACGATGATTGGAAATTCGGAATTGAGGTGAGATTCAATTTAGCTTTTCGAAAAAGATTCATGTCTATTTTAATTAGTATTTGCTAAGCACTAACATCATATAATCTTCAATCAACTTAATCCTTGAATTTCAACCGTATTATATTACTTAGTACATGTATACTGAATCACATCGTAAATTTTATATTTTTTACCGAAATGCTAAAATAGATTTTCTAAATTGGATATGAAAACTTTTCGGTGGCATACCCTGAGATAAAATCCTAGATTCGCCACTGCCGTCATCACCGGCGCGGCCAGCGGCATCAGCAAGGCGACGGCCGCCGAGTTCGTCCGGAACGGCGCCAGGGTGATCCTCGCGGACGTGCAGGACGACGCCGGCCGCGCCGTGGCCGCCGAGCTCGGCGCGGCGGCGTCCTACACCCGGTGCGACGTGACGGGCGGCACAGGCGCCTGGACGTGCTGTACAGCAACGCGGGCGCGCCGGGCGCGTCGGTGCCCACGCCGCTGGCGTCGCTGGACCTCGCGGACTTCGACCGTGTGATGGCGGTCAACGCGCGGTCCGCGGTGGCGGCCCTCAAGCACGCCGCGCGCGTCATGGTACCCCGGGGCGCCGGCTGCGTCCTGTGCACGGGATCCACCACGGGAATGCTCGGCGGCCTCGCCGCGCTGCCCTACAGCCTGTCCAAGGCCACGGTCATCTCCGTGGTGCCGGCCGCCGCGGACGAGCTGGCGCGGTCGGGCGTGCGCGTCAACGCCATCTCGCCGCACGCCATCGCCACGCCGCTGCTGGTCCGCTCCCTCGCCAGGCTGCACCCAGGCGTCCCCGACGAGCAGCTCAAGCGGCTGGTGGAGACTGGCATGAGCGAGCTCCGTGGCGCGGTGCTGCAGGTGGAGGACGTGGCGAGGGCGGCCGTCTGCCTTGCCTCCGACGAGGCCAAGTTCGTCACCGGGCATAACCTCGTGGTTGACGGTGGGTTCACGGCCAGCAAGCGGATCGGCGGCGCGCCGGCGGCAAGCTAAACCGCTAGCTGACCATTCTCCTGGTCCTGGGAATAATAATAAGTCAATGTACTTCCTTGATCGTGAGTCGTGACCGGACCAACACGAAACCTATCATTCTACTAGTTCGTACTATTGAATGGAGACAGAGGATAATGCACCTGTGATTGATGACATTCGACTTATCTCTCCACTCGGTTGTTCGCCGTGGATTTTTTTGACCTGTAGTAATGTTGATATTCAAACTGGGTTACGCCGGTTTTAGAATTGGCCCATACAGTTTTGGCTCAATCTGAGAAAAGCTCTACGTACCGCATCGATTTCCTAACAGGATAACACTACCCATGCTCCATATAAAATATGGAGTACACGACCGATTGAGCCAACTACACAATCGATCTATTATCAATTTATTTATCCACTTTTTACCCCTTATCTCTTCCAACCTCCTTGTTGTCCCACATGTCCCTCGACGGGATTTGTGGGATATTCTACGTGGCATTGCCGATCTTATTCTACGTGGCATTGCCGATCCTAAAATACCCCGTCGTGCGTCTCTCGATGGGCCTTCCCGGGAAGCGTTCATGAGTTTATCAGGTGAAGAACGAGTGTCTAATTGGCCTCGCCGACCTGTGGTCGGCTTCGCCATTGAGACCTCCCTTCGTTGCATGCTAGGCCGTGTGCGGCCTTTGACCGATCTAGCCTCTACCGGTGTGTGACCCGAACCGGCGTTAACAAGTAAACTGTACAAAAAAAAAGAATAAAGTCAAACGTTATATCTCTCCAAACAAACCCAACATGTGTTGAGGTTAGACACTCCTTGACCCATACAATTACTAATTGGCTGTTAAAAATTAACTAGATAGATATCTAGCTAATTGTTAGCTAAACACACGCCTAATAACTATCTTATTTTTTATCCTAATCATCCTAATAACAGGTAATAGATTACAAAACTACATTTTTGCTCTTACACCTACCTGTATCCACGATTCTCTCGCAACATTAAATATAAAAAACAATAGCATTAGAGACAAAAACCGAGCAACAATACATATAAAGAAAAGGACATTAGAGACAAAACCCCTATCACATAGACATTTTAGTTGTTGGATCCGAATGGTTAACTGGCTAATATTTAGACCCTGTGGATAATAGATATATGCTAATAGTTATCTTTTGTGATCCAAACAAGTGCAGCTAATAAAATAGCTAATTTTTAGTTGAACCTCTAGATAATTAAATTCCCCTTCTCCCAGTTCACCTTCCTGTTTGCGACAACAGCCTTCACCAAGCGATAGCAGCTCCTTCTCCTCCTCTCGCCGCTCAGCACTCCTTCTCCTCCTCTCGCCGCTCAACACCCTCTAGCTCTCGCCGCTCGCGATGGACCGTGCCACTGCCGTCGTCGGTGGTCCCACTGTCGACGTCGCCGATCCTCTTCCAGCTCTCGCCGCTCAGCTGCTCGCGATGGACCGTGCCACCGTCACCGAGCCGAGCTGGCTGATCCTGCTGCTCCTCCTCCTAGCGTCATCGCCAGCAGCAGTGCGCGGGCCCCCACCACTGTTGTTGCAGCTCTCTCTCCCGCACCACCGTCGTCGCAGCTCTCTCCCCCACTGCCTTCGTCGATCCAACACCTCTCTTTGGCCTTCTGGGCTACGACGCAGGAGGCAACTGTCGTCATCGGCCTCGTCACAGAGCTAAGACGTGTCGCCGCCTGGAACGCCGCGCCTCAGGTCGCCTTCGGAGTCCTGCTCTTGACGGTGACCACCATCCTCATCGTCTCTCCGTCATCCTCACTGGTCTGCTCGTCGTCGCCATCTCGACGCGGTTTGGGCGCTAGGGGAGTCTGTGCCCTACGCCGTCGTGACGTGCATCATGACCGGCATCTGAACGGGCTTCTGGGCAGCATCTGAAGGGGGGCAGCTGAAGATTCGCGTCATCCTCATCGGCTCTCTGTCATCCTCACCGTTCTGCTCGTTGTCACCATCTCGACACGGTTTGGGCGCTAGGGGAGTCTGTACCCTTCGCCGTCGTGACGTGCATCATGATCGGCATCTAGATGGGCTTCTGGGCAGCAGCTGAAGGGGAGCAGCTAAAGATTCACGTCATCCTCATCGCCGTCATCCTCACCGGTCTGCTCGTTGTCGCCATCTCGACGTGGTTTCGGCGCTGGGGGAGTCTGTGCCCTCCGCCGTCGTGACGTGCATCATGACCGGCATCTGGATGGGCTTCTGGGCAGCAGCTAAAGAGGAGTAGGTGAAGATTCGCTGGTTTAGGGGGAGCAGCTGAAGAAGATTCACTGGTTGGTTTAGTCTGAACAAGGATTCGATGGTGTGAATACGAGTGTAGGGGTGTTTATTAGTCTGAACAAACCGTGATCCTTTCATTTGTCTTCAGGAGTTGTTTAGGATTCGCTGTGTGATTACGAGTGTAGAGGTGTTTATTAGGCTCAACAACCCGTGATCCTTTCATGTCTTCAGGAGCTGTTTATGCTAGCAACCCGTAATACATATTTAGGAGTATCTCACTGGTTGGAACAAGATAATAGCAGCTAATACTTATCTTAGTAGCATTTTCATTAGTTGTGCATCCAAACACCCTCCAGTGAATAGGAAGTTAATAGTTAGCTAGCTAATATTAGATATGAGTTTTAGCCAGCTAATTATTAGCAGATAATCCAAATAGGGCCTTAGAGCATCTACAAGAGTATTCTATTTTTTCTCCTAAAAACACGTAGTTTTGCAGCTCCTAAAAAGTTATTGGGAGAAAAAAAGAAGGTCATCTCCGAGAGTTTTTAATAATCCACTCTAAAATATAAAATACATTTTATATCAGGAATCATATACTATTCCTAAATTATCATAACCACTTTTATATATTCCTTCTTTCTCGTACATTTGCATTAGGAACCCTTTCGTACCTCTTATTTTTTTTTCCCACACCCTTCCACCTTTAGATTGATCGACTGATACGTACAGGAAAGCAGTATCCGCACGATCGCGACCGTGCGCAAAGTTACGTGAGACGGAGGAGGATTTCCCAAGTGCGTAAATTTTAGAAGCATGGATTAGGAGTTGTTGGAGAGGGTTTTTTCTCATCTTGCTAAAAACAGGATTAGGAAAGAAAGTAGGGTACTCTTGGAGATGCTCACCTAATTTTAACTATCATATCATCTATTAACTACCTGTGTTTCGTAACAGCCTAAGTGCCTAACACCGATATTAGAGATATGCAAACTTTCGTGCAGCAACCAGACGGATCTTATATCACATATCAAACTCAAACTACGTAAAGAAAATACATTTTTGCCAGTTCTCGACTCAAGCGGGCAGAACGGAAGTAGTGGCCAGCCGAAAGATGACCGAACGATATGCTCAGCCGGAGCTACAGAAATGGAACTACAGTATACAGAAATGGAGGGCTGCCAACCCAAAATTTGGCAGCAGACCAAACGAAAGCCTATTAACCAAAATTTGGACTGACATCCTTTAGCACTCATGGGCGGTACATTTAACTTTTTGCCACTATTAGCGTGACCTGCTTAATCCCTCTCACATCCACATGGCTCACAAAGTGGGGGCTGGCTAAATATAACAATTTGGTTCATTGCTTGCATGGACTTTCTTCCTCGATAGCAAACGCGTTGTAGGCAAAAGAATCAAGCATACCCTAAACATTTGAAGAAGCCAAATACCCTCAGCACTTATCAAATAGATATTACATCATTTCGTTATGCGGGTGTGCTTAGTCTCTTCTCTACCCCTACTTAATCTACATTACATGAACAAAACCTTCTACTGTAAGCACAAGAGGGGAGCTCTTGATCTGAATAACTAGACAGTTTATGAACAGCGCTTCTAAGTTTTGAATGGAGAAGTCATGTAATCATATTGTGCTTCTTCTGTAAGCTTGTAGCTTGTGTTACATACAAAGAGGGGCTTACTCCAGCAGTAGACGCAAGCCGCTGTGATATGTAACCCCGTACAAGGTATCTCTACCAAAGAATCATCTATATGTTGCTCTGCCAACAGCTTTGAATTATAGTGGCTGGAGTTCTTGCTCGGGAACCACTGAATCAACAGGTCTGTAGGCAGTTTGACCACTAAATTTCTTTCTCCAAACAAGTACTACTAAAAAGGCTGACAAAGTGACCAAAACAAGTAGTAGAATCCCAAGCAGTATAGAGACTACATGTTCTTGAAACCATGACCTGCACCCAAAGAAAAAAGGAAGGTAAGTTCTCCAGAAGCACTGGAATACCATTCAAGCGAACAAGATGGATGGCTACTGCAGAAGTTATTACACACTAATAATTCATAAAGTTATCTCATGGAACTTTTCTTTTGGTGCTGGGGGAGAGGGATGTAAAATAACAGAACATGAGACAATAAAACAGACTATTTTTGGACATGGGTGAAACTGTGCTTTCTTTAACACGCACCCCCCCCCCCCCCCCCCCCCCCCCAACACACACACAACGAGAGACGAAACAGCATTGTCTGGAGGAAGAGAAGCCCCAAAAGGAAAATGTGGATATTAGCAGACATTATATGAATAATGCAGCTTATAATAAACATTCCTCACCTTCTCGGTAAAGGCTGCACATTCCACTCGAGCAATTGATAACTGCCAAGATTTTCAGGCAACTGAACATGATGCTGAGTTAACCGATAGATGATACCCTGGCATAAATCAATAGAATAAATTAATAAGTGAAAAAACAACTGATCCCGAAATAGTTATAATAGGTTCAAGAGTCTACCATTGCTGTTGCATTGGACATAGCATTATCAGATCCTGCTGGGAAAATACCCCATCTAATCAGAGTAGAATTTCCTTGGCTCGTAATATTCATAACTCGAACCTGTCAAATTAAACAGCAGCTTCAGCCAAATCACTATGAAGCAATATCAAAACAACTATGAGATTAGTGCAGACTGAAGTAAATGAACATATAATACAAACACAAATGTTCTTCAATCCTGCCTGAAAAGAACCACTCGCATAACTAGCACAACCAAGTTGTTGCATACTTCTAATTTTTATTAATACCTGACGAGAGTCAATCTCCAGCTCTTTAGCTATCAGCTCGGCCAGCTCATGGAGATGAGGTTTCAGATTTGGGTAGGTAACATTTATGGACATATCAACAGTGATGAGACCAACATCAAACTCTGCAAGCCGAAGATCAACAAGTATGATAATCATGTCTATCAGTACTGTAAACCAAGATATAGAAATATAGGGCACTAAGGAAAAGTAGTGGCCATTGGCAGTCCAATGCTCCTATCCAGAACAATAATATTTATTTAAACTACATAAAAAAAAGTGTGCTATTGTTGCAAAAAAATTTAACAAACACCAATTAAGAAAATATTTACTTATTGCTTTAGCTTACAGTAATCAGCCTGGTTTAACAAAATTACTATAGGCATATGAAATGCGGACCAGATTATTGTGCAAGCCATAAAGACTGGTGAATGTACCATCAAACTCAAAGAACTAAGTAGGTAAAGCATGGGTCAAATTGCGGCCTAAAGGACCTTCCAGAGGGGCAGATTGATTGTTTGCCTCATTTCATATATATATATTTTTAACACCGCCAGGAGCACTGGCATATCATGTAAGACTCGTATTGGACACCTATACTGACCGCACGCTCAAGTATAGATGAGACTGCCTGAGAAATCTCGGAACGCGTCTACCGAGCACACACGTGCACACACTACTCACACAACACTGCTCGGTTCCCTCTGGAGGAAAAACCCCGTGCCACACCTGGCCGACCCCGAGACCGGGAGTCGAACGCGGGCGGGTGGCCTCCGCACCGGGAGGAGCCACCATCGCGCTAGGAGGGCGTTGGCGCCTCATTTCATATAAAACTAAAGCCCTATCAAGCTTCATATTCATAAGTACCAAAACAGCCACCAACAAAGCAGATCAAAATAAAGCGATGCCTAACTGATAGTTACAAGTGAAATGTAACAAATATCCATGTTTTGTCATTCATCATATAATACATGTGAAATGAATATAAAATAAAATAATTAGGCACAAACCTGGCAAGCTACTAGGGGCAGGAGCAGGTGACATATCAGTTTCTGAATTTGTATCACTTGCAGGGGCTGGTGAAGGAGCGTCACCGATATGTAGCCTCTCCCACAGCTCTGAACAGTTAGTTTTCCAAAAGCCAATCTTTTCATTGTGACGGTCATAGGTCACAAGTGTATTACGAACAATGATGCCTGCCATTAAGGTCATTATTTTAGCCAAGGAAACTGTTGTCATGATCTTGTAATAGAAACAGACTATTTTTACTACATCCTTTGAATGAATCAAGAAAATCAAGAACCTATCATTCAGGCAATTGTGATAGCCAAGGAAACATATTTAAATAAACAGACCTCATAGCAACAACAACAACAAAGCCTTTTAATCCCAAGCAAGTTGGGGAAGGCTAGAGTTGAAACCCAACATGATCCCCTAGTCACGGTTCAGGCACGTCAATAGCCTCTTTCCAAGCACTCCTATCCAAACAAAGGTCTCTAGGTATATCCCAACCTTTCAAATCTCTTTTTATTGCCTCTAACTCTCCTCACATTAATATCTTGAATTAGGACTCCACAATGCACTAGTGCCTCTGAAGGTCTCCTTTGGACATGGCCAAACCACCTCAACCGATGTTGGACAAGCTTAAACCAAAAGAATTTGTAGACCTCATAGCACGAGAGAGAGATTTCCATATCCTAAATCATTTTAGTTTTCAACCGCGGCTACCATTATAGAGAAAGCTATATCTGTAGGCTCAAGTTTTGCTCACAACTACATAAACATAATAATAAAAAACATAAAAAGCTAAATATGCCAGGTTGTCTGAAATACAGAAATAGTAAATAAAGAATACTAGCTTGCTTGTTTCCTTTAGCAAAAATTGTATTTATGCCTTTCATAACGAAGAATAAGCTTGCGCATCTATGCCAATCAGATTTTGGGCTACAATCATGCTTTCATAATCGTGCTGTACACTATTGGATTGAATGAGTAAGGGCAAGAGATGCTACTCTGAAGAAATAAGCAAATATTGACAACGAAATGCAGTGCTCAGATTAATAATTTTAATTAGTTATTCATCTCATAAAGTTTGAATAAATCAAGCTAACAGAAAATACATATATTAAGATCATATATAAGGAGAGAACATGCTAAATGTTTCTTCCAAGCCAGTCAACTAAGTTTACAAAAAATCCATTATGCAAGTGTATAAGCCAGTCAGAGTAACACTGCATATCATACTATTCACTCAGCCTATGCTAATAACATTAATATGCAAGATAAGATCCGAAAGTGCTGCATAGAAGGATGCAATCTAATATTGGTTGTAATTCTACAGAATAAGTCTGTAAGCTTGTGCACTTTATAAGCCAATAGACATAAAAAAAGAGTCCAGCATGTATTGAGGAATGACAATTCAGAGTTGTAGAATAGATATACACTCGAGATGACCAATAGCCCAGCAAATTGTACAAGATGTAAAGCAAATGGAAGCAGTAAGAGGTGCAAAGATCATAAAACTTGCTTCACGTCCTCTGAAAGTTGAGTGTCTAACCTCCTAATAGTGTAGTTGGATCTTTACCATTTTGGAATACACCCAAGCAATAAGCCCCATCAACTTTGGAGTGCTTCATTTCAGAATTGAAGGGAAGACACAGTACATAACATGAGCAGACAACACCGGCAGACAAATTAAACAAACATTATCTCAATTGATTTAAATAGATATGAGCTCACAATTTCTCCTACCCGGAATAAATAATTTTCAGGTGTAAGTGAGAGCTTCTGTCCATTTCCAAATACCATGTCAACATCTGGAAATACCTCATGTAGCTTTGAGACATTCCTGGAAGCGAGACCATAAATAATTTAATTTCTACAGAAGCATCATGGAGCGTATAATAAGAACACTGAGAATGGGAAACAAATTTTAATCATGGTACGAAAGTCACCTTCCAGCACCTGCAAAGCAGATATCCTTATAATTTGGATCAGGGCCACGAATTTTCTTGAGAGAATGCACTTTACTTGTCACCTATCAATTGAAACATAGAATCAGTAAACATATTTCTTCAGGAACATAACCACTCATTCATTTTTAAGAACTAGATACACCAATGGTCGTTAAAGTTGTCCAAGGTGTCATCTAGGTCCCTAAACACTTAAAATACAGATCCAAACCCTTGAACATGTTGGGTATCACTCAAGATCCAATCACTTTAATTAGCATGAACACACAGCCCAGGACCAACTTGCAGGTGACGTAAGAAAGTACGTTGGTTATGGAGATTTGGACCTTCAGGGGAACAATTAAGAGATATATGGATCTCAAATGGCACAATTAACAAGTTTAATTCCCCAGATCTGAATTTCAAGACTCAACACAGGGCAAGTTTGAGGACTGCCCAGGCACTTAGTCTTTTCAAAATTAGTTAAAGTAGGACCAAGACAAAGACACTCAGCTCCGGTGACATGCAAAACCAACAACAACAAAGCCTTTTAGTCCCTAGCAAATTAGGACTTGGGGGTAGGCAAGAGTTGAAACCCAACATGAGCCACCAATGAAAAGGGAAAAGAAAGAGAAAAAGAAAGTAAATATATATAGTACAGGGCATCAATATTAGATATATTATTAGGGGATATGACATGCAAAACCAAACAAACCAAAAAGGAATTGTAGGTGCACCAGTCAACAGTGTCCTTGTAATCCAGAAGTTCGTTTGTAAAGCAACAGCCAAGAGAATAAGAGAAAAAGGAGGGATACAGTTATTAGCTAATGGACATGAAAAGGCATCAAGGAGAAAAAGCAGATTGTGCTAATGTAGAAGTTTGATTCTATCTAGGGAAGTGTAAACTTGTCTAGGTGTCATTAAGATGTTTAACTTCTTTTATGCAAGGCGGAAAAGTTAAAAATATAAACTCCGCCTATGTTGACTGGAAGACTTTCTTAAGTCGTCTCAACATAGCCGGTCCCAAGCCCGGGTAAAGGAGGAGGGTGTGTTAAGGTCTGACAAACCAACAGTAAAAAAACAGCCACTCTCATGGATTTGAAACCCACAAGAGATTCGTTGGGGCGTAACCCTCTTAGCGACGCGCTACATCGGAACCCGGGTGTGGTGTTAAATGGGCAAGGGCCGGGTCGTCATCCCCTTAGTGGCGCGTCGTATCGTGACCCGGGTACGATGAAAAATGAGCAAGGGTCGGGCCGTCGCAACCTTAGTGGCGCGCTACATCTACGCCCGGGTGTAGTGAAAAATGAGCAAGGGTCTTCGCACTTCCCTCGACGGGTGCGAAGGGTAAGGAAGCTAGCCGAGCCAACTAGGTTTCGTCTAGGTAGCTGGAATGTAGGGTCCCTAACGGGTAAGCTAAGAGAGCTAGTCGATGCAGCAATTAGAAGGCGTGTAAATATTCTATGCGTTCAGGAGACTAAATGGAAGGGCCAGAAGGCGAAGGAGGTGGAGGATACTGGCTTCAAACTTTGGTACACGGGGACAACATCGGGTAGGAATGGTGTAGGCATCTTGATCGATAGGAGCCTTAAGGATGGAGTCGTTGATGTTAGGAGGCAAGGCGACCGGATTATCTTGGTCAAGCTGCTAGTTGGAGATTCGGCTCTGAATGTGATCAGCGCCTATGCCCCTCAGGTAGGTCTTAGCGAGGGCACCAAGAGACAGTTTTGGGAAGATCTTGATAGCATGGTTAGTACCGTGCCTATCAGCGAGAAACTCTTTATAGGAGGAGACCTCAACGGCCATGTTGGTGCGACTAATGTAGGTTTCGAGCGGGTGCACGGGGGGTTCGGGTATGGTAGTAGGAATCAAGAGGGGGAGGATGTTTTGAACTTCGCGCTGGCCTATGACTTGTTGATAGCGAACACCCTCTTTAGGAAGAGGGAATCTCATCTAGTAACCTTTCGTAGTGGACAACACTCGAGCCAGATCGACTTTATCCTTGCAAGGAGGGAGGATAGACGTACTTGCTTTGATTGTAAGGTGTTACCTGGGGAGTGTGTTGTCCCTCAACATAAGCTTGTGGTGGCGGACTTTCGCTTTCGGGTACGTGTCCACCGGGACAAACGGGCCAAGATTGCGAGAACGAAGTGGTGGAAGCTTAAAGGGGAAGCAGCGCAGACGTTTAAGGAGAGGATGCTAGACGAGGGACCTTGGGAAGAAGGAGAAGATGCCGACGACATGTGGCTAAAGATGGCAACATGTGTCCGGAAGGTGGCTTCGGAAGTGTTTGGCGTGAGTAGGGGAGGCAAACGGGAAGCGAAAGACACATGGTGGTGGAATGACGAGGTGCAAAGGGCTATAGGGAGAAGAAGGAGTGTTTCAAGCGTCTCCACCATGACAAGAGTGTAGCCAACATCGAGGGCTATAAAATAGCGAAGAGGGTTGTAAAGCGAGCTGTGAGTGTAGCAAAAGGTCAGGCGTATGATGGCCTTTATCAGCGGCTAGGCACGAAGGAAGGGGAGAAGGACATTTATAGGATGGCTAGAAATCCGCGAGAGGAAGACAAGGGACATCAACCAAATAAAATGCATCAAGGATGGGACAGATCGACTTCTGGTGAAGGATGAGGAGATCAAGGACAGATGGAGAGAGTACTTCGACAAGCTGTTTAATGGGGAGAATGAGGGTCCTGCCCTTGAGTTGGACGACTCATTTGACGATACCAACAGACGCTTTGCGAGGAGAATTCAGGAGGCAGAGATCGGAGAGGCTTTGAAGAGGATGAAGGGAGGTAAAGCGATGGGCCCTGATGGTATCCCCATTGAGGTGTGGAGATACCTAGGCGCCAGAGCGATAGTATGGTTAACTAAGCTTTTTAACCTTATTTTTCGGTCAAACAAGATGCCTGAAGAATGGAGGAGAAGTATATTAGTACCTATCTTCAAGAACAAGGGAGATGTTCAAAGTTGTACTAACTACCGTGGGATTAAGTTGATGAGTCGTACGATGAAGCTCTGGGAGAGGGTTATCGAGCATCGCCTAAGGAGAGTGACACATGTGACCCAAAATCAGTTTGGGTTCATGCCTGAGTAGGTCGACCATGGAGGCGATTTTCTTATTACGACAATTGATAGAGAGATATAGGGAGCAGAAGAAGGACTTGCACATGGTCTTTATTGACCTCGAGAAGGCATATGACAAAGTACCGAGAAATGTCATGTGGTGGGCCTTGGAAAAGCACAAAGTCCCAACTAAGTACGTTACCCTCATCAAGGATATGTACAGGGATGTGGTGACGTTTGTCCGAACATGTGATGGCGACACCAGTGACTTTCCAATTAAAATAGGACTGCATCAGGGGTCAGCTTTGAGCCCTTATTTATTTGCTTTGGTGATGGATGAGGTCACAAGGGACATACAAGGTGATATCCCTTGGTGTATGCTCTTTGCTGATGATGTGGTGCTAGTTGACGACAGTAGGGCGGGAGTTAATAGGAAGTTAGAACTATGGAGGCACACGTTAGAGTCGAAAGAGTTCAGACTTAGTAGGACTAAGACCGAGTATATGAGGTGCGATTTCAGCGCGACTAGGCACGAGGAGGGAGACGTTAGCCTCGATGGGCAAGTGGTGGCCAAGAAGGATACTTTTCGGTATTTAGGGTCGATGCTACGAAAGGATGGAGACATTGATGAAGATGTTAGGCATAGAATTTCAGCCGGCTGGTTGAAATGGCGTCAAGCTTCTGGCGTTCTCTGTGACAAAAGGGTGCCTCAGAAGCTGAAAGGTAAGTTCTATAAGACGGCGATTCGTCCGGCGATGTTATATGGTGCTGAGTGTTGGCCTACAAAAAGGCGACATGTCCAGCAATTGAGTGTAGCGGAGATGCGTATGTTGCGTTGGTGTTGTGGGCACACAAGGAGGGATAGAGTACGGAACGACGATATTCGGGATAGGGTTGGGGTGGCACCAATTGAGGAGAAATTGATTCAACATCGGTTGAGATGGTTTGGACATGTCCAACGGAGGCCTCCTGAGGCGCCGGTGCGTAGTGGAGTTCTAAAGCGGGCCGATAATGTAAAGAGCGGTAGAGGTCGACCTAAATTAACTTGGGACGAGTCCGTTAAGAGAGATCTTAAGGAGTGGAATATCCCCAAGGATTTAGCTATGGACAGGAGCGCTTGGAGATTAGCAATCAACGTGCCTGAACCGTGACATCTTTTGTCTTGTGCCCTTTATGTCCCTTTATATGTCTCCCTGTTTCTCGTCTCTTTTGGGTTTCATCTCTAGCCTACCCCAACTTGCTTGGGACAAAAGGCTATGTTGTTGTTGTTGTTGTTGTTGGAAAAGTTAAAAATATGGCACTAGTGCAGTTTTAGCCACAAATACTATTGATAGCTTCTGAAGCTACACTACCTTTTTTACATGGTACATTGCAAAAACAGAATTCCAAGCAAATTGATTTCACATGAAGAAAAAATAACTACAAAAGAACAAAGATCCAACAGAAAAAGTTATGGACGTGTAAATATCTTACAGCATCTCTGAAAGCCACGAAAGCTTGCTCTGGCAAATAAGCATATGTCGTCCCACTATCCAAAACAGTCCCATGCTTGCTGTCGAAGATCCTTGAATCTACCCGCAGTGCCTTTCCAGCAACATGTATTTCCTTTAACTCAATGTTGTAATATGGACTGTTGCCAATTTAAGATTAGCTAATAAAAATATGTACCACAAAAAGAATAAGGATCGATTATCATATAGGAAACTATACATTACCTGCGGAGAGGGTCTGAATGTGAAAAAACCATGTCAGAAGGAGCAGGCACTCCACCAAGCACCATAGCACCACCACCAATATCCATACCACCATAGCACAATGAGAATGAATCACTTATGACACCCTTCTCAACAAGCTGATCCATTATGCTAAGTTGACCACGACCCAAGCCCATTATACCATCAGCATGCTGACTGAACAAATCTCCAGTTTCAGAATTTTCACAGCCAAAAACAGCACGCTGTGGCTTAAGCTCACTCTCTCTGCCGAAAGACACAATGTCCTCACCAAGCACCCCACTGCTGGAGCTCATTTCAGCATACTGCCTCTCATAAGTGCACTGTTTTTTGTCACTGTCACAAGTACAATCGACATTGCATTTTACTGGTGAATATGAACTGGAGAGATCAGGTTGAAATCGTGGATCCTACAACAACCAAACTTCAGATTATCTTACTGTAGAAGTGTAGATGAATTAATTTTTAGGCAATTAAAAAAATCTTAACACTAGTAGAGACTAGATAATAACAGTGATCTCCAAGACAAAACAAAAAAAAAATGATTCATACTCAAGGTATGGCATATATGGCAACACACAGATTTTCATGTGTTTCGACTTTCGAATTATTATATATTATATACATCAAGGTAGAAAAATACATGCTCATATGATCTTCAACCTTTTGGACATTACAATGTAAAACATAAGATCATTTCAGATACAATACTTTACATGCCTCGGCAATGATGTATTGATGTGAGTAATTCATTCAATGAACACAAGATCCACTAAGTAAAGGTGGTGGTAAAACAATGATGATGGATCCCAAGCCATCGGTGCATTTGCAAAGTTGCATCAAGAACATTTGAGAAAGCTGCAAAAGAATAATCTAGCATCTGAGAAGGGCCTTCAGCTCAGTCAAAACTATATTGTGTGCTAGCAATATCGATGGGCAGCCCAATTTGTTCAAATGCTAAGATACATTGTCTCCTGATTTTATGTACATTTCAAATATGATGATGTGTGGTGATGTCATGACATACCAATGTAAAGCCCTAACCAATGTATGTTTTGTCTTTAGTTTTTATTTTAAATTAATTCACTTTCAACAATATATGATAATTGACATGATAATATGATATCACACACTAATGGAGTAATGGGATGTTAGCAAAGTACTTTAAAATACAAAACTATCTCATGGATAACCATTCCAAAGACAGTGCAAAAGAAGTCTGAACATGAACTAGAGCCGTAGTATATTTTCCATTGTGCAGAGATGTATTTTCGAAATGGATGATGAATTAATTATAGCATCTACTTCCTCTGATAAAAATATTTTACGTATTTGACTTTCTACAGTCTTCAATGCATATCTTTGACCACTAATTTCTTCTAGTATACATTCTTAAAATCCTTTATATTGAAGAGATTTTGCAAGTATTTTTTAATACAAATCTACACATCTAACTTGCAGGTTTCCAAACTAAATAAGTTAATAGTTATTGGTGTTTGTAGTTTTTAAGGTTTGACCAAATCTTGTCCTAAACAACATGTTTTTGTGACCAGAGGGAGTATCAAATTTCAATATGGTGGAGCAATACTATACCTTGAGTAGAAAAAGAGTGTTCGAGGACAAAAAAGGTTACACAGGTATGACCAAACCAAACACCTGTCATTTGTTGGCAATATACATGGGACTCACTTAACATTGAGAGAAAGTTATGCAGCTGTCTAACAATTGACGACGACAAAAACAAGGTGAATGGTTGGCAATCCAATGTTATAGGTCGTGGCCAAGATTGGCAGGGTACATGTTGGGAAGTGTGGACAATAGACTATGCATTTCAGGAATCGACCATTTCGAAAAGCAAATAAATTCTGGCCAGCAGGTCGAAGCCATGTCCCACATCCTCAGTCAATACTAGGACAATTTATCACCAACCCATAACTAAATTGCAACTCCCTAATCTACCTGCAAATGAAAATGTTAATCTTCTGAAAGTTAGAGTTTATATATGCCCGTGTGCATCAAGTAGTCTCAGAAACCCATATAATTCGCATACCATTAATTAGCTAAGTTCACTAGTCCAGCTTCGCAACTTGGGTTCACATATTCATGCGTGCTATCATCCTAATCAATAATATCATCTCACAAGTTCCTAGCTGGTAGCTGAGCAGAGAAGCAAAAGAGTACAGCCCCACCTGGTGGTTGCCGCACTGCTCGCAGGAGGCGCAGGGCACGTAGGTGACGGTGCTCCCGGAGTCAACGATCAGCGCGAACTCCTGCGGGGGCGTCCCGATGTACAGCCTCGTCGTGTAGTACCTGAACCACCACCACGACACGCACCAGCCTCCCGGCTCAGATCCAACAGAGCAAGCAAACAGAGAAACAAAAAAAAATGGGGGAAAACAACAGCGTAAAGAAACGAACTGTACCGACCCGTTGGTGAGGAGATCGTCGTGGAGGCGCATGCGCGCGTTGGGGTGCGCCCCGTCGCCGAGGCCACGCCGCGACAAGGCGGCGAGCCGGCTGGCGTTGGGGTACGAGCGCGTGAGCGGTAGGAACAGCGGCGGCCCCGGAGCGGGCCGATCGGGGGATCCAGCGGCGGCCCCGGACGCGGTGGCCAGGAGGAGGATGGCGATGGCGGCGGCGACGGCCTGGAGCGAGCCCGGCCGAGGCCGGCCGCGACTCGCCATGAAGCGGCCTCGTCGCGCGGGGAATGAGGGAGGGGAGGGGAGGGTGTGGGGGGAGAGGTCGTCGCGCCGAGGGGGGCGAAGCCGGGACGAGGCGACGACTTGTTAGAAGAGGGAGGCGGGCGGAGGGGTAATTCGGTAATTCACAGCGCCATCGAGGGGCCCCGTCGGATATTGGAGTGTTTTGCTTACCGTTGCAGTTGCAGATCGCCTCGCAGATCCTTCGTATTACCCGACCTGAATAGTGGGGGTCTACAATTCTGGGGCCCACGAGTCGGTGGCTCAGGCGTGGCCGCGTGGGACTGTCACTGGATAGGGCGGGTGAGCTGGGTCTCGTCTTTTTCTCAGTCGCTGCACAGGAGTGGTAGAGTGGAAGGACGGGCGTTGACGAGACGAGCACGATCTCACAGATGGCCTGTGGGTCCGCTCGGCTTGGATGGCCAAACTTGCGTGGCTTTTCAGTTCAGGCCTCCATGCTCCAGCACAGTTTCAGCAAATATTATGCAGATCAGAAAGTTCTCACTTTCAGAGGTCTCTTTACAATTAGGGAGACAAAAATGGCATCATGCTTTTCATGCACACAAGTTATGTCAGATGTGCAAGTACAAGGCATGTCAACTGCAAG
Organism: Saccharum hybrid cultivar R570; assembly: GCA_038087645.1. Classification (NCBI taxonomy): domain Eukaryota; kingdom Viridiplantae; phylum Streptophyta; class Magnoliopsida; order Poales; family Poaceae; genus Saccharum; species Saccharum hybrid cultivar. The sequence continues at coordinate 4,495,466 of JAQSUU010000377.1, forward strand.
TAGAGAATATTAATTGTGTTTAATAAGATTGTCAAAAATGCAAGCTTCGCAAAGTTTTGCACGCAAGGCACCTTTTGGCTTTCCCAACTCAATAGCAACAGTAGCAAGTAAAAAAGTAATATTCCTACGTGAGACAGACTGGATGGCAGAGGATATAAAACATTCAACAAAGTCAGGAATAAGCCCAGCTAAAAGCAAAATAAGAGTGCAAGGTACACGTAGCAGGACATGTAGCCGGAGAGCGAGATACTCCCTCCCTCCAAAATATCTATCGTTTCTAATGAGAGTACATGTCCCTCCAAAATAAGAGTACATGTCCCTGATGAATTCCAAAATATCTATCATTTCTAATGATAAAATACGTCATAATAAAATAAATACTATTTGTATAAAAATTTTGAATAAGACGAACGGTCAAACAAGATAAAATAAATACTATTTGTATAAAAATTTTGAATAAGACGAACGGTCAAACAAGATGACACTGAGACCAAAACGATACTTTCAATGGGACGGAAGGAGCACAAGCCATGTCAACTGCAAGTAGAGAATATTATTCGTTTAAGATTGTCAGATGTGCAAGCTTCGCAAAGTTTTGCACTCAAGGCACCTTTTGGCTTTCCCAACTCAATAGCAACAGTAGCTAGTAAAAAAGTTTATATTCCTTCTTGAGGCAGACTTGTTGGCAGAAGATATAGAACATTCAACGAGTCAGGAATAAGCACAGCTAAAAGCAAATAAGAGTGCACATGTAGCAGGACATGAGCGCAATTATAATCTGACCGGCGCCTCACACAGCCTTGAAAGAGAACTCGACTACATCAGTTACACCTCCAAAACCCACTGTTATGGACGAGGAAACAAGAAAATGACTATGTTACATCTCCGTCTAATGGGAGTTGGGAGGGACTGGTTTCCATGGTGTGCATCACCAGCACAACATTTTTGAGGGCGATGAGTCGAATCTATGGTTGCGGAGGGCGATAGACGGATCCCAGATAGTTTGCATAGCTGCTGGAAGCAGCTGGCCCGGATGCACCTCCATAACCTGCATAGGTGCTTGCGGCTGGTGCTCCTGGGCCACCATACGCGACTTTATAGGGGCTTGAGTTGTATAATGCTGCCACTGACCCTGGGGTGTACTGGAATGGTTTTGGGGCGCTGAACGGTTCACCGTAAGAAGAAAATGCACCAGCTTCATATACTGGGGCTGGTGGTGGGTGGTGGTACCGGTCGGCAGCTCCATATCTATCAGGAAGAGGGGCACGGGAGGGCATTGGAGCAGGGCCACGGGAGGGCATTGGAGCAGGAGCACGCTGCCAGTTAAAGCCTGGAAATGGAGGCCTGCGAGCTGCTGAACCAACAGAACCAGCAGGTCTCCTAGGAAATGAAATGCCAGGGCCTCGAGGCTTCTTTGCATAAGTACGCCCAGCATCCGTTGATGGCCTTTTCTCGCCCTTGGGCTTTAGCTCAGAAACACGCTTTTGGAGAGGTCCAAGTGAACACTCCTTCTGAAGCTTATACTCTTCGATACACTTTATCACAGCCCTCAAAGCAAGTAGCTCCCTAGATTTTGGGTCATCCTGAAAATTGGATTCATCGAGTCATAAGACAAACATGTAAGTTATAATATAACAAACAATAGAAGTGAAACAAAAAGGATTGCAAATCGAATGTGAAACTATCATAGCACATGATTTAATATAAGAAAGGAGTTATTTCACATCAGAACTAATAACATTGTGGCCATTATCCCACAATGCATAAGGCAATTGTGAGATACAGCCGAAGTACCTAACAGAACATATACATTAACATTCACAGACAGCACACCAAGCATTATAGACTGAGAGCAATATACTGTTTCCCTAGAAAATTCTGGAGGTAAAGATAAAATAGATTTCAAGAAATTAAAGATGGGCTCTTAATGGTCAGTTTTATCAAACTTCTCAATAGTTCCTTCCTAGTTTGAAGTAATAGGAACTGGTATTATCCAGATTTTGCTCTCTTGAACCAGTTGACAGGCTGAGGAACTCATATCCAATTAATACCCATACCCTAGATTCTTTTTTCCATTCTTATTTAGTAAAAAACTAGTCCTCCAAATTATATATTGAAAAAACCAAATTATCCACAAAAAAGGGTTAAAAAGTTAAATTAGATCTACCACGGACTTTTCAGACCTCTTTAAGAAGACCAAAAACTGAAATATAGCTTCATAAAAAATGAAGCTTTTATTTTACAGTACTATACTAGACAATGAAACAGTTATGTCAATGAAGCAATATCAACCTTGAACTATGCATGCCACTAGATAGACTCATCAAGATCACAAAAAAGGATAAAATCAACAAACCTTTAACGAGGTCGCAGTTGCATCCCCATTATTTTCAATTGTATCCTTTAGTTCCTCAACATATGTCTTCAGCAGAGGTGCAGGGGGGAATGTCTCCGAAAGCCCGAAAGCTTGTACAAAATGAACTGCATCAATTTGCCTGTGCCGCTTAACCAACTCCTCAATGATACCTAGAAACATAAAGAGAATGTCAATAGAAAAACTTAAAACACTAATTTCATGCAGGCACTCGATGCTTTGCACTTGAACAAAAGTTTTAGTTCCCTAGATGGTTTGGAGGCTTAGTGACAATGAACAGCAGCAGCCTGACAAATGAAGGGATTAGAACGCCTTATGGCATTCTGGGTGGATACCAACCTGGCATTTTCTCATTAAGATCAAGAGAGCGACAGCACACAGCAGTCTGCTTGCGACGAGAGACAGCAACTACGATCTTGCATAGTTCATCTTCGTCAAGCACCGAATCAACATTAAAAGTTGTAAGAAGCTGCAGGAAAGCCTGTGCCTCCAATGAATAGCCATTAGAAGCATCCAGGTCAACCTCAGCTAACTTACTCTTCCACTCTTCGGCAATTGCCTTGGCTTGCTCCTTAATTTCAGAGCTCCAAGGGTCGTTGCCACCAGGCTCCGTCGTCCCTAGTGCAGGTGCTATAGCTTCCATTAAAACAATGCAGCTCTTGCGCTGAACCTCAAGAGCGTTATGCTTACTCCCAGGTGAATTAGTTTGGTCTGGTGGGAAGAAACCCTCCAGGGAATTAAGTACAAAGCGGGCAGGGTCAGTTGCACATTTTAGTGCAACAGAAAGTTCATCACGAAGGCTAGCAAGTTTTCTAGAATTTTCTGAAAGAAATTTCAGAAGGCCTTTGGTGTCCATCTGCTCACATAGTTGCTTCAATACAGGACGCGGCTTAGTCTCAACAGGTGAAGCTTCAGATGCCTCGCCCGACCCACTAGCAGGGGTATTCTCCTCTGAAGCACGAGATGCATTGTTGTCATTGATTGAGGTACTTACCTTTTTGTCTTTGCTTCCACTTGCATCAAGTATCTCAGCAAGCTCCACCTTATATTTTTGCCGAACCTCTGCTAGAGAAGAGACAGCAGCATCCCTTAGCTCCTGAAGCTGATTCAGGGAGGCACGCTCTTTTGTAGAAACATTAGCCTCTTTCTCTGCAATCAACCTACGAGCTTCAGCTTTCTTTTCTTCTAATGCCTTCTGCTTCTCTACCAGTTCATCAAACTTGCTTCTGTACGACTTATCAAGGCTGAGGAAATGCCCTTTGATATCTTCCCATTGCATGCCATTTTGCAATTGCAGAGATGCTTCGGTGTGGGATTTCAACCTTCCAAATACTTCAGCAAGCTGTTCCAGTAATAGCATTGCAGATTCAGAACCACCAGAATTGTTCAAAGTCGCTTCCGTAGCCATTTTGCAACAAAACCAATAATAATCTGGAGGGGCACAGGGTAATGTACTGTCAGTTGAAGAACAGGAATTGAAAGAGAACAAGTACAGGTTGTTTCCACAACACAGCAAGCAAAAAATCAAATAAAGAAACACGATGTAAAACCTATAAAGCTAACCAGAGCAGAACAATGGACCCTGTCTGCCTTCTTGTTGGGGGTGGGGGGTTCGTTAATTCACTGGATAAAGCATGATAACTCTCTAAGTGATGGTAAATGCAATCAACAAAGATAGAATTCACATAAATTACACTGGTGTGTTTTCTGAATTTCTCAGTTTGACAGTGAACGAAAAGAAGACCAACCTTACAGACTAGCATGTGTAATCTATCGAATCCCACTTCACACCAAGGCCCTGTTTTTTCCCACTTATATTCAGATTCCCGCTGGAAAAAAAAACTAGAATCCCACCAAAAGCTTCGATTATTTTTTATTCTTCTGACCTCCGCTTCAGAACTTTGAACTAGCCTGATCGAGAATCGAAAAAATCCCCTCGGTATGGTGATTATAAGCGAATCGATTATAAGCAGAAACAAACAGGGCCCAAAAACATGTGTTTTACTGGACAGTTAATTTGCCATCCACTGCTAATGCTAAGAAAAAAAATAATATTATTTGCTACTCCCTCCATCCCAAATTATAAGGCATTCCAAGAATCTTGGAGAGACAAAGGATCTCAAGTTTGACCAAATTTATATGATAAGATAATAATATTTATGACACCAATTAAGTATCATTAGATTCTTCATTAATTATATTTTCATAGTATACCTATTTGATGTTATAATTTTTTGTAATTTTCTCTATAATTTTGGTCAAACTTAAGATGTTTTGACTCTCCAAGATTCTTGGAATGCCTTATAATTTGGAATGGAGGGAGTAGTAGATGCTGACCTATGTTTTTCTCCTTTATGCTGTAGTAAATTTGCAATTCAGAATTTCTTGTGCCTAAGTTCTTTGAGTACTGCCAAGCTGATTGTTCAAAACAGCCAGATTTAACTGATCCAGGATTGATTTTGGGTTCGGTTGAGTTAACGATATTATTATCCAATAACAGAGCAAATCAGAAACAGACCATTTTGTGATCAGATTTTGTTGTGGAAGTACTAATACCTAAGTAATAACAGGCGAGTAACATCTGTTCAGTCAACTCACCTTGTAGTGATCACACGAAATAAGCCTCACAATCAGCCTAGTCACTGGATTTCTAATTTTTATAGTATATATTTTGAAACATATCATTGCATACAGAAGATTGCCAAAAACAAACGCAACCTATTTTATGTCTGTGGGCTCTAAAGGTATCCCTAACGATTCACAAATCACATCATCAGCAGTCGAGTACCCAGTATATAATTAGTAGATCAGTTCAGAATTGCTTTTCTTTCACGAGAATATGCAAGTGAAGTGTGCGTCAATACGTTAAGCAAGAAAATTGGAGATTTGCAACCAAAGGCGTAAACTTTGCACAAAAAAGACAAGTCGAGACAGCACACTTAATGGAATTCATCAGGGATTGGGTCTAGATTGAAAAACAGAGTGAGACGCAAAAAGAGAGCACGAGGGGGGTGGGGTGGGCGGCGGCATGCCAACGGCGTCACAGAAGAGGTAGAGAGGCATCTGATACTGCGCGAGAGGGAGAGGAAGGAGATAGAGCGGCTGCGAGCATGCTGCCTCGCGCGAGGAGGGCCCAGGGCAGAGATGGATGGGGGCTAAGAGGTGGAGTGGAGGTACCTGCAGGGCGCCGCCGCGCCTGAGTCCGAGGAGGGGGGACCGCTTAATCCCTTCGCCGGTGGCGCGCCTAGCCCTCCACCGGCCGCCGTCGCCCGCGTGCCGCTGCTAGGGTTAGCCGGTAGGGAGAGGTCGAGAGCCGAGAGTCGACGAGAAGGGACGGCGTTGGTCGATTGGGGCGGGATCGGAAGATGGCTTGGTCGGTGACTGGGGGATAGGGTTGGGTTTGGGTGGGAGTGAGAGTTCTGGGCTGGCTGTTGACCCGTTTCGCGAGCCTCATGTGTTGGGCTGGGCCGTTCCTCTTTAGTCTTTGTACTTTTGTCCTTCAGCCGGTCCAAAAGAAGGAAAAATCTTTCTAGCTCGTCCGATTCTTCGCCGACGCGTCTATAAAATCCATTTATTTTCTTCCTCACTCACTTTTAAACCAGGGGTTGTTTAGGCTATCTGTACTCATGGACCTCTATATTCATCCTCTATACGTCCTAGTCAGCAAGATTCTCTCCTCTATACTCAATTCTCCCGCACCCATCCATCCTCTATATCATCCTCTATCCGCTCTATCCACTATGGGATCCACTTGTCATTTTATCTAAATATATCCATGTGTTATCTAGTTTTGAAGGATTTATTGAGACGAATTTAATGGTGCAATCGAAATTTAATTTGGATTTTTGGTTTGTGAGTTATAGCATTTTTTTTCCTTTGTTTAGCTAGCGGGGTCCGCCACTACAGAATATAGAGTAAGCACAGTACTACTCTAAATATAGAGTGAGAGAAAGGATAGAGTATCGTTTTAGAGTACCCAGTGCAGCAGTTTTTACTCTATATTCATACTCTAAAACTTTAGAGTATCATTTAGAGTATGCCACTGCGGGCAGTCTTAGTTCCCACCCGAAAATTTTACACCTCATCTCATCGAATGTTTGGAGATATGTATAAAGCATTAAATATAGATAAAAAAATAACTAATTGTACAGTTTGCATGTATTTTGCGAGATGAATCTTTTAAGCTTAATTAGTTCATGATTGGACACTAATTGCTATAGTTACACATGTGCTACAGTGTCCTCGAAAACTTTACAACCCCTGAACTAAACACGCCCCAACTTATCTTTTGTACTACCATATAAGGTCTTGTTTAGATGTTGTCAGAATTACCTCAATTCACATTTGTTGGGTAGATTGAGGTAGAATTTAGTTTAAATTTCACTCCAACACATATGGATTGGTATGAATTCGACTACATTCAAACAAGGCCAAAGCGATTTTAACAACGATATTGTCCAATATAATAACACCACATCAGTTGTCAGCCGTTCTATATAGCGCCACTTTCTAATTTAGGGTTAATCAGACTTACGTTTTTTTTTCAAAAAAGAATATTCAAATATCTTTTCCTACGAAAATTATGCATATCAATTTTATTTCAGTTTAGAAAAGCTGATTCCTTGTTTTTTTTAAAAAAATGCTCTATCTTAGGGTGCCCACCTTGAAATTATTTTATTATCTTATACGGACTTTTTTAAGCGTTAGCTTGCTAGAAGATGCTCCCTTTATCCGTTATAATTAGTCTACAAAGACAACTCGGACTAGGTAAAAGTTCAAATGACTTAAGACACAACGTGTGCCAAGGACAAATCTAATCTCAGATACCTCACTAACTTGGCGGACGAGGCATATATACATGGAACTCTAGTTTCATATCTTTCTAAGCTAAAATAAAATTTTAAAGATTAAATAAGATTTTAGGATTTTTATTTGCATGTTCTTTCTAGAATACAAATATCTGGATAATTTGAAACATAGTTTGGTTTACCGTAAACCCTTTCTCACGGTTAGTGTGGCGCCACTTAGACGGTTTATATGGTGCCACTTAGGGAAAAACTACCGTGTACATCGCTCAAGGTGCAAAAATAAGCAATTTCAAAAAACTAAGGAGGAATAAAAAAATAATCTTATTGATTTTTTTAGCAACACCATCCTCTTTATTCAGCTAGGAGGATTGTACATATTACAAACACCATCGGGTGGATTCAAGAACCAAACATGCCGCCCTAACTCGGCATGAATCGAGCTACGAGCTATCCTATGAGCATCGTTATTTGAGTCCCTATGCTCATGTACAAACTCGACACTTCTAAAAGCTGCCTTCCTCACATTGATCTCCCGGATAACCTACCCATAGATCCGAGATCGCCTCGTTGGATGCTCGTAGGTCTAAAGTGAGAGACATCCCTTCTCTGCATGCAATAGATTCTATCACCCCTGGGTCGATAATCATTGATGAGAGAGAGAAATCTAACTACTTCTATACTGAGTGATCTAAAATTTTTTTTTTCCAAACCGAGAAATGCAATGAACGCAGCAACAGCCGAGGAAGTCCATGCTAAAAAAAAAACCGAGGAAGTCCATTTTCTCTAGGTTAGCCCATTTATCCCGGTATTCCCAAAGGGCCTACATGGACAAAATATAACAGCCCACTTATGCAGGACAGACATCTAGGTCAGGCGGCCGTGATTTGCGAACCCATGCAAAGTGAGCCCAAATAAACTGGTAACATAAAATTTTCACACGTGCTGCTACTGGGATGTGTCCAGCTGAGTAGCTGCCGTTCCTCAAAAAAAAAAAAAAAACCTGAGTAGCTGCCTTCCACGACATTCTCTCTCTCTCAAAAAAAAATCTGGCTTCCACGACAGCTGAACGTAGCTGGCTTCGACGACAGCGGGACCAGAAACGTTGGCGACCATTTGATTTTCGTGGGAGGGAAACACGGAGGTTCAGAACCCAAACGAGCAGGCAAGGAGCGCAGGAACTGGACCGCCTGGTGCATCGGCTTTCAGCCTTGCGCCACCGACTAGTATCAAATGGTGCATTTTGTGGAGTGAACTATCAAATGGTGCATTTGCTATAATAACATTACAGAAAAGGAGCAAATGGTTTCATCACATTGCTATTAACTACGAACCGATGTAAGTCTCTATAACATATTTTTTCCCTCCTCTTACAATTCATTTTGATTGCTCTATTTAGGCATACGAGTAGATAGATCAGCATGATAGAAATGTGCAAAGAAGATGCACACATCAGTGAGCATGAAAAAGAGAACTAACACTGCAAACGGACAATACACCTTCAAATCAGCCTATAGAGCACAATTACTAGATTCGCATTTTATAACACCATTAGGAAGGCGCAAACAAAAAACAAATGCAAACTCTTTGCGTGGATCCTCATCCAAAACAAAATACTCATGGCAGACAACCTCGAGGTCCGGGGTTGGCCACAAGACAACATTTGTGCATTGTGCTATGGGGCGCTAGAAACTTGCTACACCTATGCCTTGCTTGCCCCTTTGCGCAAGCGGTTTGGAGCCACATTACTTATTAGAGCACTTCACATAATTTGATATAGCACAACAAATTAATTTCGGACTCGTGGGATCACACAATGCAATTGATCCCCAGAGAGCGCGGATGAGCTTTCAACAACATAGCCATTTACACCATTTGAAACTTTTATTAGAAATACGGCAACTGTAAGGTTTTTTAGAACATCCATTCCATGGCCCTCCAAGCTAGCTATTTACACTACTTACACGCACGTAGGATTAGATATCGTACTACTAGCATTATGGGCTATGGCGAAGCCTGTTTACGAGATGCACGTTTCATGATAACCGAAATTTTTTGCTCTGCCGACGAGCACCGGTACCGCGGCACGTGGGCATTTTTTTTCCCCCTTGGTGCTTCGGGGACAGCGGCGCCTGCCTACACGCGCTCCTGCGTCCTGTCGAGCTAGCACGCCGGCTCGGCGACCTCAAACCGGGTGGGTACCGCGCCCGGCTGTTCCAGTGCAAAGTCGCCAAGCTCGATACAAGTAGCCTTTGTTGATTGGTCGTTGGTTAGCAAAGCAGTCTTAAATTTTTACCCGTTCCAGGAGACAAATAAGCCTACAGTAATCGCTTGCACGTCACTGGTGTACGTGCATGCAAACGAAGTCAACAACAGGACCTGGCACAGTTGCGTTCACAGGCTTATCCGGATGGCAACCTGACAACGGCGAACATCCACATCCCCCACGTTTGAGTGTTAATTTCCTATCCTAGGCCATGGATGGAGCTCAATAATTGCCCGGACCCGGATGATCCGAACAAATGCCGCACCAGTTGTCTGTTTCTCCGACCCCGACATTTGTGCACGTTTCATGGCCGCAGCGCCACCACACACGCAGCTCGGTCGCTCGGATATCGCTTGGCAAGACGACAAGCGCGGCACGGGCTGGCCGACAAAGAGCGTACTGTACTCCTGCTGGCCAACGGTCAAAAGGCGGCAGCGTCGCGGCGGGCACACGGCACGGCCGTCGCGGTCATACAATATCGATCACGAGTCTCACGATCTCCTGTACAGTACTAGAGCAGTCCAGCACAGTGCCAGTGCCAAATAAACTTGGCAGCGGCTGCACGCGTCTACAAAAACAAGTACGCCACGGCGCGCTGGGGTGCGGACGCAGGAAAGCGGCGCCCGGGCCTCCGGCAGGGAGACCCGCATCTGTGTCTCGGCCGCGCGGGCGGCGATTCCGACGGCCACCGAGTTCCCACTTGCCACTTCCCAGACGGCCTCGCCCGCCCCCGCCTAACCCTGCGCATTCGGTCAGACCGAACCGATCGGTTCGGTTCCTCGGTCATTCGGTCAGTTCGGTCATCAAAAACCTGGGACCGATCGGTCTTTGCAAAAAACGAAGACCGAGGAAGTTCGGTCTCGGTTAGTTCGGTTCGGTCTCGGTCACGACCGAACTAACCGAACCTGAGTAGCAGCCACAAACAATAGCAGAATCTATAGCAATTTTCAACAGCATGCTTGCTATTTGAAGGCAAAAAAATAACAACACAATATATAAAATAAACCACACATTATTATGACAAGTTCTAGCACACAACTTTCTCAGTTCTCACAAATCAATGGGCTTTCATCAGTACATTACGAACGAAGTCTACAGAACTACGGTCAGTTCGGTCACTTCGGTTAACCGACACATATGACCGAACTTCTATCGGTTACTTCGGTTAGTTGGGAGCCAGGACCGAACTCATGACCGAACTTTTCGGTCTCGGTCTTTTCAGTCTCGGTCTCGGTCTTTTCGGTTCGGTCTTCGGTCTTCGGTTAATTATGCCCAGAGTTACCCCCGCCTCGCCGGACGGGTCGAAAGGCTCGAGCGCTTCCCATACGTTGACCGGCGGACGCTGGCCACTCGCAGTCCGACGCGGCCAAGACCCGCGATTCGCGCGAGATCCGCACTGCATTTCGCGGGGTTGACCTGACCTGACCGCCCAGCCTCTGGCTTGTGCCTTGTGACCCGGCCGGGGATAGAAACCGTGGTGCCCATTTGGCAACTTGTGTTGTGGGGGGATGAATGCTTCGCACTGACTGCAGCCTGTGGCATTGCAGGCAGGCGAGGTCCTTTTTACTGTGCTGCGGAGTACTACGAAGAGGAAGCGCACAAGGCGACGAGCGGATCTTCATCACCGGCCACCGCGTCGGTTAGTGCGCGCGCGGTCAAAGTCTCGGGGGATCCGGCAACAGCGACGACGATGTGGATCGCTGACAGGTTGACAGGCAACGCACGCAGAGACGCAGAGAGTCAAAGGGCGTGTCCGGCACTGGGCACGACACGACAGATATCCGCCGTCCATGGTTTCTCTTGCAGATCGATCGTCAACGGAGTGACAAGCACGTCCCGTCACGGGCGGTGGGATACTCTAAATGATATTCTAAAGTTTTATAGTATAAATATAGAATAAAAACTGTTGCACCGGATACTCTAAAACGATACTCTATCATTTCTCTCACTCTATATTTAGAGTAGTACAGTGCTTACTCTACAGTGGACAGTGACGGCCCCACTAGCTAAACAAAGGAAAAATATGGTATAACTCACAAACCAAAAATCCAAATTAAATTTCGATTGCACCATTAAATTCGTCTCAATAAATCCTTCAAAACTAGATCACACATGTATATATTTAGATAAAGTGACAAGTGAATCCCACAGTGGATAGAGGATGATATAGAGTATGGATGGGTGCGGGAGAATTGAGTATAGAGAAGATAATCTTGCTGAGTAGGACATATAGAGGATGAATATAGATGTTCATGAGTGCAGATAGCCTCACTGCGACGCGATTGCGAAGAGCAGGATCGGACACGTCGGCCCCGATCGCATTCGCGTGATTCGGGGGTTACTGTGAGCCAATAGTACGGTTCGGCCCGGATCGCATTCGCGTGATTCGGGGGTTACTGTGAGCCAATAGTACGGTTCGGAGACGTCTTCGGGAGGACTTTTCGCGATGCAAGACTCGCAAGCCGGCCGTTAAATACCTTTCTAGAGGGCAAATGATCTCGCTTTTGACTTTTGCGAATGGATGGAAAGTGGGCATGGAATGCAGAGGTACGGTGCATCCAGGAAAAGCAATGTTGGTCCGTCCGGTCCGCGGCGGCGATGACCAGACGACCAAGCGGCGTGCAGGATCGTGCGCCGGTCCGCCCATGATTCAGCAGTACACTGTGCTTGAAAAGGTTGCCACTGATTAGTTTATTAATCATCCATCAACGTCGCACAAGAGGCCACACGCTCATAATACTGCCAGACACTCGCGTGGCGTAACACCATCAGCTACCTAAAAGACTGCAATCAATCGCGCCGATTGCGAGCGAGACGGCTTCCCCAGCTGACAACTCCCGCACAGCGCTAGATCAGAGGCTGTTGAGCTATGGCAGTCGACAAGCACTGCGTTTGTATGGTGAAGCCAATAATGTGCCAAGTTCTAAGGGAGTATTATGGAATATGACGAGATTTCTTTATAAGCATGAAAAAGTGTGGCTTTCAATTTCCGAGCTACACTTATGGTTAGCCGCCATTATCTAAAGTTAACTGTGGAAAACATGGCTGAAGGCGTTAACTGAATTCTGTCGCCTGAAATGGAAATGTCTCAAGGCTAAAGAACCGTGGGAACTGGGAAGTTACTATCGCCTTTGAGTCGGCAAAGTGCCGATGCTTTCACAAGCTCGTAGAGTTGCTGGTTTTAGTAATCAGAATATTGCAGCAAGATCTTCTGCAGGCACCAGCTCGTACAGATTTGGAAGAACGTTAAATTAGCCGCGTGCTCCGTACTACTAAGTGACACGGGAAACAGTGCCAGTACTACCGAAAACACCTCTGGTCTTACTCTTACATTCTGGAGTGATTCGGCTGATCAGCTCAGCCCCTGGAGTGATTCCAACTCGAATCACATCAAGTTACCCTCACGCCGCTAACTGATGACAGTACGTACTCAAAACTCCAAAATTAACAAATATTTAAGTTCACTGCATTCTACGTCTGCCATACGCAGCAGATGACTTCCCCCTCTAATAATTAATTAAGCGCGCCGGAGCCGGACACGCCTCGCCGCTCGCCGGCCTGCCTGTCTAGTCGGAGTGGGTGCGCTGGCCGGGGGTCCAGTGCGGCAGCGCGGGGCTGAAATGGGTGGACACGACGCGGGAGTCCAGGAGCTCGATGATGGGCGGGAACGTCACGCACCGGGGCACCTTGTACTGGTTGATCGACGCGCCGCGGGAGATGGCGTAGTCCATGAGCTCCTCGAAGGTGCCCGGCCGGACCACCCGGATCTCCAGCGGGCCGATGGAGCCGTCCGCCACGCGGCTCTGCCTGTACACCGTGTTCAGCGCCTCCTCCATCTCGAGGCAGCACCTGTCCAGCGTCTCCCTGTCCACGGCGGTGCCGGCCGCGGGGCCCTTGGTCAGGAGCTCCCAGTAGATGACGTAGTGGCCGGGGATGCTCTTGGTGTAGGCCTGGCTGGTGTACTCCACCACGGCGGCGCCGTGCGGGCGGAGCAGCGCGGACGCGCGCTCCACGGCGCGCTGCAGCTCGGCCTCGTCCGTCTTGTCGGACTCGATGGACAGCAGCACGTTCTTGCGGCGCACGAACCGGAACTGCGGCGCGGCGTTGTGGAAGCCCGTGACCTGGAGCACGTCGCCGACGCGGTACCGGTTCAGCCCCGCGTACGTGGTGATCACCAGCTCGTACTCGCGCCCGACCTCCACGCGGGCGAGGTCCACCAGCTGGCTCGCGTCGCCGCCGCCGGACGCCGCGGCGTCCATGGGCAAGAACTCGAAGTAGCACATGTTGGGCATCAGGGTGTAGGACACCTCCGAGGGGTCGCACATGGGGCGGAGGTTCAGCCCGAAGTAGCACTCCGACGAAGCGTACATGGTGCACGCCATCGGGAGGCCGCCGCTGTAGTACTTGAGGGTCGGGATGTACTGCGCCATGGCGCCGGTGACGATGACGTCCAGGTACTTGGTGTTGGGCCAAATGCGGGTGATGATGCCCGCCCAGTCGCCCTTGGAGCACTCGGAGCGGACCAGCGCGGGGAGCTCGGGGTCAGGGCGGAGGATGCCGGCGACCGCCTCGCGCACCGACGGGTCGGTGACGCGCGGGGTGAGCGAGCCGGCCTCGATGTCGTCCGCGAGCTGCTCCCAGTTGAGCTGGAGGAAGCGAATGGCGCGGAGGAGGCCCGACGCGAACACGGCGCCGACGCGCAGCACGTCCTGGCGTTGGCACAGCCCGCACACCATCTGCGCGTACATGCTCTGGAACGCGTCCGCGCAGAGGATGGCCGCCGTGGGGCTCGTGTAGTTGTTGTAGGCGTCGAACGGCCGGTTCTTGAAGTGGTTGCTCTTGTAGTAGCTCGTCAGGACGGGCCTCGCCGCGAGGCCGCCCGGCGTCTTCGTCTCCGACTTGACGAAGAGGAAATGGAGAGCCTTGCCCTTGTCCATCCCAGGCACATAACTGCACACAGTCATTCAAGGCCATCAATAACTGTACTTGAGCACGTGTGTGCTGTCAATAATTACTGGTACCGGAGAGTAGTAGTAGTAGTAGAAAGCTTACAGGTTCATGACGGGCATCTGGAGGCTGTAGAGCAGCTGGCGGCGGTTGAGCTCGTCCTCAATGGTGGGCATGAGCTTGCGCTCGCCGGCGGACGTGCCGGAGCTGGTGAGGAACTCGGAGACCGGGTGCCCCGACAGGATGGGCGAGCGGTCGCCGTCGGCAATGCGCCGGATGTACGGCTGCAGGTCCTCGTACGTCGCCATCGGCACCTTGGCGCGGAAGGTGGCGCGTTCCGAAGCGCTGGTGAGGCCGTACTTGGAGAGGTACTCGGTGTCGGCGTTGCGGGCGAGGATCTCCCCCAGCACGCGCTCCTGCACGGCGTCCACGTCGGAGGTCATCTCCTCGATGAACTGGAGCTTCTCAGCGTCGGCGTCCTTCACCGCGGGCGGCGGCGGTGGCTGCGAGGCCGGGCTCCGGAGCGCCGCGCCGGTGGTCGACACTACTTCGGCCATCACCGCCATTGCCTCGCTGGAACACTACTACTGCTTGCGAACGCTAGCTAGGAGCTGTGTGGAACTTGTGGGTGGTTTGGGACTCTGGAGGAGGGATGGCTGGAAGGCCAGGAGATGTTTTCTGCTGCTTGCTGTGTTGCCTGGGTCGGAATGGCTCGGGCATGGCGGGGTATTTATAGTGTGGGAGGCGGGCTCGCAGGTCGCGCAGCTCGGCGAGGCAGGGGCGAGGGCGTGGCGATGGCGCAGTGGGAGTGTGGGACGGGGAGAAGGACACGGGGTGACGTCGGGGCTGTCGCTCCACGGCGCGGCAGCGGTGGGACCCGGTGTCCCGTCCGGTGGTGGACAACCGCCCGGCAAGGTGGGGGCGGCCTGGACTGCCACGTCGGAGCGGCCGCTGATGAGGCCCTGCCCGTGTCGACTCCGCTGGCTTGAGCACGCCGTAGTTTCCCGACCGATGCAAATTTCCCTACAACTTGGTCGTGGATTTTGGCGCATGCAAAGCCGTGATACGCTTGCTGATTGATTTGTCCCATATAAATCCTGATCCAATCCGTTATGAGTTGTTGTCAGCGCGAGGAATCGATCGGAAGCAATCGAGCGGAGACGCAAGTGCCGAATTTGGTGAGAGTTTTGAATCGAACGCAACGTCTTCTCTTGCAGCTCAGCGAACGGAGTCGCCGAATTGAACGCAAAATCTGCGTGCGCAGCCCGGCCGCTTGCCGGCTCTGTCTGGCCTGCTCCGAACATGCGTGGTGTCGCCGAGCGGACCGTGCCTTATCCACGACTTTTACCGGCGCCAGCCTTTGTCGATCCGCTTTGGGCACGACAGGGAGGGAGCGCACGGAATTCCACGGAGGGAGCGCACGGAAGTTTTGTTTTAACGACGAAAGAAGAATTATATTACATGATAGCTTGGTACATCAACACATTACAAGCACTCGGATTACAAAATAGTACCCACGCTGTGAATAGCACAACTAAAAATCTAACCTGTTAGATGCTTTACAGTATGGATGACCGCACAGGCAAACACTCGGCAAATGGCCTGAGAACAAATGTCCAACGAACAACGGCCAACATTCGTGTAGGCGGAATTGAGGAACTTCTTCTTTCTGGTGTCTTCCTTCTTCTTCTTTCTGCCACCGAAGAGTAAGGAAGACTGATCTGAAAATTATTCTCCCTAGTCCTTCATCGTGGCCAAATCTAACCACAACAAAACAGAGAAGAGACCGGAGAAAATTATTCCATGGCGGCGACATCATCTCCGCCTTGATGCCACCGTCCGGAAACAAAAGTCTCCATGTCGTCATGTCGATGAAGATGTTGACGCCGACGTTGTCGCCCTCATCTTCAACGGAGCCGCCATGGAGAAAACGATTCCACCCTTCTCCTTCACCGTCGACAGAGATGAGGAGAAGGAGGAGATAAAACTCCAGTACCAAGTAATTTGGCATGGAGAGACACTAACCCTAATGACTCGATCTACTAAGAAAAACTTATTAAAAACAATGGATCCCCACTCCCTTCAGCCCCGGCGAGATGCCGGAGGAGAAGAGAGGGGGACCAGTGGTGATAGATGGCGGGAGCGGCTGCGCTAGGGCAGGAGTCAAAAACGACCTAGGGGAGCGCACGGAAGTTTATCGCATCGAATCGAACGGAGCCGTGCGCGCGCGTGCATCGGCAGACATCGGCACGTCAGCTGCCGGGCCATCGGCTTGGTTGGTTCGAGAAACGCGATGCCCGATTTCCCCTCCCGGGGACGCACCGATCGCGACGCCCGGCGTCACGTCGTTGCGCATGGCCGGCGGTTACGTTGCGCGCGGGCGCCGCTAACCCTGCCGAGGCGGCGAGGTGCATTGAATCGCCAGCCGCGGTTGGGGTGGTTAGCGGCGGTCGAGCGGAACCAGTGGGCAGTGGGGCTTGCGGCGGTCGATTCGACTCGGTTACGGGCTGGCGGCCACGTGAAGGGTAGGGGGTAGCCGGCAGCAAGTTGGAACATGCTCATCGGCATCGCCAGAGGTTGATCCGGTCCACGGCCGGGATAGATCATACTCCACTCCTACTAGCTAGCTTAGACTTAGATGCCTGCCTGGACGGCATGGCGGAGATAAATATTCTTTGTGTTCTGTCAATCACTCGGTTCACGAACTCCCAGCGCGGGCACCGTGGCGCTGGGAGAAAGAGCGCAAATTCGAGGCTGCGAGAATTGTGCAGAGATCCGGCCGGGATACGGTTCGTGTCAGACGAAACATCGAATCACCGGCCATGCCGCAAAATTTTATTCCAACACGCTGCTGGTGCTCTCGCGTTCCCCAGCGCGACGCCGTCGGCCGACGCGGGCCGCCCAGTGATGGTTTGGACGTGCGATGCGGCTGCCGCCCGTATGCATTATTGGTCGGGGCGGTCGAGAGCGCGAGACTGGCGTCCATGGCAGTGCCAGCCTTTGGGGCGGTGGCGCGCCGAGGCGGACGCGTGACGCGTGCGTTGGTTGCGCGGCCGCGTACGTTGTGGCTAGCCTTGCCAAGTCGCCAGTCAGTGTCCATTGTTCACCGGTCGCCGAGGCGGCCAGGCGTCGGCTGCCAAGCAGCTGGCGCGGGCCGTGAAAATCCGCACCTGTTTTATGACACGCGGTCATCAGGAAAAGCAGCGCCGGCCGGCGCGTCCGAGGCCGTGAATGTACGTGCCCGGCGAGTACCATGAAGCTTCGCTTTTGCGCGACAAGGGGGCCGCGGGGGAAAAAAAGCCTGGCTGGGAGTTTCCGTCACGTGAACCAGAATCCAGAAGGGAACAAGACACTTGTTAGGGGGCCTTTTGTCCGATCCGCGCACGCACGCCCCCGCCCGTGTCGAGAATTTCTAGGGGCGGCCACCCGTACGTGATCATGACAGTCATTTCGATTACCCGGTCGCCGTCGCCTGTCGTCGTCGTCGATTACTGTAAGCGTGTGAACTGTAAAGGCCTCGTGAGTCGTCAGCCGTGTCTCGCAATTTGCATCCTCCCTGCTACTTGGACTTCTGTGACTGAAGCTTTCTTTTTTGTTACTACAAGCTTACAGCCTTACAGGTAGGATCATCTTCTAGCATAGAAAATGTAATCCACGCACAAGCAACGAAGCCACGGTTGTCGATGCGGTTCGATCGGTTGGGCTCGTGTTTTTGGAGTATCAGCAGGACAGCAGCTGCTTCTTAACGTGCGCGTGGAAAATAAAAAAAACACTTGGAACAAAATCAGAGAACTAAAGTCATATATAGAGACAGATATAAGGAATATGGACCCTCCTTTTACTTTCCAAAATTCCAAACGAATATATCTGGTGTCAGTGTGTCACTATATATAGTAGTCTTGCATGGTTTTGCTATCTGCATCTGGAGATGGTGGTCCGCACCGAAAGCTATTCTGTTAATTAGCACGAGTGACGTAGGTAAAAGGAGTTACTTCCACCGCAATTCTTCGCGCACGCGTGTCATATATACCGTTAATTAGCATCTTGTAATTAAATCATCCTGATGTACAATGACTGATGAACGAAGTGTGAAGAAGTTTCATTCTATCCACGCACACCTTCCTTAATTGTCTTTGGATAGTCGTCAGAATCCACTGATTTTATTCGATAGAGCTCGAATGGAATCAGCTATTTAAATTCAAAGGCACAAACAAGTTCATTTATCTATGTTTCCTTTTGATTCGGTAGATCTTTTCTAAAGATCGAGAACGTAGACGCTCGACGCGTGTCCATATACTATACGGCCGGTACGATCAACATACGGAAGAGTACGTATATATGTGCAAAAAAATAGTGCTACTACTGCTGTACTGCATGCAATAAAACCTGTTGGCAAAAGGATATTTGCTAAAACGGTACAAATATTTCATATCTACAAGTAGTTTTAAGTACAAACAAGCAAATATGCCTGTGCGTTGCAACAGGGTAAACTAAGGTATTAAATATATATGTGAAAAATGAGAACATAAATGCTATGTTTTATTCTTTTATGAAATTGGTTAGCTATAATATAAGTTAATATTGGCAATAATAGAACAAAGTCCTATGAAGTTTATATTAAATTGATACAACTTTGCTAGATTATTTCTTCCGTGCAAAACACAAAAATATTTACTTCCTATCGAGACATCCTATCGAACAAACACCAGGCAGACAGGACATGGGATCTAAGATATATGAAAACGGCTCACGATCAACCACGCAGTTGCTACGTCAACACGGTGATGTGAGAGCGACTGCCAGGCAGCCATTGACGTCGTACTACCACAGTGCTTACGACAAGCACGCTGCTTGGAGCTGTCATCCAGCTCTGTATGTCACACACCCACGTCCTTCACTGCCGCGAAAGGGAGGAGAGAAAAGGGGTTACCTACGTTGTGCTAGCGGTCCTCTCCGCGCCCGTTTGCTCCGGCGTTTCGATATGAGATTCAGGTTGGCGCCCACTCCGTACCGGCAAGTGGGTTAGCGGCCTCAACACAGAGCCCCGCGGTGGCGCATGCCGAGCCTGGTGAGCATGGATGTCGAGCCTTAAAACAACGCATAGACGTCCCTTTTCACTCGTTCGTCGGTCGTCAATCTTCAGACTTCACATAGACGTCGCACTTGACTCATCGCTTCGCCATCACATGACCTGGCTTTCCGTGGCGGGAGTCCTTGCCAAGGGCATCTGGCACGGTGACACTGACGCCCTCGTTCATCTTTCGATGAGTAGATCACAGAGATTCTTGGACGCCGACGCCAACGCTAACAACTGTCGAGGTCACATACTAGCATGACGTCGGAGTTCACGGGACACCCGACTCTATACACCATCCTCCGGGCCTTTTGTTGATCGACTCAACCACGTCCACCCAACACCGGCAAGGCTCGTAGAACCTGCCATTCGTGAGCTACACGACGCAAAATTGCCAGCGACCTGCGTGTTCTTGTACAGCTGCAACCGGCATCCACGGCGCCGTTTGAAGGTGTACTGTATGCACCATCGTACAATAAAGAAAACAAATCTAAAAAGAGGCTTGTTTAGGTGGTTGTAAAGTACTGCTAGTACTTTTAGATACTTTGTATTTTTTATTTTGACAAACAATTAATTTAAGAAAGAAAATCAGTAAAAATAAATTAAGTGAGAGAAGGGTAGTAATAGGTGGAGCTTTAACGGAGAATATACTGTGTACGTGCCTTCTCCTTCATGAAGAAGCTATTTGACCGCATGACCCGACGTCTATAGATGTCGCGTAAAAAAAAGCAAGACCCGACGTCAAGATCGGCCACGGGTACGAGCCGTTCCTGTGCGTGAAGAAGATGAGGGAGCTGCTGCCAGAGGCGAGCTGCTTCCTCTCCCTGCTGCTACTGCCCAAGGCGACGGACGGGTCCAACACACGGTAGAACTCCCTGAAGAACACCCTCGCGCGTGCGGACGCATGGCTGCTGTCGTCGCAGGCCTCTGGCGGGCCCTTCATGTTCATGAACGTGCAGACGGAGGTGCTGCTGACCAAGATCTCAGGCGAGACGGTGCTGTCCACCGTGAACATGGCCTCGCTGTCGGACCTGGCTGGCATGGCGAATGCGAGCCTGTACGGTTTCGAGGACTACCACGGCATGGACATCGGCGTGGTGCAGGCCGTCCGGGCGACACGAGACTGTCGCTGGAGTTGCACTGCGCGACGCGCAGGGTGTCAAAGCTGCTAGTGTTGTCCCGCGTCGGCGGCGAGAAGGTGCCGCCCTGGATGGTGTCCACCGTCGGGAATGTCAAGTGCTTAGACACCGTGTCGCTGAGCCAAAAGCTGTCGCTGCACCGCCACGCGCTCCACCCCATCATGCTGCACTTCCTCTGCCTAAGGACGCCGACGTCAAGAAGGTGGTGTCGCCGCTGCCTGTGCTCCTGCTGCCGTCACCGCTCAACGTGGCAGCAGACGACCTCAACGGGCCGGCCGGGTCTTCCCAAAGGACTCGAGGGATTCGTCGTTTAGTTCCAGAACATTGACCTTCGAGACCTGCATATTTTGGTACTTCACGATACTTTCCTAGTATATTTTCACGGTCTATTTTTTTCAATTTTCCAACAAATATATTAATGTATGGAAGGAATCAGTGACGAAGAACAATCCTGCCATGGTACGACACACTAACGAGTCCTGGTTGGAGACACACGATCAAACAAAATCAAAATCGTATTCGACAATATTATACGAGCAACAATGCAAGGACTCTCGGAGGGAATAAAAACACGAACGTGTAAGAGCACTTGGCCGACAATATCACAAGCAACAATCGATCGTATTTGGATTAGGATTTCAACTATCTATATATGTTACCTTAAGAACTCATGTTGGAATATGATTTTGATCTGTACCTATCCAGGTTACTGTAAGGTCCAAATGGCTAGAGGGGGGGTGAATAGCCTATTTAAAACTTCTACAAGAATTACTTAACCACAAGTTAGTACGAAAGGTGGTGAAGCAAAAGCACTAGCTCTAACTAATTAAGCAAGCCACCTACACAAGTCTAGTACAAGGCTATCCACTAAACACAACAACAACTACAAGCTAGAAACAAGAAGTAATACGAGAGAAGAGCTTCGAGTGATTATACTGCCGTGTAGAGATGAGAAGTACCAATCAATCAATCACACAAGAGAAATCCTCGGAAAGAGAATGACACAAGAATTTATCCTGAGGTTCACTTGCTTCCCGGCAAGCTACTCCCCATTGTGGTGATACACCCACTTGTCGATTCGCGAGCTAATCGACTATCAAGAGTCGAGCCCTCGGCGGGCGCCGCACAACCGCACACAAGATGGAGATCCTCTAAGCCACGAGCTCCACTAGAGTATCCAATTCGCGAACTCCCGCAGGGAAGGATCAAGAACCCCTTACAACACTTGGTGAGGGCTCCAACAATCTCCAATTGCGAGCTCAATCACCTCCGCTGCTCCAAGCCATCTACCGTGTCGGAAAACATGGAAGAGTAACAAGAAATCCGCAGCAACTCGAAGATCAAGTGCCTCTAGAATGCAACTCGCAAGCAATGCACTTGAATCTCACTCAATCTCACTCAAGATGTGCAACTAAGCAAAGAGATGAGTGGAGGGGTTGTTCTCTAGCTCAAAGGATGTCTTTAGGTCTCAAAAAGTGCAAGAGTTACCCTCAAACCCCGGACATCTTCTATTTATAGCGAAGGGGCACGCAGCTAGCCGTTACCGGACGACACAGTTCAAAACGTGCTGACCGGATGCACCGGTCAGGGTGACCGGACGCGTCCGGTCACTACAGGACAAGCGTGAATAGTGCACGTCAGAAGTTACCGTTGTTGTGACCGGACGCGCTCTAGCGTTTGACCAGACGCGCTGCACCTGGCGTCCGGTCGGAGTCCAGTAAGCTCCCACCGCGACCGGACGCGTTCGATCGCACGTGACCGGACGCGCCGCGCGTCCGATCAGCACTCCGCTGCGCTCTGCCCCTCTAGACGCCTAACCGGACGCTCCGGTTCCGTGAGGGACCGGACGCGCCGGTCGCGTGCTCTACTTCTGCACACAGGAAAACTGACCGGACGCGCTGGTCAGGCCAGACCAGCGTCCGGTCAGAAACCCTAACACCCGCGCGCCTGACAACTGCTGGGAACTGACCGGACGTGTTCGGTCAAACCGCGACCGCGTCCGGTGCAGCGTCCGATCACCACAGTGACCGCCGTTCGCCTCCGTTTCTTTTCTGACTTCTAGCGCAGTAGAAAATAGGCATTTCACTTCTCCAAAAAGCGCCGAATCCCGCCTCGCAAGCTCGGCGGGAGGGAGAGAGGAACCCTAACCCCTCTGTACCGCTTAAACTCCACCGCCTACGCAAACTGTGCTAACACCACCAAGTGTACGCCACCATGTGCATGTGTGTTAGCATTTCACAAACATTTTCCAAGGCGTTATGTTAGCTCTCTACTAGATCCTAATACATATGCTCAAGACATCGATCTAGTGGCACTTGATTCCCGAGCTAACCGTGATTGCCCCTCTTGATAGTCGGCTATGTATCCTAAACCCGGTCAATCATTTCTCTACTCATCTTAGACCGGCAAAAGGAAAACCCTATGGTTATACCTTTACCTTGCGCTCTTAGATCCTTCTCCTTCACTTGATCATCATGTCCTTCATATTATGTGCATCTCCACTATGATCATTATTTCATGTCCATGCACCATCTCTTTGTGATCTTGTGGCCACCACTCCTTGCCACCTACACCTTCATCACATGTGTTGCTTATGCCTAACTCAAAACACTTAACACATGGCATTAGCAACTTGGTGTCATTAATTACCAAAACCAAACTTGGGCTTTCAATCTCCCCCTTTTTGGTAATTGATGACAACCATCACAAAGATATAAAATGAAAACACTTTTCAATTTCGATAGTATTAGCTCCCCCTACATATGTGCTTCCATGAGTTTGGTTCAATTGTGCACATATGTATGGATTTGAATTTTGGGAGAGTTACTACTATCAAATTAATGCTAAGGTATATAGAATGGACCTTTGAAGCGTGATACCAATCGGAGTTGCCTTTATATACCATCCTTAGCATCGATGTAGCTAGACGCCACTTGTAATACATCACTTGTAAAGATCACAAACACTAAAGTACCCCGTGAGATCAACATTATAAGCAAAGGTGTCTAGATACCGCTTGTAAAGCTACTCTCAACAAATCATCATTCAAGTTCTATTTCTAACAAACACCATTCAATCATGAATATCGAAATTAAATTTGCAATGCAACACATCATCATGTTAGTGCACATACAGATGCAACAAATAATTCATGAGCTTGCTCTCCCTACTTGTGTGCTTAATTTTAATTGATCCCTTGATTTCTCTCCCCCTTATTTTATCTTTCTCCCTCTTTGCAATTTAACCTTTTATCTTTGTGACTTTTCTCTATCTTTGTGACTTTTCTCTCCCCCTTTGTCAACAATCACCAAAAAGGTGCCAATTTTAGTGAGAATTAAGTCAATCAATATGAGGAAGTCCAAATTATGGTTCAATCTAGATCACTTGCCTAGAATATGTAATTCGGTTTGATCCAAGCACAAGCTTCTTCACACCTCATAAAGTATAAGGGTTATCTTGAGCATATTGAATTACACATCATGAGCTTATTTTCTAGATTTAACACTAGGTTTGCAAGCTCACAAACATGTCATATGCTACCACTAGATCAATCAAACATAGAAGCAATAGTGGTACTATATATACATTAAAATCATTTGATTTTCATGAATGAGCTTATTTGTCATGAAAATATGTCTATATGTTCTAACCATGTTCTTAGCAAAGTATGAATGATATGCCAAACAACTTTACCTTGCTATGTTGGAGGAGAGGCATGTCATATAAAAATGTGGGGGTGCACTTATTTCAAGTTGGAGAAGTCAAGTGTGTTCAATTCATTCTTCAACTTGTAAAATCTCTTTTCATCAAGTGGCTTTGTAAAGATGTCAGCTAGTTGATCTTCGGTGCCAATGCTCTTAATTCTAATATTACCCTTTTGTTGATGGTCTCTTATGAAGTGATGCCTTATGTCAATGTGCTTCGTTCTTGAATGTTGAACCGGATTTTGAGTCATCTTGATAGCACTTTCATTGTCACAAAACAATGGCACATTCTTGAACTTGATTCTAAAATTATTCAAGGTGGTCTTCATCCAAAGCAATTGTGCACAACAACTACCGGCACTAATGTATTCGGCCTCGGCGATAGATAGTGCAACACTATTTTATTTCTTTGATGACCATGAAACAAGAGACCTTGCAAGCAATTGACAAGTGCCACTTGTGCTCATTCTATCAATCTTGCATCCACCATAGTCAGAGTCCGAATATCCAATCAACTCAAAATTAGACCCCTTTGGAAACCATAATCCAACATCATGAGTGCCCTTAAGATATCTCAATATTCTCTTTGTTGCTTTCAAGTGACTTTCTCTAGGTGAAGCTTGATATCTTGCACACTTGCACACACTAAACATCACATCCGGCCTAGAAGCGGTGACATAGAGCAAACTTGTAATCATAGACCGGTATTGCTTTTGATCTACCATGTTTCCACTAGCATCAATACCCAATTGATCATTAGTGCCCGTTGGTGTACCCATCTGCTTAGCATCTTGCAATCCAAACTTCTTGATCATGTCCTTGATGTACTTGCCTTGACTCACAAAAGTGCCATTCTTCATTTGCTTGATTTGAAGTCCAAGGAAGTAACTAAGCTCTCCAATTATAGACATTTCAAACTCATTAGACATCATATTTCCAAACTCTTCACAAAAGTCTTGGTTGGTTGATCCAAAGATAATGTCATCCACATAGATTTGCAACACAAACAAGTCATTTCCAAGCTTCTTGGTGAAGAGAGTGGTGTCAACTTTTCCCATCTTGAACCCTTTAGAAAGAAGAAAGTCCCTCAATCTCTCATACCATGCTCTAGGTGCTTGCTTCAAACCATACAATGCCTTCTTTAGCTTGTAAACATGGTCGGGCTTCTTATCATCTTCAAAACCGGGAGGTTGCTCAACATAAACTTCTTCATTGATGTAGCCAATGAGAAATGCACTCTTAACATCCATTTGATAGAGCTTGATGTTGTGTGCACAAGCATATGCTAATAAGATTCTAATTGCCTCCAATCTTGCAACCGGTGCATATGTCTCTCCAAAGTCAAGACCCTCAACTTGAGTGTATCCTTGTGCTACTAATCTTGCTTTATTCCTCATAACCATGCCATCTTGATCTTGCTTGTTTCTAAAGACCCACTTAGTACCAATCACATTGTAGTTCTTTGGCCTCTCAATAAATTTCCAAACTTGGTTTCTAGCAAAGTTGTTTAGTTCTTCATGCATGGCATTTACCCAATCAGAATCCTTCAAAGCATCTTCTAATTTCTTAGGTTCTTTAAGTGACACAAATGAGTAATGTTCACAAAAGGAAGCTAGCCTTGATCTAGTTTGAACACCACTTTGAATTCCATCAATGATTTGGTCCAATGGATGATCTCTTGCAATACTAGTAGGTTGGAGTATTGGGAGTTGATTGCTTCCACTTGCTTGACCTTGATCTTGCACTTCATCATGAGAACCACTAGAGCTTGCTTGATTTGTATCAATTTGCACACTTTGGTTGATCACATGAATATCATCATCATCAACTTGCATCGGCCTTATATCACCAATGTCCATGTTCTTCATTGCATTTGACAATTGATCTCCTCTCACATCATCAAGGTTTTGAGCTTCATTTTGAGATCCTTGGGTTTCATCAAACTCAACATCATGAACTTCTTCCAAGGTGCCATTTGTGAGATTCCAAACTCTATATGCCTTGCTTGTGGTAGAATAACCAAGTAAGAACCCTTCATCACATTTCTTTTCAAACTTGCTCAGTCTAGTGCCTTTCTTAAGAATATAGCATTTGCAACCAAACACTCTAAAGTATGCAATATTGGGCTTTCTTCCATTCAGTAGCTCATATGGTGTCTTCCCAAGCTTCCCATGGCAATAGAGATGATTGCTACAATAGCAAGCCGTATTGATGGCTTCACTCCAAAATGAATGACTCACATTGTATTCACTAAGCATTGATCTAGCCATGTCAATCAATGTTCTATTTTTCCTTTCAACTACACCATTGGATTGAGGAGTGTAGGTTAGAGAGAATTGATGTCCAATACCAAGATCATCACACAAATCTTCAATTCTTGTGTTCTTAAACTCACTACCATTGTCACTTCTAATCTTCTTGATGGTAGTCTCAAACTCATTTTGCACCCTCTTGACAAAAGACTTGAATAGATCATAAACATCACTCTTGTTATAGAGAAAGAACACCCAAGTATATCTAGTGTAGTCATCAATAATCACAAAACTATACTTGTTGCCACCAATGCTAGTGTATGTTGTTGGCCCAAACAAGTCCATGTGCAATAGCTCAAATCCCTTTGATGTGCTCATTGCACTCTTACTAGGATGTGCATTTCTAACTTGTTTGCTGGCTTGACAAGTACTATATGGTTTATCCTTCTCAAAGGTGACATCCTTCAAGCCTCTAACTAAGTCATGCTTCCAAAGTTTGTTCAATTATTTCATTCCAACATGACCAAGCCTTCTATGCCACAACCAACCCATACTAGATTTACTAAGCAAGCATGATGTCAATTGTGTCTCACTATCATTGAAGTCAACCAAGTATAAGCTACCATGTCTAAATCCTTTGAATATCAAATTTGATCCATCAACACTTATGACTTCAACATCATCACTACCAAATATGCACTTGAAGCCAAGATCACAAAGTTGTGCCATCGATAAAAGATTGAAATCCAAGCTCTCAACTAGCAACACATTAGAAATGCTCATGTCATTTGAGATAGCAATTTTACCAAGCCCCTTGACCTTGCCTTTCTTGTTGTTGCCGAAAGTGATAGCATCAAAACCACCATTTTGACTTGTATCAATTGAATTGAACATACAAGAGTCTCTGGTCATATGTTGAGTGCACCCACTATCAAGCACCCAATGCCTTCCTCCGGCTTTGTAATTGACCTACAAGACAAGATCAATTCTTTTTAGGTACCCAAACTTGTTTGGGTCCTCCAAGGTTAGAGACTAAGCTCTTTGGTACCCAAATGGCTTTCTTCTTTGAGCCCATCCATGATGCACCAATGAACTTAGCATGAACACCATTTGTACCCTTAGTAAGCATATAGAAAGAATCAAACTTAATTGAGGATACATTTGCATTGGATTTCTTGTTCATGCAATGTTGCTCTATGTGACCAACTTGCTTGCACACTTTGCAATAGCTACCTTTGTTCTTCACAAAACGAGTCTTGTGAGGAGCAAAAGCGGTCTTGCCTTTCTTAGAGTTACAGCCCAATCCCTCTTTATAGAGAGAAGCCCTTTGGCTACCCAAGCACATAAGCAAGCGGTCCTCACCACCATAAGCCTTAGCTAAGGTGTGATTGAGCTCTTTTACCTCCTTCTTGAGATTTTCATTCTCAACTATTAGTATGGAATCACAAGTGAAACCGTCACTACTAGATGAGGATGATATAGATGCGCTACATGAGGGGTTAGTGGGAGCAACAACAATAGGCTTATGTAAAGATTCATCAATTATATCACATGATATGCCTATGTTGCAAGTTTTAGCTTTCTCAACATTAGTTGGCATGTTTTCACATTTTTCAACTAGAGAGGAATAAGCTTCTTCAAGCTTAGTGTGAGACTTTTGAAGCTTCTTATGGTCTACCTTTAGACTCTCATAAGATGCCCTAAACTCATCAAGTTCTTGCATAAGGTTTTCTTATCCTTAAGCAAGCCCTTGGACTCCTTTCTAGATTCTTTAAAATGTTGAGTGCAATCTTCTAGCATAGTGATTAGTTCATCTTTAGTGAATTCTTCTTCATCACTATCACTATCACTAGCATTATCATGATCACTCTCATCATCGGATGATACCTTAGCGGCCTTAGCCATGAAGCACAATGGAGTGTCGAAAAGGGAGACCTTCTCTTGGATGGCAATGCTAGCATGTCCCTTCTTCTTGCTCTTGTTGTCATCCTCATCATCACTTGAGGAATCATCACTATCCCAAGTAGCAACACGAGAATCATTCTTCTTCTTATGAGAGCTCTTCTTCTTTTCTTACTTCTTCTTCTCCTTTCTTGATAGTATCTTCATCATCACTATCATAAGGACACTTTACAATGAGATGGTCCTTGCTATGGTATCTAAAACATCTCATGGTATGCTCACTCTTCTTGGATGAGTTTTCCTCCTTGCACGAAAGCCCTTCTTCTTCATGAATTTGCCAAATTACTTGACAAAGAGAGCCATCTTCTCATCAATGTCATCACTATCACATGAGCTTGAGTCTTCATCACTTGATAATTCAATCTTGGATTTTCCCTTAGATGTGGTGGCTTTGAATGCCACACTCTTCTTCTTCTCATCATCTTTCTTCTTACTTTCCTTCTTCTTCTTTTTGATCAACTCCTCTTTCTCATCATCTTCTCTATATGAATCATCAGTCATCACTTCTTGAAATACTTGTTGAGGAGTTAAATCCTTTAATGTAGTCCTCACTAGCATGGTGATCAATGTATCACATCTCTTGGGCAAGCTTCTCAAGAACTTCATAGAGAATTGGTTGTCCTTGACCTCCTCACCAAGTGTCTTGAGCTCATTGACAATGACTTGCAACCTATGAAATATCTCCGGTACACTCTTATCTTCTTGCATCTTAAAGCTAGAAAACTTTTCTTGCAAGATATATGCTTTAGCGGTCTTTGTGCCTTCGGTGCCCTCAAATATTTCTTCTAGCTTGGCCCAAGCATCATGAGCAATCTCTATGTTCTTCACTTGCTCAAATGTCTTGTCATCTAATGCCTCATGAAGAGCACTAATGGCAATGTCATTGCATTGGAGCTTCTTCTCTTCCACCGGAGTAGGTGCTTCCGGATTAGCAACCTCAAATTTTGTTTCGGTGACCTTCCACACTTCTCTATTGATTGACTTGAGGTGTGCGGTCATCTTAACCTTCTAATATGCATAATTTGTGCCATCAAAGTATGGTGCCTTCTTGGTGTTGTTGATGTGCAAGCTTAATTGAGCCATTTCTTTTTCACCGTAGGTTGTTAAGCCTCAAATAAACGGTGCCTCGGCTCTGATACCACTTGTAAGGTCCAAATAGGCTAGAGGGGGGGTGAATAGCGTAATTAAAACTTCTACAAGAATTACTTAACCACAAGTTAGTACGAAAGGTGGCGAAGCAAAAGCACTAGCTTTAACTAATTAAGCAAGCCACCTACACAAGTCTAGTACAAGGCTATCCACTAAACACAATAACAACTACAAGCTAGAAACAAGAAGTAATGCAAGAGAAGAGTTTCGAGTGATTATACCACCGTGTAGAGATGAGAAATACCAATCAATCAATCATACAAGAGAAATCCTCGGGAAGAGAATGACACAAGAATTTATCCCGAGGTTCACTTGCTTCCCGGCAAGCTACTCCCCGTTGTGGCGATACACCCACTTGTCGGTTCACGAGCAAATCGACTATCAAGAGTCGAGCCCTCGGCGGGCGCCGCACAACCGCACATAAGTTGGGAATCCTCCAAGCCACGAGCTCCACTAGAGTATCCAATTTACGAACTCCCGCGGGTAAGGATCAAGAACCCCTTACAACACTTGGTGAAGGCTCCAACAATCTCCAATTGCAAGCTCAATCACCTCCGCTGCTCCAAGCCGTCTACCGTGTCGGAAAACACGGAAGAGTAACAAGAAATCCGCGGCAACTCAAAGATCAAGTGCCTCTAGAATGCAACTCTCAAGCAATGCACTTGAATCTCACTCAATCTCACTCAAGATATGCAACTAATCAAAGATATGAGTGGAGGGGTTGTTCTCTAGCTCAAAGTATGTCTCTAGGTCTCAAAATGTGCAAGAGTTGCCCTCAAACCCTGGCCAACGTCTATTTATAACGAAGGGGTACACAGCTAGCCGTTACGGATGACGCAGTTCAAAACGGGATGATCGGACACACCGGTCAGGGTGACTAGATGCGACCGATCACTACAGGACAAGCGTGAACAGTGCACGTTAGAAGTTACCGTTGCTATGACCGGACGCGCTCTAGCGTATGACCGGATGCGCCGCTCAACTGACCGGATGCGCCGATCGCTCAGCACTGCGAGCCTGCGAAGCAACGACCGGACGCGCCCTAGCGAATGACCGGACGCGACAGTGCCAGCGTCCGGTTAGAGTCCAGTAAGCTCCCTCAACAACCGGACGCGCTGGTCAAGCCGTGACCGCGTCCGGTGCAGCGTCCGGTCACTACAGTGACCGCCGTTTGCCTCCGTTTCTTTTCTGACTTCCGGCGCAGTAGAAAATAGGCATTTCACTTCTCCAAAAAGCGCCGAATCCCGCCGAGCTTGCGAGGCGGGAGGGAGAGAGGAACCCAAACCCCTCTCTACCGCTTAAACTCCACCGCCTTCGCAAATGTGCTAACACCACCAAGTGTACACCACCATGTGTATGTGTGTTAGCATTTCACAAACATTTTCCAATGCATTATGTTAGCTCTTTACTAGATCCTAATGCATATGCTCAAGACAATGATCTAGTGGCACTTGATTCCCGAGCTAACCATGATTGCCCCTCTTGATAGTCGGCTATGTATCCTAAACCCGGTCAATCACTTCTCTACTCATCTTAGATTGGCAAAAGAAAAACCCCTATGGTTATACCTTTGCCTTGCGCTCTTATATCCTTCTCCTTCACTTGATCATCATGTCCTTCATATTATGTGCATCTCCACCATGATCATTATTTCATGTCCATGCACCATCTCTTTGTGATCTTGTGGCCACCACTCCTTGCCACCTACACCTTCATCATATGTGTTGCTTATGCCTAACTCAAAACACTTGACACATGACATTAGCAACTTGGTGTCATTAATTACCAAAACTAAACTTGGGCTTTCAACTATTAGTGTGGAATCACAAGTGAAACCATCCCTACTAGATGAGGATGATATAGATGTGTAACAGAACCGCCCAATTGTACGAGATTAAGTAGGAAATCATCCAACGGAAGGACAATTTAATAAACTTAAGCCCGTATAACCCGGTAGTCCATGAAATCTCGATGAATTTCAAACCATTTCACATAACAGTCAAGATCGTACTAAGTTTAGCGGTCACCATCATAAGTTACATACATGTTTGCGGTATAAAATACATCGGAGTTTAAACATAGTTATTACAAACCAGGTTCGAATAAAAGTAGCGGAAGTGGTAGTTCAAATCACGCACACACACAACATTTTGAAATAAAGTGCCAGCTTGTGATCATCTCCAGCAAAAGCATCAGACTAGAAGTAGCGAATGACCATTGCCCATGGTCCTAAGCTTCGCCCATTGCAGGATAGAGGCAGTTGATACAGTAGCCGTAATACATCTGCCCATCTGCAACAAGTGGGAACAAAGCCCTGAGTACGAGAAGGTACTCAGCTAGACTTACCCGTCATAAACTAGAAATAAAAGACACCAAGGAATCATGATAGGCTTTCTGGTGGGATAGCTGACTCATTTGCAAGAAAAGCATTTTTAACTTAACAATTCCTTTCCAAAAGCATGCAGTAATTAACTCTTTATTAACCTGTCAACTATGTTTGCACTGGGGCTAGAGTAACATGTAATTAAGCAAGTAAGGATTACCATTGATCATTAGCAATAGTTATCATGTCATCTTCCACATAACTATCCAAGTGATTCATCAATATTACTACGATGAAGTAGCTCAAGTCAAGTGTTCACTATCCAGTGAACGATGGCGATTCGAATCGATTATTAACCAGCTGGTAAGTTATTCCTCACACAAACCTCACTCACCCGCTAAAGTGAGGTGTTGGTCACCGAGTCAACCATTCAGGTAAAGTCGCGAGCTTGCCAGGAACCACTTGTACCCAGGGGCCGCCCGACTGCTCTTTGGCCTTATCATCGCGCCCCCGTATCCTGCCACTACTTCTCCGGTACAGTGCGTTGCGGGCAATCCACTCGGTCCGAATAATCTCCCAGTTTCGCGGTCGGAAGGTACTTTATCCGGCCAGCTAAATGTGAGGTATGCGTTCAACATGACCCGAGGGACAACAACGGACGGTCCTTAATCGACACAGATGGAAAACACTACAGTCTGAAACCCTGCAAGTTTTCGCCCGGTCTCAAATTCATTTCACACTTAGTTATACCATGACTTCATAGTCATTCAAGCAGATCCAGGTAACCACCTATAGCTCGCAGGTGACAGGAAATCACCTGACTTCTACCGGTCTAAGCCAGCTAAGCATTGACTCGACTGTGGATACCAAGGTAACAAGGATATAGTATAACAAAGGTAAGCAAGGTATAATGCAGCAACGTTTGCAAACAACTCCTAAACGTAATGCATCATATTAAGTAAAGTTAATAATAAATTATTTGCAAACCGGGAGAGAAATGCTCCGGGGCTTGCCTCTCTCAAAAGAGCTCGGACGGTGGTCGGGGCACTCGGGGAGCTCTTCACCGACCTCCTCTTCGGCTTCTGTCACCTCCTGCTGCTGCACCTCGAGCTGCTCCTCTGGCTCCTCGGGTAAGACGACTGGGTTCTCGGTTTGCGATCCTGTATGATGCAATGCGCGTAAGTGATTATGCAAGCGTGCATCGAAGGAGATGAATGCAATGAATATGTTGAAATGCAAGGTAGCCAACATCATCCAAGAAACTATACACTACAAGCACATGTCATCTACTGCATTCTCTTCTACTACTAACATGTCAGGTTAACATATCTTATGAAATGCTTCAAAGATACACCAAAGCTTTACTAATTTCTTAATCACACTTAAAGCAACACTTGCTTAAACCCTAAATAATAATAGGTTTGAATAGCAACATATATTTCTGATGCTCCTAAAAATCTAAGAAAATTACAGTAGCATAATACTACCCTAAACAGACTACCATAAAAATTTCATGACATTTGGATAAGTCAACTATCCTGTACAAAAATGACAAGCTATAGCATAAAAATGAGTATGAAATTACTTTGTACTATGAAAAGTGTCAAACAACAGAATTAATATTTTTCCTAGGTTCTTCATGGAATATAATGACTGTACAAAAATTATCACATGCATGTTTTATACAAAGTTTGCTCTCTAGCAAAATAACAAAAATCAGCCATTAAAGGTACTTGAACTACTTCTCCAAAGTTTTTCCACATCACATGCATGAAACATATTTTTCCTAGGAAGTACATGATATAAGAAGATTAACAAACTTGAAATCATATTTTTCTGATACACATAGGATTTACTAACCATTTTACAAGATATCAGCAATATCAAGAATTAATTAAAGCTCTACAGAAAAGTATCCCAAAAATGACATGCAATATTTTTATATTGTAGATCTGGTTCCAATGAGTCCATAGAAATTTATTTCACAATTTTTGGAGCTCAAATGAATACAAAAACATTTTCCATAATATTTTTTATCATGAATAATAAAAGAAAACAAAAAACGATTTTTATTATTGAAACTGGGCCGGCCCATGGAAGTAAACCGGCCCGTGGCTGTTTTCGGCCTGAGCGCGCGCGTGGGAGAAGAGGCGAGCCGGCCCGCTCGGAGGCGCGGCCCACTAGCGCGGTGGCCCAGGGGAAAACGAGGGGGAGGAACAGAGGGCGGCCTCGCCGGCGCTCTGGACCGCGACAGCGTGGCGGTGGCCGACGACCAACGGTCATCTCCGGCCATGACCCGTCCAGCGAGTGCGCGCACCGTGTTCGCGAGGAGGCAGCGAACTCGAGAGAGAAGCTCAGGGGGATGGAGAGGGAGCGAGGAAGACGGTGGGCGGAGCACGAGCTCGGCGGCCCCGTCGTGGTGGCGCGGCGGGAAGAGCTCGATTGAGCCTTACCGGAGGCGAACAGGGCAAACGAGGGTCCGTTCGGAGGAGGCAAGGGGGTGGCGAAGCTTGGTGCAAGACGAATTGGGTGGCGGTGGAGGGTCGACGTCGGAACGGGGAAGCGGAGGTGGAGCTCTCGGCGGTGAGCCGTTCGCCTGCTCAGGTTTTGGAGAGGGGGAGTGGATGACGAGCGGGAGTGCGAGTGAGGGGGCGAGGAGGGTTCGGGCAGGCGACTTGAGCACGCTCGAGCTGGCAGGAGGGCAGAGCGGAGGCGATGCGCGGTGGCTCCGACGGCGCATGGCCGACACGCGGCGAGCGCGGTCTGCCGTGGCGTCCAGCGAGGCGCGCGAGCGGGCGGGAGGAGGCGGCCGAGCGGACGCGGGCCGGGCCGAGGCGGCGGCTGCGGCGCGCGCGCGCGCGGGGTGGCGTGGGCCGTTTCGGCCAGCGGGCCAAAAGGGAGGCGGAGGCCCGCTTAGGGGAGAAATTGGTTTATCAAATTATTATTTTCAAATAAATTCAAATAATAGTGTTCAAATCTCATTTTGAGCAAGAAAAAGACATTTTCTGGAAATGACCCACAAATAAAAGTTGCATAGAATTTAATTCTCTACAACTTTGATTAAGGGGCCAACCTCAAAACTCCTATATATTTTGATTTTTAGAATAAAAGCTAATTTAGGGAGGATTTTTGAATATTTTTAAAAAACATTTTTAAAACAAATCTTTGACAAAACTTTGAGTGATTTAGTGGCTCCAAAAATTTCACCTATAATTCTAAGTGATATGAAATTTATAGTTGCACAAATTTGATGAATGTCATTAGCACATTATCACAACATGTTATGCAATACTAGTTTCCACATTTTTATTTTATTAAAGGTACACCCTAAGCACATATAATTATGAATGCCGTGACATGTTATGCTCATGATTAGCAATGCAAATGCTTGCGTAACACCGGTGTGTTACAGCCCTCCCCCCTTATAAAAATCTCGTCCCGAGATTTGGGTTACGAACCATTTATTATAAAAATCTTCGTATGCTTTTTGTAGGTATTCACCCGTTTCCCAAGATGTATCCCCTTCATCATGATGACTCTATTGTATCTTATATGTTTTCACCACATTGTTTTGAGTAGCCCTTTCTTTGAAATCCAAAACTTGAATTGGCTGCTCACGATACACCAGATCTGACTTAAGTTTTATGCCTCGAGGTTCAATTATTTCCTCTAGAACGCGCAAACATTTCTTGAGATGTGATACGTGAAAAATAGGGAATATAGCACCCATTGATTCTGGTAATTCCAATTTGTAAGCCACTGGACCCTTCCTTTCAAAGATTTTGTAGGGTCCTACAAATCTAGCGGCAAGCTTTCTGCGTATTCCAAACCGCTTCTTCTTCATTGGCGTGACTTTTAGATAAACATAGTCACCAACTTCGAACACAAGTGGTCTCCTTCTCTTATCCGCATAACTTTTTTGACGTGACTGAGCTGCTCTCATATTTTGCTGAATGATATGAACTTTCTTTTCGGCTTCTTCCACAAAATCAATACCATAATACCTTCTTTCCCCTGGCTCAATCCAGTTTAAAGGTGTTCTACACTTTCGGCCATACAGAGCCTCAAAAGGTGCCATCTTGATACTTTCTTGATAGCTATTATTATACGCGAATTCTGCTAAAGGTAACCATGACTCCCATGAACCTCTGGAAGACAACACACAAGCTCTTAACATATCCTCTAAAACAACATTAACTCTTTCAGTCTGACCATCTGTTTGAGGATGATAGGCAGTGCTACGAATCAGACTAGTTCTCAAACCTTTGTGCAAATGCTTCCAAAAGTGAGCAGTGAACTGTGACCCTCTGTCAAACACGATAGTCTTCGGTATGCCATGCAATCTCACAATCTCCGCAATATACTTCTCGGCATATTGAGGTGGTCTATAAACTGTCTTGACAGGCAAAAAGTGGGCTGTCTTGGTAAGACGATCCACGATTACCCAAATCGAATCATGGCCTTTCTGAGTAGTGGGCAAACCTGTGATGAAATCCATACTTATATCATCCCACTTCCAACTAGGTACTGACAAAGGTTGCAACAATCCAGCAGGTTTCATGTGAATAGCTTTCACTCGACAACATGTGTCACATCTGGCTACATAAGCTGCAATTTCCTTCTTCATCTTTATCCAACAATAGCGAGGTCTTAGTTCTTGATACATTTTACTACTGCCCGGATGAATGGACAACTTAGAGTGATGAGCTTCATCCATAATTTCATTCTTAAGCTCTCTATCCTTTGGAACAACAAGACGGTTGTCGAACCACAACACGTCCTGCTCGTCCACTCTGAAGTGTTTTGAAGGTTCTTCTTTAATTTTCTTTTTGATGTGGAATATCCCTTTATCTGCTTTTTGACCTTCTATTATCTTACTCTCCAAGGTGCAACTGATCTGAATACTATGTAACACGACAGGGTGCATTAGATTAAAACCATCTTAGAGTAAGGGTTGCATATTCAGACAATGTGACTTTCTACTCAAAGCATCAGCTACCACATTGGCTTTCCCAGGGTGATACTGTACATTCAAGTTGTAATCTTTAATTAGTTCTAACCATCTTCGCTGTCTCATGTTCAATTCTGGTTGGGTGAAAATATACTTGAGACTCTTATGATCGGTGAAAATGTTGCACACATTACCAAGTAAATAGTGTCTCCAAATCTTTAAGGCATGCACTACGGCGGCAAGCTCAAGATCATGTGTCGGATAATTGATTTCATGTTTTCTCAACTGACGGGAGGCATAAGCAATGACTCTTCCTTCTTGCATCAGAACACAGCCTAATCCTGTTTTTGATGCGTCACAGAACACATCAAAAGGTTTCTCGATGTCTGGCTATGCAAGAACTGGAGCAGTGGTCAACAATTTCCGCAAGGTGTGGAAAGCTGTCTCACACTCCTCTGTCCAAACAAACTTGTGATCTTTCTGTAACAGACTTGTCATCGGCTTGGTAATCTTCGAGAAGTCTGGGATAAAGCGGCGATAGTAACCAGCTAACCCTAGGAAACTCCTGACTTCTGGCACTGTGGTTGGAGTTTTCCAATCCATAACCTCTTGCACTTTGCTCGGATCTACCGAAACTCCATTCTCAGATAGAATATGACCAAGGAAAGGAACTTTCTTCAACCAAAATTCACATTTGCTGAACTTAGCATACAACTTATGATCTCTCAGTCTGGTCAAGACAATTCTCAGATGCTCTTCATGATCTTTCTCATTCTCAGAGTATACTAAAATGTCATCAATGAAGACAACTACAAACTTGTCCAATTCTGGCATGAAAACCGTATTCATCAGATACATAAAGTATGCAGGAGCATTTGTTAAGCCAAAAGACATAACAAGATACTCGTATAACCCGTATCTGGTAGAAAAAGCGGTTTTCGGTACATCTTGTGGCCTGATCTTTATCTGATGATACCCTGATCTTAGGTCTATCTTGGAGAACACCCTAGCTTTAGCCAACTGATCAAACAAAACGTCGATATGAGGCAAAGGATATTTATTCTTGATAGTTACAGCATTAAGAGGTCGATAATCCACACACATTCTCAGAGTACCCTCTTTCTTTTTCTTCACGAACAAGGCAGGACATCCCCACTCATACTTACTCGGTCAGATAAACCCCTTCTTTAGCAATTCTTCCAGTTGCTTCTTCAGCTCAGCTAACTCATCCGGAGGCATCCGATAGGGTCTCCTCGAAATAGGAGTTGTCCCGGGGATCAACTCGATTCCAAACTCAACATCTCTATCTGGAGGAAGGCCAGATAACTCGTCTGGAAACACATCCGTTAACTCACACACTACCGGGATCTGGTGGATAGGAACGACTTCCATGGCACAGGTCACACTCACAAGATCTGTTCTTTCGGGCAATGGTACCTGAAAAGTACCCTCTCCTTGGGGATCCTTAAGGGTAAGCAACCGACTGCTTGTATCTATGACTGCCCCCCAGTTCTTCATCCAGTTCATTCCTATTATTACATCCAAAACTAGTCCAGGCATAACTATCAGGTTCACTCGGAACTTCCGACTACCTAACTCAAGGGTTGCCCCTCTAACCATCTTATTGGTTAACACATCAGCCCCGGCTGAACTTATACGATAATCATAACTCAATTCTGTGCATAGTTGTTCATGCTTCCGTGCAAATGCTTGACTCATAAAAGAATACGAGGATCCAGAATCAAATAGAACAACTGCAGGGTGATGGTTAACAAGAAACTTACCGGCAGTTACAGGCTCCCCCTCAGGAATCTCATCAACGGTGGTATGGTGTACACGGGCAGTATAAGTCTGTTGCTTCTTTTTAGGCGGATAAGGGCAGAACTTTGAAAAGTGGCCTGGCTGACCACAATTGTAGCAGGGCCCCTTCACTGTACCAGCAGATCCTATAGCTCCCTTGGAGTTGCTCTGTTCTGCAGCTGCGGTGATCTTTGCTGGTGGCACGGCCATCTTGTACGGCTTCTGTGGTCCCCTGTAGTTCTGGGTTTTATGCTGTGGCGGCCGGAACCTTGCACCAGGTGCGGACGGACGATAAGAAAGACGGTTTGCAGTGACAACTCTGGACTGGGATGGTCCTAACTCAAATACCCTCTTGCGATTCTTGGATGCAGTGTAGGCGTTGTTGTTCTTTTCTTGTTTCAAACAATCACTGATAAAGTCATTGAACCTGGCGCGGGTATTGGTACCCACATGCTTCATCATCTTCAGACTTAACCCTCTCTTGAAACTAGCAATTCTCTTTGCATCTGTGTCGACCATGTCTAGAGCATAGCGGCACAAGCTATTAAAGGCATGCAGATACTGTGTTACAGTCTTGGTACCTTGATTTA
The DNA here is from genome assembly GCA_038087645.1 of Saccharum hybrid cultivar R570. Classification (NCBI taxonomy): domain Eukaryota; kingdom Viridiplantae; phylum Streptophyta; class Magnoliopsida; order Poales; family Poaceae; genus Saccharum; species Saccharum hybrid cultivar. The sequence goes on from JAQSUU010000377.1 coordinate 4,534,802, forward strand.
AGGCCAAGAACTCTCTGAGCTTCATCTCAACCAACCCTGGGGGAATATAAACTCCTCTAAACGCTTCAGTGAATTCTCTCCAAGTAATCTGGGCATTGGGAGGAAAGGTGGTGCGGTGATGCTTCCACCACATCCCTGCCGGTCCCTGTAACTGATGTGCAGCATATTCTGTCTTCAGAACTTCTATCAGTCTCAACACACGGAACTTGTCTTCCATAGTGTTGATCCATTCTTCAGCGTCGAGTGGCTCTGCTGCTTCCTTGAAAACTGGCGGCCTGGTGTCCATGAAATCCTTGAAATTGCTGTACTGGTTCACCTCATGGCCACCACCTTGATTATTTCCTCTCTGAACATTTTCAGCGATGGTACACAGAAAGTCTTCCATATTCCTTTATGACTGCTCGGCGTTGCGCTGGCTTCCCAGGAACTGTGCGAAGAATACCTCTGCAGTGAGCGGTGGAGGAGGGGGCAATTGTGGCTCTGGCTGTGGCTCCTGGTGATTGACATTGTTTGCACCACCCCCACCAGCCCCTGCACCGTTGCCACCAGTTTCAGCGGCCTCATACGTGGCACGGCGAGTGTTTGTCATCTGCATATTTCAGCAACAAGTAGTAATTGAGCGAAGTGGTAGTAATTGTATTCGAATGAACAATCATGCCATACCGAATTTATTAGAGAGAACAAGTCATGCAATAAAACAGAGGCACAATAATCACATTCCAATTAAAACAACATCACTAATCAAATTACTTCGAATGCAACATCGCGTTTCATACAACCACGTTGCCAGCATACATACACTGGACTTTTATGCGTTCGAGCATCGCATACACAACCAAGATTCAAAAGATCGCCAGTCTCAAGATCGAACAGGATACAACATGATACATGGAAACCAAAAGAAGGCCATCGCGACAGAGCCTATCACTAACACAAGGCAACTAGCCTACTCCTCGGGGCAGTCGTCGAGGTCGGAGGCGTCACCATTGCTACCATCAGTAGCGGCGTCGTCGTCGACGTCCATCTGGGCGGCGTCCGGAGGAGCATACGGGCCCATCCCGTTGTAGAGGGCATGAAACTCTTCATGCAAGTTGGCGTTATACCCTTCTAGCTCCTCGACCCTTTGCCTCAGAAGGTCCCTCTCGTTCCAGGCTTCATTCCTTTCCTGCACTAGCTGTCCCATCATGTGGTCTGCATTTCTGTTGGCCTGAGTCAACGTCTGTACCCGCTGCATAGCACTCTCACCTCTCTCGAGAGCCCGATCTCGCTGCAAGCTCATGTTGACCAACTACTCCTGCAAGCTAGCTATAGCACGTGCTTGCTTCTTCTTCTTCTGCTTCCTTGCTTCAAGCCGGTCATTGCCACGCAGACCAGTCAAGGTCCAATAGGTACTCTCAAGACCTTGGTATGCTCTGATGGCTGCATACATGGCACTCATTGTGTGGTTGTCGCTAGCCCGTCCTTCACTTGGGCCTCTAACCAGGGCACTTCCTTGCGGCTGCACCCAAATGGCATCACGAGGATCATCTCTCGGGAAAGTACCGGCCAAAGCTGCTGCCAACTCATTAGGAAACCTGCTCATTATGTCTCGGATGACGTGAAAGGCTGCATCCTCTGCACCCTCAACTGGAGTGCGTCCTTCAAACTCCAAATGCCAACCATCCCATTCTGGCGCATCACCAAGAGTAGGGACGGTGATTTCTACTACCGCAAGTCCATCCTCAGCTAACTGACTCTCACTCCAGGAGTACACCGGCTCTTGACCCTCTGGGTACCCCACATCATGGAGCACTCTCCAAAGCAAGGTGGGCATGCCAAACTCACTTAGAAAAGTGGTGTCCGTGCTGCGGCGCTCCCGCGGGGCCATCTGGTGACGGGGTGCTCTTCCGCCAGTGGACTTACGGGCAGTCTTCTTCGTGCGGGCCATCTGTAGCACAAGTTTTAAATCACCCGATGAGAACATATTTTAAGTTGATGTCACTTTTATCAAACTGGGATAATCCTTTTATAAGGGGAGGAATGCATGTTATGAATGAAATGCACAGGCAATATGATGCATGCGCGAGTCTTACATTCTCACAAACTTAGAAAATAAAGACATCTAATGATGAATTCGGTGGCATACAAACGATCTCTCATATACGTAACTAATTCGATCTACACGATAAACGCTGTTATGTACCTACAAAAAATTCATTTCAGCCCATTCCCCATGAATATATGAAAGCAGTAAATCTACCTACACGCTCTACACGAATCCCCAGATGCGTGTACAACGGTAGTAACTACCCAAATACATCGTCCTATTGACGGCATCGCCTCAACGGACGGAACACCCACACATGCGATACTTTCATAAAAAACATGTGTAAAACATGTAATTATTCTAGTATCACATAAGCACTCTCCTAGATCGGCGGTGTATCCGATCACGCTCTCACAGCTCACACTTACCAAAGCGTAGAGGTAACTGATCCATACATTACCACTCAATTAAGTGACACTCATACAATAGCACGCCGTATGAGCAACGAAAGAGAAATATGGTGCAAGAACCCCAAGTTAGTACTTAAATAGCCACCTAGAGTCCTTAACTGGGCATACAGAATATGACCACTGGCACACCTTTAGTTTTAAAATCACACTTTTTAAACATAATTTTATTTTAAATACACTTATGAACAGTAATCACGTTAAACCTTGCTCCGATACCAACTGTAACAGAACCGCCCAATTATACGAGATTAAGTAGGAAATCATCCAACGGAAGTACAATTTAACAAACTTAAGCCCGTATAACCCTGTAGTCCGTGAAATCTCGACGGATTTCAAACCATTTCACATAACAGCCAAGATCGTACTAAGTTTAGCGGTCACCATCATAAGTTACATACATGTTTGCGGCATAAAATACATCAGAGTTCAAACATAGTTATTACAAACCAGGTTCAAATAAAAGTAGCGGAAGTGGTAGTTCAAATCACGCACACACACAACATTTTGAAATAAAGTGCCAGCTTGTGATCATCTCCAGCAAAAGCATCAGACTAGAAGTAGCGAATGACCATTGCCCATGGTCCTAAGCTTCGCCCATTGCAGGATAGAGGCAGTTGATACAGTAGCCGTAATACATCTGCCCATCTGCAACAAGTGGGAACAAAGCCCTGAGTACGAGAAGGTACTCAGCTAGACTTACCCGTCATAAACTAGAAATAAAAGACACCAAGGAATCATGATAGGCTTTCTGGTGGGATAGCTGACTCATTTGCAAGAAAAGCATTTTTAACTTAACAATTCTTTTCCAAAAGCATGCAGTAATTAACTCTTTATTAACCTATCAACTATGTTTGCACTGGGGCTAGAGTAACATGTAATTAAGCAAGTAAGGATTACCATTGATCATTAGCAATAGTTATCATGTCATCTTCCACATAACTATCCAAGTGATTCATCAATATTACTACGATGAAGTAGCTCAAGTCAAGTGTTCACTATCCAGTGAACGATGGCGATTCGAATCGATTATTAACCAGCTGGTAAGTTATTCCTCACACAAACCTCACTCACCCGCTAAAGTGAGGTGTTGGTCACAGAGTCAACCATTCAGGTAAAGTCATGAGCTTGCCAGGAACCACTTGTACCCGGGGGCCGCCCGACTGCTCTTTGGCCTTATCATCGCGCCCCCGTATCCTGCCACTACTTCTCCGGTACAGTGCGTTGCGGGAAATCCACTCGGCCCGAATAATCTCCCAGTTTCGCGGTCGGAAGGTACTTTATCCGGCCAGCTAAATGTGAGGTATGCGTTCAACATGACCCGAGGGACAACAAGGGACGATCCTTAATCGACACAGACGGAAAACACTACAGTCCGAAACCCTGCAAGTTTCCGCCCGGTCTCAAATTCATTTCACACTTAGTTATACCATGACTTCATAGTCATTCAAGCAGATCTAGGTAACCACCTATAGCTCGCAGGTGACAGGAAATCACCTGACTTCTACCGGTCTAAGCCAGCTAAGCATTGACTCGACTGCGGATACCAAGGTAACAAGGATATAGTATAACAAAGGTAAGCAAGGTATAATGCAGCAACGTTTGCAAACAACTCCTAAACATAATGCATCACATTAAGTTAATAATAAATTATTTGCAAACCGGGAGAGAAATGCTCCGGGGCTTGCCTCTCTCAAAAGAGCTCGGACGGTGGTCGGAGCACTCGGGGAGCTCTTCACCGACCTCCTCTTCGGCTTCTGTCACCTCCTGCTGCTGCACCTCGAGCTGCTCCTCTGGCTCCTCGGGTAAGACGACTGGGTTCTCGGTTTGCGATCCTGTATGATGCAATGCGCGTAAGTGATTATGCAAGCGTGCATCGAAGGAGATGAATGCAATGAATATGTTGAAATGCAAGGTAGCCAACATCATCCAAGAAACTATACACTACAAGCACATGTCATCTACTGCATTCTCTTCTACTACTAACATGTCAGGTTAACATATCTTATGAAATGCTTCAAAGATACACCAAAGCTTTACTAATTTCTTAATCACACTTAAAGCAACACTTGCTTAAACCCTAAATAATAATAGGTTTGAATAGCAACATATATTTCTGATGCTCCTAAAAATCTAAGAAAATTACAGTAGCATAATACTACCCTAAACAGACTACCATAAAAATTTCATGACATTTGGATAAGTCAACTATCCTGTACAAAAATGACAAGCTATAGCATAAAAATGAGTATGAAATTACTTTGTACTATGAAAAGTGTCAAACAACAGAATTAATATTTTTCCTAGGTTCTTCATGGAATATAATGACTGTACAAAAATTATCACATGCATGTTTTATACAAAGTTTGCTCTCTAGCAAAATAACAAAAATCAGCCATTAAAGGTACTTGAACTACTTCTCCAAAGTTTTTCCACAGCACATGCATGAAACATATTTTTCCTAGGAAGTACATGATATAAGAAGATTAACAAACTTGAAATCATATTTTTCTGATAAACATAGGATTTACTAACTATTTTTACAAGATATCAGCAATATCAAGAATTAATTAAAGCTCTACAGAAAAGTATCCCAAAAATGACATGCAATATTTTTATATTGTAGATCTGGTTCCAATGAGTCCATAGAAATTTATTTCACAATTTTTGGAGCTCAAATGAATACAAAAACATTTTCCATAATATTTTTCATCATGAATAATAAAAGAAAACAGAAAACGATTTTTATTATTGAAACTGGGCCGGCCCATGTAAGTAAACCGGCCCGTGGCCGTTTTCGGCCTGATCGCGCGCGTGGGAGAAGAGGCGAGCCGGCCCGCTCAGAGGCGCGGCCCACAGGCGCGGTGGCCCAGGGGAAAACGAGGGGGAGGAACAGAGGGCGGCCTCGCCGGCGCTCTGGACCGCGACGGCGTGGCGGTGGCCGACGGCCAACGGCCATCTCCGGCCATGACCCATCCAGTGAGCGCGCGCACCGTGTTCGCGAGGAGGCAGCGAACTCGAGAGAGAAGCTCAGGGGGATGGAGAGGGAGCGAGGAAGACGCTGGGCGGAGCACGAGCTCGACGGCCCCGTCGTGGTGGCGCGGCGGGAAGAGCTCGATTGAGCCTTATCGGAGACGAACAGGGCAAACGGGGGTCCGTTCGGAGGAGGCAAGGGGGTGGCGAAGTTCGGTGCAAGACGAATTGGGTGGCGGTGGAGGGTCGACGTCGGAACGGGGAAGCGGAGGTGGAGCTCTCGGCGATGAGCCGTTCGCCCGCTCGGGTTTTGGAGAGGGGGAGTGGATGACGAGCGGGAGTGCGAGTGAGGGGGCGAGGAGGGTTTGGGCAGGCGACTTGAGCACGCTCGAGCTGGCAGGAGGGCAGAGCGGAGGCGACGCGCGGCGGCTCCGACGGCGCATGGCCGACACGCGGCGAGCGCGGTCTGCCGCGGCGTCCAGCGAGGCGCGCGAGCGGGCGGGAGGAGGCGGCCGAGCGGACGCGGGCCGGGCCGAGGCGGCGGCTGCGGCGCGCGCACGCGGGGTGGCGTGGGCCGTTTCGGCCAGCGGGCCAAAAGGGAGGCGGAGGCCCGCTTAGGGGAGAAATTGGTTTATCAAATTATTATTTTCAAATAAATTCAAATAATAGTGTTCAAATCTCATTTTGAGCAAGAAAAAGACATTTTCTGGAAATGACCCAAAAATAAAAGTTGCCTAGAATTTAATTCTCTGCAACTTTGATTAAGGCGCCAACCTCAAAACTCTTATATATTTTAATTTTTAGAATAAAAGCTAATTTAGGGAGGATTTTTGAATATTTTTAAATAACATTTTTAAAACAAATCTTTGACAAAACTTTGAGTGATTTAGTGGCTCCAAAAATTTCACCTATAATTCTAAGTGATATGAAATTTATAGTTGCACAAATTTGATGAATGTCATTAGCACATTATCACAACATGTTATGCAATACTAGTTTCCACATTTTTATTTTATTAAAGGTATACCCTAAGCACATATAATTATGAATGCCGTGACATGTTATGCTCATGATTAGCAATGCAAATGCTTGCGTAACACCGGAGTGTTACAAGATGCGCTACGTGAAGGGTTAGTGGGAGCAACAACAATAGGCTTATAAAAGGATTCATCAATTATATCACATGATATGCCTATGTTACAAGTTTTAGCTTTCTCAACATTAGTTGACATGTTTTCACATTTTTCAACTAGATGGGAATGCGCTTCTTCAAGCTTAGTGTGAGACTTTTGAAGCTTCTTATGGTCTACCTTTAGACTCTCATAAGATACCCTAAGCTCATCAAGTTCTTGCATAAGGTTTTTCTTATCCTTAAGCAGGCCCTTGCACTCCTTTTTAGATTCTTTAAAATATTGAGTGCAATCTTCTAGCATAGTGATTAGTTCATCTTTAGTGAATTCTTCTTTATCACTATCACTATCACTAGTTTTATCGTGATCACTCTCATCGTCGGATGATACCTTAGCGGCCTTAGACATGAAGCACGATGGAGTGTCGAAGAGAGAGACCTTCTCTTGGATGGCAATGCTAGCATGTCCCTTCTTCTTGCTCTTGTTGTCATCCTCATCATCACTTGAGGAATCATCACTATCTCATGTAGCAACATGAGAATCATTCTTCTTCTTATGAGAACTCTCCTTCTTTTCTTGCTTCTTCTTTTGCTTCTTCCTCTTCTTCTTGATAGCATCTTCATCATCACTATCATAAGGACACTTTGCAATGAGATGGTCCTTGCTATGGCATCTAAAGTATCTCATGTTATGCTCATTCTTCTTGGATGAGTTCTTCCTCCTCCTTGCACGATAGCCCTTCTTCTTCATGAATTTGCCAAATTGCTTAACAAAGAGAGCCATATTCTCATCAATGTCATCACTATCACAAGAGCTTGAGTCTTCATCACTTGATGATTCAATCTTAGACTTGCCCTTGGATGTGGTGGCTTTGAATGCCACACTCTTCTTCTTCTCATCATCCTTCTTCTCACTTTCCTTTTTCTTCTTCTTGATCAACTCCTCCTTCTCATCATCTTCTCTATATGAGTCATCGGTCAACACTTCTTGGAATACTTGTTGAGGTGTTGAATCTTTCAATGTTGTCCTCACAAGTACGGTGATCAACATGTCAAACCTCTTGGTTAACCTTCTCAAAAACTTCATGGAGAATTGATTATCCTTGACCTCCTCACCAAGTGTCTTGAGCTCATTCACAATGACTTGCAATCTATGAAACATCTCCGGCACACTCTTATCTTCTTGCATCTTGAAACTAGAAAACTTTTCTTGGAGAATGTATGCTTTGGCGGTCTTGGTTCCTTCGGTGCCTTCATACGTTTCCTCAAGTTTTGCCCATGCATCATGAGCAATCTCAATGTTCTTTACTTGCTCAAAGGTCTTGTCATCTAGGGCCTCATGAAGAGCACTAATGGCAATGTCATTGCATTGGAGCTTCTTCTCCTCTACCGGTGTAGGTGCTTCCGGATTAGCAACCTCAAATTTTGTTTCGGTGACCTTCCACACTTCTCTATTGATTGACTTTAGGTGTGCGGTCATATTAACCTTCCAATATACATAATTTGTGCCATCAAAATGAGGTGCCTTCTTGGTGGTGTTGATGTGCAAGCTTAATTGAGCCATTTCTTTTTCACAGTAGGTTGTTAAGCCTCAAATAAACGATGCCTCGGCTCTGATACCACTTGTAAGGTCCAAATGGCTAGAGGGGGGGTGAATAGCCTATTTAAAACTTCTACAAGAATTACTTAACCACAAGTTAGTATGAAAGGTGGCGAAGCAAAAGCACTAGCTCTAACTAATTAAGCAAGCCACCTACACAAGTCTAGTACAAGGCTATCTACTAAACACAACAACAACTACAAGCTAGAAACAAGAAGAAATACGAGAGAAGAGCTTCGAGTGATTATACCGCCGTGTAGAGATGAGAAGTACCAATCAATCACACAAGAGAAATCCTCGGAAAGAGAATGACACAAGAATTTATCCCGATGTTCACTTGCTTCCCGGCAAGCTACTCCCCGTTGTGGCGATACACCCACTTGTCGATTCACGAGCTAATCGACTATCAAGAGTCGAGCCCTCGGCGGGCGCCGCACAACCGCACACAAGATGGGGATCCTCCAAGCCACGAGCTCCACTAGAGTATCTAATTCGCGAACTCCCGCGGGGAAGGATCAAGAACCCCTTACAACACTTGGTGAGGGCTCCAACAATCTCCAATTGCGAGCTCAATCACCTCCGCTGCTTCAAGCCGTCTACCGTGTCGGGAAATATGGAAGAGTAACAAGAAATCCACAGCAACTCGAAGATCAAGTGCCTCTAGAATGCAACTCGCAAGCAATGCACTTGAATCTTACTCAATCTCACTCAAGATGTGCAACTAAGCAAAGAGATGAGTGGAGGGGTTGTTCTCTAGCTCAAAGGATGTCTCTAGGTCTCAAAAAGTGCAAGAGTTACCCTCAAACCCTGGACATCTTCTATTTATAGCGAAGGGGCACGCAACTAGGCGTTACTGGACGACACAGTTCAAAACGTACTGACCAGATGCACCGGTCAGGGTGACCGGATGTGTCCGGTCACTACAGGGCAAGCATGAATAGTGCGCATCAGAAGTTACTGTTGCTGTGACCGGACGCGCTGCTCCTGGCGTCCGGTCAGAGTCCAGTAAGCTCCCACCACGACCGGACGCGTCCGATCGCACGTGACCGGACGCGCCGCACGTTCGATCAGCACTCCGCTGCGCTCTGCCCCTCTGGACGCCTGACCGGACGCTCCGGTTCCGTGAGGGACCGGACGCGCCAGTCGCGTGCTGTACTTCTGCGCACAGGAGAACTGACCGGACGCGCTGGTCAGGCCAGACCAGCGTCCGGTCATAAACCCTAACACCCGCGCGCCTGACAACTACTGGGAACTGACCGGACGCGTCCGGTCAAACCGCGACCGCGTTCGGTGCAGCGTCCGATCACCACAGTGACCGCCGTTCGCCTCCGTTTCTTTTCCGACTTCTGACGCAGTAGAAAATAGGTATTTCACTTCTCCAAAAAGCGTCGAATCCCGTCTCGCAAGCTCGGCGGGAGGGAGAGAGGAACCCTAACCCCTCTTTACCGCTTAAACTCCACCGCCTACGCAAACTGTGCTAACACCACCAAGTGTACACCACCATGTGCATGTGTGTTAGCATTTCACAAACATTTTCCAAGGCGTTATGTTAGCTCTCTACTAGATCCTAATGCATATGCTCAAGACATCGATCTAGTGGCACTTGATTCCCGAGCTAACCGTGATTGTCCCTCTTGATAGTCGGCTATGTATCCTAAACCCGGTCAATCACTTCTCTACTCATCTTAGACCGGCAAAAGAAAAACCCTATGGTTATACCTTTGTCTTGCGCTCTTAGATCCTTCTCTTCCACTTGATCATCATGTCCATCATATTATGTGCATCTCCACCATGATCATCATTTCATGTCTATGCACCATCTCTTTGTGATCTTGTGGCCATCACTCCTTGCCACATACACCTTCATCACAAGTGTTGCTTATGCCTAACTCAAAACACTTAACACATGGCATTAGCAACTTAGTGTCATTAATTACCAAAACCAAACTTGTGCTTTCAGTTACCTCATGAAGACCTATATATAAAAAATAGGAGAGTTGTAGAGAGACGTACAGAAATATATTTCACATTCATGGAGTTAGTTAGAAAAGGCTATACCAAAAGAATGGATGGACGAAAAAAAGAGCCTGAAATTTTGCCTCTTTATTATTAGGTATAGATACGGAATGTTGTCAGGCTGCACTATCTTTACTCTTTTATTTAAGTCATATAAGTTTATTACTGACACTGTCACGATTGTGTTGTGGTGGCATTTTCCAAAGTAAATAAACGACGACCGCGACCAAGTAAAACAAAGTCTCCCCTTGTTGGCTGACCATCAAGTCGCTAGCGTTGCATTGGGCAGATGGCAAAGCATATAGATAGACGACACGAGGACGAACGACCAAGGAAAGGTACACGGTGGAATCCATGCATTTTCATGCGTGTATCACGTAAATTTAACTTTCCCGTGATCATGTAGGGCCAGAAGGACACAACACACAATGAAGTTACCTCCACGACCACTTGTGCATTGACTAGGCTTCACAATACGTCGTCCGTCGTATAGCAACGCCATACACACGCAGTCGTGCTAGATAAATACGTAGGAACCGAGAGTAGCTAATTTCCGGGGCAAAATATGTGGTGGAAACCACCTACTAAGTGCAAGTATGAAAACCAATTCAAAAAACAGATTTTGGTTGTTTAAAAAAATTGAAATTTGGTATATCTATCGTGCATACAAATATGTACTCACGTGCAAAAGTTGGGATGCAAACTCAAACTAGAAAAATTTAAACAAAAATGACAAATTTAAGATACATGTGCACTAGAAAACAAAATCTAAGGGATTTTGTCTTTTAGTGATGTGCACCTGAAATTTGCCATTTTTCATATAAATTTTTCAAAAGTGAGTTTGCATCTCAACTTTCCATGTGAGTACATAGTTGTATGCACTATGGATGGTGCCAAATTTTAGATTTTTTTTGAATGACCAAAACATGTTTTTTGATTTGGTTTCCAAGTTTCCATCTAGTAGTAGTTTCAACCACATATTTTTCCAATTTCCGGCGGGGAACGGCGGCGGCTACGGCCAGTGGCCCACACGACCACGGGATTCTGGAAGAGAAGTTACCTGGCTACTGCGTACGCCGCAAACAGCCCGAGCTAAGACGGACTTGAAGAACCATGTGATTCGTCAGGTGCCGGCCGGCATCCGATTCTTGCATATTGCTTTTAATTTGTGCATGAAACGCATGTATTACTGGCGGTGTGCGGGGTGCCATGCAGCAAATATAAGAACGGCTGAGGATGTAGTATGCTGCTTGCTTGCGTGAAAGCAGGTGGAAAATCTTTCCACTTTTTCCCCTGTTTGTCGAAGAACAAAGAACGAGACATCGTGAACGATACACGTTCTTTTAATAGTGGAATGAAGACTATCCCGTCATTTCAGTCGTTTGAAGAAAGATGTTTCTATTACGTGTGTGTTGTTACGACAGCACGCAGTCTGAACACTACATACTGCCATATATATCACGGGTCACTGCCTACCCACCTCTCTGAGTCTCTGATTAATTGTTACTCCCCTCGTCCAAGAAAGAATATAATTCTCGTTTTTTTGAAGAGTCAAACAGTTTAGATTTTGACTAAATTATATAAAAAACTACTATAATTAATGATACAAAATAAGTACTGTTAGATTAGTTATAGAATATATTTTCATAATAAATTTTGTTTAGAGACATAAATGCTAATATTATTTACTATAAACTCGGTTAAATTTGATTTACTTTGACTGACATGGATCCCGTAATTTTATTCTTTCCGGAGAGAGTACTACTGTATACATACACACCAACTACATACAGTACAAGTAATATAATACACACCATCTATTCTACTCACTCACGCTGTAATATATAATACAGTACAAGTAGTTGACGGAATGAGAAAAGAGAAGTGCAGATCGCATCCGGCCGGCGTCCCGTTTCCCCGATCAACTCCGTTATTGTTCGTGTTATATCGTGCAGGGCACGCGCGCGCACCAGACGACGCGAAACATTAGTCGACCGGAACTGACAGGACGAGGGACCGGAGTACCGGACCAAAAGAATACTGTCACGTCGCCAGTCAGGCACCCTGTACCGCACAAAGCTAGTGCGCCGCGCGGACACTCCATCGGTTGATGCATGCATGAGCATGGCCCGCCCGGCACACCAAACACGCAGTAAAACGCACGCGGCAAAAAATCGGCTCCCTGGAAGCTTCTTCTGATTGGTAAGTAGTGAGTTGGTCGACACTCCCGACGTAGAGCCTGTTCACCCGGCTTATAATCCGTCTTTTTTAGCTTATTTTTTAATCGAAATAATATTTTTCTCTCACAACAAATCAGCTAACAGTGTTTTTCAGCCGGCTTATCAGCCCAACCGAACGGGGCCATAGCCTTTTCCGACGGCATCTCCACCACCGTGCGCCGGCCGCGCGACGACCCGCCCGGGCAGGATGGATGATCTACCGGGCTAGCTTGGTGGTAGTGAGCCCCCGGCCGGCCGACCGGCCGGGCATCAGATCGTAGATCTTCTTTCTTTCTTCCTTTCTAGGATTTGATTGTTGGTTGGACTCGTACTCGCTCAGTCACTGTCTGTATGCTCTCGGAACGTGGTAAACTTAACTAGTTGGAAATCAAAAAGGGGCAGGAGGCAAAATCGAAACGAAGAAGCGCCGAGCCGTGCAAGTGGAATTGATCACTCGATCGCCGGCAGCCGGCAGCAGGTAGCAGGTAGACAGTGTGCATGCATGTATCGATGGTGTACTGCTGTGCACCGTGCACGCACGGACGGACGGAGGAATAAAGGGATTGGCTGGCGCGACAAGAAGGGCAGCAGACAGGCAGAGACACGGCACATGCATGCAGGGGACGAGGACGACGCAGAGGCGGGCGACCTCTCTTTCTGTTTCTGCCGTGTCCAGGCCTTGTTTAGATGGAGTTTAAAAGTTAAAATTTTTTCACTCTCTCTCCATCACATCAATCTTTGGACCCATGCATAAAGTAGTAAATGTAGGTAAAAAAAATAACTAATTACACAGTTTAATTGAAAATCACGAGATGAATCTTTTGAGCCTAGTTGGTCCATGATTGGACAATATTTACCAAATAAGACGAAAATGGTACTATTTATCGGGTTGAAATTTTTTCACAATCTAAACGTGGCCCCAATCGTACCCATATCGTATGGTCTCGATCCGGTCCGTCGTAAAGGGGGTCTTTACCTAACGGACGACGACCCATCATGGCGGCCGAGACTCGGATCATCGCCGCTCGCCGGTGTCTGTCTGCCTGCCTGTCCACTCGATGGACCGGAAGAAGATGATGGGTGGGGGGTGGCCATGGCCAGCAGGTAGCACAAATGCACAATACAGGACGGTGCTGTCCTTGTGCAGAGCAGAGCAATATTGACCGCCTAGTAGTAGTGGTGGTGCATGCCTCTGTAGCCTATAGCTGTAGGCTGACGGGGAATGTTCCTCCCCTTGTTTAGTTCCTCCAATTCTCCTCAAATTCCACTATGTAAAAAGAAGATTATCCGTCACATCAAAATGTCGGCAAATGCATGGAGTACTAAATGTTGATGAAATCAAAAACTAATTGCATAGTTTTGTTGTACTTTGCGAGACGAACATTTTAAGCCTAGTTAGTCAAAATTTGGATAATTTTTACCAAATACAAACGAAATGCTACAGGAATTCTGATACAGTGTTTTTCTCCCTAATTCACTGAACTAAACGAGGCCCAGCGTCATGCAATTCTTTCATGCCGTGATAATAAGTGAACAATGGGTTATGGGCTTATGGCTACTCCAGTCCACATATACGTGTGTGCGCTACCACTCTGATGCTCCCTGCCTCCCTGGTGTTTGGTTGACGGCTTGTTGGCGCCGACGCGTTCGCAGTTGATTCGGCCCGGTTGCTATCACAGAACAGTACCCTGCAGCTAGGTGTTGCTGTAGCCTGATTTGCAAGGTTGTATGAGCCATAGAGTATTATATAGTACTATGGTTGGGGAAAAAAGTGGCGCTGTGGCCGCCGAAGCGAGTTTCCACTACTGGGCAAGTCAGGGACTCTTTTTTTCGATGGGCAGAGCCCACCTAGAGCGAGCTGGCCAATCCGCCCGAAGAAGTCATGGCCCAATGCCCCTAGAGCGGGCAGGGCACTGCAGACCTGAAGAGTGGCGGCCCGCCTTACAGGTTCCCTATACAGCCCACGGGGCTAATGGACTGGACTCCTCAGCAACAGTCTTCACCGTGGCTGCTGCTGGCTCCAGTGCTGCTTGTAGGATCACCATTATAGATTTCCATTTGGCCCGAGGCCCGCCGGCCCGCCCAGAGCCCGGCTTTTTGGCCCGGCCTAGGCACGGCACGGTGGTTGTCGGGCCTAGGCCTTCACCTCGGCATGGCGTGCCAGCCCGGCTTGGCCCGTAGATATCCCAATATACATTTCCTATAAACCCTAAACAATCTTATCCTCTCCCTTCCTGCAGCCGTCACTTTACTTTCCTCTCCTCCCAGACCCCCATCCCTTTCCTCCTGCAACTGCGGCGGCGCGCGTGGCCAGCGAGCGGCAGCGCGTGGTGGCCAGCGAGTAGCGGCGGAGCGGTGCGCGATGGCCAGCGAGCGGCGGCAGGTCGGTGCGCGGCCGCTGCTGCTAGCGAGCGGTGGCGCGGCTTCCCGGCCTCGCGCGAGCATGGTGGTTGAACTTGGATTTTCATGTGTAGTTGAACTTGGATTTGATTTTTCATTGGTTTTTTTTCCTGTGAATGGTAATCGGGCCGGCACGAGCATGGTGGGCTGGTCGGGCCATCGGGCCAGCCCAGCACGGCCAAGGCCTTTAGGGCCGTTGGTGCCGCCCGTGGGCTGGCACGGCATGGCCCGATGCACCTGACGGGCTGTGCCGAGCACGGGCCCGTGCCGTGCCCGGCCGGGCGGCCCAAATGGCCATCTATAATCACCATCGTTTCTGATTGGTAATTGTCACCCAACCAACAATTTCACTACATGATAGTACACCTCAGTTTGATCACACTTAGCCAGGAGCCCAGGAAGGTACATGAACTTCAGCAAATTAGATCGCAGGATGGCCCACAAGGCAGGAACGGAAAGATACGCAAGGGGGTTGTGACAGGTCAGCAGATCGGAACAGAAATCATGGAACTTGGAACAGCACACGGGGTCGCTCGTAGAACCAGTTCGCAGCCAAGGATGTCATTTCACCCACCCAAGTTGATGCGCGAAAGAGCACATGGAACAAAACCATGCTCAGGCTCAGCACTGGCGACCGATCGACATCGCCTCAGCACTGTCCCACTGTGTAACAGGATGAGGATGAGTGAGCACAACTGCAGAGACGAAGGTTGTGTTGTGTGTAATGCTAGCTACTAGCAAGCAGCAAAGCGACATGGCAGTCGTTACCTGCCTACTGCTCGCTGCCGATAGACCAAGGCGTGTTGCATCCTCGCCACCTCCTCCGGATCGAGCCGGAGCTGACGCCACGGTACGAGTCACCATTCCACTAGGAGGATATCAGCACCATCCACCATGATTTTTTCTCTGACAAGTCCAAAAGAGAGCAGCGGGTGTGTGTCTATTTCTCGTAGGGTTCCTCCATCAGAATATAGTTCCGATTGTCTGATCTCTCCCGCTAAAAGGCCCATGCGAAACAGTTAAAAGCAGACGCCGTATCCTGCATAGAAAAAAGCATAATCATTTGAGCTTTGAGTGCGTCACCCACTTGCTTTGCTTCTCAACAGAAATCTTCTGTTCTTTACTTCAGAGTTTGTCTAATGCTAAGGGCAGGCTTTGGCTAGCAACAAAGTGGTAATGGCACTTGCTTGAAGTCATCTGAAATCCACTCATGACTCATGTGATGGTGCGGCTTGAGAAGGCCGAGGTAGGCTTTAGTGTTGAATAATGCCAAGCGTCCATGCCTGAACCTCAAGAGACAAAAAGAAAGCATGAGTGAGAGTTGCGATAAGTTCAAAGATGACTAACAAAGCACTGATAGGCCATGGCACCTCTTAGTAAAGCATGCTACACTATGGGTCAGCTAAACAAATCACCTGGAAAGAATTTGCTTCAGTCCACCTAAAACTTGATATTTCTTCTGAATAAAATCTACATGCAAAATAAAAGCCATTTTAAAAGAAGATGGTAGAAAACTTTGCCTTTCAAGGCATAGAAGCAGAAGGGAAAAAAGGGAAAGAACTTATAAGACTTCTTTTTTAGTATATATTCCTATACTTCTATTGACAAGGACAATTCCAAATGTGAGCAGTAGCTCCCCAGATGACAGGCAGACAAAATAGGGAAACTCTAACCAATCGTAGCCCTGCATGAGGTTGCATGACTGTACCTGATAGAAATGTATAACACTACTATCTAGAGCAGGTGCGAACCTGATAGGGAATGAGCTGGACAAGAAACTGAAGTTTGTTGAAGCCAGTCACGATGCATGACAGGTATATCATCTCAAAGAATAACAAGAACCAACATGTTTGCCACTACTGCAAACTAGCATATCCTGGTCCACTTCAAAGTACCGATGGCTTGCCTTTTCTGCTAAATTATTGCTGCCTGCAGACCCCTCCTTCTTTTTATAGCAATAGCAGGGTGAGGCACGATAACACAAACTTCAGAAACCCTGTCTTCTGCTACTTCCAACAAAGAGAGTAATGGAGAGAGCACCTATTGTCGAAGAGCAGAAGTCAGAAGACCAAGTTAACGAAGCTGGTCTAGCTGATGATAATACCACAGTACCATGGCTGAAGTTGGGTCTTGATGTGCCAAAAAGTGAAGAAGTCAAGCCTCAAGAGGTGAAACCAGTGGCCACTCCACATAGGACTTTCTCCTGCAACTACTGCATGAGAAAGTTCTTCAGTTCACAGGCCCTCGGTGGGCACCAGAATGCACACAAGAGGGAGAGGTGTGCAGCAAGAAAGTCACATAGATTTCAGATGATGATGTGCCTTCCTCCATCTGCTTCCTTTCTCCAACCTTTGAGAGTGAACTCCCACTCCACGATTCTAAAGGATCATGGTAAAAGAGCTGCTGTTGTCATAGCAAGATTTGATGGAGGCCGAATGAGTGGCTGGATGCCTTTTGCATTTGAAGAACCTGGAGGGCTAGTATGGCTAGGGAGCTTCACAGCAAGTTCAGAGGAGTCCAAGAAGCAAATAGAGAAAAATATTGACTTGACCTTGCGCTTGTAAATTGTAATAAGCAGATAGGTCATTACATATAAGCATTTTCTGAGAAGTGTAATCCTTTTCATAATTTCTGTTGGATGAACAAGTATAAAATGCATGGTGAGAATGAAAAGTTAGGGAAGACATCTTGCAATATAAGAGGGCCAACACAGTGGGGGGTAGGGCTTAAAGGGAGAGTATTTCCTTCTTGGTATGCTGTTTTGCCCAGCAGGGCGAATTTCCTCTTTGTATATAAACTTAAACTTTTTGCTTCCCTAACTGAATGGAAGGGCAGAGCTCCTGCCGTTACGTTCAAAAAAAGAGAATGAAAAGTTTGAATCTACCCGCACGCATGTACAATGACTGCACTTTATCTGCTCTGCTATTACTTGCAGCAGGTTATATGAATTTGGTTATACTGGATCATGTTTGTGTAAATTCAACCAATCTACAACTGTAAACCTAAAACTGGTTAAAACTTAAAATAGCTAATTGATTCAATGAAGTAAATCTCATGCAATTGTTGGTTGTATGCTAGACAAATGAGCAATTGGTGGCTATATAGCAAACTAATGTACAATTGACGTCTGTATTTTTTTTGAAAGAACATGACAGGAGCTCTGCATTTCAATTAAGAGGAGCAAGGGAGTCCCAAGTGTTTTTCAGTTATAGGTTGCCGGTCACCTCTGGCCATCCGAATTGATGTCTGTCTTGGCATGGTGGAACATAGTTTCTTTGAGAAACAACAACAAATAACAGTAATGTAGTGGGATGACTTATGGTGGGTGTTTTATGGAGCATATTGACTTACTGAGAGTAAATCATGAAGATAAATCATAGAGGGCAAACTGAGAAACACAACTTTTATGGATTTTTACCATGATAGTGATGATCATTCTATAGAGAAACTGATCCTTCTAATCTAAAAAGAAGGAAGAAAAGACATGTTTATTAGCTTACTCTGTATTTTTTGTGGTAACTAAGGAGTCCAGTTCAAATTCATACATTTTGTTTCATTGGTAAACATTGTTTAACAAGACAAACCATATTCAAGACATTTGCTTCTTTACTAATAGCAAACATTCACATGCTTGAAAGTCTTAGCCAGCATGGTTCATTGAGGCTTCAAAGCAGGTACTACTTAAAAATTGTCACACCCTAAAATTTCTGATTTTAGGTTGTGCTTAGAAAACACTAAATAAAATAAATGATTTCAATATCTAAATAAATTTATTAGATAAGTTAAGTTGCTGCTAATTTAAATATAGAAAATTATGGTTTTAAACTTTTTCATACTAATTTGATAATGTGATGTTTGTGTGATGCTTGTCTTTGGTGTTGGTGAGTGCTATATTTTCAAAATACCATAGGACGACGTTTACTTCTCACCGGAAAACTTTTTGGTATTTTATGGATTTAAAATTTTAATTTCCGTGAGCTTAATCTTTTTCTTTGATCTCTTCATCAATCTTTTCATGAGATCCAAATACTTTATTTGGGTTCGTCTCATTCTAAAATATCTCTGAGAATTTTTCCTGAATTTTCGGAGCCTTCGGAGTATTTTTCGTGGCTTAAAAATCAATTCTGGACTTTTCTAGAATTATTTTATCCATGAAATTAATTAATTCCGAAAATAATAAATCTCTCATTTTACCCCAATGCTCAAAGCCCATGATCTCTAAGGCTAATGCATTTATTTACTAATGGGTCTTAATGTCTATTTAGACCTATTAGTAAAGATGGAGGGTGCAACATCAATTAGTACCATATTGCTAGTTGATATGAAGGTGAAGAGTTTTTCTCTCTATATATACGTACCTATCTCTTGGATAAAAGCACACCAAAACTACCGTGGAGGAGCCACTAGTTTGGGAAATCTCTCGTGTAGTAAATTAGAATTTTCTCCCTTCTTATCGTGTCGCCGCCGGCCAACTCCGACAAATCCTCGATGAGCTTTTCTAACCATCTCGAGTGTCTCCGGTGAATCCTTTTCCGGCTGCCGGTGACCCTATCATCTCCCTGCTGCAGCACTTCGCGCCACCACGGGCCACGGACCCTGACCCTGCCTCTCCGCCTCGTTCGTGCGCAGGGGAGCAAGCCATCGCTGTACTGTATGGTAGCTTTGCTGCCTCTCGTGCATAAGCTCAGCCTGGCCACGTGCACACCAAGCCACGGCCGGCCAACCGCCCAAGGACCCGTGGCCGTGATGCCTCAGTTCCATCTGGTTAGGAACGAGTTCATCCCCTGCCTTTACTTCTCCTTGGCTGGATCTCGCGTCCATGGAGGCGTGCTGAAGAACACGATCTGCACCCCAGGAACCAGACGAGGTAATTACAGGTGTGCCACCGGCTGTAGAATAGACGTCCTTTATCCGTTTTAACTCTGTTTCGCCCCATTCAAGTTGCATTAGCTTCGTGTCAACGTGATCTGCATGTTAGTACCAATGTTTTTCATGTCACATGATTATAAATTTATTAATTTAGATACTAATTAGATTAACTCCGTTCTTGTTGCGTTACGACCGTGCCCACCACAAGCTACGTGTTAGTAGGAACGTTTACACATGTCTCGCATCATTAAATTTTATAAGTTAGATATTAATTTGATGTATGCTTATGCAATGGAGTTTTTAATTAAAACCAACACAGGTTTATACTTGGATCTTTCATAAATTAAAGCTAATCTAATTAATATCTACCTAAATGTCTTTTGAATTATCAGCTGCTTCGTTCAACCTATAAACATAAGTGACTTCGTTCCGTTGCCACATGTATTTCTAAATATAGTTAAATATTAAATTGATTAGTATGCCTACAACTCGTTATATAACTAAAATCAATAAAGACTTTACTTCGTGGTTTTTTGTATACAAATAGTAATATGATTAATCTGCATGCAGCTAGTTTTGTAATTAAAAGCTACATAGGTATGACACTCCGATATTTTATACATATAAATGCTAACGTGATTAATTGCTAGTGTAAACGCACACTGCACACCATTAGATGTTCTCACAATTTACTTTGTTTTTGCAAGCTAAAGAATAATCGGTATATAAAAGACACTAAAATATTTGTAACCAAAGTATGATTAGATTTAACTCGGCCTTTTAGTTAACATGAGATTTTTGTAATCTGAATTAATAATGCTTCACATAGTTTCACTTAATTAAAATAAATCGAGCATGTAGGCTTCTCTTTTATAATATATATGAACTTCCGATAGATGTTTCTTTCTCACGGTAGTTTTATTATCGGCGTCTTTTGCATTCTTATGACCGTAGCGACTAGGTCCACTCTAGTATGTTATTTTATCTTGCGTGGTGTATTGTTCTTAATTGTTTTATTTTATTGCTTGTATGTCTATCTACCTGTGGTGCTTGCTACGAGTAGAACAAGAACCGTTTATGAACGTTGGAGATCAGAAGCTACAGAACGGAAGATGAAGTTTGAGGATTCTCTGAGCAAGTTGCTTTGGGCATAAAACAAGTTCTAAGGCAAGTATAACTTGGGACCATCCTTGTTACCTATTCACTAAAATTATCATACATATGCATGTGTCTTCCTTGACAACTATAGAGATTATAACTTAGCTATTGATATCTTGTTTTCTTGTCACCTATGGGTTGTGCATTTAGGTACCAATTGCTAGTGCTTAATTATGAACAATGATCTTGTAATTTGATTAATGGATTACGCAATCAACCATTAAGATGATTTTATTACTGTTGAAAGGGGGCTAGAGCAAGGGGTTATATTGTTGCTCTAGTTACTCTCCGTAAGGACTTATCTGTAAGTGATAACCGGGACATACAGTACAACTGTGAGGGCTATATGGCTCTGACTCTAGTTGTTCAAGAGACATTTTCTAGCTTGCTAGTGGTTACCTTAAATGGCGTAAGAATGGCTTGCCACGTTGGGTGTAGGACAACCTCTAGTCTATGAGTATAGCCGAGAAGGAATTGTGCCATTTGAAAAGGGGGGGTTCCTACATCTGCCTGCCAAGTGAATCTAATGGCCCTAACTTGTTAGAAGAACTTTTGAATGGCTTTATATGGTTTCCGATGTTTTGGGCTTTGCAAACCCATGCATTTGGAAATCATGACTCACAGCGAAATTGTACACCTTTGCGCAGAGTTTAATAAACTGGTATACTAGCCGTGCTCACGGATACGAGCGGTATTGGAGATTCTTACAGAATAGTTGATCACCATGGTTATATCATGCTTAATTACTATTGATTATTATTATGCTCATGTTAATGCTATTCATTATCCTTATTACAATTGATCATTGGTTCATTAATGGGAATTGGAATTCCTTGATGCTACTCAATTACTAATTATATGATGATTAAAAGCTAAACGCAGTCAAATAGTGTCTAGCCTTTTTGAGCCTATGAACCCTGTGTTATACTTGTTGAGTTCGACATGGACTCACTCTTGCTATTTCCACCACACTCCAGTATGTAGTAAGGTGTTGCTCAGAAGAAAGATAAAGATGTAGTGGAGTTTTCAGAAGTGTTTGGCATACGGAGCCACCAGTCAGCCGTCCCTGAGAAGAATGGAGCCTGAAGTTTAGTCGTTGTTCCGCGATACTCTGATGTAAGTGTTAATATAGCTATGTATACGTTATATAATAACATTGTTTCTGATATTTTTTCATTCTGACATATGTGTGGACTTCCTGGGCACACATATGATTAGCCTGGTTTTGTTCTTTAGAAAACCGGGTGTGACAGAGTGGTATCAGAGTGGTGTTGACTGTAGGACGTATGCTAAGTAGCACCGGACGTATTCTGAAACTCATTTTTACTATAAAACTATTTTATCATCCCTTGACTCATTGATTTTGACTATTTCCTAACATTGTTTCATCAAATGATATAACCTAACATTGTTTCATCAAAGTATAGGTATCACTCAGACCGGTGTGGAAAAAAGGTATCACACAGACGTAAGATAAGAGGCTAAGAGCCATGGATTCTTAGCATATAAATGATGTTAGAGTGCGCAGCGGAATCTGGCCTAGCTCGTTATATCCACGAGCCAGCGCCCCTCGGGCCCTGGTCCACCGGAGCCCACAACATACCCAAGCTTTGGGCCTAACTCAACCTAAAAGACTAGTCTGATAGGTGAGGGCTGCCCCCGCCTTATATGTTGTGTTTCTCCACCATCAATTACCGATGTGGGACTAAACCTAACAATCTCCTCCGTCACACATCGGACTCAACTCTTCACATCACACAACCTCGTGTGATCTCCGAAAGATGTTATCCAGGCCCTGAGTCCAACGCTCATATTACATACAACCCGTGTGACTTCCGAGATGTTAACAGGATCCCCCGTACCGTGTGACCCCTGAGATTTTTCTAGATTTTTCTGACCATGGGCTCCGATACCACTTGTTAGAGTGCGCAGCGGAATCCGGCCTAGCTCGCTATACCCACGAGCCAGCGCCCCTCGGGCCCTGGTCCACCGGAGCCCACAACATACCCAGGCCTTGGGCCTAACTCAACTCAAAAGACTAGTCTAATAGGTGAGGGCTGCCCCTGCCTTATATGTTGTGCTCCTCCACCATCAATTACCGATGTGGGACTAAACCTAACAAATGAATTTGTGCAAAGTAATGTGAAAGAATATGAAAAAGAGTGGTAACAGATTGACATATCAATGGAAGTATACATGGAAAGAACAAGAACCCATTCTTTTTCAGTTGGAAAGGAAGCACGTAGCAATAGAATCTTTAGTGAAAGCATAAGTAGGTGAGACAATGGTGAATACCTGATAAGTGAGATATCATGACCATCACATCATGATTAAACTGAATTGCAAATAAGAGCACAACAACAGAGTGACAAAATCTCCACTGCAGCCCTTCCAAAATCTCCACATGTAGAGAAACTTTTTGGCTAAGGTGTTCACTGTGGAAACAGAAACCAATTTCATGGAAACACAAGTTACACAGTCCTCTGAGATGCTATCCCCTTAGAAATCCACCGGTGCTTATATGATTTTAGACATTACTGAAAGATACTAGTTATGAACACATAAAAACTTAGCAGATCACAGTGTCATGGAATTCAGTACATTCTTCTACCAAAGAAAAACTCGATATTGTTATGAATGCAATACTTAGCAAATTTGATGCTATCTTCAACATGTTATGGTCAGACTAAGGATTTCAATTCTCAAGACACTAATCCAAAGGTATTCAATATTTCAATGCTTTAGCTGTCATCTTGATGCCCTCCCATAGATTTTTTTTGAAAGTAATGGCAGGAGCTCTGCCCTTCAATTAAGGTAGGAAATAGAGGTTTTTATGTACAAATCGTCATTCCAGGACTCGGACGGGAAAATGACAGAACACAACAAAACTCACTGAGGAGTTGCTAAGCCAGTCTATCTATGGCCCTCTTTCTTAACATAATGTCTTCCCTCACTCTTGAGGCAGTTTGTAACGCCGTTTCCAACACATTATTGAAAATCCGTCTATTCTGTTCTTTCTATATGTTCCAGAAAGTGTAGATCGCCATTAAAACGCCTTCGCTCTTCCTTGGGTACCTTCTTTGCGGCCTCCTCCCACCAATCGTGAATGTGCAAGGGGCCATGCTGTGGCTGTGGGAGATGTATATCGAAGTGCTCCCAGTTCAAGATTTGGTTCCACACCGCTTTGGCGTATGGGCATAGAAGTGATAGGTGCAGTCCAGTCTCCAAGGGTCCGTCACAGAGAACGCAGCGTTCCTGATGTGGCCATCCTCTTCTTTGTAAGTTGTCTGCTGTTAGGATTTTGTCCTGAATGAGAATCCACGCAAAGACTTTGCATTTATTTTCACTGTGTGCCTTCCAGATTTGGTTGTGCCCGAACCTCCCATAGGTGCCGATGAACTGAATACGGTAAGCTGATCGAGTGGAATAGCAGTCGTCCGATGTCCATTTCCAAGTGATCGAGTCACGTACGCCTGGGAGCAGCTGTACATTTTGAATTCTGATCCATAGAGAGATGAACTCTTCTATATCGGTAGCAGTGGTGATCTTTCCCCTTAGTGATCGTATCCAATTATTGTTTTGAAGCTCCTGTTGTATCGTCTTGTTTTTTCTAGTGACTAGGAGGAACAAGTGTGGCGCCAAATTTCTGGGTACTACTCCGTCGAGCCAGCTGCTATGCCAGAACCTGGCTTTTGCGCCATCTCCAATTGTGACCATGGTCGACAAGTTGAAGAGTAGCCGATCTGCTTCATTGCATGGGAGTTGGGAACCCGCCCATGGCTTTGACTCGTCGACCCATTCTTGCCACAACCAACGAAGTCAGAGAGCCCTCCCGAATTTCTCTAGATCAGGCACCCCCAAGCCACCCAGATCTTTTGGTTGGGTCACCGTTGGCCAATTTACCAGGCAGTGGCCGCCATTTGCGTTGTCATATCCTTTCCAAAAGAAAGATCTTCTGATTTTGTCTATTTTCTTTCTTGCCGAAGCCGCTAGAGGAAACACAGTGAGGTGATAAGTTGGCATGGAAGAAAGAACCGCCGATACGAGCGTCAGGCGACCTGCTTTGTTGAGCCATCTCCCCTTCCAGGCGGGGAGCCTTTGTCCAATGCGCTCAATCAGGGGCTGCACGTAGAATTCAAGTCAGCATTATTTATTGTGGAATATATCTATTCATAAGAGGCATATGTGCCAGCATCTTCAAGTTGAAAAAATCTTGGATTTTTCAACCAAACTTCATCATGTGACATCATATCTTCTTCCACCTGTCATTAAAGCATTGCTACAGAAAGGTATCATAGAGACTAGAGAAAGAACAGTATATTGTCAGAAGAAGATAGTAAATAAAAGAAGCATGTGAAACTAACTCAAGAGTGAACGAACAAACATTCATCTCAATTCATCAATTAGTTCAAAGGACCATGCATACAAGAAGGGTGATGAAAACGAGCTGATTCTACCCTGGCTTCTGGCACAACATTTCCGTATTGTAGTCTGTGTGCATAACTCCAATGCATCAGACTATCAGTGACTGGGCAAGGAGAAGATACAATTCATAAATGTTATGTGCATTACTGAAGTAATCAAAGCTTCATGTTCTCAGAGCTTTGCAAGCATATCTGCGAGCTCCTCATCTTTCACTTCAATCTCCTGGTGTTCTCCCACAGCCTCTGCAAGCCGCGCAGCTAACTGGTGCTTACACTGCAAACACCAAAATAATAGCCCAAGATTCAGCTACTGTTTCAGTAGCAACAAGCTAAAAGCTGACAAATGCTACTCCATCTAATCTTTCCCAAGGTTTGCACAGATATAATTTTCTTGTTCATGATGCAGTAGCTGCAGTAGCCAGTAAGTGTACTTACGCTGAGCTGTTCGCCGCGCCCGACCACGTCGTAGAAGAATGAGTAGCAGGTGCAGAGGTGCTCCGGGAAGCACAGGTACTCCTCCTTCCTCTTCGACTCCCCCATCACCTGCAGCACAGATACAAGCAACAATCAGACAGGTTGTTCGCTAGTTTGGCTGGAACACGAGACATCCGGTGGTATCAGAAGACGAGGAGGGAAGGCGCCTACCAGAAAGAGCGAGCGGCCGCTGGGCGCGCCGGTGACGCGCCGGACGCCGCGCTCGTCGACGATCTTGCAGGCCCGCAGCATGTTCTTTCCGAACAGCGTCTCGAGGCTGCGGAGAGAGAGAGCATGTCAAGGACCTCGAGAATAGCACGCCCGGGGAGAGCGGATACAGCACCACGTGGACGAGTGGTTTGCCATTACTTACATGGATAAGTGCTCGTCGGATGCCTGGCCAGCTGATTTGATCTCCGCCCAGACGGCGTCGGCGACGGCGAGGGAGACGCTGGTGGCGGCGGACATTGCGCGCGCTAGCTTTTCGACGTTTTGACGCAGAGGACGGTGGAGGGGAGAACGGGGTTGGCTTCGTAGGAGACTGACAGGTGGGTCCACGGCAGAAATCGAACGAGAAAAGAAGAAGAAGAAACTCATTCCTGCACTGCGCGTGTGCGGAGCTGTAGTTTTGTGAACTCCAGTCATAGAATGATTTCACTTGGTTAGTTCAGATTACAGGAAGAACAGAGATCCACATACATACAAGATATCGATCCATCACAAAATCTTGAGCTCTTGTGAACTGCGCTAGCGCGCTCCAGAAAATTCAGCCAAAGACAGATTTCAGGAAATTTATATACACATGGTGGAAACTGCCGATGAATTTGTGATTATACAAACACTCGAAATGGCAAACCAGCTAAACCAAAATCAGCTACATTTTAGTTGTATACGCAATTCAATTCTCTGAAACCTGAACACTAAAGCCACATTCTGCAGCCAGAAAGCATCGGATCAGAGGTACGGTAACTAACATCAGAAGCTGAAGCAGCTCGGATGGGAGGCGGTTGACGCATCAGCGGTTGTGGAGGGGGTCCGACGAGTTGGGCACCCGCCGCTCGCTGCCCACGAGGCCCTCCGTCGCCGGGAACCGCCACCACTTCCTTGCCCGCACGTCGAGCGTCGCGCCGGCCGGCGGCCTCGCGTCGGTGGCATTGGCTCCGTCCGTGCCGGCGGCTGACAGTGCGCCGTCGCCTTCTCCGGTGGCCAGCGTCAGGACGAGGAGAGCCAGGAGGAGGAGAAGCCTTTGACTGCCCATCACATTCACATGCATGGAGATGGAGCAGGGTAGAGACTAGAGCGGAAGAGTGGATAGTGTGCCAGGAGCTGAGCTGGTGTGTTCTGAATCTTCTGCTGTCCCTGTCCTAATGTAACAGAACAACGGGGACATGCATGAGTCAAAGCTGAAGCAAAAGTTGGAAAGGTCTTTTTGTGCCTTAACAAGGTAGGTAGGTGCTGCTGGCACACAATCATTTGCAGTGAGCCTTTTTACCACCACTATGGGAAATCAAAAATCAAGATCCTCTTAAACTCTGAAGCATTTGCAATGCTGCAGCTGAAGGTATCAGCCTATCAGCTATGCTATGCCAATCTTCAGTTCAGAGACAAGAGACTGGAGAGTGAAGACTGAAGACTGAGGCCATCGGCAGCGTTTCAAATTGGGCGTCGTGCAGGTTTCCTTTTTCTCCTTTCCGAGATGCTTTTAGGTGTGGAGGTTAGTTAGCGTGGAATCGGAGGTTAGCGCGGCAGATGAGAAAAAAATGGGAGCAGGTGAAATGGCCCGGGAAACAGGGGACACGGCTTTCCACGACACGAGAGAAAGGCCTCGACCTCGAGGCTCCAAAGCCTATGCGCGCTGCGCTTCCAAAAAAAAAATACACTATGAAAAAAAAAAGATTCTTCATCACATCAAACTTGCGATACATGCATGGAGTACTAAATGTAGATGAAATCAAAAACTAATTGTACAGCTTGGTTGTACTTTGCGAGACGAACGTTTTGAACCTAATTAATCAACGGTTGGACACTATTTACCAAATAAAACCAAAACATGCTACAGTACATTTTCGCACTTTTCGGGAACACAGCCCACGGCATCTCTTGGCTGTAGCGGTCTAGCCGAACGCCGAAGCGAAGAGAGCGCGGCCGGTAGCGGCGGCAGAGCGTGGCTGTGCGTGCACCGCCTCTAGGAGTCTGCACTCAGGTGCGTGCCCGCGGCTGTGCCTCGGCTGCTGTCTCCGTTGTCTCCGCGGCTCGTCAGCTTTGCACCCGCGGGCGTGCGTTCGCTAACAAAGCTGTGACTTGTTTTTGGGCACGCGAATCTGGATCGTTGAGTCTTGTAACGTTGCTTTGCTGAATCTGATGCCCCTTGGGGGTACAGTAACCCGTTGTTGTGCAACTTGTGTTGCTTCGAACTTCGATGGAAGTGTCGCGCTACGCTGCAGTTGTGTTCGAGTATGAAAAATCCTGTGTCTGCACTTTGCACAGCATAGTTCTGAACTGCTAGGAAGTGTGCTCCGTCATAGAACATCTCCTCGAGCAAAGGACCGAGGAAATCGTATATAATTTATACCTAATATTAAAGAGGCAAAATTTCTAACTTTTTTTATCTCATGTTTTTTTATGCATTCTCTAACTAATTTGTGAATGTGAAAATTGTTTCTATTCGTCTGTCTACAGTTTGAATATATGTTCTCGAGGCCTAGATAGTTAGAGTCCTAATCCAAATAGATCCATCTCATAAAGTGCCTGAATAAAAATTCTAATCCAAATACAAAAGGGTAAGAGTTTTATTTTTTGTTTTTATTTTTCTATGGCCAAGTCACGTACCAGAAACAAGTCATGTTTTATACCCAGCCGTATATACAGAGCTGTCCATTTTTTTTTTGTTGGCCGTCAGTTCCGTTCCGTGTCTATGTCCGTTTCTGTTTTTATTACGTTTTGTTTTTTCTTCTTTGTATGGTCGGTCTCTTGGTTTTTAGAACAATTGAACCCTAAATTGCATCTAGCCTACAGAAACAACAGTGTCTGTGTTCCTCTCAGTCACGGGCGCACGGTAGCAGATCAAGGGACAGAGTCCAGTTCCATGCATGCTACACCTGGAAATATCAGAAAATAACAAGAAAAAAATACAGCCCCATAAATCATGGAAACCCCAAAATCACTGCTGGCATTGTCAAGTCGGTTCCGTCTCCAGCCTTTGGGCTTGTTTAGTTTGAAAAAAAATTTGTAAAATTTTTCAGATTCTCCATCACATCGAATCTTTGGACACATGAAGCATTAAATATAGATAAAAAATAAAACTAATTACACACTTTAGACGAAATTCACGAGACGAATCTTTTAAGCCTAGTTAGTCCATAATTGGATAATATTTATCAAATAACAACAAAATTGCTACAGTAGTATTTTCTAAAAATTTTCGGGAACTAAACCTGCCTTTGTTGTTTTTTTTCCTTTGCTGTTTCTTTCGGTCCACGGCATCCGTTCCGTTTGAATCTGTTTCGTGGTGGACATCGACCCGGCCGGAGGACGTGAAGAAGTTCCATCGGGTGACGCACAGCAAGTACGAGTACTCAATGCCAGCGTGGACGTACGGTGTTCGTGACGGATTACCCCCAACACGTTCAGTGGATCATTCCGGTGAAAATGGACGCGAACATGCCAGCGCCATCGATCATGCCCCTAGGTGCACCCAGACGCTGGCACATGATCATATACCATGTGAGTGATATATATATATATATATATATATATATATATATATATATATATATATATATATATATATATATATATATATATATATATATATATATATATATATTGTAAATTACACAAGTACAGATGCTTAACACGTCCGTCCACTCACTCCTATGAACATAGATACGCAAACTCCATCTCTATGAGCAACTCCGAAAGACCCTTATATACCTTCAAAAGATTGTGCCGTCACATCTTGAGATTGACGATGTCACCGTAGGCGTCTCGCTGTCGACGGGAACGTCGCCTATCACTGAAAGCACAACACCAATAAATCCTATAATAAATATAAAAAAATGCGAGCATCCGTGTAATGTCGAGGACTTGAACCTAAGTAAGTAGGTTTTACCACAAGGAACCTAGTTCCCCGATATTTTTCTATATGTTACATGAATCATTTTTTATAAATCTTCTTGTTACTTATTAAAGAAAATCTTTTTAAATACGTTTGGGCTACATGTGCTTGTCCACTAGCTAAGTATAGTATGAAAAAAAATAAATGATGCTTGGTTCAGATAAAAGAATAAAATTGGCAGGAGATATCCTTCAATTTTCACATGTCACTGCTTAAAGAATTTTTCCGTAGTCTTCTTACCGAGAAGAGATGACATCAAGGACAACTTTCGACCTATAGCATAATATTATATTGATCAAAATATGTACAGAGGTGTTATGCCCTTGATGTTTTGCGTTCAAGGTTTATCTATTTTTTCCCATCTTGTAGATTTTGATCTGGTTTATCAAGTTCTACATGAGATGTTTGATAGGTTATTAATTAGCTTTGGCAGTTTGGAAAGATGAATACGAATCCTAATCTAAATAGAAAATAATAAAACTAGCAACCAACTTATCGTGTTTTAATTTAATATACTGTATTAAGTGATATTAAGAAGTAAGAATAGAGTAAGATAAGATTTACCTAATTTTTATTTTTATTAATAAATAAAAATATGTCTCCAAGCTACGTATTATTGCAAACATTAACTAGCTAATACCACGGATGTCATTGCAATAAAATAAATTATACATTTCAAATTTTATGAAAATGATAAAACATAAATAGATCTTCTCTAGAGGCTGGAGAACCAAACAAAACCCCGCCTGCAAGTCTCGCTGCAGCCCCCACACGGACACGGGCCACGGCCACACAACCACACCGCTCTCGCCCCCCGGAGCCCGGACTCCACGCCACAGATCTCTCCCCTTTTCTCTCTCTACTAGGTCTCTCCAAACTCTTCCCCGCAGCCATGGCGGAGGACGCCCCCAACGCCGCCCCCGAGGGCAGCCAGCCCGCGCCCCCCGAGGGATCCGCCGACGCCGCCCCGCCGGCGGCTACGGCGGGCGCCAAGTCCGCCGAGGCGCTGCTCCCGTCGCTCAGCATCCAGTGACGGGCCCAGCTGTATTCAATGGTATTCAGTTGAATACCCAATTTTTGTGACAAAAATTCTTATACATATAGTACATATACATGTCTGTATAAAAAAAACAAAAATACAGTAATCTAAATACTTGTACAGGCAAATAGGTCCAATTCTCACTCGGTTTCCTCTCCCACCGATGGCCCAATGAGGCTGAGCGGCCCATTTTCACTTTCGGAGGCCCAAAATCGCGCTCCCACCTCCTTCCTTCCGTCTCGCTCTCGCACGCAGGGTTGCAGGCTCGCTCTCGCTCGTTCTTTCCCCCAATTCCCCGAACCGATGAACCCTAGCGAGCGATTGGCGTCGAGCGGCGGCGGTTGGCGGGCACGGGCGATGGCGGACCACCGGCGTCGGGCGGGCAGCGCAACGCACAGCGCACAGGCAGGCCGGTAGGGGCGCCACCGTTTGAATACCCAGGCATAAAATCCTGCGCCCGCCACTGTCAGCATCTGGCCGCCGTCGCAGCGCACGCGCGACGCCGTGGTGCGCCGCCTCGTGCAGACGCTCGCGGCGCCCAGCGTCCTCTCGCAGCGCTACGGCGCCGTCCCGGAGCCCGAGGCCGAGCGCGCCGCCGCCGCCGTCGAGGCCGAGGCCTTCGCCGCTGCCTCCAAGTCCGCCGCCGCCGAGTCCCCGGCCTCCGTCGAGGAGGGGATAGAGGTGCTCCAGGCCTACTCCAAGGAGGTCAGCCGCCGCCTCCTCGAGCTCGCCAAGTCCCGGTCCGCCGCAGCTGCGGCGGCGCCCGCCGAGGGGAGCGCGAAGGAGGAGCCCGAGGAGGACTCGTCAGCGACTGCTGCAGCCACCGAGGAGGCTGCCGTAAAAGAGGAGTAAGGCGTCGGACCGCGCTTTGATCCACCGACAATTGCTGTTATTTTGGCATTTCGTCGGAATGTTATTCATCGTTTCCCCTGCCTATGTTTACTAGTATGTGTATTGTCTATCTATTAGAGATTGCTTGTGACAAGAGGGACTCATGTTTGTTTCATGGACATGATATAATATTAAGTTATATATCAACCGTGCATCCTTCGCATTGCATATGTGAAGGTTGCTCGTGTATGTTTTCACGAGCTAATTTGTTCTCGTTTTCTGGTTGCGAAGTGGTTAATACTCAAGAGTTCTCGCATCGTTAGGCCTTACCCCGTCATGGTCTAGGAAGTATCTTGAGCTGTGTTACTTGTTGGGCTTCAGAGGGAATCGTTTACTTGATCAATGAATAACCCATGTATGTTGATGCATTAATTCTGCATCTGTGCAGTTCTAGAGGAATTTAGAAATATGTTAAATCATTTGTAGTAAATTGGACATGCTTCCTGATGGCGTTAGGACTGTACTGTTTGATCTAGGACATAGACAACACTCAGCAGCTGGCATTTCATTCCAAGATATGTTAAATCATTTGTAGGAAATTGGATATGCTTGCTCATAGCGTCAGAACTGTACTGTTTGATCTAGGACATAGAAAACACTCAGCAGCTGGCATTTCATTCCGAGATATGTTAAATCATTTGTAGGAAATCGGACATGCTTGCTTAGGAAATTGGACATGCTTGCTCATAGCGTTAGAACTGTACTGTTTGATCTAGGACATAGCCAACACTCAGCAGTTGGCATTTCAGTGAAGAATACCAAACTGCAAGGACAATGGTTGATAGTCTAAGCAAAGCATACCATATTCAAAGTACTCTTTGCAACACCAACTACATATCTTCAATTATACAAGTGTGACAGCCACCTTTATTTATGTGCAGACTACTATAACTTCGATTCTCCATAATACAGATTTCGGAGTGCATATTTACATCTGTATAATTGATATATTGAAGTTTTGAAGTTAAAAGGCAGTCCTGGTTGGTCACGCGTCACTAGATGAAAACTGCAGGTTGTCCTCCGCAGTTCAGATTTCAGATTGCATATTTATATCTGTATACTTGAAGTTTTGAAGATAAAATGCAGTCCTGGTTGGTCATGCGTCGCTAGATGAAAACTGCAGGCTGTCGATACCACCTCTTTATTTTATCTTCGGAACATCATTTGTTGCCACCTGTAGAAAAACCTCATGCTCATTCTGAATTATCGATTTGCATCCAGGCATCCAGCAAAATCCATGTCCTCTTACTCATAGCACAAAATGACCAATGATATATACTTTTATGTTTTTTGAAAAATATTTCCATGCCGCTATGCAGTTATTGTGAGAAAAAAGGGTACTAACTGTACTGGACCTGGTTGATATGTAGCGAAAGTGTAGAATTATCGCTTGCATGTATTAGAGATTTGAGTCAATAAGTTAATCTTTGTTTAGGCTTATCCCTTTTCCTGACATATTCACCCCATTCGCTGGATGGTGGCCGGTGCTGGTGCTGGTGCTGATGTTAATTTGTTGTGAGAGAAAAAATACTGCTGAATGTTTGGCTGATTCTGGCTGATAAGTTCAAACGAACAGGGTGATTGATTTTATAGCCAATAAAGCCGTTATTGCTTATGAAGAAATTATCCTCTGCCATGCAATTTTCAGCTTGCTATCGCGCATGAATATTGATGTCCAGTCCAGCAACGAGGGTATTTCCTTCTGTTGGCCCCTGCATACCCGGTGTTATGTCATATTCACGTTGAGCGATCGGATTATGTTATGGAAGTACAAAAAGGGAAAAAGGAACAGGCATGTCCTACAGAAGATCTTTAAAACTAGCGCCAAGAATATTTTTTTCTATAACTAAATTTCCCTCAAACCAGGGCTGTTTTTTTTTTCTAGAGCTCTGTTTATCAAGCGGTTCGACTATAGATGTAGGCATTACTGTGTGAAGCACATTTTTTAAAATTGTATTACCAGATAGTACTTGGTGGCTTGATTATTTTTTTATAAAAGAATCTTGGTTAAGTTTTGTGCAGAATAGCATGCTAATATGAGGTCGTAGCCAGGTTCTTCCTTGTGCAGAATGACATTCTAATATGAGGTCCTCGCCAGGTTCTTCCTGTTTATGGTGTTTCAACTATGAGTTTTTTTTATAAGTGTTTCAACTATGAGTTAAAGTGATGAAAGCGGTACAAATATGGCTACAAACTGCAATTAAGAAAGAATAATGTTGTGTTTCCCTGATTGAATTGCGGCATATGGTGAGAGCTCAGTATTTACCAAGCCAAAGAACTGGAAGAGTCCAATATCACTATGGCCCTATTTGGATGTCCATGTCCTAAAAAAATAAGAATGAGATCCAAACACTTGCTTCTCAAATGAGATCTAGAATCTAACTATCTACCCAAAACCTATTAGTTGGAGTTTTTCACTGTGCAAAGACAATAATTCTATGAAAATGAGTTCTAAACATCTTTCATTTTTTGTAATCCAGAATACAGATTCTATGTTCACTATCTAGAATGCAAATTCTTATTATGAGAATGAGATCAAACATGCCTATATCAGTTCAACTGGCTATTTGTTGATGTGCAACTATGCAAACATAGTGTTAGGCCACCCCAACACGCCAAGCTGGCTAGTAGCCAAAAGAGAGTGGCTCGTGAGAGCGCAGTGCAGCGCAGCGCACATGAGGTGCTCATGAGATCGTGTTGATGCATGGTACTCATGTCAAGCATGGCGGGCCTCTCCGATCTGGATTTTGGTCCAGGGTTTTTTTTTTTGATAAGTATTTTGGTCCAGGGTTGGAGATCGAGAAGCTGGTTGGTCAACAGTTCTCTTGCGCGGTCAGTCCCCCTCCCGCTGCTCCTGGTTTTCTTCTGGTAGCCTCCTTTGGTCGCTCCTCTGTGAGGCTCAACGAGGACTCGGTGAGTCTCCTCCTTCAATCTTGTCTTGGAGGAGTCGCCAAGGACTTTAATGTCGTTTTTCTCTCCGGATGGATGTTTCGGTTTTCTATCTCTTGCAAGAAAGTGGGACTCCTTGTCTATCAGCTTAAGAACTTTTCTTGCAAAATCTTCTCCATCTTCTTTCTTTGGGGTAATGGAGGCCCCAATTGGACCAAGGATTTTGCTGTTTGGTGCCAGGAACACGAAGCAGAATGGTCCATTGTTGGTCGCAAAGGAAAATCCCTCCCCATGGCGGGCAAGAAATCTTACGCTGAAATTGTCAAATCTCAGCGTCAGTCCCCTCAAGTTTCGATCTTTAAACGGCTTTCCTTTCCATCAGATTATGTGCGCAACTACTCTGATGTCAATGATCAATCATCGCAAAATTTTGTTGCTCGCCGGCCGTCGTCGGAGAAGAAGGGCCACCGCCGTGTTTGGGTCCCAAAGGAAAGTCAGGTGAAATCTTCAGATTTTGCTGAGCTGTTGAAGGCAGGCACGCTGAATGATCCTGTAATTGTGCCTGCGAGTTCAAATTTGAATCCGCATGGTCCTAGGCCCGGCCCAAATCGTATCTGCTTCTCTTGCTCTGGGCCTGGTTAGTATAGGAAAGCTGGTTCCAATTTGGTAATGTGCCAGGCCTGTATCAATTCTGGCTATCAGATCCCGGGTTTCCTTACTCTCGGCATCAATTCCAGTCTCAATCGGCCCAAGCCTTCCTTAGAAGTCGAAGAGGCACCCCCTGAGCCCCCCTAAATGCGATGGGTTCGTCTCGACTGCTTCCCCTCTCCAGTGCACAGTAGAAACCACCACCTTTTTTTCGAAAGATCAGTTACCGGCTTTCATTGAACTTAAGAAAAGAGCAATTTACAACCTAACCTGGCGGCTCAAGACGGCCCGCCAGCAATTTCGCTCAGGGCTACAGGAAAGCCCCTCGCCACCCCTAGACTTAAGAGTTATAGGTTACATAAAAGGATAATCTACCTTAAAACAAACCTATCTACTGCTGGGGGCCTGACTGCGCCGGGAGCAGTCGACCAAGATCACGGTATCCAGCGAAGGCCCAGGTACGCGCCTCATCCAGGATAGAATGTAAGACCTGCTGGACAGTTCTCTCATGTTACCTGAACACACGTTCATTCCGTTCTCGCCAGAGTTCCCAGATGGTCAAGATCGTCAGTGCACTTACTCCCATCCGCTGCGTGTTGGACACCCCATCCAGCGTTGCAAGGAACCAAGCTTCTAAGTCATCGTTTCGTGGCCAGCTATCAGGAAGTAGAGAGGGCACCTGTACCCATTGGCTGACCCGGCTCCAGACCTGTCTGGCAAATGGGCATTCGCAGAACAGGTGGTGTGTCGTCTCCAGGTTTCGGATGCAGAGCTGGCAAAAGTATTCATTGGGCCAGCCACGCACTTGCAATCTTGCTGCAGTCCAAATTCTATTATGAATGAAGAGCCAAGTAAAAAACTTGCATTTCGGCGGCGCTTTGGTGTCCCACACCTGTCCTGCAGTTGCACTGCACTCCCGTCCCATGTTGTGCAAGGCATATGCCGACCTTGCCAAGTATGAACCATCTGGGGTCATGATCCATGAAATGGTGTCGTGCTGCGAGTCTGATAGCGAGATTTGCTCCAGTTCTCCCCATAGCATGATGTACTCATGGATGAGCTCCCTGGTTAGATCATGGTCAACATCAGCAATCCATCTATCATTCTGAAGCGCCTGTGCCACAATCCTGTTTTTCCTTTTGCTGTGTCTGTGAAGCAGCGGGTAGCGCGAGGCCAAGGAGGCACCGTTCAGCCACCTGGAACTCCAGAAGGAGGCCTTCTTGCCATTGCCGAGCTGAACCACCGTTGCCACGTTACAGACTGCTCTGTCATCTTCTGTTATAGGTAGCTGCAGGCCCTCCCAAGCCCGTGACGTGGAGTCCCAACTGAACCAAAGCCATCTCAGTCTTAGCGATTGGCTGAAATGATCGAGGTCCTTGATGCCAAGGCCTCCATACGGCTGCGGGGTACACACTTTAGGCCAGGCCACCTTACATTTTGCACCAGTTAGGTCCCCATCCCCTGCCCAAAGGAACCGCCTCCGTAGCTTATCGAGCTCCTTAATAAACTTCTTCGGTGGCTTGATCACAGTCAGGAGGTAGACTGGCACGGAGCTGAGCACCGATCTCACAAGTTCACGCCGCCCTGCCACGTTGACAAGCTTGCCTTGCCACCCTGCCAATTTGGCCTTGGCTTTGTCTTGAATGTATTGTAGGTGAACCAGCCTCGTTCTTCCAAGTGTAAGAGGGAGTCCCAGATATTGGATTGGGAAGGATGCCCGCTGCCCAGAGAAGTCGGCCAACACCTCATCCAAGTTGAGACCCGAGCATCTAATTGTCGCGACAGAGCTCTTGCACACGTTGATCTCCAGGCCAGTAGCGTCACCGAAGGCTTTCATCATCCGCATAATGCAGCTCACATCCTCCTTTACCGGGTTAGTGAAGATCATTACATCATCCGCGTAAAGGGACATTCGGAGCCTTGCCTGGCGCCCTCGCAGGGGCGTCAAATGGCCCTCTTCAGTTGCTATCTCGAATAGCTTGGTGAGCACATCCATCGCCAGTATGAAAAGATATGGCGACAAGGGGTCTCCCTGTCGCAACCCTCGAGAGTGGCTGAGCTTCGGTCCAGGAACTCCATTTAACATGACAGCTGATGAGGAGTGTCTGAGCAGCGCAGCAATCCAGTTGGTCCATCTCGTGCTGAATCCTCTTGCTCTCATGAGCTCGAGCAGGTACTCCCAAGAAACGGAGTCAAAGGCTTTATTGATGTCTAACTTCATCAGGCATACTGGGGTTTTAGTCCTATGGTAGTGCCTGGCAAGTCCTCTGACATAGGTAAAGTTGTCCTGAATGCATCTGCCTCTGATAAATGCGCTTTGCGAGGTCGAGATCAGCTCATCGATGTAGACTGACAGCCTTGCAGCTAGTACCTTAGTGACTAGTTTGGCAAATGAGTGTACAAGGCTTATAGGGCGGAAGTCCTTAGGCTCAGAGGCAACTTCCACCTTTGGAATCATTACCACCTGCGCACCATTCACATGTGGAAGTGAGGCACAGTGCTGGATGAAGATGCTGTGGAAGGCGCTGACAACATCATGTTTGATTATTTCCTAGCAACTCTTGTAGAATTCACTGGTAAAACCATCCGGGCCTGGCGCCTTGCCACAGGGCAGACTCTTGACCGCAAGCTGTATCTCCAACTCTGAGAAGGGCCGATCCAGTTCTACCCCCTGACGTTCTACGAGCCTTGGTAAGTCCAAGTTGTCCTAATTGAAAGTTCTAGCCCGTGGCTTCTTGGTGCCCATGAGGTTGACAAAGTAATCGTGTAAGATCTCTTCCTTCTCATGGTGGTTCCAAGTCAGTGTGCCATCCTGTTTCTTCAGTGAATAAATGTATTTCCTTCTCCGCCTTGCACTCGTTTTGAGGTGGAAGAAACGGGTGCAAGCATCACCGGCCCTGAGCCAGTTGATCCTGGAGGCTTGCCTCCGCCTTGATCTTTCTACTGCAGCTAGGCCGAGCGCTCTCATCTTGAGATCTTTCCTCAGGGATAGTTCTTCACTAGACAGTTGTCTTCCTTCCTGAGCAATATCCATTCTTAGTATTATTTCGCTTGCAATTGCCAGCTGGAGGCGAACATTCTTAAACAATGGCTTGCTCCAGGATTTGAGGGTTCTCGCTGTTTCTGCCAGCTTCTTCTTGATCACAAGTAAAGCCGAGCCAGTCTGCTCCTTTGCCCAGGCTTCCTGGACGACCTCCTTGAACCCCTGGACATGTAACCAATGGTTTTCAAATTTGAAGCAAGCCCTCCGCGGCAATCGGACTTGACGTGTTAGGATGATCGGGCAGTGATCTGAAACCCCGGTTGACAAAGCGTTTAGAGCATAGTTGCTGAAGGTGAGCTCCCAGTCAGCATTGCAGAAAGCTCGGTCCAAGCGAACTAAGGTAGGCCTTTCCCTTTCATTTGACCAGGCGAACCTTCGGTTATGCAGGCAGATTTCCAACAGTTCGCAGTCGTCTAGTGCTGCTCTGAATTTACCCATTAACCGGCGGTTGAGGTTGAGATTATTCTTGTCACTAGCCTTGTAGATGAGATTGAAATCTCCAACAATCAGCCACGACACTCCAGCAGCAGGCTTTAGCATAAGCATTTCCTGGAGAAAATCCTCCTTTCTGGCATCATTAGCTGGGCCATAGCAGGTACTGATTCTAAATCTGGAGTTGGACATCAGTACTGTAACCGTGGCACTGATACTGAAGCTTCTCATGTCGATGTCAGTCACCAGTGCCACATCCTTATCCCACGCAAGGAGAACTCCTCCTCTGGTGCCCTCAGCATCCAGCGCCTGGTAGGAGGCTAATCTGTGCCCAAGTGTTTCTAGGATGATTGAGGGTGTCATTGAATCAATTTTAGTCTCCTGCAAGCATACTATCACCGGCCTAGCACTGTCAGCAGTCTGCTTGACCAGCTCTCTGTGTGCAGCATCATTCAAGCCCCGCACATTCCAGCTCATGATCGACAGTTCAGCACTATCCATGTAAACACATAAGCAACACCATTTCATTACCACAGACACAAAACACTGATACAATCCTAACCACAGACTCAACGAGGCCACCACAGCCTTTGAACCCAGTCTCATCTCCAACAGCACCACTTCTTGTCAGCACAACAAGGCCTAAACGCCTTCTTGACTCACGCACAAGGCCTAAACGCCTTCTTGACTCACACAGTTCACCACTGTCATGCCTTCCACCTAGACTCCAGTCGAAGCCGCACCGGACGCGACTAAGGATACAACTGAACGACACAACACTAAGGCCCTTCCACGGCCACGCAGCTACTACACACTGGTGTTGCATTAACATAGTGACATTAGGAACTCCGATCCAGAGTCCAGCAGTCACTCCTCCACCTCCGTCGCACCATCACCACCCTCAGCTGCTAGGAGCTGCGCGGAGGCTGCAAGCACTGGGCCACTGTCCAGTGATGTGAGCATCCTGACAGCCTTGATCGCCTTGTCAGCACCTTGAGCACTCCGATAGCGAACTTTTTGGTTGATCCTCGCCCTCACCTGCCAAAGGGCTTCGAGATGGTGGATGCGCCGCTCCATCCGCCTCTCAGGCATGAGGTCTTCGTCACCAGCTGCTACACTCTTCATAATGAGGACCTAGCGATCGTCAGATTGGAGCCGAAGGTGCACAAGGACGACTTCAGCCTGCTCGCCATTGAGCTTCGTAAGTTCTTCTCGGAAATCCACTAGGCTCGTGTTACCGAGATTCAGCCGTGCCCTTTTGGAGAAACCTTTGTGCGTTTTGGCAGTCCGCTTGAGCGAGAGTGTTTCCTAGGGCCAGTCTTTGCTTTTGGTTCTTATCAAATGACAGTCATCAAGCACGATGAGGGGGAGAATGCAAGGGTCTTTGATCTGGATCGTGAGGCCTGGGTGATGCTTGTTGGCTTCCCTGAAGATCTGCGCAACTCTGCGGTAATTGCCAAAGCAGTTTCCACTTTTGGCATCCTTGTTTACTGGCACGATTCGGAAAACCTTGCACGTGTGATTGTCAAAGTGTGCTTGAATGATGAAGGGAAAATACCGGACTCTGTAAAAGTCAATGCAGGTGTTCCTTACAAAGGGCGTTCATGGACAGTGCCTGTGTTTGCGCTCAAGAAAACTGGTGTGACTATGGTTCCTGAAGAAGAGGTTTATGTGTTAGATGGTCCCTCCCATCCGATGCCACCCCAGCCTCCTCGATGGATAGACCCAACTGATCCTGCTTGCTCCAATGTCACCCCTGCAGATTCCCAAGCTGACAACTGATGGACATTGAAGCTGATCCGAATAGAGCGCCTACTGCTGGACGCCAGGGTAATTAGGTTGTCGAGGCTGTTATTTTGGTCGATGAGATTGGTGTGCTGCATGAGACCCAGTCTGGTCCTACTCTTCCTACCTCCACTGTCGTTGAGAATGTTGCCACTCTAGCCACATTAGTTTTGAATGTTCCTGCCTCAGATCAGAATGTGTTTGATGCTGAAGCCAGTCCTTCTGCCCTAACTATTGCTCCTAAACAGAAGCTCAAATCAGTTATCGTCTGTCCCAATCTGGGCCTCAATCTGGATCTCAACAAGGTACGGTTTTACATACCCAAAACCCTTCCTTCTAGTTTCTTATCCTTACTATCAACTCTGGACATAAGCCGTGACACTGACATACCTTTGTTCTTTGATGATCCTTTCATTCTTGTTTACTTGGGTTGTCTGATGCCTCCCCAAATTACTGATGTCACCCCTGATGAGGCTCTGGAGATGATGATAGCTGATGAAATTCTAGAGAAGAAAGAACAGTACATGGTTGAGATCCCAAGGCCTCTAGACTTCATCCCTACGAAGAGAAGGGCTAAGAAGCTAGTTGAACCCCTGGATGTGCAGTTCCTCAGGTGCAGCAAGAGAAATGCTGACAAGCTTGGAGGGTTCAAGGATGAGGAGAGCGCTAGGAAGGCTGCCAAGTCCACCATGGATCCCATGCCACTCGCGATCGTGCCACTTGGCTCTCCTGCTCTAGCTCCATACCTGACTCTAGAGGTCATTGAAGGCATTGTCACCGGCTTCCTCTAGATACAGCCTGAGGTTGTGTCGGCTGCAATCCTCAACAAGGATATTGATGGAAAGAAGTAGATCCTTTGTCTTGCCTGCTCCAAGCTTCATGGTGGAGCATCTTTTGCTTTCGATAATCTTTAGTCTTAAGTTGTGGCAACCTGCGTGTTGCATTTTTAGTCTATGCTTATGCTGTAATAATCATCCACACTAGTGGCAGTGTCGGTCTGGATGTACTGAACTCTTTGAGTTGGTCAGTTTAATCAGTTCCTGCTTGGCTTACTTTGCCCCGTCTCATGTAGCTTTGTATCTTATGCTTGTGTTTTCCTTTCTTGCTGCTTATGCCATGACTAATGCAACACCTTTCTCTGTTCTTCTGATGATAATGGCTCTGTTGTCTTTCTTGGTGATGGTATTTTGTATGATGTCATGATTGTTTCTCATATATCTGTGCATCATGAGTAACAACAGAATTACTAAGATTCTAGTCTGGAATATCAGAGGCCTGAATTCGCAAGGAAAATGGGATGCTCTTAGGACCAAAATTGCAGAAAGTGGCTGTCATATCTTGTGCCTGCAGGAAACCAAAAGAGATTATTTTGATATCTTTTATCTTAAGAAATTCTGCCCAAGGAGCCTTGATAAATTTGCCTTTTTCCCCTCTGCTGGTGCTTCCGGAGGGCTGATCATTGTTTGGAATGGTAACTTTTTTTTGATGGTTTGGTTGTGCAGACCAATATGTATGCTGTTACTTGTAACTTCACCAGGCTCTCTGACAGCAAGTCATTCCTTCTATCTAACATTTATGGTCCATCTCGTTCTCAAGAGAAAATGGCTTTTGTCACATGGCTTATGAATCTTGATATCAGTCTATTTGATAATTGGCTTCTTGCAGGGGATTTCAACTTATATAGATCTTAAGAAGATAGAAGTAAATTAGGGGGCGATCCAACCAAAATGGCCATGTTCAATAGTCTTATTTGAGACTTAGATCTCCTTGAGATCCCTATAAGTGGAAGAAGCTTTACTTGGAGCAATATGCAACTTGATCCCCTCCTAGTCAAATTAGATTGAGTTTTCACCTCTTTTTCATGGGGACTCACTTTTCCTGTCACCTCAGTTCAACCTCTATCAAGGCCAGTCTCAGATCATTGTCCTTATGTCATCAACATTGGCAGCAGCATCCCCAAGGGCTCAAGATTCAGATTTGAGAATTACTGGATAGAACATGTTGACTTCCTAAAGACAGTAGAACCTCATTGGAATAGTACTTAATATTTTGCTGACTCAGCCAGAACTATTTGTGTGAAGTTCAAGAAAGTTACACAAGGGCTCAAATCTGTAACAGAATCGACCAATTATACGAGATTAAGTAAGAAAATCATCCACCGAGCAGACGATTTAGCAAACTTAAGCCCGTATAACTCGATAGTCCGTGAAATCACGACAGATTTCAAACCAACTTACATACCAGCCAAGATCATAATAAGTTCAGCGGTCACCATCACAAGTTACATAAAAGTTCGCGGCACAAATACATCGGAGTTTAAACATAGTTATTACAAACCA
The DNA here is from genome assembly GCA_038087645.1 of Saccharum hybrid cultivar R570. Lineage (NCBI taxonomy): Eukaryota > Viridiplantae > Streptophyta > Magnoliopsida > Poales > Poaceae > Saccharum > Saccharum hybrid cultivar. The sequence goes on from JAQSUU010000377.1 coordinate 4,577,740, forward strand.
GTTTCAAATAAAAGTAGCGGAAGCATTTAGTTCAAATCACACACTCACACAGAGTTCAAAATACAGTGCCAGCTCAGGATCATCTTCCAACAAAAGCATCAGACGAGATGTAGTGAATGACCATTGCCCATGGTCCTAAACTTCTCCCATCGCAGGATAAAGGCAGTTGATACAGTAGCCGTAATACATCTGCCCATCTGCAACAAGTGAGAACAAAGCCCTGAGTACAAGAAGGTACTCAGCTAGACTTACCCGACAGAACCAAAGATAAAAGACACCAAGGATCATGACAGACTTTCTGGTGGGGTAGCTGACTCATTTGCAAAAAGACATTTTTAGCATTTAAAGAATCTTTCCAAAAGCTTTGCATCAAGTTAAAATCTTTATTAACCTGTCAACTACATTTGCACCTGTACTAGAGTAACATATAATTAAACAGGTAAGGATAACCAATGATCATTAAACAACTTCTATCATGTCATATACCATATAACTGTTCAAGTGTTCCATCAGAATTACTACAATGAAGTCACTCAAGTCAAGTGTTCACTATCCAGTGAACGATGGCGATTCAAATCGATTATTAACCAGCTGGTAATTTATTCCTCACACAGGTGTTGGTCACCGAGTCAACCATTCATGTAAAGTCGCGAGTTTACCAGGAACCACATGTACCCGGGGGCCGCCCGACTGCTCTTTGACCTTATCATCGCGCCCCCGTATCCTGCCACTACCGCTCCGGTACAGTGCGTTACGGGCAATCCACTCGGCCCAAATAATCTCCCAGCTTCGTGGTCGAAAGGTACATTATTCGGCCAGCTAAATGTAAGGCATGCGTTCAACATGACTCGAGGCCCAACAACGGTCGGTCCTTAATCGACACAGACGGAAAACACTACAGTCCGAAACCCTGCAAGTTTTCACCCAGTCTCAATTTCACATTAACACTTAGCTATTCTCAGATGACATACTTTCTCAAACAGATCCAGGTAACCACCTATAGCTCGCATGTGACAGGAAATCATCCGACTTCTACCGGTCTAAGCAAGCTAAGCAATTACTTGACTGCGAATAATAAGGTGACAAGGATAGGGTAGAACATAGTAAACAAGGTATAATGCAGCAACGATTGCAAACAATTCCTAAACGAAATGCAGCAGTTAAAGTAAAGCATTAATAAAATATTTGTAAATCGGTGGAGATAAATGTTCCGGGGCTTGCCTCTCTCGAAAGAGCTCGGACGGTGGTCTGGGCACTCTGGAAGATCCTCACCGACCTTCTCGTCGGCTTCGGGCACCTCCTGCTCCTCGGGCTGCTCTTCCGGCTCCTCGGGAACTGCTACAGGAGTTACTTCCTGCGATCCTGTATGATGCAAATGTATAAGTGATTATGCCTAGGTGCACTACAGAAATGACATGTAATGATCATGATGAATGAAATGTAGATAAATAGGTTTACTTTGTTTCGTAAAGTAGGAATGAAATTCTTCTACAAGGTAGTCAACATCATCCAAGAACATATACTACAAGCACATGTCATCTACTGCATTCTCTTCTACTGCTTCTATGCTAAGTCAACACATCTTATTAAATGCTTCAAAGATACACCAAAGCAAACTCTATTAACTAATCCTGCATTAACAAGGTTAATTAAACCCTAATTGCAACTAGGTTTGAACAACAACACCTATTTTGGTAGCACAGAAAAATCTGAGAAAATTACAGTAGCTTTCTATCATCTAATCTAGCATACCACAAAAATTTCATTGCATTTGGATTACTAGAACTGCCTACACAAAAATAACAAGCTAGGGCCTAAAAATGAGCATAAAAATACTTTATACTATGAAAAGTATCAAACAACAAATTTAGCATTTTTCCTACATTCTACACAATAAACAATCACCATAGAAAAATTATTACATGCATGTTTTATTCATCTTTTTCTCTCTAGCAAAAATAACAATTATTAATAATATTAAACACTTGTACTACACATCAAGATTTTTCTACAGAACATGCATAGCATATATTTTTTTTCTAGAAAGTACATCACAAAAGAAAATTATTGCAAGTGGAACCATATTTTTCTGAACTTTCTATGATTTATTACCTATTTAACAAGAAAATAGCAATTTCAGTTATTAAATAGAAAGTCTACAGAAAAGTATTTCAAACTTGACATGCAATATTTTTAAAATGTAGATCTACTCAAGAGAAACACTACAAAATTTGTTTCACAATTTTTGGAGCTAAAATGAGCAAGTTATGGATTTTAGAAACCCTTTTAACAATTTCTAAAAAATCATTTTTGAAAATCCTTTTAACAATAGCCGCTGAAAACGCTGGGTGCACCCGGTGCAGTGCACACGCGTGCGCGAGAGGAGGCAGACAGGTGGGCCCGCGACCCCACGAGTCAGCCACACAGAGGAGGGGGAAACGCTGACCGCGCGGTTCTCGCCGCCGGTGAGGTCACCACCATCGTGATCCCCGTGCCAAGGCGGTCACGTTGGTGCAAATGGCATAACCGGAGGAGCTCGGAAAAAGGCTCGCCGTCGCCAATGGCGGAGCGGCGGCGCGGGTGGTCACCGGCCGACCATCCCCGACCATGCCACGGGCACCGGAAGGGCGCTCGAGCAACGGTGAGCTATGACGAACAAGATGCGCGGGCTAGAAAGGGAAAAGGTGGGGCGGAAGGGAGCGGTCCACGGAGCGGAAAGCTCCGGTGAGCTCGGCTCTGCTCCAGCGAGCAATTCACGCGGAGAGGAAGCTTACCATGAGCAACTGATGCGAGCACTGGCTGCGCGATGGAAAAGCGAGGCTCGGGGCAAGACGTAGCGGCTCGCGGTGAGACGGAACGGCCGAAACGCCGTCTCCGGTGATGGCGCGTGCGGTGGCGGAGGCGGGACTATGGCTGCTGCTGCTGGCTCACTTCTGTGAGGCGAGGAGAGGGAAATGGAGGCGGTAGTTGAGGCGGGCGAGCGCGCGGAGGGAGTAGGCGGGCGCGGAGGGACGCGTGGCGCGCGGTGTCGGCGATGTACGGCCACGCGGCGGCCGGCTTCTGCCACGGCGACACGGCGTCGCGCGCGCGGGCGGGCGGAGGCAGGCGTGGACGCGGGAAGTTGGGTCGGGCTGCTTGCGCGAGCAGGCCGAAGCGGAGGCGGCGGCCCGCTAAGGCCTGATTTTTTTCTTTTCTAAATAAATTTCCAGATTTTCTAAATTGATTAAATTTAAATTTTGAAGATGAAAAATACATTTTCACAAATTGCCCGCAAAACAAAAGTTGTTCAAAATTTTATTCTCTACAACTTTCATTTATGGCACTTTTTGAAATTCTAAATAGATTTTGAATTAGTGATTTAAAGTCAAATTTTAAATAAAAACTCATTTTTCTGAAATATTTTAAAAGAAAAATTTGAGGAGATTTTGAATACAAAAATTGCTCTAAAAATCATGTTAATTATTTCTAAGTCATTTAGAGTTATAGCCCAACAAATTTTTACCACTCTTAGCTAGAAATTAAAATACTTTAGGGTTCAAACATATTTTTCACAATTTAATTAATTCCAACTTATATTGCATGCAATGATGAACATGTATGAAATGGTAATGCTCATGATTTGGGATATAAATGCATGCTTAGCACCTAGGGGTGTTATAGCCCTCCCCCCTTATAAAAATCTCGTCCCGAGATTTGGGTTACGAACCATTTGTTATAGAAATCCTCATAAGCTTTTTGTAGATATTCACCCGTTTTCCAAGTTGCGTCTCCTTCATCATGATGACTCCACTATATCTTGTATGTTTTCACCACACTGTTTCGAGTAACCATTTCTTTAGAGTCCAACACTTGAACCAGTTGCTCACGATATACCAAATCTGATTTGAGCTTTATGCCTCGATGTTCGATTCTTTTCTCTGGAACATGCAAACACTTCTTGAGATGCGATACATGAAAAACTGGAATATAGCACTCATTGTCTCAGGTAACTCTAACTTATAAGCGACTGGACCTTTTCTTTCCAAGATCTTATATGGTCCCATAAATCTGGCTACAAGCTTTCTGCGTACTCCAAACCGTTTCTTCTTCATTGGCGTGACTTTCAGATAAACATAGTCACCAACTTCGAACACAAGTGGTCTCCTTCTTCTATCCGCATAGCTTTTTTGACGAGATTGAGCGGCTTTCATATTTTGCTGAATGATATATACTTTCTTCTCAGCTTCTTCTACGAAGTCAATACCATAATATCTTCTTTCTCCTGGCTCGATGCAGTTAAGTGGTGTTCTACACTTTCTGTCATACAAAGCTTCGAATGGTGCCATTTTGATACTTTCTTGATAACTATTATTGTAAGTGAACTTTGCTAAAGGTAACCATGACTCCCATGAACCTCTGGAAGATAACACACAGGCTCTCAACATATCCTCCAGAACAGCATTAACTCTTTCGGTCTGACCATCTGTTTGAGGATGATAGGCAGTGCTACGAATCAAACTAGTTCCCAAACCTTTATGCAAGTGCTCCCAAAAGTGAGCAGTGAATTGTGACCCTCTGTCAGACACTATAGTCTTTGGTATGCCATGCAATCTCACAATCTCTGCAATATACTTCTGTGCATATTGAGGTGATCGATAACTGGTCTTGACAGCTAAAAAGTGAGCTGTCTTCATAAGACGATCCACGATTACCCAAATCGAATCATGTCCTTTCTGAGTAGTAGGCAAACCTGTGATGAAATCCATACTTATATCATCCTACTTTCAACTAGGTACGGACAAAGGTTACAACAATCCGGCAGGTCTCATATGAATAGCCTTTACCCTACAACATATGTCACATCTGGCTACATATGCTGCAATCTCTTTCTTCATTTTTGTCCACCAAAAACGAGGTCTTAGTTCTTGGTACATTTTGCTACTTCTGGGATGGATAGATAACTTCAAAAGGTGAGCCTCATCCATAAGTTTATTCTTAAGCTCTCAATCCTTGGGAACAACAAGACGGTCGTCAAACCATAACACGCCATGTTCATCCACTCTAAAGTGCTTGGATGGTTCTTCTTTAATCTTTTCTTTGATATGGAATCTCCCTTTATCGGTTTTCTGGCCTTCTATTATCTTACTCTCCAAAGAACAACTAATCTAAATATTGTGTAACACGGCAGGATGCATTAGATCAAAACCATCTTCGAGCAAAGGTTGCACATTCAGGCAATGTGACTTTCTACTCAAAGCATCTGCCACTACATTGGCCTTTCCAGGATGATATTGCACATTCAGGTTGTAATCTTTGATCAATTCTAACCATCTTCGCTGTCTCATGTTCAATTCAGGTTGGGTGAAGATGTACTTGAGACTCTTGTGATCGGTGAAAATATTGCACACATTACCAAGTAAGTAATGTCTCTAGATTTTTAATGCATGCACTACGGCAGCAAGTTCAAGATCAAGTGTCGGATAGTTGATCTCATGCTTTCTCAACTGACGGGAGGCATAAGCAATGACTCTTCCTTCTTGCATAAGAACACAATCTAATCCTATTTTTGATGCATCGCAAAATACATCAAAAGGTTTCTCAATATCTGGTTGCGCTAGAACTGGAGCGGTGGTCAACAGTTTCCGCAAGGTGTGGAAAGATGTCTCACACTCCTCTGTCTACATAAACTTATGATCTTTCTGTAGCAAACTTGTCATTGGCTTAACAATCTTCGACAAATCTAGGATAAAGCGACGATAGTAACCAGCTAGTCCTAAGAAACTTCTAACTTCTGAAATTATGATTGGTGTCTTCCAATCCATAACCTCTTGTACTTTACTCGGATCTACAGAAACTCCATTATCTAACAAAATATGACCAAGAAAGGGAACTTTCTTCAACCAAAATTCACACTTGCTAAATTTAGCTTACAACTTATGATCTCTAAGTCTGGTTAAGACAATTCTCAGATGTTCTTCATGATTTTTCTCATTCTCAGAGTATACTAGAATATCATCAATGAACACAACCACAAACTTGTCCAACTCTGGCATGAAAACCGTATTCATTAGATACATAAAGTATGCAGGAGCATTTGTTAAGCCAAAGGACATAACAAGATACTCGTACAACCCGTATCTGGTGGAAAAGGCAGTTTTCGGTATATCTTGTGGTCTAATCTTTATCTGATGGTAACCCGATCTTAAATCTATCTTGGAGAACACTATGGATTTGGCTAACTGATCGAACAAAACATCAATATAAGGCAAGGGATACTTATTCTTGATAGTTACAGCATTAAGAGGCCTATAATCCACACACATTCTCAAAGTACCCTCTTTTTTTCTTCACAAACAAGGCATGACATCTCCATTCAGACTTACTTGGCTGGATAAACCTCTTTTTCAACAATTTCTCTAGTTGCTTCTTCAGTTCAGCTAACTCATCCGGAGGCATCCTATAAGGTCTCCTTAAAATTGGAGCTGTCCTGGGGATCAACTCAATTCCAAACTCAACATCTCTATCTGGCGGAAGACCAGGTAACTCATCTGGAAACACATTCAAAAACTCACACACGACCGGAATCTGATGAATCGTAATGACTTCCATAGCACATGTCACACTCACAAGGTCTGTTCTTTTGGGCAATGGTACCTAAAAAGTACCCTCTCCCTAGGGATCCTTCAGGGTAAGCACCCGACTTCCTGTATCTATAACTGCTCCCTATTCCTTCATCCAATTCATCCCTATGATGACATCCAGAACTAGTCCAGGCATAACTATCAAGTTTACTCGAAACTTTCGACTACCTAACTCAAGGGTTGCCCCTCTAACCATCTGATTGGTTAAAACATCAGCCCCTGCTGAACTTATACGGTAACCATAACTTAAATATGTGCATAGTTGTTCATGTTTCTGTGCAAATGCTTGACTCATGAAAGAATGCGATGATCCAGAATCAAATAGAACAACTGCAGGGTTTTGGTTAACAGGAAACTTACCAGTAGTTACGGGCTCTCCCTTAGGAATCTCATCCACAGTGGTGTGGTGTACCCGAGCATTATAGGTCCGTTGCTTCTTTCTGGGCGGATAAGGATAGAACTTTGAAAAGTGGCCTGGCTGATCACAATTGTAACAGGGTCCCTTCACTGTACCAGCAGATCCTATAGCTCCCTTAGAGTTACCTTGTCCCGCAGTTGCGGCTGTCCTTGCTGGCGGCACAACCATCTTGTACGGCTTCTGTGGTCCCTTGTAGTTCTGGGTTTTATGCTGCGGTGGCCTAAACCTTGCATCTGGTGTAGACGAACGATAGGTCGAACGATTAGCAGTGACAACTCTTGGCTATGATGGTCCTGACTCAAAGGCTCTCTTGCGAGTCTTGGATGCAGTGTATGCATTGTTGTTCTTCTCTTGTTTTAGACAATCACTGATGAAGTCATTGAATCTGGCGCGGGTATTGGTACCCACATGTTTCATCATCTTGGGACCTAACCCTCTCTTGAAACTAGTAATTCTCTTAGCATCTGTGTCAACCATGTCGGGAGCATAACGACACAAGTTGTTGAAGGCATGCAAATACTGGGTTACGGTTTTGGTACCCTGATTTAACGCCAAGAACTCTCCCAACTTTATCTCAACTAGCCCTAGTGGAATATAAACTCCACGGAAGGCTTCAGTGAACTCTCTCCACGAGATCTGAGCATTTGAAGGGAAGGTGGTGCGATGATGCTTCCACCACATCCCTGCTGGTCCTTGTAACTGATGTGCAGTATACTCTATCTTCAGTACTTCCGTCAGCCTTAACACATGGAACTTATCTTTCATAGTGTTAATCCATTCTTCAGCGTTAAGTGGCTCGGTTGATTCCTTAAAAATTGTTGGCCTGGTGTCCATGAAATCCTTGAAGTTGTTGTACTGATTCACCCCATTGCCACCACCTTGGTTGTTACCACATTGAACATTGTTGGCAATGGTACGCAGAAAATCTTCCATGTTTTTCTATGACTGCTCGGCATTGCGCTGACTTCCAAGAAACTATGCAAAGAATACCTCTGCAGTGAGCGGTGGAGGAGGCGACAATTGCGGCTCCGGGTGTGGCTCATTATGGTGGACGTTGTTTTCACCACTCCCACCTGCCCCGGCACCATTTCCACCAGTTTTAGCAGCCTCATACGTGGCGCGGCGAGTGTTTGCCATCTGCATATTTTAGCAACAAGTAATGATTAAGCGAAGCTATAGTAATTGTGAGTGAATGAAAAATTATGTCGTACTGAATTCATTAGAGAGAACAAAGTCATACAATAAAACAGAGGTACAATAATCGCATTCCAATTAAAACATCATCACTAATTAAATTACTTCAAATGGAAACATCGCGTCCAATACAACCACGTTGCCAGCATACACACACTGGACTTTATGTGCTCAGGTATCGCATGAACAACCAAGATCCAACATTCTACCAAGTCTCAAGGTTTGAACGAGATTCAGCAAGATACATGAAACCAAAAGAAGGTCATCGTGACAGGGCCTAGTAGCTAACGCAAAGAAACTAGCCTACTCCTCGGGGCCATCGTTGGGGTCGGAGACGTCACCATCGCTACCATCAGTAGCAACGTCATCGTCGTCGGTAGGTGCAGCTGCAGGCTCATCCTCGTCTTCATCGACGTCCATACCGGCAGCTTCTGGAGGAGCATACGGGCCAATCCCGTTGTAGAGCACATGAAACTCCTCATGCAAGTTGACGTTGTACTCCTCTAGCTCCTCGACCCTCTGCCTCAGGAGGTTCCTCTCGTTTGAGGCTTCATTCCTCTCCTGAACCAACTGTCCAATCATGCGGTCTGCATTATTGTTGGCCTGAGTCAACGTATGCACCCGCTGTAGAGCACTATCACCTCTCTCTAGAGCCTGGTCTCGCTGCAAGCTCATGTCAGCCAACTACTCCTACAAACTAGCTATAGCACGTGCCTGCTTCTTCTTCTGTTTTCTTGCTTTGAGCCGATCATCACCACGCAAACCAGTCAAAGTCCAATAAGTGCACTTAAGACCCTGGTATGCTCTGATAGCTGCATACATCGCACTCATAGCGTGGTTGTCGCTAGCCTGTCCTTCGTTTGGGCCTCTGACCAAGGCACTTCCTTGCGGCTGCACCCAAATAGCATCGCGAGGATCATCTCTCGGAAAAGTGCCAGCCAAGGCTACTGCCAGCTCATTGGGAAATCTGCTCATTATGTCCCTGATAACACGGGAAGTTGCTCCCTCTGCACCCTCAACCGGAGTGCGTACCTCAAATTCCAAATGCCAACCATCCCACTCTGGAGCATCACCAAGAGCGGGGACCGTGATCTCTACTACGGTGAGCCCATCCTCAGCTAACTGGCTCTCACTCCAAGAGTACACCGGCTCCTGACCCTCCGGATACCCCACATCATGGAGCACTCTCCAAAGCAAATTTGGCACGCCAAACTCGCTCAGAAAGATGTCTATGCTGCGGCGCTCCCGCGGGGCCAACTGGTGTCGAGGTGCTCTTCCGCCTGTGGACTTACGGGCAGTCTGCTTCGTGCGGGCCATCTGTACCAAAAGTTTTGATTTCCCGGTGAGAACATAATTTAAGTTGGTATAATTTTTATCAAAAGGGGATAATCAATTTATAAGGGAAGGAATGCATGACATGAATGAAATGCACAAACAACATGATGCATGTACGTTTCGTACGTTCTCACAAACTTAAGAAATAAAGGATATCTAGCGATGAATTCGGTGGCATACAGTCGATCTCTCATATACGTGACTAACATGTTCTACACGAGAAACGTTGTTATGTACCTGTAGAAAATTCATTTTAGCCCAATTCCCCATGCATGCATGAAAGCAGTAAATCTATCTACACGCTCTACACGAATCCCCAGATACGCGTACAACGATAGTAACTACCCAAAACATCGTCCTATTGACGACATCGCCTCAACGGACGGAACAACCACACATGCGACACTTTTATAAAAACATGCGTAAAACATGTAAGTACTCCAGTATCATATAAGCACTCTCCCTAGATCGGCGGTGTATTCGATCATGCTCTCACATCTCACACTTACCGAGGTGTAGAGACAACTGATCCATACATTACCACTCAATTAAGTGGCACTCATACAATAGCACACCGTATGAGCAACGAAAGAGAAATATGGTGCAAGAACCCCCAAGTTAGTACTTAAATAAGTCACCTAGAGTCCTTACTGGGCATAAAGGATATGACCACTGGCACACTTTTAGTTTGGAAATCACGTTTTTCAAGCACATTTTGTTTTAAATACACTTGTGAACAGTAAACACGCTAAACCATGCTCCGATGCCAGCTGTAACAAAATCGACCAATTATACGAGATTAAGTAAGAAAATCATCCACCGAGCAGACGATTTAGCAAACTTAAGCCCGTATAACCCGGTAGTCCGTGAAATCACGACGGATTTCAAACCAACTTACATACCAGCCAAGATCGTAATAAGTTCAGCGGTCACCATCACAAGTTACATAAAAGTTCATGGCACAAATACATCGGAGTTTAAACATAGTTATTACAAACCAGTTTCAAATAAAAGTAGCGGAAGCATTTAGTTCAAATCACACACTCACATAGAGTTCAAAATACAGTGCCAGCTCAGGATCATCTTCCAACAAAAGCATCAGACGAAATGTAGTGAATGACCATTGCCCATGGTCCTAAGCTTCTCCCATCGCAGGATAAAGGCAGTTGATACAGTAGCCGTAATACATCTGCCCATCTGCAACAAGTGGGAACAAAGCCCTGAGTACGAGAAGGTACTCAGCTAGACTTACCCAACAGAACCAAAAATAAAAGACACCAAGGATCATGACAGGCTTTCTGGTGGGGTAGCTGTCTCATTTGCAAAATGACATTTTTAGCATTTAAAGAATCTTTCCAAAAGCTTTGCATCAAGTTAAAATCTTTATTGACCTGTCAACTACATTTGCACCTGTACTAGAGTAACATGTAATTAAACAGGTAAGGATAACCAATGATCATTAAACAACTTCTATCATGTCATATACCATATAACTGTCCAAGTGTTCTATCATAATTACTACGATGAAGTCACTCAAGTCAAGTGTTCACTATCCAGTGAACGATGGCGATTCAAATCGATTATTAACCAGTTGGTAATTTATTCCTCACACAAACCTCACTCACCCGCTAAAGTGAGGTGTTGGTCACCGAGTCAACCATTCAGGTAAAGTCGCGAGCTTGCCAGGAACCACATGTACCCGGGGGCCACATGACTGCTCTTTGGCCTTATCATCGCGCCCTCGTATCCTGCCACTACTGCTCCGGTACAGTGCGTTGCTGGCAATCCACTCGGCCCGAATAATCTTCCAGCTTCGCGGTCGAAAGGTACATTATTTGGCCAGCTAAATGTAAGGCATGCATTCAACATGACTCGAGAGCCAACAACGGTCGGTCCTTAATCGGCACAGACGGAAAACACTACAGTCCGAAACCCTGCAAGTTTCCGCCTGGTCTCAATTTCACATTAACACTTAGCTATTCTCAGATGACATACTTTCTCAAACAGATCCAGGTAACCACCTATAGCTCGCAGGTGACAGGAAATCACCCGACTTCTACCAGTCTATGCAAGCTAAGCAATTACTTGACTGCGAATAACAAGGTGACAAGGATAGGGTAGAACAGAGTAAACAAGGTATAATGCAGCAATGATTGCAAACAATTCCTAAACGTAATGCAGCAGTTAAAGTAAAGCATTAATAAAATATTTGCAAACCAAGGGAGATAAATGCTCCAGGGCTTGCCTCTCTCGAAAGAGCTCAGACGGTGGTCTGGGCACTCTAGAAGATCCTCACCGACCTCCTCGTCGGCTTCGGGCACCTCCTCCTCCTCGGGCTGCTCTTCCGGCTCCTCGGGAACTGCTACAGGAGTTACTTCCTGTGATCCTGTATGATGCAAATGTATAAGTGCTTATGCCTAGGTGCACTGCAGAAATGACATGTAATGATCATGATGAATGAAATGTAGATAAATATGTTTACTTTGTTTCGTTAAGTAGGAATGAAATTCTTCAATAAGGTAGTCAACATCATCCAAAAACATATACTACAAGCACATATCATCTACTGTATTCTCTTCTACTGCTACTATGCTAAGTCAACACATCTTATTAAATGCTTCAAAGATACACCAAAACAAACCCTATTAACTAATCCTGCATTAATAAGGTTAATTAAACCCTAATTGCAACTAGGTTTGAACAACAACACCTATTTTGGTAGCACAGAAAAATCTGAGAAAATTACAGTAGCTTTCTATCATCTAATCTAGCATACCACAAAAAATTCTTTGCATTTGGATTACTAGAACTGCCTACACAAAAATAACAAGCTAGGGCCTAAAAATGAGCATAAAAATACTTTATACTATGAAAAGTATCAAACAACAGATTTAGCATTTTTTTCTACATTCTACACAATAAACAATCACCATAGAAAAATTATTACATGCATGTTTTATTTATCTTTTTCTCTCTAGCAAAAATAACAATTATTAACAATATTAAACACTTGTACTACACATCAAAATTTTTCTACAGAACATGCATGACATATATTTTTCCTAGAAAGTACATCACAAAAGAAAATTATTGCAAGTGGAACCATATTTTTCTGAACTTTCTATCATTTATTACCTATTTAACAAGAAAACAGCAATTTCAGTAATTAAATAGAAACTCTACAGAAAAGTATTTCAAACTTGACATGCAATATTTTTAAACTGTAGATCTACTCAAGAGAAATACTACAAAATTTGTTTCACAATTTTTTGAGCTTAAATGAGAAAGTTATGGATTTTAAAAACCCTTTTAACAATTTCTGAAAAATCATTTTCGAAAATCCTTTTAACAATAGCCGCTGAAAACGCTAGGTGCACCCGGTGCAGTGCACACGCGTGCGCGAGAGGAGGCAGACAGGTGGGCCCGCGACCCCACGAGTCAGCCACACAGAGGAGGGGGAAACGCTGACCGCGCGGTTCTCGTCGCTGGTGAGCTCGCCGGCGGTGAGGTCACCACCATCGTGATCCCCGTGCCAAGGCGGTCACGTTGGTGCAAACGGCATGACCGAAGGAGCTCGGAAAAAGGCTCGCCGTCGCCAATGGCGGAGCGGCGGCGCGGGTGGTCGCTGGCCGACCATCCTCGACCATGCCACGGGCACCGGAAGGGCGCTCGAGCAACGGTGAGCCATGGCGAACAAGATGCGTGGGCTAGAAAGAAAAAAGGTGAGGCGGAAGGGAGCGGTCCACGGGGCGGAAAGCTCTGGCGAGCTCGGCTCTGCTCTGGCGAGCAATTCACGTGGAGAGGAAGCTTACCACGAGCAACTGATGCGAGCACTGGCTGCGCGATGGAAAAGCGAGGCTCGAGGCAAGACGGAGCGGCTCGCGGTGAGACAGAACGGCCGGAACGCCGTCTCCGGCGATGGCGCGTGCGGTGGCGGAGGTGGGACTGTGGCTGCTGCTGCTGGCTCGCTGCTGTGAGGCGAGGAGAGGAAAATGGAGGCGGTAGCTGAGGCGGACGAGCGCGCGGAGGGAGTAGGCGGGAGCGGAGGGACGCGTGGCGCGCGGTGTCGGCGATGTACGGCCACGCGGCGGCCGGCTTTTGCCGCGGCGACACGGCGTCGCGCGCGCGGGCGGGCGGAGGTAGGCGCGGACGCGGGAAGTTGGGCCGCCCGCTTGCGCGAGCTGGCCGAAGCGGAGGCGGCGGCCCGCTAAGGCTGGAAAAATTGTTTTTCTTTTCTAAATAAATTTCCAGATTTTCTAAATTGATTAAATTCAAATTTTAAAGATGAAAAAGATATTTTCACAAATTGCGCCCAAAACAAAAGTTGTTCAAAATTTTATTCTCTACAACTTTTATTTAGGGCACTTTTCAAAATTCTAAATAGATTTTGAATTAGTGATTTAAAGTCAAATTTTAAATAAAAACTCATTTTTCTGAAATATTTTTAAAAGAAAAATTTGGGGAGATTTTGAATACAAAAATTGCTCCAAAAATCATGTTAATTATTTCTAAGTCATTTAGAGTTATAGCCCAATAAATTTTTATCACTCTTAGCTAGAAATTGAAATACTTTAGGGTTCAAACACGTTTTTCACAATTTAATTAATTTCAACTTATATTGCATGCAATGACGAACATGTATGAAATGATAATGGTCATGATTTAGGATATAAATGCATGCTTAACACCCAGGGGTGTTACAAAATCCTGGAGGAAAAAACATCTCCAATGTAAACAGGCTGATCTACAATAGTAACTGAGTTCTACTTCTTCTAGATGGCCTTGAAGAACACAGACCCATATCTGCTCTAGAGCCTGCTTTCAGAGTTTTGGTGAAGAGTCATCTTTTTTCTTTGCTAGAAGCTAAAGCAAGTTATTGGAGACAACATAATACTGTGAGATGGGTCACTCTTGGTGATGAAAATACAAGTTTTTTCCATGCTATGGCTACTCACTGTTATAACTGAAATTTCATTAGCAATTTCATTAGTAATTTGTCTCTACCTGATGGAGTTCTTATCACTGAACATGATTAAAAGGCAGGCATTCTTTGGTAAGAGTACAAAAGCAGATTGGGGGTTAGTGAATTTACTAGTAACTCTTTTAACCTATCTAGCTTCCTACATCCTCAAGAACTCAATGATTTAGATGATTTCAGCCCAGAGGAAATTTTGCAAGTGGTTAAAGCCCTTCCTAATAACAATGCTCCAGGGCCAGATGGTTTCAATGGCTTGTTCATCAAAAAATATTGGGGGATTATCAAACAAGATTTCTTAAGGCTTATTCAAGATTTCTACTCCAACAATGTAGATATAAAGAGTCTCAACTCTTCTATGATTGCCCTAATACCCAAGAAGCCAAACCCTGAAACTGTGGATGATTATAGGCCTATTTCACTTCTGAACTATTCACTGAAGATTCTCACCAAATTAATAGCAAACATGCTGCAACCTGTGATGACTCAGCTTCTTCATGATAACCAGTATGGTTTTATTAAAGGAAGATCAATACAAGATTGCCTTGGATGGGCTTTCCAATTCTTACACTTCTGTCATCATTCAAAAAAGGAAATAGTGATCTTGAAGCTAGATTTCTAGAAAGCTTTTAATAAAATTGAACATCAGTTCATTTTACAAATTCTTGAGCACAAAGGCTTTAGTCACAAATGGATCAGTTGGATAAGCAACTTGTTACAGTCAGGTTCTTCTTCAGTCCTCCTCAATGGTACTCCAGGGAAGCCTTTCACTTGTAAGAGAGGGGTTAGACAAGGAGACCCCCTCACCCCCCTTATTGTTTGTCCTGACTACTGACTTCCTTCAAAGTATTGTCAACAAAGCTTAGCACATGGGTATTCTAAAACACCCTATATGTGACGATTTTGGAGGTGACTTTCCTATTGTTTAATATGCAGATGATACTTTGCTCATCATGTCTGCATCTGCCAAGATCCTCTTCACTCTCAAGGAGCTCTTAAGAAGCTTTTCATATTCCAGTGGCCTGCATGTCAATTTCAGCAAATCATTTCTTGTGCCCATAAATGTATCTGAAGACAAAAGCATGCACTTAGCAAATACATTTGTATGTGAAGTGGGTGCAATGCCTTTTACTTACCTTGGGCTCCCAGTGGGCACTACAAAACCTAGTGTGCATGACTTCTCTCCCTTAGTCTGCAAAGTTGAGAGGAGGTTGAATGGGGTGAGTATATTTTTGTCTTACCAAAGGAGGTTAATCCTAGTAAATTTTGTTTTTTCTGCCCTTCCTACCTTTTATATGTGCACCCTGCAAATACCCCCAGTTGTTCTAGATCAGATTGACAAATATAGAAAAAGTTGTTTGTGGAAGGGTGGTGACCTAAATAGAAAAGGGGGCTGCCTTGCTACATGGGAAGTGGCTTGCTTGAGTAAAGAAGAGGGAGGTTTGGGCATCATTGATTTGAGAAAACAGAATTCTGCTCTGCTGCTCAAGTATTTGGATAAGTTCTATAATCAAGATAACATACCTTGGGTACTCACCTGGAACAAGTTATACAGTAACAGTGATACAGCTCCCCATGCTAGAAGAATGGTTGGTTCATTTTGGTGGAAAGATATCAGTAAACTCATGCCTAAATTTTTGCAGATGGCTAAGTGTCAGCCTAATAGAGGGAATTCAGTTTCATTCTGGGGTGACAAATGGTCTGATGAGACAATGCAAAACAAATTTCCACACCTGCGTTCCTTTGCCAAAAAGCAAAACTGCTCCATCAGGTTTTTCCTAGATAAAGACATCAGTAGGCTTTTTCATCTTTGAAAGTCCCTAGTTTGGTTTTGGCTAATTGATGAAACCTAGGACTAACCTTTGTATCTAAGTGGATAATTTAGATAAATGTGGTCATTGAATATGAGACATGACATTGACTCATGTGACCAAGATGATGAAGACCAAGATTGATGAGGACAAGGCACCTTCGAATATGAACAATGATTATAAGGTGCGCTCGTTCCTACATTTGTATAGTGGCTTTGGTTATAATTCACTTGGTTCCACATGTACATGTCACTATTTGATTGTAGGTTCAAATGTGTTTCATAATGGAAGTTCATCAAAGTTGAACTTTCGGTTCGTCGATAGCCCGACAGTGCCTCATTGGGAAGGCCATAACTCATCCATCCGGAGTACGATCGAGGTAAATAAGCACTTGATGGAAAGCTTGTTTGATAAGCTTTCAAATAGATCTGGTCCCATCTCAATATCACATCGGCAAGGCCTCCAAATCACCAATATATTCTGTCGCTATTTCTGACGAGAGCTACACTGTCGTCATGGGCTTGTTAGACATCCTTGGAACCCAGGTCCAAGTTGGAGCACGCCCCAAGAAGATGGAGAACACCTAAGAGATGGCCTTGGACGTCCACCTCCTTGGCCACCACCTTAGGAGGCTAGCAAGGATGTCCAAGCCAAGCCAGAGGCTCAGTCCAATCCAAGTTCGAGTCTGCCTCGGCCATTAGGACCAGTCTGCAATAAAACGGATGCCCAGGACGCATCCAAACTCTATTTTCGATCATCCACATATGGATGGAAAGATAATTTGATAAGGAAGCCAATACAAGTGGTTTCACATCAAAATCTCTTCGGAATCAATGGAAATCGTCTAAACAATTCAGTGTCCAGAATCTATCAGGGTGCTGCGACACCTTCTTTTGGGCCGTTGGGCCTTGTAACGTGTTGGGACACCTTTAGGACGTGAAGAGGGATCCTTGGACGTTCCTTAGGCTATATAATCAGTAGCCACCACCTACTTTAGGGTTTGTAGTTTTGTTTTAGATCAATCTGTCATTGAACAGTCGCCGTTATCGGTTTGCAAGACCCCAACTTCGAGTGCTTAATTATTCATCTGCAATTGTCACTTCAATTGAGTTGTGTTTTATCTTGTTCTTGCTTGTGTTCTTCGATTCACAGCAGGGATTAGCCTTCTTGGCGAGGTCAACCGAATTGTGACATGGTTGATAACCAGAGGAGACGTGGTGCTAAGGTTGCAGGGTTTGGGTCTTTGTGATCTGAAGCCGGATCGGTGTGTCGCTATCCGAACAAATCGTTGTTTATCTTGAACCTGACGGAAGATCGGGACCCCATCTCCATTAAGTGGTATCAGAGCTAAGGTATACCGTCAGGTTCACATTTATTTCCTTATTTGAGTGTTTCGCATTCGTCCCATAGTCCAGTGTCATACTTGTTTTTTCTTGTCCTAGAACCTTTCGCGCCATAGCCTTTGCATATTTCAGTTTCAGAGTTCGCTTTGTTGAGTTTGTGTCCTAGGTCAAAGTCTTGTTGCTGGTTTAGATTGTGTTCTTTTCTAGTTTGTGTTGATCCCTCCACCCACCACTATTCCGTATCACCATCGGTTTGCATCCTGTGTCCACTAAAACCCTTATTCGAGCAGCTTTCTTAAAACAGTCATAACTTTTGCATCCGAACTCAAAACAGGGAAAATTTTATATCTACAGAGAACGATAAAAAATTTTAGATCTATTTCATCCCAGCATTGTTGGGTTCGCAAAAATTAGATTTACGAAATTTGATTAGGAAAATTGAGTTTCTGGGCCCACAAGTTTTGGTATGCTTTTTAGAGCACATTCATAATTTTCTATAGGCCGCATCTTTTATTCAATTGAGCTCAAATTTTTTATGGTTTATTCTTGTGTGCTCCTTGCTGAGAAAAAAATATCAAAAGAGCAAAAGCAAGAAAAAAGATTGGATAAAAAAATAAAAGAAAAAAATAATAAAAGAGAATAGAAGATATCGAAAAGGAGCACATAAGGAACACTCAATAGCTCTATTGTTTGTGGTACATTTTGCCTTGTTAATATCCGTTGCTACCTTTAATACTTGTTTCCTTTCATTCTTGTTTCCTCTCTTGTTTATCATAGCTGGTGATAGGAACACGTATAGGCCAGTAACTAGGACAAGTGCTCTGGATATTTATTCAATATTGTTGTTTGTCACTGACTTGTGTGCCATATATATATATATATATATATATATATATATATATATATATATATATATATATATATATATATATATATATATATATATATATATATATATATATATATATTGTTTTTTTTTCGTGCCTCCCAAGCTCCACATATATACTTCAGATCAGTACAGAAAAAGGTCCTTGCAATCTCGGTACCACTACCTTATAGGTATCACGAACCAGCCGCCGGTTGTACCGCCCACTGCTTGCATTGGTAAAAACTTTGTAAGAGCTTGGTAAGACGCTTCCACTTGCTGTCAAAAGTGATACAACTGCAACCACATAGTCATTTGATAGGGATAATATTTTTGTATTGTCTTTTGCTGTCTTCTAACAATGACAGGTTGTTCGTATCCACCGACTTATGATGGTATAGGTGCTGATGAGTACATAGAGTGGGAAATTGCCATCGACAACATATTTGCTACTCGCTTTATGTGTCCAAGGAGGAAGGTAAAAAATGTGGTTAGTGTTTTACGACATTCTGCTTTATCTTGGTGGGAGTCTTTAGATCCTTCTGATAAGCCTCAAACTTGGAATGATATGAAACTTCTTATGCGAGAAACCTATGTTAATCCACCTCCTGTTTTGACTTCATATGATGAGGTGCACCATTTAGAGGAAGATTCGGTTGTTATTCCTCCTGCTATGCCTAACCTTTTGCAGGACAATGTAGAAAAGAGTAAGGATGACGTGACAGAAAATGAGAAGCTCACAGCCTCATGTGAAAATTCAGAACCATCAACTATTACCCCTACTGAACATGAGAGCAAAGGTAATGCCCATGATGCTAAACTCACAGAATGTGAGAGTTCTCTTGATGTGTTGAATTTTTCCACCAAACATGCTATGATAGTGAAAATTTTAGTGAAGCATTCGCTTGATTTACCTTTGTCACAAGATGATTTGCTTGATGTTTCTTGTGACGAAGATGACTTGCATCATGATATTTATGTTATACCCATGCAATCATTGAAGAATGATCATGCTATATGTGTGCTAAAAATGAGCACTTGTGCTGAAAATAGACTTGTTATTCATAATGCTAGTGAAGTTGATGAGCTGAAATTATTGTATTCTTTAAATACTTTAGGTTACATTGAATTTGATGTTCCGTGTAATTTTAGTTCTTTAGAGGAGAAACTTTATGCCTATGCTGATTTGCCATGGTTCTCTAGACATACATATTATTTTATTGGAAAATATAATTGTAAAGGAGAGTATAAGGTGCATCGTATCTATATTTGTTCAAATCTAAAATCTCCTTATATGGTGCAAAAGTATGATCAACCAAAGGATTGCAATTGCTATAATCTTGTCATGTCGAGTTTCTCTAGTTTTATTATAAAGAAACATGTTAAATTTTAAGAAGGGGAGTAATGTTGGCTACTACCAATAATGTTTTCTTCATCTAATCCCAAACCGAGGACGGTTTGTTGTCAAGAAGGGAAGGATGATGAGGACATGGCACCTTCGGATATGAACAATGATTATAAGGTGCGCTCGTTCCTATATTTGTATAGTGTCTTTGGTTATAATTCACTTGGTTCCACATGTACATGTCACTATTTGATTGTAGGTTCAAATGTGTTTCATAATAGAAGTTCATCAAAGTTGAATTTTCGGTTCGTCGACAGCCCGACAGTGCCTCATTAGGAAGGACATAACTCATCCATCCGGAGTGCGATCGAGGTCAATAAGCACTTGATGGAAAGCTTGTTTGATAAGCTTTCAAATAGATCTGGTCCCATCTCAATATCACGTCAGTAAGGCCTCCAAATCATCAATATATTCTGTCGCTATTTCTGGCGAGAGCTACACTGTCGTCATGGGCTTGTTAGACATCCTTAGGACCCAGGCCCAAGTTGGAGCACACCCCAAGAAGATGGAGAACACCTAAGAGATGGCCTTGGACGTCCACCTCCTTGGCCACCACCTTAGGAGGCCATCAAGGACGTCCAAGCCAAGCCAGAGGCCCAGTCCAATCCGAGTTCGAGTCTGCCTCGGCCATTAGGACCAGTCTGCAATAAAACGGATGCCCAGGACGCATCCAAACTCCGTTTTCGATGATCCACATATGGATGGAAAGATAATTTGATAAGGAAGCCAATCCAAGTGGTTTCACATCAAAATCTCTTCAGAATCAACGGGAATCATCAAAACAAGTCAGTGTCCAGAATCTATCAGGGTGCTGTGAAACCTTCTTTTGGGCCGTTGGGCCTTGTAACGTGTTGGGACACCTTTAGGACATGAAGAGGGATCCTTGGACATCCCTTAGGCTATATAATCAGTAGCCACCACCTACTTTAGGGTTTGAGGTTTTGTTTTAGATCAATCCGTCATTGAACAGTCGCCGTTATCGGTTTGTAAGACCTCAACTTCGAGTGGTTAATCATTCATCTGCAATTGTCACTCCAATTGAGTTGCGTTTTATCTTGTTCTTGCTTATGTTCTTCGTTTCACAGCAGGGATTAGCCTTCTTGGTGAGGTCAACCAGATTGTGACATGATTGATAACCAGAGGAGACGTGGTGCTAAGGTTGCAGGGTTTGAGTCTTTGTGATCTGAAGCCGGATCGGTGCGTCGCTATCCGAACAAATTGTCATTTATCTTGAACCTGACAGAAGATCGGGACCTCCGTCCCCATTAAAGATGATGCTTGGCTCAACGGACCGGTTGTGAAGGTGAAGGGCAAGTCGAGGCTTCGAAGCGAAGGACCATGCGATGGTGAAGCTTGAGCAAGACTTGGCGCCGATAAACCGATGCAACGGTGAAGAGCAAGTGAAGTCAAGGTCGATGGATCGAGATGGTCATGTGACGATATGAAGTGGATCATATCTTTTGGAAAAACAAAATGGGCTCAAGGCAAAGGTATAACCATAGGGCCATTTTGTTTTGCACTCAAGACACCATAAAGGGTGTGAGTGGTTTAGGATCGATAGCCGAACTATTAAGAGGGAAAGTCTTATCGGTTATTCAACGCACGGGTGCCACTAGGTGAATTCATGAAGTGCATTGCATGTAGGGCCTAGTGAGCTAACTGGAAAACCTTCGAAAAGGATTATAAAAATGCTAACACACATGCACAAGGTGGTGATCACTTGTTGGTGTTGGCACATTTACGAAGGCGATGAAGTTTGAGCGGTAGAGAGGGTTTGGGTCCCTCTCTCCCTCGCGCCGAGCTTGCAAGCGCGGGATTCAGGCATTTTTGAGGACTTGAAATGCCTATTTTCCACTACGCCAGAAGTCGGAAAAGAAACGGAGACGAACGGAGGTCACAGAGGTGACCGGACGCTGCACCGGACGCGATCACGGTTTGACCGGACACGTCCGGTCAGTTCAACGCAGCAGTCAGGCGTGCGGGTGTTAGGGTTTCGCACCGGTGCGTCCGGTCACTCGCGGGACTGGCGCGTCCGGTCGAGCACCCAGAAGTGTAGCGCGTGGCGTAAAGGTGATCGGACGCGCGGCGCGTCCGGTCACACGCGATCGGACGCGTCCGGTCACATGCGATCGGACGCGTCCGGTCATTGAGGGAGCTTACTGGACTCTAACCGGACGCTGGCACTGTCGCGTCCGGTCGTTGTCTGGAGCGCGTCCGGTCGATGCTTCGCGGGCGCGCGGTGCTGTGCGATCGGCGCGTCCGGTCGTTTGAGCGGCGCGTCCGGTCGATTGCGTTTGACCGTTGGCGCACAGTGACCGTTGGAGGATCGAGCGGTCGCAGTTGAATTCAGGAGAACACGTGGACGGCGCAGGGCGATCGGACGCGGTGCAGCGCGTCCGGTCAGTTTCGACTGGCGCGTCCGGTCATCCCGAAAAGCGCCCAGTGAAGGGGTACAACGGCTCTATTTGTTTGGGATGCTTATAAATACTTGTTGGCTAGCCCTTGGGGAGCTCTCTTGACATTTCTAACACTCTTGTGCATCCTTTGAGCTAGAGCTTCTCCCTCCCACTCATCTCTCTTGCTTGATTGCAAATCAAAAGTGAGATTGAGTGATCCCAAAGTGCATTGCATAGCTTGAGGGCATCTAGTGGCACTTGTGGGTGGTTTAGCCGGTGGATTTCTTGTTACTCTTGGAGAGTACCGCTCCTAGCTGGCTTGGAGATTGTTGGAGGCGTTGGCAAGAGAAGGAGATTGTTTTTGGCCACCTCCGGTTGATTGTAAGAGGTTCTTGTGCTTTCCTCGGCGGAGCGCCAAAAGCAACTCTAGTGGATTGCGCGTGTCATTGAGTTACCTCACTTGAGAGTGGTGTCTTACGGTGCCTTGCGGGGCGTGCCTTGAGGGGCAAGTGACTTGAGGGTCACACCGAGAAACCATCTAAGTGTTGGTCGACACAACCGGTGACGTAGCTTGTCGGTGCACAAGTGAACATCGGGTGAACAAAAATATTGTGTCTCTTGTCTCCCGGTGATTGATCTTCATATTGTGTTATTGTCAATATTGATTGATTGTATATCATCTTGGTGATTGGCAACATCTTCACTCCACCGTCGGTATAAGATTCATAATCCTCTCTCTCGCATTTACATTTACTAGTTATCTTGTGTAGCTCTAGTGGTAGCCTTTGCTAGTAGTTGTTAGCTTGCTCACTAGTGTAAGTTTAGTGACATAGCCCTTGTGTGAACTAGAGATCATAATCTACTAGACTTGTGGATAAGAGGCTTGCATCACAACCGTAGGCTAAGCAAAACTCGCTTTACACCGTTTGTTATTCTAACAAGTTTGCTTAGTGGCTTGTGTAGGATTTTTTATAAGCTATTCACCCCCCTCTAGCCATTTAGGACCTTACAATCTTCCACTCTCGCTACAGGCCTCCACTTAGTTGTCTAAACTGGAAGTGTTTCTGGATTTGAGTCTCTGGGATCCTGAGGCACATGATAGTTGGAACTACACCTGGGGCTCGAATGGCTTTACCAGTAAGAAAGCTTATACCTTTCTTCGAGGCTCAGTTGATGCTTCCCCCCTGTTTCGTTGGCTTTGGTCTTCTAACAGTCTTGGGAAGCATAAGTTCTTCTTCTGGCTCTTACTCCGTGATCGATTGAGCACCAGGAACATTCTTAAAAGAAAAAATATGCATCTTGATGACTACACTTGTGCTCTTTGTTCTAGTGGCTGCGAAGAAACCTGCTTTCATCTCTTCTTTGAATGCTCTTTTAGTAAGAGTTGTTGGCAGTCTCTTTCTATTTTTTGGAACCTGCAAATTCCTCCTTTGGACATGGTGATTGATGCTAGAAATGCTTTAGGAAGCCCCATCTTCAGGGAGATTGTTATAACGGCGTGCTGGATCATCTGGACAACTAGGAATAGAACTATCTTCGATGGTGATAGCTTACACTGCATAGATGGCTTATTGACTTTAGAAAAGAAGTTAGTCTGGTTTGTATCAAGGCTAAGGCTAGTGTAAAGCTCCTTCTATAAATGTAGTTAGAGAATATCTCCTAATGTTTTTCTGCTTTTCTTTTTGGGCTTTGGAAGCCTTGTAATTTGTACAGGTATATATATTAAAAATATTAGGTAGGGACCTCCCCTGTTGTTTCCTCAAAAAAAGCTGGCTAGTAGCCCCGTCTTTCATGTCCGCGTGTGAGGTACATATCATGTCTACTAGAGGTTTTTCGAGCAAGTCAGAAATACTTGCAGAAACTGCAAATGAACAAAATTTTTAGGCACTAGCCCAAGCATGCAATGTGACGGAGTAGCAGACACCCCTTCATGTTTTTTTCGAGGTTGAGAGAGGAGGAGAGAGAGAGAGAATGGGAAAAGTAGTATCTGATGAAAAGCTGAAAGGTGCAAGTGAAATTTTGTTAGGAGTGGGCATTCGGGTTACCCAAAAAAATCAGGCCACTTAATTTGGGTATTAGAAATTGGTATCGGAACCTAAACTATGGGGTTTCCCTTTTTTCTGAGTTTTCTCCATCTCTTGGATTGAATAGGTCATGCTTGGGTTGAAACGACATGAAACCTTGTTGACATGCCGTGGGCTATGCTTATGCTGAATCAAAGATTTATCATGTTGTACCGGTATAGCCCAACGTACCTAGAGATTATGGTCCGAAGCAACATGAAGCGTGAGACGACTGGGCATGTTAGCATGACATGGTTCAAGTCTCACCTTTAGTGGAAGACAATGGTTGGAACGTTCAATGATGGAGGTGGCTGAGGTGATAGATGCAGATGGTTTAGCCTTGAGCACTGGTGGAGGGTGGCAGCTCTGGCAGCAGGGAATGTTGAACCGCTAGAATTGAAGACGTTGGCGTGAGAAAGGAGACGGACCTCATAGTGGGCCATTGCCCCCCCCCCCCCCCCCTCATTTTTACATTTTGTGTAGAGGTTGGTTGGTACAATAATTACATTATGCTAATAAAGCTCTATAATGGCCACCGCTAAACCATGCATATTTTCTTGCTGGTCCTCTCTATATTTATCCTCAAGCTGGGCGCTAGAAGACTGCGCAATGATGTGGATCGTTTGATCATCAAGCAATGGTCAAATATACCCATTCCCTAAACATAAAGGAACCCCAAGCGAAAGAGGTTATCCACGTGTGCAAAGACTACTGGCCAGGTGCTCTCATCACCCTCGGCCCTAAGAAATGGGTCCTCTTCGCCTTGTCCCGCGTTTTCTTCGGTGCCAAGGCAGGTAGCCAATCAGCCATCCCGGAGGATTCCAGCAGAGCGCGTGCGGCGTGCGTCATCGCGCGCCACGTACGCACCTCACAAACCATTTTTTTTTTCGCTCTCGAGAGAAGCCGGCCGGACGAACCGACCGACCGATCGAAGCTTCGGCGTCCGAGCCGACTAAACCGACGCACGCACGCATCTCGATAAAACCCCTTCGGCCAGCGTGGGCCGTGCGGAGTTCATTCCGTCGTCACGGCCAGCAGTTCAACTTCATCCGCGCTTCTCGTGTCCCCTGCCCCTTCTCTGCTCCTCGCCACCGCCCAGCCTCTCCTCACCCTCGTGCGCCTTCGGATCCGCGGTTCTCGGAGAGAGGTGAGCGCGCGCGCGCGTCTGCGCTCCGATCGCTGGCGATCGAAACCTTACACCCTCGATGGCTCGCGCTTCGTTCATGTCCACGGCGGCATGGTTTCGCCTAACTCTCCATCCGCTTCCCTTTTCTCTCTGCTGTTGCAGGTGGTGGCTGGTCGCTTGCGGTAGCCGGTACTAGGAGGAGGGTTCGCTGCGGGTGGTCGTCGGCGCGATGGTTTCCTTCGAGATGAACGACCGCAAGAGTAAGCGACTCCTCGCCCACCCGCTCCGGTTCCCTCTCCCTTTCGCTGGCGGTTTGTGAGGCCGTCTGGTGCTGCGTGCGTGTTTGTGAGATGATTCAGGTCGCTTTTGCTTGTACTTTTCGCTTTGCCCGAGAGCTGTTTGGGAGGGGAGATTTGGTCGTGTTCGCTTCGCTTTGTCGCCCGCTTAGTTTGTTGTTCGTGCGGGTGAAGGACCGGCCGCGCTTGCTGCCTCTCGATTTCGCGTTGTTTTTATGCATGAGTCATTTGGTGGAGATTGGGTGATACTTGGTAGTGCCGCAGAGTTTGAGGTCCAATTAGTCATGGGTTTAATGTAACCTGTCTTCCTTCAGAGTGAAGAATTCTCACCAAAATTCATTGACGTTCTGCATTACATTTTATCTGTGCGCGTTCGTGTATAGTTTAGCATATGCATTCAATACAATGTGCTAGTAGAAAGGTTGCCTCACTATTAAATGAGGAAAGCTATGTTCTGAATATTAACATTGCCTCCCTGCGACCCTGCCTCCCTGGTCTCTGCAGTCTGCGCACTGCCTACAGTTCGGTTAGAGTTCAGAAAATAAGTTTAACTCTACTAATTCTGGCATATATTCATAGGAAGAGTTTGCCCATAAAATTGATGTTCGCTCATCTACTAATAATCAATTGTCTCCAGATGTAGTTCAGCAATACACAGTATGGTCAGTACATTGGCTTCCTTATTTGACTCTGTGACAACTTATGCAGTTATCTAGATTACTTACGCTGTTATCTGACAGATTAAAAAACATTTGCTAAACTGTTGCTATGTAATCATGTTTGTTGGTCAGCCACTGATGAGAAATTGTTAGATGTAGTAGCAACAATATGTTTCGCCACTGTTAAACGAGGAAAACTATGCTCTGAGAATTACAAGGCATCTCTAGGCATATTTCATACAGTCTGGTTGGTACAGAAAACGAGTTTAGCTCTACGAAACCGACATGCATTTAGATTAACAATTTCAGTCATGCATGTTGATATTTGGTCATCCATTTGTGAGCAACTGTCAGATTCAGTTCAGCAACATGGCACATGGTTTCTGTCTCTGATCACTTGATCAGGAGGTACCATCCATTAATAGAGAAACATGGCTACTGACATAACATATTGAGTAAACTGGCTTTCTTATTGATGCTTGTGACAGTTCAGCTCCTTGTGCTGTGCTTATGTTGCAAACTTGCAATGTATAACGCATCAGTTTCTCCCAACTTTGGATAAACCGTCTGTGTCCTCTTTTTGTCAACAGAGATTGGGCTGGGCTTGACTGGATTTGGAGTTCTCTTCTCATTGCTTGGGATCATTATGTTGTTTGACAAGGGATTTCTGGCAATGGGGAATGTAAGAATGATTCACCCTCTTGATTGATTCTGACTTCAGTCTAGCGTCCTGTTTACTGATAAGCACTGCTGTTTGTCATGTTGTCAGATTCTCTTCGTTTCTGGCGTCTTACTGACCATTGGGCTGAAGCCAACTGTGCAATTCTTCACCAAGCCTAAGAATCACAAGGTTCTGATACTATCCCTGCAAAACCCAAGCTCTTTCAGTTCTATTTATATTTCTAGCTAACAAATGAGCCTCATAAACTGTGCAGGGTTCTCTCTCTTTCGGGTTTGGCTTTTTCCTGGTCCTCATCGGATGGCCTGCCTTAGGCATGATGGTGGAGTCGTATGGCTTCATCACGCTCTTCAGGTTGGTAGTTTCTTTCCTGTTGTTCTTGTATGATCTACTCCTACCTGGCAGCTGTTAGCATCGTGAAATAGAAACATCTGGGCACTGTATCTGACTGTGTCTGAAATTCCTCACAGTGGCTTCTGGCCAACAGCTGCTGTTTACCTGCAAAAGAGCCCTTCCTTCGGTTGGATATTCCACCACCCTCTTGTGACTTCGGTATGGTCATCATATGAACTCATAAATTCGTCAGCTATTCTTTGTTCCCCCGTGCTTTTGTTCTCAGCGCTGATTCCTGCCTGTTGGAATTTTGCAGCTGATCACTCGGTTCAGAGGAAGACGGGTCCCGGTGTGAATCGGCGGGCTGCTGGATTAGGATCACCCCCAGGGCATGCGAAATCGCCTGTACTGTACAGAAGTAGGCCAATTGACATATGCACTTTATTTGTTTCTATTCGTCGATTCTACTACCCGGTTTAAAGAGAGACTAAAAGGAGGTCGTTGGTGCTGGTATTGGATCTTCCTATGCTGCTACCAGTAGTATGTCTCAACATAGCGTAACTACATTGGTCTTTCTTTGCAAGAAGGCATCTCTCGGTTGTTAATAAGTAGGTAGATGTATCGATGGTGATAACATGGTGCCTCTTCTCTGAATGACGATGACTGAGCTGTGAACTGGTTTGGAAACCAGCCACCTTGCGAGAGACAGTTGTGTTACACTGCTACTCCTATATTGTTGCTATTTGCTAAACATGACTTCCTGTGAATCAGTGTACGTATGTCCGGTCGAGTGTTAACTTTGCATTCGCATCATTTCATTTTCATTTGCACCTGTGGCTTACTGCACTGATGCCTGATGTGTCCTAGTAGTTGACAACATGTTGCCTGTACGCAGCCCAGTGTTGGGGTATTATGCAGCTGCACTGAGACGCAAAAAAAAAAAAACCTCGCTCGTCGTGCCAACCCAGTGATAACGCCCGGACGTCCGCACCAATGCACGCGTCCCGCCCGCGCAGCCTGCCCCTGTCCATTGATTTTTTCATCCCGCACGCGCACCCTGCTCCGTCACTACACTCGTGCGTTCGGACGACTCAACTCATAGCCCGCCCTGTCAGCCTCGATTAGTTCGCCCCACCACGCACGCGCACCCCGCCCCTGTCACGCCCCGACCGCCGGCCCCTAGTGCGCCTCGTCCGCCAGTCCCAGCTCGCCGCGCCCCGTTCCCTGACCGGACCGTAATATCAACTATAGCTGGGGCTTCGATGCAAACAGAAAGTCAACTTCATGGTCGTATAAATATCAGAATTCAGTGGATGATCAAAATCACAAAATGCAATAAATGGAAGTTACATATACAGAACATTGTCCAGGGTTGTCCATATCAACAGCAGTTTCTACATATCTACGACTTACCAAATCATTCAGCTATACACATATTTTAAGAAGAAACAGAGATGAGGTGGTGACTATTGATTGCTTGAGACTGGGTTGCAACCTTGCATGTTTCAGCATCTAGTTACACGTAAACATCAGACCCAGAAAGATCATGCAGCTAAACTACAATTTAGTGTCAAGGGCTGCGAGCCCTAGGGTAGGAGGACCTCGGCTACGTAGATCGTAGCCCTTGTCCGTGGTGGCCGGCTGGGTTATGCCCCCTCGCCGCCGTTCCTCGTCGGAGGGTTATGCCCCCAGCCGCCGGTTTAGATAGAAGAGAGGGAGAGATTAGATGGTAATTCTTTCTTCCTTCCCAAGTGTTCGGTTACAAGATATATATAGCCTCCGGCTCAACCAAAAATAGAAACAAACTCCATTAATTAAGGACTAACCAAAATAGGTAATATATTTTCTAGTTTCCCTCCTAGCTACTGCTGGAGGACGCCCCCTGGGCGCTGGCCGCGCGCCCAGCCGCGCGTTCCTGGGCCCTGCGCACATCACGGGCCCTATGGCGCCTAGTATATACTTAGTTTGAACATGACATCTAGCTACAAGTATTGATCCTGCATGCCGACTAGTCTGATTCTCTAACTACCTAATCAGTTTGCTACAACATAGCAACGGAACCTTTCAACAGCGAAAATGATTAGGAGTTCCTGATGATCTTCACTGCTTCATTGCCGCTTCTGATGTCACTCATTAAAGCAATTTGATGCAGCAGTTGTGCTATCCTCTGCACAAAGAAAAGAAAGAATCCAATGAGTACAGGAATATCAATCATTACGTGAACATTTATATTGGTCTACTGCACTTTTATGCTTCTTTAATTTGGATATTGATCAGTGGTAAACCAATAACAGGTAAAGATTTTTAGTCTGTGGAGAATACCAAATAGTTTGGCACAATCACCTTAACCCTTAGGATCCAGCACAACAATTTTTAAGACTAAAAAAAAAAACATTGACAAGAATCCACCGAAACGAAATATGATACAGTAGAACTTAAGTCTGCTAATCGGTCAACACTCAACAATACATATGTTCTGGAATATGAGAACAATGGCCGTCTTGAAACATTTTGTGAAATAGAATGTGATTTAATTGCAAATGAGTTTGAAGGAGGGAAGGAGCTTGATTAGATTTGGAGCTAGTGTTGTGGACACTTTCATTGGAAAGCAGTATAGCAGGAGGAAGAATAAGGCGCCAGCAGCCTCTAGTGGCTAAATATCGGCCATAGTTATCAGCTAGGAGGCTGTTCCTATAATTTAGGATCTAGATAGCAGATTGGTTAGCAGCTTGTGGTGCTCAGCCGGCCATTAGGGACTATAACTAAGGGCCCGGCTGATTAGGAAAGGCAAGCAGAAATAGAGTCGATCTCCTTCAGAGCCTCCCAGGAAGGGCGAACCAGCTCTATCGCTGCTGCCATTTCTAGGTTTAGCCATTGTAATCATTCCCAGTTCATCAATAAAGAACAGCCAGATTACTAGCCCTATCAGCTAGAGTCGGAAAAATGGAAAACCATTAAATAAACAAGACAAATTCAAGTGGAATTTTGTTTCTCCAACAAAGAATCAAGTGGAATTATTTGAAGCTAATGAGATATTGGAAGGCAGAGGACACTAGAAGTGCAATATTTCTACTGTTTGGCATTTGCCTCCCTGAACCCAATCTTAACAAGAATATCAATATCAGAATATAACCCAACATCAAGAAGAGAACTGAAGTGTCAAAGTGATCGATCGACCATACGTCTAACAGACCAAGTATCAAATTAAGTTATCAGCATTCAATCCCCACTATCAACACATACCAACTGATACATTAGCAGCATTGCTAAGACATTGTTTTACTCTTGTTTCACAAATCCATAAATAGTCTCCCTTAGTTTTGAATTTGATCCAACATTAGAAAACCTTTATAAAAGCAGTGATTGCGCATTTCACTAAACATACTGGCCACAGTTCTATGCAGATGATGCCATTTACCAACCAAACACCTTCCTTCCATATGATCAATTCAACTTCGCCACAAACCAAATGGTGCAAGATCACGCTAACAGGTTCTGAATTTCACATCATATTGGACTTCAGATAAATATCTTGCTTGTTCTATAGCCTAAACGAAACTAATCACATCTCTTTGGAACCACGATAACCACTAGTTTCCATTTCACCATACTGTTCATCCCAGGGGATCATCCATGAAAGAAACTAGCTAATTCACTACGAATCCACATAGACATCGATTTGGCATAATTTACTGCGAATTCACATAGACATCGCTTTGGCATCACGACTAAGAGGCTACAGAGAGATCCAAACCTTATCCTTCTCCTTGGAGAGAAGCACGAGCAGGTCCCGTTCCCTCTTATCCCGCCGACGGGCGTACAGAAGTGCGCCCACCACAGCGGCCGCCGCAGCAGCCGACCACACGGCGGGCCTCACCGCCGGGCACCCACACGCGCCGTGCACGAGCACCCGGTCCTGGACGGTCCCGACCCCGGCCGCCCAAGCGCGCCTCGCCGCCAAGCGGCACCTGTCCCACCTCCACCCCCACCCCCACAGCCACTCATCCTCCTCCACATCCTCCGCCTCGGCACCTCCTCGGGCTCGCCGTCCAGACCCAGCCCCTCATGCAGCCGCGGCGGGAAGATGGCGCAGTCATCAAGCTCGCCGTCCACGTGAGGAGCAGTCGGGGTGACGACCTCCCAGGCATCGGGGGCGGGGGCGGGCGGCGAGGAGGAGGCCATGGAGGTGAGGGAGGAGGACGAGAGGGAGAGGGTCAGCGTCTTGGGCTTGAGGAACAGGTGCGGGTTCGGGGAGGGCAGGAGGAGCGGGTGTAGCGCGGAGTACGGCGAGGCCGCGGTCGACGCCGACGCCGCCGAGATCGGTGGGGACCGTGGGTCCAGCGGCGCCGGCGCCGGGACCAGGAGTGCTACCCTCTGGTGGTCCATGGCTGCGGGCCCCTGCGGCCGCGGGCGCTGCTGTTGATTTTTTGCTCGGCCGTTTGGAGGTGGGGTCCTCCGCTGATCTGGATTGATGCCTGCCTGCGACTGCGAGCCTGTGATCGATCAGTCTCCTCATTCGGGACTTCTTCCAGTACCTCAGCAGGGCCGTCAGCCGTGTTTAGATGGCCTAAATCGGTAGGCTCAAAATCTGTACAGTAAAAGATTTCACACGGTAGTATTTTATTTGTATTTGTGAATTTTTGTCTAAACATTAACTAATTAGGCTCAAAAGATTCGTCTCGCAAAGTAAAACTAAACTGTGCAATTAGTTTTTGATTTCATCTACGTTTAGTACTTCATGCATGTGCCGGTATTTTGATGTGATGAAGAATTTTCTTTTTGTATAGTAAAATTTGGGGGGAAATTTAGCATCTAAACAAGGCCCAGGAGTTGTGTGAATGTGGTCGTGTGGATGTGGAGTGCAGAGACTGAACTGTGATCGTGTTTTATGTGTAGGTTTAGACATATGCTACTTCGATTTTACCCGGAGACTTGGTAATTAAGTATGGTGTTCTATAATGAAAACTCCTTTCAAGTTAATAAAATCGTAATGCTTCGTCACGGCGGCAGAATGTCCGCCGCTCGCTGTCGCTCATCAGGTGCCCCGCTCGTGACGCTCGCTCCCACCAACGACGTCCAACCCCTCCAATGCAGGGGCGCCGCGCCGTAGGCACCGCACCTGCCGGCTGGCCGTGGCCTTCTCCAGCGTTGGGTCGCTCACCGTGGGCACTCCACTCGTCCCACCCGCACACGTGAAGCAGCAAGGTGACATGGCCCTGTTCGCTTGAACTACTTCAGCATTACTTTTTAGCGAACGAACAATGTTTTCCTCTCACAACAAATCAACATAAACATCAACATAAGCTAAATTTCAGCGCATGTTGCAAACATATGTTTCAAGTGTTTCAGATGTTTTAGAGACATGTTGCAAGTGTTTTATACCGATGTTGCAAAAGTAGATCAGGATATTGGACATGTGACAATGATTATACATATATGTTTCAAGTGTATGTTTCAAATGTTTCATCTGTTCGAGACGCATGTTGCTAGTGTTTCATTTGGATGTTGCATATATATGAAAGTGTTTTAGGTGTTTTCATATGTATGTTGCAAGTGTTTCGTCTGGATGTTTGCATATGTTTGCAATGGCTACACATGTGAAGCGTTTTCCAGGTGTTTTAGTGTTTTAGACATATGTTTTAAGTGTTTCGTCTGCCTTCGGACGTATGTTGCTAGTGTTACATCAGGATGTTTGAAAAGTAGATCAGGTGTTGTATCTCTCTCCTTGCTTTCTGATGTCTCACCTCAATGTCTCCTCCTCCTACTAGCGTCGGCTGGGCATTGGCCATCCCCTCTCCCTCTTGTTGATGTTGGTGACGTTCGGGGCGATACGGATCCCGCGTGGGCCCGTGAAATAGAGCGGGAAATAGACTGCAAGTGCGGGCTTCCGAACGCCCCGTCCGTTCAGACGTAAGTGCTAGCAAGCCCGTAATAAAATATCCAGGCGGGAGTTCACTTTTTTTTTAAAAAAAAGTATGGAGTACACGTCTTCGTTGTTTATTTGTCTTGTTTTCCCTTTCTTTAGTTCTATCTATAGAAGACAAACCACCGCATTATGCCTCAATAAAACAACGATAGATGTTTTGAGAAAATACGATGCGTAAAAAGTTCTGGGTGTAGAGAAAATGTACCATTTTTTGGAAAGCAATCTAGCAAGAGCCAGATTATAAATATTCGCTAACTTGCAGGAGATCCTTTTTTTTTTTGAGAAATTACGCAGATCTTCGCTACACTATGCATTAGGCTGACGGGTCTCTTAACTCCAATCGCATCAGCTTTCTTGGGAAAAGATGATGTTTGATGTGTTAAGATCAAGGCCGTCTCATGCCTGGGTTGAAAGGTTGATTAAAGGCCGTTGTGAGATCATCCTCGACAAAATCCCAACAATGTCTTGCACTGCAAGAATTTTGCTAGACAAGCTGCACAGCAATAGACGTGCAGAAACTTCACCTTCGACGAGTGACACAGCAGACTTCACGGCTGCAAACGACGGCGTGCAATCACAGACAGGGCAGAACAGAGTACTGCAGCCGATCGTTATGCAGGAGTAGCAACACTACCGCGTTACATATGCACATGGTTGGTTTTCTGTTGCACTGTGCATGGTGACTTGGCAAAGCCTACTACTTGTTCTGCCAAGCCTGAAGATTACATCAGCTGATGCGTATTAACAAAATGGATCAGGAGATCCTAGCATCAGCAAGGTTCTCTTATGATTTAACTTTAATGAAATCTCCATCCACACACGGATTAATTAGCTTCAGAAGAACTGCTGAAGCCAAGGATTGTCAGCCGCATCTTTCTGCAAATCATCTCTCATTTTGGTGACCATCTCCACGATCTTGCTCCTATCCATCTCATCCATAGGCAATGCGGCGAGATCCTCAAGGTAAAGCCGAGCCCGAGCAGCTCCTCTGGTGACGTCATCTGGGCTAAATACCCTCTTGCGCTTTGATCCAACCTGCACAGAACACTCGCTAGCTTAGAGGTTTGAGTTTCGCCAGTGGGTAAGAAAGATACCCTCTGCACCGAAAACTCCCATGAACTGTGCAGCAGATAAAAGTAATTTTACCATAA
This sequence comes from Saccharum hybrid cultivar R570, assembly GCA_038087645.1. Classification (NCBI taxonomy): domain Eukaryota; kingdom Viridiplantae; phylum Streptophyta; class Magnoliopsida; order Poales; family Poaceae; genus Saccharum; species Saccharum hybrid cultivar. The sequence continues at coordinate 4,612,335 of JAQSUU010000377.1, forward strand.
TTGCATATATGGCCATAAAAACTCCAAAAATGTACTACTGTCAGTTTTGTTGAATTATGAATCCAATATTCATCTTCTTTATGGTAAGATCGCTCACATGGGAGGAAGCATATGCATTTTAATTCATATCAGAACCCTTAAGCATTTAGCTTGAAATTTTTAGCTGCATATACCTCATCTTTCGAATCATCAGAAAAGGTAGGTGTAGTAGAGAAGTCTTCTAACTCTGCTGCTTTGCTTTTTGCAAGGGCAACAACAGCTTCTGGAAAATTAGCAAATTCTGCAACATGAATACCAAAACTTTGGTCGCATGCACCAGGTTCAACCTACAACACGAACAGGGAAATATTGTAATAGAAGATCTGGAGGAATAATTTGGCAAACCAATAATGCCAACTTGTCTCTGTAACAGTAAGTGTGGATAAGAACTTCACATCGTGACATACCTTGTAAAGCATAGTTAACTTCCGACTTGATGGGTCTATGTGAGCACCCACATGATAATTTGCAATTCCGATATTTGAAACGCGTTGGTGCTCATCATCATTTTTATGTGCTAATGCAGTTAATTCATGGAAATGGGTGGCAAACAAGGTAGGCGCTCGAGTCACTTCCATAAGATGCTCACAGATAGCCCATGCAAGACCTGATAACAAATAATACATCAATCTCAAATGAGTTAAGAGGTTCAATCTCAACTGAGAATTAAAAGTTCCAGTTGTCTGGAAGTCAGTGCATTGCAGCAGGTAACCAAGGTTGTAAAAAGGGGGAACTCAATTAGAAATGGTAATTGCTAGTTTCATCCAGTGATGCGTATAATAAGTAGATTTGCATGCTTATAATGACAGCAAAAATGAATAAATGCAACAAACTAAAACTATTTTTGGTTGATTGAAGCATGAGATCGCATGCCACACCACAGGAGGCCCAAATGATGTTGGTCTTCAGTACATGTGTATAGCTAATTTGGTTAACATACTGGGATTAACAAAGTTAGCCCACTTGGTCCAACTCTCTTGTATAGACCCAATTAGAATAAAGCTTGTAGATCATGATCAAATAATCCAAAAAATGTCCACAGGTTTGGTTTGACAGACAAGTGGAACTTGGCTTTCGGTATGAAGGCCACCATAAGACACCATTCTAGCATTCTGTATTACAGGCAATAGGAGATTTGAGATGCCAATAAATGTGACTGTAGCAGGATTCATGCTATGCATGCAAGTAGTTACCAACGAATGATTACACTAAGAATTGTCGGCATGGTTGCATGCAGCAGGTTGTTAACTGCATCCAAAATCAACAATAGCACGACAAGACAGAGGGAAGCAAGCAAATACACAAAATACAGTTTTGCCCAAAAACTATTTGTTTCTTTTTATCTGTACAGAAGCTCCATTCCATGCAATGCGCCATTCAATGATTAACTTCAAATTGCAGCACTGTTGCATAACCAAAAGAAACACCGACGATGTAAACGCTCCTTTGTTCTAGGTTTTAATTCAAAACAATTTAAAAGGAACACAGAATTTTATTTTCCCAGATCAGGCTTGTGGCTCTGATTAACAGCAGCAACCAGCCAATTACCTCCAGTAAATGGAACATTTATCAGCAAGTTCAAGGGTACAGGGAATTACTTATTTTTTTGGTCCAAGAGATGTATCTAACCAGGTACAAAGTGTATATATGCAATGCTAGTAGAATGAGCTTAGAAGTATGCAAATTTCCAGCTTCAATTCTAATACCAACACTATATAAAAGTCAATAATTCAATATCGCCTAGAAGTAATACAGATGGTAGTCTATGAATGCTAAAAAGAAACCAAAGGAAAGATGATTAACAAACTTGTAAGAGAAAAAACAAGAAAAGGTATACACCACTGACCAAATCCATCATACGTGGAAGTTCCACGTCCCAGCTCATCAATAATTATAAGAGACTTATCAGAGGCGCCTTTTAGGATGGATGCTGCTTCAAGCATTTCTTGCATAAAAGTTGATACACCATGAAGCTGCCAAATAAATGTAAACAAAACAGTTTACGACATCATTCTTTGCAGAAGTATATAAATTTAATGCTTGCTTAAAAGTAACAGAAAGTTTCATCTTACTATGAGAAAAGACCCTGCCATCATTATCTGTTAAATTTAAAAAGAACGGTTTTGTTATTGGATCCTTTGGGCTGTGGGATCAACATGTAATGTGTGTTTTGAACTCTTTCATCACCTAATTGAAAGGCAAAGCTCCTGCCATTTTCGTTCAAAAAAAAAGAGAAAAATTACACACATGAGGAGCTACTGGCTTGAATGTCCTCCTAGGAGCTGTAGGGGGAGGGGTGAGCTGTTGTTCTGATCTCTATATAACTGAGTTTGTATGAGTTAAGTGTGTTGCCCGCTTGGCCTTGGGGGGGAGAAGGGGGGGGGGGGTGCAGTCTTGTTTTTGCTGGATTTTATCCAGCTTGTGTACTTTGTTCTTCTCCTTAATATAATGAAGGGCAGCTCACATGCCAGTTCAAGAAAAAACTGAACAATTTTTCATTCTTCAGAAGGAAATAGACTTGACTAATATAGCAAATGTGCCATTCATCTAGTTCATGTTCCTTTATCCTGATCATTTGCACCTTTTTTTTCTCTTGAACATACGAGGACCATGCATCATTATATTAAAGGAAGATGAACACTGCTCGTTTGCATCTTTGATTTGCAACATTTGTACGAGTAGCTAAAGCAAGAGAACACTATACGGTATTTGTTATTGCAACAGAAGTTTAAATAAGAACAAAAGGGCATTTCGAATATAAACTTAAGAACAAAATACTTTGATGATCAAACCAACTTACTTGGCAATCACCAGCACCAACACGAGCAAAAATACAATCCCTCACACTAACACTTGCTTGATCACAAGGTACAAAGGAACCAACTTGCGCCATCAAGACATTTACACCAACCTGATTCCCATATGAAAATTAATTGAGACAAGCTGATAAATGAAGGAATGTAAGCAACAAAAGGTATTATTAGTTGTTTCAAACAATATTTTTGAAAATATATATTAAATTCAGTAGCCAACGTCCAAGAATTAGAAGATGGAGCTAGAACATGGAGGAATTTCACACAGTATGTTTAAGATGTCCAAATGCACTCCAATTGAATCAAACTGGTTTGCTTTCAGTTTTTCCAAACACATTGATCAAGGAGTTACAGAACAATGCTCAAACTCTTTACTGGATTCTTGGAATAACGGAACTCGTTTACCATCAACTTTTCAAAGAGTATATCAAGAGTCACATATACATGCTCATACAACTGACTTTGTTCCAGCAACATTTTGGGTCCTAACAAAGCCCTTCTTTAGCAATCGTGAAGAATTTAATTTCTGGGCAATCCATCTGCTTGTGTGAAGTTCTTGGATCAAACATGTATGGATACAACTACTCAATAAGTCACCCCACATGGCTATCTAGAAAACAGAAAAACATATCACGGAAGGCATCGAGTACACAAACTCTTTTTTTTGTTTTGAAAATACACAAACTCTTTACTATAATACTATTGCATTGTAATGCTTGCATTATGCATATAGGGTGGTACCTGGTAGTGGTGAAACACTTTTTTTTCCAAACACGCAGGAGAGCTGCGTATCATTTGTATTAATTGCAGGAAAATAGAGCCATACATAGACCCAAACACACACACACACACACACAACTTGTAGTTCAATATATATATGGGTATAAGAATGGAACAGCACATAAGATGTGGATCCAAGTGTAGCAATAAATTTACATATTTACACATTTAAGTGCACATATGTTTTAAGTATGTATTTTTGTAGTGGAAGTGGAGATGGACAGCTCTACTAAATCTAGTAAACAACTATAAGTGAAATTTTCCATAACTGAAAATAAATGCTAATTATTCACACTCATATGCATGAATCATTGATCATACTCCCTCTATAGCAAAATATAAGGAACACACATATTTGAACTCAAACTTTGTTGCCTTTGACAAACAATTGGTCTAATCATATGAAAAGTTTGTGCTACAAAAGTGGTTGCATTAGGTTTGTATTTAGAAATACTTTCTAATAGTCAAACTTTGGTTGCTACAAATGATATATTATAAGAAGAATAGTGGTCATATACTCCCTCTGTATGTAAATGTATTATGTTTTGGACATAGGCATGGCCACCAATGTGAAACTTTGACCACAGCTTTTTATACAGATATGACAAAACAAAATTATATATTATGAAAATTATTTACACAACAAATTTGACAGTACTTCCGCATTATCAATACAAATAGCTTTACTCAAAATCAGTGGTCCCTAGAGAAGTTCGAATCAACGCATTCTAGGACGTTATGTGTTAATAAAGAGAGGTAATACATATAGTAACAGAAAGATCATCTTTTCTATACATAAATCCATGACATTTCAGAAGGTTGTTAGGCTTGAAACTGCTTTTCTTTCTTTTCTTTTGATAAGAAATTGCCACCTCCATGTCTTTTGATAAAATGCATATAAGTAAATTCCTTGAGTGGTTCATCAAAAAAATTACCATGAAAGTGCAAATCTAACCTGTCTTATAAATGTGGATTTTCCTCCCATGTTTGGCCCAGTGATGATCTGAAACCAACTTTTCCCTCTCACCTATTTAGGGCCATTGAACCGTCACTAACTTCAGTAATTAAGTGCTGCAATTGCAAATATCATATCACAGGGAACTTACAAGAGTGCAATCATTGGGTATAAAGTTAACACCATCTTGTGCCTCTAGACAAGGATGTCTGCTACCTAGTAGAACAATATCTCCTTCATCCTGCAATGTGTTCCCAAGTTTAGAGCCACGTTCGAAATTTGTCATTTTAAAGGAGTTTTAGGACGTGTTTTTTACCGACGCTGTGATGTCTGGCCTAACATAAGGAACTGGGCAACTAGTTGCTAAATCAGCAAAACTTTGTAAGACATCCAACTCCGACAGAACTGCAGCAAAATTTTCAAATACCTACACCAAGAATTGAAGATTTATCCCAATCTGTATAGAGAAAAAACAAACTATGAAGCTAAGATAATTATCTTAGTGTACCTCTGAGTAGGAGCCTGAAACCCTCACTACATCATCAACCACCTTTTTCTGACAACTTGTGTACTCACCAAACAGTGCCTGGTATTGATCACTGTTGGAAAGTAAAGTCTCTCTCAATTAGGGCTAACCCTAGAAGGGTAGCTATATAGGTTCCATACATGGGCCACATGGGCCTTAGCCACATGGGCCTAAACACATACTCCAACACCCCCCCGCAGTCTGAACTACCGGCGCAGCGGAGTTCGAGGCTGAACAAGAAAGAACACACACATCCCCCCCCCACAGACGCAACTAGCCACCGGTGATGTTGAGGCTGGAGCGAAACTCGGCGAAGGTCGAGGACGGGAGGCCTTTGGTGAAGATGTCCGCGAACTGTGAGGTCGTCGGAACATGAAGAACCCGCACCTCGCCCATGGCCACCCGATCACGGACAAAATGGAGGTCGATCTCCACATGCTTCGTCCGCTGGTGCTGGATGGGGTTGGTGGAGAGGTAGACCGCACTGACGTTGTCGCAGTAGATCAGTGTGCTCCGGGAGGGTGGAGTGTGTAACTCGGTCAGCAGCTGACGGAGCCAGGCTGCCTCCGCCACGCCGTTAGCAACGGCGCGGTACTCCGCCTCGGCGCTGGACCGGGAGACCACCGGCTGGCGCTTGGACGACCAAGACACCAGGTTGGCGCCCAGAAAGACGGCGTAGCCGGAGGTGGAGCGGCGAGTATCCGGGCACCCGGCCCAGTCAGCGTCGGTGTAAACGGTGAGGTCGGTGGAGGAGGCTCGGTGGAGGAGGAGGCCGTGGTCGAGCGTGCCCCGGAGGTAGCGGAGGAGGCGCTTGAGAGCCGTGAGGTGAGGCTCCCGGGGGTCATGCATATGGAGGCAGACCTGCTGAACTGCATAGGTGATGTCCGGCCGGGTGAAGGTGAGGTACTGAAGGGCCCCGGCGAGACTCCTGTACGCAGTGGGATCGGCCACCGGTGGTCCCTCAGCCTCAGACAGCTTGCCCTGAGTGTCAACCGGAGTGGAGCAGGGGTTGCAGTCGGTCATCCCAGCCCGCTCCAGGATGTCTCGAGTGTACTGTCGCTGGTGAAGTAGGAGCCCGGTAGGACGGTGCTCAACAGTGACACCGAGGAAGTGGTGGAGCTCACCCAGATCCTTCATCGCGAACTCCTGCTGGAGAGCGGTGATGATCCGGCGAAGAAGTGACTCACTGGAGGCGGTGAGGACAATGTCATCAACATAGAGCAGCAAGTATGCAGTGTCGGCTCCATGGTGGTAGACGAACAGAGACGTATCAGACTTGGCCTCCATGAACCCCAGGGTCAGCAAGAAAGCGGCGAACCGGTGGTTCCACGCCCGAGGTGCCTGCTTGAGGCCGTAGAGGGACCTGTTGAGCCGGCAGACCATGTCAGGACGGGTGGTGTCGACAAACCCCGCCGGCTGACTGCAGTACACCGTCTCGGTGAGAAGGCCGTGGAGGAAGGCGTTCTTGACGTCCAGCTGATGGACGGGCCAAGACCGGGCAAGTGCCAGCGATAGCACGGTACGGACGGTGGCCGGCTTGACCACCGGGCTGAAGGTCTCATCGTAGTCGACGCCAGGGCGCTGAGTGAAACCCCGGAGGACCCAGCGAGCCTTGTAGCGCTCGAGAGAGCCGTCGGCCCGGCGCTTGTGGGTCCAAATCCACTTGCCGGTGACGACGTTGGCGCCCGGCGGCCGGGGCACCAACTCCCACGTCTGGTTGGCGAGTAGCGCGGCGTACTCCTCTTCCATCGCGCGGCGCCAGTGAGATGGCGGGCGCGGCAGGGGAGATGGCGGGCGCGGCAGGGGAAATGGCGGCGGGCGCGGCAGGGGAGATGGCGGCGGGCGCGGCAGGTGGGGACGCCGCGATCTGCGCCCAGGAAGGGTGGGAGGAGGAAGGGAAGGAGAAGAGGGAGGGAAAGGAGGGAGTCCGGTCAGCCATGCTGGCTCCGGTGGTAGGAGCAGCGCCGACGGGAAGAGGCTGAGCGGCGGCGGCGGCGGCTCAGGGTGGGGAAAGAGGAAAGAACAGGCTTTGATACCATGTTGGAAAGTAAAGTCTCTCTCAATTAGGGCTAACCCTAGAAGGGTAGCTATATAGGTTCCATACATGGGCCACATGGGCCTTAGCCACATGGGCCTAAACACATACTCCAACAATCACTTAGCTTTTTTAGCTTAGAACTTGTGAACTTTACACCATCTTTACGAGTTTCTATGATTAAGTAGCTGCCAGTGAGCTTCTTCCTGACTTTCTGCTCCTCTTTCTTTGACATTCTGAACACATGTCCAAGAGGTCCTTTTTCTAGCTTCAGTTGCTTATCAACAGAAAGATCCAGATCACTAGCTGTATCCACGTGCAGATTAATTATGTGATTTTCAACCACAGAAAGCTCATCCTTTAGTACACCCAAGTCAGAAGAATATAGAGGAGATATTCTGTACTCTCCATTCTCCAGTTGATCAAGATCAATAGCTGTCTCAACAAGAGAAGAAAACCGACCAAATCGATCCTCTGTCATCCATTCTTCTAATGGTTCAAGAAACTTTGACCTTATCAATGTGGAAAATTGGCCATTATATTGCTCAAGAATGCCCTTGATGTATGAGATTCTGCTACAGGACTGCAAAACCAATAAGTAAATGGGTTCAAAAAAATTGTGGTAAAAGGTATGCATCTTAGGAGGTGTTGCCCTTGTTTAAGAAACCTAATTCTACTCTGTTTCCTCGAAGGTTATGCACAAAGACACAGAAATAAGCATTCCTTGTGATTCAAAATGTAGGTCTAGGACAACAACAGTCTCCAGCATAACACTTTGACTGTTACATATTATGAAAGGATTTTCCATGATTATTCTAGTAACATCAACTATGTGTTGTCAATCCATATAGCTTCCCATATATTGATTGGCCAAGTTATAAAAAAAATTGACCAACTAGGATTCTAAAGGGACCTACATTTGGAATTCAAGGGAGTGCTACAAAGGTTCAGTGCACTCCTTTCATTAAATGTTACTAGCCTTACACTAGCAGCTAGTAACCAATATTACTGTATATTCAAATACATTTTCAGGCAAATAATTATCTTTGCAAAGTCATCATTAAAATAAGATAACAGTAGGTTTCAGCAGTAACCTGATAAAGCTTAACAACAGGCTGCAGAGTAGCTGATTTCTTTCGGAGAGCATGTGTTAGACGATCAATATCTGATATCCTTTTAAGTTGTTGCCTGAGTCCTTGACGAAGCTCTGGGTCTTCTACAAAAGCCTGAACCATGTCTAATCGGTTATTAATTTCATTAACATCTAATAGAGGTTGTTTCAGCCATCTGTTAAGCAATCTTTTTCCCATCCCAACAGTACAGGTTCTGTTCATCAAACCAAATAAACTGAAGTTCTTGTTTACATCAGTTTTCCTTTCTGCAATGTTTAATGCTCGCACTGCAGCAGAATCAAGTCGCATGTAGCAGTTCAAATTGTACTTCTCAATTGTGTAATTTCCATAGTTAGTATCATCTGCTAGCAACTCAGCATAAGATAAAACAGCTCCAAGGGGACCAAGAGCATAGTTAAACTGAGATAGCAGATCACGTACAGGCTCAACAGAACCCCTGATTATTCTACCAAGATCTTGTGCAAGATCCCTGGATTTGAAGTCAACCTTCTTTTTCTCAGTCAACAGAACATTACAATTACTAATGGCGTCTCGAAGGGGATTCAGATCAATGGATTTTTCACAATCTGCTGGGAGAAGACACTCCTTGCAACCTAATGCAACAAGAGCTGATTCAACATTTGTGAATCGGCTATCTTCGGGGAACTCTGCCAACCCAAGCTTCCTATTGGTCATATCCAAAAAAACTAAGCCCTACATACAGCTGGCTTTCCCGGCACATTGGAAACAAAGCAACAATGACTGGTGAATCTTGCATGTCATTGTTTGCAAACAGAATGTCTTCAAAACTACCAATATTTCCAGGTGTTCCAGACTTTGTTAACCTCCAATTTGACCCACTTCCCTCATAGAGCTCTAATGTACAGTCAGTCCTTTCCAACAAAATGTTGCGGGCAATGGTCTCAAACATAGCCTTGCTCACACTAACACTTGATATTCCATCAGAGCTGCTACCTAATTGACGTAAGGCAGACATTGTGTGGTAGTATGTCCTTGCAATAAACGTAGCATTCTCGCCATGGGCAGTGTAATAATCCTGAACCACATTTGAGCACTAGTTATAGCATGCCATTTTACAGTGGAAGGTTGACACACATAGGAATTAAATTCCCAAAGGGAAAAAAAACCCAGCTAGATTCAACTCTGCCTGGAAGCAGTATCCCTCAACAGTAGTGATTGCTATAGTACAAAGATAGTTTTGGAATGCATATTCAATGCAGAAAAGAGTGCCCCATATTAAAATAAGTCTGGAAGAAATGCCATCTTATATCTGCATGAATTTCATGAAATTTCTTTTTTCTAAGCATTTATGCCCCCTTCCAAGGAAACAATTTCTCAATTGTCGACCATTTCTTTAAATGCACTTTCAAGCAGGGCATGATGCTATTGGATAAAAAAAAATGTGGTCATAGATTATGTAATCCAAAGTACACAGCACTGCTCCCACATGCCAAATGGTTCCCTAGTTTGCTACTTCATTATTACCAGCTTTAAGTTATTGAGGACTTTGAATTTAACATATACTGTAAGCATGAAGCCGATATTAGGAATTAAATCCCTAAATTATGGCTGAGAACAGTTCATATGGTACTTAGACTGTCAACCAAATTGAGCTAACACCATCATCATTTAATGAATCGTCTGCAATCTACATGTTCACTTATCAAGTGAAAATAAAAGGCACACGTGTCCAAATTTTCTAACAGTAACAACTGTACCAGAGCCATTTCGCCCCCATTTATCTAGTTCATCCAATTGCCCATGATAAAAATAAACAAAAAAAGGTTCACATCTACATGTATTGGAATCACTTACCCTGCGATCGAAGAGACGAACGGCCCGGGGATCCTGCCAGACCAAAAAGGAAAAAGAAAGGGAAATAAATCGGCCAGCAAAAAGGACTCTCCAAAATAGTCGCCCAAAACTGAGGCCCAGAAAGGTGAAATCGAGGGAGCGCACCTGCGGCAGCTTCTTGAAGAAGGAGATGAAACCCTGCGCTTGCCTCGCATCTGCCCAGCCACAAGAAAAAATAAGACAAAAGGGGAATGAGTGACCCGACGTATCTACAGAAACCAAGGACGGTGTGGCGCGCCCGAACGCACGGACCTAGCTTGAACTCGGGGAGCTTGCCGCCCTCCGTAGTGAAGTCGTCGCCCTCCATCGTCCAGCCGTCCGCCGCCCGGTGTGCAGAGGTTGTGATGGTGGCAGTGGTGGTGCGGGGTGCGGGCGATGTGCTCGGCGAAATGCGCACGGGTGGCGAGAAAAGGCGAGGTTTAGGGTTTACAGGCGCGCCCGTGGGGTGGGGGATGGGTCTCCCGCCGTCCCGCGGCGAGAAATGAGGCTTTTGCGCGCGGGAGTCTCAAGGGTTTCGCGCGCGGAGTCTCGGGGGATTTTCGTGGGGAATGGTGATGGGTGGAGCGGGGAGCGTCGGGATCGCGGCCCCACGGGTATATTCGAGGTTCCCTTCCAAAATATAATGTTTTATTTAATTTCAACGTGAGAATTAAGGAGTAAACAAGAAGAGATAGTGACAAATAGAGACAGACATATATATTTTTTCCATGCTAAAATATACGCACATCTTACGTCTCAAGGAATAATCACACTATAAAAGAGCGAGGTATTTTGGGCTCTTCTCTTCTATAATAACCGTTTGATCTAGACTTCGTGCTATATGAATCCTACGTCATGCATGATCTTACATATAAGATAATGGCCCCGTTCGGCTGTGCTGATAAGCCGGCTGAAAAACACTGTTGGCTGATTTATTGTGAGAGAAAAATACTGTTCCGGCTGAAAAAACAAGCTGAAAAAGACGGATTATAAGCCGGATGAACATGACCAATATAAGACTCCTCCTAAGCTAAGGCCATGTTTAGCTGCCAAAATTTGGCACCGCCAAAATTACTGTAGTATTTTGTTTGTATTTGGTAATAATTGTCTAACCATTGGCTAATTAGGCTCAAAATGTTCGTCTCGCAAAGTACATCCAAACTGTGCGCTTAGTTTTTTTATTTCGTCTACATTTAGTACTCCATGTATGTACCGCAAATTTGATGTGACGAAGAATTTTTTTTTGCATAGTGCCAAATTCTGAATTTTGGAGGTAACTAAACAAGGTCTAAGATTTCTCCTAGACCGTGTAATCCCAATAATGTCTCCTCCTGGACCCCATAAGCCCCATACTCCACGTAAAAAAAACACCTTCCGAGCGCTGGACGCCCTCGTGGCATGGGCGACAAGCACCTGCAGGCGCAGACATACGTTCGTTTCCCAACCTCGCCTCCAATTTTTATGTTCACGGTGCTCGTGCAGTTAGGGTGGGTTTAGTTCGCGAAATATTTTAGTTTAGCTGCTGTAGCATTTTCGTTTGTATTTGTCAATTAGTGTTCAATCATAGACTAGTTAGGCTCAAAAGATTCGTCTCGTGATTTTTTTACCAAACTGTGTAATTAGTTTTTTCTTTCATCTATATTTAATGCTTCATGCATATGTTCAAATATTCGATGTAACGGGGAATCTTGAAATATTTTGGGAACTAAACATGACCTTAGTTTCCCTGCTTCAGGCTACGTGTCATGACTTCTCCACCAGAAGGGATCTTAAGGAGGCGGCATGAACAGTCTAGGCGGATCTCCCTTTGTGCAAGGTCAGTCAAGGAGCAATACCAAATCTTGGCCATGGCCCGTTCACTTCCTATGCAAACCTAAAATATTTTCTTTTCCACTCATCACATCAAATATTTGGACACATGCATAGAGTATTAAATATAGGTAAAAAAATAACTAATTGCTAAGTTTGTCTGGTTTTTGCGAGACGAATCTTTTGAGCCCAATGGTTGGATAATATTTATCAAATAAAAACGAATCTTTTGCGAGACGAATCTTCTGCATGATTTTAAATCCCAATCTCTAATTCTTCTGTACCGGCGGCTGATGGCTTTGATTGAGATGCTTCGTTGAAGATCCGGGGGGTTTTTTTTTTTTGTGTGTGGCGGATCTGGTGGCTCACCGGTAGTTTCCCCGCGACCCTCTCCGCGCTCGAGAAAGACCGGGCCGATCTGGTGGCAATGTGCAGTGTCTCGGCCACACAGTGATGTGGCGGCGACGGCACCCTTGACCCCTTCCGATGTCTGTATACCTTGCGGCATCACTGGGGTCTACTTGCCGGTGCAGTGACACCTCCTTTCTCATATTATCATTTGGTTTTGAAAAAAAAAAGTAAAAAAAGCCATGATTTTGAGTGCATGGGCGCAAGCTGCTGGAGGTTACATTATTTGGAAATTTTGCCTCTGCGCGACTACTTTTATGCCTTTTGATTTTGATTAATATAATATCATTTTACTTCGTGTTTGGATAATCCTGGCAGCATGCCCAATTTAGGCTTTGATGATTTTATGCTTTGAGTCATTTAGGATGTTCAGATTTTTGCTTCTAAAACATGCCCCTCTTTTGTTTTCTGCTGCAACATCATGGCTCCATATTCCTATTTGCAAAAATTCTACTTAACCCCCTCAATTATAAAACCAGATATCGTATCCCTCAAATTATTAAAAACCATCTAAATAACCCCTGAGGCGGTCTTAAAGGTGGTTTTGCTAGTGTGACATATTAAAAAGTCTATAAACCCCCTGACATATTAAGGGTTAACTGTATCACCCCCTCAACTATAAAATATGTTATTATAGCCCTTAAGACATCTAATAATGTTCAAACGATGGCCATGTAGGGTCGTTTGGACACCGTGTATCCCACTACATTGCCCTAAGCACACATGCTTGCACACAAGCCCATCGCCTACGCCATCTCTGAACTCTTTCTAGGCTTGTGCTACTGCCCGATGAACATCGCCTTGTTTCCTACTCCACCTCATGCACTCCTCAATGACATTGAACACATGCACTACGCTTGCGCCCCGGTCACCCGACTCCTTCCACATCCTCCCCTGTCGCTTTTCTCCTCCTATGGCTACCTAAAAAATTAAAAGACTACCAGATGAAGGATGTGGGAGGGGCTTAACGACGAAGATATAGGCGTGGCGTGCTTGATCTCAATGCCATCGATGAGTGATGGAGGTGGAGCAGGAGACAAGATGTCACATGCTGCTCATTGGGCGGTTGATCAGTTTAGAAAGAGTAGGGAGGTGGTGGCAACAAATGGCTTGCATGCAAGCATGTGTGTTTAGGCGCGGTCAATGTGGTGGGATATGGTGTCCAAATGACTCTAAAGACCATCCGGATGTTTTACGGGCTATAATATCATATTTAATAGTTTAGGGGGTCAATTAGTCAAACCTTGATATGTTAGGAGGTTATGTAGAACTTTTTATATGCCACTTTAGCTAAACCACCTTCAAAACCGTCCCAGGGGTTATTTGGATGGTTTTTCATAATTTGAGGGGTAGAATACCTGGTTTTATAGGTGAGGGTGCGAAGTAAACAACCACAAATAGTTGAGGGGTTAAGTAGACTTTTTTCTTACTATTTTGTCCAAAATTTTTGGTTTTGAGGATTCATATTTTATTAGGTTCCATCACTTTCCTGTTTACAAAATGAAAAACCTTGATCTGATTGATTCTTTGCAGTTCCGTTGGTAAACCTAATTATCGGTTAGTTTGAGAGAATTTTGGTAGCCTTGTAGTGCTTACTTTGTGTCACAATTTTTCTCCCTTTCAATTACGCTTTATGTGTTAATCTTTTCTTGACTTCAGTTTGGTGCAGTGAGGACTACCTATCTATCTTTATGCCAGTGGTATGTACTAACTCCTGGCATGGTGTTATTGAGCATTGTTACTAATAATAACTTGCTTCATTGGAAAAGGAGCGAAGGAATTAGAAAATACATGTCACCTAAAAATCTCCTACCCACCTAAGATCTCTTTTGTTGGATACGTTTTGATTTAACATTCAACGCTTGATATAGATCTGACAAGCGGATCCAAAGACGAAAAGGACGATACTTATGCGACGAAACACGCTTTCCCTATTGTGGTCGGTGACCAATCTCTCCTCCCGCTCCATTTTTTATGCACGGCGAACATACTTGCCACATGTACCCGTGTCGTTCTCCCCTCCCTTTTTCCCCTGCGTATAATTTGCTTCATTGATCTTATCTATAACTCTTATATAGCAAAACCCCACTATCTATTTCTTTTGACATGCAAGGCGCCCACCACAGCAGTCCACTATCATTTGTCACTAGCAATTTTCTCTTGACATGCAAGGTGTGATGAGGACATCGCCAAGATGGAGTCGAGGACGACTCCAATTCGAGAAGGGGAGTAGGATGAGGACATCGCCACGCTGGACACACTGACGCCATGGTCTTCTCCAAGTTACAATTCATCCCCAACTCAGCTGTCACGTCACCCTCAGATTCAGCAGACATGTCGTCACTGTTTCGGTCATAACTTTCTCATACGACATCGAAACGGGGCATTCTTGGATGCGTTGAAAAGGGGACGACGCCGTCGTTTTGGATCTGGTCCCAACTCTAGAAGGTCCGTGGATCATTCTGTGTGACCACGGAAAGGTGTTGCGTCACCTATTTAGGCCAACTTGGCCATGTATCGTGTCGGGCCTTAAGCCCAAGTTGTGGGCGCCCAACCCTTAGTCGTCCCAACCCTAGGTCGAGTCTTAGACTAAAAACAGAGCCGCCGCCACTGCTAGACAATTGAGTTTGGTTTCGAGTTTAGTTTTCCATCGAGAAACTGAATCGTTCATTGTAACTGTGGTGACAAAATCATTTTACAATGATCCAGGGCCCTGTTCTTGATCTCCTCCACTGTGTCGATTAGTCCTTTGGAACCGAGTTCTCGAACCCTCTATTGATATTCGCGTCATTCATATTTGCAATTTTCAGATTACGTGTTTTACCTTCTTGCTTGTGTTCTTCGATTCGCTTGCAGGAAAAGCCTTCTTGGCGAGGTCAATCAAGTTGTGTTTAGTTGATAACCAACGGAGCAGTGGTGTAACGGTTGCAGGGTTCGAATCGTGTCTGATTTGAAGCCGGATCGCCAACGTCGAGATCTCCATAAATCGAACTTGCCGGCTACCTCTCGGAAGATCGGGCCTATACTCATCAAGGTGGCCACCTCAGCAGTCCACTATCACTTGCAATTAAAGTTCACTAGCACAAGAATTATGACATCTACGTCAGCGAGACACACCATCCACTATGGATACAATCTCCATGGTATATATATATATATATTTCCTAATTCTTATTAGTTAACATTCTAACCTATTTATATTCCTCATTCATACCCGCGGCAATGCGCGGGAAATTCTCTAGCTTAAGTAACTTATGTGTCGAATTCTGCAGGTGTTCATTCGGTTGATCCCTCATGGTCACATCAGAAAAGTGGAATCAACAAAACACATGGTTCAGATGATATAAGATATTGCATTTCAGCACCGTTCCAGATGTCTCGTTTTGTACTAAAAATGTTTAAAATACCTGTAAAATGATTTTGCTGCCAGCCGTGTGACTATGCCAATGTGATGAGTTTGAGACTGCTTCTATGCATTACAAAAATGTGGCTTTATGGTTATGGTCTATGCATTTGATTTTTTATGAGACTGCTTTTGTAGTTATAATAATTAGATTTATAAGTTTCATTATTATTCTTCTATTATGAAAGATTTTTTATAGACACGTGTGTGTTGCACGTGCATCTTCACTAGTTTTTTTAAAAAGTTTGACCATGTATACATATATAAATAAACTATTATTTATGATGTATAATAAATTTCATTAGACTAAGTATAGAATACACTTTTATAATAAACTTATTTGAAGATACGATATTGATAAGATTTTCTATATTTTTAGTCAAACTTGAAAAGTTTTACTTCTCGATTATGCGTTTATTTTGGGATTGAAGGAATATTAAAGGTGTATTATAATAAAAAAGGTGCATTGGGAAGTATTTGAAAGCAAAATTTAAATCCTATAAGATCTGATATTTTGGGTCCGTGTGAGTACCAATGATGGAGTGTTGTGCATTTGGCTCTGTCTCCATTTTTTAGCTTTCATCTATTTTATTAGCAGCTTCACTCTCAAAGCCACTGTAACTATTTATGCACTTAATAAGTCCTAAAATAAATGCTCATCTCATACTTCAAGAAATCAATAAATCTCAAATTTATTTAAATATAAATAAAAATACTAATATTATGATACCAAATATATAGTAAAGCTTGTAATATAACTTCGGCCAATGAACTTCATAAATAAATGGCTTTTATGGGAATGGTCTCATGTACCTAGGATTTGCACGGTGGTTGTTATTCAATGGTGAGTTTTGTTTACCGAACTAAACTAAATTGAAATGAAACTTATGAAACCTGCAAAATATACCATCTGGGATTGTTAATGTAATAGTTAAGGATTAGGAAAAACCTTACAATGTTAGTATTGTACTTTGATCATGTACTAAAGCATGCACTTTGTGCCTCTTCGTCTAATGACGAATGGTATGTGCTCCCTATTCACCTATAATGTTGAGATAAATTTGTAATCTTCATTCAATTTCAACCAAATAGGTGAGTACCTCTGTATTCTGTAGAAAGATAATCCCTCTGTCATATTTTTGGTCGATAAGATTGATGAATTCGTAGAGTATAGGCTTCACAAATTTGCCGCTTGGTTTCCTCCTGCTCCATGGATGACTTGTGGGTAACTGATAGGTGGTGGCAGGCCTATCCGGATGACGTAATCCACCATGTCCGGACAAGTTATTAAACACGTAGGACTATTTGTCAGTACAATTTAACACTTTTATCATCCCTTTTAGCCGTTAAACTAGCCTAACGCCCCTAAGTGAATCCCAAGAACTTGAATCTTTAGTTCTTCAAACTAATATTCACCTTTTTCCCTATCATAGAACGAACTCCACTCTTAATTTATATACTTCTCGTTCTTCTTGAAAATTGATGCTCTGGTATGCTCTCATGAGCCTATGTTGACATATGTGCGCTTACATATATTTACCCGTCTGTTTTATCTAGTGTCAACAGGCGCAAGCCTAAAAGTGGGCCCACAATGTAACTAGGACTCGGAATTCTTTTTTCAATAAAGGAAGTTTTGGTTGATATCAACACAACTACATTAAGGCGATAAAACTGTTTTGAGATCGCTTCTGGCCTCTACACAACTAGGTACACACAGCCTAAAAGACTAAAAGAGGTTTGGTGCTTCAGACAACCACACCACTAAAGTCCGCAAATTAGATTTACCATCCATGTGTTTGGATAAGAAAAAAATATAGTCACTTGTTCCAATAGTCGAAACGCCATACTCCTTCCGTCCTATAATACAGTGCATTTTAGCATTTAAAATTTGTCCTTAAATATAAGACATTCTAGAGGACAAAAACTATTTTTGCATTAAATACTTTTCATTTGTCAACCAATCACCACTAATCACGTTCATGATAGCGTCTGATTAGAAAATAAAATAAGAGTACATGCGTCTTTTATGTTTTCTCTTAATTTGTCTTAAAATTCTTAAATTGCACTATATTAGAGGACAAAGGAAATAATAATCAACACACATGTATCTGGTCTCTAAAAAGCAAGCTATGAACGAACATATCGGATAATAAGGTAGACAATCTGTTGTGAGGCTAATAATTGAACTCGGAACTGTGCTGTAATGACTTGTTGGTCTTTTGATTAACAGTTGAAAGGTCGGGGCTGGTTGGCCCTTGAACTCTAAAAAAAAAGGTAGACAATCTGCAAAGCTGTAGAAGCTTTTTTTTTCCTACCCAAAATCATGTCATTCATATCCTCAAAAAAAAAATCATGTCATTCATGTTTACTTGTTTAGTTTAAGCCACAAGGACTATCAAAAACCTGCCGCTACCAATAGAACTAGCTGTTTCAAAACTACTCCCTAGTCACTCACCAGACATGTGCGCCACACCCCGCGGATGCGAATCACTCCTGTAGCCCATTAAGAGCCCGTTCGGTTAGGCAAAAATTGATAAGAAATAATTTCTGCTGCTCATAGGCTATGCAAATTAAACAAGTAATTCGGTCAGGAGCTATTCCAGGGAGCGGTTATCTAGTAACCGAACGGATCATAACCATTGATAGGGACAAATCGACATTAAAGAAAGGTACTTATAATTATCTGAAAAACAACATTTCATATTACCGTGCCAATTCTCGATTTTTTCCTTTGTTTGCACAGTATAAGACAAACATTTAGCGCTAAATGATCCAGCGTGCAGAAGTTGTCATCCGCGCGAACTTCTTTGATCCTTGGGTTATTTGGATTCATACCATTGCAATTTTCGAAGTTTGGAGAAGCGCCATTACAATTCACGTATTTTGAAATGTACCATTACAATTCTGCATTTCCCACAGATATGCCATGGAATACGTCTGGAGATGATTTGGGCCCAGCTGCAGTGTATACGAATACGTATATTTCACTACAGATCATCTCCTCTTTCACTGACGTGTGGGTCCCACTTGTCATATTCTTCTTCCTGCTCTCCTCATCTTCTCTTGCTGAGCACCTTCCGTGCCCGTCGATGGCGAGCTGCCGCCGTGGCAGCCACAGGGCCACGCGAGCAAGCAGCAGCAATCAGGGCGAGCGGACGCACCGGTTGGTGGCCTCGGAAAGGCCGGAGACGGCCTGCAGGGGCGGGATTACGAGCGGCGGCGCCCGCAGCAGGGCCGCGTGCGGCTAACGGCGATAGCGCGGTGGCGATGGCAAACTCGACGGGAGGAGGCGACCTCCACATGAGCATGAACGTGGGGAAGGCCGTGGTGTCGTCTGTTTGGAAGGAGGCGGCTCCGAAGGGGACCGAGCTCGCTCGCTCGTGCCATGGCCGGAGCCGAGCTTGCCTGGAGGCGTCCCCGTCCCCGTGCCACGGTGGAGGCTCGCAGTTCGGCTCCGGCTCCGTCCCCGTGCCACGGTGGAGGCTCGCAGTTCGTTCGCCGAAGTAGGCGGTCACCATGGCTCGCGGTTCGTTAGCCGATGCAGACGTGCTCGTGCTCATCCATCGGTTCCGGCTCCTACTGCAACGGCGGCGCTCGACTCCTAGAGAAAGAAGACAGGGTCGCTGATCTCGGGGAAGATGAGACCCGCAGGAGGGGTCTCCTCGTCGGCTCCGAGGCTCCTCCTCCTCGGCGTCAGATCGAGTGCCTCCTCCACAGCGGCATCGGATCGAGCGTGCAGAAGGTCCTCAGCAAGGGAAGATGAGGAGAGGAGGAAGAAGAATATGACACATGGGACCTGCGCGTCAGTGAAAGAGGGGATGGGCTGTAATGAAACATACGTATTCGTATACACTGCAGATGGGCTCAAATCACCTCCATACGTATTCCATGGCATATCTGCGGGAAGTGAAGAATTGTAATGGTACTTTTCAAAATACGTGAATTGTAATGGTGTTTCTCCAAACTTCGAAAATTACAATGGTATGAAACCAAATAACCCTTGATCCTTCGCTGGACAAGGCGCTCGAGGAGATTCAAAGAAGATTTAGTCAAGGATAACCAGAAAAGGACAAAACCATGGAGACTTCGAGGTGCCAGCTGTTCACTTGCAAGAGCAAGAGCAAGAGCAACTAAGGCCTTGTTTAGATTGCAAATTTTTTTCAACTCTAGCTACTGTAGTATTTTCGTTTGTATTTGTTAATTAGTGTTCAATTATGGACTAATTAGGCTCAAAAGATTCGTCTCGTGATTTACTACCAAACTGTGCAATTAATTATTTTTTACTAACATTTAATGCTCTATGCATACGTCTAAAAATTGATGTGATAAAAAGAGAGTGAAAAAACTTAAATTTAGAGGGTATCTAAACAAGGCCATAGAGCAAGTGACCCATCTTGTGTCGCCGTTGACCTCTGAAAGCATACACACTTTCAATCTTGCTGGCCCTGTGCCGTGAGCTGAGCTCTCTCGATTAACCCATGTCTATGATCCTAATGCGTTCGTGCCCATGCTGGGGCGAATGGTCGCTGGCGCCGTGAAGGAGAGGCTTGACATGCTTCTTGGCGTGCCCGGGGAGATGGAAAGGCTCGAGGTCACACTGGAGGACCTCGTCAATGTTCTCGGCGATGCCGAGATGAAGCGCATCACCGACACGGCCGTCGACGCCTGGGTCCGGGAGCTCAAGGACGTCATGTACGACGCCGACGACGTCCTCGACCAGTGGCGGATGGAGGCCTGCAGCGGCGACGCGCCCAAGCGCTCGTTCCCTGGCGTCGGCTGCTGCGTGCCCCTCTTCACGTGCTTCCGGGACCCGGTGCTCGCGCACGCCATGGCGGCACAAATCAAGGAGCTGAACCGGAGGCCGGAGAGCGTCCGTCGTCGGAGCTCCATGTTTCACTTCGTCAGTGCTTCGTCCTCGTCCGTCCCCCTTCGGCAGCAACCGGCGGCATCCAGCAGCAACGGTAAGACGAGCTCGGTGATCGTCCACGCCGATCTTGTCGGGGGGAAGATCGAGCAGGACGCGAACGCGCTGGTGGAGGTGTTGACCACCGACGACCAGAGCGAAAATGTCATCGTCGTCGGCATCACAGGCGCCGGCGGGATCGGGAAGACCACCCTCGCCCAGAGGGTCTTCGCTGACCAGCGCGTGCGCGACGAGTTCGACCTCAGGGTCTGGGTGTGCGTGTCGCAGGACGTGAATGAGACTGACCTGCTGAGGTCGGCCATCGTCGGCGCCGGAGGCGGCCACCACCACCAGCACGACGCCACGCCGGACAGGTCGTGGCTCGAGCCCGCGCTCCAGCGGGCCGTCTCAGGAAAGAAGCTCCTGCTCGTGTTGGACGACGTGTGGAGCGACGTGGCCTGGAAGGAGGTGCTCCAGAACGCGTTCAGGGCCGGTGCTCGTGGTGGCAGCAGAGTGCTCGTCACGACGAGGAAAGAGACGGTTGCTAGGCAGATGAAGGCTGTGCACATCCACCGCGTGGAGAAGCTGCAGCCTGAAGATGGGTGGCGCTTACTCATGAATCAGGCCTTGTTTAGATCACCTCAAAATATAAAAAGTTTTTAAGATTTCCCGTTACATCGCATATGCCGGTACATGTATGGAACACTAAATGTAAGTAAAAAAAAAAACTAATTGTACAGTTTGTCTGTAAATGTCGAGACGAATTTTTTGAGCCTAGTTAATCCATAATTGGACAAAGTTTGTCAAATACAAACGAAAAGTGCTACAATATTTTTTTTAAAAAAAATTACAAACTAAACATGACCCAGGTTACAATGCTTCTCTTCCGTGTCTTCAACAGTCTCAGCACTGTAGTATGTTTTTTGCTTGAGATTTTAGGGAGCGTTTGAATCAGCTGCTGTGGCTGCAGCTGCGGCTGGGCACAGTGCTAGATGTGTCATGTGTCTGCAGCTTTAGCCGCAGCTACAGTAACAGTAACAGCCAAGATTTTCCCTACAAGAGCTTCATTGTTTGCAATGCATATCCAAGAAACCAAAACAATGGAACAACCTTGATCTCTTTTTTCGTGTTTCTTGAAAGATGTAATCCGTCATGCAGAAGCCACCGCATGAACATGCACACCGATTCAGGTACCTAGCTCATCGTCAAATCTTTGCTCAAGCCGTTCCAGGAAAAAAAAAACTTGGCTCCTGCCATATCTTCTCTTGCCGCAGCTGAGCGGCAGGCTGTGGTGGCCAGTACGTGAGGCTAAATGTCACAGAACCTCCTAATTACGATGGCCCACAAGTACACTTCATTGTCATAATGACATCTGACAGTCGTACTTATGTTCACCATAACTTAAAAGGCCTGCTTTCCTCCGAACAGGATCCAATCACAGGAGTATTGCAATATTACAACAGTTTATTCAAAATATTCAACAGAGTAACGTAGCGGAAGTCTTACAATAACATAGATTACAAACCAGTTTTCAAACTTCAAACCTTATGTAACATTATTACAAACCATTAGTAGAGAAGTATCGGTAGTAACTTTATTACATCACACAAGCGAGATGTCTTGCCCAAAGGCCACACAATCTACTCGTCGTCGCTTTCTTCAACCATGACGGTCATGCAACAAGGCTCGAAGCAGACTTGTTCATGAACCCCACCTGCAACAAGGGGTTAACAAACCCTGAGTACGAGAGTACTCAACAAGACTTACCCGACTAAGACAAAGACTCCAAGGGCATGCTAGCTTTAGGGAATCAAGGTACGGGTAATCAAGAATCAAATTTTCTTTTGCAGAAAAGCTTACTAAGGTAAGTCCTTATCTTCAATATTTTACTTTTACCATTGATGGTTCATTAACCAATTCTAGGTGATCCTAATCTAGATCAAAGTAATTATCATCAAAACCTTTCTCATTCTTTCTTTCAATTCCAGTTCTTAACTACGATGCAAGTCAGGCGATCGAGTCTCCATAACCGAGGAGCAACGACGATTCGAACCGATTATACCCAGCTGGGGATCCCTAACATCACGACATATGTAGAACCGAATCTGCATATATCAACCCTCATTTAGATCTCCCAAAACCAGAACGTGTCCATCGCCACCCGAGAGTACAGTACTCCTCGAACCCGACCAAATTCTAGCCCCGAGGGTACACGCTACTCTCGCCATCTCTCCACTCCCAGTGCGAGGTTAGACGTTCTCGTAATGGAATCACCAACATTTTGGGCTTACCCAAGGCATGAGGTTAGTTGCAAAGTCTCGAACACAACAGGCTTACAACGAACGGGCCTTAACTGACAAGGCGGAAACAATACATTGAGACTCCTTTCCCAATGCATGTTAGCAGTGGCCAAACCACCCGCCCGATCTTTCAAGTTCATTCTCATATTTCAATATTCATTCGATATGCCGTCATGGCTATATAAACATTTCATTTAAAAGCTTAACTTCTAAGCATAGCGAAGCATACTACGCATTTTCAGTAAAAACAGGTATCAAGGTTGATATCACAATAATCAAGGATGATAATGCAGCAATTAGGTTATCACTCAACTCCTAATTACTTAATGCAGTAAACCATAATATAAATAATAAAACATTTGTAAAATTCAAGGTAGGGTTTAAATGCACCGGGGCTTGCCTTGCTCAAACACGACGACCGACTCAGACTCGAGGACTTCACCCCCTGGTCCGGAACCCACCGACGATCGCTCTTCTCCGGAAGCTTGATCGACGACTTCGGCTTCCTCGAAAGCGGAGACTACACGAATACATAACATGCTTTAACATGATGCTCGATGATAAACATGATGCTTGATGATAACATGCCACGGTTACGATTTGAGTACAACTTTTCTTCACGGTACAAACGTAAACAGAAAACCTACTAACTAGTAGCGACGTTTTCCCGCGATACCAGCTTTTAACCTAACAAGTTACTAACGAGCTCAATCATGAAATTAAGGTGCCAGAGATCACAAAAAGGTAGTGACCTAAGGACATCACTCAATTAAAAGGCACACAACACTTAAAGTTCTCAAATTAATATTTATTTTCTATTTAATAATTAGGGCATAATTAGAAGTTGATCAAATTTTACCTAATCAAGCTCAAACTTTTTCTATGGGTTAAGAATGACTTATAACAGTGCTATAATAAATTTCATAATTTTTGGATAAATAAATTAATTATTAAAATTACTGGAAGTTGCATTTAATCTTTAATGAAACTAATTAATTCTACTGCACAAAGTATTCAAATTCGTGATTTAACATTTTTCCTAGATAGTTTATACATTGAGAAGCTTACACAAAAATTTTCATAAATTTTGGAACTCTACACAATTTTTAATGAAATAAACAAATAATAACACTATTCATATCTTTGAAAAAGAAAAACAAAAACGAAATCGGGCTGACTTTTCTTTTTCCCCGCGGTCCGGCCCAACCAGACGGCCCGCTCACGCGCCCGCACGCGCGCTCGCGACCGGCCCAGTCGCGCGGCCCAGCCCAGCAGCGGCCTGCCCCGCGCGCTGGCTCTCTCTCTCGCTGACACCGCGTCCCCACCTGTCATCTTCCTCCTCCCGCTCGCCCGCTCGCTCCCGCGTGCCCGCGCGCTCGCCCGCGGTGACCGGCCGATGACCGAAGCCTCGGTCGACCAACCGAGCGATCCGACAGCCTCTACGCGACCTAGCGAACCCGTTTTGCTAACTTGCAGCTCGTCTCGAGCTCCGGCGACAGCTCACCGACGACGGTGGCGGCTCGACAACCACGGTGACCGGCGACTCGAGGGTACAACACGGTAGCGGTTAAATTAGTGCGAGGAAAACGATCAGGAGCTCACAGCGGTGACGATGACGGTCTCGGGGAGGACGGAGAGAAGCCGGAGTGGCCTGGCCACGGGAAGGCGACGATGGCGGTGCTCCGACCGGAGTTGGGCACGGGAGCGGGCGGCTGTGGTGATCTAGGCGGAGTTAAGCTCGCTCGGGTGGTTCACGAGGTGCGCGAGGATGAGGCGGAGCTAATGGTGCGGTTGGCGTGGCTGGAGGTGGCTCGACGGCGGCAGCGACGAGCGGCGGAGCTGCGGTGGCGGCGGTGGCGAAAACAGGGAAAATGAAAATCGCCACTGTGAGCTCGACGTATATAAAGGGAACGGTGGCGGTGACTATGCTGGAAGACGCGCGACGTCGCGCTGGCGATCGAGGACTCGCCTGGAAGCCGGCCGAAGCCGCCCGGCGTCTCGCCGGCGCCCATACCGTGCGGTGGTCGGCGGTGATTGGCCGGTCACTGTAGCTTCACCCCCCCAAACTTTGAATTTTCAAATTGTTTTCTCAAATTACTCTCAAATTCATGTAACAACTTGAAAAACTTCCAATCTATGAAATCTTCAGAATTTCAAGCTCTATAAGTTTTGTATTGAACACTTTTTCAAATTATAACTGGATTTTGAAATTTGAATTTAAACTCAAAAGGGGACACATTTTTCAGATTTGGTAATTTAGAAATTACTTTTGATTTTATATTGAAACTTCAAAATCTCCAAACATCAAAGTTGTATATCTTGACCAGACCTACAACTTTGCTGTTCAAAACTTTTTCAAATTCTGCCTCCATTTTGAAATTATAGTTTGGGGTCAAAAATGAATTAAATTTGAAATTTGTTTATTTTCAAAATTGCTCCACCTTTTTCACTAAAACTTTGAAAACTCAAAACACCAAAGTTGTAGCCCTTGAAAAGTTCTACAAACTTGGTTTTGAACTTTTTCCCAAATTTTGCTTAGATTTTGAATTATTTCAAAAGGGGTAAAACAGGGTTTTGAAATTTAGGGTTTTCGGAGGAATTTTAAATTGAAATTTGTTGCTACTTTGTTTGGTGATTACTTAGTGATCAAAACCTCACCCAAGGGCATAATTTGGACCAACATGACATAGTTGACCAAATGTCACTCTTGGTTGACCAACTAGCTTTAAAAATTCTTTTGCATTTCTTCCCAGATTTGAATTTAAATTTGAATCGGAAAACTCGTGACAAGTTTTGGGACTCCAATTCAAACTCAAATTTGGAGCTTCATTTTAGATGTTGCACTTGAGCTCATACCCTACACTTGACACTAGTGTGCAACACAGTCGCACACCTCAAATTACGCAGGACATGGACTAAGTATTTGCGGTGGTATTAAAAATTAGGGTTTTCGGGTTCGGAGCACACCACTGAGAAACACATTCAACCTAGATAAGTAAACTTGTTTTAGTTGATGCATAACAATGTTAACCTAATAGAGATGCTTTGCAATGCATTATGATGACATGGCAGATTAATTAGCACTATAACACCCGGGGTGTTACACTAAAGGCCCATGCCGGCCAGTTCAAAACTGGGTGACCGCGGTATTTTCGTGCACAGTACATTAGAACGAGAAGAAAAGGCTCTCTGGTAAAAAAAAATCTTCTCTTGCTGAATTTTTAACAGTACTGGTGTCCACAGTACTGCAATTCTTTTTTTGACGGCAAAAGACTGTTGGGGGGGAGATCCCCACAATGAGATTTTAATGTTAATTCAAGAATATAACGTACTTACATACAAATAATTAACTAAAGACATCGAGCTAAACACAAAAAGATGACCTCAGGTCATCCTTAAACGTATAGAGTGAATGTAACACTGATTTTTAAAATTGACTAGCCAGACATTCGGACTCGGTTGCTGCCTCTGAAAAACCTTGTCGTTGCGCATCTTCCATAATTCCCACGCTGCTATCAACGCAGCTTCAGTGAAGAAGGGCAGGTTGTGAGTCAAGCTTCCATGCACCAACCTATCCATGAGCTGTAACGATCCATCCCAAACGAAGTTGAGGATCCCCCCAACACTCCTGCGCGAACGGACAATCAAAGAACAAATGCTCGATGGTCTCTTCCTCCCCATTGTTACACATGACAGGCGATACTATCTTGGATGTGTAAATGTCTTCTCCGCAACATTGACTTGGTGTTCAATCGGTTCACTAGGACTAACCAAGCAAAGAACTTGATGTGCGGAGTGCATTTTGATTTCCAGACCGCTTTGAAGATCGGATGCGCTTCCACATTGATGAAAACTTGGGAGTAAAAGCGTCTCCAAGTGTATTTGTTACCCCAGATGGGCACCCAATGATCTATAGCAGTATCATCGTATGGGAGAAGCTGTAGCTAGGCCTATAGGATCTCAAACTCCTGAAAATCTCAGTACTGCAATTCTCATACTAGCTATGAACAAGAAGGAAAAAGTCTACGTTACCTCCCTCAACTTTCACGAAAGTCCGCTTTTTCTCTCTAAACTCTAAAACTGGGCAAAACACCTCCCTCAACTTTTAAAACCGTTCATATTACCTCCCTTGTCCTGTTATAAGCAGTTTTGAACGCGGTTTTGTCTTTTTCTTTTTAATTTATTTTGGCTAAATATTTGAAAAATTATAGTAAATCATAGAAAAAATCATAGTAAATCATAGAAAAATCATAAAATGGAATATGCAATTTTGTTGGACTCTACATGAGTAGATCTACACAGTAAAGATATAATATGGTTTGTTTTAATACAAAGTTTTTGCTGTGATTTTAGATCTATGATTTTCTATAATTAACTAGAATAATTCACAGCTGCAGTTTCTATGGTCCAATTGTGATGAATTTTTTATGGTGGGCTAATTATTGTATGATTGAACTATAGTAAAAATTTCATACTCATTGGATCATGTATAGCTTAGTTACAGATTTATTTATATTTAACAAGCATAAACGTAAATAAAATCTATAACTAAGTTATACATGATCCAATGAGTATGAAATTTTTACTATAGTTTAAGAATACAATAATTAGTCAATCATAAAAATTTCACCACAATTGGACCATAGAAACTGCAGCTATGAATTATTCCAGTTAATTACAGAAAAACATAGATCTAAAGCCACAACAAAAACTATGTACTAAAGCATACCATATTATATGTTCACTATGTAGATCTACTCATATGGAGTCCAACAAAATTAGATTTTCCATTTTATGATTTTTTTGTGATTTACTATTATTTTTTAAAGATTCAGACGAAATAAATTAAAAAAGGACAAAACCGCCTTCAAAACTGCTTATAACAGGACCAGGGAGGTAAGATTAACGGCTTTAAAAGTTGAGGGATGTGTTTTGCCTGGTTTTAGAGTTTAAAGAGGAAAAACAGACTTTCACGAAAATTGAGGGAGGTAACAAGAATACCTAAACTTATCTGACAAAAGAGAACTCCTTTGGACAAAACTGTTGACTTCCAGGCACTGACTTGCATCCAGAGACATATAGGGCCATGAGGACTTGGACCAACTGGGCCCTGTCATTTTTATTCCCATTTGGATTAGTACATGGTCTGATGGCCACCACCTGATAAAGCATTGAAGCATCAATTTTCAACACAGATTGTATAGGGTGAATGGGTGATACATGTGCATACGAAATAATGTTTTTTTTTGTAAAATTTTTTGTGAGAATGTTAGAAGCAAATATGTATGATATACTGTACGATTCAGATTAGCAACATTTAACCCCCGATCCAAGTCTGGATTTTTGTTCTATTCCAGATTAGCAACGTTTAATGCGTACAACATGTATGAGTCAAAAACTTAAGTTACCATCTGTTTCTCGTGTAGTCATGTGGTTGTTTCTTTGTCCTTTTTTAATCATCAATACTGCAATATCGTCCATTTATTTGTAACATGGTATAAGAAAGGAAGATAACCAATGAAAATATCTAGATGCACTGCACCCAACAAAATTTGGTGCAGTGACTCCAGTTAAGAGTGGTATTTCGGGAAGTGAAAAGTACTAGTATAGTTTAAATGTTTTCCACATATTGTCTACTTTTAGTGAAAGATACCAAAAGAAGGGAGACTCTTACTTGCCATGGCTATCTTTCCATCCTTAAGCCGACCCCTTAATCGAACAGTTTACACATATCCCACATATGATCTTCAAGGACTTAAAGACCAAACATAATCACTCACCCGTGGGTTCCCCCAGCTACTGTACGGACTAAAACAAGATCATCCTTGTGAAGGGCTCGGTCTCATGTCCTAAGATCATAGCAACATATAGCATCATCATTTGTGATCCACTGTACTATTCAATACAGACATATACAAAATTAATTTGACAACAGTCGCTATACAAATTTTCAAGAGAAATATGGTAAGGAACTTATTCATACTTTATGTTTGAACAGGTTGTCTCGGGCAGGAATCCAACTGATATAGAAAATTTTTAAGACATCGGTATGGAGATTGTCACAAGATGTGATTGCTTGCCGCTTGCAATTAAGACAGTGGGTGGACTATTGTGCACAAAAGAAAGAACATTCTGAGATTGGGAGGAAGTTTCAAGGAGTGCTACATGGTCTGTCGCAGGACTACCTGAAGAAGTTCATAATGCCATTTATTTGAGCTATGCTGATTTGCCACCTCACCTGAAACAATGTTTCCTACACTGCTCCCTTTTTCCAAAAGAAGAAGTTATCAAACGGGTGGATGTTGTTCAAATGTGGATCGCTGAGGGATATGTACAAGATGATGGAGGAACCTCAACACTACTTGAAGATGTAGGAAACATGTATTACAAAGAATTAGTCATGCGTAACCTACTTGAGCCTGATGACCAATATTATGATCAATCAGGATGCACAATGCTTGATCTTCTTCGATCATTTGCCAATTACTTGGCAAAAGATGAAGCATTAGTTCTTACACAGGGCCAAACTTTATGCAACATGAAGACAAAAACTAAGCTGCGTCGGCTGTCTGTAGCAACCGAAAATGTGCTCCCAAGTACCTTCAATAATCAGAAGCAACTAAGAGCACTGATGATACTCCGAAGCACCACAGTCGAGCTGAATAAGTTTTTGCATGACCTGCCTAAGCTACGAGTACTACATCTCGGGGGTGTAAACCTCACAACCTTGGCGCCTTCTTTGTCTGATCTGAAGCATTTAAGATACTTGGAGCTGTCTGGTACCATGATAAATACAATCCCAGACTCGATTGGAGACTTGAAATATCTGCAATATATTGGTCTGATAAATTGTATAAATTTGTTCAGTCTTCCTGGGAGCATAGTGAGGCTGCATAAGTTGAGAGCTCTTCACATCAAGGGGGCCAATGTGAATGAAATCCCCAAGGGGATAGGGAAACTAGAAAATCTTGTTGAGTTAACTGGTTTTTTAACACAAAATGATGATACTACAGGTTGGAACAGTCTGGAAGAGCTAGGACACCTGTCCCAACTCAGCCTCTTGTATCTAAGCAACCTAGAGAAAGCACGGACTAGCTCCGTGGCTAAGAAAGCAAACCTCCAAGGCAAGCACCACCTTAGATACTTAAGCTTGGAGTGCACAACAAGAATTGGTAGTGGAAGTCAGATCAAAGATAACATACAACAGGAGAAACATCAAATTGAGGATGTCTTTGAAGAGCTGTGTCCACCGGCTTGCCTCGAAAACCTCTCACTAGTTGGATTTTTTGGACATCAACTTCCTAAATGGATGAGCTCAGGTAAGATGGCTCTTAAGTACCTAATATCAATAAAACTCAAAGATTGTACCTATTGTGAGCAGCTCCCTGCACTGGGCCATCTCCTGAGTTTAGATTTCCTGCTGATCAAACATGTGCCATCTATTGCGAGAATTGGACATGATTTTTTTTTGCAGCAGCAATGTTACACAGATGAACCAACAGATGTTGTTCCCAAGGCTGGAGAAACTTGGATTTGATAGGTTGGATGGATGGGAAGAATGGATATGGGACAAGGAACTTGAGCAGGCAATGCCGAACATCTTTTCTCTGAAGATCACAAAATGCAACTTGAAGTATTTCCCCCCGGGGCTTGTGCATCAAACCAGGGCCTTGAAAGAATTGATCATATCTGAAGCTTGCAACTTGACATCTGTCGTAAACTTCCTCCTCCTCAGCGATCTGCGTCTCTATGCCAACCCAAGGCTCGAAATGCTTGCTAATCTCCCTAAACTACGAAGACTTTCGGTTATCCAATGCCCCAAGTTGAATGTACTCATGGGTTTAACAGAACTGCAAAGCATTACATTGCAGGACTATGGTGCAGAATTGTTTCCACAGTACTTGGAAGAAACCAGTGCTGCAAAGCTAGAGGTTTTCTGTAACGAACAACTCTTTAAACTAATAATCCTGCAAGAAGGTTCAGAGTGGTGCAAGATCAAGAATATCCAAAATGTTAAAGCATATGCTCCCAAAGGAGGCGACCGTAAAGGATGGTATGCATTATACACTAAGGAACCGTTTAGCCTGACCACAAACAACAAAGGGGTGCGAAATATTTGAAATTGCATAGTCCTAATGATTGTTGAGTTAATTCATCTAGAGCTGAATGGCGAACTGTCTCTCATCATGCTTGAGTCCATGTTCATTAACTCTACATTGGAAGACTTTGATTCAGATAAAAATATTGTTGTGCAAAGGACTTCCCGAAAGAAGTTTGTTCCATCAGTATATCCAGCAGGTGATTTTGTTAGTTACCCCCCCCCCCCCCCCCCCCCCCCCCCCCCCAGTGGAAAATTCTAGATGTTTTAGCTCTTCAGTCTCTGTCATGTAACTTTACCATTTACTATGAAAACATGACAGTCAAAGTTAGCAACATCTTTCTGCAATAAGTCTACTCCATTAATGT
This sequence comes from Saccharum hybrid cultivar R570, assembly GCA_038087645.1. Lineage (NCBI taxonomy): Eukaryota > Viridiplantae > Streptophyta > Magnoliopsida > Poales > Poaceae > Saccharum > Saccharum hybrid cultivar. Next base: position 4,643,738 of record JAQSUU010000377.1, read on the forward strand.
GATTGTTATGTGAGTAATCCAAGGAAACCAAGAAAAATAACATTGTTGAAGATACAAAACTATTACAGAGTACAAATTAAATTGACACAGTATTTATGAAAAGCAGCACTAAGGATTTATAATTTTATTTACTCATTTATTTCTCACCAGGTGCGTTTGACATTTTTTCAGTAGGCCACACTACACAATTACAGGCACGAAATGGCAAAGATCTATTGACTTTTTTTTGAGTGGATGATCTGTTGACTGGTGAGTTTGGCAAAACATGAACAGAAGAAAATGCTCCTAGCTTACCATGCGACGCGCTAATGGAGACTGGTTTAGCCCAGGAACCATCGGAAGCAAGGGCGGACCTGGGCCTAGGGCCTCTAGGACCTCGGTCATGGCCCATTAACACTTCGTACCCTCATGTAGTTCCACCCCCACAAACATTAGGCCCAGCAACAAAGGGACTAAAGTACCTGCTACTGCCCGCACGGCCGCACGGGAGTTCACTCGCCCCCTCCGGCCGCCCGCCCGCCGCCGGACGGCCAGACATGAGACGCCTAGACCTCCTCGGCTCCTCCTCACCAAGTCTCTCGCCGCCGGTTCGCCGTTCCGCCCATCCGCACCCACGCGCGGCGTGGCCCTGACCGATTTGTGCGCTTGGGGCAGGCGGCAGCACTACGCCGCTCCGGGCTACGTCTACGGCCACCGGCACGGCAAGGGCGCAAGGCGCACAGGGTGGGAGCAGCCGAGCTGCGGCCAGCAGCCAACAACCACATCACCCATCGGCCATCGCCCAGGTCCGAGGGTGGCCCGTGGCCCTCCCTCAATCCGTCTAGATTACGATAAGCAGGCCCGTGCGGGGCCGCTCCGCCGCCTGGGCCGAAACAACCTGTTGGGCCTGTCTGCCGCATCCGTTCTTCTTCTTCTTCTTCACCCCGCGTGCCCTCTCTCTCCCCGCCGCCGCTACGCGCCTACGCCAGGTGCCGAGGCCTTCGTCGGGCTCTTCGCCGGCGACGAGCACTCCCTAGGTATTCCCACCCCTTCTCTTCCCTGCCTGTTGTGCGAAACCGAGCACCCTCTAACTTAAAAGCTACTATTTGGCTATTTGATCGATGTTTACCGACTTGCAACTTTTTTTTTCGGGCAAAAATTACCAACGATGCGTTCTCTAAGACGAGCCGACGCCCGCGCAGAAGACCACCTCGGTGGTGCTGGCGCCCATCACGAAGCTCTTCACCGGCCAAATAAAAGCTCTGCAAGCGAACCCTCAAGCTTGTGCGCTGAGGTGTAGTCCAATTCCTTCCTCCGTTCCTCGCACTATTTTCTGTTCAAATCGATTTCTTCCCTTCCGGTCGTGATTCTGGGCGCCGGGGCTCCACAGCCCAGCCTAAACTAAAATCCCCACTCAACCCTAGCCAGCCCCTGTCGCGCCCCACCCCGAGCGACGAGCGTCGAGCGAGGAGCGACCGCGCCCCGTCGCCGAGCGGCCGCATTCCGCGTGCGCGAGCGCGCGCCGTCCCCGCTACTTCGGCGCCGCGCGAGCGTGCCCTGTCCCCGCCGGCCTCCTGCCTCCGCGTCCGGCCGTCCGCAGTCCCGCTCCCGCCTCCGGCTAATCCGGCTCCTCCGGCCTCCCCGTCCCCGTCCGGCCGTCCTCGACCGGGGCCCCAGCTGGCAGCTGTGGAGCTGCCTAGGCCGCCAGGGCCAGGACGCCAGCGCCATCCCCTGCCGGCTGCTTCCTGTCTTCGTGACTAGGTGAGCATCCCCTGCCACCAGGGCCTTCAGTCATTGGTTTGAAGTGATTTCACTTTGCCGCCAGGTCTAGCAGAGAGTAGCCTTTTCTGTTCTGGCTGAATCAATGCCACTTACTTACAGGTGCTGATTTGATTTGTCAGGAAGAAAGGCGAGTCCTTTGCTGCTAAGTTTAGAGGCCAGTGTCTAAGTTCGTCTAGGTCGACACCTCACACCCGCGAGTCCAGGCATACTGCATACATCACAGCTCAGGATGAGAACAGAATTCAGAATAGTACTGCATATAGTTGTTCAATTTCGATTTTCAAATATTCGGTGAATGCCAATGTTAGTTCCTAATAAGTAATAATTGCATCGCAATTGGCAATATAAAGCCTCTCCTTCCACCTGCAAAGGAGGTGGCGGAAAATATTTTAGTACTAGCCTTATACTTCCGCCATCCCAAATTACAAGTCATTCTAAGAATCTTGGAGAGTAAAGCATATCAAGTTTGACCAAAATTATAGAAAGAATCACAAAGTTTATAATATCAAATAGATATACTATGAAAATATAATTAATGAAGAACCTAATGATACTTAGTTGGTATCATAAATTTTATTATCTTATCATATAAATTTGGTCATAGTTGAGATGCCTTGATTCTTCAAGATTCTTGGAATGACTTATACTTTGGGATGGAGGGAGTATTATTTAGTCCTCCACCCCCCCCTCCTCTCTCTTGACGGTTAGTAGTTTTCAGTTATTCCCTGTACTTGTTCGGTGCTTTGTGACCTGTAGTACTTGCCTATTTGTATTTGGCAATGTAAAATCCCACTGACTGATAGACCAGCTGGGTTTGTAGCTATCATCAAATGCCCTAGTGAGGTCTGTGTATCTTCTTCTAGGAAATGCATCAAGACCATGAAACATCATATTGCCCCGAATTATTTATTCTATTCTTTTGCTTTAGCAGTAGGATGTATGTAATTACAACCATGATACTGAACTGGATTAATATTTTGCTGCCAGATCGTGTATTGAATTATACCGAACAGGCATACCTTCTTAAAATCCTGGTTCCACTACTACTAGCCAGGCCATGGCTGCAGCGGAGGCGTGGGCTCGGCAGGAGAAAGTGAGGAAGTTCGAGGAGTTCGTGGACCAGCGGTTGAAACCCGACCTTGCCAATGCCATCGCACAACGCGACAAGGTGTTTGAGCAGCAGAAGACCTTGTAAGTCCCACTGAACTTTCTTCTGTCAATCGTTTCCAATTTTCCATGGTTCTGGTGGTAGGACATTTGCAGGTCCTATTTGTAGCATATTAGCTTTGTCTATTGCAACTTGTTCTGACGATGACCCTTTTCTGGATGCCGAGCAGCTTGGATTTGAAGAGGAACATTGAAAATTTGGAGAGGAATGGTGTTACCAGCATGCGGTCCATGGTCAATCTTGGCTCGGAGGTGTACATGCAAGCAGAAGTGTAAGCCTTGCCCCCTTCACCAATTCTCAACCAACCAAGAGAATGCTTACAGTGTTTAATTACCCAATCAAATAGATTGAGATTTTCAGTTGAAATATCTGGTATATCCTAAACATGCAAAAGGTTTAGAATATGACTTACTTTTATTTCTGACTGAAAATTAGAAATAGTGTTTACGGTGATTGCCCAGTTCTAAAAATAGGTGTTTGGCTGTTTACACATGGAAAAGAGACTGTATAGCCTTTTTACACATAGGGAAAAGATTCTGTATAAGAGCATCTCCAAGAGTACCCAAAAGAGTCTCCCAATTCAGGAATTTTGGCAAGACTGAAAAAAACTCATCTCCAACAACTCCCAAACCCACCTCCTAATCTTTTGGCACTTGGAAAAAACCACCTCCATGCGCATATCGTCGCCCCAATCTGAGGTGGAAGGACGTGGGGAAAAAAAAAGTAACAGGTTTCTGATTCAAATGTACAAGAGAGAAATAAAGTCTAAAAGTTGTTAGTGTGATTTAGAAATAGCTTAGGATTCCTGATGTAAAATTACATCTTTTAGGTGCGAGATTTTGGAAACTGTTGGAGTTGTAGCTTTTTTATGTCTCCCAATATATTTTTTTAAAAAGGTTGGAAAACCTGTTTTAGGGGAGTATTTTTTTAGATACTGTTGGAGATGCTCTAACAAGCATATTAGTTTTGCAATTTGAGGTTATTGATTTGTAGGTTACAGGAAGCAAACTTGGAACTTTCTCATCTTGATATGCTCTCAAGCTAGTTTTTACTTTTAACTTCAGTCTTACCATATTTTCTTTAACAAGCTGTTATTTAGGTTCCTAAAGTTGGAATAGTTGAGGAAACTTAACAAGGAACTAACAATGTTGCTTCTCTTGGAACATGGGTGATAAAGTCTTTCTATATATGCCTATAATCAGATTTCATGAACTGCTGAGATCTAAATGTTCCTTGTTGTGTGATGATTTCTGTAGACCGGACACAAGGCATATTTTTGTGGATATTGGTCTAGGTTTTCATGTGGAATTTACTTGGCAAGAAGCTTTACAGTTCATATCTGTAAGAGAGGCAAGGTTGACTAGGTAAGTCAATTCTGATGTTCGACTTTTTGAGTATGATATATTTCTTCGATGCAGCATTTCTGTTCTGTTAAAAGTGAGTTTTCAAAAATGATATTGATTATTGAGGTCTGGGAAAGATTCTGGTATTTTGTGCTTGCTGGTCAATACGGTGCTTGACACCCAAAAAAAGATAATAACTTGTGAGTTTTTCTAGTAGGAAATGCAGATTGATCCATCATGGCTCTGTCGTGAGATAGTTCATAGCCTAGCTGTGACAATCCATAGAACTATTTCTGCCATTCTGAAATAGAATTATGATATAAGTTCATAGCCTAGCTGTGACAATCCATAGAACTATTTCTGCCATTCTGAAATAGAATTATGATATATGAAGAGAATCTGAGTTGTAGAACAATGCATCAAAGATAAGTCAAACAAACATTCAAGTCATAGATCAAACCATGAAACCTTCTTTTTATGTTCTCTTTAAATTGAATATGTCCATTACGATTATACCTGCAAACGGCGCGGAGCGGTGCGCACCTATCGCTGACCCTCCGACCCGTATATGGCGAACAAGGTTCGAGGGTCGAACCGCTCCATCCGCTCACCTAGCCTGAACGATCCATGGTTCTCCGAGGGTCGAACCTTCTCCATCCGTCTAGCGCCTCTTCTTCTGCTGCCAGACGCTGATGTCCACGCGACTCCGTCATATCCAACCACAATACCCCGCCTCTTCCTCTACTTCACCGTTGCCGAGTACAACAGCGGGGACGCAGACAACGTCGACGGCCTTGCCGCAGACGACGTCACCACCGCTGCCGCAGGGTAGCACCGTGCTCTCCTTGCTGGCCACGTTCCTGCTCACGAGCTGTGGCCTCGCTGTCAGTGTCACTGTCCATCACGCCACCTGCGACAACTCAAGAGTCGGGCTGCGGTGGCCGGCGCCCACGAGACGTACTATGCGTCTGTGAGAACCACCTTCCTGCGCTGGGCATGAAGCTGGTGTGCCATGCGATGGGCGTTTAGAGCACGGTGCCGCGCGGCCCGCGTGCTGCCCCACGGCAGGGCCGGGCGCCGCGTCACCCAGATGCTGGTGGAGCGCGGCCAGCACGGGTGGGTGCGCTGCAGCTGGGCGTACGTGGGCAACTACGTCGCTAGGATCACGGTGCTGGACTCGCGGTCGCCGGAGGCCAGGCGGTGCCAGGACCCTGCCGGCCAAGGTCTGTGCCGCGTTGTCTTCGAGAACGACGCCAAGGTCCTCAAGACACCCGACCGCGGCGAGCACGTGCTCGGCGACCTGCCCGTCAAGCGCTGCCGGCGGCACTGGATGCCGTTCAGCACCGGGTGCACATCCCGACCATTGCTACTCCTACGCCGGCCGGCGCCTAGGGGCAGGCTGGAATAGCCGGGCGGAGGTTGAGATGGGGAGGTAGCAGGAACTAGGAAGCACCAATAGGATCGGGTCAACCCCAGGGTCGATGGGCCGAGAACCTGATTGCACCTCTTTGTTTGAGGGTCGACCCGCTTCGATCCATTGTTAGGTTTGAGGAGCGGAGCGTATTCAACGACGGGTCGAACCGAACTCATTTCAGGCGTAATTACGATAGACTGATCGTTATGTGTTCTTGCTTGACATCTCACTACTCTTAGATGCCTAACTAATTGAAAATTTAATACCTGTCAAATGATCATAACGAAAGACACTTTATTTGATTCATCTTGCGCTACAATATATACATAGTTTTATCGAAAAAGCTGCTTATACAGATAAGGAACATGAACTCCAATCCCCGGCCACTACATATGGTAACACGATTAAGATCCTATGCATCTTCCAAGACTTGCATTCACATTCTTACAGCGATCTAAATTGAACTCTATACATTTTGAAGGAAACTAAGTAAATTAAATAAGCAAGATGAGCAAGCCAACTCTCAATTATCATCTTAGCATTACTTTCCAAAAGGCAATTCCAGTAAGTAATTTGGTGAAGAACAGAGGCTTGCATAGCCTTGGAAGCACACTCACCCAATGGACGAACCACGCTAGCGGTTAGGGGGAGTGGGGGACATATGCAGCAGGCCTCTTCCCATTTCCCGTTAATCTTGGAATCACGTTCACGGGCTAGCGGGCAGAAGCCGTCGAACTGAAGAAAGCTGCCACCTGATCCAATCCTGTGCCATCATCCATGGCGATCTGCTGGGATCATGTGAGGGGAGGGAATATGGCAGTCTGCGTCGAGGATGGGAGGAGTCAGGGACGGGACGAGCCAAGATTGATGGGAGATTTGTGATCTGATCTGATTTCTGTTCTGGCTTTGAAGTTGAAGCTGTTTTTTTTTTGTTAGACGTGATCCATGAGAACAAAATTGGAGTAGGTGGGAACACACTGAGATCAGGATGGAAAAAAAGTGCAAGCGAGGGACGGACAGTTTTTTTTTCATGTTTCTTAGTTTCTTCGTTTTATTATGTAGGCAGACAGTTTCCCATCTGAACTTCGGATTTTAATTTTCTTCCATTCATTTTTTTCTTCCAACTGGTTTTTTCCACGTGGGAGGAGATGAATGATGGACGAAGAAAAAGGAGGGAGAAAATTACCCCTTTTAATGTTATAGGTAGAGATTGGTATGACAACGTTATTGGTAAAAGCTACTCTGCTTTTCTAAATTACAAAAGCATTCACTTGCTTGTTTGTACGGTCATTATTGGTATTTATAGGTCAATAGTTTCACATGCTCTGGGGGAATGGTCAGTGCTGCATTTATCAGGATAAAAGTGTAGTCATATCAAAACCACTAATTCACTGCGCTACAGTGAAATGCAGGTTCACAGTTGAATAGGTACATGTTGCCTATGCTCTTTTAGCCTGGTCTGGGATTGTTCTATTGATCTCTAGACCCTCTAGTTTAGACAAATCATCCCATATAGTCTTAGCATTGACTGGAGACAGAGGGGTTTTGTGGATATCAGTTTGCTCAAAGGATATAAACACAGATTTGATGGTCTTGTTAGTGCTAATGTATCTTGTTACGGGATGGAATACATCTTTCCATAGAATTTCAATAGCAAGTTAGCCACTGAATCTAAGCAGATCTTCTGAAGTGATTGTTCATATTTGTGTACCCAGTCTGATTCCAGAAGTCATCACATTATACTCATTGAAACACATCAGGCTTCTTAGAGAAAAGCTTCACTGTTTAAGCTTGACTGCTAGCATTATGGTTTTTATCTCTTCGCCTGATCCTGTGATCCTGTATTCCTGTGTTTGTTTCGTTTATGGTCGATCACTTTCCTTCTGCATTTTTGGGTTCCCATGACTAAAATTTATCGATAGGTTGATGTTTCATTTTAGAAAGCTTCATGGTTAAATACTCTGATCATGTTATATACTTGTTTAGATGTCCCTGAAGCAGCATTTGTTCAGATGTTAACCTTAGAAATCTTGCACGTTTGCAGGCAAATAGATGAATACACGCATCTCATCGCAAGCATAAAAGCACGAGTCAAGTTGGTATGTACAATGTATTATAATTGTCTAGGTGTTCCATTATGTCATAGATCATACTCCCTCCATTCTAAATTATAAGACATTTTGATCTTTTTAGATACATTGCTTTTACTATGTATCTAGGCAATGAATCTAGAAAAGCCAAAACAGCTTATAATTTGAAATGGAGGTGTTCTTGCATATGCCGTTATCGGCTTAAATTCAGATATTACTCTGCCCTACTGCTTAGCTATTGGCAATTCCACACGCAGGTATGTGAAGGTATCCGCGAAGTGCTGCAGCTGCCAGCGGAGAAAGAGTTATCGCCTAGGAATACGTGGTAGAATCCGGTTCTCACTGGAGCAGGGGGTTGGTGTGCTGCCGTCGAATGTTGTGCAGTTCTGCAAACATGGTTCCATGTTTACATGACAACAACCTGGCTTCATCTCTGATAAACTCCTGCAGTTGAAATTATTGAGGTGTCGCGAGTATTTTAAACCAGACAATGAGGCTGCCCTTCGTATAACAATCTCTGACGATACCACGTACGACATTTCTAAATCTTCATTGCGTTGTCATATGGCGAGCTCACATCACCGGGTAGTACGGCATGCTGGCAAAGCCGCACAAGACTTCCCTGACCCCGACACGCCTCTCCATGCGCACGTACCCATTCTCGCCCCACGCGTAGCCCCACGAGTTTTTGACGATCCAGTACTTGTGGCCGCCGGCGTCGGCGCCGTACCCGACCACTGTGACGGCGTGGTTGATTCCGGCGTCGCAGGGGCCTGACAGCACCCCGCCCTTGTAGTGCTGGAAGGTAGCGGCGTTGATGGACACGACGACCGGCTGCAGCGCCACGGCGCGCTCCAGCGCGGCCTCGCTGTTGGGCGCAACAGCCGCGCCGCCGCGGATCCTGCCGCGCCTGCACTGCCCCTGCTTGCTCTCGTAGGGGTACTCCCACGTGGTGGCGAGGCCGCCGTTGCGCGCGACCCACCACATGGTCGTCGCCGGATCGCCGCCGCCGCATCCGTAGTTGGGCGGGGACGCGCAGTCCACGAGCTCCTGCTCTGAGAGGGAGACGAGACGGCCCGTTCGCAGCTTGTACAGGCTCTCGATCGACGCCACCGCGGCGAACGCCCAGCAAGAGCCTGGATACAAAATGCATGTAGTATACTATCATGTTCATGGCACGTGGACAAGGCATCATCTTTTGCTGACGTACGTACCACAAGTCATTTGGTGCTTGATGGGAGTCACAGCACCCCTGGCCCTCCAGTCGACGCTGTAGGGGACCTGGCCGAAGGCGTCGCCCGAGTAGCTGCTGTTGCGACTCGTGGCGGCGTCGAGCTGCCGCGTCACGGCCTCGTCGCGGGCCGCGAGCACCTGCCCGGGCGGCATGGTGTACGCGGCCAGGAACTCGTCGCTCGTGAGGTCGGTGAACTGGTTCTCGCCGAGCTGGTACGAGAGCCCGCCGCGCCGGTTCGTGGCCTCGATGTACTCCACGTTCCGGCGGTACACCTCGAACCGGCGCTGGTGCTCCGCGGCGGTCGCGTAGGTCCGGTTGTGCGCGGCGCGCCAGCCGTGGAACCGGTTCGTCATCATGAGCATTTCGCTGGACGCCGCGGCGCTGGCCAGCAGGAGGCTGGCGCACAGGAGGAGGGCGACGGCTAGAGAACGTGAGGCGGCACCCATGATGCACACGTACAATGAAGTCGATCGATGTGGCCCGATGCTCCAGCTGCTATCTCTGGCCGTGCAAGTTGCTTTGCTTGCTTGTAGTCTGGAGAGCAGCCAGAGCTGTGGGATTAATAACAGGCGTGGCGAGGCGATCGACCACGACGCGCATCCTGGCGTCGCGTCGGTCGTCAGGGACCAGGATCACGGCGTCGGGGTACGTGTTCGCTTCGCTGCTCTGGCCAGTCGACGAGAAATGGCCGCAGCATCTTCTGGAGCAACGCAAGCGGCATGGTGCCGGTAGCCCGGTACACGTCCTTCCAGATGATGCAACTTTTTGCATCTGCTAGCGTTACAGTTCACACCGACGACGTACCTGTAGCTCCCGGATGAGAGACCGTCTGTTAATTAGGTTCAGTGCTCCGATTTTAGTTAAGGATAAGACGCACGTGAAGTTCATGGCAACCACAGATTTAGTTGTGCTGTTAAGAGTTAGCGCAACCACATAGCAGTGACACTGCATGATATAGTGAAGCGTGTATTGCGCCGTTGCCTGCACTCTGAACTCTTGGTTAGAGCATGTCCAGCAATAAGCTAATCAGCCTCCTACTTATCTGATGAGTAGGGTCTCCTATGTTTTTTAGACCTTGATTTCTGGCTGTCGTTTTTAACACACCCTAAATCTCGGCACATATTCTTTTTTGTCCTCTCTAATTTCAACATATTGACCATGCATCTGCATCATTTCACCTTTCGATTCAATTTCAAATGCATATTTCAACCACAATAAACTTATCAAATTTATGCACGACAAATACAAATTGTACGTATCTCAAATTTAAACCACCACAGCATGGGGAGCATGCAGGATTTTATTTAGATATATTTCTTATTAGAGGGATACAAGGAACACCACGTACGTGGGGTGTATTTATTTGTATAGAAACATAGTAGTAGCAAGCACGGTATGCATATAGCTAGGAGTACAACGCCAAGTCATGATGTGTCCATCATCAGACCTCGCTGTTCTCATATGTAGCACTAGTAGTAGCAGTAGGTTGATTCTTAACGAGCGCAACGATCCTCGCAGCATCGTTTTTATTGTTGATGCCAAGCTCCTGCATGTCGCGGATCACGTCGGTCGGGTTCTTAGCCCAGGCGAAGGCAGCTTTCGAGATCCTGTCCCATTTCTGCACCTGCTTCCCCTGCATCTCGCTTATGGTCACCCCTTGCTGCTTGTTAAACCCCGCTTCTACCGTGCGGGACACAGTGATGAACCGCACCCCCTCGCACACCATGACCACCAGCTTCGCCAGCTTGCTTTTCAAGTCGGCTTGAGGGTCAGCCGCCGCTGCTAGATCAGCATCCTGCAGCATCAGCAGCTCCTCCTCTAATGTCATCGTCGTCTTCTTCGCCAGGTCGTTGACGGCTCTGGTCATTTCGGCACGGCCCATGGTGACGGTCTCCAGGCCCTTATTGCCGATGAGGTCCTGGTACCGGCCGCCAAAGCCGAGCCACCTCGGGTTGTCGTCGAGGAGGTGGGTGTCGCCGTTGTTGCCGAACTCCCACCACACACCGGCCGGGGTCCTGAAGCCGACGAGGTAGTGGTTGTCCATGCGTATGGCGAGCGTGATGGAGCCGGTCTTGGTTTAGAGCTCGATGTGGAACCAGAGCTCGGGGACCTTCTTCTCCGGCGGTAGCACAGGCTGGAGTATGCCTTTATGGTCGGTGCAGTATTTGATCACTTCTTTCCGGGCCCAGGCAATGAAGGAGCCGTAAGTGTAGTTCACGTCATCCATGTTGAAGGTTTCAGTGAACCTTGGTACTGTTCTTTTCTTTGCTTGCGTACTAAGATAACTGGACTCTGGGTTTGGCTCGGCCATTGTCCTCTCTTTTGTATCAACAGTTAAAAGGATGGATGGGTTGTTGGCACTGTGAATTGGGATGATGTACTTGCAGGTATATATAGTGGGAGAGTTGGGGGCATGTAGCCATGTAGGTATTCTATATCTACGTATCTATATCCATATCATCTCCTACGAGTAGTCATGTCATTTCACTAACTTACAACCTTTTAATGAAAGCAAACCGGCCATATCATCCCCACAAACTTTCCACATCATCTCCTACTAATAGTCATGTCATTGCACTAACTTGCAACCTCTTAACGAAAGCTTTTCACGTCATCTTCACTAAACAGAATTACTAACTTTCAGCCTTTTTTTTTTGTAAAAGCAAGCCATTCACATCATCTCCCACTAACTATCCACATCATATCCCACTAATAACATGTTATCCTACTAACTTCCAACCTCTTAATGAAAACAATCCATTCACGTCATCTCTCACACTATCCCATCATCTTCCTCTAATAGCCATGTCATCTCACTAACTTCCAACCTTTAATAAAAGCTATCCACATCATCTCCACTAAGTACTTTCAATATATAAGAAACTAGAAGCATACCCCATACGTTGTTGTAGAATTGCTTATTGGTGGATTGCATGGCATGTTGACGTGGACAACAAAAAGCATTACTACATAAAATCTTTTACAAGGCGTTGAGAAAATAGCCTCCGAGGCGGTTGGGCTGATTGCCCGCCTCGGTTAATGCCTGTCGATTAACCGAGGCGGTCGTTTTTATTAACCGAGGTGGTCACAATTAACTGTCTCGCAAAATCGATTTACAGAGGCGGTTAAAAACTAAAATCTATTAACGGAGGCGAGCCTTATAAGAGGCCTGCTTCCAAAAATGCCCCTATTTTCGGAGGCTGGCTTAATCGTGACCGAGCCCACTAGCAATGAGAAAAGCCCAAACCAGCCCAATATGACGCCCTGAGCTATAGAGTATACTCTCCATATATATATATATATATATATATATATATATATATATATATATATATATATATAGAGAGAGAGAGAGAGAGAGAGAGAGAGAGTATACTATATTTGTAGCCACCTCTATTTACGATAATTTTATATACTAATTTACGACAATGTCAGTATATATTTATGATAATTGAATTACTATAATACATGGGGATATTTACCATAATGTTATAGTAAATCACATAGTAAGGAGTTACTATAATCTCGTAAATTAGCATAGCAATTATCGTAACTCAAAGTGGTTACAGAATAAGTTATTTTGTAGCCAGCTGTAGGTAATATATATATATATATATATATATATATATATATATATATATATATATATATATATATATATATATATATATATATATATATATATATATATATATATATATATATTGTAGCAGAACCTCCTAAATTATATGGCCCACATGCACCTGTCATTGTTCCTAAGACCTCTGACAGCGATACATGTACACCAAATAACCTAAGAAGATCTGTCGGGTGCCCTCACAGGACCCCGATTAAACTACATTTAACAACCCATACCAGGATCAACAAAGGAGTAACTACAACATTACAACATTTGTACAAAACGTTACATCAGAGTGCGGAAGAATAATAACAATAAATTTACAAATCATGATTAAGTTAACTTTTTACAAACTTAACTTGTATTGCGGAAGTCGAGTAGAACTATAGAAGACAACTTAGGTAGAACACCTAAGTCAGGAGAGGACAATCAAATCATGTCAAGCCCACTGACATGACCTAATTAGCAGCACCAGTTAGCACCTGCAACAGGGGTTAACAAACCCTGAGTACGAGAGTACTCAACAAGACTTACCCGACTAAGACAAAGACTCCAAGGGCATGCTAGCTTTAGGGAATCAAGGTACGAGTATTCCAGAATCAAATTTTCTTTTTGCAGAAAAGCTTACTAAAGTAAGTCCTTACCTTCAATATTTTACTTTTACCATTAATGGTTCATTAACCAATTCTAGGTGATCCTAATCTAGATCAAAGTAATTATCATCAAAACCTTTCTCATTCTTTCTACGAATTCCAGTTCTTAACTACGATGCAAGTCAGGTGATCAAGTCTCCATAACCGAGGAGCAACGACGATTCGAACCGATTATACCCAGCTGGGGATCCCTAACTTCACGACATATGTAGAACCGAATCTTGCATATATCAACCCTCATTTAGATCTCCCAAAACCAGAACGTGTCCATCGCCACCCGAGAGTACAGTACTCCTCGAACCCGACCAAATTCTAGCCCCGAGGGTACACGCTACTCTCGCCATCTCTCCACTCCCAGTGCGAGGTTAGACGTTCTCGTAATGGAATCACCAACATTTTGGGCTTACCCAAGGCATGAGGCTAGTTGCAAAGTCTCGAACACAACAGGTTTACAACGAACGGACCTTAACTGACAAGGCGAAAACACTACATTGAGACCCCTTTCCCAATGCATGTTAGCAGTGGCCAAACCACCCGCCCGATCTTTCAAGTTCATTCTCATATTTCAATATTCATTCAATATGCCGTCATGGCTATATAAACATTGCATTTAAAAGCTTAACTTCTAAGCATAGCGAAGCATACTACGCATTTTCCGTAAAATAGGTATCAAGGTTGATATCACAATAATCAAGGATGATAATACAGCAATTGGGTTATCACTCAACTCCTAATTACTTAATGCAATAAACCATAGTATAAATAATAAAGATTTGTAAAACTCAAGGTAGGGTTTAAATGCACCGGGGCTTGCCTGCGTTGCAGCGGTGGTTAGTTCTCGTAGAAGTCAAGTTTGACACCAACACCTCGAGTGTATTACCTTCTCCGAAGCTTGATCGACATGATCCAAAATACTCTCGTATGCATTACACGTAACAAAAATGATGCGATGCTTAATATGATGAAATGCATGCCATGATGCATGACGCATGATGATGAATAAGGCATAGCATACAAGAGACATTTAGAAAGGATAAACATCAGTTATCTACTTGAGTACAACTTTCCTTCGCGGTACAGTTGTAAGCTAACAAGGTTAATTTAAAGGTTAACTAACCATAACTTTGTTTTTACCCAAGAGGTTGCATCTAATAACAAGTAATCTTACCATAAGACCACTAAATAGTAACATAAATAAGTTATTAACTACTAAAGACCTAAGTTAATGACACTAACTATCATTAACAAATCCTAGTTAACAAGTCAATCATAACTTAAGCAATTAATTAAAGTGCCAAGGGTCATTACATGTTAATGACCCAAGGTCATCACTCAATCCCAAAAGAGCACACAACACTTAAAGTTATTGATTTAACATTTAATTACTATTTAATTAATTAGGGCATAATTAATAGTTGATCAAACTTTACCTAAACAAGCTCAAACTTTTTCTATAGATTAAGAATGATTTATAACAGTGTCATAATAAATTTCATCATTTTTGGATTAATAAATTAATTATTAAAATTCATGGAAGTTGCATTTAATCTTTATTAGAACTAATTAATTCTACTGCACAAAGTACTCAATTTCAGCATTTAACATTTTTCCTAGATAGTTTATACATTGAGAAGCCTACACAAAAATTTTCATGAATTTTGGAACTCTACACAATTTTTAGTGAAATAAACAAATAACAGCACTATTCATTTATTTGAAAAAAAGAAAAAGAAAAACGAAATCGGGCCGATTCTTCCTTTCTCCCGCGGTCTGGCCCAACTAGACGGCCCGCTTACATGCGCCCGCGCCCGCGCTTGGCCTAGCCGCACGGCCCAGCCCAGCATCGTCCTGCTCCGCCCGCGCGCGCCTGCTCTCCTTCTCTCTCTCGCTGACACCGCGTCCCCGCATGTCATCGCCTTTCTCCCGCTCGCCCGCTCGCTCCCGCGTGCCTATGGGTTACCAAGTCACTAGTTGAGAAAGTTAAGGGCCCCTCTCAAGTTTGGGTCCCTAAACAAAAGGCTTGATCTCTTGTGTGTAGGTGAACTACAAGACCGATGGATCTCATTGGGTGATTGATAGTGGTTGCACACAACATATGACCGGTGATCCTCGTATGTTCACCTCACTTGAAGAGAATGGGGTATGTCAAGACAAGATCATATTTGGGGACAATTCAAAGAGCAAAGTCAAGGGTATAGGCAAGATTGCAATATCAAATGATCACTCTCTCTCAAATGTGCTCTATGTTGCTTCATTGAGTTTCAACTTACTATCCGTTGGGCAACTTTGTGACCTTGGCTACCAATGCTTATTTAGTCCAAATGAAGTGGTTGTTACCAAGATAGATGACAAGCAAGTGATTTTCAAGGGCTTTAGATACAATAATCTCTATCTTGTTGACTTCACCTCCGAAGATGCAAACTTGATGACATGTTTATTCACCAAAACTACACTTGGATGGCTTTGGCATAGGAGGCTTGCTCATGTTGAAATGAACACTCTCAACAAGCTATTGAAGAAAGAGTTCGTGAGAGGCTTGAAGGATGTAAAGTTTGAGAAGGACAAACCTTGTAGTGCATGTCAAGCCGGCAAACAAGTTACAAACACTCATCTAACCAAAGCCTACATGTCAACATCAAGAGTACTAGAACTTCTACACATGGATTTGTTTGGTCCTACAACTTACAAGAGCTTGGGTGGAAATCTCTATTGCCTAGTGATTGTGGATGACTACTCAAGATACACTTGGACTTTCTTTCTTCATGACAAATCCGAAGTGACAAATTGCTTCAAGAAGTTTGCAAAGAGAGCTCAAAATGAATTTGAAGTCAAGATAAAGAAAATTAGAAGTGATAATGGCAAAGAGTTTGACAACACCAACATTGAAGCTTATTGTGATAAAATTAGAATCAAGCATGAAGTTTCATCAACCTACACTCCTTAACAAAATGGTGTAGTTGAGAGAAAGAACCGGACCTTGATTACTCTTGCAAGAACAATGCTAGATGAGTACAACACACCGGAGAAATTATGGGCTGAGGCAATCAACACCGCATGCTATGCTTTAAATCGCCTCTTCCTATAAAAGTTCCTTTGCAAGACTCCTTATGAGTTGCTAAATGGAAAAAGCTGGACGTCTCATTCTTCTGGGTGTTTGGTTGCAAATGCTACATCTACAAGAAGCGTCAACACCTAGGGAAGTTCTAAAAACGTTGTGATATTGGTTTTCTTGTTGGTTACTCATCAAAGTCCAAAGCATATAGAGTATTTAACCATACCACCGGTTTGGTTGAAGAAACATATGATGTGGAATTTGATGAATCTAACGGTTCCCAAGGAGCAATTGAGAATTGTGATGATGTAGGTGATGAACCATTGAGAGAGGCCATGAAGAACATGTCGGTGGGAGACATCAAGCCTAAAGATGATGAAGACGATGTACAAATTGTCAATCCACCATCTTCATCATATGTGCCTCAAGATGATGACAAGAATAAGAGAGTTGAAAATGAAGATACTCATGTCTCTCATCAACAAGCCGAGGCACAAGCACAAGATGTTGATGCTCCCCATCCTACTCCTCAAATGGTTGATCGAAGAAACTCACCCCTACTTCAAGCACATCCACAAGATCTCATCATAGGGAGTCCTACAAAGGGTGTAATGACTCGATCTCAAAAGTTTACTTCTTTTGTTGAACATCACTCTTTTGTCTCTTGTCTTGAAACTAAGAATGTAGAAGAAGCTCTTCAAGATCTGGATTGGGTGAATGCCATGCATGAAGAATTGAATAACTTCGCTCGTAATCAAGTTTGGACACTTGAAGAGCATCCAAAAGGCGCAAGAGTCATTGGAACCAAGTGGGTGTTCCGCAACAAGCAAGATGATCAAGGCGTAGTAGTAAGAAACAAGGCAAGACTAGTAGCAAAAGGGTTCTCTCAAGTTGAAGGTCTTGATTTTGGAGAGACTTTTGCACCCGTTGCAAGACTTGAAGCCATTCGTATCCTTCTTGCATATGCATCACATCATGAAATGAAATTATATCAAATAGATGTGAAAAGTGCTTTTTTAAATGGCTTCATAAATGAACTAGTCTATGTTGAACAACCTCCCGGGTTTGAAGACCCTAGATATCCTAATCATGTTTATAGGTTGTCCAAGGCGCTATATGGGCTCAAGCAAGCCCCTAGAGCGTGGTATGAGCGCCTCTGGGACTTCCTCATTGAGAAGGGCTTCACTATTGGGAAGGTTGACACCACACTATTCACCAAGAAGTTTAATGAAGAGATCTTCATTTGTCAAGTCTATGTTGATGATATTATCTTCGGGTCAACAAGTGAAGATTATTGCAAAGAATTTGGTGAATTGATGTCAAAAGAGTTCGAGATGTCAATGATTGGTGAGCTAACATTCTTCCTTGGGTTTCAAGTCAAGCAAATGAGAGAAGGGATTTTTATCTCTCAAGAAAAGTATACCAAGGATCTTCTCAAAAGATTCAAGATGGAAGAATGCAAGCCAATCAAGACCCCAATGCCAACTAATGGACATCTTGACCTAGATGAGGGAGGTAAACCAATCGATCAAACTCTTTACCGTTCTATGATCGGTAGCTTGTTGTACCTTACCGCATCTAGGCCCGATACCATGTTTAGTGTGTGCATGTGTGCCCGCTTTCAAGCGTGCCCTAAAGAACCTCACCTAAGTGCCGTAAAAAGAATCTTAATATATCTTAAGTACACCCCAAGCATCGGTCTTTGGTATCCCAAAGGAGCTAGATTCCAACTAGTTGGCTATTCCGATTCGGATTATGCCGGTTGCAAAATGGATAGTGAAAGCATCTAGGCCCCGAGGTTTGGTTTCGGCAATTGATCACAACGCTTTATTACCATGACTAACGTGTGTTTTGCAGAAACTTTGGTAAGTTAGGTCATGGAGGTTTTAACTGCTTTGGGCACCATGGTATTCATGCCCCTTGATGGAAATCGTTTCGGTTTTCAAAAGAGTGACGTCAAGATTAAGGACGGTTAGTTCCGGATGTCGAGGTGTTGAGAGACATTTGGAATAGTCGTTAGGATCTTCGTTTTTCTCTTTTGGCCGTACTATTAAGGGGCATGAGCGGGTAGCTTGACCTAGGCGAGTCCTATGTTTAGGTGTGGTGCACACTTGTTAAACTTGGCGCTAGGCAGCTCTAGAATAGCTCAAAGTTCAGTTGGAAGCAACTTGGTTCAAGTTGTGACGCGTTTCGGAGAGTTTCGGGTCGTTTTCCCATGACCGGACGCGGTCCTCGGCATGACCGGACGTGTCCGGTCAGTTCAGTTCCGCGGCTAGGGTTTCAGCTCTGACGACCGGATGCGGTCCTCGCGAGGACCGGACGCGGTGGTCAGAAGTCAACATGTGTCACTTGAGGGAAACACCCGATCGGACGCGACCTGGGTGTGATCGGCGCGTCCGGTCACAGTCCAGTAAGGTCCAGAGACGACCGGACGTGTCCGGTCATCACCGATCGGACGCGGTCGCGCGTCCGGTGCGAGTACAGTATGCTCCCTGCACGATCGGATGCGTCCGGTCACCCCTGACCGGTGCGTCCGGTCACTCAGTTGTTTTTCGGATTTCGACCGTTACGAGCGACCGGCGCGTCCGGTCAGTTCAACCGGCGCGTCCGGTCAGCTCGTGTTTTGCTGAGTCAGCAGGTAACGGTTCGTTTTGTCTGTGGGGTGTATAAATACATCCCCACCACCTCTTTTAGAGGTCTCTTGCTCATTTGATCAGCTGATAAACACCTTTGGAGTGCAAGGGAGTGCAAGAGCACTAGTGAGGATAGAGATTTGAGAATCAAAGCTTGAGAGTTCCTCACTAACGATTAGAGAGTAGCAAGTGTGCATCCACTTTCTCATTTGGGCTCGTAGTGGTCAAGTGAGAGTTCTAGCTTGTTACTCTTGGTGATCGCCATCACCTAGACGGCTTGGTGGTGATTGGGAGTTCGGTGATCATCCGGCGGAGCTTGTGGATGACCCAACTCATCTTGTGAGCGGTTGTGAGTGATTCACCGTGACGGAGTGTCGAAGAATCAACCCGTAGAGAGCACTTGATCCTTGCGCGGATCAAGGGGGAGCTACACCCTTGCGCGGGTGCTCCAACGAGGACTAGTGGGGAGTGGCGACTCTCCGATACCTCGGAAAAACATCGCCGTGTTCCTTGCCCCTTTACATTCAAGCATTTACATTCTCGTATTTACTTTCATTGCTTGTTTACATTCCTAGACTTGCCATGCTAGACTAGGATTGGAAACTAGGGTGCAAAACTTTGTATCGGTAGACTCTCTAGGAACACAAGTAGACACTAGGGGTGAATTCCGGCTTGTAGGATTTATTTCTTGCATTTAATTTTTAGAAAAGCCCAATTCACCCCCCCTCTTGGGCATCTTGATCCTTTCAATTGGTATCGGAGCCGTGTTGCTCTATTTTTAGGCTTTACCGCCTAGAGGAAGATGTCTAATGGGGAAGGACCACCTCCCACTTTTGAGGGAGACGATTTTCTATATTGGAAAATTCGTATGGAGGCGTACCTCGAAGCCATAGATGTTGGGTGCCTTAGAGCCACAACCGAAGGGCTTCCCCCCATAAGGGATCCCGCTAACCCAAGTGGTGACGAGGAGAAGTACGACCGGTGGAATGCAAAGGCCAAAAATGCACTCTACCGGGGCTTAGGCAAAGATATCTTCAATCGCGTGCATAATGCAAAGAACGCTCATGAATTGTGGGAAAATCTTTGTGCTCTCCATGAGGGAACTAAGAGTGAGCGTGAGGAACGCTATCACATAGCTTTAAAGAAAATTAATTCTTTTGAGATGCTTCCCAAAGAAAGTGCTAATGACATGTACACTCGCTTGAATGTTCTTGTAGAGGACCTCAATGCTCTTGGGCTCACCAAAATGAGCCAATCGGATGTTGCAAGGAAGATCTTGAGTGTGCTTCCCGTTGAGAAGTATGGACACATTGTCACCGTGCTTCACCAAAGTGATCTTTCCACCGCAACACCGACTCAAGTTTTAGGGAAAATCAATGCTCATGAGATGTACATGCATATCACTCCGGAAGAGGGCTCATCATCTTCCAAGAAGAAAGACTTGGCCTTCAAAGCTAGTCATGACAAGAAGAAGAAGAAGGGCCAAGCCATGATGGTGCAAGAAAGCTCAAGTGAAAGTGATGTTGATGATGAATCACTTGCACTCATGGTGAGAAAGACCACCAAGATGCTAAAGAAGCTCAACAAGAGTGGCATCAAGTTCGATGGCAAGAAGAAGAAATTCTTCACAAGTAGCAAGAGAAAGCCAATCTCGGAGATGGATTGCTACAATTGTGGTGAACTTGGCCACCTAGCTCATCAATGCCCTAGACCACCAAAAGACAAGTACAAGAACAAGAACAAGGGCAAGAAAAATGATTCAAGTGATGAAGAAGAAGAGAAGAAGAAGAACAAGCCATACAAGAAGAAGGATGGCAAGAAGAAGGAGTTCCACAAGAAGAAGAAGGGAGGAAAGGCATACATTGTTGGTGATTGGCTCACCGACATTGAATCATCTTGTGAGTCCTCCGAAGATGAGAGCGATGATGAGAAAGAGAAGGTTGCCGCATTTGTGATGGGGCCATCATCTTCACCAACATCTTCATCACCACCTTCACCGCCTCCTTCACCATCATCGTCCACAACTCACCTATGCCTTATGGCCAAGGGTGAACGAAAGGTACAAAACCATGATAGTGATGATGATGATGATAGTGATAGTGATGATGAATATGACTCACCTTCTTATGATGAACTTGTAAAATTGCTAAACAAATACACTAAAATCATAAGAAAGACTAGAAGTGAAAATGATGATCTTCAAAATGAAAATGAATCACTCTCATCCAAGCTTGAAAATATTCAAAAGACTAGTGGTGAGCTTAGAGTTCAAAATGAAGTGATGTCTTCCACTCTCAAGGAGCTCAAAACCTCTTATAAAGAGCTTAAAGATCAACATGATAAACTTGAGAAGAAGCATGATGAGCTCATCACTAGACATAATTCTCTAAAGGACAAATACACCACATTAAAAATTGACTATGATAGTCTTGTGGTTGCTAATGAACTTGCTCTTGAGACACATGATGCTACTAACCATGTTGTTAAGTGTGATATAGCTACATCATGTGATGACTTGATCATTGAAAGCATTGAGCAAGGTTCTAGTAGCAAAGGCAAGAGTGTGGTTGAGTCAAGCAACCATGATGATTATGCCAAGATTAAGAGTGAGAATGAGAAGCTTGCAAATGAGAACAAGAAGCTAAAAAGTTTGATGGCTCTTGAGAAGCAACCAACAAATGAGTCACTCATTGAAGAAAACAAAAAGCTCAAACAAGAAAAAGAGCATCTCAAGACCGGCCTAAGCAAGTTCACAAGAGGCCAACATTTGCAAAGTGAGCTCCTCATGAACACCGTAATGAAGATGGATAGAAGTGGTATTGGGTACTTGGCAAATCAAGAGAAGAAAGCAAAAGCTCAACAGCAACAAAGCAAGTCAAAGCCCAAGCCAAAGAGATGTGTTGAGTGTGGTCAAGAAGGTCACTTTGCTCATGAATGCAAAACTCCACCACCACAACCCTTGCCCAAGCATGCTAGACCTTTCGCTTTCAATGCTCATTATATGCTAAGAAAAGATTCAAATGGAAAGATGAAAGTCATGTTTTTAGGTCCCCCAAACAAGAATAGGCCAAAGAAAATATGGGTTGCCAAGTCACTAGTGGAGAAAATCAAGGGCCCCTCTCAAGTTTGGGTCCCTAAACAAAAAGCTTGATCTCTTGTGTGTAGGTGAACTACAATACCGGTGGATCTCATTGGGTTATTGATAGTGGTTGCACTCAACATATGACCGGTGATCCTCGTATGTTCACCACCATTGAAGAGAATGGAATATGTCAAGAGAAGATCACATTTGGGGATAATTCAAAGAGCAAAGTCAAGGGTATAGGCAAGATTGCAATATCACATGATCACTCACTCTCAAATGTGCTCTATGTTGCTTCATTGAGTTTCAACTTGTTATCCGTTGGGCAACTTTGTGACCTTGGCTTCCAATGCTTGTTCACACCAAATGAAGTGGAAGTTTCAAAGATAGATGACAAGCAAGTGATATTCAAAGGCTTTAGATACAACAATCTTTATCTTGTTGACTTCACCTCCGAAGATGTAAATTTGATGACATGTTTGTTCACCAAGACCTCACTTGGTTGGCTTTGGCATAAGAGGCTTGCTCATGTTGGAATGAACACTCTCAACAAGCTATTGAAGAAAGAACTAGTGAGAGGATTGAAGGATGTGAAGTTTGAAAAGGACAAACCTTGTAGTGCATGTCAAGCGGGCAAACAAGTTGCAAACATTCATCCAACCAAAGCTTTCATGTCAACTTCAAGAGTGCTAGAACTTCTACACATGGATTTGTTTGGGCCTACAACATACAAGAGCTTGGGTGGTAATCTCTATTGTCTTGTGATAGTGGATGACTACTCAAGGTATACATGGACTTTCTTCCTTCATGACAAATCCGAAGTGGCAAATTGCTTCAAGAAGTTTGCAAAGAGAGCTCAAAATGAATTTGAAGTCAAGATAAAGAAGATTAGAAGTGATAATGGCAAAGAGTTTGACAACACCAACATTGAAGCTTATTGTGATGAAATTGGAATCAAGCATGAGGTCGCTTCAACCTACACTCCTCAACAAAATGGTGTAGTTGAGAGAAAGAACCGAACTTTGATCACCCTTGCAAGAACAATGCTAGATGAGTACAACACTCCGGAGAAGTTGTGGGCCGAGGCAATCAACACCGCATGCTATGCTTCAAATCGCCTCTTCCTACAAAAGTTTCTTGGCAAGACCCCCTATGAGTTGCTTAATGGGAAGAAGCCGGACGTCTCTTTCTTCCGGGTGTTTGGTTGCAAATGTTACATCTACAAGAAGCGTCAACACCTAGGGAAGTTTCAAAGACGTTGTGATATTGGTTTTCTTGTTGGTTACTCATCAAAGTCCAAAGCATATAGAGTATTTAACCATGCCACCGGTTTGGTTGAAGAAACATATGATGTGGAATTTGATGAATCTAACGGCTCCCAAGGAGCAATTGAGAATTGTGATGATGTAGGTGATGAACCCTTGAGGGAGGCCATGAAGAACATGCCGGTGGGAGACATCAAGCCAAAAGATGATGATGATGATGTACAAATTGTTGATCCACCATCTTTATCACGTGTGCCTCAAGATGATGACAAGAATGAGAGAGTTGAAAATGAAGACACTTATGTCTCTCATGAACAAGCCGAGGCACAAGCTCAAGATGTTGATGCTCCCCATCCACCTCCTCAAGTGGTTGATAGAAGAAACTCACCACTACTTCAAGCACATCCATAAGATCTCATCATAGGGAGTCCTACAAAGGGAGTAATGACTCGATCCCAAAAGCTAGCTTCTTTTGTTGAACATCACTCTTTTGTCTCTTGCGTTGAACCTAAGAATGTAGAAGAAGCTCTTCAAGATCCGGATTGGGTGAATGCAATGCATGAAGAATTGAACAACTTCACCCGCAATCAAGTATGGACACTTGAAGAGCATCCCAAAGGTGCAAGAGTCATTGGAACCAAGTGGGTGTTCCGAAACAAGCAAGATGACCAAGGTATAGTGGTGAGGAACAAGGCAAGACTAGTTGCAAAGGGGTTCTCTCAAGTTGAAGGTCTTGATTTTGGAGAGACCTTTGCACCCGTTGCAAGACTTGAAGCCATTCGTATCCTCCTTGCATATGCATCACATCATGATATGAAACTATATCAAATGGATGTGAAAAGTGCATTCTTAAATGGCTTTATAAATGAACTAGTCTATGTTAATCAACCTCCCGGGTTTGAAGACCCTAGATATCCTAATCATGTTTATAGGTTGTCCAAGGCGTTATATGGGCTCAAGCAAGCCCCTAGAGCGTGGTATGAGCGCCTCCGGGACTTCCTCATTGAGAAGGACTTCACCATTGGGAAGGTCGACACCACACTATTCACCAAGAAGTTTAATGGGGAGATCTTTATTTGTCAAGTATATGTTGATGATATCATCTTCGTATCAACAAATGAAGATTATTGCAAGGAATTTGGTGAATTGATGTCGAAGGAGTTCGAGATGTCAATGATTGGTGAGCTCACATTCTTCCTTGGATTTCAAGTAAAGCAAATGAGAGAAGGGATTTTCATCTCTCAAGAAAAGTATACCAAGGATCTTCTCAAAAGATTCAAGATGGAAGAATGCAAACCAATCAAGACCCCAATGCCATCAAATGGACATCTCGACCTAGATGAGGGAGGTAAACCGGTTGATCAAACTCTCTACCGTTCTATGATTGGTAGCTTGTTGTACCTTACCGCATCTAGGCCCGATATCATGTTTAGTGTGTGCATGTGTGCCCGCTTTCAAGCGTGCCCTAAAGAACCTCACCTAAGTGCCATAAAAAGAATTCTAAGATATCTTAAGCTCACCCCAAGCATTGGTCTTTGGTATCCCAAAGGAGCTAGATTCCAACTAGTTGGCTATTCCAATTCGGACTATGTCGGTTGCAAAATTGATAGAAAAAGCACATCCGGAGGGTGCCATTTGCTTGGAAGATCCTTAGTATCTTGGTCATCTAAAAAGCAAAATAGTGTGGCTTTGTCCACCGCCGAGGCGGAATACATTGCCGCGGGGGCTTGTTGTGCACAAATCTTATATATGAAACAAACCCTCCTAGACTATGGAATTGTTCTTGAAAAGGTGCCACTTTTATGTGATAATGAAAGTGCCGTTAAAATTGCTAACAATCCGGTACAACACTCTCGCACCAAGCACATTGATATCCGCCATCACTTTCTAAGAGATCACGTTGCTAAAAATGACATATCACTAGAAGGTGTAAGAAGTGAAAATCAATTAGCGGATATCTTCACTAAACCTTTGGATGAGGCAACCTTTTGTAGGTTAAGAAGTGAACTCAATGTGCTTGATTCTAGCAACTTTAAAAAATGAGCGTGTGTTGTCCCTTGCATTGCATTGTATAATATGCCATGTTAATCGCAATGTCTTTAGGGCTTGGCTAACACGGTTACGATAACCCTTCTTTGGAGGAGTGAAAAAGCCTAACCGTGGATCAAACTTGACAAGCATTCTAGTTTTACCTTCTTGTATTGCATTGCATATGCATGGTTGTTGTCCTTGTCGTTTCTTTTCGGTTAAGCTTTGAGCAACCTCTGTGTTCGTCCATGGATAGAGAGAGCATTTTGACGCTCCTAAAGGTTCAAAGACTCTATTGCATGGCCATACGTTGCTCCTTGGGTGTTTATTGCCTATTTTATTCAAAATAATACTAGCCTAAGGCAATCTATTTTAAAAAATTTGAGGGTTTGAGTGAGGTCACTCATATCGTGTTCCAATTGGTGTTTATTTGTGTCTTCTTGAATTGGAACCTGATTGGGAGAAGTCGCGTCGTAGTTCGAAATGAAGAAGGGCGAAGAACAGTGACCGGACGCTGGACCGGACGCTGCACCGGACGCAGTGATGCTTCACCACCGCGTCCGGTCCCAGCGTCCACCAGCGCGTCCGGTCATCCAGAAGACCAACTCCAGATCTAGTGACCGGACGCTGCACCGGACGCGCCTCTGTTGACCACCGCGTCCGGTCCCGGTTATCACCACCGCGTCCGGTCATTCGCGATGATTTCCCGAGCTCCCCTCGACCGGACTCTGACCGCGTCCGGTCAATCCTCACCGGACGCGTCCGGTCACTCCAGGAGCTTACTGGAGTGTGACCAGACGCTGCACCACCGCGTCCGGTCATAACGACCACCGCGTCCGGTCATCACGCGTCAAGCGGATCTGACCCTTCATATACCGTTTTGACCTCGACCGTGTTTCTTCCTCAGCCCGAGCTTTTTTCGCCGCCGCCGCGCCATCACCTCCGTCGCAGCCTCCGCCGCGCCTCCGCCGCAGCCGCCGCCGCGCCTCAGCCGCGTCTCCTGCCCCGCGCCAGCCCTGCCCGTGCCTGCCCACGCCAGCCGCCCGCACGCGCCACCGCCGCCCGCTCGCCACCGCGCCACCGCCGCCCGCTCGCCACCGCGCCGCCGGTGAGCCGCGCTCCTTGCTTGCCAGCAACATCTCCGGGAGTGGACTGCCTCATGCTCGCCTCCGATCGATCTTCGTCGCGTTGCCCTAACCCTAACCCTAGGGTTCGCGTAACGTCGTTCGATCGTTCGTCGTCGAGGTTTTGTCGCGCGTCGTTTTCTTCGCAAGGTTGCTTCGCGTCACCTTGACCTCCTCGCTAGGGTTTGCCGTAATTCTTTCTTTTAATCCTAATTGCATCATGTTTCGCCAAATCAGAGCTCGTCCGGCGATTTCGGGGAATCTCACGATCTAGGTCATCTCATCTTGTCACCGTCGTCTCGTCGATCCGAGCGAGTCTATCCGTGTGTCGGGTGAGATCAGTTCGCTGAATCCGAGGCCAAGCCTGCGGATACGGATTGAGGCCAAGCCTCTCGAGTGACAGTTCACCATCTTTCAGAGGTTTTCGGTCAGTTTGTCAGCATGGTGCGTTGCAAGAACGCCGGTGGTGCTCCTGGTGACGGGGACGACAGTCCTCCTCGTCGGTCTGAGATTGCACGTGGGAAGCGTATCAAGGTCATGGCCAGAAAGAAGAAGAAGACACTTACAGAGGCAGAGATTGCTCAGGCCATGGCAGATGCAGCAGAGCAGGCAGAGAGAGGTGGCAGGAGCAGTGGCATACGTATAGGTGAGCGTCGCTTTCATCTAGAAGGTCGACAGCTCGGCACAGAGGCCGCTGAGGGTACTGAGGATACTGGAGCTACAGAGGGTATGTCAGTTGATCCACCTCCAGAGGCCACAGAGGCTCCAGAGGCTACAGAGGACACAGAGGAGCAGCTAGCTCAGTCTCCACCACGTCGTCGCTCCACACGCGCACGTACTCAGGTGACTCCTAGGCCAGAGGGCCAGCGTCGTGGAGCACGTCCTCCACCCAGAGCTAGAGGTTCACCCCCGGTCGAGCACTTTGACTTGAGGGGTGCTACAGCACGTCAGGTGCAGGGGTTGAGGTTCGTGGAGGTCAGTCGGTGGTTTCCGCCTGTGAGGGATCCCAGAGCTTCAGAAGGCTTCTATACCCCACTTCAGGAGGATTTCTACAGGGCTCTAGTTGACAGTGGTATTGCTTTCCGACCACAGAGGGTCTGTCGACTTGAGTCACTAGTTGAGGTTGTGGGAGAGCAACTACGTCCGCACCTGTCCTTTCTGCCAGGCTTGTCAGATCTTCTTGGACGGACAGGTGCATACTGCGGCATATGGGTCAGAGAGTTCTATGCTTCACTATGGATTGATCCTGCCCATGATTTCATTCACTTTGCATTCCGAGGCCGCGATCACCGTCTCTACAGCACCAGAGTGCGGGAGATTCTCAGACTCCCAGCTTCCAACACGAAGATACATCAGCTGTGTTTTGGTCAGACTCCTCCACCGAGACGCCCTCATGGCGGTGCAGTGCCACCTACAGACTTGGTTCGACCCTTCTTCCGTGAGCCTTTTGGCGAAGGGTCTCGTCGCACGCCTGCCAGTTTGACACCACTTGCCAGAGTTCTGGATGCTATAGTCAGACGCACTCTACTTCCCAGACTTGGCTACAGAGAGGGACTGACTCGGATGCAGCTATGGGTTGTTCACCACCTCCTCTCACAGACACAGTTTGACATTTGGGATCTCATACTTAGTGAGATGGAGGACACCATAGCTGAGGGCTTCAAGGGTAATCGTCAGCTGCCCTATGCACACTGGATCTGCTTCATCATTAGATCATCCATCCAGTTACCAGCAGAGATCCGAGCTGAGATATCAGATACGACTACTGCTTTCCCTGAGTATGATATCCGTCAGCTTTGGGCTTCAGTCACCAGAGATCAGGCCCCAGTGCCAGGACAGCGTGTGCGACCTAAGGTTCCTGAGACAGCAGCTGAGCAGGACGCCACAGTTGATGAGCTTGCAGAGGCAGAGCTTGCCGATCTTGACGCTCAGCCTGCTGATCTTCCTGAGGATGTGACATCTGACAGCACTGATGAGGACTACCAGCCCATCCCCAGGTACCGGTCTCCTCGATCTCACGACCATGAGGCCGGTGGCTCTGGTTCAGCCTCCCGCACAGACCCAGCCATGGTGGCAATACTTGAGAGGTTGACCCAGGCACAGGAGCAGCAGCAACAGCAAATACAGCGACAGGCTCAGGACACAGCTGCAGCACTTGCACAGATTCAGGCTCGTCAGGACGAGTTTCAGCGTCAGCAGCTTGAGATCCAGAGGCAGCAGGTTGAAATGCAACGACAGCAGTACGAGATTCAGCGACAGAGTGCAGCTAGTCAGCAGTAGTACTTGGATCTCCTGCGCCACCTAGTCACTGTTGGGGTTCCTCCGCCTGCTTCTGTCCTGACTTCTGCTTTACAATCCAGTGATCCATCGAGTCAGGGACAGCCGGGTTTCCAGTTCACATCCCCACAGCAGCAGGTTCCCCAGTCATTCCAGTCCCCGAGCTTCACGCCAATTCACACGGGGTTTACACCTTCAGACCAGCCTCGCCCTCACCTCCTAACAGGCACACCCTTCGGTGATTTCAGTGCTACCTACAGCGAGTTGACTGGTCAGCCGACGCCCTCGCACACTACCTTTGCTACTTCTTCAGGGTTGTCAGCTTCAGAGGCAGCTATTCCTCCAGTGACAGGGACCGGTACTACAGAGACTCTACCTTCGTCAGTTGCCTCGACAGATCCTCCTGCTATTGGCTCGCTACAGGCTTAGGTCACTCAGACGGATCCTCTTATTGCTACTACGACAGTACCTGTTCCTGCCGTTCAGACCCAGACAGTTACACAGCCACATGCTTCTTCAGAGGGTCAGCCAGATAGCTCAGATTCCGAGGGAGATTCTCTACACTTCGTGATTACTCCGCGCACCTCGGCACCCGGCACGACTCCGTCTGTCCCCCCGTTAGATCCTTAGATTAGTTTTTTGGCGCTTGATGCCAAAGGGGGAGAGAGAGTAGTTTCAGGGGGAGTTTTTGAGAGAGGGTTTTCGTTTTTCTTGTGTGCTTCTTTCATACATCATATTTACTTTTCAGTCATTGCATTCGTGTGACATGTCGTCGTGTGATAAACCTTGAGCCTTAATGTTTTATCCAGTCACAGTGTTAGCGCTTGTCACCGTTTTTAATTATAGCTCTAAGGTTGTGCTTCCATGCCTTACTCCGATTTCTTATGAGCTATATCTGTATGTGTACTAACGTTCTTTGTCTTATCTTATGAGTATACTCTTTTGGCTTGGGGCACATAAGCAATTCCTAACCCCTTGTGCTTATTGTTTTTTGCTTATGTGAACCATGCATGCTCGAAAACCTCAACTCAAATCTTTTATATCTTAGTGTTGTCATCAATCACCAAAAAGGGGGAGATTGAAAGCATCTAGGCCCCGAGGTTTGGTTTCGGCAATTGATCACAACGCTTTATTACCATGACTAACGTGTGTTTTGCAGAAACTTTGGTAAGTTAGGTCATGGAGGTTTTAACTGCTTTGGGCACCATGGTATTCATGCCTCTTGATGGAAATCGTTTCGGTTTTCAAAAGAGTGACGTCAAGATTAAGGACGGTTAGTTCCGGATGTCAAGGTGTTGAGAGACATTTGGAATAGTCGTTAGGATCTTCGTTTTTCTCTTTTGGCCGTACTATTAAGGGGGGCATGAGGGGGTAGCTTGACCTAGGCGAGTCCTATGTTTAGGTGTGGTGCACACTTGTTAAACTTGGCGCTAGGCAGCTCTAGAATAGCTCAAAGTTCAGTTGGAAGCAACTTGGTTCAAGTTGTGACGCGTTTCGGAGAGTTTCGGGTCGTTTTCCCATGACCGGACGCGGTCCTCGGCATGACCGGACGCGTCCGGTCAGTTCAGTTCCGCGGCTAGGGTTTCAGCTCTGACGACCGGACGCGGTCCTCGCGAGGACCGGACGCGGTGGTCAGAAGTCAACATGTGTCACTTGAGGGAAACACCCGATCGGACGCGACCTGGGTGTGATCGGCGCGTCCGGTCACAGTCCAGTAAGGTCCAGAGACGACCGGACGCGTCCGGTCATCACCGATCGGACGCGGTCGCGCGTCCGGTGCGAGTACAGTATGCTCCCTGCATGATCGGACGCGTCCGGTCACCCCTGACCGGTGCGTCCGGTCACTCAGTTGTTTTTCGGATTTCGACCGTTACGAGCGACCGGCGCGTCCGGTTAGTTCAACCGGCGCGTCCGGTCAGCTCGTGTTTTGCTGAGTCAGCAGGTAACGGTTCGTTTTGTCTGTGGGGTGTATAAATACATCCCCACCACCTCTTTTAGAGGTCTCTTGCTCATTTGATCAGCTGATAAACACCTTTGGAGTGCAAGGGAGTGCAAGAGCACTAGTGAGGATAGAGATTTGAGAATCAAAGCTTGAGAGTTCCTCACTAACGATTAGAGAGTAGCAAGTGTGCATCCACTTTCTCATTTGGGCTCGTAGTGGTCAAGTGAGAGTTCTAGCTTGTTACTCTTGGTGATCGCCATCACCTAGACGACTTGGTGGTGATTGGGAGTTCGGTGATCATCCGGCGGAGCTTGTGGATGACCCAACTCATCTTGTGAGCGGTTGTGGGTGATTCACCGTGACGGAGTGTCGAAGAATCAACCCGTAGAGGGCACTTGATCCTTGCGCGGATCAAGGGGGAGCTACACCCTTGCGCGGGTGCTCCAACGAGGACTAGTGGGGAGTGGCGACTCTCCGATACCTTGGAAAAACATCGCCGTGTTCCTTGCCCCTTTACATTCAAGCATTTACATTCTCGTATTTACTTTCATTGCTTGTTTACATTCCTAGACTTGCCATGCTAGACTAGGATTGGAAACTAGGGTGCAAAACTTTGTATCGGTAGACTCTCTAGGAACACAAGTAGACACTAGGGGTGAATTCCGGCTTGTAGGATTTATTTCTTGCATTTAATTTTTAGAAAAGCCCAATTCACCCCCCCTCTTGGGCATCTTGATCCTTTCAGATAGAAAAAGCACATCCGGAGGATGCTATTTGCTTGGGAGGTCCTTAGTATCATGGTCATCTAAAAAGCAAAATAGTGTGGCTTTGTCCACCGCCGAGGCGGAATACATTGTCGCGGGGGCTTGTTGTGCACAAATCCTATACATGAAACAAACCCTCCTTGACTATGGAGTTGTTCTTGAAAAGGTGCCGCTTTTATGTGACAATAAAAGTGCGGTTAAAATTGCTAATAATCCGGTACAACACTCTCGCACTAAGCACATTGATATACGCCACCACTTTCTAAGAGATCATGTTGCTAAAAATGATATATCACTAGAAGGTGTAAGAAGTGAAAATCAATTAGCGGATATCTTCACTAAACCTTTAGATGAGGCTACTTTTTGTAGGTTGAGAAGTGAACTAAATGTGCTTGATTCAAGTAACTTTAAAAAATGAGCTTGTGTTGTCCCTTGCATTGCATTGTATTTTTTTTGTCATGTTTATTTTCCCGCAATGCATCTAGGACTTGTCTAACACGGTTACGATAACTCTTCTTTGGAGGAGTGAAAAAGCCTAACCATGGATCAAACTTGACAAGCAACCTAGCCTTCCTTTCTTGTTTTGCATTGCATATGCATGGTTGTTGCTTTGTCGTTTCTTTTCGGTTTAGCTTTGAGTAACCTCTGTGTTCGTCCATGAATAGAGAGAGCATTTGAAGCTCCCAAGGGTTCATAAACTCTATTGCATGGCCATATGTTGCTCCTCGGGTGTTTATTGAATATTTTCTTAAAAATAATACTAGCCTAAGGCAAAATATTTTTGAAAATTTTGAGGGTTTGAGTGAGGTCACTCATATCAGGTTCCAATTGGTGTTTATTTGAGTCTCTTTGAATTGGAACTTGATTGGGAGAAGTCACGTCGAAAATCGGTTTGAAAAAGAGCGTTTAACAGCGACCGGACGTTGGACCAGACGCTGCATCGGACGCGGTTCAGCTTCACCACCGCGTCCGGTCTCGGCGTCCACCAGCGCGTCCGGTTATTCCTGAAGTTTTTCTTCGAAACCTCTAACCGGACGCTGCACCGGACGCGCCTCTGTCGACCACCGCGTCCGGTCCCGGTAACCACCACCACGTTCGGTCATCCATTCTAACTTTCCTAGCAATATCTAACCGGACGTTGTCAGTGTCCGATCGTGGATAATCGGACGCGTCCGGTCATTCCATGAGCTTACTGGAATGTGACCGGACGCTGCCTCCACCGCGTCCGGTCATTCGACCACCGCGTTCGGTCATCACAAAAAAGCGGATCTCATCCTTTTTAACCGTTCGGTTGGATCTCGATCCATCTTCTTTTTCATCTGCCGCCGCCCGTACTCACTGATTCTGAGCGCCACCGATTTCGCTGACTCGCCGCGACCGTGCTTCTCTCTCCAAGCCGCCGCGCCACCACCGCCGTGCGCCCCTGCTCGCAGCCGTGCCACGCCGTCCTCGCCTGCGCGCGCACGCAGCGCACCCGCAGCGCCTCCGCAGCCGCCGCCGTGAGCTCGCCGCTCCACCGCCGCAGCCGCTCCACCGGAGCCGCCGGTGCTGCTAGAGCAGTCCCGCGCGCCAGCCCTAGCTCCACCCTCGTGCTCTCTTCCTGCCGCGCGCCCAGCTCCGAGGATTTCGCCCACCACCGCGAGAACCCTAACCCTAGCCACCCGTTTCGTTCGCCGAGACTTTTCGTGAGTTTTCGTCTCCGCAATCGTCTCCGTCTCCGCAAGGTGACGTCTTCTCCTTGGATTAGGGTTTACCGTCGATTTTCCGGTGAATTACTAATTCAATCGTCGACCGCTCATCGGATCATCGCTCGTCGAGGTAGCTATCGTGATCTTTTCATATCTTACCTTACATGCTTGCTCCTATTAGGATCTCACTTATCTTCTAGATAATATATGTTGCTTATAGTAGATCCATCTATTCTATCGTTTCAGTTTGTCCTATCAGTGCTGAGTGTGTCAGGTGATCAGTTGTGAATTCGAGGCCAAGCCTGCGGATACGGATTGAGGCCAAGCCTCACAAGTGTCAGTACATCATCTGCTACTTTCTAGTTTGTCTTAGTACAGCCGCTTGTCAGTATGGTTCGTTGCAAGAACGTTGATGGGGCACCTAGTGACGGGGATGACAGTCCCCCAAGGAGGACAGAGGTAGCTCGCGGGAAGCGAGTAAAGATTGCTGCCAAGAAAAGGAAGAGAACTCTTACAGAGGCAGAGGTAGCTCAGGCAGTTGCAGATGCAGCAGAGGCAGCTGAGAGAGATGGCAGGAGCAGTGGTAGTCGCATTGGCGAGAGTCGCTTTCATCTTGAAGGTCGACAACTCGGTACAGAGGCCATAGAGGAGACAGTGGATGCCCCTGCAGAGCAGCCTATAGAGGATCCAAAGGAGACTGAGGAGCAGACAGTACAGACTCCATAGCGTCGTCGCTCAGGACGTATGCGAGCTCAGGTCACTCCCAGGCCAGAGGGTCAGCGTCGTGGAGGTCGTCCACCTCCCAGGTCTAGAGGTCACCCCCTATTGAGCACTTTGACCTCAGGGGTGCTACAGCCAGACAGGTCCAGGCCCTCAGATTTGTTGAGGTCACTCGGTGGTTCCCACCTCAGCGGGATCCCCGGGTGTCAGAGGGTTTCTACACTCCTCTGCACGAGGACTTCTACAGGGCCTATGTCGACAGCAGGATTGCTTTCAGACCACAGAGAGTCTGTCGACTGGAGGCCTTAGTTGAGGTGGTTGGTGAGCAGCTTCGTCCGCATCTGTCCTTTCTGCCTGGACTATCAGATCTTCTAGGACGGACTAGAGCGTACTGCGGGACCTGGGTCAGAGAGTTTTACTCCTCACTGTGGATTGACCCAGCACATCAGTTCATTCACTTTGCTTTCAGAGGCCGTGATCGTAGATTATACAGCACCAGGGTACGAGAGATTCTCAGACTCCCTGCTTCAGAGACCAAGATCCATCAGCTGTGTTTTGGATAGACTGCTCCTCCGAGACGCCCTCACGGTGGGACAGTGCCCTCTACTGATTTGATCCGACCCTGTTTCCGTGAGCCTTTTGGCGAGGGGTCTCGACGTACACCAGCCAGCCTGACACCCATAGCGAGAGTACTGGATGCTATAGTGAGGAGGACACTTCTTCCGAGGCTTGGATACAGAGAGGGTCTGACTCGCATGTAGTTGTGGGTTGTACATCACCTCGTCTCACAGACCCCGTTTGACCTTTGGGATCTAATGCTTTGTGAGATAGAGGATACCTTGACAGAGGGCTTCAAGGGTCACAGGCAGCTACCATATGCTCACTGGATTTGCTTCATCATCAGGTCTGCCTATGAGTTGCCTGTAGAGATTAGAGCAAAAATTTCTGATACCACCACAGCCTTCCCAGAGTATGACATCCGTCAGCTGTGGGCATCAGTGACCAGAGAGCAGGCACCTGGCCCAGGACAGCGTTAGAGGCCAGAGGTACCGGAGACAGCTGCTGAGCAGGACGAGACCGTTGAGGGTCTTGCCGAGGCAGAGCTCATAGATCTAGATGCTCAGCCAGCTGATCAAGCCGAGGATGTGGCCACTGACAGCACAGATGAGGACTATCAGTCTATCCCCCGGTACCGCTCTCCTCGGCCTCACGACCATGAGGCCGGTGGCTCTGGCTCAGCCTCCCGCTCAGATCCAGCCATAGTGGCTATACTTGAGAGGTTGACCTAGGCCTAGGAGAGACAGGAGATCCAGATACAGCGACAGGCATAGGACTCAGCTGTAGCGTTCGCACAGATTCAGGCTCGCCAGGACGAGCTTCAGAGGCAGCAGCTCGAGTTCCAGCGACAGCAGTTTGAGATGCAGAGGCAGCAGGCAGCCACTCAGCAGCAGTACCTAGAGCTCCTGCGCCACCTTGTCACTGTGTGAGTACCGCCACCACCGTCTGTCCTGACTCCAGCCTTACAGTCCAGTGGACCTCAGAGTCAGGAGCAGCCGAGCTTTCAGTACACCTCTCCCTAGCAGTAGGTACCACAGACATTTTAGTCTCCGAGCTACATTCCTATCTAGATAGGATTCACTCCACCAGCTCAGCCGGGACCTCACCTACTTTCAGGCACTGTATTCCCTAACTTCAGTGCCACATACAGTGAGCTGACTGGACAGCCGACACAGTCGCACTCTACCTTTGTGACTACCTCAGGCATGTCGGCTTCAGAGACTGCTGTGTTTCTAGTGACAGGGGCCGCCACTACAGACACTATGCCATCTTTAGTTGCATCTACAGATCCTCCCACTCTTGGTGTCTTTCAGGCTCAGGCGATAGTGACTAATCCTATAGTTGCTTCTACACCTTCAGTTGCTGCATCTCCTCTACAGACCCAGACTACTTCACTGCCACGTCCATCTACAGAGGGTCAGCCTGATAGTTTAGAGTCTGAGGAGGATACTTCACAGTTCGTGATCACTCCGCGCTCCTCAGCACCCGACACGACAGCCTTAGTTCCCCCGTCAGATCCTTAGATTAGTTTTTGGCGGTTGATGCCAAAGGGGGAGAGAGAGCGTAGATTCAGGGGGAGTGTTGATAGAGGGTTTCGTTCTTATGTGTGCTACTTCATGCATCATGTTTATTTTCTCGCCCTGCATTGTGTGACTATGAGTTTGTGAGACTATGTCTTTATATTTATGTCACTTAATGTGTTTAGCTCATAAGGTCGTGCTTCCGTGCCTTACTCCGATTTCATATGAGCTATGTTTTATGTGTACTAACTCTTTATGTTTTATCTTATGAGTACACTCAGTTGGCTTGGAACACATAAGCAATGACTAACCCCTTGTGCTTACAGCTTTATGCTTATGCGAACCAAGCATGATCGAAAACCTCAACTTATATCTTCTGAATCTAAGTGTTGTCATCAATCACCAAAAAGGGAGAGATTAAAAGCATCTAGGCCCCGGTGTTGGTTTTGGCAATTGATGACAACACATTATTACCATGACTAACGTGTGTTTTGCAGAAACATTGGAAAGTTAGGTCATGCAGATGATAACTGCTTTGGGCAATATGGTATTCATGTCCCTTGATAGAAATCGTTTCGATTTTCAAAGGATCAACGACAAGATTAAGGACGGTTAGTTCTGGATGTCAAGGTGTTGAGTTACATCTAGAATAGTCGTTAGGATCTTTGTTTCTTTCTTTGACCGTACTATAAAGGGGGGCATGAGCGAGTAGCTTGACCTAGGTGAGTCTTCTATTTAGGTGTGGTGCACACTTGTCAAACTTAGCACTAGGTAGCTCTAGAAAAGCTCAGAGTTTAGTTGGAAGCAACTTGGTTCAAGTTGCATCACGTTTAGAAGTCGTTTGAGCAGTTTACCCTTGACCGGACGCGGTCCTGGTCATGACCGGACGCGTCCGGACAGTACTAACAAGACAGTGCGGGTTTAACTGATCGACCGGACATGGTCCTTGAGAGGACCGGACGCGGTGGTCAGTCTGACACGTGTTCCAGAGGGTAAACAGTGTAATCGGACGCGACTGTGAAGTGATCGGCGCGTCCGGTCATGTTCCAGTAAGGTCCCGAGCTGACCTGACGCGTCCGGTCAGCTATGATCGGACGCGGTCGTGCGTCAGGTCATTTTCCAGTAAAGCTCTTGCATGATCGGACGCGTCCGGTCATCCCTGATCGGCGCGTCCGGTCATCTCAGATCAGCGCGTCCGGTCACTCAGCGTAACTTTCGGTTTCCGACCATTACACCTGACCGACGCGTCCGGTCATGTCGACCGGCGCGTCCGGTCAGTGCGCGTTTTGCTGACTCAACAGGTAACGGTTGGATTTGTCTGAGGGGTGTATAAATACATCCCCTCCACCTCTTTTAGAGGTCTCTTGCTCATTTGTTCAGCTGAGAAACACCTTTGAAGTGCAAGGGAGTGCAAGAGCCCTAGTGAGGATAGTGATTTGAGAATCAAAGTTTGAGAATCCTCTCTGGTGACAAGAGTGTAGCAAGTGTGCATCCATCTTTTCATTAGGCTTGTTGTGGTCAAGTGAGAGTTCTAGCTTGTTACTCTTGGTGATTGCCATCACCTAGACGGTTTGGTGATGATTGGGAGTTTGGTGATCATCCGACGAGTTTTTGGGTGACCCAACTCAAGTTGTGAGCGGTTTTGGGTGATTCGCCGTGACGGAGTGTCGAAGAATCAACCCGTAGAGAGCACTTGATCCTTGCACGGATCAAGGGGGAGCTACACCCTTGCGCGGGTGCTCCAACGAGGACTAGTGGGGAGTGGCGACTCTCCGATACCTCGGCAAAACATCACCGTGTTCCTAACCCTTACTTTCAAGCATTTACTTTTATGCATTACTTTCATTGCTTGTTTACTTTCCTAGAATTGCCATGCTAGTCTAGGATTGGAACTTAGGGTGAGCACAATCTCTCTCACAAAGCTTCTCTGGAGCCTCGCACAATCTTCTTGCGAGCTTCAATGGAGCCACAGCCACCAAGCCACCTAGGAGGTGGCAACCTCCAAGAGTAACAAGCACCACCAGCTTGCAAGACGATCACCTAGTGCCACTCGATGCAATCTCTCAAAGCAACGCACTAGAATCAACCCACTCGCAATCGATTCGCACTCTTACAAGCACAAGTGAGTTAGAAGCTCTCCTAGCACTCCCAAAGCATGGACACTAAGTCCCAAGGGTGCCAAGCAGCTGCCAAGGCTGGTCACCACTCATATTTATAGCCCTAGAAATGAATATAGCCGTTATGCCATCACTGGGCTAAAAATCGCGAGCGACAGACGTGGAGATGCCCACCGACAGACGCATCACCCCAGTGTCTGACGCACTGCTCGCTGCCACGTGTCCTACTCAACTGAAAACCCAATGGTCAAATTCCTAGCGTCAGACGCCTCCGACGCTCCATGCCATCAGCGTCCGTCACGCGATAGACGCAGCACAGAGAGCTCCCGCGCCGCGCTCAGCCACGACAGACGCGTTTGTCGCTGTCGAGGCTCGCAACCCTGCTGATGCCACGCACGACAGACGCTGACGCCAGCGTTCGTCGCATGACCACCGCAGCGTCTATCGCCTCCTTCGATCCAGGCCACGCCTAGGGTAAGCCGACAGACGCCAGGGCAGCGTCTGTCGCCACCGTGGCCATCATCCGTCGAGTGTCCCGCGACCTTGCCACTTCTTTCGACCTTCGGCGTAAAGGAAATTTAGCATTTCATCTCCTTGAAAACCCCTCTCTACCCCTCAAACTCTATTGCCTTCGCAAATGTGCCAACACCACTATGTGAACATCACCATGTGCACGTGTGTTAGCATTTTCACAATCATTTTCTTCAAAGGAATTAACCACTCAACTTGCCACACCACTCGATCCTAACACGTATGCAAAGTTAGATCGCTCAAGTGGCACTAGATGACCGATATGCAAACAAGTTTGCCCCTCTTGATAGTACGACCATATATCCTAAACCCGGTCGTCAACTTCTCTACACATCTATGACCGGTGAAATTGAAATGACCTATGGTTATACCTTTGCCTTGCGCATTCCATTCTAACTCCTCCGACGTTGATGCAACACATGCACCAATCAATCACCAAATAATATAATCTACTTCATATCATCACATGACCATATTGGTTCATTGATCTTGATCTCACTTGCTCTTCACCGTTGCCTCGGTCCATCGGTGCCAAGTCTTGCCCAAGCTTCACCATCACACGCGGTCTCTCGCTTCAAAGCCTCCGACTTGCCCTTCACACTTGCAACCGGTCCATCGAGCCAAGCCTCATCTCGATCTTCTTCACCTTGGTCACATGACTCCATGTCATGTCTCATATGTAATAAGCTCCTTCATGACACAATCACATGTGGACCAATCTCCCGTGTATCTCATATAACCACATATTAGTCCACCTAAGTTGTCATTCAATTACCAAAATCAAACAAGGACCTTTCACCCTCTCCACACCAGCAGCCCGCAGGCAGCGCCCCTTCCTCTCTCCCATGCGGCGCTCCCTCTCTCCAAACCCTAGGTCGGGATGGGCACGGGAGGCGCGGCGCAGGCTCGACCTCTCTCCCTCTCCCCGAAGCAGCAGCGGCCTCTCAGCGCCCAGATCCATAGCAGCAGCTGGCGGAGCAGAAGCGGCAACAGCCTCCTCCAGTGGCGGCGCTCCTCCTCCAGCGACAGCATGGGCGAGGCGAGCAAGGCCGGCTACGCTCCTCCTCAAGTGCTGCGGATCCCTCTTCTCCCTCCCTAAGTAGCACGTGGGAAGGCCAGATCCGACGGTGGGAAGGTCAGATCCGGTGGTGGGGAGGCCGGATCCGACGGCGGGGAGGCCAGATCCGGCTCCCACGAGCGACGGTGGCTGGGACGCGTGGATGGGATCGATGGGCCTATCCATGGATTTTTTTTCTTTTTCTTTTTCTTTTTCTTTTTCTTTTTCTTTTTCTTTTTCTTTTATTAACCGAGGCGAGCATTTCAACCACCTCAGGAAAGATCCATTTACCGTGACCTTTTGACGAGGCGGTTGTGATGTCCGCCTCAGTTAATCATTTCTGCCCGCCTCGAAAAAGGTTATAGTAGTAGTGATGCTTATGTGTCTTGCTAATGTGAACACTATAATTGCATGTGCTAGTGGATTTTAATTGCATGTGATAGTGCATTGCTGAGGTGGACAACTTGGCATGTTGAGATACATAGCTAGTGGGATTTAAAATTATAAGAGATATAGATATAGATATAGATATAGATATAGATATAGATATAGATATAGATATAGATATAGATATAGATATAGATATAGATATAGATGACATCCATATAATGCTATTTATTTTGCCATTCCATGAACTTATAATTCAATCGCATTCTACTCCCTCCCTCCTAAAAGGATGCAATTCTAAAATGGTACTACGTTAAAGTATGTCAAGATTGACCAAATTTATATAAAAAATACTAACGTTTATCGTACTAAATAGTCACCACTAGATTCATCATCAAACATATTTTCATAATATACTTATTTGCCATCATAAACATGAATATTTTAACTATGTATTTGGTCAATCTCTAGGCACTTTAACCAAAAATGCACCTAGAATTACATTATTTTTGGGACGGGGGTATTAGTAGTCCCTTTTAATTGAATTCTTTCATTGACTTACCCAATTTTGATAAGACACTATGCCAGAACAAGCAATTAGTGCTGGTGCATTACCGTCAGTTGTGCTAGAGCCGCAGTTATTGCTTTTCATTGCCGGATCGTAATCCTAGAATCTAGAAAATTTCGAAGACATTTTTCACCCGACAATGAAGGCGCCTATCATTGTCAGTCCAAACCACAAACCATGGATTAAAGTGGTGCACCTATTCAAACATGGCAGTGACATATCACTGCTGGGTCAAGCCACAAACTAGCAGTGATGTGTCATATCATTATTAGCTCAGGCTATGACCCAACAATGATATATCATTGATAGGTTTTGTATTAACCCAATAGTCCTCTGTACCGTTGGATCCATCTAACCATCAATTGATTGAATCTCTCCATATACATCATCTGCTTGTAGTCAAGGTGGTGCACCAGAGGTACTAGAAGAATGTTTGTGAAGATGGAGCTTGTTTTGGTTGCCGATTTTCAAGAGTCTTTCCTGAATGTTCTGTACAAGGAAAATGCAAAGTAATGTATTACTCTTGATTCACCTATTGGTATATTATTTTTTCTCATACATTATGTAAATGGCTGGTACCCAACCTGCGCACGCAGCGAAGTGCGCGGACCGTCCTAGTTTGTATAATGCACCATTGAAAAATGATCGTATATAACTTAACACTCTCTCCATTCTAATTTGTAAGTCGTTCTGGCTTTTCTAGTATATAGCCATAATCTATATCTAGGTACGTAGCAAAAGTTATATATATAAAAAAAGATAGAACGACTTACGATTTGGAATGGAGAGAGTATTATGTACGTAGTGCAGTGTTATATGGTATCATATCGTCCATTCATCCTATTAATTACATCCATGCCCAAACATAATTAGGTTCCACTGTAACGCATGGATAAATTTGCTTGTCAAAGAGGGGATATTTAAATTTGCTAGTTATAGTTAAAGTAGGGGGATATTCTATTCAGCACAGCCACATGTCGAGCTTATATATATTATAGTTTTTAAGAATACTATCAAATATGCATGTGCATTGCAACGGGAGTTTGTTGCATGGTCACTTAGACCATATGTGGCTAGAAGATTTATTAAAGATCACGTCATGTGTTTGAATTCACTCTGGAATCAAACTTTGTACTATGTCTTGTATAGTACATGATAGAGTGATAGACTATGAAGACACTTTGTAATCCAATTCATTTTTGAATGGGACATCAGTTTATCAAATTGCACCAAAGTACTCTCTTCCTCCAAAAAAATACACTTTTATGTGTATTTGTTGCATTGCAGCCATGTTTAGTAAAGTTAGTTTTTGAGGTAGAAATCAAATTTATTGCTTATTTAATCTCCTAACAAATTAATTTGTAAAATGTATTATAGATCTATTCATCTGACAAATTGATTTGTAAAATTTGTTGCAGATCTAATCACTTGGCATGATAGTCGGTTTGTTTTTATATATATTTTAAACTCTATTTGTGATCTATTGCCTGAGGGAATGTTGGTTTTTTCTATCTATAGGAGCGAAGAGAAGTTCGATTGCTATTTTGAAACATATTTTTTGAGAACTCCTTTTTGTGTAAAAGAGCTTTGGTGCTTTAAACAATTTGGATTGGAGTATTGGAGTTTAGGCTGATTTTTATTGGTTTTTTCTATCTATAGGAGCGAAGAGAAGTTCGATTGCTCTTTTTTATTTGATTTCTAACTCCTCTTCCATTGTATTGGAGTTTAGGCTGATTTTTTCTTCTCTTCTTTTCTTTCCTTTCTTATGATGCTCGAGGAGAAATTTGATTCCAATGCTAACACGACTCATTGCCAGTAGCATGCAATGTGCATACGTAGGAGGAGCTGGAAATTGGCAAGTCTAGCAGGACAACATTACTGCATATAATATATGCAAGCAATACCATATTTTATAGTTTTATTTATTTATTTATTTATTTGTTCTTACAAATGAAGTAAACTGGCAAGTCTAGTAGCGGATAACATTACTATAAATAATATATGCAAGCAATACCATATTTTCATAGTTTTATTTACTTATTTATTTTTCCTTACCAACCATAATAAGGTTGTCATATATTTGAAGGTGTTAGCACCGTTAAATGAAGAAAACTTCATGAGCCTACACATCAACATGTATACCGTGGTGGTAATCTCTTGGGAGTTGGAGGTTGGAACCACGATTCGAATCCCTCCCTCCGGTGGCATAGAATTTTTAGGTTTTTCCCGCAGGTGGGCCAGGGACTGGTGACTGGACTGGGCCACGGGTGGGCGTGGGCCAGGGACCGGGGGCTTGACTGGGCCATAGGGTGGGCCTGATGCAATCACAGTTTGATTCAAACTGTGCAGTTTGGTTGATGGAGTGGGCCGCCGAGTGAGTTGGCTTGGAGTGGAGAGCAAGTGGACCAGGACGGTTGGGTCAATTTGAATGGAATGGATGAAAAAATAGCCTAAGTGTTCACATGCAGCGTATACATTTATACTCCCTAGTCCCTGCACGTTGGCATCCAATGCAAAGAGACCGCATATAGCTAGCATGGCAAGGGTCTATATATATGCCACATATGCATATATCATCAAACGCAAAGAGGAGCCACGGAGAGCTTGCCACTCCCTCTGTCAAAAAAAAAAAGGTGACGTTTTTGACTTTTAGACATCGTGTTTGACCGTCTGTCTTATTCAAAAAATTTGTATAAATTATAAAATAAATAAATCATTATCAAAGTATCTCTAATGATAAAATAAGTCATAACAAAATAAATGATATTTATATAAAATTTTTTGAATAAGACGGATGGTCAAACAAGATGTCTGAAATTCTAAAATGACACGTTTTTTTGGGACATAGGGATTATATAGTTTGATCTCATCAATCGAGAGCTCTAGCTAGCTAGTAGCTTCGTAGTAATCCTAGCAAGCCAAGCTACACAACTAACCCGGCGATGCCGTCCAATGAATTGTGGGGTCTCTTCTCCATGGCCATGAACCACGAAACAATCACCCTGTGGATCAACAAGATACAAGCCTTCTTCAGCCCATACATCCAAATCACCATACCTGATGAGTACGGCGCCGGGCATTATGGACCCAGCGACTTCTATGTCGCGATCGAGGCCTACCTCTCCGAGCACTGCGTCACTGGGGTGCGCAAGCTGAAGGCCGAGCTCGGCATCTAGAGAAAGATAACCCTGTTCTACGTCGACGACGGACAGCAGATCATTGACACCTTCCGAGGCGGCGATGGCGGCGGCAGCGGCGTGGTCTGGTGGTACGCCTACAAGGAGAAGCCAGTAGCCAACGTCATCTACAGACCCGGTGAAGAGGAGCGCCGCTTCTACCCGGTCATGGAGAAAGCGGAAGCAGCAAGTAAGGACATGGAGAAAGAGGAGGCAGTCGAAGCCATATAAAAGGCATATATATTATATTAGCAAATATGTCTGTGCGTTACAATGAGATTAAATGAATGATTTGTGGCTTGAAAAAATTCAAAAATCGTGTCATGCGTTCTAGCATCTTGGAACCGGACTTTGTATCATATTGTTCTAACATAGATTAATTATTATGTCATG
Source organism: Saccharum hybrid cultivar R570 (assembly GCA_038087645.1). Lineage (NCBI taxonomy): Eukaryota > Viridiplantae > Streptophyta > Magnoliopsida > Poales > Poaceae > Saccharum > Saccharum hybrid cultivar. The sequence goes on from JAQSUU010000377.1 coordinate 4,687,902, forward strand.
TTTCCCAATTAATTATGAAGATAATATCTGGGTCACACTACTTTCACTCGAACATGCTTATTATTTCTACAATTTTTGTTTAATTATTATGGATGAAAATTACCTAATTTTGGTCTAGGATTACTCTAGTTTATTTAGAATTTGTCTAGGAATTTTTATGATATTATTAAGCTTAGCTTTTATATTAATGTGTACGTTCCCGGGTGCACCTAGCAATTTTTCCTGGCTGACGTGTGGGTCCAGTCAACCGTCCATGCATCATGAGCTGATCTGAATTGGTCTTGCTCTATCTACGGTCCATGGGAACCAGGTTCATAGAGGGAAAGTGAGAGAAGGGGTAAGACGTTGTCGTGCTTATCCTTTCTTGTCTCACGGGTCGCAGGCTCTTGGCCTTTTGAGCCCGTCAGCGCGAGAGAGAAGAACAGAGCGTTAGAGAGGGGGAGAGAGAAGAAAGAGAGAGAGGGGGGGAGGAGATGGCGAGGGAGCGGAAGTGCAGGGCTCCGGCTCTGGCGGCTCTCCACCACGGCACGAGGCTAGTCGGGTCTCCGGCGCGACCATCCGAAGCAGCCGGCTACGGCGGCATTGCTAGGCGTGGTCGGCGGCGCGGCAAGCGACGGCGTTGCCGAGCGTGGGCAGGTGGCAGCTGTGGCCTCGGCTCGATTGCGCAGGCGGACAGCTGCGCCTCGGCGCCGGTGTGCGCGGCGAGCAGAGCTTGGCGGCAGCGGTCAGCCCATTGGGCTGGCTAAACTGGGCCACAAGAAGCCCAGATCACCCGGCAGACAGAGATCTGCAGTGGAAATTAAAAAATGTGTAGAAATTTTCATAATTTATTATTAGGTATAGATATAGATACATAACATTGGCAAATGACGACGACGACGCCGCTGTACTGACTACTGGCCGCGTCGAGTTTATTTCAGCCTGTTCTTCAAGCTGACTTCTGCACCTCATCAGATATAGGTTTGCGCTGCGCAGGAAGCAAGGCGACTGTACTGTACTATATAGATAATCATCCATACGAGTATACGACCAGGCAAGTAAGCACGGCGGCGACGGACGGCCGGATGGCAGCCGGGAGAGGTCACATCACCGGGTAGTTTGGCTCCACGGCTATACCGCACGTGCCTCTGGCGTCCTTGACGCGCCTCTCGAAGCGAAAGTATCCCTTCTCGCGCGCCCCACTCTTGGCCCCACGAGTTCCTGACGATCCAGTACTTGCGGCCGTCGGATTCGGCACCGTACCCGACTATGGTGACGGAGTGGTCGATCTTCTCCGGGTTGCAGGGGCCATCGAACACCCCGCCGATGTAGTGCTGGTTGATCGGTCCTGCATTGATGCTCACGGCAACAGGCTGCTGCGCCCAGGGAAAATTTTATCGGCGATAAAATTTCGATAAACCTGATAATCCCGTTTATCGCTGAGATCCGATAAAATTTATTTATCACCGAGATTCCAATTTTCACTAGTCCACCTACATAAAAGTATAATACTCTGTTATACCAATACTATTATGTGTTAGTTCTTGATGTTAAATACTTTACAGACAACTTATGTAATTTTCTAGTGAAATTAGGTATTATTTTGTTTTATTTTTTACCGAGAAATTTTCCGATAAATCCGATAAACCCGTTTATCGATGACCTCCGGTATTTTTTTTCTACCGATAAATTGAACCTTGGCTGCGCCACGGCGACCTCCAGCGCGGCTTCGTTGTTTCCATCCACATCCTTCCTGCCTCTGATCTTGACGACGTGGTTCCGCACCTTGTCGGGCTTGCATTTGCCCTGCTTCACCTCGTACGGGTAGTCGGACTCGGTGGGGAGGCCGCCGTTAGCGGCCACCCAGTCCATGGCAACCCCAGGGTCGCCGCCGCCGCAGCACTGTTGGGCGGGGACCTCGAGCAGTCCAGGAGCTCCTGCTCCGATAGGGAGACGAGCTGGCCCGTCCTTATCTTGTGCAGGCCTTCGATTGCCGCCACCGTCGCGAATGCCCAACAACTGCCTGCAAGGAGAGGGGCATCGTCGTCGATCATCTATCATGACAGTGTCTGTTTTTTTTTTTGGGCCGTATACGTTGTAGGAATATGCGTGTGATACGGTGATTGGTAAATATTTTTAGGGTCTATCTATATATATCTGTTGACAGATTTTTACACCAAAAATCTGTTAAATTTTTGACAAATGAAAAGCTGACACATCAGCCAAAAGAAAAACTGACAAATTTGCTAACCTTTTATCTGTCAGATTTCAATAGCACATATAAATCAACAAAAATATCCAAAACCCATTAGCATTAGCACAAAGATCCAAAACCCAATAATCATCCAGCAAGTACAGGGTAGTAGAAAATGGACTACTGCACAACCATTTCAGGATGTTGAATGATTTCGAAACATTGGCAGTGGAGGAAGGTTGAAGATAACTAAGAGCTGATCGGTGTGCTTTCCTTACACTGGAGTAACTTGTTTGGAGCTCTGGCACGTGGTTGCTCTGCCAAATCGGTTGGTCGGACACCATTGTCTCGGCGTGCATTCTGACCGATCGATAGAGCATGCATAGAACTGCAGGGAATAGCTAGAATTCGACCTAGCAGGCAAAGGCAATCGATGTCGAGTGACAGTGGAACTGATTGAGAGATTGTAATTGTATTACACAGCAGATGAGGAGTCGAGCTGGATTGATGGAGGCAGGTCTCCCAGTGCTGAAAGCTGTGCCTCGAACTCACTACTGCAGCAGAACCTAGTCATCTCCAAGAACCTGCAAGCAGTTTGTGCCACAGGGAGACATGTCATCACACACATTCGCATGATTATGATTTTTGAGCTCCAAACGAAAAAAAGAGAAGCAAGGCAGATCAGTGATGCTAGCTAGCTACTCTTACCTCTGGTCAGGAAGCAGCCTCCAGTAGATGCAGTAGTCTCATGCTCAAAAGTGTCATATTGTCCTCTGAAAAGGCTCAAAAGTGTGCCATTAACGAACTTGCAGCTAATTGCAAACAGAACGGGGTAGCAAAAAAACAATCTTACTAGTTGGGTGATGTATAAGAAATCTGCATACAAAAGTGTAAAAACTTACGTATTGTTGCAAAAGCTGTGCTCCAAACAGCTACAACAGCCGTGATTCAAAGACAACCTCCAGAAGACGTGATGTAGATATCAGTAATCGTGCAGACTGCAACTCCTATACTCAGCTACCAGGCAGTTAAAAAATGCTTCAAAATGCATACAGTTTCAACTCAAGACACACTAGAATGTGGCCCTATCCACCTAGTGGTAGCAAACAGAGCTATTCAACCACTTGCTAATAGTTCTAGTATACAGTTGCAACCCCACAGGCAATTCAATATATTATATGTCAAATTCACTCAAAAAAACATAGATTCGTCCAACAAAATGAATCTATATTTGATTGAACTTGGTCCAAGATCAACAAGCAAGACTATGATTAGCACATAGATCCAAAACCCAATACTCATCCAATAGGTACAGGGTAGCAGGAATAGACATACCACACAGTCATTCCAGGAGGTTGAATGAGTTCAGAGACTTGCGTTGGAGAAAATGAGTTCACTAGCATAAACGATTCTTCAATATAAGACCACATAGAGGTTTCCTAAGTAGGTTATGAAGAATGACTATCAGTGAAGGTTTCTGATTTACATAGCAACAACAAGATCATGAACTTATTATACTTGGGTTAATGCACTAAGCTAGCTAAGAGTTGGGCTGCATAGATACAGCAGAAAGAAATACCTTTGTAATGATATTGCCTTTTAGTTTTATTGGAAGGCCGTGGCAATCCCAACCAGGAACAAAGGACACTTTATGATACTGAAGCGGCTGCGTACAAAAAAAACATAAGCAAAGCTGTGATTTTGAAAACACTAACCCACAACAACAGTCATATGAACAACAATTAATACCATGTAGCGATTTATAAAATCTTTGAGGATTTTATTGAGCGCATGGCCCATGTGAAGATCACCATTAGCATATAGAGGGCCATCGTGGAGAACAAATGCAGGCTAATCAATCATCCAAACAGAACAAGTAACTAAATCAGATTAACAGATCTATTAAATTTCAGGTATGTACTTGAAGATATCGACTCACCCCAGTGTTCCTTTCAGATGCCCTTTTCAGAACTTGATTCTCATCCCATAATTTTTGGAGCTCTGGCTCCCGTTGTACAGAATTCGATCTCAGCCCAAATGTTGGTTTTGGGAGGTCCACAGTGTGCTTATATTTTCTATCCTCTTGTTATGCACCTAGCAAGAGCAAACAAGCCAAACTCAACTCCTGATCACAATGTGACCAAATCCCTAGCCCAAATGTCTATGTCAACTCCTGATCATCTCAATCGAAAAGGAAAAATCATCTCACAAAAGCTCATCAACCCCAAAATGACAAGGAGCTAACCATCAGCCAATCAACAAGCACCAGGAAACACCATAATATAGATGCCTAGAACAAAACGAACTCAGCATAAAAGACCTAAGAGTACAGATAAAAACCATGACTTATCAACAAACGAATACACCAGGAATGGAAAAAATAGATAGCAGTACCTCAACAATTTGATTAGTAGCAACTTCAGCTGGAAGACCCTTAATGGCAAAAGCGCAATGCATCCCACACGCCATTACTGGTGAAGGCAAAAGCTGCCCACCAGTACAAAACAACTGCAATAATGTAGGCATCAAACATCAGATCGCGCATAAAAGGACACTTTGCTCCAAACAAAAACAAATACAACCTATACTGAAAGAGCAAGTCAACAGGGAAATAACCATCTTGCTTGATCTGCTCTAAAGAAGTGTCACCACTATTAATTTTTTATGCCATTAAACTTCAACATTACACAAGAAACAGATCAGGACAATTACTTTCAGTATGGAATATGTAGATTAACTCACAAGATACTAAATAGGCATTTAAGACATTACCCTCACAATATCTCCAACCTGCAGTCATTTTCATGGAGTACTTTCCCAACATTGACCTTGCAATACATCGACATGTGCATTGTTAATTGACATATCATTCTGGAAACGCTTCTGTACAAAAGAGCAGAAAAGGAAACGGAGCAACATAAGGTCTATTAACTGTAAAGACATCATATAAGAATGGAACAGAGCAAATAGAACCACACACAAAGACACACGCACAGAGAGAGAGACACACAAAGACCCCTAGGCGACATAATACTTAAAAAACTTCTAACAAATCTCATACAAATCAAAAAAAGACATATTGAGCCAAAAAAACAAAGGATACAAAAAATCAAATGTAAGGGAAAAAAAGCTCAATCATGAGCAGGCGCGCACACACACACACACACACAAAGAAAACCAAAAAAAGACAGCCACACTCACAAAAAGGAACTGAAGTCAACAGGCCAACTGAGAGGCTCAGAAAAAAATTAAAAAACACACAAGGACACACACATAGAGAGACACACACACACAAAGACTCATAGGAATAAATAAACATGATAGAATACCCCAAAAACTTCTAACAAATATCAAACAAATCAAAAAAGACACATTGAGCCTACACACAAAGAGAGAGAGAAAAACACACACAGAGAGAGACACAGACACGCACACATAGAAAAAGAGAGAAACAAACAAAGAGAGACAGAGAAGTCAACTCAACTAAAAAGAAAAGCAGATCTGCTAAAAAAAACACAGATAGAGAGAGAGACACAGAGATAGAGAAAGAGATGCACAGACAAAGAAAAATTCAAAAGGCAAATACCAACACAGACAGAGATAGAGAGAGAGACACACACAAAGATAGAGAGAAAGACACACAGACAAAGAAAAATTCAAAAGGCAAATACCAGCGCGCGTTGTGATGAGCTCCCGGTGCCGCGCGGCGGCGGCCTCGGGCGCGCGCAGGCGCGGCATGGTGTGCGTGGCGAGGAACTCCTCGCTAGTGAGGTCCGTGAACGGGGTCTCGCCGAGCTGGTACGAGAGGCCGCGCCGGTTCGTGGCCTTGATGAGCTCCATGTTCTGGCGGTACACCTCGAATCGCCAGAACACACTCGGGTGTTTTACCTCATGTGCGCACGTGATTTCTGGGCCGTCGGATCCGCGCGAGAATGCGGTGGAGGTGGTCAGATCGTCCGAGCTCATGGCTCCTTCCTCTCCCCCCTCCAGCGGCGGTAGAGCTGGCGGGTGCGAACGAGGTAGGAGTCCTCCTCCTCCTCCACCGGAGATGAAGACGGCGGCGGCAATGGCTAGGGTTCCGGCGAGCTCTCCCCCTCTTTCTTCTCCAACTCCAGCAGATATAGGAAGGGGCCGGCCGTGGGGGTGTGGGGGTGTGGTGGGGGGATGGTGGACTGACGGTTTAGGGGAGCTGACGGTGGTAAAGGCGGCCGGGCCAAGTCAGGGCGGGGGAGGCTCGCCAGAGCTGGAGAAGATGGCGGCGGGCGAGCTCACCGGAGTTGGAGAACATGGCGGAGGGGAGGGGAAGAGGGTGGCCGCCGCGGGGGCGAGGACGAGGAGGGCGTGGGGCAGATGACGACAAGGGAGGGAGTAGTGGAGGGAGGGGCGTGGATAGCGGGAGGAAGACGATTCGGAAAAAATCGAGTGCTCCCATCAGATGAAACACATACTTGGTAGATAGACTAAAAAAATATCATCGGTTACGGCCTCAAATAACTTGTTTTAGGTTTCCATTTTCAGCTGCGTATAAACATTTTTTGGCGAATAGAAAAGTTAGAGATTAACCTTTGGGTACTGTTTAAAGCCACAGGAAAATTAAGAGACCCATGGGGGAATTGGTTTATTTCCCTAGGCGTGACAATAACACAACGAGATATTAATTGTTTTAGTGGGTTCTAAAAAACGCATAGGGAAAACAAACGCTAGTACGACACAGTACTCACACGAAAATGATCAAATGCAACGATTTCACCTTTTTTTTAAAGATCTGGTTGCCCAACTTTGTATTATAATAAGGAGAAGATAGCAATAGTCACTAGAAGCGCGAGAGACGCTACTCTCCGTAGCCTAAGCTACGAGGAGTTAAAGCAAATCTATACTAATTGTCTGCGCAACGAATAGGGAATCAGGACCCCCTCCCCCCCGCGAAGGACCACAGCTGGCCTGTGTCTTTTATTTCAACAAACAGAGCATGCTCTGGTTTCTAGTGTCCTTAAAAATCCTCGCATTCCTTTGCTTCCATATGCACCACAGTGTGCAACAATTTCGCCTTCGTGCACTAGTTTTTGTGCCTCTGGCATGGGTATCTCTCTAGTTGCAACACTCCTCCATCTCATGCGTCTCACACTCGAGGATCGAATAGCCCAAGAGAGAGGTTGTGAATTGGGCCCTAATAAAAATTTAAATCAACAATCTTAGTCTATGTAAACTCAAACCCTGGCCCCTCACCACCTTGGCTCCTAAATTCTTCTACAAAAGCAATCTATTGAGTCCTTAGGGTCATCAAGCTAATCATGTCCTTATTAGCAAGGACTCGCACTAAAGGTCCATAGATAGCATGTATGAATCCTAACCTAAGCACATTAATAATGATCAGGACAGTGTGACGCGCGTTCGGGTGGCCGAGGATGCATGTCGGCACTAGATGGTGCAAGTGCAATTGCTTTTGATGCAACACCGATAGACGGCTTAGATTTGGTGTCACAGTTAATGTCCTTGCACGCATGATGAAATCTACGAGTAACTGCATACTTATTAGTGCCTCGAATAAAGTTAATCTGTTGCAGTGAGGATCGATCGATGAGTGGCTCGGTGTTGGTGCGCTGTGATTAGTGGGCGTGTTTATATCATCGGTGAGAACTTCAAATAGTTGCTTTTAGGTCCCACTAGCAAAACATGCACATACATGCATGCCTGGCAACGGAACTTTGTGGCTTGTAGATTTATTTAATGATCATGTAACGTATTTTAATTCGTCTTGCGATCGAATTTATTTCATACTATGCTTGAAACGTGTTGATATAACTGATAGTATATAGGTATGGGAGGCTTAGAGATTGATCCAATGATCACATGATGCGTTCAAATTTGTTTTAGGATCAGAGTATCAGACTCCGCACCATGCCTGAACACTCTTCTCAAACTCGTACGACCATGGGAGAGTGCGGTGGACCGTAAAAACGCTAGACATTTCAATTTATTTTGGTATCAGACTCAACGCAATGCTTGAACATGCTAAACTCGGCGCTGGCTTAACTTTTTCATCGTTTTTTTTATGACGACGCCACGACGAGACTAAAGGCCGCCGACGGCCACCCCGGCCCCGGCGCCCAGAGCCTCCGCAGCGCCGGCCACCCAGACCGCGCCACGCCATAGATCCACTCACCCCCTCCCCCCTTCTGCCTTTCCCAGCTCCAAGCTCCCCCGCCTCTCGCCATCTCCGCCGTCGGCACTGATCTGCTCCACCTCTACTCCTGCCTCCCCGGGCGGCCCGCTCGCCGGATCTACTTCCCCGCCTGCCGGATCCGCCGTCCCCCGCGCTATGGAGCGCGGATCTGCCTCCCGCCGTTCCTGGGCAGATGAGGCAGAGGACAAGGAACTCGCGGCATTGGCGGTCGGCTCGTCGCTGGACCTGGGGGCCGATGTCCCCGATGTCTTTGGCGAACGGCTCTCCTTCACGGACTCCGAGGCCTCCGACGGGGAGCCGGACTTGCCGCCGCCGGATGAGAAGGGGAAGGACGTCGCTGTCCAGGGCAAGCGCCGCCGCCAGCGCCATCGTCGTCGCCGGAACCCAGACGGGTTTATGGCTGCGGCGCGCCGTACCCACCAGCCGATTGATGGCCCCCTGGAGGCCTCTCGGCTTGGTGGAGAGGGTGGTCACGCTTGGCGCCCGCGCTCCTCGGCATCGCACCCGCCGCGTACCTCCAACACTCCGGACGCGAATGGCTACCACCTGGTCCAAAGCCACCGGCGTGACCGTAAGCGCCACTCACCGCGCCAGTCGAAGCCGGTTCCGCCCCACCTCAACGGAAAAATGCTTCAACTGCGGCGGTGAGCACCACCTCAGGGCGCAGTGCACCTCTCCAGCTAGGTGCCTCAACTGTGGCTGTGAGGATCACCGGCAGCACGAGTGCCCCTTCCCCCCACTGCAGCACTCCGACCTCGGCAAACGTCGCCGATCACCTGATTCTCCGCCGCGCCGCTCCTGGCTGCGGCAGTTGCATCGCGTGCGGTCGTCTATCTCCAACGAGACGCTGTCCGCACGCTCTGCCTCCACGCGGGAGCCGACGACGTGTCGCACCTGCGGCAGCGAGTGCCACCTGCGACCTACCTGCCCCTTCCCCCCATGCGCCCTGGCGACGATGGCAGCCGCCGACGTGGCGCGCCACGACGGGAACGCGCGCCTCGGCGGGAGGCCACCAGGACGACGCGCCGCGGCGTGCCCAGCGGCGGTGCTCCGCCTCCTCCTCCCCCTGCGCTGGAACGCGCGGCGGAACCGGTGGCCGACAACTATGCATCGGAACCGCGGGAAGAAGATGAGACAAGGCCTGCTGCGCTAGTCGTCGTGCCTCGCTCTGTGGAGATGGAGGCGGCAGAGCGTGACCTGGGGCTGGCGCTTCTGGCCGTTGTGGCCGGCACTAGGCCCCATGTGTCCCCTGCGATGCTGCGCGACTATCTGGCCACCTTCCTGGGGATCTACAACGCCTCCGTGCGGCGACACGACCCGGAAGACTTCATTGTGAGATTCTCCAACCTCGACGACCGGGAGGCTGTGCTACGCTCCAGGATCCACCAGCCACCCTTCCAGCTGGTCTGGCATCCCTGGAGGAGGACGTCGATGGCCACTGCCGAGTCCTCGTGGGCATGACCAACGTTCCTCTCCATGCTCGCTCAGCGGCGGTGGCGCAGATCATCCTGGGACGCGGCTGCGCCCGTATTGAGCTTGCTCCGCCGGAGACGACCCCGGTGGATGACGACCGTGAGTTCTTCATCTCAGCCTGGTGCCGAGACCCTCGACTGGTTCCGGAGGAGGAGTGGATCTTCATCCCGGAGCCTAACGCCCTCGTCCCTGGGAACGCCCTGGCACTCCGCGCTGGCGATGTTGTGCTGGACGGCCTCCCTGGACTACGGTACCTGGTGCAACTCCGCATTGTGGAGTGCCAAGATTGGCGCACCCCGCCGCCGTCCTCGGACGATGAGGGCTATGGGGGTAGAGACTTGGATGACAACGATTCGGACGACAGCAACCACAACCGCGGACATCCTGGCCTGTTCGCGGCCGGCAATTCCGTTCAGGGGCCCCGCTGCTATCGGCTGGCGGCTTCCGGTGATGACGCCCCACGCCTTGGGGGACGACGCGGGACCACGTTCATGCCTCGGCGGGCGGCTACCCCAACCTTCGGCGGACAACAGTATGCCCCCACCGTCGCCTGCTGTGCCCCTCCCGGTGCCACCACCTGCTGTGCTGTTGGCGGACGTAGGACGCCAGCTCGAGGACGACTTCGCCCTGCCTGACCGCGACTACGCGGGGGCGCATGGTTTCCTGGGACCCATGCTGGGGGCCGACCTGTCGCTCTTGGAGGCGGCAGAACCGACGAACCCACCCGAGCCGACAACCGCGGCGACTACTCCAACACCGCTGCTCGACGACATGGATGTGCACAGGACCCCCGCCTTGTGCACTGGCCCGCGCTCCGCGCCGCTCGTGGACGAAATCCTTGAGCTCGAGCTGCATCAGTGCCAGCTAGCAGGCTCTCCGTCGCACACTGCCCCGCGTTCGACGACGCCCGTGGACGAGTGCTTCGAGCTGGAGCTGCTCCAGGCCCAGACGCCAAGACGTACGCTGCACCACGCTCCCACCGACTCCGCTGCTGCACCATCCCCACCTGCTCACGAGCCGGCCGGCACGGTGCTGCCAGCGATGGAGGCCACGGAACGGCTGCAGCCACCGTCGACGCCACTGGCCTGCGCGTCTACTGCGGACTCCGTTGCCTCCTTCATCGACTCCATGCGGCTGCCACTCCAGGAACCTCTCGTCCATACACCTCCGCGAGTTCGCGTCGCCAGGGCAGTGGACGAGGACTGGGTCCCACGCCGCGGCGAACGCCCGGCAGTGGCCTCCGACGACACCGGGGCCTCTGACGACGCCGGGGCACGACTGCCGACTGGCCCTGCTGCTGCTGATCTGGCTACCACGGCCTTCCTCGACTCTCCGTGTCTACCTCTGGAGGTTGAGGTGCTGGAGGAGGGTGATGAGGTTGTGGCGGTTGTGGATGTCGGGGCACTTACCCCACCACGCGCGACGGCTGCCGCGCCACCTGCACCTCCCAAGCCTGTTGCCGGTGCGCCTACGGTGGCCTCCGTGACGGCATTCGTCGACTCCTTCAGGCTGCCGTTGGAAGAGCCTCTGATCAAGGCTACACCTCGTGCATGGATCCCAAGGAGACGCGACGCCAACTGGACCCCACGTCGCAGCGTCCGCCTGGCAGCGAAAGCGGCCTCCCGTGATCCGAATCCGGTGAGGCAGACGAAGCGCGTTCTGATCAACAAGTGGAAGCCTGGCCATGTCAATTCGGACACGCCGGACTCCACAGTCCACAACGAGTTCCACAAAGTATTCGCCGAGACATCTCCGACTGCGAGGAGGGAGGCGATGAGTATATTATTCCCGTTGCGCGCTTATCGCATTTTGAGCTCCTTGGCGGAGCACGAAGCAGCGCTCGACGACTGAGTAGCCGTCCTCGTCGAGTTAGTCGCACATTAGTTCATTCCTTAGTACGCCACTCTAAGCTGTTAGACCTAGCGGGTACTGTACTTTTATTCCCACTTCTCTTAATGAAGAACGTGTAATGCACGATTTCGAAAAAAAACATGCTAAACTCATATGGGCACGAGAGATATTTGGTCCATTAGATCTCCGTCAAATGATTTTGAGCGATGATGAACCAAGAATATTCCTCGTTTAAATTTTTTGGGATAGCTAGAACCTGGATCTAGTAGAAGGAATGTTTCTCTTTGGGAATGGCTTTGTCCTAGAATAGATGATGTCATGGGATGCAAACTGGCCAAACTTTCTCAACTTTGACTAGATTTATAGAAAACGCGTGCAACATTTATATCTTCAAATAAATTTATTATGATAGTATATTCAATGATCTATCTAACGATAATAATTATGTATTATAAATATTATTATTCTTTTATATATAACTGGTCGAAGTTTTAAAAAGCTAACTTCTCAGGAAGCGAGAATGACTTCTAATTTAGGATAGAGGGAGTAGAATTTAACAGGGGGACAAAGTGGATATCCTACTTCATCCTTGTTCCACCTCAAACCAAACGTTACCTAAGCACTTTATTTGGTGCTCGGTAAGAGAGAGTTTCGCCTAGCACAAATCTCAACGCCTGTGTGAACGTGTAGATACGATCGTTTACATATGGTAAGTTTCACGTTTCCCATCATATAAGCACTTTGGTCAGTCCGCACAAGTGTTTAGTTGTTTTCAGGTCTGACGTTTGAGATCGTGATGCAACAAGCCACGCTAGCTAGAACGCTACCATTGCTGGCTTGCTGCTGTGCAAGCGCAGTGTAAACGCACGATGGGCAGTCCGCGGCAAACGTGGTGGCAAGCTGATCGCTAGCTCGGTGCGCCGCGGGTGCCGGTGTCGGTGAGCACGCGCCACACCATACACATCCTTCGGACAGTACGCTAATGACGATGCGCACCACAGGCACCGCTGGTCATTTCGTGGTGCTCCCTTGGTGAGTCCCTTTGCCCTTGCGCGCACGGAAACGCTGGATTCGCCTGCTCCCCCGCGCGCATCCGATGAATTGATCGCTGCCATGATAGGAGAGCGAGAGCTTGTTGGTAACGCGAGGCAGCCATGATCGATGCCTTTGGGCTGCTGTGTGCCTGGCTTGAGCTTGTACTGAGTGATAGAGCAGCCATGGACGGGTGGTCTGGCGATCGCTCGCCATGCGCATCTTCGCATCTCTGGACTGGTGTGGAGGAAGAAATATCGAAGGTATGGTGATCTATCGGAATCAGTGCGGTATACCGGTGCTCGCGTGGCCGAGGGATGCACGTCAGCACTAGGTGCAAGTGCAATTGCTTTTGATGCAGCACCGATCGACGACATAGTTTGGTGCCACAGTTCATGTCCTTGCACTTGCACGCGTAGAGGCTTACTGCGCATTGCTTATTAGTGACTCGCATAGCGTTAGTGTTACATCTGCTCCAGTACGTGACGAACGATCCATAAGTGCCTCATCAGTGATGATGGTGCGCTCTGATTAGCTTGTATAAACAGAAAAAATAGCATCGGTTACTTCGGCCTTGTTCGGCTGGCTGGTTGCCAGCCAGCCAGCAGTGTTTTTCTCTCACACCAGTTCAGCACCAGCCACCAGCCACCAGCCAGCAGTATTTTTCTCTCACAATAAATCAGCCTCAGCCACCAGCCACCAGCCAGCCGAACGAGGCCTTCCTCAAATAACTGGTTTTAGGTTTCCATTTAAAGCTACATATAAAACCCACAGGAAAATAAAAAAAAGACCCATGAAAAAATTAGTTTATTTCCTGACGAAAACACGATGAGATATTATTTTTTAGTGGGTTCTCAAAAACACATAGGAAAAACGTATGTCAGTGAACACAATACTCACAGGGAAATGATCAAATGCAACGATTTCGCCTTCTTGCACTAGTTTTTGCGTTAACGCGTTGTGAATCCCATCTTTTTTTTCGCTTTTCGCTTTTCGCTTTTTTCGCTTTTTTCGCTTGAGTCTGCAGCTAGGTTCTCTCTCTGGGGCTGTGGCTCCTCGCCACGGTTGCTGGTTTGTTTTAACCTCTATCCTCTTAATGAAATACGGGTACGTTAGCCCGATCGTGAAAAAAAAAGCAGAAAAAACAATAACCCATCCGCCAAATCCTAATGGGCTTGGTTCTGGTATAGGCATCTCTCGAGTTGCAACACTCCTACATCTCATCTCTCACACACTTATAATAAGGACCAAATGACCCAAGAGAGAGACTGTGAATTGGGTCCTAAAAATTTAAATCAACAATCTTAGCCTATGCAAACTCCAAACACCCACTTATAAGTTCTTCTACAAAAGCAATCTATTGAGTCCTAAGGGTCATCAAGCTCTAACCATGTCATTAGCAAGGACTCACCTAAGAGAAAGGTCCATAGATAGTAGGTATGGATCCTAACCTAAGCACATTAACATAAATACTAGTGTCACATGATAATGATCAGGACAGTGCGACGCGCGTTCGTGTGGCCGAGGATACATGTCAGGACTAGACGGTGCAAGTGCAAGTGCTTTTGATGTAGCACCGATAGAGGACTTAGCTTGGTGTCACAGTTCATGTCCTTGCACGCATGGTGAAATCTAACTGCATGCTTATTAGAGCCTCGAATAGAGTTAATCTGCTGCGGTGAGGATCGGTCTATGAGTGGCCCGGCGCTGAGTGAGTTGGGGGGGGGGGGGGGGGGGGGGGGGGGGGGGGGTATATCATCGGTGAGAACCTCAAATAGCTGCTTTTATGTCCTACTAGCAAAACATACACATACGTGCATGCCTGGCAACGGAACTTGTGACTTTAAGATTTATTTAACGATCACATTATGTATTTTAATTCATCTTGCAATCAAACTTCGTACTATGTTTGAGGCGTGTTGATATAACCCCTATGTATAGGTATGGGAGGCTTTGAGATTTATCCAATAATGACATAATGCATTTAAATTTGTTTTAGAACACTCTTCTCGGACTCGTACGAACATGGGAGAGTGTGGTGGACCATGAAAATGCTCGACATTCCAATTTGTTTTGGAATCGGACTCCACGCTATGCTCGAACATGCTAAACTCATACAAGCACGAGAGATATTTGGCCTGTCAGATCTCCGTCAAATAGTTTGAGCGATGATAAACCAAGAAACATTCCTCATTGAAATGTTTTGGGATAACTTGAACCTGGATTTATAAGGAATATTTCTCTTTGGGAATGGCTTTTCTCCTCTGTCCTAGAATTAAACACGGGACAAAAGTAAGTATCCTACTTCGTACCTGTTCCACCTCAAACCAAATGTTACCTAAGCACCTTATTTGGTACTCGGTAAGAGAGGGTTTCGCCTAGCACAAATCTCAACGCCGGTGAACGTATATGTTAGAAATTTAGGCAATTTCAATATCATTTTAATCTAGAAAAATACTAAAACCAAGTTTGTGACATCAGATAGGTGCACGTGTGATCTAAGCATCATGAACATGTTAACGACACTAATCATCATGAACTTAATCACTAAAAATAGAGGACGTGATGCAGCATACCAAGCAGCACTAGGGCTGGTTATGTTAGTCGACATAGTGCCTGTTGTTCTAGTTGTTCCACGCGCGGTGCAGTGCAGAGATGTAGTGCCGATCAACAACTCGTCACTAGGAAGTAGAGGAAGTCGTGGATCAGATCCATCGAGCAGCCACGTCGTTGCTCCCCTAAAACCTGATGGCCGCCCTGCACCCGAGTAGATGAATGTAGAGGGACTCAGTTTCGGAGGCTTCCTCTCCCTATTCCTGTGCTCATAGGAACCTGGACTGGAAGGCTTGGCTGCAGAAGCGTGGATGTCTTGCGCGTGTGAGAGACTAGGGAGATTGAACGTTGAAGGAGGTCTTGCTTTTCTCGTAGCCACGAAGCAGAGCAGAGGCAAAAACTCAATCATTTAGGAATAGAAACTCATGTAACTGTTGCGTCCATAATTGGCTTCAGTGGCAAACCAATTCATGCACCGCATGCACGTGTGGCTCACTCTTATCATTTCTGGACTTCTCAATGTAGGTAGAGATAGTCTGTATAAATAAGTCGAGTCAGTATCTAGTCAAATTTTGTATGGCGCACAATATTTAATACGAGCCTTAGAATTATTCAATTTAACTCGATAAAATATTAGGCTTAGCCCACATTAAATCTAACAATATACTCCCTCTGTTTTTATTAGATGTTGTATTAAATTTGTCTTAAGACAAACATTTGTATCTTTGACCATTGATTTAAATAAGATTATATAGTTTTATGTCATAAGATTTATGTTTTTAGATTTGTTAATAATATATAACTCATATGTTGTGAAACTATAGAATTTTTAAAAATTGCTAGTCAAAGATAATAATATATGTTTGACTTAAAACAAAACTAATGTGACGTATAAAAAGAACGGAGTAGGTATGATCGTTTATATTTTTATTTATATATATATATACACAAGTGCGCCGTAAGTTCCACTTCCACGTTTCCCATCATACCAGGACTTTGGTCAGTCTACAGGAGTGTTTATGGGGTGTTTAGTTCACGAAAAATTTTGGTTTTTTTTCTATGGTAGTACTTTCGTTTGTATTTGTCAATTAGTGTCCAATCATAGACTAATTAGGCTTAAAAGATTCGTCTCGTGGTTTTCTACTAAACTGTGTAATTAGTTTTTATTTTCGTCTACATTTAATACTCCATGCATGTGTCTAAGCATTCGATGTGACGGGGAATTTTAAAAAATTTTGGGAACTAAACACCTCTTAGGCTGTGTTTAGTTATATAAAAAGGTGTAAAAATGTGTAAAAAAAGTATTGTAGCACGTTTTGGATTTATTTGGCAAATAGTGTCCAACCGTTGACTAATTAGGTTCAAAACGTTCGTCTCGCAAAGTATAACCAAGCTGTACAATTAGTTTTTTATTTCATCTACATTTAGTACTCCATGCATGTATCGCAAGTTTGATGTGACGGGAATCTTTTGTTTGCACAGTACTTTTTTTTTTGAGAAAGTAAACACAGCCTTAGTTGTTTTCATCAGGTCTGACGTTTGAGATCGTGATGCAACAAGCTATGCCACGCTAGCTAGTACGCTGCCATTGCTGGCTTGCTGCTGTGCAACTGTGCAAGCGCAGTGTAAACGCACCATGGGCAGTCCGCGCCGATGGCAACGGGTACCCGAAACTCGAGTACCCGACGGGTATTACCCGATAAAGAGACGGGTATGGAATGATTTTTCTATCCGTGGGTATGTTATTGGGCAAAATCCTATACCCATCGGGTATGGCGGGTACGGATGCGGGTGTATACTACCCATACCCGCATACCCGCGGGTAAGACATACCCGCAAAAATAACTAGTCAACCTCAGTTATTTTAGCGCATATAAGTCATGAATTTGGCCCATTGAGACATCCACTATATTTCTAGTAGATTGCCTTTGTTGTAATGATGCTAATAATGTTTGTTAGCATGTTTGTAACTTGTTGGAAGCTTAGAATGATTTATTTTTGCATGTGACTATTTGATATTTTTATGTAATTTTCGGGTATGCTATCGGGTACGGGTTACCCGTCGGGTGAGAATTACCCGGCGGGTACGGGTATGGAACTATTTTTTTTACCCGCATGCGGATACGGGTAACCCGACAGGTAAAATTTTGCGGGTGCGGGTACGGGTACGGGTGGGCACTACCCGTCGGGTACATACCCGTTGCCATCTCTGGTCCGCGGCAAACATGGTGGGAAGCTGATCACTAGCTAGCTGGGTGCGCCGCGGGTGCCGGTGTCGGTGAGCACGCGCCACACGGCGGTACGCCATACATATCCTTCTGACCGTACGCTAATGACGATGCGCACCACAGGGGCGGAGACAGGCCCCTAATCATGTACAATTTTCATTAGTACCTCTCATTAGTTCTTATAGATCACTATAAACAAGCCTTCTTAGTCAATTCTAAAATGTCTTTTCAAATAAATCACTTAATTGTCTAATGTTAAGTGTCTAAATATAGTAAATATGATGGTATTGTTGACCTATGAACAACCTTTTTATTTTCAATTTAGACATTTAGCATTTTTCTAAATAAAAAGATTAATAACATCTCTATGAATTTGGTATAGTTTACTTGCAAAACTAATAGATCTAGCAAGTTAACAGAAGAAATAGAAACCTTAAATTTTGTCCTTCTCCAACAGTCTCCTATAATAGTTTCTAAACGATTTTGCATGGGAATCCCAGACTATTTTTTTCCGAACTAAACCCCTTTTTAATAGTTTTTTTTCTCTCTTACCGCTTTCTCATGCGTCCAATTTACGTCGATCTCCAGAGAAAAATGCTGAACATGTAGCGAATACGGAGTTTTACTTGACTGCAGAAACTTACACGTTGTAGAGGATATTTAGTAACTTTTTATTTTAAGGAGTCTTTTTACCGAACAGTTGGAGGGCACCTTTTTTATTTTTCTAAAAATCTAAAATAAGAGTTGTTTTATAAAACTTCTAGACATCTCTAAAGACAATTTATTATAATTTTTTAAGTCAACATCAAAATGATAATTTTTAAATTGACATCAAGATTTGATAGTTTTCTGTAGACATCCGATGACCCGGCCCCCCTATATCTAAATTCTGGTTCCGCCCCTGCCACAGGCACTGCTGATCGTTTCGTGCTGCTCCGTCTGGTTTAGTTCCCAAAAACATATGCCTGGAATACTAAATGTAGATAAAAAAATAATAATTGTTGGATGAAAATCGTGAGATAAATTTTTAAGTCTAATTAGTCCATGATTAGCCTTAAGTGATACAGTAACCCACATGTGCTGATAATGAATTAATTAGGCTTAATAAATTCATCTTGCAGTTTCTAAGCCAGCTATGTAATTAGTTTTTTATTAGTATTCGAAAATCTTTTCTGACATCTCCTAAAGCATCCAATGTCTAAAAATTTTCTTTTCGGAAACTGAACGCAGCCTCAGAGTCCCCGTGCCCTTGCACGCACGGAAACGCTGGATTCGCCTGCTCCCCCGCGGGCATCCGATGAATTGATCGCTGAGCCAGTAGGAGCGCCCGAGCTGAAGGCTCAGACTACCATACTATAAAGTTTTAGAGTATGAATATAGAGTAAAAACTGTTGTAATGAGTACTCTAAAACGATACTCTATCTTTTCTCTTACTCTGTATTTAAAGTGGTACAGTGCTTACCCTATACTCTATAGTGGCGGGCCCCACTAACTAAATAAAGGGAAAAAATGCTATAACTCACAAACCAAAAATCCAAATTAAATTTCGATTGCACCATTAAATTCGTCTCAATAAATCCTTCAAAACTCACACATAGATATATTTAGATAAAGTGACAAGTGGGTCCCACCGTGGATAGAGTGGATAGAGAATAATATAGAGAATGGATAAATGCGAAAGAATTAAGTATAGAGAAGAGAATCTTGCTAAGTAGGACGTATAGAGGATGAATATAGAGGTCCATGAGTGCAGCCAGTCTCACTGGGCTGCTTCAGCGCTTCTGTGGCTACCGGTACTGGTGTGTCCAACGCGCGGTTAGAGCGGAAATGCTTTTGCCGTCAGTCTTGAATCAATCTTATCTCCAACAGGCGTTATCTAAATTCTAGACCTATTCGGGTGTTTGGGTCTTGTACAGGAAATAGGTAAGGCAGGCAAAACTTTCGTTTTCCAACAGCGTAGGCAAATGAAGAGGTCCCGAGCGGACAGTTCCTTTGGCGGGCGTGCGCTGAAAATTCCCGCGGGAGATACGGCGTGTATATGTGTCTGGTCATGAACTCATGATTCCTACTCATTAATTAAAAGATACGGCACTTATTCCAACAGGTGTACCAAGAACGAATGCTCCAAGACATTCAGAAACGCTCCTGTCAGTGTCAGAGAACCAATCCATATGCTATCCGATGAATCCTCTTGCAGTAATCCGATCATGTCCTCGGAACCATAACTAAAAATCACAACGGCCACAATCCAAGGGCTCAACCGCACAGGGGCTGAGGCGGAGGCCTGAGCCCTGAGGGGCGACTACATCGTGCAGGCACGTCACGGCTGTCGGACTGCCGTTCGGAGCCACCGGTCGTGCAGGCGCGCAAGCAGGTGCCAGAGCAGCTGAGGCAAGGACAGCGAGGTGAGAGGCAGATGGGAGCGGGACGGGGATCCGGCGAGCGGCGTGGCTGGATTTAGGCGCATGCGGCCTTGCCAAGGGTGCGCGCGGCCAGGGCCGAATCCACGTGGAGAGAGGAGAGATGGAACCAGGGACGAAGGAGGGCGGGGTTGGAGCGAGATCCATACCTGCGAAGCTAGCTCGGTGCAGATCTCGGCGACGGCGAAGCTTTCCCTATCGCCGGGTGCGCTTTCCTCTTCTTCCCACCTCCCGCGAAACGGTTGTGCGGCAGATATTTTGGTCGAGTTCGGTCGAGGAGAGAGACCGGAGAGAAGACGCTTATTCAGGGGCCGGTTTAGTTGCCAGAAAAATTTGTAAAATTTTTCAGATTTTCCGTTACATCGAATCTTTAGATACATGCATGAAGCATTAAATATAGATAAAAAATAAAACTAATTATACAGTTTAGATAAAATGGACGAGATGAATCTTTTAAGCCTAATTAGACCATGATTAGACACTAATTGTCAAATAACAACGAAACGTGCTACGTGGTCATTTTGCAAAAAAAAATTTGCAACTGAACACGCCCTAGGTTCCGCATTGCCCTCGCAAAATGGGTCTTCTATTTGCCTCCTCCGTTGGAGCCCGTTTTTCTCAGATAAAACACTGTGAACGACGCAATATGGGTTTAGGTCACGTTATACGTACGCTGTTGGAGATAGTCTAGGCCTCTGCCTGTTCGAATGCTATGGTCTAAAATTTAGGGTGTGTTTACATCCTTCAAAGTTTCAAAAAAATTTATAAGATTTCTTGTCATATTGAATTTTTGGACATATGCATAGAGCATTAAATATAGATAAAAAATAACTAATTACACAGTTTAGTTGTAAATCACGAGACGAATCTTTCGAACCTAATTAGCTCATGATTAGACACTAATTGTCAAATACAAACGAAAGAGTTACTGTGCTTCCAAAAATTTTACAGCAACAACTAAACAAAGCCTTAGTCACTAACATTTAGATCATTTTAACTCATTTGTACGGTCCAATTAACTAATGATTTTTTAAAGTGAGCTAAATTAACTTTAGATGATACATTAGACCATCTGTCTAGAGCAAGCTAAAGTTATCTAAAATTTAGCCATTAGACCATCTCCAAGAGATTAGCCAAAATCATTTTATAAAGGTAAATTTGGCTATTGTTAAAGGAAAAACGTCTCCAACAGACTCTGCAAATGACTCTCCAAATTTAGTAGTCTTTCATCTCACCTCATTCGTTCTCTACTTTTAAATAGCCTACCTCACTAGCCATCTAACCTCTTTGTTTTACAGAGTTTGTTGGAGTACTTTAATATTTTTTTTATCAAATCTATTTTAGAGAGTAGCTAAATCAGTGAATTTAGCTAGTCTTTTTTGGCTAATCTCTTAGAGATGCTCTAGCTTTAGCCAAATCAACTTTAAAATCCAAACAAAGCCTTAGTGGTTATCTACTACCCCTAAGGAGTGTATGATATAACACTACTCCAGAACAATGGATCATTGTCGGGGCGAAAGCTCCCATCACTGCTAGAATTCATGGCAGGAGAGGATAATTACCAGTGATGGGCTGACTTTATCATTGCCGGTTGGGCGACCCAACAGTGATAATAGTCTATCAGTGTCGAATGAAAGCATCAACCGACAGTGGTATCCATGGCTATTACTGCAAGGTTGGCGCATGAACCGGCAGAAAGCCAAAAGCAAGGTTTAATGCGCTTCCAAAACTATATTACACATCCACCGTTTTGTTGGCTTTCTGCTTTTTGACAGTAGAAGCACTTTTGAGAAGCTCAACTAAGTACAACCTAAATAAATGTGTCTCCAAGCTATATACATGTACCAGTGCAATCTCTGGCGATGGTTCTCATGTACAAAATCAAGAGATTTTCCGTCATAATCATCAATGGACAAACTTATCCTTGACATCCTTGACATGTCGATAACTATTTTCTGGGTGACTTTAGTTAGATATTAGAATTTCATATTTTTATGGGTGCTCAAAGGAAGTCACCAAACTCAACATTTAATTGTACCAACAAATGGATAGTATATAAAAATTATAGTTACGAGATATTTATCATAAGTAAATATTTTTATGCATTGCAATGGGAGAAAAAAATCTATCTATTTTGTATTTTAATTTGATGCAAGCTTAATATGACATTATCATATTACAGTCAACATTACTTATAATTACAGAGGTCATGGTCATCATAGATTAAATTATAGATCTTATAAATTTTATAGACTGTAAAACTTAAATAATGTACAATTTTCATTCTTAAAAAAAGGGGCAGACCCAGTGCCAGAGGCTCCCACATGAGTGGGGTCTCCCACATGAGTGGGGTCCGGAGAAGGGAATAACCGAAGCAAAGTCTTACCCCCGTAGAAATTCTGCAGAGAGACGGCTTCGAACCCAGAAAAAAGACGGCTTCGAACCCAGAAAAAACAATGCGCCCCAGGTATCGAACCCGGAACCGCAGGGCTCGCGCCTCGCTGCACTCGCCACTCTAGCTCCGCTTGTTTCTCACTATTTTCATTCTTGTTTTAAAAATAAGTAGTGATAAATATGATTTACTGTAAAACTTTCCTTGACTTTGTATATTCAAAACAAGAAATGTTGACTTTGTATATTCTTGTTTTCAAGGACATCTGTAATATTTTGTAAATAAGAAATATAACATAGTTTTAACTTTTACCAAATATGTACAAAAAAAATATTAATATTTTTTATACATATATTAGATTTAGTCCCACATCGGTAATTGATGGTCGAGGAACACAACATATAAGGCGGGGGCAACACTCACCTATCAGACTAGTTTTTTGAATTGAGTTAGGCCTAAGGCATTATATGTCGTGGGTTTCGGTGGACCTATGCCTAAGGGCCGTCGGCTCGTGGGTATAGCGAGCTGGCCCGGTATCCGCTGGCTCACTATATATATATATATATATATATATATATATATATATATATATATATATATATATATATATATATATATATATATATATATATATATATATATATATATATATATATATATATATATATATATATATATATATATATATATTGTTGAATATATTTTTATAATAAACTTATTTAGAGATATAAATATTACTAATATTTTTATAAATCTAGTTAAATTTATAAAAGTTTGACTAGTAGGAATCTCGTAGCAATCTTTTTATGGGCAGGAGTATATGTTATATTTATCATTTTTATAAGATCGGTAGTATATTTTTTGAATTACGGAGAAAACTAAAAGAATAGAAAATTCCATCCATATATTCGTGTCGAGATCTGGTTTTTTTTTATCGGCCGAAAGTCGCTGATATTTCCGAAATTTCCTTTCTATCCCCAGGGTCCGATAAAATTTGATATCAGCCAAATTTTTCCCTTCTTTCCTGTTTCTACACAGATAATCCAAAATCAGCCACGCGACGGTTCGACACTTATAATGATTTATTCTTGTTTTGATTTGTGAACAAGTGATGTTTAATATCTTAGGAATAGTTTCAAGTCAAATTCTATAATTTTTTTTTGAAAAAAATTAATTTTTTTTTAATTTGGTCCGATATTTTCGATATATCTCGTTTATCCTCTTTATGTATGACGTCCGATAAATTTTAATTTGCGATAATGAAAACCTTGGTCGAGATAACGTACTCGCACCATAGACCATACTACGCGATTCGTGCGCGAACAATTCCCGCGGTCCCGCTGCTTCACCTCGATCTGCGTTGCGCGGTCGCCGGCGCGGCGCCGCTGTCGACCTCCGCCAGCCTCCCACGCGGCGTCGAGCACCGGTGCCGACCCACCTCCTCGGCTACTCGCCAACTCCCGGCCCGACGTGCTCCAGGTCAGGCACTCTCCTATCCATTCCCTCCACCGCACCCGCACCCATGGTGTTCGACGGATCGCCCGACGCGCGTCCAATTACTGCACTGATGCGCCTCAGCTTAGTTGTGGACGTGCTTAGTAATCACGAGTATGTGAGAACTGCAAGCAGGAAGCGCATCTAATTTACTCTTTCTATTCTGTATTGCAGTGACAACAACAGCAATAACTGGATCCCATGAATATAGACAATTACTAATTGATAGTGATAAGCTAGAGATACTTGCTTAGAATACATGTCCTACTGAAGTCCAGTAGTGGTGTCAACATTCATATGATTTAGTATTTTTCATACATGCATTGGCTCCTGCCATGCTGTACCTCTAGCATTGGAAGTAGTAGAGAACTGATGCCATGTGACACTATCGCTGATTATATTCATATAGTTTTGTGTTTGAGCTTATGTTCAGTTCTCCTTTATTTTCATTCAGCCAGCTAGAGTTCCCTGTGTTCTTCTCATATGTTAAGGAATTTACTTGACTTGCTAATCTATGAAATGCTTTCCATTCATTCTTAAAAGTTGTTGAACTCTTCATTTAGAATGAACATATGTAATCTGACTAATATATCACTGATAGATCCAAGTTTAACTCTCTGCTCAGCTCTTAAGTCCATAGTTTTGGGATATCTTTAAGGTTGTGATGTTTCCACAGATAGGGGACTTCAAGGACTCTTTCTAGCTCTATTATATTTGCTCCACTGCGTGATCTTATATATTTTTGCGCTACTTCAGTTTTTTAATATATTTCGTTGCAGATCCTATAATGGCAACAAGACGCAATATTCAGTATTCACATCTTCCTATGGAGGATATAGACGGAGACCATGCTAGGGAAGCTGATGATGACCTACGATTCACCTACACACCAAAATCGCACATGAGAATTCCATGGAAGTCAATTGCCCTAGCACTTTTTCTCCTCCTTATAGGAATTTTACTCCTCTCCCTGTCATATTGCATATTCACAAATCACATGGAGGGTGATGGTTCTCAGGCATATGGTCTCTTATTCCTGGGTGTGCTTGCTTTCCTTCCTGGTATGTTACCACAAACCACTTTATCCTTCTGTATTTTCTTTCCAGATTGTGCCTTCTTTTTTGGGCACGAATGATGCAGACATGCATTTCTGGAAGAATATGAATGTATCTTTGTTCCTGGTGGTTAAGTATTGTAGTTATATTTCTTCTAGCAATGTGTTGTACAGATCAGTAAAATTGGTTAGGCTGCGTTTAGTTCGCGAAAAGAAAATTTTTGGGTGTCACATCGGATGCGTCGGAAGAATGTTGGGAGGGGTTTTCGGATATTAATAAAAAAACAAATTACAGAACCCGTCAGGAAACTGCGAGACGAATCTAATGATACTAATTAATCCGTCATTAGCACATGTTGGTTACTACTTAAGGCTTTTCATGGACTAATTAGGCTTAAAAGATTTGTCTCACGATTTCCCCGAGAAATGTGCAATTAGTTTTTTTTCGTCTACGTTTAGTACTCCATGCATGTGTTCAAATATTCGATGTGATGGGTGGAGGCAAAAAATTTTAGGAACTAAATTAGGCCTTAGTTTGTGATCAGTAGATAGTGGACCTTGAAGACTGATTTTTTCTGTCAACTATGTGACTTCAATGTGGCTGGAAATCTGTTTTACAGGATATTATGAGACTCGTGTTGCTTACTATTCATGGAGAGGAGCAAAAGGGTACACTTTTGTATCCATCCCGGATTATTAGCCGTCTGTGTTTCGTCGATTGAGAGCATGAAGAGGCAGATAGGCCAAGCACCTGGACGGTTAATCGAGCCACTGGTGGAGCTACCAAAATCGTCAAGACTCCCAAGCGATACATATAGGCAACATATCCTCTGAAACGGTGCTGTATTCTTGAATAGGTTAGCTTGGCAACATATAAATAATGTTGTTACGCAGAATGCTAGCAACATAGGTACATATGTAATATGTTTGCCCCTTTCTCCCCTTTTGTTTTGTTTCCTTTTGGTTACTTGTATTAGATAATTCTGCTGGATCGGTTTGAATTTTTCATAGATATGCGATGGGAATTTCCCCGTCATACTGATGCAGTACCTACAGTATTGTATTCTGGAGCTTTTACAGATTGATCTGATGGATGTGTGTTCTTTCAAGCATATTTCCATGTAGCTTATCATAATTCATCTCTTTCATGTTTTGGGCCTCGAATGAAATATGAATTTATGATTTTCTTCGTTTGCACGTGATGTATGATTTTCAAGCACATACTCCAGTTGGATAGTCGGGTTTCCTATACTCCTGGTATGCCTTTAAAGAGTGTAGCAAAGAGGCAAGAGCAAGGAAAGCATCGTAGGTGAGTTTTAAAATGTTGTGCATGCCATGGCAATGAGTGTATTTAGACTTGAGCAGGGGAAATTAGTATCTTTGGAGGTCCATTTCATTTTACAAGCCCTAAAGCATAGGCTTTGCTTCGTCATGAAGCCGGCTCCGCTGGCGTTTCCATTTGGGTGCCTTCGCTAATGATGGGCACACTGAAGAACGAAGGATATTTTTGCTTCGTTGCTTCAACTGTCATTTTCCTTTTGTCCTGATGCCTTCATTTGCTTACTAAGTCAATCAGGCTAGTAGCGCCGAGTCAGTTCAAGTTTTTTTAGGGCTGTTTGGCTTGTTATATCTCCCTGCGGTTGCAACTGCATGCAATCGTTGAGGGAAATGTACTGTATTTCATTTCACGTATAATTGATTATTTCCCTTTGTTTTTTTCCCCCAAATGGCGTCTGAAAATGACTCGTCACCCCCTTTTTTTTTAAGACGAAATGAGTCATCACCTCTATGTTAAACTAAGAACTCTCAGATTGCATACAGTTTGTGGTGCCATCCCAGTCTATCTCAACCGTAATCCTGATTTGTCAATAAAATGAAGTGTACACCAAAACTTGAGATACACTCGGAAAAGGAAAACTTCCACGGACATGAAATGAATTTACCAAAAAAAAAACTTATATACTACTGTGGTTTGTAGGCTCTTTGGAATGACATGTTCAATGCGAAATCCACGTGTGTCAAACAGATCGTAACGCCGATGATTAGATTTGTCAAACAAATGAATGGTACACAGACTAATCTCCTAACCCAGACTCTTTTCGTCAAACAAATTGGACGTACAAAATTTATTCACACTCTTTAGGATTCTTCACACTCATCGTTTGTAGTACTACCACCGTTGACAAAGATAAACCCACTGGAATCCGTGCGCGGAAGCTTCACTGTACTTCGTTTCCCGGGACCCACCTGCCACTCTCCCACGGAAGCAAACGGCCAACCCTCCATGGACCCACCTGTCATCCTCCCCAGTGAACTGTCGGTGTCTCAAGTGTCAACCTACCTCCCCGGACCCCACCACAACACTCTCATCGTCGTCTCCCTTCCCAAAAGCCCCCCTCGATATCTGCTCCAAGGAAACGTCTCCACCTCCTCGCACGCCGTTATCATCCCCCAAGATCCCACCTGCTGGGCCCTAATTCCCGTCGCAAAACACCGCATTGGGCGCGCGCGTTGTGCCGACGGGATATCGTCCCGGATCTGACCGGCGAGTCGGCGGCGGGGTCTTGTGTGCGCTGAGAAGTGGCAGGGAATCTGAAGGAGAGCACAGAAGAGGCGGCGGGGAAGGACCCGGGAGGAATGGCGCCGACGCGGGGCGCCGGAGGCGGGGTGCGTCTGCCGCCGATGAACGCGATGGAGATCCTGCGGGAGACGGTGCGCGTGCTGCGCGGAGACCCGCACGCGTTCACGTCCATCCTCTTCCTGCTGCTCTGCCCGGCGTCCGGGTGCCTCCTCCTGTCCGCGGCCGCGCTGGATGGGACCGTCGTGGTGCCGCTCACGCGGAGGCTCCTCGTTGCCGCCGCCACGTCGGGGCTCCCGCTCACGCATTTCGTCAGGCAGCTGGCGCACCACCTCGCCGCCACGCTCGTCTCCGCCGTCGTCTCGTTACCGGCGCTCCTCACGCTCCTCCTCGCAGCACGCGCCGCCGTGGCGTACACCGTCGCGGCCGTGTACGCCGGGAAGCCCCTCGCGGCCGGTGACATCACCCTCCTCGCGCGCCGCGCGTGGCCGCGCCTCGCCGCCACGTACGCGCTCGGGTGCGCCGCCGTCGCCGCCGGCCTCGTCGCCTTCCTCGCCCTCCTCGTCACCGCCTGCTCCACGCTCAGGGCCATGCTCTACCCGCCCGACATTGTCGTCTGCGCGGGCCTCTTCACTGTTCTCGCCTACTCCGTGGTGTACGCGCACACCATCATCATCTGCAACCTCGGCGGCGTCATCGCCGTTCTCGAGGAAGTGGCTGGGGTCAATGCGCTGCGCCGGTCGGTGCAGCTGATGCGGGGGCAGACCCACGTCGGGCTGCTCATCTTCCTTGGATCCACCATTGGCCTAGCTTTCGTGGAAGGGCTGTTTGAGCACAGGGTGAAGACGCTGAGCTATGGCGACGGCTCGTCGCGGCTCTGGGAGGGGCCATTGTTGGTCCTCATGTACTCGTTCGTGATGCTGATTGATTCAATGATGAGTGCGGTGTTCTACTTCACTTGCCGGTCATCAAACTTGGACTTCTTGGACGAGGAGGGTGGCTCGGTTGAGGAGCTTGAGATGATGAGAGCTGGCAATTTAGATGGAATTAGGTGATGAAGAAGATTGGTTTATTTCTCACATGTGTATCTGTTCATAGCATCACAGGAAAATAAGTGAGATGGGCATTTGCCAAGAGCCGCACAGATTGGCCAGTGGTATTGGTGGTTACAGCGCCACGGCTTATGTGTATGCTTGGGTTGATTAGCTGAAGTTGGTGTTGAAAGGAACATTTTTGCAGTCATTTGGTATATCCATGCTTAGTTATAGCGGATTTGGATGGGAAGGCTAGATGGAGATCTGTCATGTGGTGTGTTCTCGATCAGATCTGAGTTTTGGCAGCGATTCAAGAGCTGGTGATATGTGTAGCATTCTTTCAAAATGATGTAACTAGCATATCGATTTAATTGTTGTGGAATTTTGTTCCTCACAGCATTCTGATTATACTGGATGAAACATTTGTTACTAGGGAAATACGAATCTTCTTGATTCCTGAAGTATCACTCAAGCTAAATGTCGGTGTTCGGACCAAGGGGGTCCTAAACCAACGAGTAAATGCTGCGTGACTCTTTCCTGGATGGTGATGCAAGGAGAACACACGGGGGTTTATCCTGGTTCGGGCAAAAGAAGGTCCTACGTCCAGCGGGGAAGCGAGGTTTGTATTTCCTTGCACCGGGGTGCTCGTGTAGGGGTTACAAGCAGGCGAGAGAGGGTGTCGAGCACCAAGTCTCAAAGAGAAAAAGGAGAAAGATGGTTGCTTCGCGTTTTTTCCGTGATGCTTCGTGTTTCTTCCTCTTCCCCCTTTTGGTTCGCCCTGGCCTGCCTTTTTATAGGGCGAGAGGTGACCAAGTCGAGGGGAGGCTTGAGGCGATGTTGATTCCTGTTGAGTTGACTGTAGCGACGTGGCTTCGGGATGGCCGGCCAT
Source organism: Saccharum hybrid cultivar R570 (assembly GCA_038087645.1). NCBI lineage: Eukaryota > Viridiplantae > Streptophyta > Magnoliopsida > Poales > Poaceae > Saccharum > Saccharum hybrid cultivar. Next base: position 4,717,257 of record JAQSUU010000377.1, read on the forward strand.
CCCTGGGTATCCTGACGCGGTATGGGACAAGAGGGTGAAATGACCCAGAGTGCCAGGCCATACCGTCCTTCGAGCTAAGTCGAGCGTTGGGGCCGGGTCGAGGCTGGGTCGAGGTCGGATGGATAAGACCGAATCCCCGGTATCGCGGGGGACGGACCTTGTCTTATCTTCCCTCGAGGGTGACTGATGGTGAATAGTGCGCGGTAAGGTGGATACAGTGACGGCTTTCACCTCCCATCACGGGACGGGCGGTAAAACAGTGAGACTTGACGTGGGTATTGTTCCCGCGTTGACCCATGCCGTAGCCATGCCGGTCGGTGGTAGTAGGTAACCGCATTGAATGCTATGGCTTTTGTCCTGGGTAGGTAAAGAAAGGGTGTCGAGGGGCCGGGGCGCGGTCGAGGCGCCCCGTCGAGCGGGCCTCGTACGAGTCGGAGCCGGAGCGCGGTCGAGGCGCCCCGTCGAGCGGGCCTCGTACGAGTCGGAGCCAGGGCGCGGTCGAGGCGTCCCGTCGAGCGGGCCTCGTACGAGTCGGAGCCGGGGCGCGGTCGAGGCGCCCCGTCGAGCGGGCCTCGTACGAGTCGGAGCCGGGGCGCGGTCGAGGCACCCCGTCGAGCGGGCCTCGTACGAGTCGGAGCCGGGACGCGGTCGAGGCGCCCCGTCGAGCGGGCTATCTTTCATTGTGGTTTCGGTTATGTTAGCGTTTTGGCGATAGGTGTGGGTACCCCCGTACTGTTGGTACCGACAGTAGCCCCCGAGCCTTTGGGTGAGTGTGTGATCACTCTCCCAGAGGTTGGTCAGAACTGGAGTCGTGGCATTGTGATTTTTTCCGGTGGGGGCGCGCGAGCGCACCCGCCGGGTGTAGCCCCCGAGGCCTCGGTGGAGTATGGAGACTCCTCCGAGGTCTTGTTTGCGTTCGATTGGGGGACATTTCGTTGCGGTCAAGCCCCCGAGCCTCGTGCGCGCGAGGTCGATCAGGGTCCCGGCCGTCTTTCGCTGTGCGACCCTCACGCTCCTTTTTCGAAAAAAGGAGGAGGGGTGGAGAATGTCGCGCTACCCTCGTTTGGGCCCGAGTTACGACGATCTCCGGTGAGCTGCTAGCGGGGGAATTCGAGTGAGAACCCGTGTCCCGTTCGTTAGGGGTCGGCTAGTGGCCCGGAGGCGCCCTAAAAAATGCCAAGATGTGGTCGTGTGGATCTCGATTCCCTTCGACAGGATTCGAGGGCTCGATGCCTCCCCCGGAGGGATTCCTACCACAACCTTCTCCTTCGGCCTCGAATACGTCCTGGGGTGCCTCGAGAGCGTGGCTCGAGCCCTTGGCCATGTACGGGCGCACCCTGGGTCGTCCCTAACTCTGTTGCTCGAGGGCAGCTGTCGAACCCCGTTCGAGGGCCAGCTTTCGCTCCCTCGAGACTTATTGCGGGCTTCGCACCCATTTTTGCGGTCGGGACCCCGAGCCTCGCACGCACGAGGTCGATCAGAGTCCCGGCCGTCTTTCGCGACCCTCACGCTCCTTTTTCGAAAAAAGGAGGAGGGGTGGAGAATGTCGCACTACCCTCGTTTGGGCCCGAGTCACGACGATCTCCGGTGAGCTGCTAGCGGGGGAATTCGAGTGAGAACCCGTGCCCCGTTCGTTAGGGGTCGGCTAGTGGCCCGGAGGCGCCCTCAAAAATGCCAAGAAGTGGTCGTGTGGATCTCGATTCCCTTCGACAGGATTCGAGGGCTCGATGCCTCCCCCGGAGGGATTCCTACCACAACCTTCTCCTTCGGCCTCGAATACGTCCTGGGGTGCCTCGAGAGCGTGGCTCGAGCCCTTGGCCATGTACGGGCGCACCCTGGGTCGTCCCTAACTCTGTTGCTCGAGGGCAGCTGTTGAACCCCGTTCGAGGGCCAGCTTTCGCTCCCTCGAGACTTATTGCGGGCTTCGCACCCATTTTTGCGGTCGGGACCCCGAGCCTCGCACGCACGAGGTCGATCAGAGTCCCGGCCGTCTTTCGCGACCCTCACGCTCCTTTTTCGAAAAAAGGAGGAGGGGTGGAGAATGTCGCACTACCCTCGTTTGGGCCCGAGTTACGACGATCTCCGGTGAGCTGCTAGCGGGGGAATTCGAGTGAGAACCCGTGCCCCGTTCGTTAGGGGTCGGCTAGTGGCCCGGAGGCGCCCTCAAAAATGCCAAGTGGTCGTGTGGATCTCGATTCCCTTCGACAGGATTCGAGGGCTCGATGCCTCCCCCGGAGGGATTCCTACCACAACCTTCTCCTTCGGCCTCGAATACGTCCTGGGGTGCCTCGAGAGCGTGGCTCGAGCCCTTGGCCATGTACGGGCGCACCCTGGGTCGTCCCTAACTCTGTTGCTCGAGGGCAGCTGTCGAACCCCGTTCGAGGGCCAGCTTTCGCTCCCTCGAGACTTATTGCGGGCTTCGCACCCTTTAAGACATACCTGGAGATATTTCGTTGGCCGGGCGCGTTTTTTCGGGAGACGAGATCGGCGCGGTATCGGTGTATGGTTACGACGTGGGGAGCGGCCACGTGCTCAGTTCCTGCGAGATATAAGGAAACGGTTAGGTGAGCGTGTTTATCGCGGAAAACCGCTCCTTACTTCTCGCGCGGCCGTTGGGCTTCCGTCCGGGCATATAAAGCTAAGGCCTTGGGGTCTTCGTTCCCCACCGGTTACTTGCATCCCTGCAATCCTTTGCCTTAGACACCCCCTGCCACATCGCGTTCTCCGCCCGTCTTGCCGCAGCCACCGCATCCTTTCCTTCCATCCCCCTCCTGACGATATCGATGGCAGGAAAGAGCCAGATCCTCCCCGCCGACGACTGGGCCGCCTCCTCGGTGACGGAGAGGAGGTTGGAGGAGTTGGTCGAGGACAGGCTGCTGCGGCCGAGGACGAACTTGGCGCGGCCGGAGTGGGTGGCGCCGCCCCCCGCCCATCAGGAGCCAGCGCCCCCTGAAGGGTACGTGGTGAGCTTCGTCAGCTTTCATGAGCGGGGGTTCGGCGTGCCGGCGTCGGTCTTCATGCGTGCGCTCCTCCACTACTACCGGGTGGAGCTTCACCACCTTTCCCCCAACGCCGTAGCGCAGGCCGCCATCTTCGCGGCGGTCTGCGAGGGCTACCTCGGGGTGGAGCCACAGTGGAACTTGTGGCTTCACCTTTTCAAGGCCGAGCTCTTCGCTAAGAGGGCAGGGGAGAAAGGCGTCCTGTCCGCGGCCCGAGTGGGGAGCTGCGTGCTGCAAGTGAGATCGGGTCGGACGGATCTATACATCCCGGCCCGACTTATCTCCTCGAACAGTGGGTGGCACGAGGGTTGGTTCTATCTCCGCAATGATGAAAATCAGTTGCCGAGGTACACCGGCCGCGTGCTGACTGCTCGAGAAGAGCACTGGTCGTACGGAGTGCCCGAGGCCGAGAAACCGCGCTTGGATCCGCTGCTGGCGGCGCTGCAGCAGCTTCGCCTTCGGGGCCTGACGGCTGCGGCGGTGGCTGCGGGCTTCCATCGCCGCAGGGTGATGCCGTTGTGCCAGCGTCGTCTCCGCCTGGACCAGATGACTCCGGAGGCGAACCTGGAGGGCACCCGGATGTCCCACGAATCCCTCACCCTTGAGGAGGTTCTCCGGCGGGCTCGCCGGATGGTCGGGAACTTCAAGGCGGAGGAAGCCAATCAGGTTCCCATGAGGCCTACCGAGGGGTGCGAATCCGTGGTACGTATCCCGGGGCTGAGGTATTGCTTTTCTTGTTTTTCTGTGGATTTCGCTGATGTGGTCGAGGCCGGTGTGTAGGATTTGTCGGCGTTGCGGGAAACGCGCCCACCAGTCCCGGAGGACCGGCCCGCCCGGGAGGCTCGACGCCTGCATGCCGCCCAGAAGAAGCAGGCCAAGGAGACGGCCAAGAAGCGGGCGGTCCGCAAGGCCAAAGAGGCGGAGGCGTTGAAGAAGCGCCGGCGCCAGCAAGCCATCGACGGAGTGCCCCTGTCACCGTCGCCTTCCGAGACAGTCTCGGGGGAGGACGACGGCAGCAGCGATGAAGATGAAGATGCCCTGTCGCGGTATGAGATTGCGACCAGGCTTGAGGATCTCCCCGACATTCGCCCCCTGCTGGAGCCCATCGGGGGGGGGTCCTCCTCGGTCGTCGTGGTCGAGGAGGTCGAGGGGAAGAAGGTGGAGAAGGGATCTGGCCCCTCGAGGGGAGGGGCCATTTTACCCCGGACCCGGCGAGAGGGGTCGTCGGGGACGTCCGCACCAGCCGGGGCCTCGCAAGCTCCGGCAGGGGCGGAGACGGTGGTACCGGCGTCGTCATCAGCGGCGGCGCCGGTAGGAGTAAGGACCCGAGGCCAGCTGGCCTCGGGAGCACAAAGGGCGCAGGGCGGTGTGTTGGCCGGGGCTCCCAGGAGCGCTCGGCCTGCTGGTGAGGCCGCCGCGGGGCCACCAGCGACCGTCCCGGGAGGCTCGAGCCGCGCAGGGTCGAGGTACTTGGTGCCGATTTCCGGGTAAGTATCTCAACTTGGTTGTCCTGCCTTTCCCAAAGTCCGTCGGCTGACAATTCTTCTCACTTCGCAGGCTGAAGCGGAAGGCGGAGCCAATGGGGCCTACCCCTGTGAAGTCGCTGCGAGCCAGCGCCATTGTCCTCAACCGGACGGCGGAGCAGGACGCGGCCTGGGTCCGTCAGGTCGAGGCAGCGAAAGGGCGCCTGCGACATCAGCAAGGGTCGGCCGACGCCGCGGCGGTTGCCGGCCCGGAGCCCGCCGTCGAGGGGGCCGAACCGGCAAAGGCGGCGGCTCTTGACGTGGTCGAGGCGGGGCCCCGGCCGTCGGGGACGACCGAGGCTGCCGTTGCGGTCGCGACGAGCGAGGCACCCGTCCGCGACGTGGAGCGGGCGGGTGCTGACGTGACCAAGGAGGAGGTCGCGTCGGTGTCGGGGCAAGAGACAGTCCTGGCGAAGGGGTCGCAGCCGCGACAAGGCCCGTCGGCAGAGCCAGCGGGCGTGGTGGAGATCGGGGCGGTCGAGCCCCCATCCGGAGCACCCGAAGAAGAGACGCCGGCTCCGGCGGTGCCGACGGTCGAGGCGAGGGTACCGGAGTCGTCGTCGGTCGAGGTGCCGGCTCCGGTGGCGCCGGCGGTCGTAAGTGCCCGCCCTCACGCTCCCCTCGACAACATCTCCCTGGACAAGGGAAAACAAACGATAGGGGTCGAGGGGGGTGAGGTCGCGGACCAGGCCGGTGTCTCGGCGGTCGTTGGAGAGGCGGATACCGCGGGCGAGGCTGGTCCTTCCGCGGGACCGGGAGACGCCCCGGCCGGGTCGTCCTCCTCGTGGCCCGACATCGCCGCGCTGGCGATAGCGCGGGTCGAGGCGGAGCTGCCGAAGTGGGGGGGGGCCGTCCCTTGAGTTCAGGGACGCTACGAACCCCGACGCCGAGCCCGTCTTTGTCCTTAGCGACAAAGACGAAGTGCACCGATGGGAGTACCTCGAGGGCGTCCGCCAGCATCTCGACCGGTTGCTTCGAGTGGCGTCCGGCGCTGTGCGGAGTATGGGGGATGCCACCGAGGTATGATCGACCCGTCGGCTCGCTTGATAGACTGTTTTTTCTTCGGATTTGTGACCTTTTCGAATTGCGTTCAGGAGCTGAAGGAGTACTCCCGCCGCAAGTCACTCTTCATCGGGGACGAGAGTGGCGTGTGGGGCGCGCTGTCCCAGCAACGGGTTCTGGTCGAGGAGGCCCAGAAACGGCTATCCGATCGGAACGCCGAGATGGCTGAACTGCGCGTCGCATACGCCACATTGAAGGAAGAGGCGGCGCAGGCATGGGCGGCCGAGGCCGTGATGCGCACAAGCCTGGACAAGGCTCGAGAGGAGGCTACCCAGGCGCGCAGGGACCTCGAGCCCTTGTCTGCGCGGGTGAAGGAGCTTGAGGAGGATGTCTCCCAGGTCAGTCTTCAGCGCGACGCCTTCCATGCCGAGGTCACGACGCTGCAGGGAGCTGTCCAAAAGAAGGACGCAGCTCTCGAGTCTGCCCGGCAGGAGGTCGAGGCGCTAAAGGCGGCCATCCGTGACAAGGACAACGCCTTCCTGGGGCTCGAGCGAACATGTGGGGGGCTCCGCGACGAGGTCGTGGGCCTGCAGACCCACGTCGAGGGTAAGTGTGGTTGTTATAGTCACGACGTTGAAGGCCCCGCGTTGGGCACTAATTTGTTTGTCGTGTTTCAGAGCTGGAGAGAGAGAATCGAGAGGCCCAATCGTGCGCCAACTCCTTCCAGAGCCTCTTCGAAGCCGAGGTCCGGAGGACCCAACTTCTCCAGGGCGTGATCACCACTGTGTGTGATGGCCTAGGGGTCGAGCCCGACACCGACACCGGGGAAGATGTTCCGGGGAACTCCTTCGTCCGACGGATGGTGGCGCTGGGCCGCCTTGCCTGGGAGAAGATACGGAACGGCCTCCATCACGGCGTGAAGAGGGCACTGGCCGTCGTCCGTTCGGGGTTTGTGTTTGATATGAGTCTCGTTGCCGAGGGCTTCATCACAGACCCCGATCGGACGGACGAGGAGAACGAGGACGCCTGCGTGGAGCTGATCGAAGCCGCCGAAGAGCCTGGGAGTCGTCTGGCCTCGCTTTTTGAAGCCGAGGTGGTTCCTCCTGCCGACGACGAAGGCCTATGAGCCAAATCTGGGCATGAAGGCCCATGTAATAAGTTAGTATTTCGAATTTTGATCGCGGTGGCCGCGGAGGCCTAAAAGACTCGAAACATAAACCGGTTCGCGGTTGATTTAGTTTTACTCGAGCTTTTCTTCCCTTTATCGCACGGATCGTGTTCTCGCGTGATTTACCTAGCGCGCAGCTACATCCTTTGGCGTAAGGGAGCGAGTGGAGGTACCGTAGCCTCGGGGGCGTAAGTGATCTCGCGGCTCGACTGCCCTCGAGCTTCAGGGTGATGTTGCGGCCTAGTAAATCGTGTGAGAGCCTGATCTAAGCGACAGGGGGTATGTTCTTTTTTAATTTTAGGAACCGTTGTTTAGATCTTCTCAGCGTGAAGGGGTACCTCTAAAAGGCGCAAGGGTCGAGTGGAGGTACCGTAGCCTCGGAGGCGTAGGTGATGCTCCAGGCTCGAGAGCCCTTTCGAACCTTAGGGTGCTCTTTCAGCGAAGTCGATCTAAGAAACGGTTCTTAAATTTAAAAAAGAGCGCAAGTTTTTTCAGTTTTTCGGGGACCGGGGGTTCCCCCCTTGCCAGCCCCCGAGGGAGGGTCGACTCTGGGAGTGCAGGGTCGATCCTTCCTTATTACGAAACGAGAAATTTTAAACATCGCTGTATTCTTTATTGACGAAAAAGGAAATACAGAGCCTCGAGGCTTTTTAAGGAAAGAAGCGACGTAGCTGTTCGATGTTCCAAGCGTTGGTGAGGATTTCGCCCTTCTCGTTGGATAGCTTGTAGGTGCCCGGCTTTAGTACTTCTGCGATGATGTACGGCCCTTCCCATGGTGGTGTGAGCTTGTGCCGTCCCTTGGTGTTCTGGTTCCGCCGTAGCACCAAGTCACCAACGTTGAGGTCACGCTTGCGGACGTATCTGTCGTGGTAGCGTCGGAGACCCTGTTGGTACCTGGCAGAATGCAACAGAGCCACATCTCGGGCTTCCTCGAGCTGGTCGAGGGCGTCCTGTCTTGTGGCGTCGTTGTGTACTTCGTTGTATGCCTTCAATCTTGGGGACCCGTATTCTATATCGGTTGGTAGCATAGCCTCAGACCCGTAGACTAAGAAGAACGGAGTGAACCCCGTGGCTCGACTCGGCGTTGTTCTTAGGCTCCACAGGACCGAGGGTAACTCGGCAGCCCATCTTTTGCCATGTTTGTTTAGTTTGTCAAAGATTCTGGGCTTAAGGCCTTGTAGAACCATGCCGTTGGCACGTTCCACTTGCCCGTTTGTTTTTGGATGAGCCACGGCCGACCAGAGCACACGGATGTGGTGGTTGTCGCAGAAATCCAAAAACTTCTTGCCAGTGAACTGGGTGCCGTTGTCCGTGATGATACAGTTGGGGACCCCGAAGCGATGAACAATGTTAGTGAAGAAGAGTACAGCTTGTTCGGACCTGATGCTGGCGATAGGGCGGGCCTCGATCCACTTGGAGAATTTGTCGATTGCGACGAGCAAGTGGGTGAAGCCGCCGGTCGTCCTTTTCAGTGGTCCGACAAGGTTGAGCCCCCAAACGGCGAACGGCCATGTGATGGGGATAGTCTGTAGGGCATGTGCCGGAAGATGAGTCTGTCTCGCATAGTACTGACAACCCTCGCAGGAGCGTACTAGCTTGACAGCGTCGGAGACCGCGGTCGGCCAATAGAATCCTTGTCGAAAAGCGTTTCCGACAAGGGTTCGAGGCGCAGCGTGGTGACCGCAAGCCCCCGAGTGAAGATCGCCGAGCAGATTTCTACCTTGCTCTTTCGTGATGCAACGTTGGAGGATACCGGTAGGGCTACGACGGTAGAGCTCCCTGCTGTCGCTCATGATCACAAAAGTTTTGGCCCGACGTGCGATCTGTCGAGCCTCAGTCCTATCCGAGGGGAGGTCCCCATGGATGAGGTAGTCGAGGTACGGGACGCGCCAATCAGGCTCGAGGTCAGGCGGTGACGTCGAGTCTTCCACCTGCATGGCTTCAGCCCCGGTCGAGGGGGCTTCTGCCTTAGGTGGAAGGTCGATCGACGCCTCGTCGACCCCCCCGTCTGGCCTGAGGTCGACGGATGGGCGCTGAAGGTCTTTCGCGAAGACGTCCGGTGGAACCGTGGCTCGACCGGACGCGATTTTTGCCAATTCATCAGCGGCCTCATTATACCTGCGTGCGATGTGGTTGAGCTCGAGGCCGTGAAACTTGTCCTCGAGGCGCCGTACTTCCTGGCAGTAGGCCTCCATCTTGGGGTCGCGGCAGCTCGAGTTCTTCATCACCTGATCAATCACGAGTTGAGAGTCGCCTCAGACGTCGAGGTGTCGGACCCCGAGCTCGATGGCGATTCTCAACCCCGTGACGAGTGCCTCGTATTCGGCGACGTTGTTAGACGCAGGGAAATGAAGCCGGATGACGTAGCGCATGTGAACCCCGAGGGGTGAGATGAAGAGCAAGCCCGCGCCTGCTCCCATTTTCGTTAACGACCCATCGAAGTACATGGTCCACAGCTCCTCTTGGAGCTGTGCAGGAGGGAGTTGTGTGTCAGTCCACTCGGCCAGAAAATCTGCTAACGCCTGTGACTTGATAGCTTTTCGCGGCGCATAGGACAATGCCTCGCCCATAAGCTCGACCGCCCATTTGGCAATCCTACCCGAGGCTTCCCGGTTCTGGGCTATCTCTCCCAAGGGGAAAGAAGAAACCACAGTAACCGGGTGACCCTCGAAGTAGTGTCGGAGCTTGCGCCGTGTCAAGATGACAGCATACAGCAGTTTCTGGATCTGTGGGTACCGACACTTTGTTTCTGAGAGCACCTCGCTAACGAAATAGACCGGTCTCTGGACGAGCAAGGTGTGTGCCTCCTCGGCCCGTTCGACAACCAGGGCAGCACTGACAACTTGTGATGTCGCTGCGACATAGAGTAGGAGTGGTTCCCCCGGGGTCGGAGGGACGAGGATCGGTGAGCTAGAGAGGGTGGCTTTCAGTTTTGTGAGAGCCTCCTCAGCCTCGAGGTTCCAGGAAAAATGGTCCGATTTCCTTAAGAGACGGTACAGAGGGAGTGCTTTTTCGCCGAGGCGCGAAATGAAACGGCTGAGTGCCGCCAAGCAACCTGTGACTCTCTGTACGCCCTTGAGATCTCGGATGGGGCCCATTTTGGTGATTGCAGAGATTTTTTCAGGGTTGGCCTCGATGCCACGTTTAGATACGATAAACCCTAAAAGCATACCTCGTGGGACGCCGAAGACACATTTCTCTGGATTGAGTTTGATGTTTTTTGCTCTGAGGCACTTGAATGCAACGTCGAGGTTGCTGACCAGGTCGCCGGCACGTTGGGTTTTGACCACGATGTCGTCGACGTAAGCCTCGACGGTCGACCCAATGTGCCCCCCAAAAACATGTTGCATGCATCGCTGGTACGTTGCCCCTGCGTTCCGGAGACCGAAGGGCATCGTAACGTAGCAATACATGCCGAATGGGGTGATGAATGAAGTCGCGAGCTGGTCGGACTCCTTCATTTTGATTTGGTGGTAACCGGAATATGCATCTAAGAATGAGAGAGTTTCACATCCCGCGGTGGAATCAACGATTTGATCAATGCGTGGCAAAGGAAAGGGAACTTTCGGACATGCTTTATTTAAACCAGTATAGTCCACGCACATCCTCCATTTCCCACTCTTTTTTCTAACTAAGACAGGATTAGCTAGCCACTCGGGATGATGAACCTCCTTGATGAACCCGGCCTCCAGCAGTTTGTGTATCTCCTCGCCGATGATCCTGCGCTTCTCCTCGTCGAAGCGGCGCAGGCGTTGCTTCACCGGTTTGGCTCCGGCCCGGATCTCCAAGGCGTGCTCGGCGACTTCCCTGGGTATGCCCGGCATATCCGAGGGACTCCACGCAAAGATGTCGACGTTCGCGCGGAGAAAGTCGACGAGCACTGCTTCCTATTTAGGATCGAGGGTGGCGCTGACGCTCAGCGCCCTCCCCTTGGGATCAGCGGGGTCGAGGGGTACGAGCTTGACGTCTTCGGCGGACTCAAAGCACCCGGCATGGCGTTTTGGGTCGGGGATCGCATTGGCTAGACCGTCGAGGTCTGCGGCCAAGATCGCTGACCCAAAAACAGCCTCGTCGTGCTCGACGCACTCGACGTCGCACTCGTAGGCATGTTCAAACGAGGGCCCTACAGTGATGACACCGTTTGGGCCAGGCATTTTGAGCTTGAGGTAGGTGTAGTTCGGGATCGCCATGAACTTGGCGTAGCATGGGCGTCCCAGGATAGCGTGGTACGTTCCACGGAATCCGACCACTTCGAAAGTGAGAGTTTCCTTTCGGAAGTTCGCCGGCGTGCCAAAGCAAACAGGCAGATCGACCCGCCCGAGGGGTTCCGCCCGTTTCCCTGGCACGACTCCGTGGAAGCCCCCGACGCTAGGCTGGAGGCGCGCTCTGTCGACCCCCAAGAGGTCGAGGGTCTGAGAATAGATAATATTGAGGCTGCTTCCGCCGTCCATGAGCACTTTGGTGAGGCGTGTGTTGGCGATGACGGGGTCAACGACGAGTGGATAGACCCCCGGGTTGGGGACGTAGTCTGGGTGGTCATCACGGTCGAAAGTGATGGCCACCGCAGACCAATCAAGGAAGCGGGGTACTGCCGACTGTACGGAGAAGACCTCGCGCCGTTCTCGCTTGCGCTGACGCGCGGAGAGGCAGGTCGAGGGTCCTCCGTAGATCATATAGCAGTCGCGGATCTCGGGAAATTCCCCGTCCTTGTCGTCACCCTTAGGGTCCTCCCCCTTGTCGTCCTTCTTAGCGCCGGCACCCCCGAAGTACCTGCGCAGCATGTGACAATCCTCGAGGTTATGGTTAGTGAGTCCTTTGTGGTAGGGACACGGCTCTTTGAGCATTTTGTCAAAGACGCCCCCGCCGAGGGGGCCTCGAGGTTTCTTGTGCTCGGTAGCAGCGACGAGCTCGTCGGCCGGGGCCTCGAGCTTGCCCTGCTGGCCTTTCTTCTTCTTGCGGTTGTTTCTCTTGGGGCCTCGGGTGGAACTCGCGGGGTCGTCGACCTTCTGCTCCTCCTTTGCCGGCTCGCCGCCAAAGATCGCACCAACCGCCTCCTCGCCGGAGGCGAAGTTGGTGACGATGTCCATCAATCCGTTGGCGGTGAGCGGGGTGTTACGGCCCAACTCCCGGACCAACTCCTTACAGGTGGTACCGGAGAGGAAAGCCGTAATCACGTCGGAGTCGGTGATGTTGGGGAGCTCGGTGCGCTGCCGGGAGAAGCGCCGGATGTAGTCCCGGAGGGACTCATCTGGTTTCTGCTTGCAGCTCCGGAGGTCCCACGAGTTGCCGGGGCGCATGTAGGTTCCCTTGAAATTTCCCTCGAACACCCTCACGAGATCGTCCCAGTCGTGGATCTGCCAAGGTGGGAGATCCTCGAGCCAGGCTCGGGCGGTGTCGGAGAGGAACAGGGGGAGTTGCCGAATGATGGCCCGGTCATCGGTGGCCCCGCCCAACTGACACGCCAAGCGGAAATCGGCGAGCCAAAGTTCGGGTTTGGTCTCGCCGTTATACTTGGTGAGAGTCGTGGGGGGACGAAACCGAGCCGGGGGCACCGTCTCACGGATAGCCCTACTGAACACCCGAGGGCCTGGAGGTTCGGGTGAAGGGCTACGGTCTTCCGAGCTGTCGTAGCGTCCGCCCCTGTGGACGTGGTAGCCTCGAGCTACACCGTCACCGTGTTTGCGTGTGCGACGCTCGACGATGTTGCCACGGGTGTCTCGAGGCTCGCGGTCGTTGGCGATGAGCTCAGGGGCAGGTGCTACCCGGTTTCGCCAGGCAGGCTCGGGGTGAACCGAGGCTTCTCTCTCCTGTCGGGAAGGCTCGAGGGTCCGCTCCGAGGCTGCTTCGCGCCGCCTCGAGGCAGAGCTCTCGGCCTGCTGCATGGCGGCAGTCTCGAGGAGCCCTCGGATTTCGTCTCGAGCCCGACGGGCGTCAGGGTTTGACGGCTCGGGCATGTTGCGCAGGAGCATGGCAGCGGCGACAACGTTTTGGCTGGCTCGAGCGAAAACCGGGGGGTCGACCGCCCGGTCCTCGTCGATGCGACGGTTGACGTCGCGAGCCCTCTCACGAGCTCTCCCGCCAAATGCGTGTTCCGCACGCTCATGCTCGAGGGTTTGCTGGAGGAGATCCAGGTTTTCGCGTTCCTCGTCAAGCTGGTCCTGCAACTCGCGAATCTGTTCGAGCTGCGCTCCTTGATCCGCAAGGAACTGGGGCTCGTTTCGCTCGGCAGGAAGCTCGACATGAGGGGGCGTGTGCCTTTCCTCGACCGGCTCTTCATCCTCTGATTCCGAGGTGCTTTCAACGTCGATGTTGAAGCACTCACGAGTCGGATCATAGGTGTCGTCGGCCGAGTCGGAGTCAGGTGCGCCAAAGTAGTAATATGATGGGGGAATGTGTGGCCGATGCCAACCATCACCGAGGTGGTGACGTGGAGAAGCAGTCACACGAGGTTCTGTTTCAGGTGTCTCCGTAGAGTCCCGATAATCAGAAACCGGCGTGGACGCAACGAGGTCCAGAGTGGAACGTAGATGGTGTCCGGGGAGTTCCTCATAAGCGCTCATGCGAGTGCTCACGGAGGATGCATACACCCGGGCGACCGAGTCTAGTCCAAACGGGAATGGTGATGGGGACGTCACTGCCCGTGGCGAAGTAGATGCTACGGACAGTGGTGTCTCACCGGACGGGGGAGCGGCGGGATTCTCCGTCAGCCTGCCACCCTCAGCCAGGCTCGTCCTTCCCAAATCTTCCAAAAGGAGATCTAGGCTGGCGCCTGGCTGGGGGGTGCCGGACCGGGGGGTCCCATCGCCCTCCGTCAGGTGGAGACGATGGTTGTACCGGGCTTGCCGTCGCCGGGCGGCCCGCGACCGCCTGGAGCGACGGTGCCGGTTGACTGCTCCCCCGGGCTGGGAGAGCTCGTAATCTTCGTCGGCCGGGTGCCTGGGTGGGAGTAGGACCATGTCGTAGCCAGAGCCGAGCGACATGAACTCCAAACTCCCAAACCAGATCACCGTACCCAACGGGATCGGGCGTTCGGGGTTAGCCATCCAGGAAGAACGGCGAGAAAGCGACGTTTGCACGCAGCGTACCCCTACCTGGCGCGCCAACTGTCGGTGTTCGGACCAAGGGGGTCCTAAACCAACGAGTAAATGCTGCGTGACTCTTTCCTGGATGGTGATGCAAGGAGAACACACGGGGGTTTATCCTGGTTCGGACAAAAGAAGGCCCTACGTCCAGCGGGGAAGAGAGGTTTGTATTTCCTTGCACCGGGGTGCTCGTGTAGGGGTTACAAGCAGGCGAGAGAGGGTGTCGAGCCCCAAGTCTCAAAGAGAAAAAGGAGAAAGATGGTTGCTTCGCGTTTTTTCCGTGATGCTTCGTGTTTCTTCCTGTTCCCCCTTTTGGTTCGCCCTGGCCTGCCTTTTTATAGGGCGAGAGGTGGCCAAGTCGAGGGGAGGCTTGAGGCGATGTTGATTCCTGTTGAGTTGACTGTAGCGACGTGGCTTCGGGATGGCCGGCCATCCCTGGGTATCCTGACGCGGTATGGGACAAGAGGGTGAAATGACCCAGAGTGCCAGGCCATACCGTCCTTCGAGCTAAGTCGAGCGTTGGGGCCGGGTCGAGGCTGGGTCGAGGTCGGATGGATAAGACCGAATCCCCGGTATCGCGGGGGACGGACCTTGTCTTATCTTCCCTCGAGGGTGACTGATGGTGAATAGTGCGCGGTAAGGTGGATACAGTGACGGCTTTCACCTCCCATCACGGGACGGGCGGTAAAACAGTGAGACTTGACGTGGGTATTGTTCCCGCGTTGACCCATGCCGTAGCCATGCCGGTCGGTGGTAGTAGGTAACCGCATTGAATGCTATGGCTTTTGTCCTGGGTAGGTAAAGAAAGGGTGTCGAGGGGCCGGGGCGCGGTCGAGGCGCCCCGTCGAGCGGGCCTCGTACGAGTCGGAGCCGGAGCGCGGTCGAGGCGCCCCGTCGAGCGGGCCTCGTACGAGTCGGAGCCAGGGCGCGGTCGAGGCGCCCCGTCGAGCGGGCCTCGTACGAGTCGGAGCCGGGGCGCGGTCGAGGCGCCCCGTCGAGCGGGCCTCGTACGAGTCGGAGCCGGGGCGCGGTCGAGGCACCCCGTCGAGCGGGCCTCGTACGAGTCGGAGCCGGGACGCGGTCGAGGCGCCCCGTCGAGCGGGCTATCTTTCATTGTGGTTTCGGTTATGTTAGCGTTTTGGCGATAGGTGTGGGTACCCCCGTACTGTTGGTACCGACACTAAATGTGCGTCGTCAGTGACTTTATGTTTGTGCTGTGGATGATGTTTGTTGGCAAAACGCTGTCGTCATTTTGAGTTTATGCTTATTTACCTCATTACCTGTATTCTGTTTTTTTGTTGAAGTCATTGCCCAAGATTTTTCAGATTTCTGATGATCTTACAACCGACAAATCTGTGGTGTATTCTTGTCTTTGCAGAAGGTGCTGATTGTCTTTAGCAATTAGCATCCACAAGTCATCTTGGAGCTAAGCAACCTTGTTGAGAGTATTCTTTCTGTGTAATTTGTGCTGCTGAAGACACATCGACTCTGAAGCTTAGAATTTTGCATCTGAAGCATCTTTTTTATTTCTTTATTATCTTTGAACATTATGCTTTGTCGGCACAGAACTTGGGCTGATAATCCATGCATTTTATAGACAGATGAATTATTTTCTCTTCCTCAGATCAACAGTCCATTGACTTCCATTGATTATTGGCTGTGCCTTATGCCCAAGATCGAACCTATGTAATGTTCAATGAACAATTCGCGTATTTTACTGTCAAGTGTTCACAGACAATTGACTGTTCAGTTTGTGTCCCTCACCGTCAGTTGGTGCGTGCCGCCGACATTAACGCCTGACACTTTTTTTTGACATGATAACCCCTGACATTTTGCTTCAATTTGGTTGAATTTAATATAGCAAACCATTCCACTCTTTAAAAAACAAGTTGACAGGAGCAAGTTAAGAAAATAAAAAAGTAACATCGTTCGTTCTATCTCAAAATAACTCAGGCCAAAAAATGTCATATAAATAGTGTTCATGGTATTTCCGGTTTCTTTCTATTGGGCAGCGAATCTAACCGATCGTCAAACTGATAAAAGTGTTACTCCTGCAGGTTTTATGCGACATGTTTGGCACCAAAACCAAACACAGAAGTGACTGACCTTTATCACGTGATGTCGATGTAATTTATTCTCGGATTCAATGTTTGACTTGGTTGTGTAGGTATGGCTTAATAAAAGTATACCTAGTACGGCCATTAGATACAATTAACAGTGTGTTCCAGATGACAGGATTTGCACAGGCCGATATTTATAGTCAGACAATTTACTTTCTGAATGCCCATTGCCTATTGCAGCATATACATGCCATTGTTTTCATCACAGCACATGGTCGGAGCCGACAGGTCAACCTCAAGAACAATCACCAACCAATCAGTCATTTGATCACAGGTACCAACCTCTAAACAAATCAGTTCATTGTCGTCTGACAGCAAAATTACAAGCATCTGAACCCCCACGGAAGAAATTCAGACACTGCCTACCTAGCGATTCAGACACTAACAAAAAATTAATGATTTGCGCAGTATCCAACCATCCCTGCGACAAGATTTGACATTGACAACAAAGAAGGTCAGATACTGGAATCTCCGGTTCTTGGCTGATCATTTACAATCTCCATTCATCTGAAGTCAGGACAATCTGTTCTTTGGCACAAGAATGCCAGATGAGGACGCACTCTGGTCAGAATTGAGGATGATGCTTGCCCAGTTTGACGAGCGGTGCACTATCCGTGACGGAATGCGGTCGCTGTCTTCACCCCCTGATGCTTCATACCCATCGCTGGTCGATCTCGACAGTTGAATCCCTTGCTGTGGAGTGCCTCCTGGAGCAGTGAGAGCTGTCAGTTGCAAGTCTTCTGCTCCAGACGAGGAGACAGCTGAGACTCGGTACAGATGCAGGTCAGGCGAATCCAAGCTGCTATCTGGAGATGACCCACCAACATTCACAGAGGATGCAGCCCTACTGGGATGGAAGGCACTCCGTGCCTCAAGTTGCAATGGTGCTAAATTGGACATTGCTTCAGGGGCCATGTCACTGCTGGTAGAATCAATAGCATCTGTAGATATCTTTGCAACAGGTTTGAGAGAGAGATCACTGGGCTGTCTTCCTCTTCTGTTTGTTCTCCTCTTGCTATCGGGGCCTAGATCAATCCTACCACTGCTCATGCCTCCGTAGCTACTATCTGTTTCGTGGCCTCGTGAATAGTCATCTTTTCTGATTGGTACTAAAACTTTGGACTTCTTCCGTGCCTCTGCAGCAACCCTCGAAACTTCTTCAGCATTAGACGAGCTAATGCCCAAGGGCTTATTTCACAGCCCCTGAGCCCTTCTTCCTCTTTCCCTCATCTTCTTTTCTCTTCATAGAAGAATTATGCGAAGAAGCAGCCTCCGATGGAATAACATCAAACTAGAAGGAGGTTCAGTAACTTCATGTCAGTAGTGAGTGAAATGGAAATGGTCACACATTTCTTTTTATTTAATCATATGTACAGCTCATGATGAGGCCTACATGTGCAAATGCTATCATTTAGATGTGCAAGACATTAATTGTTAGCTATTAGTTAGAAAGAAAGTGGCCAACTTAACTTCCATTCACCTGCTATACTACACCTACACGTGCCATATAGATATAGGTATAGATTCAGCCTGGGAGTTACATTATCTGCTTAATAATTGATGAAGCCTAAGGATGTAAGGTTCACACCTGATCCTCAAGAAAAAGCCTCGGCGGAGTGCACCATGAACCACGGCGAAGTGGACCAAAGGAACTAGTACTGCTGAGTCCAGTGTATGAGCTTACACGAGACATCTGTGGACTCTGCTGCCCACTCAAATCATCTTGTTCTTGCTCTCTCAGGGCAATGATGTAGTCATAGGTACTGATTCCCTGCATAAAGGTTGTGATCATGATGCTTCAGTTTCACATAACCACAAAAGGCTATGATATCACACTCAAAACTATTCATGGTGTCTGCATGTAATGCGTACTCAGTGGCAACAGCTTATTGCTTTAATCACTATTTTCAAAAAACAAAAGTTTCAAAGTGGTACTACAAAAAGCTCCATGTTGATACTAATCCTGCTAGTGATATAAATATTTGGTTCAATATATAATGATCTCAGTATTCACATTGCATAGGACCCAAGTTTGCGTTATCCAAAAGAAAAATTGTAAGGTGGACTAGGAATTTTAATACAAGCTGATCGCCAATAAGGCATAAGTGCATAACTTTGACCAACAGCTTCTAATTCTTCCATAGTAATATATTATTGAAAGTTAACAAAACTACGTAGGCCCATATGAATCACAAGGATATTATTGGTAGAAGCTAGAATAATTTGAGTTCATAGGCATGGACCTTTTTTTTTTACAAGAGTCAGTAAGCAATAGAATCGGACAAAAGGGAAATGTATCAGAACTTGCCTTCTTGATCAGAAGAATGTGGAAAAAAAGAAGTTGGGCAATAGGCAGTGTAGCGACCATGGCTAGGATGGTACATGATGCCTGTGTCAACAAGTGTCAACACTTTGAGCATCTCGATAAAGATTGGTGAAAAGAGCTGACCAATTCAATAATCTTTGAACCATTCAGTAGATATGAAAGAAGTAGGATGACAGTACATACCACCACAATAACAAAAGGCACTACAGAGAAGCTGCTTCCAAGCTTTGAAACAATTTGCATAGAGAATTCCTTTCGCTCAACAAAGCATAGCACTAGCACCAATACTCCAATTGCTGATTGTAGGATAAGCTGGCCCAAATTGCACAAACCATGCAGACCTGTCAATGGTCAACTAGGATGAAAAGGACCAGGAATAAAATGATCCCCACAATAATGGTGACCGATGCATATAAATGACAGATTCTAGAATCTTGCTGATATTGGGAACATGCTCTACATAATGACACAATGGTAGAAGTATTTTGTAGCATCTTTATCAGTACAATCTATCAGAGATGGATAGGACTAGGAGAGCGTAACCTTACCAAGATAAGGGCAGTTGACATTAGAATAAAAAACCTCCTATAGTTTCTTCTTCCAATACAATTGTTGAGCCACTGTTGAGATTGAGGAAAACAAGGGAGTTATTATGTACACACTGATGGAAATAAGACTATTGCTAACGAGTATGTTACCCTGCAGTGATGATCAAAACCATCAACACATTTGTCACAAACTCTGCAATGCTTGCTATACTTCAATACCTACAAAGAAACAGTGGACTATTAATTGTGGCAGAAAAACATACCTCAATGCCAATAACTACAAGAAACATACCTGAACTTCACATAGGCTGCAAAAAAACATCCCTTCCTCACTGGCTTGCTGCTCAGAGGACCATTCATGTGATTGGCAGCAGGAGAAAACAAAAGAGAGAGGGTAGAATAGAAGGAGAAATGCAGAGAAGGTTGAACTCAAGCAAGATGAATTCTTGTCCTTGTGTTGAGTCATTGACTTCTCGCTAGATGCTGCGACCTCATGCTCTTGCTTTTCTCCAGTTCCCTCTAGTTGTAACTGAGCATCTGAAGAACCCTTTCTGGATTCCTTCAGATGCCTGTGTTTTCCGCTTCCGTACAAGCTCAGATACTTCTTTGATTTGAAGACCCCTGGATCTGCTGGGTTTGCTGCAGCACACCAGATGTATAGAACGAAGACACATAAAACCTGAAATGATCAGATCACCATTTGTTCATGATAAATTTCCTTATGATAGGCTTTCATTCTTAGGGAGAGATAAAAAGGTGCAGTCATGAACTTGGAATAGAGTTTGCCCGAAACATTAGCTTCATGATGACATTTTGTGTATGCCATGTTGTATTCCTTTCAACAATCACAACATTTTTTTTCAGTTTTGCAAACCAGAATGTGGCATTTTAGAGCACATAACATTTTATCCAGAAAGTTTGAAACCATTGTTTCTTCAAATTTTCATGTTTTTCCATATTTGTGGCTCACGAATTCACACACATGAAGGCAAAACATAATTCCAAGCCAACAGTAACTATACATGGTCTGTCAGAAGCAGTGAAGAGCATGCCACTACATGTCTGTCAGAAGAACAACAGGCACCATTTCACAGCATTGCCTACTCATTACAGTGTTACAGGCTTAAAGCAAAAGCGCAACATTAAAAAAAATCAAAGAAAGCTTCAAAACAAGTTAGGTTTCATGACAACCGTGAAGCAAAGAATAATCCAGGACAGTAATTTGCACGGCTGATACGGCCCATTTCATGGAACAACGGAACATTCTTTCAGTAATTGGCATCATCACAACAAGGCAGAACTCAGAGTAATGACATGGTATCAGAAGGTTACTGACGATGTTAGTATAATAAGTACTACTTATGACATGTCAATCCAGCAAACGGAGCTACAAAATCCAACCAAACACGTGTTCTGGCATACAACCCAAAGACAGTAGTGCTTAAGTCGACAGAAATGAAGAGGCACACAGAGCCTGACGAACATGTAGCTCCCACTTGTTCTGAAACTACATTTCCCCAATGGTGTAAGATAAACAACAGATAAGCATGCACTGTTGTCCTTAACCTTGTGACACAAACCAGAATTCCACCAGCCATGGACGCTGAAGCAAAGCTGTTGAACTGAACGAACCAGACATTGCTTCCCGGGTTAGGCACGCCACATGATGGCACAACAAGAATTGCCCAGGTCAGCCAAACGATTTAAGATGTACCACCCGTATACAAGCAAACAAAACGTACAGAAATCCTATTAAACAAATACGCGATACTGCCAAGCAACACATTTCGTGATTAGGCCACACTTAATTCGGCACCTTCCCTAGCTCCAGCAACCACTGCTGGGCCCATCAGGCAGCACCTAGATGGGGATCCACAAGCAAAACACAAGGCGCTCACTCAACTCAGCATGGCATCGAAGGAAGCAAGGAGCCAAGCAGGAGCTCTCACCAGCGGAGTGTAGAGCCCCATGACCACGTACTGGAACACCTTCCTCCCAACGAAGGGCGCGAAGAACACGTAGAACGCGAACGCCAGCGCCAAGAACACGGACACGGCCACCACCTGCGATGCGCGCGAGAGACATCGAATCTTCAGTAATCACGAGAGACAAAAGAAACCACGCCCAGCAAGAAAAAGGAGCAAAATTTCAGCCGGGAAGAACCTGGAGAGGGTGGTACGGGAGCTGCCACCCATGCCGCCTCATTGCTACTCCCAAGAACCGCAGAATCGACAGAACGAAACACGAGAAAGAAAAGAACCCTCCTTTTCCCCTCTCTGCTCGTCTCCTCGCGTCGAGGGACGCGATCAATGCAAGGAGAAGGAACCGGGACCCCCGAAGATCAAGGGCTCAAGCACCAAGCCCGCGGCTTCTGCTAGCTCTCGCCATGGATTCGATCTTGCCGCATCTGTGGGCTGGGGCCTGGTGGGCGAGAGGGGAATGGGATGGAAGGAATGGGGGAGCGTTTGGGAGGGAGACCAAAGGTTGGAGAGCATTAAATGCCGCGCTGGCTGTGCAGATTTACGGGGGAGTTGCAAGAAGCGAGCGGGGAGGGAGGGAGGGAGGGAGAGGGTGGTTTTGGTTTGGCGTGGCCCGTGGCTGCTTCGCTCTGGCCTTTTGGGCGCTCACGTGAACCTCCGTTGCCAGAGTCCGGTCTCCCCTGTCCCTGCGATGACTGAGGACCGTGGCAGTAGCAGGCTAGCAGCAGGGATGCCTGGCTGTCAGTGTGGGGCCCAGTGACGGCCGTTTAGGCTATTCGCACCGCACCACTCTCTAAACACACCTATAAAAAGAATATTTCGTCCTAATCATCTAGGATTCTCATCTCTATACCAACTCCTCCTACACCTATATTTACTCTATATCATACTCTATATCAACAACAATTTCATATCCTCTCTCCTCTCTCTCTTTCTCTCTCCTCCCTTCTCTCTCCTCTCTCTCTTTCTCTCTCCTCCTTCTCTTTTACATGCGTGCACAGGCAAACTCTACCTTTGGTGTGTTATTATAGTAAACGTTACTGTAGCGATTGTTTTAGCGTTGCGTGGTGCAGCTCGTTGTTCGTTTTATTTACCGTTCAGTCTCCTTTACCGAACGCCAGTGCGGACAGCCTTAACCCCCTTGTCATCCTTGGTCCTCCTCTCGGATAGACTGCTCTTTTCCTTTACTTTTGTACTCGTAGCTCTGGACTTTTCATGATAGGGACGTTTCTAAGTTCTAACAGAGCACAGTAATTTTTTTTCATGTGTTAATTTTGACGGTGATCCCAAAACCAGAACTGAACTGTGAGATTGTATTTTGTACAGTGTTTTCTACTGTGAGCCAGAAACTAATGTGCTACATCAATCACTTGCTGACAGGGGGGGAAAATCTGATGTGATATGGTGCTTAATCTGCTTACATCTGAAACGGTTAGTAAAATTGGCTGGCGCATAAATACTCCAGCCATAGCTCTAACAATTAATGCTATAGATGTGAAGCAAATCTTCTCAGCGGAAAAAAATCTTCCAATGCAGAAACGAATTTAGAAAATTTATATTACTTCCTTTAGTCATAAAGAAGTGGCATTCAACGTAACCACACAATAATTAAAATGCCATTTGACCACCCGTTACTTTGAAACTATTTTTCAAGAGAAATCTAGTTTTCTTTTAAAAAATATAGTTTAATTATTTCCCTCCATCTTCGTTTACTTGACATCAAACTTTTGCGATTGCATTTTTCCGAGTGTTTTTTCTAGAAAGGTTTAATAGATATACTCTAACCTTTTATAACATATAGTTTTTTGAAATATGAAATATTTTGAGAGAAAAACGAATGATCAAAGTTGCTACAATACAATACAAGTAGGGATGACAATAGGTATCTACGACCCAAAACACAATGAATTTTTACCTTTTGACCCAACAATGAATTTTACCTTACTAGGGCACATTGGTTGTGGGCTAATTTTCTTACCAATGAATAGATTAATGAACAAAAATCCTTATCCATTGGATTTGTGAGCATAGGTATGGTTCTAGGCTATCTGTGTCCATAAAACAATGGGTAAGTATATACCCGATATGCATCCGTAATTTAGCCGTCCCTCAACTAAAAAAGTACTCCAAAACATGGTCAAACCAGGCCAAACTAGTGCCACATAAAAAGGAACTACATATATATCACTTCTTGGTTACTCTGTTACATATTTTAGATTTGTAATTTGCTTATATGGCCATAGTTTGATGCATGTGACATATTCTTTTTCAGCATGGACAACCTATGGTAGATTCGTTATCCACATGGGCATGGGTATATAGACACAAAATTATACCTCCTACATAGATACGAGTTTTTTGGATGCAAAAAAAGTTCTCAGAGGCAGAACTAGGGGGGCTAGCAGGGGCCATGCCCCCCAGCACAGTAGATTCATTTAAATATCTATATAAATATTTGTATTTATAGCACGAAAAATATTAATTTCACTTATTTTTTATTAAAATATGATGATTTTGGTTAGAAATAGTGTAGATTTTTTTGAAAATTTATTGAAACATATAATTATGTATATTTTATTATACTAAAAATACGATCACATTTGTTCGGCCTTCCTTAATCAAAATCGCTGGTTCCGCCTTGGTTCTGATGGATATGAATATGGATAGGTATACCCATTGGGTATCTAATCAACATCAAATGAAACACGAACCAAAAGTAGCACCCTTCCATGTGCATCAGTTACTACACTGACGGCGCCCAAGCGTACTGTACTTGCTTTCATGCTAAGTGCTTGTTTAGTTTCTCAACTTTGGGGCCAAATTTTACTTAAAAAAGAAGATTCTTCGTCATATCAAAATGTCGGCACATGCATGGAGTACTAAATGTAAATGTAGATGAAATCAAAAACTAATTGCATAGTTTTGTTGTACTTTACAAGACGAACATTTTAAGCCTAATTAATCAATGTTTGGACAATTATTACCAAATAAAAACAAAAACACTACATTGCACTACAGTATTTTGCCTATCCCCAAATTGGGGCACTAAACAAGGCCATCTGAATTCCCAAGTACGGAGTATCCAGCATCCATCTATGACAGTGTCACGTCGTCCGTACACAACAACAGTCTGTCAGGGATCAACAGTTAGCGACCTCGATTACAAAACTATGCTGACACCATCACTTTGTTCACGATGCTGTCTGTCAAGTGTCAATAACTCAACATTATTTTAATATCACAATGCTGTACTACTACTCCTACAAAACTACTAGCCTTGAGCTTATACTACCTTTTGGGGGTTAGAAAAAACAATTGTGGATTAGTACTGAGTTGTTGTGCCAGGTTTGTCCTTTGCTGTTGTTGTTCTCCTTGAAGCCATCAACAACCTCTCGATAAGCTTTCTCAAGGAGTATCGACAAACTCAAGCAGATTGAAGATGGGCGAATCGTCGAAACTCGTGCAGACTACTGTAAGTTCTTGAAGTTTCTGATCACATCACACAATGTCAGTCTTTTCCTTCTTGTATCGTAAAGAAGGACGCAAAACGTCAAGAGAGTCAAGACCCCATGGCCTTGTTTAGATGACCAACTCGGGGGTGGCCGATTCCGCACAGTGCCACCCCGAGTACTGTAGCATTTTTGTTTTTTAGTGTAAAAAGTTATTTAAAAATTGATTAATTAGACTTTAAATGTTCGTCTCGCAAAGTACAACAAAACTGTATAATTAGTTTATGATTTCATCTACATTTAGTATTCCATATATGTGCCGACATTTTGATGTGATGGGGAATCTTCTTTTTGCATAGTGGAAGTTGGGGTGAATTCTGGAATCTAAACAAGTTCCATGATTCAAATGATCATGAGCTAAAGTCATCATAAGGAAACAGGCCAAAAAAAGAATAACAGTAATAATCAACTTTGGAAAAGCTGCAATGAGCCCGTGACGCGTGACCATGCATATGGATCGCCTCATTTCACGCACTCATTTTGCCTGCCCTTTTGGACAGTGCTAGCTCTGCTTAGGTTTCTCATGATGCCGTCGCCAGGAACAGTTGACCCCTAACTTAAGCAAGGAATCACCCTAAGCTTATCCTATTTCCATGTGTCGACGATTCTGCATAGTTGGCTAGTTGCATGCTTTTCTGGATCCTCAGTAACCAACTCTATA
This sequence comes from Saccharum hybrid cultivar R570, assembly GCA_038087645.1. Lineage (NCBI taxonomy): Eukaryota > Viridiplantae > Streptophyta > Magnoliopsida > Poales > Poaceae > Saccharum > Saccharum hybrid cultivar. The sequence goes on from JAQSUU010000377.1 coordinate 4,742,174, forward strand.
TAGGCATGGTAAGAATCATGTTTTATTCAGTACTGCTCCAATAATACATCACCCTACCCTTTCCAATCATCTGGGGAGGGACGGAGAAATTAAGTAATCTGAAGCAAAAACTTGTAACCCAAGAAGGTACTGCTCCATTATATTGGAACATGCAGAATAGTACTTGACTTGTTTGTACTTTGTACCATGCTGGCTCACAGTATCACTGGGCTTTTCAATGAACCAATCAGACGGGTACCATGCATTTCCATGTACCGCGGGCACATGCACTTGTAACCTGACGCCCGTGTTCTCTACTGCTGCCTGGCATCTCCGCCATGTCCTGTAGGTGTTGTTGGCATTCGGCAAGATGCCCTTGTGACTTTGAGTCGAGAGACTGATGATGGGTGTGCTGTCAAAGTCTCAAATCCAGTTTAAAAAAGATGGGTTCTGACTTGTTATGGCGAGCAAGTTCTTAGCTAGGGCTAGTCTACCAGTACTAGTTTGGTAGTCCTAGCTTCTAATCACTTTGGAGTTTGGAGTTTGGATGATAGGAGTACCCGTAATCGATAAGAGCGGCACCTCAAGAATCAACAAGATCTCGCCCTTGTCAAGAAAATTTCAACCCGATGAATAGTACCACTTTCGTCTTATTTGGCAAATATTGTCCGATCATGGACCAACTAGGCTCAAAAGATTCATCTCGTGATTTCCAACTAAACTGTGTAATTAGTTTTTTTTTTACCTACATTTAATACTCCATGCAAACGGTTAAAAATTGATGTGATGGAGAGAGAGTGAAAAAACTTGGAACTTTGAGGCAAACTAAACAAGGCGCTCCTTCCCAAAAAGAAAAGAATCAACAGGATGTCGCTGGAGTTAGCCAGCATGTGATTCGGATTTCAGACCTTGGTTTCGGCGCAACGCATGGGACAGCACAGTGGAGTGGAGTGGTGGCCTTCAGGCCTTGGCGGCCCTTGGGCTAGGGCTCGCCTCACCTACTGCCGTTGTCCTCCCTTGACCCGTCAGTGTTAGCCGTGCTGCACACCATAGCTCGGGCCATGGACACGGACAACAGACCTTCTGACGCAGCGCGCGCGGCACCTTTTATTTTGGAGCCACGAGGTCACGTCATATTTCTTGGTCTCTGCCCAGGGCCCAGGGTCTTTTTGTCTGATAACGCGATTTTGATAGGTTTTTGGAGGGTTGAGAGGTGGGGGAGCGGCGGAGGGGTCGTCTTGGGCCGTGGCGACGGCGCGAGCGCCAGAATGGTTTGGATTTTGGAATCACAGTGCACGTCGCCGACCGAAGGTGGTGGAAAGTGGAAACGGATCGGAAGTTCGGAACAAGCACCGTCCGGTGCAAGTGCAATTTAACGGCGACCTCCCCTGACCCTTCTCTCGCCGGTCGCCGCCGCCTCGATCATGCGGATGCGATGCCCCTTCCATACATACACCGGGTGATAGATTAAGGTTTGGGCGTTTGGCTCATGGCTTGCCAGTTGCCGCACATGCCCACGTGGTCCTCCGCACGGCGGCGAGGTCACGCCCGACGCCGACCAATGCTAGTTTTGCTCTAGCAGCTCTGAGCTCAAAGGCTGGAACTAGCGGGAACTGTGTACCGCTTGGCGATCTTAGCATTGTTGTAGCCCGACCCGGCAGCACACCAGGCAGCCCTTTCGCCTGCAAAATCAATAATGCTGTGTACATGATGCAGATGGTGCTGATGGTGGGCCGCAACGCATCCAATGACCGCTCATCCACTCGCTCTCACCTCCAACCGTCTAAAAAAAAGAAAAAAAAAATTCTTATCCCTTGCGCTCCCTCCTCTCCACATCGCCTTGTGGCTGCCACTTCGCCCATCCTGTCCCGAACATGAATTTTGCTCTGCCTCGCTGCTGCCGCGAGCTCCATTCGGCGCCGCTCGCTTGCCCCCGTCACGAGCGCTTCTCGCCCCCTATCGTCGCGCGCTGGTGCTGGTGGTGCTCGCTTCGCCCGTCACGCGCGCCGCCCGCTCGGCCAAGCCAAGACCGGCGCGGGTGGCGGTGGTGCGTGCGCGCCACTGGTGCTAGTGCACCCGCCCGGCCGACCTAAGCCCGCTGCCGGTGGCGGTGGTTCTCGCGCGCCACCGCTCGCTGCCGGCTTCGAGCTCGGCGTCTGCAATCGACTGGCCCCGTCCTTCCCCTCCCCTATATTGCATACGTATATTTCCAATTGTTTCAGACGCTTCAAATGTATATCGCAATTGTTCCATTTTGATGTTGCAAAAATAGATCGTGGGATGTTGCACATATTGAATATGCTGCAAGTGTTTTGGATGCGTGTTGTAAGCGTTTGTTCAAAATATTTTATCTGTTTTCAGACGTACGATGGAATCGTTTTCGATTTAAATGTTGGATATTTCACACATATATTGCAACAGTATGTTCCAAGATGTTGTAGCTATTCAGTCTGATGTTTTAGTAAGTGGTTTCATGTTGCAAGTATGTTATTTTTTATGTTTTATGTATTCCACACACGTGTTGCAAGTGCATATTTCAAGTGTTTCATCTGTTTTCAAACATATGTTGCATTAAAAAAAATTATGTTGCAAGCGTTTAATGTTGTTCGGCCTAGGCCGAGCCGGGGGGCAGGAGGACAGTGCGCACGGCGCGCTAGGGGGGCTGCAGACGGGGGTGCGGGGGCAGGCGGACGGGTGCTCCGGTCGGAGGCACGTCGGGTCCCGGCTCTCGGGTGCCGCCCGCGTGGAGAGAGAGAGGAGCAGGTCTAGGGAATGACCGGCGGGGCAGAAACATAGGCGGGTGCACGCGTGGGGCAGGGAGAATCCGAACAAGGGTGGGGCTATGGCGGACTAGGCGAGCTGCGCGAGTGTCCGGATGCGCGCGTCCGTCCGGAGGTCCAGCCCTAGCCACGCCGCTGCAAAATCTCTTGCTGCCAGGTACTGTAGATTGCAGGCCAAATGTTAGCAGATCCACTCGAGCAAGGAAAACCAAATATGCGGAAGAAAATATGTACATGTACTCCCTCGGCAACTTGCAGTTTGGCATTAGGTGCTCTCCAACGTTAGAGCATCTCTAATAGTTTATCATCCGGCTTTTCCATTCTTAATTTTTTGGCAAAATAAAAAAAAAACCATCCGGCCCGTCTAGTAAAAAGGAAGAAAGACAGGTTCTAGGTGAGAAAAGCGCAAAAGAGAAAGATCTGGTGGAAGGGCTTAAACGCGTACAGAAACAAATTCATGGTTCCTGATACAAAACATGAGACCGGGTCGTAGGAAAAAGTGCCAAAAAAAACTTTTAGGATAAAAATATAGGAAACTCTTGGAGATGACTTCTTTTTTCTCTCCATACTAATTTAGGAGTTGGCAAACACCATATTTTAGGGAACATAATATGAAGAACTCTTAGAGATGCTCTTATGTCATGACGGTTAATATCTGTCTATCCATCATATTTATAATTATATGGTTTTAGGATGATCTAATGATCTAGATTTACATATATTCGTCAAGAGAACCTAAAAGTTACGAGATTAATTAAAACATATGTTCCATTAGATTTATGATGATCTAATGGTAGAGATTTACTAGAAACATAATACAAGATTATTAAAAAAAGAAAGAAAAAATCGCCTAGACTTTTATGATGATATAATGCACTAGATTTAAAGAAAAAATTATATCACACCCTTGAATTTTATGATGATCTAACGATCTAGATTTACTAGAACTTTATAAGACTAACCACTATAAATTTGAAATTGATCAACTATTTCAACAAACACGTCTTCAAGAAAAGTGCAAAAGACATTGAGGTCGACAGAGTTCAACTAGAAAAAATACAATCAAAAGCAAAAACTATGTTTTGAAGAATAATTTTGAGGTAATTGTATCAATTTATGTAATCCTTTCATTTAAAATTATTCGTTCTCTTCAAATTAATTCTAAATTTAAGATTGAACTTAAAAAGTATTGGTTTGATTTCCATACATATTAGACATTACTACTATAAATGAAGTTAGAAAATGCTCTTTTTTTACATGAAAATGCTCTTTTTTTCCTCTCATGGGGCGAAGACTGCCGGTTGATTCTAGTATAACAGTTACTATAAAAAGATATAGTAAAAATTAAATAAAAAGACCGGTAGAACAGGTAAAAGAAAATTGCAGAATTCAATCAATGTTACAACTATGGGAGGTATTACTCGAATGCACCGGAGGTATTTAACTTGGACAACAATACCTTGGCAATTTAAAAAATTATTGAACCACTTCGCATCCACACGTCTCTTCTTCTCACGACCTATCTCACCGTAGACCTAAGCTTGATGACTTGGTCTTTCGACCCTTGTATTTTTGGTTGGAGAGTCTTAGCATAACTGACGACGTCAATGAAGGGGGAAACAGACAAATATGTGTTGACTTCAACGATCGTGACTTACATTTTTTCCGATAAAAGAAGAATTATATTATATGATAGCTGGGTATATCAACACGTCACGAGCACTCTGGATTACAAAATAGTACTCACGCTATGAATAGCACAACTCAAAACATAACATGTTAGATGCTTTGCAGTATGGATGACCGCACAGGCAAACACTCGGCAAATGCCCTGAGAACAAATACCCAACGAACGACGGCCAACATTCCTGTAGGCGGACTTGAGGAACTTCTTCTTTCTGGTGTCTTTCTTCTTCTTGTTTCTGCCACCAAAGAGTGAGGAAGACTGATCTGAAAATTATTCTCTCTAGTCCTTCATCGTGGCCAGATTTAAACACAACAAAACGGAGAAGAGACTGGAGAAAATTATTCCATGGCGGCGACATCATCTCCGCCTTGATGCCGTCGTCTGGAAATAAAAGTCTCCATGTCGTCATGTTGATGAAGATGCTGACGCCAAAATTGTCGCCCTCATCTTCAACGGAGCCGCCATGGAGAAGACGATTTCACCCTTCCCCTTCACCGTCGCCAGAGAGGAGAAGAAGGAGGAGATAAAACTCTAATACCAACAAAATTTGGCATGAAGAAACAATAACCATAATAACTTGATCTACTATGAAAAACTTATTAAAAATAATGGATCCTCACTCCCTTCAGTCCCCGGCGAGATGCCGGAGGGGAAGAGAGGGGGACCAACGGTGGTGGACGGCGACGGCGACAGCGGCGCTAGGGCATAGCCCAAAATATCAATCGTGACTTACATTTGATAGCTTTCATGGCAACTTAGGGGAGAAACATGTTCCAACAACCGACATTACAACAAAGTAAAAAAGAAAACATATCAGCTTTTGATATATTATTACATGCAACAGGTCCTTCGATTACTCGATGCTCATGTGTGAGAGGTTGACAAGTAAGACATATAGTCTTTCACTCTTTCTTTGCAAGAAGATGATCACAAGCAAAAAACCACAACATGATCGATATCGGGATAGCGTGACATGGCTAGCATGCTTGAGATGATTAACCCATTGTTGGTTCCGTAATTTGTTTGAAAAGGGCTTGGGGTGCCAATGAATGTTGGTACAATGACGGAGTTGGCTGGTAGTTGGTTGAGGTAGAAGTACGTCCAACAGACATATGTAGGGTTATGATAAATTTGATGATAGTTTAGGGTAACAAAAGGCAACTATGGATTTAAAAGATGAGGTAAAAGATGATCGAATAATCTAAATGTGTAAAAGGTCCAAGGAATGGAATAATTTGTTAGAGACTTAGTAGTTTTATCGAGGAATGGAGCTCACAAAGAGAAAAACTAAAGGACATCCTGATTTGGCCTCAGTAGAAAATTGCACGGGCCAGCTACCAGCATCTTAAGGCATCAATACCTCTAGCAAACTGCGGACATGAGCAACATGATGATGAATTCAATGATGCTTTAGGGGCCAGGGTCAGGGAGGAGGCAACTGCGGATTCACTGGGGAGGGAACAAGATAACCGACAATTTAAATAAGAGCTAAGAGGAACCTATAAATAAATAAAACTTGAACTACGGTTTTATTGAGGAATTTACCTCACCAAGAGAAAACTAAACGCTAACTTGATTTCACAACGACAAAAATTGCACTCTCATGGGAGTAGGCGTGGGACAAAAGGAAGGGACAAAAGATAACATTAAGCCAAGAAATTAATGTATATGGAACTCGTGCCAATTGATACAGTAAAAACAGAGGACGCATAGTTCCAACCCAATAACAAATAAATGAACTTTAAAAAATATTTTCAAACAAAAAAGATCAAAACTAAAACAGAAAAACTAATTACCCACGCTATTTTACGGGTCCATGGCTAGCTTCAGATGTGATATTGTTTACTCCCCCTGTCCCATTTTAAATGTCTCCTAGCGGTGTTTTTTTTTTGTCCAAGTTCAAACCATGTTGCAGGCATCCGGACGCAAGGCTATCCAAGTTCACCGCACCTTGCATGCACCTGATAGGAAGCTACGACGACATTTAAAGCGGGATAGAGTGGATATTATTTTTGTTTATTATATATAAGATCCCCTTTGGCACGATTGCAACTTCTTGTGCCTGCTTGCAAAATTGCAAAGAGGCCTGCCAAACGGACATTAGAAACGGTTCTTAAAAAGAGTTCGGAGCAGTTGAGTTGTTTTCTTACAAATAAGCCAATTGTTTTTGTTTGTTTGTTTTTATTTTATTTTTTACAAAGAAGCCAGAGCAAGAAAATATGGTCTCTCCTGGCTCATCATAAACTTCTACCACTAGAACCATTTTTGCAAAACGTTTCCCAAATCGGCTTTAGCACCACTAAAACAAAGCTGCTCCACAAGAGAAGTTGGAGCTAGGGCCCTCTTAAGAGGAGAGCTCCACCAAACTAGCTCTAACTATAAAATAAAGAGTAAAGTGCACCAGCGGTCCCTAAACTTGCGCTGCTGTGTCATCCCGGTCCCTAAACTCGCAAATCGACCGTTTAGGTCCTCAAACTTGTTCATCTGTGTCATCTAGGTCCCTAAACTTGTTCTGCGGTGTCATCCCGGTCCCTAAACTTGCAAAGCGACTGCTTAGGTCCTCAAACTTGTTCGGTTGTGTCATCCAGGTCCCTAAACATGGTTTTGAGTCTCATCTGGGTCCAAACAGGGCGATCTAAAAACTTAATATCAAACAATAATTCATAACTATTTCATATGAACTCAAATAAGGACAAACTTTATATCAAAATTGTAGCCCTCGACGCGATCTAGAACCTTGTAGTTGAAAAGTTTTTTATTTAAAGTCGTTTAGTATCCCAAAATATTATTGTAAGTTTGAAGTTTACAGATTTAAATTTTAAATATCAATATCTATAAACTTATAATACTATTTTGGGATACTAAATGACTTCAAATAAAAAAATTTCAACTACAAAGTTGTAAAAAACTTTAAACTATAACTTTGATATAGACCATATCAATATCCAAGATTGTTTGATAATTTGAAATTTGAAATTTCAAAATCTATAAACATACAATAATATTTTGGGATACTAAACGACTTCAAATGAAAAACTTTTCAACTACAAAGTTCTAGATCGCGTTGAGGGCTATAATTTTGATATAAAATTTGTCCTTGTTTGAGTTCATATGAAATAGTTATGAATTATTGTTTGATATCAAGTTTTTAGATCGTCCTGTTTGGACCCAGATGAAACTCAAAACCATGTTTAGGGACCTGGATGACACAACCGAACAAGTTTGAGGACCTAAACAGTCGCTTTGCAAGTTTAGGGACCGGAATGACACCGCAGAACAAGTTTAGGGACCCAGATGACACAGATGAACAAGTTTGAGGACCTAAACGGTCGATTTGCGAGTTTAGGGACCGGGATGACACAGCAGCGCAAGTTTAGGGACCGCTGGTGCACTTTACTCTAAAATAAACATCCCATGAAATATGAAAGTACTTTTAAACATGAATTCAACAATACTAAATTCGTATAACATGGTTCACAATTTCTTAAGGTGTTTCGGTAATCGTTAGAAAACGAATAGTCTTGAATCTTCGGTTGTGTGTGCAAGCTATTTTTTAAGTTCTCAAAAACCTTCAGATAGTCATCACAGATAGCCTTCAGATTAGTTGCATATGTACAACGCATAGTGCTTTTACTAAAGGGATGCAGTTTATAATGCAGTTTCTCGCACAAGAATCTCATCCTGTAATAATGCCTAATTTTATCAAGGTTGAAGCTAATAACAATTGACAGCACATGTCACACGTACACAGGCGACACGTAGCCGAAGGCTATCTGACAACGGATCGTAAAGAAGACGCATTCACTGCATCATGATTATAGAAAGTGACGATACACTCACTACAAAACTTACAGCTGAAGTAAGGGCTGAGTTTACATCTCATATTTACTCCTGATACTCTTTGCCCCCTAATTATCTCCATACCCTTTTACCCTAATGCCTAATCTTTACAAATTTCCACCTAAGGACCAGGCTGTACTTTTTCGAAGCCATGGCTGTACTTGGCCACCGTTGTTAGAAAGAATGGAAAAGTACCATGAAAAAAACAAAAGAAAGAATGGAGTTAGCGTCAGCGTTAGCAACTCTTTACAGCAGTCAGAAGTTAGCACTGGACCCTGGGGCCGACATGGATAAAAAAAGAAGACGGCATTCTCCAGTGAGACCTGTTATTAATAAGAAATTAGTTAGTAATTCGGAGAAAGCGATTTCGATGTATTGGTGACGAGAAGAGATGTCAGCACAAAATACCGCAGAGGGTGTCCTGTAAAGTTTCTTTGATGCGATCACGCTGCACCCGATGGATGCCAGCGTCCATCCATGAAACTTCCCATGCCCAGAAATGGATCTAACGGTCGTCCATTTGCCTCGCGAGCAGATCACAAGCACTGCACAATAGCTGGCCATTCGGGATATCACCCAACGTCTCTTCCTCTTCTGCTTGCAGACCTTGTCCTCTCTAAGGTTTGTTTAGCTTGCCGGCTTGGATTTGATGGTTTAGAGTCCTGCGGACAGTATTTTAAAACCATAAATATATGAGCATACGAAGTTTACCAAAACTGAAAAAATATATGAAAGACAATACATTTTTGCTAGTTAACTGTGCGTTTTTGGACTTCTCTGCTTCTGCCTCTTTTTCAGCTTTTTTCTTCTCAAGCTCAGCTTGCTTCAGGTTCTCCTCATGTGCTTTTCGAAATGTTGTTACAAATGTTAAGAGGGTAGAGATTACTGCAGAAAAATAGTAACCACAGGGTAAGGACATGCAGCGATCAAATATTTACTTGAACCAGCTAAATCCTACAGATAATAATTTAGATTGAGCTTGTTCAAATGAAACACATCTGCTTACCTTGTTCAAAGGGGCAACGAACAGGATCCTCACCAAAATACTTAATCAGCGCGTCAGCCTTTTTACCCTGAAACCAAGTTTAAAATTCAACCAACGAGAAATGAATGGCACATTGCATGTGTACTATGAGCCTGAAAAAAAGAGAGAGAAAGCATACCACTTCAGAAAACAATGAAGATAACGACTGCACATCAACTCCAGCATTGTCGGTGAACTCTTTCAGTTTCTGCACAATGCAGATAATGTCAGTTTAGAAGCAATTAAGATACTGAAACACTCAATTATCCTACAGTTTCCTAGGAACACAATGCGACTTTATAATGTCAGTTTCAGCATCTAAGATAGATTAAACTGCGTATACCTTTCTTTGGAACAAGCACAAAAAAAAGAAAAGGTTATCTGCATGGACTAGTCACATGGATGAGAATGTATTTTAGCTTGTTTGTTGTGTCTTGAACTTGTTGGCTTGCCCAGTTAAAATTAGTGAAAGCCTATCTGAGGCTCTGAGCAGTCCATGCAGCAGAGGGAATTCTTAAAACAACTAGGTCAAAAAGGACATAATTTTCAAGAAAAAAGGCTTTCATTTGCGCAAATGCCATGTTGTGTTTTTCACTAAAACTTACTAGGACTTTGAACAAATATCAATGCTGCAACAAAACTAGGAATTGAAAATCGAGATTATTGTGTCCTGACCTCACGAAAAATTTCGGATACTGGACCATCCCTTTCTGAAGCATCATACTCAAGCTGAACCTTTTCCAGCCCTTTACTAACTGCTTGCATTTCCTCAGCCAACATTTTTAGTTGTATCTGTTCAACATAAACAGTTAGAAGAAAGTACACATTGAAAAGACCTGTTACATTTTACACAGTATATCAAGGGGAAAACCAAACCTTTGATGCAGCATCTAAGCTAACAAGATCCACATAGAATTTTAAAAGCTGTGGAGATCTTGCAGCAAGTACCTGATACCAAGAAATTGTCAGTATATATGTGTGTGAAAAATAATGTGCAAATCACTTCATATTACAGTAAATCAGACAATCAAATTGTAAGCTATAGCAGCTCAAGAACATAGCAAGAACATCTATTAGATACTCAGGTAAAGTCAGTGTGTCAGACAGTACTTGTCAAAGCTATGCAATTTCCAATGCTGTTAAACTATTTGGATGAATTCATGAATCTAATTTGATTATGGAGTGGTAGAAATTGTTAAGCATTTTATATGTATCACAATAAGGGATCAAACAGCAGTGCTTATTGCCAAGTTGCAGTTCCAGTCCTAATTCTCATACCAAATGTCACTAGCTGTTTTGCAATTTACCAACTTTTTTTCTTAAACATGCAGGAGAACTGCACGTCATTATATCAAGAAGGGCAAAAATCCAAGTGGACAAACACAAAGTGCAGAACACACAAAAACAAAAAGGAAAGGCACACACCCGTGAACCACAGCAACACACTCCACAATACACAACAACACACACACCCTCACGAAGCGACTACCACACTATGTTGGTGAAGACGTCAAGGTCATAAGTTTCTAAGCCCTTTCACTCCAGCCATATACCAAAACTTGGATTCATCTTTAATGTTCCATAAAATGGAATGGGAGCCTGTAGAAGTGCCCTCAAACATGCACCCATTCCTATGTTTTGAAATTTACCAACTATCAACCATTTGGATTTGCATCTGTGACTCTAATGCCCAGTCTATCCCATCAAATCAATATGATCTGATTTTACATCTGTGACTGTCTCCATCCAATGAGAAGGTTGGCATGCGATCAATACAGTATACCACTATAAGATAACAGCAGGAACAGGCCAATGACGGGAACTGTATGATTTCTTGGGCGCGTGTACAACGGCCACTTGGGAGTTTGGGAATACACAACTCTAAAATTTTGGGTTGGGCCCTCCAAATCCGTTGACTTTGGTTGGAAAAAATGATGCCTCTCGGTCTTGGTCTAGGCTGCCAAATCCATGTCCCAAAGAATGCACAAGCTCTGTTCAATATTGCTCTCAAGACAATCATCGGCAATGTTATGTCAACCAAATTCTGGGCTGATAGGTGGCTGTAGGGCAAGACAGTTGCTGAATTGGTGCCCAACTTATTTCAATTGATCCCTAAAAGAACTGTGAAGAGACACACAACAGCTCAAGCGCTGAATAACAGCAGCTGGGTGGCTGATATAAAAGGTGCTCTTTCTGTCCAAATGTTGACAGAATATCTACTCATTTGGGACCTGGTGGACGGGATGACCTTGCAACATGAGGTTGCTGATCAATATCAGTAGAAATTGGTCACTTTGGGTTCCTATAGCAGCAAGTCAGCATATGCTGCTTTTTTTCAGGGGACCATCAAGTTTGCTCCCTGGAGAAAAATTAGGAAATGTTGGGTTCCTCTAAAATGCAATTTTTTTTTGGTTTCGTGCTCTCAACAACAGGATGCTGGACTGCGGATCACCTCACCAAAAGAGGCCTCCCTCACCCAGCAACCTGCCCCTTCTGCGACCAGGCCGAAGAAAATAACCAACACATCCTCACCTCGTGTGTTTGCAAGGCAGGTCTGGAACCTTGATCTTCCAGAAATTAAAACTTTATGCAGTAAGGCTCCAGAATCTACTAGTCGCTTCTATGGCTGGTGGTGTCATACACTCATACTTTAAGAAGTGTTCCGAAGGACTTAATTCCCTAATCATCCTTGTTGCTTGGGAGCTCTAGAAGCACAAGAACGCTTGTGTTTTTGAGGGAGCTCGCCCAGATGTTCAGACCCCCTGGTGCTATGGCCCTCCAGGAGCTCCTCATAAGGTCTCTCCCCCCTGACCTTTAGGGTCAAGGTAGGTTGTGAAGATCGCACTCCTCTCCCGTGTTCAAAAGCTAGTAAGGCAGGGTGTGTGTTGGGTTTTTGTAGGGGGAGACCTCTTGACGCCTCCCCCGTTTTTTCGTACATTTTGTACGGTCTCTTTCTCATCTTAATGAAATGACACACAGTTCTCTGTGTTGTTTGAGAAGAAAATAAAAGGCAGATATTGAGTGCTATTGTAAAATAGGCCGGCTCCAGCAGTGCACAAACACAGTATACGCACAACCCCATAGTCTCACGGTACTGATAAACAAAAAGGCTTTGTTTAAGATTAGAAAATTGTTTCCAACCCATCTTCTCATTAAGTTTTATCCACTCTGACAAGGATCCCACAGAAGTCAGGACACATGTTCCTTGCTGGCCCACTCACAAGCCAAACGTTCCCAAATTTCAATTTTGTGATCCTAATTGAACAAATAACAGAATGCAGAACATGGGTTCCATTTAGATCAAACAACTAACTGGGAACCGAATGACCATCATAACATGTACTATATAGTACATGGACATGTGAGTACTCAAGTTTCAGCAGAAGGTGAATCATACCTTACAGAGGTAGTGCATTAATGTCATCTTATTATTTGTTGCCCGGGTATCTGTAAGTTTTAGAAGACTGTCCAACCGGAAGCCAACCGCAGCACCTGTAAGCAAATATAGCCACGAAGCTGAGAACTAGTCTGATAACACAAATAGTATTTAATCATAGAAATTCAAAGGATTCTCTAACTAGCATGAACCTAATATTTCAAACTTTTTGGTGTATTAAGCAGATTAAGTGTCCAACTGCATTTCATATGGCACTAAAAAAAATTTGCTGGATCAACTACCTATCCCATATAGCACTCAGTGTTTGAGACAGGTGTAGATAGTGGTCTCAAGATTCCTTGTAAGACTCAAGGAAAGGTTTGAAAAAAATAATAAGCATGCATTGAAATGTTGTTCAGTAATGAAATACAATCTGATTACAGAACATCTGGTGATCTTTATGCAAAATACAGTTCATTGCATATTGAGTTTTGAATCTATTCACTTTCATGGTTGCATAAATAGAGACAAGAACATTGGTTAAAGACAATGGTGACAAGAATACAGGTTCAAACTGAAACATTGTACACCTATTGATCGAGTGGAAGATGGAGAATATGCACCGGCAATGTAACATAGCATTATGCCATGACATCCTAAGTTCAGAAGAGATAGAGTTACAGTATTCAAACCAAGTTATAGTTTTCAAACCACAGAACAGTCTTATTTGTTCCTCGCAAAAAAAAAAGTCCTATTTGAGTCTGGCATAGAAGCAATTTATTGTTACCTCTAGCAGTTCCCTGGTTCAGAGTATTCCCAAGGAGAAGGATTTTCTTCATTATTTCTTTCAACTTGGGAGAAGTTCGGATCTGATAAAAGAGAATTCTACTTAATATATAAAATGCAAAACCAATTGGAGTTTACTATGACTGATTATTAGCATACCTCATTACAAGAAGAATCTATAATATTCAAGCTTTTTTTAAGATCAGCAACTTGTGAACCAAACTGGATCTTGAAGGAGAATACTCGCAATTTCGATTCCATTCTAGGCACTTTCATCAATTCTAAGAAAAACTGCACCAGGAGAACAATAGTTTCTTGTAAACACATCTAACCATATAGTCAAGTCTAACTAGTATAAAGATATGTATAACTTCAGTGCATCCAATGCTAAATGTGATCTTACATACTAATATCATTATTTTTTTTCTACTGTAACGAGCATAGAAACCATATGCAGTTAGGTAGTTAACAAAATGTAGCCATTACCTGTTCACATTTCCCAAGATTTTGTCTGTCTCCGGTGTAATTCTGACAAAAAAAAAGAAGGTAAATTTTAGAAAATGAGGTCACCATGCTAGTAAAGCAACAATCTCGTATTGTGCACCTTTAGAAGCTCCATTTCTTCTTTCGTAGGACAGAACTTTATGAGATTCTCCACTTGATCAACATCCAGGGTAGATTGATCTAGGGCGAGAGCTGCACTCTGGAGAAATCAATTATTGGCAACATGTCAGAAATTATAAAATAATGAGACACCTTATCTTGTGTACCGTCCTCATTCTTACCACCAAATCCGAGAGTGGCATCTTAACTTTTGTCAGCATGATTTCTGTGTTGTTTGCCCTCCTCAACTCAATCTATTCACATTTTAAGTGTTAGAATAAACAAGATCTCAAGAAAAATGGTGAAAATATTAAATAATTGAAACTTTGCACCATAGTATTTATAATTTAGAAAGGAGAAAAATGTAAGACATAATCTGCTGCAATCCCATTCTTTTCCCCCTAATGCAGTCAAGGGCAGGTAGAAGGTCAGCTCCTGCTGTCCATGCCCTGAACACTGCAGCAAGTATGGCAATAGGCCATCCCTAGTACTTTAGTTGGTAGTTTTGCATCATCCATAGTTGGTAGAAGGTGATGTATACCATGTACTAGGAGTAGGTAGACAGTACCATAGTTGGTACATGTAGGATGTATATAAACCAATGAAATGCAATGCAAATAGCAGCTCTTGCCACCATCTCTTTGAGTCTGCGGTTTCAGGAACTGAAACTGAGCAGTGTGTGTGTGTGCTGGAGAAGAGCTCTGCTCTTCTTCTTCCTTGGTTCAGGGGAGAGGGAGAGGGAAGGGGAGCAGGTGCTGCTCACCTGGGCATTAGGTCCTAGTGCCAACAAGTGGTATCGGAGCCGTACAAGTCGCTGGGCGTAGTCGCCGGTGATGGACACGGCTGCAGCGGGCGCAGGGGTGAGTACAGAGGCGGCTGCGGTAGCAGCTGCAGCAGCGGCCAAGGAGAAGCAGCTGGCCTCGGCATCCCAGCCTGCCGTGGAGGTGCGCACGGTGAGGGAGGTCGGCGGGTCCAACACCTGGCCGATGCTCACCCGCACCAACTACGGCGAGTGGGCTGTCCACATGAAGTGGAAGCTGCGCGCGCGGCGGTGGTGGGCGGCGGTGGAGACCAGCAATGCCGGTGAGGATGCGGAGGTGGGCGTCATGGAGGCGCTCATGGCGTCCACGCTGTCCGAGTTCCATGAGGCCATCGGGTCGAAGAACACGGCGAAGGAGGTGTGGGACATGCTCGCGTCCTTCCGCCTCGGCTCGGACCGAGCCAAGAAGGCAAAGGCGCAGCAGCTGCGCCGCGAATTCGACGACCTTCGATTCAAGCCCGGAGAGGCCGTGGAGGACTTGCGCTTCGGCTGCAGTCGATCGCGAGTCAGCTGGCCACCTACGGCAAGCCGGTCGACGACGAGGACGTCGTGGCCAAGCTGCTGCGCGTCGTGCCGGCCAAATACGCGCAGCTTGCCTTGTCCATCGAGACGATGCTGGACTTGTCCACGTTGTCGCTCGAGGACGTCACCGGGCGGCTCCGCGCGGTGGAGGATCGCGCGCCACCGGAGAAGGAGAAGCCCAAGCTGCTGCTGACGGAGGAGTGGTCGGCGCGGATGAAGGAGAAGCGCAAGACCGGGGAAGGCTCCAGTCGTGGCGGTGGTGACCGTGGCCGTGGCAACGGCGGAAAGCAGCGCGGCAAAGCGCTGGTGGACAAGAAGAAGAAGCACACCGACCCCAACGCCTGCCGGCGCTGTGGGAAGGTGGGGCACTGGGCGCGGGAGTGCCCGGACAAAAAGCCGGAGAAGGAGGAGGCGCACCTGGCTCGGGAGGACAGCAACGACGAGCATGCGCTCTTGATGGGGCAGTACTGCGCGCTGCAGGATGGCGAAGCAGAGGAAGCAGAGGCGGAACAGAGGATTGCGCCGCAGGCCGTCGACCTTGTCGAGCCACGCGCGCAAGTCCAACTGGGCGCAGTCGGCGATGAGCCCGAGCAGATATGGTATCTCGACTCCGGGGCGAGCAACCACATGACCGGTTGCAGGGCCGTTTTCTCCGACCTCGACGAAAGCAAGACCGGGTCGGTCAAATTCGGCGACGGCTCGAGGGTCATCATCCGCGGCCAGGGCACCGTCGTCTTCCGATGTCGGAACGGCGAGCACCGCGCTCTGACGGATGTGTATTACATCCCGCAGCTACGCTCAAGCATCGTGAGCTTGGGGCAGCTGGATGAGCGCGGATCGGAGGTGTTGATCCACGACGGCGTGCTACGGATCCGAGACAGGGAGCGGCGTCTTCTCGCCAAGGTAACACGCTCCCGTAACCGCCTTTACCTACTGGATTTGAAGGTAGAGCAGCCGGTGTGTCTCGCGGCGTCGTGCTCGGAGGAGCCGTGGTTATGGCATGGTCGATTCGGCCACCTGAGCTTCGACGCGCTCGGGCGGCTGGGGAAGATGGTGACCGGGCTGCCGCAGATCAAGCACGCCGGCGAGCTCTGCGACAGCTGCCTGGCGGGGAAGCAGAGGCGGCTGCCGTTCCCCAAGGCGGCAAGGTATCGCGCGGCTGATCCGCTCGAGCTGGTCCATGGGGACCTTTGCGGGCCAATCACGCCGGCGACGCACGGCGGCCGGAGGTACTTCCTCCTGCTCGTGGACGACTGCAGTCGCTACATGTGGCTGCAGCTCCTGACGAGCAAGAGCGACGCGGCAGACGCCATCAAGCGCTTCAAAGCGCGCGCGGAGGTGGAGTCCGGGAAGAAGCTCCGGGTCCTGAGGACCGACCGCGGCGGTGAGTTCACGGCGGTGGAGTTCGCCACCTACTGCGCCAAGGAGGGGGTAGGATGCCACCTCACCGCGCCCTACTCACCGCAGCAGAACGGCGTGGTGGAGCGCCGGAATCAGACGATCGTCGGCATGGCGCGCTCCATGATGAAAGCAAAGAAGATGCCGACGACGTTCTGGGGCGAAGCCGTGACGACGGCGGTCTTCATCCTAAACCGCGCGCCCACAAAGGCCCTGAAGGGGCAAACCCCGTTCGAGGCTTGGCACGGGCGCAAGCCGAGCGTGGCGTTCATGCGCACGTTCGGGTGCGTCGGCCATGTCAAGACAACCAAGCCCGGCCTCGGCAAGCTTGAGGACAGGAGCACGAAGGCGGTGCTCCTCGGCTACGAGGAAGGATCCAAAGCCTACCGGCTGTACGATCCGGCAAGGGGCAAGGTGCTGGTATCCAGGGACGTCGTCTTTGACGAGGCGGCGGCATGGGACTGGAATGCCGAGGAGTTGGGGGCGGAGCAGGGCGGCGGGCTGGGAGACACGTTCGTCGTGGAGCGGCTGGTGGTGCACGGCCACGGCGAGGCGGAGCAGGCTCCAACGACTGGGGAAGCGGAAGCAGGGGAGCCGGCGGCCGGGGAAGTAGCGGAGCCCGCGGCGGCGGAGGTGGTGGAGCCACCTAGCCCGCCAGGAGCAGGGCACCATAGCCCGCCGAGGCCAATGGCGGACTTCCCCGCTGTGTTGCAGGAACAGAGGACGCCGGGAGCATCGATGGTGGAGTACGCCACTCCACCGTCCAATCTCGACCAGTTCGTGGACGCGTTCCACGAAGGGGAGGAGGTCCGGTTCCGGCGCGTCGACAATGTCGTCGGCAGTGCGCCGGTGTCAGGGCTAGCTGAGCGTCTGCTCGACGACGATCAAGCGCTGCTGCTCATGAGCGCGGAAGAGCCGGCCACGTTCGCGGTTGCGGAGCGCGATGCGGAGTGGCGACGGGCCATGACCGAGGAGATGAAGGCGATCGAGGCCAACAAGACCTGGGACTTGGTCGATCCGTCGTCGGGCTGCCGGCCGATCGGACTCAAGTGGGTCTATAAGGTCAAGAAGGATGAGCGCGGCGCCGTTGTCAAGCACAAGGCGCGCCTGGTGGCGCGCGGCTTCGTGCAACGCGAGGGGATTGATTTCGAGGAGGTGTTCGCGCCGGTGGCGCGGATGGAGTCGGTGCGGCTCCTCCTCGCGCTCGCGGCGGCCAAGGACTGGCAAGTCCACCACCTCGACGTCAAATCTGCTTTTCTCAATGGCGATTTGGCGGAGGAGGTCTATGTAAAGCAGGCGCCGGGGTTCGTGGTGAAGGGCGCTGAGCACAAGGTGCTGCGCCTCAGGAAGGCCTTGTACGGGCTGCGGCAGGCGCCGAGGGCGTGGAACGCCAAGCTCGACGCCACCATGGCGGAGCTCGGGTTCGCTCGCTGCGCCACCGAGCATGCGTTGTACACCCGACGACGGGGGAAGGAGGAACTCATAGTCGGGGTGTACGTCGATGATCTCATCGTCACCGGGGCGCGCGCGCAGGACATTGCACGGTTCAAGGAGCAGATGGGCGCCAAGTTCCGCATGAGCGACCTGGGAGCTCTGTCGTACTACCTCGGCATCGAGGTGAAGCAGAGCACAGATGCGGTAAAGCTCGGGCAGCGCGCCTACGCGCTGAAGCTGTTGGAGTGGGCGGGCATGGCGGGCTGCAAGGCTGTGGCCACACCCATGGAGGAGCGGATCAAGCTCTCGCGGGCGAGCACGGCGCCGAAGGTGGATGCTACGCTCTACCGGAGCATCGTCGGCGGGCTGCGCTGGCTCACGCACACGCGGCCGGACATCGCGTTCGCGGTCGGGTACGTGAGCCGGTTCATGGAGGACCCGAGAGAAGACCACTGGACGGCGGTCAAGCGGCTGCTCCGCTACGTCCAGGGCACGATGGAGATGGGGATCGTCTTCCCCAAGCACGGCGGCCTCCAGCTGACGGCGTTCAGCGAGGCTCCGCCCAAGGCCAGGGATGGCGAGCCGGGGATCACGGCGTACAGCGATGCGGACATGGCTGGAGACGTGGACGGGCGGCGGAGCACTTCCGGTGTGCTCGTCTTCCTCGGTGCGTCGCCAATCGCGTGGCAGTCTCTTAAGCAGAAGATGGTGGCGCTGTCGACCTGCGAGGCAGAGTACGTCGCAGCGGCCACGGCGGCTTGCCAGGTGGTTTGGCTACGACGGCTGCTGGGTGAGCTCACCGGAGTTGAGGCTCGCCCGCCGGCGCTGAAGGTGGACAACCAGCCAGCGATCACGCTGGCAAAGAACCCTGTCCTCCACGACAGAAGCAAGCACATCGATGTGAAGTTCCACTTTATCCGTGACTGCGTCGATGGAGGACAGTTGGTCATCGAGTTCGTCGAGACCGGGTGGCAACTCGCTGACATCCTCACCAAGTCGCTCGGGCGCCTCAGGTTCTTGGAGCTCAGAGGCATGATCGGCATGGTAGAGGTCAAGGGCTAGCAGCAGGATTAGGGGAAGATTGTAAGACATAATCTGCTGCAATCCCATTCTTTTCCCCCTAATGCAGTCAAGGGCAGGTAGAAGGTCAGCTCCTGCTGTCCATGCCCTGAACACTGCAGCAAGTATGGCAATAGGCCATCCCTAGTACTTTAGTTGGTAGTTTTGCATCATCCATAGTTGGTAGAAGGTGATGTATACCATGTACTAGGAGTAGGTAGACAGTACCATAGTTGGTACATGTAGGATGTATATAAACCAATGAAATGCAATGCAAATAGCAGCTCTTGCCACCATCTCTTTGAGTCTGCGGTTTCAGGAACTGAAACTGAGCAGTGTGTGTGTGTGCTGGAGAAGAGCTCTGCTCTTCTTCTTCCTTGGTTCAGGGGAGAGGGAGAGGGAAGGGGAGCAGGTGCTGCTCACCTGGGCATTAGGTCCTAGTGCCAACAAAAAACATTTTGGTTATAAGTAGAGTCACCAAAAACTCTGAATTAGAGATGTATTAGTAGTTCACCATGTTCAAATTATAAGGCATGCAATTTGATGTTAACTATTAATGCTTATTAACTTAGTCTACGGATCTAAGTAACAACCAAAGCTTGAGTAGTCAGAATTCCAAATCCAACCAGAATATTTAGGACCAAAACTAAAAAAAAAGGTTGGCTCAGGAAATAATAGAGCACATTTAACATACTCATACTTCAAAAGAGTGACTTGATAACAATACTTACTAGGTGTACTTTTTCTGGTTTTGATCCAAGCGATTTTCTACGTTCAGATTTTGAGTTTTCGTTGGACTTTGGAACAGCTGCAGGAAAAAGGCTCTCAAGTTCTGATATATCGAACTCTGAAACACTGCAGGAAAAAAGTTCACACTGTTAAGTATGTCGAAAGCAACAATAAACAAACATCAGTATCAGTTAATTGCACTGATCATAATGTTCTACACGACTATGCTCTGTATGATAAAGAAAAATACCTCTGTGAGTCATCATTGCGCTGCAATTCTTCCCACAGACTACCTTGAAGGGCCCTTGTCACTTTGACCCAGTGCAATGGCTTCAACGTTGACTTGCGTGAGGCAGCAGCCCCATAAGCCGATCCCACAGGGCGTACAGCCCCACGTCCTCTGCCTAAGGATGGATTACTTCCTGGTGGTGGCGGTACACCTGGTGCTCTAGGTGGAGCTGGCACACCTGGTGCACGTCCACCTGGTGGTGGAGGTGGAGGAGGGCCACCAAGACGTCCTCCAGGTGCAGGAGGTGGTGGAGGTCCTCTTCCACCACCTCCAGGCGGGGGTGGGGGAGGTGGAGCTCCTGGTCGCGCTCCTGGAGGAGGCGGTGGTGGTGGAGCTCCTGGTCGTGAACCTGGAGGAGGAGGAGGTGGTGGAGCTCCTGGCCGTGCACCTGGAGGAGGTGGAGGTGGAGGTGGAGGTGCAGCACTTGCACCTGGAGGGGGTGGAGGAGGTGGAGGTCCAGAGCGAGCACCTGGAGGGGGCGGAGGTGGTGGTGGACCTGCACGTGAAACAGGAGGTGGGGGTGGGGGTGCTCCTCGGCCAGGGGGAGGAGGTGGGGGTGGGGGTGCGCCTTGGCCAGGGGGAGGAGGTGGGGTTGGGGGTGCTCCTCGGCTAGGGGGAGGGGGAGGGGGTGGGGGTGGGGGTGAGGGTGCTCCTCGGCCAGGAGGAGGGGGCGGGGGAGGTGCTGCTGCCGAACGTGCCATAGGAGGAGGTGGTGGTGGTGGTGGTGGTGGTGGTGGTGGCGGCGGCGGCGGCGGTGGAGGTGGCGGAGGAGCAGAACGTGACATTGGTGGTGGTGGTGGGGGTGGTGGAGGAAGAGCACTTGATCGTGTTATGGTGGATGGTGGTGGAGGTGGAGGTGGTGGCGGTGCAGCGATTGCATTTAGCCTTGGAGGTGGAGGTATGGTAATGCCACTACCATTTATCCTTGGAGGAGGTGGTGGAGGTGGAGGTGGGGGTGGGGGAGGAGGGGGAGGGGCAAAGGCCTGTTTCTGTGCTCCTGACAACCTAGGTGGAGAGGCATCTCGAGGTAAATTTGACAAACATGTTGAAGCTAGCCCCCTGTGCATAGGCATAGAACTTGAAGAATAGTTGGTTGGAGGTGGAGGTGGAGGTGGAGGAGGTGGAGAAACCTGGCTTCTTGATGCACTTTGTGAACCTGATAACAAGGATTGTTGTGGGGGCGATGGAGCAGACGGTGCAGATTTTGCTTCTCGTGTCAAGTTGCTGCCATATGGTTGTTTCAGTGATAATAAAGGTGCATCATTCACGACACTGATTTTACCATCTGTATACATGGACCGAATAGCCAGTGCAGCTGGTGAACTGTAGTATCTAGATGGAGGGTGAGATGGCCTATGCACAGAGGTAGCATCAGATTCCTTCTTTGGTGAGATCCATCTACGTATTGTTTTTGGTTTGGCAAGCTTTGGTTGCTCTTCCGTCTTTACATTGCCTACCGCCATCTTCTTCAGTATTGATGACACAGCTTTATCAGGGATTTGCCCTCGGTCATCACTTTCAAGCCTTGGACTCCTTGCCCTGGCTACTGTTCGACTTTGAGGAGGAGCTATACCAAAATCCTGTTTGTCACCAAGCCCCTCTTGCTTGGCTTTTATCTCAGTTGCTACTTCAGTGGCTGGCAAGACAACAATTCTGTCATGGACAGTGGTTTTCTTTGTAGGTATGGTTTCCTCAAGGCAAGATTCTAATCTACACCCATCCAATTTGCCATTGGCTGTATTGGAAGGTTTAGCGGTTTGAATCTTGCCATTGTTGTTGTCCAGTGAGTTCCTACTCTCAATAATTGGTTTGTCTATCTTCGCTGCAATGCTCTTTTCATTGACAACGTTTTTTACTTCCTGTATAGTATTACCATTGACAACTATAGTTTTCTCTTCATAGATCACTAGCTCATTGTCCATACTTATTGTCTTCTCAGTGATAATCTTGATATCACCGTTCTGCAACCCTTCCATTTTCGTAGTTCTCAAGTGGGTATCCCCATCTGTACATGTCAAACTTCTAGAAGAGCCAAAAGCAGTGTAGTCCAAATCAGGGTATTCCGAGATTTTTGTTTGTTCATCAGCCTGGCATTGAATTTCATCACTGCCATTTGGATCAACTGTCGTGACTAAAGTTTGTGCAATTACACCTTTCGTGTCCTCCTGACAAGTAGATCCAAACTTGTGTCCCTCTGAATCAACAGATGTAGCAACCACCTGTATATCATGCACATCACTGTTCTCTTGGCCATTAATGTTGTTTAGTTTAGCATTTGCAAGAACTTCACGGGGCTGCTGCAAACCTTCTTGGTTCTCAAAACTTGAGGTAGGTGCACTTGCCCCTTTCTCATTCATGCTACCTAAATTCTGGGAGACAACAATCTTCACACCCTCATCAGATCGGTGCTTCTCTAGGCTGCTCCTTTCTTCAGTTGCCAACCCACCATCAAATTCTGCAATGCCATCTAATGATACTCCACCATCAGTTGACTGAGTTTCTGGGTCTTTTCTTGCATCATGCCAATCCTCCTCTGCTTCATAAAACTCCTCTCCTACCGAAGCAACATCGGTCTCATCTCCATCATCAGCTACCTCCTCAACGGTAGCAGCAGGCTTGAATGAATCAGGGTCCGAAAAGTGTACCTGGTTCAAAGATTGAGCTATATTTAAGATTTTTTTTGAGAAAAAGCTATATTTAAGATTTCATGTTGCATAGATAAAGAGAAAGAAAATAAAAGGCATATAGGAAGAGGTGAGTTTAGTACCTCAGCTCGGAAGTCCCTTGGGAACTGATTATTCACATTCCAAGCAACATCAATATCATCACGATTCAGTCCAAGGATGTTTGATTGAACGAATGCAGTGTTGAACATGACCCGGAACATTGTTTCCTTGTCCTCCATATTATCGCCAATATGGATGAATTCAAGTACCACATCTCCATGAACACGGCAGAATGCACTTAATTTTATAGGGACTTCTGCCTGCATCGCAACCATATGTCAGTAGATTTTGGATTTGGATATGAACATACAGGTAATTTAGGAGATAGTCACCTGTCCATAAAGCTGAAGATGCTTCTTTGTTTTTGGCATCTCATAAAGGACCTTTGCACTCTTGTTACCAGGACTTGAGTCTTGCCCATGTACACGCAAATATGGCCTACAACCACCATCTGCGTCAAACCGTGGAACAACATGGAGAACTACTGAATCCAAGATGAGGGGTCTGATAATAGGAGGCCATTCTGAACCACCTCCTTGTCTTGTTATATAGTGCAAGTATCTCAAATGTGAAGGCTGAGGATTCAAGGGAAAGAACTGCTGTATAAAGTCCCTTCGAGCCTGCTTGTAGACCATATCTAATGTCTTCTGCTCGCCAGTGTATGTTTTGCGATACAAAAGCAGTCCAGCCAACATGAATGCAAGCACTAGCCAGCCCCCTCTCTCACAATGCATCAAAAGCATGTTATGCTGCCCTTCCACTGATAGCCAATTTTCACATGATTTCAGGAAATGGTGGATCATCTCAAGCTGAAGCAACGGACATCCTTCATACTGTTGTGGGTAGTCCATTACTGTCATGTCATACTCAGATAATATATCTGAAATCCGGCTTCTTTTGTCCCCAGACCAAAAATTGGATACCATAAATGATGCATCCGGAAAAAATTCCTGCAACTGTGCAACAATGCCACTCAAGTAATCCCGGTACTCATCCTCACCCATGGAATCAGTGGAGAAGCAGCAGTCAAACACTGAAAAGGCATACGTAGACATTTGCACAATCAGATACATATCATTGCATTAGTCACCTAGTATTAACTAAATCAAAAGGTATATAAGCACATCAGGCTAGTGGCACCTCATTTCAACAATTGCAAATATCCTAAACTTTCAAATTTCCACACAATTCAAGTATTTGGTTCAGTTTATTTCAATGGATGAGTGCCCCATTATAGTTAACATGATTCAACAATTGAATTTGTGGCCAGGGTAGGGGTGGAGATGAACATGCCAATTTAAGACAAATGCAGTTAAACCCGAAGCTTCCTAAAGAGCAAAACTCCAGAAACACCATCAAATTCAAAGGAGTAAAGGGATTAAAGCCAAATGCAGCTAAATCCAAGACTGCTACCACGGCTCCAAACCCACAAAAACAGCAAACGGATAACACAGAATCCAATTCAAAATTTACTAAATCTAGCTGCTTATTGTCAATACTTCTGCTTCCAACTGCGCCGAATTCCAGCTCAATTGAACTCATATAATTAAAAACACTTCACAAAAATTGCAAACCCCGAAAACCAAACGGGAGCCCAAAATCCTCCGCAGAACATGAACCATCCCCGCGAATCTCACACCCCGCACGAACCAGCTCGACGGAGAGTGGCGAGCATTATACCGTAGACGCGCTCGGAGATCTCGAGCAGCCGATCTGGGGTCTTCTTGAGGAAGAACTTGCGGAAGAGCGCCATCCTCCCCTTCCTCCTCCGCCTCCCCCTCCCCCTCCTCCGCCGCCTCTCCGGCGGCGCCCGCCGAGCTGCTGTGTCTCCTCAGGCGGCCACCAATCGGCTCCGACCGGGGCGCCAAAGGCATGAGGTGGACGCGCCCGCCGCCGCCGGCGAGCTCCGGGGCGGCGCCGCCGGGGATCTCGGGATCCGCAGCTCCGTGTAGGGCTCCGCGGCGGAGCGCAGCAGCAGCAGCGAGGCGCGGTGGTGGGGATGATGGGAGGCGGTCGAGGTCGAGGCACCGTGGGACTGGGACGCCTCTTCCTCTACTTACTGCTACCTTCTTCTCCTCGCTTAGCTTTAACTCTTCCCCTCTCTGCACCCCCCCCCCCCCCCCCCCCCCCCCCCCCCCTCCCTTTTCCTGCTGCTTCTGGCTATCGTTTCCCGAGCTTTTGGGCATGTTTAGGTACCAAAGGGCTCGTTTAGATACAAACTTTGGAGTCAAATTTTACATAGTAAACATCGCGTCACATTGTAATAATTTTATTTTTATTTGGTAATAATTGTCCAAACATTGATTAATTCGGTTTAAAATATTTGTCTCGCAAAGTAGAACAAAACTGTACAATTAGTTTTAAATTTCATCTATATTTAGTACTCCATATATGTGCCGACATTTTGATGTGACGGAGAATCTTCTTTTTGCATAGTGGAATTTGTGGTGAATTTGGGTATCTAAACAAGGACAAAGTTTGGCCACCAAATTTACTATGCAGAATTCTTATTCCCGTCACATCAAAATGCCGGCACATATATGGAGTACTAAATATAGATGAAATAAAAACCTAATTGCACAGTTTTGTTGTACTTTACGAGATAAACATTTTAAGCCTAATTAATTAGTGTTTGGACAATTATTACTAAATAAAAACAAAATTACTATAGTGTAACACGACGTTTACTATGTAAAGTTTGCCTCAAACTTTGGCATCCAAACGAGGCCTTTGCCTCTACGACTTGGGTTTTTCTAGTCCTTTTTTGTATTTTCGCTTGCTGGTTTTTACCTGCCCGCCGCGGTGAACGTTTTTGGTGCTGCCTTGACAGCGGTGAAGACCGTGCGCTTCGTGACGCTCGTTTCGTCGCTCATGTTCCACTGTCTCGTGGGTCCCATGTCATACTAGTCCCACATGTCCGTTACGCCAGCTGCCTTGGGTGTGAATGGGATGGCGTGCGGGGAGGCGGAGTGAATGCCTTGGCGACTGTGTCGGTACGGGCGTCTCCGGATTTTCCCTTCCGGGCGACGGGAACGGGATCTCACCTGGGAGGCCCCTATGTTCGCGGTAAGGTTGGTTAAATAGTACATTTTTAATCACCCTAGTTGCTGTTTTGGGGAGGGTCACCGGTCACGTGCTGGCGGTCAATTTATTTTCCCGTTTGCACTGCTCTCGGGAATTTAAGCGCAGTGGCATGTCTGTCCACGGCTGTCATGAGCTAAGAGGGAAAAAAAAACGTTGGCATGCATGTCAACGGTTACATTTTCAGTCTTTCAGAGAGGGAAAAGTCCGGCGGAGAGCTGTCTCTGCATTATGCATTGATTAATGCAGTTCTTATTTCTTAATGATGGATTCATTATAGGCAGGAGTACCATTTGCGTAACACAAGCTAGTACTGTACCATCTTCTGATGGGATGGAGAATGCACAATATAGTCTTCTATACTCCTGGGTCGTTTTGAAATTTTCCCCGCCAGCTATTATCCTATCGGAAGTAAACTAATTTTAGGAGCTTAACAAATTTAACCAGGGTGCCATGAGCACGGTTGCGTCATTTTGCAAAGCATTCTGCGTAATTTAAAAACACGACCACTGTGGACGGACGGACCAGATTCAGTTCGCAAAACGAAAAGAATCTCTCTCCAGTGATGCGTTTGCAGCCCCACCCTGGTTTTTCTAGATGTGCAATGCAACCCCGTGCTAGTGCTGCTTCTATTCCATCTGCACAGAGCTGCAGAGCACAACTTGTGGAATTAATAAAGCACGAGAATAAAATAATTAAACGTCAACAGAACTTCACCAAACGTCCTGGACCAGCCTCCCTCCGTCAGTCCAGCCACGCAAAGATGAAACTGAAACATGAAAGATCGATCTGCTATATGCTACGCTCTCCAAACCAACTGGTGAGATCACCTACACAACACAGGGAAGCCAACACGTGCAAGGCAACGGGAAAGCGAGCGGAGCGCACGGCGGGCCTGGCCGGACGTGGGAAAAGCGGAAAAAAGCGCGCGATTTGATTGGTTTTACCACGCTGCTGTGCCTGTGCCGTTTGCCGTGGTGGTGAACGGACGGGCAGGCGGGGCTCGGGAGGGACCGAAGGAGGCAGGCGGCGACGGCTACCTTGGACGGGAGCCCGATGGCGAGACGGCACCCGATGCAAACGTCCTCTTGGCGCCTTGGCGGCGTCCGGAACGGTCACGTCATGGACTCATGGTAGATAGTTTTCGTTCGGTTTTTGGGGTGTGCTGCGTTGCACGCCACAAATCGTCACCGTCGCTGACTTCGTCGATATGGCGGCACAATCTTTTGGAGATACACATAGAAATAGTCACCATTGCATGCTAAGCGTATGCGTCTGTATTTATGTAATTCGAAAAAAAATCATCACCGCCACACCTAAGGCTGCCACGTTTATCATTGTTGTTTCTTTGGTTGTTTAGTTTGGCGGCCACAACTTTTACGGTGTAGATTTTTACCATAGGTGTGGCGCCGCCGCACATACAGCATGGCGAACAGAAAGCTAGTAACGAAGTACGCGGCGCCAAAAGTGCGACGAGTTGAGCCGGTGGCATGATTTCTCGGTGCCACACTATGTGCCAAGATTTCTACTGTAAAAAGTTGTGGCAACCTCGTTTAAATCACCAACCAAACAGATGCTCCAATTCTCGTGGAGAGCCACAACTATGGTGTAGCGGTCTGTGGCTGTCAACCAAACAGCCTCATAACACGGTAACAACGGTAGCATGTTCCATGGCTGGGACACGAAAATGTGTGAGCACAAGTTGGGAATGGGAACTAATGAGTTCCGGAACCTAGGATATTTTTCACATCGGTAATGCTCAAGAGCGGGTGGCGGACATCACGTGCCCACTTCCGCCTCGCTGCTGTCGCGTTCCCCACTCTGCCTCGCTGCTGCTCACTCCATGAGACTGACCCCTCCTCGTCGCGTGCATCCGCGATGCTCAAACTGACCGCCAGACCGACGCTCCCGGCAACCTTCCTCTACATGCCATACCCGCTCCTCTCGAGTTGCCCCCTGTTCCACACTCCCCGCCTCTCCCGTGCCCTCCTCCACCATGCCTCCTTCCTCCCGCGCCCGCGCGGCGAGCCCCGAGCGCTCTCCGTCACCATCTCCGTCTAGGGCCCCACTTCCTCCATGGCGTCATGGCTCCATCCTCCTTCTCCATCGCAAACTAGCACCGGATCTCGCTGTGAAGTGCTCCGCCCGCCCACTCACCTATCGGGTTTTGCTAAAAACATATGTTGCAAGCGTATGTTTTCAAGTGTTTCAGATGTTTCAGATGTATGTTGCAATGGCTATATACGTATGTTGCAAGCATCTGTTCCAAATGTTTCATTTGTCTTTTTAGAAGTATATTACAGGTGTGTTTATTTGGAATGTCACAAAGTTTTATCTAGATGTTGCATATGTTTTACGATGTCTTTTCAAGTGTGTTTCAGTGTTTTCAAGTATTTCAGACGCATGTTTCAAGTGTTTCATCTATCTTCAGACCTATGTTGCAAATGTTTCATCTGGATGTTCAAAAGTAGATTTGGTGTTGCACATGTTGCGATGGCCCCAGTGGCTGGCGGACAACGGCCTACCGCAAGGCTTCGGTTTCTACCTCACGCCTTCCTCGTGCGGCGCGTTCGCCCTCTCCTCTCCTCTCCCTCCCCTCCCTCCATCTCACCGCGGCAGATTGAGCTCGCGCGGGAACAGAGGGGCGTGAGCGGGCCCCACGTGTGGGCGGTGTGGCGTGGGTGGGGCGAGTCGTCCGAGCAACATGAAATCCGAGCGGGCTGGAGCACGACACGGAGGTAGAGCGGGTAACTGCGCGTGTGTCCGTCCGAAATTCTGGATGCTAGCATTACCGTTTTCACGTACCAAATCCACCCCAGAAAACTAGGACTCAAAGGATTTTGATTAATCCGGCTGTCGTTTTCACTGCTGGTCTGCGGTCGCTTCAGCCTAGGAATGTAACGTTCGCAGGAGATTGCAATTTGCATGGAGGCAGGCAGCCGCGTCTGGGGCAAGCTTCGCTGTGCGGCACAGCAGCAGCCCCCGCCGACCGGTATGATGTTGCGCGCCCCCACACTGGGCTCGCACTCTCAAATCTCAATCCCCCTGTGTGCATGGGATCGTCCACACTGGTACCCTATCCCATCACATCGCACGCGTCTCATAAAAGCGTCACGCTTGTCATCGTCCGCTGAATCCAGTGCCCCTGGCGGCCTGGCTAATCAGCTGCCAATTGATCACTGAAGAAATCATGCGCTTGGCAAAAGATTTTACAAACACTGTAGTACCTTTTTAAATGTCTTTTTTCTTGTTTATTAGGGAATATCCTGTTCACTTGGTTCAAAAGTCCTGGCTGAAAATATTATTCACTGATTGGTAGTGACTACTGAATGATTGGCAGATTCGGCGGATAAGCACGAGCGAATAGGGCAAAAAAAAACAGGAAAAAACAAGCATGTGCAGTTACCAGCACAAGCGGTCATGGACTCATGGTATACTCTCGGAATGTACTGGAGGGCAGGACATTTTATATTCCGCTATCTTGGAAACGGATCATTAGGAAATTTGAAACGTCCTTGATTTTCACGAAGGGAAATCCACAGAAACGAAGTGTAAAATGACGAAACATTCCGCCAATTTACCCAAATCTCAGCGATACATAAAGTCATGCACGAATATCAGAGTACAAAAGGCAGTTTTACATAATTTATTCTCTTCGCCTCGCAGGGCGGAACACACTCACACAAGCATACGGAACAGCATCCGACGTAGATAGCAGCGGAAAAGATCTTCTGGATCCAGCTTGAGCGTAGAACAGACCCTCTAATTCTCCCAATCATCGCCCTCGTAGTCGTACTCGGGCTCGGAACCTGTCAAAAATCCATCAGTACACTTGGTACTGGCCACGCATCGCCCACCCTATGCTTACAATGCTTTTGTGGAAAGTGGAATGCATTGAGGGAAGTAGGAAGAGACCTACTTAGGCTGTGGGTTTCCTATGCAAGTAGTTAATATTTTAATAAGATATTTCTCAGTTTTTATCTCATCTTAGTCACACATTTTCCCAATCCCACCACACACAACACATCTCATCTCACTCTCTCTCTCTAGGCGACGAGATTGACTCCCGCTCAGATCTCGTCTCAACGGCCAAAGCCGGAATCCGACACAGAACCCGGGGGAAAGGTAGAAAGGACTCCTCTCATCTAATCAAGTGAAGCGTAGGTCATGGAAATGTCCATATCCGCGGACGCGGCTATACGTATAGATCGATCAACTCTGCAGAGCGTGTACACCTGGTAATCCACAAGATCGCCATCCTCGACGATCCGGCTCGTCTAGGCTGATTCCAACTGCCTTCCAACCGGTACAGTACCACCCTACCACTCAGTCCTGGGCCACTCCGGCATCCACCGAAATGCTGAGACTGTGAGACGTAGTACCGGGCCCCTAGGGTCACTACGCTGTCTTAGGAGGGTGTGGGTCCCCATGCCCGTACCTCCCTACACTATCACCTTCCAACCTAGTAGTAGTGGTACCGCCCTAGTCAGTCGGGTAATCGTCTCCCGCCCATCGGGAGCGAGTGGTGTGCACGAAGGTCCCATGGTTCCGGTTCTCAAGACATACCAGTCCTTAGGGTGACCAGACAGGATGTCTTCTCAAGGGGGAGACACCGTCTTCCCCATGCCACAACAGCACCTCCACCAGGGATAACCAACACCCCAATTCACCTCTCAAATATACCCGTCATAGGTATCTCTCGTGTGGGATGCCCAGGTCGCACCCCTCCAGCAAGACTTGCCCTAAAGACTCATCGTAGGATCCTGTCCGATCGACTCAACCCTCACCACTCACCCAAGACGCACGCCAAGATCTCCCCAGTTCTTTAGTCAGGTTTATCAAGTTCTTGGCACTATGTGCCTTATACATATACGTCTCTCTCTCACCGGCATCACATCACAGATATAATGCGAGTAAGAGCAAAAGCAGTAATATGTAACATGCCAGCATCTAACCTAACAGCAGGGTGAGCAGGAGTAAGGTTACGACAAGGTAAAAGGCTCAAAGTAAAGCATCTACCATGCAGCCTATCATCAATAATAATGTACAAAAAATAAAGCGCTAGCAATTCTATATTTGCATGCGTAATAGGTTCTACGGAGATGGGTGGGGGCGTGGCACCTGGCAGGTCGTCACCCAAGTCCTCACTGTAGTCGGGGTCGTACTCCTAAGTTGGCAGGTCCTCCGGCTCTATTAAACGTATCGTAGAGTCGCATTAACGACTCCTATAGAGGTGCACAAAGAAGCAATAGAAATTCAAAAGATCTAAATGCACTCAAACATAAGCCTAAGATGTAGAGCTCATTTTAAGAAAAATTTAGAAACTGGTTTGGTATTTTTCTGAGTTAAAATGAATTAGTTATGAATTTCTAAAGATTAAATGATTTTCTGGAAAAGAAAAAGAAAAGGAAAAACCAGGCAGTGACACGTGTCATGCTCTGATTGGCCGAAACCGATCGAGTCACTGACAGGTGGGCCCGTTTGACTGGTCAACGGTCAACTCTGACCGGGCCAAGACCGGGCCTCGGTGGGCCTGGGCTGGGCCGGATATGGGCCGGGCTGGGCCCGCCACGTGTCAGACGCTGGTGCGGCCACGTCGCCCATTTGGATTCGCAAACGGGCTCGGGCTGGTGAGCTCGGCTAACGGTGGTCTCGTGCGGGCGGTCCACGGGTCTTGAATGCGGTCCACGGTGGACCCGGTCCATCCCCTCCTCTCCCCTCTCAGCTCACGGTGCACCGAGTGCACCTAACCGCTCCTCTCCTCTCTTGCTTGTTTCTTCTTTTCTCCGGCCGTGCTCTCACCGGCGGCGAGCAGCCGAGCTCGCGTTCTGAGGACTCAAGGGCAAAAATCGTAGGCTCGAGGGCACCGTGTGGTCTCGTGGAACTCAATAGAGGGTCAACGGTGCGGATTGGAGTTTCTAGGGAGCTTGTTCATGGCGGTGGCGGCTCGGCCGGTATGGCGAGCGGCGGCAAGGCCTCCACAGCTAATCTAGGGTCCAATTCGGCCCTTGGATTTTCAATTGGAAACATCAGCAAGGCTTTAAGGCCACCGTTGATGACTTCTCCAAGTGGCAGAGCACGTGCCCTCGGTTGGGTGTGCGGCGGTGCTCCGGCACCTCCTCTGCTCCGGTGAGGCGGACGCATCCTGCGGCCGTCCGTCCTCCTCTTCTTCAGACTTCAAGGGCGCGCCATGTCTAGCAGCACTGCTGGGTTTGCATAGGGTTTTCCCCAGTCTCTACCGTGCGGTGGCGGGTGGAACGACCTCGCCATGGCCAGGCTCTAGCCATGGCGAGCGCGCTCAGCGTTCGCGTGTGCAGCCGGCGTTCCCGAGCGCGCGGTGGCTCGGCATTGCCCTTTTCTTGAGAGCAGTGTGTGCACGCATATGTGTGTAGTTGTGAACAAAGTTTGGGCCTCGACCTTGATCCTTCCCGGTGCGGGAACGGTCGCGGTGGCGCCCTTAGTTCGTGGCAGCGGCGGGCATGGTGTCTACACACCGTGGAAGCGGGGTGCTGCGGACTCACTTGGTGTGGCGGTGAAGAGAGGATGGCGGTGCGGGCGATTCGACGCATTGATGAGGCGATGCCGTGCAGGGAGAACAACAACGTTGACGTGGTCGTTCGGTCGACGCTCCGGGCTCCGGCGGCTCCTCGGCGGCTGGCGGCTTTCCCCCTCTTTCTCCCCTTCTTCCCCCTCCTCCCCCTTTCTTGGTCGTGGCGCGAAGTGGTGGCCACCGGGGTGGTGGCGGAGCGGATGGAGGGGGCTCGGGCACCCTAGGTGGCGCCTACTTGTAGGGGGCGGCGATCATGGGAAAGCGAGCGGTGGTGAAGGGGTTTGGGGCCACGTGGAGGCGATCAACGCGATTGTGCTAGGGTTTTGGAGAAGCCAGCTAGTGAAGATAAGATTGGCCTCACCAATTTTGGAATCACGGTTTGGTTATGGAAAGGACGGCGGTGTCAGGTGGTGGTTGCGGTGCGGGCCATGGCGGAGGCACGCGCGGCTCACGGTGCGTGGGAGCGGAGGCGAGACGCGTGCGGCTGGCAGGAGGAATTGGTGGCGCGGCTTGGCGCGCACGGCTGGCGGTGTAGGCAGAGGGAATCTCCCCTCGCCCCGTGCGTGACCCTGTCCCCTTGCTGTCTCTGTTCCCGTTCGAAGCAGAGGATTTGGACGGGCGGGAGGAAGGCGATGACTCACGGGACCCTCTCGTCAGCGAGCGGAAGAGAAGAGGACGCGAAGTCCCTTGGCGTCTCGTGAAAGCGACACGGGCCGAGGCGGCTGCGGCTTGCTAGGTCGCCCATCGTGCGGTGAGCGCGCGTGCGCGCGAGTGCGGTGTGGGCCAGCGGTGGCTGCGGGAGAGGCAGCGGCCTCGTTGGGCCGGCCGTGGCGGCTTTTGCTGGGCCGCGGGATGGCTGGCCGGGCCGGCTCGGTGATGAGCAGGCCGGCTTGGCAGGCCGGCTCAACGGGGCTGGCTGGGCCGCACAAAAGGGTTTTCTTCTTTTCTATTTAAACTCTAAAGCTTTTCCATTTTATTTTCTTTATTCCAATTAAGCCAAGGCTTTTGTATTTTATACAACTATATATTGCCTCCACTTGATTACCTCAATGGGGCCCACAGGATGTATTTTAGGGTTTATACTAGATCACAAGATTGTATTAGTACATTTATTTAATTTGGATCTCATTTAAACAAAGGTGGTTGATTTTATTTAACAATACAAAGAACATAAAAACCAACTCATGAATATATAATTAAATGCAACATGTAATTAACTAGACTAGGTGCTACTTGTGCAGCTAGGGTTGGTTTCCTATATGACACTTCACCAAACATAGGTTTATTTTTAAAAAAAATTTGTGGTTGTGATTTTTATTTCCTAGAAATTCTGGGTTGTTACAGTCCTCCCCCCTCATAGGAATCTCGTCCCGAGATTTAAGGTGTGGCATACCTTTCAAAGAGGTAGGGGTAAAGCATCCAAAGTTCGGACTCTTTCTCCCAAGTAGCTTCCCGTTCTGTGTGGTTACTCCACTGAACCTTGCACATGGGTATCACTGTGCTTCTAGTTTCTTTCTCAGCTCTGTCTAAAATTAAGATTGGGTGCTCCTTGTACTCCAAGGTGTCCTGGATATCCAGTGCTTTTGTGTGTACCTCTTGTTCTGGCAACTGCAAGCACTTGCGTAGCTGAGATACGTGAAACACTGGGTGTACTCCTGTTAACTCCTCGGGCAACTCCACCTTGTATGCTAACTTGCCAATCCTCTGACCAATCCTGTAAGGTCCCACATACCTAGATGCCAACTTTCCCTTCACATGAAATCTGATGGTACCTCGGAGTAGGGAGACTTTGAGATAGACATAGTCCCCGACCTGAAACTCGAGGTCTCTCCGACGGTTATCTGCATAACTCTTCTGTCGGCTTTGGGCAATCCTCAGGTTCTCTCGTACTTGGGCTACTCCTTCGGCATCTTTGATCTTTGCGGGACCAAAGAATGATCTCTCTCCCACTTCTGACCACATCAGAGGGGTTCTACACTTTCTGCCATACAAAGCCTCAAACGGTGACATCTTGAGACTAGCTTGGTAGCTGTTGTTGTAAGAGAACTCTGCGTGGGTCAAACTTTTCTCCCAATTGGTTCCATACTTCAAGACACAAGCTCGGAGCATATCCTCCAAAATCTGATTAACTCTCTCTGTCTGACCATCTGTCTGTGGGTGGTATGCGGTACTGTAGTCAAGTCGAGTCCCTATAGCCTTGTGGAGACTCTTCCAGAACTTGGACACGTATTGCGTACCACGATCAGACACTATGCTAGTGGGGGCTCCGTGGAGTCTGAGAATGTGCTCGACGTACAGATCTGCTAGCTTCTCAACTCTGTAGTTAGCCCTCACAGCTATGAAGTGAGTTACCATGGTCAGTCGGTCAACGATCACCCAAATCGAGTCATGGCCTTTAGGAGTTCGAGGTAAGCCTACTATAAAGTTCATGGATATGCTTTCCCATTTCCACACCGGAACGTCCAAGGGTTTAAGCAATCTGGCTGGTCTTTGATGCTCAGCCTTGACTCTATTGCAGATGTCGCATCGCGCGACATGCCTGGCAATATCTGCCTTCATGTTCTTCCACCAGAACTGTTTCTTTAGATCAGCATACATTTTGGTGCTTCCCGGATGAATACAATACTTGGAGTCATGACCCTCATCCAAGATTTCTCGCCGCAAGGCGGAATTAGACGGTACACAGATTCTATCCTTGTACCAGTACACTCCTTGCTCATCCTCCCTGAACTCGGGGCACTTGCCCTTCTTCATGAGTTCTCGGATTTCCCAAATTTCAGGACACTCCAGTTGAGCATTGCGGATCCGATCCTTAAGGTTGTATTGCACTCGAAGCTCGTTCAACATACCCCTGGGTAGGATTTCGAGATGAAGTTCGCCCATTTCCTGACATAGCTCAGGTGGTACGGCTTCCGTGGACAGATTGTGGCAATAGCTCTTTCGGCTCAAGGCATCAGCGACTACATTAGCCTTTCCCGGATGATAGTGAATCTCTAGGTCATAATCCTTTATAAGCTCAAGCCATCGGCGCTGTCTCATGTTTAGATCTTCTTGAGTGAAGAAGTACTTCAGGCTCTTGTGGTCGGTGTAGATATCACACTTATTTCCGATCAAGTAGTGCCTCCATATCTTTAGGGCATGCACGACAGCGGCAAGCTCCAGATCATGGGTTGGGTAGCGTTGCTCATGGTCCTTCAACTGTCGGGACGCATAGACA
Organism: Saccharum hybrid cultivar R570; assembly: GCA_038087645.1. Taxonomy (NCBI): domain Eukaryota; kingdom Viridiplantae; phylum Streptophyta; class Magnoliopsida; order Poales; family Poaceae; genus Saccharum; species Saccharum hybrid cultivar. Next base: position 4,778,074 of record JAQSUU010000377.1, read on the forward strand.
ATGACCCTTCCACTTTGCATCAGAACACAACCAAGTCCCTGTCTAGATGCATCACAATAGACCACGAAGTCTTTCTGGATATCGGGCAAGGCAAGAACAGGTGTGGTGGTAAGCTTCTGTTTCAGAGTCTGGAAGTTGTGCTCGCACTCGGCCGTCCATTCAAACTCATTAGTCTTCTTTAGCAGGTTAGTCATGGGCTTGGCTATCTTTGAGAAGTTCTCGATGAATCTGCGATAGTACCCAGCTAAACCAAGAAAACTGCGGACATCGGTCACATTGTGGGGTTGTTCCCACTCTTTCACAGCTTCAATTTTTACGGGATCTACAGCAACTCCCTCAATAGTGAGTACATGACCAAGGAAAGCAACTTCTTCAAGCCAAAAGTCACATTTGCTGAACTTGGCATATAGCTGATTTTGCCTCAACTTCTCCAAAACCACTCTCAAGTGTTGCTCATGTTCTTCGGCGGTGGAAGAATAGATAAGGATGTCATCAATGAACACCACTACAAACTTGTCCAGTTCATCCATGAATACCTTATTCATCATGTTCATGAAATAAGCTGGGGGATTACTGAGTCCGAAGGACAACACTGTGAACTCATATTACCCGTATCTGGTGACAAAAGCTGTCTTAGGAATGTCGTCGGGTCTGATTTTCATCTGATGATACCCGGACCTGAGATAGATCTTAGAAAAGAACTTAGCATCTTTCAGCTGATCTAGGAGATCATCGATCCTGGGCAGAGGATATTTGTTTTTGACTGTTACGGCATTCAAGTTCCGATAGTCAATGCACATCCTCATGGATCCATCCTTCTTTTTCACGAACAAAACAGGGGAACCCCAGGGTGAAGCACTGGGTCTGTTGTATCCCTTATCTGACAACTCCTTGAGTTGCTTCTTTAGCTCCTCTAGCTCATCGACTGACATGCGGTAGGGCCTTTTAGCAATAGGACCGGTACCAGGCAGAAGGTCAATCACAAACTCCACATCCCGATCAGGTGGCATGCCTGGCAACTCTTCAGGGAACACGTCAGGGTACTCATTCACAACGGGTACCTCCTCGATTGTCTTGGCCTCTAGGGCACACAACTTAGAGACTGTTTTTCCCTGATTTGGCTTACAGCGGATTATGTGTCCACTTGAGTGTGTGATCTCCACATACCTTGGTGAACAAAATATCACTCCTTTATGTTGTGTCAACCAATCCATTCCCAGTATGACATCTAGTCCCTCAGATGGAAGTAAGGTGAGATCGGCTAGAAAAGGGTAGCCCTCAATGGTGATACTCACACCCTGACATCTCTTGGTGCATAAAATGCGACCTAAAGGTGAACTAGTATCAATGGGCTCCTTGCGGGGAGTCACAGGTATGCTATGTTCTCGTGCAAACTTAGTGGAAATGTAAGAACAAGTAGCTCCTGAATCAAACAAGACTGAAGCTATAACTCCCTGTACCAAAAACATACCGTACACCACGTCGGGAGCGTCCTAGGCGTCCTCCGCGGTCATGTGGTTGAGACGACTGCGGACAGCCCCAACAACGTTCTTGCGCGGAGCAGTAGGTGTAGCAGCCTGTCTTGTCTGGGTCGAAGCAGGCGGTGTGCCTTTCTTGACAGGGCACTCAGCGATCTTGTGACCGGGCTGGCCACAACCGAAGCAGGTGAAGGGCGTGCTACCTGTGGAGGTAGGCGTAACGGTCCTCCATGTGCCAGCTCCCTAAGTGGGGCGATTTGGAGCAGGTCGGCTCTGAGCGGGGCGGTGGTAGTTGGCAGTGTAGGTACCACCTCCACGGCTCAGAGCGGTCACTGCCCCCTGAGTATAGCGAGAGCGGGGCGGAGGAAGCACGTGAGCACGTGGCCTCTGCGGAGCCGGGCCACGAGTGGAACTCTCGAACCGGCGCTTCTTCTCCTTGTGGAGGGCGTCTGCCTCCAGACGGTCCCTCTCCATCTTCAGCACCTTGTTGACCATCTCACGAAGGGTGCGACAAGCATGACCCGAGAGGGCCACCTTGAGACGAGAGTTCAGCCCCTTCTTGAAACAGTACATCTTCTTTTCGGTATTGGTCTCACCTGGATCATACCTCATCATGCGGGTGAAACGAGTAGTGTACTCCTGAACCTTCTGGGAGCCTTAGGAAATGTTGCGAAACTCCTCTACCTTGGCATCCATGACGCCCTCAGGCACGTGTTGCTCACGAAAAACTTTGGCAAACTCCTCCCAAGAGATACTCCCCGGGTCCTCATGGGCGTCACAGTAGCTGTCCCACCATGCGCGTGCAGCGCCGGTGAGCTGGTGGGTGGCTACCCCCACACACTCCTCATCAGTGCAGGTGGTAAGGTCCAGCTTCTTTTCCATCTCACAGAGCCAGTCCTCAGCGGCGATGGGGTCATCGTCGGCGGTGTCGAAAGTAGGAGGCCTCAACTTGAGAAAACCCTCCAACTTCTGCTGGAAGTCGTTGGGAGGACCCCCGTGGCGGTGAAGCATTCCCTAAGCCAGTGTCTCCAAGAGGCGGGTTTGGCGGTCCATCACCTCCGCCAACTGTGGTGGAGGCAGCGGTGGTGCTTCTTCTCCAAGATGCTGGGCGGCACCCGCCCCCAGTGCAGGCTCCTCTGGTGCAGGCTCCTCCCCAACACCGAAGGGGACTTCCCGGTCTCCTCCACGGCCTCGACCACGACCACGGGCCATAGGCATGGGGGAAAGTGAGCGGTTGTTCAGACGAGCGGATCGGCGGCAAGACATCTCTCTGCAGGGTCAGATCGTTGTTTAACACACACATTTTTTTTGATGCATGGTTAAGTGATTTATCAATTTAAAAAGAGATAGCTATCCAACACTCATACAAAGATGCAATAAGAACCATAAGATGCGATAAGATCCAAAACATTCATTACATTAATTTATTACATAGCGATATCTCCAGTAGCTACACTAACAGATTCGCGGGAATCGTGCTACTCACAGGCAGCTCCAAAAGTGGGACATCCTACATTACTCCTTAAGTGCATCATTATAACTCTGGCCACATAGGGCTCAACATGTCTACTACTACCTTATTACATGATTATGTGAAAAAGGTGACTACTCCTGTCCGGGAGTGGCGGGTGGTGTAGAAGGACCAGAAGTGGAAGCCTTGGGAGTGCCCTCCATGGCACGAAGCTCGCCGTCGGAGTGGTGGATCCTCGCGACGTAAGTGAGAGCGTAGTCCAGCATCTCAGTCCTCGGAACCTCTGAGTATCCCTCAGTCGGGCAAGCCTTGAAGTTGAGCTTGGTGGCCTCAACGTGGAAAGGCTGTCTGCGCGGTTTCTTGCGCATCCCAGGTAAGAAGACGTCCTGAACCATTCCGATCTCCTAGACACGCTTACGATCAGCGTCGATCCAAGCCTGACTGATGTGGTTCACCTTGTCCTGAAGATACTCGGTGCTCTTAATGTAGTGAACCAAGTGGTGCATGTTGTAGGTGGTGGTGACGGCAGCCTCCACAGCTAGCTTTTCCATTGTGTTGCAACGGGCTTCCAAGGCAAGCTTCCTAAAGCCACGCTGCTTCTCCTTCTCATGGAGATCTCTCAGGGTAAGCCTCTGACGCTCAATCCGATCCTCACACTCAAGCACCTTGGACTCAAGATAGTCATGGCGAAGCTCAGCCTCCCCAACCTTGTCCTTGAGATCGGCGATCTCCTTCCTAAGTGACTGCTCACGGTTCTCATAGAAGGTCTTCATCCTATCAAAGCCCATGCGCTCCTCCTCGAGCTTGCCGACCATCTCCCTCTCCTTGTGCTCCACCTTGAGGAACTCCTCGTCGCAATGGAACAGGAGGTCTTGATGAAGCACATAGTACAAGGTTTTCTATTCATCCAGGGAGTAATAAGATGTATCAAGATTTGAAACAGAGATTCTGGTGGACCAAAATGAAAATTGAGATTGCTAAGTATGTTGCTAGATGTGATACTTGTTGTAAAGTGAAGGCAGTACACCTGAAGTTGGCAGGAATGTTACAACCCTTGCCCATTCCATCCTGGAAGTGGGAAGATATCAGTATGGATTTCATTACTGGGTTACCCAAGACCTCAAGAGGCTTTGATTCAATTTGGGTCATTGTGGACCGTTTAACTAAGTCAGCTCACTTTGTACCTGTGAAGGTTGACTATAGAGCATCTCGATATGCAGAAATATATGTTGCTCGGATTATGAGTTTACATGGAATACCCAAAACAATTGTTACTGACAGGGGTACTCAGTTTGTTTCGCAATTTTGGAGACAGTTTCAAAAGTCATTAGGTACTAAACTTCTTTACAGCACAGCCTATCATCCACAAACTGGGGGACAGACTGAAAGAGTAAATCAAATTTTGGAAGATATGTTAAGATCTTGTGCTCTCACCTATCAAGATCAATGGGATGAATGTTTACCGTTAGCAGAATTCTCATACAATAACAGTTACCAAGAGAGTATCAAAATGGCACCGTTTGAAGCATTGTATGGCCGCAGGTGCAGAACTCCGTTGAACTGGTCAGAACCAGGAGAAAGATGGTTTTATGGAGTTGATCTGGTGAAGAAAACGGAAGAAAAGGTTAGGCAGATACAAAAGAATTTAAAAGTTGCTCAGTCTCGACAGAAGAGTTATGCAGATAAAAGACGTAGACCCTTGATGTTTAAAGTGGGAGATTATGTTTATCTGAAAGTGTCACCCATGAAAGGAGTTAATAGATTTGGAGTCAAAGGCAAACTCGCACCACGTTATATTGGTCCTTTTCAAATCATTGAAAAATGTGGGAAGGTGGCATATAGATTAAAGCTGCCTGAACAACTGTCAGCCGTGCACAATGTATTTCATGTATCACAAATGAAGAAGTGTCTGCAAGTACCTGATCAAGTGGTTGATGTTGAGGGAGTTGAACTTGAACCTGATTTGACATATTCTGAATATCCTGTCCGAGTTTTGGATCGAAAAGATCGTGTTACCCGGAGTAGAACAATTAAATGGTACAAGATACAATGGGATCAACATTCAGAAGAGGAAGCCACCTGGGAATCGGAAGGTTATCTGTTGGAGAATTTCCCGGAGTTCTTTGCTTCTATCTAGGTTGCAATTTCTTCTTTAAACTGTAACCTATCCTTTTAAAAAAATCTTTATAATGCAGAAAACCCCTACCCGTTTTGTAGACAAGTCTTGGACGTGTTTGCTTGACACGTTTCCTTTTCCATTACTTAACTCAAGGCTTTAAATCTCGGGACGAGATTTCTTTAAGGGGGAAGGGCTGTAACACCCCGGGTGTTATAGTGCTAATTAATCTGCCATGTCATCATAATGCATTGCAAAGCATCTCTATTAGATTAACATTGTTATGCATCAACTAAAACAAGTTTACTTATCTAGGTTGAATGTGTTTCCCAGTGGTGTGCTCCGAACCCGAAAACCCTAATTTCGAATGCCACCGCAAATACTTAGTCCATGCCCTGCGTAATTTGAGGTGTGCGACTGTGTTGCACACTAGTGTCAAGTGTAGGGTATGAGCTCAAGTACAATGTCTAAAATGAAGCTCCAAATTTGAGTTTGAATTGGAGTCCCAAAACTTGTCACGAGTTTTCCGATTCAAATTTAAATTCAAATCTGGGAAGAAATGTAAAAGAATTTTTAAAGCTAATTGGTCAACCAAGAGTGGCATTTGGTCAACCATGTCATGTTGGTCCAAATGATGCCCTTGGGTGAGGTTTTGATCACTAAGTAATCACAAATCAAAGTAGCAACAAATTCCAATTTAAAATCCCTCCGAAAACCCTAAATTTCAAAACCTTGTTTTACCCCTTTTGAAATAATTCAAAATCTAAGCAAAATTTGGGAAAAAGTTCAAAACCAAGTTTGTAGAACTTTTCAAGGGCTACAACTTTGGTGTTTTGAGTTTTCAAAGTTTTAGTGAAAAATGTGGAGCAATTTTGAAAATAAACAAATTTCAAATTTAATTCATTTTTGTCCCCAAACTAAGATTTCAAAATGGAGGCTGAATTTTAAAAAGTTTTGAACAGCAAAGTTGTAGGTCAGGTCAAGATATACAACTTTGATGTTTGGAGATTTTGAAGTTTCAATATAAAATCAAAAGTAATTTCTAAATTACCAAATCTGAAAAATGTGTCCCTTTTTGAATTTAAACTCAAATTTCAAAATCCAGTTAGAATTTGAAAAAAGCGTTCAATACAAAACTTGTAGAGCTAGAAAATCTGAAGATGTCATACATTGGAAGATTTTCAAGTTGCTATACAAATTTGAAAGTAATTTGAGAAACCAGTTTGAATTTCAAAAGTTGGGGGGGAACAGCTACAGTGCACCGGCGAATCACCCACCGGCAGCGCGCGGCATGGGCGCCGGCGAGCCGCCGACGTCGCGCTGGCCGCTTCCACGACCTTCCATCCTGCCACCGCGACCACAGGGACCGCTTCGCGCTCTCTAGCTGCTTCCTTTGCTTCACAGCGCTATAAAAGGGACCGACACCGCCACTGTCGCCGTCCGGTTTCATCATCGCCGCCGCCACCGTCCTCATTGCTCCGGCCAAATTCGCCCTCCCTGCTCCACCGCATCCATCTCCATCTCGCCAATCGCTCCGCCATCACCTTGCGAACCTGTTGCGCCTCTTGGTGTAGATGCTACCGCTCAGGATCACCGGGGAACCATCGTCTTCCACCTCGGGTCGCCGCCGTCCCGGTTGAGCCCCGCCACCGTGACCAGCCGCCTCCAGTGCCTCTCCACTTCAACCGATCACGCCTCTGTGATCGTGGTACGCCCCTGATGCTCCCTGGCTAGATAGTTTAAGCTTTGCACCTTTGTGTCGTCGAGTCGTCGGTCACCGTAGTTGCCGAGCCGCCACCGTCGTCGGTGAAGTGTCACCGGAGCTCGAACCGTGGGGCAAATTAGTAAAATGGAGTCGTGGGAAGGTGTAGTTGGTGTCGGTCGGGTCAGTTGGTCGACCGAAGCCCCGGTCACCGGCCGGCCACCGCGCGAAGGTGAGTGAGCGCGCGGGAGAGAACGAGAGAACGGAGGTAGGTGATGACAGGTGGGGTCGGCCTCTCAGTGAGAGAGAACGGAAGAGTGAGCGCGCGCGGGCTGGGCCGCGGTGCTGGGCCGCTCGGGCGAGTGCGAGCGCGCGTGCGGGCGCGTGAGCGGGCCGTATGGTTGGGCCGGACTGCGGGGAAAAAGAAAAGTCAGCCCGATTTCGTTTTTTGTTTTCTTTTTCAAATAAATGAATAGTGTTATTATTTGTTTATTTCATTAAAAATTGTGTAGAGTTCCAAAATTCATGAAAATTTTTGTGTAAGCTTTTCAATGTATAAACTATCTAGGAAAAATGTTAAATCATGAATTTGAATACTTTGAGCAGTAGAATTAATTAGTTTCATTAAAAATTAAATGCAACTTCCAGTAATTTTAATAATTAATTTATTTATCCAAAAATTATGAAATTTATTATAGCACTGTTATAAGTCATTCTTAACCCATAGAAAAAGTTTGAGCTTGATTAGGTAAAATTTGATCAACTTCTAATTATGCCCTAATTATTAAATAGAAAATAAATATTAATTTGAGAACTTTAAGTGTTGTGTGCCTTTTAATTGAGTGATGTCCTTAGGTCACTACCTTTTTGTGATCTCTGGCACCTTAATTTCATGATTGAGCTCGTTAGTAACTTGTTAGGTTAAAAGCTGGTATCGCGGGAAAACGTCGCTACTAGTTAGTAGGTTTTCTGTTTACGTTTGTACCGTGAAGAAAAGTTGTACTCAAATCGTAACCGTGGCATGTTATCATCAAGCATCATGTTTATCATCGAGCATCATGTTAAAGCATGTTATGTATTCGTGTAGTCTCCGCTTTCGAGGAAGCCGAAGTCGTCGATCAAGCCTCCGGAGAAGAGCGATCGTCGGTGGGTTCCGGACCAGGGGGTGAAGTCCTCGAGTCTGAGTCGGTCGTCGTGTTTGAGCAAGGCAAGCCCCGGTGCATTTAAACCCTACCTTGAGTTTTACAAATGTTTTATTTATATTATGGTTGACTGCATTAAGTAATTAGGAGTTGAGTGATAACCTAATTGCTGCATTATCATCCTTGATTATTGTGATATCAACCTTGATACCTGTTTTACGAAAAATGCGTAGTATGCTTCGCTATGCTTAGAAGTTAAGCTTTTAAATGAATGTTTACATAGCCATGACGGCTTATCGAATGAATATTGAAATATGTGAATGAACTTGTAAGATCGGGCGGGTGGTTTGGCCACTGCTAACATGCATTGGGAAAGGAGTCCCACTGTATTGTTTCCGCCTTATCAGTTAAGGACCGTACGTTGTTGGCCCTCGCGTCATGGAGTTTTTATTAGTACTAGCCATGTGCCCATGTCGGGTAAGCCTTACTTTGGTTAGTCCATTACGAGAACGTCTAACCTCGCACTGGGAGTGGAGAGATGGCGAGAGTAACGTGTACCCTCGGGGCTAGAATTGGGCCGGGTTCGAGGAGTACTGTGCTCTCGGGTGGCGATGGACACGTTCTGGTTTTGGGTTATTCGGGTAAGAGTTGATATATGCAAGATTCAGTTCTACATATGTCGTGTGGTTAGGAATCCCCAGCTGGGTAAATGAAGCGGTTCGAATCGTCGTTACTCCACGAGAAAGGAGTCTTGGCCTTGCACCAACATCGTAGTTAAGAACTGGAATTGAAAGAAAGAATAAGAAAGGTTTTGATGATAATTACTTTGATCTAGATTAGGATCACCTAGAATTGGTTAATGAACCATCAATGGTAAAAGTAAAATATTGAAGATAAGGACTTACCTTAGTAAGCTTTTCTGCAAAAAGAAAATTTGATTCTTGATTACCCGTACCTTGATTCCCTAAAGCTAGCATGCCCTTGGAGTCTTTGTCTTAGTCGGGTAAGTCTTGTTGAGTACTCTCGTACTCAGGGTTTGTTAACCCCTTGTTGCAGGTGCGGTTCATGAACAAGTCTGCTTCGAGCCTTGTTGCATGACCGTCGTGGTTGAAGACAGTGACGACGAGTAGATTGTGTGGCCTTTGGGCAAGGCATCTCGCTTGTGTGTTGTAATAAAGTTGCTACCGATACTTCTCTACTACTGGTTTGTAATAATGTTACATAAGGTTTTAAGTTTGAAAACTGGTTTGTAACCTAAGTTATTGTAAGACTTCCGCTACTTTACTCTGTTGAATATTTTGAATAAACTATTGTAATATTGCAATACTCCTGTGATTGGATCCTGTTCGGAGGAAAGCAGGCCTTTTAAGTTATGGTGAACATAAGTACGACTGTCAGAGGTCATTATGACAATGAAGTGTACTTGTGGGCCATCGTAATTAGGAGGTTCTGTGACAGCTGGTACCAGAGCATAATCACTTGAGTTATTGTAGTATTACTTTGTAAAACTTCAAAAGGATTTGGGTCAAACAAATTTAATACTGATATTTTGGGTCCAAATTGCTTTTGCTTCTCTTAATCTATTCTATAGTTCCTTAGCTCATATTTGAAAGCTTCGTAGTGAAGTATCATGTATAGTGCCCTATGTTATAAAGATTGCATGTGTTACTTAAATCTTTCTGTTAGATCGTAAGTACGATGCATGCATCATGTTTAATTAACCTGCTTAAGTTACCTTCCCTTTTAAAGTGGTTTGGGTTAAGTAAGGTTCAATCCTATTCATGCTAACCTTCAGATCCCCCTATCTGTTCTCATCGTCCTAATTCTATCTTGCTTTAGGATGGCACGTGTGAAGACGACTCCTCGCAAGAAAATGGGTCCGCAAGGAGTGCCGCGTCATCAGTTGGCCGCCAGAGTTGATGGAGCAAGCAGTAGCCGTAATCCGAACCCGGATTCGGAGTCAGAGGTTGTAAGGCTTACATCAGAAGTAGAGCGACTGAAGCGCAACATGCGTTTTTGGAAACAGTTCCAGAATGAGTCGCTGGAAAAGGAGACAGAAGCTAGGGCTCGTGTTCGTGAGTTGGAGCTTTATGTGACACACCTGGAGCAGTACAACACAGTTCTGCATGAGGAAGTTCATAGGCTAAATGATATGATGAATCCCAATCATCAGCCCCAGGCAGTAGAAGATGATGTCGGTGCTGTGGTTGTTCCTGATGGAGAGGACAATGAAGAAGATCCGGAAGAAGATGAACCCATGATGGAAAGTGGGGATGATGCAAGTCATGTCACGGGTGCAAGTGCTCCAGAGAATGAGGATGAAGTAATCGTGATCAGCGATGATGATGAGGAGTGAAGTGTTGACATGAATGGTTGTGTAATATAGTAGTTTTTCCTGCTTTCTAAGAACCTTAGTGGGTAGTTTCTTGCTTGCAAGCCAGTTTGTAATGAAATATGTAAGATGAGTTTGTATGTGTATACAAGTTCTGTGCTAACTGCTTTTTAATTCAATAAAGCAATAAAAATAAACATGGTTTGTGTACAACAGATGGACGGTACTGGAACTTCCCAGGGAGGGGACAATACTCCGAATCCCCCACCGTTTCCACCCACCTTGGCAGAAGCTATTGCCGCACTGGTTAATGCCACTACCCTGTTGGCTCAGAATCAGAATCAGAATCAGAATCAGAATGGAAATCAGGGTCGTCGAGGCCGTAACAATGGAGGGGAAACCACTTATGTGGATTTCACTGATACCTGTCCACCAGTGTTCTCAAAGGCAGATGAGCCGCTAGAGGCGGATGACTGGCTCCGTACCATGGAGCAGAAGTTTGAACTGTTACAGTGCACGGAGCACCAGAAGCCCGTGTTTGCAGCGCAGCAGCTTAGAGGTGCCGCAGGGGCGTGGTGGGCGAATTTGGTCGCCGCACAGCCTGCTGGCCACCGTGTCACTTGGTAGGAGTTTCGTGAAGCCTTTAGAGCACATTATATCCCAGATGGTGTCATGGCCATGAAGCTAGAGGAGTTTCTCTCGCTGAAGCAAGGGAACCAGACAGTTCTGCAGTATGTGGGCAAATTCAATCATCTGTCCCAGTATGCAGCGGAATATGTGAACACCGATGCGAAGAAGAAAAGTTGGTTCATGAGAGGTTTGAGTACCAGAATCCAGGAAGCATTAGTTACCTGCTATAATGCCACTTACCATGAGATAGTCAATGTGGCTATTGCGTCAGAAGAGAAGTCCCGACTGCACAAAGAGTTGAAGAAAAAGAAGCCAGTGTTTTCAAGTCCGTCTGGCGGCATTAAGAAACGCCATAAGTTTGTTTATCACCCTCAGAACCATTTCCGCCCAACTTATCGTCCACCGCAATACCAAGCTCAGCCGCAGACGTTTTTCCGTCCTGCCGCAACCCCGCAATTCTTACAACAGCCGAATGCCCCTGGTATTCGAAACCAGACTCCGGTAACCCATAACTTTCCCTGCTACAACTGTGGAAAGCCAGGTCACTTTTCCAAGGACTGCCCATATCCAAGGCAGTACAATCCTAATTATCCCAGAGCTCCCGTACCACAACAGCAACAACCTCAGAGTAAGAACAATAGTCTGAATGTTCAGAAGGGTAAGGGTGAGAAGAGGAAGACCGGACGTGTATTCTATACTCAAGCAAGTGCAATCCCAGAGGGAGAACCTGTTATGATGGGTATGTTCCCTGTTGCTAATCATCCAGCAGTACTGTTATTTGATTCAGGCGCATCGCATACATTCATAAATCGCACCTTTGTTGTTAAGCATGACATTCCAATTGTGGGAACACAAGAAGATTTCTTTATCCAGTCGCCCGGGGGACGACTGTGTACTAAGGAGATGGTACGTGACGTACCTATAGAGTTAGGTGGGCATATATTCCCTACCTCAATGATAATATTACAGAAACAGGATATAGATGTAATCCTGGGTATGAATTGGATGTACCAAAGAGGAGCCCTTATAGATGCACTGCACAGAACTATAAGGTTGAACCTGTCAGATAATAAATCTCATCTTCTTATCCAACTTCCTATCCCAAAGAGAACAGTTGAAAGGGTATGTGCAACTTCAGTACAGGAGATTTGTGATATACCGGTAGTCTGTGAATTTCCAGACGTGTTTCCAGATGATCTACCAGGTCTGCCACCAGACAGAGATGTAGAGTTTGTGATTGAGTTAAAACCGGGTACTGCCCCAATATCCCGGAGAGCTTACAGAATGCCACCCAATGAATTAGCAGAACTTAAGGATCAATTGCAAGAGTTACGTGACAAAGGTTTTATCAGACCCAGTTGTAAGGTCCTAGATGGCTAGAGGGGGGGGTGAATAGCCTATAAAAATTCTACAACCACCACTAAGCAAACTTGTTAGAATAACAAACGGCGTAAAGCGAGTTTTGCTTAGCCAAAGGTTGTGATGCAAGCCTCCTATCCACAAGTCTAGTAGATTATGATCTCTAGTTCACACAAGTGCTATGTCACTAAATTTACACTAGAGAACAAGCTAACAACACTACTAGCCAAGCTACTACTAGAGCAACACAAGATAATCTAGTAAAGATAAGTGCAAGAGATAGGATTGTGAATCTTATACCGACGGTGGAGTGAAGATGTTGCCAATCACCAAGATGATATACAATCAATTAATATTGACAACAACACAATATGTAGACCAATCACCGGGAGACAAGAGACACAATATTTTTGTTCACCCGGTGTTCACTTGTGCACCGACAAGCTACGTCACCGGTTGTGTCGACCAACACTTAGATGGTTCCTCGGTGTGACCCTCAAGTCACTTGCCCCTCAAGGCACGCCCCGCAAGGCACCGCAAGACTCCACTCTCAAGTGAGGTAACTCAATGACACGCGCAATGTAATAGAGTTGCTTTTGGCGTCCCGCCGAGGAAAGCACAAGAACCTCTTACAAACAACCGGAGGTGGCCAAGAACAATCACCTTCTCTTGCCAACGCCTCCAACAATCTCCAAGCCGGCTAGGAGCGGTACTCTCCAAGAGTAACAAGAAATCCACCGGCTAAACCACCCACAAGTGCCACTAGATGCCCTCAAGCTATGCAATGCACTTTGGGATCACTCAATCTCACTTTTGATTTGCAATCAAGCAAGAGAGATGAGTGGGAGGAGTTGTTCTAGCTCAAAGGATGCACAAGTATGTTAGAAATACCAAGCTACCTCCCCAAGGGCCGGCCAACGAGTATTTATAAGCAACCCATCCAAATAGAGCCGTTACAACTCCACTCACGATTTTCGCGGGACCACCGGACGCACCGGTGGTAACAGACCGGACGCGCTCAACCGCGTCCGGTGCCCCTGCGACGTCCACGTGTTCACCGAATTCAAATTCGTCCGTTAGATCCACCAACGGTCACTGTGCGCCAACGGTCAAACGACCCACCGGACGCGCTGTTGCGAACCACCGGACGCGCCGGTGCGCACAGTACCCGCGCCCGCGAAGACAAGACCGGACGCGCTCCTCGCAACCACCGGACGCGCCGGTGCGAGTCCAGTAAGCACCCTGGACCACCGGACGCGTCCGATGGTGTGACACCGGACGCGCACCGCGTCCGACGTCCTCGTTTCCCTCAGGGCGCAAGACCGGACGCGCCGGTCCCGTGGGTCACCGGACGCGCCGGTGCCAAACCCTAGCTCGCGCGCCTGACGCCCGCGCTGCACAGACCGGACGCGCCGGTCCACCGTGACCGCGTCCGGTGCAGCGTCCGGTGCTGCGTCCGGTGCTGCGTCCGGTCACCTCTGTGACCGCGTTCGCCTCCGTTTCTTTTCCGACTTCCGGCGCAATGGAAAATAGGCATTTCACTTCCCCGAAATCGCCTGAATCCCGCGCTCGCACGTTCGGCGGGAGGGAGAGAGGAACCCAAACCTCTCTATACCCGCAAACCACAGCGCGACCAACGCCACCTTTGCAAATGTGCCAACACCATCAAGTGTACATCTCCATGTGCTTGTGTGTTAGCATTTTCTCAATCATTTTCAAAGGTTTTCCAATTAGCTCACTAGGCCCTACATGCAATGCACTTCATGAATTCACCTAGTGGCACCCGTGCATCGAATAACCGATAAGACTTCCCCTCTTAATAGTTCGGCTATCGATCCTAAACCACTCACACCCTCTATGGTGTCTTGAGTGTAAAACAAAATGGCCCTATGGTTATACCTTTGCCTTGAGCCCCTTTTGTTTCTCCAAATGATATGATCCACTTCATATCATCACATGACCGTCTCGATCCATCGACCTTGACTTCACTTGCTCTTCACCGTTGCATCGGTCCGTCGGCGCTAAGTCTTGCTCAAGCTTCACCATCGCATGGTCCCTCGCTTCGAAGCCTCGACTTGCCCTTCACCTTCACAACCGGTCCATCGAGCCAAGCCTCATCTTGGTCTTCATCATCTTGGTCACATGAGTCAATGTCATGTCTCATATGCAATGACCACCTTTATCTAAATCATCCACTTAGATACAAAGGTTAGTCCTAGGTTTCATCAATTAGCCAAAACCAAACTAGGGACTTTCAATCTCCCCCTTTTTGGTAATTGATGACAACCCTCACAAAGATGATTTTGATAATAAAAGTTTTGAACTTGTCATACTTGTCCAATCATTTTGCTCATAAGTAAAGTTTGGACAATTATCACAAGCTCGGTTTTGGTAGCATTAGCTCCCCCTACATATGTGCATAGAGTTTGGATTGAAAGCTTTTGCACATATGCATGGATAGAAGTGTTGGGAGAGTAATTCTACCAAAATGATGCTAAGGTGTAAGAAATGGACCTTTGAAGCGTGATACCAATCGGAGTTGCCTTTTACACCATCCTTAGCATCATGAAGTAACTAGACATCCATCAAAACTCAAGAACCCCGTGAGATCAACATTATATGTAAAGGTTCTTGGACCACTTGTAAAAACAACCTTTAGGCAAGTCTAGATACCACATGTAAAACTAATCCTATGCATGCTAGTAGATCATTTCATCATCCAAGTTCTATACTAGCATTGCACCACACAAGCATGTATATTGAATTTAAATACATGCGCAATGAGCAAGTCATATGAGAATGCACAAACAAATGCAACAACTTTGTTTATGAGCTTGCTCCCCCTACTTGTGTGCATCAATAAATTTATTTACCCCTTTATCATGTTGAATCATCTTTTTCTCTCCCCCTTTGTCAACAACTTACCCAAAAATGGGATCAAATTGTGGAGAGAAGAAAAATGTTTGATGGAGTAGGTTAAAATTTATCAAATTTGGTTTAACCTAGAACACTTGCCAAAGATATTTAATTCGATTTGAACCAAAAACAAGCTTCTTCACACCTCCTAATAAGGGTTATCTTGCCTATGTTGAATTAAACACTTATAGCAAATCTTCTAGTTTCAACACTAGGTTTGCAAGCTCACAATCATGTCATATGCCACCACTAGATCAAAACAAACATAGAGGCAATAGTGGTAACATATATCCATCAAATTCATTTGATTTATCATGAATGCTCATGCATACCACTTATTATGTCTACATGCTCTAGCAAGTCCTTAGCATAGGATGAATGACATGTCAATCAACTTTACCTTGCAATGTCGAAGGAGAGGCATGTCAATAAGTGAGTGGGGTGCATTCAACTCATGTTTGAGAAATCAAGAATATTCAATTCATTCCTTAGCTTGCAAAACCTCTTTTCATCAAGTGGCTTAGTGAGAATATCGGCAAGTTGATCATCGGTGCCAACACTTTCAATGGCAATATCTCCCTTTTGTTGATGATCTCTAATGAAATGATGTCTTATGTCAATATGCTTTGTTCTTCCATGTTGAACCGGGTTTTGTATCATCTTGATTGCACTCTCATTATCACATAGCAACGGCACATTCTTGAAATTGAGGCCATAATCCTTCAAAGTTGATGTCATCCATAGCAATTGTGCACAACAACTCCCCGCACTCACATATTCGGCTTCGGCGGTAGAGATTGCCACACTATTTTGTTTCTTTGAGGACCATGACACAAGTGATCTTCCAAGTAATTGACATGTGCCACTAGTGCTCTTTCTATTGATCTTGCAACCCCCATAGTCGGAGTCCGAATATCCAATCAATTCAAACTTTGACCCCTTAGGATACCATAGTCCAACATCTCTTGTTTGCTTCAAGTACCTCAATATTCTCTTTGCGGCCGTGAGATGACTCTCTCTAGGTGAGGCTTGATATCTAGCACACATGCAAACACTAAACATGACATCCGGCCTTGATGCGGTGACATAGAGTAGACTTCCAATCAAAGACCGATATTCCTTTTGATTCACCATATTGCCATCAAGATCACTATCCAAATTGCCACTTGTACCCATTGGAGTTGAAATTGTTTTTGCATCTTGCATTCTAAACTTCTTCAACATGTCCCTTATGTATTTACCTTGACTCACAAATGTCCCATTCTTCAATTGCTTGACTTGGAGACCAAGGAAGTAGCTAAGTTCACCAATCATAGACATTTCAAACTCTTTGGCCATCATATCACCAAATTCTTCACAATAGGCTTGATTGGTTGATCCAAAGATGATGTCATCAACATATATTTGCACTATGAATAGATCATTTCCAATCTTCTTGGTGAATAGAGTTGTATCAACCTTCCCCATCTTGAATCCCTTAGAGAGAAGGAAATCCCTTAGCCTCTCATACCATGCTCTAGGTGCTTGCTTTAAGCCATATAAAGCCTTCTTCAACTTGTACACATGGTTGGGTTTCTTGTCATCTTCAAATCCGGGCGGTTGCTCAACAAATACTAACTCATTGATGATCCCATTGAGAAATGCACTTTTGACATCCATTTGATATAGTTTGATATTGTGTGCACAAGCATAAGCCAATAGTATCCTTATTGCCTCTAATCTTGCCACGGGAGCATATGTCTCATCATAGTCAAGACCTTCAACTTGAGTGTAACCTTGTGCAACTAGTCTTGCTTTGTTTCTCACTACAATGCCATCTTGATCTTGCTTGTTTTTGAACACCCACTTGGTTCCAATCACATTGTAGTCATTTGGCCTTTCTACCAACTCCCAAACATCATTTCTTGTGAAATTGTTAAGCTCTTCTTGCATAGCCATGATCCAATCGGCATCCCTCAAAGCTTCTTTTATCTTCTTTGGTTCTATGGTTGACACAAATGATGCATGCTCACAAAACATTGTCAATCTTGATCTTGTTTGCACACCACTTTTAATATCACCAATAACATTATCAATGGGGTGATCTCTTGCAACATGTTATGGTTGGAGTACTTGCACTTGATTTCTTGAGCTTGGTTGATCACTTGATGTATCTTGATGAGATGAACTAGCACCTTGTACTTGCACTTGAGAGTCACTAACTAGCTTGAATGGTGAATTGAGTACTTGATCTTTATCATCATCTTGAATATCAATAACTTGCTTTGCTCTAATGTCCCCAATGTCCATGTTCTTCATTGCTTCCACCAATAGAGTTCCACTAACATCATCTAGATTCTCTTCTTCATCTTGTGACCCATTGGTTTCATCAAATTGCACATCATGGACTTCTTCTAGAATGCCACTTGAGTTGTTCCAAACTCTATAAGCTTTGCTTGTAGTTGAATAACCAAGTAGGAACCCCTCATCACATCTCTTGTCAAACTTCCCCAATCTAGTGCCCTT
The DNA here is from genome assembly GCA_038087645.1 of Saccharum hybrid cultivar R570. Classification (NCBI taxonomy): domain Eukaryota; kingdom Viridiplantae; phylum Streptophyta; class Magnoliopsida; order Poales; family Poaceae; genus Saccharum; species Saccharum hybrid cultivar. The sequence continues at coordinate 4,795,725 of JAQSUU010000377.1, forward strand.
CTTCAAGATATAGCATTTGCAACCAAACACTCTAAAGTAAGAAATATTGGGCTTTCTTCCATGAAGTAGCTCATATGGGGTCTTCTCTAGCAATGGATGACAATATAGTCTATTGATGTAGTAGCAAGCGGTATTGATTGCTTCATCCCAAAATGATTGACTCACATTGTACTCATGAAGCATTGATCTAGCCATATCAAGCAATGTTCTATTCTTCCTCTCAACTAGGCCATTTGATTGTGGAGTGTACTTGGCCGAGAATTGATGTCCAATACCATAATGATCACAAAGTTCTTCAATTCTTGTATTCTTGAACTCACTTCCATTGTCACTTCTCACTTTCTTGATTCTAATCTCAAACTCATTGTGAACTCTAGTGAGAAATGTCTTGAAGGTGTCAAACACTTCACTTTTGTCACTAAGAAAGAATACCCATGTGAATCTTGTGAAGTCATCCACTATGACAAAGCCATACTTGTTGCCGCCTATGCTTGTATATGTTGTTGGTCCAAATAGATCCATGTGCATCAACTCAAATGCTTTGCATGTGCTCATTGTACTCTTCTTTGGATGTGAGCTTCCAACTTGCTTTCCGGCTTGACATGCACTACAAAGCTTATTCTTCTCAAATTCAACATCTTTCAAACCATTGACAAGATTGTGAGTTGTAAGCTTCTTCAATTGTTTCATGCCAACATGACCAAGCCTTCTATGCCAAAGCCAACCCATGCTTGATTTGGAGACTAAGCAAGTTGTCAAAGAAGTTTCTCTAGCATTGAAGTCAACTAGGTAGAGATTCTCATATCTAAAGCCCTTGAATGCCACATTTGAACCATCCATACTAATAACTTCCACATCATCAACCCCGAAGATGCATTTGTAGCCTAGATCACATATTTGTGCCACGGATAGAAGATTGAAATCCAAACTTTCAACTAGCAACACATTTGAGATACTCATGTCATTTGATATTGCAATCTTGCCCAAGCCAATAACTTTGCCTTTCTTGTTATTGCCAAATGTGATAGAATCAACACCACTATCTTTGTCATTGAACGAATCAAACATTCTTGATGTACCGGTCATGTGTTGAGTGCACCCACTATCAATAATCCAATGCCTTCCTCCGGCTTTGTAATTGACCTACAAGTAAATCAATGAAGCTTAGGTACCCATTTTTGCTTGGGTCCTTGTAGGTTAGTAACTAAGCTCTTTGGTACCCAAATAGCCTTCTTCTTTGGGCCAACAATGGGTGTACCAATAAACTTAGCTTGCACACCCTTCACACCTTTGGTAAGCACATAGCAAGAATCAAAAGGTATAGCATTAACAAATTTCTTGCTTTGGTTCTTTTTATTGCAATTATGCTCTAGGTGCCCAACTTGCTTACATCTATTGCAAAACCGACCATTGCCCTTCACAAAGCTAGGCTTTGGAGTTGCAAAGGCCGACTTGCCTTTCTTGGGGGTGTAGCCCAATCCCTCTTTGTTAAGAGAGAACCTTTGGCTACCCAAGCACTTAAGCAAGCGGGCCTCACCACCATAGGCCTTGCCTAGGGCGTGAGTGAGCTCATCCACCTTTCTCTTGAGAGTCTCATTCTCAACCATTAGTGAGGCATCACAAGTGAAACTATCACTAGTAGTGGAGGTAGAGTTAGTGGTGGTGGATGAAGAGCTACAAGAAGGGTTCGTATTTGACATGATGATAGGTTTATAAAGAGATTCATCAATTATATCACATGTAACACCTATATCACATGATGCAACAACCTCCTTCTTTGCTTGTTGCTCAAGTAGCAATGAGTGAGCCTTTTCAAGCTTGGAATGAGCCTTACCAAGATCCTCATGGTCTTCCACTAGACTCTCATGAGTGGTCTTAAGCTCACCAAGAACTTTCTCAAGTATTCCTACTTTCATTGAAAGCTTCTTGCACTCCTTGTTCTTGGCAATAGCTATGTCTCTAGTTTGTTGCAACAAGTCATATAGTTGTTCTTTAGTTGGTTCATCATCATCATCATTTTTATTATCATATTTATCATTATCACTATCATGAACATATTCCATTTCACTTTCATCATCACTCTCATCATATAATACCTTAGCTTCTTTGGCCATGAAGCACGAAGAGGATGAATCAAATAGTGAAGGCTTCTTGTTGATAGCAATGGAAGCAAAAGCCTTGTTGGATGATTCTTCTTCTTCATCATCATCATCACTTTCCCAAGTGGCCATATAGACTCCATTCTTGCCTTTCTTGAATGTTATCTTGGCTTCTTTCTTTTTCTTCTCAAACTTGCCCCTCTTGTTGTTTTTCTTCTTGTCATAGGGACAATCGACTTGAAGATGTTCGGTGCTATCACAATTGAAGCACTTCCTTTGTTGCTCATTGCTCTTGAAATTGTCATTTCTCTTTTTGAACCCTCTTCTCTTAATGAACATGTGACCCATTTTCTTGACTACAAAAGCAAATGCCTCATCATCAATTTCATAATCTTCATCTTCATCATTGTCTTCTTCTTCTTCAATGATGGTAGCTTTGCCTTTGGAGGAGGTGGCCTTGAATGCCACGATCTTCTTCTTCTTTTCATCTTCCACCTTCTCCTTGTCATCAACATCTTGATCATATTTGTCATAGGTTAATACTTCACCAAGCAAATCATTAGGCTTCATTGCTTCAAGCCCATCTCTTTGCAACATCATGATCAACATCTTGAATCTTCTAGGTAAGCTCAATAAGAACTTGTGACAAAAATCTTGATCTTGAGTCTTGTGCCCTAAGCTCTTGAGATCATTGACTATCACTTGCAATCTATGAAACATTTCAATGATTGTTTCATCATCCTTTTTCTTGAAGTTCTCAAACTCACTCTTGAGCCCATATAGCTTGGCACTCTTCACAACCTTAGTGCCTTCATATGTCTCACTCAACCTTGTCCATACTTCACTAGCCAATTCCAAATCTTTGATGCCCTCAAACACTTTTGTGTCAATACCATTATAGAGTGTATTGAGAGCCATTCTATTGCATGTTCTATTTGCTCTATCTTCATCGGTGAGATGATTAGGATCAATGATAGCAAAATCATTCTCGGTGACTTGCAATACTCTCTCATGAATAGAACCAAGGTACATTGTCATCTTTCTCTTCCAATGAGCAAAAGAACTAACACCATCAAAGAACGGTGGCTTGCCCCCAACATGATTGAACACAATTTGAGCCATTTTTCACACCGAAGGATGTTAAGCCTTGATTAAAACGGTGACCACGGCTCCGATACCACTTGTAAGGTCCTAGATGGCTAGAGGGGGGGGTGAATAGCCTATAAAAATTCTACAACCACCACTAAGCAAACTTGTTAGAATAACAAACGGCGTAAAGCGAGTTTTGCTTAGCCAAAGGTTGTGATGCAAGCCTCCTATCCACAAGTCTAGTAGATTATGATCTCTAGTTCACACAAGTGCTATGTCACTAAATTTACACTAGAGAACAAGCTAACAACACTACTAGCCAAGCTACTACTAGAGCAACACAAGATAATCTAGTAAAGATAAGTGCAAGAGATAGGATTGTGAATCTTATACCGACGGTGGAGTGAAGATGTTGCCAATCACCAAGATGATATACAATCAATTAATATTGACAACAACACAATATGTAGACCAATCACCGGGAGACAAGAGACACAATATTTTTGTTCACCCGGTGTTCACTTGTGCACCGACAAGCTACGTCACCGGTTGTGTCGACCAACACTTAGATGGTTCCTCGGTGTGACCCTCAAGTCACTTGCCCCTCAAGGCACGCCCCGCAAGGCACCGCAAGACTCCACTCTCAAGTGAGGTAACTCAATGACACGCGCAATGTAATAGAGTTGCTTTTGGCGTCCCGCCGAGGAAAGCACAAGAACCTCTTACAAACAACCGGAGGTGGCCAAGAACAATCACCTTCTCTTGCCAACGCCTCCAACAATCTCCAAGCCGGCTAGGAGCGGTACTCTCCAAGAGTAACAAGAAATCCACCGGCTAAACCACCCACAAGTGCCACTAGATGCCCTCAAGCTATGCAATGCACTTTGGGATCACTCAATCTCACTTTTGATTTGCAATCAAGCAAGAGAGATGAGTGGGAGGAGTTGTTCTAGCTCAAAGGATGCACAAGTATGTTAGAAATACCAAGCTACCTCCCCAAGGGCCGGCCAACGAGTATTTATAAGCAACCCATCCAAATAGAGCCGTTACAACTCCACTCACGATTTTCGCGGGACCACCGGACGCAC